>OY856412.1:723909247-726599247 GCA_963693085.1 Alisma plantago-aquatica
GACCATGCACAATCCTTCCTAAATGAATTCCTAGTGATGTATTTGGCTTGTCTATTTTAGTTCTAGAGAATCATACTATCCTTAGGTATCAACACTTGATCCCTTTCACCCTAGTGATGAATAGTTTCCCTCTCTATAACAGTACACATCTTGATGCCTCCTGTGCTCATGTTGTACATCGTCACACATGACCTAATTACAAATACTATCATGTTGTCATTTGTGATTGTCTATTGGCCTTTCCTCTCATGTTGGGTTAAAGGTACTAAAGGAAATCCATGTGACCTTCATTCTAATGGTATTGGCTCCCAGTAACCTACTAATATTTTATTATTTTATTGGAAATATGGTGGACACATGTGGTTATCTCACTAGAGATTCCCCCTTGACAAACATCTTCTCAAGAAACTTAGAAGTAGGTCACTTTTTTGGTTGTATGCCTTGAGAGCCTTCCTGTGATGATTGTAGTACAATATATCTTATAGGATACACTTATTAATAAAGAAAATTCCACTTGTTATGCTTGTTTGGATACTATGATTATGAATAAATGAATATGGCCTAAGAATGTTATGACTTGATGACATATTGTTTGGGGTTGAGGATCTTAACACGAGATCATATGTATCTTTAAAGTATTCAATCTTGTTATGCCTCGAGTCATCTAAAATGTGGATATTATATGGCAATGATAGTACATAAGATTAGTGTCTATGTTGAATGATGACTGCATCTCTTTACTCATGATATTGGGCATCAATTCAGAAACATTGGTACTTATTAAATAACAACTTCTACTGGACATACCCACTTTGATAATAACACATGGAAATAATGTCATGGTAGTTAGAGGCATATCTCAATGTGATAGTGCTAACTGTGATCCTTTGACCTGAAGTCACTACAATATCATATGTTGTTTTGTGTACTTTGACACTATACACTATGAATTTGAATAAGGGTTGCCATGCAGGTAGTATTTGGGTGCATCGTGACACTTGTGGGTTATTGTGAGTTATGTAGATTTAATTTGTCCCTCCATTGGAGTGACATCATGGTCACTTCACTACATGGTCATGCTCAAGTGAGTCAACATATAAATATTTAGATCACACAATCTCAATGGTATTCTTATGTTCAAGAAACATATATTGAATGTTAAGAGGATGAAAAATCCATGCCTTAGTTTCAATTTAGATATCTATCAAAATCGGATTATATAGTCATGGTAAAATTGGTTACAAATTAAAATTATTCCTAACTTTTATAAATAAAACTACAAGATAATTATATTCATCCAGCTCTACCCATGCAATCGTGTAGGCACCACAACCCCAAAAACAAAGTCATGAACTGATATCCCATTCTCGAGAGACATCACCAACACACTACAACTCAACACATTGTATTCCAAAAAGACATGTACTGTGTGCAATTGGACCAAGCTACACTGGTATCCATCTATGTGTGACATAGGGTATTTGTCACTTATCTAAGGATATCAACCCTCTAAATGTCATCGGAAAATGCATTGGGTTCTTCCCAAAACATCATCAACCTAGTTCCCTCAAAGTCGAATTAACCACCATATGGGAAAGAAAACCCAGAATTCCCCATTCATCCAAAATTCTCTTGACCTCCCTATATACTTGAGATACCCTCCATGGTGGGTTCGTCTTTCCCTAAAAGAGCTCCACCAAGAAAGGATCATAGCCTCGACACACGAGATTGTGTAATACACTATATTCATCACCTTTAAATTGTTCTCAAATTATACATATTATATGAGTTGCAATGATGTGTTGCCATATACCAATATTTTCTTGTGATGTTATGAACATCACCACCAGCATAATATGCAACCTACAGGTCACACACATAAGGATGCATACGGGAATTGAAGTTCAAAACCACACATATGATTAGAATGGTTCTAAATCATGTACATGTCGAAGTTCTATCCAATCAGATGACTAGATTGTTTGGATCAATCAATAAATTATTCATCAAATGATTAATAGATCACCCGTTTGGGAAACTGGCTAGTTGATCGATCGGTATCCCAACCAATTGACTAGATTGAATTCAAGAAATGATAAGAATATGTGGTTTATTTGAATTGGAATTGATTTATTCAATTAAAATCAGACTAGGACTGGTGAATTAGGTGACTAAGCAATTAATTAAATGAACAAACTAGTTCCAACTGGTTGACTAGTTAGTGAACGGGATGAATGGGACTTCTAGCACTATTCCAAACTAGATTCTACTTTGAGTTGTGGTTAGAAATATGATTGGGTTTCTTATAAATTCCAAGCCCAGGACTTTGATATATACATATGTATATGTATGTCTATATATATATATATATATATATATATATATATATATATATATATATATATGGCTCATCTTTAATAGCCATGCAGGTAGCCTGATTTTTTTCTATCCGCCCATCCAAAAGAGTAACTATATGGTACACAAGAGTAACTCTAAGATCAAACAAGTAACTATGTGGTACACAAAAGTAACTCTAAGATAAAAAAGTAACTGCGCAGAAAATATACAGTCAGTAAATATACGAATGGGTTTTTTGATTTGGGGGGGGTGGTGGCAAATGACATTATTTTTGGATGAATTTTTTTTCGGAGCTAGATAAAATGCTCCTCTACACTTGCAATTAAAAAAAATATATATCAGAAAGGGTGCGCGGATAGCTACCCGCATGGGTATTAAATAAATCCCCATATATATATATATATATATATATATATATATATATATATATATATATATATATAAAGACATTATGTACAAAGGGGTGAAACACACTTAGAAACATTCCAAGACAAGTTGTCTAAAAGTTCTTCCTCTTGGAGAGAGAAAAACTCACCCCAATGACAATAGCCTGTAATAGGAGGAGAATGAGAGTAAGCAATGCTAGAATGTGACCAATGCTAGAATGTGATGAATCTGAGTTATGTTTTCTTTGAGCAGCCAAGGTAGTGCACCAAGAGTTCTCGAATTTGTGTGGATGATGTAGATTCTAAGGTCCTAGGGAAGAGGCTTAAGGACAAGAAACTTCTCCAAGGAGAAGACAAGTGTTACTGAGACAACAAGGCGGCAATAACCACACCACTTAAGATCTAGATCCAGAAGTGTAATTCCTACATCAACATAAGACTTGTCTAGTTGTTAGACAACTAGTGTGTACCAATATATGTATTCAAGTTCCCTTATATGTCTTCATTATATCAATATTTTAAAGCTACAATAAATCTGTTGGCTAAAAGTTTGTGGGGAATTTTTAGTACTTTTGTTGTGGCCCTTTACCAAGGATCCTACATAGGTATATGAGTTGACGTCATATAACTTTAATGATAGTTTGGATTTTAAACTGCAAAGATTCATTGGATGAATATTGTGAAATGTGTATGCATGTTAATCACCAACTATCATCTATGATATGATATATCTGTATTACATAAGTCACTGCAACACCTTTCAAATTATTTTGTTTAGTGGGAGTGGATATGGATATTAGCTCATTGTGATGATTGTGCTCTAAAACATGCAAGTTGTGGTTTCTTATTATGATCAAACAATATAACATGTATACAGTTGCTCGCCATGCCTATCCTAACTACTTTCTCCATGTTAAATTTAATTCTTACAATTGGATTAGGATGTTGGAATGACATCATTAGTGGAGCATGGTGGGGAGGAGGAGACAATAAGAAGGGATCCAACAAGGAAGGACTTAGAAGATTTGTGTTGAAGACAAACTAATGATTCTATCACCAACTTAAGAGCTGGCCAAATAAGGAATCCAATCGAACAACTAGCTTGCAAGTCAGTCAAACAGAAAACCCTAAAAAGGCATATTTTAGAGTTACATTAGATGTGAGTCTCCTGATTGTTTTTATGTGACTCTTGTTGTCTCAAGATGTTGTACTAGTTTCCATATCATGAATTATTGCTTGTGGTGATTGTTGATGCATACAATATAGTATGTGTAATAGTAATGGGATATACATATGATTACTATATCAAATACTTCAATATAATCAAGGCTTAATATGTCTTACATTGTAAAATATGCATGAAAATATCAATCCATTACCTACAGGCAATCCAAAGCATGGTGCATCTTCTATTTTGGGGAAGTGTGATAATAAGTATGTGGATTTTTTTAGTTGGGTGCATAGCTTATTGATTGGCCTTTGGATGAACTTGATTAGGTTATCCTAATAGGATTAAGCACCTAGAGCCATACATATGGTATATGATTTGCAAAATGAGTTATGACAAGGAGTTGTACACCATCTATCCAAGAGTTGCATTGCAATTGGTAATTGTTACCGACCTAAATATAACTGTGAGTGGTCAACCAAAGTTGATAAAATAATTAATGTACTATCAATCTTGGATCACTAGAAGATTTGAATTGTAATTTTCCAAATCAACAATGATGTCTATTAGTTTGGTCAAAATAGTGAAAGAGTTATTAATTCAAGGGCAAGTTAATATTGTCAAATAAAATTAATTATAAAACCAAATTGTCGACTCATGGAAATGTTTTTTTTGTAGATCTAATTGCAACCAAAAATAATAACTTCTTAGTTATGATCAGTCCTTGAGAAGAAAAGTTGACTGAGCATAACTTCAAGGAATGACATAGGACTTCGTGAATTGTTCACGTTCATGAGCTCAAGCATTATGTCTTCAAAACACTAGAACGAGCTCCAAATAGACCTAGAGCATAAAGGGAAGCTAATTGTAACCATACTAATAACATTATTGATGTCAAGTGCCTCATGGCTCCATAATTCATGAGCTTCAAAAGGAATACCAGAACATGGGAGTTCTAGAGATGTCTACACATCTTAGGTATATGTTCCAAGAACAAGCAAGGCAAGGAGGTACGATGTCTCAAAGACCCTAATTCGGTGCAACATGACCGAGGGTGATGCAGTTGGGGCCCATGTACTTTTTGATTGGGTATGTGGATATCCCGTAGAGATTGGGATTTCCCTTAGGCCTAGAGTTGGCTATTGATGTGATATTTCAATCATGTCTAGAATCTTATATTCCATTTGTCATGAACAATGACATGAACAACTTTTTTGACCATTACCAGAGTTGCTTAGCATGTTGAGAACTATGTAGAATCAAATGAAGACAGACAAGCCAAAGTCTTTGTTGATGGTTAAGAAAGGAAAGGGCAAGTCAAAGGAAAAGGCAAAACTAAGAAGAGTTCCTAAAGTTGTCCAATATCCCAATCTTCTGCTTTAAATCTAAATCATGAGTATGCAAGGAAGGAAATTGTCACCGTTGTCACCAATCTGGACATTGTAAAAGAAATTGCTCTCTTTACCTTAAGAAAGTAAAGGAGGAGGTGGGGATAGAGATCTCCACTTTAGGTATATATATTATAGAGTTCAATTTATCTACTTCTTCATCTTGGGTATTTCTTACCAGATGTAAGTCTCACATATGTTGTAAGATGCATGATTTGAAAACAAGTAAACACTTATTGAATGGAGAGGTGGATTGACAAGTTGCAAATGGAGCAAGAGTTGAAGTCACAATTGCGACACCTATAATATATCTCTTTCTAGTGGGCTTGTAACAAAATTAGAGAACTGATATTATGTACTTGAAATAAATAGAATCATTATTTCTCTATCTTGTTTGGACAAATATAATTTTGAATTTCTAATAAAGAATGGTCACATTTCTATTTCAAGAGACGACATATTCTATGGTAGTGTCCCGATGTCTTATGGTCTATATTTCCCGGGACTTGAGTCAAGTTTATTTAACTTAAATACCAAGTGAAAACTTGATGACTCAAACAAAACTTACTTATGTCACCTTTGTCTAGGACACATAAATGAAAAATGAATTTCTAGACTCCATCAAGATGGTTATTTGGACTCTTTTTATTTCTGAGTCAATAGCCATCTGAATCTTGTCTATTGGGTAAGATGGTAAAAACATTCTTCACTGGTAATAGTGAGAGGGGAGTGACTTATTATCACACATACATATTGATTTGTGTGGACCTTTTAGAACAAGTGTTGGAGGTGGATATCATTACTTCATCACATATGACCTCAATAAATATGGATCTGTGTATCTTATAAAACACAAATCATAATCTATTAGAAAGTTTGAGGACTTCAGGAATGAAGTACTAAACCAACTTGACAAGAATATCAAAGCAGTACAATCTGATTATGGTGGAGAATATTTAAGCTTAAAGTTTGATGCCCTTTTGAGAGACAGAGGTATTGTATCATAATTGACTCCATGTGGAACACCATAACATAATGATGTGTCAGAATGAGGAATCACATCTTATTGGACATGGTACGATCAATGATGAGTTTAGTTGATCTTATGACTTCTTTACCGAGACATTATCTTGAAAATGACATATTTATACTTAGCCGAGTGCCTTCCCAATCTATTCAAAAGACACCATATGAGATATGAAATGAGAAACGTTCCAATACGTCTTTTATAAAAGTTTGGGTATGTGAAGAAATAGTTTTGTGAAAGTTTAAGACCTAAATTAAAGATGTAAAATACCCAAACCTAACATCTTGACTCTAAAAATCCTATTCCCATGATTAGGATATTAGAATGTTTGGTTCTTTAGACTTGACCAAACGAAAATAAAGTTATACCTTAATGTACACTGCTAAAACCGATCCGATCTGATCCGATCCGATCCGATCTAACCTGATCCGAGCCGAACCACAATTTGCAAATTTAGCGGATCGGATCGGGCTGTGAATGAGGCTTGTGGATTGGTCTCGCGGCGGTGCAAGACCAGACAAATATGCGGAAGCTCTTTCATCCCGTTTGATCCGCAAAGTCCAGCAAGTCACAAAGGCCTTGTCCAACCAGCACCTCAGCTATGCAAGGCCATGGCGGTTGTTCCTCCTTGCTTGCTTGCACGCCCACAGCACCGCCCTGCCCGTCAATGGACCCGCCGAAGAAAGACACCCCGGCGACTCGGTCGAAGAGCAGCCACCTGCTACCCAGCGCCTCGCCGAGTCACCGTACCCAGCCTGAGGGACGAGCGTGCCGTACATCCAGAAAGTGTTGCCTGAAGTGCAGCATGGGCCCGTGAACACCGAGCGACCCCAGAGGAGGAACCTCCTCAGCGGGACGTAGATGACGGACAGGCCCGGTGATCCGCATGCCGCCGCCGACGCCGCCAACACCGCCCGGGTCGAGTCCGTCTGGCCGTCGACCGGACGCGCTCCCAGGGACACGAGTGTTGGATGTCGTCGCGATGGAAGGTAGGAGGATCTGTGTTGAGTGAAGGAGGAGGTGTAGGACCAGTAGTGTGGTGGGGTTAGGCGCCTGCATCGATCTGCGGTTGGATTACCGGCTGGACTAATGCATGCGAGGCTGAGGCTGAGGTTGGAGAAGTTGATGTTATCTGCTCCAGTTGGTCCTTCGCTGGTGCCGTTCCCGACGAGGTTGGTAGTTGTTATTGACTGCATGGTGGCGTTACGCATACCCACCAACGTGAATCCATGTAATAATGCAAATGCCTAACATAAATCACATGCTTTGCGTTGATCACGAACTATAACATGAAGCAGCAATATGAATGGATTTCTGTTACTGTCTCTGTGCATTGTATTTCTTATTCTTCTGAAACTCTTCAAACGATCATGCATGCCATGGATATAAACAAGCAATTCCTAGTACACGAAAATTCAAGCAAAACAACACCTAGAGCGTACACACAAAAATTCAAGTTAAAATTTATATATAATGTTTTTGATGTTTGCGGATCAGGTCAGATTAGGGGTGGATTACTGTTTATAGCCTATATGTAATATTTAGACATGTAAAGTTGGTTAATGTAATGCATTTTTTGTTTTAGCTGTTTGTGGATCGAGTCGATTTTTTACAACCGGGTCGGATTTTTGTGGATCGGATTGATATGATTTTTTGTTTTTTTGCTGATTTTTTAGGTTCAGGTCGAATGCGGATGGTACATTTACGGGTCAGATCGGATCTGGTTCAGATCAGTACAAATCTGGTATGTTGCCATGTCTGCTCAATGGCTACCCATAACATATATACATATTAAGTGACATATTAACATAATAACATATATATATTCTAACATGTGAGTAAGTTCATGAAATATGTCACATATGCTTCCTTTGCTAACTAATATTCATATAATGGCTAAATAAGAGGTATAATATACTTCAAACATGTATTGGAATAACAATTAAAATTTTCACGTGCAATCATCTAATTAAGTAAAAGAGTAATTAATAGACTAAATATGTTAAATAAGTAAAATATGAAATTTCGTATATAATAATCAAAGGTAACTCTTTTGGTAGTAGCGTGAAGATAACAAGATTCTAAATGATAACTAGTGAATGGTAATGATGTAACATTATAATAATATAATTGTGATGAGAGGAAAACTCCAACTGTACCAAAACTCATAGAAGGAATCTTCAAAACCTAGATATAATGGTAAAAATGTGTTGCTCGAGTCCTAATTAACTTGGGTGCCGAGTTTGACATTATTTGAACAATAATAGCTATCTTAATTTCATTTGAAAAAGAAAATATTATTTTTACTCTAAAATATTAAATAATATGTTAAATGACTTTAAAAGTTGAAATAAATTTCAAATTTGAATTCTATATATCAAAATTAATCTATATGTGATTTTTCATATTAATTGAACAATCTTATCTATCCTAGTTTTACTTAGGAGAGAGAATGTACCTTAAAGGCAAAATATAAAATTAATTATAAAAATCTAATATGCTAAATAAATAATATAAACCAACTTGTATGGCTTATAGGTATATAATTTAGGTGAATTTGTAATAAATATATTTTTGGTATAACATAAAGGGAAATAATGTTCTATATGCATGTTAAATCTATGGAAAATTTACCATACTGGAAGATGTTAAAATATATTTACTTTCTAAATATAGTGTCACTGATATTTTTGCAACAATGTGAATATGTGAGATATTTTAATAAATTAGAACAAACTTTAAAGAAATAATTTTATCTACGTAATGTTTGAAACCAATAAATAATTGAAAACTATCACGTTAACATATCATAATGGAAACAAACATTTTAACTCAATTATATATTTGTTTGAAAATAAATAAACATTTACAAATCTGCATAATCAACTACTTAACCCAATTAAGAAATAATAAAAATCTTGGTCAAATTATTTCCTTAGAAAACCTCCCTATTACCTCGTAAAAGTGTTAACAATAGGGAAGAAAAGAAAAATGGTTCAATAGACAATGTTTTCACCCTTTAGATTTGAAATTCATATTTCTATAATAATTCATTTTTGGTATACACATTTATTAGCACCTATCTCTACAAATAATCAATGTAAAATATAATGGCAATATATATGATTGCCTAAAATTTAGAAATTTGGATCTAATTTAATATTAATTAAATGCATGCCTTTATTGAAATAAATTTTTATACATGTTTTCAATGACTATAAAGTGAGAAGAGAAATATTGTGGGAAAGTTATTTTGTAATGGGTCGAATAAGTGTATATAATGAGGTTCATAAATGAAATCATAGAAAAAAACTCAATAAATATATCCTACACAATTGTACATTAAATTATTATACATGTTTACATTGAGTAATAATTGCACAATGAGATATTTAGAAGTCTATTTATTGTAAATAGTTTCTCTGACCAAGTTGTTAAAAAAGGGGAAATATATGATTAAACATAGACATAAAGAAACAGAAGGGAAATGACATTTTTTATGTTTATTCTTTCCTGTCCTGTGTTAAAGAATGCTTAATTTTTCTTGTTTCATAATATACATTATATTTTACCTAGTGAACAAAAATAAATAAGTTTCTTTCTATCAAGCCTGATAGTTCTATATATAGACACATCTCAATGGCTTTCACACACATAGAAATCATTTGACCAATAGGACATGACTCCTAACCTTATCCCTTATCTTCCTATTCATGTTACTTGGAAGAGACATCAAAGTCTTACAATCTCATAGACAAATTCATACAGTGTTCTTTCCCCCAACCATGAGTGTTTCAAACCTTGAAACCCTGACTTAGATCAAAAGTTTGGACTTTGATAAGTTGAAAAACATCTTTGAGGTATGTTGCATTTCCTTACTTCTATATTGAGTGAAGACATATGTTTCATCTCTCTTGGTCCTACTGATAGATTAATCTATACAATTTCTCTCTCTTTGGAGAATCTGTTTCATGTTAAATATTCTATGTTGATTCTGATCTTGTGATGATCTTACTTTGTTGGATATACTTATTTAACTCTTATTTGTATCTTGTTCTTATTATTATTTATGAAACCCTAATTTGAGATATTGAATTAAATGTGGACTCTTATGTTGTCTTTTTGGGTATGTCGCACTCAAATTTCAATAATGCAAATATTTCCCAAATTGCGTTGCTAACATGTGCTTTAAGTATTTCAGGTGATCAGTGAACTAAGTCAATATCCAACTACAAAGACCTTGACATTTTATATGTTTGGATGCTTACAAAATAAGTTGTACCATGTATTTGATTATGTACATGTGTTTTTGTACAACTTGATAGACATGTTGTAAGGGCAAATGATGATCCTCCAAAACCTATCCAAAACCCTATCCTACACTCACATGAAGACTTTAGGATTGATAGGATTCATATGAGTCTTTAATAGGACCTCACATACATTACAAATTTTTTCACATAGTCCTTCTCAGTCGATAATTTATTCGATCGAGAAACACTCAGTCGAAGACTCAGAATAATCTAGATATAGCCTTGCATATCTAAAGTTCCGAGCTAATCTTAATCGACAGAAGAAAAGTTTGACCGACAAAGAGCTGTTGTGAGGAGATTGACCAAATCATATCCGTTCGATAATATTGTGGACCGAGACTCCTCCGATCGACAATATTGTGGACCGAGACTCCTCCGATCGACAATATTGTGGACCGAGAATGTGTTGAAAATTTGTCTCAAATGATCAAATTAATTGTTGTGATTTATTTAACTTAATCATAACAACCAGTTTTAGTCCTATAACACTCTAGACACTACCCAAAAATGTTCTAACCTCTTGTAAACATTTACTATAAATAGGAGTGGTCATAGGACACCTGAACAACAAGTTTTCATACAACAATTGTGATCATATACACAAATTTGAGAATAATACTTGCCATCATTCTCAAAGAGATTAGATTCTACAATTCAAGTTGCTATCCATATAGCCTCTAAGACTTATCTCTATACTAGAATCCTTCACTACCAAATATAACTTTCCCCTAAACCTTGTGGAGTGGATCATCATCACTTGTCCATAGTGCTTGATTGTATATCTTGTGAAAGAGAATTGTAATCTCCTTCTTCCTTTCTTATTCTTATTCTCCGATTTGCTATTGCTTCTTAGTACTTCAAGGTAGAAGGTGTGGTGAATCTCTCTTAGTGCTACTTCTTGGTTGAAGGCTGTGACCAAGGTGGTGGAGAGTGATTGTGATCATCTCTGGGTGGGTGACCTTCCAATGGCCCATCAATGAAGGTGATGATTCTCCTTGAGATGAAAAGGAGGGTTAGTCTTATGCCACAAAAGACAAGTTAAATTTTATGTATTGTATATCAGTATACAAAAGAAATAAAATACATAATATGAAAATCCTAATTGGAAACAATTAGGTAGTGGATTGATTTCATTTGACGGAACCACTCGTTATGCGTGTTCTTTGTGGTTGTTTCTTTTTGTCCACTAACTCCCTTTCAATTTCCATATTCTTTAAGAAAGTTGCAATTAGCTGAGTTTGTGTTTTAAGTTTCAAATAGATTTATTAGACTCTGTTCACCCCCCCTCTATAATCTTTCAATTGGTATCGGAGCAGGACTTCAAGGAAACCTTCACCAATCTTGAAGCAATGGGGGGCGGGGTGACTAGAAACATAAACCATGGAGAACCATCAACAATCCTTGATGGATCCAACTATAAGTACTGGAAGAAGAATATGCAATTATATATTCTAGTTATTGATGAAAATCTTTGAAATATGGTCATTCACCCTTATGAACCTCCTATATAAGAATTTTAAGAATGGAATGAGCCAACAGTAAGAAAAGCTATGCTTAATGCTGAAGTTGTAAGTATTTTATATTTATATTTGTCACTTGAAGAATTCAATAAAATGTCATCTTGTGAGACCATATATGAAATATGGAGAATAGTTTTTGTTACACATTGAAGATACTTTACAACTCAAGAATACTGAGATAAATATGTTTGAGAAAAAGTTTGAATTGTTTCATATGCAAGAAAAAGAAACTTTTTTTGAAATAGATGCTAGATTTTCTTCTATAGTCAATAATTTGAGTACCTTAGGGAAGAACATAAGTGAAGAAGAACATTTTTCCAAGATGAAGATGGAGCAATTTATTGGGAACTTGGACATACCTAAAGTACAACTTAAAGAAGAGGAGAGGCAAGAAAAATAAGTAAGGTTTGCGGAGAAAATAGTTGCATTCAAAGCAAAGTCTTCCTCTTCAAGTTACTCTTCTAGTAATAAAGAAGAAATTTGTGCTGAAGGTGAGAAATATGTAGTTTCTTCTTCTAACAAAAATGTTATATCTTTGTCTACTAGATATCACCAATATGGAGATAATGGTCTTCGGCAATCCCAAAGCCCTAAACTAAAGAAGAAGAAGAAGAAGAAAGAAGGAAATAATGAAGGAGAGAAGGACATGCACATGATGAAAATGAAACTAAAGGTAATGGTGGTGATGATGAGCTATCTCTTTCTACTTTATTCAAAGATTATCTTATGGAATCTATTCTGAATAATGTTTACAAATTGACAGGCTATTGTAAATGTGACAAATTATGAACATCTTGTTTTATTCGTTTGCTTTAAGTTGATTGAAAATGGATACTTTTTGTGATGGACAACCTCTCAGTCAAAGAACAATTCAACCGAGGGGGAAATCGATTAAACACAACTCGACCCAATTACTGATTGTAAGTTTTTGTTTCGGCTATCTTACAATTGATAGTTAGAGTCATTTTGCAACATGATTATCTCTTAAAACCAAAATGAGATTGGCAAAAATTTAATTTCAATATTTTAATATATTGCAAGGAAACATCACAGTTTTGTATTTGTACAATTCTTTTGGCTTGGATAATATATGCTTAGGACTTGTTGAAATTTCTTCAAATAAAATAAAAAGGGTATAAGAAGAAAAGAACAAATTGTCTAATATGCTTGATTCCTTGAATTTAAAACTAAATTTTCTTAATGAACAAAATACTATTCACAAAAGGAGATTGGATGACTTGATAAGTGATCACGTATCAAATCTTTGCATTTAAAAATTTACTTCTCTTTGTAATCATGTCAATCAAAATACTTCAAGAATGTTTTGATGATAAAACTTCTATGCTTAAAGAAGATCTTACTAGACAATGGTTAATTTTTGCTACTAACAAATCTCTTATTGTAGTGAAAAAATTGAACTTTCTTTTGAAAACTTTCAAATAGTAGAAATACGTTGAACAACTTGTTACATTCTCATGTTGGTACCCATGAATTTGGTTATATTCCTTAAATATGATCTTATCAAATGCATTAGTCCTGAAACATGTCTTGATTATAAAAGATTTAGATATTATGCATTCTCATGTCATAGCAAATGATTTGGGTACCATAATTTTTTTCTCTAGATAAAAAGTAAAAAGATCATGAGACTTATTAGAAAATCAATGGTTGGTCTTAATATGTGCTATCAAATCATCTACTTTAATTTATGCATCATATTCAGGGGGAGTATCCCACTAAGGATGAGTCATCTTGTATTTATACTTTCTATATTTTTAGATGACATAGGGTGCACATAATTCAAATAAAAATTCATTTGTTTGTGTTTAAACAAATTTATTTGAATATTTAACAAAATCTTGGCTTTCAGATTCAAATATTTAGTTGATTTCTTGGTTTCTACATCTGGCATGCATGATTTATCATGAAGTTTGGGATATTAAATGGCTATATTTTTAGTGAATCTTTTTTTTCTTATGTTTGAGCCTTATTTATTTGGTATGCTAAGGGGGAGCTCAAAGTCCTTTAATATAACTTGCACATCTATTTTACTCTGAATTGATTCTCTATATATGTAGGCTTAACATCGTTTGACATGTGGTTTTGAGATTCTTTTAGAGATGTAATTATAATACTTAATGGTTCCTATATACCAATATGGGCTTAATATCCCTTATATTTGGTCTGGAGATTCTTTGTTGACTTCATTTTATGCTTAAATGGGTTCTCTATATCAATATAGGCTTAACATCCCTTATATTTGGTCTAGAGATTCTTTTGTTGACCTTATTTTTGTGATTAATGGATTCTCTAATTGTTTATGGGCTTAAAATCCCTAAAAAATGATTGAGAAATCAATTTTAGTTTTGACTTTTGTTTTTATGGAATCTCTATATCATGGTGGACTTAACATTCCTTAACATTAGTTTATAGTATCTTTCTTGATATTTTGCTTTATGGGATCTTTTTATCATGAAGGACTTAACATTCCTTTCATTGATAATAAAACAATCTTTTTATGTTCCTTGATCAAATACGGCTTTTTGACTATGCCCGTATGTGATTAATGTCTATCATTGTTTTGGACTTTTCTCATCAATTGGTATTCTTTGCAAATTGATACATTGGGTGTTAGTTTTTCCCTTTCCAAATGACTATCCAGTTGAGGGGGAGTGTCTCCTTAAGGGGGGAGTATTGGTAAGTATTGACCCTTTTTGAATTCAACAAAAGGGGGAGAATAACCCATGAGATAAATTGGCGATCAATAAAGCAATTTAAAAGGTATGGAGTTCTAAATTGGCTAGTTTCAATTTATCTTATGGAAATATTTGTCATCGTCAATAAGGGGGAGATTGTTGGATTTTTGGATATGCCACACTCAAATTTCTATGATGCAAATATTTTCAAAATTACGTTACTAACATGTGCTTTAAGTATTTTAGGTGATCAAGGAACTAAGTCAAGATACAACTACAAAGACCTTGAAATTTTATATTTAGATGCTTGAAAATCAAGTTGTACTATGTATTTGATTGTACACATGTGTTTTTGTACAATTTGATAGAAATGATGTAAGGGTAAGTGATGAACCTCCAAAAACCTATCCCAAACCCTATCCTACACTCACATGAAGAATTTGGGATTGATAGGTTTCATATGAGTCTTTAATACGACCTCACATACATTGTGAATATTTACACATAGTCCTTGTCGATCGAAAAAATTATCAACTGAGACACATTCGGTCAAAGACTCAGAAGAACCAAGAAATAACCTTGCATATCTAAAGTTCTAAGTTAATCTCGATCGACAATATTGTCGACCAGATATTCGGTCAAAGAAAAGTTCGACCGACAAAGAGCTGTTGCAAGGACATTGACCAAATCATAGCCATTTTAGTCCAAAATTTTTTCTAGTCGACAATATTGTGGACCGAGACTCCTCTGGTCGACAATATTGTGGACTGAGAATGTTTTGGAAACTTTTCTACAAACGATCAAAATAGTTGTTGTAATTTGTTTGACTTAATCCTAACATCTAGTTTTCATTCTAGAACACTCTAGACACTACCCAAAGTTTCCCTAACCGCTTGTAAACATTTCTTGTAAATAGGAGTGGTCTTAGGACACCTAAACAATAAGTTTACATACAACAATTGTGATCATATACACAAACTTGAGCATACTACTTGTTATCATTCTCAAAGAGCTTGGGTTCTACAATTCAAGTTGCTATCCGTCTAGCCTAAGCCTTCGCTCTATACTAGAATTCCTCTCCACCAAATATAGTTGTGCCCAAAACCTTGTGTAGCGGATCATCATCACTTGTCCATAGTGCTTGATTGTATATCTTGTGAAAGAGCATTGTAATATCCTTCCTTTCTTGCTCCTGTGACAACCTGATGCCACATGAGCAAGATTACTCAAAACTAAAGCACAGAATTAATGCTAAGCATCCAGATCACCAGACAACATTGTAAATTAAACTAATGACTTGTATATCCACAACAAGAAACATAATACATCCAAGTATATAAATTGTGCCACCTATATCACATGTCATACCATAAAGGTATTTACATCATTGTATAGTGGTGATTTTGCCACAAACCTATCATAAAAGTAACATGTTCATATATACAAGTCATACATGTACAACCATGGCATATTGTCGATAACCTCGTATCGATGTACAACATCTACAAAACACCCCCAAGGACTTGAAAGTATACGAGTCTTTAATACGACCTCACATACATTGTGAATATTTACACATAGTCCTTCTCGATCAAAAAAATTATCAACCGAGACACATTCGGTCGAAGACTCAAAAGAACCAAGAAATAACCTTGCATATCTAAAGTTCTAAGTTAATCTCGATCGACAATATTGTCGACCAGATAGTCGGTCAAAGAAAAGTTCGACCGACAAAGAGCTGTTGCAAGGACATTGACCAAATCATAGCCATTTGAGTCCAAATTTTTTTCTAGTCAACAATATTGTGGACCAAGACTCCTATGGTCGACAATATTGTGGACTGAGAATGTTTTGGAAACTTTTCTACAAACGATCAAAATAGTTGTTGTAATTTGTTTGACTTAATCCTAACATCTAGTTTTCATTCTAGAACACTCTAGACACTACCCAAAGTTTCCCTAACCTCTTGTAAACATTTCTTGTAAATAGGAGTGGCCTTAGGACACCTAAACAATAAGTTTACATACAACAATTGTGATCATATACACAAAATTGAGCATACTACTTGTTATCATTCTCAAAGAGCTTGGGTTCTACAATTCAAGTTGCTGTCTGTCTAGCCTAAGCCTTCACTCTATACTAGAATCCCTCTCCACCAAATATAGTTGTGCCCAAAACCTTGTGGAGCGGATCATCATCACTTGTCCATAGTGCTTGATTGTATATCTTGTGAAAGAGCATTGTAATATCCTTCCTTTCTTGCTCCTATGACAACCCGATGCCACATGAGCAAGATTACTCAAAACTAAAGCACAAAATTAATGCTAAGCATCCAGATCACCAGACAACATTGTAAATTAAACTAATGACTTGTATATCCACAACAAGAAACATAATACATCCAAGTATATAAACTGTGCCACCTGTATCACATGTCATACCATAAAGGTATTTACATCATTGTATAGTGGTGATCTTGCCACAAACCTATCATAAAAGTAACATGTTCATATATACAAGTCATACATGTACAACCATGACATACTGTCGATAACCTCGTATCGATGTACAACATCTACAAAACACCCCCAAGGACTTGAAAGTACATGAACGACACATAGGACTCTACCACAAAATACTAGAAGCATATCCAACCTTCAACAACTATTTCTCTTCTTGTTGTTCTTCCTCAACCACATATCTCTACTGCGTCGTGCATTCCACCTAAAACATGTGGAAACCCATGGAGTGAGACCAACATCCCAGTGAGAGATATAACTCTCTGCCAACAACTATTATGAGCACATATGGATTATAGAGCAGAAAAGTAATACTATTAACATGATGAGCAGATTCAACTAAATGAATAATTAAAACTAACAAGACAACTTATGCAGATTAAGCAACTATAACTGATCAGTAGAACATCTTTTACCTTTAGAAGGAATATGAAGAATATGTATTAAAGAAAACAGCTAAGAAATATAAGAAACAAATCATTGGGTCATCCAATGTGAATCATATTTAACCTGTAGTAGATATACTACATAGTTGTATTACGTCTTTATTATGCCTTGAGGATTTGAGTCATACCACCCAAATCCAACTGATCACTGCTAAGTCCAAATGAGTGCCATACAACATCTATGGAAGAGTCAAACTCCATGACCTCACCCACAAGTCTCGGTCAGTATGAGAGACAATGCAGAGACATAACAATCAACTGCCAAAAATGACATATAGTCAATCTGAAAACAACTAGGCCGCCTTGGTACAAGTCACGGTGCTAGAGAACAGATCATACATGCCTGTTCTATCTAAGGAAACTTACAGTTGTACTCACTACTGCTTTTCACATATCACAAAATTAGAGGCATGACCACAGTCATCCTCCATTACCCAAAATTGTGGATCCATGCATATATCCTCAACTTGCACCCCCCGTATATTCAATAATATGCCCTCCGAGTTTCCCACATGAATTGCTTGTTTCACCATCCAAGAAGTTCTGATACTGAAATGGATCTTTAGCACAAAGAAAATACTTGATTAGGGTTTCAATTTATTAATTATACCAATTGGATGTGTTTTAGTGCATCAATCAAGTTACAATGTACAAACCCTAAATAGATTCTATAAAGTTAAGGGTAGATTACAACTCCAGAAGATATAAAATTGTGTTAAGAATAAAATTGTTCCCATAACAATCAGGTATTGTTTCACGGTTTATCATAAAGCCTTAACCATCATCACATCACTAGGTAATAGCAATCCATCATCACATCACTAGAGGATATCACCTCAAAATTAGGCACTAGCCTCTGTCGATGTCATAAGACCTAAATACATCATCAATATCTCATTACCATCTCATCATGCCTCATCAAGGATCATAATCATCACCCCGTGTCATACATAAGGCACCATAGCAATCACAAGCTATGATGTTCATTCAACATGCAACATTAGGGTTATACAAGTAGGAGAGACAAAAAACTTTAATCCATGCTAGTCATTCAAGCAAGCTAAGCAATTACATCACATACCCAAATTAGGATTAGAATTGTCCATAGATAGTTGATTATGGTTTTATAACATCTCTTAACATCAAACCCTAGATATATCACTTCCCACATTCTTGGAACATATTAGGGTTAACCATCATAACAAAAAACAAAGGATCATGAATTCAACAAAGTGTAGCGACCCATCTAGGTATATCACCCTATGTAGCGACCACACTAGGCGGACACACTGTAGAGACCGTGCACCAAGGAAATTAGGTGTAGCGACCACCCAAGGAGAACCATGAGTAGTGACCAAATAGGTTAAACAACATAGCGACCAGAACCACTTGTGCATGGAGATGACAATAAGGGTTGTGGTGTAGCGACCACTTGGTCTAGTGTTTGTTGTGACCCAACCACTATAGTGACCATAGGTTAGAAGATCATTACAACCAAGAAAAACTACCCTAGGTAGCGACCAACACAAGGGCTCATATGTAGAGACCTGAAACAACAACTTATTTAGCGACCAAGGTGACCAGGGATAGGATTATTGTGGAACCCTATCACACAATCAACATGGTCACAAAGACCTCATAGAACCAACCAAAACATAAGAGAAACTCCAAGAAACTGAAGAGTCACTACAAAATAAAACCTCATGAAGAAGGTAGTCATCAAAACCTTAAAACAAGTGTCACTAAGATCAACAAAGAAAACCATGACACGAGAGGAGAAACCAAACATCCAACCCATGTGAACAAGAACCAAACCTCCATCTAATCCATGATAGTTGAACCATAACATGGTGCTAAAACCAATGGTCTAGATGCATGTAAGAACCATCAACTCTATCATTTACTAGGTTTTAGGTACAAGAATTAGGGTTTAGGAGAAAGAGCAACCTATACAAGAATACCTCATAATCTTAAACCTTAAATCAAGATAGCATTAGTTAGCATCTTATGATCACGTTTTTGAGATAGAAAAATAACATGCAAGCAAGATAAAAGTGCAATAATAGAAGAGGGAAAATTTATGTAACCCACCTTGAGGTGAAGATCAACTCCAACGCCACGAGCCCCAAGAGAGAGAAGGAAACACCAAGATTTAATCCACTCCTCGTCCAAGCTATATCACCTCAAGAGAAGAATAACACACCAAGGTTAAAGGATGTTCAAAGAGAAGAGGGTGCAAACCATAGGTCGAAAAAGAAAGAAGAAAGAAGGGAGAGGAGAGCTTCATCTCACTTAGTTACTACCATGATCAAACCATGGTCTCGATCTCTATGGAGAGAAGTTCCTCATGATAGCCACCATAGAGAACCCTAGCCTTATGGCCAGTAGAATAAAGAAAGAGGTAGGGTTCAAGAAAATGAGATCAATGAGAGATAAACTACTTACTAAGATCAAAGATCACCATGAACCACCACAAGGGAGATGATGAATCCCTAGATCACCACATGCAAGGAGAAAATGACCACCTTCTCCAAGATCAACAGCTCCACTTGCACCACAAAGCTCAAGGCTGAACACAGGTAAGAAGAGAGAAAGAATCGAGCTAAAAGGGTTACATGCATGTAAAAGAAGGGGTATTTATACCCTAGGGTAGGAGAGAGGTAGAGAGATATGAGGTGCCAAGATATTAGAGACTCTAAAGACACATGTCCCTCAAACCACGACCAAGCAAGCACTTAAAATATACATGCAAGAAAGGACGTTAAAATCTATGTTGAGTAGAGACCTCTAGGCCACTCAACCCTCCTACAGTTGAAGCAAAACCAAGGCTTAGCATGGTAGAGAGTGCTACACCATGTCACCCAAATAAGAGGTCGACATAGGCATCAACACAAGAAAACCCTAGCAACCACAACCAAGGACAAGGAACCTAGGTTTCTACAAACACAACCAAGAAAGGTGTTTCGGTCAAAGAACTTCAAAAAGATTCAAAACATATCAGACACTACACTCAAGCATCAACAATAGGTTCGGCACCACCATAACTCAAGCATCCATGCAAACCCTAGCATCAACTCATGATGCCACCTCATCATCTAATGTCCAACAAGGCACCCCTAAGCATCATTCTCTCTCATGATGGTACATAACAAGAGGCACAAACTGTTGGTTGTGTATGCCCAGAGAGCCAATCATGTGATGATTGTAGTGGTATATCATGTAAACATGATTTGATTATTAATAAAAGGCAACCTTCCAATTTTTTTTATTTTAGTTATGAGATAATGATGTAACATTATAAATGTATAGAGAATTATATTACTCAATGATGTATGTGTTCAAGTTACTATCCTTGTGGATGAGATCATACAGATGTTCAGAGTACATATACATATTCTCATTATGTCCCTGATCGATTGTCATTGTGGAAGGATGATAGACAACAATGATACACAAGATCAGAGTGTGAGTTGGTTGATGACTAAATCTCATTAGTCATGATATGGAAATATCAAACCAAGCACACAAATATATGTTAGAGAATAATGTATATGAAAAACCCACTGTGAGACTGACACATGGAATCCACCTTCATGGATGTCATAGTCAAGTCTCATAGTGATGGTGATGGTTGTGGTTCTTATACCTAAAATCATTGCACTCATCACATGTCATTGGGTACACTTTGACATCATTAAACATAGTCCTGAAACATGGGTTGTTGTAAAGGTGATAATTGGGCGACTTTGACACATGGGGATATACTGTGAATGATAGATATGGGATTTGTCCCTCCTATTGGAGTGTGATGTCCTAGGCCTCTTGATTAGCGAGACTGAGAAAAGCATGGCCATGCACATGTGAGTCAATATGTGATATTGAGCTTACACATATCTTAGACAGTTTGCTCTTGTTTCAAGAAATAAGATTGAATTATAATGAGGGTGACTGCTCCATGCCTCTACTTCAATATGGACATCAGTGACAAAGGAACTATACAAACATTGCAACACCATACACAGATTGTATGTTGAAGTTGTTCTCCAACCATTTACTTGGGTAGCATTGATGTGCGACTAGACACTTCTCATTACTTGTGATGTCATAAGTATTATGGACATTCAGTGACAACGTAACATGGGACCTATAGGGCTACACACATAGGTATTTACCTAGAAGAGGAGTTCAGATCTCAAATGACATTTGAATTAAGTGATATAGTGTTTAGGCATTTGATTCAAGCAACAAACATGCTGATAGCACTGCCAAATGCCCATCTCAAATGTTGAGACGACCATATGGAAGTGCTAAATGGTCATCTCAAGAGTTGAGACAAGCGTCTGGGTGTCAGACTAGTTGTGATTTGAATTTGGCAAAGGAACAAACTGACCCAATCAAACAGGCTCGATTCGATCACTAGACGACCATATGGGTCAATCGAGAACCGTCTCGCATGGGAGAGATGGTCTAGTTTAGTCGGGGAAGGTTCTAGATGTTTCCCTATTCGTTTCTCTTGAGAAATACTTGTTGCACAAGGAAATCAATGTCTAACATTGATGGGAATTGATTTGACAAATTTGTGTACAACTGGGAAACCACAAAATAATCGTTCGTAGTGTGAGATGACCATCTGGCTTTTCCAAATGGCCATTTCAGCTGTCGTAGGTTGTGTAATTTCTAGAATTGTTGTGAATTTTTGAGTTATTCCGGTCCTTTGCACTCCTGCACATTAATCCCATATCGAATAGCAACTAGAAAACTTGACCCTGGCCTCTATTATAAATATAAGAGTATTGGGGGATTCCTAAAGCACAACACAGACAATTGAGAATCAGTTCCTCTAACAAATGTTGTCCTCTCTGGTTGTGGTAACCACAAGAGCCTAGGAAAGTCCTACCCAACAAGGGAGGGATAGCCACGACAGAGAACAACTGAGAGTTGCCATTATGGGAGAGCAAGTTGGTGACTAGTAAACTGGAGGAGAGGGATGACTCCTTCTTAATCGTTCTAGCAGGACGATAGGAGTTTTAGGTGGTTTGTGTGAACTACCATAGAGGTGAGAAGTCGTTGTTTGCCGCTCAGAGGACAACATCAACCAACAGTCTGTGACAAGAGGAGCCACGACGTTTGTGGCTACAGTCTGTGGTGTAGACCAGGAGGTGCAGTAGTCAAACATGTCTCATTGCTACTAGGATTAAGAGTTGCACATCTACAATGATGAGGACTGTCACTGTACTTGCTCTAAGATTAGGTATATCCCATAAACCATCCTTCCTTCATTATAATTATTGACACGATCTACTGATTATGGGGAATATGGTAGATAAAATTTTAAATTTTGTTGCCTGCTCTGTACCATACTTCCCAACACAACCAACACATGACACATTGCAAGATAAACACTCAAAATGGGTAAATTGTAACTTGGTCTAAAAGCAACACATATATAGCATAACTAGCTCAAACATCAACCAAACTGGAGCAAACTGAAAACTTAAATGTGTCACATGTTATTAAGGTGCATCACATGACTAGATTAAGGTTTAAGTATCCTACTATAAAAAAATAAACAAGATCAAACACTAAGCTAGGTCATGGGTCTTACAGTTCCCGTTCTCTAATTTTTTTTTCTTCTCACTACTTCAAGGTAGAAGGCTGTGGTGAAGCTCTCTTGGTCCTACTTCGTCATTGAAGGTTGTGACTAAGGTGGCGGAGGGTGATTTTGATCATCTCAAGGTGGGTGACCTTTTAACGACCCATCAAAGAAGGTGACAGTTCTCTGTGAGATGAAAAAGAGGGTTAGTCTTGTGCCACAAAAGAAACTGGTAAATTTTATGTATTGTGTATCAGTATAAATAAGGAATAAAATACATGATTTGAAAATCCTGGTTGGAAACAACTAGGTAGTGGGCTGATGTCATTTGACATAACCACACTATATTGTGTGTTCTTTGTGGTTGCTTCTTTTTGTCCACTAACTCCCTTTATACATCCATATTCTTTAAGCAAGTTGCAATTAGCTGTGTTTGTATTTTAAGTTGCAAATAGATTCCTTTGACTCTATCCACCCCCCTCTAGAGTATTTCATCTTATGCATCTTATTTGTGGAGATTATTTAATATTGGTTTATGGGTTTGCTAACCCCACATTATAATTGTTGAATGCTCTCATCCTATTATATCAAATTGATTGAACTTAATCTTACCTCTACATTTTTGTGCACAACTTAGACGAATTATATTTCTTGTAGTGGAACATGAGTACAAACATACATAGGGCGTACTTTTTCCACCTCGAGTGTGCTTTTCTACTCGTTATATATAAGGTGTGCTATTTCCACATGCGGTGTGGGTTTCCACTCAATACTTTTAGGTTGAGATCCTATGGTGTCCCAACCCTACTTGAAATAACCTTAATTTATGTTGTTTACATGCACTACTTATGAATTGTGATATTGTTGTGACATTATTTTTAGGCAGGAAATTTCTTACTGCTAATTATCCTTTTTACTTAAGTTCATATTTTCTTTTGATACCCACTTAGATATTACTTTTCCCCTTCTATGAGAAACTTTGTTATATTTGATGTCCTTATTTCAAAATGTTGTTCAACTCCTTATTAACATGCACATATCAACTTTAATGTTGATAATTTCCATTTTTGTCTTCTCTTGTGGAGTATGCTTACCAGGCATAGGACTTGGAAGACTTGTTAGTGTAGTGGACCTGGCTAGGTGGAGCTGACTGGGAAGATAGACTGGAGATAGCTGGATATCCCTCTATTTCGTTCCTTGTATTGTTGCTTTCATGTAAATCCCAAGTGGGAGAATATTGTGTAAACTTGATAAATTGAATATAGTCATGGTTTATTATTCTGCTGCTATAATGTGGTCTTTTTGTTTACCATCATTTAAGAAATGAAAAATTTACACCTATTCCAGCATATGTTTTAAGTATTTTTGGATTATATGGATTTGTTCCTCAAATTTTATTAGGGATTGGATCCTCTCGGATCCAATTACTTTCCCAATACATGTTTCTTTCTTGGATATCATAAGAAAACTAAGGGTTATTAGTTCTATATTCCATCTGACAATAATGTGTGTGTTTCCAAAATTGTTGTATTCCTTGCAAAGGGATTCATTTTCAAAGGAACCAGGGGAGAGAAATAGATATTGAAAAGGTTAAGTCTGAAAAGATTACATTAGACCTATGAAGGTAAATTAGGAACAAAAGGAATCACAAGTCATTGTGGAATCTCAAATTCCTCATGTAACACAAGAACCTCTAAGTACTAGTAGAGATCATCTAGAGCGATCTAGATTTGGATTTCTTTTGACTCAATCAGATGATTTGATGGCCATGGATGATGAGAGAACAACCTATGATGAGGCCATAGAGGGTCTGGATTCTAGTAAATGCTTGAGAATGTGAGATATGTGATGGACTCTATGTATGCTAACAAAGTATGGACTTTAGTGGTTGCACCTAAAGAGATAAAACCCACAAGGTGTGTTGGGCATTCAAAAATAATGTATACATGGATGGTAATATTATAAACCTATAAATGATGGTTGGTTGCAAAAGGTTTTAGACAAGTTCAAGGTGTTGACTATGACAAAACATTTTCACCACTTTCCATGGTTAAATCTACTAGGATCATGCTTGCCATTGCAACTTATCAATACTATGAGATTTGTCCAATGGACATTAAAATAACTTTCCTTGATGGGAATCTTCTAGAGGATGTGTACATGACACTATCTAAAGGTTTTGTCACTCCAAATGAATCCATAAAAGTTTGTAAGTTGCAAAGGCAATCTGTGGATTGAACTAATCATCTAGAAGTTGAAATATTTGTTTTGATGAGACAATCAAAGAGTTTGGTTTTATCAAGAATGAATATGAACCTTGTGTGTATAAGAAGGTTAGTGTGAGAATGATTATATTTCTCATATTGTATGTAGATGACATACTATGGATAGGAAATGACATACCTAGTTTACAATTGATTAGTACTTAGTTGGGAAATACCTTCTCCATGACGGAGCACTTAGGAAAAGCATCATGTATTCTAGGAATAAAATTTTATATATAGATAGATATAGAAGGATTCTTGGCCTAAATCAAAGTACATAATTCACAAGGTGTTTGTAAGAACCTGACCCTTATGATCAAATATTTGCAAAATATTATCACAAAATATAAACAAATATCTTACAATCATGCTTTACATAAAAGTCATGAAAGCTTATACATAGGATTACAAAATTAAGAATATAAATTGATTCCTATCTACTCTTTAACATAGAAAAGCTCTTGCACATCTCTTCTAGTTCTTTTTCTTCATACCACACATCCATGAATTCCCAAAGGGAATAAAACTAGACAGGGACCCTAGAAATATATGTCAATCAAATGAGTGGTACAAAATTAATATTTGGAATAAAGTATGAACTTAGATAAAAAGGATTTTTATGATAAAATGCAATGAGTTAAATCATATAGGCAAGTAACGAATGGATAATTGGCATTTCAAATTCCATAGGATTCAACATCAAATTTTGAAACTAGTAATTCAAATTTAAAATAGATAGCACATGGAAATGTGTAGTTGCTTGGGAAGGCATCTATTCTCTATATGGAGAATGACAACACATCAACTACGTTTCTCACTACACCAAAGAACACCACGTCCTTATATCTGCATAGATTTTTGGAAGCATTATTCCACTAAATTAATGGACACCACCCTCCCTTTTGAAGTATTAAAAATGTGTTACTATTTTCAAGAATAATTTGGTGGCGGCCTTTCAATAGGAAGGCTAAAGTTTGAAACAATTTTAGACCAACCAACCTATCTACTATGCATGCTTGAAGAGGAAATAAGCTTTCCAAATATAATAGATATTTCATACCTTTGGATCAAAGTATGCAAAATTGTGAGTTCCAAGTATTCAACTCGAAGAATTTAATCAAAATTGAGATATCTACAAATGTAGAGAAATATTGGTTACTATTGGCTTGGTATCAACTGGTATTTATTTTGTTATTTGTTTCAAGGGTTTTCCATATTGGATTGCTCCTCATATTTCCCTTGTTCTCATTTCTATCTTTTCTATCTAGGTTATATATAATCAATATTACATACTCAAATACTTTGTTTAATTTTCTCCAAAATAAATCCTAAAATATTATTTTATATTATATGTAATATAATTATAATACATCAGGCTCCAAGATGTTCCCTTTACTAATGTACATTTATAAGGAATATCTAGGATTTATATCCTATTTTCTTGATACATAATAGTCATGAAGATATATCTAGATTCCAAATATGCACCTATATACTTTTCATACTTGTATGCGTGATTGAGAGGAAATAGATTTGATTATATGTCCAAACGTCCTTATATATGCTCTCTTTTCTCTAGAATTTATCATATATGTAAGTATACACATTGAAGGTTTAAGTTCCATATACCTCCATATGTGAATGCATAACTACTCCTTATTGTCATTATGGGTAACTTAACATGTAACATACTATGTTAATTAGTTATACCTCTATGTAACCATATACCTCCAATTAGTTATATATGAATATTTAACTTACTCATAGTCATAATTAGCAAGATTGGGTATTAAGCATCCATTCTATTCTGCACAATCCTTTTATTCTAAAAGATAAGCATGTTGATATTACTCATATTTCTAGGGGCATAGTGTGATGTTGTTTAACAACTAGAACTCATGAAAATGCATAAGTTTTTAGACTTGTACCTAGTACATTGGTATATGTATACTGGAATTCTCTTGGTCATTTAACTCTCTATTTGTCTAACCCCATGTGCTTTGCCGTAGGATATTTGCCATAGGTGATTCATACAGTGTTGACAACAATGAAGATCAACATGGTCTGGTTGTTTCAGGCATGCTTCACTTTGATTGTGTGATCAATTTACAAACCCTTCTTTTCATTTGAAGAGGATATCTCTCCACTCCTCGAGCCTTTTGGAGATATGGTACATCTCAGGATTGGTTGGGAAGGGATGAAGATGAAGGTGGAAAGTTTTGGTTGAGGGGAGAGTTCATGTTTAGAGAATGACGGTACAACGGTCGTTGGAAGAGAAGGAACTCCGCCTGAGTCAAGACTCAGATTGGTTGTGAGGACTATGGTGTATCGAGGTTGTTGTAGGTCATCCTCATTCTTCCATAAGGTAGAAAGATTGGAAATTAGGGCGGTCACAGTGTGGCACAAAGTCAGTGTGTTACCGATACATGAGTGTAGGTGTGTGTTGAGTTGTAGGTTATTGGCCTCAGACTTGCTGGTTTGCAGACAAGGCATGCTATCTTGTTGAGAGGGTCTTTGATCGAATTTCATCATCTATAGAGAAGGTCTATAGAGGTCTTGTGATGGCCATTAGGTGAAAGGCTTATGCCTCAACCTGCCACTAGGGTAGGCATCTTATAGGGAGAGGGAGAAGTAGTTTTGGGGTTTTTAGATGGTGTGTCTTGTTAAAGAGGCAAAGTGGTAGGGATTTATTGGTGGCCTGGTTGATCACGAGTAGTTAGGTAATTATTGTGATTGTCATTTCTGTCATGTGGAGCGATCATTGAGGAACATGAGTCAGAGACTAAAGGTCTATCATGTAGGTGGTTGTTTTGTAGACATGTCGAGGTTGAAGGCATTGATGTGCAGGGAACCATCCTGGTCTCATTTCCTGGGTTGGTCTGGCTATAGAGCACATCTCTTTCGTTCCTCCTATGTAACTTCCAGAGACACAAGAAAGATGAAGAGACACAACTATTCTAATTAATTAGTTGATAATTCCTAATAAGTTCCAATAATTCCAACATTTTGTAATTACTTTAAGATTTTAACTCATAAATCAAACACCTAATTAATATGAGATTTTGACCATGAATGTACTTTCTATTATAATACCTTATAAGAATATTTACCCTCAAAAATAAAAAAAATTATATCATTAATCACGAAAATTCATATATATTATAATTAGATTGATATTTTAAATGATTCCAAACCACTAGTAAAAATGAGTGTTTGAAGGATTTATTCAAGTGTCAGAGAATTACAATTTCAAATTGTACCAAATGTGGTGAAAGTTATACATAAAGACAAAGTCAAGGACTAATTGTAAGTATTACTCAAGTAAGGAGAATGAACTTAATTTGATATCAGAAATTTAATTTGTGAGAAATTGGTATCAAAGAACAAGACAATTGATTAGGATAAATGAACTAGGGAAAATATAGGATAGAAATGCGGGGTTCTACTTCTAGAGGAAACATACTATTCGGCAACACTCCCTCTTATGGGGTCAAATATAGCTTCCACACCTATTCATTTGGTATAGGATACTCTGTAAATGAACTCAAGTTTAAAGAAAATTAGGAACTATAGTTTAAAATAGATTTAGTCCTAAAAAACTAGTATATTATGGTGTTCAAGTAGTTCAACATGCATGACTCTAAGAGATTTAACTTACACTTGTCTCATGGAATAAGTCTCTATAAAACTCAATGCCCCAAATCTTTAAAAGAGAGGGAAAGCATAAAGAAGACTCCATATACACCTACAATTAGATCTATCATGTATGCAATGTTATGAACCAAACTAGATGTTTCATATGCTTTGAGCATGACGAGTAGGTACCATTCAGATCCCAATGAAGATCACTATAATATTATGAAGAATATCCTATAGCACATGAGAATAAAAAAGTATCAATTCTTGATATATAGAGGTGAAGAAGAGCTAGTTGTAAAGGGTTACACTAATGCAAGCTTCCAGATGGATAAGGGCAACTACCAGTGGCATCATGTTTTGTGTTTTGCCTAAACATTGCATTGTAAGATGGAAGAGTTCCATGTAAGAGACAGTGGTTGATTCTACAACATCATTCGAGTATAATACCACATCCACTATATCAAATGAAGCAACATGGATCAAAAAGTTCATTAGTGAACATGGGGAGGTCCCAACAATTGAGGACATGATAGAGCTTGATTGTGACAATAGTGGAGTTATTACACATGCTAAGGAACCCAAATGACATCAGTGTTCCAAGAACATATTACAAAAATGTTATCTCATAGGAGAAATAGTATAATGAGGATATGTAGACATTTGCATAGTACCAGCTAAAAGTAATGTTGTTTATCCCTCAATAAAAGAACTTTTGTAGAAGAAGTGTGATGGCCCTGTTAGATCACTTGAATTTTAATTCATGAGTGATTGACTCTAGTGAAAGTGGAAGACTGTTGGTTGTATGCCCTTATATCCATCATGTGATGATTGTAATGAGGATACAATGTATTTAATTTGATTATGAATAAGTCAATCCCACTTATTATGTTTGTTTCACTATTGAGATAATAAATTAATTTAATGATTTCCTAAGAATGTTTTGAATTGATGGCATATGGTTTTGGTTGAGGATATAAATATGAGGTCATATGCATATTAAAATTATTCATTCTTGTTATATCCCTAGTCATGTATTATTGTGAATATTAAAGGACAAAAACAATATATAAGACTAGTGTGTATGACGAATGAAGACTATTTCTCTTCATCCCTTTGTTTTTGATTCTGTTCATCCCTTCCCAACCAATCCTGAGATGTGCCATATCTCCAAAAGGCTCAAGGAGTGGAGAGATATCCTCTTCAAATGAAAAGAAGGGTTTGCAAATTGATCACACAATCAAAGTGAAGCATGTCTGAAACAACTAGACCATGTTGATCTTCATTGTTGTCAACACTGTATGAATCACCTATGGCAATGATCCTAGGGCAAAGCACATGGGGTTAGACAAATAGAGAGTTAAATGACCAAGAGAATTCCAGTATACATATACCAATGTACTAGGTACAAGTCTAAAAACTTATGCATGTTCATGAGTTCTAGTTGTTAAACAACATCACACTATGCCCCTAGAAATATGAGTAATATCAACATGCTTATCTTTTAGAATAAAAGGATTGTGCAGAAGAGAATGGATGCTTAATACCCAATCTTGCTAATTATGACTATGAGTAAGTTAAATATTCATATATAACTAATTGGAGGTATATGGTTACATAGAGGTATAACTAATTAACATAGTATAGTTACATGTTAAGTTACCCATATGTACAATAATGAGTAGTTATGCATTCACATATGGAGGTATATGGAACTTAAACCTTCAATGTGTATACTTACATATATGATAAATTCTAGAGAAAAGAGAGCATATATAAGGAGGTTTGGACATATAATCAAAGCTATTTCCTCTCAATCACCCAAACAAGTATGAAAATTATATAGGTGCATATTTGAAATCTAGATATATCTTCATGACTATTATGTATCAAGAAAATAGGATATAAATCCTAGATATTCCTAATAAATGTACATTAGTAAAGGAACATCTTGGAGCCTGATGTATTATAATTATATTACATATAGTATAAAATAATATTTTAGGATTTATTTTGGAGAAAATTAAACAAAGTATTTGAGTATGTAATATTGATTATATATAACCTAGATAGAAAAGATAAAAATGAGAACAAGGGAAATATGAGGAGCAATCCAATATGGAAAACCCTGGAAACAAATAACAAAATAAATACCAGTTGATACCAAGCCAATAGTAACCAATATTTCTCTACATTTGTAGATATCTCAATTTTGATTAAATTCTTGGAGTTGAATACTTGGAACTCACAATTTTGCATACTTTCATTCGTCATTCACTATGTTGTTGGAGTGAGTTTGATTGAATAGAATCCTTAAATCATAAATAATCTAACTAATCAACCAATTGCTATGGAAATACGATTGGCATTAGAATAGGTAGTGAACTATGTTGTTGGAGTGGGTAGTTATGACTATAGGCTCTTTATCTAGGGATAAGGGTAATAGATATTGGTGTACAGAATGAAATGCAATGTTATCTATGGTGAAACCATAATCCTAAGAAATCCCTAAAATTGAGTAATTTAAGTGTTAAGTCTCTTCCATTTTGTTTTTGATTCTGTTCGATCAAACTCACTCATTTACACTAGCCTAGCTAACTAGACCATAGTTAGTAGTAGTCTCTAGAGAACGTTTCCATGTGTTCAAATCGGGCCATAAAAGGGCCTATATTACTTCGATATGCTCACTTGCGTATAACGCACGGTAAACACATGTCACTTCTCCATAGAGTAGTTTCTTGTCCTTAAGAATCCACCCAAGGGCCTCAACCTCTACCATGTATAAGGAGATGCAAGAACTCTTGGTGCACCACCTTGATCTCCAAGAGAAAGTAGAACTTAAAGTTGTCAATGTCATACATCGTTCACTCCCATTCTCCTCCTTTTGTGAGTTGTTGTACTTGGGGTGAGTTTTTCTCTTTCCAAGAGGAAGAACTCATAGCAACTTGTGTCTCAATAAGTTTCTCAAGTGTGTCTCACCCCTTTGGACGTCCACCCCTATATATAGGAGAGTAATTGTCTTGAATTTTCAAAGAAATCCAATCAAGTTTAGAATCACAACTCAAGATGAAATAATACAAGGAATTTTTCCAGCTGCCCAGTTCCTCAACCATATGACTAGTTGGGACTAATTTTTTCATCCAATCAATCTATTTGACCTGTTAGTTACCCAATTCTCCACTATGATTCTAATTTTAATTGACAATTTCAATTCTAACTTGAACAAGTCACATATTCCTTGTTGTTTCCTAAGTTCAATATAGTCAACCGATAGGGATACCCAATCAACTAACTAGCTACTTGCCTGAATTTGTGATCTATCAATAATTTGAGAATCAATTGATTGGCCAATCCAAACCATCTAGTCATCCGACTGGCTTTCCTTGTCAACCAATTGGATCTGCAATCACCTTGTACACAATCTAAAACCGCTCTAATCATATGTTTGATTCTGAACTTTAATTCTCGTATGCATTCTTATATGTAAACCCATAGGTTTTATGTTATGTTGGGAATGATGTTCATAGCATCACAAGCAAATATGGGTATCTAGAAACATATCATCACCACCCAAGTTATAAAAATAATTTGATAACAACTTTATCCTCTAAGTTACCAATGTTACCATGTTTGTATAATCCTTTTGTCACAAATATCCAGATTGAAACCTAGGCATGGTGTTTTCACCCTCTTAATATTCAACCTATGTTTCTTGAACCAGAGTAGACTATTTAGATTGTTTGAACTCAATATCATATATTGACTCACATGAGCATGGCCATGCATTTCATAGTCTTAGTGAAGTGGCCAGGATATCAATCCAATGGAGGAACGTTTTTTATCTACATTCCTCACAATAATCCATAAGTTTCGCAATGCACACAGTGGCTACATGTATGTCAACCCTTATTTAGAGTCACATTGGATAGTGACAAAGAATAAAATGTGATTAATATACTAACTTCAGGTCTAAGGATCACCCACCACTTCACATTGAGATATGACTTTGACTATAATGACATGTCTTTCATGGTTCATTCTCAAAGTGGATATGTCCAATACATATTGTTCTCTAATAAGTACCCATGTATTCGAATTGATATCTAATGGAAGAGACTTAACACTTAAATTACTCAATTTTAGGGATTTCTTAGGATTATAGTTTCACCATAGATAACATTGCATTTCATTATGTACACCAATATCTATTACCCTTATCCCTGGATAAAGAGCCTATAGTCATAACTACCCACTCCAACAACATAGTTCACTACCTATTCTAATGCCAATCGTATTTCCATAGCAATTGGTTGATTAGTTAGATTATTTATGATTTAAGTCTAGGTTTCTCCTCCTGTTTATTCTCCACCTTTCCCAAAGGGTGCAATAAACGGGTAAATCTATGCTTTTCGACCCTTAACCTCTCCCGAAATGATTAAGAGTCTAAAAATCTATCTATGTTGATCAGGCATAAATAGAACAATGCATCGTCATAGATTTATATCCAGAAAATAAGGATAAAAATGATATTAATGCATGGAAATCAAGTACAATGCATATCTGGGCTACTCCCGGGTCCTAAGAAATCAAGGGGATTAGCCCCACATGGTTTTCATTGACAAATAGATGGTAGAGAAAGAGAAAAACGTGGGAAACATTAGAGAAATGAAGTAACCCCTGATGAATAGCTGATCCAGATGACCCCCTATGTCGTGCGTGCAATCGGTTGTCTTCCGACTGCCGATCGTGTTACGAAGGTGCTCAAACTATCTTGGATGAAGCTTAAGGTTCCTTTCTCCTCTTCTCTCTCTCTCTGGTGTCATGCAATGGAATATGATTGCCCCCCCCCACTGAATGTCCAGACTCCCTTTGGGTCATAGGAGTCACTTACGGTTCTAAATAACGTCCACTGTTGGATTAGATTGCCATCTTCAGATTTTCCAAATTGGACATACTCGATAGTACTGACTTGGCACTCGGTAGTACTGAGTTCTTACGGTAGTCGCAACTCTTTCCAATGTTGGTACTATCAACCTATCTCGATAGAACTAAATCTTCATGTCGCCCAAGCCTTATCTACCTAACGTGATCTCGGTAGTACTGAGTTTGTGAACTCGGTAGCATCGACTTTGTGCGATCCATTCTTGTGCTTCCCTGACAAGATATCGGTACTACCGACTTCGAGTGTTGGTAGTATCGAGTCTGTGCTAGTCTTTCTGAGCAAACCTTAATGTGAAGTCTGTACCACTGACTTATGGTATTGGTAGTATCGACTCTGTGTAGCTCCATTGTACTTGAAAATACACAAGAACATGGATAAGTACTCTGGGTAAATATTAAGTTATCTTAAACATTAAAAATATAATAATTTGATGCATCTAAATATGACAGGCCATTGATAGCATCTCATGCATTATTAATCATATAAATGACAAAAAAACATAAAATCAAGGAAAATATGCCTGTGAAAATGACTAAAAACTCATGCATCAAACTCCCCTAAGCTTACATATTGTTCGTCCTCAAGCAACTCTACTCTTGGATCTATTTGATGTAATTCAGTAAAAAGGATACAACACATAAACTCTTTTCTTAATCATTTCCACCAAACAATCCCTGAACCGGCCTCCAATGATCACTGAACCAATAACTGCTCTACAACGACCAAAAAATTTCATAGAAGACGTCTATCTTTTTTATCAATGAACACTATCAAGAGAGTAGTTAATATCATAATTTTTCAGGCATTCGCTTGGTGCACTATGTGATTCCCTAATCTAAATTGCTCTCTCCTAACTACCAACTACTTGGAAGAAGATCTCCTTATAATAATGGATGAGGAGATGAATCAATTTACTAGCCTATCAATGAGAGCAATTTAATGATACGACATGGGTGGCAATTGAAAAATCACAAATACATCCAAATTATTTAAGCAGAGAAAAATAATGATGACCTATATGAGTGAAAAGAATGTTATGCATGAGACCTAATGCCTACTAACTTTTTCTTGCTTTTTTCCCTTGTTAACACACGATGCATGAATAAGGTTATCTCATAACAGTGAATGAGACTATCAAAAACAATAAAAGAAATGTGTCATGTGAATTAGTTCATCCCTTCAAAAAGACTCAGGGACATACTTTCTCCTTACGAAATCTTGAGATCGATTTTTTTTTCTCTAGCCCATAATTTTTCTTGTCTTTAGCACAATGGACTTATGCTCGGGCTTTCACTTCATTTTTTTCTTCCTTTTTTTCTTTTTTTGATGTGGAGGTACCCTTGCTTTAACTTTCACAATTGGAGACTACAATCCACATGAAAAAAAAATGAATGTGATGGAGTGCATTTAATCTACATGCAAATTTCAATGCAATTGAGGTGGTATACACTAAAATTGGTCGTGCAAAAATAATTTTTTTTTCAAATGCACATGATGATAAGAGCTAACCTACCTTGTCACCTATCATGCCATGCAATGCAATCAAAAGAAATAAGTTGGAGCAGTTGCTCATCTTAAGGTGGTGATTCAAAATTTGGGTGAAAAGGATGGATGGAATCACATAACTAAGAGGCAATGCCTTTCATGAAATTATGATATGTCCCTCATTAATGACATGTGCATAGGGTAATCTTAAGGTTTCTTTCTTAAATTTCCATTTAAGATCTCATTAAAGGTTTGACCATCTTAGACTCAACAACATCTTCATTCACTTTCCCATTTTGATTAGATGTTCATTCATATCCTATATCCTAAAGCTGACTTAACCAAACACTTCCTCAATTGGTGATGCACAAGGATATCATAACTCAAGCTTTAAAGACACAACCATTTTCTTGCACTAACACCTTATGACTTTGACAAATGCAACCATATATTACCACTCCATGATTATACTAGATAGACATGGATCCTAAAAAACACATGATTCAAACTAAAAATAAAACAACTAAGATGAAATTGCAAGCAAAACTATCTAAAAAAACTAAGATAGAAAATTGTTCCAGCACCCCCCTAAGATTGAATATGATTGTGCCCACATAGTTGATACTCACACTCAAGTGGTAGAACAACGGTACCATTGCTCAAAATGGAGGTGGCTGAGGCATGTCGAGATCGCGAGGGGGAAACAACCCCTTAAAAGATAGATTAGGCAGTGGCATCGGATGTGGTTGCGGATACCCTCCAAAGTATCCCTAGTTCCAATAATGGTCGAAGAAGGGTTGCTGGTACTTCTCCATCCACTACAGGTGCATGTGAACATTCTCTTGGTTGGCCAAGAGAAGGCGTTCATTCTCATAAACTGCATGGTGGTTTTGTTACATCCTTCCTTGAATGTCATGCACACAGGCCAACATCGCCTGATGCTACTGCTGTCTAGTCTGGATCTCCTACAACATGGTATACATACCCACCTTGTTGTATAAGTCTTGCTCCTCCCAGGAATGGGGTGGGCAGAAGAAGTCCAGGAAACGTAGGTGTGGGCCCATTTGTGCAGGACCACTCTGCTAGTAATGGGGATGGTAGGCTCCACCTCCTCAACACCGTTAGAGTCGTCATCGTTCTTCTTCTTGTCATCAACCTGAGTTGCTACCCTGGGTGGATATTCTACTTCCTCCCCATTCAGTGGCCACTAGAGATAGTTCATCCGCACAAGTTGAAGATGGGGTCGGGGAGGCTCAACTCCGGAAATAATCCTTGACATGTGCAATGTACATAGAGAACATTGTGGTGGAAGTTGAGAAGGTACACCTTGTGGGAGTATAGGAGGTCCAACTCCATTGAATCCTCCAATGGCGTGAGGGTGGACAAATAAATGCACAAATGTAGTGCAATGGGAGTGATGAGATCCTCAAATAAAATTGATGCCTTTCTTGTCACATTATGCCACACAGAGATCATGTGGAGTAGAAGGAAGGCTTTAAAGTTGACAGTCTCCCATTCCAGTAGCCTATAGAGAAAGTAGAGATCCACCTTTTGAACTTTATCTTGAGCTTGACCGGACCAAGCAAAAATAGTGTTAGTGCAAAGGTGGTGAAGGATTCGAGCAAAGGGGTGCTCAATATCGATAACAGAATTGATATGCCCATTTATACAAAAACCCACTGGAGTCAACTGCTCCCATGCTAAGTCATAGTCAAAGTCAGAAGGGGTCGAGCGCTTTGGGAAATGAGCCCAGCTGAAGATGTGGTTGAAGGCCCTTAGAGTGATGGAATAGTTGTTGTTGAAGAGGCGGAAGTTGACTTTGCCTTCCCGCCATTCATGTCCTAACTTCTACATGGGGATGATGAGAACATCTAGAGATGCCAAGAACTCCAAGATGAGATCTGGGTAAGTCTGCCAGTCGCTGAAGAAAGGATTGCCCCCCTCCTTGAGTTGCTTCTGACATACCCATCACATGTTGTTAGTGAAGCCTAACATTTCGATCAATGTGTGATTGCCATATCACGTTGGTATTATCTACCTTGTCTGCAACTCTTTGTAGAGATTCCTGATCTCTCTAAAGATGGATGTTGGATGTGGGTTGGTCGAGGGACCAACTCACTATGATCTCTCGATGTAGAGGGACCTATCCTTGGTGCTATGATGCCAATGCGAGAAAGAGAATTGGGAAAGAGAAGCTCGATGAAGATCGTTGGCCTCCGATGAAGATCTTTGGCTCGGTGAAGATCTTTGGCACCTAGTATAGCTCTACTATGAGTTCTAGGAAGAGTGGAGGAGGTGGTGTGAACAAAATGGGTTAACCACTCCTCCTTTTATAGCTGAATCAGACAAAGTCAGTACTTCCGACTTTTGTGTCGGTAGTACCGATTTGTAGACATGAATCCATGGCTTGGTTGTATCGACGACTAATGTTTGATGATGTCTCAAGCACGGATCGTGTGGAGTCAATGGTACCAAGTCCAAGTCGGTGGTACCGACTTGAGCTGTGGATCACTGCTACCGAGCATGTGATGAAACTTTCATCTTCTGTGGAAATGAGCAACCCCAGATTACTGACGTCATGCTTTGGTACTACTGACTGGAATGTTGGTACTACCGAGGAGGCAATTTTGGCTCAATACTTTCAAATATTTCATCTCGATGTTCCAATTCTGGGTGCACCAAAAAGGTCGGTGGTACCAACTTGTCTTATCAGTGAACAATTGAAAATCTTTAGAGACTTGATAGTATCAACTGGGAGAGTCGATAGCACCGAGTCTGGCATTTTGGTGCGGATGCCTCGCTGATGTAATCTTGGTACTATCGACTTTGAACTCGGTAGGACCGACCTATAGGAAATTCTGCACACTTCACACATGAGTCAAGGTGCCATTTTCAAAGAAAAGAAAAAATACTAAGACAACTACAATACAAAAATGCACATGAATAGAAGAAAAAAGAAGGTTGGGTGTCCTCCCAACAAGCGCCATTGTTTAACGTCCTAGGCTAGATGTTTCTAAGAGCAAGAAACTAGTGGATCTCCAAAAGTTGTGCCTCTTCTATCCTCTGCTCCACTTCCCCACCATAGTATTGCTTCAATCTTTGACCATTAACATGCAATGACCTATTCCCATCTAAAATCTTCACTACACCATGGGGAAGAACTTGCTCAATCACAAATGGTGCATTCCACTTGGACCTCAGTTTTCCTGGATGTAACTTAAGTCAGGAATTAAAAAGGAGAACCTTTTGGTCTGGAAGAAACACCCTATTCACAATGTGCCTATCATGAATCTTCTTTGTCCTCTTCTTGTAAATCCTAGAACTTTTATAAGCACCCATCCTAAGCTTGTCTAGTTCATTCAACTCCAAAAATCTTTTTGTACGTGCTTCATCCAATCCATAGTTTAACTTTCTCAATGCCCATTTCACCGTATGCTCAATCTCTACTGGTAAATGACAAGCACAACCATAAATAAACCTAAATGGTGTCGTCCCTATAGGTTATTTATAGGTTGTACTATATTCCCAAAGTGTGTCATTAAGTATGAAACTCCAATTTGTCCTATTCATGGGAACTATTCATTCCAAGATTTTTTTCACTTCTCTATTAGACACCTCCACTTGGCCTTGTGTCTATTGGTGATAAGGAGTACTCACTTGGTGTTTCACCCCATATTTTCTAAGTAAGGCTCTGAACTACCTATTGGTGAAATGTGATCCACCATCACTAATGATCAGTAGGAGAACACCAAACTTGTAGAAAATATTTTCCTTCACAAATTTGCACACCACTTGAGCGTCATTGGTGTGGGTTGGAATTGATTCCACCCACTTAGATACATAGTCAACCGCAAGTAAAATATAAAGGTTAAAATTAGATGACATAAAAGGACCCATGAAATTGATGCACTAAAGATCAAAAACCTCAACAGTCCATCCCGACATTGTTTCAGAAGAATAGGGCCATCCCAAATGTAAAACCTCAACGAGTGGAAAAATTTCTTCTTTTCTTGATACCCCCAATCTGTAGGTAACTCTTTGTAGGCTAAATATTTAACAATATCTACAAACCATGGATCCTTAACCTTTATAGCAAATAGTTTTTCATCTGGAAAATCCTCAACAATGGGAATATCGACATCTTTTTCATGCAATCTTTCTAGCATAGATAGCTGATCTGCTACCACATTTTCCACCCATGTCTTGTCTTTAATTTCTATATCATATTCTTGTAACAGTAAAATCCACCTAATTAATCTAGGTTTTGCATCCTTCTTTTGCAATCGGTATTTGACGGCAGTGTGGTCAGTACAAACAATCACCCTTGCCCCTACTAGGTACTGGTGGAATTTCTCAAACGCAAACACAACCACTAAGAGTTCTTTTTTTGTGGTTGTGTAATTAAGTTGTGCATCATTCAAAGTTTTTGGATGCATAATATATGATGGTAGGATCTTTATCTGTGTTGTCCCAACACAGCTCCCACTGCATAGTCTGATGCGTTGCACATCAACTCAAATGGTAGGCTCCAATCAGGAGCCTACAAAATAGGCACAAAACTTATCTTTTCCTTTAATACTTCAAAATCTTTCAAACATCGATCATCAAAGGAAAATTCAACATCTTTTTCTAAAATTTCTGACAAGGGTTTAGCAATTCTAGAAAAATCTATGATGAACCGGAGGTAAAACCTAGCATGTCCTAGAAAGATCCTTACTCCTTTCACCGATGTCGGTGGAGGTATCTTGGAGATAACTTCTATATTAATCGGGTCTACTTTATCCTTATTGGACACTTTGTGCCCCAGTTCTATTCCCTCACTCACCATCATATGCCACTTCTCCCAATTTAAGACTAAATGAGTGCCCTCACACCTTTGTAAAAACTTATCCAAATTATACATGAAATCACTAAATGACTCCCTATACACTGAAAAAACGTCCATAAATACCTCCAAGCACCACTCTACCATATCAGAGAAAATGACAAGCATACAACATTGGAAGGTAGCAGGGGCGTTACAAAGGCTGAATGACATCTGTCTATATCCAAATGTGTCATAAGGGAAGGTGAAAGTGGATTTCTCCTAATCCTTTGGCTCGATCGAGATCTGATTCTAACCGGAATACCCGTCGAGGAAACAAAAGTGTGAACGACCGACGAGTCGTTCCAAAATCTGATCAATGAAAGGTAATGGAAAATTATTCTTTTTAAAGTGTTGGCATTCAAACGACGATAATCAATGAAAACACACCACCCTGTTACCAACCTAGTGAAAATAAATTCATTGGCTGCATTAGTTTTGACAATGATCCTTCCTTTCTTAGGCACTACCTGAGTTGGGCTAACCGACATAGAATCAGAAATTACATAAATAATACATGCCGAAAGAAGCTTTCCCACTTCTTTCTTCACTACCTCAGTCATGATTGGGTTGATGCACCGCTGAGGTTGGACTATTACTTTAGCTCCTTCTTCCAACCAGATCTTGTGTTGGCACAAACTTGGGGAGATTCCTTTGATGTCTCCTATAGACCACCCAAAAGAAGCTCGGTGGTTCTTCAATACAACAAGCAATTTCCCCTCTTTTTCACCACTCAAGGATGATGATATGATCACAGGGAATTTTTCTTCTACGGCCAGGAAGATATATTTCAGATGTGGCGGTAGAGGCTTTAATTCCAACTCATGAGGGTTCAACAGAGATGGAACTAGTGGTGGGGGAGGTGGCCCCAAGTCTTCAAAATATCTTGTATAATAATAGGATACCACCTTCAACATCAATACAACCTCCTCTAGAGAGTGGCTATGTGTTGTGATCTACTCTATTCATCAAACATGCTTCCAAAGGTAATTGTGGATACACATGCATCAGTGAATCAGTAGTGACCTCTATGGTAGCTGGGTCATAATCTTCTTCTCTATCATTTGGGTAATGCATTGCTTCTTTCAATAGTATCATCTTGATGTTTTCAATTATATCAACTGTCAGAGTATCTTTTTCCACCTTGTTCATCATGTGAGCCATATCAAGAAATGTCTTCCCCAGACACAAAGAAATCTTGCCCTCCATGTGTTGCAACATGTTACACGGTGTTGTATCCCCTTTTATTTAGAGTGTTCAGGCATCTTTATTTCAAACCGGTCATCATAAGTGCACATGGTCAGAAACCCTCTGCCCATTTTCAAAATCATGTCAGATGTGGCTTGGAATGGCCTACCTAGAAAAATTTCTGTTACATTTATCCTCTTGCATTTCTATTACCACAAAATCAACAGGAAAAATGAACCTATCCACTTTCACTAGGATATCTTCACAAATGTCATATGGCTTGACCACAGAGTTGTCAGCCAATTCAATAGTCATAATACTTTTTCTTGTCTCCTTAAGACCTAGCTTCATGAAGGTTGATAAAGGCATGAGGTTGATACTGGCCCCTGAGTAGGGCCTAACCAAAATTAGTCTTGCCTATGTAGCATATGATGTTGAAACAAGTAGGGTCTTGTCTTTTTGGAGGTAGCATTCCCAGAATAAAAGTACTCACCTACTCCTTTAGCACTAACACCTCAGCCTCATGTATCTGTCTCTTCTTATTGATGATGTCCTTCAAGAACTTTCCATATGAAGGTATCTGCTCAATTGCATTGATAAGTAGAATATTGACAGATAGCTTTTTAAAACCTTCTAATTTTTTTTGGAACTTCTAATATGCTTTAGTTGCCTTCAAGCTGTTTGGAAATGGTACATGTGTTCTCTGGTGAGGCGGGAAATATGGTTTTGATCTAGTATCTTCTACCTCATCAGTGTGCTCTTTAGATGTTTTCTCCTTTTTCATACTATCTGGTTCAGTCACCTTTGCTGTCACAGTTTGAGTTGTTGTTGCTGTAGTGTCACCTACATCTATGGTTGTTGGTGCCTTATTCAACAATGTATTATCACTATGTAGTAGGACTACCTTGATGTGTTGATTTCTAGAAGGCACATTGGTATTAGATGGGAACCCCTATTGGTTTGGATGCTTCAATGTACCTACATACACTACTATTTTAGAAATCTGTGTTTCTATGTTGTGGATCCTTGCCCCTTCATTCTGACTGACCAACTTTCAAAGCATTTCTTTAATATGGTCAATCTTCTTTTGTTCCTGTTGATATTGTGCCTGGCCACCAAACTATTGTGGCTTTTGTTGTTGCGCCTGTGATGGGTCTTGTTGAAAATTGTTAGGACCCTTCCATGAAAACTTAGGATCCTTCCTCCAGGTGTAATTATTTCCCCTATATGCTGTTGTTGGCGCATAATTTACACTCTCCCTCTTCTTCTTCTAAAGGTGATCCATCATTGGCACATAGCTTTTTATCTATCAAGTCCAACTTCTCATTTAATGTAGGGATGACAATGGACTCACCCACACTTTTGACGATTGCCGAAAGTTCTCTCTCATCTCCCCATGATTGATTTTTAGACATATTCTTCAATATCTCATGATAGTGGGCATGTCTGTTGTTGAGGAAGAACCATGCTCCCGCACTATCGAGGGTAGTCATTTCTTCCTTGTACAAGCCATAATATAATATCTTTTCCTATCCCAAAAGATCGATTTCATGATGAGGTACGTTCCGTAGGATACTCTGGAACCTTTCCCATGCTTCATAATAAGATTCATCGACTTGTTATCTGTACTTGTGGATCTTATTTACCAAGTCATTAGTCTTCTGTGGAGGAAAATAATGCTCAAAGAAGGCGTCAATCATCTGATCCCACATTTCAATTCATTCATCATCAAGGTTATAAAACCATGACTTTATGATGTCTTCCAATGATTACAGAAAAAGCTTCAGATATATCCCAGTTGCCAGTACTCTGTCGATCTTGACCATACCATAATTCTCCACAAAGTTGTTGATGTGCACCATCGGGTCTTCAGAACTATGACCATGGAAATCTTGGGATTTAATCAAAGAGATCAGCCCTGGGTCAATCTTATAGCTGCCCACATTGATGGCTTGTCTTTTAATTGGTCCTTTTTGAGCTATTGCGGCAGAGGCTCTGATCCTCTCCCATATTGTTAGTTCTTCTTCTCCCTCCATTTCTACTGTCTCTGGTTCTTCTGGTGTTGTAGGTCTCTCAGGTGGAGGTGTTGGTGGTGGATTTCAGTTGAATCTATCCACCGACCATAAAGCTTCTCTCTCTCTATGTGAAGGAGTTCCACTTGCCCAAATTCCAACAAAGATGGCTCTCTACATTTGTGGGATCAAGTCTATACCATACACCAATGCCTGAAAGTGACAAACTAATTGTCAACGTGCAACAGTAGAAATATAAGTAATTATAATTTTATAATTCATCTCTAAGTGAAATAAAAAAATGGGCTAGCCTAGAGTGGTCGACCACAACACTCATAGTGCTGGATGTTTTCGTTTCCCCGACAACGGTGTCAAAAACTTGACACGTGTTTACCGTGCATTATATGCAAGTGAACGTATCAAAGTAATATAGGCCCTTTTGATGCCCGAGTTGAACACAGGGAAACGTTCTCCAGAGACTACTATTAACTATGGTCTAATCAGCTAGGCTGGTGTAAATGAGTGAGTTTGATTGAATAGAATAAAAAAAAATGGAACAGACATAACACTCAAATGACTAAATTTTAGGGAATTTCTTAGGATTATGGTTTCACCACAGATAACATTGCATTTCATTTCATACACCAATATTTATTACCCTTATCCCTAAATAAAGAGCCTATAGTCAGAACTACCCACTCTCGCAACGTAGTTCACTACCTATTCTAATGTCAATCCTATTTTCATAGAAATTAATTGATTAGTTAGGTGCTTTATGATTTAACTTTGGATTTCTCCTCTCGTTTATTCTCTTCCTTTCCCAAGGAGTGTAATAAATAGGTAAATCTATACTTTATGACCCTTAACCTCTCTCCCGAAATGATTAAGAGTCTAAAAATCTATTTATGTTGATCAGGCATAAACATAACACTGCATCTTCATAGATTTATACCCAGAAAATAAGGATAAAGATGATATTAATGTATGGAAATCAAGTACAATGCATATCTAGGCTACTTCCGGGTCCTAAGAAATCAAGGGGATTAGCCCCACATGGTTTTGATTGACAAATACATGGTAGAGAAAGAGAAAAATGTGGGAAACATTAGATAATGGGAAATATTAGAGAAACTAAGTAACCCATGGTGATCCCCTACGTCGTGTGTGCAATCTGCTATCTTTTGGCTGTCGATTCACCTTCCAGAGGTTCTTAGATCATCTTGGGATGAAGCTTACAATTCCTTTCTCCTCTTCTCTCTCTCTGGTGTCATGCAATGGAATATGGCTTCCCCACCAATGAATGGTTGGACTCCCCTTGGGTCATAGGTGTCACTTACAGTACCAAATAACGTCCACTGTTGGATTAGATTGCCATCTTCAGATTTACCAAATCAGGCAGACTCGGTAGTATCAAATTGACTATCAGTAGTACTGAGTTCCTTGGGTAGCCGCAACTCTTGCCAATGTTGGTACTATCGACCTATCTCCATAACACCGAGTCTTCATGTCGCCCAAGCCTTATCTGCCTGACGTGATCTCGGTAGTACCGAGTTTGCAGACTCAGTAGCATCAAATTTTTGTGATGCATTCTTGTGCTTACCTGACATGATATCGGTACTACCGACTTGGGAGTATCGATACTACCGACTTGGGAGTGTCGGTAGTATCGAGTCTGTGTGAGTCTTTCTGAGCAAACACTGATGTGAAGTCAGTACCACTGACTTATGGTGTCGGTAGTATCGACTCTATGTAGCTCCATTGTACTTGAAAATATACAAGAATATGGATAAATACTCAGAGTAAATATTAAGTCATCTTAAACATTAAAAATAAGATAATTTGATGCATCTGAATATTACAGGCCATTGATAGCATCTCATGCATTATTATTCATATAAATGACAAAATAACACATAAAATCAAGGAAAATATGCTTGTGAAATGACTAAAAACTCGTGCATCAAGAAGATAAGGTGTTTCTCTGATGACAAGGAAAAAACAACAATAACACTTGAAATATAGATCCAAAAGTGCAAGTTCTACACTGACATATGATGTGCCCAGTTGTTGAACAACTAGTGTGTCAAGGTATATACGATATCACTTCTATATCTTTACTATACCTTTGTTTTTTGGCTATTACAAATCTATTGGCTAAGACTTTTCTTGGGATAATTTTATTATTTCGGTTGTGCCCCTTTCTCTAAAATTGTACACATTCATCTTGTAACACTACTACAAAAAGGTTCATCAACACATAGCATCTTGTGAGGTAAATCATCATCATTTGTGCTTTTTTCTTGTGATATCATTGGGGTTCTTTTTTATGATGTTATTTCTCTTCTTCGAAGACTTCAACATGTCACAAATAGGATTCTTATGATGTCATCATCCACATCCAAATAAATTTGTTTCTATATCTATAATTATTCCATCCAGAAAGGATTGGCAACACAATTTGCGTTTCACCCTTATATGGATCCAAACTTGTAATTTATATGGTTAATATATATATGAAATAAAATAGAGTAATATTGAATAATTATTACTTAACAAATTTTCACATATGCCCTCACTTAAAACTATGTATGTACTAATTACACTTAGACGCTTGATTTTGCAAATTTTACCCAAGAAGTTCATCTTTGTTCTCCTAATATCACCCAATTTAGGGAAAAAGAGTTTAAAAACAATCCTAACTGAAATAGGTATAAGAAAGATAGGGTTAGGAATTATATCTAGGTTTTTGTATGTTACACTATGTGAAAAAAAATTACAATTCAAAATAAACTTGTTATGATCAAATACTATGGAAAAGGTAAATATTAGGAACACACTACAAATCCTAAATTTTTACTTTGGAAGTATTGTCAAAGCACCATATATATTGTCCAAAACTCTATACACACTCCTCTTAGTTCCTTACAAAGATCAAACTATGGTATGATCCATGGTTGATTCATGATACCATCTACAACTACAGAGCACCCATAGCCATTTTCTTGACATCAAAATAACACTACCATTATTAGAAACAACATTAGGTTCTTGGGTCAAAAGGAGGAAGAAAAGGAGTAAATTGCTATGAGTTGGATAGAACATAGAAAAATATATTCTCTAGATATTTTTTTTAGATTATCAGAACCTGAGGTAAGTAAATATTCCCATTGTGATATAAGCCATCATGTTGAAAGCTTAATCTTATTTGATTAAAACTCAACAAGATTATTGCTTGTATTTCTGAATTTTGTTGGGTAATTAATTGGATTTTTTTTCAAATATATGTACCTCATGTCTTGACATTTCTAATGAACTTTATTTGTTTGGTTTACATCTATAACTTAAATCCTACTAAAGACAATGGTAAAGGCAGTACACGTTTTATGTTAAATCTTTTTGAACTATGAAGCATGGATAAAATGTGATTCCTTAGATATTATTCTATAGTCCTTGGTTAATTTAAGTATGCATTGTGTCTTAGAGTCAGTATACATGTTTCTAAATGAAGATAACCATTTTTAGGGTTGATGTTCAAGGATTGAATCAAATGAGACAATGGCATGATCAACTTTGTAACTAGTAGACGGATTGCAATAAAATGAAAACTAGGGTTTCCATGTGTTTTGAAAAACTACAATAGATATTAATAAACTCTAATGTGGTTAGTTTCTAATGTGGTGTTTATGGAGATATGTAAACATTTATTGATAAGCTGGTTTCTTGAAAAACTAAGAGTTCACTATAGGATTGAGAATGAGAGATAAAGCAATAACTTGTATATAATCTTGTTATGGGAAAATTTCATTTTGACTACTTAGATATTATTCAATAAAAGGAATGAAGTCTTGTTAAGACGATAAAACTTTAACTTATACGACATAGTATGATATTAAGGAATGAAAACTAAAACTCACATAGAAAAGGTTTTTCCATAAGCCACTTAATGATAAATTGAGAAAATATTATATTAAGGGATGAGTCTACGTAACCCTAATATGATCTCTACTTAATTTGAATAGTTTGATGAGAAATGGAAGCATTTCTTTTACTTAACAAATGCCACTAGGAGATGATAAACTTGGATTATGAGTATTCAAATGCAAGATATGAAATGAATAATGTGAATAGAATTGAGATGAGTAGGTAATTGGTAAATATCAATCACAAGAGTTTTAGAAAACATTAACTTGTTTACAGTAGATATATTTGGATTACCCTAATATGAAAGAAACACTCTTAAGTCATACTAACCTAATACATGGTTAGTGGATAATGTGGTGTGATGTCTAAAGATGTATTGAAAACTAATCCAATCTCCTAAAAACAATAAGAATTATGAATGAGAAGAAGAGATAAAAAAAATTTGGTCGATCAAAACTCCTGTTGCTTTTTTTCATTTTTGTTTTTTGAAAATACAAAACTTGTTAGCTCTAAAAAAAGAGACAACTAAAGGAGGGAAACATATCTATACATCATCAGGGATAGAAGAAAGGAATAAAAGAAGTGAAACCAGATAGACCCCTACTCCTACATACAAAAAACTATATGAGCATCATACTCATCAAAAGATAAGGAAAAACTAAACAAAACCCACAAAGGGAGAGACAACAACTTCAAAAATATCCCAGGGTCAACCACGATCAAGATCATCCACTCTAAAAGGAAGGACAGAGCAAACTCAACAAATCTTGAACCTTGAGCGAGTTCTGCCACTCCACACAAGATAAACTCGACCACTCAAGGAACAAAGAAAAAGAAATAAGCAACCTGCGAGCATCCAACCTGAAGCTTGGAAGAGTTATGCCACTCCTCAAAGGATAAACTCAACCATCCAAGGCCAAAAAGGACAAACACTGTCACAAAGATTTGATCAAAGAAACAAAAGGTATAGCAGGCTAAAAAAGATAGATCCACAACCAAGTTGAGCGAGATCTGCCACTCCATCCAGAATAATCTCGACAACTCAAGAACCAAAGAACTAGCAAACTTGGGGGAGTTCTGCCACTCCTCAATAGATAAACTCATCCACCCAAGGTTAGATGAGAAGCAACTCAGCCACAGAGCAGCACAAAGCAACTTATAGAACTTTATGTCATATGGCACAACCTGCATAAATGAAACCAAAGCATAGCAGAAACTGTAGGACCTCACACCAGAAAAAAACCTCAAAAAGACTAATCAGAGATCTGCCGTCCACATAGAAAGAAAAGAAGCTTCATATGCACTGTCAGCAAAAATGACCACCACTTCTCGAAGAGAGGGGAGCAACAAAACCATCTTCAGACAACAACCCATGAGAAAAGAAAAAATCCAACAGATAACCTAGCAGCAGATATCAGCAGCCAAGTAGGGAATAACAAGAACACTCAGCCCGCTCCATCCGGGATAACCTCGACCACTCAAGGATCAAAGAAACTAGCAACCTTGGGAGAGTTCTGCCACTCCTCAACAGATAAACTCATCCACCCAAGGTCAGATGAGAAACAACTCTGCCACAGAGCAGCACAAATCAACATATAAAACTATATGCCATATAGCATAGCTGGCACAAAAGAAACCTAAGCACATCAGAAACTTCATAGCAGATCAGGCACATCTTCAGATTAAGGAGAGAAAGAAACTCAACAGGCTCAACCATCACTCAACGAGTGAGAGGGGAGTAGCAAGCATAACAGAAACGATATCAGAGAGACCAAGCAGCATCATAAATGCATCCAAGAAGACATCATGAAAGCAGAAGCTAACCAAAGACCAACAGAAGAAGAAACCTAACAAAAAGAAGGCAGAACAAGAGAGGCCAAGCTCAATTTCCAGTGAAGAAACAAAGGGTATCCTTATTAATAACTTTCCATAATTGAACCGGATTGCTCCATCCGAGATAACCTCGACCACTCAAGGATCAAAGAAACTAGCAACCTTGGGAGAGTTCTTCCACTCCTCAACGGATAAACTCATCCACCCAAGGTCAGACGAGAAACAACTCAGCCACAGAGCAGCACAAATCAACATATACAACTATATGCCATATAGCACAGCTGGCACAAAAGAAACCTAAGAACAGTAGAAACTTCATAGAAGATCAGGCACATCTACAGATTAAGGAGAGAAAGAAACTCAGCAGGCTCAACCATCACTCAACGAGTGAGAGGGGAGCAGCAAGCATAATAGAAACGATATCAGAGAGACCAATCAGCATCAGAAACGCATCCAAGAAGACATCATGAAAGTAGAAGCTAACGAAAGACCAGCAGAAGAAGAAACCTAACAAAAAGAAGGTAGAACAAGAGAGGCCAAGCTCAATTTCCAGTGAAGAAACAAAGGGTATCCTGATTAATAACTTTCCATAATTGAACCGGATTCCTATATTTGTCCTCATGAATCCTTTGATTTCTCTCTACCCAAGAGTGATAGAAAATGATGCTCACAATGCATTTTACTTTTTGATCATTCAAATTTTTAGCCTGACTCCAAGAACTGATCTTAGGAATATTGGCTGCAGCCCAGATCTCATCAACATATTTGCACTCAAAAAGAATGTGATTGGTATCTTCATAATCATTCTGACATAAGTAACACATAGAGACCATGCATAGGCCTCTTCTCCTGGAATAGTCAGTTGTGGGAAGCCTATTATGCCTCGCTTTCCAAAGGTGTAACCTGGCACGATTGTGAGTTTTAATCTTCCAAAGCCACCCAAAATTGATATATCTTGATTTTTTGGTTCTAACAGCTTCCCAAACATCATGGAATTTAATATCCTTCTTCCCATAAAAAAGAATAGTATCTCTTATACCCCTGTGAATATGAAAGGAGTTAACAGCTTTAAGAATATCAGCTTGGCCTCGATTGTTAATCCTAGGCATATTCCAAGCACCATTTTTTATCATGACATTCAGAGTTGAATCCCACGGAATACCTGCTCTGACAATACACTCTTTTCCCACAAGGTTTTCAAGAAAAATATTGTTATACCAGGGATCCTGCCAAGTATGTATAGAAGTGCCATCTCCCACCTCAAACTTAATATAACCAAGAAAATCCTCTTTGATACGAATAAGGTTATTAAACATCCAGGAATAGTTGGGAGACTCCTTGGCAACTCAGAAGGATTGCTTCTTTAAGTATTTCTCAGAAATCCACTTCACCCAAAGGGTGTCTTTTTTACTTGCTATGTACCATGCATTCAATAACAAGCACGCTTTAGCCACATCCTTGGGCTTTTTGATATTCAGACCACCATCTTCTTTAGGTTCAGTAACAGCACCCCAATTGACAAGATGGAGATTCTTCTTAGACTCTGTTTCTCCCCAAAGAAAATCATGGCAAAGTTTGTCAATTTGATCGATCATGGAACTGGGGATGGGAAAGGAAAAGAGCCAGTATAAATGAATATTGGAGAGGGTAGACTTAATCAGCTCCATTCTAGCAGCAATAGACAGTAGTTTCAATTTCCAAGAGTCCAATCTAGATTTGACTTTATCAATCAAAGTCCCGCAAACTCTTTTGGATAATTTCCCAGAGAACAAAGGTAACCCAAGATACTTGGATGGGAAGCAACCTTCTTTGATATTTGTGATTTCTGTGATAATTTGCTTATCAGAATTCTTGCTATAGATAATAGAACTCTTCTCATAATTAACATAGAGGCCAGAGACATCAGCAAAAGAGTCAAGAACATTCTTTATAACAATAGCATTAGCACTGCTTGCTTTAGAAAAAATCATGAGGTCATCCGCAAACAGGATATGGGATATATACATCTTCTCAGAAATAGCAATGGGCTCAAGACCACCATTCCTAACCATTCTCTTAAAAAGCTCAGATATACCTTGCATGCCAATGAAAAACAAATAAGGGGCAATGGGGTCCCCCTGTCTCACCCCATTAGTGGGTTTAAAAGGATCGGAAGGCTCCCCATTAATAAGAACCTGATATGAGGTAGAGTAAAAAATTTCTCTGACCCAGTTTATCCATATGGCAGGAAATCCCATTTTGTGCATAATAGAGAAAAGGAAAGACCACTTGACATAATCATAAGCTTTCGTTATATCGGCTTGAATGCACATTCTAGGAGAAACATAAGGTTTTTTAAAATCACTTAGAATTTCATTAGTGAGTAAAGTAGCCTCCTTTATGCTTCTATCTTTAACATAAGCACATTGAGAATCATCAATAATAAAAGGAAAAACACTTTGAAGTCTATTAGCAAGAATCTTAGAAATAATTTTATAGAAAGTATTACACAAAGCAATGGGCCTCCAGTTTTTCATCAAGGTGGAATCAGAACCTTTGGGAATAAGGGTAAGAAAAGTTCTATTGGCTTCCTGTAGCTTTTTACTATTCCTGAAGAACTCAAAGACAACCTCACAAACATCGTCTCCAATAATATCCCAACACTTCTTATAGAAAAACCCATTAAAGCCATCAGGTCCCGGGGCCTTATCAACTTTTAAAACCTTTATGACCTCCTCAATTTCAGCCCTCGTAACATTTGAGATGAGAGAATTTTTCTGCTGAAGAGTTAAAGTGTTTCCAGGCCATTCTCCTTGCCACACTCCATTAGATCCAGTTGAATTATTAAAAAGCTTGGAATAAAATTCAGAAATAGACTTCTTAATAGCATCATTGTCATGCGAAAGGTTACCATCAATATTGAGGCTTTTAATAGAATTAGATTGTCTTCTAAACTTCATGGAGGCATAAAAGTAAGCAGTGTTAGAATCACCTTCGTTAAGCCATTTAACCCTCGACTTCTGTTTATAGAGAGATTCTTGGGCAGCAGCATAATGATTTACTTCCAGTCTAAGATTCTTAGCAATAACCCTTAGATCTTCATTCAATGGGTCCAAGTCAGCTTGCTCTTGAGCTTTAACAACATTGAATTTAGCTATCTTAAGATTATCATTGATGTTCCCATAAAACTCTTTATTCCACTTAATAAGATCTTTCTTAAGCTTCTCCAATTTCCTGTATAATTTAAACATGGCAAATCCAGGAACTTCCATAACCCATGAGTTCTTCACTATGGATATGAAGTCATGATGTTCAACCCAAACATTAATAAATCTGAAGGGAGATTTTACTCTCCTCGGATTACCAATTTTGACAAGGACTTTTCTGTGGTCACTGATAATGTTGGAGATCACTTCACCCGAAAACTCATCAATAGTATTGAGAAAATCAGTATTATAGAAAACTCTATCAATTTTCGACATAACAAAACTATCACCGTCTTGTCTATTATCCCAAGTGTAGAAAGGCCCTTGGAGGTTCATTTCAAAAAGATTACAGTTTAAGATGCATTCATTGAAATCATCCATGGATTTTCTAGTGGGTATTTGCTTGCTAACCCTTTCCACATTCTTACGCACACAATTGAAATCACCCAAGATGAGCCATGGACTATCCACTCAGGAACAAAAGGAGGATATGGAGGACCAAAGTCTTTCTCTGTGATTATCAAGGTTATGGCCATAAACAACAGAAAGATAAAAATAAGATTGGTCAGAAATAACCTTCATATGCAGAACTTGGTCATTTTCAGCAATTTTAGAAATATCACAATCAACAGGATTCCAGAGGACAACTATCCTACCAAGGAAATGAGAGGTATGATTCGAGAGCCAAATGTAACTAGGAAAGTACTTATTGATAAGAGCTTTAATCTTGCAAGGCCTGACTTTAGTTTCAACCAAGATAACTTTATTGTCACTAGCCTTCCTAATTTCTTCTTGAATGTCCTGAATTTTATTGCTTATACCACGGACATTCCAAGAAGAAATAGATAAAGGAGGAATCATTTGTCCACCTGGGCTGTTGGGCTGATAGCCTCAGCTTCATCAGTAGATACATTCAGTTCCTCAATCTGTGCAAGAATAGGGGAAAGGTTTGACTCTGTAATTCTATAATAGATGCCAGTGCTTTGTTTTGGTTGATGCTCAGGAGGGAAAATATTCCTTCTTCTATCATTTGGGACGATCTGAACTTTGTCAATATTAGAACTATCAGGGGTGATATTAGAGAAAACATGTACCTCAGTAGGAGTCGAAGGAACATAATCAGTCCTGCCCACCAAAGATAAACTAGTAGTGTTGATGCCTTCATTAACAACTTTAGAAATTTCCTCATCCTCAATAGTATTATCCATCTGTTCCATCATAAGTTTCTTGCGTTGTATTTCCTCTTCATCTGAGATTTCTTCAATAACATAAACTCCACTATTTTCCAGACTGATATTAGGAATAACATCAAACACCTGACCAACATCATTTCCTTTAACCTTCCACGTTTTCTTAGCTTTAGATGGAGGTTTGGCTCTCTGTATTTTCTCTAAATGAACTGATTTGCATTCTCCATGCCCCAGGAACCCGCATCTACTACATTTATATGGTATCCATTCGTAATCAAGAGAAATTGTGTGCTCAAAACCAAAATCACTAATTAAAGTTAAACTTCTCGGGAACTTAGCACCTTCTGTAACAATAACTTGGATCCTTGCAACGTCTAACCATTTCAGACTGACAATGTCTTCGTCCATCTTCACAGGATGACCTAGGAAGGAGCCGATCCTATTGAAGGTCCTGGTATCCCACAACTCCATAGGAAGGTTCAGAATATCGACCCAAATTGGTACATCAGATAATACAGTCATGGTCTGTAGTTCCCCTGGAACCCATTTCTTAAGGACAACTGGTCTTCCAAAGATAGTCCATTCACCTTTAAAATATTCTCCAGATCTTCTACATCGTCAAATCTTACCAGGAAAAAACCACTACCTCTATCAAACACCTCAAATCGGCCACGAGTATTCCAGATCATATTAAGATGATTCTCAAGGGTGAAGATATCAGGCCAAAAATCAATGATATAACCAAGAAGGCATTTCTTCCATTTACTGGCATTTTCCTCTGCTTCCTTGCTAGGATAAAGCAGCTTACCATTAATCATGGAGATATCAACACATTGTAATCTCGATGCATTCCCAGCAGATAACGGCTTGAAGGCACCCCACTGTAGCGGCGAATTGACTGTAGCATGATTTATAACTTGTAGAACAACCGGAGCTTGAGACGAGACTGATATTTTGACTCTTTTACTGCAATCCAATGGCATACACAGACTCAGACTCAGGGGAGGGGGTCGACTGGGCGGTGTCGTCATCGCCTTGCCTTTCGCCTTGTTGCCCACAATAAAGGGAGCTTGGGAATCCATCCTTAATTTCTTTTTGGTGCTTGCATCAGAAGAGATAAAATTATAACTTGTATATAATCTTATAAATGGTAAGAGATGCTCTTTATTAGGTAAATATTACTTCAATTGAAGGTAAGAAGTTTACTAGGGTGATATAGATTTAGTGTATCAATTATAGTATGATTTAAGGAATAAAGAGTAAGTCACACATGAATGCAAGTTTTTCCATTAAACACATAATGATAAATTGAGAAAAATATTAAAGGATGAGTTTAAGTAATGATAATTTAACCTACTTTCTAAACTGAATAGTTTGATGAGAAATGGAAACATTTCTTTTAACTACCAAAATACCAATAGGAGAGAATAACCTTAAATATGAGTATTCAAATGCAAGAAATGAAATGGAAAAAGGTGAAGTGCATTGAGATGTGTAGGTAATGGGCAAATACAGTTATATTGAGTCCAAGAAAATATTTATCTTGTTTAACTTAACTATATTTGGACTAACCTAATATGGACGAAATACACTTTACTTAATATAACCTAATATGAGGTCAGTGACTAATGTGGTACTTATGAGATGTCTAAAGATGTACCAAACTAAGGAGGTTTCTTGGAAATATTAAGAATTCGCTATTGAATGCTGATGAGAGATAAAACCCTAACTTGTATATAACATTTTCGACGGAAGAGATGCTCTTGATTAGGTAAGTATTAATTCAACTGAAGGAAGGAAGTCATTATAGATAATATAAGTTAATGCATCTATGATAGTATGGTTTAAGGAAAATAAATAACAAATCCCACATGAATGCAAGTCACTCTATATCTCACATAATGATAAGTTAAGAAAAAATATATATTAAAGGGTGAGGTTAAGTGACAACGATATGTTACTTAATGTGAATAGCTTGATGAGAAATGGAAGCATTTCTTTTAATATTAGTTAATAACCTGGAATATGAGTATTCAAATGTAAGAAATGAAATGGGAAAGTGAACTAAGTTGAGATGGTTGGGTAATTGGTATATATCAATGAAACTAGTATGCCAAAATATTAACTTGTTTACTGTAAATATATTTAGGCTATCCTAACATGAAAGAAATACAATTAAGTTGGAATAACTTATTATGATATTAATGGATAACGTGGTCTTTATGATGATGCATAAAGATGTATCAAACTAAGCCAGTTTATTGAAATTACTAAGAATCAGTATTGGAATGAGAATTAGAGATAAATTCCTCACTTGTATAAAATCTTATAAGTAGGAAAAGATTCTCTTGATTAGGTAATTATTACTCTAGTTGAAGGTAGGAAGTCATATTAAGGAGATAAGTTCAATGGATATGTTATAGTATGATTTAAGGAATAAAGAGTAAACCCCCACACATAGTCAAGTCTTTCCATAAGTCACATGGTGATATGTTGAGAAGAAAAAGTTATATAAGGGATGATTTTAAGTAACCCTTGAATGATCCATAATTTGAATAATTTTGTAATAAGTGGGACCCGTGATTGAATCATATAAAAGGAAACATCCCATATTCCAAACACCACTATAATATTTTTTTGGCAAAATGGATGATAACCAATTTATTCAAAATGTATGTATCAAGATACCAAAAGTAGCAGCAGAATACAAACTACCTAACTATTACAATGTTTGATATTATCACCATACCTCACCATACAGGGTGATACACATGAAAACTAAACTAAACATATGATCATCAGAGGGTCATATAACCACCTCGAAATTGTCTCCCAAAAAGGTTCAAATACGCATGATAATGTCCTAATCTGACTTGGTTAGCTTCTCCTTGACCTACACCTGGGGTTGGAAGCATACTCCAAGAATAGGAGAAAAGTACATGTATCAACATAAACACTGGTATGATCATATTAAATCAGGATTGAGCAATATGAGGATAAACTATGTCAAATAAACAAGGCTTCTCATGAAAAGGAAAGGACTATCCAACTGGGCATAAAAGAATATGAATTTCAAAAATTGATAACATGGAGAATACTTGCCATTAAATCAACGTAAAAGTTGTGCCACACAAGCACATATAAATTTTTGGGCACCAAACCCATCGAAAAATTATCACTTGCATACATGTGAGATAAACATAGAACTAGAACAATATAAATAACAATGGCGGCCAAGGGTCACAAACTTGAAACCTGATAGAGAATGACACACTATCGATATTTCAAATGTATATAAAAGTGGGCACACAACTCTGGTATGGGGCGTACAACCTCTATCCCAAAAATATAACATGGGGACACAACCTAAAACCAAAGTAATTACAGTATTCTAGGACTATTGAATCACATATCATACATAATGCACATGCAAGTATAAAGTTTAGTCTTTTATAGAATAAATAAAGTTTACATAAAAAATGGACAACACAAACAACAACCACATAAGTGTGCAAGATTAAAGTTTCATAAAAAAATACAAGTTAGAGTCAAAAGAAAGTCCAACAAAGTAGGATGATCATAAGACCAGAAATAAGTAGAACATTTCACATGGAATAAATTTTCAGAAGAGAAAGATTGTATAGACTATGAAGAGAGAGATAATTTTGGGTTAACTACTCAATATAGAAAAATAGGGAATGCAATCATACTACAAGAGAGGATAAAATTAGGTTAATTTCTCAATACAGGATAATAGGGGATGCAGTCATACTTCATAAGTCTACATATGTCCAAAGTCAAAACACTAATTCCATCTTGGTCCACAAGCACCTTGTGATGAAATCATGAAACATGGTATTGGAAAAGCATCAGGGGCCTCCGTTAGAGCCCACCATGATGACTTTGTGTGGTGAGAGGGTTCAAAACCTGCCATTGTGAAAGGTTGAGGGTTGATGGGTAGATAAAGCAGGTGATCAAATAAGTCCTCAGATAAATATTATATAGGTATGCATGGGTTTCTTTGGGGAGAGGCATGGAGGTGGGTGGTAGTCATTGTCTATGATCTAGAGAGCATATATAAAGGGGTAAATATATTATTATCATCAACTAGTCAAATAGAATATTGTAAATGTAAAAAGATAAGGGAGAAAAATAAATAAATCAAAATATGAATATCATTGGAGGAATGCGAGAGAAGGAAAGGAAAGGTTAACAAAGGAAAAAGAGGAAGGAAGAGAGAGAGAGGGAATCAGATGAAAAGAAAGTACCACATGAAAAAGGAAAAGGAAAATAACACGTAATAGGAAGAAAATTTTATACCACATCAAACAAAATGTATTAAATTGAAAATTAACAATTAATGTTTCCAATTGTATATTGTATTTCTAAATTTATTTGAGAGCGAAACAAAGTTTAAATAAAGTAAGTTTTGACAAATAGGTTAATTAAGACATGTAGAATTTGAAAATTACATTAGTTTTCATTTTTGGAATGTTCAATATGTCATTTACTTTAATTTGAGTCCTTGTAACATTATCATGCTAATTTATTCTATAATTTATTTATAGATACTAGTATTATCCAAATAAAATGAAATTAGACAATTGGACCAATTAATACATGAGAAATAAATTTAACAATACTTTCTTGTTTACAAATTGTATAGTGGATTATTAAATATACATGAACGTTTTAGCAATATTAAAATGAATATTTATATAGTGTATATAAATATTGAGTTACTATGTTGGATATTTATGATCCTTTAAAAATTGTCCACTTATGAGAGAAGTAAATAATATCTTATATTTACTTGAATTCCTCAATCTCTCTTCAACTATCCTCAACTATGTTTCTTTCTAATTTCTTTTGGATAATAATAACTTAGCTTCCCAATTCATGTTAAATGTTTCCATAATATTAGTGACATCCTCTCAAGATAATATAAGAGGGGAAATTTGTATTCTCTTACTACTTTTTACTACTGACATTTTACATCTAACTATTTAGTACATATGAGTATGATGCTATTATTTACAGATGTACTAATTAATGTTTTTCTAAAATGAATTTTAGATTTTATTTTTATGATAATATTTTTGAAGATTTAACATGCACGTACACCATTGTTTCCCCCTATGTTACACCAAAATTTATTTATTACAACTTCACATAAATAATATACATATAATCTATACAAGTTGGTTTACATTATTCATTCAATATTAGATATTTTATTTTTAATAAATTTAATATTTTGGCTTTATCTTTCATTTTCTTTTCTTAAGGAATTTGAGGCATATAGGGACACTCAAAAGATGTGAGACTTGGCACACAAGAAAAAACTAAAACATGAGAAGTGTTATTTTTTTATTAATTTTCATTTGAGGAATATCTACTATTTTATTTAATATTTTAGACTTGAAGTTATATTCTCTCTCTTAAAGAAATTAGGAAATATTTGATTGTCCAATTAATGTGGAAAATTACACATATACTAATTTTGGTGTGTGGAATCTCAATTTGGGATTTATTTCTACTTTTGAAGTCATTAAACATATTATTTAATATTTTGGAGCAAAACTCATATTTTCTTTTCTAAGTAAAATTTGGAGTCATTATTTTTCAAATAATGTAAAACTTGGTACCCAAGCTAATTGGGATCCAAGGATCACATTTTTTACCATTGTATTTCCTTTTTGTGATTTACTTTTATGAGTTATGGTTTAGGAAAATTATCTACATATTTTTTTGACAAATCTTAAATTAGTGTCCTTTTAATTTCACAATTTCACCACAAAGTTATATATTATTATGCACAAAATTTCCACATTTTGCACATTTAACATATTTAATCCATTAATTTCATATCTATTTAAATAATAGAACAATATTAATATTTATGGACATGGAATTACCAATTGGTACTCCAAAGAATATTATACATTTTTATTTATCCATCACACGAGTATTATCAAAGGAAATATGTGTAACATATTAGCACATATTTAAGTTATAATGTAAATGTGTAAGGTTGTTTGACTTTATCCTTGTATTGTCAAATCTGGGAAACCGATCATACAATCTTTCTAGTTATGGAATATGGTAAGATTCTAAGTTTTGGTTCATTACAACACTCTACCCCTTATAAGGATTTTTTCCTCAAAATCTAAACAGTCATATATTATCATTCAATTAATCTCCACTCCTTAAGTGGTTTAACCTAAGTTTTGGTTCGTTACAACACTCCACCTCTTGGAAGGATTTGCCCTCAAAATCTAAACAATCATATATTATCATCCAATTAATCTCCACTCCTTAAGAGTTTTAACCTAATAAGACAACTATTCTATATCATGGTTACTTATACATCTTTTAATTGTGCATACTTTTTATGTTGTCCATGCATCCAACTGACATGTCATATATACCTAGGGTTGAATTTGAAGTCCTTCTAATTCTAACCTAGTAACCCTAACCTCACATATCAAAACTAAAGATTCACCTAGTACAACTTTCCACATATTACAGAGGTAAGAAGGGTGGGTTTACTAAAAAAAATTATGTACATGCCAAATCTTCCTAGGGAAATCATACTAAGGGAGACAAGTTTGAAATAGTTAGATTAACTGACCACTGATGTCTCTAATACCACACTTTAAGGAGTGGGACCTGGGAAGGGATCCATTTCCTATAGAATAAAAAAAAGAAACATATCATATTCCAAACACCACTATAGTATTTGTTTTGCAAAAGTAATGATAGCCAATTTATTCAAAATGTATGTATCAAGATACCAAAAGTAGTAGCAGAATACAAAATATTTAACTATTACAATGCTTGATATTATCACCATATCACCACGTAGGGTGATACATATAAAAACTAAACTAAACATAGGAATAGTAGAGGGTCATCTAACCACCTCGAAACTATCTCCCAAAAAGGTTCAACTACCCCTGATGATGTCCTGGTCCAACTTGGTTAACTTCTCCTTGACCTGCACCTGGGGTTGGAAGTGTACCCTGATAAGAGAAGAAAAGTAGATGTGTCAGCATAAATGATGGTATGAGCATATATAATCAGGATTGAGCAGTACAAGGACAAATGATGTCAAATAAACAAGGCTTCCCATAGAAAAGGAAATGACTGTCCAACTGGGCATAAAAGAATATGAATTTCAAAAACTGACAACATGGAGAATGATTTCCATTAAATCAACATAAAATGTGTTCCATACATGCACATATAAATTTTTAGGTACCAAAACCCATCACAAGAATTATCACCTGCATGCATGTCATATAAACATAGCACTAGAATAATATAAATAGCATTGGCGGCCAAGGCTCACAACCTTGAAACCTGTTAGAGAATGATGTGCTGCCAAACTCCCAAATATATATAAAAGTAGGCATACAACCCGGGTATGGGGCACACAACCTCCATCCCTAAAATATAACTTGGGTGCACAATCCACAAATCAAAGTAATTACACTACTCTAGGGCTACTGAATCACATATCATTTGTATTGTAGAGGCAAGTATAAAGTTTAGTCTTTTATAGAATATATAAAGTTACCATCACAAAAATGGACAACATAAACATCAACCACATAAGTGTGTAAAATTAGGGTTTCATCAAGAATATATATACAATTTAAAGTCAAAAGAAAGTCCAACAAATTAGGATGATCATAAGATTAGAATCAAGTAGAATATTTCACATGGAATAAATTTTCAGAAGAGAAAGATTGTATAGACTATCAAGAGAGAGATAATTTTGGGTTAACTACTCAATATAGAAAGATAGGGAATGCAATCATACTACAAGAGAAGATAAATTAGGGTAATAGTTCAATATAGAATAATAGGGGATGCAATACATATGTCCAAACTCAAAACCCTAATTCCATCTCAAAGCACAAGAACCTTGTGATGAAATTGGGAAACATGGTATAGGAAAAGTGTCAAGGGCCTCCTTTAGAGCCTACCATTATGACTCTGTGGGGTGATATGGTTCGAGACTTGTCATTGTGAAGAGTTGATGGCTGATTGGCAGATAAAGTAGGTGATCAAACAAGTCCTTGGACAAACATTATGTAGCTATGCATGGGTTTCTTTCGGGGAGAGGCATGACAGTGGCGGGAAATCATTGTCTATGATCCAAAGAGCAGATATCTTGGGGTATATATGTTACTATCATCAGCTAGTCAAGTAGGATATTTTAAATTCAAAAACATAAGGGAGAAAAATAAATAAATCAAAATGTGAATATCATTGGAGAAATGCGGGAGAAAGGAAAAGGAAAATTAAACGTGATAGGAAAAAAACTAGAAACCATATCAAACAGAATGCATTAAGCTAAACAATTAACAATTGATGTTTCTAATTCTATATTCTCTTTCTAAATTTATTTACAGATCCAAACAAAGTTTAAATAAAGTAAATTTTGACAAATAGGTTAATTAATACATGTATAATTCGAAATTTACATTAGTTTTCATTTTTGGAACGTTCAATATGTCATTTACTTTATTTGAATCCTTTTAGCATTATCTTGTTAATTTGTTATATAATTTATTTATGGATTCTAATATTATCCAACTAAATTGGAATTTGGCAATTGGACCAATTAATACATGAGAAATAAATTTGACATTACTTTCTTGTTTAAAAATTGTATAGTGGATTATTTCATATACATGAACATTTTAGCAATATTAAAATGAATATTTATTTAATGTATATTGAGTTTCTATATTGGGTATTTATGATTTTTTCAAAATATTCTTTCATGAGAGAAGTAAAGAATATCATATATTTACTTCAATTCCTCAATATCTCTTCAACTATCCTCAACTATGTTTATTTCTAATTTCTTTTGGATAATAATAACTTAAGTTCCCTATTGATGTTAATTGTATCCATGATATTAGTAACATCCTCTAAAGATAATATAAGATGGGAAATTTGTATTCTCTTATTACTTTTTTCTACTGACATTTTACATCTAACTATTTAGTGCATACGAGTGTGATGCTATTAGTTACATATATATTAATTAATGTATTCTAAAATAAATTTCATATTTTATTTTTAAGATAATATTTTCAAAGATTTAACATGCACGTACAACATTGTTTCCCTTTATGTTACACCACAATTTTATTTATTACAACTTTGCATAAATTATATACATATAATCTATACAAGTTGGTTTACATTATTCATTTAATATATTAGTTATTTTCTTTTTAATAATAAATTTAATATTCTGGTCTTATTTGCATTTTCTTTTCTTAAGGAATTTGAGGCAAATGGGAACACTCAAAAGATGTGGAACTTGACCTACAAGTAAACTAAAACATGAGAAGTGTGATATTGTCATTAATTTTCCATTTGAGAAATATCTATTATTTTATTTAATATTTGGGACTTTAAGTTATTTTCTCTCTCCTAAAGAAAATTAGGATAAATTAGGCTATCTAATTAATGTGGAAATTTACACATATACTAATTTTCGTATACAAAATTTGAACTTGGAATTTATTTCTACTTTTGAAGTCACTAACCATATCATTGAATATTTTGGATCAAAAGTTGTATTTTCTTTTCTAAATAAAATTGGGATAGTCATTATTTTTCAAATAATGTAAAACTTGACACCCAAGCTAATCGAGATCCAAGGAACACACTTTTACCATTATATTTCATTTTTGAGATTTATTTTTGTGAGTTATATCACCATTATGGTTTAGGCAAATTATCTACATTTTTTTTGACAAATCTTAAATTAGAGTCCCTTAATTTCACAATGTCAACAAAAAGTTATGTAATATTATGCACAAAATTCCACATTTTATGCATTTAACATATTTAATCCATTAATTTCATATTTATCACAAAAATAGAACATTATTAATATTTATGGACATGAAATTATCAATTGGTACTCTAAAGCACATTATAAATTTTTATTTAGCCATTATGTGAGTATTTGTTATCAAAAGAAATACATGTAACATATTAGAACCTATTTAAGTTCTAATGTAAATGCGTGAGGTTTTTTTTATTTTATCCTTGTTTGGTCAAATCTAGAAAACCATCTTACAACCTATCTAGTTATGAAATAGGGTAAGATTCTAAGTTTTGGTTCATTACAAGTTTGGTGAGAAATTGAAGCATTACTTTTGATTACCAAGATGCCAGTAGGAGTTAATAACCTGGAATATGAGTATTCAAATGCAAGAAATGAAGTGGAAAAGGGTGAAAATAATTGAGATGAGTGGGTTCTAGGTAAACATCAATGAAAAGAGTATGAGAAAATGACTAACTTGTTTTAAAATAAATATCTAGAGTAACCTACTATGAAATAAATACACTTAAGTCTGACCATGAAGGATGTCAGTGAAACAAAATAGTGTGCATTAGGGGGAATTAAGAATTATTGATCCCAAGAATAATAGTGAATGTGAAATGAACAAAGTTATAAGTAATGTATATTGGGAAACTTATAATTGCCTAGGAGGAGCAAGAACCTAACCTTAACCCTAAAATATGTAGTAAAGTTATAGCATGAAGAATAATGAAGGATTAGTTAAAAAATTGAATATAGATTGTCTTGATTAGAAAAAAAGAAGTAAATGTTGTTGATTGGAAGTCAAGGAATGTGGTACAAAATATTAATTATGTATTGTGGATGCTTATCTATTTATACCACTATGTCTAGAGGAATTTATATGGAATAATTCATAGGTTATAAGATAAAAATGTATATGGCATAATGGGTAAAAAAAGATGTTTGATGTTGATATCATTGTGCATCCAAACATCTCTACAAATATTAGTTGAAAAGTGTGAGATGAAATGAAATGATAAGAAATGTGCTCTGGATTAAAATCGAATGTAATGATTCATATATGAGAAGCCATAATTAGAGTAAATATTTAATAATGAGATCATATCTTACTTGGATAGCTCATTGATGATGATTAATATGAAGTAATGTGAGAATAGAAAAGAAATGTGTGTGTTGTAAATTGCAAATTGTTGTGTCGATTATTATTATGATTAATGATTTTATTTCTTGATATCCCTAATATCATTCTCTTTAAGATGAGTAAGAGCATAAAGTAACAAGAAAAATGATGAATCTATATATATAGGTGCAATGAACACCATGAGTTCTCCCAAATCCATACTCAAGAAATGAAACATATCTCCTTATATGTGAGAAGGATTTCTAATTGTAGACTTAATCCTTTAAGGTTACACCACCAAGATTTATATATGTGTTGAATTTGTGATTGTGACCCTAAATCCTTTTGTGATAAAGTATGTCCATGAGGACCAGACAGTGATGAAATGTAAAACTATGAAACATCAGAAGTATGCTAAGATGTCGTATTATGTTTTATTTGTACCTATCTCATGTACATGAGATGAGGACCTAACAGTAGAGAGGTTGAATGCCCTACTTAACCTCTTTAGGCAACCTTATGGGTGACCATCTTATATTGTAACTATTTTAGGGTGTCTAGTTGAACCCTAAGATAATGAAAAAGAGTATTTCACATGAGAATCAAGCACGACAACTTCTACCCATTGAGGTATGAAACAAGTAGTGGCAGGGCAAATAAATAGCATATGATAAATTGTGTAGAAAATGTGACGAACATCTTTGTTTATTTTTTTTGCAAGTTTACAAATATGTTCTTATTGAATATGTTTCTTATCTGTTGAGATCAGTTATTCTTCTATTTTTTACTATAGAATATGTTCCTGGTCTGGTTGGTGGGGGTGACACAGAGTTAGTTATAAAGTTGGGATTTATCAACAAAATGATTTTTATGATTTATTTTCTTAAAGTAGAAGTATATACTATTGAAGTTATATGTTAGATTTGTATGATAATATGTACTAGTTTATATTGAAATTGGAGTTGTTTCATCTACCTTTGATGCATATTGCTTATATTGAATGGCAGGTTTCCACTCTTTGGGGATCTATATGAGTTAAATGTGGTTGTCTCAAATGTTTTTAAGTTAAAATGCAATCAAATGTCGAAGTCGTGATAAAAAGGATGTATTTATAATAGTTTAGATTAGAATGTTTTCATTGTCTTCCTATTATGGATTGGATGTATGTTGAACTTGTTTGTTGCATAAAAATGTTATTTGATTTGAGCCATGTAGTATATGATTTCAATTTTAGTGAAATCAATGTGTAACATACCCAAACCTAGGTACTTGGCCTATCCCTTCCTTATTCATACTCATTTTCCTTTAAAGATAATATCAGGTATCTCTTTCTCTAATTTAGAATATATTGGGATTAATAGAAATCAAATAACATAATTTCATAATGATCATCCCTTTCTATGTAGTATTAGAAGAGATAAAATAATTCATTCCACTGGTATTATTAATCATACATAAACACAAAATAATGAATTTAATCATTATTTGACTTTCTACAAACTTCATATGTTAAGTGGATGAAGTAAGAGGAAAAAGGATATATGATATCATAATTGGTTAAAATATAAATAAATGCATAATCACACACTTAACATACAAACAATCAAATTATGCACTCAATATTCTCAAAAGGTGAAATAGATGATTAATTAGTATATCTAGCAACTTTCAAGTTAGACAAATGTTTAATTACCCTCTCCAATTAATTCAGGAAGAATATATTAAATAACTTAGGTTTCATTGACCCAATTAGTGACTACATCATGATTTCACTATAGTCCACCATGTTTGATTATCAAAGCAAACCTTGTTGCTTGTCCGCAAGGCCGACATGATCAAGCGGTCCATTATTAAGGCTTAATTAATTATAAGGTCCATAGCTATATTCCTCCTTTGACTTTTGGCCATTGTGACTCTAATTTTGGAGTGTTGTTTCTGCCATTTTGTTCTCCCTCTTTGACAAGACATTTTCTCCACCTTTCACATTTCCTCCTCTTCCTAAGTCATTTAAACTCTATTTTCTAGGGTTGATGTCAAAAATTTTAAATTTGCCTAATCTCCTATTGCCCTTGTGCATAGTGGTTGTGTCATGTGAACTCGCATGGCATATACCCTAAACCTAATCATGGTTTAACCATCAATAGAGCTCACTCAAATTCCCTTTCTTTATCCTAGATCTTGGGTTTCTCCCAAAATCCCATGTATTGTGTTCCCATGCAAACTTTATATCTATGATGACCTAATACATGTTGCACCTCCTCCAGCCACCACGTTCAACTAACTCTCATGAGCATCCTTGAACCTCCCTCCTTCTTTCCACACTATGGTTTCTCTATGGTTTTGTCCTATGTGACTGACTGAGCTAAACCACATTTCCAAAATGGAGCAGATTTAGAGTAGTCAGACTCTTAAATTTATAACCCAATACTCATGCCCTCACAACTATTATATGGGGTTCGATGTAGAATTGGGGTCGATCCACCGGGACAAGGGTTGTAAAGTCCTAAGAATGTAGAATCATATCTCAGTTACACCCACCAAGGAGGTAGATTAATAAGTGGTCCTTATGGAACAATGTTACTCCAAACAAACAAATGATCACAGGAAAAATAAGAAAAACAAAGTAAGATAAAATAAAGGAAAACAAACATGCATAATAAAAGTATGGATGGGAACTTGGATCAGATTTCACCTTCTAAGATTCCTCACCAATGTGTAAAACTCACACCCTTTTGTATACCCTTAGCAAGATTACAAGAAACCATTATGTGTGTCTATTCCCTCCTCTCTTGAGCCTAGGATAGATCTAGATTATAAGGTTGTCTTTGTTCTAAAATGAAAAACAAACAACCACAAAGAAACCATATGATCATTAGTTTAGGCATTCCAACATTTTCATGCATTCATGCAACTCCATAACTCTTAGATAAGATTAGTACTGATCTTTTGAGGCACTAACAATCATACATCACAAGATGGTATCTAAGCATGCAAGTAAAGCATTAAGAACAAGAGTGTGGAGATCTTCTTTGCCCCATGTATATATATATATATATATATATATATATATATATATATATATTCAAACAGATGTAAGTATATACATGTTGGGAGAGCATTAGTGGATACTCCCAACCCAAGCTATGAGCTTAACCACTCATTTTCATGACCAACATTATAGATCTACAAATGAACGAAGACATGAAATGTTTTCGTACGAAGGAGATGTAGGAAGAGAACGAAGAAGGAACTAATGAAGTAGTGAACTAGTAGATACACCAAATGTGACTAGGTGGTGGCCACAATTGATGGCTCAGTTCTCCTATTCATGGACAAGTGTGGCAGTGATGACAGTCTCCTCTTCTCCTTCCTTCTGTCGAAGGAAGACTCCAGGATAGGTTAGGGCACATTGGTGGAGGAACTGGAGTAGGGCCAGTGGACTATCGTCCTCCTTCCCTACCAACTGATGGTGGCAGTGATGAGTTGTTTGTCTAGTAGCATCTCCGCATCTGTACCATAGAGAAACCTTGAAGACGATTTGCATGACAACCCCCTCTCATGTAGCTCATGATTGATTACTTATAGGCATTTTCTTGGGGTCCATTACTTGCTCCCCAAGCTTTCCCATGTACCATCCTCAGGTCATGTGTCTAATGAACTCGAGTCACAACTCTATTAGAGCTTCCATTAGATGGTGTCCCCCTAACAATAGATGTTGGCGGGTCATCGGGTGGTGGTCACAGACAAATCACCGGGTGATAGTCACAGTCGCGCCATCAGGTGATGGACGTAGGTGCACGACTGGGTGATGGAAGTAGGCACACCATCAGGTGATGGATGGAAGCATGCCATCTAGTGATGGACGCATGCTGGATGTTCATTGGTTGATGATTTGTCGTGGACACCATTTTTTGACATGGTAGGGTACTACCGGGTAACATTCAGTGATGATGATTTGACGGTCGTCAAGTGACCATCGGTTGTGATCTGGTGGAGGTTATGTCCCTTGGTAGTGTGCCTTTAGTCTTTTAATTACCTATAGATAATATCCTTGTCATTCTTGAATGATGTGGAGAGAGTAACTATATGCAAGGTAAGAGGGAAGTGAATATAAATTTTCCTAATTGGGTAAAAGTATGGATAAAATAAAGTATATGATATCTGCAAAATTGGATGTTATACTCCCCAAACTTAGAGTCTAGCCTGTCCTCGTGCTAAGAATTAGAATTAAAGCATCAAATGACTTTAGAGGGATTTATTAGTTATTGTTTTAGTGAGTGCAAAAAATGTGATAATGTCACCCTCAAACTGACATTTATGCATCGGGACAAGAGGTTGTCGGCGCCCAAAATTCTCCCTCTTAGTTTGGAGTTGCAGTACTCGTATTGCTTTCTACAACTTTCTTCATTAGAAAGTTTCCTCCTCATGATGCATCGATGATCCTTTTCTAGGTTGTACTTGTGCAATGTTCCAATAGAGGTAGATTTCACACCTAACTTTTGGATCTCCTAGATATTGTTCTTGGGTAGGCTAAAGCTATAGTGTTTCCTACATTTCTTATGTTTGCTCAACCATTTAAGCTGCCTAAAAGACAGTTATGCCCGAATGGGACGTGATGTAAGGTCATGTGGTTGTGTGAGGTCCCCTTTGAAATGTAGGTGTGTAAAAGTTGGCTCCCAGACTCCACTATCAGGCATGACATATATGCATTCTTGAGTGTAGTAATACAATAGTGAGGCAGAGTCCTTCAACATCTTCTCATGCGCAACTCTCTTGATTTTATTCCTCTTAGCTTTTATTCATGCCCACAGGCTTTGGGATGATAGGATTTTGGGGAAAGTAGGGTTGTTGTTCCTCTTTTAATCTCAAAGCGGGGATTTTAAAACTAGAATGAGTGGTTGTTTCCTCTTTTACTAGGGTTATGTGCTTTCCTACCTATACCTTATATCATGGTGTCAATCAGGAGTGTAGTAGGATGAGTTCTCCTTTCTTCAAGATTTCTTCTTGGTTGACTAACATACTTGTACCTTGTACGTTATATTGAGGTTAGGCTGACGTTAAGACATTATGTCACTCAAAAAAATTTAAGTAGATTAAGAAGCTCAAACCTTTCATTCTTGAAATAATTATGCTAAGAGATAGCTTGAAGATAAGAAAGTCTAAGAGTTGGGGTTATGACACAATCCTAGAAAATTGGATTTGAAATTTTCCCCTTTAGACTACATGTGCATCAAGATTTTAGCAAGAATATTTATATACATGGACAAAATAGCCAAAATTGGCCAATTAGGCCGATCAAAATTTGTTAAGCTAGATAGAATGGAAATATTTTCAATGTAGAGGTGTTCCATGTTTGCATGTTCAGACCCCCCAAACTTATCTTCCACCATGTCCTTAGGGTGTCAAAGGATGAGGTTGATCTAGAACAGGTGAGTTATAGGTCATTATGTGTGATTGACCATTCTAAAGCTAGGATTTTCATTGCTTATTGTCCTCGGAGATGGTGGTAGTAGTCATCCTAGATTTTTTCAATATTCTAGTCTGACATAGCTATATCTACATCAAGTTGAGTACGTAAAAGACACAGTCATTGATAGAGGTTCATGTTGTGGAGACTATGATAGAATTGTGGTTTTTCAAATTTGAGATCAGCTAGGATACTACGACCAAACATTCAGATCAGCTAGACAATCTTGTTTCCTACTTGGGCGGCTTTTTCTTCAATGAAAATGTTAGTGGTCTTATGATATTTTGTGCACTTGGTATTATAAATTGTGTCAGAACTTTTGTAAAAGATGGATGTTTTTTTATGGTATTAATCTATATAAGTGCCCAATGTACATCATGTAAGATTGGAACGAATATCCATCTTGGTACATTGTATTTGAAGTGCTCGATCAACTGATATAGCTCACCCAACTCCTTTTTGGACACAACATCTCTCACTATGTCATAGAACACCATGTACGTTAAATGTCATGTAGCCTCTTGTTGTCAAAATATCGTGAAGGTTCGAGAGAAGAATTTGTATGTTTTCTCTTTCAAAAATGACGACTAGGTCATCCTCCTTTGGTTGTAGTATATCTGGAAGGAATTGGACTTCTTCCACAGATAAGCCATAGCAAGCTAGCTCATCGAAGTTCTCAAAAGTAGGTGTTATCACATCTGTTGGGAGTGGTCCTTTTGGTGTGTCAACAATTTGTTCTTCTTCTATGTGTACCTCACTTCCTCTAATAGTATGTATTTCTAGAGGTGAGGTTGAAGTTGTGATGATTTTAGTGGGTTGTGTGGCCGAAAGGGGTTTCTTTTTTTGCGGGCTGGTTGTTGTTGTTTCAACTTCTTGATGTGGTTCCCACTTAGCAGTTGTAGGGACTTCCACTGGTGTTGTAGGGACTTCCACTGGTGTTGTAGGGAAAGGTGTGGATGTTACATGTTCAGTAGAGGGAGGAGGTGGGGAAGTGGTTGGGACAACTGGGTAGGTCCTTCTTTCTATATTTTCTGAGGATTTAGTTGTAGTCATGAGATTTCTAAGTTCCTCTCACCAAGGCATCTTTTTAGATAGAGGAATAAGGATGTACATTCACCTTGGTATGTCTGACATTAGTCTATCATAGAAGAATCTCATGTCATGAATGATTTCCATGACATATTTCCCTCACAGAGCATGCAAATCTTTGCTAGCAATCTGCTCAATTGAGATTCCTCTATTTATTGCTTTGATTATCCTCAGTGCTATGAAAGCATTGTCCCTTGAATCTAGTTTTTCCTGAGCAAAGTTGTAGTCTATGGAAATTTCTTTCCAGTTTGGGTGATACTACCTGCTGACTCCTTGTATCAATCTTTTTAAGTGAGTTGGGACTTCTTGTATCATCCTGTGCTCTGGCTTTTCAAAGACCATTCTTCTGCAAGGTAGGTCTTTGGCACTGAATTTATAAGTGACCACTCTCCTTTCAGCAAGGTCAGTCATTGTGAGCAGCCATTGGTTGAAGGCCTTGACATGTAGGGTGATAAACTTTAAGGTTCTGCTTCTGTCTAGAGCTTCCTACAACTTGTGGATAGATGCAGTATCAGTTCTTTCCTTGAAGAGTGGGTTGCTAGGTCAGATGTTGCATTAAAAATAGGCACGTCCTTGTCTCTGTACATGAACTCCTCGATTTTTGTCCCATACAGAACCTTGAAAAGGTTCTGCTTATATTCTCCTGAGGTACAAAGGTAGAATGTAGATCATTTCTTGTTAGTTATTGGTTGTTGCGGTAGATGATATCTTGTCTTTGTTTTTCATCATTCGGGATATCATGTAGGACATGTACATCATGAATCAACATCCCTGTTATTGAGCTCATGTCCATGTTCACCATCTTGCATGGTAGTAGGGATGGTGTTGTAGGGCCCGTGCCTTCCTTGGTAGCATGGGTTATAGGGGTTTGGGGAACACATGATGTTCCTGCTTTGGTGGTGTGTCAGCAAACATGTGATCCATGTTGCCAATATCCCCTTCATATATCATTTGTTCAATATCCACCTCAAAAGAGATGGGGAATCCTCCGCATGTTATCGGTTCATCTAAAAGTATTTCCTTCATGAAGTTGTCATAATTAGGTGGAGGTGGTGGAGCCTTGTGACTGAAAAGAGGGTCAAGCCCATCCATTACATATTCTGTTGTTTCTATCATCTCCACCCTTTCCTCAAGTTGTATGTTTTTGACATCGTTCTAACCTACTCCTTCTCCATGCTTAGATGGAATGGCAGATTATGTAGGGACATCATGTTGTGGAGGTTGAAAGGCGCTCTGCGTCAACTGTACCTTGAGTTTCTTTTCCCCGTTGTTGTTTGTTGAGTACCCTGGTGAAGCTGGGGATGTGGGTGCATCATTTCCCCCAATAGGTACTCCTTTTTTGCTAGAAGGTGTCGTATGATCCTCTTCCTCTAAAGTGAGGGTGCACCTAGATGTTGTTGCCTCAGCTATGAGCACTTCTTGTCATGTCTGCATCTTCACTATTAGCATGTCTTCCCCAAGGTGAAAGTCAATGTCTGATGTCAGTTTGGTAGGGGTTGTTTGATGTACTTCAACAGATGTTTTGATGCTTGTAGGGGAGTCCTCCTTCCTCTTTACCACCTCCTCTCATAGCTTCAAATTTTCTTCCCACAGTTTGTCGCATTCTTTACACAGGGTGGCGAGTTCATTTATCACCCCAACTAGTGCCTGCATCACCTGCATTTGATTGGCATCCAATAGTTGTATCTGAAGAGGAAGGCTAAGAATAAGCTAGACGTCTGCAGTTAGCTTTTGTACATGTACAGTTAGTGTCAGTAGGTTTGTAGTTATGTTAGAAAAATTTAAAGTAGAGTTTGAGATGATCTCAGGGAGGTTGTCAACCTTTTGACCTATCTCCATGAATTTTGTCGATGTTGTTGGCCATTGTTTGGGCCGAACAACAGATCTTACTTCATGTACTTCTTCATTGGATTTGTAAGATCTTTGTTTCCTTTGCTCAAGCACATGCTTGTTTCTTGTTGTGGCACCTCTTTATCAGGGATATTTATTCCCTCCCTTCTTTCTATTGAAGGCTTGCTTATTCTGCCTTCTTTCTCTACTTCCTTGGAAGTTAGCTTTACCACAACCTCATTAAGGATGGTTGTTCTTTCTTTATGTGCAACTGCTTCTGAAGAAGATATGACTACATGTCACTTTAGATTTTCTACTTATTAAATTTGCAGATCTATGACCTTCGGAGAGGGGGGTTTCTTTGCTTGTTTCTCAAGGATTTGCATCAACAACCTTTTTCTGGTTGTTTGTTTTGTCACCACCTCCTTTGGTTGCTTGCTTCATTTCTTGAACCATGTACAGGTGCTTGCGACTTGGCCAGATATTAGTCTTGAGATTTCTTCTTCTTTAAAGACTAACTTCTCTTGATCATAGTTGCTTAATACTGGAAGGGGAAGTAAGAATTTTGTCCTATAGAATTGGTAGGCGTACCCTTGTTGTGTCCTTGCTAGGACATTTAATGTGACAAGATATCTTGCTAGGCGTACCAATCCATACCCAGGATGATGTCAAAGATGGTCATATCAAGCAAGACGAACACTGTAGGAAACGTTATTCCGGATACACAAAGGTTCAAGGTAGGAGTTTGGAGGTACAAGGAGCAGATTTTACCACTAGGAGTTTTTACATCTAACACATGATCTATAACCTCAGATTCGATTTCAAGCATAGAGGCAAACTGTCTAGATATGAAGGTATTGGAGGAACCGGAATCAAACAGAGCTTTTAAAGGATGCAAATTGAGGTGTAGTGTACCTTCAATCACTTCATTGCCTTCACCATCTTCTTCAGCATTGAGATCAAACACTCTCCCATTCCGCCTCTCAGCTGGCGGACGTCTCGGGTTCTGGTTGTTGTTGTTATTGTTGTTGTTGTTCCACGGTGGAGGGTTCTGTCTCGGCTGTTGTGGCTGCTGAGCATGATTCTTCCCTTGCTGGAAACGAGGGCAGTTGGGTCGGATGTGCCCAACCTGGCCACACTCATGGCAGGTTGGTGGAGGACGGTTGCCAACACGAGCAGGTGCATTGTTGGCGGGACATCTTCCAGGAGGATGGTGGCGATTGTATCTGTTACAGCGATCACGTCCACGGTTCTCATGCTGGTTCGGATTCTTCCTTTTGTTGTTGTTGAAGCCACTGGAAGACTGAAATCCCGGATAAGACTCGATGGCGAGAGCCTTATCCACCATCTGTTGAAACGTGAGTGGCAGCTGTGGAACGAGGCTTCGACCAACATGGTAGTTCAGGCCCTCCAAGAACAAGGTTGATCTTCTGTCAGCTCCAAGGTCAGTGGCGTAACGTTCCAATAGCAAAAACTTCTGAACGTAGTCGGCCACACTCATGCTTCCTTGCTTGAGACTGTAAAACTCAGCCTCCTTCTTCCTTAGGAACGCAGGACATATGTACTTCTCTCTGAACAGCTTCAGGAACTGAGTCCACTCCATGGAGGAGGTGTCTCGTGTGCGGGCAACTCCATACCACCAAACACGCGTCGGTCCATCTAGCACGTACGTCGCAAACCGAACCTTCTGGTGAGGAGGGCAAGCCATACCCTCGAAGGTCCGATCCAGGGCCAACACCCAGTCATCAGCTTTGTCCACCATGTTAGGCTCACTCTCACCCTTGAAGTAGGGTGGTTGCATCTTGATGAAGTCAGTGAGGGTGAACTCCCTCGGCTTGGCGGCAACAACAACAATGGTGTTGAGTTGTCCCATCATGGTGGAGGACAACAGCTGTCGCAGCATCGCCAGCTCTTGCTCAGGTGTGAAGGCAGGAACACCAGAGGTTGGTTGGGTAACAGCAGGAGTCGCAGGAGTGTCGAGGTTGTCAGTGTTGGACTCCTGGTTTGAGTTGTCAAACAGGTCACCTCTCCTGAAATTAGGGTTATCATATTAAATTTTCAGGAGTAAAGAATCATAGATGAGAGGGAAAAGAAATAGAGATGAGAAAAGGATAAATAGAATGCTATTGCCTAAAAGCATACTACTTCAGGCAGTTCGTATCGGCGCAGGCCAGGCCGGATCATATGGGCACGGGAGTCCCCGTATGCCAAGCTAGTGGGTCGGAGGAAAATATTGCCAGCCCCCATGCCCTGATCCTTTCTAGACACCCTTGCCTCAACTGCATGCCCTAATAGTCGCCTAAAGGCTCTGATACCATGCTGTAAAGAGGCGAGATCACCTCCTTACTAAAATTTAAAGGAAATACAAACATCCACAATTTTTAACAGAAATTTTAGACTTTGAGGATGATTGCATAATATTCCAAATAAATAAGCATGATTCCAGATACATAATAAAATGTCAATAGCAGCGGAAAGAAAGAAATAACAAGCCTTCTAATGGCTTTATTGTTTATTACATCATTGCTTTCAAAAAGAAAAGATAAGATAGAATAGAGGATCTAGCTATAGCAACCTAGCCATCCTTCTTCAAGCTAACGATCACAGCAAAGGATTCTTTCTTCAAGCCCTTCCTTCACCTTGCACAGCTCCAACACCTGGGTGGTTGGGAAGACACCCAGCAAGAGGGAAAACAAGGAAAAGTATGTGTTACACTAACAATCTATCAAAGGAAAAGAAAGTTGTAACAAGTAAGTTTAGGCTAGATATTTGGTGTAAGAAGATATCAAAAAGTATGAGGTTTTCATAAGAGGACTTGCCATTAACAAAAAGAAATAAAGGGTTTAGCATGTTAATTAATATGTCTATCTAACTAAGTAGGGTTGAGGCACCTACCGGAACTCTAACCTTAGGTGAGGGAAGAATTTAAAACATTTCCAAATCACCTACAATTTTTAATGGGGAGAATAATAAACATTCCCCTAGGGCGATTTTATACATGCCCTCTATGGGTGGTTGTACATAAGTACCACTACTTTAAATTTAAATAGAACATTTAATTTCATGCTAACAAAATATTTATGGCAAGATTAAACAAAAGAATATATATCATGGCAGTGGGGTATGAATACCCAAACAAGAGGATACTATATCTGATTTTTGAGGCAAATAAGACATTTAGGTTTCAAGAAATTCAATGGTTTAGATCAAGTTAAACCTCATAGAAGAAATTTAGGTATTGGGTTAAGTATTTCCCAACTGATAGGTAGATGCACAATCAAACTCATACTAAACACATACCTTGGCCACAGGTGTCCTAAGTTTCCCTTTTTCAACTCTTCACACGAACTATAAACCCAAACTTCCTATTACATCATTATATATATATATATATTAGAATTGCATGTATTCATTTAAAAGATAGAAAACCCTAATTTACTAACTTTTTGCACAAACTCTCGATTCAGACTTCAAAAACCTCATAATCGTCTTAGTTAGGTTTTCCTGATCAAAATAACATATAATATTGTATGTTTTAGAAATATGGATTCTTAGGGTTAATTTTTATGATTTTTAAGTTAATTAAATCGATTTTAAAAACACCTTTTCGAAAAACTCAAAACCTAATCTCAAAAACATTTTTATTAAATAGATCTCGTTTTCCTAATTTCAAAACACTATTTATTTATTATTTTTGACCAACGAAATAATTTATAAAAATTATTTTACTCCGACCAATGGCAGCTTGCCACGTAGGCAAAGCCAACCGCATCGAACGGTCGCGAGCGACTGAGAGCGGCGACCCGCGTCTCAGGGCCTCTCGCAACCTTGAAATAAGAATATATGGGAAACATTTATCCAATAACCATCTTAATTTCTTTTAAATCAACACCAAGGACAAATGGAACGAAAATGAAGGTCAAAGCTTATAGAAAAGAATACAAAGAGGTACAAAGGAGATTTCAGTATGTTACAACACTCCACCCCTTAAAAAGGATTTCATCCCCGAAATCTCATACGAAGAGGGAAGGGTGAGTATGCAACATCTCATCTCTCAACTCCCAAGTGGTTTCTTCTAAACCATGGTATCTCCATAAAACCTTTACCAACTCTATCTCCTTATTCTTCAGCTGCTTTACTCGGGAGTCAAGGATCTTCACAGGTAGTTCTTCATAAGTCAGATTCTCATTAATCTCCACAGGTTCAATGGAGAGCACATGAGACGGATCCTTAACGTACTTCCTCAACACAGAAACATGAAACACATTGTGAATCTTATCATAAGCAGGAGGCAAAGCTAGACGATATGCACAATCTCCCACTTTATCTAAGATCTCAAATGGTCCAACATAGGGAGGACTCAGCTTGCCTTTTACTTTAGATCTTGCAATAGAACGTATAGGCTTGATCTTTAGAAAAGCATAGTCGCCCACTAAGAAGCTTACATCATACCTCTTCTTATCAGCATACATCTTTTGTCTGTCTTGAGCAACTTTCATCCGTTTCTTTATCAACTGTATCTTCTCAAGCATCATCTGCATGTCATCAGACTTTACTAAGGAACGCTCACCAACATCATCCCAGTGCAAAGGTGGACAACAAGGTCTACCATAGAGAGCTTCAAAAGGTGGCATACCAATACTGGCTTGGTAGCTATTGTTGTAAGCGAACTCTGCTAATGGTAGATACCGATCCCAGGCACCACCCCAATCCATCACACAAGCACGAAGTAAGTCCTCCAGAATCTGAACTGTTCTCTCGGACTGACCATCAGTTTGCGGGTGGTAAGCAGTGTTGAAACGCAGATCAGTACCCATCTCTTCCTGAATCTGACCCCATAAACGAGAAGTGAATTTCGGGTCTCGATCAGAAACTATCACAGTAGGGACACCATGCAGAAGAACTATCCACTCCACATACAACTGAGCCATCTCAGCAACTTTATACGTGGTTTTGAAAGGCAAGAAATGAGCAGATTTTGTAAGCCGATCAATCACCACCCAGACAGCATCATAACCTCTCTTAGACTTGGGGAAACCAGTAACAAAGTCCATTGTGATCTTCTCCCACTTCCATTCTGGAATCTCAAGAGGATGAAGAAGACCACCAGGTCGTTGATGTTCAATCTTGACTTGCTGACATGTCAAGCACTTTGCTACAAACAGAGCTATATCATTCTTCATGTTCTTCCACCAGAAGCTTCGCCGTAAGTCCTTGTACATCTTTGTTGTGCCAGGGTGAATAGTGTACTTGGAACCATGAGCTTCACTCAGAACCTTCTGTCTCAGATCACCAACATCAGGTATCCACAACCTTTGTCTGAAGCGGATAGCACCATCCACTCCGACAGAGAAGTCAGATTGCGGTTTCTCAGATAAAGCTTTCAACTCTTCAAGCTCGGAACTCTCCAACTATGCAGACATGACTTCTGAGATCCAGGTTGGTGTAACGGTCAAACTGGCCATATGAACACACAACTTATCTTCTTCCTCTGAATCGACAAGCTGAGGTCTCCAACTGGCCACAAGTTCAAGGTTTTCCCACATAGAACATCTCAGAGCAACACAAACAACACCCTTCTTGCGACTTAAAGCATCAGCTACGACATTTGCTTTACCAGGATGATAGGTGATGGTGAAATTGTAATCTTTAAGATATTCCATCCACCTACGCTGTCGCGAGTTCAGATCCTTCTGAGTCAACAGATATCTCAAACTCTTGTGATCAGAAAAGACTTCAAACTTTTCTCCATAGAGGTAGTGTCGCCAGATCTTCAAAGCATGAACTATGGCAGCCAGCTCTAAATCATGCGTAGGCCAATTAGCTTCATTAGGTTTCAACTGTCGAGAAGCATAGGCGATCACCTTTCCATCTTGCATCAGAACACACCCTAAGCCTTGTCGGGATGCATCAGTGTAGATGACATAGGGTATGCCCTCAACAGGCAAAGCAAGCACTGGAGCAGAAGTCAGACTCATCTTCAACTTCTGAAAACTGTCCTTACATTCAGGGGTCCATGAGAACTTGACCTCCTTCCGAGTCAGCTTGGTCAAAGGTAAAGCCAACTCAGAAAACCCTTTGATAAACTTCCGATAGTAACCAGCTAGACCAAGGAAACTACGGATTTCTGACGGGTTTCTCGGAGCATTCCACTTTGTCACAGCTTCTACCTTTACAGGATCAACAGCAATATGGCCGGCAGAAATCACGTGACCAAGAAACATCACTTCCTTTATCCAGAACTCACATTTTGAGAATTTTGCATACAATTGATTTTCTCGCAATGTGTTGAGTAAAATCTGCAAGTGCTCGCGATGTTGTTCCAATGTCTCGGAATAAACCAAAACATCATCAATAAACACCACTACAAACTTGTCGAGGTATGGGCGGAATACTCGGTTCATCAGGTCCATAAACGCAGCAGGGGCATTCGTCAAACCAAAAGGCATGACCATAAATTCATAATGCCCATAGCGAGTTCTGAATGCTGTCTTCGGAACATCATCATCCTTTACACGCATCTGGTAGTAGCCACTTCGCAGATCCATCTTGGAGAACACGGTGGCTGACTTCAGCTGATCGAACAGGTCGTCGATGCGTGGCAACGGATAACGATTCTTCACTGTCACCTGGTTGAGCATGCGGTAATCCATACACATCCGCAAGGATCCATCTTTCTTCTTCACGAACAGGACAGGGGCTCCCCAAGGGGAAACACTGGGGCGAATGAAACCCATGTCAAGAAGCTCTTCAAGCTGCTTCTTCAACTCCGCCAGCTCAGCAGGAGCCAAGCGGTAAGGTGGCTTCGATATCGGTGAAGTTCCAGGTATGAGCTCGATGGAGAATTCCACCTCGTGATTTGGTGGTAACCCGGGCAACTCCTCAGGAAAGACATCTGGGAAGTCCTTCACCACATCAACATGATCTAGGACAGGAGGTGTAGCATCGAGAACAATGGAGGCTACGAAGGCTCTACACCCTTGTGAGACAAGCTTTTCAGCTTTGATGGCAGAGATGACGAATTGTCGCTCTCCTCACTTCTTACCCTTGACGCACACTCTTCCTTCATCAGGATGAAACAGACTAACCTTGGATTCCTCACAGAACAGAATCGTCTTAGTTAGGTTTTCCGGATCAAAATAACATATAATATTGTATGTTTTAGAAATATGGATTCTTAGGGTTAATTTTTATGATTTTTAAGTTAATTAAATCGATTTTAAAAACACCTTTTCGAAAAACTCAAAACCTAATCTCAAAAACATTTTTATTAAATAGATCTCATTTTCCTGATTTCAAAACACTATTTATTTATTATTTTTGACCAACGAAATAATTTATAAAAATTATTTTACTCCGACCAATGGCAGCTTGCCACGTAGGCAAAGCCAACCGCATCGAGCGGTCGCGGGCGACTGAGAGCGGCGAACCGCGTCTCAGGGCCTCTCGCAACCTTGAAATAAGAATATATGGGAAACATTTATCCAATAACCATCTTAATTTCTTTTAAATCAACACCAAGGACAAATGGAACGAAAATGAAGGTCAAAGCTTATAGAAAAGAATACAAAGAGGTACAAAGGAGATTTCAGTATGTTACAGAAACTAAGTTAATAAAGACTCTAGATTACTCTAAGAAAACTAAGACTATCAAACTAAGCAAGATAAGCAATGAATGCTTGAGCAAGGAATTACACTACACTAGAAAGCTAAGTTTTCAACTAAGATGCAAAATAAGAAATGAGACAAGCAAAAGCCTAAGTTATCACTAATTATCCAACCTAGCACAAGCAAGCTCAAATGATCCCTAACTACTTAAACAAGAACCAACTATCTAGAACTAAGCAATTAACAAGGGCAATCAACTAAACTGGCATTAAAAAGCTAAGAAGACAAAAGTGGGTTTTAAGCAATATGATGGATAGGTGGGCCATTTGGGAATGTAACTTGATATTAGTTGGGGTAAAGTCAACATAGAAAGAAAAACTCATATTTCAATCTAGATTACCAAATCAAAACAATAAGGGCTAGGTGTAATTCTAATGGGACTTGGTAAGTCTAGGTTTCTAGGGTAAGTGGTATTAGGGAAATTGAGAGCCAAGGGTAGGAATGGGAGTAGAGATGAGGGTGTTTCACCTCATGTTACTTGCCATCTAGCCTTTAGGAAACTCTAGGCAATTGCACGAATCACACTTACACTAGCTACTTAGATCTCACACTTACTTGTAGAATAAGGGAGATGTATGTAGGAACAAAGAGGGCTAGCTGGGGATCCACTAAATGGACCAAGGATTCACTCCTAAGACTGCCACATACATTCCATTTTCCCCTAGAAGCTAAGTGTCGACAAGCATCATAAAACAAGCAATTTATGTTTAAAGCACAAACCACATGCAAAATAATGGGAAATGAGATAGAAGTAAGAGGTAATCATCATATAATTATATTATATTTAATACAAGTTATTTTCCCCCAACATGGTATCAAAGTCACATTTTAACCCCAAACAGCCCACCACTAGGGGCTTAGCTAGACATGCTCAAAGAAAAAATAAAAGAAATGAGAATAAGGGGATAGGACTCCATGGAGCACGAAGTAGCTTCTTCTTCTTCTCCTTCCAGCTATTGTAGAATGACCTCCCTCCTCCAAGGTGTATGAAGGGTATGTAAATGAAGGGGGTTATGATGCAAAACCTAGAAAACTAGGTTTCTATGGCGGAAATGAGGTGGAAATGGGGGGTGGATGGCTTAAATGCAATGAAGGAGGCAATGAATGCTCTAGAGTAGGTGGAGGGGAGTAATGGTCGATAACCTAGTGTTGTGGCCACCACCCATGTATATATAGGTTGTGGTTTGGCACTAGGGTAAGTAGGGGAAAAGTGGGAAAATCAGTGGTGAAAATGGGTAGGTTTAGGTGATCACCACGATTGTACTGAGGTAACACAGCCGTGGTGGGGGTTTCATGGCATGGTTGTGGGTGGCGAAACAACTGAGGTGGAAAGTGTAGTTGAAGTGGCAAGTGTGTATGGTGGGAACGGCCATGGCGGGGTGCCACGGTCGTGGTGGGTAAAGGGTACCATGACCATGTGAGATACCATGAATGTGTTGGAGTAGGCCACAGGAGAGGTTGCTCTAAGGTCGATGTGTCTTTAGCTTACCATGGGCATGGTGAGCACCACGGGTAAGGTGGCCTTCAAGGGCCACAATAATGTTGATCACGACCATGGTCATTCACGTGTAATTTGAACCAACTCCTTGTTGATTCATAATGCATAAATTGTCACGGTCCTGTTGATGACCATGGGCGAGGCAGAAGGTACTAGCTGCGGCCGTTCTAGGGACCACGATCGTGGGGTCTTAAGTGACCATGACCGTTGTGATGACCACGCCTGTGGTCATTCATGTGTAAATTGAGCAAGTTCCCTGTGACTTATGGACACGGCCATTTTGGGGCTTCTTGGTGTTGATCTTCACTTCAACTTCTTCATCTAGCCTCCTTTTGCTTTGAATTTCTCTTATGCATCTTAGGGAAGCTTGAGAAAGAGATAGGTCCACTCTTGGGTTGTAAGAACCCAAAGACGCTCTTCATCTCTCTCACATGCATCAATGCATGCATAAGTGCCCTAAAATACATACAAAAGGAGACATAAGTGCATTTATCATAAAATATCATCTTGGAGGGAATAGCTTGTAATCTACGATGTTCATATGTGATTATCAAGTAAAAAGGCACAAGATGAAGCCCTGAAATAGGGCGGAATCACCATCCCAAACTTAAAACATACTTGTCCCCAAGTATGCTCCAACTTAATTCCTCTCTTCAATTTCTTTCAATTAAACAAGAATGATAAAATGCATTGCAATAGAGAATTATTGACTAAATAGTCTTAGAAGTGACTAAGTGCATGTGTTCCACCTCTCTCCTCTCTGCCTTCACAAACCAATCATGAAAAGATAATTGAGCATACAAAATTCATATATAGAGAATATAATATGCAAGCTTTCCATATGTCCTTCATGTAATTCCGGGTAAACCATTTCATGTTGGCATTAATAAATGATAACTAGGAGTATTGTTTCACTTTCATGCATTCAATATTATGCCTCAAACCACACTAGATGACCCACATGGTTGTAGAAAGGGTAAAGTGAGCTATATTTGATGTTTTCTAGCTCAACGGATATGAAAAAGGAAGAAATGGTTGTGGTAAGAGATTACAGTTTTTTTGCACACTCATATTTTCTTTATTTAGATGCTCTTATATAGGAGTATCTTTATTTTCTTTTTGCTTTTCTTCTTTTCTTTTCTTTTTCCCTTGGTGTATATAGGGCATATGGTGGATAGAGTGAAGCAGGGAGATGTAGATATGTCCACCTCAAGCTTTTGGAGGTGGCCAAGTCTAAATATGTGCACTAAGGCCTCCTTTCATGAGGCGGAGAGGAATGGAGATGGTGAAAGAAGAGTCGGGTCAAAGTGGGATCATTAGTGCAGTCCTCAACATAAAACCTCCTACATGAAAACTAACCCAATGCTTCATCAAATGATATCACACCACATGATTGAACAACATGAGATTCACATTTATATCCTGTGATTCCATAGGCTCTAAGCATTCATATCTTGCCCAATTCATAATTCACCCAAGACATTCACAAACTTGAGAGAGGTGATGTACATGTAAAAAGTCAACAATTAAGACCATATAGAAATACACTCTAAAAATGTGCCATGCATTTGCCAAAGATCAACATTTTTAGTTCAAAAATTGGAGATTAAGTTTAAACTTGCTTTTAGGCAAGAATATCCAAATTTGGGCAAAATTGGCCAAAATGGTGCCAATTTGCAATCAATCAGATTTAAACCTACATTTAGGGAAATTAAAGCATAAAATAGCAAATCATACTTAAAACACACAAAAATTACCAAAATCTACATGGAGATTTCATGCATGACATGGAAGAGCAATTTTTTTGAAAAATTACACAAAAATGCATGAAATTAAATGATAAATGTGTTTTCATCACTTTTATTTGCATCTTTTAGATATCTTTCTATGATTGTTTTGTTGTTTATTTTCTTAGTTTTATAATTAATTACATTATATTATATTTTTCTCTTCAAGAAGAATTTTAATCATATTTTCTTGGATTTTGTAGGAAATGAGATAAATATTCTTGGAGTATAATTGCACAATTTGCAGCAGTCATGTAATTATTGTATATTTGTCACCAAAAGTGCCATAACTCTTGTATCCAAAGTCCAAATTGAGTGTACAAGTATTCATTGGAAAGGAAATTTAATTTCCTAAAAGAATATCCTATTTTTTGGACAGCTTTTGTGCGTTTTATAGGAGTGAAATGCGTTCGAAATCGCTGTTGCGGGAATCTGCATTGAAGAGAGTTACATGGTCAAGACAATTAAAGTCTATCAAATTCCTATTGACTAAATCTTGAAAATTCAAAAGGATAGCTCCCTATCTTTTTTCCCCCTCTTTTTTTGGATAGCCTACCCCTCCTTCTCCTATAAAAGGAAGGGCACTTCCTCCTCCCAAGATAATCTTGGATTTCTTGTATTTTGGAATTATGCAGCAATTAATCTTGTAATCATTCTCATATTATGCAATAAAGTAGGTTTTGGTTCAAACATAGCTCTTTCATTCTTGTTCTTTTCTTTTCCCTCCGCCTTAGTTTTAATCTCATTCCTTCCATTCTTTATTTCTGGAGAAAGGAACAAAGAACTAAGTCATTTCATCGTCTCTAGCATAAGGATTAATCTCCTGACTTCTGGGCTAGACTATGGCTTCATTTCTTTCTTCCTCCGTCTCCTATTTCTCCATGTGTGAGTAGACTTCTATCGGGGCAAGGGGAATAACCCCTTAGCCATGGTTTTAATGACTTCTTCTTAAACGACTAGATGGTAATTGATTTTAATTGAATAGTTGATCTTCGGATCGCATGTTAATCCGGATGGATATGACCATGGAAATCCGAATTTAGAACAATAAAATCGATTACATAGACGTTTTGATATGACCGTGGATTTTCATATTTTAGGATGATAAACTAGGAAGCATGATCACCAAGACCAATGGGCTCATGTGGAGTTTATCTCTTATGAGTTTTTAAAATTCGCAAACCTTCATCGAATCGTCGTTTAAGATTTAGTTGTTATCACCTAGGCTAAGGTGGTGAAAACCCCTACGAGCCTCGATTTCCATCTCTTGACTTGATCACTGCATCCCTTGTTTTATTTAATTCTTAGTCTTTCATTCACATAGTTTTGCTTGTGTTAACAATCATCTTATTTTTTCCTTGTGCATGTTATTTCTTGTTAAGTGCATTTCTTCTTGCATTAGTGTAATCAACCAAACCCCCAACTGGACTTTACTTTCTGCTTTAATCAAAAGAAAAATACCAAAAACAAATAATAAAGTTCTTCAAACTTTGGGTTCTAAAGAACAATCTCTTAAAAGTTGTCCTGTGGGATCGATCCTTCTATACTACCCTTAAAACCGGAAGTAAAAAAGGTTTAAACTCTAGGATTAACCATCTTAGTGATTGATATTGCAAAACGACGAGTATTAATTTGGTGCCGTTGTCGGGGACAACGGATTGTTTCTTTCGAACCCCAAAATTTTTGAAAAAACTTTTTTTCCTTTTTTATGCCTTCCGAGTAACATTCCGGAAGTGCTACTCCTCCTTCTGCCGAGTTTTCATTCCGGCAGTCCGTTTTTTCTGCAAATACGCTAGTTTGTAAAAAATTGTAATTTTAGTTAGTTTTGTAAATTTTAACCTTGAGTAATAATCCCTTAGCTTCTGTTTTTTTTCTTTTGTAATTTACGGTCTTGTACAAAATCTTTAGTTCTTTTTTGAATTGTAAAAAAAAACCTTTCAAATGGAGTGGGCATTGCAATATCCCCTACAATGTTATTATTATGGTCATTGCCACCATGCATCTCTTGTCTGTCCAAATTTATCCCATAGCAACCCTCTCTATGAGCCCTTTCATCCTAGTGGGTACAATGTAAATCCTTATTTTTCTGAGAACCAATATGGGGAACCTTGCTATCCATATTCTGAGAGAGGGTACGACCAACAAAACTTTGGGGGAAATGGACCTATTTATGATACCCAATATAATCCTCAACAAGAAGAGAAACTTAGGTCCCTAGAGAAGATGGCAGCAAAACTCATAACTAGACAAACCTTGATGGCCACCTTGTTGAAAGCCCAATCCCAAAACCCAGATGTTCCAAATATGTTCCCCCATGACTCGGTGACACCTTGTAATATTGTATCTTCCCACCATGATGAGAGCAATGGAAATAACAATCCACCATCTTCTGAAGATTATTATGAGGAGCAACACCACAACCAACATACTGGGTACCATGACCAAGATCCTTATGGGGGGAATGGTGAGGATGGTAATTTTTTTGGGATGTATGAATCTAATAATGAAAATCAACTAAAAGAGAGACTTGGGGCTTTAGAAAAAATGGTAGTAGAAGGACAGAAAAACCTAGAAACTAGCCAAGCCCTTTTAGCAACCTTACTAGAGGCCCAAGCACAAAAATCTATGGAGGACTTAGAGCAACCCAAGATGGTTCATCATGATGATGACGATGATGATGATCCTTATTTTGTGTCATATATATCAGATCCTGAAGAAATAGCACAAACCATGGAGCCATATTTTGTGTGTCATGAGGACGTTGGTATCCCTATCTTTCCTTTTGAGACTCTTTTACTTGAATATGAAATGTCAAAGAAGGAGAGTCATTATGAAGATCCAACAACTCCTCCCATCCTTAACATAAATCTGAATGATACCATAGACCAATACCCTTCTTTTGAGTCTATTTTGGATAATGAGAATCTAACCCCCTTTATGATTCTTCCCGAGCCGTCACAACCAATTTCCATACCACACATGGCTGATCTAGAAGGGGAGATACCACCATTGGAAGAAGCCCACACACCCCCTTATATTGTTTGCAAGGAAGACATCATCATCCCTCCTAAATACTTGGGAAACCCTTGTACAAAAAATTAGAGACATATGTTACATCAACAATGAAACTCACCAAACCCAATGTTGATGGCATTAATTTTAAGGAGAAACAAAACACTTTTGTAAATGATTTTAATTTTTTTGTATTAGAATCAATTCTCCCATATGCAAGTCATCATGATGGTGGAAAACTTGAACCAGATCCTCCACCCGACTCAGTTCATCATGCTCTACTAGCATTACTAGTCAGGTACCTGTCAACCTCCCCTTATCCACATCCATCTCCAACACTTCCCTTGCTATCGAAGGAAGATCTATGGATATTATTGGAGGGAATGTGAGGTGAAAGAAAATATGAGTACCCCACTGAGCTTCTACAATTACCCTATCATAGGGTACATTATGAAGCTCCTCATATAAAGGTCCCAGCCCTCATACACATCCCCTTCAGCTGGACATTTTTTGAGTTACCTGGGCCACCTGGAAATCCTCTCTCTTCTCTTCTCTCCATCTCGGGTTTTGATTTTGCTCGGGACGAGCAACAATCTAAGTCCGGGTTGGAGGTGGGTGGTATGTTTCTATTCCACCCCCTTATTGTTTTTATTCTTGCATTATTTCTACCTTTTTTTGTTTTGCATACAGTTACTTTGTTCATGGCCATTATCTAGTCGACCATGTTTTTATTTCTTTTGTTGCAAAATGGCCTTTATCTAGTCGGCCAATATGAACAAATGTTTATCATTGTACCCCTTTGAATTTAGTAAATCTTTTGCAAAAATTGTTACAAATTGTCATGTCTGAAACCACCATGTCACCTAGGATCCTTAATAACATCACTCCTCAGAATAGTTGGCAAGTCATAAGGAATCGATCAGAACCAAACATAATTTTCCCTATATTTAAACAATGGATTATCTTGTTATAAAATTTGTATGATGTGATTTATAGGAATACTCTAACTAGAGCAATGACACTCTCTGACAAAAATATATGAAAAAAAAATTTGAAAGTTATAAGCACAAGAACATCTCTTCCTTCCCTCTATTTTTCTTCTAAAAAAAAGAGAAGCAAAGAATCACCACCAGACAAAAATCAAGTCTGGGGTGGCATGCTTCCCAAATTGAAAACTCCATACCCCACAAAGGGGCGTACCATCAAAAGATGCCAAAAGTGCACATGAAAAAAAAAATTGTGACCAATGTAGCCACAACTCCATAAATTCATATCCCGAGTCGAATAGAGGAGGGATCAATATATTTTCATCACTTCTTTCTTTGTTTTCACACCCCCAAATTCATCCTATTCTTGTGCAATAACTTAAAAAAAATGAGAGTATCAAAGCGAAAGTAAGAGATGCCTATTTTTCTACAAATTCTTATTTTAGAAGCTAGATTTGACAATTATTTTGATAGGGAATATAGAATTTTATGCTATGTGGTTCTAGGAGATCAGGTCACTTGGCCAAAATTTGGAGGTGAGGATTGTAGTGATGTTATTAAGGTGAGGATGGCATATTGGGAGTATAAATTGGACTTTATTTGTGATTTACTTGCTTGAGGACAAGCAAAGATTCAAGTTCGGGGTATTTTGATAAATGTGTTTTTATCACTTTTATTTGCATCTTTTAGATATCTTTCTATGATTGTTTTGTTGTTTATTTTCTTAGTTTTATAAGTAATTACATTATATTATATTTTTCTCTTCAAAAATAATTTTAATCATATTTTCTTGGATTTTGTAGGAAATGGGATAAATATTCTTGGAGTATAATTGCACAATTTGCAGCAGTCCTGTAATTATTGTATATCTGTCACCAAAAGTGCCATAACTCTTGCATCCAAAGTCCAAATTGAGTGTAAAAGTATTCATTGGAAAAGAAATTTAATTTCCTAAAATAATATCCTATTATTTGGACCTCTTTTGTGCACTTTACGGGAGTGAAATGCTTTCAAAATCGCAGCTGCGGGAATCTACATTGAAGAGAGTTACATGGTCAAGACAATTAAAGTCTATCAAATTCCTATTGACTAAATCTTGAATATTCAAAAGGATAGCTCCCTCTCTTTTTCCCCCCTCTTTTTTTGGATAGCCTACCCCTCCTTCTCCTATAAAAGAAAGGGCACTTCCTCCTCCCAAGATCATCTTGAATTTCTTGTATTTTGGAATTCTGCAGCAATTAATCTTGTAATCATTCTCATATTATGCAATAAAGTAGGTTTTGGTTCAAGCATAGCTCTTTCATTCTTGTTCTTGTCTTTTCCCTCCACCTTAGTTTTAATCTCCTTCCTTTCGTTCTTTATTTCTGGAGCAAGGAACAAAGAACTAAGCCATTTCATCGTCTCTAGCATAAGGATTAATCTCCTGACTTCTGGGCTAAACTATGGCTTCATTTCTTTCTTCCTCCATCTCCCATTTCTCCATGTATGAGTAGACTTCTATCGGGGCAAGGGGAATAACCCCTTAGCCATGGTTTTAATGACTTCTTCTTAAATGACTAGATGGTAATTAATTTTAATTGAATAGTTGATCTTCGGATCGCATGTTAATCCGGATGGATATGACCATGGAAATCCGGATTTAGAACAATAAAATCGATTACATAGACGTTTTGATATGACCGTGGATTTTCATCTTTTAGGATGATAAACTAGGAAGCATGAGCACCAAGACCAATGGGCTCATGTGGAGTTTATCTCTTGTGAGTTTTTAAAATTTGCAAACCTTCATCGAATCGTCATTTAAGATTTAGTTTTTATCACCTAGGCTAAGGTGGTGAAAATCCCTACGAGCCTCGATTTCCATCTCTTGATTTAATCACCGCATCCCTTGTTTTCTTTAATTCTTAGTCTTTCATTCACATAGTTTTGCTTGTGTTAACAATCATCTTATTTTTTCCTTGTGCATGCTATTTCTTGTTAAGTGCATTTCTTCTTGCATTAGTGTAATCAACCAAACCCCCAACTGGACTTTACTTTCTGCTTTAATCAAAAGTAAAATACCAAAAACAAATAATAAAGTTCTTCAAACTTTGGGTTCTAAAGAACAATCTCTTAAAAGTTGTCCTGTGGGATCGATCCTTCTATACTACCCTTAAAATCGGAAGTAAAAAAAGGTTTAAACTCTAGGATTAACCATCTTAGTGATTGATATTGCAAAACAACGAGTATCATTAAAGTACATCTATGCATGCATGCTAGCAAGAAGAAATTTACACTAATAGGAGTAAAATTAAAAAAAAATCCAAAACCAGGTAGTGTAGGTGTAAACAAAATGAGAGATAAAGATAGGGTGGTGCATACCACCCTAAACTTTTGAATCATGTTGTCTTAAGCATGAAACTAAAGCTTAGGGATAGTAGGGTGAAGATCATGGCTGGTGATGCGAATCAAAGGGCAGGTTTCCTTACTATGGTTGGTCAGGCTTCTCTGACTGGTGCTGCTGAGGAGGTGGAGGTCATGGATGAGCTAGAGGGAACTGGTAATAATGGCCCCAATATGTGTCCTAAGGGGAAAAGCAAGTCTCCTGATTTCCTGAAATACTACCACAGAAGTCTTCACCCCATTTGGGGTTTCTCTGTGCTTGCACATGGTGGTAATGGTACAAGTGGTTGACTTATTGATGCATCTATTGTTGGTCCTTCCACATGTACTACTGGACGAGCTGCATATCTTGTTGTGTCTTCCGGATGCCTTCAAGCTATGCATGGATGGATGACATATCATATAGATTCACTAAAGGCTCTTGTAGCAGGGATGTTGCCTCATCCCTTCTTCTTACCCTGTGGGGCTGTGTTCTTTGCTCTCCTCCCTCTTCCTCTTTTTGTTGTGCATTTTATGCTGTCACTTCTTCTTGTGCATCAGTGGGGTTGAAGTTTTCACAGGGTTTGTCTCTCTCCCATTGCATAATGTGTTCTCTTTCTAAATCTGGGGGCCCCAAGACAGAGAAAAGTGAGTATGGTAGGGCAAGTCAAACTTTTGTGTTGGTAAGGATTTCACATTATACATAATCCTCTTGTTCTTGATTGTGATCATTTGAGAGAACATGAGGTACTTTAAATCAACAATTTGAGCTCCTGCGTCCTCCTTAAGTCTGGTGACATCAAAGCCTAGGGATATAGAAATTGAAGTCACAATCCCTCCCATAACAAATGGAGTTTTGTTTTTAAAGGGAATTGTCCTCATGTGTCAATCAAGAGTGGCCCTAAGTTGATGTGCAAATTCTCATGTATACCATGTAAAATAAGGAGTTCCTTTTGTGAAATGATGCCCTGGTTATCATACCTCCCCACAATGGTGTTGGCTATGACTTTCTACATGTATCTGTCTAGGGGATTGCTGATCAACATTGTCTTTGACTTGCCAGCAGTGTACGTTGACGTCCCTATCAATTCGTGCCAGAAGTCAACATAGTCTAAGTCAGTCTCTCTCTCAATTAAGCCATCATTCATTTTTTCAGCTTCTTGAGGGTCCTTAGCAAAGATGCAGTTTAGTTCAGAAGTGGTCAACGTGTGCATTCTATTGAACATTCAAATCTTGATGGCTTCCTCCCCTTTGACCTTGACCTTCTCTAGTGTTGCAAAAAACTATTGGGTCAACTCTATGTATGTGGTTTGTTCCATGAAAAGGACCTTCCACAAACCTAGCCTCTTTAGCTTGTTTTCCACCTCTACTTTAATGTTGAGGTCTACAATCACCTTCTCACACCCATATCTTGTGGAAATAACTATCCTTGACATGCACTCAGGACAAAAGGGTTTGATTTGCATCTTCCTCTGACCCCTGCCATATGAAGTCCCCTCAGTAGCCTTGCCAAAACCATTTATCATGTCTGCCTCCAAGTATGCCAAAGTGTCCTCTGGCTCAGAATCCATCTCCTCCTCAATAGTGTCATCATCTTCTTGTTCAGCTTGATAGGATCTTAATCCTGAGCTCGTGTAATATTTAGCGGTACCCGTTTCTTGGGGTATCGTTGTGGGTGATACCCCTCTTCAATCATCAACTGCCACCTTACTTGCAGTTGTTGTTGTGGTCTCTCCCCCAATAAGGAGGTAGAGTGGTGTGCTGGTGTTGGTCGTGGTGGTAGTCTTGATGAAGATGGGGCTACAACCCCTTGCCCCACTTCTGGCAGGTTTTGATCTCTAGATCAACCTCATAAATCATGTCGTTGAGGTTCTCCTCAAATGCCTCCTCCTCCTCCTATGCGTCTCATCGGTGATATGGTGGTTATTCGACAATCGGGTGCAGGATGCACTCACAAAAGCTGAATGATTTAGGGATTTGGAAATGGAGTTTGATGATGATGGTGTGCGGGATGGGATGGAGACTTGTGAAGAGGCTCTCTTGGTGTGCACCTTACCTCCGGTGATCACCTCAAAGCTCTTTTGATCCCCCTTCTTCACAGTCTCGATAATTCCCTTCATTGTGTGGAGATGGTGGTGGTGGTATGGTTGTGATTTTTGGATTTTTGTGGAGGATGTGAAATGGAGGTGGAGTGATGGGTGGAATAGGCTAGGATGGTTGTTTGTATGGTGGAGGATGGACTGGTTGAAGGTTTTGGGTGAAAATTGATGGATTTTTGTGAGGTTTTGTCTGGGGAAGATGTAGGTGAGGTGGAGAATGAAAATGGAGATGGTGGAATATTTATGGAGGTTTTGGGGTGGAAACAATAGAGGGAGAGGTGGTGGAGGTGTAGAAAGTGATTGGAGGTCGATTTGTTGGAGGCTTTGGGCAGGAGATGTGAGATTGGAAGTGGTGGAGGTGGAGCTCTTTGCCATGACCAAGGGGAAGTTGAGAAAATGAGTTAGAAAGTGGAGGGGGTCATGGTGTTTCATGGGGTTTAAGTGAAAAATAGGTGGGGTTGGGTCTCGCCACGATCGTGGTGGGGGTTTGGCAACATGGTCGTGGTGGGTGCCACGGTTGTGGTGGGTGGTGGAGATGGTTGTAGATTGACCCTCACCACGGTCGTGGTGGGTGCCACAGCTGCGGTGCACTCCTCTCGCCTTGGTCGTGGCAGTCACCACAGTTGTGGCCGTTCATGCACCACCTTCTTCCCAGTAACTTCTTTGAATTTTTGCACTTAAATCACCACTGTCGTGGCGGTCTCTACGGCCATCTTGCCTTCATGTTGCCACGGCCTTGTTTTCCAACATGGGCCATGGTCATTTTGAGCTCCACGGCTGTGGCCAATCCTTCACAAAATTGGTCATGTTGTTGTAACTTTCTTAAGATTTTGCAATTAAATCACAACGGCCATTTTGAGGCACCACGGTCATGGTGGTTCTTCATTCAGTACTTTGTCAATTCAATCTAGAAAACTTTGATGTTTATGCAAGATTTTGGTTCTTTGCCACATTTTAATTTCAACAACCATGCTTTACCCTCTCTTTCTCTCTCTTAACCTGTCACCTGCATCTCATCAAAACTCAAACAAAAACTATCAAGAACAAGTGTGTGTGTGTATTTCATGGAAAAAGAAAGCATGATAAAACAACAAGGGTCGAGAATCTCAAATCATGTGGGTTGCCTCCCACTAGCGCTAAATTTATAGCCTTCAGTCAGTCTTGTTGCCTTCTTCACTAAGTGTTAATGCCCCAGGTGTCTCCTTTCTCTTTCACAGTGATCCTTTATAGAGTTTTGATGACATGGGCTTCATCCCAAGGAGTGTACATAAATTAGAAGTAAGGGCTTGATCTCCACTATTCTAGAGGATCATAGTAGCCTAGTATGTTGCCAAAATCTTCATCATCTAGTCAATATCTTTCTTCCTCAAGGAATATAAAGAATTTAAACTTTCTCCTTCTATGTGTGACCGTCAAAGTGACTGTATGCACATTAATCTCCCCACCCATGGTGGACAAGAAGGGTCTCCCCAACATGAGGTATTCCTTTCCATAAATAGGACTAGAATCTATGATCAGAAAGTTAGTCAGGTATGTGATGTTTATCCTTTGATCAAATGCAACTGTCTTGTTTATCAATATACCCAGGGGTTTCCTCCTAGTTCCATCACCCAAGACAAGGACACAATCCACCGGTTCCATTTTCTTTAGGCCGAGTCGTAAGTACAGGCTCAATGACATAATGCTTATTCATGTGCCTAGATCTAGGAGAGTTTGCTTGACAGGTCATGCACTGATATAGCGTGTGATAAGAGGGACTCCCGAATTGTCCCTTTTTTTCCTGGAAACCAATGTCTAGGATGAAGTTCAAAAATCTTGTTGCAATGATTTCTTTGGGTGGCAATTACACCAATTTTATCCTCCCATGCAAACATCCTTTACCAATGAAAGGAATTCTTTGATGCATGTTGTTCCTTTCTTTAAGGTCCCTAAGAGATTCATGATACAACTATGCTTCTCTTGGAGAGAGGGACTTCTAAAGCATCATGTAATTGCTCACCAATTGCATCTAACGTTTCTATAGAAATTTGTGGGCCTTGAAGAGGTATGATGGTTATTCTTGTCTCATGGGGAGGTCTTGGCTCCTAACAAGGTATTGCATCAAGTATTGCTATGTCAATGGCATGTGGGGCAGCAAACATGATCTTGTCACAGAAGGATGAAAGAACTGAATCTCTAGCACTTTCATTACTTCTAAGAAAGGGTGAGATAGTTGATCTCACAGCCTCAAATGGGGGCATGATGCAAGATATTGTCTTCTCTATTAACGGTCAGACACTCGAGGGTGATCCTTCATCACCAAAGGGGGCAGTAAGAGCTTGGATGTACTTGGCATTTTCAAGCAACAAGGGAGCATCAAACTCATTGGCACTATTGCAATCTCCACTAGATTCTTTTGGCACTGGATTAGCATCACCAACCTTGATCATTTCATCTTACCCTTTTTTAAGCTCTTGAGCATCCTTTTTCACCCATATGATTGACACCATATTCACTTGTTCATGGGAAGAAGGAGGATCTTTTGAAGATGAAGGTGGTGGTGGTCTTTGGTGAGGTGGGTTAGGATTTTGGAGTATGCAAGTTGGTTGTCGGGGAGGTGGTTGTTGATAGGCATGTGATGGAGGTGGCGGATATTGATAGTTGAAAGGGGTTGTTGAGGTGGAGGAACATATGGATGTGGTGGTCCTTGGTACTAGTGAAGTGGGGGTACTTGGCCTTGTGGTGGGACATAATCACCTTGAGTAGCGCTCACATAACCACCATCATTGTTTAGGTTGGCCATGGGATGAGACGGGAACCTCCCCTCTTCACGGTGGTCAAGTAAAAGAGAGATTTGATCAAGCCTTTGTTCAATGCGGCTAATGTTTTGTCCTTGAGATGACACCTCTTTCTTCACTTCAATGAGGCCCCTTAGCCTTCCTAGAACTTCTTCTTCAAACTTGGAGGTATGCTTGGGACTGTGATATTGCCTTGGTTTCCCTTGCCCCACCTCATTTTGTTGCTTCCATGAGAAGTTTGGATGATTCCTCCACTTGGTAGTATAGGAGTTCGACATCGATCCTTGGTTGTTTCAGTTACCAAAGGCATGCAAAGCATGCACTTCTTCATCTACATCATCAATTTCCAATTGCGCATTGTATTTACAATCCCTTGGGTCATCCGACCTCTGGAACCTATTTGGGGGGGGGAGACTAAGTCTCCTTCTAACTCAAAAAAAGTGGATTGGCTAGAAGAACCTCTATCTTGGTTCTTCATCATGTTCACCATATCTTCCATCATAAACATCATGTCAGGGTTGGCTTCAATCTGGGCTAGAATTATGGGAGGAGGTGGAGGGGTGTAGTTCTGGTCATAGTACCCCCCATTGCTTGAGGCTCGGTGATTAGAATTCTTTGCAAGGTGCTCGAACAAGGGCCATGACTTCTCAGGTGGCTTTGCCATGAAGGTACCTCCACACGACGAATCAACATTGTTTTGGCTCAATTCCATTAGCCTGGTGTAGAAAGCTTGAACCAGCCCCCACAGAAGTACTTCATGATATGGGCAGTCATGAAGAAGCTTCTGAAATCATTCCCAAGCTTCATGAAATGGTTCATTCTCTTTTTGTGTGAAGGAAGTAATGCATCTCTACATCTGGGTCAACTTGGAGATCAGGTAGAACTTCTTAAGGAACTCGTTCTTCACTGCATTCCATGTCCACAACTTAGGCTTGGACATGTACCACTTCTTGGCTTTTTCTTTTAGTGAGAATGGGAAAAGGGTTCTCCGAATGGAGTCATTGGTGGTGGCAGGTGTGCACAAAGTGGAACAAGTTTCAAGGAAGGCATTGATATGGTGGAACACATTTCAAGCTAAAGACACTATGACCTTAGAGCGACCTCGCCCATGGCCTACTCCTCCAAAACGGCCGTGGTATCCCACGTGGTTGTGGTACCCTTTACCCACCATGATCATGGCCACCATACACACTTACCACTTCAACTCCACTTTCCACCTCGGCCATTCCATCGCCCATGATCGTGCCATGCAAACCCCACCACGGTCGTGTTACCTCAACATGGCCGTGGTGACCACCTAAACCTACCCATTTTCACCACTGATTTTCCCACTTTGCCCCTACTTACCCTAGTGCCCCACCACCACCTATATATACATGGGTGGCGGTCACAACACTAGGTTAGCTTCCATTATTCCCCTCCACCTACTCTAGAGCATTCATTGGCTCCTTCATTGCATTCAAGCCATCCACCCACCATTTCCACCGCATTTCCACCATAGAAACCTAATTTTCTAGAGTTTCCTAAAGGCTAGATGGAAGTAACATGAGGTGAAACACCCTCATCTCTACTCCCATTCCTACCCTTGGTTCTCAATTTCCCTAATACCACTTACCTTAGAAACCTAGACTTGCCAAGTCCCATTAGAATTACACCTAGCCCTAGTTCTCTGACTAGTAGTATAGGGTATATTCTAATAGCACTTGCCTTGTTGTTTAGTTTGGTAATCTAGATTGAAATATGAGTTTTGCTTTCTATGTTGACATTCCCCCAACTAATATCAAGTTACATTCCCAAACGGCCCACCTATCCATCATATTGCTTAAAAATCACTTTGTCTTCTTAGCTTGTTAATGCTAGTTTAGTTAATTGCCCTGTTAATTTCTTAGTTCTAGATAGTTGGTTCTTGTTTAAGTAGTTAGGGCACCTTTGATCTTTCGTGTTCTAGGTTGGCTAATTAGTGATAACTTAGGCTTTTGCTTGTCTGATTGCTTATTTTGCATCTTAGTTGACAACTTAGCTTACTAGTGTTGTGTAATTCCTTTCTCTAGAATTAATTGCTTGACTTTCTTAGTTTGATAGTCTTAGTTTGCTTAGAGTAATCTAGAGTCTTGGTTAACTTAGTTTCCTTCTTACTTGTTTGTGCTTGCAATTGTAGTGTAATTAAACCAAAATGAACTTTAAAGCCTCAAACCCTAGACTTCACTTTCAGAACGTAGCCAACATAGCCTTAGATCTAGTGCCCCATCTATCCATGAGGATCAACCCTAATCGAGAAGGAGGGAAGCAGTGGAGAGAAAATGGCTCGTTTTGGTGCTTGGTGATAAGTATATGAAACTTTAAGATAAAGAAAAAGAAAAAGTTGAAGTTCTAGTATCTATCCAAGTGTCCATGGCCTTAATTTATTAAGGATATACAAGTACACACATAAGAAGCTCCCTCACCATGTGTATAGACCTTCTTATCTTTTATTTGTCAAATTTCCCAGCCAATCAAATAATTCATTAGTTGATAGCTACTAAAGGTAGCTCATCCGTGAAGGGGTAAGCCCTAAAATACCCTTAGAGAAAACACCTTCAAACCAAGGTTTAAATAGGCACCCCATGGCTCAACAAGCTCAAGAATGATGAGAGAATATCCAAGGAACATAATAAAAGTGATAAATTGCAATGAAAACCTCTCAATTGGGTAAATTGTATAAAAGTCCAAAATGTGCATAAAATTGCATAACTTGCTCAAACAGTGTCCAAATTGGACCAAATTTGAAACTTAAGTTTTGTTATGATTTAAAATCATATCACAAGGTTATATTAGGTTTATAATAATTCCATTATGATAATTAAGCTCATTCAACTCATTAAGCAAGTTTAGGGGCCTTACAACTATAAACCCCTAACAGGGATTTCGCCCCCAAAATCCAAGGTAAACAAACATGGGTACTTCCTTTGCACCTCATCTTATTACCTTCATATGGTTACTTGCATATAATGGTGATGCCACATCATTCATACATATCTCATCTTGGGTCAGCACAAAAACCCCATCTAAGAAGACATTCTCAATATGGAATGTAGAAACTTGTTGTGTCACCTGGCCAACTCTAGTAGTAATGTTCAACTTTAAATTCTACCTATCATCCTAAAATTATATCTATTGTATCAACACATTACTCAAAAATCATACTTGCAAGCTTTTTACCAATCACGACATGTGTCCCACACCATTCCTTGAAGCATAAAAAAGGCAATGTATTCATCCCTTTTTTTTATACACTGACACTAGAACTCTTGTCATTTCTTTTTCAGCATTAAAAGAAATGTTGATGCTGGCAGCTGTCATTCCATACAAGGAAACATCATTACTAGTCAACCTTGTTCAGGGTGAAACAACAACACTATCTTCACCTTACTAGGATTTACGCAACCTACTTAGAAGATATATTATGATCCCATAAAGAAATTTCATCAACTCCATCTCACTCTTGTTCAACTTGTTCTCATAGCTATTGATGCTTCAACAACCCCAAAGTTTTTGAATAAATATTGATCATATTTTTTACCATATTTGAAATACTTTGACATGTCATCATTTAAAGCTTGATATAACTGTATGACATGATTGGAACACTTTGTTCCTCCTATTCATAAATTCTATTTATACATTGGTTATTCTATAGGACATAACTCTAAACTCATCATGGTCATGTGGATTATGTCATCCAATCTAAATCTTATGCATTGATATTTGATCATAGGTTTATCTTAAAGGAACATGGTATCACATATCTATTAACCAAAAAACCATCTATCCTTGATAGTGGTCTTGTCCAGCTATCACTAAACCATACACAACATTATAGAATCACTTTTTTAAACAACATTTAGAGGGTCATCATCAACTCTCTCTCTCTCTCTCTCTAATGGAGAGGAATACTTGGAATGTTCATTTAATAAACATCTCCACCTTCACATACTTCCCATACTATTGACACATCTCAGATACTAGGATTCATTACCTTGGTATCCACCTCATGTGCTATAAGGAACTCACATCCTTATCTCATCTACTTTTACCAACATAAAAAATCTCAAGACATAAGAGGAGTCTTCCTAATTATTGGAAGGTTGAAAAGCAAACTCATCACAAACATTATGATCTTGGAACCATAGTCCAAGAAACCTTATGCTATAATAAGCTATCCACCCTCATGTTTGTAGTGAATCCACATGTACCAAGTGATAATGATCCACTTGAAAGTTGTGCCCTAGAAAGGAAAGACACAAAGGGAAACAAACTTCCCACGTCATAGAAGCATTTTTCAAGGGTCACTAGCAAAAGGTAACCAATTCTATTTTCATTATGCGAGTTACAACTTCTTATGTATCATTTTTCCCTTTTCATTTTGGGTTCCTTGCCATTAGCATAGGAATCATAATGATTAACATATCTCATTACTCCTTCCTTGATGACTATTTATCACACTTGGGTATGTTCTCTTATTTTATTATATTTTTCAACCACTTATCAATAGGTAAATACCAACATTCCACATTTGCTTCATTAAATTGGGATCATCTCCCTTAATTTCTTTCACATGCCATGCTAACTTTTCATTAAAATTTTCTTACATACATAGGTTGGTCTAAGATTAACTCAGTTTCCACCTTGTTCCTTTGTCATTGTTCCCATTCATCTTCTCATTTTGTACTTGTTATAGGATTACTCTCCATCTTATGCGGATTTCATACATTTATTCACTTTATAATCATAGACTTATTTGTTTTTTACTTTATTATCTTCTTGAATCACATCATCAAGAACTCCTCTTTTTCTTATTTGTATTTAGGTTTAGATATCATGGTGTTGTATCTTTCTCTTATAGTTACCAAACATTCAAATTTTGATAGATAATGATGCAATTCTCATCTTCTTTAAGGTAGGATTGAGATATTCATACCATGATTTCTTATTCATTATGCTCTTTAGATTGTCTCAAAATGACTACTTGACCAGAGTAATCAGAAAGATAACAATCTAAGAGTTCCATACTTACCTTTCTTCAATAATTGAACACCTGGCCAGGGCATCCAAGTACTGAGATTAGGCAGTATGCACCATGCTTTTGTGTCACTTTCCTAACTTAGACATCATCCTAGTCTTAAGTCCTAGTGTCCCTATAGACTCAGTGAACCTAAAGATCTGATACTAACCTATGAGAACCCGTTACACTAAACAAGATTACTCAATACATAAAGCACAATCGATCACTAATTAATCACATACCCAAAAATATGGGTAAATTAAAACTGATTTCAATGTCAGCACCTACTCAGAAACATTTCCATAAGAGCCCAACATCTTTCTTTTATCCATACTATGTCAAGAATTTGATACAAATTGTTCTATCACCTTAGCCACAACATATATGCACAGGAGAACAATATTCATGTATGCCACACAAACAAGCATTAATATGCTAATAAAAGTTCAATTCGTTTGAAACACCATATACAAACTTTTCCTGCTCGGACCTAAGAGTACAGGGATGACTCTAGGACACACTAGACATCTATTCAACTTTCTCAAAGATTCATTACTATAGCTCCTCCTTGCATCCACATGTTTGTTTTCATCACTTTAGATTACCTAAAAAAATGTGGCAAACCACAAGGGTGAGACCCATGTCCCAGTAAGAGATATAACCTCCAACAACGTTTATTGATTACAACATTTTTAAGTAATTAAACAGTTAAGCTGTTTAATCAGATATAAAAAAATAAGCTCAGCAATACTGATGATTAACAAAATACATAAAGGAGCAGATAATAACTATCGTAATTAGCCAAACTATCATCCTTTATCTTGTTGACAATATAAGAAATTCAGTAGCATATGCATATCTAACATCATGAGCAAGTCTAATAACATAGCATAGCTAACAACAGGAGCATGTCTAATTGGTTGAACATATCAACATCATAAAAAGAGCTAACAACATAAGCACAATTATCTGGATAAGCATGATTAGCATTATATGCATCTCTAATTACAAAGGCATGGCTAGCATGCTAAACATAACTAACAACATGAGATAGATAGCATCATGATTATAATCAGCAGTAGCAGTATAATTATCAACATAAGCATAGATACTATATGTACACATCTACAATCTTAAGCATATCCACAACCTGAGTATATCTACTATCTCTTAATTGCACTAAGCATCATCTTTCTGTAAAGATAACAAACAAGGGCTATCATCCAATTTAAAACATTGTGTATAACCCTAAACAAATATGCTACATGGATGTATTACATCTTTTATTACGCCCTAGGGAATTTGAATCGTATCATTCAAAGTCCAACTGACCCCTATGAAGGGCTATTTGGTTCTGTACAAGATCTAGGAGTGTCAGTGTTCTAAGATCTCTTCCCCTCAGTCAGTACGAGTAAAAAGACAGTGACATATCAGTCAAACTTGTCACCACAGTGACATATAGTCAAGCTGATAATCACTAGTCCGACCTTGGTACAAGTCATGGCACTAGAAACTAGGGTATTCAAACCCAATCATTGAGGTACAATCGTAGTTTTCTTCTAATAACATCATGATATAATCACTGAAACACAACCACAGTCGTTCTCAATCACATAAGATGTATGAGGCATGACTATAGCCAACCTCCACAATCTACATCGTGGATGACAAGGATATATCCTCAACCTACCACCCCCACATACTCAACAGTATGCGCTATGAGATTCCCTTAGGAATACTCGTTTCACCATCCAGCAAGTTCTGACACTGAAGATGGTTCTACGGAACAGGGCACTACATGATTAGAGTTGCACTTGATTAATTATGCCAATTGGGTGAATTAAGGTTGCATCAAACAAGTGGACAAATAAATCCTAATTCACTTCTAGCAAGCATATATATATCAAAACTTGAAAATATATAAAACGTATGAAACATAATTTCTTATATCATCATCACATGGTACTATTCACTTTCCATTCAAGAGACTACACTAGTCATCATATTATCACAAGATATAAATACTTTTCACAATATCACAGGGAATCAAGCCTTATCAACATAAGAGGATTACACCTCATTCATGGCTCAACCATGCCCAAAGGTCATTAAGACCATCATACTATCACATGATATAAATCCTTTTCACAATATCATAGGGTATCAACCCTTATCAACACAAGAGGATTACACCTCATTCAAGGCTCAACCATGCCCAAAGGTCATTAAGACCATGATATTACTCCCTCTAATATCATCATTATCTTTGCATGCCTTATAACAAGGCTCAACAACATCACTTACATATAATACACCAGATCAACACAATATTTCATTTATGAGCTAGGAGATATTTATAAACAATCATAGCAGGGTTATATCAACATTAAGAACATTCCTTTATTTCATCAACATGCAAGGAAACTAGATATTATTAACACTCATCATATTCATAATGCACATGTTTAGCATAAGAAAGTATCAACCATGTCGCTATGATAACCACCAATTAACACATTAAGGTTATGATCATTTTCAGGAGGTTATTCCACCATCATTCCGTCATATAAGAATGTTAAACATGAATACTTATATTTATCTATTTGCATTAGAGTTAGGTTCAACATGATAAATTACATCAATGTTACTAATCATCACTTATACCCAAACCCTAACTCATAGCATCCCCATTGGATCATGGATGCATAAGGTGAATCATCACCATCACATTCCTGACCATTCTCAAGTATGAACCCACACATAAATCATGGTGTAACTATCGGGTTATAGAATACTAGGGTTTCAATAATAGTAACAGAGTACTCCATGATTGTATTAGTCATTCAAGGACAATTCATACCCAATTACCATCATTTAGTTATATTAAATATAGGTATAACAAGTTATACCTCATTAGGGTTACATATCAACACAATATGATTATCATTCCTTCTATTCATATCAGTGAATAGGTAAGACTACCTTATTAAGGGTAACCCTCCATTTATTCCATCATCTTTCAACCCATATCTCCATACCACTATGCCACCCAGAATCATTGGATGTTTAAAAGGTAAGACCATTGGTTGTTTACATTTGAAAACAACTTGGATAAACCAACTATGAAGTATTTGGTTTGTTCTCTAGCAAGAGTCACCATATAACTATAGACATCCCTTGATTAACAACACAAAAAGTTCCATTGAGAGTAGGGTAAAACCCATAATCGACTGTTCATTTAAAACAAGCTATCCATTGTCAACAAGTAAGCTCCTTAAGTTGACCATATAAAGGAAACCCTATAAATCACATTATTAGGACCAGAATATTACATTAGCCATCATTCCACTTTATTGGAGGAATAAACATTAGATCTTGACCATTGGGTCAAGTTCATATGTTAAAACCATCAATTTTAGTATAGGTCCGACCATTGCATCAAGTGACCCAAGAAACCACGGGTCTAAGGCTTAATTGATGATACAACTATATGATTAACTCACCATAGGTTTTGTAGATCTGATACACCATCATTAGTGACCATTAAGTCACCATAGGTTGTTAGATCAACACTATATTCATTAATCAACATCAAATATTAAGCTAATGTCATCATTGATTGATAACATTATTAGGGTACTTAATGGTTGATCATTAAAATTCTAATTGATCCAAAACCTGACCTAAGGGGGGAACTTCATTTGACACACTTGGTCACCATAATTAGTTGTCATGAAGACAACACCATCATTTGTTGCAATGGTACTACCAATGGGTCATGTGTTTATAGAAGAAATCAGCTTAAAACCCTAAAATTGACCATTGGTTGATAGGTGCTTAGCACTATAGGCTGTCAAACCAACCTGATACAAGTCATATTATACCTTAGGAATAATGTACACATGATCAAAGGTTCATATATAACTGAAATAAGAACAGGGAACATTATAAAAATTGAAATCCAAGTCAAGCATAACTTTTTAGTACATGGATCATTGTTTTCAAGCAAGAACGTGATCTAGAAAGCTTATGGTAAGCAATAAATGTGGAGCAAGTTATAAAACTTGCCTCTAATTATAAGATGAAACCCCACATTAAAGAAAACTCTAGAAGGTAGGGTAGAAAATCCAAGAATAAGCTATGAATTCGTCCATCTAGCACCTTTCTTCATCAAATGAGCAAACCCTAAGCATAAGGAGCAAGAAAGGTAGGGTTTTAGAGCTTTAGAGCAATTTCTACCATGGAACAGAAAGGTTACGACCTGTAGAAAGCTAGGAGGAAGGATAAAAAAGAAATAAATGGAGGAAAGAAGTGAATTCTTACTCTTTTAGGTCAAGATCACTAGAAGGAAGCTTATTCAACCCTAAAATGAAGTCAATTACAACCCTAGATCCTTTTTCCAAGAAGATCCCCACTTTCTTCTTCCTTGGACAGAAAAATTTGCAGCAGCATAGAGGAAGAATGAGGTTGGGAGAAGGAGGGAAGTGGTGGAGATAAAATGGCTCGTTTTGGTTCTTGGGGATAACTATATGAAACTTTGAGATAAAGAAAAAGAAAAAGTTGAAGTTCTAGTATCTATCCAAGTGTCCATGGACTTAATTTATTAAGAATATGCAAGAACACACACAAGAGCTCCCCCACCATGTATATAGACCTTCTTAGATTTACTTTGTCGAATTTCCCATCCAATCAAATAATTCATTAGTTGATAGCTACTAAAGGTAGCTCATCCGTAAAGGGGTAAACCCTAAAATACCCTTGGAGAAAACACCTTCAAACCAAGGTTTAAATAGGCACCCCATGGCTCAAAAAGCTCAATAATGATGAGATAATATCCAAGGAACATAATGCAAGTGATAAATTTCAAAGAAAACCTATCAATTGGGTAAATTGCAAACAAGTCCAAAATGTGCATAAAATTGCATAACTTCCTAAAATAGTGTCCAAATTGGACCAAATTTGAAACTTAAGGTTGTGTTATGATTTCAAAGCATATCAAAAGATTATATTACAGTTATAAGAATTAAATTATGATTATTAAGCTATTCAACTCATTAAGCAAGTTTAGGGGCCTTACAATAAATTTATAGTTATGTGAAACACTAATCAATAAAAGTAAGCATACTTGGCATATATATGCATTGGAGTCTAGAAAACTACCTCAACATTCTTCCAACTTCATGATTTATTTTTTGTCTCTACCTTCCCTCTGACCTTTTTGAATTCTTTTATAGCCCTATAAGTTAAAGTAACACATTTAAATGAATTAATAAATCATATAATTAATGATGTCGACGTGAATATATGTTTACCGATATAAAAATTTACTCATGTAAATAATTCCTTTTTCATTGTGTGTCCCCCACTTTCTACTTTTTCACCTGAAAGATCTAGATAATATGCAATACCGTCTTGGGAGAATTACTGAGAACATCTGATGATTATTACTTAGTGGAAAGAAGGCAAACAAAAGATAACTCAAAATCCATAATGAAATGTAATTCATAAGTCAAAATTATAAGCAAAGTGACTAAAACTTACCCTACACTAAAATGAGCTATAATCACTCTCTATCTCACATTACTAAAATATTTAAATGTGGTAGAGTAGTAATAACTAACATATTTGAGGTGTTTATCTACATGGATAATCAATGGTGGAACTAAAAAGGCTACAATGGTTAAAGTGAACTCTCCACACACCCTATATAAGTGGCTGAAAAATGTATATGTATGCATTAATATATAAGAAAATAAATAAAAATATATTTTTTCATATTAAAATGAAGTATTTAGCCATAAGACCTCACTGTATCCAAAGTTCTATTATCATTGAGCAGAACACCTTCTTTTACCATACTATTGTCAAAGTGAAGAGAAAGACAAGAATCGTCTGGACATTACCCTCCCCAACGACATAGTTTTCAACACCCTTGTGGACATGGCTAGGGTTGCGGCGAATCACTTTGAGACTTTGTTTTTGGATGATTATCCGCATATGATGAATGATGATTCCTTATCCTCATTGATACAACTAGGCATCGACATAGATGACAATCAGTTGCTCACAAATATCCCTACTAAAGAAGAAGTCATGAAAACCATCAAACTGATGGACACAAATGCAACCCCCAGTCCCGATAGTCTCTCCCTCTCTTTTATCTTGTAGCTTGGGATATCATAAAGGAAAAATTGATGAGCCTTGTGGAATTCTACTTCAGAGGGGGACACTATCACAGGAGTCTAAAAGTATGTTACATAGTCATCATCCCAAAGATCGAAAGGCCATGCAACCTAGTGAAGGATTTTAGACCAATTTCAATAGAGAATGTGGCCCTCATAATCTTATCCAGATCACGAACAACAAACTCTCTATGTTTATTCTAAGCATGATCTCAGATGTTCAAGGTGCTTATGTGAAGGTTAGGGATATTTCCCACCATATCGGGATAGCTAAAGAACTCATCCATGGCCTCCGACAAAGTGGGACAGACCCCAACTTGGTAGTCAAATATGACATGTCTAGAGCTTATGATTGCATCCACTGGAAGGTTTGCAAAAAAAATCTTGCTAGCTTCAAGATGATTCCAACCGTGGTGAGTCTCTACCTCAACTTCTTCAAATCCTCATGGGTGAGTGTCACTTGGGGGGACTACATTGTGGGTTTCTTTTAGATGAAATGTGGTCTCAAACAAGGCAATTCCATCTCCCCGTTATTGTTCATCATCTTCAAGGAAGTTCTCAGTCACAATTTCATTAGAGCAGTTGATAGTGGCCATAACAATAGGTTCAACACAAGAGGTAGGGGGTTCACACCTCCTGTCATCCTTTATACAAACGACATTGTCATCTTCTACAATGCTTCACCCGCTTTCTCTCAGACAGTGGATGACATTTTCATGTTGTATGGGATGTCTACAGGAAACATATTAATAGGGAAAAATTGTCTACTTGACTGACACCAGAGATCCACTTCTCACCTTATACATTTCCACGATGTTGGAGGTAGCCCCAAAGCTCAATACTTTTAGATTCTTGGGAATTTTGATTGTTACTGGCAGACCAAGCATCATGGATTCTAGCTTTATTCTTGACAAAATGAAATCTAAGATGGCGTCATGGAAAGCCAGACACTTATCATTTGTTGGTCACATAATCCTCATCAAGCATGCCCTAACCTCAACAATATTATATTGGTTAGCAGCCAATGGTCTTCCTAAAGGCATCTCCAAGCGCATTGAATCCATGATTTCTACCTTCCTATGGGTCATTCGAGTGAACAATTGTAGACGTGCTTGGGTCACTTGGAGTCAATTTGCTTGTCCCATTTAGATGGGAGGTCTAGGGTTTACTTCTCTAAAGTGTATAGTGAGTTCCTATATTCACAAAGCTTTTTAGTAGATCCTCATAGGGAAATCCCTATGGGTTGAGTCCTATAAGGAGAAATATAGATCAGACTTCAAAAACCACTCTGGTTGCTTTCCCCCATATCTCAAGTTGGGTTCGCAAGCTTCACCTTACTGGAAGAGATTATGGAACAACTCCTTGGTATCCATGCCCAAATGTCAATGGATCATCGACAGTGGTGATATCTCATTCTGGGATAGCAAATGGTGCACTCTTCCTCTACACAAGTTCACCTTAAACATTACAGACAGAAATTGAGACTTCAAAGTTAAAGATTTTTGGAGAGGCAAGGATGGTTGGTATTGGGTTGCACTTAATCAAATCATTGATAATGGAGGTCTCCACCTCATCACATCCTCCCTCGCCACTATTTCCAATCAGAAAGATAAGTTGAGTTGGACCCCTAATTTTAGTGGGATCCTTCTCCATAAAGTCTATGAACAAACTTCTTATTGACTCTCCACCTCTTCGGGATAAGGATAGATTCACATGGATATGGCAATGCTCATTCCCATGATCTAGTGTTGTGCTTTGGAAGTTGATTCATAGAATACTACCAACCAATGATAATGTTTCCCAATGCAAGATCACCCTTACACCTTGTTGCTCCTACTACCATAATCCCGCCAAAACCTATGAATATCTTTTCTTTCACAATTACATAGTGATTGCACTTTTGTATAAAGTGAATACCATCTTAGCAGATGACATCACAATGCCTCTTTCCCCTTTACTCCTACAACAAGTCAGTGTGTCACATAATGCAAACTTCCTCAAGGGATGGCCCCACAACAAACTCATCTCCCTCATTTGTTGATCTATATGGAGATATCGATATGCAGCTAGATACATCAATCATTGCCTCAGATTAGAAGTGATATAGGATAGCATTATTTTCATCATCAACTGAAGCCTCAAAGTGAAGAGCTTTAAGAGAAAGGAGAGATCGAGTTTTTATTAAACATTGAGACAACACGGTTTGACAAACTTGAAATTTAGAATCAATGAGATCAGATTAGTGAGATGGATCCTCCTGACCTCGCCAACCTGAAGCTCAACCTCTCTACAGGTAGAGAAGGAACCTTTGGGCACGGTGATACGTTGGGTAGGGGGTGAAGTCACAAATTGTCATGGGCACATTAGATTGGCTTCGGTTTTGTTTGGTCAAATAGGATTGTACCTCGGCATACATCCAAGGTTGTCTCACCATGATCAAGACATGTGATGATAAGAACTTGAACATTTCCATAATTGAAATTGGTGACCCTGGCATATATAGGAACATTTGGGGCCACCTGTGAAAGATGATCGCCTTCATTCGAGAAATTAGAAAGGGCCTAGATGATTTCGCAATAACTGCACACCTAGTTCCCAAGGTCGTGAACTCAGCCCAAAGGAACTAGGGACCCGGGGAGCCTCCTCAGACTCAGAGATCGTTGTCACTAAACCATCCCTCCTCCTAATGAAACTTAGAGGTATCACCATCTTGGATAAGAGAGGTATGCCGTACATTAATACTCACTGGATAGATACATAGGTCAATATCCACACATGATAGCGGTTTTTCTTTCCTTTTCTTATACAATGTTTCTTCCTTACTTCTAGTCACATCAATCCTCTGTCATAGTGGAGGTGTAGATGCTTTTCTTTGAAGAGCATCTACCTATGAGAGGGGGTAGTGTGAGTAAAATGACATCCTCAATATTAAAAAAATCATAGATAAACAACTCCACAACATCTTGCAAGAATACACCAGTATTTTGATCTTGACCCGTAGTGTCCTCCTTCATAGGGGACATCATAGTCCACCCTTCTTCTAAGTCGCTTAGTATAACATACTAGATCTCAGACCCTACCCTGAAAGTTGACATTTTGGACTTAGCCAAATAAGGTTGAAGGTTAGACCTAAATGGATGTTTAGTATAACCCCAATGAGCTAATGCATGTATATATCGCCTTAATGTAACCTAATGTTCTAACATTAATCTTAGTTTTATAATTGATACATAAAATATGCCACATAACTCATTTTGGTGGTAATATGAAGATAAGAAACTTAATTGGATGAATAGTTTAGATAATCAGTCGTTAATGGCCCATATGAAATATCTCATAAAAAAGATGCCTCAAAAGTGGAAACAAACTTCACATTAAAATCTACATATCAAAATTAGCCTACATGCCAAATTTCATCTAATTTAGACAACCTTGAAATATTAGGATAAGTTTAGGAGAGAGAAAATGAGTAAAAGGCATAAGTAATGAATAATGTGATTATATAACTTCAAAATATGGAAATAACTGCAAATTCATATTCAACACATCAAAGATAATTTGTGGATGAAGTTTGGTCCAATTTGGATGTTGTTTGTGCAAGTTATGAAATTTTAGGTACATTCTGGACTTTTCTACAATTTACCCAATTGGGAGGTTTTCTTTGCAAATTGTCACGTTCATTATAATCCTTATATACTCCCTTACCATTCTCAAGTTTTTGAACCATGCGGCACCTAGTTGCACATTGGTTAGAAGGTGTTTCTCTCCAAGTGCATTATAGGGATTCCCTCTTTGTAAATGAGCTTATCTTTAAAAGTTATCAACCAATGGGGTTATTTCTTTGTTTGAAGGATGGTGGGGATGCCTATAAGTCTCCATGGGATTTTAGTACTGACTTTTGTTATACAATAAGTCTCTATGAGCTGTCCTCTTGCATGGCCATGAATCCCTAGGCTAGGGACATATGGAAAGCTCCATGGACACCTCATGCTTGACTTCTTCCTTATCTATAAAGGTTTGCATGTCCATAGTCACTTTTAGCATTAGACACATGGAAAGTAACTTGAAACCTAGTTGTTGACTTCTTCCTTATCCATAAAGTCTTGCATGTCCATGGACACCCTTATACATGACACATGGAAAGTCTCATAGACACCTCATACTTGACCTCTTTCTTTATATAGGCATATCTATCCCTTCCCAACTCCAAATTCGAAAACTCTTGCTCTTCTTTCTTTCCTCTAGATTATAGCATAACTCCTACTCTTTTTGGCCACGAAGGTTCTGTCCCAAGGTAAAAGAAGGTGCCTACCTTGGTGAAGAAGGCTCCTAGGGTTCCAAATTTGCTCAATTTAGGGTTTCTAAAGCTCCTTCTTGGTTATTTCGACCAAAACTAGTAAGTTTTCTCCTTTACTTCCCTATTTTCATGTTCTTAGTCTTCCTTCCACCTTCCTCCAGGTCGGAACTCTAGTCTTCCATGGTGAAACCCCACCTAGATCCCTTAAAAACCCCATCACCATGTTCTTTTGTTAGGGTTTTTCACCTCTAAAGTGGAGAAGGTGCTTCTTGCTCGAGATAGGAGCTTTTTTGGAGAAACCAACCTCTCTAAGCTTGGGAACCTTACTTATTGGACCTGTACACCTTCCCTAGAGGTTCTTTGGAGGCCTAGCTTGACTTGGACTGTTTAGACTCTAAAGTTGAGGTATGATGTATCCCCTATTCTTCTATATTGAGCAATTCACCTATGCTTATTCATTCTCTTTGTCCTATGGACATTAGCCTATACACAATGCCTTTTCTTTTGAAAATTATGCTTCATGTAAACTACCTTATTTGATATTGATCATGTGAGCATGTATATTCCTTTAAACTCTTATATTATGCTTTGTTCATGATGGAACTCTAAAAGATGACATGTGATGTCTTTTTCCCACTTATGAGGTGGATGTATATGTTGGTCACTTATGTGGTGACTAGTTTATATATTCTTACTATACTTTCTACTTGCCTCTACATTTAACATGCTATGTGATTCAGTAGAACTAGAGTAGTGTAATTGCATTGGTTTTTATGGCAGATGTGTTATTTCCTGCCGAGCAGATGTGATATTTTCTGCTCTTTTGGGATGGAAAAGAACCTCATATCCAGGGCAAAATGTGTGCTTCTTGGCCCATGTTTTATATATTTGGGAGATTGGCAGTATTCCTTTCTCTATCAGGTTTCAAGTTTATGAGACTTGGCCACCTTTGTGTTTATATTGTTCTATGGTTGTGTTTATCTCACATGCATGCAGGTTGATGATATGGGGTGTGTGCCCTAATTATTTACATGTTCTTGTGTGGCACAATCATTATGTTTTATCAATGTCAAGTATTCTTTTGTTATCATATGATTTCAATTCCTTTCCTCTTGATACCCATTTGGGTGATCCTTATCTTTTCTATGGGAAGCCTTTTATATTTTATGTCCTTTATTCCATATTTTACTCAATTCCCTATTTAGTATGCACATACCAGCCTTTGTTGATGTCATCTATTTTATTTTTGTGTTGGGGTATGCTTCCAACCCTAGGTGAAGGACTTGGATGATAAGGCATTAAGTTTTGGACAAGCTTAAGGAGTTAAAGCTTGGAGAAAAAGTTGTTATGGTTTAGATTTCCCTCTACTTAGATCCTTATGTTGTATCATACATGTAAACCCTTATGGGATATTATGATGTACTTTTGTAATCTTTTATTAAAATTGAATATAGTCAGTTATTTTTATTCCGCTGCTACACGTTGGTCTTTTGCATACCATTATAATAAATTTTGGAAAATTTATACCTATTCCAACATAAGTTTGAGTGTTTTAGAATGGATGTTAATTCTACAAATTAATTTTTATTAAGGGGGTGATCCCGCCTCTTTACAACATGGTATCAGAGCTCATTGTAGTCAGTATCTGATTATTTCAATTTTGTCTCCCTAGTTGGAATCCTTGTGTTACCTTTTAAGTGGCATGTTTGCCCTAGAGTTTATCAATAGATGATGAAGGGTTGATTTAGGATCATATAGTTTCACATTAGAATAATGATGAATAGATCCTTAAAATACTTACAAGTAAAATATGCATAAGTAACCATAGTAACTTGAGGTTGTTTAGTTTGGCCTTTAGGAAGCTACTAGGACATGAAGTTGAAAGCAAAGGTGTCTAGAAAGGATCTGGATTTGAGGGCTGGTAAGATTTTCCTTTACACCACTAGCTTGGTTTACGAGGACTCCCAAATCCATATGATACCGGCCTGGCCTGAGCTGATATGAATTGCTCAAAATAGCATGCTTTTAGGCAATAGTAGATTTAGACATCTATATGATTTATCTTTAGGGACCCTAATATGTTGAACTAGTCTCCCAGGTGTAAAGACTTTTTTGAGGATGGACAAGATCAAGTTAACCCATAGTTCATAGTTAGTCTTTACAAGTTTTTTTTTGCATGATGCTTATGTAGTTGGATGTAAGGAAGTGTAGTTGAACCTTTTGTACCTAAAGAATACTTTTGACTTAATAATATGAATCCTTTAAGGGATGGTGAATAATTTGTTTTCTTATATGTCGATGTTTTGGTTTTGAGGCTGAAATCCCTTTAAGGGGTGGTGTGTTGTAACATACTAGATCTCAGACCCTACCCTGAAAGTTGACATTTTGGACTTAGCCAAACAAGAAGGTTAGACCTAAATAGATGTTTAGTATAACCCCAATGAGTTAATGCATGTATATATCACCTTAATGTAACCTAATGTTCTAACATTAATCTTAGGTTTATTATGGATACATAAAATATGCCACATAACTCATTTCGGTGGTAATATGAAGATAAGAAACATAATTGGATGAGTAATTCAAAAAATCAGCCATTAACGGCCCATATGAAATATCTCATAAAAAGAAGTCTCAAAAGTGGAAACAAACTTTAAATTCAAAATCTATATATTAAAATTAGCCTACATGTCAAATTTCATCTAATTTGGACAACCTTGAAATATTAGGATAAGTTTAGGAGAGAGAAAATGAGTAAAAGGCATAAGTAATAAATAATGTGATTACATAACTTCAAAATATGGAAATAATGGCAAATTCATATTCAACACATCAAAGATAACTTTTGTATGAAGTTTAGTCCAATTTGGATGTTATTTGTGCAAGTTATGCAATTTTAGGTACATTTTGGACGTTTCTACAATTTACCCAATTGGGAAATTTTCTATGAAAATTTTCACATGAATTATCATCCTTATATGTTCCCTTACCATTCTCGATTTTTTGAACCATGGGGCACCTAGTTGCACCTTGGTTTGAAGGTGTTTCTCTCCAAGGGCATTATAGGGATTATCCTCTTTATAAATGAGCTTATCTTTAAAAGCTATCAACCAATGGGTTTATTTCTTTGTTTGAAGGACGGTGGGGATGGCCTAGAAGTCTCCATGGGCTTTTAGTACCGATCTTTGATATACAATAAGTCTCTATGAGATGTTCTCTTGCATGGCCATGAAACCCTAGGCTAGAGACATATGAAAAGCTCCATGGACACCTCATGCTTGACTTCTTCCTTATCCATAAAGGTTTGTATGCCCATAGGCACCCTTAGCATTGGATACATGGAAAGTAACTTGAAACCTCATGCTTGACTTCTTCCTTATCCATAAAGTCTTGCATGTCCATGGACACCCTTATACATGACATATGGAAAGTCTCATAGACACCTCATACTTGACCTCTTTCTTTATATAGCCATATCTACCCCTTCCCAACTCCAAATTCGAAAAATCTTGCTCTTCTTTCTTTCCTTTATCTTAGAGAATAACTCCTACTTTGTTTTTCCATGAAGATGCTTTCCCAAGGTAAAAGAAGGTGCCTACCTTGGTGAAGAAGGCTCTTAGGGTTCCAAATTTGCTCAATTTATGGTTTCTAAAGCTCCTCCTTGGTTATTTCGACCAAAACTAGTAAGTTTTCTCCTTTCCTTCCCTATTTTTATTTTTTTAGTCTTCCTTCCACCTTCCTCCAAGTCGAAACCCTGGTCTTCCAGGGTGTAACCCCACCTAGAGCCCTTAAACACCCCATCTCCATGTTCTTTTGTTAGGGTTTTTCACCTCTAAAGTGGAGAAGGTGCTTCTTGCTCGAGATAGGATCTTTCATGGAGAAATCAGCCTCTCTAAGCTTGGGAACCTTACTTATTGGACCTGTCCACCTTCCCTATAGGTTCTTTGGAGGCCTAGGCTTGAGTTGGACTGTTTAGACTCTGAATTTGAGGTATGATGTATCCCCTATTCTTCTATGTTGAGCAATTCACCTATGCTTATTCATTCTCTTTGTCCTATGGACATTAGCCTATACACAATGTCTTTTCTTTTGAAAATCATGGTTCATGTGAACTACCTTATTTGATATTGATCATGTGATCATGGATATTCTTTTGAACTCTTATCTTATGCTTTGTTCATGATGGAACTCTAAAAGATGACATGTGATGTGTTTTGCCCACTTATGAGGTGGATGTATATGTTGGTCACTTATGTGGTGACTAGTTTATATATTCTTACTATACTTTCTACTTGCCTCTACATTTAACATGCTATGTGATTCAGTAGAACTAGAGTAGTGTAATTGCATTGGTTTTTATGGCAGATGTGTTATTTCCTGCCGAGCAGATGTGATATTTTATGCTCTTTTGGGATGGAAAAGAACCTCATATCCAGGGCAAAATGTGTGATTCTTGGCCCATGTTTTATATATTTGGGAGATTGGCAGTATTCCTTTCTCTATCAGGTTTTAAGTTTATGAGACTTGGCCACCTTTATGTTTATATTGTTCTATGGTTGTGTTTATCTCACATGCATGCAGGTTGATGATATGGGGTGTGTGCCCTAATTCTTTACATGTTCTTGTGTGGCACAATCATTATGTTTTATCAATGTAAAGTATTCTTTTGTTATCATATGATTTCAATTCCTTTCCTCTTGATACCCATTTGGGTGATCCTTATCTTTACTATGGGAAGCCTTTTATATTTTATGTCCTTTATTCCATATTTTACTCAATTTCCTATTTAGTATGCACATACCAGCCTTTGTTGATGTCATATATTTTATTTTTGTGTCGGGGTATGCTTCCAACCCTAGGTGAAGGACTTGGATGATAAGGCATTAAGTTTTGGACAAGCTTAAGGAGTTAAAGCTTGGAGAAAAAGTTGTTATGGTTTAGATTTCCCTCTACTTAGATCCTTATGTTGTATCATACATGTAAACCCTTATGGGATATTATGATGTACTTTTGTAATCTTTTATTAAAATTGAATATAGTCAGTTATTTTTATTCCGCTGCTACACGTTGGTCTTTTTCATACCATTATAATAAATTTTGGAAAATTTATACCTATTCCAACATAAGTTTGAGTGTTTTGGAATGGATGTTAATTCTACAAATTAATTTTTATTAAGGGGGTGATCCCGCCTCTTTACAGCATGGTATCAGAGCTCATGGTAGTCAGTATCTGACTATTTCAATTTTGTCTCCCTAGTTGGAATCCTTGTGTTACCTTTAAGTGGCATGTTTGCCCTAGAGTTTATCAATAGATGATGAAGGGTTGATTTAGGATCATATAGTTTCACATTAGAATAATGATGAATAGATCCTTTCTCTATCAAGTTTCAAGTTTATGAGACTTGTCCGCCTTTGTTTTTACATTGTTCTAGGGCTATATTTATCTCACATGCATGTAGGTTGATGATATGGGGTGTGTGCCCTAATTATTTACATGTGCTTGTGTGGCACAGTCTTTATGTTTTATTAATGGCAAGTATTCTTTTGTTATCATATGATTTCAATTCCTTTTCTCTTGATACCCATTTGGGTGGTCCTTATCCTTTCTATGGGAAGCCTTTTATATTTGATGTCCTTTATTCCATATATTACTCAATTTCCTATTTAGTATGCACATACTAGCCTGTTCTGATGTCATCTATTTTCTCTTCTTGTTGGGGTATGCTTCCAACCCTAGGTGAAGGACTTGGATGATAAGGCATTTAGTTTTGGACTAGCTTAAGGAGTTAAGGCTTGGAGACAAAGTTGTTATGGTTTAGATTTCCCTCTACTTAGATCCTTATATTGTATCATACATGTAAACCCTTATGGGATATTATGATGTACTTTTTTAATCTTTTATGAAAGTTGAATATAGTCAGTTATTTTTATTCCACTACTACACTTTGGTCTTTTGCATACCATTATGATAAATTTTGGAAAATTTATACCTATTCCAACATACCTTTAAGTGTGTTTGGAATGGATGTTAATTCTTCAAATTAATTTTTAGTAAGGGGGTGATCTCGTCTCTTTACACTTAGCCATTGTGCCAACTCCCCGCACCTAGGACCTAACGAGTTGAATAGGTCCTTTGCAATCCAAGCTGGTAAAGTGAATATGACATATTGTAGGGGGGTTCTTAGGAGTTATGATATTATATATATATATATATATATATATATATATTCTCAAATCAATTGATATATACACAAGTAGAATAGAATCACAAATTCAAATGCAATGCAAATTTAGCATACATCAGTATAGATAACTCTCACTTTAAGCAACACAACCACGCCACCTTCTGCATCACCTAGCATATCATGCTTCAGGTGAGCATATGGTAGTGTTGTTTGTTTCCAAGCGACATAGACAAGCCTGATAGACATGTGAACCACATTGATGGGCATTAGATGACTATGAATTATGTCACCTGGAAGGGGTGCGGTAAGCCTCGCCCAGTGCAACGACATATTCTTTTAGTAAAACATGGCATGACCTCAACCCCTACAAATTTGTATGTAGTGTTATATATGCCTAAACACAAACATATTGTAAAGTCACTTGAAAGACTATTATATCAGAAAAAGACTTACACTATGCTTGCTATTTGGAGGGTCCATGAGATTACTCCCAACCACCTCTATCATAACGGGTTCCAATTTGTATGAAGAGAAGGGTGGCACAGATACTGTGTGAGGAGGTAAATAATGAGAAGCATGACACATTCTCATTGCATCATATATTCCCTTTACAATTATGCCTTGTACCTACTATTGTGACCATACTCCTTTCTTGATATATGTGTGCTTCTTTGATGACTCAAAAAAGGATCTTATACTAACACCAACCCTAGCAACCTGTCACAGCCAAGATGTTCTGCAGTACCCAAAGCAAAAGTCAATTCATCCTTTGTCCCCCTTAGGGATGAATTTGCCTTCTTTTTTTTTCATAGAGTTCCTGCTAATCATTATGAATAGTAATTGGTCATTAAAACATAACAATCAAGGTCAAAAATGTACATATAGCATGCAAAGTTGAATTTTACCCTTTTTGTAGCCACCTCAGTGGTTGCGGGGTCAGGTATTTCTCCAGATCAGTTTGTCCTTGAAGTTATCCACTCCTCATGGTGAAGTAAAGGTGCATGAGTAGTAGAAGACTCAGTAGACCTAGGAGTAGGATGCTAAGAAGAAGACGCTTCAAGTCTCTTTTGTCTCTGCATTATGTAGCCTCTTAGACCCAATTTATGACCATGCACATTCTTTACATACCTTTCTTTTTTAGCAATGTGAAGCCTAGTTAATACAAACTATATGACAAATATGTAATACATGTAAATCATCTGATTAGTCATTAAGAATAATATGTACAAATTAAGGAGGCTTAATACCTTGAATTTATCTATTTGTCTTGAAGAAACAAATACATCCCACACCTTTTGGTCAAGATAGGCCCATTGCTCAATGTTGGACTTCATCTTCTTGTTGCTCATTATGTATTCTCATGTCAGATATGTACTATAATTTCTTAATAGCCTCCCACAACATTGCATCACCTTTTTACAATGTAGTTTTTCATCAAGGTCAAAGATGCTCTGCAAGATTTGATGTAACTTAATGGTGTATTTATAAAAATCAATTTTGATTATCTTTAAAAATAAAAATATATGACACATAAGTCCTTCCATAAGTAGTCTTTCATGGAAGGATCAAATTTATACCAATATTCTATTGTTATCTCCACTTTATTGTGAGTAATAATCCCTAGATATTGCATGAAACTATTGTGATTATTCTCAGTAGAATATCATACATCATCAAAGTCAATAGTCATCTCAATCCTTTACCCCTTTGCGCTAGTAACTAGTTCATCAAGGTGATGCCTCTTTTACGTGCACAACCTCACCAATCTTTTCAAAATTCACTAATGTGAAACCCAATTCGTCTACTACAACTCCTTCGGTGTTATCAACCCAATTACACATAAAGATAGGAACTCTCAAAATCTGTGCAGTCACTCATATGTCTTCAATGACACCGTAATAAGACATGTTATCTTCACATGGACTCTTATCTTTTGCACTAGAAAATACAATAAAGACGCTTGAAGGGTGACCCCACTATTTTGGACGACACTCTTATCATCTTGACGTTTGGTGTAATATGAAAATTCATTTATATCAAATCATTTGTAAGACATACCATTCATTTTTAGTTTAAAGGTGAGCAATTTGATATTTTCAGCAACATTATTAGGTGTCTGAGATAGTTGACGGAAGACTTAATCTTCAAACTACCTAATAAATGTCCTATTATGCTCTCTAACAAGCCTCATTGCGCTAGCTTGAGGATATTTTGTCCTAAAAAAATTGGTATATTCAGTGATATAAATACTCACTTTATCGATGTTGTGTAAAATATGCAGGTGTTCTTGTTCCCACAACTCACAACTAATTACTTTCACTCATGCTCCTAAAGTTTGTTTGTTGAAATAGGGATCAAAATTATTTTCAATGGAAGGAGCTTCATTACAACTCAGAAAGTCATTGCAAAAGTTCATAACTCTCTAGCCACATAATTCTCAATAATACTCCCTTTAGTTCGATAATGGTTTCAAACATCACCTTTAAAAACACTCATATATCATCCAAAAGGACACATCCAATGCAACAAAACTAGATATAACACTTCCCTAGTCAAATGGAAAACAAGATGTAGCATGATATCAAAGAATGAAGGAGGAAAATACATATCAAGATGGCACAGGGTAATGACCACTTATCCTTGCAACTTACCAAGATTCTCAGGATCAATAAATTTCTACATAGAGTGTTGAAGAAGAAACAAAGCATGGTGATAGCAAACCTTAAATGTTTTGGCAGTATAGATCGAATAAACACATGAAATATTTGTTTTACTGGAGGTCTACAATCATGAGATTTAAGACCTATTAGTTTCAGATCCTTCATTGATACCAATCTACGAATATTGGAAGATTATCCCTATGGCACCTTAACATTATGCAAGCACTCACAATAAGTTCTCTTCTCATGTCTAGACAACATATAACAAATAGGAGGTAAATATGTTTTTCGATCACTGCTAACTTCTGTTGTTAATTCTTTCCTTATACCCATTTCACATAGGTCCATTTTGGATTTGATGATATCTTTAGTCTCACCTGGTATTTTCAACAGTGTACCAATGATGCTAGACATGCATTTTTATCAATATGCATGATATCGATAAATGTCTACTTTCAAAGAACTCCAATAAGGAAGATGACATAATATTTCCCTCTTCTTAAATAAAGATTTGTCAATTTCTGTGGGAATAGTACATTGCGATCTCTTACCAAATGCATTGGCAAAGTCTTTTATGTGTTCATAAACAACCTCCCCGGGTATAGGTCTAGAGGCACCCTATTCATCACTTAATCCATTGAATGTTTTGTGCAATCTTCAGTAAAGATTGACTTTTGAAAGAAACCTTTGATGGACAAGATATACAGTCTTTCTGTCATGTTTTAATTGTATTGAACTAGCGTTCTCCTTGCATATAAGGCATGCTTTGGGTACTTTTACATTGTATCCAGACAAATTCCCATACGCTAGAAAGTCATTATTTGTGCAAAACAACACAACATGCTTACAAAATGTCTCTCAACGTGAAGCACCATAGATCATCACACCTTCTCCTTAGAGTTTCTTTAAGTCATCAATCAGAGGTTCAATAAAAATATCAATATTGTTCTAGGTTGTTTGGGGCCCGATATCAACAAGAACAACATGACATACTTATTTTTCATACACAACTAGGGAGGAAGATTGTATATAACAATCATAACAGACCAAGGCATATGTTGGCTTCTTAATGTGCCATATGGATTCATCCAATTGGTACAAATCCCAAGTCTTAGAATCCTAACTTCTTCACCAAATTCAGAGTACAATAAATCAACTTCCTTCCATTGTGGGGAATCATACACATGTCGTAGGATCCCATCATTATTTTTCTTTGCCTTTGCATGCTAAGATAAATTGTGTGCACGCATGGTATTGGTAAACATGTGTTGAAATTGTGGTATTGTAGGTAGATACCACATCACCTTGGCAGGAGAGCCAATTTTATACTTACCCAAAGTCATCATTTTGTACCTTGACACTGCACATTTTTGACAATCTTTCAAATCGATATAATCAAATTGAAATAGCACATAGTCATTCAGACATGCATGTATCTTCTTAGCCTCTATTTCCATCAAGCACAACATTTTCTTTAATTCTTATGTTGAGATTGGAAGCTCATTTCCTTAATGAGGAATTTCTTTCAACAAAGACAATATAGATGTTAAGCTTTTGTCGATCCAACTATTATTAGCCTTTAGAGTATACAATCTCAACACAACGCTCCACTTCATAAAATTAGTAGAACCTAATTATAATGATTTCTCAGTGTACAATGCTTCTAAACAAGGAAAATGGATTAATAAGATTTACCCCATAACTATCTAGCATTGCATCAATCATGTCTATCGAAATCAGTGCATTCACATCTACATCATCATCGATAATTTCTTCTTCAAAACAAGTACTATTATTGACATCTACTCATCTCATAGTAGGAATCTCTACATGCCAACACCATTTTCTATAGCATGTAAAATGGTGTTGCACATGACATGACTTTTAATTTTGTCGATAGTGTCGACTTTCAAGTTTATACTACAATTCCTACATGGATAACAGAACCTATATCCAAGTTGTTTTACTATTTTCCTTTATAAATCTTATAAACTGATCATGACCAGTAATAAACTCCGGAATGTAGTGATTTGAACTGGACATCCATAATCAATCCATTCCATGATCATAGAGAAAATGAGTATTGAATCACGTATTTGTATATTTGTATTTAGAGATTAGGGTTTAGAGATGAGGGTTTAAGATTAGGGTTTATCATTTAGGGTTTTGGGTTTACAAATTTAAGGAATAGGGTTTACAAAATTAGGGTTTAGGGTTTAGTAATGAATTTGTACCACCTATCCCCAATCTCACTAGTAAGTGTATAATGTGTATTTAGTTTTCAAAAATATTTTGGCAGCATTTCCTCGTAGTTCTCCAAGTACACTAATGTAGATGGTCAACTACCCACCTACATATCTACTTAGAGAACAAATAGGGAAGTGCTTACAAAACATATTGAAAACTGAATACACAATATACGCTTACATGCTAAGTGAGATTAAGTGTTCAAGAATAGTCCCAAACCAGGGACTATATAAGATTTACTCCTAATGAGTAAATCTCGGACAAGTTTCTAGGCCAATAAGATATATGTCTAAATTAGGATTTACAATTTAGAATTTAGGTAAATATAAAAAATTCAATCTAAATTAAGCTAATGTAGGTATTTCATATTAATTTAGTTTAATTAATTCTTATGTTTGATTGTTTATCCAAACAAACATTGAAATTGAACAATACACCAAATTATAAAAGTCATTATACATGAGTTCTGACTATACAAGTATTATTTCTCCAATTTTCAAATTAAAACCCTAGTTAGATTTCATGATTCAATTTTTTCAAATAAAGGTTTCAATCTTATCACCTTACCCCTCGAGCAAGACAAAAGAGATCAATTAATTTCATTACAAAATAATCCATTCGACCGATGGCCTTCACTAAACTCAACAAAAGATAACACAATTTGTCAAGTGAAGTCATCAAGAAACCCCCACCAATACATCTAAACCCCAGCAAAAATAGCAACCAACCCATAGTAAATCTCCAAACCGCAAAGGAAACCCTCATCCATTTGAACCTTGATCATCAAACACCCACCTGGATACCAACCTCACCACACCAAGAAGACTCCTAGAGCAATCCCACATGCATCTCTCAGGAGAACAAATCTTGGATCCTTTGTCCCTTTCTCCAACTCAAAGATCTAACAACTTCATCAGGGTCATCCTTATCAACAACTTCACCTACAAAAACATCATCCTCTAAGCACCTAGATGCAACCTTATTCAAGACAAGAGTCTTTGGGCTCCTACTCATCTTATCATGACTCTGATGAAAAGTTCTTGGGATCAAAACACCCCGTCAAAAGTGGTGTTGTCAAGGCAAAGGATTGCAAACACAATCTCTATTGTGCACCCATCTAGTCGTATGGTAGTCCCTGTTCAAACAGTCCTTGTTGGTCTAGTATGTGCATGCCTCTAAACAATGATGTCTTCCTTCTTGCTGGTCCACATCTTCAACAATAGAGTCTGCATCTAGGGTTGGGAGCTTCCAGTCACAACCTTCTTCAGCTTAAATGACTCCTACAACCTGACACCCTCCTCCTCAGACAGACGAAACCTTTCAGTTGGATGCCATCCCATCATTTTCACCATTCTACCCCTATAGGCCCATGTCAGGTGTTTTGGGGACCTACAACTAAGGAAGACCCTCAGTGAGGAGCATTGGGACTGCCAATGCCCACGTTGCAGGAAACAGAAGTAAGTATCCATGGGGACACAAAAGAGTGCACCAAACTCCATGTGGCTGAATCATTCTTGCAGACGCTCCTATAGCTTTTCCCACCCATTTTTGCAGTAGATATGCATACTAGGACAAATCCTCGCCAAATGATCTAGGGGCCTGCAATAGTAGCATACCCATGGGGATGAGCAATGGATCTATCGATGTCCATGTCGTAGGCATATGCAACATGTATCCTTGGGAATATAAAGAAATGGTGGACCCAACACTGACTGGTAGAGCCATGACTCCCATCAAACACCTCGTGCTTGGGGGGTTGTACCATATGTTTCCAACCCCCTTCTACTATATACTCGTTCCATACATACACAACCATAGATTCATGGATCCTTGGTCTCTCATGCCTCGCTCAAACCCTACCACTCACAACATTGGCATTTCACCCCCAAGCACGAGCCTTCACGAGAAAAGGGGAGTCGGAATCACTCAAAACATTGTGCCCCCAAATCAATATGATTCACCTCCATTCTAGGCACCCTCGAATCCTCCCTAGGAGAAAAACACTCTTGCCTAGCCACTCCTAATGAAACTAGAGCAGTGATCTCGCCCTCACCGACCACCATAGCTTCTGTCACAATGGGGATGATGTGGCAATATTCACTTGCTAGTTTCTCTCATCTGTCACCCCCACCAACCACTTCTTCTACCCCGATGGGGATGACACTTACACCTTCACTCGTTGTCTTCTCTAAAGCTCTCTTCATGGCCGTTGACTAGGTTTGTGCCCTCATTTTCCCCTAAGCCTCTTGTGTTGCCTTGAGTCAAGCCCTAAAGTTCGCTATGAATTTGCTCAAAGAGGAACAAATGGAAGGGGGATAGAGATCAGAGGTGGTGGATGAGAGACTCAGTCATGTTGGTTGGATTATCATAGGGGCATCCCTGCCGTGGCAGCGGGTTGCCAACCCGACACCCAAAACAATCACCTCCTTTGATCTCACCCTCAAGTAGATCTTGCCTGCTTCAACTACCAACTGTCATCCTTACTTTGATTGTCAACTATAATCATGTTCCTTATCCATTTTTGTTGCTTGGATACCCAAATTCTATTTTCATTAAGTTGATATCAACTTAGGTATTAAAACCCTAATTATAATTCAACAAATTATACAAGTAGTTATACATAGAATGTAGCTAAAAGATTAAAAAACATCCTTTAAGGACTGGTAACAGTGGTGGCTAAAGCGGTAGTGGTGGTGGGCAACAGACAAATAGAGGAAATGGCAGGGTGATGATGGTGGTCAGCACAACAACACAAGGTCCAACAGCAACGGTGTGTTGTTCAGCACAGTAGGGTCCAACATAGTAGTAAGTGATAGCGGCAGTAGGGTTCAACACAACAGCACAAGCGGCAATAGTGGCATCTAGCAGAGACGGCCAGGACAGCAAATCACCATAGTGAGGAAGAAAGATGCACGATGAAATAGTGAATGGGGGAAGTCTATTCTCCAGGTGTTGTTAAGTGGAACTTAGTCATTGGTTGTTGCACAAAATTGGCGACTAAGATTTAGTCATCAGTTGCCTTTAAAAAATGATGCCATAAATCAACCTCTATCATCGGTTTTCCAATAAAAGACTAACACGACAAGTACTTATCCCTAACAAAAAAATCCAATCTCGATAAGAGTTTAGTCATCAGTTTCTAGAAAAAAATCGCAACGTAACCCAATTTGGGAAACTTGATGACGCATTATGGGCCTATAGAACTGCATACAAGACACCAATAGGGACTACTCCCTATAGGCTCATCTATGGGAAGTCGTCATTTACAGGTGGAACTAGAGCAAAGAGCCCTTTGGGCCATCAAATTGAATATGAATCTTAACAAGGCAGGAAAGAAGTGATACCTTCAACTACATGAGCTTGAGGAGTGAGGCTACATGCCTATGAGAATTCTTATATCTACAAGAAAAGAACAAAAGTGTGGCATGATGCCCACATCAAGAACAAAGATGTGTCAGAAGGGGACAAAGTCTTGTTGTTCAATTCAAGGATTAGATTATTCCCAAGAAAGCTCATGTCTAGGTGGTCTAGCTCTTTCACTATAGTCAAGATCTACCCATATGAGGTAATGGAAATTACTGGTGAAAAAACTGGTACTTTTAAAGTGAATGGGCACATAGTAAAAAGATATTATGAGGATGAGGTTTTCATAAGGAGATCAGAATTGGATCTAGAGGAGCCTAGACCTACTCCAACTGAAGAACCATAAGAAGCCAGAAATGAGATTCAAGCTAAAGACTTTAAATTTGCAATTCTTGGGAGGCAACCCAAGGAATTCCTACTTTCTTTATATCTTTCACATCCACTTTTTCATTTAATAAGCCACTAGTAGTTCATGGGTTTTAGTTTAAGGCTCTAGTGCATTTTGTCTTTAGAAAGTACTATACTTTTTCCAAAAATTCATCTCTAAAAAATTTCAATCTTATTTAGTAAGATTTAGTGTACAACCAACAAAATTAATGAAGTTAGGTACATGTCTTTTGCTATAGGAGTCACAGCTACAAACCACCAGTTGATCTCAACCATTGACTATTGACACTCAGAAGACCCACCAGAAGATGCACTCTGCCTCACCATTGGTTGAAGAAGGCAAATGCACCATCAGTTGAGGAACAGAGTACAACCACTGGATGATGGGAAAAACTGCCATCAGGTGTTGTTCTCCAGGGAAACCGTCAACTGAAGTAACCTGCCTTACCATCGGTTGACCAAACTTGAGCAACCACTGGCTTGTGAAGTAGTGATGCCACCGAGTGATTGGATGCCTTATTCACCACCAGATGACAAACCATACAGGACCATTTGTTCTTTAACATTCCTTCCACCGTCTGTTGATCCATAGAGTGATGGTTGAATAGCCGAATAGCCACGCCTAAACACTTGGTAGTAGACTGGTGTAGCTCGATTTTAGGGCTTCATCTTGTGCCTTTTTGCATCATAATCACATTTGAACATCATATATTACAAGTTTTACCCTCTAATATGGTCTTTTATGATAAATGCACCTATGTATCCTTTTGTATGTATTTCAGGGCACTTATGCATGCATTGATGCATGAGGGAGAGATGAAGAATGTCTTTGGTTCTTACAACCCAAGAGTGGACCTATCTCTTCCTCGAGCTTCCCTTAGATACACAAGAGTGATTCAAAGAAAAAGGAGGCTAGATCAAGCAGTTGAAAGGAAGATCAACACCAAGAAGCCCCAAAATAGTCGTGGTACATCACCATGGCCGTGGCAATTTATGCATGAAGAATCAACATGGAGTTGGTCCAATTTACATGTGAATGACCACGGTCATGGCCATCAACATGATTGTGGCCCTTGAAGGCCACCTTGCTCGTGGTTCTCACCATGCCCGTGGCAAGCTAAAGACACAATGAACTCAGAGCGACCTTGCCTGTGGCCTACTCCTCCAACACGGTCGTGGTATCCCACACAGCTGTGGTACCCTTTACCCACCCCAACCGTGGCACCCCGTCACAGTCCTGCCCACCATACACACTTACCACTTCAACTCCACTTTCCATCTCGGTCGTTCCACCACCCACGACCATGCCATGCAACCCCCACCACAGTCATGTCACCTCAACATGGCCGTGGTGACCACCTAAACCTACCCATTTTCACCACTAATTTTCCAACATTGCCCCTACTTACCCTAGTGCCTCACCACCACCTATATATACATGGGTGGCGGCCACATCACTAGGTTATATTACATTACTCCCCTCCACCTACTCTAGAGCATTCATTGCCTCCTTCATTGCATTCAAGCCATCCACCCACCATTTCCAACTCATTTCCACCATAGAAACCTAGTTTTCTAGGTTTTCCACCATAATCCCCTTCATTTCCATTCCCTTCATCCACCTTGCAGGAGGGAGGTCATTCTATAGCACCTAGGAGGAGGAGAAGAAGAAGTACTTTGAGTTCCATGGAGTCCTATACCCTGCTTCTCATTTCTTTTATCTTTTCTTTGAGCATGTCTAGCTAAGCCCCTAGTGGTGGGTTGTTTGGCATTAAAATGTGACTTTGATACCATGTTGGAGAAAAATAACATGTATTGAATATAATTTCGTTCTATGATGATTACCTCTTGGTTATATATCTTTTCCCATTATTTTGCATCTGGTTTGTGCTTTAAACATAAATTGCTTGTTTTATGATGCTTGACGACACTTAGCTTCTAGGGGAAAATGGAATGTATGTGGCAATCTTAGGAGTGAATCCTAGGTCCAATTAGTGGATCCCTAGTTAGCCCCCTTTGTTCCTACATACATCTCCCTTCTTCTACAAGTAAGTGTGAGATCTAAGTTGCAAGTGTAAGTGTGATTGGTGCAATTGCCTAGAGTTTCCTAAAGTCTAGATGGCAAGTAACATGAGGTGAAACACCCTCATTGATACTCCCATTCCTACCCTTGGCTCTCAATTTCCCTAATACCACTTATCCTAGAAACCTAGACTTGCCAAGTCCCATTAGAATTACACCTAGCCCTAGTTCTCCAACTAGTAGTATAGGGTATATTCTAGTAGCACTTGCCTTGTTGTTTGGTTTGGTAATCTAGATTGAAATATGAGTTTTTCTTACTATGTTGACTTCCCCCAACTATATCAAGTTACATTCCCAAATGGCCCACCTATCCATCATATTGCTTAAAATCCACTTTTGTCTTCTTAGCTTGTTAATGCTAGTTTAGTTGATTGCCCTTGTTAATTGCTTAGTTCTAGATAGTTGGTTCTTATTTAAGTAGTTAGGGATCCTTTGAGCTTTCTTGTGCTAGGTTGGATAATAGCGATAACTTAGCCTTTTGCTTGTCTCATTGCTTATTTTGCATCTTAGTTGACAACTTAGCTTGCTAGTGTAGTGTAGTTCCTTGATCTAGCATTAATTGCTTTCCTTGCTTAGTTTGATAGTCTTAGTTTGCTTTGAGTAATCTAGAGTCTTTTTTAACTTAGTTTCCTTCTTTCTTGTTCGTGTTTGCAATTTTAGTTTAATCAAACCAAAATCAACTTTAAACCCTAGACTCTGCTTTAGGAACGTAGCCAACACAACCCTATCTCAAATCCCCCCTTTATCCCTGAGGATTGACCCTAATCTTACCACTAGCCTATACTACAACATGACCGCATGCGCTTGCGGGAACGTGTGATTAGTTGAGCTTGTGTATTGGACTAGGCCCATATACAAATTTTGAGAGCTCTATGTCTTTTCCCTTAGGGTCGCATCTAGTCACCTTTAGTTGGCTAGTGTGTGGCCTTGAGAAGATCGCACCAAGATTTCTGGCACTGTTGTCAAGGATAGAAGCGCTCAACCTAGCTAGTTAGTGTAGCTTAGCCTTTCCTACTTCCTCACCATTGCTATTCTTTATTCTTTGTTTACTTTTGCATATTGTCATCCTAACTGGGCTTTTGTTTCTTGTTTGTGTATTGTGTAGGTGACAGCTATGCATGTGTAATGCACATTTGACTTAGACAAACCTGGTGTTATGCGACCCCAAGATAGGTAGAAGGAGACACCAAAGCTGCCACAAACAACACTAAGAAATCAAGACGGGTGACCATGAAGATGAAATACCTCATGGAGATGCTCCACCACAACCCGACCACCCTCTCCATGAATACTTCACCCCGGGGAACTACAATTCTGCCACTACTACCCTTGTTGACCAAATGCCAGGTCAACAATTCTCCATTCAACTCACATTTCTTGGACTCCTTCCCACTTACTATGGGATGGAGAATGAGAATCCATACCACCTCTTAGCTCCCCATTTTCCCCCTTAGCCATTCCACTCCATTTCCACCTCCATTCCACCCCATTTCACCATTTCCACCACCAAATTCCTAGTTTCCTAGTGTTTTGACCCTATTCCACTATCATCCCATGCCATTGCACCTTGGAGGAGAGAGGAGGACATCCTACAATAGCTAAAGTGGAAGAATTTTTCATCTACATCGAGATCCATGGCTTCTTCTACCTCTTTTTCCCTTCTTTTTGTATTTGGATTGCTATGAGTAGCTAGGCCCCTTGGGTGGGTTGTTGGGGTGAAAATGTTACTTTGATACCATGTTGGGGGAAAATGATATGTAAACATTGTAATTTCATTTGCTAATTATTATGTTCTATTTCTATCTCACTCTATATGAATTTCTTATTGGCTTGTGCTTGAAATCACCTAGGAATTTAGGGATATTGATTATATGTGTGAAATTTTGGGATTTGCTCCTAGGTCCAATTCTTGGATCCCTAGCTAGATACCCACCTCCTATATTCTAATCAATTCTACTAATCCTAGTTGAGAGATATAAGTAGCTAGTTTAGGTGAATTTGGTGTGTTTAGCATGGAGCTTTCTCAAGGTTAGAATGTGGGTGATTGGAGGCCTAAAACCTCACTTCCACTCCCATTACTAATATCATCCCCTAATAATCCTATGATCATCTAATCTTGTTTAGAATCTAATTGAATTACACCTAAACCCTAACCCAATTGAGCCTCACAAGGGTAGTAGGGGGTGTTAGGGACTAGTTCCCCTATATACAACCTAGCATACCCATGGCCAGTTAGTAGTTCAAGATAATGAGGGCAGTCACACATGAGCTTTTGGAACCTTTCCCACACCTCGTGGAAGGGTTCATTTTCTTTTTGTGAGAAGGCAGTGATGCATCCCCGCATCTAGGTCAACATGGAAATCGGGTAGAATTTCTTAAGGAACTCATTCTTCACTGCATTCCATGTCACCAACTCAGGCTTGGAGATGTACCTCTCCTTGGCTTTTTCTTTCAAAGAGAAAGGGAAAAGTGTTCTTCAGATTGAGTCATCGATGGTTGCGGGTGAGCGGAGAGTGGAACAAGTTTCATGAAAGGCATCGATATGGTGGTACGGGTTCTCATTCTCCATCCCATAATAAGTAGGAAGGAGTCCGAGGAGGGCTGATGGAATGGATAATTTTTGACCCAACATTTGGTCAATAAGGGTAGCAATTAGGGAGTTGTAGTTCCCTAGGGTCAAGTACTCATGGAGAGGGCGGTTGGGTTGTGGTGGACCACCCTGGGGTGGTATTTGAGCTTCACTATGAGGACCATTGCCATTCATTTCAGCTGATTGGTGTTGCTTTCGATGTCTTTGGCATCTCCTCCTACCTATCTTGGGATTGTACGACACCAAGTCAGTACAAGTCAAACGCGTACTTCTCATGCATAGTTGTCACATGCACAATGCATAAACAAGCAACAAGAGACAAGTTAGAAAGGTAGTATGCAGAAGTAAACAAATGATAAAGAATAAAATGGTGAAGGCAGTAGGAAAAGATAAGCTACACTAACTAGCTAGGCTGAGTACCTCACTCCCCTATGATAGTGCCAAAAAGCTTGGTGTGATCTTCTCAAGGCCACACACTAGCCAACTAGATGGTGACTAGATGAAACCCTAAGGGAGAACACACAGATCTTTCAAAATTTATATATGGACCTAGTCCAACACACAGGCTCAACTAATCACATGTACCTGCAAGCACACGGGGTCATGCTGTAGTATAGGCAAGTGGCAAGATTAGGGTCGATCCTTAGGTGGAGAGGGGGCACCAGATCTAGGTTAATGTTAGTTATGTTCCTAAAGTAGAGTCTAGGGTTTGAGGGTATAAAGTTTTTTTTGGTTGATTATGCTACGATTGCAAGCAAGAAACAACAAGAAGGAAACTAGATTAACAAAAACCCTAGATTTCCTTAAACAAGTTAAGAGTAAGAAACTAGGCATGGCAAGCAACTAAGCTAGAGCAAGGAGTTACACTACACTACCAAGTCAAATTATAGACTAAGAGTCAAGCTAAGCAATAAGATAGGCAAGAGCCTAAGTTATCACTAGCTAACTAAATTACCACAAGAAATCTCAAAAATAGCCCTAACTACTTAATCAAGAACTAACTATCAAGAACTAAGCGATTAGCTAAGAAGTAACAAAGGCAATTAACTACACTAGCATTGACAAGCTAAGAAGACAAAAGTGGATTTTAAGCAATAAGATGGATAGGTGGGCCTTTTGGGAATGAAACTTGGTATTAGTTGGGGGAAGGTTAACATAGGATGGAATACTCATATTTCAATCTAGATAGCCAAACCAAACAACAAGGCAAGTGCTATTGGAATATACCATGTGCTACTAGTTTGAGAACTAGGTCTAGGTGTAATTCTAATAGGACTTGGAAAGTCTAGGTTTCTAGGGTAAGTGGTATTAGGGAAATTGAGAGCCAAGGGTATGAATGGGAGTATAGATGAGGGTGTTTCACCTCATGTTACTTGCCATCTAGCCTTAAGGAAACTCTAGCCAATTTCACTAACCACACTTACACTAACTACTTAGATGTCACACCTACTTGTAGAAGAAGAGAGATGTATGTAGAAAGAAAGGGGGCTAGATAGGGATCCACTAATTAGGCCTATGAGCCATTCCTAAGATTGCCACATACATTCCATTTTCCCCTAGAAGCTAAGTGTCATCAAGCATCATAAAACAAGCAATCCATGTTAAAAAGCACAAACCACAAGCAATATAATGGGAAATGAGATAGAAGCTAGAGGCAATCATCATAGAATGGAAATATGTTCAATACAAGTTATTTTCTCCCAACATGGTATCAAAGTCACATTTTAACCCCAAACAACCCACCACTAGGGGCTTAGCTAGACATGCTCATACAAAAGAGAAAAGAAAGGAGAAGAAAGGGATAGGAATCCATGGATCTTGGAGTAGCTTCTTCTTCTTCACCTCCTAGTTGTTGTAGGGCGTGACTCCTCCTCTAAGGTGGGTGAAAAGCATGGAGATATGGGGAATTATGGTAGAGAACCTAGAAAACTAGGTTTGTATGGTGGAAATGGAGTAGAATAGGTAGATGAGTGGAGTAAATGTAAGGAAGAGGTGAAGGAGCTCTAGAGTAGCTGAGGAGAGGCTAAGGGAATCTAACCTTCATTTTGTGGCTGCCACCTATGTATATATAGGTGGTGGGGAGGCACTTGGGTAAGTGGGGGCAAAATGGGAAAAATAGTGGAGAAAAAGTGTAGGTTTAGGTGGTTTCTACGGTCGTGTTGGTGTGCCATGGTCGTGATGGGGGTTGCATGGCACGGTCGTGGGCAGTGGAATGACCGAGGTGGAAGGTGGAGTTGAGGTGTACGTGTTTATGGTGGCGACGGGTGTGGCGGGTGCCACGGTCGTGTTGGGTAGAGGGTACCACGACTGTGTTGTAGGAGGTAGCCACGGGCAAGGTCACTCTGAGGTAGTCTTATCTTCAGCTCACCACGGTCGTGGTGTTCACCATAGGCGAGGTGGCCTTCAAGGGCCACAGTCGTGTTGATGGCCACAACCGTGGTCATTCACGTGGAAAATGAGTCGAGTCCCTGTTGATTTTTGGGGTCTTCATGAATAAATCTCCACACTCATTTTGTTGACTACGAGCGAGCTGGGAAGCCTTGGCCACAGCCATTTTGCTGACCACCATTGTGGTTACTTCAGTGACCACGATCATTTTGATGACCATGGTCGTGGTCCTCATATACAAACTTGGCGACTTCCCTGTAACTTTTGGAGCTTAATTCCCCACGACTGTAGTGATTTTCCACGACCATTTTGGGGCTTCTTGGTGTTGATCTCCACTTCAACTTCTTCATTTAACATCCTTTTGCTTTGAATTGGTTCTTGTGCATTCGAAGAGCGCTCGGAGAAGAAGTAGGTTCAATATTAGGGCACAATAAACCAAAGATGTTCTTCGTCTCTCTCCCATGCATCAATGCATGCATATGTGCCCTGAAAAACACACAAGAGAGGCATAAGTTCATTTATCATGAAAGATCATATTGGAGGATAAAGCTTGTAATCTATAATGTTTAGATGTGATTGTCATGCCAAAAGACACAGGATGAAGCCCTAAAATAGGACCGCATCAGTGGGATTTCGGTTTTCACTCCCATAAGAATGTGTTGCATTCATCTCTTTAGGTAATTGTGTCCACTACTTGCATATAATCAATAAATTAATTATTTTTACTGAAACCAGGAGGCAATTTTATTAATCCTACCCTCCTCATGTAGGCAAAAAAAATAGATTGGTATACATCTACTGCTCATCAACCCCATCATGTCGGTGAGGATATTCATAGTTATGGATGCATGTCATTAGAAGGAGAGGAAGTGGTAGAAGAAATAACTCCAATGTTCATGTTGTAATCACTAATAGAAGAGGATGCATGGTACATAGAGTTTTCCACCAACAACTCAATATTGTCCAACTTCTTCAAGAGTATTTTGTATGGAAGTGCCACCAGAATAAGAGTCCACCATAGTTTGGTTGATAAAACAATTTTACTAACTACCATTGAGGAACTTCATGGTGAGGGCAATATCTCATCAAATTTAACAACATCTTCCAGCTATTTTGGAATTGTTTCTTTCTCATTTCTACAATATAAGTGATAGAACAACACATTGAAGTCAACTTAGCAATATGATATAGTTTCTTTAGACACTCATTCTTCATTCTCTCCCAAATCTTGATCCCAGTCCTAGAAAAGGAGTACTCTTTAGTCTTGTCTTTTAGAGAGAAGGGAAGCATGTTTAGGTGGGTAATCATTGGTAGTGGTCGAAGATGACATAATGAAGCACACTTTAAAATGTGATTTGATGTGATTGACCGTAGAAGGTTGTCACGAGTTGCACCAAGGTGGGTGAAATGGAGAATTCTTACCCCAGAAGATTCCCAATGTCAGTGACAATGGATGAATTTAACTACCATGGAATGAATTAGTCTCGAAGAGGCTTTGGGACCAACATTGGTGACAAATGGTTAAAATAATGATACTCTTCTTCTTATTCTTCATGACCTTCATGGGAATGGCCACAAGGGGGAGGACCATCATGTGGGTTCGCCATTTGTACCTCTTTCTCGTGGTGGTCATGACGATTTCTTCTTCTACTACACCTCATCTTGGGATTTTCAAAAAAAGTATCTAGAGACAGAGAGGATTCCAAACATGTAGTGTAACCCTGCATGATTACAACCAACCAAATGCAAGATCTAGCAAACAAATAATACAGTGTCATTGAAACAAAATAAGAAATGGCAAACACATCTAAAAGAAGTCAAATAAAAATAGTGTTTAGGTCTAATCGACCATCCCTGAAAATATCATCAGAAATTATTATGTGTGAATGCTCATGCTCAATATGCAACCCAAATCTTACAATCTAATACAACATATCCATAAGTTCACGGGCTCATGATTATAGCAGAATGGGCAAGTTGTGCTTGAATCCTCACGAATGGTTTGTAGAAAGTAGAGATATAGAGTTATCTAGGTTCCTAGATGTGGAGCTAGGGTTTTTATGGTTTAAAATTGGTTTGGCTTGTTTTGGTTAAGCTACATGTCATGCAATTTGGAAAAATCTAGATTAGAAGGAAGTCAAAGCTAGAAATTAGGATCAAAAAACTAATTAATGTGAGAAGCTTTTAACAACTAAGTAGGCAAAAGAAATTAACTACTTTAGACTAGAAATTATCTATTAGAACTAGCTAGGTGAGTGAATAATAGACAAGCACGAATATTCAAACATGTACATGGGTAGATTAACATATCATATATAGTTAGTGCTATTAAACCAAACAATACATGTAGGTTCTAACTAGAGGTCCTACCCTACCAGTTGGCCATTTGTGGTATGGGCGATATTTGAGAACTAGTCCCTAAATCACTATATATCAAACATTAGGATCACTTCAATAGGAGGTACATGGATCTAATTACCACCAATCCCTAGAATAGGTTTCAAAGTGTGACTCTTCAACCTCATTTGGTGACAAGGGTTGGTATAAGGTGTAGGAGGAGGATTTTCACCTCCTTTACCTCCTATCCAACCTCTAGTGTTTCTTCTTGCCAAGAAAAAGTGGAAAAGCACACATAGATACTAATATCCCTCACCTATAGTAGTTTAGATATATATTAGGGTGGAAAGGGAATATAGAAAAGGTTATACAAGGAACTTGGGTATTTTTGTGAACCAATCCTTCTTGTCCCTCTTTTCCCTATGCTTTAAGTGGTTCTAGAGCTCAAACACAAAAGAGACCAACATGGACAAAGAACAAGACAGGAAAAAAACACGAATCAACCAAAAATATTGTTTCACATGAATATTCTCAAATGACTTGGTATCATAGTCCCACATTTACCCCCAACAACCCACAAGAGGGGCTAGTTACACATTATCAAAGGAAAAGCAAAAAAAGATAATAAGATAGAATAAGTAGCCATAAAAGTTTATGTAGACTCCTCCTTCACCTCTAGATATATGATGGAAAAGCTCCTTCACTCAATTTGGAGTGGCATGAAAGAAATTAGTGTTGTATGGTGGAGGGTTCTTGGGAGGGAAATGAGTTGCAATGGTAGGTGAAGTGAGCAACATCCCAGGATTTGAGGCGTCAAATAACATTATCTTAAAAGGAATGAATGGACTACCCATATCATCAAGGTGCACCTCCTTTTCAGGGAGCCCATTACTAAGAACTCTAAAGTTAAGTGTGCTCATCTTGTAGTAGTACTAGGATGGGTACCTAGTTAGGAAGTTGATCTCGTGTTATGTGTGAGTGAGGACAAAGCACATTGTTGAGGCTGGTGGTGGTCTATGGGGCCAATCATCATTCCTGAAACTCTACTACAGTCTTGGGCAATGGGCATGGGCATTGCAAATGGTATCGTAGCCATAACCCCTCTAGTAGGTGGGTCCCACATGGGCACATGGCATGCTAGTCTTGAATCATGTGGTCCATGCATATTGGAAAGGGTTATCCATGATGATGTAGTCACCCTTGCACTGGTAGTCGTGATCGCAAACAGGGTGTCCATGGCCCATTCTGGGTCTGCACTTAATTGAGGAAATATTATGACACCATATAGTTGAGCCTTGACAAGAAAGTCAAGAGTCTAAGCGGGGGAATTGTAACTTCCCATGATTTGAGGCCTCGAATAAAATTATCTTAAAAGGAGTGATTGGACTACACATATCACCAAGGTGCACCTCATTTTCAGGGAGCCCATCACTAAGAACTCACAAGTTAAGCATGCTCTGGTTGGAGAAGTACTAGGATGGGTGAATAGTGGGGAAGTCAATGTCGTGATGTGCATGAGTGTAGTCAAAAGTCCATTGTTGAGGCTAGTGGTGGCATGTTAGGCCAGTCGTCATTCTTGAAACACTACTCGAGATTTGGGCGGTGGGACTGAGCATTATAGTGTGGTAGGCTGAGGATAAAGGGGGAGTAAATTCTTCTAGTAGTAGACAACCTCTCACCTAGACTCCTTTAATATATATATATATATATATATATATATATAGAGAGAGAGAGAGAGAGAGAGAGAGAGTCAGGCTAGAATACACTTGAGTATATTCGGAGCTGAATACACTCAAGTAGTTTTTCATGATGCAATATTTTTTTTCAAAAATCTAATCTGTTGATCTTCTTAAACATCTTGTGAATATCTTATACACAAAATTTTAGCACATTTGGACATTTATAGGTCATGTTATTAAGACCGCAAAATTATGCATTTCAAATTAGTTTCGTATGTCGATTTTGTTACCCTTGGATGAGTGACTTACACTCATCCAATTGGGCTCAAAATTTGTATGCAGACTAGTTATAGTATGGTGGTGAAGATCCATGGTTTACATTTTGCAAAAAATAGTCTTAATATGCAAACACACTTGAGTGTATTCGTGTGATCTGTACACTCGAGTGTATTCTAGTTTGACTATATATATAGCTAGTGGATTTAGGGTTAGATTAGGGATAAGATAGGGAATTCATTAGAAAATTGGTATTAGGATTTGGGGGAATACACTCACTCTACCCCACCTTGACCTTCATGTAGATAATGTGGAATGGTTGTTATAAGGTGGAATGGGTGTGGCGTGAGGGTCAGAAAGAGAAGATGAAATACAAAAGTTAGGAGTTGTGGCACAGTCATTATAACATAATGAAACCTGGCCTCATAACCTTGGCAATCTTAATCCATGGTTTGGGTGTGATTGGGTTTAGTTCTTGCTTTTTTTGAAACCTTAATCCTAAGGGTTGATAAAGCTTGACCCATGTTGTGCTCAATGCATTTTCTTTGGCCACTTCAAAACTCAGAAAGGATACAAGTGCTATGCCCCTACTGCTAAATATTGTTTTGTGAGTGCTAATGTGGTTTTTTTCTAGAACTTGCCTTTTCTGAGGTAGGCTCCCTCTGGACTATGGATCTTTTTGTTTGGAGATTAATATTTCTTCTCCCATATTGTGGTAAAAAGCAGTAGTGACCTCTCAACCTGTGCTTATTTCATAACAAGGTTGTGAGGAAGGGAAGATCCACATGTCTAGCATTCTGGGAGTGTCCTTGTATCTAGTTTTTGTGACACGTATAAAGGTTGTTATTGTCTATATATGGCACTTTCATCTCTTAATTCATTCATAGTTTGAGTGGATAAAAGTACATACCGAAATGCAGCATGCATAAGTTCTTAAATCTAATGCATGTGTATCTTGGTCTTTTTGTAGGCTTATCATTTTGAAACCAATTAATGTTATTAACTTGGACAATCAACAACTAATTATTGGTAAGACATAAAACTAGAAACAAATATGCTCTAGAATCTTAGAATTTCCCCTACATGATGGTGTGGTTTCTATAACATTATTCAGACATGATAAAAGGCAATTTTTGTATACGATAAGAAATTAACCCAAAATTTATATAAATGTAATAGGTGAATAGAGACCATGTTGTGGAACTAGAGTTTTATGATGGATGCCTTTAGGATAATAAATCAAGCATGTTACATTTTTTTTGTTAATTATTGGATAGTCACATACTTTTTCTCACTATTTTGACCTAATTGAAATACACATGTGGAATTTGTCCTTTGAGATCGATTGGAATTGTTTTGATTCTCAAACCTGGAATTTATCATATATTGTCATTACGCAGTTGAGATTGCAATTTGGTATCTAATATTTGTATGTTATTCTTCCTTTCTCAAGTTATACCCTATTTGGTGAACCTAGATTGTGTTGTTCCAGTTATGAAATGGATAACCCTTATTTTCCATGTGATGGAATATCATTTTTTTAAGTGCATATAAATTGTGAATATTGTTCTCTCAATCCATTCCCATGGAGTAACCCTACAATGGAGTTCTTGGTAAGTTAGACTAAACCCTAATCTTTCTCCCCTATTTGTAATCATGCATTTATAATGATTGGTGTAATCTAAGCAATTGTTAAGCTTAAGTTGGTAATTCCTATTTGAATTTGGTGGTGATTCCATATTTTTGGGTGGTGATGTTTGTTACATCACTGTTGGAAGTTGGTGGTGATTCCTATTCTTGAGTATTTGTTGGATGGTGACGCCCCTTCATCCTATTTGGGTGGTGATGCCCATTGGTGGTGTCAGTAATGCCTCTTGAATTTTATATTGGGTGTTGATGCAAATTTGTTTGTGGTGGTGGTGCCTTGAACACATTGTTTATTCTTTCTAGTATATTAATAATAAATTGCATTATAATCATTGTTGTTGTTTTTGAATGGCAAGATTTGACATTGTTACTTTCCATTTGGATATTATCTTGTGAAATTTCTTTTGACGTCTATTTGGATGATTTGATATCTCTCTTTTATTGGTAGCCTCAATGTGCTATTTGTGTTCTTTTCCTTATTATTGCCCTATTCTTAGTATATGCTCATAGAAAATTTAGATGACGTCTTCCATTGTTTCCTTTTTGTGGGGACTACTTCCACCTCCTTAGGTAAAGAGGGCATTAGAAGGATGACTAAGTTGACTAGGACTTGCATGTGTGTAGTTGATATTCCTTTGGAGATTGAATTGAAGTGGTTGAATTACCATTTGCATCCAATATTAGTGATGTATCATGTATCTCATGTATTCACCAATATGATTGTTAACATGTGATCTAATAAAATTGTATAGTCAGAACTTCTCTCATCCACTACTACCTTTTTCTATTTTGAATATGCTAAATTGCATAAATTGGATCATATGGTTCCCCCTCAAGTATCACTCCTTATAGTATAATATTAAAGCAAAGGCGGTTAGTTAAATCTGACTATTTTGAATTTATCTCCCTTAAGTTCCTCATATGGACCTTACCCTAAGTTAAAAACTCTAGATGACATGTTTACCCAAGAATTTACCCAAGTTGACCATGACATGATGGACAAAAGATATAGAATCATACAAGGCATACATAATAATCTTGAGTAGTCAACCCTAGTGTAACAATGCCCTATAAACTCATACCAAAGTGTAGGTTGGGTGCCAATAAGCCCTTGCAATGTTACAAAATTTGACTTTAGGGTGGTATTAGGTAAGTAGAATGATAAAGTAGTAAAATATGGAGTATCGAATACATGTGACTTGATTCTCGCATTTATTTTGGATCCACCTTATTGTTTTATTCATGCATTTTATTGCTAAAACTTTTTTCCATAATATATATACAAAAGAATTCTAGATTTTCTTAATGTTTTATTGAACTAAGCCACAATAAAGAAATGTATCAAGTATGGTAGAGAAAATCTAGAACTGGTTAGAAGAGAAATCTCAAAAGTCACAATGAAGAAATGAATGAAGTATGGTAGATAAAACCTAGAATTAGTTAGAAGAGTAATCTCAAACCCTAGATTTGGAAATGGAGTGATGACTAGGAAATGTGGATAGTACTAAATGTTTAGTAGACTACCCTCTTTTACTCCATTATGTTGTGAAGAGTTGTGCCTAGTATCTTGCTAAATGCTAATGTAAACTCTAGGGTTTTCATGAGACATTAAAACTTAGACATATTTGGTTGGTTTTTTCTAGTTGGAGGCATGAACTATGTATATCATAAACAAAACTAGTAATCATGTTTATATATATAACTCTAATACATTTAGAATTGATTAGTTTGTACTAGGTTGAATCTTTTTAAGGGGTGGAGAGCATTAGTTGATAGCTTAAGGATGGTAGATTTTACACATCAAATCCTTTTCGAGAGGTGGAGTGTTGTAACATACCGAATCCTTGACCTCATAAGACTAGAAACCTTAATTCTATGGTTTGGGTGTCATGGGGATTAGTTTAGGAGAAAAACTGGTGTAAGTTGTACCCTGTTGGACCTTAATAGGATGATAATAATAACAGACCTTAGATGAGTAGTGTTAATGGATAGATACTTGTTGGACAGTTTTCTTATTAAACCCCAAATTACTTGATGTAAATAATTTTTGCACCTAAGTTGTTAAAGACATTAATGAAGTATAAAATACAGTTTGGATACATATGTATTACAAATGGAGTATCATTTCATCATTACTCCTAATATATGTATATAAATGTATTTAGTGTCTCAAAATTACAAATAATCCAACTACCAATTTCATAATGACATAATCAAACATATCCATGTCATGTGGGAATGATGCAAAATTTTGTCATACAAGGAAACAAAGTATATTAATAAGTAAAATGACTTAAAATGGGGTAATTGAGTTAATAATGAGAATAGTTGCAAAAGGGATTTAGAGGAAAGTGTGTCATTAGAAGATAATGATAAAACAAATCAATTTACAAAATATAATAGAAACATCTTGTTTAGAATAATCATAAATAATTCCATTCCACTACCCCCATTACATAAATTCAAACAATGGGTTTCATAGTGCTTAAAATAAGTTAAACGTGTCCATGTCTAGAACAATGATGTGAAATACATTAATATACATGAAAAGGAATCATATTTATATATTTAGATAGATACATGTGTGTCGAGGTAATATTGTGTTTAAATGAGGGACAATATATATAAATGTATATAGGAGAAAATATGAGTAAGATGTTGATGATAATTGATAGTAAGATTTAAACTAATTTTTTTATGTAAAGATAAACTTTAAAAAAGCCAAATCCCAAGTAGTATAGAAAGTTATTAAAAAGAATAATATATATAAAAATAATGACTTTAAACATTGAAATATTAAGAAACGTGATGAATGATCTAAAAATAATAAACCAACCACAAAATAGTATCTACATGTTGAATTTAGTCTATGTGTCAAAATTCATATATATCAAACCTCATTTAACCATTAAAACATAAGGAGACATGATTAATATATAGTTTTAGATCTAGAATTCAACTAATGCGATCATAATCCTAAAGCTACAATTTATCTATCACGTGACATTCCTTATTATATTTCCCTATTTATGCATGAATCCAATAACCCATGTATCTCCTTCCTTTTGTTGCTTAATTGGGTTACGTAGATGTCATCCCCTATCTCTAGTGGCTTGCCTGTTTCAAACAAGGAAATTGGAACAAATTCTCCTCACTCCTTGCTCCCTCATCTCTCAATCATTCTTTGAGATTTCTTTTCCATTTAATTCCTTATACAACTCTATGTCTTTCCATCCAAAGCGTGTACCCTAACACACATAATTCAAAACTCCTTATTTCTTCATGATATTTCTCTCTCTCCTTTGAAGATGATAGTCCTACTACACTCTATATTCTATAAATGTATCATTATTTAAAGCTTCTCCCCACTTCTTGAAAACCCCATTGCCTTGTTAATTTCCGCTGCCCTCTTCTATGGAGAAGCCTCAAATTACTTCACTTTATTTGACCATTGTCATTGGGGAGAACGCCCACAAGCATTCTCCCATAATTTAATCTCATTGTACCATCCTCATATTCTCCAAAAATAGTTCATAGCTTCTTCAACTCTTATGAATTCCTTTGTGTCCCCTTAACCTTTGTTTTTTCAAATATGAGGTGGGACATCTGGAGAAGTTCTAGGTACTTGTCTAGCTACGTAAAAACTCTAGATTTGTTTGCTAAGACACATCAAAGATTGGTAACACATTGATACCATGTTCAATTGGGTAATTCTCACAAACTCATTCACCCTTTATATATGTTAACCACTACACCCATCTATTCTCTCACCATTGATGTCCTTTTTTTGGGTCTTGTTGACCCCAGAAAGCCCCTTGGTGAAGGTCATAGGTGGAACATGGGAGTTTTGAGCTTCAGGTTTCTTCTTCCATCACTTCTCCCATATTGTAGGTAGAGACTTCTACTTCTATGTTTTTTTATAGCAAGGTTGAGAGGAAGGGAAGATCCTTAAGTTTAGAATTCCTAGAGTTCCCTATATCCGATTGTTTTGTCACACCCATAAATGTTTTCACTATCCACTCATGGCATTTTCATTTTTTAATCAAAGCATAGTTTTAGTGGAGAAAAGCATGGACTTTTTTTAAAATTAGTTATTTTATTGGCATGGAAAATTAATATTTGGTTATTGGTATGGCATAAAAATTCAAATATACATGTTTGCTTGAATTCCCCTACATGATGGTGTAGTTTCTACAACATAATTCTCTAAAATAGGCAATTTTTAGGGTTTATGTATATCATGAGAAATTTTACTTTGAATTCATATAAATGCAATATGTGAATCAAGACCTTATTGTGGACTAGGATTTGACCATGTATGCTTTTAGGATGGTGAATCAGGTACGTTTCATCCTTTTTGAATCATAATTGGGTAATCACCTATGTTTTCTCTCTCTTGACATAGTTAAAAATGCATGCAGAATTTCTCCTTTGAGTTCTATTTGACATATTTGGAGTCTTAGAACTTGTAATTGATCATATACATTTTTTTGGTCCGCTCAATTGATTATATATTGTGTTGATGATAACCGTCTTTCTATATTTCAGAAAAGGGAGTACATCCCCCTCCTTTAAATAGGAGGGAAAACAACAAGGAAGCATGTGGAAAACCATAGTGGGCCTATTATACTTAGGATCACGTTACATAAGACTTAAGTAAAAAGAATTAAAGGAAACAAAACAAATAAATATATATATATATATATCTCAATACTTCCCCTCAAGCTGGAGCATGGATATCAATCATGCCCAACTTGCAACATAGTTATGCAATTTGTAAAAATATTAGTAGTTTGCTTGTGTGTAGGTAGGAAGGGGTAGTGATCTTCTCAATCATCACAACATCACGGAGAAAGTGAAACTCCACCTATATATGCTTGGTCCTTTCACAAAACATAGGATTACTACAAATGAAGGTAGCAGCACAATTATCACAATACATTGGAATAGCATGAGTGATGGGAAACCCAAAGTCAGACAAAATTCATAAGTAGTATGTGCCATTGCACGATACTCAACTTTTGCACTGGATCGGGCAAAAACATTTTATTTCTTGCTTATCTAGGTAACCAAGTTACCCCCTAAAAAGGTATAGTACCCAGAGTTGGATCTCTTATCAGATTTACATCCTGCATAATCATCATCAAAATATCCAGTCACATCTAGATGCCCATTTCTTTTATAAAATAGTCCTTGTCCAGGTGTATTCTTCAAATATCTCAAGACTCTGCATGCAGTGTCCCAATGGCACTGCCTAGGACAATCCATGCATTGATTGAGAACACCAACAACAAAGCATATATTTGGCCTTGTAGTAGTTAGATATAGAAGTTTGCAAACCAAACATTTATAACTAAATTTATCCTCTAAGGGCTGAGTGGATTCTACCAATAGACCACAAGCTTGGTCCATAGGAGAGAGTACAGGCCTACAACCAAGCATTATAGTTTTACTAAGTCCAGAGTATACTTCCTCTATGATAAAGATACTCCCTTCTTGTTATATGCTACCTCAATGCCAAGAAAATATCGTAATGAAGATAAAAGCAAGGATGGCGGAGAAGCAAGGAGCGATTAGGGGGAGACTGCTAGGATGACTTTCCACCACCGGATAGAAGGAGACAGATCTGGAACTTTGACATAGCAACAGAGAGACAGAAGTGTGTAGGAGAGTCAAGGGAAAGCGACTGATCACAATGTATGTTCTCTGGAGCAACTCGAAGGCTGGATGGACTATTCCATAATGGTCAGATCTACTGCTCCATTGCTACTCAGTCAGATGAAGGTATCTGTGATAGATGGGAAGCTCATATACCCTAATTTAGAGGCAATTGGTAGGGTATGTGGTTGACTTCGCTCCTCACATTCCCACATTGCTTAATTTTCTCAAGCTCATATGGAGGCCGGAAGGCACTTTGGAGATTCTGAACAAGGGTGATGGTATGTTTCTGGTAAGATTTTCGGAACCTAAAGATCTCAATCACGCAATGTCCAGATACTAGTTTGTTAGAAATAAGCCTTTACTTCTTACGAGATAGAAACATGGAGATATATTTGTGAAGAAGAATATTAGAGAACTACCCATTTGGGTTCGCATATATAATATCCCAGTAAAGATTTGGGATTCTAGAATGGTTGGTAGGATTGGTTTGATGATAGGGGTTCCAGTATGTTCTGATGAACCAATGAAAATTTGCTCCAGAATGGAACTCGTGAGGATTCAAGTCATCATATCATCTAAATCTCAATTTTAGAATCATATTACTCTTACTAGTGATGAGGGGACCGTTCATAGAGTAGATGTTTCGTATGAATGGATTCCGTACAAATGTCAATTTTTTGGATACTTTGGGCATGAGGATTCGTTTTGAAACCCAACCAAATCTCTGATATCATCTATAGAAAGTCTGAAGAAGGTATGGAAGGAGAAGGGTACGAATTTTGGCAATATTATTACTCAAGAAATTACAGAAAAAGATATAGAGAATGATAAAGGAAGGAATCTGGTGTAGATGTTATTCAACAACGAGTCTATGTTTCATCCCCTTCTGAGGTGGAAAATGTTGTGGTTTTTTCTAGTTCTACTAATAATATTGTGACTTCAAATTAGAGTTTGTCTAAAGAGGTAGTAGTGTCTGACTTATCCTTGAGTCGAGTGCCTACTGTGATGGAGGTTGATGTTCATGTTAACAAAGCACTTTCAGAACGTAATAAGGAGTTGATAAGAAATTTTTTTGAACAAGTTAATGAAGGTCAAAGGTCTATTCCTTCGATGCCCATTTCTATATTTCAAGAGAGCACTTATTCATCAAGGGGAAATGAAGTAAAACTTCAAGAGAATGTCAGAAAATAAAAAAACAAAGTCACCTCCAAAGTGTTTGCCTAAAGCTAATGTTTCAAATCCGTATCAGAATTCTCCTGTGAATCTAGGAATTTACCATAGAGTCACAAATTTAGTTTTTTCACCTATGCACAACAGTTTTGGAGTTTTAGAAATTATCAATGAGTAAATTGATGCTGAGGTTGTCAGCTCAACAACCCAGGCTTCCAAATGATTGAATCCTTATCAATCTCATCTTGGAATGTCAAAGGGATAACGAATAAAATTAAGGGAGTGATTGATGAAGTTAGACATTCCAAGAGTGAGATTGTCATCTTGGTGGAAACAAAACTAAGGAGGGAAGATATTGACAAGTTTATGGATAAGCATTTTCCTGATTATAAATGGGTTTGTAATCATGAGTCGCATGTGTTGAGTAGATTTCTTGTTCTGTGGAATTGTCTGGTTGCTAAAGTAAATGAGTCTGATCAACATGTTCATCTGGAAGTTATGTCTGGGGGTCAATCTTTCTTTCTTACTACGATTTATGGTCACGATGGTGATAATGATAGAGTCAATTTGTGGAATAGTATTGAAGATATTAATATGAGTATGAATGCACCATGGGTGTTAATGGGAGATTTTAATGCTCTGAGGAAGTTTTGTGAGAAATTTGGAAGAAAACCTCCAACTAGAAAATCTATGATGGATTTTAACAGTTGTATGTTTAACTGTGGATTCACTGAGATGGATTTGAATGGCCCATACTTCATGTGGGATAATCATCAAGAAGGAGAACACGTTGCCACTTCAAAAATAGATAAAATCATTTATAATGATTTGTTTCAATTGTCCATTTCTGAATTTAATGGTGAGGTTATATCTAACAGTGTTAGTGATCACATGAGAATTCATCTTCTTATTAGGGAAATGAGAAAATTTAAGGCCCCTTTTAGATTTATTAATGCATGGATGGATCATAAGGAATTTCTATCTGTGGTTGAGGATGCCTGGAACATTGAAGTTGAGGGCTATGCTTAGTTTTGTCTATATAAAAAAATTGAATCATCTAAAAATAAGCCTATTTCCTGGAACAAGAGAACAGTTGGAGATATTCTTGAGAAAGCTAGAAATGACATAATCAAAGCTGATATGGATCATGCTCAGGCGAATTTGCTTCCTTTTGATGAAGATATGAGAACTATTGCCAAGAACAGTAGAGTCACAGCTTAGATCAGTTCAAAAGTTGAGTAAAACTTCTTGAGACAGAATTCTCACGTACAATGGCTTAAGGAAGGAGATAGCAATGCTAAATTCTTTTAATCTTCTCTTAAAACAAGAATACATCAAAATAAAATCATTAGTCTTAATGTTGATGGCATTATCACTCATGATCATCCTCAGATTAGAGAAGCTATTATGGAGTTCTATTCTGATCTTTTCAAGGGAGATGGGAGAAGTTGTAGTGTGTGGCAAGGGGAATGGAATGGTAACACTCTGAGTGTTGTTCAGAAGATGACTCTCATTGCACCTATTTCTAGAAAGGAAGTAGATGAAGTGGTCAAGGGTTTAAATGGCAATAAATCTCTAGGTCATGATGGATACAATGGTAATTTCTATAAATGCTCATGGTCCATTATTGGAGATGATGTTTTTAATGATGTTTAGGAGTTCTTTCGCAATGGCACTATTTTAAAAGAAGCCAATATGTCATTTATTTGCTTAGTGCCTAAGAATATAGATATTAATCTTATCTCTAATTGGCGTCCCATTTCCTTATGTAATGTGTTCTACAAGATTATTTCTAAAATCCTAGTAGACAGACTTCAGTCTATCTTGAGTTCAATTATTGATCAAGGTCGGTGTGCCTTTGTTAAGGGTAGAAATATTCGTGATGCCATCCTTGTTACTAATGAAATATTGCATGATTTTAAGAAATGGAGTTTGATTAGTTCCAAGATGTGTGTGCAAGTAGATATCACTAAAGCCTATGATTCTGTAAATTGGAGTTTTCTTTTCTCTCTTTTATACAAAATGGGCTTCCCTTCAATATGGATAAAGTGGATAGAAAACATTTTCTATATTACATCGTATTAGTTTTTGGTAAATGGAGAGCCAACTAATTCATTTTGTCCAAATAGAGGCATTAGGCATGAAGATCTGATAGCCTCTTATCTATTTGTGATTGTTATGCAAGGATTTTCTGAACTTATAAAGAAAGAAGTAGATGATAGAAGAATAACTCCAGTGAAAGTCTCTAAGAGGATGCATCTATCCCATCTTGACTTTGTTGACGATCTGATGGTTTTCATGAAAGCTGATAAGGTAGAGGCTTCAAATTTGAAGGATTTATTTCTAAAATTTGCCAATTGGTCGGGTCTATCAATTAATTATGAAAAGGGTTATGTTTTTCTCAGTAAAAAGGCTGACAAATCTATCCTTGATGTTCTCAATATGAAGGAGAATTTTGGCCCTGCTAGTTACCTTGGTTTATCTATATTTGTGGGAAGGCTATCCAAGAAGCTTTGTGAAGGTTCAATTGATAAGGTAAAGAATAAACTTAAATCATGGAAATCTAGAATGTTGTCTCTTGCAGGAAGAAGTGAACTTATTAGGTCGACTTTGTCTTCCATTCATTTATTTTGGATTTTCTCTTTTCCTATTCCTTCATCCACTATTGAAGATATTGATAAGATTTGTAAAAAAATTCTCTAAAGTGGCACTGAGAAGAAGAATTTTGTCTTCATTTGGTCAAATGGGAGAAAGTCACTTTACCTAAAAAAGAATGAGGCTTGGGAATTAGAAAAAATAAAGAGGTGGTGAAAGCATGCTTAATCTTAAATGTGTGGAATATTGCAGGAAAAAAATATATGTTGTGGGTTAAGTGGGTCCATGAAAAATATATGAGGAAAAGATCTTTCTGGAGGGTTGATGAATCTTCTAATTTTTCATGGTTGTTTAATAACATTCTTCGAGTGAGAAACAATCTTCTCTCTATAAGCAATTTCAACATTGGTAAAGGAGATATCTATAGCTTATGGGATGATCCCTGGATGAATGGCAAGTTTCTTAGCAATCAGGTTGACGAATCTATTCCTCTCAGATCTAGATTATGTAAGTCTGACAATCTATGTAAGATCATCTGTAATGGAGGGTGGTGGATACCTGATAGTAGATGTTCTAGTGTTGTTATGCAATCCATCACAACACGTGGTATCACCATTTCAATACAGGACTCTATTACCATCAATGGAAAAGAGAATCTGAAGTTGAAAGATATATGGGAAGTCATTAGGCTCAAGGGAGAGGAGAATAATTTTTTTATCTGGCTATTGAAGGCTAAGATCCCAAAAAATTACATCACTCAGGTCTGGAAAGCTTCTCTGAATAAGTTGCCTAGTTCTGATTACTCAAGACGAAGGGGTATTCATTTGGCTTCCATGTGTTTCCTTTGTTACAATGGATATGAGGATTATATACACTTATGCTTTTCATGCCAGTATGTATCTGATCTTTGGACTTCTACATGAGATGCAGGCTACATTAAACAAATTCCTCTGTGTTGGGATGATATTGGCAGTGTAAAGGATAACAAGCATAGTTTATGCTCTGTTTCTATTCTCTACCACTCTTAGAATGAAAGGAATAAAAGGGCTCATGAATATATTTTCAAAACAAGTTATATTCTATGGAAGATCATCAAATCAAAGATTCAAGTGCTTCTGCATGTCAACTACCCTATGGATGATCTCATAGAAACATGATATGCTATGCTTTTTGTTCGTTCATTTGTTTCTATTGCTAGCTGTGCTTCTTGAGATATGCATTTTTGTCCCTTTTCTTTTTTATAGCAGTTTTGAAGAAGAGCCATTTTTTGCTTCTGTTTTCTTGGGAGTTACGATTTTGATATCCCTTTGTATAGATATCTGCCTTTTGTTATCTGTTCTTTTTTTCTAGTCTCTTTTTATCCCCTCCTCCCCTACGTGGGATGCTATACTCACAACTGATACATGTCTTCTCTCTTTTCTTTACCCTTTTGCTTTCATACCATGTTTTTACTTTGCTCAAAAAATCAAAAAAGTAGTAGGGTTTTTTGGCGACCAAAAAAAAGAAAATATTGTATATGTCCAAGGTCTTTGGTAACAAAAGCTTTATAAGATATTGCTTTGTAGTAGTAATTCTAGAAACATCACTTCCAGATAGGATTATATCATCCACATAAAGAATAAGAAATATAATGCCAGAAGTAGTGGTTTTCATAAACACAGAGTGGTTACATTAAGGTATGAAGCCAATTTTGTGCAATACAAGAGATAATTTTTCAAACCAAGCTCAAGGACTTTGTTTGAGCCATAAATGGCTTTCTTTAGAAGGGAAAATTTCCCAATGTGATCCCCCTTAGAAACATAACCTATAGGTTGTGATGTATAGATAATCTCCTATAAATGACCATATAAAAATGTGTTCATAACATCTAGTTGATGTAAGTGCCAACCTTTATTAATAGCAATGAAAATCGGAATGTGGATAGAATTAAGACGAGCAACTAGAGAAAAAGTTTCAAAGTAATCAATCACTTCTTCTTGCATGTATCCCTTAGCAACAAGTATGGCCTTTAGTAATCAATCACTTCTTCTTGCATGATCCAAGTGAGGAGGAGGTGTGATGCATAGCGCTGAAGCCAGAACTCGGGTCATTCGGCAGCATCGACTCCACCCCGTTTAAGAGGGACGGATGGAGAGGAGCCGCCTCCTATTAGATCTGGTCTCATGCACGGCTGCTCCGTCATTGTAGGCGTAGTAAGGGAGTCCCTTGACTTCCTTCTCTGACTCTTTCCCTCCTTATCCCGAGCTGGTACCTGGCCTCGCCCAATGCTATGATGGCCCTATCCGGCGGCAACACTTCCTTCATGGCGGCGCCTCCAGATCTAGGGTCCCCGACTTGCAGAGGGTACCTCCTCTGTCATCACCACTGGTAGTCATTGCTAGATGATGGGTGGATGAGGAGCTTCGGTGCTAACCTAGTGTAAGCCTGTTGACCCCCCATGTTGCTGCGTGATCGAGCACTCTCAAGGTATTCATTGAAATGCCTCTGTGCAAACATGGGCATCGGGTCCTGGCCGGGGTCCTCGCCTAGAGTTGGCCTCATCGTGGGTGTTGTTGTGGTGTAGCTATTCTATTAGCAGCATTTAGAGTATGATCCATCCAGTTTTGCTTCTTTAGACCTCAAGCTGGAGCTAGCTAGGGAGTAGGGGACGATGATGTTGTTTGATCTCAGTCCCCTCTCATCACAATTTGTGGGTGTATCAAAAGCTAGTGAAGAGAGGATCAGCGATCTACAACCTCGGACTCTCATTTGTTCTTTTCTGCTCCAGTGATTGATTTCGTTAAGAAAGCAGGTTGTGCTCGTACTACCCATTGCTGACTTGGACTATGTCTAAGTCCTGGTTGTCTTACGAAGCCTAGGATTGTAGTGTAGGTGCTCTTTCCCTAGAGATCTTAGCCTGATGGGGTGTGGCTTGCTTGCATCATCGTTGTGCTCATACTTTGTGGGTGTCCTTTATGCTATTGAGTGCTTGGATATGCATAAGGCTTCATGTCTTTCGGTTGAGTTGTTTAGGGTTAAAGTCTTATATATAGTTTTTTAGGTCTTTATGGTCTTTTGCCCTTGACTACCTGCTTGTTGGTATCAAGGTTCCTTAGCTCTTGCTATAATGGGGTACTTCGTGCCCAAAGTTTTGGTATTATAGTAACACGTTTTTTTGACTGACCAAAAAAAAGTATGGCCTTTAGATGTTCAACTGTCCCATCCAGAAAATATTTCACAGTAAAAACCCATCTACAACCAACGAGTTTACTACATGTAGGGAGATCAACAAGGTCACATATCCCATGAGAATGAAGTGCATCCATCTCCTCATCCATGGCATGTTTCCATCCAGAGTGTAGTAGTGCCTCTTCAACATTCTTAGGAATAGAAATTGCATATAAATCAATAGTAAATTGAGCCATGGAAGCATTTAAATGAGTTGTAGACACATGTTGACAAATACAATATCTAGCACCAGATCATTTCCCTTTTCGTAATCCAATGGGCATGTCAGAATCAGAAGTGGTAACAGAGTCAATAACATTAGCATTGTCTTGAGGTGGATCATCAGTCTCAGAAGATGTCAAAGTAGGGGTACTTCATGTAAAGTTTTAGAAATAGTAGGTTCAGGAATGGGTTTAGTTGGAAGTGGCTCCTGGTTACTCGGTTTAGAAAAGAAAGATGTATCTTCAAAAAGGTGACATCCACACTGACATACAAATGACATGCAACATAATCAAAACATTTATACCCTTTTGTGTACGAGAGTAGCCAAGAAAACAACAATGAAAAGCATGAGGTGATAGTTTATCATTTCCAGGTTGGTGATTGTGAACAAAACATAGGCATCCAAAAACTTTCAATGATAAAGAAAAGATGGGTTTGTGGGGATAAAGAAGATTATAAGGAATATTATTTTAAAGCACAGAAGAAGGAATTTGATTGATGAGATAAATTAACTAAAAGAATTGCATCACCCCCAATAAAATTTAGGTACTTTCATTTCAATTAGGAGAGTGTGAGTGATATCAAGAAGATGTATATTCTTCCTTTCAGCAACTCCATTTTATTGTGGACTATAGGGACAAGAAGTTTGGTGAATGGTTCCTTTGGCAATACAAATATTTTGGAAACCATGTTGCACGTATTCAAAAGCATTATCAGTGTGAAAAAAATTTGGGAGTAGCAGAAAATTGAGTTTTTATCTCATTAAGAAATATTGATAAAATATCTAAAATGTCAAAACGATCTTTTAACAAGTATATCTAAGTAGCATGAGACCAATCATCAATAATAGTGACAAAATATTGTACACCAGTATGGTTAGAAATACGACATAGGTCCCCAAACATCAAAATGAACTGAGTTAAACAAACTTGGACTTCTATCATTATGACAATGAGAGAACATTGTTCAAAAATGTTTTTCAAGTTGACAAACTGACATGAAAAGTTCTAAGTAGACAAAGTTGGAATTAAATACTTCAATTTGGAAACATACATGTGATCAATTTGTAAGTGCCACTGATGAAGAGAGATAGATTGGGCCACAAGAGTAATAGTAGTCGGGTTTGACGAGGTCTGCAAGTAATACATACCATCTCCACCTTCATATCCCCCACCAATCATCTTCTTCGTCCTAAGATCCTACATAGAGATAATGTAAGAAAAGAAGATTACACTACAATTTAAGGTTTTGGTAATTTTACTGACAGACATCAAGTTTAGTGGAAATTCAAGAGATAGATTTAAGAAGGTGGTTGTTTACATCCCCTCTCCCAATAACTGGAGAGGTGATCCCATCTGCTAGATGCATAGGAGGATGGAAAGTAGATTTCTTCATATAAGTAAATAATTTCTTATAACCAGACATATGAGTTGCATCACCCAAATCAATAATCCAATCATCTTTCGATGAAGAGGAATAAGCTTGAAGACACGAAGGGTCACATGAGTTTTGGAAATGTTTGCTTGAGGAGTAATAGAGAAAAAGTGACCTTGATCAATTTATCAAGGTCAGACAAACTTAGTTCACCATTTAAGGATTAGTAACACGAGGTGTAGAGGTAGAATCTCCATCAATATCCGGAGTTGACACTTTATTTGCCCATTTTGGTTTCCCATGCTTTTTCCAGTATTTGTCTTTAGTGTGATTGGTTTTCTTGTAGAAACTACATTATTTGGGTTGGGACAAGGAAGAATATGATCCTCTCCCACTATTATTGATACTCTGTCCTCAGACACATCCAAGATTGCCTCATCCGGCAATAACAAGGGTTGCAGGCTCCTCAGGAGCAGCGCAAGTAGAAGATATGGAGTGAGACTATCACAAGTAAACATCATCTAATGTCGATAAGGGTTCAAAGGCAAGAATTTGTTGAGGAACAACTTCATAACTAGGAGGTAGAGATGCCAAAATTGACAAAGTTGTAATTCCTCTTGTTGCTTTTGCAATTTGACAATATCAAATGATAAGGGGTGATGAAGCTTTAGTTCACCCCAAATACCTTTTAAGGTATCAAAGTGTGAGGCAAATCCAAAATTATCTTCAAGTTTTAGAGAATACAAATGCTTGTATAGGTCATATACTCGGGATGCATTTCCTTTTCTAGAATATACTTAAGCAAGGAGATCCCATGTATCCTTGGTGGTGTTGGTGAAGAGAAGATTAATAGAGATATGTGATTCACAACTATTCAAGATCCATGAAAGAACTAGTAAATTGTGTTCATACTACCTTTTAAAATATGACTTCAGTGTCTCATTCGCTTCCTCAGTAGTTTTCTTCTTGTCATATGTGTCTTCTTTTGGTGGAGGTAGATTTGTCTGATGTTCAAGTTTTCTAGAGGAGTGTGCATAATATGAAATGAACGCTCCCACAGAGCATAGTTGGAGCCATTAAATTACTGAAGTAACACACTTGGGTTGTGTTTTAGACATCCCAATCACAGAAGAAGATGACCCCATAATATAGCAGTACAAGGTATAATGGAGTAGCAAAGGAAAAATAGAAATAGGGGAAGGCAGTCACTCACACTCTATGTAAACATGTGCATATTTCCATAACTAGCAGATTCACCATAGCAGCTCACAACGACACACCGTGTAGGAAGGCACACGCCATGTCAAATGGAAAAATAGCATATTTTCCCAGAAAAAGGTCTGGGATAGATGGTGAACATTATAGAACACCATGATAAATAGAGATATGTTGGAAAGATCCAATCCTATCCAATAATATGTGGACAAAGTCTTATAGAAGGTGGTCATAGATGACCACAAACAAGATGTCGTACGGGTGTCCAAACACTAATCTTTAGGGCATAAGACCGACGAAAATACCATACAATCTTCTTGGATCCTCTTATTGGGAAGGGGATAGAAATATGAAGGAAACTAGAACTCCCTTGCAGTGATCAGTAGTGGTTGAGAAGGGATAAGATGAAGGGTGGGAATAGAGGAAGAGACGATGGCAACATTGGCTTAGAAAGGAGAGGTCTTATGGCGTCTATCCAACCTACGATGATACCATGTTCATAACATCCATCTTTCTATATTTTATAAAAAGGAGTATAGCCCCCTACTATAAATAGGAAGGAAAACAACAAGGAAGCACATAGAAAACCCTAGTGGGTCTATTATACTTAGGTCCACATTACATAAGACTTAAGTAAAAAGAATTAAAAGGAAATAAAACAACTACAGACAAATATAAGTCTTAATATATTGTCATTGCTTTTTTGAGATTATAATTTAGTATCTAAGATTTGTATCTTGTTCATCCTATCTCAAGTTGTACCCTATTTGGTGAAATTTGATTATGTTGTTCCATTTTTGACATGGAAAGCCATAATTTTCCATGTGATGACGTATAATTTATCTGAGTGCATCTAAGTGAATAATATTAACTTGATCCAATCTCATGGAGTAACTCTAGAATGAAGTCCTTTGTGAAAAGTTTGAGTAAACCAAGATATTTCTCCCTTATTTGTAAGCATGCATTTATGGTGACTAGTGTAATGTAATCAATTGTTACGCTTAAGGTGGTGATACTTATAGTGTGTTTTGGATTTTGGTGGTGATTCTATTCCATATTTGTTGATTGTGATGCATGCCATGGTTGGAACTAGGTGGTGATGTATGCTCATGTATAATTGGGTGGTGATGCCTTTGCTCCTTTTTGGGTGGTAATGTTTATTGCCTTTTTATATGAGTCAGGAGTCTATCTCATTCATCCCACACTCCTCAGGTGAGAAAACCATAACACACAGTTGCATCAGGGGCCCAAAATATAGGCCACAAGACCCCCTCCTCTCTCTTTACAGTTGGTCATCAACAAAAATGCCCCCCAAAAAGAAACGGTTAGTCATATGTATAACATCACCCCTACAACCAACCTATACCTCTCTCTACTGGTGGATAATGATGCACTGGTTATTTTCTATTTTCATAGGATATTTTATATTGGTTTTGGTGCACATTTTGGTTAAATCTCATATTAATTGTGCATGATTTTCTTTTATTAGCTTGTGATACTTATTTACATCAAATAAATATAATTTTAATGTTTCCGAATGATTTAATATATTTCTAGAACTTATGTTGGGATTTTATGCATTTCATGTGAATGTACAAGATTCTACACAGCTTGGTACTAGCAACTTTACTGTCAGTGGTACCGACATTTGCTCAGGTTAGAACATAAAGAAATTGATTCAACTTGGTAGTACTGACCCAGTGAGTTGATACTACCGACAACATCACAGGGAGGAACCAGAAATCGATTTGGAAATCTTGATAGTACCAATCTCAGCTTGGTAATACCGATAGAAGCACAATGATAACAAGTAATAGAGGGAGTCGGTACTACTGACATTCATTCGGTACTACTGACATGGCAGGATAAGGCACATATGAAATTAGATCTAATCTGACGGTTAGAAATTAATTTCACCCTAAGTCACTTCTATGACTTAGGGGGGAGTCACGCCAAACCTAAGGATCATTGTCTATTCTATTGCATGACGGCCAAGGCATGAAAGAGGAGAACGAGGAGGAGAATTGCATGTTCGGGAGGTTCTGGGCATGTTCGGTGGGCAAAATTTGTGGCTTGTGGATATGTTCGTCGGTGTGGAGCATCATAGTAATGTTTCTCCAGGGGGTTCATCAGTTTTTCTATGTTCTCCATGTTTTTCCTTCTTCCTGGCATATTTTTGTCCATGACCATGAGGGGATAATCCCTACATTCTCTAGGATCTGGAAGTAGCCCAGTTGTACACTGTATATGGATCTTTTGCATTAGTATATTGTTTTCTCCTTATTTTTGGGCATGTTTCTATAAATCATATTAAATTATCTATGTTGTGCACCATAGGTGATTAATTAGATCCTTAATATCTTCGAGAGGAGGATTAATGATTGGAAATCCATAGTAACACACATTTTATACTACTTTTCAAGAGAAGGCCTATGAGCATGAAGGGAATAACCCAGAGTAGTTCGTTACAACACCTATCTAATATGAGAGTGGGATTGGTATTAGGATAGGTAGTGAATTACGATGTGAGTGGGTAATTCTAGCTACAGGTCTCTTTGTCTAGAATCACGAGAAGCATATATTAATCTTAGGGTAAACTTATAGTGTCAATTGTGGTGAAACCATGGTCTTAGGGAATTTCTTCTCACTGTGATCACAAACCAATAAATTAGTTTGATTTTCTTGCAATTAGTTTAATAACTCTCAAATCAAAGTTTTCTTCTGCCTAGCTGATTGAAAGTAGTTAGTAGTAGTTTATTGAATTAGGTTTCCCCATATTTGATACTCGATCCTCATTGGCTTGTATTACTCTTCTGCGTACGCTTGCATTCTTTATGTACATTTCAGTCATATCAAGTTTTTGGCACCGTTGTTGGGGAGACGGCATATTCAAGTGCTACGAGTGATGTAATCAACCACTCTAGGCCACCCTCTTTATTTTTCTTTTTATTCTTTCCAAAGCTGAATTGTAAATATCTTTTGATTCAATCATTAGTATCTCATTCTCACATTGAATTCATAAATTTTAGGTACTAGTTCATGGTTTAAACATGAACCACTGATTATGATCTCGCAACAAATCCATAATCGGAAGGTATGGGTGATGCAATGGAAGAACATACCATCTGGGAGAAGATCAAGGCATCATCATCAACAACATAGTTAGGACCATTCAAGCGCCAAGCCATAAATGTGGGTCTCTACAAGATAGATCTTGGGTTCGTGGCGTTAGTCAAGAAACAGGCTTTCCATGGCCACAGTACTGAAGATTTGATGACGCACAACAACAATTTCATTGAAAGCTACAACATGGTGAAGATAGATAGAGTGTCAGTGACTCTGACCTACTTAAAGTTATTTCTATCATCACTGGAAGATGGTGCTAAGTCTTGGTTCCTTAACCTCAAGCCTGAGCCAATAAAAGCTTGGGAACAAATGATTGATGCTTTCTTTAAGCTCTATTTCCCTCCTCAGAAGACAAATGAGTTGACCAAAAAGATAATCAACTTCAAGCAACACACAAAGGAATTATGTTTTGAAACTTGGGAGAGGTTCTAAATTATGTTGAGTAAGGTCCCTCATCATGGGATTGATCTTTATGGGTAGGAAAAGATCTTCTATTATGGGCTACATTCGGGGGAAAGGACCCCTCTAGACAGTGTAGGGACAAGCTTCTTCCTCAATAATAAGCCATCAAAGTGTCATGAGATCCTAAAGAATATGGCAAAGAATTAGTCATGGGGTGAATAGAGAGAGGGCATAGTATCAGTTAATAGCATCTGAGAGTCTAGAATTATTATAGAGTTGAATGAGAAGCTGGATATTCTTATAAGGAAGCTTGAGCAGGAGTCCCACACTTCATCTGGAGGTGAAGATGAAAATTGCATGTCTGTGCGGAAATAACAATAGTAGGACAGGGGCCCTAGCAGGATAGACTGCATAGAAGACATGCTAGGCAAGCTGGTCACTCAAAATGAAACCATTATTGGCCAGACTAAGAGGGAGCTACAAAATCAAGGAGCACAGATCCACCGTATTGAATATCAAATTTCTCAACTGGCGGCAGAGGTGACTTCCTTAACGAAGCCTAGTCAACATGGGGTCCCAACAAATATAGAGACGTCGCATCATCAAGTGAAATATGTCTCTATTGTCAAGAAGGAGGAACAAGCTTCTATTGAGTTACCAAAGAAACATACTCCAGAGCCTGAGCAGGCATATGTGCCTAAAGTTCTATATCCTAATAGTTTATATGGACGTCAAGGGGGTGCATATTTCTAGTGCATTGTGTTCGTACATGCACCTCAGCAAACCCCATTCCAGAAAAAGTGCCCACTCAACAAGAGTAGGTGAAGTTTCTACTCCATAGTGGGACAATCATAGTTAATAAATAAGTGCCTATACCCCAGAAAGAGCAGCCATCAGTCATTCCACACGTAGTAGATAAGAAAAATTATACTCCAAGCGGTGGTGCTGAAGCAAGCTTAGGGGAGGAAGTTCATAAAGTGTCATATGTTCCCCCACATTAGCGAGCAGAGAAGTATGATGTGCCATCCCCAGATAGTCTAAAGTTGAGGAAAAAGGAAACACAGTTCAAAAAGTTCCTATACATCTTCCAGAAGCTCCACATCAATTTTCCATTGGTGGAGGCGATAGAGCAAATTGCTGCTTATGTACTAATTCCACCACTTGCTTCATGCTACTATGTACTAATTCCAGTCTCTCCAATTCTAGAAACTCCAAAACTTTATCCCAAAGCAACCTGCCAATGTCACAAGCAACAAATCGGTGATCAAGATTCTCTTATTCGGGCTTAGCAAACATTAACATCTGGAGACCACTGGAATCATGCAATGGGCTAAATTGTCATAAATAGATAGATATTTCTGAAGTACTTTCTATAGAATTGCATTAGATCTAGGGGTTAATCAAAACAACACATCCATCTCCTAATATCCTCATAGTTATTCTCCCCACTCTGAATAACCTAGACTGATCTTCAGGAGAAATCACCCATCAATGTATGACCCCATATAGGGATGTCATCTTCCTCTTCATTGATCAATGGATTGTTATTGATCATGTAGGTTCCTTCATCATTCAGCAAGAAGGTGATGGTTGACGAGTCCCATTTAACATTCTCTAGCCATAGATCCATGACTTCAATATGTTGATCTATGTCTTCGTATCTTCTAGAATATTTATACAACAGTTCCTCACACCACTTATTGTGTCAAAAGTTTGAATTACCCCTTTTAGTTTCCATCTCAGATACTTCATAATTCAGGAAAAGTGGCCCAGATTTTTCGCCAAGGGGGAAGGGAATGAGGACAACCCCACATATCGCGGATGCTCATCATCATCATGTATTCCATATCTCTTGTACTTATCCTTGCAGAACATTTCCCATAAGGTTCGACCCTTATGAAATTGCCAACATGCTCTGATCACGAAGGCCACGTTTGTTATCTTCAGATTCAGTATCCTTCTTCTTGATAGGTTCTGACCACCGAATTCCAATCCACTCATGCCTAATCTTACCTTCATCTCTAGTCCTCTAAAGAAAGTCAACAAGGATTTTCTCAATCCTGTCAATAATCTTTGTTGGGATGGGGATAGTACACATGATGTATAGTGGCATAGACTCCGGCATGTGTTTTGCCAAGACAACCCAGCCATGAAAAGATAGAATATTTTATTTCCACCCTAATAGTTTCTTTTGTAAATTCTCCACTATATGCTCAAAATTGTGAGGTTTAGACCCTTTTTAGCCAAATGGGCTCCCAGATACATAATATCCTCCCCAACATGATCAATCTGAATCTTGTCTATGATGGATGTAGCATCATTCTTCATCTTATCCCCAACAATAAAGGAAAATTTATATATGCTTATCCTCTCACTGATATCCATCGCATAGTCCTCAAGCAAGACCCCTAGCCACTCCAAAGACAACTGGTTAGTTGTGGCAAACACAGTCAAATCATCTACAAACATCAAAATGGGGGTGATCCTGTAGCCCCTAGTTTTATACTTGTCCTGCATATCCTGGTCTATAGCCTTCTTTATCCATATGCATTAACATGCTTCAAAAATGATGAAGAGAGACGGTGACAGGGGATTACCTTGTTTTAGTCCCCTTCTCATAGGAAAGAAACCTCTTTGAACCCATTTAGACTAACAGTAATCCATGCTTTCTCAAAAAATACAAGCATAAGGTTGATAGTTTCCTCCATGAAACCATATCTTCACGTCGTTTCTTTCACAAAAGCCCTGCACACCATGTCATAAGCTATAGTCATATCCACTTTTATAATCAGGTATGTGTCCTCTTTGTTGTGCTCTATATCATGTATCATTTCTATAGTGAGTCTAATCTGACTCTAAATGTCACGCCATTTGATGAAGGCATCCTATTTTGGAGAGATGTCATCTTGGTAAGAACGAAAGTCAATCAATTATTAATTAATTTCTCTAGGAGTTTGGAAGTGATGTTTTACATTGATATAGGCCTAAAATTCATTTCTTGTTAACCTATGGCATATGGATCAAGTTACTATAGAAAAGGCTCCTATGCAACTTATCACCACATAAGAACACTTGTGACAAAGTCCAAAGATCAGATGTTGTCACCTCTCAAGAGACTAGGAAGAAGAATATGGTGAATTCATCAGGTCTTGGCATTGTCCCTTGGTCCATCTATTTGAACTAATCAATAACTCATCCATCAATGATAGTGTTGTTATCTGAAGGTTGTCTTCACTAGAAATCACTTCAGCAATGTGTTGTAAGAAGGTATTGTCATGCCATACCATGTATGTATCACCTTCGGTAAAAAATAAAAAAAGTTCTTTGCAACGATAGCCCCCATCCTCCTACCATCCTCTATAAACCTACTGATTTATCAAGGATCTTATGCAACAGTTTATGTTTATTCCTTGATTTAACCAAAATGTGATAGAATTTTTTGTTCTGCTCCCCATCATGTATCCATTTCACCTTAGATTTCACCTTTTAGATTTTTTCCTCATAATTCTTCCATATAGTTCCAGTTCCGCATCATGTTGTGTATGTCCTCATTGAGCTGGAGGTGGAACACCATGTCTTCAAGATCACAAATCTTTTGTGGTAATCTACCAAATATTTTTGCTACATGTCTTCAATCTTTGTCTGAGATTCTTCATCTAAAGGAAAAACCGTGTTGACGGTTCAAGACATCCCTCATGGTACCATCCCTACTCAACCACCCTCATTCAATCAGAGTGATTGAGACAAGGTCTCTTAAAGGTAAAGGAGGCAGAAGGGTGCACACTCTTTCCCCTGTTATTAGTCATATGGAGGAGGCAATGATTTGAGGATCTTCCCTGACCAGATGTTGAACCAAAAAATCATTCATATGCTCCAAAGGGTACTAGAAAACCCTATATCCAATTTCTCCCATTTCTCCAGGTTTCCCTTCTATTTTTTCACCCATATGAAAGAACTCCCTTCAAAGCCATCTCAGAAATTTCCATCTTGAAAATCCATGTAATAACTCTTGCATAGCTCTGGGGTCAAGTTTGTTTGGACCTCGACATTAGTCCTCTATTCTCAAGACATTAAAGTTACCCACTATGATCCATTGTGCATTTCCCATCACATCTTGTAGCTCCTCCAAGTTATTCCATAATTTCCTTCTCTCAATTATGTCATACATGGCATAGATCGTTGAGATGAACACATTTTCCCCCTATCAATCACTCCAAGTAACTGTGACATGTTGAATATTGGACTTAAATAAGGAAACATTGAGGTTTTTTGTTGACAAAGATGCAAATCTCCACCCCCCATTGCATAAGAACATCAACAATCCAATCTGACAGTGCCCACCAACTCATTTATTTTGTTTGCTCACAAAAGAGGTTCAAAAATTTCCATCAGCATAGGTTTATATTTTGCACTCATCCTATTCAAGGCCTTCCTGGTGTTGTTACACGAGACCCCCTGGAGAATATCATGTTATGCATAAGGAAACAAAAAAAGTCCCTTCTCACAAAACCTAACACCTTCTAAAAGGAGTGTGGTCTTTGTCCACCTCTGTCCTCTCTACCCCTGTTCCAGTTGAAGTCTTTGTACTCAAATTTATTAATGTCATCTTGCCTTCTAAAGTGCCACATATTTCATCAGATAGTGCTTTTGTTCTCCCATCAGTCTTGCTATAGTCGATCCATCGGTGATAATCCTTATCCTTCTAGGATTGTTTTTGCCTACTCTGATCCCTCCTTCTATTAGGATACCAACTTCTAATATCCTATGAGTATCTAGGGTCCATGATGAAATCATCTGGTCTTCTCGAAGGTAGTCTCCTTCTTTTCCCACTTGGTCAACAACTATGTGTTGCCTCCTTCTATCCTTTTGATGTCATATGTTCGAAATTAACCTTCATGTTATGGATGTCAGGAGGTCGTCGTATGAAAAGGTCCAACTGTCTCAACCTATGTCTAGTTCTCGGTGCCAAATCATCCACGTCACTTTTCCATCTTAAATCTTCTACCTTAACCTTAAAAGATAGATCACTACTTATACGGCCAAGGGTTTCCATTACCACTTTCTAGGCCCTCAAACCATTAGCCTCCATGTTGTCATATTGAACTTTACATCTCATCCTCCAAATGGTCCAGGGAATAATTATAGGCCAAATCCCTCAACACCAACTATCAAAAGAGTCATCCCTTAATCTTTCCAAGAAGAAATCCACCACTTGTTTCAGGTTGCTATGTACTAAGTCCAGTCTATCCAATTCTAGCAACTCCAAAGCTTTATACCAAAGCAGCATGCCTATGTCACTAGTAACAAACATGTGATCAAGTTTCTCTTCTTCAGGCTCAGCACAACATTAACATCTAGAAATCACTACAATCATGCAACAGGCTAAATTGTCATCAGTAGGTAGAGATTTCTAAAGTGCTTTCTAGATAATGGAATTAGCTATATGGGGTGCATTAGAATGCCACATCCATCTCATGATACCCTCATGATTATGTCTCCACTTAAAATAACCTTGTCCAATTTTAAGGAGAAATCACCCATCGACGTATGAACCATATAGGAATGTCATCTTCCTCTTCATTGATTATTGTAGTCTTAATAATCGTGCAAGTCCCTTCATTATTCAGTAAGTAGGTGATGGTTGATGAGTCTCGTTTAGCATTCTCTAGCCATAGATCCCTAACTTCAATCTGTTGATCTATGTCTTGGTATCTTCTAGCATATTTATACAACAGTTCCTCACACCACTTATTGTACCAAAAGGATAAATTACCCCTCTTTATTTTCCATCTCATGTGTTTCATGATTCAAGGAATGAGGACAGTCCCACATACCATGGATGCTCATAAGCATCATGTATTCTTTATCTCTTGTACTTATCCTTACAAAACATTGCCCATAAGGATTGACCCTTATGGAATTCCCAACAAGTTCTAGTAATAAAGGCCATGTTTATTATCTTTAGATCCAGTATATCTAACCCTTCCTCTTGATAGGGTCTGACCACTGACTTCCAAACCACCTATTCCTTATGCTTACCTTCACCTCTATCCCTCCCTAGAAAGTTAGCAAGGATTTTCTCAATCCTATGAATAATCTTTGTTGGGATGGGGGCAATAGACATGATGTACAATGGCATAGACTATAATGTGTGTTTCACCAAGACAACCCGACTAGGAAAAGTTAGAAGATTTGATTTCCACTGTGCTAGTTTCTTTCGTATCTTCTCCACAAGAGTCTCAAAATGGTGAGGTTTCAGACCCTTTTTAGCCAAAGGGGCTCCCATGTACATAATATCCTCCCCAACATGATCAATCTAAATCTTATTTGTGATTGATGTAGTGTCGTTCTTCATCTTATCCACAATAATAAAGGAAGATTTAGATATGTTAATCCCCTGGCTAGTATCCCTCTCATAGTCCTCAAGAAAGACCCCACCCGCTCCAAAGACAACTGGTTAGTTGTGGAAAATACAATCAAAACATTTGCAAGCATCAGAATGGGGGGGCATCCTATTTTTTTCCATATTATCTGAGGTTCATTCTATTCATATCACCCCTCAAGCAAGCAAAAAGATGTCAACCACATTACAAAGGTTCATCCTCGACCAACATCAAACATGAACCCATTAACCCTTAAGACATTCCCAAGCACATAAAACAAACTCAACCACCCTATTATTCATCTAACTATACCTCACAAGACCAGACAGACCCCTAGAAAGCTCATTCATAGGGCCAGCCACCACGCTTCTTACACCCGAAGCCATCAAAGGCACAAACTAAATTAATAGTGTCATCAATCTCATTTGTATATCCATCATCTTCAGGGTTGTAACCCGCCACCACCATATACAAGTGGCTTGAGCACCCATCCAAAACTTGGCAACCGCAAGCTTGTGCAACCACCTCCCCACTGAGATGTTGTAAAGTCACTGACGCAAGGAAGCGACAGTCATTACCTAGCATCGACTGAGTCTTACACCCATTGTGTAATGAAACTGGCTTTGGCATCATCAGGTACCCCACTAGAGACAGTAGATGCATTCACCTGCTAGACAGAAACCTCTGGCCCTACAATAGAATTAGCCTGAACGTACCTTCAGTAATCTCACACTAAATGTCATGGATATTTAAACTAAAAGCATATCGTCGGGGACGAGCATTTTTTCCTCCAATATTCATGTGTAGACAACGAAAGAACTGATCCCAATGAGGGGGATCATTGCCGAACCAGCCTCCTGCCTCACAGTTGCGCGTTAAGTGCCCCGAAGCATGATAACAAAAGCACGTCATCGGTGCCAAGCATTGATTTCTCCAATGTCCTCACTGTAGACACCAAAAGCAAGCACCCCTAGGGGTACGATGATCCACAACGGAGGCATCCGACCCAATAGGGGACGGGGGATATTGCAAAGGCACTGCCCTGCCCTCCACCAGACCAGCATCCCCTTCGTGTCTAGGACCTAAAACAGTCAGGGAAGACACTGCCACCAGGGGAACATAGATACACTGACCCAGAAGAAACCCCCCTCATTGTTGCTGACTGTCATGGTGCACCCTGAAAGAAGAGACCCCTCATGCATATTGTCAAACACCTCTAGGGTAGAAACCACCCCCAACATTGGGTACTTGCCAACTTTGGGATCATGCTTCTTAGATAGATCCCCTCACCTAGCCGCAACTAGAGACACTCAAGCCTTGATCACACTCACGTCGACCACCACTGGACCAACTGTGATAGAGATGATCTGGCCCTCATCAGCGAGCTTAGGAAGCACACGTTCATCTCCCCCTCTAGATACAATTGTTGTCGCAATGGTCTGATGTAGAATGCCCTACGATCAACTTTCCCTTCGATCACCACATTAGTCGTTGCAATGGGGATGATACCAACATCGTCACAGGTTGAACGATGTCATCTGTCACCTCATCCACTCACCACTGATCTACCACGGTGGGGTCAAAGCAGGTATCTACACTCAAGGCCGGCTCTGGAGCTCACGTCTTGGACGAAGATGGAGAGGGGGCCCCTAAATGCACCCAGTCCGCCTGATCTATCTTGAGACAAGCCCTAAAAGTCGCAATGGATTTGGTTGGAGGGGGGAAGGATGGAGAAGGAGATAAAAGGTGGTGGAGAAGCAAGGCAGTCATGTCGGGGGAACCACAGGGGAAGCCCCTCCGGGTGGCGGGCCGCCAAGTTGGTTCCCAAGCAATTGCCCAAACGCTCAGGGGACATCATGTGGCCCCTAGTTTTATACTTATCCAACATATCCTAGTGTATAGCCTCCATTATCCTTCTGCATAAATAGTCTTCAAAGATGGTGAAGAGAGATGGCGATATGGGATTACCTTGTTTTAGTTCCTTGTTGATAGGAAAGAAACCCTCTCTGAACCCATGGAGACTGACAATCATCCACACTTTCTCAAAAAACGCAAGCATAAGGTTGATAGTTTCCTCTATGAAACCATATTTCATAATTTCTTCAAAAAAAGCCCAGCACACCATGTCATATTCTTTAGTCATATCCACTTTTATAATCAAGTTTGTGTCCTCTTTTTTTCACTATATATTGTGTATCAATTCTATATCCAGTATAATCTGACTCTGGATATCATGTCATTTGATGACGACACCCTATTTTGGAAAGAGATCATCTTGGGAAGAACCAAAGTCAACTAATTGTTAATCAATTTAGCTACGAGTATGGTAGTGGTGTTTTCATTTGATATAGGCCTAAAACTCATTTCCACAGGTTATCAACTTTTGTTATAAGGATCAGATTATTGCATAAAAGGTTCCTATGCAACTGATCACCCCTGAAGAACACTTACGACAAAGTCCATATATCATATTTTATCATCTCCCAAGAGGCTAGGAAGAAGGAAAAGGTGAAGCCATCAGGTCTTAGAATCGTGCTTTGGTCCATCTATTTCAACTAATAAATAACTCATCCATTGATGAGTGTTGTTATGTGAAGGTTTTCTTCACTAGAAATCACTTTAGTAATGCATTGTAAGAAGGTATTGTCATCCCATATCCTATCTTTATCACCTTTGGTGAAAATTCAAAAAAGTGCTTTGTAAAGTCAACCCCATCCTCCTGACATTCTCTACATATCCTCTCGATTCATCAAGGATTGTATGCACTGTTATGTTTATTTCTTCCTTTAACCAAAATATGATAGAATTTTGTGTTTCACTCCCCATCATGTGTCCAGTTCACCTTGGATTTCTCCTTCCACATTTATTCCTCATAATTCCTCCATTCTTCTAGTTCTGGTTCCACATCATGTAATGTCTATCCTCCTTGCTCATTTGGTTGTGTATCATAGTCTATATGAAGGTGGAACACCATGTCTGCAATATCACAAAACTTTTGTGGTAATCTACCAAATATTTTGGCTACATGCCTCCAATCTTTGTCTCAGATTCTTCATCTAAATTAAAAACCATGTTGACAGTTCAGTACATCCCTCATGGTACCATCCCTCCTCAATAACTCTCATGCAATCAGAGTGATTGAGCTAACTCTCTTTCATGTAAAGGAGGCACGAGGGTGAGCACTCTTTCCCCTTTTATCAATGATAGGGGGCAATGATTTGAGGATCTTCCATGTCTAAATGTTGAACCAGCAAGTCATTCATATGCTCCAAAGGTTACTAGAAACCCTATGTCCAATCGCTCCCATTTCTTCAGGTTTCCCTTCTATTTGTCCACCCCCTGAAAGAACTCCCTTCAATAGCCATCTCATAAATATCCATCTTGCCAATCCTTGAATTACTCTTGCATAGCTTTAGGGTCAAGTTTGTTTGGACCTCAACCTTTATCCTCTGTTCTCAAGACATTAAAGTCATCCACTATGATCCATTTTTTTATTTTTGATCACATCCTATAACTGTAAATCTACTCCATAATTTCCTTCTCTCAATTATGTCACACTTGACATAGATCGCTGAGATGAACACATTTTCCCTTGTCCATTAGTACAAGTAATAGTAACATGTTGGTTATTGGACCCAAATAAATATGCATTGAGGTTTTTGTTGACAATGACCCAAATCTTTTCCCCCTCCTTTTCATAAGAATAGCAACATTCCAATCTGACAATATCCACAAGCTCATTTTCTCACAAAAGAGGTTCAAAAATTGCCATCAACATAGGTCTATATTTCACACTCATCCTACTCAAGGCCTTCCTAGTGTTGTTACTCAAAAACCACTTGGAGAATATCATGTTATGCATAAGGGAACAAAAAAAATCCCCTCCTCACAATGTGTAACACCCTCTAAAAGGAGTGTGGTATTTGTCCACCTTTGTTGTTACGACCCCACCTCCCGATAACCCCCAATTAAGGGAGACCGAGAGGTCGAAGCCGTACCCATGACTTCCGGATCAAAGATTCGGCAATTAACCAAGAATAATTATCAAATTTTAACATACTATACTGAAAGCTGTAAGAAAATAATTTTTTTGCATACCTTTTTGAAAACTTGGATCTCTAACTTCTATCCAAACAGATACTAATCTATCTAATCCTCCTTTGCACTTTAATTCTCAATTAGTATCACATGTGCCACTTTACTGTTTGTTCTTTTCATTGTACCTAAAACGCCGACAAACAAAACGTCGGTCAGCCGTAGCTGGTATGTGGGGGAAACAATAAGCATGCAACTATGATAACAATGTAATCATTCAATTACTTATTTAACAACCAATATTACATTTTAGATATAACTCCACGATCCAAGAGTACCCTATCCTCTGTGTTGTCCCCATTAAACCCCTCATGATCCACCTATAAGTGAACCAGTTTCTAGGGTTGAGTCACATGGCACTACTCGTAAGTAGACCACTCCTTAACTCGGGATATGCTAAAGAGTCTCATGGCACTACACGTAGGTAGCCCAGTTTCTAACTCACGGTAACCTAGACCTTACTCTAGGATTACCCCTTTTTTAGCCTTTTCAAAGTAACAGAGGTGGACCCGGATCTAGCCAGTTATATATGCACAATTATGGTGATAATCATAATCACTTTATAGTTGCATGAAATAAATAAACATCCAACAGTTTAGTTGCATCCAATGCGATTAAACATCTGGGAATCCATCGGGAAACTAAAGCGGTTATTCATAATCGTAACCACATACCTATCTTGGAGATCTCAAGCAACAATTTATCCAAATCCAATTAGATGTCCAATCAAGCAAGCCAGTCAATCAATCAAACAAACATTGATCCTGAAAACATGTATAATGTCTAAATGTCACAAGCATATCCCAAACAACTCCTTATTGACTTGGGACACCTTTCTAAGGTTTCTAAGTATCATTAGGATGCATTAGGTTTTCTTAGATCAATTTCTCAAACTTTATCCTTTTTAGGTCAACAAACCCTAAAACAACTTTTCCACTCATAAAAACCCTAATTACTCAATTTATCCATATTAAGGATCTTTTATGCTCAAATTAGCTTAGGATCATCACATCTCTATTTTATTCGTGGATTTACACTATTAAACCAATTAAAAGACATATTCATCAAAATTAGGGTTTTCAAGCTCATTAATGCATAATCATGCACGAAACCCTAAATTAAACCAAATATATAAAGATCATATTTTTAAATCCTATTTTCTCTTTCATTAACAACAGGTTAATATCAGCTTGAATTATCCATCTATCATCAAATCTAAAGGTTTTTCCTTAATTGAATCATTAAAAAATGATAACTTTATGCCCTTTTCAAAATCATGCATATTTAAGCACATAAACCCTAAATTAGACTAATCACGTGCAAAGTTCTTCCTTTTTGAACTCAATGTTCCTTTTTACATTTAACAGATTAATATCAACTCTAAAGATCCATTAAACCCTACTAAACACATTAATCATATCAAAATAGGGTTTCTTAATCTTTAATTCATTAAAGATGATAATTTGCACTACATTTCGAACTATGATCAGATTCAGGTTTTAAAACTATTTTTAATGGATTCCTTGCATTTTTCTGATCAAAATTCATATATAAACTTTTGTCATCTGAGCTACGAATCTTTAACTACGATTTTTGCAAATAAAACTTTAAGTAACCAATCACACGACGCCACGTCAGCGCTTACCATGCACATACCTCGCGTACGCGCCCAACTTCAGATAGAACGAAAAGATGAATCTGCCCTCAACTTAAACGATCGGCGCTTCATACCCCGGAGGGTATTTTCGTCCAACGCCAACTCCACCTTCTTCCTCCTCGTGATGGCAGCCTGCAGTCGCCCTAGCCGCTGTGCGCGGCTTCTCCTCCTCTCCTAGGACCACGATCCTCGTCGGGAAAAGCTGCTCTAACTCTGCCCCTCTCAGGTGCACACAGGGCACCATCAAAGACTGACCATGGTGCTTGTTTGCTTGTCCGTCGAGCCATGTTTTTGCGGCCGCCCGTGAAGCCTATCTTCTGCTGCGGCGCACACTCTAGGGCGCGGCTTCAGAGGCTACGTCGCTCCCTGATTCCGTGGTAAACCAGGCTACCATCTAAACTACCCATCAGGTCACCATTGCTCCAGGGAAGCACTCACTTCATGGCTAGGGTTTGCTCGATGAAGATGAAGAAGACAAAGAAGGGAGAGAGAGAGGGTGGCTGCGTGGAACTCTATGAACTCGGTCCAAAGTCATACCCCTTTTATAAGGAAGAGGTTTCGCACCCTAAGGTGTTCATTCAAGGGAAAATAAAACCTTTTCCTACTTGGAAAGTAATTCCTTCATTAGAACACAAATTTTCTCTCTTCTTTAATATATCCTATTTCTTGAATAATTAGGAATTCAAATTTCTTCTTACTTATTCTCTCTTTCCTTGCTTTTTAATCCTTTGGTACGAAATTCTATTTCCTTTAATATAAATTACTTTCTTTTTTTAACAATACCTCATAATTCCTTAATAATGCATTATATTATCCTCTTATTTTGCCTTTTTAGTATTTTCTCTTTATTTCTCTTGTATTTTCCTCTTTGACCTTCCTTTTATTATTAGAAACCTCATGGATACGAAATCTCACCAAGAAATCTCATTTATGCCTCTTTCCATTCATTTTCCACATTTTATCATTATTTTCAATTTCTTTCTTAATAAAGAAATACATAATTAATCTTTTCTTCTCTTATTGCTTTCTTTTTGTAACCTTGGACTCCTTGGTACCCAAAGAACCCAAGAGGCATGAAATCCTCTTTGGATTTGCCTTCTAGAGGTTTCTACATATTTCCTTTCTCGAATATTCAATTTTCATTTACTATTTTATTAATTGAATTTTCCTTTCTTCATTTCCTTGTTATTGGGCCCAATAGCCAATAAAGCCCACAACACAAACATCAAGGCTATTGTAAACGAAATCCATTTTGAAGAAAATTATATCATTATTTGTTCAAATATCTTTAATATGAGAAATTATATTTCTCATCAATTGAACCCAAAAATTGGGGTTATAACATCCTTCCCCTCTTATAGGAATTTTGTCCTCAAAATTCAGGCAAGCAAACAAACAATTCAGGATAAGACTTTTCCATGTCCATCATTGGCCCCTATGTGGCTTTGCCGTACTCATGGCGTTTCCAAAGAACCTTTATTATCACATATTCTTTTCTCTGAGTTCTTTCATCCTGGCGTCTATAAACTACACAGGTGACTCAGGCCATTTCAGCCTCCCTTGGGGCTCACTAGGTTCATTGCTCAGCACATGGTCGGGGTACCTCACATAGTGCTCTAAATTGGACACATGGAAAACATTTCCCATTACTCTATCCTGAGGGGTAGGGTCAAACCTAACCTTCTCCACCCATCCATCTCTAATGGACCCATGTATCGGGGACTCAGCTCTCTTAGTTATAACTTAGAGAGGTCGGATTTTCATGTCACATTTTCTCCCACAGTAACTTGTATGTCAGTCTACTTTGCATCTGCTCATGACTCTCATTGTCTCTAGGCTCCTTTCAGCCCTTGCACAATCAAAGTGACTTCATCTACACGCACTGTGGTCCTTCTCTAACCATCATGTGGCCCTTTTCTAACCATTTCCTTAGTTTGTAAAATTTAATAATTATTAATGGTTAAATGAGGAACCTAAGCTCTGATACCAAATGTTAATTCGTAGTTAAAGATTCGTAGCTCTGATACAAAATATAATTTTAACTGGACAAAGAAGTGGGTACCCGGCGAGGTTGGCTGCTATCAAGATGCCTATGGGTGCACCGGAGCAAGGCGGAGCTAAGGGAGAAGGTTTCGGCAGCAACTGTGGCCCAGGGAGGAGAGGAAGACCTGCGCAAGGCTGCAGGTTGGCGGCCGCGCAAGGTCTTCCAAGGAGGAAGACGACCCGAGCAGGATTGGACAGTTTTACCCTCCACGTGAGTATGGGCCGGTCGGTTAAGTCAACGGCAAAAGAGACCTTTCGAAATGTTTCCTGATCGCTACGTGCATGGGAATAGAGGTGACGTGGCACATCCTGATTGGCCGGGTGAGTGAAATTTTATTAAATTCGTAATTAAAGATTCGTAACTCCGATTAGGACAAGTAATATATGAATTTTGATCAGAAAAATACAAGGAATCCATTAAAAATAGTTTTATATCCTGAATATGATCATAGTTCGAAAATTAGTGTAAATCATTATCTTTAATGAATTAAAGATTAAGAAACCCTATTTTGATATGGTTAAGGTGTTTAATAGGGTTTAATGGATCTTTAGAGTTGATAATAATATGTTTAATGGATCATAGTTCGAAAAGTAGTGTAAATGTTATGACCCCACCTCCCGATAACCCTCAATTAAGGGAGACCAAAAGGTTGAAGCCGCACCCATTAATCCCGGATCAAAGGTTCGACATATAACCATAAACAATTATTAAATTCTAACAGACTATACTGAAAATGGTAATAAAATTTTTCTTTACATACCTTTTGAAAACTTGGATCTCTAAACTTCTATCCACACCGATACTAATCTATCTAATCCTCCTTTGCACTTTAATTCTCTTTTAGTATCACATGTGCCACTTTATTGTTTGTTCTTTTCATTGTACCTAAAACGCCGACAAACAAAACGTCGGTCAGCTGTAGCTGGTATGTGGGGGAAACGATAAACACGCAACTATGATAACAATGTAATCAATCAATTACTTATTTAACAACCAATATTACGTTTTAGATATAACTCCGCGATCCAAGAGTACCCTATCCTCTGTGTTGCCCCCATTAAACCCCTCATGATCCACCTATAAGTGAACCAGTTTCTAGGGTTGAGTCACATGGCACTACTCGTAAGTAGAACACTCCTTAACTCGGGATATGCTAAAGAGTATCATGGCACTACACGTAGGTAGCCCAGTTTCTAACTCACGGTAACCTAGACCTTGCTCTAGGATTACCCCTTTTTTAGCCTTTTCAAAGTAACAGAGGTGGACCCGGATCTATCCAGTTATATATGCACATTTATAGTGATAATCATAGTCACTTTATAGTTGCATGAAATAAATAAACATCCAACAGTTTAGTTGCATTCAATGCGATTAATCATCCGAGAATCCATCGGGAAACTATAGTGGTTATTCATAATCGTAACCACATACCTGTCTTGGAGATCTCAAGCAACAATTTATCCAAATCCCACTAGATGTCCAACCAAGCAAGCCAATCAATCAATCAAGCAAACATTGATCCTGAAAACATGTATCATTGTCACAAGCATATCCCAAACAACCCCTTATTGACTTGGGACACCTTTCTAAGGTTTCTAAGTCTCATTAGGATACATTAGGGTTTCTTAGATTAATTTCTCAAACTTTATCCTTTTTAGGTCAACAAACCCTAAAACAACTTTTCCCACTCATAAAAACCCTAATTATTCAAATTATCCACATTAAGGATCTTTTATGCTCAAATTGGCTTAGGATCATTATATCCCTATTCATTCACGGATTTGAACAATTAAAACAATTACAATACATATTCACCTAAATTAGGGTTTTCAAGCCCATTAATGCATATTCATGCACATGAAACCCTAAATTAAGCCATTCATGCAAAAATATCATCTTTTAACAACATATTTCCTTATTTTCGATTTAAACATGATTTCTCTTTATTTACCCTAAATTAGGGTTTCCACAAGTATTATTCTTCATACATAAACTAAAACTCTAAATTAGACTAATCATGTGCAAAGTCCTTCCTTTTTTTAACATATTGTACCTTTTTACATTTAACATGTTAACATCAACTCTAATGACCCATTAAACCCTATTAAACTCATTAATCATATCCACATAGGGTTTCTTAATCTTTAATCCATTAAAGATGATGATTTACACTACTTTTCGATCTATGATCAGATTCAGGCTATAAAATTATTTTTAATGGATTCCTTGCGTTCTTCTGATAAAAATTCATATAAGGTTCATTTTAAGCCGAGTTTCCTAGCAAATTCTACACTTTTCGCAAGATATACAATTTCTGACCAATCGTGGATTGACACCTCAGCTTTAATGTTTATTAGCAACCCGTTAAAAGAAATATAACCAATTTACCTCCTTACCCTCACGTAAGTGGCCGGCGATGCATGGCGCGGAGGGGTAAAGTCGTCAAATCAGGCTGATCTTCTTCTACCTCTGTCTCAGGTCACAGTCGTCGTCTGCAGTCCGATGCGGCGCGCAGTCCATCTTCCTCCGATGTTGGCGACACGAGGCAAGCTTGGGGGAGGGTATCTGCACCTCCGTAGACCCTTGCCGGAGCTATCATGACCCTCAACGGAGGGGTTCCTCGACTGGCGACGGGTGAGATAGACTCTGTTGTCTCGATGGTTGCAGCAAGCCCAAAGCTCTAGGGCAAGGCTTCGGCAGCACTACTGGAGCATGGGTAGTCGAACGGGTTCGTCTTGTGATTGTGCACCTCTTGGCTACGTCCTCCGGTGACCTCAGTCATCAAACCCGGCCTCCATGCCATCGGAAATGGCTGAAGAAGGAGGAGGGCGCCGAGGTCTGCTAGGGTGGTATTTGCATTGATTATGGGAGCAAGTTGGGCAACGCAACCCCTCCTTTTATAGTCGGGGCACTCGATTTTCTCCCCACACTTCTCCCACACGAATAGGAGACCACAGGTCTTCGATTTCCATTAGGAAACAAGAAGGATAGTTTCCTTCTTCTATTATTTGATAAAACCCCATAATAGAAAAATAAATATATATTTTCCTCAAAGCTCCTTTTCATACCAAAAGAAATTGGAGAAGTCGAATTATGGTGTTTCCCTTTATTGTAACAAAAGTTAACTCGGATTACCCCCATATCTTTATGATTCTCAATTTCCAAAATAACACTTAAACATTTATTAGATAAATTACTTAAGCCATAAGGTATCTTGGAAACATCTGGATTTTCTCCCACGATCTTAAATTGGAATTATCTCTGATCCAGAATTATCTTGATCATTAATCTTGTGTACGAAATCCCCTTTCTTTCCTAGTTTGATTCTCAAGGACTTATATGTAAACTTTTAATTAAAATTCACATATTCTTTTCTTCTTTTATCCTTTTAATTCCAAACTTTAAGAGAAAGTTCATAATGGCTTAAACTTATTATGTGTCAAATTTGGAACTCCATCTCAAGGGCTATCTAAAGCATATTTTCTTTCTCATATTCTTTCATTTTCTTTATTAAGATATCTCTTTTTAACAATACCTCACAATTCATTAATAATGTATTCACATTATCTTCTTATTCCATATTATTGGTATTTTCTCTTTTATTTTTCCTCACTGGTATTCCTTTTATCATTAGGAATCCTTGGGATACAAAATTTCCCCAAGAAATCTCATCTATACCTCTTTTCACTTATTTTCCACATTTTCTCATTGTTTTCAATTTCTTTCTTAATAAAGAAATACATAATTAATCTTTTCTTTTCTTATTGTTTTCTTTATGCAACTTTGGACTCCTTGGTACCCAAGGAACCCAAGAGGCACGAAATCCTCTTGGGATTTGCCTTCTAGACGTTTCTACATATTCAATTATTCATTTACTAATTGAATTTTCTTTGTTATTTCCTTGTTATTGGGCCCAATAGCCAATAAAGCCCACAACACAAACATCAAGGCTATTGTAAACGAAATCCATTTATTTGAAGCAAATTATATCATTATTTGTTCAAATATCTTTAATATGAGAAATTACATTTCTCACCAATTGAACCCAAAAATTGGGGTTGTAACATCCTTCCCCTCTTATAGGAATTTTGTCCTCAAAATTCAAGCAAGCAAACAAACAATTCAGGATAAGACTTTTCCATGTCCATCATTGGCCCCTATGTGGCTTTACCGTACTCATGGCGCTTCCACAGAACCTTTATCATCACGTATTCTTTTCTCTGAGTCCTTTCATCCTGGCGTCTATAAACTGCACAGGTGACTCAGGCCATGTCAGCCTCCCTTGGGGCTCACTAGGTTCATTGCTCAGCACATGGTCGGGGTACCTCACATAGTGCTCTAAATTGGACACATGGAAAACATCTCGCATTACTCTATCCTAAGGGTTAGGGTTAAAACCTAACCATCTCCGCCCATCCATCTCTAATGGACCCATGTATCGGGGACTCAGCTTTCTCGGCTGCAGCTCAGAGGGGTCGAATTCTCACATTATATTCTCCCACAGTGCACTGCATGTTAGTCTACTTTGCATCTGCTCACAACTCTCGTCATCTCTAGGCTCCTTTCAGCCATTGTATGATCAAAGTGACTTCATCTACATGCACTGTGGTCCCTTTACCACCATGTGGCCCTTTTCTAACCATTATGTGGTCATTTCACCAACATCACCTTACTGAAGTGGTGACCGACATAACCTCCCTTACAAAGCTTCTTATAAAATCCGATACTGGCTATGGTGATCATCATCACACATTTTTTTATAGGAAAAGAACTATCTCTAGCCATCACCCTGAACAAGCACATATGCTCTCATTAAACCCTTTAGTCTGGATCATACTAACCATAGTTAGGGGTGATAAACTATACTAACATTGAGTTCTTCATGTACCTACTTCCACCTTTTGGAAGGGAACCTTTAGGTCAAACTCAAAAACCTTTGAACTCGCTTCATGGTGTAGTCGAACCATCTCTCTCATGGGTAGTTCAACTAGATCTGTCCCTTGACATAACTCTTTCTTTCTTATGTCCTCTAGGTTAAGGCGATCTACCATAACCCATATTGTATCCCGACCTTCTTTGACCCAGGGAAGACCTATCACAACATCCATAGTGTTGAGCTCTCATTCCCTCTCAGGGATTCTTTTGTCCTCTATATCGATACACTGGGTTACTGGGGTTCGTCCTTTACCTCCTGGCTTGCATGGTCTTAAACCACATGCAACTTCATCTTAAGCATCTAAAGTGCTATTTCCATTTTCCATGGTGTATCATGATTTCCTGTATGTCATGATTCTTTCAAGATCGACCACTCTAGTTGGGGTTTCATCACCTTCTTTTCCAAAGAAGTGTACTTGAGGTTCTACCACCATCCTTTCATTGTATCAAGGACTAGACTGGCTAACCAAACAACCATTAACTTTCCAATGTATCTTGTTACATCTGAGTGTTACCCAAACAACTCTCCTTTTCGAACTTAGGGTTAGCCAAGCAACCTCTTCTAGCTTCTAGTCCAACAAGTCAGATGTATCTTTAACCAGAGCATCCATTATCACTTCACATTCTTAGGTATTAGGTAACATTGAAGACATACACTTTCATGTATTTTACTTATCATCTCACCTCAAACTCTATGTCTATCTTCATTAAGAACACTCTTTGATTTCATCATCATGGTGATCAACTCAACCTGGTAAACTTGTAAGTTCTTTATATCTCATGATAAAAACATCCTCATAAGGTGACCACCTCATTCCTCTTAGTGTTTGCAAACCATCCATGTATCACTCACCTTACCGGGGTAGGTTATCTTCTCTATCCCAATTCCTTGTGGCAACGTTCCAACCTACATCATCTCTTATCCTTGGTGTATGGCATGCGTAATGTCCTATCTCTCACTCCCATAACAAAAGGAAATAAGCATTTGGCTGCAGTCCAAATACAAAGTTCTTCCTATTCCAAGAGTAGAGATGGTACATCCCACCTTGCCAAAACACCTTTACATCTAAGTTGCAACGTGCCACATATGTCTCTATAGCACGGACATCATGATAACCAACAAATCTTAAACCTACTGAGATTTATATCCCTGGTCATCTCCTCTAGGTCTATAGGGTGTCGGCTCTTTTGGGGTCATCCCTCTTCCCTCATGCATCAAGGGAGTGCCCTACCCATCTGCCCTTTGGGTCCCATGAGTTCATGAAGGTGATCAATCTCCTAACCCATGGCCCTCAGACAATGATAGTTGTTACCTCCCGACCCTATGGTCATGTGCTACTGGGGAATTAGGCAGCTCCTACTTTCATCAGTCTTATCCCTACCTGGCCCTAGGATAGACTTAGGACTCTCCATTATAGTACATGTTCACTTAGAACCTTACCCAAGTCTTCATCATCTCTCTTTCTGCCTTCATGGACTAGCTTTCATCCTTTCATAGGGATCATGGAAACCTGCTTACATTGGTCAAGCCCCATACCGGTTACCACCATGGTAACTCATTCATAAGAAGTTAGAGATGGATATCTATGGGTCTACAGGTTCATTCTCAAACCATGTACTTTTCACTTAGCTTCTCAAGATCCTATGAGACCTCTTTAGGTTACCTTAAACCAACAAAACTGATATACACCCTACCAAAGGGGTCCCTCTCCCAGGATGGGAGGAAAACTATCTCTTGACAACAAGGTCACCAAAAGCTCTTAAGTCTAGGGTTTACATCCACATGAGCCCACTTCACCCTAGCAAGCAGATCACCTACTAAACCATGCTAGGTCATACTTGTCCTCTGTCCTCAATGTTGGATCACGGTCATACCTTCCTTTATCATCAACCTAGTGGTGTGGGGTTCATCATACATACCTTAAACTTAAGGGACTTCCCTTTTCCTCTATACATGAGGAGTACCATGCTCGAAACCATAGAAACTTAATTCTCGTCATGAGCATTAGGTATACCACTTCCCCTCTTAGGCCAAGGAACCCTAGGTTGACTTGTAGGTCTCTTAACCACCAACCAAACATGTAACAGGTATGACATACACTTCCTGTCATCTTTTCCCTGAATCCAACACTTTAAGGTTGAGTCCTCCTCAAGGACAAACAACAAGGTGCAATGTCTCATAACCTGCTTTGATGTCTTTCGGGGTCCAGAAGTGGGGAGAACGGGTTGCGCAAGCCGAACGTAGGGTTGCTGCCGCGGAAGCAGCCAGCAATCGCGAGGAAGAAGACACCTTAGGGATGTTGGACGAAATTGCCCTCTGCGGGCTAAGAAGATGGTCCACTTACGCGGGGGTAGGAGCATCATTTCGAAATGTTCCTGGACAAGCCGCGTCTACGTTTCATGGAGAGGACACTTGGCGCGCCCTGGTTGGTCCGGGTAAGTGAAATCTTACAAAAATTGTTTCTCATGATTCGTAACTCGGATTAAAACAAGTTGTATATTAATTTTGATCAGGAGAACACAAGGAATCTAATAAAAATAGTTTTATAGCCTGAATCTGATCATAGTGTGAAATATAGTGCAAATTATCATCTTTAATGAATTAAAGATTAAGAAACCCTATGTTGATATGATTAATGTGTTTAATAGGGTTTAATGGATTTTAGAGTTGATATTAGTCTGTTAAATGTAAAAAGGAACATTGAGTTCAAAAAGGAAGAACTTTGCACATGATTAGTCTAATTTAGGGTTTATGTGCTTAAATATGCATGAATTTGAAAAGGGCATAAAGTTAACATCTTTAATGATTCAATTAAGGAAAAACCCTTTAGATTTGATGATAGATGAATAATTCAAGCTGATATTAACCTGTTGTTAATGAAAGAGAAAATAGGATTTAAAAATATGATCTTTTTATATATTTGGTTTAATTTAGGGTTTCGAGCATGATTATGCACTAATGAGCTTGAAAACCCTAATTTTGATGAATATGTCTTTTAATTAGTTTAATTGTGTAAATCCACGAATAAAATAGAGATGTGATGATCCTAAGCAAATTTGAGCATAAAAGATCCTTAATGTGGATACTTTGAGTAATTAGGGGTTTTATGAGTGGAAAAGTTGTTTTAGGGTTTGTTAACTTAAAAAGGATAAAGTTTGAGAAATTGATCTAAGAAACCCTAATGCATCCTAATGAGACTTAGAAACCTTAGAAAGGTGTCCCGAGTCAATAAGGATTTGTTTGGGATATGCTTGTGACATTTAGACATTATACATGTTTTCAGGATCAATGTTTGCTTGATTGATTGATTTGCTTGCTTGATTGGACATCTAGTTGGATTTGGATAAATTGTTGCTTGAGATCTCCAAGACAGGTATGTGGTTACGATTATGAATAACCGCTATAGTTTCCCGATGGATTCCCGGATATTTAATCGCATTGAATGCAACTAAACTGTTGGATGTTTATTTATTTCATGCCACTATAAAGTGACTATGATTATAACCATAAATGTGCATATATAACTGGCTAGATCCGGGTCCACCTCTGTTACTTTGAAAAGGCTAAAAAAGGGGTAATCCTAGAGTAAGTTCTAGGTTACCGTGAGTTAGAAACTGGGCTACTTACGTGTAGTGCCATGAGACTCTTTAGCATATCCCGAGTTAAGGAGTGGTCTACTTACGGGTAGTGCCATGTGACTCAACCCTAGAAACTGGTTCACTTATAGGTGGATCATGAGGGGTTTAATGGGGACAACACAGAGGATAGGATACTCTTGGATCGCAGAGTTATATCTAAAACGTAATATTGGTTGTTAAATAAGTAATTGAATGATTACATTGTTATCATAGTTGCATGTTTTTTTGTTTCCCCCACATACCAGCTACGGCTGACCGACGTTTTGTTTGTCGGCGTTTTAGGTACAATGAAAAGAACAAATAGTAAAGTGGCACATGTGATACTAAATGAGAATTAAAGTGCAAAGGAGGATTAGATAGATTAGTATCGGTGTGGATAGAAGTTTAGAGATCCAAGTTTTCAAAAGGTATGTAAAGAAAAATTTTATTACCATTTTCAGTATAGTCTGTTAGAATTTAATAATTGTTTATGGTTATATGTCGAACCTTTGATCCAGGATTAATGGGTGCGGCTTCAACCTCTTGGTCTCCCTTAATTGGGGGTTATCGGGAGGTGGGGTCGTAGCATTTGTCCTCTCTACCCCTATTCTAATAGAAGTCTTTATACTCAAATTCATCAATGTCATCTTGCCTTCTGAAGTCCTACATATTGTTGTCAAATAGTGCTTCTGATCTCCCATGAGTCCTATGTAGTCACTCCATCTGTGATAATCCTTATCCTTCCATGATTGTTTGTGCCTACTCTGATCCCTCCTTCTATTAGGATAACATCTTTAAGTATCCTATGAGTATCTAGGGTCCGTGAAGAAATCACCCGGTCTTCTCAATGGCAGACTCCTTCTTTCCCCACTTGGTCAATGGCCATGCCTTGTTGTCTTCTATCATGTTGATGCCATCTATTCCCATACACCTCTCCTGCTTTATAGGTGCATGATTCTACAACTAGCTATATAGGTCTCGGTTGCTTATTTGTAGGATATGTCTAAGCCTCTGTAGTGTTGGGCACTAAGTTGGGCATTAACTCATGAACATTTGATACAACTACCACAAAGGCTTCCAACGTAAACTCCCTTTGTAGCCCCTCTACATTGATCACCACCTCTCTAGAGCTTTAATTGCCACCAAGATGTCGTTAACTATAAACCTACGAGGTCCTAGTGACACCTTGATGTGTCTTGGAATGAAATCCTTGAAAGCATTCAATGCCACCAAAACACCAGCCAACTCATTTTAGTAGCGGTGCCAAACCAATGCCCTTCAAAGTCACCAACTCCTTGCATGATCTCCTCAATGAATTCCTCATCTCGAAATGCATAAGGTAGACCTTGTAACCAACATCAGAAAGTCTTCACTATCTTGAAGTCCATGTGGCTTCTCTTATCTTGAGTACATGATTGTCCATCCTTGGTGGTGAAGTAGATGCATAGGTAGTTGCTTCTTCTTCAGATCCAAAAACGACTATAGCTTCATTCAGATTCATTCTCTCAATGATCATTGTTGTCGGTCAAAGCCCCTATAGCCCCTTCCAGACCACTAGATAGGAAGTATATGACTCCCATTCCACTGTGATAGCAAGTTCAAGATCCTTTGTTTCTTCTACATGTGAGGTATGGTTCTCTGATAAAGTGAACGTATGGAGCATCTTTTTATCCTGATGGGTTACCGAGTTGACATGGTCAAGCCCTCACATTGACCGAAGGAGGGAATTCAACACCACACAATGGTTGTGAAAAGTCAGGTTAGTCATGTGGGCATCTTTTCCTTGTGTGCTCGATACTTTAGCATTGATAGCATGCCCGCTTGCCCTGACATTGTCTTTTCCAGTGGCCTTTCCAAAAACACCTAAAGCACACATCCTTCAGGAGAGCAAAAAATGGTTTTTTACTGCATGTGGTTGCTTCCTCATGAGAATAGTGTGCGGTCTTCGTGCCTTTGTTTTCCCAATATGCCACTCACCTCCTTGATCTTAGACATGTAATGTAGCATCTTGTTGGTTGTTCTCCTTCTCTAAGCCAGGATGTTCTGGTGCAAACATCAGGGCAACATCGATGATGTGATTGAATCAGGATCCTCATAATGGGTCGCTTCATGTTGTCTCCTATCAGCAAAAATTCTCCTAACTTCAAGGCCATGCAATCGGGTATGACTAATCTTTGCCAACTCCTGAGCATACCATTTTGACATCATTGTCATATTGAAAATGAGTAGCACCAAGATGGTACTACTTTAACAGACCGTAGAGGGCTAGGGGTTTTTTGGGATTGAGGTGATAAGGACCTACTTTGTTCATCCTAAAGTAGAATTATTAGTCCAAAGCTCCCAAATTCCAACAAGGTCCAATCAAGGTTTAAAGGAGAGCCTACCTTGTTTGCCTACCCTGGTGTATCAGATCTCCTCCACCTTCACACTAACCTCCCTTTCCTAGATAACAATACTGAACCATGCCCTCCACTCTCAACTCACACTTGGATGGTGGAAGGCTTGAATGGAAGATGATGACTCCTTAGTCTAGTTGGTAAGATTCTTATTAAGGAAAGTCGAAGGGCGCAACCACACCTAAGATCCCCAATTCAGATTTGATCGTCGAACACATGTTTCAAGTGAAGAGGTTCAACATCTATATCTTGAAGGGGGAAGTAGGGTCTAATGGGAAAGGGAGTGAACACTGGGGTAGCCCCTTATGTCGACGGGCTCCGTCACCAATGGTTGGGTGTGCCATGCAGTTCAAATTGCCCTCGCCCGCCCTAGTTGAACAACTCTGTTCTGACCAATATGCTCAGACATTGTCACTTTATGCACATTGCTTAAGGTGGTGATTCCTCTTGTATTTTATGATGGGTGGTGATGCCCTTTGGTCCATGGTGGTGATTGCATGAACATATTGTTACTTGTATTATAGTCTTTTAACAATAAATTACATGCTAATCTTTTTTGTGGATTATTAGATGTCAATATTCACTTTATGCCTTTTCACTTGAGTATCGCCTAGTGAATAATTACTTTGACATCCTTTTGGATGATTTGACATCTCTATCCTTGATATATTATTTGTTCCCTTTTTCTAATTATTTCCTAATACCTATTTCATTTTCCACAATTTTTTCTTTTCCAGGACTTGCTCCCAACCCCTTAGGTAAAGAGGAAAGTGAAATGATGCTAAGTTGACTAGGGCCTATACGTGTGTAGCTAATGTACCTTGGGATATAGAACTGTAGTGGTTGAATTACCCCCTACATCCAGGATCAATGATATATGATGTATCTCATGTATATATCCATATGGGTGTCTGTAATGCCCCTCCAAGCACATATATACGTCAGCGGAAGCAAATCCTATGCTGCCCATAACATGAGTCACTTGGCTTAGAGGAACAGTGAAAAATATGATATCCATAGCAAAAAGATAAATGAAACACCATGCATCAAAATTGAACTTGATTCGTACATTATTTACAATTGAGTTCTCGAATTGAAACTAACTACCTAACATGATTAAACATTATTTATACATGAAGTTATCTATATACATTAGGATCTTCTATTGTAGATGGCACCCCACTATGTATGTGTTTTACAAACCTTGACCTATTCCTTAAGTTGACCTTCATATGGATCTTTCCTGGAAATTACTTTGTACCTGCGCACATCGCACCCCCTTATCCTTCTCTTTATTTTGAGTGTAGAAGACTTGGACTGTAGCTTAGCCTTAGAACACTTCTTGGGCTTGCCTTTATCCTTGGACTCTATCTTGCTGATCTCCATCACAAATGTGTCCTTCTTCATTTGTGCTTTGACATATATCAACATGTCATGCAATAAAAACCACGTTAGAGTAAGCTGCATTGAGTATTATTATAACAACATAATAACTTGGCTATAAGTAAAAGCATGAAACTAATTGAACAGTAGATTTAGATTCACATAACTTAACCTTGGTGGATGATTAGAGTATCCTCGATACTTATGCACCAATAGTTCTCATAAGGTCTGTAGGCTCAACATCAACATGATGAGGATAAAGTAATACAACCCATTACATGATTCAACGTTATCTTGGAATAATTACTCAAAATGGTTTTATTGGAACATGACATGAACTCTTGATATAACATTGAAGCATAATATTAAACGAATAACTTCAGGGTATCTTTGGTGCAGTTAAGATTTAATTTGAAGCACACATCTATGAGTATAATTCATTTTGATCACCATAATAATTATAAGGCGATGAAATCCAATACTAAATACTCAAAGTGCATTAACATGCTTACCTCTCTCATAGAAAATATCTTAGTTGTTTTTGTGGCTTGATGAAACCCTAATTACGCCCTTGGATTGGTTGTACCCTAATTATCCTATTCATTAAATAATCATTAGTTAATAATTAGGTTCACCTTAATTTCTAGGGTTTCATGTCTCTTGAATAAAAGAGAGAAACTCTGAACCAAATCAGGCTTTAAAACTTAGTCCATCATCTAGATCTTGAAACACTGAGCAGAATTCATAGATAGTTCGTCTTCATCCGAGCTCTGTAGCAATTTCCATGAATTTCTAAAGATCTGACCAACAGAAACTCACCCAAAATCCATCAAGGCAACAAATAATCCATAGGGCTGGCGGGCCGTGTCTAGATCGCCCAATCACATTCGGCTGTGTGGATCTTTTGACCCTCTCGGATCCAGCACATAGACTGAGAGACGAAAACGCATCAAAAGGTCACAACTACCCCTATGTGCGCAACATGGATTCAATTCTGTTGAGGGGTAAAACTGGGAAAAAGGCCCATGGCACCTTCGTCAATCTAAACCCGTATGCCCGAAGAACAGGGAAGATATCTAAATCCCAAACCATCACCAAGCAAAATCTCAAATCGCGATCTTTACCTCAAACCGAAGCTAGAGAACCAAATCCAGGGCCAAACGGTGGTCAGGATACCAAGAGCGGCAAAGTTGTTGCGCACCATGGCAACCAACGACGGCAAGAAGCTGAAGATCAGCAAATAACCTACTCGCGAGAAGAACTAGAATCCCGTTCAAACTCTGGGCACCACGACGAAGGTCAAAGAAGCGGAGAAACTCGAGAAGAGTGGCCGCAGAGTTGCAATTGAAATCGTCACGAGAAACAGTAAAAACAAATTAACAAGGGGAAAACACGACTTACAGAAGAAGATATCAAATTGATGAGTTCTGAAGATTAGTAGGAGACTGGCGATGGATTTCGCTTCGTTTTCCAGAAGCCAGGCTCTCTAGAATGCTACAGCGCGGCTCTAGCAGCTTGCAAGCCAAGTGGGAAGACGGTGATGAGTTGCAGGTGAACGAGAGTAGCTGGGTACTTGGGAAAACATTCTCGATCTTCCTCTGAATGTTTCCAAAGGGTCTGCTATATAGATGGAGGCTTGGGGAGGCTCGGCTGCCCCCACGGTGGTTGAAACAGGGGATGTCATAGAGGAGTCCCGGGGTCTGAGACCTCTGATACATAAAACCCCAAAGTATTTGGGTTGAAACAACTCGGGGGAAAGAGGCAAAAGCAAAGGTGAGCTCGATTGGAACTGGGATGCAGGTGATAGAGAGATGCTTGGCGGAGAGATTTCGTGACTTTGAGTCCTAGAGGAACCGGAAAGCGGGTGAGGAAGCAAGTCTCCCAGGCTGCGGAGGACTCCGCGAGTCGGAACCCGACCGAAACGGCCATCCCAAGACCCGCGTGACAGATCATTGAGCAAAACTTAGCTAAGAGAGCGTGTGACACATGATATCGTGACCAACTTTATGAAATCAATCTAATTAATTGGAATGGTAGGTATTTAGGGTTCAAACTATATAGAAACTTCTAAATTCATTAGAGAGGTCATATAAGGTCATATTGGTTTCAAATTTTGATAATATGTACACTAAGGGTCTATAACATTCCTATGTAATTTCTTTCCTAATTTCCGGAACAAAATATGAGTTATTACTATAATCAAATTAGTATCACTCAAGTAAATTGAGTGAAATATGATTTATACCCAATTGATGTAACCTTTCATTTATGATCACTTTGGGTTAGGTTTAGCTTTATTGAGTCTTAGAGGACGAAAACGCCCCAATTAGGGCTCATATTCTTATTAATGATAGTGATGTTACATGGAGGAGAGAGATTGTGCATTATACATCAATGTTAAAGGATATTGAATTAACCATCATAGTAAAGGAGTAAAATTTATTTTAATTTATTGAACTTTGCTTTAAACATTAGATTTGGGTATAAAAGTGACATTAAGTTCTAATTGATGCATAAATCCCTAAGTTTGAAGATTAGGGGTTCCAATCAGAGATTCATTCATAAGTTTAAATTATGAGGATGTTACAGTGTCAACCATGTAACCATGCAAAATTGTATAGTGATAAATATTTATGTACGCTGCTATCTTTTATGTTTTAAACATACAAAATTGAATAAGTAGGATCATATTCTCATGCAGAAAATTTATGTAGGTATTTGGCATTGGGACTATTCCTTTTGTGTGATTGAGTCAGGAGTGGACCCCTCTTGGTTCTCACTCCTCACAATCATTCTCGGGTAGACGACATTGGGGGTATGTGGATAGAATGATTGTTGTGAAGTGGAATAGACATTTTAGAAATTGGGTGTAACAACTATTCTTGGAAGAACTAATGTTATGAGGATATGTGGTTTGTACATGGAATTTGGAGTGAAGGGGCATGTATACAATGGTCATTGCAAGTTGAATGGTCATTTTGGCCACTACTTTTCATAGTCATTGTACATCCTAAGGTGATTGTTCTAAGGTCATTATTCGCTTTTTCTAAGAAATGTAACTTGGGGCTTCTGGCCATAGTGTTGTAGCACAATCGCATTAAGGGATTCCTTTGTATACTTGGGTTCTTCACTTGGATTTTCCTAGAGGCGAGTGATTTAGTTTGATTCTTAAGAAACTTGGGATAGGTCTGGGATGAATTTGTTGGTCTTTTTGTCTCCTTGATTCCTACTTAATTCCTTGGGTCATTCTCCATCGTATCCTTCCATCAAATAGAGTCATAGATCTCCAATATCTATTAAAACATGCAAAAGACTCCATAATTGCATTTGGATATAATATAGGAGTGCAGGATGCAATACAACTATCTTATAATGATAAATGAACATAAATAAGATAGATGGAGACACAAACTAGAGCTCCATATATAAGCATTAGATGATGAAGATCCATAAGATATCACATTGGATCATCTTTATGGTCGTATTTCCTACACTGATGTGCTCCTAGTGTGGCAAGGAGTGGCTTTTCCTGATGATGCATTTTATCTTTAAATATGGTATGCAACTACAATATAGGATATCCATGTACTTGAATAATAAGTATGGCTCACCCTAGTAGTTGTGGTGCATGTGGTTGAGGAACTTCTTCTTGTCTTTGTAGTTCATCTTCAAGTACACTATTTTAGAAGTGCAGTGGTTTATAAAATCAACAAAGCAAGGAGAATTCATAGTATCATTTTATTATCAAGGTAGGAATTTCAATAGTGACGTGATCATAATTGAGGAGTTGTATTAACAAAAGATGGTATGATACTGCATTCTCACTTCTTGTATATCTCTAAGTCAATCTCTTGAAGAAAAATGATCCAATGGATAAGGTAAAGTTTTGCCTCCTTTGTCACCATGTATCTGTGGGCTACATGAGTGGTGTAACGATAACTTCAGATCCTACTAGGTAAGATCTAAAATTATTGAAGGGGTATATGATGGCCAACATCTCCTTCTTTGTCATGTCCCAGTTGACCTAGGCCTCGTATAAGTCCTTGCTTGCTTGGTAGATCACATGGTGCTTTTCCTCCTTATGCTACTCAAGAACAACTCCTACCATAAAGTTGTCTGCATCACACATGACTTCAAATGGGAAGATCCTTGGGAGGATCCATGGTTCTTGTATAACTAGTATAGATGTGATGGAATTCTTTAGAGTATCAAATGCCTGTAGGCACTCATCGGTCAAGGTAATGTTGGCATCCTTTAATAGTCAGCTAGTGAGGGACTTGGTGAGTTTCAAGAACTCCTTGATGAGTTTCCAATAGAATCTAATGTGTATTGAAAGATGACTTCTCAAATAGATGAAGCCATCATGTTGTAAAAGATGACACTAAAGTTAGCCTAATCGATTTTGATGCCATAGTGAGAGACAAGATGGTTGAGGATGATGCCTTCTCATACCATGAAGTGGAATTTCTTCCAATTTACAATGAGTCATGTTTCCTTAAAGTCAGTGGGAAAGAGGGAGAGGTAATAAAGGCATTGGTTAAAGGACTTTTTACACTAAGAAGTAGTCCATGAACACCTCCATTATGTTCTTAAAGTAGTCAGAGAATATAGTTGTTAAGCATCTATGGGAGGTGGTAGGGGCTTTGTAGAGCCCGAGAGAGATGTTGTAAGGAGTGGGACCCATAGGAGAGCCACTCAACTTACTTGAGGGAATAATAGAAGACCATTTAATGTGAGACATGAAGGTAATTTTTCATAAAGGATGATGTACTAAAATTCAAGTATGTATTGTATCATTCGCCAAAAGTGTAGTAGTAGAAGTAAATATCTAACTATTACAATCATCATGTCTAGCATTGCTCTTCACCGTGCAGGGTGTATATAAAAGAAAACTATAGGAAACTAAACTATAACCAAGAGGCTACAGAGGGCAACCTAGATACTCGAATCTATCTCCAAGAAGAAAAGCTACTTTTGAGTAGGTTGCAACTCAGGGTCTCCTATGGCAGGATCTTGTCCACCTAAGGGGTTGGAAACACATCCATAAGAGAAGACAAGGTGGAAGATTATCAGCAAAAGTTGGTATGCATTTATGATAGGAATTGGACAACTTATATGGCAAAAGTACATCAAAAGTACAATAACATGGTTCCCACTGAAAAGGGAGGCATAACATCCAAGTGGATGTCAAAAGAGTTCTTTGTATAGTTACACAAAGAGATTATATGAAGAAGTAAAAAGTACAATAATACAATTCTTGCATTTACATCTCAAATTATATAACAACAATAAATAATAAGAATTATGCAGATTGATTACAATCATCTAAAAGTAGGGTCAGAACACTTCCACATTTTTTGCCTAGGAAGGAGGTGAGAGAACTCATAATCATTTATGTAATGGTATATATATCAAGTGAGACCGCCTGGGACTAAGGTGAGAGCACCAAAATCCCCTATATAGGAAAAGTTGTATAATGGGGTCAAAACCCATAATGTACCGCCACTAACAGATAATAATAGCCTTAACGGTCAAACATGGATGTAATAGAGAGGCAAGATAAGTTTATTCCAAGTAATTCATCAAATTATGGTTTCCATCATTTGATGGAATAGTAAGATGCAAGAATGCAATAAGACTCGCAAGACAAGATTTAGTATCAACTAGACTCGCAAACTGATTTAGTATCAATTTGCATTATCAACAGTCTATAAGTTGAATATTAGTGAATTGGACCAAACGGTTCAAACATGTGTAATAAAGTGACATATAAAGCACTATGCCACAATCAAGTCAGAGAGAGAGAGAGAGATAAAATATGAAATATCATCCAATATGGCTCACAAGGAGAAGCAACATACCCAAAGATGTGTGACAACAAGTTAGGGTCAACCCCTAGATCCAAAGCAAGGTCGTACACTACCTATGAAATATTTAAATGGATTATGGTTTTCGCTCTCACAAAAAAAAACTCTAAAAAGGACCCTTTTATTGCTCTACTTTTGGTTATGAAAATTACATAGTTTGATAGATTATAATTTTCCAATTTTGAAACATATTTATTTATTGTCTTCTAACTTCTGAATTATAAGGTATACATTTTACAAATTAAGGATAGTTATAGAAAATCCATAAACAATCATGTACTTTTTATTAGAATTAGATCATAGAAGCTATACAAAATAGTATATATTATTCTTTTATTCCAAGAAATGTATTAGTTTATTTTTATAATTTATAAAATAACTATTACGAATTATCTAAGATAAATGATTTATTGGATTTCAATTAATAAGCCATCTGACAATTACCAAAATACCCATGCATCACCCATCACTTGCTTGACATGTGATAGGGTATATTGTCAATCATTATATGATCATATCTCATGCGATATCATATGAAATGTATGCGAAAGGACTGGAATGTCCATGAAACACGTGACAAAATGTTAATAGAATGAGGACAAGGTTGTGAAATCATCACTCGTCATATTCTTCTTCACTTATGTTCATGCAACGGCAACACATGCACAATATATTTTTGAGTCTAGGATTGAATCCTCACAAGCTTAACTATTGGCACCATGATCATCAAGCCTTAGCTTTGTCCTGCTCTGTCAGTCTCGCCAAGCTTGGGCTTTGGATGCAAGGGAAGCATGCCTCACTCAACAACTGCACCATGACATGTTGGGTGGAAGAGCCAAAGACCCTTATAGACACCAAACAAGAGAGAAACAACCCACAACACACTTTGACACATCCATACAAAGACATACAAAGAGAAATTGAGCAAAGAGATCAACTAAATAAGTGATTCATAAAAGAATTACACAGAGCAGTGAACTAACAACAAAAAGGGGAAAATGAAGATCATACCATAACTTGTCCAATTAAACACGTGAAGGGTTTCTCTTAGATGTAGGAGAGAGAGTGGGAGCCCAAGAGTGCTTGTGGAGTCACCACGAGCAAGGGCAAACTCAGAGAAGTTGAGGCCATGAATTCAAGTTGATGAGGTATGCTCCAGGATGATCAAAGCAACAAGGTGCCACCAATCTGTTCCATAAAGAACAACAGAGGTTATGGGATCACTAGTACAGATATCACCTTTAGCGTCGATTAAAATATCCCTATAACATCATTTTTACCGACACCTAAGTGGGTGACACTATAACTAAGGACATTTTGTGTCGGCTTTCTGGGAATGATCAAATTGATGACATAGAGCATGTTTTGGTTGCTATGAAAATAGAAATCAATGACTCAACTTACAATTCAGAGCGATCAATGTTGTAGAATCACTTTATGTTGTCGGTTCCAGGAAAGCAATCGACGTTATACTCAAAATATGTCGTTAATTTAATATGAAAAAAGGATGACACTGAGCAAGGCGGTCATGATGGAAGTACGATCATGTCAGGAAGCATGACCATGTTGTAGGTTGGGTAGCAAGGTTGTGTTTTTTGGAACACCAGTTTTACTGTAAGGTAGATGTGTCGTTAGTTTTGATAAAAAAGCTAACAACACAAATATACAATGTCATTAGTTTTCAAAATAACCGACGCCACAAGTTTTCTGTGTCATCCATTCGATAAAAAAAATTGACATTGTACTTCCTTATCAGGTAAAATTTAACTAATAAAGGCATATGTATCATTGGTTTTGGTTAAATATCGACACCACATATCTACAATGTTGTTTTTCTAATAATATTTAACACCACAATTATGTTTTTAGATAGCAGGTCTACAGACCTAGTATCCAGTTGTCTAGTAGGATGCATAACATGTAGTTCATCAGAACTGTAGGTTCCATCCTGTGTTCAATTTACAACAAGCCAACATACCTACAAACTCACAATAACAAACACATACACACAATACATCAACCCACATACATTTCCATTCTTTATTTCCATTTTCTTCAACATTTTTATCAAGGTAAGCATTTGTCATTATAATATGAAAAGCCATACGGCATCTGCAACAACAAGGGAATACATTTTTTAGGTAACATCGTATCAAGAGAAAACATCAGCCTTAAGCAAGTAAGATTGGATAAAAGTAAAACATTTCTTCATAGAATCCTCCCCATTGCCCTTGACAAAGCAGCTTTCAACCAAAATCTTTTCACAATCAAGGGTAGCACTTGCACTGGCAAAGATCATCCTCCTAGCGATGGAACCAAAAAAACTCTTGATCTTATAGATATGATCAACCTTCCACATGAAAAGAAGTTTAACAATGACATTCACCAAGCAAATGAAAATGTAACTAGAGAGATGAGGGGAAGCCTCCACTTTGTTCAAACCCAACCTTGGCAACAGAAATGAAGAAACCAGACACACATTGTAAACTAACAATATAGATAGACATTAGAAAAAGCACCAAGAAGTGTAGAACTATAGGCTATTAACACTACTTCTCAACCTAGGCAGATGAACTGGGGTAAAAAGAAGTGGGGTACAACATGGGAAAAACCCCACCAACACTGCCTAACTACCAAGACTCACCCCCAACTCAAGCAAGAGCTTGAGTTCCTCAGGTACAAACATAGTAGAAGGGAGTGATCTACACCCAATTGAGACAACTTGAAGGTCCCTCTACACAAAGATAACAAACTAAAAATGCCAACAGCAACAACCCCAAACCACTATTATGCCTGGAACTATTATCTCATAAAAGAAGGGGACAAAGAACCCTACCCCAGCAAGAACAAGTCCATCAAGGAGCCTCACAACCTCTAGATCTGACAGGCAACACCAAGCTTTTATCATAGGATGAGGATGTCGATGATGTCCACAAGATTCAAGCAGCGAGCCCAAAGTGAAGGGGGGCTGCCTAAACCCAGAGATGCAAGTTCAGCATGGAGGGATGATGGAAAAGGGTCACACAGCTCGGATGGATGAGTGTACATGCAAGTAGAGCAAGGCAAGAAAAATTTTCCTGAGGGGAGTAGGGCCCGTGCTCCTCTGATGGTTTCACCCTCTCCCCTGAGTGGAGAGGAAGATTGAAAGCCCTAAATCACCAAACCCAATCAGGAGAGGAAACTGAGCATTCTCTTCAACACTTAATTCCATTCTCATGAACATATAAAATTCAAAAAATACAGATATAGTTCCATCCTCCAATTCCATTCTTTGACATGTACAAATGCAATTCTCATTGTATTCATTACTTTTCACATTCATTCACACACGTGTATCGAAACACATCATTCACATATGCACCAACAATTCACTCGCATCAAATTTAAAGTTGCAAAAAGTCATAACCACCACAAGTATATAGAAATAATGAAAACAAGGTTTAGAAAACTCATACTTTATCCTAATCATATTTCAAATTTGGTTGTCTTAATGAAAGTGTGTGCCCACTCTCCTTGTATAACATCTATCTCTTATTTTGTATAGGGTGATGGCATGTCAAACAACTATAAAGAGAATGAAATAATTCAAGAATTCAATTTGATTTTTTCATATGATCAAGTGAGACTATTTACTAATAATGATCAAGACTATAAAGATTACCTTTTGTATACAATCGATGTCTAGTGTCACCTGTCTGACAATGAAGTCCATATACTACATCACATAGTATCTCATACCCAACCATTGTCTTGTATAGGGCACTATAAATGTGAGAACCCATTACACTAAACGAGATTACTCAATACATAAAGCACAATCGATCACTAATTAATCACATACCCAAAAATATGGGTAAATTAAAACTGATTTCAATCGATCACTAATTAAGCACAATCGATCACTAATTAATCCAACCTTGGTACAGGTCATGGCACTAGAAACTAGGGTATTCAAACCCAATCACTGAGGTACAACTGTAGTTATCCTCTAATCACATCATGTTATAATCACCGAGACACGACCGCAACCGTTCTCAATCACATCAGATGTATGAGGCATGGCTATAGACAACCTCCACAATCTGCATTGTGGATGACAAGGATATATCCTCAACCTGCCACCCCCACATACTCAACAGTATGCGCTCTGAGTTTCCCTTAGGAATACTCATTTCACCATCCAACAAGTTCTGACACTAAAGATGGTTCTACGGCATAGGGCACTACATGATTAGAGTTGCACTTGAAATGATATAAAATGTATGAAACATAATTTCTTATCTCATCATCACATGGTACTATTCACTTGCCATTCATGAGACTACACTAGTCACCATATTATCACAAGATAAAAATCCTTTTCACTATATCACATGGTATCAACCCTTATCAACATAAGAGGATTACACCTCATTCATGGCTCAACCATGCCCAAAGGTCATTAAGACCGTCATATTATCACATGATATAAATCCTTTTCACAATATTATAGGGTATCAACCCTTATCAACACAAGAGGATTACACCTCATTCAGGGTTCAAGCATGCCCAAAGGTCATTACGACCATCATACTATTCCCTGCAAGATCATCATTATCTTTGCATGCCTTATAACAAGGCTCAACAACATCACTTACATATAATACATCGGATCAGCACAATATTGCATTTATGAGCTAAGAGATAATCATAAACAATCCTAGTAGGGTTATATCAACATTAAGAACATTCCTTTATTTCATCAACATTCAAGGAATCTAGATATGATTAACACTCATCATATTCATAATGCACATGTTTAGCATAAGAAAGTATCAACCATGTGGCTATGATAGCCACCAATTAACACATTAAGGTTATGATCATGTTCAGGAGGTTATTTCACCATAATTCCATCATATAAGAATGTTAAACATGAATACTCATATTTATCTATTTGCATTAGAGTTGGGCTCAACATGATAAATTGCATCAATGTTACTAATCAGCATGTGTACCCAAACCCTAACTCACAACATCCCCATTGGATCATGGATGCATAAGGTGAAGCATCATCATCACATTCCTTACCATTCTCAAGTATGAACCCACACATAAATCATGGTGTAACCATCAGGTTATAGCATACTAGGGTTACAACAACAGTAATAGAGTACTCCATGATTGTATTAGTCATTCAAGGACTATTCATACCCAATTAACATCATTTAGTTATATTAAATCTAGGTATAATAAGCTATACCTCATTAGGGTTACATATCAACACAATATGATTATCATTCCTTCTATTCATATGAGTGAATAGGTAAGAATACCTTCATAAGGGTAACCCTCCATTTATTCCATTATCTTTCAACCCATATCTCCATACCATTATGTCACCCATAACCATTGGATGTTTAAAAGGTAAGACCATTGGTTGTTTACATAAGAAAACACCTTGGATAAACCACCTATGAAGTACTTGATTTGTTCTCTAGAAAGATTCACCATCTAACTATAGACATCCCTTGATTAACAACACAAAAAATTCCATTGAGAGTAGGGTAAAATCCATAATCGACTGTTCATTTAAAACAAACCATCCATTGTCAACAAGTAAGCTCCTTAAGTTGACCATATAAAGGAAACCATATAAATCACATTATTAGGACCAACATATTACATTATCCATCATTCCACTTTATTGGAGTAATAAACATTAGATCTTGACCACTGGGTCAAGTTCATATGTTAAAACCATCAATTTTAGTATAGGTCCGACCATTGCATCAAGTGACCCAAGAAACCACTGGTCTAAGGCTTAATTGATGCTACAACTATATGATTAACTCACCATAGGTTTTGAAGATCTGATCCACCATCATTAGTGACCATTAAGTCACCATAGGTTGTTAGATCAGCACTATATTCATTAATCAGCATCAAATATTAAGCTAATGTCATCATTGATTGATAACATTATTAGGGTACTTAATGGTTGATCATTAAACTTCTAATTGATCCAAAACCTGAAATAAGGGGGGAACGTCATTTGACACCCTTGGTCACCATAATTAGTTGTCATGAAGACAACACCATCATTTGTTGCAATGGTAGCTCCAATGGGTCATGTGTTTATAGAAGAAATCAACTTAAAACCCTAAAATTGACCATTGGTTGATAGGTGCTTAGCACCATAGGTTGTCAAATCAACCTTATCCAAGTCATATTATACCTTAGGAACAACATACACATGATCACAGGTTCATATATAACTGAAATCAGAACAGGTAACATTATAAAAATCGAAATCCAAGTCAAGCATAACTTTTAGTGCATGGATCATCATTTTCAAGCAAGAACATGATCTAGAAAGCTTATGGTAAGCAATAAACGTGGAGCAAGTTATAAAACTTGCCTCTAATGAGAATATGAAACCCCACACAGAATAAAACTTGAGCAGGTAGGGTAGAAAATCCAAGAATAAACTATGAATTCGTCCATCTAGCACCTTTTTTCATCAAATGAGAAAACCATAAGCATAAGGAGCAAGAAAGGTAGGGTTTTAGAGCTTTAGAGCAATTTCTACCATGGAACAGCAAGTTTTCGACCTAGAGAAAGCTAGGAGCAAGAATAACAAAGAAATAAATATAGGAAAGAAGGGAATTCTTACTCTTTTATGTCAAGATCACTAGAAGGAAGCTTTTTTGACCCGAAAATGAAGTCAATTGCAACCCTAGATCCTTTTTCCAAGAAGATCCCCACTTTCTTCTTACTTGGACAGAAAAATTCACATAACCACAGAGGGAGAACGATGTTGGGAGAAGGATGAAAGTTGTGGAGAGAAAATGGATCGTTTTGGTGCTTGGGAATAAGTATATGAAACTTTAAGATAAAGAAAAAGAAAAAGTTGAAGTTCTAGTATCTATCCAAGTGTCCATGGCCTTAATATATTAAGAATATATAAGTACACACACAAGAAGATCCACCACCATGTGTATATACCTTATTAGCTTTTATTTTTCTAATTTCCCAGCCAATCAAATAATTCATTAGTTGATAGCTACTAAAGGTAGCTCATCCGTGAAGGGGTAAACCCTAAAATACCCTTGGAGAAAACACCTTCAAACTAAGGTTTAAATAGGAACCTCATGGCTCAAAAATCTCAATAATGATGAGAGAATATCCAAGGAACATAATACAAGTGATAAATTGCAAAGAAAACCTCTCAATTGGGTAAATTGCAGAAAAGTCTAAAATGTGCATAAAATTGCATAAGTTGCTCAAACAGTGTCCAAATTGGACCAAATTTGAAACTTAAGCTTGTGTTATGATTTCAAATCATATCACAAGGTTATATTAGGGATATAAGAATTCAATTATTATAATTAAGCTCATTCAACTCATTAAGCAAGTTTAGGGGCCTTACAACTATAAACCCCTAACATGGATTTCGCCCCCAAAATCCAAGGTAAACAAACATGGGTACTTCCTTTGCACCTCATCCTATTACCTTCGTATGGTTACTTTCATATCATGGTTATGCCACATCATTCATACATATCTCATCTTGGGTCAACACAAAAACCCCATCTAAGAAGACATTCTCAATGTGGAATGTAGAAACTTATTGTGTCACCTGGACAACTCTAGTAGTAATGTTCAACTTTAAATTCTATCTATCATCCTAAAATTATATCTATTGTATCAACACATTACTCAAAAATCATACTTGCTAGCTTTTTACCAATCACGACACGTGTCCCACACCATTCCTTGAAGCAAACAAAGGCAATGTATCCATCCCTTTTTTATACACTGACACTAGAACTCTTGTCTATTCTTTTTTAGCATTAAATGAAATGTTGATGTTGGCAGCCGTCATTCCATACAAGGAAACATCATTCCTATTCAACCTTGTTCGGGGTGAAACAACAACACTATCTTCACCTTACTAGGATTTAAACAACCTACTTAGAAGATATATCATGATCCCATAAAGAAATTTAATCAACCCCATCTCACTCTTGTTCAACTTGTTCTCATAGCTATTGCTGCTTCAACAACCCTAAGGTTTTTTAATAAATATTGATCATATTTTTGACCATATTTGAAATACTTTGACATGTCATCATTTAAAGCTTGATATAACTTGTATGACATGACTAGAACACTCTGTTCCTCCTATTCATAAATTCTATTTATACATTGGTTAGTCTATAGGACATAACTCTAAACTCATCCTGGTCATGTGAATTATGTCATCCAATCTAAATCTTATGCATTGATATTTGATCATAAGTTTATCTTAAAGGAACATGGTATCACATATCTATTAACCAAAAAACCATCTATCCTTGATAGTGGTCTTGTCCAGCTATCACTAAACCATACACAACATTATGGAATCACTTTTTTAAACAACATTTAGAAGGTCATCATCAACTCTCTCTCTCTAAGGGAGAGGAATACTTGGAATGGTCATTTAATAAACATCTCCACCTTCACATACTTCCCATACCATTGACACATCTCGGATACTAGGATTCATTACCTTGGTATCCACCTCATGTGCTATAAGGAACTCACATCCTTATCTCATCTACTTTTACCAACATAACAAATCTCAAGACATATAAGAGGAGTCTTCCTAATTATTGGAAGGTTCAAAAGCAAACTCATCACAAACGTTATGATCTTGGAACTATAGTCCAAGCAACCTTATGCTATAATAAGCTATCTACCCTCATGTTTGTAGAGAATCCACATGTACCAAATGACAATGATCCACTTGAAAGTTGTACCCTAGAGAGGAAAGACACAAAGGGAAACATACTTCCCACATCATAGAAGCATTTTTCAAGGGTCACTAGCAAAAGGTAACCAATTCTATTTTCATTATGCGAGTTACAAATTCTTATGTATCATTTTTCCCTTTTCATTTTGGGTTCCTTGCCATTAGCATAGGAATCATCATGATTAACGTATCTCATTACTCCTTCCTTGATGACTATTTATCACACTTGGGTATGTTGTCTTGTTTTATTATATTTTTCAACCACTTATCAACAGGTAAATACTCATATTCCACATTTGCTTCATTAAATCAGGATCATCTCCCTTAATTTATTTCACATGCCATGCTAATTTTTCATTAAAATTTTCTTACATACATAGGTTGGTCTAAGATTAACTCAGGTTCCACCTTGTTCCTTTGTCATTGTTCCCATTCATCTTCTCATTTTGTACTTGTTATAGAAGTTCTCTCCATCTTATGTGGATTTCATACCTTTATTCACTTTATAAGCATATACTTACCTATCTTTTACTTTATTATCTTCTTGAATCACATCATCAATAACTCCTCTTTTTCTTATTTGTATTCAGGTTTAGATATCATTGTGTTGTATCTTTCTCTTATTATTACCAAACATTCAAGTTTTGATAGATAATGATGCAATTCTCATCTTCTTTAAGTTAGGATTGAAATATTCATACCATGATTTGTTATTCATTATGCTCTTTAGATTGTCTCAAAATGACTACTTGATCAGAGTAATCAGAAAGATAACAATCTAAGAGTTCCATACTTACCTTTCTTCAATATTTGAATACATGGCCAGGGCATCCAAGTACTGAGATTAGGCAGTATGCACCATGCTTTTGTGTCACTTTCCTAACTTAGACATCATCCTAGTCTTAAGTCCTAGTGTCCCTATAGACTCAGTGAACCTAAAGCTCTGATACCAACCTGTGACAACCTATTACACTAAATGAGATTACTCAATACATAAAGCACAATCGATCACTAATTAATCACATACCCAAAAATATGGGTAAATTAAAACCAATTTCAACATTAGCACCTATTGAGAAACATTTTCATAAGAGCCCAACATCTTTCTTTTATCCATACTCTGCCAAAAATTTGATACAAATTGTTCTATCGCCTTAGCCACAACATATATGCATAGGAGAACAATATTCATATATGCCACACAAACAAGCATCAATATGCTAACAAAAGTTCGATTCATTTGAAACACCATATACAAACTTTTCCTGCCCGGACCTGAGAGTACATGGATGACTCTAGGATAGACTAGACATCTAATCAACTTTCTCAAAGATTCATTACTGTAGCTCCTCTTTGCATCCACATGTTTGTTTTCATCACTTCAAATTACGTTAAAAAAATGTGGCAAACCACAAGGGTGAGACCCATGTCCCAGCAAGAGATATAACCTCCAACAACATTTATTGATTACAACATTTTTAAGTAATTAAATAGTTAAGCAATTTAATCAGATATAACAAATAAGCTCAACAATAGTGATGATTTACAAAATACATAAAGGAGAAGATAATAACTATCGTCATTAGCCAGACTATCATCCTTTATCTTGTTGACAATATAAGAAATTCAGTAGCATATGCATATCTAACATCATGAGCAAGTCTAATAACATATCATAGCTAACAACAGGAGCATGCCTAATTGGAGCAGATAATAACTATCATCATTAGCCAGACTATCATCCTTTATCTTGTTGACAATATAAGAAATTCAGTAGCATATGCATATCTAACATCATGAACAAGTCTAATAACATAGCATAGCTAACAACAGGAGAATGCCTAATTGGTTGAACATATCAACATCATAAAAATATCTAACAACATAAGCACAATTATCTGGATAAGCGTGATTAGCATTATATGCATCTCTAGTTACAAAGGCATGGCTAGCATGCTTCTACTATAGCATGACCCTGTGCGCTTGCGGGAACGTGTGATTAGTTTAGCCTATGTGTTGGACTAGGTCCATATACAAATTTTGAGAGGTCTGTGTGTTTTCCCTTAGGGTCACATCTAGTCACCTTTAGTTGTCTAGTGTGTGGCCTTGAGAAGATTGCACCAAGCTTTTCTCAGAAAGCTTGGTGCGCCTCTGCCATTGGTGTTGCACACTACTCAATTGACATTTGAGTAGATGCAACTCTGCAAACATAAACACATGGTGAATTTACTTTAAAATTTTATAAGGATCTACACAAATGTACTCACATACACCAAAACACTAAACCTGCAAGCGCACAGGGTTGTTCTGTAGTACAGGAGGGAGGAAAGTATAGGGTCAATCCACATGGAGAAAAGGGGGCACTAGATCTAGGTTAGTTTTTGGGCTAGGTTCCTCCTATAGAGTCTAGGGTTGAAGGGTTTGAAGGTTGTTTTGATTGTTAAACTAAGGGTGAACAAGCAAGCAATTAAAGAAAGACAAGTAAGAATCAAAACCTAATCTACCCCTAGACAGTTAATTTTACTAAGTAAGAAAGGACAAGGTGAGGCAAGAAATGCAAGAAGAGAGCAACCTACACTAAGGCAAGCAAGGAAAAGTCTACACTACACTAAGCTACCAAATAGGGAAAAAGAGCAATTAAAGATGTAAACTAGCAAGAACAAGGCAAGAAGCTAACTAAATAAGTAAAGAGCTAACCAAGCTAACACTATCTAAGCAAGAAAGCAATTAGGGTTTTAAAGCAATTAAGAGAGGTGTGGTTGTCTAGGGGATGCACTTATCAATTAGGTTGGGGGTAACATAAGGACATTATACTTTCATTTAGAGTACCAAAACAATGTCGATTCTTCATGTGGAGGCACCTTCATGGAAAAGCCACTGGAGGAGTCTTGGCCCTTGTTCGAGCATCTTGCTGAGAATTCTCACCACCAGGCTTCAACAAAAGGGGAGCATTATGACTGGAAATACATCCTAAAAAACACTAGACGGGGGGGTGAATAGGGTTTTATGATTATTTTAAAAATTATCTGAGCTAACAACCACAAAAAGATTGGAGAAGGAGACACAGGCGTTTAGAGTGGTTCCACCCTTAGCAAAAACTAAGGGAGTCAGTCCACTACCCAATTGTTTCCAATTGGGATTTTGAAATCACTTGTATTTTATTACCTTTTTGAGGATGTTACATAAAATACAACTACCTTCACAAACCCTTTGGACAGCCTTCACCCTAAAGTCGTCTCACCAACTTTGAAGCAGCCTTCACTTGAAGTAACTTCAAGCCCCCCTTGAAGTAGCCTTCCTCCTTGAAGTAGCTTCCTATTGAGACCTTCTAGAAGTAGTACAAAGTCCGTTGAGCTACCTTCTCCACCTGAAGAAGCTCCTACAACCTCCTTTCTGCAGCCTCCAACCTAGGAGTAGCAAAGGAGAAAACAAGCAATAAAAGGAACAAGAAGGGAAGAAGGAAAAATACACTTTACCACTTTAGCACAAGGCTTGAATCCTATATCAAGCATTTTGATCTCTTATCCAATGTGTATGAATGTGAAAGTGTAGTGGGTAGGAGATGCTAGCCTATAGGACATGAAATCTCATCTTATGGAAATGATCTACAAGTGAAGGATTGCTCAATTGCTCACAAAAGTTGATTCTCAATTGCAAGTATGTGTACTCAAGTGAGTTTAGGTGTCCTAAGGCATGTCCTGTTTATAGGAATAGCCTACTAGTGTTTAGGGACATTCTAGGAATGTTTTAGGATGTTCTTAGTGCTCAACTAGCCGTTAGGTATCCACTAATTATGTTTGTAACGGCTAGTTAATTAATTCTGAAAAGTGTAGACAGAACCTTTCTCGGTCGAGAAGTTTGTCGACTGAGTGTCTCTCGGTCGAGAACTTTGTCGACCGAGGGAAAGTCTGGGGAAAGTGTATTGCAACGTTCAACTCAACTCCCAACTACTTTTTCCCACCAAGTCTAACAGCTATAGAACCTGCTCCAGGAACAGTCTCGGTCGAAATTAAGTTCGACTGAATATGTGCTTGTATAGGCTTATGTGCAGGTTATTCATTAGTGTATGTGCATTAGACTTAGGAGTTTCTCGGTCGAGAAAATATTGACTGAGAGTATCTCAGTTGAGAAGTGTTTCGACCAAGACAGACTCTGTTTCAACACTTTAAATTGTATGCTAAGTGTAATAATGAATGTGCAATTGTAATGCTCACTTAGGGAATGACATATCTAAGTGTTGTGTGTGGATAAGAAGATCTAACCACTTAATTTACATGATATCTAAGTACTTGTACATTATATACTTGTTCAAGTTTTTACATTTGATTACAATCATGAAAATAAAGCAATTTAAGCATATAGATCTTCCAAAGTTTTGCTATCCACCACCTTATGTGCTTTTCCCTGAAACACTCAAATAGCAAGTTAGATTCACAAGAATGAAATGTTTGTTATCATCAAAATAAAGTGATTATAATAATGTACAATTTAGCCAACAATCTCCCCCTTTTTGAAGATGACAAAGATTTCCAAAATATAAAATCAAGGCAATATAAATCATATGAGTTTCATACGTGAAGTTTACCTTTTGTAGCCATTCTCTTGTTTTTTAATGCAAGTGTGTGCTAGACAAGAGATTATGAAACTCATTTTACTTTATGTTATTGATTTTATATTATTTCTCCCCCTTTGTCATTTCAAAAAGATAACCAAGCTAAACATTAAGTATGACTTTTATTTCTCTCCCTTAATTTGATAATTTGATGCTCAATTTTTAAAGCAAGGGTAATCGACACAATTTAATGCAAACCACTTATTTTTATGTCAAATTTAGCCACAATTTATTTATTTCTCAATCATTTGCAAAGGATGTTAAGCCTTGAAATGATATGAGATCCATTTAGGCTCATGATGGATATATGTATTGATTTCTCATCCATTTTACAAGGGATGTTAAGCCCTGAAAATGATATGAGATTTTCTTTACAGCATAGTAGGATCAAGAAATATATCTCTAATCAATAATGAGGGATGTTAAGCCCATATTTATATAGAGAGTCCATTTAAGATCAAGATAATTCAATAATCCTAAGGTCATGGCTAGTTTTTAAAGTTTGATTTGATCAATGTATACAAAGTTTTGTGATCTCCCCCTTAATCTTATAATCAAGATAATTTAAGAATTCTAAGGTCCTAATAAGCATTACAGTTTGAGTTAAACTTTTATGAGAGCTTTGCACTAAAATCTTATTTTCAATATGATGAATGAGTTTCAGATCAATATACTAAGATTGAGTGCTAAGAAATGATTTACAATTAAGCATTTTGTCAAGCTTATTTTAGGTCGACCTTGACTTTGACCTGAGCGCCCCTTGGTCTTGACTTTGATCGAGAGGCAATTTCTGTAGATTTCCAATTAAATCAATTTTTCATTGTTGCTAAACTAATAGCAAATTGAAACAGTCGAATAGGTTTTCCAGACCCTTTATCGGTCGAATTCTTTCTCGACCGATTTCCTTTCGGTCGAAGTTCTTTTCGACAGAGTGAGTTACTATTTTTATCCAGATTTTTACAGGTTGACTACAGGTTGTACTAGCTTTAGATTCGGTCCACAAATTTTCGACTGATTGATCTCTCGGTCGAACTATATTTTGACCGAGTGATTTGCTAATTTGCCAGTTATTTCAGGTCCAATACAGAGCCTTTGTCAGTCGAATAGTGTCTCGACTGACTTACTTTCGATCAAATTATTTGTCGACTGAGAGAATGTCTATAAATTCTTTTAGAAATATATTTATTCAAGTTATGGATTAAATTACTTTGATCCATTTTGTGGTACCTTTATGTTAAGTTGAGATAGGACATGAAGATAGTCAAAATTGGAGTCTTTGGTCATATCTCATGTAAAGAGTGAGACCCGAAAGGGGATCCACTCAAAATGATATAATACAAGAGCCATGCAATAATAAAGCAACGGAATCAAAACTATTGCAAAGTCACTTCATGATTCATTTATACAATTGTTCCTCACCATAAAAGGTGATTTTACAAAACTTGAACTAAGCACAACCAAGCCAGTAGCAGAGGGTAACCCAACCATTCCAAGCTACCCTTAAGTCCATGTCATGTGGGTGATCTTTTTGAGCTCATGTCTTCCAATGTACCTAAACCTGGGTGGAAGGGAACATCACCCAGAACATAGGAAACAACAAAGAGGTTAGCAAAGGATGAGTATGTACATATATAAAACACTTTGGGCATTATATAGGGTTAAAAATATAAAAAGAGATGTTCCCACAAGAAAAGGGGGCTATTTGCAATTAGGTATGTTCAAGAGAAAAGTAACAAAAGAAATGAGGCATATTAAATTTCAGATTACAAACATGATAATAAAAGAGTGTCTTGCCATAACAATCATCCATAGATTCACATTAAAACAATAAATATTTGCATGCATAACAATGTAGACTAAATATACCTAAAACAGGGCCATAACACCATATGATCATGGCCTAAAAGTAAAGAAGGGTGGAAACGCACACCCCATGCGGAATACGCACGCCCTATATAAGTATGGTTGTACATAAGTACCACTATTCTAGATAATCTAGTCAAACACGCAACATGCTATAATAGAGTGGCAAGACTATCATTTTAGTCAACATCAAATAAAAAAGGCAACAAGGCAGGAGGGACCTAAAGACCCATAATCATGTCAAATTAATAATCACAGCAGTAAAAGAGATTCATAACAGGAGTTATAAATGTCCAAGAATAATAGATTTCCAAGAGAAATAACAGTTCAAGAGATGCCTCATTAAAATGTATATGGATTTAGTCAAATAATTCCCAAAATAAAATAGAGGATGTACATACCTGATATTCACAACTAACCCAATTTCTAGGGGTGAAATTCACCTATCAATTATTTCCAAGGGTTGGTGATGAATGAGCTACAAAGTAGAATACTATTTGTTACTATTTGGATTGAAGCCAAAACATGTTCAATTTATGTTATTTAGGATTCAGTTTTCCATCTAGGTTTATTATTCCATATTTTTCTTATCATTATAGTCAATTAGATTTCCAATTAGGTCATATATTATCAATGTTGTATGTCCATGTATATGATCTTTTTCGATAGATTAGATCCCCAATTATTATTCTTTATCTAGCATAACATAGTTCCATTTAGTCAGTAGGATTGAAGATGTATATTGCAATATATGCTTTAAATACCAAAGTACCCTAATAGGGACACCTAGGGTATAATTCCAACATAACTCAGTATAGAAGTTAGATATTGAATATGCACATGAATAGAAGTTTGTACCAAATGATTATAAGGAAGTAGATTATTTATTAGTCTGAACTAACATGTCATTCATACTTTTGTGATTAAGAAATCTTCTTAAATATATTCTTTCTGCGTACTCCACTTTATTCAACATATATTGATCTACATAGATGTACTTTATGTATTCATGTGTATTTGTAATTGCCATAATATATAATCATCTATCAGGGGTTATGGTTTCACACAATGAGGATGCTAGTACTTCGAATATTCAAACATATACTTACTAAATTGTTGATTTATTATTAAACTATAGGATTTTCCTCACTATTGTTCCTTTATTATATCGATGAGAATACACACATATATAAGTGTGTGTGCATACCACTAGGCTACATATAACTATAGTTGAGTATACCGAATGAAGCTTTAGATATTATCTTCTAGTGTACCTAGTTTAGATATCTCAGTCTTGTTAATTGGATTATCTAATATTAAACATAGGAAAGTACTAACCTGTCTCGGTCCAAGTAGAGTGAAGAGATTGATCTTTGATAAATGTCATATGCTTGTGTTCCTTGGACTAAATTGAATATGGATTCAGATTAAGGTGTGTTGAATTGTCATGGAATCTCCATCAAGTCCTCCATGGTCACTGTTGGAACTTGACATTCAATTACAGGTCATCATCGGCAGGTGTAGCAGGTTTGATGGAGAGGAAGGAGGAAGTATTTGAGGAGGAAGAATGTATCAACATCATGAATAGGTTGGAACATGGTTGTGGGATATTGGTGGATCTTCATGATGCAACAAGTGGTGGTTGGCATAGGTTTGACGAAGAATAGGATGAGGAGAAGTGCCACTCAGCGACAATGACCTACGATGGCACTGCCTGCTGTTGCTTGGCATCGTCGGGTGCATTAGAGAAGATTGACAGTGGTAACCATGACTAGCTTGGTCTGAAGTGGTGGTAGAACTTGCTTCATGAAGGGAGGCAGCCAAGCTTTCATGGCAGTGGCCGTCTGGTGGCGTGGCTGGCGATGTGTCTGTCTTGCAGGTTGCAGGTGGTGTTGGCTGTGTTGGGAAGATCAGAGTGGTGGCAACCCAAGGAGGGAGGGAGATGGTCTGTGGTGTTTGCACAATGCCAAGATGCATCAGAGAGGAAGGAGCATGTCGTCGTTGCTCTTTGGGTCTGGGAAAAGGCAGAGAGGATTCTGCGTGGCAGCGAGAGGAGGCAGAGACGAAGGCACCGCATCGTGATGTTGCAGGTCAGAACAATGATGAGTCTTGCAGATGATGACACCATGCGGTGAGATTCATGGTCAGGGGTCAGGATGGGGAAAAGTATGGCTGAGTGTGGAAGCCTGAATGGCGGTGATGGTACCCGGTGGCCTGGAGGGCGGCGCACGGCAGAAGATGAGCGGTGGCAATCACCTTGTTGCAATAGCATTGGTGCAGGGGGAGGGTAGACCGTCGACTAGGAAAGGAGGACCATTGATGAGGCAGCATGGTGTTGGTGGTACAGCCTGGCATTGCTTGGCGCTGCCTGGCGTCGTTTGGCTCTACTGGGAACAGGTTGGTGGGTAGTGGTGGTTCCTTGCTGCAGCGGTGGCATTTCTCAGAAGTTGGATTGGGGCCTGACCTTGGTTACTCTAGTCTCTGTCTGGCATTGCAGAGCACGAAGATGGTCGAGGTCGGTGAGGGGTATCCTGGACGAGGACCACAGCGACGGCTGCACTCCATGTGGTAGACCATGGTGTCTATAGTGTCGCGTTCAGGGAGGTGAACGATGTCTGTTGCGGCTTCCTCCGTAGGCGGTGACGCTGGAACTTGAGCGGCCACCAGAGACAGGAGAGGAAGTGGCAGTGATCAGGACATGAAAGGTAGGTGAAGAGGGAGAGGAGAAGGCAGACGTTGATAAGCTGGAGGCTTCACTGCCATTGAACTTGGCAGTAGCACAACCCTGCTGCTAGGGTTGGTGTCGTCGAGATGTAGGGATATAGTCATATAGAGAGGCTTTATCTATAGAGGAGAGGGTGAAGGAAATAAGAAGTGGGAGAGGGAGAGGAAGGAAGGAATCGTGGGATAAGAAGAAGTGGAGGCGGAGAAGAAGAACCCTGGCCACGGAAGTCGAGCGATCTGCAAGGCCTGGGCGCATTGACCGCATCAAGGGGGAGCAGGTCTCATAGACAAGAAAGACGGTGACATATTAATGTAATTAATATGAATACAAGGGTGTATACTAAGTTAGGAATTCAAACTAGTAAGTGTTTGGGCAATTGAAGTCCGATTGATACCAAAATTGATAAGTAGATCAATTAACATGTGAGAAATCCAATGGTGCCAACAATTTCACATTTTGAAGATGTTTAATGGTAGATTTCATTATTTGTATATCATACATACATTTAATGTACTCATTAATTTTAATACTTACTACACATTAATTTGATTCATTTCATCTTATACTCCTAAGAATATGTTAGGGTGTCAAATTAGAGTCAAGCATGATATTTGGTGTATTTGTTCCTTAAGTCTTGTTATTGAGTGTATTATGGTTATTTTATCATATATAAAGGGTATTAATGAATTTATGATAATGAATGGCTCTTATTATTTCTAATGCATTGTGAACTAGGTAGATCAGGTATTCATTGTAAATATAATCGATTAGGGCCTAGAAAAAGGGAGGCTACAACTATGTGTCTAGATTTGAGTATGTTACAACACTCCACCCCTTAAAAGGGATTTCATCCTCGAAATCCATCCACTTTAGGTATGGTAAACTAAGTTATAAACTTAACCAAGTTATTCATTTCTAGTATACTTAATGTAGGCGGTCATATCATACTATGCATGTCACACTTATGATCTACTCTTAAGGTGAAGCCATATGTCTCCATATATCATGCATCCATTAATCTAATTATTTCAGATGTTGGGCTAGAAAAGTTACAACAAGTCCTTGGATTATGTTAACCACTTTGTATCAATTAGTGCTACCTACAATGTTATCATAGTTTTGCCATTCTTTGATCATGGTCCACATCATTTTCCTTATCATCATTATCACCATCATTATCATCAACATCTCATCATCATCAACAACAACAATATCATCATCTACTCATCATCATCATCGTAATCACCATCATCAGCATCATCAACATCAATAATAGAAGCATCACCATCTACTCATCATCAATATCATCAACATTATCACCTAGAAGGGTAAAAAGGGTGAACTGATGTCTTAAGTATCCGAGGCTTCTTCGTACTCTCTACACAACACTTAGTCCTAGGGTTTCATGTCCATCATTCCATTCAAGTACTTCTTCATTCAAAGGGTTCCTCTACAAATCAAACTTCCTTGTGGCAATGACTTGGTTCTAAAACCTTCGATAAAATATGAAAACTTTTCCTTTGTACATATAAATTAATAATGAAAATAAGTTTTACGGAAAGAAAAAGAAAAAGAAAATCTTACGATGAAAAATCCAAAATTGGCGCCAAAAATCAATTCGAGAACCAAGTCCACCACTTATCCACCAGATGATACCTATAGTATTCTATCATCATTTCATTCTACAAAAGGGGTCTACTCCTTCTATCACCTAAAAGGGAATATGTCTACATCTCTAATTCAAAGGCATACGAGGGTAACAAATTCTTATTACACACAATCAACTTCTATAAAATCCTAATAATGCATGACATACACCATTACCCATGACACTCTTAATCATAATTCAAAATGCCTCATCTCAGGACCTACTGAAGTCATAAGATTACCCAATGTTATAGGATGAATTTATTCTCATTACTAGTTGGTTTACATCCATTATTCTTCCCATGATAATGTAACCTATATAGTCAACCTACTCATATCAATCACTAGGTAAACTAAGTGCACTATTTGGTTTAGAGAGGTGAACACTGAAGGATATCTACAAAAAGTTATAACTTTCACCAAACAATTCTCATATATGAGGCATAACAAGCTCAATGAGTTGGCACCCTACCTTTAGATAAATGGCAATGGGGCATAACTATAATGGGGTACTCCATGTTGAGGGAAAGTCATGCCTAACCATAAAGGAGCTAATCCTAATTATCACATAGTGTCAAGGAACTAATCTCAACTCTAGAAATTACATCAGGGTTTTATGTTGTTTTTCACACATGCTCAACCCAAAATGGATGTATGTGAGGCGTACTAGGTAACAACAAAGAAAGGGAGTTAAGGTGAGAACTAGGATAATCCCTATCTATGTCTATTCAATCAACCCACAATTCATAGCTCTTAGGCTAATATCCTAGAAATTTATGAGATGTAAACTAAACACTACAAGAATCAGTTTGATGTAGCTTCATCCCACCTCCACAAAGAAGGGGTGGGTGTTAAGGGTTACTAACGACTAACTCACATTCACATAGGTTGGTCGAGGAGTGCAAGTGACCAAATTAGTCAGGGGTTGAAAACCCTAATTGGTATTGACTACTAGGAAATAGGTTTATCAATAACCTCTAAGGGTCACCTATCTAATTAAGGGTCAACCAAGGATAACTTGAAATAGTCAAGTTACCGACTGCTTAGGCTCTGATACCATTTTGTAAAGAGGGAGACCGGAAAGGGGATCCACTCAAAATGATATAATACAAGAGCCATGTAATAATAAAGTAGCGGAATCAAAACTATTGCAAAGTCACTTCATGATTCATTTATACAATTGTTCCTCACCATAAAAGGTGATTTTACAAAACTTGAACATAGGAAACAACAAAGAGGTCAGCAAAGGCTGAGTATGTACATATATAAAACACTTTGGGCATTATATAGGGTTAAAAGTCTAAAAAGAGATGTTCCCACAAGAAAAGGGGGCTATTTGCAATTAGGTATGTTCAAGAGAAAAGTAACAAAAGAAATGAGGCATATTAAATTTCAAATTACAAACATGATAATAAAAGAGTGTCTTGCCATAACAATCATCCACAGATTCACATTAAAACAATACATATTTGCATGCATAACAATGTAGACTAAATATACCTAAAACAGGGCCATAACACCATATGATCATGGCCTAAAAGTAAAGAAGGGTGGAAATGCACACCCCGGGCGGAATACGCACGCCCTATATAAGTATGGTTGTACATAAGTATCACTATTCTAGATAATCTAGTCAAACACGCAGCATGCTATAATAGAGTGGCAAGACTATCATTTTAGTCAATATCAAATAAAAGAGGCAACAAGGCAGGAGGGGCCTAAAGACCCATAATCATGTCAAATTAATAATCACATTAGTAAAAGAGATTCATAACAGGAGTTATAAATGTCCAAGAATAATAGATTTCCAAGAGAAATAATAGTTCAAGAGATGCCTCATTAAAATGTATATGGATTTAGTCAAATAATGCCCAAAATAAAATAGAGGATGTACATACCTGATATTCACATCTAACCCAATTTCTAGGGGTGAAATTCACCAATCAATTATCTCCAAGGGTTGGTGATGAATGAGCTACAAAGTAGAATACTATTTGTTACTATTTGGATTGAAGCCAAAACATGTTCAATTTATGTTATTTAGGATTCGGTTTTCCATCTAGGTTTATTATTCCATATTTTTCTTATCATTATAGTCAATTAGATTTCCAATTAGGTCATATATTATCAATGTTGTATATCCATGTATATGATCTTTTTCGATAGATTAGATCCCCAATTATTATTCTTTATCTAACATAACATAATTCCATTTAGTCAGTAGGATTAGTAATTGTTTTGTATATAGGATTTTTTCTTTATGCTTTAATTTACCTAAATGTAGGTTTAGATGTGATTAATTGCAAATTGGCACCATTTTGTCCAATTTTACCCAAATTTGAATGTTCTTGCCTAAAAGCATGTTTTAACTTAATCTCCACTTTTTGAACTAAAAATGTTGATCTTTAACAAATGAATGTCACATTTTTAGAGTTCATTTCTATATGGTCTTGATTGTTGACTTTTTACATGTGCATCACCTCTTCTCAATTTTGTGAATGTTTTGGTTGAATTGTGAATTGAACAAGCCATGAACGCTTAGAGCCTATGAAATCGCATGATATAAATGTGAATCTCATGTTGTTCAATCATGTGGTGTGATATCAGTATGAAGTGTTGGATTAGTTTTCATGCAAGAGATTCCATGCTAAGGACTACACTAATGCCCCCTTTTGACCTAACTCTTCTTTCACCATCTTCATACCTCTCCACCTCATGAAAGGATGCCTTAGTGCACATATTTAGCCTTGGCCACCTCTAAAAGCTTGGGATGGACATATATACATATCCCCGCTTCACTCTATCCATCATATTCCCTATCTACACTAAGGGTGAAAGAAAAAGAAAAAGCAAAAAAAAGGATGCTCCTATTTAAGAGTATCTAAATAAAAGATGAGTGGTGAAACACTCTCATTTCTTACCGCAATCATTTCTTCCTTTTTCATACCCATTGATCTAGAAAACATCAAATCTAGCTCAATTTACTCTTTTCTACAGCCATGTGGGTCATTTGGTGCAGTTTGAAGCATAAGATTGAACACATGAAAGTAAAACAATGCTCCTAGTCATCATTCATTAGTGCCATCATGAAACGGTTTACCCAGAATTACATGAAAGACATATGGAAAGCTTGTGTATTCCATTCTCAATATTTGAAATTTGTATGCTCAGTGCTCTTTTCATGATTGGTTTGTTAAAGTGGAGAGGAGAGAGGTGGAACACATGCACTTAGTCACTTCTATGACCATTTAGTCAATAATCATCTTTTGCAATGCATTCTATCATTCTTGTTTGATTGAAAGAAATTGAAGAGAGAGATTAAGTTACAGCATACTTGAGGACAAGTATGCTTTAAGTTTGGGGTGGTGATGCAATCCTATTTTATGGCTTCATCATGTGTCTTTTTGCATGACAATCACATCTAAACATTGTAGATTACAAGCTTTTTCCTCCAATGTGATCTTTTATGATAAATGTGTGTATGTCTCCTTTTGTGTGTTTTTTGGGACACTTATGCATGCATTGATGCATGGGAGAGAGATGAAGAACATCTTTGGGTTATTGTGCCCTAAGATTGGACCTACCTCTTCCCTGAGCTCTCTTTGGATGTATAAGAACCAATTCAATGCAAAAGGAGATTAAATGAAGAAGTTGAAGTGGAGATTAGCATCAAGAAGCCCCGAAACGGCTGTGGCAAATCACCACAGTCGTGAGGAATTAAGCTCCAAAATTTACAGGGAAGTCACCAAATTTGTACATGAATGACCACGACGTGGTCAACAAAATGGTCATGGTCACTGAAGAAACCACAACCATGTCAACAAAATGGTTGTGGCCAAGGCTTCCCAGCTCGTCCGTGGTCAGAAAAATGACCGTGGCGACTTATTCATGAAGACCCCAAAAATCAATAGGGACTTGGCTCATTTTACACGTGAATGACCACGGTCGTGGCCCTCAGCATGACCATGTCCCTTGAAGGCCTCCCAGGGTGAATACCATGACCATGGTGAGCTGAAGACAAGATGACCTCAGAGCGACCTCACCCATATCTACCTCCTCCAATACAGCCGTGGTCCCCAACACGGCCATGATACCCTCTACCTAACACGACCGTGGCACCCAAAATGATCGTGGACACCATGCACACTTACACCTCAACTCTACCTTCCACCTCGGTCATTCCACCACCCACGACTGTGCCATGCAACCTCCATCACGGCCATGGCACACCAATAGGCTGTGGTGACCACCTAAACCTACACTTTTTCTCCACTATTTTTTCCATTTTTCCCCCACTTACCCTAGTGCATCCCCATCACCTATATATACATAGGTGATAGCCACAATATGAAGGTTAGCTTCCCTGATCCTCTCCCCAACTACTCTAGAGTTGCTTCACCCTCTTCCTCGCATTTACTCCACTCACCTACCTCCCACTCCATATTTCATTCCATTTCCACCATGCAAACCTAGTTTTCTAGGTTCCCTACCATAATCCCCCATATCTCCATGCTTTTCACCAACTTTGGAGGAGGAGCCATGCCCTACAACATCTAGGAGGTGAATAAAAAGAAGCTACTCCGAGCTCCATGGATTCCTATCCCTTTCTTCTCCTTTCTTTTCTCTTTTGTATGAGCATGTCTAGATAAGCCCCTAGTGGTGGGATGTTTGGGGTTAAAATGTGACTATGATACCATGTTGGGGGGAAATAACTTTTATTGAACATATTTCCATTCTATGATTATTGCCTCTTGCTTCTATCTCATTTCCCATTATATTGCTTGTGGTTTGTGCTTTTAAACATGGATTGCTTATTTTATGATGCTTGATGACACTTAGCTTCTAGGGGAAATGGAATTTATGTGGCAACCTTAGGAATGGTTACTAGGTCCAATTAGTGGATCCCCAGCTAGCCCGCTTTGTTCCCACATACATCTCCCTTCTTCTACAAGTAAGTGTGAGATCTAAGTAACTAGTATAAGTGTGATTAGTGCAATTGGCTAGAGTTTCCTAATGGCTAGATGGCAAGTAACATGAGGTGAAACACCCTCATCTCTACTCCCATTCCTACTGTTGTCTCTCAATTGCCCTAGTACCACTTACCCTAGAAACCTAGACTTGCCAAGTCCTATTAGAATTACACCTAGACCTAGTTCTCCAACTAGTAGCATAGGGTATATTCCAACAGCACGTGCCTTGTTGTTTGGTTAGGTAATCTAGATTGAAATATGAGAATTGCATGCTATGTTAACCTTACCCCAACTAATATCAATCTTCATTCTCAAATAGCCCACCTATCCATCTTATTGCTTAAAATCCACCTTTGTCTTCTTAGCATGTTAATGCTAGTGTAGTAGTAATTGCCTTTGTTACTTCTTAGCTAATTGCTTAGTTCTTGATAGTTAGTTCTTGCTTAAGTAGTTAGGGCTCGTTTTGAGCTTTCTTGTGGTAGTTTAGTTAGTTAGTGATAACTTAGGCTCTTGCTTGTATTATTTCTTAGCTTGCCTCTTAGTCGATAATTTGACTTGCTAGTGTAGTGTAACTCTTACTCTAGCTTAGTTTCTTATCTTCCCTAGTTTCTTAGTCTTAACTTGTTTAGGGTAATCTAGGGTTTCTTAATCTAGTTTCCTTCTTGTTGTTTCTTTCTTGCAATCATAGCGTAATCAACCAAAATCAACTTTAAACCCTCAAACCCTAGACTCTTATTTAGGAACATAGCTAACATTAACCTAGCTCTAGTTCCCCCTCTCTCCCTGAAGATCGACCCTAATCTTGCCACTTGCCTATACTATAGCATGACCTGCGCTTGAGGGTACGTGTGATTAGTTGAGCATGTGTGCTGGACTAGGTCCATATATAAATTTTGAGAGAATTGTGTGTTTTCCCTTAGGGTTGCATCTAGTCACCATCTAGTTATCTAGTGTGTGGCCTTGAGAAGATCACACTAAATCCCAGATGTCGAAGACATACACACCAGAGTGGAAAAATCACCCCAACTTTTCATGGAAGCAACTAAGGGATGATGTACATGAACATCCATGACAATAAGAATATGGATCCAAGTTGAAGATGAGGTGATTTTAAGGTTGGCATGCCTAGATAAGGTGAAGAAAGATGTTTCCAACCATAACCAAACCATTTAAAGACTATATATAAGGTTGGACCAACTATCCTTGTCACTTGCCTGACTGGAGAAGGGAAGACATCCATCTCAAACATTAATGAATCAAACGTCTCCGGTGGGGAAATGAATGTGCTCCAAAATCCATTTAGTTAGATCAAATTCCTAAAGGACAATGACTAGTGCAACAACCACTTATTCAATTTCCTCAAGGTCCCCCACCTTAAATGTGTGTCCAAGTGCCACAACACCCTATCACTTCCACATGTCGCCTCATGAATAACATCAATCTCACCAAAGAAATTTTGAGTGACAATAACATCCACATATACCCCAAGACCCTCCATCACATCAGCAACACCAAGGTCCATCTTCTTGGTAGAAACAACAAGCTCCCTGTCCTCTACATGAGCAAGTCAATGACTTGACAATGTGATGTGCATGTGGGACGCAAACACTTGGGCTAACAAATTTATAACCCTAATGGACATGTTCAAAGACTCAAACACTAAACCACAAGCATGGGTTTGCATTATAGTATAGGAAGGTGTCAAGTTAGGGGTTGATCCAAAGGGAGTTGGGGACACTAGAGCTAGGTTTGTTTATGCCAGATTCCTAAAGTGGATTGGAAGGTTTTTAGGGTTTGATTAGGGTTTGTTTGGTTATATTAATGGACAAGATAGTAATTAAAGAGAACAAATAATCAAACCCTATTCTAACCCTAGACAAGTAATTCTAATTAGAAAAGAAGAAAAACTAAGAAATAAAAGAAGAATTTAAATTAAGTCAAGAAAGGAAGGAGTTAACACTAACACTAGATAACAAAGTGATTCCAATTACCAACCTAAAAAAGGCAACTAGTTAAGCTAAGAACGATATTATTTCAGACTGGAAATATTCAACTAAGGCAAACAAGGGACTAAGTAGAAACTAACTAGCTAAACTAAGCATGAGGTAACACTAACTACACTAGAAATGCCTAGCTATCATGCACAAGACAAGCGATCAATTGAGTAATATAATGACTAACTAAGTTAACACTAACTAAGCAAGGAGGCAATTGGGGGTTTCAGCAATTAATTGAGGTGTGGGCTATTTGGGACGATGTGACTAGAATCTAGGTTGGGGGTTGTAACATTCAAGAGTTACTCATCCATTTAGATTGTCAAACCAAACAACAAATTAGATGCTATAGAATAACCCTAAAATACTAATTTTCCATGGATGGAATAGGGTGTGTATAGGGGAATTAGTCCCTATCACCCTGTCCAACCTTATGAGGCTCATTTAGATTGGGTCTATGTGATATTATAATAGGATATAACAAGTCTAAGTTTCTGGGGTAGACACTCTTAGGGAAATTGGGGGCCAAGGGTAGTAATGGAAGGTGATCACATGACCTACCATATAGCCTTTAGGTAGATCCAAGCCAATTGTGCTAAGTGGATCTAAACTAGCTACTTTAATCTCACATATAGAATTAAGAGAGGGGATATGTATGTGGGTCATGTAAATATAGCTAGAGATCGATCATGTGGACCTAGGAGCCAATCCCAGGATAGCCAGATACATGCCATTTTCTCCTAAACTTAGATGTTTTTAGATCATAATATAATCCATGATGCATGCACAAACCACAAGATGAAGTATGGGAAATGAGATACAAGTACAAGACAATCACGAGCAAATGGATTTATAATGCTTACATATCATTTCCCCCAACATGGTATCAAAGTCACATATTACACCCCAAACAACCCACCTAAGGGGCTTAGTTAGACATAACAAAATAAAAGGATAAATGAGTAGAGGAGTGAATAGCCATGAAGTTTGGTGAAGCCCCTTCTTCTTCACCTCCTAGAAGCAATAACTCATCCTTTTCCCTTAAAGGTGGTTAGATGGCATGAGTATGGATGGAAGTAGCCAAAATACTAGAAAATTCGGGTTTTTAGGTGGGGGAATGTAACGACCCCGCCTCCCAGTAACCCCCAATTAAGGGAGACCTGAAGGTCAGATCCATTATTCAATTAACAGGATCAAAGGTTTGAAAAATAATCAATAACAATTATGAAATTCTACTAACTAACTGGAATTTGGTATCAAATTAAAACTTTGCTTACCTTTGAAAACTTTGAAAATCTATCTATCCAGAGCTTGAATTATTCTATCTAATCCTCCTTGCACTTTATTTCTTATTTCCACAATGTGTCACTTTACTGTTTGTTCTTTCAATTGTTGTTCCTAAAACGTCGACAAACAAAACGTCGGTCAGTATATCAAAATATATTGGTATGTGGGAACAACCAAAATCTTGCAAATATGGCTAACAATTTAATAATCACAATCAAATTATTTAACAAGACAATTTACATTTTCAATGTGTCATTCTCCGCCGCTTTTTCCCTAACCCTGGCATACCCCTCTAGGGTTTCTCTTTTTCCATTGACTTAAGGCCACCTTCTCAATCCCGAGCTTGGTGCCTGGGAGTCACCTCTCATGGTGCTCCATAGTCATGCATCATAGACCACCTTCTCATTCCCGAGCTTGGTGTTTGGGGTCACCTCTCATGGTGCCCATGGGTCTACCGTCTTGGGCATGACCTTTATGGCATCTTCCATCAGGGTGGCATGTAGGTGTGAGAATACACACTTCTTTATAATTGTGATAACCATAGTGACTTTATAATTTTGCAAGTATGAACATCCAACTGTTTAGATTGCATTCAATATGAGGAAACATTTGGAAAACCCTCGGGAAACTAATGTGATTAATCATAATTAACAACATACCTGATTTGACAATTTGAACAGAAATATCCATGCAAATAAGAATCCAAGCAAGCAAGCATTTTCAACTAGATCCTGAAATAATCACGTAATTCCCTTTTTATTATTCATGTCATCAAGATCTATTAAACCTAGCTCGCTTCCTAGGATTTCTAATCCACTTTTAGGGTTTCCATTGCAATTAGGGTTTCCCTTCATCTTTTACTATTTTCAACCCTAATTTAACGCAATTGATCACAAACCATAATTATCTCAACATCCAATCCTCTGTTTTAGATTTAAAGGCATAATTAACTATTAATTAAGCTCATTAAGCCTCTTTTACATTAAAGCTACTATTTTTATCCTTCTAATCCATGACAATATCATTATACACATTTATCATTAATTCATAGTTCCTTATGGTCCAAATCACATATGAACTCAATTTACCATTAATCCTATCTTTTATTCATCAGAAAACCTTAATTACTACATTTAGGGTATTTATCCACAAATTAGGAACTTAATACTCGAAATAGCTTATAACCATGAAAACTCAGTTCTATACATGAAATTAAATAATTAAAGCCATTAATAGTCATAATTACCAACATTAGGGTTTCAAGGCCCAGTAAAGCCTATTTATGCACATAAACTCCAAATTAAACTAATTATATGCAAAGTTCATCCTTTTTGTTCCTAATGTTCCTTTTTATCATTAACAGGCTAATATCAACTTTAATCATCTATTAAACCCTTATAAATATATTATTCATCTCAAAATAGGGTTCTTTAAACATTAATACATTAAAGTTGATATCTTCTATTACTTTTCGAATTGAAATCAGAATTAGGCTTCAAATATATTTTTATTGGATTCCTCTCATTTTTTTCAGCAAAATTCATGTATAATACACATCTATCCAAGCTACGGTTAACGAGATACGAATTTAGCAAAATTGACTTACTTCGGCCAATGGGGAGGCGCCACGTAGCCCATTGCATGCAACGTTGTTGCGGCTTGGTTGGGAAACATTTCAAAATGACCATGATGCCCTTGGTTAAGTCAGGTTGGTCTTCAACCCACGGAGGGCATAACGGTCCAATGCGACCTGAGCCCTTCTTCCCCGCGAGAAACCCTACCATTCCGCCTGCAGCGGCTCGGGGTGGTTTCCATCCTTCAACCCCCAGCCCCTAGGGCACCGGCAGATCCTCCATTACCTATGCCTCCCTCCGCCGCACCTGCGGAGGGCTCAACCCAAGGTCGAGGTGGTATGGACGTGGCTGGACGGCCTGCTGTATGTGAAGGTCATGAGCAACCAACTTGCTGTTGCAGCGATCGATTAGGACGAGAGATCTGTCACCCTCACCTCCCAGGACATTACGGGGGTGGCGAACCACCATTGCAACTCCTCCTCAGTCTAACATGACTCTAAGAAAGCCCTTCTCTCCACAAATAGGGTTTGCACGCAAGGTTACACGAATAAGAAGAAGAAGGAAGAGAGGTGCGCGTGGGATCCTTCCTGGATTCGAACTAGAGGGTCAAACCTTTATATAGGGGGGTATCCATGCCCCAGATCGCTGGCCCACTAAACAATCAAGGCTCTTTCCCATTAGGAATGTGATTCCTACAATAAGAAGCTATTTCCTTCTCTCTCTCATATTACTTTAATCTTCTTCATTCTTTAGACATTAGGAATTCGAAAATCTCTTTCACTTTCTCTTTATTCTTGGCTTTTAACTTATTAGCCACAAAATTATATTTTCTTTTTTGTAGAAAATACCCTTTCTTCAATAATATCATGAAATTCATTCATTAAGTATCATGTTATCTTCTTATTTGTATTTTCTCTTTCCTCTTTCTTCATTGGGACTCCTTGGATCCCAAGAAACTCTATTATTTTGAAATCCTTTTAATGGATACTCATTATCCATCCGGATGCATCTATATACATTATTTCACATTATCTTGTTTATTTCTTATTAAATATTTCTTTTTGAGGATTTCTCTTTATTTCTCTTTTATTTTCCTCATTAGTATTCCTTTTATCATTAGAAATTCTTGGAATACGAAATTCCACTAAGGATAACTCAACTATACCTCTTTTCACTTGTTTTCCACCTTTTACCATTATTTCAATTTCTTTCTTAATAAAGAAATACTTAATTGATCTTTTCTTTTCTTATTGCATTCTCTATGCAACTTTGGACTCCTTGGAACCCAAGGAACCCAAGAGGCACGAAATCCCTCTTTGGATTTTCCTTCTAGAGGTTTCCCACACTTTTCCTTTTTCTCTATTTTCTTATTTACTCAATAATAGTGGAATTTCTTTTATCCTTTCCTTGTTATTGGGCCCAATAGCCAATAAACCCCACAAATAAATCAACAAGGCTATTTTAAACGAAAATCATGCATTCATTCATTATTTGTTCATTTATCTTTAATATGATAAATTACATTTCTCAGCAAATGAACCCAAAATTGGGGTTGTAACATCCTTCCCCTCTTATGAGAATTGTGCCCTCAAAATTCCATCAAGCAAGCAATCAAATAGGATAAGCCTATCATATGTCCATCATGGCTCCCATGTGGCTTCACCCTTTCCATGGTGCTTCCCAAGAACCTTCATTATCTCATATTCTTCCATATGAGTTCTTTCTTACCTTGGCATATCGTACCCTCATAGGTGACTCAGGACATTTTAGCCCCTCAAAAGCTTAATAGGTTCAGGGCTCAACACATGGCTTGGGTACCTCACATAGTGCTCTAGATCGGACTCATGCATCTCATTATTTTATCCTGAGGGTAAGGTTAAACACAACCATCTCCACCAATCCATCTCAAATGGACCCATATATCGGGGACTCAGCTTTCTCAACTGTAGCTTAGAGGGGTCGGATTCTCACATTATATTCTCCCATAATGAACTGCATGTCAATCTACTTTGCATTAGCTCGTGACTTATGTCACCACTGGGCTCTCTCTCAGCCATTGCATGATCAAAACGACTTCATCTACACACACTGTGGTTCTTTTCTGACCTTCACAAGGCCTCCTTTACCAACATCATCTTAAAGAAGTGGTGACTGACACAACCTCATTCTAGAATTTCTTTCATCCCGATAAAGGCTATGGTGGTTAACGTCACATCTTAAGAATTGTCTCATCGTATCACCCTGAATGAGCACACATGCTCTCATCAGACCCTTTAGTCTGGATTATACTAATCATTAGTAAGGGGTGATAAACTGTACTAACATCGAGTTCTTCATGTACCCACTCCCACCTTTTGGAAGGGAACCTTTAGATCAAACTCAAAGACCTTCAAACTCGCATCATGGTGTAGTTGAACTATCTCTCCCTTATAAGTAGTTCAATCAGATCTGTCCCTTGACAGTACTCTATCTTTCTCATGTCATCTAGGTAAGGCGATCTACCATAACCCATATTGCATCTTGACCTTCCTTGGTCTAGGGAAGACTTCATCATCCCTAGTGATGAACTCCCTTTCCCTCTCGGGGACACTTTATCCTTTATGACAACACACTGGGTTACTGGTGTTCGTCCTCCACCTCCTGGCTTGCATGATAACATACCCCATGCAACTTCATCTTAAGCATCCAAAGTACTATTGCCACTTACTATCTTTGTAGTACCAAGGTGTATCATGATCTCCTGCATGTCATGATTCCTCAAGAAACCCTAAACCACTCTCATCAGGGTTTTATTACCTTCCTATCAAAGAAATGCATCTGAGGTTCTATCACCATCCTTTCACTACATCAAGGACTAGGTTGGCTAATCAAACAATCATTTACTTGATTAACTGCTATTGATACATCTGGGTGTTAGCCAAACTTATCTCTTTCCAAACTTAGGGTTAGCTGAACAACCTCCACTTCTTCTAGCCTCTAGCTAAACTAGGCAGCTATATCTCAACTAGAGCATCCATTACCACTTCACCTCCTTAGGTATTAGGTAATGTTGAAGACATACACCTCCATGTATTCCACTTATCACCTCATCTCAAACTCTAAGTTTGTCTTCATTAAGAAACTCTAAGCTCATCCTCATGGTGATCAAACTCAACCTTGCATATCTTGCAAATTCCAGATAGCTCACAAGATGATCTCCTTAATACTCTTAGTGTTAGTAAACCATCCATGTACCATTCACTTCACAAGGGTATGTTATCATTTCTTTCATCATACCTCGTAGCAACGTTCCAACTCGCATCATCTTTTATCCTTGGTGTAAGGCATGCATACTTCCCTATCTCTCACTCCCATAACAAAAAGAAATAAGCATTTGGCGGTCGTCCAAATATAGAGTTCTTCCCATTCCAAGAGTAGAGATGGTACATCCCACCTTGCCAGTACACCTTCAAATCTAAGTTGAAACGTGCAACTCATGTCTCCACATCACAAACATCATGATATCAAAAAATACTTCCATGGAAAACCGGTCTCAAACCTACTGGGGTTTACACACAATCCTTGGTCATCTCCTCTGGGTCTATAGGGTGCCGACACTTTTGGGGTCATCCCTCTTCCCTCATGCATCCAGAGAGTGCCCTACTCATCTGCCCTTTGGGTCCCATGAGTTCATGAAGGTGATCAAACTCCTAACCCATGGCCCTCAGACAATGATAGTTGTTACCTCCTGACCCTATGGTCATGTGCAACTAGGTAATTAGGCAACTCCTTCTTCCATCGGTCTTATCCCTACCTGACCCTAGGATAGACTTAGGATTCCATTATAGTACATATCCAACTTAGAACCTTACCCAAGCCTTCATCATCTCTCTCTGCATTCATGACTGACTTTCATCCCTTCATAGGGGTCATGGCAACCTGCCTACCTTGGTCAAGCCCCATACCAGTTACCTCCACGGTAACACATCCACATGCACATAGAGATGGTTATCTATGGGTCTTACATGTTCATTCTCATACTATGTACTTTTCACTTAGCTTCTCAAGATCCTATGAACCTCTTTTAGGTTACCTCAAAACCAACAAAACTGGTATACACCCTACCAAAGGGTCCCTCTCCCAGGATGGGAGGAAACTACAACTCTTGACAATAAGGTCCCAACTGTCCGTAGGGTTTACATTCACATGAGCATGCCTAACCCAAAAACTACTAAGGCACAAGTAGACCACCTATTAAACCATGCTAGGTCATACTTGTTCTCATCCTCAACATTAGATCAACTTAGCTGTGAGGGGTTCATTAAACATACCCTTAACTTAAGGGGGTTTCCTTTACCTCTACACATTAAGAGTACCATGCTCGAAACTATAGAGACTCAAATCTCACCATGAGCATTGGATACACTGCTTCCCCTCTTAGGCCTAGGAACCCTATGTTCACCTTTGGGTATCCAACTGCATGCTCAATCTCTTAACCATGAATCAATCATGTCCAATGTATGTCATGCACTTCCTTGTCATTCTTCTATTTGAGTACATCTCCGAGTCGAGTCCTCCTCAAGGACAAACAACAAGGTACCAGGCCTCACAACCTATTACTAAACCCTCTTCTGGGTCTAAGGCACTCTTTGTTTCATTACAGTAGGTAAACTCCTATACCATAGGCACACAAGTACCAGAAACATCATCCTCTCTTTAGGTTTCGGTTCCTCTAAAGGCCACCAAGATATCATTGATCTCCAGGGATCAAGCACGAGGCAACCACTATCATCATCCTCAACTTTGTTCTTCAAATCTCAGGGTTTTAGGCTTTCAACCTTCTTGCTGGGGTCCTTCTTTCTCTCTCTAGAGCTAACTCCACATCCAGCCTTACTACTAGAGGTCCTCTCTCCATGAAGGATCAAGCTCACAAGCATACCTCTACATGGGTGAAGTCTAGGTTCGAACCTATGTTTGTTCAAGATCATCCATAGTCTCTTATGCTTATCTCATAAGCCATCCATCCTATCCTTCTAGCCTCAGTCTTAACTTACAACTCGTACTACTGATGTACTCTAGGTGCAAGCTATATCCTACTTGCAACAGCTCATAAGGTTTCTATAGGTTCTTCTCTAACCTCATCCATGAAGGAGCTATCCTTCGCTCAAACATGCACGACCCTTCCCAGGGTTGGGTTGCCAAAGGTACTCGGTCATCAACTTCTCATGGTTCGTATGGCAATCCAAAGGAATGTCCATCCGAACACCTAGTCAACCATGACATCTAACTCATCATGTCATCTCTCCCTCTAACCTTCACTTAGGGTTAGGGTTACCATCATCCTCAAAGGATGTGCTAGGTCTCTACCTTAATGGAGGTCTCTACCTCCAAGACTAACCCTCTCTACTCAATATGCTTACTCTATTAATCTTATGTCCATGACATCTTATTTACATGCTTTACATTAATTTGATGGAGGATCCCTTAATCCTTATCAACCTTACCCATACCTCAAGAGGGTGAAGAGAAGAGAGGAAAACCCTAATCCTTAAGGTCCTTATCATAATTTGAGTTGAGAAGGGATGAACAAGATGAGAGAGTCCTAAAGGTATCTTATTTCAAGTCATATCCTAAGACATCGGCCAGGTAGTCACACAATCCGGGAGTCCTCGTATTCTGACTAGCGGTGCAGAGGAAAATATTGCCAGCCCCCAGACGTGATCCTTTTCTAGACACCTTATTCTTTCGGGAAATCCTCTAATAACTCCCTTGGGTTCTACATAATTTGTAAAATTTAATAATTATTAAAGATTAATTGAGGAACCTATGCTCTGATACCAATTGTAATAACCCCGCCTCCCGGTAACCCCCAATTAAGGGAGACCCGAAGGTCAGAGCCGTTATTCAATTAACAGGATCAAAGGTTCGACAAATAATCAATAACAATTATGAAATTCTACTAACTAACTGGAATTTGGTATAAAATTAAAACTTTACTTACCTTTGAAAACTTTGAAAATCTATCTATCCAGAGCTTGAATTATTCTATCTAATATTTCCACAATGTGTCACTTTACTGTTTGTTCTTTCAATTGTTGTTCCTAAAACGCCGACAAACAAAACGTCAGTCAGTATATCGAAATATACTGGTATGTGGGAACAACCAAAATCTTGCAAATATGGCTAACAATTTAATAATCACAATCAAATTATTTAACAAGACAATTTACATTTTCAATGTGTCATTCTACACCACTTTTTCCCTAACCCTGGCATACCCCTCTAGGGTTTCTCTTTTGCCATTGACTTAAGGCCACCTTCTCAATCCCGAGCTTGGTGCCTGGGAGTCACCTCTCATGGTGCTCCATAGTCATGCATCATATACCACCTTCTCATTCCCGAGCTTGGTGTTTGGGGTCACCTCTCATGGTGCCCATGGGTCTACCCTCTTGGGCCTGACCTTTATGGCATATTCCATCAGGGTGGCATGTAGGTGCGAGAATACACACTTCTTTATAATTGTGATAACCATAGTGACTTTATAATTTTGCAAGTATGAACATCCAACTGTTTAGATTGCATTCAATACGAGGAAACATTCAGAAAACCCTCAGGAAACTAATGTGATTAATCATAATTAACCACATACCTGATTTGATGATTTGAACAGAAATATCCATGCAAATAAGAATCCAAGCAAGCAAGCATTTTCAACAAGATCCTGAAATAATCACGTAATTCCCTTTTTATTATTCATGTCATCAAGATCCGTTAAACCTAGCTCGCTTCCTAGGATTTCTAATCCACTTTTAGGGTTTCCATTGCAATTAGGGTTTCCCTTCATCTTTTACTATTTTAAACCCTAATTTAGCGCAATTGATCACAAACCCTAATTATCTCAACATCTAATCCTCTGTTTCATATTTAAAGGCATAATTAACCATTAATTAAGCTCATTAAGCCTCTTTTACATTAAAGCTACTATTTTTATCCTTCTAATCCATGACAATATCATTATACGCATTTATCATTAATTCATAGTTCCTTATGGTCCAAATCACATTTGAACTCAATTTACCATTAATCATATCTTTTATTCATCAGAAAACCCTAATTACTACATTTAGGGTATTTATCCATAAATTAGGAACTTAATGCTCGAAATATCTTATAACCATGAAAACTCAGTTCTATACATGAAATTAAATAATTAAAGCCATTAATAGTCCTAATTACCAACATTATGGTTTCAAGGCCCAATAAAGCCTATTTATGCACATAAACTCCAAATTAAACTAATTATATGAAAAGTTCATCTTTTTTGTTCCTAATGTTCCTTTTTATCATTAACATGCTAATATCAACTTTAATCATCTATTAAACCTTTATAAATATATTATTCATCTCAAAATAAGGTTCTTTAAACATTAATACATTAAAGTTGATATCTTCTATTACTTTTCGAATTGCAATCAGAATTTGGCTTCAAATATATTTTTATTGGATTCCTCTCATTTTTTTAGCAAAATTAATGTATAATGCGCATCTATCTGAGCTACGGTTAACGAGATACGAATTTAGCAAAATTGACTTATTTCGGCCAATGGGGAGGCACCACTTAGCCCATTGCATGCAATGTTGCTGCGGCTTGGTTGGGAAACATTTTGAAATGACCATGATACCCTTGGTTAAGTCAGGTTGGTCTTCATCCCACGAAGGGCATAACGGTCCAATGCGACCCGAGCCCTTCTTCCCCGTGAGAAACCCTACCCTATCGCCTGCAGCGGCTCAGGGTGGTTTCCATCCTTCAACCCTCGGCCCCTAGGGCACCGGCAGATCCTAAATTACCTCCGCCTCCCTCCGCCGCACACGTGGAAGGCTCAACCCAAGGTTGATGTGGTATGGACGTGGCTGGACGGCCTACTGTATGTGAAGGTTGTGAGCAGCCAACCTGCTGTTGCAGCGATCGATTAGGATGAGAGATCTGTCACCCTCACCTCCCAGGACATTGTGGGGGTGGTGAACCACCATTGCAACTCCTCCTCAGTCTAACATGACTCTAAGAAAGCCCTTCTCTCCACAACTAGGGTTTACACGCAAGGTTACACGAATAAGAAGAAGAAGGAAGAGATGTGCGTGTGGGATCCTTCCTAGATTCGAACTGGAGGGTCAAACCTTTATATAGGGGGGTATCCATACCCCAGATCACTGGCCCACTAAGCAATCAAGGCTCTTTCCCATTAGGAATGTGATTCCTACAATAAGAAGCTAGTTTCCTTCTCTTTGTCATATTACTTTAATCTTCTTCATTCTTTATACATTAGGAATTTGAAAATCTCTTTCACTTTCTCTTTATTCTTGGCTTTTAACTTATTAGCCACGAAATTATATTTTCTTTTTTTGTAGAAAATACCCTTTCTTCAATAATATCATGAAATTCATTCATTAAGTATCATGGTATCTTCTTATTTGTATTTTTGGTATTTTCTCTTTCCTCTTTCTTCATTGGGACTCCTTGGATCCCAAGAAACTCTATTATTTTGAAATCCTTTTAATGGATACTCATTATCCATCCGGATGCATCTATATACATTATTTCACATTATCTTGTTTATTTCTTATTAAAATATTTCTTTTTGAAGATTTCTCTTTATTTCTCTTTTATTTTCCTCATTAGTATTCCTTTTATCATTAGGAATCCTTGGAATACGAAATTCCACTAAGGATAACTCAATTATACCTCTTTTCACTTGTTTTCCACCTTTTACCATTATTTCAATTTCTTTCTTAATAAAGAAATACTTAATTGATCTTTTCTTTTCTTATTGCATTCTCTATGCAAATTTGGACTCCTTGGAACCCAAGAGGCACGAAATCCCTCTTTGGATTTGCCTTCTAGAGGCTTCCCACACTTTTCCTTTTTCTCTATTTTCTTATTTACTCAATAATAGTGGAATTTATTTTATCCTTTCCTTGTTATTGGGCCCAATAGCCAATAAACCCCACAAAGAAATCAACAAGGCTATTTTAAACGAAAATCATGCATTCATTCATTATTTTTTCATTTATCTTTAATATGAGAAATTACATTTCTCAGCAAATGAACCCAAAATTGGAGTTGTAACAGGGAAGGTGGAAATGAAGTGGGAGTAAGTTGGGGAATCTCTTGGGCTATATTTAGGTTACTTTAAGAGTGAAGAAACCCTTGGATTCTCCTCCTTCTCTCCATTTCATCCAAATCATGGTCAAAGTACCTAAAAATCATGTAAAGAACATCTACAAGTTCATTGATAGTAAACCATCTATTGGGGGATATGACATGATTCTAACAAGTTTAGATGTGATCAAGGGATAAAAAGGTACAAGGTGAAGCCCTAATATAAGGTTGCATCACCACCCCAAACATAAAACATACTTATCCTCAAGTATGCTTCAACTCAATCTCATTTTCATTTCATTTAAGAGAAACTTGGGAGAGTGCAATCATAATGGTGTCCATTGGCTAAAGTGAGTTTACATGTGGAATTAGGCATCCAATCCACTACTCTTTATTCATTATTATCCTTTTCAATGTGATTCAAGCACAAATCATAATAATTTTGAATATGGGATAGCAACAATACATGTAAGTGATGTAATTTCATAATGCTCCAGTTGACCATATTATGCATGGCATACACCTAAATGGTTAGAATTGTTGTTTCACTTGCTAGAACTCCAACACACACTTTACTTCACCTCTCACAATCCACTTCGCTTGTGTAGGGGTATGAAAACTAGAGTTGATTTGTCATATCCCTATTAGGTATAAAAATAAAAGAAATGGTAATGAGGGGATGGGGGTGATATTACATAGCAGCATCCATCCTTTCTTGATTTAGATGCTAGTACATAGGAGCATCTTTTATTTTATTATTGCATTCTCCTTGCCCTTGGTGTAGTTAGGGTACGTGATGTGAAGTGGGGTTTATAGGCATGGCCACCCCAAACTTTTGGAGGGTGGCCCAGGATAATATATGCTCTTTGGAATCTTTTCATGAGGCACAGTGGTAAGAAAATGATAGAAGAAATTTTGGGTCAAAAAGGGGCCACAAGTGATAAAGATCAATGTATGACTTCATGCAAACAAGCTAATCCGTGCAACATTCACCAAAAAGACAAACAATGCATAGAGTGATAAATATGGTAGATTACACTCTTTCCAAATAGAATAAATAATATGTAGCGTTCAAGATTTGGAAGTGCCAAATTTTATCAAAATAAACAATAACTTGCAAGAGTCTTGGAGTGCATGTAAAATTCCATTATGGGGCTCATCTAGCCGAAAATAATGAGATGCATTATTCCAATTCTAATAATTCACATTACAATAAAAAAGATTTAGTTGAAACATACTATTAGTCAAGTATATTTAGGCTTGGGAAAAATAGGCCAAAATGGTGCCAATCTGCACTTACAATAGGGAACCCTACAATAGGGAAAAAAGCAACAAATAAGCAAAATCTAACTAAAAGTAATCAAAATTACCAAAAACCTACATGAAATGCAACACATGGCCTGAAATCAAAATTTTGAAAAATATACAAAATGTAAGATAGTAAACTAAATGCATGCATGTATGCAAAAACAAACACAACAAGTGTGGATTGACAAGTATAAGAGTTAGTAAGACTGTTTGACATCTTGAACAATGATCTAGAATACGAAACATAGAGGAATGTGAGGTAAAGCAATGTCTTACCACCGTACCACCTCAAACTTTTAAACCATAATGTCCTTAGCATGAAATAGAAGTTTAGAATGGTAGGGTAGAGATCATCGAATCGTGGTGGCCAGTCTCCAAGAGGGTCATGAAGTCATAAAACTTTCAGTGGGAAGAGCAGAGCCAACACAACCATTCTGGACAGAAAGGCCATGCTGGCTTGCTAGCACCACAACTGTGTTGTGTGGAACGACTATGATGGCTGCTTTCCTGTAGCTTTTTAATTCATCTCAAGTGACAATTTTTTTTATTTTTTTATCTCATCCTCAGTTGGCCTCTCTATGCATCATTCTTCCATCCATGTACTTTTTCTAACTATTAGTATATATATGCTAGAGAGCTAATAATAAGATGATTATACTGGGGGACCATGTACTTGATTTGAGAATAGTAAAGGTAATTGCATTTTTTATGTTTGTGTTAGTCATGGGATGATGACACAAACATGGTATATGTCTAAAGAATGATGTTATTTGATGGCATATGTCTTTAGGTTAAGGACCTAAACAATGAGATCATAGGTATGATAAGGCTACATACATTCTTATTATGTCCCTAGTCAGATATTATTATGGAAGAAATATAGACAACAATAATTTGTAATACTAGAATGTGCATTGACTGATGATAGAGTATCATTTGTCATGATATTGAATATCAAGTCAAAACGTAGGTACCTATTAGAGAACAGTGTACCAGATAGAACCACCTTGAGAGTGATACATTGAAACAATGGAATGGTACTCAGAATCATCTCTCAATGTGATAGTGGTGATTGTGGTTCTTAGACTTGAAGTCACTGCCCTCATCACATGTTATTCAATGAACTTTGACAACATATAATGGGATCTTGAATAAGGGTTGCCATAAAGGTGGTGCTTTGGTACATTGTGACACATGGGGATTATTATGAGTGATGTAGATGGGATTTTTCCCTCCTACTATAGTTGATATTTGGGCCACTTGATAAGTGAGTTTGAGAAACATATTCTCATACTCATGTGTATGTGATATGTGAACTCACATGCATCTCATACAGTCTTCTCCAGTTCAAGGAACATGGATTCAATGCTAAGAGGATGACGATTCCAGGACTTGTGTTCAATTTAGATATCACATGCAAAGGAACTATATAATCATAGTAAAACTGATCACATATTGTAGGTTGAAGTTGTTCTCCAAATTTCCAATTACTTGGGTTGCAATGATGTGTTGCTATATGTTGCTCATTGTTTGTGATGTCATAATTTGGTTATGGACATTCACTCCCAACATAATATGGGACCTATAGGGTCACACACATAAGATGCACTTGGAATATGATTTTACTCATAGATAATATTTGACTTGGTTGCGAAAAGTATTTAGGTAATCAACTTAAGCAAAATTGACTATGAGTTGATTGATCGGGATGTGCAGTAGATCGAGTGTTATACCAGACAATCGCTAGAATATCCAATCGACTGACTAAGCACCTATTGGCATTGGTTGACAGAATGAGCCAATTGACCAATTAGAATTTCCAACTGGCCTACTGGACATAGGTCCTAGCAGATGATCAAAATACTCAATCGACTGATTGACGTATCTAAATCGACCAACTAGATGTGAAATGACCAGTTTGACTAGTTTAAACAAGCAATGACATGTATAATGATGCGCCTTGACAATTGCATTAAAAGCCAAAGTTATTCACCACTAGCCGTAAGCTAATCGACTGACTGGATAGTCCAACCAAGCGAGTAGATGTGCTAGTCAATCGAATGGATTGTCCACTGGACCGACTAGTCGCACGCAACAACCATCAAATCATGAGATATGTCTTTCTATATCCCTTGGGTATTGGAAACCCTAGCCCATCTAATCCTATATAAGGAGGGGTGGCTAAGGATCTAAACACACCTTTTCTCAACCTTGTGGTAATGTGAGAGCTTATGTGTGCACAAATTGTCACTATTTGGATATCTAATTTGGTTGTTTTCTTTGTCATTTGTGCTTAATCGAATATATTTTCACACATATTTCACCAATTAGTATAAAATCATTGTGCATCAGTTATTATTTATGCATATTTTTATATGTATTTTATACATTTTAATTATTAAAATAATTATTTGATTTAATTCATTGCTTATTTTATTGCAGATAATTATTATTTTTGGAGCAATGTCGGTACCACCGACATGCAACTCGGTAGTACCGATATGGTATCAAAGTACAAGAAAATATTATTGTTTCACATTGAAAAAGAAAAGGATTTTTACTACAAAGAACTCAGTAGTACCGACTTCCAAGTCGGTAGTACCGACACAGGCACGACGGCCAAGATTAAATACATTAAATCCAACTATTATTGTTATGGAAAATAGTATTTAGGTTTCCTCTCAACCTAAACGTGTACGACGACTATAAAAGACACCATTAGAACCAGATCATCGAGATCTATGACATGGGGATGACACAAATGATGAAAGGAGGGAGAAAAGTGAAGGAACCCTACCCCACAGACCTAAGAGACATTTTGGTGGCAGAAATGACGGAAAATTCACTCCATCTTCTCTAGATCCATTATTTAGCCTCGTCTCCAATTTATTATATCTTGAAACTCATGTTTTACATATTTTTTATTTACAGTGATACCATGTCATCTATTTTCAGCTAAAAACATATTTCTTAGGACCCGGGAGTAGCCCGGATATGCATTATACATGACTTTTATGCATTAATATCACTTTTATCCCCAATTTCTGGATATAAACCTATGAGATTGTTACATTCTGTTGGTGCTTGATCACCATAAATAGATTATTAGATCCTTAGTCATTTTGGGAGAAGGGTTAAGGGTTGGAAGAGCATAGGTTTACGCATATATTGTGCCCTTTGGGAAAGGTGGAGCATAATCGAGAGGCGAAACCCAGAGTTTATCATAAAGCACCTAACTAATTAACCAATTGTTATGAAAACAGAATTGACATTAGAATAGGTAGTGAAATGCACTACGGGAGTAGGTAGTTCTTGCTACAGGATCTTTATCCATATATATGGGTGATCGATATTAGTGTGTAGAGGTTAGTTGTTGTGTTATTTATGGTGAAATCACCGTCCTAAGAAATTCACCCATGCATGATCACAACAACCTTAGTTAGATTTACTTTTTGTTCTTAGTTAATTAAACAACCAATCAACTCTTTTTCTAGGTCTAGCTGATTTGGTTTCAGTAACTAGTAGTCTCTGGTGTATGATTCCATGAGTTTGACAACTCGGACCTCTTTTGGCCTATATTACACAACATTTGCACTTGCGTTTTACATGTACATACTACGCGTGTCAAGTTTTTGGCGTCGTTGTCGGGGAATCAGCATCACCAACACTACGAGTGTTGAGATCGGCCACTCTAGGCCATTATAATATTTTCATTTTGTTTTTGTTTTTTCTTTCCATTTTTTTATTACATAAAACTTCACTATTAATTTAGGCATTGTTCATATTCATCTAGATATTTCTTTGTAGTTAGTCTTCTTTCTTTTTTAAAAAAAGTTTAAAAGTAAGCACATGGCTCCTATTTGTCCTGAGTGTGGAAATGCACATGTAGGTTATAGATGTCTAAGTTCACCTTCATCACATCATGGGAAAACCTTCAAGGAAATTTATTGTGAGCATATTATGATTATGGTTCAATCTATTTTAAATCGCCGAAGTCCTATTTCTAATGGAGGTTGGGGTAGAGTAGAGAAAATGGAAGAAGTTGAGTTTGAGGATAAGGAATTAGAGAGTGAGGAGAACATACTGGAAGAAGATTTAGAATCACCTCTACAATGTTCTTCCATTGAGCCCACATCCACACCCTCAACTCCTAGGATTGATTTTGAATATGATTGGGGATCTGATGAGGAAGATGAGGAGAATGATGGAAATAAGGTGGAAGGTAATTTTGATGCATGTGTTTGGAATATGAGTGAAGGAGAGGATGATCCACAACGTACTTTATTTGATAGTCATTTTAGAGAGGATGAAGAGAGTGAAGAAGAGGATACTGAGAGTGAAAAGGTAAAGAAATTTCCCATTACCCATCACATAATTCCTTTACTACAAGATCCATCTCTTCATTTCCTTATGGATGATGCTATATGGGATATATATATCCATATGAAAATTTTGAAAATTTTTGTGAGGGTATCAATGAATGTGGGGATATCGAATTATTAGAAGAGGAGGAGGAGGCATACAAATTCACCTTTGATGTAATCCCTCCATTATGTGTGATAGGAGTGATCCAGTAAGGATGGTCATAGAAATTAAGCAGCAATCATCATTATACCTTTCATCTCATGGCTGCCTATTTCTACATGTTCTTTCAAATCAAAAATTGGTTCTAAATCATGTCTATCATTATTACAATAATAATTTACTTTTGAAATGGAATGTCAACCATACATGTTGGTCTTTTGACTATTATTTGTTTTTTATCATTGTTGCAAGGAACTAGATGTTTAGAAGGAAGAGGTAGAGAGAGATTCACCTTCCTCTACGACCACTTAATTATTGTTGACTGACATGTGTCCATCCTAGGACGTTAAACAAGGGCGCTTGTGGGAGGTAACCCACCAATTAGGATTATTTTGTTAAACTTTCAGTTTTTTTACATTAATGTTTTTAGATTGTTGATATCTAGTCTTGGTGTAAGTAAAAAGGGTACCTTGATGTGTATTCAGTGTACAGGAATGCACTGAGTCAGTACCATCGACACTCTATCGATGGCACCGAGTCAATCATTTATTGTTACAGGAAAGAAGTTTGCAAACTCAAAGGCACCGATCAATTGTTTGGTACCACCGACAGTTCATTGATGAGTTACATAATATTTCCAACTTCATCTCGGTACCACTGACTTCATAGCCGGTGGCACCGACACATGTTACTTTATCAATTTGTAGACTGTTAGAAGGAGAGTTTGAGGATGTGTTTCTTCATGCTATCACCTACACTCCTCAAACATGAGCTCATAGATGATATCAAACACTTCACCGAGCTCGAGATCTTATTGGAGGGCATACTTTCATGTGGATCCCACCCACCCTTATTTTGCCCCAAATCTTAGCTCACATATCAGTATAGTCGTTCCATTTGTCTTCCTTTGCTTTGTCATCGAGGACAATGTCATATTCAAGCTTAGGGGGGAGGAATGGGCCAGTGCTTCTACCTTTATCTCTTGCATCTTTACTTTTTTATCATATATCTACATGTTTTTGTTTAAAAAAATAGATCTTCCATCTTTGTTTGTAGGGTCCACTTCTATCTAGTATATGTGGATGAAATACAAAATTTTAGTTAGGATTGGCAATTTGTTGATGATGTGGTATCAATTCTGAAAATTCAAAAAAAAATGAATATACTTTTATGTTTTGCTCTTTAAGCTAAATTTGCTATGTTTATGAGTACATAACTGGATGAATTGCTTTAATTAGTCAGCTTGAATACATATTGAATGAATGAAAAACCTAACTCAACCCTATGGCTTATGTTATGATGATGATGTTTGAGTCCAAACCAACCAAAAAGTAACATGATCTTTAATGTGAATTCTAGAAATAAATAAGGTTACCCTGTTACAGAAGTTGATAGGAGAGGGACATATCATGGTTTGGAAAAACATTGTCTCTTAGTCATGTGATCTCATTCACCTTCCATTTATCTTCATTCACCACCATAGGATGATCAAGTTTAATCCAAGTTATTTTTCTCTTATTTGCATTACATTGCATGATAGGAAGCATATAGCTACTTCATCTTCTTGTGCATTAGAAAAAAAATAAAAGGTTCCATATCATCTTTTGAGCATTTTTAGTTTGCATAACAAAATTGCATACAGTTGCATTTGCATTGCATATTTCATAAGGTGTTACATGTTTGTTATTTACTATGATCTTCTCTCATGAAAGAGTGTCAAAAAAATGTTTCTCCTTACTCCTTCTCTAAATAAAAAATAGTAAAAAAAGCCCAAGCATGAACTATTTATCTTTCTAAAATAAAAGGGATAAAAACCTTATTGAAAAAGAAAAAAAAAGGAGAAAAGGAGGAAAAGGATTTTTAAGTTCAATGTCATATTCTCTCTAAGCAATAAAGAAGGGGATTGTGGATTATTTGTAATCACCTTTCCAATATACTCATCATTAGGATGAGACATCCATTTCATGCATCATTCCACCAAAATTAAAAAAAAATTCATTAGAAGGCATACATTCACATTTTATACATCATATAGGTGCATCATATTTTCAGTTTTTACATAAATAATTTGTATAATTCTTGTGAATACTATTTTTATAGCCATCCATCTTTTCCACCCATTTCTCTACAAGGTAGGTCGCCATCATAATTGTTCCCCTCATCTGTGTTTATTTGGGGATCTGCTTCTAAGTAGTTTATTTAGGTAGATCAAAGCAATGTAGATAGGGAGATCACATGGTGCATCAAGCATGTGTCCTATTGACCATGATATTAAATGCTTCATATTGGTAGTGTTTTTCATTGATCTTATTGTGGACATCTATTATGAACATTATTGATTTTTTTTGGTAACCGAGAGAACCCACCCCGGGCGAGCCCGACATGGTAAACTCTCAAGGCATGAGAGGGTGTGGTCCGGTCACCCCCCTCTCGCGCCTAATCAGCGTGGATTGCCATTCACAAAGTGCCTTCGGTGAGGTTCGAACCCGGGTCCTTCATTGGGACTTACCGAGCTCTTACCACCTGGGCTACTATGGCCGAACTATGAACATTATTGATTGCTTTAGAGTAGTTACTTGTTCAGTGGTTGGCAAGGACCGGTTTGGGATCGACTGGTGGAGGGCGGTTAGGAAACAAAATTCATAGGTACTAGTCTTGTTGCTGACTTTTTCAAACAAATCTAAGAGTAGTGTTGTAAGAGTACGAGCAGTATTCAAGCTTAAGGGTGTGATGTGTGCACACATTGTCACTATTTGGATATCTATTATGTTGTTTTCTTTGTCATTTTTTCTTAACCAAATATATTTTCACATATATTTCACCAAATTAGTATAAAATCATTGTTCATCAGTTCTTATATTTATGCATGTATTTTACATATTTAAATTATTATAATTATTATTTTATTTAATTCATTGCTTATTTTATTGAAAATAATTATTATTTACTGGAGTAATGTCGGTACCGCCGACATGCAACTCGGTAGTACCAACACGGTATCAAAGTACAAGAAAATATTATTGTTCCATACCAAAAAAGAAAAGGATTTCTACTGTAAAGAACTCGGTAGTGACGACTTCCAAGTCAGTAGGACCGACACAGGTGGGCCAAGATTAAATGCATTAAATCCAATTATTATTGTTAGAAAATAATATTTAGGTTTCCTCTCAACCTAAACATGTATGACGGCTATAAAAGGCACCATTAGAACCATATCATTGAGATCGATCACATGGGGACAACACGAACGACGAAAGGAGGGAGAAAAGTGAAGGAACCCTACCCGACGGACCTCAGAGACGTTTTAGTGACATAAATGATGATAAATTCTCTCCATCTTCTCCAGATCCATTCTTTAGCCTCGTCTCCAATTTATTTATTTATTTGATCCCTCAAAGCTTGTTCCTTTTTTTGTATATATCAAAAAGGTGGTATTTACAAAACGTAAGAATTGTACAGAAGAAAAGAAACAAGCAAAGTGTAAGAACTGTACAGAAAACAAGGAAACATCTCAGGCTAAAGTATCAACATTTAATTGTATAATGCTCCAAAGCACAACATGACTTTTGCTCCTTCCCTCAAAAATCCGCCTATTTCTCTCCTTCCAAGTGTGATAGCAAATAAAGCTAGTTGCTTGTCTCCAATTTATTGTATCTCAAAACTCGTGTTTTACATATTTTTTGTTTACAGTGTGACCATGTCATCTATTTTTGGCTAAAAATATATTTTTTAGGACCCGAGAGTAGCCCAGATATACATTGTACTTGACTTTTATGCATTAATATCACTTTTATTCCCAGTTTCTGGATATAAACCTATTAGACTATTAGATCATTAATCGTTTCAGGAGAAGGGTTAAGGGTTGGAAGAGCATAGGTTTACAAGTTTATTGCGCCCTATGGGAAAGGTGGACCATAATTGGAAGAAGAAACCCAGAGTTTATCGTAAAACACCCAACTAATTAACCAATTGTTATGGAAATGGAATTGACATTAGAATAGGTAGTGAACTGCACTATGGAAGTGGGTAGTTCTTACTATATGCTCTTTATATAGAGATAGGGGTGATCGATATTAGTGTGTAGAGGTTAGTTGTTGTGTTGTTCATGGTGAAACACCGTCCTAAGGAATTCACCCATTCTTGATCACAACAACCTTAGTTAGATTTACTTTTTGTTCTTAGTTGATTAAACAACCAATCAACTCTGTTTCTAGGTCTAGCTGATTTGGTTTCAATAACTAGTAGTCTTTGTGTATGATTCTCTAAGTTCGACAACTCGAGCCTCTTTTGGCCTATATTAGACAACACATGCACTTGCGTTTTACACGTATGTACTACGTGTGTCAAGAGCCAAGCAGTCTTACCCTATAAAGGGAGAGACAACAAGGGAAACCAAAGTCACGCTAGCACATTGACAATAGAAGGACAACTCCTGATCGCCGGCTTGGGAAGTGTGACGTGGAGTTCCCAGTGGTACGCGTGGACCACAAAGAGACGTGGAAGCTGTTACTGCCACACTAGCTAGGAGGACACTATCAACCATCGTAATTTGTTATCACATGAAGAGGATGCCATCAAATACCATATGTGTGCTGCTTGCAAAGGAAGCACACTTATACAAGGATTGTCATTATATTTGCTCTAGGACAAGGTATATGTCTTACACCTTCCTTCCCCTTTTTTTTAAATTTGAGGTCCATCTTATTCATATTGCCCCTCAAGCAAGAAAAACATCACATTACATAGTATCATTCATGATCAAAACTCAAAGTACCCTGAAATCAAGCCATACCACAAACATTCCGAGACCCCTCTCTTAAGATCCCTAGATATCTACGCATCAGAACCACCCTCCGTGCTTCTTACCCCTAGGCCCAGCTAGAGGTTCCCTTGCGTTATCTTCATCCTCAGCGTTGCTTGAACATCCATCTCCATATGATTCTCTAGCAATCACCCTCACAGAAAATCTGTTTGAAGACATATCATCCCTGTGTGCCCACGAGCTCGTGTGCTCACCACCCCATATTGGCCTCAAGAAATCACCAAAGCAAGGAGATCGCAGGCGTCGACAGTCCCCGACTGCATCTTCCACCCATCTCACAATGGTGTCACTCTTGTCGCCACTAGGGGTCCCGCCAACAGCAGGGGCCTCAGTTGCCTTCCCAAATTAAGTGCTTTTGTTGCAAGGCTTCTGGTCACACAGTGAAGGACTGCCCGCTATGCAAGCCGGACGCACGTCTGCAGCCAGCCTGAGTTGCTAGGCTCACCTGATGTAGAAACCCCATTCTGATTTAGCTGCAGACGTGCGTCCGGCTTGCGTAGCGAGCAGTCCTTCCTTCCCCTTTCATAGTTGTTAACACAATCTGATGGTTATGGGGAATATGGAAAGAAAACTTTTTGTTTTTTTCCATCTCTGGCTCTATTTTCCCTATAGTGGTATCAGAGCCACATCAACTTACTATATTTTTAGATCTAATCAATATGATTGATTTTAGTTTTATCATTTATTTTGTTGCATACAATGCAAATATCTAAAAAATTATTTTACATATCCAATTCAACACCACATACACTAGGTAATGTCTCATAGATTGTGTGTGTATATATATATGCAATCCATGTATGTGTGGTTATGGCAAAAATCCCATGGTTGCTTGTGCATGGTTGAATGGTTTATTTCCTACCTTTTAAATTCAATTTGCATGTTGATCCTTCCTCTTATTTCCCCATATGTAAGCTTTCCTCCATATACTCCCCTTGAATGTAACTCGAGGTATTCTCTTTTCATAATGTAATATATAGATTGGATTAGCATTAGATTCATTTTTGGCAGGAAGAAGGCATTTTGACCAAATGAGTTGACTCGATTGGATGTTGAGTCAATCATTGAAGGAGCTTATCGATTGATTGGACACCCAATTGACCGACTGGAGGAGTCTAGCCAATTGCTTGAGCCAAGAACCAACTGAATGACAAATGGAGACCAATCGACTGACAGGCAGTCCAATCGGTCAACTGGAGGGTCCAGTCGATCAACTTACCTATTCCCAACACAATTTTAAGTACAGGTTGCTACATGTAATGTGTGACCTTAGGTGGATAGAAATTCTTTGTGACTACAATGAATTGCTTTAGTGTGACCATAATCACCGCTCGTGTAAATGTCATTGCATGTTTTGTTTGTGGATATAGTATGTATATGATACATATTATAAGTATGTCATGATTGGATATGTGTATTTATTTATAAAAAAATCCCTCAATAAATTTTAAGTTTTAGATGCTTTCCATAAATAGCACACATGAAAACCTTGATCGACCAAGCATAGGTTACACTAAAGAATGGTGCCCCGTCCATATCATGGAAGTGTAATGATAGATATGTAGGTTCTGCCAAAGTAGGGTGCATAGTCTATCTTGTTGGGTTTTGGATCAGGCTTAATTAGGTGACCCTAATGATATTAAGTTTCTACAACCATACATGTGGATATGGCAAGGATTTGTGCATACCATCAGTCAAAGTGTTGCACTAGATGCAATTGGAAGAAATTGCCTACCTAAATAGTCACATTGGGGGCAATCAACAAAAGTTGACTCATGACTTGATAAATACAAGTCTTGGCCACTACAATATTGGAGTCAACAAAAGGGTTACTAATTTGAACAAAATAGTGGGAGCAATAATTAGTTAAGGGCCCAACTAATATCATCAATATCTTCAAATCAAATCAGAGTGTTTTGATAAGATGTAAATTTTCTATTGTAGAAGCAAATGGCAAACTAAACACCTTTTCTTTTGACCAATTCTTGAGAAGGACAAGTTGATCAGGAATAACTTCCATGACTAGTTCAAATAAGAATCATTCTCACTCAAGACTGCAAGCTTTGTGTCTAGGAGACACTATAGCTAGATTAACCTGCTCCCATCATCCCTTAAGCTGAAAGGGATGCTTACAAGAAGCATTCTGAAGATTTCATAGATATCAAATGCATGATGCTATGCTCAGTGAACTATGATTTGTGGAGACAACATGAAAACATGGAAGTCACCAAGACGGTAACACATCTCAAGAACATATTTTAGGATCAGGGAAAACCTAAGAGATATGATATCTCAAAGGCATTGTTCAAGTGCAATATGGCAGAGAGTGACCCAATCGGGGCCCATATGCTCAAGTTGATTGGGTATGTGGAGAACTTGGCTAGACTGGGATTTCCATTAGTCCAAGATTTGGCCATGAATGTGATTATGCAATCATTGCTTGGATCATATAATTAATTTGTCATGAACTACAACATGAACAATTTGATAAGCCACTATATGAGTTTCTTGGCATGTTGAGAATTGTTGAAGCACAAATAAAAAATGACAATCTTTGATATGTGATGATGATCAACAGAGGAAAGGGAAAGTCTAAGGGAAAATGTAAGGGCAAGAAGAGTTCTAAAGATAGCCAAAAACCCAAGTCTTCTGCACTTAAATCAAAGGGAGGAGTGAGTAAGGAAGGGAAGTTCCACCACTATCACCAGCCTAGACACTGGTAGAGAAACTACCCTCTTTATGTAGAGGAACTAAGGAAGAAGAAGTTGTAACACCCCACCTTATGATATATAATATTATTGAGCGGAAGCTTTCATCTTGAAGGGGGTGTCATATATATGAAATCATAGAAAATAAAAACATAATTCACCATTGAGATTCTTACATTATTCTTTGTATAGGAAACTATAATGGAGTTCTATAACATGTCTAAACTTGGGAAAACTATTCATAAAGATAAACATGTCTAAATGATTAGATCACCTAGTATGGATGGCACCCCTATAGTAATCTCTTGAAGGTCTTCAAATCCTTACTTGCTCCTCTTGAGTCCTCACTTGCTCCACCTCCTTGGGAAATCACATCCCCAGCCATGCAAAGGGGAAAACAACACATTAGTAAACAATACTGACACTTTATAATATGATCAAAGTATACTTGGCGTGTAAGAAAACTTGACTTGGATTAACTATAAACATTCTTGAATCATTATTAACATGAAGAGTTGAATAGTAAATGTATGCATCCCTTTGTAATGCCCCCTTAGTAGCATATGATTGCTAGGAAAGCCCTTGATGCTAGGAAAGCCCTTGACAACCCCTTAGAATCCATGATTGGGGAGAATACAAAGACTAGTTTGATCCCAATTAACTTGATCATTAACATGACATTAACATTAATGTAATCATGATTCTTGAACTTAACATGATGTGATTTATCCCTGTTAACATAATTTGTTAAACATGATGGGAATTCTCCCTCTTGAAAATTAACATTAATTCCATGAGTCATTAATCATAAAATTTAATCATAATGAACATTATAACCATAGGACATATGTAGCAATCATCAGACAATAATATAGAGTGATTATGATTTAAACTTACAATCATAATGTCTACTTTCTACTTAACATGCAAACAATCATAATTACTTGTGCACAACAACATGGCCTACTTACCTTAGAGCAAGAGTTGATCCAAAAATAACCATCTAATCTTTAGGTCAAATCTAGGTCAAAACTCATCTAGTCTTGATTAGGTTGTATACACTTGTTCATAAACATCATTACTCAATACATTGTATTGATCTTAGGTTGAATTAGGGTGAATTGGGGTTTGAGTGCATTATGGTTAGCCTCATTGATCAACATCACTAAATTAGTTAAACTTGATTGACTAAGATCATATTAGTTACATATAACACATAATTAGGGTTTCATGGGTCCAAATAGGGTTTCTAATAAAATCTCAAAATGGAAAGGCAAATCATGACCTGAAACCCTCGAAATTGGATTCCTCTCAAAAAACACTTTCCACTGACTATTTATTTGTATTTTTTTAGCATTCTATGATTTACTATGAATATTTGAAAACTGAGAAATGAGAATTTGGTAAAACCATAGTGGGACACCGATTTGAGTCAAAAACAAACCTAATGTAAATAAACTACAAAATGACCCAAGAACCTTAGGTGTGAGTAACATGTAATAGATTAGGCGAGGGCTAAGTTGTCATTTCATCATGCCAAATAATTCGCGGCTGATGAAATAAAAGCACGCGTGAAATCTCGAAAAAAAACCTTACTTATTATAACATCTGATTAGAACAGAGTGGACAATACGGTCATTCATTGACCTAACATCTTCTTCTCACATCCATGGCAGGAGAAGAATCTAGATATGGGTCCTTTGACCAAAGATGGTGATTCGCAAACAACCAGACAAAAGGGAAGGCTCAAAGTGCTTCCTCGAGCTCTGACAAGCTCAGAGAGCCAAAGCTTAGCTTTTGGGGCACACTGTAACCCTAGAAATAACTGGAGGAACCCAAGAAATAGGGGAGGGCAAATAGAGGTTCAAATTCAAAGCAAAAAGGTTCAAAATCCACAAGCAATGTCTAGAAAACAAACATAGCGGCATGGTGAAATAAAGTAATTTGTTGCTATGGTCATGAGCATACTGAAACGCCATGGCGACTAGCGCCAGCGAGCATGGTGGCTTAGCTATAGCATATTTTGATTGGGAAAGAAATAGGGTAAACTAATGATGTAGAAACATAGCCAATGGTTCTAGGATGCCTACCAATAAAGCAATTGCCTGGGAGTGGCCACCAATTGTGAAGTGTGGGCCGTCATCATCAGAGATCCACTTTGAGTAGGTTGAGGACCTTGAGGGTGTTGGAGGGATAATTGAGCAAGGAGGAGTGAAGCTTAAGACTCCATGATGCTAGATGATGCTTTATATTGGGGCGCAAAGCACTGGGGTAGTGCCTGTGGTTCATGGCTACGAGCAGGGTGAGCACCCAATTTGAACGTTTCTTCATTTGGTCAAAATAGAGGTGAGTGATACCTCATTGGGTTCAGGATATTGAGGCAAGGTCATTAGAGAAAAGATCTCACAAAATAGACCAAGGAGAAGGAGAATGAGGTCGTGAAAGACCACATTATAAAATGGATGTTGGCCGTGAGAAATGTAGGGGTTGTTGATGATTACAGAGTCGTCAGATCATGGGTAAAGTAAACCCTGATCGTCCAATGGCACACTTAAGAGAGGATTAAATGAAAATTAATGTGTGACATGTATATAAAATCAAACTTTAGGTCCAATACCTCACACTAATGAAATTGAGTTTAAATCTTTGGTCAAACTATATTTAAAAGTATTTTAATTGATTTGAGGGTTCAAACATGGGTTAAATGAGTTCAAATTTGAACTGTGGTTTAATTAGAAGGTCTAGAATATTCTTAGACATCTATATTTCGTTTTTGTACACATTATGGTCCATAACTTCTATATTGGCTATTAACATTAATTAAAATGCATTTAAATTGGGAGATAATTTGAAAAGGCTTTTCTATTACATTCTTGAGTCAAACTTTGAGATATATTCTATTTAGTCATCCAAGAGTCACATGGTCACCTTTTTAACCTCTTCCTATGTTTTATTGCTATCCTAGAGGAGAGAGAAAACAAAAAGGGGACTAATATGAGTTAATTGATATACATAATGCATATTTGAAAGTAAAATATCAAAATTGAGTCTCATTATAAGCTTCCTTTATTCCATTTTCATATAAGGACAACCATGATTTATTTATTTATTTGCATTTAACCCCTTAACTATTATCATTTAGGAGGAACTCCATTCTAAGTTTTAGATTGGCTATGAAAATTGGTATGTGACAATTCTACCCACCTTAAAACAAATTTCATCCTTGAAATTTTCTACAGTACTACCCACCTTAGCATTTTGTTACTTCTTTATTCAATGAAAGCTAGCATACTCAATTATGCATGAAAAAGATTATATTATGAAAAATGTTCATGTGGACATAGATTTAATTATTACATCATTCCTTATCTACTCTACTTTATACTTTAAGGTTTATGAGACCAAACCCATCTCTACCTTAAAATTGGCATAACTTTCTGACATTAGGCATAGGTGACTACCTACCCTTAAGTCTTTAGGTAATTCCTACATTCCTAGATATGTTGTGATCAGGCACATACCCAAATACGTGGGGTCTTAACATGCTACCTCTCACTAACCTACTCATGCACATGTCCCATACCACATGCACTAGTGAGAAAGGAGAAGTGCATAAAAGGTCTCACGCTCATGACATTCCTCTTCAAATCTCAATTGGTTGGCCATAACCAATGAAAATGGAGAGGTCATCTAATTGTCTAGGGTAGGTTGATACTTGAGATCTAAACTAAGTAAGTATTTATCTCTTACCTTTATCTCTTCTAAGGTAAAAACCCTAATCATTGTAGGTCATGGTATCTTTCCTTTAAGAATCTATCCCTAAACCCTAATCTCATTATTTCATTCTAGGGTTAGAACATATGAATTGGGTTGCTTCCATGTGGCCATCCATTTATTGGCTCTAATACCATTAATGTACAGTCCACCTTATGATATATAATATAATTGAGTGTATGCTTTCATCTTGAAGGGGGATGTCATATTTATGAAATCATAGAAAATAAACACATAATTCACCATAGAGATTCATACATTGTTATTTGAATAGGAAACTATAACGGAGTTCTATAACATGTTTAAACATGGGAAAACTATTCATAAAGATAAATATGTCTAAATGATTGGATCACCTAGTACGAGTGGCACCCCACTAGTTATCTCTTGAAGTTATTCTAATCCTTGTTGCTCCTCTTGAGTCCTCACTTGCTCCAGCTCCTTGGGTTATCACGTCCCCAGCCATGCAAAGGGGAAAAATAACACATCAGTAAATGGTGTTGGTACTTTATTATATGTGCGAGGTAAGTATACTTGACATGTAAGAAAACTTGACATGGTTTAACTACAAGCATTCTTGAATCATTATTAACATGAAGAATTGAATAGTAAATGTATGCATCCCCCTATAATGCCCCCTTAGGAGCACATGATTGCTAGGAAGGCCATTGATGCTAGGAAAGTCCTTGACGACCCCTTAGGGTCCATGATTCAGGAGCATATAAAGACTAGTTCAATTCCAATTTACTTGATCATTAACATGACATTAACATTAATGTAATCATGATTCTTTAACTTAACATGATGGGATTTCTCCCTATTAACATAATCTCTTAAACATGGTGGAAATTCTCCCTCTTGAACATTAACATTAATTCAACGACTCATTAATCATAAACTTTAATCATGATGAACATTATAACCATAGGACATATGTAGCAACCATCAAGCAATAATATAGAGTGATCATGATTAAAACATTAAACTTGTAATGATATTGTCTACTTTGTACTTCACATGCAAACAATCATAATTACTTATGCTCAACAACATGACCTATTTACCTTGGAGTGAGAGTTGATCCTAAAATAGCCACTCTGATCTTTGAGTCAAATCTAGGTCAAACCTCCTCTAGTCTTGATTAGGCTCTAAACACATGTTCATAAACATCATTGACCAATACCTTGTATTGATCTTAGGTTGAATTAGGGTGAATTAAATATTGAGTGTATTAGAGTTAGACTTACTAATCAACATCACTAAATTAGTATAACTTGGTTGACTTAGATCATATTAATTACATGTAACACATAATTAGGGTTTCATGGGTCCAAATAGGGTTTCTAAAAAAACTCAAAATGAAAAAGCAAATAGTGACTTTAAAACCTCAAAATTGGATTCCTCTCAAAAAATCCTTTCCAATGACTATTTATTTGTATTTTTCTGAGCATCCTATGATTTACTATGAATATTTGAAAATTGACCAATGAGAATTTAGTAAAACCATAGCGTGAAACCGATTTGAGTCGAAAATAAACCTGATGTAAATAAATTGCAAAATGACCAAAGAATCTTATGAACGTGTTACATGTAATAGATTAGGTGGGGGCAAAGATAATAAAACAAAAGCACGCGTGAAATCTCAAAAAGACCTTACTCATTAAATCACTGATTAGAACAACATGGACAATATGGTCATTAGTTGATATGTGGTCTTCTTCTCACATCCATGGTGGGAGCAGAACCTAGAGATGGGTCCTTCGATCAAAGATGGAGATTTGCAAACAACCAGACAAAAGGGAAGGCTCAAAGCGCTTCATCATGCTCTGACGAGCTCAAAGAGACAAAACTCAGCTTTTGGGGCACACTGTGACCCTAGAACTAACTGGAGGAACTCGATAAATAGGGGAGGGTAAATGAAGGTTCAAAGTCAAAGGAAAAAGGTTCAAAATCCATAAGTGATGATTTGAAAACAAATGTTAGTGGCATGGTGAAGTAAAGCAATATGTTGTTGTGGTTGTGAGCATACTGAAACTCCATGGCAACTAGCACTGAAGAACATGGCGGCTTAGATATAGGATATATTGTTTGGGAAAGAAATAGGATAAACTAATGATGTAGAAACATATCTAATGGTTTGAGGATGCTTACTGATAAAGCAATTTCCCGGGGGTGGCCAGAGCTGTGAGGTGTGGGTTGTCGTCACCGGAGATCCACTTCGAGTAGGTCGAGGACCTTGAGGGTGTTGGAGGGAGAATTGAATGAGGAGGAGTGAAGCCTGAGGCTCCCTAATGCTAGACTACACTTTATATAGGAGCATAAAGCACTGAGGTAGTGCCTACAATTCATGGTTGCGAGCGGGGTGAGCACCCAATTTGGGTGTTTCTTCATCTGGTCAAAACGGAAGATGAGTTATAGCTCATTGGGTTTGGGAGATTGAGGCAAGGTCATCGGAGAAAAGATCTCACAAAATGGATGCGAGGAGAAGGACAATGAAGTCATGGAAGACCACACCATAAAACGGATGTTGGCCGTGAGAAACACGGGGGTTGATGATGATTGTAGAGTCGTCAGATCGTGGGTAAATAAAACCTTGACCGTCTGACGACGTGATCAAGAGAGGATTAAATGCAAATTAATGCGTGATAGGTATATAAACCAAACTTTAGGTTAAATACCTTGCATTAATGAAATTGAGTTCAAAACTTTGGTCAAACTACATTCAAAATTATTTAAATTGATTTGAGGGTTCAAATTGGGTCAAATGAGTTCCAATTTGAACCATGGATTAGTTAGAAGGTCTAGCTATTCCTAGACAACTAGATTTCATTTTTGTACACATTATGATAATATCTATATTGGATATTAACTTTAACTGAAATGCATTCAAATGGTGAGATAATTTGAAAAGGCTTTTCTATTACATTCTTGAGTCAAAATTTGAGATATACTCTATTTATCCATTCAAGAGCCGCATGGCCACCTGTTTAACCTCTTCTTATGTTTTATTGCTATCTTGGAGGATAGAGAAAAGAAAAAGGGGACTAATATGAGTTAATCGGTATACATAATGCATATTTGAAAGTGAAATATGAAATTGAGTCTCATTATAATCTTCCATTATCCCATTTTCATATAAGGACAACCATTGTTGGATTTTTTGCATTTAACCCTTAACTATTATCATTTAGGAGGAACTCCATTCTAAGTTTTAAATTGGCTATGAAAATTGGGATGTGACAGAAGCACTCCACATCATGTATATACCTTATTAATATAAGTATGTTTACTTCATCATTTTTTACATTTGATACCATATGAGGATCTCAAACATACTATGATGTACATGATCTGAGAAGAAGTAAAACAAGATGAAAATGTGTAGAGAAAGAGTTGTTGCCACTAGAATTGGAACCTGTCATTTATCTCAGCCCAGTGGGCTTGTAACACAATTAGTGAATTGCTATTATGTATCTGCCATTAGACATCATCTTTGTATCTTGTTTGGATAAGAGTGGATTCGAATTTCATATAATGAAGGTTGTTATTTTATTTTAAAGATAAGATCTTTTATGGCAGTGGCCCAATATGTCTCATAGTTTGTACTCATTACTTCTAGAGACAAATATATGTAACGCTAATAATGAATGACTTGGTGACTCAACATAAATATGGCATTGTCTCTTGTGCAAATAAATGAGAAACCCATTTCTAAGATTTCACAAAGATGGTTATCTAGACTCTTTTAGTTTTGAACCAATAGAGACATGTGAGTCTTGTTTATTGGGCAAAAGACAAACACCTTTCACTAGAAATAGTGGGAGAGCGAGTGATCTATTGAGACACATACGTACTAATGTTTGTGTACCTTTTAAAACAAATGCTAAAATTGGATACTAGTATTATAACACTTCAATATGATAGATGTGAAGAATACTTAGAGTTTGAGGACCTTTTGTGAGATCGTGATATTTTATCACAACAGACTCCATCTAAACGTAATGATATATAAGAATGAAAGGTATTACACCCTGTTGGACATGGTGCGATTATCAATGAGTCTGGATAATCTTCTACTTTTCTTCTAGGAGATATGCATCAGACACCATAGTGTTTACACAAAACCATGTACCTTCTAAATCAGTTCAAAAGATACCATATGAGCCATGGCATGGGAATTGTCCCAATATGTCTTTTATGTGGATTTGAGAATGTAAAGCTAATGTGAGAAAACAATTTCTTAAAAATCTTGATTCTAAATCATATAGATGTTGTTTTGTTGATATGAATTTTATATACTCCATGTGACAACAAATGTTTATTTCCATGACAACCGTATTCCTAGAAAATGAAATAATTCCAAAGGAAACAATGGGAGAGAAGTAGAACCCAAAAAGTTCAAGACCAACAAGAAAACATTGAACCAATAATGGTATAAACGAAACAAGGAGAACCACAAACTCTTGTAGAATCTCAAGCTCCTCATGTAACACAAGAAACTCATAGTTCTAGTAGGACATGCCTTGAGTTTGAAAGATTTGTTTATCTTGTGACTCAAGAAGGCGATGAGTTGGTCATATATGATGAGCTAACAACCTACCAAGAAGCTATGGAGGAACCAAAATCTTAGAAATGGCTTGAGGTCATGACATCTATGATGGACTCCATATAATTAACAAGGTATGGGCCTTGACAGATCCACCTGAAAGGGTAAACCCTAAAGGGTGAAAGTGAGTCTTCAAGAATAAGGACAACATGGAAGTTCACTTGGTTATAAAATATTTAAAACAAGTTCAAGGTGTTGAACATGAAGAAATCTTTTCACCAGTTGCCATGGTTAAACCCAAAAGGATCATGCTTGCCATTACAGTTTGACTGCAAAGGTAAATCTATAGATTTAAGCAAGCGTCTCAGAGTTGTAATCTTTGATTTGGTGAGGTAGTCAAAGAGTTTGTATTTAGTCAAAATGAGGATGAATCTTGTCTTTAAAAGATGGTTAGTGGGATCATAGTTGTATTCCTCATGTTGTATGTAGATGACATACTATTGATGGGGAATGACATCCCTACCCTACAAATGGTAAAGAACTGGACGTGAAGTACCTTCACTGTGATATATTTAAGTGATCCTATTCTTAAGAATTAAGATCTATAGAGATAGATCTAGAAGGCTTCTTAGCCTAAGCCAGAGTACATACATTGACAAGGTGTTGAAGAGGTTCAACATGCATGACTCAAAGAGAGGAATTTGACCACATCTCATGGAATTAGTCTCTTTAGATCCTAATGTTCTAGTTCTTGTAAAGAATGGGAAGGCATGAGCAAGATGTTGTATGCATTCACAATTGGATCTATCATGTATACAATGTTATGTATTTGTCATGTTATCTTGTATGTTTTGGACATGACAAGTAGATATCAGTCACATCCACATGAAGGTCACTGAACTATCATAAAGAAAATCCTTAAGTACCTGAGAATCACTAAGGACCAATTCGTTCTTTATGGTGATAAGGAAGAATTGGGAAAATGTTACACTGGTGTAAGATTCAAAAGTGATAAGGATGATCGCTAGTCAAATTTATGTTTTGCCTTAATAATAGAACTGTAAGATGGAAAGGTTCTAAGCAAGTGACAATTACTGATTCTATAATAGAAGATGAGTACCTTGTTATTTTGAGCACAACAAAGGATACTATATGGATCAAAGAGTTTATTGGATGAAGTTAGGATGGTTCCAACCATTGATGATGCAGTAGAAATATTGTAATAACAATGGAGATATTGGATAGGATAAGGAAACCAAATAGCATACTATGAAATTTCCATCTCATACAGGAGATCAATGATGAGGAGATGTGAATATTTCCAAGGTATCAATTGGAAGCAAATGTTTCTTAACCACTGAAAAAAGTATTTGCACAACAAATATATGATGGTCGTGTTAAGATCACTTGGAATAAGATTTGTGGGTATTTGGATCTAAGTGCAAGTGGGAGTCTGTTGATAGATATATGCCCTGAGTTCCAGTCATATGATCATTTACTGGGGAATCATGTAGTTGATTTGAGATTAATAAAGATAATTATGTCTATTATGTTTGTCTCAGTCATGAGATGATGACACAAACATGGTAGGTGTCTAAAGAATGATGTTACTTGATAGCATATGTCTTCAAGTTAAGGACCTGAATAATGAGATCATATGTAGGATAAGAGTAAATACATTCTTGTCATGTCCCTAGTCAAATATTAATGTCGAAGAAAAATAGACAACAATAATACATAATATTAAAATGGGTGTTGATTGATCATAATGTTTCATTAGTCATGATATTGGATACAAGTCAAATGCATAGGTACCTATTAGAGAATAGTGTACCTAACAGACCCACCTTGAGAGTGATACATGGAAACCATGGATTATAGTCAAAATCACATGTTCAATGAACTTTGACACCATCCAATGTGACCTTAAATAAGGTTTTCTGTAAAGGTAGTGCTCGGGGACGTATGGCACATGGGGATCAACTATGAGTCATGTAGAAGGGATTTGTCCCCCCTACCGGAGTTAATATCTTGGACACTTATAAATGAGATTAAGAAACATATGGCTACTCATGTGAGTCTATATGAGATAAGTGAATTCACATGCATCTCTTACAGTCTGCTCTATTTCAAGGAACATGGATTGAATATTAGGAGGATGATGATTGCATGCCTCATGTTCAATATGGATATTAGAGGCAAAGGAACTATACGACTAGAATAACACTGATTTTGGATTTTAGGTTGAATTTATTCTCCAACTTTCCAATTACTTGGACAGGAATGATGTGTTGTTTTATTGTTTGTGGTTTCAGAATTTGACTATGGACATACACTGCCAACATAATATGGGACCTACGGGGTCACACACATAGGATGCACTTGGAATAGGAGTTCACTTATGGGTGACATTTAACTTGGTTACTCAAAGTGTTTAGGTAATCAACTTAAGAAAAATTAGCTGCAAGTCGACTGACTGAACACCTTTTGACACTAGCCAATGAACAAGCCAGTCAACCCATTGGAATGTCCAAATGACCCACTAGATGTTTAGCATATGGTGAAAATAATCAGTCGACCGATTGGAGTGTCTGAATCGATCGACTAGATGTGAAATGACAAGTTTTACTAGGTCAAATGATCAATGACATGAGTAACGATGTGCATTGATCATCGTGTGAAAAGACAAAGTTATTACATTGCTAATTATAATCCAATCGACCAACTGGATAGTCAAGTCGATTGACTGGCTATGCTAGTTGACTGACTGAATTGTCTAGTTGACCGACTGGGTTGTCTAGTTGACCAAATGGCCACGAGCATCAACTGTCAAACCATGAGATCTGTCTTTTCATATCCCCTAGGTTTTGGAAACCCTAGCCCATCCATCCCTATATAAGAAGGGGGTGGCTAAGGCTTAAACACACCTTTTCTCAATGTTGTGGTGATGTGAGATCCTGAGTAGTCTTACCCAAGAAAGGAAGAGACAACAAGGGGAAAGGAATCCAACACTACCACATTAACAATGGAAGGACAACTCATTCCCACCTACTTGGGATGTGTGATGTGGAGTTCTTGATGGTCGACACATAGACTACATAGAGGCATGGAAGTCATTGCTACCACACTAGGACATCATAAAATAGCATTCGTGGATGTTGTCAACTACAGTATATGTGTTGCTTGTGAAGGAAGCATACTTCTACAACAATTGTCTATGTACTTCCTCCAGGACTAGGTATATGCCTTGCACCATCCTTCCCGTTTCATGGTTATTTACACAATTGTTGGTTATGGGGAATATTGCAAGAATTTTTTTTCCTCTACCATCTTTGTCGCCATATTTCCCTACACTAACATGATTCACAAATAGAAAAACATCAAGTATGTTGTGTGTGCATCTTGGAAAAAAAAGATGATAGCAAGAAAGGGGGTTCTGATAACCAAAGTCTCAAACCGAGGTGGGTTGCCTCCCACGAGTGCTAATCTTATTGAATTCAACCATGCTTTGGTGTTATTCCATCATCAACTATCTACATAAGGTGTTCCCATCTTCATCATATGCCATCCTCTCAAAAGCTTTCACAACATGGCCTTCCTCCCTAGGGTCATGTGAGATGTCAAGATTGTACCTTTTAGTTTCCCCTTCTGTGGGCTCGTCGTAGTCCATCTCAAACCAATGTTCCTCATAAATCAAGTCATGGTGATCCTCAATAGTGAACATAAAGATGTCTATCTTTTTATTCAAGTATGTAACCTTCAAATTTTCAGCACATACTTTGATTTCTGCATAGACTGTGGAAAAGAAAGGCCTTCCCAAGATGATGTAAGTCTTCTCATTCTTCGACTCTATGTTCAATATAAGAAAATTAGTTGGGTATGCTACATATACTTTTCTTATCCAATAGTGTCATCTCATTATGTATAATTCCATTAGGCATTATAAATATACCTGTCAAATTGGGTCAACATATGTGGGCACCCATGTGGCGACACATTTTAGTTGGGTTTGGATGATGAAATTTGTCTACCGTTGAAAATTACCCAAACACATACCCACTCATTAGCATAGAAAGTTTCATGGGTGGCCCACGGGATACCGCGGTTACATGTTTAACTAAATTAATTATATTAAAATAAATATAATAACATGTTACTACTTGCAATAAATATACTAATCTGCTACTACCTATTAATTGTTAAGGAGTTCTAGTTTAGACCCAAAACTGACTAACAAAAGCTAATAAAGGACTGTAAGAAATGGGAGAAAATGAATCCACATCTACTACATATTCTAATTGATATATCAAACTTAATATGAGTTGCACAAGTTACTAATTAGAGTCCATCTAGCATAATCATACAATATTGGTTTTTACCAAAAAGGAGATGTTGTAATGACCCCACCCATCAGTAACCCCCAATTAAGGGAGACCAAGATGCTAGAGCCGTTATCCCAAAATAAGATCATATGCTTTTGCAGATAATCAAAAATAATTAATAAATTCTACCACAACTAAGCTTAAAACATGATAAAAAATTTTCTTTTTCACATACCTTGCAAAATATAGGATTTGAGGGACTTTACCTATATAAGAAACTATCTATCTACAATCCTCCAATTCTTTATTGAGATTGATTATTCAATGTCACTTTAAAGGAATATACACTTTCTGATAAACCTAAAATGCCGACAAACAAAACGGCGGTCAATATAATGAATTATACTGGTATGTGGGGGAACCAAAATCTTGCATCTATTTGTAACAACATAATGCAACCAAATTATTATTTAACAAATCAAACTTTACATATTAAACATATCTACTCAATCCCTACATATTCTTACCTCTGTTCTATCCCTACAATAGACATGGATACTACCTCTCTCATATGGTAGATCTCAAATAGCCCCTATGATCCTACCTTACAGGTAGACCATGACCTAGGGCTGTGTAGTCGTATGGTCCTACCCAAGGGTAGACCAACACATCGACTCATGATAACATGATGATCCTACCCTAAGGGTATACCATGTACTAGGTCATCCATCTCATCATCATCAAATCTATAGAGGAGGATTAGGATCTCAGCTAGTCATGCACATATATTTATGGTGATAGTCATAGTCACTTTACAGTTGCATGAAATAAAAGTCAACCAAGAAGTTATTTCTAAGAAATCGATAAAACCTTGGAAATCACTGTGAAACTAGAGCAATTAGTCATAAGTGTAACCACATACTTAATTAGGAGTCAAAAGAAGTAGGATATCCAAATCCAACTAGATGTCCAATCAAGCAAGGTAAGCAGCCAAATCAAGCAATCCTTGATCTTGAAAACATGTATAACACCTAATTATTACCATCACATCCCAAACAACTCTTTATTGACTTGGTATACCTTTCTAAGGTTTCAAAGTATCATTAGGATTCCTTAGGGCTTCTTACATCAATTTCTCAAACTTTATCCTTTTTAGGTCAACAAACCCTAAAATAGCAACTCTATGTTCAAAACCCTAATTATCCAATTATTCATATTAAAGCCTCTTTATTATCAATTTGGCTTAGGATCAACCTAATATCATCTCATACAAAGGATCTCGAATATAACTCATGAAAAATCATTAACACCTAGATTAGGGTTTCTAAGCCCATTAATGCACATTATACATATGAAACCCTAAATTAGCCTATTAAGCATATGGATCATCTATTTAGATTGAAAACATCCTTTTTATTAACAACATGTTGATATTCTCATAGAACATTCATATTACTTTTCCAAATTTCATAAAACATCAAATTAGGTTTTCTTATTCATAAAAGCATTAAAGATAGCAACTTTAGGTACTTTTTGAGCTATGAATAGATTCAGGCTTCAAAACTATTCTAATTGGATTCCTTGCATTTTTCTAATAAAAAATCATATATAACATTCCTCAATACAAATTACCAATCATCATTTATGATTATCCCAAATTATTTACCTTTGGACCAATGGTGTATTGCCATGTCAGCGCTTTGGTTCTCTTCTTTTTTTATGTGAATATCACCTTGGATCCAACTATCTAATTGCCTGAACTCACTCCCCCTTTCTATCTTGCCTTATTCGCAGCCACCCCACGTGAGCGGGCTGTGTTTCCACAAAGGAACAGAGCACCTCGTTGCTCTTGTCCAGGCCGAGGGGAGTCAACTGGGTTGGTGCCCAGAAGCGACCATCGGGCATCGGTCGAGCATGGCGCTACTCCTCGATGCGTCCCCATCCTCTAGGGATTCTGAGGAAGCCCCCCGACATAGCAGTTTGCTACAGCTCCATGAAATAGGATATAGAAGCTAGGAAAGAATCCTCATCTAGCGAGCGATCATCGAACCTCGTGGAGGGGGTTGTTGGAGTATTGTGACTTCTCGACGCACTATAGATCTTTCAAACAGGTGTTAAGGGCTTATATAGGTGTGGTTGTTCAGTCAGTCCCTAATGGAGTACAACTATAGTGGAACTTTGGGGAAACTCCAAACTGTGCACCAAAATATGAACATCTAGGGGTCCCCAGGTCAGATTTGTACTCCCAAATCCTATGGGAAAAGAATCAATGAAAAGGGAGAAATGAAGAGTGAGAACAGAGCCGAGGAAGATTCCAGTTACTATAGATTTCTTCCCTTATGTGACTGAAGGAAGAAGATGATCGGGCGTCGTTGATCTCAGATCCATGGTCCTCCTCTCACGCACCCAATAAAACAAAAATCTAGTTTGATTGATATTGTGACATTTAATTATATCCCTCTCACTTTAGGGATTCTTAAAAAATTCATATCTCCTAATCCGCTTATCCTTTTAATCTCAAATTTTATAGGAAAGTCTGTAATGACTTATAATACTTGTGTGATAAATTTGGGTCAAATTCAAAAGTATGAGAGACTTTTATTCATAAGCAAGTTATCACTTATTAAGGCATATTTTATGCATATTTTCTCTCTCCTATTTTTTTATTTTCCTTTATTTGGATTCCTTTTACCGTTAGAAACCATGTGGACTCGAAATCTTATCCATGATGATCAATCATACATCTTTCCACATATTTTTATTTTCATCATTGTCTCAAATTTCCTTCTTAATAATGCATTATTTGATTTCTTCTTTTTCTTTTAATCATATAGGACTCATTAACATATTACGATCCACGAAATCACATGCACAAAGGAAATATTGCAAAGGAAACCCATTCAATACACATAAATCATAAAATTTCTGTAATCATACATTTATTGGAGAAATTGCATTTCAAACCATATAATCCCAAAAATTGGGTTTGTAACATCCTTCCCCTCTTATAAGAATTTTCCCCTCAAAATTACAACAAACATATAAACAAATCAGAATAAAACTTTTCCATGTCCATCATCAGTTCCCATGTGGCTTCATCCTCTCCATGGTGCTTCCAAAGAACCTTTATCATCTTATATTCTTACATCTGAGTTCTTTCACCTTGGTATCTAGAATCCTCACAGGTGACTCAGGACATGTCAGCCTCCCTTGGAGTTTAATAGGTTCATTGCTCAGCACGTGGCTCAGGTACATCACATGGGGCTCTACATGGAACACATCATACATCATATTATCCTGAGGGGTAAGGCTAAACAAAAGCAACTCCACCAATCCATCTCAAATGGGCCCATGTATCGGGGACTCGACTATCTTAGTTATATATCGGAGGGGTCAGATTTTCAAAACGCATGCTCGCCCACAATGAGTTGCAAGTCAGTATGCTTCGCATCAGCATGTGACTCATGTCGTTCATGGACTTTCTCAACCATTGGTCGATCAAAGCAACTTCATCTGCATACATTGTGGCTTCTTTGTCCTTCATAAGGTCCTCTCACCTACATCATCCTAGTGAATCAATGACCGACACGGCCTCCCTTACATAGCTTCATACATCCTGATATTGACTTTGGTGGCTAGCATAATAATCAAACTCTTCTAGGGGCAGGAACCGCTCCCATGAATCACCCTAAACAAGCACATATGCTCTCATTAGACCTTCTAAAGTCTGGATCATACTCTCTTGATTGTCCATCAGTCAGGGGGTGATATGTTATACTAAACTTCAATCTAGCATCAAGTTCTTCTTGTACCTACTTCCAAAACATGGAAGTGAAGTTGAGGTCGTGCTCAAGATATTTGAACTTGTATCACTGCATAGTTGAACTATCTCTCATATATATATATATATATATATATATATATATATATATATATATATATATATATATATATATATATATATATATATATATATATGTATATATGTATATATATGTATATATATACATATATATATGGTTCAACCAGATATGTCACACTGGTAGTGCTCTCTTAGGCAAGATAATGTGTCAATTTGGTAAGGCAATCTACCATAACCCATATTGCATTATGACCTCTCCTGGTTTAGGGGAGACCCACCACAATGTCCATGGTGATCTTCTCCCATTCCCTGTCGGGGACTCCTCATTATCTGTAACAATCCACTAGGTTACTAGTGTTTGGCATTCACCCTCTAGAAGGTATGTCAACTGACCACATGCACCTCTATATCCTTCTTCATACTAGGCCTTCAAGGTACTACTATAAACCTTAACCATCTTGGTAGTACCACGGTGTATGGTGTACTTAAAATCATGAGCTTCTGGCTTGACATGATCCCTCAAGGGTGACTCCTCAGAAACCCTAAAACACTCTAGTAGTGGGTTTCACCACCTTCTCTTCCTAAGAGTTGTATCTGAGGTTCTTATAACAATCCTTTTATCTCATCAAGCTCTGAGCTGGCTAACTGGGCAATCACCATCTTGACCAACGGGTCTAGATTTTCCATTGGTTATCGAGTCCAACTAGAAACCTCTCCCAGTCTTCTCTATTGGCTAGGCATGACAGTTGCACACCCGAGAAACTTCGAGTTGAGGACATTGGTTACCACATTAGCTTCCTTGTGTGCTCAGTGATGGTGAAGACATAAACCTTCATGTACTCCACTCATCGACCTTGTTTTGGGTTTAGGTTTGTCTGAATCAGAAAAACTTTGAGTTCTTGCTTCCATCATCTCAATTATCAAACCCAAATTGGTAACTCATAGATTCCAAATTACTCTAGATAGGTACATCCTCATATTACCTTTTCTCTACTTATTCTTTCAAATCACATATTCAAAGTACTCTCAAAAGGGTATGGTACTTCATTCATTCATCATAGAAAGGCTTCAACTTATGTCACCTTTATCCTTAGTATGACATGTGTTTTGTCCTATCTCTCACACCCATAACTAGATGAAATAAGCATTTAGCTACAGTCCAAATACAGAGTTCATCTCGTTCCAAGAGTAGAGATGGTGCATCACACATCACCATTACACTTTCCAGTCTAAGTTGAAACATACTTCACATGTCTACACACCATCAATATCTCAATTCTATGTTTACACCCATGGAAAGGTTGTTCCCAAACACTTTTGGGTCTTCATATTACTCATATATATATATATATATATATATATATATATATATATATATATATATATATATAATCCTTAGTCATTTCCTCAAGTTCTCTAGGGTGTCAGTACTTTTGGGGTGATCTTGCCCTTATGCATCTAGGGAGTACCTCTCACATTTACCCCTTAGGCCCCATGAACTCATGAAGGTGGCCAACCTCTTAACCCATGGGCCTCGGGCAAAGGCAGCTGTTACCTCTCAACCCTATGGTCTTGTGCATTCAGGGAACAAACAACCCCTACTTCCATCAGTCATATCCCTCCTTGACTCGAGTATTGCCTTAGGATTCTACTGTAGCTCATGGTCCCTTTGTTAATACTCAAGCACATCTCATCCTTGAATCCTCACCCAAATTCCCATCATCTCTATGGGAACTCATGGTTAACCTTGCATCCCTTCATAGGAATCATGGTGACCTACCTAACTCGGTCTGGCCCCATATAAGCTACCTCCATGGCAAGATATCCTCATGCCCCTGAGAGGTGGTCACAGATGGGTCTATAGATTCATGATCATACTATGTGCTCTTACACTTATCTCATAAAGCTCTTATAAGTGACCTCTTTAGGTTACCTCAAACCTAATCAAAAGTTGGTGCTCACCCTAACATGAAGGGTCCCTCCCCAGGACCAGAGAAAACTATCACTTGATAGTAACAAAGGTCATAAAACATTCTTACCTCCAAGGTTTACACCATCATGTATATGCTTAGCTCCTAACATGATACTTATGCACGTATCTAGCAAGAAGACAACCTACTAAACCATGCTAAGTTCCTTGGTATGTCATACATATTCATCATTCCTCAAGGTTGGACCAATATCATATATGCATATTGAAAAACTACTAGAGGGGGGTGAATAGAGTTTTTGAACAATTTTAACAATTATTGAAACTCAAACAACCAACCACAAAATATTGGACAAGGGGACAAGGATTTAGAGTGGTTCCAACTTTAGCAAATACTAAAGTTGTCAGTCCACTACCCGGTTGCTTACCCAACCGGGATTTGGAAAGAATTTAATTTTATTACCTCGCAAGGACTTTACATAAAATTACAATTCTCTCCCTAAACCCTTCAAGCAGCCTTCACCTAGAAGTAATCGCCCAACCTTGAAGCAGCCTTCACCTAGAAGTAATTGCACCACCTTGAAGCAGCCTTCCTCCTGAAGTAGCTTCCCGTTGCAATAGCCTTCTTGAAGTAGCTTCCCGTGCGATAGCCTTCTTGAAGTAGCTTGAAGTCCACCTTCTCCTCCGAGAAGAACCTTCTCCAATCCGCAGCCTCCAGCCCTAGGAGTAGCAAGGAGAATACAAAGAATAAAAAGAACAAGAAGGAAAATAGAAATTACAACTTATCCTTTTAAGCACAAGGCTTGATTTGCCTATATCAAGCGTATTGATCTCCTAACCAATGAGTGTAGAAGTGTAAGTGCTGTGGTAAGGAGATGCTAGCCTATAGGACACGAAATGGGAGCAATGGGAATGAATAGCAAATGTAGGAATTGCTTTATTGCTCAAAACAGTATTGCCAATGTGTATTCAAGCTCAAGTATAGCACAAGTGTAGCTTGGGTATCTTTAGGTGTCCTAAGGCATGTCCTATTTATAGGAATAGCCTACAAGTGCTCAAGGACGTTCTAGACACTTTCTAGGGGGTTCTAAGTGCTTAACTAGCCGTTAGGTACAAGTTAGGCGCATTAGCAACGGCTAGTTAATTGATTCTGCAGTTGCTGTCAGAGTCCATCTCGGTCGAGGACTTGTCGACCGAGACACCTACTCGGTCGAGGATTTGTCGACCGACAGGCACTCTGGATCAAGTGTTTGCAACGTTCATCTCCAACTGCCAACTACCTCTAACGGCTACCTGGGTCATTCTCGGTCGAGGAGTTTGTCGACCGAGAGTGTCTCGGTCGAGGAATTTGTCGACCAAGATTGACCCTGTTTTAATCTTTTAATTAAGGCATTGAGTGTGTGTATGAATGTGCATATGTGACACTATTGAAAGGGATGACCTATCTAAGTGTGGTGATTTGGCTAGGGAAGATCTAACGCTTGATTTACATGAAATCTAATTACTTGTACATTATATATTTGTACAAGTTTACAATTGATTACATTGTATGACTTTTACAATCATTCAAGCGTATAGTTTCCCTAGAGCTTTGTCATCCTCTTAATTTATGCAACACTCAAGTAGCACGTTAGATCAACAAGAATGAAATGTTTGTCATCATCGAAACAAAGGGATTTATCATAATGTCCAATTTATCCAACAATCTCCCCCTTTTTGAAGATGACAAACATTTCCTAAATATGAAATAAGGAAATATAAAGCATGTGAGTTTCATACCTGAAATTTACCTTTTGTAGCTATTTTTGTTTTTGCAAGTGAATGCTAGCCATCAAGATGAAACTCATTTTTATTTTTGATTTTATATTCTTTCTCCCCCTTTGTCATTTCAAAAAGATATCCGAGTTGAATATTTTATTTTTCTTCTCCCCCTTAATTTTATATTATGCCCCCCCTTAAATAGATATCCTATTAGGCTCATGGATTTAATATCATTTTTGTCTAATTTATCCACAATTTGTTTCTCAATCATTTGCAAAAGATGTTAAGCCTTGAAATGATATGAAATTCCCTTTAAGCTTATGATGAATGTATATTGATTTCTCATCTATCAAGGGATGTTAAGCCCTAAATTAAATGAGAATCCTTTAATCTACAAGGTATATCATTTTTATGAAATTTATAGATTTCTTCATAATCAAGAGTAAAAATATTAAGGTCGTAACAAGCTTCAAATGATGTTTACAATGTTTTTCTAAGCTTCTTAATCAATTAATCCAATTTGTTGTTATGAGCTCCCCCTTAATCTTACAATTTAAGCATTTTAATGCTTCTAAGGTCACAAATGATTTTAAATTTTTGATTTTGACTTTTATCAAAAGTATACTAAGATTAAGTACAAATAAAAAATGATGTCCAAATAAGCATGTTGTCAAAGCTTATTTTAGATCGCCCTTTGACTACGACCATGGCGCCCCTTGGTCAATTTTAATTTTAACCAAGAGGCAAATTCTGCAGATTTCCAAGATAAACATTCATATGTGAAGTATAATTTCTGCAGATGGCTATAAATATCAATTTGAAGCACATTAAGATATACCTATTATGAAGACTTAATATGAGCATCATAGTGAAGTCTTTGACCTTGATTTTTCTAGAATGCATGTTTTACATTCATTGTAAATGATGTTTCATATGCTTTGCTATGGGTACATGAATATCAAATCCCATTTCTTCTTATACCCTTATCATAAGATTCTGTTATAAGTGTCAAATCCTATTTACTCTTGTTTTCAGATAATATACTTTAGAAGCATTTTTCCTTGAATCCTTACTTTTTATTTCTTAGAACAAATAAATGGATAAACATTAAAAAAAATTTGTTCTAAAGAAACATAGTTATAATAATCATGATGCTATAGAGAGGTAGAAGCATATCCATGGTGCAATAATTTAAATTGCAACACATACATGGTTCATGTATAGATATTCCAAGGATTACTTAGGAAAACTATGTAAATTATGATAAAACAGTAATTTCCTTGGTTAAGCTAATCATGATTTTTCAGTTTTAAATCCAACCATTGAGAGTAAACCAAAATAGTCTCATATAAGTTTTTAATTTTAAGACAAACTTTTATAACTGATCATGCCGAAGAAACTTTTCAAACAATGAATAAGGTTTGTTCAAGATTAGTCTTCTTACAGCACTTTAGCAATATGTTTAAGGATTTTCTACTCATAATGTTATATAATGTAAACGATCAATATGTCTTGCTACAAAATTGTCTTCCAAGATTTTATTTTTGATTTGCATGTTAATTCAATCATCAATAACAATTTTATAGCAAACTAGGTTGATTGAAAAACAATTTCAGAAGATTTATGTCAGACTTGACAATAGAAGCCTGCTCGGTCGACCATTTCTCGACCGACAGGTCCCTCGGTCGACAGTGTCTCGACCGAGAAAGGTTCTGTGTTGTTTCAAACATGTTTTCAAATATTGTTTATAATTAAAAGCAAAAGTATGAAAGTTAAAGCTCGATTTAGTTGAGATATTTAAATATCAAAGCAATATTTAGGTTAAATCTCAACTAATCATATACATTTTGTGAATCCAAACTAAACAAGTAGTTTAAGATGTATATTTGGAAATTTAATTTCTTGGATTAACTTGGTGTCCTATTATGTTAAGTTGAGATAGACATAGAGATATACAACTTAGAGTCTTTGGTCATATCTCAACTTAATTTTATCCATTTAGTTTGGGGGTTTTGGAACCCATACTAACTCAACATTCTTTTTCTTGTGTGGGCATGAAAAAGAGTAATGTCCAAGACGTGAGCAATAATGGCAACATATAGAATTAACCTCAAGTCTTTTTCTATGGTTTTGTTCTAGGTTGTTCTTTGGTACAAATGTAGCTTGATGTGATCGTGTCTTTCTCCAACTAGGTTGTTGATGAGATTTCCCTTTGGGCTTATAACCTAGTCCTCTTCTCCCAATTTGATGATAGGAATCATCCAATATTCTATCAAGGATTCCATTGTTGCTTAACCTACTAACTTCTTGTTGCAACTTGGAGATCTCATCCATTCTTTTCTTAATATCTAGTTTTGCTTGATCTAGATTAGATGATAAAGAATTCCTTTCTTTCACTATATTATCATAATCTAGATGTGTACACAAAACAGGTTGTTTTTGAAGATCATTTAACTTTGCAAGTAGTCCAACCTTTTCTCGATATAGAAGATCATAATTTGTTTCTAGAGTAAAAATCTTCACATCACTACTACTTAGAGATGATTTCAAAGTACGATTTTCAGAAACAATGCTATTTTTTTCAAAACCAAGATTATTCAATTTAGCATATAAATCTTCATTTTTGGATGTAAGAGCAAGAAGTCTAGCATTGAACTCATCGTTTGTTTTACTAGATTTCTTTAATTTCTTCTTGCACTCAATATACTTATTGTGAGTTTCTTCAAGACTATAAATTAGCTCTTCTTTTGATAAATCAAGAAGGCTTACCTCTTCTTCTTCTTCTTCATTGGTTGTAGCAATAATACAATTTTTATGGACCTCTTCCTTCTTTTCTCTCCATGGACAACCAATTGTTGTATGGTTTGTTCCTAAGCACCAATTGCAGCTTGTAGAAAGTTGGTCCAAGTTGCTCCTTTGCCTGTGGTTGTAGTCACCTCCACCCTTCATTCTTCAAGACCTGGTTAGGGTTCCTTGAAGCCTGCTCTGATACCAATTGAAAAACTACTAGAGGGGGGGTGAATAGAGTTTTTGAACAATTTTAACAATTATTGAAACTCAAACAACCAACCACAAAATATTGGACAAGGGGACAAGGATTTAGAGTGCTTCCAACTTTAGCAAATACTAAAGTTGTCAGTCCACTACCCGATTTCTTACCCAACCGGGATTTGGAAAGAATTTAATTTTATTACCTCGCAAGGACTTTACATAAAATTACAATTCTCTCCCTAAACCCTTCAAGCAGCCTTCACCTAGAAGTAATCGCCCAACCTTGAAGCAGCCTTCACCTAGAAGTAATTGCACCACCTTGAAGCAGCCTTCCTCCTGAAGTAGCTTCCCGTTGCAATAGCCTTCTTGAAGTAGATTCCCGTGCGATAGCCTTCTTGAAGTAGCTTGAAGTCCACCTTCTCCTCCGAGAAGAACCTTCTCCAATCCGCAGCCTCCAACCCTAGGAGTAGCAAGGAGAATACAAAGAATAAAAAGAACAAGAAGGAAAATAGAAATTACAACTTATCCTTTTAAGCACAAGGCTTGATTTGCCTATATCAAGCGTATTGATCTCCTAACCAATGAGTGTAGAAGTGTAAGTGTTGTGGTAAGGATATGCTAGCCTATAGGACACGAAATGGGAGCAATGGGAATGAATAGCAAATGTAGGAATTGCTTTATTGCTCAAAACAGTATTGCCAATGTGTATTCAAGCTCAAGTATAGCACAAGTGTAGCTTGGGTATCTTTAGGTGTCCTAAGGCATGTCCTATTTATAGGAATAGCCTACAAGTGCTCAAGGACGTTCTAGACACTTTCTAGGGGGTTCTAAGTGCTTAACTAGCCGTTAGGTACAAGTTAGGCGCATTAGCAACGGCTAGTTAATTGATTCTGCAGTTGCTGTCAGAGTCCATCTCGGTCGAGGACTTGTCGACCGAGACACCTACTCGGTCGAGGATTTGTCGACCGACAGGCACTCTGGATCAAGTGTTTGCAACGTTCATCTCCAACTGCCAACTACCTCTAACGGCTACCTGGGTCATTCTCGGTCGAGGAGTTTGTCGACCGAGAGTGTCTCGGTCGAGGAATTTGTCGACCGAGATTGACCCTATTTTAATCTTTTAAATAAGGCATTGAGTGTGTGTATGAATGTGCATATGTGACACTATTGAAAGGGATGACCTATCTAAGTGTGGTGATTTGGCTAGGGAAGATCTAACGCTTGATTTACATGAAATCTAATTACTTGTACATTATATATTTGTACAAGTTTACAATTGATTACATTGTATGACTTTTACAATCATTCAAGCGTATAGTTTCCCTAGAGCTTTGTCATCCTCTTAATTTCTGCAACACTCAAGTAGCACGTTAGATCAACAAGAATGAAATGTTTGTCATCATCGAAACAAAGGGATTTATCATAATGTCCAATTTATCCAACACATATGTCACCAACTTGCATGAGTGGCTCATCAAACATATATCTCAGTTCGAGTGGGGTTTCCTTTTTCTCTAACACATGAGGGGGTGTCATACCCAAATACTATGAAATCAATCAGCCTCATTAGAATCATGTGCACCAGGTACTACTACTTCCCCTCTTTGGTCTAGGAACCCCAGGTCACTTCGTATGCATCAGTTGTCTAACTACATGCTCAGTTGTTCAACCATGAACCAAACCTATACTAGATAGGGCATATACATACTAACACTCTTCTACGTGAACAACCATTAGAGTCCTATATCGGGAACCAACTGGGTGTGAGACCTCACAACTTGTTACTATACCCCTTCAGGGTCTATGGAACTCTCCTTCCTACACCTAAAAGGTAGACACTTATATCATATGTACGTTCGTTCACAAAGCCTCTTTCTTTCTTCTAGGGTTTGGTTCCTCTAAAGGCATCCAAGGTATGATAATCCTCCAAGGATCGTGCATGAGGCAACCACATATATCTACTCAGGGTCGTCTATTCCAGATCATATTATACCCAAATTCTCATGATTCCTCATGTCTTGGAGTCAAGGTCTTCAACCTTCTTCATCAGGTCTTTCTCTCTCTCTCTAGAGCTAACCCTACACAATTGGTCCTACCACTAGAGGTTCTCTCTCAGAAGATGGTTCAAGCTCTTAAGGATACATGTCTATCCCCACCTAGGTGAAATGTATTATTAAAACTTATGTTTGGCCAAGATCATCTAAAACTCTACATGTCTATCTTGTAAAATATCAAGCATAACCTATCTGGATTTGGTCTAAAACCTACTTCCAGCCTTTCTACCATTCTCTTCTATGCATGCCTCTTTTCTACTCCTATATACACGTTAGGGTTCCTATACGGTCACCACTAACCTTCTCAATGAGGGAGCTATCTCTCACCCTTAACAGGCACGGCCCACCCAAAGTCAGGTCACCAAAAGGCACTAGGGCCAAACAACCACTCATAGTCTAGGGTTCTCATGCGTACTCAACTCTCTATGTAAAGCATGCATGTCATGTACATACATGCATGGTCAACTATGATATAAAACTCATCATGTCTTCTCTTTTCTCTATCCACCGCTTTTAAGGTTTTGGGTTGAGGATCATCCTTAGAGGATGCATCAGGTCTCTTCTTGGAGTCTTCTTCCTCCAAGGCTATCCCTCTCCTCCTCATCCTATGATAAGGTCTAACCTTAGAGCTCTCATGGGGGCACGACAACACAGGCCATGCAACCTAAGCATGTAACTAAACTCACTCTAAGTTTCATCATTTAGACTTATGTCCATGACATCTTTCTTACATGCTTTTTATTATTTGGTGGAGGATTCCTTAATCCTTATCATTCTTACCCTAAACTCAGGAAGGTGTGGAGAGAGAGAGATAATGTCTTAAAGGTATTCAATGAATAGGGTACATAAGGGATGAAGACATATGAGAGAAGACCTAGAGGTATCATATTTCGAGTCAAATCCTCCAATTTTGGCCAGGCAGTCACACAAAATCTGGAAGTCCTCGTAGACCGACTAGTGGGGTGGAGGAAAATGTTTCCAGCTGCCAAATCGTGATCCTTTTCTAGACACCTCCATAATTGGAAAATCCTCTAATAACTCCCTTGGGTTCTAAAGAGTTTGTAAAATTTAGTAATTATTAGAGAATAAATGGAAAACCGTGCTCTGATACCAAATGTAACGACCCCACCCCTCGGTAACCCTCAATTAAGGGAGACCAAGAGGCTAGAGCTACTATCCCAAAACATGATCATATGTTTTGTAGATAATAAGAAATAATTAATAAATTCTACCACAACTGAGCTTAAAACATGATAAAAAATTACTTTTCACATACCTTGCAAAATATAGGATTTGAGGGACTTCACCCAGATAAGAAACTATCTATCTACAATCCTCCAATTCTTTATTGAGATTTATTCATTCAATGTCACTTTAAAGGAATATCCACTTTCTGATAAGCCTAAAACAATGACAAACAAAATGGCGGTCAGTATAATGAATTATACGGGTATGTGGGGGAACCAAAATATTGCATCTATTTGTAACAACATAATGCAACCAAATTATTGTTTAACAAAATCATACTTTACATATTAAACATAACTACTCAATCCCTACGGATCCTTGCCTCTGTGTTGTCCCTATAGTGGACATGGATACTACCTCTCTCATATGGTAGATCTCAAATAGCCCCTATGATCCTACCTTACAAGTAGACCATGACCTAGGGTTGTGTAGTCGTATGGTCCTACCCAAGGGTAGACCAACACATCAACTCATGATAACCTGATGATCCTACACCAAGGTTAGACCATGTACTAGGTCATCCATCTCATCATCATCAAAGCTATAGAGGAGGACTAGGATCTGAGCTAGTCATAGTCACTTTGCACTTGCATGAAATAAAAGTCAACCAAGTAGTTATTTCTAAGCAACCGATAAAACCTCAGAAATCACCATGAAACTAGAGTGAATAGTCATAAATGTAACCACATACCTGATTAGGAGTTAAAAGAAGCAAGATAGCCAAATCCAACTAGATGTCCAATCAAGCAAGGTAAGCAACCAAATCAAGCAATCATTGATCCTAAAAACATGTATCAAACCTATTTATTACCATCACATCCCAAGCAACTCTTTATTGACTTGGGATACCTTTCTAAGGTTTCTAAGTCTCAGTAGGATTCCTTAGGGCTTCTATATCAATTTCTCAAACTGTATCCTTTTTAGGTCAATAAACCCTAAAGCAACAACTCTATGTTCAAAACCCTAATTATCTAATTATTCCAATTAAAGCCTCTTTATTATCAATTTGGCTTAGGATCAACCTAATATCATCTCATATAAAGGATCTCGAAATATAACTCATGAAAAGTCATTAACACCTAGATTAGGGTTTCTAAGCCCATTAATGCACATTATATATATGAAAACCTAAAGTAGCCTATTAAGCACGTGGATCATCTATTTAGATTCAAAACATCCTTTTTATTAACAACATGTTAATATTCTCACAGAACATCCATATTACTTTTCCCAATTTCATAAAACATCAAATTAGGGTTTCTTATTCATAAAAGCATTAAAGATAGCAACTTTAGGTACTTTTTGAGGTATGAACAAATTCAGGCTTCAAAACTATTTTTATTGGATTCCTTGCATTTTTTATAATAAAAAATCATATATAACATGCCTCGATATGAATTACCAATCATTAGTTATGATTATTCCAAATTATTTACCTTTGGACCAATGGCGTGTTGCCACGTAAATGCTATGGTTCTCTTCTTTTTCACGTGGGTCCCGCCTTGGATCCAGCTACCCGATTGCCTGAACCCACTCCCCCTTTCTCTCATGCCTTCTTCACAGCCACCCCGTGTGCGCGGGCTTTGTTTCTATGGAGGAACAGAGCACCTTGCTACTCTTGTCCAGGCCGAGGGGAGTCAACCGGGTCGGCACCCAGAAAAGACCACCAGGCATCGACCGAGCTTGGCGTTGCTCCTAGATGCATCCTTGTCCTCTAGGGATTCGGAGGAAGCCCCCCCCCTGACACAATAGTTTTTTGTGTCTATGTGAAATAGGACAGAGCAGCAAGGAAATAATCCTCATCTAGAGAGAGATCATTGGACGTCATGGAGGGGGTTGTTGGATTATTGCGACTTCTCGGCGCACTATAGATCTTTCAAATAGGTTCTAGGGGCTTATATAGGTGCAATTGTTCAACCAATCCCTAATGGAGAATAACTCCAACGGAACTTTGGGGAAACTCCAAACTGTGCGCCAAAATAGGAACATACAGGGGTCCCCAGGTCGGATTTGTACTCCCAAATCTAATGGGAAAAGAATTAATGAAAAAGGAGAAAGGGAAAGTGAGAATGGAGTCGGGGAAGATTCCAATTACTATAGAGTTCTTTCCTTATGTGACTGAAGGAAGAAGATGATCAGGCATCGTTGGATCTTAGATTCACAGTCCTCCTCTCACACACCCAATAAAACAAAAATCTAGTTTGATTAAAATGGTGACATTTAATTATATCCCTCTCACTATTGGGATTCTTACAAAATTCATATCTACTAATCAGCTTATCCTTTTAATCCCAAATTTTATAGGAAAGTCCATAATGACTTAAACTACTTGTTTGACAAATTTGGGACTCAAATTCAAAAGTATGCTAGACTTTTCTTCGTAAGAAAGTTATCACTTATTAAGGCATATTTTATGCATATTTTCTCTCTCTTATTCCTTTTATTTTCCTTTATTTGGATTCCTTTTACCATTAGACAACCAGAGGAAAACCCCAAACTGGTCTCGTGGATCATGGAGATAAGGAGGAAGATGAACACCGAGTGGAGAGTGTCACATACCCAACGAGAAGGAAACAAGGTAGCGGATGCATTAGAGAAATGCCACCCAAAAACTAGGAATGAGTTCTTGTTTCATAGAAACATTCCTATGGAACTAGTGAACATCATTAGTTTAGAAGTTTGTAATGGTAGTAGTACTACCATGTTTATTTCTGATAGTTTTATTGCAAAGTGTATGAACAATTTTGATTTAGCTTGCATGACGAGGGCAAGATGAATAAAAACCTCCTGACTTCACCCAAAAGAAAAACATGTGGACTCAAAATCTCATCCATGAAGATCAATCATACATCTTTCCACATATTTCTTAAATTTTCATCATGATCTCAAATTTCATTCTTAATAATGCATTATTTGATTTCTTCTTTTTCTTTTAATCATATAGGACTCATTAACATATTATGATCCATGAAATCACATGCACAAAGGAAATATTGCAAGGAAAACCCATTCAATACACATAAATCTTACAATTTCCATAATCATATATTTATTGGAGAAATTGCATTTCAAACCGTATAATCCCAAAAATTGAGGTTGTGACATATGTGGTTGAATGGTTGTAGAAAAATCAACAATAAATCTTTTGTTTGATAAAGATATGTTAATAGTTATTTTTTTGCTATATTTCATTTTAAAAATGCTAGAAAACTATTCTTATTTACCTTTAGAATAGTAGATTGTAGAGAATATTTTATCGATCACTTTTTATGTCACCCATGAGTCAACCCATGACCCTCGACCTGCTAGGTTCGGTTTGGGTTTGTCTTTGCTCCATCCACTGAGACTATGTCTTTTTTACCCAAATCCACTTAGAGACAAACCCACAATGACCCAACCCAAACCCAAACCCAAACCACCCACCCATTTGATAAGTCGGATTGCACTGGAGTCCTCAACCATCAAGACAATACAAATAATCAGCTTTAACTTGTCCAAGCCAAGCTTCACAAACACACTATAGGGAATGATGCTAACACTTGAGCCCAAGTCAAGAAGTGCATGCTCAACCAACTGGAAATTGATATACTAAGGGATAAGATGGACACCCGGGTATGTATTCTTTTTGGGGAAAGGGCTTCTAATATGAAGCTTTCTTGTTTTATCTGGTCACCCATCTGAGTAGTGCTCCAAGATGAGCACACTTGAATTTGGACTTCTTAGTGATGGGCTCCCTAAATTCCTGGGCCCATTGCCCAATGTTCTAGTAGAGTTTTAGGAATTACAACAGGCCTCACATACCACAACTGTCCTCAACAATGCACTTTGTCCTCACTCGCGTCCAACACATGAACAACTTCCTGACTGGTCACCCATCATAGTAATACTCTAAGTTGAGCATGCTTGACTTTGGAGTTCTTAGTGATAGGCTCCCTGAAAGGGAGGCGCACCTTGGTGATATGGGTAGTCCAATCATTCATTATTAGATCATTTTCTCTAAGGCCTCAAATCTTGAGATTTTACAAGGGCATTACAAGAAGGTTTGTTGATATATCAGGTGGAATACTTGTTGTTATCAACTCAAAACAAGGTGGAACACTAGTGGGTATCATCTTCTAAAAATTCTACGAGACTAGATAATTTTTAGTGAACTTGGCACTCTCACAAGAAGGTAGTACATCAAAATTTCCTATGCACTTGGCGCTATCACAAAACAGTGTTATCATCTCACAAGAAGGTGGGTCACTTTCACAAAAAGGTATGGTAGCAGAATTCTTAGTGCTCTTGGCACTTTCACAAGGACTTTTTAGCGATGAGATTTCATCTTGATTTTTGTCAAATTGCTTCTCTTCTTTTTTGGGATTCTTAACAACATTGTCAAAGCTTAAAACTATCAACATGTTCACTTGCTCATGAGGAGTAGGGGGAGCTTGTGATGGTCGTGGTGGTCTTTAGTTTGGTGGGTTAGGATTTTAGAGGATGTATGGTGGTTGTTGTGGACGTTGTTGTAGAGGTGGTAGAGGTGGATGATATTGAGGTGGTGGTTGTGAGGTGTATTGGCAATTGTGTGGAGGTTGAGGTGGTGGTGGAGAATATGGGTTGGGAGGTCCTAGGTATTGTTGCAAGGTTGTCACTTACCTTTATGGTGGAACGTAGGTGCCTCGAGGAGCACACATGAAACCATTTGCATATTTTGGTTTGGTCATGGTTTGGGAAGGAAGTCCCCCCTTCTCATGATGGGCAAGTGATATATAAATTTGGTCCAACCTTCTCTCAAGTCGAGTAATGGTTTGTCCATTAGAGGACATATATTTCTCTCATCCAAGTTTCTCAACATTCCTAGCACCTTTTTTTCAAATCTAGAGATGTTCCTTTGAATTTGGTCCCCTTTTTCTTCCATTAAAAATTTCCTCCAATCTGAAGTATCAGAGTTGGACATAGGACCTTGGTTGTTGTAGTTTCTAAAAGAGTTTATTGCTTGCACTTTTAGTGCACTACTTGTACTTTATTAGATTGAGCTTCTAAAGAATGGACAGGTTGGCTAGTGGATCATCCCACATGAGCCTTGGGAATAGAATAAAACTTTTTCAAAAATTCATTCTTCATTTCTTCTTAAGTGACAACTTTGGTCTTTGAAGAGTAGCACTACTTTCCTTGTCCTTGAGAGACAAGGGGGAAAAGATGATCCAAATAGAATTTCCAATGGCTGCAAGAGTCCTAAAAGTAGAACAAGTCTCCAGAAAGGCATCAATGTGCTTTTATAGTTTTGATTATCAACTCCATAGAATGTACGGAGAGTCCAAGAAGAACTGACAAGATGGATAATTATTGCCCCAATATTTGATCCACTCTAGTAGTAATAAATGAAGTGTAATTCCCAGACAAAAAGAAATCATGAAGTGGCTTATTGACTAGTAAAGGAGGAGGGATATGTACCTACTCATGGTTTTGCACATCCTATTTGACATCTCGACCTTTTTGTGTTGGTCACACCAGTTTCTATGCCTTCTCCTTTATATCTTGGGATTTCACTAGGAATGAGTCGATAGGAAGTAAATTACATACAAACATGCGCCAATGTCACCTACACATATAACCAAGAAAAGAATCCAAATTAGTAAACAAGTTTGTAAAAGTAACACAAGGAATAATGAAAAAAAATGGTGAGGGCAGTGGGACAAGATCAAAGCAAAAAAACTAGCTAGGATGAGTGCCTCTCTCCCCCAAAACAACTTTAGAAATCGTGATGCACATGTGGGACACACACTTGGTCTAACAAACTTATAACCCTAATGGATATGCTCAAACACTCAAACACCTACCCGCAAGCTCACAAGTTATACCATAGTATAGGAAGGTGTACAGTTAGGTTTCGATCCACATGGAGTTAGGGGGGCACTAGAGCTAGGTTTGTTTATGCTAGGTTCCTAAAGCGGAGTGTAGGATTTTTAGGGTTTGATTGGGGTTTGTTTGGTTGCAATAAAGATCAAGCTGGCAATAAAAGAGAACAAACAACCAAAACCTATTTTAATCCTAGATAAGTAATTCTAGTTAGAAAAGAAGGAAAACTAAGAAGGAAGAGAACAACTTTGACTAAGTCAATCAAGGAAAGAGTTAACACTAACATTATACTAACAAAGCAATTCTAACTCACACCTAGAAGAGGTATCTAATTAAGATAAGCAAAGAACTATTGTAGACTAGAAATTAACAACTAAGGCAAACAAGGGACTAAGAAACACCTAACTACCTAAAGTAAGCACAAGGTAACAATACCTACACTATAAAGGCCTAACTATCATGAACAAGATAAGAGATCAACTAAGCCAGATAAATGACTAAGTTAACACTAACTAAGCAAGGAGGCATTAGGGTTTTAAGCAATTAATGGAGGTGTGGGCTGTTTGGGGTGATGTGATCTAGCATTACCCATCCATTTATATTGTCAAACTAAATAGCAAATTAGAATCTATAGAATAGCCCTAAACTACTTATTGGCCATGGATGTGATACAGTGTGTATAGGGAACTCGTCCCTATCGATCCATCTAACCTTACGAGAGGCTCGTTAGATTAGGATTTATGTGAGATTCTAGTAGGATCTAACAAGTCTAAGCTTATAGGGTAGACACTCTTTGGGCAATTGGGGGCAAGGGTAGTAATGGAAGGTGGAAATGAGGGTATTACACCTCACATCACCTACCATATAGACTTTAGGTAGCTCCAAGCCAATTTTACTAAGTGCATCTACACTAGATACTAAAATCTCACATCTAGGAGTAGGAGATGGGATATGTATGTGGGAGCATGGGAATATATCTAGGGATCCATCATGTGGACCTAGGAGCCAATCCCAAGATAGCCACATACATGCCATTTTCTCCTAGACTTAGATGTTTTATAGCATAAATCATAATAAAATCTATGTTGCAAGCACAAACCACAAGATGACTTATGAGAAATGAGATACAAGTAGAATACAATCACTATCAAATGAATTTATAATGTTTACAAATTATTTCCCCTCAACGTGGTATCAAATTGACATATTTACCCCCAAACAACCCACCTAAGGGGCTTAGTTAGATATAACAAAAGAAAAGCAACAAGAAGGAGTAGAGGAGTGAATAGATATGAAGATTGGTGAAGACTCCTCCTTCTTCATCTCCTAGAAGTAGTAGCTCATCCTCTTCCCTCCAATGTGGTTAGTTGGCATGGAAGTATGGATGGAAGTAGACGAAACCCTAAAAACTAGAGTTTTGAGGTAGGGGAAGGTGGAAATGAAATGGGAGTAGGTGAGAGTAGGTGGGATATCAACGAATGCAAGAGTGGGTAGAAATAAGTGCTAACCTCGTGTTCTAGCTTCCATTTATGTATATATAAGGGTGGAATAGCATAGGGTTAAGTGAGGGAAAATGGGAAACTCAGTGCACAAACCGAGCTAGGGTTTGATAGCAGCACAACCATTCTGGGAAGAATGTCCATGGTGGGTGGAGGGTGCACGATTGCCTTGAGGGAGAACAAGCATGTTGAGCTATAGGAAAATCACAAATTGGAAATTTTGAGGATGGTGGAACAACCATGATGGGCAGCATGATTGTGGTGTTTGTGAGGTAGCACAATCGTGGTGGGTGACTTGAGATGTGGTCATTCTTACTGGCACATGCACCTTGAGATCTTGGTAGCATGCATGACCATGTTGGGTCCTTTGCACAACTGAGATGACTAGCACGTTTGTGCCGATGATCTTATCTTGGACTCTTGAAGTATGTGATTCCACTGTCATTTTAGCTTGGGCAACACTATCATTTTGTGTCACCACAACAGTGTTGGGTGTTTTTACTTTCACCTTCAATTTTCTAATCTTTGATGTTCCTTTCTTTTGGTTGACCCTTGACTACTTGGGGTAGGTTGGGAAATCTCTTAATTCTCTTTAGGCTCCTTAAAGGGTGAAGAAACCCTTGGATTGTCCTTCTTCTCTCCCTTCCATCCAAATCATGGTCAAAGTACACCAAAATCATGCAAAAAAACATCTATAAGTGCATTTGATAATGAACATTTATTGGGGGAGATGACATGCATTCTAACAATTTTAGATGTAATTAAGGTACAAAAAGGCACAAGATGATACACTAAAATAGGGTTGCATCATAATGCTTATGAGTGGAAAATTCTAGAGCAACCTAGAGTGTGAGCAATGTGGCCATGATTGATAACCATGTTGATATTGTGATTCCAAATGTAAGTAATTCTATGATAGATCAAAGAAAAAGATATTGTGTGTTTGTTGTGAACAAAGATACCTTGATACCAAGTGTGGATGCAATGATAACCACTAAATAAAGTGATAAGACTCTTTAAAAGTCGCATCCACTGTTCGAGGCTCTAGTAGAGTTTCAGGAATGATGATTGGCACTAAAGACCACCACTAGCCTTAAATGCTAACTTTATCCTCACTCACGTGCAAGTTAGGATAAAGTTTCCAATTGGTCACTCATCTTAGTACTACTCTAGGCTAAGTATTCTTTACCACAAAGTATTTAGTGATGAGAATCCTAAAAAGAAGGTACACCTTGGTGACATGGGTAGTCCAATCATTCATTTTAAGATAATTTTATCTAAGGCCTAAAATCCTGGGATGTTACAATATCCCCGACATAGACTCTTGACGATGTCATCGAGGCCCAACTATATGGCCTCATAATGTTTCCCCATTTTAGTGCAAACCCACAATGGCCCATGGACACCCAAATCATGATTACAAAATACCAACGCAAGGGTGGCTACATCACCGTTGACAACCATTTCCAGCGTGCCTAGACTGCATGACTCAAGACTGTCATGTTAAATGCCCATGTGGGACCCACATAACGGAGAAGTTATGGCTATAATACCATTTGTAAACACCCAAGTCCATCCCTAGGCTCTAGTAGAGTTTTAGGAATGACGGCTGACCCCATAGACCACCACTAGCCTTATCTGCATGCTTTGTCCTCACTCATGCACAAGCCATGATAAACTTCCCAACTATTCATTCATCGTGTACTACTTTGGGTTGAGAAAGCTTAACCACAAAGTTATTTTGTGATGAGCTCCCTAAAAAGTAGGTGCACTTCGTGATATGAGTAGTCCAATCATTCCTTTTAAGATCATTTTGTGCAATGCCTCAAATCTTGGGACGTTACAATAACCTTTTATGGATGCAAATGAGCCCTCTCCAGCCAAATGGAAGAGGAAGAATACTATCAACATGTTTGATATATTCAACAAAGTGAACTTTAGTATTTATTGTTTGATTACATCAAGAAAATCTCTGCATATGCAAAAAGTTCAAAGGATATTTGCACTTACCAGAGGAAGCCATCTGGGAGAATGTCAAAGAAAGAAAATTTTAACGTATCAAGTAAGATCCATTTACAAAACCAGTCCCCATAAAAAATAAGATCCAAGTTCCCCTACCATGCCATATTGGAGTCCATTTCATCAAGAAATCTTTGCTTGATTTAGAGAACTTAATGCATTGTAACACCTATGTCAAGCTAGACTTAGGCAAGTTGAATTAGGCATAGTGCACTCTCCAGTTGATGGACCTTTCTATAAAAGTACCAATGGTTGGGATCCATGTTTATTGTCTTAAACATGGATCCCCAAGACAAAAAACATTCCCATCATATGAGAAGACCATTCTTGGCCACCACCTATGTTGTAACTGATGTGCAGACTAAAGCCATGGATATGACTTCATGCACATGAAGATAAGATTGAAAATTTTCAAATCCTCCTCATGAGTTGATGGACTTTATCACCATATTAAGAATAATGATGAAGTTTAATGAAAGTGACACTATATGTCTAAAGGCATAAAACTTAGCGTTCTTTGTGGTAGTCTATAACGCCCCTCCAAGTACATACATGACAACGGAAGAAAACCCTATGTTGTCCATAACATGGGTCACTTATCTTGGAGGTATATTATAGAACATGATATTCAATAGCAACAAGATAAATGAAATAGTTTGCATTAATTGGAAATATAGATTCATACATTATTCTTTGAAGGAGAAAACTTAAGTGTAAAATATCTAAACTTTGAACTAGAATCTGTAAGTGACCAATGTTACCATGAATGAGTAATCCCTTTGTCACAAATATCCAGATTGAAGAAGTGTCACGGAGTTGTCATCCTCTTAATGTTCAATATATGTTTTCAGATTAGATTTTTGAGATATGGTGAGCTCAATATCATATATCGACTCACATGAGCATGACCATGCATTTCATAGTCTCACTTGTTGAGTGGCCATCATATCACTCTAATGAAGGGGAGAATTCCATCAACATCACTCACAATAATACACAAGTGTCATTGTTCACTCAATTAATACACAAATGGGAGCCCTTATTCAGAGTCATGTTGGGTAGTGTAAAAGTATGCAGAATAAAATGTAATCAATGAAGTGACTTCACACTTAAGGATCACAAGTATTATTTTAGTTTTGAGATATGACCTTAATTGCCATAACACGTCTTTTGTGTGTCAGACTCAAAGTGGATTATCCAGTACAACTTGTTATCTAAAAAGTACTTATATATCTGAATTGATATCCAATATTAAATTTCCAAAGACATAGTCATCATTCAACATACATACTAGTATTATGCAATATTGCTATTGTATAGTATATACAATAATAAGTGAGTAGGGACATGACAAGAATGAATATCCTTAATATACATATGATCTCATGTTCATGGCCTCAACCCAAACCATATGTTATTACATCAAAACATTCTTAGAACATTGATATTATTCATTATCTCAAAACTAAAACAAGCATAATAAGTTAATTACGGTATGTTTCATTGGGTGTATTACTTTTGTTTAACTTTTGAATTCATACAACTCATCATTTTTTTGTTTGAATAGATGTAACATGATGCAGTTGGACAATTTAACACCCCCTCTAACTACGCACTTTAGCCTAAAATCAATAAATTGTTTTACGCCTAAACAAAAGTAGTCAAATGTAGTTTTTTCCTGAGTGTGTTGCAATAATACAACTGTTGACGGGTTCTTTTATAAAAAGTTGATCTATTGTTCCCACTTTCACATATGACTATCTCTCTCTCCCATTCTTGCAACTTCTCCCTCCTCACAACTTCTCCTTCTCCATGCTCTCACCTCTCAAAGAGTTGTTGCTTCATTTTCTAGAGAGATGCCAAAATGAATAGGCAATGTTTGCCTCATTTTCTATAACCATCACGATGAAGCAATATTACTACATTGTATGTCTAGTTAAGACATCTATAATACTAATTATTTAAAAATTATTTCAAGGAAATTTGCATTTAGATATTATGCAATATCAAGAAATAAGAAAACAAAATTTATGGGATCTAATTACGTCCTACCAAATAACATATTAGTACTTTAAATTCCTTGCATTTAGTATTTCTACTTAGTAATTCATACTTTTCACTCTTAACTAAATCCTATCAAACATGGTCTTATTATCAAATCAAATTTAATGTGTCCCTAGTATAATAATCACATGATGATTCTCAGGGTATACAACCAAAAATATGATAGAGAAATGTTAGCTTTAATGAAACCATAAGGCCAAAATTTTGAAAAGGACACGCTTTTGCTCTAAAATACTACCTATTGTGCATTGTTTGATATCATGTTGAATATACACTATAATACTTCTTATTGTTTGTATGATTATATAATATGTAAATACTCTATTTTATTAGCCATTATAGTGTTGAAATTTCATGGTAAATAGGTTTCATAACTAAAGATGGAATTTTTATGCAAATTCTTGTTCTAATCATAGCATCCTCATGTTAGTATGTATGCCCAGAGATCCAATCATATGATGACTATGATGTCATATCATGTAAATTGTTTGATTAATAAAGGCAATTTTCTAATTTATTTTGTTTCAATTAGTTATGGGATAATGATGAAACATGACACATGTCTAAAGAATGACATTACTCAATGATGTATGTCCTCGGGTTTATGACATGAACAATGAGATCATATGGATGTTAAGAGTATGTGCATTCTTGTTATGTCCCTAGTCAGATGTTATTGTGGAAGGTTGATAGACATCAATAACATAGAAGACTAGAGTGTGTGTTGGTTGATGACATAATCTCATCAGTCATGATATGTGATATCAAACCAAGCACATAGATACTTGTTAGAGAAAAGTGTATCAGACAGACCCGCCTTGAGAGTGATACATGGAAACCATTCATGGTGGTCATAATCATCTCTCATAGTGAAGGTGGTGATTGTGGTTCTTAGACTTGAACTCACTACACTCATCACATGTCGTTCGATGTACTTTGACATCATCCATTGTGATCTTGAATAAGGGTTGCCATAAAGGTGATGATCAGGTGCACTATGACACATGGGGGTGTCTGGGAGTGATGTAAATGGGATTTGTCCCTCCTACTAGAGTTTGATATCTAGGCCACTTAATAAGTGAGATTGATAAAAGCATGAAGATAAACATGTGAATCAATATATATGACATTAAGGTCACTTATATCTCAAATAGTCTGCTCTAGTTTAAGGAATATGGATTGAAAGTTGAGAGGATGATGATTTCATGCCTCAAGTTCATTTCGGATATCAGAGACAAAGGAATTAGACAATCACTATAACACCTAACACGGATTGTATATTGAAGTTGTTCTCCAACTTTTTTGTTTACTCGAGTAGCAATGATGTGTGACTAGACACCACTTTTTGCTTGTGGTCTTAATTCAGTTATGGACATTAAGTGCCAACGTAACATGGAACTTATAGGGTCACACACATAGGATACACCTAGAAGAGGAGTTTAATCATGAATGGTAATTGAATTTATTACTAAAGAGTTTAGGTACTCAATTTAAGCAATGAATTAACTATCTGGACTCCTGAATGGTCGTTTGAAGTGTTGAACCGACATGTTGGAGTGTCATGTTGATTAAAATTGCATTGGTTGAATTCTGGCTGAATCATGGTATGAAACGACTGGTTCTCTTAGTTAACAGATCAGTTCGAGTTTGTGACATGACCATTACACGAAGCAAGATGTCTGGTTTGTGGTTCAATTTGATTAAGTCAAGGATTAGTGTTGACGTCATGTCATGCATTGATTAGATTAAGAATTTCCAATACAGTTGTGATTGGGAAACATGAAGAAACGACCAATTCACTTGATGAACTGACTGGATCACATGCCAATTGATCAGTTTTCTAAGTGAACTGACCATTTCTCTTGTCTCAGGCTGCAATTTTTTGTGAAATTTTGGTTTCTTCCACTCCTAGTCAGACTGGGAACCTGACCCTAACCCTCCTATAAATAGAGGGGTACTAGGGGCTTCTCATACACAACTAGGGGTATTGGGGGATTCTCAAACACTACTCAATTGCCTCTGACAATTATTGTCTTCTCTCATTGTGGTAATCGAAAGAACCTAGCCAAGTCCTTCCTGCTAAAGGGAGGGATGGCAAGGGAGAACAATTATGGGAGAGCAAGTTGGTGATTAGTATACCAACAGGAGGGACAACTCCTTCCTATCTATTCTGGTAGAACAACAGGAGTTCTACGTAGTCCGTGTGGACTTTTCTAGAGGCGTGGATTCTTTTCCCGATAGGAGAGCAACGTCAGCATGCAGTCTGTGGTAAATACCAGAAGTTGTTGCAGATGTTGTCCTAATGCAACTAGAAGAAGCTGCACAACTACAATGAGGATTAGTCATTGGACTTGCTCTAAGACCAGGTATGACCTCATCAAAATTCCTTCTCATTACATAGTTATTGATGCAATCTTGTTGTTATGGGGAATATGGATAGAAATTTTTTTATTTTTATTGCTTATTTGATCCCATATTTCCCAATAGTGGTATCAGAGCCATACCATACTAATGTGTTTTGAGATTTAATTGATATGATTCAATTTTAGTTTTTCACTTTTGTTTATTGCATACAATGGGAACATGTAAAATGATTAATGTGCATATCTGATTTATGACCACATATGATTCTAAACATATATATATACATATATATACATATATATACACACACATATATATATATGAAATTTACATGCATCACCCTAGAATTGGTTTTTATGGTGGATGTGTAGCATGGTTATGGATAATAACCCCAAAATCTATGTGGTTGAATGGTTTATTTTATTCCTATTATATTTCAGTTTGTATATCAATCCTCCACCTTTGTAAGACCCCTGACCTGAGTTTTGGGGTAACCCTATTTTTTGGCTTAGTCATATGTTTATAACCTTTCTTTAATCTATTGAGATGAAATTAGGACTAGTGGAGCGCTTAAGCTCCAAGTTTGAGCTTGTTTGGATGATGTTTGTGCTTTGTATGATAGTTTTGGTGCAAATTGAAATTTACCCAAAATTAGGGAGGGTTTAATGTGTAATTTGTCACCTCTAGAGTGAATCTTCCATCTTTTGACATCATCTAGAGGAGAGAGAGAAGTGGGCACCTTGTTTTCATCTTGGATGAGTAGCAGAATCTTTAGTAATGTTTAAGGATTATATGGGTTATACATGCTTTAACCTTGGCATGTCTATGATGTGTTACCTTGAGCTAGATGGGTCGTGCCCTTAGTGAGTGGCCAAGAGCATGCGACCTCCACATAGAGTACATCACCACATTTTGCATGTTATGCAAGAGTGGTTGCATGTGGATCTTTTTGCATGACCAAGTGCCCCCTAGATGGCTTAAGGAGATGACGCATCGCCTTTGCTCCTTCTCTCATCCTACAAGTATATAGCTCTTTTCTTCTTCACTCTTGTAATCCTTTTAGTCATTCTTGTTTCCCCCTTCCTTGTAGATGATCTTTGAGCTTAGAGGAGTAAGAAGGAGACTCCTTTGAAGATTGGTGATCAGATCCTTAGCTCATGGTGGTTGTTGTTCATCTTCATACCTTGGTGAGTTATGCTTCCTTTATGATGAACTCCTTGATATCTCTTCTCCATCCTCCCCCTCTCTCTCATACATGGAATATGTCTTGATATGAAGGTTGTTCTTGAGGCATGTCGGGATGAAGTTCTCTTATCCTTTTCTTTCTTCCTCTTCTTTGGATCGGCTAGAGTTGCCTTTATTCTCTTTTTTTTTAACCTTGGTGTCTTCTTTTCTCTTGGAGGTTGTATTGTGACCAAGTTTGAGACATTTGGCAGGTCATCTTCAACCTTTGGACAAGTACAAGGGGCTTTGATCTTGGAGCTTGCATCTTTGGTGGAAGACTTCTCATAGGCGGTTATATAACTCTTACCTCTCTATTATTGAACTCCTTACTCATGCATGTATTGTTTCTTTTTCTGAAATCATTATCCCAATTTGCTAGTACTTAATGTTGATCTTAACTTGCTATTTTGGGGTATGTAAGGTATGATCTTTACTCTTGAACGTGGTACCTTCTTGAAGCAAGTTTAAGTGCCTATCTTGTGGAGTTCTCACCATGATAATGGCAGAGATGATCTTAGCCATGTAGTGTTGTGCCCGACACCCTAACCAAGCCACAGTGTAGACCTAACACTCTACATGACTGTTACACCATCATCCTAACCTAGGTTGTAACTCATGATGGCCTATAGTTGATACCTTAGTAATGCATCAGTGACATCCCGTGATGGTTAGCGGTCGTTACACCTATGTTGTTGAAGAATCGATATACCTCGTTGAGGCTAAACCGACACCCTAGCTATCATTGCAACTCATGATGGCTTGTGCCTGATACCTTAGTCATAGTTGCAATTCGTGATGGCTTGCATGAGTTGAAATGCATGTTGGTTGTTGGTCAACACACCTTGTGTTGACACTAGGATGATAGAACTATCACACCTTATTCATGGTAAATTGACACATCATATGGTTGATATGGCGATAACCCCTGTTGATATTTAGTCAACACCCTATGCCAATGACGGGCTAATACGTCATGATGGTGATAAATTGATACCTTGAGGAAGGTTAATCAGATGACCTATGATGATGTTAAACCAGTACTCTATGATGATGCTAAGTCGACACACCATGATGGTGACTGAGACATCATGGTGATGGTTAGTCGTCACCCCTTGACAGTGTTAGGCCGATATATCATGCTGATGATAGGTCAAAACCCCATGAAGGTGTTAAGGCGACACATTGGGTTGATGTTAAATTGACTCCCCATGTTGATGGCAGACTGAGACACTATGTTGATAAGTAGCTGACACATGGTTATAGGGCATGGTCTGATACTTGATGATGTGCTTGTATGAGCAGCGAATGGGTCATGTAATGTGTTGTTTGAAATATCATTTAATCTTTAAACTAAATGTACTCCAAGATAATGGGAGGTAACGAACTTGGGGGTTGGATGTTGAACCTAGCTTGGTGAAGCCTAATTGGATAGGAAAGGGCCTTAACCCTAATAATGTACAATGTAGCTTACATATTTCCCTTTTATGGAATGGATAAGTTGATAGAATGATTATCTCTATTGTTAATGAATTCCTAACCATGCAAGTGTTGCAAGTTGATATGCATGGCTAAGTGAAAGCTATTATAATTAAGATATGATACATGTTGAATGAACCTCCATAAGGCATGTTGAGGCACTTGTACTTCAAGAATCATGTGCATAGGTTCTATGACCTAGCAATGGATTATTGCCCAATATGATGTTACATTCCCCATTATGAGTTGAGAGATTGATATCCCACAACATATGGTCCTAATGATAAGATTATGAATGGCAGTGATACATGCATTATGTGATGATGATATGATAAGTCCACACCTTGTATGTTTATATCTTCTGGAACTATGCCATGCCTTAATATTTGTAGAGTTTGTTATGACTTTATATGTTGTAACTTAATTGAGGCTAAAAGACACTTAATGGGCATAACTAATCCAGTGGAACCTAATCCATGTAGTTTTGCCTTGTGCCATAGATCTATCTCAGTGTTAGCACTTGTTGGATGGTGAAGCATGCTCCTCCCTATAGAAGGCTTGGAGTCATATATTGTTGAGTATATGCATTCACAAATTGGTTGTGGGCCATATCATGGCAGGAGTGTGGCTGCGGGCCATAACTCAGTGATATGATGCTTATGAGGTTTCATAGGATTAGCAACGAGCCATACCCTGGAAGGAGTGTGGCTGTGGGTCGTAGCTCAATTCCACTAACGTCGTGACCTGTACCATGGCAGTTAGGATTTTTCACAGAATGACTATATGTTGTTGGTTGTCGTTGACTACTATGCCTCTACAGTGTACTCGTGTACTAACCATGAGGTTTGGTGAGGTCGTGGATTCTGGCTCTTCCATTGACCTTGTATGGCACCGATTTCGACTTAGCAGTGGTCGATTGGATTTGGGTGGTATGACTCAAATCCTCAAGGCATAATAAAATATGTAACCAGATGTGTAGTATATTTCCTTAGGGACAAATACGAGAACATTGGATGAGGCCTTGCTTATTTTAATACAGTATATATGGTAGTGGATATACATGTTCTTCATATCCCTTTTATGATGATAAAATGTTCCATAATCCAATTGCAATTGCTTATAATATTTTGATTTAAGCATATCATGAAAATGAACATGCTTATAAGTAGATTTATTTATGTTCTTTAAGTTATCCATATATGTGTTAATAATAGCATTGGTGGAGAATTATATCTCCCGCTGAGATTTGGATCTCACCCCATGGGTTTACCATATCTTTTAGGTGGGTGTGCATGTAGAGGTAGAGATTGTGCCGCTGAGGCAGAGCAGCAACAAGAAGGACAATAGTTGATAAGGTTGGGGGTGTTGTTGCTAGTCTTTTGGCATAGAGTCATCCCTATACACTCAGGTGCTTGGGATAGTTTTGGGTGTATTTTAGCTTATGCCCCTTTTGATGTAAAATATAGTAGATGTGTATATATGCTTGGGATAGGTTTTCTTGTGAATCAGATGATGATATACCGGGTAAATATATGTTAATGTAGTTACTTTGTGTCATATAAGGACTTGTATGTAAAGGTTTTTGCTGCTCAGGTGTTTAATGAAATCAGTTTTAATTTTTAGTATTTTTTGGTAAACTATTTGTTTAATCTTGTTTTTGTGATTAAGTTTTGAGTAATCTCACTTTGTATGTTGCGGTGCATCACAACCTTCTTCTTCCCAATGTAAAAATATTAATCTTTCCTACCTTTGATCCTATCGAATGTAAATCGAGGTTTCACATTACTATGTGTTAGTCTAATAGCAGTAGGATAGTTTATTTTCTTATAAAGACGAAGATGACGATCAACGTCAGATGAGTCAACCGTTTCACGTGATGAGCCGATCGAATAGTGGAACAAGGAGGGTGAACTGTAGGAGGAGTGAACTGACTAGATGGTGGACCCAACCAACCATTTGGAGGTATCTAGACATTAGTTGGATTAGAGGCTAGACAATCATTTCAGACAACCAACCGACTGACAAGGAGGTGAGCCGGCCAGTTCAAGGGTTGAATTGATCAACCCAGATTGGCATACACAGATCTACACCAACAACATGTTCATAAACATGATGTAGACCTATGTGGTGGTAATTCCTTGTGGCTCCAAGAAATTACAATAGTATGGCCATAACCATCAATGATGTTTTATATTGTATGTTTACTTTTGTTGGATATAGCATGTATATGATACATACTAGTATGTGGTGACTGAATATGTATATGTATATATATGATATATATAAAATTCCTTAATCAAACATGTTAAGTCTAAGATGCTTTCCATTAGCAATACATATGATAATCTTGATAGACTAATCATAGGTTACGCCCTACATGGTGCACTGTCCATCTCGAGGAAGTGTGATGATCGTGGTGTAGATCCGCTCAAGCATGGTGCATTATTATTGTGTTGGCTTTTGAGTCAGGTTTAACTGGGTGACCTTAATAGGAGTAAGAACCTAGAAGCATGCAAATGATTATGGCAAGGAGTTGCACATTCATCTATCCAAGAATTACATAAGATGCAATTGACAAACATTCTATACCTTAATGATGGATTATGGACACTGGCGTTGGACGAGTAATAATTGAATTATTTTGGATCTTGGCTCGGTACAAGGTTGTACGTTCAATCTTCCAAATTGATATGTGGGGTTTATCAATTTGAATAAAATAGTGGGAGTAATAATTAATCAAAGGCCTAATTGAACATTGTCAAATTTTATACAAATCAATTCAAATCAAAAATGAGTTTTTTTGGCAAATTTGCAAATTTCTTTTGTAGAATAAAATGGGAACACACAACAACAACTTTTCTTTGCGATGAGTCCTTGAGAATGACAATTTAAATGAGAATAATTTCCATGATTAGTTCAAGACGCTGAGAATTGTTCTCACATAGGAACGCAAGCTCTATGTCTTGGAAACACAAAGCTAGATGAACCTTTTCCCACTGCACCAAAGATTGACAATGATACTTACAAGAAGCATACTAAAGATGTCGTTGATATCAAGTGTCGAATGTTGTGCTCAATGAACTATGAATTGCAAAGACAACATGAGAACATGGATGTTATTGAGATGGTCAAACATCTTAAGAACATGCTTCAAGATCAAGCAAGACAAGAGAGATATGATGTCTCTAAGGCATTGTTCAATCGTAACATGGTAGATTGAGATCCAGTAGGTCCTCATGTTCTCAAGATCATTGGGTATGTGGAGAACCTATCTAGACTTTGATTCCATTTGGGTCAAGAGTTGGCCATTGATATAATTCAACAGTCTTTGGTAGAGTCATTCAGTCAGTTTGTCATGAACTATAACATGAATTACTTTGACAAGTGACAGAGTTACTAGGCATGTTGAGAACAATTGAGGCACAAATGAAGGAAAAGCCCATATTTGTGATGAGGGTCAATAGATCCAACGGAAAGTCAAAAGGAAAAGGCAAAGCTAAGAAGGGTTCTAAAGCTGGCCAGAAGCCCAAGTCTTCAAACGCTCAAGGAAAAGGGAGGAGTGAATAAAGTAGGCAAGTGTCACCATTGTCACCAGACTAGACACTTGAAGAGGAATTGCCCCCTCTACCTGGAGGAACTAAAGAAGAAGGAGGAGGAGACAAAGATTAGGTGAATATGTTATAAGACAAATCTAATTACATCTTCATCTTGGGTATATGATATCGGATGTATATCTGACATACGTTGATGTGCGGGATCTGATAAGAAGTAAAGACTTTATGAAAGGACATTGATGGACTGCATGAAGTAAGAGTTGTTTCAATTTTCATCTTTATTCTGAATTTATCTTAGCCCACAAGACATGTAATAGAGTTAGACATACTACTATTTCATTAAGCCAATAATAGAAATGTTTTATTTTCAACATCTTGTATGGACAAGGATGATTTTGAATAGTTAATGTTCTATTTCAAAGATGTGATCTTGTGTGGATGTATTTCAAAACATTTTGTGATCTCAATGTAAATACCAAATGGATATAATATGATAACTTAAACAATTAATACCTATAACATTGTCATCTATAGCACATATATGAGATATGCATATCTAGAACACATATTGATGTTTAGCTAGACTCTTTTAGTTATTGAACTAATAAGAGATATGCAAGTCTTACTTATGTGCAACATGGCAAAATACCCTTCACTAGATGTAGTGGGAGGATAAGCAATCTAGTAGGACTTATACATAATGATGTAAATACACCTATAGAAAAAATGCTACATGTAGATAGATGTACTTTATTATCTTATTGATGATATGTATTTAGTAAAATACAAGTCTCTTGAAGTGTTCAAGGAGATTACATGTATGAAGTACATAACTTCCATTAAAGTATTAAGATACTTTGATATGATCAATGTTGAAATACTTTACAAGAAAGTTTGAGGTCCTTTTAGAGAGACTATGATAGCGTATCACAATCAACTCCACCTGAAACATGATGATGTATCAGAAAGAAGGAATCACATCCTGATGAGTCATGATATGATTTCCACTTAAGTATTCTCCTCATAGATACATACTTTACACTAAAACAATGTACCATCTTTAATGGTTTAAAAGGCATCATATGAGATATGATATGGGAATGTTATGATATGTCTTAAGGATTAAAACTTATATAAAGAAAATAGTTACTTGAAAATTTTATCCACAAACCATAATTATTGAATACTACATTTTATCCTAATATGATAGCAAAATGTTTGTTTCTAGGATAACTGAGTTCCAAAAGAATGAATGGGAATAAAAGGAGAACTCAAAAAGTTTGAGGTTGACAAGAAGGTATAATGGGAACAATTGGAAATCACGACTTGTTGTGGAATCTCAAGTTCTTTATGTAACACATAACCTCATAGTTTTAGTATAACACATCTAAGATTGAAAGATTCTGAATCCAACAACTCAAATAGGTTGGTCATAAGATTATGTGCCAACAAATCAACTAGAAGCTATTGAGAATCAGAATCTGAGAAATGGCTTGAAGGTTATTATGGAGTCCATGTACACTAACAAGGTATGACCTCACTAGTACCGCCTAGATGGGTAAAACCCATAGGGTATAGTCAGGTTTTCTAGATAAAGACCTAAGGGACAGATTGGTTATAAAGGTTTTCAAAGAAGTTCAAAGTGTTGAACATAATTCCTCTTTCCAATTGTCATGCTTGTTATTGCAGTTTTCATAGACTACAAGATTTGGCATATGGAGAATAAAACTACATTCCTTAATAGGAATAAATGAGAGGATGTGTATGTAACACGTCCTAAAGGTCATATAACTTCATTAATGCAAATAAAGTTTGTAAGTTACAATGTTCAATCTTGAGATTGAAACAAGCATCTTAAAGATGGGATCTTTTGACTTGACAAGATAGGCAAAGAGTTTGACTTGATCCAAGATAAAAGATGGAATCTATGATTATAAAAGATTTAGTGGGAGTATATATGAATATTCCACGTATTGATGGGAAATAACCCTTCAATACTGTAAGTATTGAGACAATATTGTAAGTATTGAGACTTGGCATGGAAAACACCTTCAACAATAAAGGATTAGCGGAAACATCCAATGTGATAGGAATTGAGATCTATGAGATAGTTTTGGAAAGTTTTATAACCTAATTATGAGCCCATACAATATCAAGATGTTGAAAGAGCTCATCATGAAGGATTCAATGAGAGGGAAGCTGACCATGATCCATGGGATTAGTCTCTCAAAGAACCCTATGTTCTGATTCTTATGAAGAATGGAAAGACATGAGTAAGATGCCACCAATTGGATCTATCACATATGATATACAAAGAACTCATCCCATAGTCTTATATGTATTGTACATGACAAGATGATTTTAGTCACAACTAATTAAGTTCATTGGAATACCATAGAAAATACCCATTAGTACTTGTGAAGTATTAAAGGATCACTTGTTGCACTATGGCAACAAGGAAGAGTTGGTGTAAAGGGTTACACTGATGGAAGCTTCCAAAATGATAGAAAGTGATTGTAGTAGAAAATGCATTTAATTTTAAGAAAAGAGTTATGAGTTGTAAGGGTTCCAAACTACATATCAATAATGTAATTCTACAATAGAAGCTGAGTATCCTTGTGTTATGAACACATGAGTGGGTACTATATGGATCTAGAAGTTTATATGGATGAAATTAAAGATTTTCCAACCACTAATGATGCAGTAGTGATACTGCGACAACAATGGAGCTACTAGTTAGGGAAGGAATACTAGATATCATATTATGCAAATTCCATCTCATACGAGATGTTGTATAGTGAAGAGATGTGAAACATTCAATATATTGACTAAAGCAAAATGTTTCTAACCTAAAAGAGAATCATAGAATGTGGGCTCTATCATGTGACGGTGGTCATAGATATGGTATAAAAACTAATAATTATTCTAAGACAATAAATGGAGTTTTGAAGTGTGGTCACAACCTTCCCATTGAAGCACTTATTTACAGCACGTACTACCGATTGGTGGCAATGTTCTTTGAAAGGAGAAACTTACGTGAAAAATTTACTGGTCAATTCACAAGAAAAATATCTACTAAATTGGTTAAGCTAAAGAACAAGGCAAGAAAATTGTGGGTTATTTTTTGGATAAATGACTTTGATTTTATAGTTGGAGATTCATTTGGTAACAATTATCAGGTGCATCTATCTAAAAATTTGGCTCATTGTCAATGTACATGTGGTGCACCAAAAGTTTATCATTTACCATGCTCACATGTAATTACAGCCACTGAATCCATACATTATATCCATCATCAATTTGTTAGTACTTGATATACAACAAACAAATATCGACTAACATATGCTCCTCAATTTATTGGGATCCCTGATAAGAGGTATTGGCCTGATTTTGAGCCATCCATTGGGGTTGTTCCTCTACTACCACCAATTTTCACTAAATGTGTTGGACGACCTAAGAGCAAGAGGAGGAAAACAAATATGGATATTGATCCCAATCAAGCTACATACAAATGTGGAAAATGTGGGGGTCGTGGTCACAATGGAAGAACCTGTAAAAAAGAACTACTTAGTATTGGATGGGATATTATGTAAAATTAGTTAATGTAATCCTACTTAGTAGGAGGACAAGTTATTATGAAGAATTAGTGAATGTAATCCTACTTAGAGAATGTAATAGTACTTTTATTACTCGCATGAAGAGGACGGAATGAATAAGATTGCCTCCTGACTTCCCTTAAAAGAGGGTGATATAGGAAATATTTATTTGCTAACTATAGTTAACATTTTTTGTAGATAATTAGTCACAAAATGTTATGTTTTTAACATATCTATTTCGTTCTAAAAGTTTTGTAGAAATGGTGAACAGTGATGAGACTTTGCGGATCACTTTTCACTCCATTGAGGTTTGCATATGGGAGTTGATTGATGTAGATGTTTTGGGTTATGTACGCACATCTGGATTTGCATCTGTCATTAAGTTATCTAGAGTAATTTTTTATTCCTCCTTGATCAAAGCACTTGTTCAAAGGTGGCATTAAAATGCAAACTCATTCCACTTACCATTGGGAGAGTTAACCATCACACTTCAAAATGTTGTGGTGTTACTAGGGTTAAAGGTTAATGGCGATGTTATTGTTGCCCACAATACTATAGGACCGAATGTGGACCAATATAGTTCTTAGACAACCCTTTGTGATGATATTTTAGGATCACATCCAGATGGACTTCACCGTGATTATGTTCATTTGAGTTGGTTGTGTGTCACATTTTCAAATATGAATTTGGAAAATGCATATGACCAGCTTAAGCATCAGTACACTAGTGCATATTTATTATGCCTTATTGGTTGCTTCCTCCCTCCAGACGGTACTGGTAATGAGGTCCACATTCTCTACCTTCCACTTCTAGTGAATTTTGATCAATGTTTCATGTACTCATAGGGGAGTGTTGTTTTAACATGTCTCTATCGTCAGTTACATAGGTGTCATCCTAGTTCTAAGAAAAAATGTATCTCAGGGTGTGTCCACTTGTTATAATTGTAGTCTTGGGAAAGATTACATATTGGTATACCAGGAAGAGTGATCATGGATCAAGATCATCAGTGGCCACAAGATGCTCCATTAGGATACACATTTGTTAGTAGCATATTTTTTTTCTTTTAGAAGTTTTTTTTATCATAATTAGTTCTTGTTCTATGATAATAGATGGAACCATCTCATGGAGCATGTATGTGTTCCAAAAGGGACTGTCAGGCTCTACCTTAACAAGATTGATACATAAGATTCGAGTCAAGTGAGATTTTATATTTTATCTAAATGTTACATTTTAGTAGCTAAGAAAAACTTTTAAGTAATTATAATGTCAAAATGCAGTTAGTGTGGACACCGAATAGTGAAGAATTATTGGCTACTTTGCCGCAAATATGTCATGAGGGAAGGGAAATTTGGATGGCACATGTTCCTATGATAGCATTCACAATAATGGAATGGCATGTTCCCGATAGAGTATTGAAACAATTTGGTGCTCATATCCAACCTCAACCCTAAGACTTCCCAAATTAGACAGTCCACACCAACAGGACACTCGACATTAGTAGGACAGTCAACACTAGCAGGGAGATCTAGGGAATGTTCACCTTCCTCATTCCCTGGAATGTTCTACTCTTATCCTTCATTACCATCAAACCATTTTGGAGTTTCTTCCACCTTATATTGGTCTCACCCAGGTTTTATCCAGTACCAACAAAAAGCTTTCTCTTCATTTTTTGGTTTAAGTAGTGCTTAATTTTTGGGATCATCTTTGCCACCTAGGACTATGCCCTCCAATCGGCCTCTTATACCACCATTTCCTTTGAATAGGTCTACATATCTGGCTCAACATACACATTTGAGTCCAATTGAGCCTTCTCCAGAGCCGGAGCATCGTTCTAGTCCACAAACCCAAGGCAGGGGGAGTCGACGTCGTCAGGTATGCATCAAATTTGTCTAACATTTTACTTCTTATAATAGAACTTTGTCTAATTAAATAACTTTTTTATGTTGATTACATGGGTGATTTTGCCAGATGCCAGCTTCTTTGTGTCAATTGTGGGGAGTAAAGTAGAATGTATTTTTCATATGTCAGTTTATTTGTGTCAGTTTTGGGGAGTAAAGTAGTATGTATATTTCATTTTATATTGTGGTTCGATTAACTATTTATTTTTCTTTCTATGATACTTGACTACGCATCTTGAAAATTAGTACTTTTCCTTTTTATGTGAGTTGATTGCATATCTTGCAACTAGTTTTATGTTTATTTATATAATTTTAGTTGTTTACTTAAAGGCTTGTTTGATAAAAAAATTTAAAAAATCATTCACCCTTAAAAATGCCAAAGATGGTGGCGCTTCTTTTAAAACCTCAATGAGCTTGGCATTTTTCAATTAAAATATCATTTTTTTTACTCTTTCAAACTAAGACGCCATTGTTTTGGTTGCTTTTAAAATAAGAGGTGGCCTTTTCACAAGTTTCCACCAATAAAAATGTGGCTAGTTGGCATTTTTATTAGTAAATGCCTAAATTTATCGCTTTTGGCAAAAATGCCTATATTTTTGGCGCTTTCCTTTTGTAAATGCCAAATTTCTTGGCACTTTCCCTACAATTTGGGCTAGTTCGGGAAATAAGATAATTATCATGCTATACTTGTAAATATTTTTAGTGAACCGTGCTATTTAGATTTTTTCCTAAATTTTAATTAAGAATATTATCAAACTAATATTGTAGGATCGTATACAATTCAATTACCAATCCAATTCATAAAAAGAGTCAACCAAATCGGAGTTAAAATGAGTAAGTTATGCCCTTTTTAATAACATGTATAGAAACCCAGCGACCATTGAAGGCCCAATGATTGTTGGGTCCCATCGACCACCAAGGCTCAGCGACCACTGAGAAAGCCGCATAGGACATCCAATTGTAAAATGATCATATCTTGGGCTATACATATCCATTTTCAATGAACGAAGTGTTCAAAACTATAATTTGATCCTCTATTATCTTAGACCATTAGACTGATGAATAGAAGACATGGTGATTTCTAGGGCAATTTTTGGGAAGAAGGTGGAGAACAACTATAGATCAGCAAACTAACCATAGATTCTTCGTGGTAAGTAGTTCTAGACTATAGATATCTTCTTTTTTGTCTCTTTGGTCCATTGTGGATCGTCTATTCAAATCTCTGGAGGTCTTTTCCTCCTCCTCTTTTCATCTTCTAGCTCCAAACGACTGTTTAAGTCTATTTTTCCTACTGATGATCAGTTTAGAATGAGATCTTGAAGCTTGAACCTTGATTTAGACTCCTTTGAGCTATGATATGGGCTAAGTTGGTGAAAAGACTGAGATTAGTAATCTTTGATGATATTTGTGAGTGTAAAATCACCTTTTAACCCTAATTTATAACATACAAGTTCAAAATAATGGCCTTCTTATATTTAATACTTGCTCTATGATGATTGTGAGGAAATTGATAAATTTGTGCAGTGACTTTATGTAGTAGAGATGCTTATTTGATTATATGCTAGTAATGTAATAACAATGGGTGATGGATTGATTCTAGTAGAGGCAGCGGGAAATTTGGTTTGTCCTAATTTGGAACTAAAAATTCAAATTGTGGTTTAAGAGAACTGCAAAATTGTTAGATGATGTATATGCTTAATTCATGGTACTTAATTGACAAATATAGGGTAATCATTAGTTACTACTATGAATCATGTTAAATTAATCAATTATTACTAGACATTAGATGCCCTAGACAGTGTAGAATCCTTACAGGAGGCATGCACTATGAGTAGGAAATGTGATTCCCGACTAGAGGTCTCATGTAGGCTAAGGTAAGTCAGAGCACAACATTCTGGGGTTTACAGATCTAGGCCACTGAGGGCGGACTTCTTAAATGATTAGTATCCAACACCAACCAGGGTTGTCAGTGGTACTTGAGTTACAAGTTGTAGCGATCAGTAGACATCTTTGGTAGGTCCACTGGTGCACAACAAGCCTAAGGGCTTTGACTCCTTGCCTGAGTACTCAGGTTGAGAGGATGAGTCTGAGATATTTGACTGCTTTCATTAGTCATCGAGAGGCAGATGTGTCGATGCTAGCTATAGAGGTGGCATTGAGATTAAAGAGTTAGGATTTCGGGCATGCTTCTAAGTCTTATATAGTGAGATTTTAGCTTGCTACAATAATTCCATATGTTGTGGTACACGTCATGTGGGTCTAGTGGCATAATAAATGGATTAAAAATAATGTGAATAGTTAGGTTATCCATATATTGTATTTAGTATTTGTTCAACTGCCATGATGAGTGATTTATAGTTTTTAAACTGCTATGCTTGCATGCTTTTCATTTAAGTTCTATTACTTGTATATGTTTGAAATATCTTGGTTACCTATTGATTTTCTACTCACTGAGCCAGTAGCTCACCAAACTATTGAATAATTTTTCAGGTAAAGGATTAACTCTTCCTGAGGAGACAAAAGCTAGCTTTGATTAAGAATATTAGAGGTCCTAAAGAAGAAGTAGTTATAATACATAGATTGTTTCTTATCCTTCCTATGATCCTGGGAATGGGTGAGTGAGAAAAGAGAGCAGATTGTAATGAAATGTACATGATGTATATTAAAGTGTGAAACTCTTCTTATAAGTATTAGTCAAACTCTATTGTATCCTTAATGTTATGTTTAAGTGAGATTGTCAGATTGTTGAATGATGTTACTATATATTTGAGAAAAGAAATAGTTATAGTTGATTTTCATATAAGTGAATAAAAGTTGATAGTTAGTAATAATCCCTATTTGACGGGCCCTAACCCTGGTTAGTGGGTTTGAGACGCATCACAACCCATAATGAGAACGTTAACAAAGGCAAGAATGCTAGTGAGGAACATAGAACATCCAAGTGCAACCGTTACCATCGGCATCATCCTCCAGGAAAGCGTACAACCCAGAATGGCAATTGGAATCCTATCTACCAGCATTGCAGTCATCTTGGGCATATTTGACCAGAATGCCCTCATCTTTAGCAACGCCAAGAGACAACACATGTGCCATATCACCCCCAGGGAACAACCTTAATATTCAAAAGGAACCTCCTATTAAGAGACATGCATGTTGAGCTTTTGCACTAGAAGCTATAGATGTTAGAGGCGCTCGGGCAATACATGAAGGTAACATGCACCCATACTCTTTTCCTTTGCAAGCACCTTTATCTCAAATCAGTTTATGATTGTTCACATTAGAATATAGAAGGAAAACAACATTTATAAGGAACACATGAAGATTAGCATATGGTAGTGTGTGTCTCAAGGGTTACCAGTAGAGAATAGATTTTTCTAGAGTCTGGGGCATGGTTATGAATCATTTTGAACATTCATAGGCTTTGTACGCCTCCTTGAAGTTTACCAAGTAAATTAGTCAGTTGAGAGGTTATGGTTGGTGAGTCGGCTTCATATTGATTTTGGTGCCAATTTTCATATTTCTATAGCAAATCTTTCAACAACATATATATATTATGAATACAAAAGATAAGGGTTTGGATTTTGTCGACAGTTTTAAAAAAACAAAGTCACCACCATGTAAGGGTTGGATCAATAAATACCCTTTGAAACAAAACCTCTAACTTGTTATGTCAATTGATACCCTTGACCTAGAATAAATCTATGATGGGTAAGTAGTTTGAGAACATAGTTTTCATACCTCATGTTGTCCATATAGAACAACTAGTTAGGTTTATGAATCTCCTTTTTGGGATGTAGTCTCAAACCTTTAGTATATAAGAAGTAGAGAACTAGTTAAGGATGTTTGGGCTAAAACACATTGTTAATTTTTGAGCTATTTCTCAAAGAAATAGCTTCTGGAATCTAACTAAATCCTTCCCATGATAATTGAGTAGAGACATATTTGGAAACATGCATCACTGCATACAATAAAATTTTACTCACAATATTGTAAGACTCTGAATTTAGAGTGTTTGGATTTTGGGGACAAAATCCTTTTTAAGGGTTGGTGTGATGTAATGAACTCAAACTTAAGAAAATAATATTATTTCCCCTTTGCCATATTTTTTTTAATCTTTGAATCCTCTTCTTAAGTTATATTGAACTAGGTTTTAATAATATTCAATTATAAGATTTTAGCCAATAGAAATAATTAAATAAGGCTTTAAATCAAGAAATTGGAATAATATGCTAATTCTAGACTAATTGTATAAATTCATCACATTGAAGGATCTAAGTTCAAAATAAATCTTCTAGATTTTTCCCATGGATAGGTATGGGTAATAGAGGGTCTCGTACAAAATTTGAGTATTTAATGATAAAGAAATAAATAAATATGATAAGAATTTACTTAGGCATCAAATTAAGATTTGATTAATTTATAATGATCAAATGCTAAAAATGATAGAAAAATCACATTCATCACCCATTAGTTAGCTAACCTACCAAATTTGGGCTTAATTGGACTAAAATTTCATGCTCAAATGACCATGGAAAGTTTTGTACATTTAATACATCAAAAGAATAGGAGGTCAAAAAATAGAATTGTCAAACTCAAGGATGGTAATGGAGCATTGGTGGAGGATGAGAAACAACTGAAATGACTAATCCTTTCCTTGTTTCCTAATGTTTACCATGACAATGATTCAACAAACAGGCGAACGACGAGCACTATGTTCCTCGATGCATATCCCCTCCTTAGCCAACACGAAATCGACACACTATCCAGGATTCTTATTCATGTAGAGGTTTGGGAGGCTCTCCACTCCATGTCCCCCCTAAAGGCACCAGCGTCTGATGGTGTCGATGCATCCTTCCTTCAAAATCATTGGGACACCATCAAAGATCAGCTATTGACCTTCGTCTCAAAGCTCTTTGAAGGTGACCTCCTCGAGCCAACTGTGGCAGACGTAATGCTAATCCTTATCTCGAAAGTAACCCCACCTGAGACTTGTCTCCAGTTTTGTCCTATTTCATTAAATAACATGTGCACCAATCTCCTCTCCAAGATTATTGCTCACTGCATAAAGCCATATCTCAGAGACTGGATTTCCCCTGACCAATCTCATTTTGTCCCCGGCTAAAGAATAGGGTACAACATTGCTCTAGTACAAGAGATTATCCACTCTGTGGGTATAAATAAAACTACAATCATTAGTTGGTAATCAACTTGATTTGGTGAAGGCTTTTGACAAATTGAATTGGTTGTTCATTGCGGATACTCTCCATAGAATACTAATCTAAACAACATCATCCACGTCATCATGTAAATCCTTACATTTGGGAACACAATGATTGTTTTGAATGGGGACACCATTAGCTCCTTAAAACCTTTGTGTGGAGTCAATCAGGGGGATCCTTTATCCTCCTACCTTTTCATCCTCTTCGTGAAGAGGTTTATCCAATTGATAGAGGAGGAAATCAATAATGGAAGATGGAAACTGGTTGTCTTAACAAGGTAGAAAATCCCTTTATCTCATGTGAGTTTTGTAGATGACATCTTACTCTTTGGTGAAGCCTCTATTTAGTTACAAACAAGAAATGTCTAAGGCAATTCAGCTTGGCTTCCGACCAATTCCTAACACATGGAAAGCCTGCGATCTTCTTCTCTACAAATACTCCCAGGGCCTTTAGGACTCGGATTTGTAGGAAGTTGCACATTTAGGAAATACAAAATCTAGATTGACATCTTGGAGCACCTATCATCCACAAATGAGAGGGCAAAGAACACTATGAGCTCCTCCTCTATAAGATTCATACACATATTAATTATTGGCAGAACATGCTTCTCTCCCTAGTAGGCTAAGTCACATTGGCAAAATCCATTCTTCTCTCCCAAACATGCTATACCATGAAAGTTGCCCAACTATGAATATCTTGTTGTGATAAAATTGACTAGGTGATATGCTACTTCCTATGGAATGGGGCCTCAACCAAGAAATAGATGAATTTAGTCGCTTGGAAGCAACTTACCAAACCACTACAAGATGGGGGTCTGAGAACGAAGAAAGCAAAGCAGTTTTACACAACCTAGATACTTTAGATGGTGTGGTTGTTCATCCAGAAGCTACCCATCCATGTATTCATTTGATGCATGCAAAATATACAAACCATGGAGCTTAGAATCCTTGAGACTCTCACACTCAGAGAAGCATTAAAAGCTCGATCCCTTTTCTTCTGAACAACTCAAGGAAGGCAGTCATATTCAGATGGGACACATAAGTATGGTCTGAGGCATGGGTGGACGAGGATCATAGACCCATTCTTAATCTAAGACGTTCGATTCTTGATGATATCAAAGATCTGAAAGTGGCATGCCTTGTCGTTGACGAAGGAAAATTGGATGCTAGCTTCCTACATTACTAGTTCATTGACACCACGACTAGTGAAATCCTCTGCATGCCCACACCCCACCACACTTATGGCAACGATGGCCTGGTTTGGCTCCACTCCAATGACGAAACCTTTACTTTGAGATCGACATACAAGATTCTTAGTTACATTTTCGCCAATAGTTATAACGATCACTTCAAAGCCATATGGTCACTTCCTAAATCACAAAGAACGAAGACACACCCTGGCTCATTCGCATGAACAAGCTACTCATGAACAACCTAAAACTCAAGAAGAAGATGACCTCAGACAACATCTACTGAAGATGTAGGGAAGCAGAGGAAACCCCGCTTCACGCCATATGTGACTACACTATAGCAAAAAAATGTGATTACTGATAATTCCCCTGGAAGCAGGTAAATTATTCATCTCTGATACAACCTCTAAATGGCAGGATATAATATCAAAACCCTAAAGAACATGGTTGAATGGAGCAGCATGTTCACAATCACATGTTGGTTCATATGGAAAGATAAAAACTCCTCAGCCTTCCAAGGAAGATCAAAAACCCCATCAATCGTTGCACTATCATGCAGGGATGAACATGCCTCCTTAACTTGCATTCCATAACCAACCCAAAAATGAGCCAACTCATGTCTCAACTCCACCCAATATCATTGAGATCTCTCCTAACCTACTTGTTATGCATGTTGATGTTGTAGTAGATAACAAAATTAACTACAAATCCACCACTTGGGTTTTGAGAGATTGCAAAGGATTATGGCGAGGAGGATTTGCATTACTGATGAGTGACTCTGATCCCACACAAGGAGAGCTAATGGCCATCCTTGATGGCATGTCCTATGCTTTGGACCATGCCTTTCCTTTGGGAGTCATCATTAGTGATTCTAGCAATGCAATTAACTGGGTGAATAACACCAAGAATCCTTTAGCGAAGTACACGCTTATAATAGAGGCGGTTTGCAGTTTATGGAAGAAGGTTACTAATCTAAGTGTGTGCCACCTGAAGAGGAACCAGAACCATTTCGTCAGTCAGCTTGCCAAGCACTGTTTAAAGTAGTTAGACTAGTCCCTTCTTTGGAGCCCATGCCCTTCCTTTCTATTTAACAACTATTGAGACGACCTCCTCATATTTTTAGACTTGTATCCTCTAAATTCTAGTAACAAACAGACTCACGAGAGATTATTATAATTAGTTAGCCTGATATTAAACAAATTCATAAAAAGAATATAGTTATGGGCATTTAAAACTTTCCCATTTGGTTCTTAGACATGCAGTGCCTATTGGATGCTCTAGTTGCAGACAAAATGACTCGTAGATCTTCTTCTACCCCTAGTTGCGCCCGTGAACAATAAATTGATGGAACATTTTGATTTTTTGGGCATAACTCCCTAAATTTTTCAATAAAACTTTGTGAAACAAGTTGCATTTGATGAAAAAAATCAATTGTACAACTAACTAGCACAAGATATAATCTTTTAGTAGAATATTTTTGATACACCCAATATTTTTCCCAAGAGTACCTCAGAGATCCAACCCCATACACCAACGAACCTAACCCTATATATATCAAACCTATCATAGGGTTTCACCCAGTCACATACAAATGTTTAGCACTATCAATTTCTCTTTGCATTGCCTTCTTTGCCACTGTCGAGTCTTTCTTCAAGTTGTTGTCTTGGACCTTGAGAACGACACCCAATGTAACATCCCTGACCTGGGTTATGTACTAACCCTAGGTGTTTTGCCTAATAAAGTTGATTCGTTGCTTGCTCTTATCTTTTGAAAAGTAATTAAGATTTTTCAGGAACTTATATTTCAATTTCAGTCCTTTTTTAATAATGTTGAAACATTGTTTTGTTAACTTTGGACTAAAGTGCAAATTACCCAAGTAGAGGGGTTAACTTGAAAATTGCACATGTTAAGATGTTCCTCTAATGTTGAGACATCATAAGAATTTATATGATGTGGTGGTATGGTTTTCTCAATCTTGAGCACTAAGATATAGCTTGTAAAGCAATCCTTGTGCATTAAAACCTAGTTTTGGTGTAATGTGCAAATTACCCAAAACCTAGGGTTCAACATGCAAAATAACACCTCTTGAGGGTCTCTCATGTTTCTTGGCATCAAGTGAAGCAAATAAAATGATAAGGGTGCCTCATTTGAATTATCATGGAGGAGAGAGAATCTTGACATTAAAATAATCAAAATTTAAGCACAAAAGGCTCTTTAATATAACTTAATGTAAAAGGGAAATATATTAATTATGGAGCCCTTCAACCAAAAGTAGGAGGATGTGTTTGAAATAGTTTTTACAAGATTGTTCCATGCTTGGGCACCAAAAAGATCATTGTTTGAAGTGGAAGTTATTCACATTAATTATAATATAAAGTAATATCCACTAAAATATGGATATTAACACATAACTCTTTAAAATGATTGGTCCTTTTCCTTTAAACCTTGGGTAATGAAGAAGTTTTGCAAGGTATTAGAAGGTGGATACGTGGCCAAAGAATGGAGGAAGCTTTGGTGGATTTTAGTTGGGAAATAAAAGGAGATAATCCTCTTTTTTCTATTTTCCTTGAAAATCCATAAATACATATATATGTATCCTTTTTCCAAAACACCAAAGGATCGTTCCTTAGTTTCTTTTCCTTATCACCTTGCTTTGGCCGACCAAGGGAGAGCTCTGGACCAGAGGAAGGACGACCAAACTAGCTTGTTAAGTTTTAATCATCTCCTACCTCAAATTCATGGTGGAAACCATAAAACAAGGTTAGATTCATGGTTTTCTTCACACGGTTTCCTTTTCTAGCCACCTTGTTCATCCAAAGATTGAAGAACGAACCTTGGATAACTGCTGGAGCTCAATCCACCATTAAAGCTACGGAGCTTGGAGCTCTGGATCAGTTCTAGAGGTGGGTTTTATAACTCTAACCCTTAAGCATTGCTAATGCATCCATCTCTCTAATAATTGTTGGCTATTTTCTTCTTTGGTACTCTTTTGGTTAATTGCTATAACTTCCGTGAAGAACAACAAAAGTTCTTGGTTGCTTGTAGGAAGAATATGATGGCGTCAACTTTGATGATTATCCAAAGAAAATCACTTTACCAAACGGTTTGCCTTTGTGCCCAAACGGTTTCCCAAACCGTTTGGGAGCAAACAGTTTCAAACAGTTTGATTGCAAACGGTTTCATCCAAACTGCATAGAAGCAAACAGTCCAAGACCGTTTGGTGGAGTTGACCAAGCGTTGACCATTTGGAGGTCTGTTGGGAATAATGTATACTAATCACCTATCAATAATTATCAATTAACTCCAAGTAGTTCACCAATTAAAGGTCCAATAATCATCAAAACCCTAATCGGGTTAATTGTTGATTTGATAATTGAATTAGGTTGAAGTTTGGGTTGAGTGACCCAAACGGTTTCAAAACCATTTGGGGATCACCCAAACGGTCTCAAGATCGTTTGGTGATCACCCAAGACCGTTTGAAGGTCTAGGGTTAAGCATGGTTGACCAATTGAAGCTCCAAAGGTATCAAGGTGATGTGTAATTAATTGATGATTTGGTGACCAATCCTAGGATCCAAACTAGGGGTGAGCAAATAATGGTCCAGACTGTAAAACTGGACCAGACTACTCAATTCAGTCCGGTCCGGTCCGGTCTGGTCCATTTTGAGTTTGGTCCGGTCTGCGGTCCGGGAATTTCGATGAGTTCGGTCTTTGGTCCGGTCCGGTCCAAAACCGGTCTGGTCCGGTCCGGACCGTAGACCAACTTTTATATAAAATTTATGTATATTTGAAGGTGTATTCTATAATAACTACAAATAAAGTACATATATAAGCACTACTAGTATAAATGTTTGATACTAAAGTTATATAATTGTTAGAAGTGACTAAGATTATCAACTTTGTACAATTAAATAAGTTGTAAAACATGTAAAAAAGGTTGATTACGGTCCAAACAGTCCGGTCCTAGCACAAAACGGTCCGGTCCCGGTCTGGTCCTACCTCAAAACGGTCCGGTCTGCAGTCCATATATTTGTCAAAATCTGGTCCGCGGTCCGGTCCGGTCCGATTCGGTCCGGTCCGGTTCTGGACTGATGCTCAGCCCTAATCCAAACCCTAAATAAATGACATGGTTATTGATGAAGTGATGGGAAAACAGTCTCAAGACCATTTGGAGAATATCCAAATGATCCCAAGACCATTTGGGGTTAGTTCATGAATAAATTGGATGATGGTTCAATGGGTTCAAATCAATTAGACTCACATTGAATTATGTTGAAGGGTCATCGATTCTAAACCCTAATTCAATTGATTCAAGCCCTAATTGATGACCAATTGAGGGTCAATTGAGGGTCAAATCAGTTGAAGGTTGACCTAATTAACTCAATTGAATGATGGTGATGTGTCTAATTGATGATGGATTACATGTACTTAATCGTTGAGGGGATCAACAATGGAAATCCTAATTCATTTTGACTTGTTGAGACCATACTTGGTCCATGCGGTTTTGAGGGGGTTTGGACCAAACGGTCTCAAGACCGTTTGGGACCAAATGATCCCAAACTGTTTACGGTTCATGCAGTTTCAAAACCGATTGTGTTCATGCGGTTTCAAAACCGATTGTGTCCATGCGGTTTCAAAAGTCAAACTTGGGCAAACGGTCTTCACCTCTTACTTTAGCAAACGGTCTTGAGTATGCAACTTTACCAAACGGTATCAAGGGTAGACCAAGACCGCATGAAGGTCCAAACGGTCTTAGACCATTTGTAGGTTAAGTATGCAAGACCGTTTGAGGTCTAAGTTAGTCAAGATTGTTTGGGGCCTTAATGGCCAAGATCGTTTGGTGGTTGATTAACCTAAACCCCTTGGGTATTTAAAGTGGTTAAGGGACAAAGTGATTAGCTAATTAATACATGATGTAATCAAAGGTGACCATGGTATTTTACCTTAAAGGGGTAGTGTGTTTGAAACCCATGAAGAAATTAAGCTCTAATGATTACAATGGTAATGATATATACCATGAAGTCAATTCTCTTTCATGTTTGAGTTACTTAACCCTATCAAGGCTGAAGTAAACATCATCCTATAGAGGATAAGAGAGATAATATTTCTTTTATGAATGATAATCAAGTAAAGGACTTCATATATGAATGAATATCTAGTTAGGGTATGATCCTTCATAGTGAGATCATGAAAACCCTAATTATGATGGTTAATGAATCTTAACCCTAATTGAGGGTAATAGTGGAGGTATCCCTAATGTATGATGATGATGTAATCTTAATTCATAATGATGACATGACAAACCCTAAATTAAGGTATGTGAATAGTAAACCCTAAAACAAGGTATGTGAATAGTAAACCCTAAATCAAGGTATGTGAATAGTAAACCCTAAATCCAATTAAGGTGGATAAAAGTGTGAAACCCTAATCCTGGGTTATGCTTTATAGCATGAAGCTCTATGATTGGATAATGAAATGAGGAATCACTATTCCTAACTAAGTTAAGGGGATGATTAATCCTACTTGAATTGAAAAGGGAAACCCTAACCCTAGTAAGGGTATAGTGGTGCAACCCTTGAATAGTGAAGTTATCTTTGTTTTGTAATATGCTGATATGAAATTGATGTACCTATCACCATCTGTGCTAATCTACAAATTTTATGAAATATAGAATATAGCCAGGTAAGAGATATGATGCTTTGATCATTAAAAAGTATTTAATGAGCCTTGTAAGCAATAATATGCAATGTTGCCTATTGAAAGGTAGCAAATGAGATCGACAGGCTGTATGAGCCATATGAAATACCTGCAATGCTACTATTATGTTTACACTGTTAAATGACTTAATGGCATTAAGTTACCTGTTAAAGTGGTAACAAGTGATTTGATGATCTAAGGGTTTGAAAACCCATATTCTTGGATCATAATGATAAATTGATAGGGGATGGAGATCCCAATGTTAACAAAATGTGAAATGAACTTGATACAAATAGTACTCTTTCTTTATAGCAATTGTTTTAATGGTTTATGTTTGAAAACATGCATGATGCTAAAAGAATGCCATAATGTACTTAAATAATCAAGTATAATGACATCAAGTAGAGCCCTAACCATAGATCCATCATCGTCAGAAGCTAGATGATGGTGAAATAGGTTTTCCTAAGGGAACTCCTAGAGAGCATACTTTTGAGTATGCGGGGGATTATGGACGTGAATATCCTTACGTCCTAATGGGGGAATTGATGTGAGATGAACATTTAATCTCTCATTCCTTCATTATATATTTATGTCGGGATGATGTATCACTAATCTCCTGATGATGTTGTTAATGCCGAATCGATGTGAGGTAAACAAGAAATCCCTCGATTGCAAAGAGAGTACAACATGCCGCTGTAACTCTAATAGCGAAGTTGCCAGAATACCCTGGAAAGCTATTTTGGCAGAGACACAAGATGTCATGCATGTTTTTCCTCACACTGACTGAGGAGGATGAGGTCATAGAAATCCGGCTATTCTAATGACCTATGTATGGTACCGATTTCAATTTCGCAATGGTCGGTTGGAGTATGAGCGATATACCTCATCTCCTCAGAGCATAAGTATGTTTGTAAAATGTAATCAGTCGTGTAGCATAATTTCTTAGGTTGAACTATGAGAAATGATGATTGATGATACATTGTTTATTAAGTCCTAGTTGGACAAATAATATACATGTTCGTTATATTCCTTATTGATTAAATGACTTGCTATTCAATCAAGTTATAATTGAAATGATTGCATAAAGAATATTGTTCTATTTAGTTATTCAATGAATTACCTGCTGTTGAATGATTATAACCCTATTGCCCAGTGTTATTCTATTATCTACAATAACAATGCTTCTAGCGAAGAGTTATAAATCTCGCTAGGACAATATTCAATTGTCTCACCCCCGTGGGATTCAACCTTTTTAGGTAGACGCCGAGGAAGAAGAAACCCATCAGTGGGTGAGCAGTAACAACAACAACAACAACAACAAGGACAGCAGTGATCTTCAGGTGGAGATATTGTCTGTTAGGTCTTGTATATAGAGAGTCCTATGTGTCATCTCTGTACTCTCAGGTCCTAGGAGTCAGTAGATGGTTTAATATAGATCTGATTTTTGACTTAATGCTTCGAGATTTTTGTATACTGCTCATGTACAGCTTAACAGGGCAGTCAGTGTTATGACTCTCGAGATGAGATAATACAGAGATGTACTGATGAATCAACTTGTAAATAACTTACTTGTTTCTTTATGAAAGAGTTTTATAGTTGTGGATCTTTTTACAAAAAGTTTTAAAATTTAGTGATTTTCAGTAATTCCGCTGCTAATTAATCACTTCCACATCGTTAATAATGTTTTGATCGCACGGGGTATCACAATTTAGTGGTATCATAGCTCTAGGTTCGCTGAGTCTACAGAGACATATGACTAGGGTTGTAGAGTTTGTTGTAGTGTCTTCCAGTATATCTGATAGTGTCTTCTGCTCATATAGGAGGAGAAGAGAAAACTAAAGATGTCTGGATCACATGAGGAACATGTTGCTGAGAGTAGTGTCGCTGCACCTGGAGGAGGTGCAAGAAACCAAGAAAGGGAGGAACATGTACATGAACCACCCCAGTTCAATCCAGCTGACATGGGGAACCCAGCCTTCCAAGCCATGTTTGGGCAGTTCATGACTGCCATGACACACATGACTGATAGGATGCCTATACATATACCTAGGGCACCTACCCATCCAGAAGGACAAGGAGCCGGCAAGATGTTTGAACGACTTCGCCGAGTTGGGGCCACAGAATATGCTGGAACAGCTGACCCAGCAGATGCTGATTTGTGGCTAACTGAACTAGAGAAGGCCTTTAGAATCCTGAACATCCCAGAAGCAGAGAAGGTTAGACATGTTGTGTACCTTCTCAAGGGGAGTTCTGGTCACTGGTGGACCATAGAGGAGGGGAAAAGGCTAGGTGTGGAGATCGAATGGGAAGTATTTCGACGGGAATTTGTCAACAGATACTTTCCTAAGAAGTTCCTGGATGAGAAAATCTCTCAGTTAGAGAGATTAAGACAAGGACCGATGAACATTAGTGAATACGAGGCTAGGTTCATGGAGCTTTTACGGTTCTGTCTGCATATGGCAGCGACAGATGAAGAGAGGATTGGGCGTTTTGAGAAAGGATTAAACACTGAGTTGACCACCCCTGTGTCTGCACTAGAGAACAGGGAAATATTTGCTACCTTTATGGAGTCTGTCAGAAGAATAGAGAGGTCTGTGACGGAGAAGCGACAGACCAAGAACAAGAAGATGTACCCCCAGTTTCAAGGATCCTCATCCAAAGATTTCAAGAAACCAAGGTTTTTCGTGCCTACACCACCACCTAGATTCAATACCCAGACGCAGTGGACGTCAAATAGGGGTAGAGGATGAAGTCTACCACCAGAAAGAGCTCGCATCTCAGCATCTGTGTCGGTTATAGGACCAACCAGACCACAGCAAGGGGTTAGAAGCTGTTATATATGTGGAAAGGTGAGACATCTGATGAAGGATTGCATAGCCCGAGAGGCGAGTGTGACTCAACCCCAAAGGTAGAGTCAGCAAGGATCTCAAAGGAGACAGTTTCCAGGTGGCGCTAGAGGACGTGGACAAGCATCCCAAGCTGGATCATCGGTACCTAGTCATCGAGCACCGAATCAACCACATGCGACGGCGAGATTCTACGCGATGAATCCACCTGATGCAGTGATCAACCCTCGGGTTGTGGCAGGTCAGATGAAGTTGTTTAATTCTGATATGTCTACATCTTGCGTTGTATCTGTTTTAATTGATCCGGGTGCTACGCACTCCTTTATCACTCGAAGGGTGATTCTTGACTGCAATATGATGGTTAGTCATAGAGCAGATAGTTTGATGTTAGAAACTCCTCTGATGGGATCTGCTGTGTTGCGGGAGGTATGTTCTCCCTGCATTCTCTTCTTTTCTGAACATCGCATTCAAGTGGATCTTATACCACTTGAGATGCAAGGGTTTGATGTAATCCTTGGGATGGATACCTTAGAAAGGTATAAGGTGGTCTTGGATTGTGAGTCCAAGCAAGTTGTGTTCACAAATGATAGTGACACATGGATCTTTCAAGGAGATAGAAAGATTCTTCCAATTTGTTTGGTGTCAGCCATTGTAGCTGAGAAGCTGATGAAGCAAGGATGTTATGCATTCTTGGCCCATGTGGTAGATACCACCATGGAGAGTTTTAATCCTGTTGAAGTTCCTATAGTCAGGGAATTTGAAGATGTATTCCCTGAAGAACTTATAGGTGTACCTCCGCCCCGAGAGATTGATTTTGAAATTAATCTAGTTCCGGGCATGCAACCAATAGCACAAACACCATATAGAATGGCGTCTGCTGAGATGGCAGAATTCAAGAAGCAGCTGTAAGAATTGCTTGAAAAGGGTTTCATCCGACCAAGTACTTCACCTTGGGGTGCTCCGGTCCTCTTTGTTAAAAAGAAAGATGGGTCGATGCGGTTGTGCATTGATTACAGATAGTTGAATAAAATAACCATAAAGAATAAGTATCCTTTTCCGAGAATCGATGACCTCTTTGACCAGTTGCGTGGTGCAACAGTCTTCTCAAAAATAGATTTGAGGTCGGGATATCACCAGCTATGTATTAAGGAGGGTGACATACCTAAGTCTGCTTTCAGAACAAGGTATGGTCACTATGAGTTCACAGTTATGTCATTTGGACTAACTAATGCACCGACTGCATTTATGGAACTCATGAATAGAATTTTCCGACCTTTTCTTGATCAGTGTGTTTTTGTCTTCATAGATGACATCCTGATCTACAGTAGAGATGCTCAGCAGCATGAGCAGCATCTTCGTCAGGCTCTAACTTTTCTAAGAAAGCATAAGTTATATGCTAAGTTTAGCAAGTGTGAGTTCTGGTTACCAGAAGTTTATTTTCTTGGACATGTAATATCTGCTTCGGGTATTTGTGTTGACCCTAGAAAGGTAGAATTTGTTCTACAATGGGAACAGTCGAAGACTCCGACAGAGATTCAAAGTTTCTTAGGGTTGGCAGGCTATTACATGAGATTCATTAAGAACTTTAGTTCCATAGCTTTACCTTTAACTAAGTTGACCAGGAAGGATGTTCCTTTTACCTGGAGTGACAAGTGTCAACAATCGTTTCAATTGTTGAAGGAAAGGTTGACAAGTGCGCCTGTGCTTGTGTTACTTGAGATAGGGAAAGAATATATAGTTTTCTGTGATGCCTCTAAGAATGGACTAGGATGTGTGTTAATGCAGGATAAACAAGTGATTTCTTTTGCTTCTCGACCGCTTAAGAAACACGAGGAAAATTATCTGACACACGATTTAGAACTAGATGATGTAGTCCATGCCTTGAAAATTTGGAGACATTATCTTTATGGAGAGACATTCCAGATTTTCACAGACCACAAGAACCTAAAGTATATCTTCTCTCAGTATGAACTTAACATGAGGCAACGCCGCTAGATGGAGTTAATCAAGGACTATAACTGTACAATTGATTACCATCCAGGGAAGGCCAATGTAGTTGCTGACGCTTTGAGTAGGAAATTAGCAACACCAGCCTTAGACAGAGCACAGTTGAATTCTCTAGTGTGCTCTAGGAGAGATATGCTTATCTGTTTAAGACAAGATAATGTACAGTTAAAAGTATCATTGTTATCTGGACTGCTAGCTGAAATGCATATAAAACCTACCCTGAGACAACAGATTTAGGAGGCACAACAAGTTGATGTTGCAGTTCAGCAGATTAGATCAGAGTATGGTAGTGAGAAACGAGAAGGTTTCTATGACTCAGATGATCAGGTAGCTTGTTATCATGGTAGAATGATAGTGCCTGATGTGGATAACTTAAGAAAGTTAGTCCTGGAAGAAGCTCATTCTTCAATGTATGCTACGCATCCAGGAAGTACCAAGATGTATCGTAACTTGAAAGATATGTATTGGTGGCCTAGTTTGAAGAAGGACGTTGCTGAGTTCGTTATGCGGTGTCCTGTGTGTCAGCAAGTTAAAGCTAAACACTAGAAGCCTGTAGGAATAATGGAGCCTTTACCCATACCACAACGGAAGTGGGATCATGTAACCATGGACTTTGTGGTTGGTTTACCCATAATAGCCAAAGGCCATGATTCCATCTGGGTAATAGTTGATAGGTTGATAACGACAACACATTTCTTACCTGTCAAAACAACCTATTCTGCTGAGAAGCTGGCATAGTTGTATGTGGATGAGATAGTGCAACTGCATGGGGTCCCAGTTACCATTGTTTCTGATAGAGGTCCCCAGTTTATGAGTCATTTTTGGGAGCGACTCCATAAAGCCTTAGGCACACAGTTAAGGTTTAGTACAGCCTTCCATCCTCAGACTGATGGGCAATCAGAAAGAACTATACAAACCTTAGATGACTTGCTTAGGGCATGTGTCCTCCAGTTTACAGGAAGTTGGGATCTACACCTAAGTTTGATAGAGTTTGCCTATAACAATAGCTATTAACATAGCATTGGTATGGCACCTTAAAGCTTTGTATGGCAAACGTTGTAGATCTCCCCTATGTTGGTATGAAACCGGTGAATATCAACTTTTAGGTCCTGAACTTGTGCAGCAGACCACTGAGAAGATTAAAATAATACAACAACAGTTAAAGACTGCACATGATAGGCAGAAATCTTATGTTGATAAGTGTCGTAGACCTTTAGAATTATAGGTTGGAGACAGAGTATACCTCAAGGTCTCACCTTGGAAGGGAGTTCTTAGATTTGGAAGGAAAGGAAAGTTAGCTCCTAGGTTTATGGGGCCTTATCCAATCATTGAACGAATTGGAAAGGTAGCTTATAAGCTAGAGTTACCACCAGAGTTGCAAAAGTTACACTCTGTGTTCCACATTTCCATGTTAAGGAAATGTCATCCTGAAACAGAATCAGTTCTGCAACCTATGGAAGTAGAGTTGAATGATGATATATCTTATATAGAAGGACATGTGTTGATCCTTGACAGAAGAATTAAAAAGCTGAAAAAGAAAGACATAAGTCTTGTGAAAGTCCTATGGAATCACCGTGGTGTTGAAGAAGCCACGTGGGAACTAGAGGAAGAGATGAGGAGGAAATACCCTACCCTTTTCTCTTAAAAATGTTTTTGTAATGATTTCGGGGACGAAATCCTTGTAAGGGGTGGATAATTTGTAACATCCCTGACCTGGGTTATGTACTAACCCTAGGTGTTTTGCCTAATAAAGTTGATTATTTGCTTGCTCTTATCTTTTGAAAAAAAAAATTAAGATTTTTGAGGAACTTATATTTCAATTTCAGTCCTTTTGAATAATGTTGAAACATTGTTTTGTTAACTTTGGACTAAAGTGCAAATTACCCAAGTAGAGGGGTTAGCTTGCAAATTGCACATGTTAAAATGTTCCTCTGATGTTGAGACATAATAAGAATGTATATGATGTGGTGGTATGGTTTTCTCAATCTTGAGCACCAAGATATAGCTTGTAAAGCAATCCTTGTGCATTAAAACCTAGTTTTGGTGTAATGTGCAAATTACCCAAAACCTAGGATTCAACATGCAAAATAACACCTCTTGAGGGTCTCTCATGTTTCTTGGCATCAAGTGGAGCAAATAAAATGAGAAGGGCGCCTCATTTGAATTATCATGGAGGAGAGAGAATCTTGACATTAAAATAATCAAAATTTAAGCACAAAAGGCTATTTAATATAACTTAATGTAAAAGGGAAATATATTAATTATGGAGCCCTTCAACCAAAAGTTGGATGATGTGTTTGAAATAATTTGGACAAGCTTGTTCCATTCTTGGGCACCAAAAATATCATTGGTTGTAGTGGAAGTTATTCACATTAATTATAATATAAAGCAATATCCACTAGAAGATGGATAATTAACACATAACTCTTTAAAATGCTTGGTCCTTTTCCTTTAAACCTTGGGTAATGAAGAAGTTTTGCAAGGTATTAGAAGGTGGATATGTGGCCAAAGAATGGAGGAAGCTTTGGTGGATTTTAGTTGGGAAATAAAAGGAGATAATCCTCTTTTTTCTATTTTCCTTGAAAATCCATAAATACATATATATGTATCCTTTTTCCAAAACACCAAAGGATCGTTCCTTAGTTTCTTTTCCTTATCAGCTTGCTTTGGCTGACCAAGGGAGAGCTCTGGACCAGAGGAAGGATGACCGAACTAGCTTGGTAATTTTTGATCATCTCCTACCTCGAATTCATGGTGGAAACCATAAAATAAGGTTAGATTCATGGTTTTCTTCACACGATTTCCTTTTCTAGCCACCTTGTTCATCCAAAGATTGAAGAACGAACCTTGGACAATTGCTGGAGCTCAATACACCATTAAATCTACGGAGCTTGGAGCTATGGATTAGTTCCAGAGGCGGGTTTTATAACTCTAACCCTTAAGCATTGCTAATGCATCCATCTCTCTAATAATTGTTGACTGTTTTCTTCTTTGGTACTCTTTTGGTTAATTGCTATAACTTTCGTGAAGAACAACAATAGCTCTTGGTTGCTTGTAGGAAGAAGATGATGACTTCAAATTTGATGATTATCCAAAGAAAATCACTTTACCAAACGGTTTGCCTTTGTGCCCAAACGGTTTCCTAAACCGTTTGGGAGCAAACGGTTTCATCCAAACCGCATAGAAGCAAACGGTCCAAGACTGTTTGGTGGCGTTGACCAAGAGTTGACCATTTGGAGGTCTGTTGGGAATAATGTAGACTAATCACCTATCAATAATCATCAATTAACTCCAATTAGTTCACCAATTAAAGGTCCAACAATCATCAAAACCCTAATCGGGTTAATTGATGATTTGATAATTGAATTAGGTTGAAGTTTGGGTTGAGTGACCCAAACGGTTTCAAAACCATTTGGGGATCACCCAAACAGTCTCAAGACCGTTTGGTGATCACCCAAGACTATTTGGAGGTCTAGGGTTAAGCATGGTTGACCAATTGAAGCTCCAAAGGTATCAAGGTGATGTGTAATTAATTGTTGATTTGGTGACCAATCCTAGGATCCAAACCCTAAATAAATGACATGGTTATTGATGAAGTGATGGGAAAACGGTCTCAATACCATTTTGAGAATATCCAAACGATCCCAAGACCATTTGGGGTCAGGTCATGACCAAATTAGATGATGGTTCAATGGGTTCAAATCAATTAGACTCACATTGAATTATGTTGAAGGGTCATCGATTCTAAACCCTAATTCAATTGATTCAAGCCCTAATTGATGACCAATTGAGGGTCAATTGAGGGTTGAATCAGTTGAAGGTTGATCTAATTAACTCAATTGAATGATGGTGATATGTCTAATTGATGATGGATTACATGTACTTAATCGTTGAGGGGATCAACAATGGAAACCCTAATTCATTTTGACTTGTTGAGACCATACTTGGTCCATGCGGTTTTGAGGGGGTTTGGACCAAACGGTCTGAAGACCATTTGGGACCAAACGGTCTCAAGACCGTTTGGGACCAAACGATCCCAAACCGTTTACGGTTCATGCGGTTTCAAAATTGATTGTGTTCATGCAGTTTCAAAATCGATTGTGTCCATGCGGTTTCAAAAGTCAAACTTGGGCAAACGGTCTTCACCTCTTACTTTAGCAAACAGTCTTGAGTATGCAACATTACCAAATGGTCTCAAGGGTATACCAAGACCGCATGAAGGTCCAAACAGTCTTAGACCGTTTGGAGGTTAAGTATGCAAGACCGTTTGAGGTCTAAGTTAGTCAAGATCGTTTGGGGCCTTAATGGCCAAGATCGTTTGGTGGTTGATTAACCTAAACCCCTTGGGTATTTAAAGTGGTTAAGGGACAAAGTGATTAGCTAATTAATACATGATGTAATCAAAGGTGATCATAGTACTTGTACCTTAAAGGGGTAGTGTGTTTGAAATCCGTGAAGTAATTAAGCTCTAATGATACAATGGTAATGATATATCCCATGAAGTCAATTCTCTTTCATGTTTGAGTTACTTAACCCTATCAAGGCTGAAGTAAACATCATCCTATAGAGGATAAGAGAGAGAAGATTTCTTTTATGAGTGATAATCAAGTAAAGGACTTCCTATATGAATGGATATCTAATTAGGGTATGATCCTTCATAGTGAGATCATGAAAACCCTAATTATGATGGTTAATGAATCTAACCCTAATTGAGGGTAATAATGGAGGTATCCCTAATGTATGATGATGATGTAATCTTAATTCATAATGATGACATGACAAACCCTAAATCAAGGTATGTGAATAGTAAACCCTAAAACAAGGTATGTGAATAGTAAACCCTAAATCAAGGTATGTGAATAGTAAACCCTAAATCCAATTAAGGTGGATAAAAGTGTGAAACCCTAATCTTGGGTTATGCTTTATAGCATGAAGCTCTATGATTGGATAATGAAATGAGGAATCACTATTCCTAACTAAGTTAAGGGGATGATTAATCCTACTTGAATTGAAAAGGGAAACCCTATCCCTAGTAAGGGTATAGTGGTGCAACCCTTGAATAGTGAAGTTATCTTTGTTTTGTAATATGTTGATATGAAATTGATGTACATATCATCATCTGTGCTAATCTGCAGGTTTTATGAAATATAGAATATAGCCAGGTAAGAGCTATGATGCTTTGATCATTAAAAAGTATTTAATGATCCTTGTAAGCAATAATATGCAATGTTGCCTATTGAAAGGTAGCAAATGAGACCGACATGATGTATGAGCCATATGAAATACATGTAATGCTACTATTATGCTTACACTGTTAAATGACTTAATGGCATTAAGTTACATGTTAAAATGATAACAAGTGATTTGATGATCTAAGGGTTTGAAAACCCATATTCTTGGATCATAATGATAAATTGATAGGGGATGGAGATCCCAATGTTAACAAAATGTGAAATGAACTTGATACAAATAGTACTCTTTCTTTATAGCAATTGTTTTAATGGTTTATGTTTGAAAACATGCCTGATGCTAAAAGAATGTCATAATGTACTTAAATAATCAAGTATAATGATATCATGTAGATCCCTGACCATAGATCCATCATCGTCAAAAGCTAGATGATGGTGAAACAGGTTTTCCTAAGGGAACTCCTGGAGAGCATACTTTTGAGTATGCGAGGGTTATGGACGTGAATATCCTTACGTCCTAATGGGGGAATTGATGTGAGATGAACATTTAATCTCTCAATCCTTCATTATATATTTATGCCAGGATGATGTATCACTAATCTCCCGATGATGTTGTTAATGCCGAATCGATGTGAGATAAACAAGAAATCCCTCGATTGCAAAGAGAGTACAACATGCCACTGTAACTCTAATAGAGAAGTTGCCAGAATACCCTGGAAAGCTATTTTAGTAGAGACACGAGATGTCCTGCATGTTTTTCCTCACACTGACTGAGGAGGATGAGGTCATAGAAATCCGGCTCTTCTAATGACCTATGTATGGTACCGATTTTGATTTCACAATGGTCGGTTGGAGTATGAGCGGTATACCTCATCTCCTCAGGGCATAAGTATGTTTGTAAAATGTAATCAGTCATGTAGCATAATTGCTTAGGTTGAACTACAAGAAATGGTGATTGATGATACATTGTTTATTAAATCCTAGTTGGACAAATAATATACATGTTCGTTATATTCCTTGTTGATTAAATGACTTGTTATTCAATCAAGTTATAATTGAAATGATTGCATAAAGAATACTGTTCTATTTAGTTATTCAATGAATTACCTGCTCTTGAATGATTATAACCCTATTGCCTAGTGTTATTCTATTATCTACAATAATAATGCTTTTAGCAAAGAGTTATAACTCTCGCTGGGACAATATTCAATTGTCTCACCCCCGTGGGATTCAACCTTTTTAGGTAGACGTCGAGGAAGAAGAAACCCATCAGTGGGTGAGCAGCAACAGCAGCAGCAACAACAACAAGGACAGCAGTGATCTTCAGGTGGAGACACTGTCTGTTAGGTCTTGTATATAGAGAGTCCTATGTGTCGTCTCTGTACTCTCAGGTCCTAGGAGTCAGTAGATGGTTTAATATAATCTGAGATTTTTGGCTTAATGCTTCAAGATTTTTGTATACTGCTCATGTACATCTTAACAGGGCAATCAGTGTTATGACTCTCGAGATGAGATAATACAGAGATGTACTGATGAATCAGCTTGTAAATAACTTACTTATTTCTTTATGAAAGAGTTTTATAGTTGTGGATCTTTTTACAAAAAGTTTTAAAATTTAGTGATTTTTAGTAATTCCACTGCTAATTAATCGCTTCCGCATCGTTAATAACGTTTTGATCGCACGAGGTATCACACCCAACATCACCAAAGGCAAATTGCACGATTGGTAAGACTACTCGACACCTCGCCTTCATTTTCATCAAGTGGTTTCTCAGATCGGTCGCTCATTGGGTTTTCCCCAACTCCGTCCCCTTCTTACTACTTCATGCCAGCTGTCATGGAACATGCCTGCGAGGAGGAGGACCTCCCATGGTCATTTTACATTTTTACCCCCACAAGTTCTTCTTCTTGTTGATTTCTCCGCATTGATAATCTTGTTAGTAGTGTTGCATTTGATTTTGTCACATGATTAAGTAAATGATATCAAAATGATATCCCTAAGTTATTCCCTGATGTTTTGAGAAATATACGAGGGTATTTCTAGTCATTCACATTATATTTTCAAGAATGATCAATAAATGTCCTAAAACTTATGAAATGCATAACTTCTTACTGGAAACTCCAAAAATTACACATTTTTCTCTATCTTTTGGCATAGTTTTCATCACCCATTTCCCAAGTTTTAAAGACTGTATTTTAGGGTTTGGATCTTAAACCCAATAATTAAAGAAAAACTATATTTAACAAAGTTGAAATTTTGAGTCAAGATATTAATAAGTACCATGAACCCAAAGTTAGGTTAGTAACAAGAGTCAACCTAGGGTTTTGCTAAAGAATTTGGATTTCTAGGGTTTATCTTATTTAGCATCAATTGAACCCTAATTGATGTAAAAAATACCATATGTAGGTTTGAGGTGACTTTAGGCTTGGAAGGGTAGCATTGATATATGATTCAATACTTCAGTAAAGGTATGTACATCTACTCTGTTTAAATTGGGCATAATATCATTATTAAAAATCCTTCTCCCATATGAGACATTGATGTCATCTTATATAAATACTCATTCCTTGTGAGTATCGACCTAATTTGTTAATGTTGATATGTGAATGCCACATTGACGATCTTTTGATCTAATCTTATTAATGATCTTAATCCTCTGACTGCATTTGATATAAAACTTGACATTCTCATCCTCTGCATGAAAATAACTATACTTTGTTATTTCCTCTCCTATTTGCATGAGTGGATGGCTAGTCATAATTAGAAGCAGTGAAAACATATTAACACTGGGTTTTATTGCCACACCACTTATAATGTATGATATTTAGGAACTGGATTTTATTCCCCTTCCATGTTTGATTTTAGGCACTGCGTCTTATTCCCCCATCACATATGATATTATGCATTGGGTTTTATTCCCCTGTCATGCATTGGGTTCTATTCCCCTGCAAAAATCTACACTTGTTTGGCACTAAAGTTAGTCCTCCTTCCCTTTGGTGTGGAATACATATGGGTTCCTACCCGACTTTTTAGTATATGCTAGTCTGTTTTTACTCGCCATACAACCATTCATTTTTATGTTATTATTGATGTACAAGTATATGGCAAGATTCTTTTTAATAATCATTTCCTTGTTAATAAATGCCTCATTTTTTTGAACATGTTAAATCTTTGACAAACTCTTCTCTTTTGAACATCTCATTATTGACATCTATTTATTCAAATATTTTCTCACTTTAATTAATGCCCAATTATTTTACTCTATGCATGCTCATCATTCACTGACGTACTTCCTTTTGTTTTCTTCCTCCTGGGTGTTTCCTTCAACCCACCTAGAGGTTGCACAACCTGAGACCATGAGATAGGGGTTATCACTTAGATCTAGCTACCAAAGGACTTTTGTGATGGACAGGATGCCACCATAAATTGATCATATCCGTATAGGCTTTAAATTTTGTTAGATGACATCTATGGCTCCTTGGTGAACTCTAATGAGAAATTTTTTTAATAGTTAGATTTATGTTCTGTTGAACCAAAGACTATGTTCCTCTTATTATTCCATTTATGAGAATATTGTCAACCCCAACTATTTGAATGGTTTTATTTTACAATTATTATATACTGGGGTATTATTCTTAAATTTAAGTAATGAGTGGTTCCCCTTCTGGGCCCCGCTCCTTACATCTCATCTCCTGGAATCTTGGTATTGTGATCTAGAAGTCGATGAGAATCCATCAGGGTCAATGATTGGAAGTTTTTTGTGGATGCATGCTCAAGTTTGACTTCATATAAGGTCGTCGATCGTGTTCCTTGCCCCATTCATGTAATCCATGATTTACTATATGTTTTCCTTATTGTGCATCACCCTCTTCCTCCTAAGGTTGAGTTCCATGGTGTCTCCTTATTGGAAACCTACACTTGAGGGTTAAGCTCTCTCTTTTCTTCCTTCCTTGCTCCAAAACACCCTATTCATGGAGATGGGAGGCACTCTTGGAGCTTGACGTTTGTTGATAATTTCAAACATTTTTGTCTTGGATTTTAGTTTTCCTCTCTCCCAGGTGAGTGATATAACCTTAAATACATTTCCCGTCTCTCTCTCTCTACATGCATGAATTTTGCCCTAGAAAATTATTTCTAAAGGATGATATTTTTAAGTGTTGTTTTGCATAGAAAGATGGAAAAGCCTAATTGTTTAATTTTATTTATGTATCATCAATATTTTCTATTGTAAGGAACACCTTCCTTTGAAAATATTAGGTCTAAAATTTGAAAATACAAATGTGATAATCCCTAAAAATGTTGTTCTTATGGAGTTGTATTGCCCAATAGTAAGGAAAAATCGATCCATGATGTAACGAATCAAAACCTAGCCTCTTGACCCCAGTATTATACCTTGGGAGATAAAAAGTTTATTTCTTTGGACTTACCCAAACAAGGATGAAGATAAACCTAATCGTAGTTAATTGTAACCCTAATATGTTAACGAATGAATAAATCACCCTAACATATGTAGTCATATAAACAATTAAGACCTAATGCCCTCATATTAATCTTTAGACCAATAAAGGATACATAAAATATGTCACATGAGATAATGTTGATTAAGGTATGATGATAAGAGAGCTAATATGCATAAGAGAACTATGTTTTCATAATTGAGAGAAAATGTTACCTTATCTAAATAAATAGAAATTTAACAAACTTAATTGATAAAAGATAAATATATAAGATTATGTGCATAAAATGATATATATCATTGTGGTTGTAAAATGATGGTATTGAATGAATGATAGTAATAATAATGAAATAATATGATAATTAAAATAATAGTGAGCCACAAATATTACTTGTGTCATATCTTATAAAATAATATCTCAAAAGTAAAATTTAATGTTAAAATTATTTCTTTGGGTCTCAACTGACTTAAGGACCAAGTCTCACTTTATTTGCATAATAGTAAATATTCTAATTCATTTTGGATAAGAAAATAGGAAAAAGTTCAAAATATAAAACAAGTCATTAAATGACTCCAAAAGAGAAAACTAATCTTAGATTCAAAATCTACATGCCAAAACAAGCCTATGTGTGAATTTTCACCTAATCTGGACAAATTTTAATGTTCTAATGTGTTTAAGAGAGAGAAAGTATAAATAAAGCCCAAAATATTAAATAATGTGATAAATAACTTCTAAGGATAAAAGTAATGACCAATTCATGTTTAAGTTTGCTTGTGTGTGAAGTTTCACATTAATTGGGTAATTCTAGAAGGTTCTAATGCATTGAGAAAGAGAAAATATGAATTACTTTAAAAGAAATATATAAAATATTTAGAGTCTCCAAAATCGAAAACTAATGCCAAATTCGGATTCTACATATCCTAAATAGGCTAGGTGTCAACTTTTAGTTAAAATTGGAGCTTATTTGCACCCTTAATTGGACAAGGAAAGAATTAAATGATTAATACTAAGGTTTCCTAATTGCCATTATGTCACATTTAAATTTTGTCTTTTTCTTGGTTGGGCATGCATTTTTTGTCCATCAGATCTTGATCTAACAAGAAGAAGACCGACTCCTAGCTCGAGCCCAACATGGCAACGGGCCAGCAGTGTGGTGTGGATTAAAACTGAGATTTCTCTCTTGTTTCTTGATGATTCTTTGAGATTTTTTGTGCTTTGAATTTGCGAGACAATCCCGCATCCAACAAGCCCTAAATCGAGACATTGTTTTTGTACTTTGTGAAACACCCAATTTGCCTCTCCAAACATCTCAAAGCTCCTATACCTGAATGCCCCATAACCCTAACTCACCTATAAATAACCATGTATCGACCTCCCTCCAATGTCGCATAATGTTTCACTCATGTTAATTTCACCCATGGTTGCGTTTTGCTCAAAGATAGGTCACTAACAAAAGTAAACCTAGGGTTTTGCCAAAGAATTTGGATTTATAGGGTTTATCTTATTTAGCATCAATTAAACCCTAATTGATGTACAAAATATCATATGTAGGTTTGAGGTGACTTTAGGCTTGGAAGGGTAGAATTGATATATGATTTAGTACTCTAGTAAAGGTATGTACATCTACTCTATTTAAATAGGCCATAATATCATGATTAAGAATCCTTCTCCCATATGAGGCATTGACTAAACTATGGACATTCATATCATCTTGTAAAAATACTCATTCCTTGTGAGTATCTTCCTGATTTGTTAATGTTGATATATGAATGCCACATTGATGGTCTTTTGATCTATCTTATTAATGATTTTGGTCCTTTGATGGCATTTGAAAAAAACTTGACATTCTCATCCTTTGCATGAAAATAACTATACTTTGTTATTTCCTCTCTTATTTGCATGAATGGATGACTAGTCATAATTTGAAGTAGTGACATCATATAGACATTGGGTTTTATTCCTACACCACTTATAATGTTTGATATTTAGGTACTGGATTTTATTCCCCTATCATGTTTGATTTTAGGCACTGCATCTTATTCCCCCATCACATATGATATTAGGCATTGGGTTTTATTCCTTTGTCATGCACTGGGTTCTATTCCCCTACAAAAATCTATACTTGTTTGGAACTAAGGTTAGTCCTCCTGCCCTTTAGTGTGGGATACATATGGGTTCCTACCCAGCTTTTTAGTATATGCTAGTTTGTTTTTACTCACCATGTAACCATTCATTTTTATGTTATTGTTGATGTACAAGTATATGGCAAGATTCTTTTTAATAATCATATCCTTGTTAATAAATGCCTCATTTTTTTGGACATGGTAAATCTTTGACAAACTCTTCTCTTTTGAACATCTCATTATTGACATCTATTTATTCAAATATTCTCTCGCTTTAATTAATGCCCAATTATTTTACTCTATACATACTCAACATTCATTGACGTACTTCCTTTTGTTTATTTCCTCTTAGGTGTTGCCTTCAACCCACCTAGAGGTTGCACGACCTGAGGACCATGAGATAGGGGGTATCACTTAGATCTATATATCAAAGGACTTCTGTGATGGACAGGCTGCCACCGCAAATTGGCCCTATCAGTACATGCTTTAAATTTCATCAGATGACATCTATGGCTCCTTGGTGAACTCTAATGAGAAACTTTTGTAATAGTTAGTTTATGTTTTGTTGAACCAAAGACTATGTTCCTCTTATCATTCCATTTAAGAGAATATTGTGAACCCCAACTATTTGAATGGTTTTATTTTATGGTTGTTATATATTATGGTATTATGCTAAAACTTAAGTAAGGAGTGGTTCCCCTTCTAGGCCCCGCTCCTTACATCTCATCTCCTGTGATCTTGGTATTGTGATCCAGAAGTCGATGAGAATCCATCAGGGTCAGTAATTGGAAGTTTTTTGTGGATGCATGCTCGAGTTTGAGTTCCTCTTAGACATACAAGGTTGATAATCATATTCCTTGCCCCATTCGTGTAATCCCTGTTGTACTATATGTTTTCCTTGTTGTGCTTCACTCTCTTTCCTCCTAAGGTCGAGTTTCATGGTGTCTCCTTATTGGAAACCTACGATTGAGGGTTAAGCTCTCTCTTTTCTTCCTTCCTTGCTCCAAAAACACCCTATTCATGGAGATGGGAGGCACTCTTGGAGTTTTTGTGGGTCGATTTTGATGTTTTATTGATGATTTCAAACATTTCCATCTTGGATTTTAGTTTTCCTCTCTTCCAGGAAAGTGATATAACCTTAAACACATTTCCTGACTCTCTCTCTCTCCATGCATGAATCTTACCCTAGAAATTTTTTCTAGAGGATGATCTTTTAGGTGTTGTTTTGCATAGCAAGATGGAAAATTTGAATTGTTTAATTGTATTTTTGTATCATCAATATTTTCTATTTTAAGGAACACCTTCCTTTGAAAACATTAGGTATGAAATTTGAAAATACATATGTGATAATCCCTAAAAATGTTTTTCTTATGGAGTTGTATTGCCCAATAGTAACGAAAAATCGATCCATGATGTAACAAACTGAAACCTAGCCTCTTGACCCCAGTCTTATACCTTGGGAGATAAAAGTTTAGTTCTTTGGACTTAGCCAAACAAGGATGAAGATAAACCTAGTAGTAGTTAATTGTAACCCCAATATGTTAATGAATGAATAAATCACGCTAACATATGTAGATATATAAACAATTACGACCTAATGCTCTCATATTTATCTTTAGACCAATAAAGGATACATAAAATATGTCACAGGAGATAATGTTGATTAAGGTATGATGATAAGAGAGCTAATATGCATAAGAGAACTATGTTTTCATAACTGAGAGAAAATGTTCCCTTATCGAAATAAATAGAGAATTAATAAACTTAATTGATAAAAAATAAATATATGAGATTATGTACATAAAAATGATATATATACTTTTGGTTGTAAAATGATGGTATTGAATGAATGATAGTAATAATGATGAAATCATATGATAACTAAATAATAATGAGACACAAATATTAGTTGTGTCGTATCTTATAAAAGAAAATCTCAAAAGTAAAATCTAATGTGAAAATCATTTCCTTGGGTCTCAATTGACTTAAGGACCAAGTTTCACTTTATTTGCATAATAGTAAATATTCTAATTCATTTTGGAGAAGAAAATAGGAAAAAAGTTCAAAATATAAAACAAGTCATTAAATGACTCCAAAAGAGAAAACTAATCTTAGATTCAAAATCTACATGCCAAAACAAGCCTATTTGTGAATTTTCAACTAATTTGGACAATCTTTAATGTTCTAATGTGTTTAGGAGATAGAAAGTATAAATAAAGCCCAAAATATTAAATAATATGATAAATAATTTCAAAGGATAAAATTACTAACCAATTCATGTCCAACATGTTTAAGTTTACTCGTGGGTGAAGTTTCACATTAATTGGGTAATTCTAGAAGGTTCTAATGCATTAAGAAAGAGAAAATATGAATTACTTTAAAAGAATTATATTAAAAAAAAGTAGAGTCTCCAAAACTAAAAAATAATGCCAAATTCGGATTCTACATATCATAAATAGGCTAGGTGTCAACCTTCAGTTAATTTGGAGTTTATTTGCACCCTTAATTGGACAAGGAAAGAATTAAATGATTAATACTAAGGTTTCCTAATCGCAATTCTGCCACATTTAAATTTTGTCTTTTTCTAAATTAGGCATGCATTTTGATGTCCATTAGATCTCTATCTAACATGCAGGAGATCTACCCTTAGCTCAAGCCCAACATGGCAACAGGCCAGCGGTTTGGTGTGGATTAAAACTGAGATTTCTCTTTGGTTTCTTGACGATTCTTTGAGATTTTTCATGCATTGAATTCGTGAGACAATCCTGCATACAACAAGCCCTAAATTGGGACATTGTTTCCTTTCTTTGTGAAATGCCCAATTTGCCTCTCCAAACATCTTGAAGTTCCTATACCCAAATGCCTCATAACCCTAACTCACCTATAAATATCCATGCCCTGATCTTCCTCCAATGTCGCATAACATTTCCCTCACGTTAATTTTACCCATGGTTACATTTTGCTTTGTTGCCCAACTAGAGTTCCGATATGAACTTGTGGATACCTACCTCCATGCTTGGTCTCATTGTGACTCAATTGTTCATGTGGTGAGTATCCAAGACAAATGTTCCTCACATTCGTGGAGTTGTTTCCACAAGATCTGTACTTGTTGGGTTTTCCCCAATTCTGCCAAGGTTCAGAGCTGCTGCTCATCGTAGACATGTCCAACTATGTGAAGGGGATGAATCCCCTCTATCCATTCTCTATTTTTCCCTTCTCGTTCCATTCCTGTTTTGTTTTACATTAGGGGAAAAATCATCTTTTCACCCATGTTATTGTTACTTTGAGCAACTCGAGCTGGTCATTGACTCGATGACATGGCAGTCTCTGATTGGGCCATGTCAGTGGATTGATCTCTCTTTATCCTTCTCTCTCACGGGTTTACTTGCTTACGTGGATTTCTCAAATTTCCTAATTGGTCAGAAATGCAAAAATCATATCTTTTAATCTACTTGTCCAAAAATTATGTAAAAACATGTTTTGGAATTGAAAAAATGTGATCTTTCTAATAAAAATAGTTTGAAAGTTTGTTTTCCATGTTTTCGATGGTTGATTTTTAAGTATCTAATAGCTCATATAAAAGCCCTAAAAATTGTAACTTTATCATATAAACTTGAAATTTGACAAAGAAATATGTTTTCTTGATTAAAAAAAACATAAGGAATCATTTGGTCTAGATTTTGTGACCAAAATCTGAGGTTTCCCAAATAGGTCTAAATTTAGGGTTTCTTTACACATTATACTTTTTTTAGGTAAAGATATTATTTCATTACTAATGAGCCATACAACATCTGCATGTGAAGAAAGATACACCCACTGAACACATACATGGAGGAACAGATTCCAAATACAAAAACTCATACCGTAACATGATGAGTACAATGATGTATAGATCTCTCTTCCGTTCTATTGATAATAACAACCTTCAATGAGAGATTCGTTCAACATGAGCTTAAATATGTGATAGAGTAAAAGTTCCAAACTAGTGATCGAAGAAGGGATCACCTTCACACTCACTGTCATACAAAAAAGAAACAAAGAGGAACCTAACATAAAAGGGGGACACCAAACAACATGAAAACCTAGAACCTAAAAGAACACCAAAGAAAACCGATCAGAAATAAAAGATAATGTGCAACACTAAGCCATCGGCAGAACAGCCACAACAGACGCCTACATAGGACAAGAAAAGGAGTAGAAAAGGATGGAGGAAAGAATAAAAATGGAGGGTAAAGCACAGCAGAACCCCACCACCACTTACCAAGGACCCAACTTGACTGAAACTGAGAAAGGAACAAAAGCAACAACCTCCCAACCCAAGACCCCTGATTATCCCCTACCCATCAAGTCAATAGGAAAACTGAGGGCACACCTACCAAGCCCCATACGGTAGAACAACGTAGATAAAATATGAAAAGGAAACAAACAGAAGAGGGAGAATGATCCCTACAAACCTAACAACTATTGACAACACAAGAAAGACAAAACAACAAGAAGAAAAAGGAGGGGGGAACTAGAATCGTAGGAACCCAAAGGGAGACAGAACTCCAGATCCATCCATAGAAAAGCGTTGACACACCACGTTGATGAAAGCATGAACTGTCACCGCATAGCCCCCGACATAGTCACCCTACAAGATGCAACTGAAAATTTGACCCTTCAGACCAGACGACACGCTGAGAAGTAGGGAGATGGATCATGGAGGGCACCGCCTACAAGGGAACCAGTGGCTTGAGCAAGAATGGGTCAAGGGGAGAAGGTCGACATACAAGGGCAGTAGGAAACCCTCCCCCAAGCCAGTGATGCATGGGGAAAGAAGCATTACTCCTTGGGTTGGCACTGCTCCATTTCATTCTTTCGCTTTCTATCTATCTCTGGCTTCTCCTCTATGTTGGCCAAAGGAAAGTTCTTACATATTATACTTTATAAAACCCTAATACATGTGAAAAAATTGTAAATCGACAAAGGTGATCTTAGACATAACTGGATTGATGAAGAGTGTTTCTAGGACTCTGGTTTAAGGTATGTTATCTACTATTATTCATTTTAGGCAATAATCTATTTTTATCATTTTCTTGGTCCTATGGACAATCAACCTACACAATATTCCTTTTTCTTTTGAGAGCATATTTCTTGTGGAATACCTTATTTGTTTCTGATCTTCTGATGAATTTATTATGGTGAACATTCATTTGGACTCTATCCTATATACTGTCTCACGGTGAACTTTACTTGATGATACATGCTCCTTTTGCCCACTTTTTTGGTGGTTGTTTATATTGTCATTTATGTGGTGACATATCTTGTTTATTCTGACTATACTTTTTACTTGCCTCTACATTAAACATGTTATGTGATTCAGTAGCCCTAGAGTAGTATAATCACTTTGGTTTTTTTGGGTTATGTGTCCCTATTATATTTTTGGGATGGAGGTTATGTGCCACATACCCAGTATCAAGTTTATGAGGCTTGGCCCACACTTTTTATAATGGGAGTTAGGTTGTGTGCCATTCTCTACCAGGTTTCAAGTTTATGAGGCTTGTCCGCCATTGTCTTTATATTGTTCTAATGCTATGATTATCTCACATGCATGCAGGTTGATGATGGGTTATGTGCCCTAATTTCATGATATGTGCTTATGTGGCACAACTTTATGTTTTATTTATGACAAGTATCTCTTTTGTTATCATATGTTTGCAATTCATTTATCTTTAAACCCACTTGGGTGGTCCTTTACTCTTCTATGGGAAGCATTCTCTACTTGATGTCCTTTTACCCCATATATTGCTCAATTCTATTTTAGTATTCACATACCAGCTTTTTGCTGATGTCTTTTACTTTTTCTCTTCTTGTTGGGGTATGCTTCCAACCCCAGATTTTGAACATGGAAGACATGGAATGCTGACATGGACTTAGCTTAAGGATGTTGATGCTTGGAGACAAACTCGATATGGTTTAGATTTCCCTCTACTAGATCCTTATGTTGTAATATCCATGTAAACCCTTTATGGGAGATGATGGTGTACTTTTGAAAAATTGAATATAGACATTCCTTTTATTCCGCTACTATACTTTGGTTGTTTTGAATACCATTATTGAGATTTGAAAATTTTACACCTATTTCAGCATACCTTTTGAGTGTGCTTGGAATGGATGTTTTATTCTTCAAATTTTAGTAGGGAGTGGATCCCCTCTGGTACCCACTCTTTACAACATGGTATCAGAGCCCATGGTATTCATAATTTGACTATTTCAATTTTGTCTCCCTGATTAGAGCCCTTGCCTTAGATAGTTTCCCTTTAGGTGAGATATTCACCCTACAATTGATCTATGTCTTTCATGAAATTGTGAAAGGTTGATATGAGTTTCACATTAGAACCATGCTTAGTAAACCCTAATATGTTAAGTTACTAGGTGATCTTACCCTACCATATAGGTTAATGGTGACATATATATTTGGATGTTATCATGTATTGTCTAGAGGATGAAGTCATGTTTGAGGATGAGGTATTGGTAGGATAAGGAGATCTTAATATGGAAAAATTGTGACTTGGTTTCTTCAATTGATTTTGGATCCATCATTTGTTTTATGTTGAATAGATTTCTTCACAAAAAAAAATATTTTCCATTATACTATTATATGTATAAAAGAAAGTTTTTTGATTTTATCGAGATTTTCTTGAACGAAGTCATAATGAAGAGAGTTATGAAACCTTGATAGAGAAACCCTAGAATTGATGATCCCAAAGCCCTAGTTGTGATGTTGGAATGATGACCAGGAAGATAAGTCTTATCTAAAGGTTTAGTTGGCCTACCCTCTTGCTTACTATGACCTTTGGTTGTTGAAGTGAATCTTAGGGTTGTTAGGACTAGAGACACCCTAGTTGGTTATGACTTTTTGGTTGGATACATGAACAACATAAAACTCTAAAATATTCACAACCAAATATGCATAAGTGACCATAGTACCTTGACGTTGTATAGCTTAGCTTATTAGGTTAAACCTTTTAAGGGGTGGAGAGTTATTGGTTTATGAAGTATGGATATTTAGATTTCAAGGACAAAATCCTTATAAGGGGTGGAGTGTTGTAACAAACTGAAACCTAGCCTCTTGACCCCGATCTTATACCTTAGAAGATATAAAGTTTAGTTCTTTAGACTTATCCAAACAAGGATGAAGATAAACCTAATAGTAGTTAAGTGTAACCCTAATATGTTAATTAATGAATAAATCACCCTAATATATGTAGACATATAAAAAATTAAGACCTAATGCTCTCATATTAATCTTTAGACCAATAAAGGATACGTAAAATATGTCACGTGAGAGAATGTTGATTAAGGTATGATAATAAGAGAGATAATATGCATAAATGAACTATGTGTTCATAAATGAGAGAAAATGTTACCTTATCCAAATAAATATAGAATTAATAAACTTAATTGATAAAATATAAATATATAAATTTTGTGCATAAAAATGATATATATCCTTTTGGTTATAATATGATGGTATTGGATGAATGATAGTAATAGTGATGAAATAATATGATAACTAAAATAATAATGAGCCACAAATATTAATTGTGACATATCTTATAAAATGAATTCTCAAAAGTAAAATCTAATGTGAAATCGTGTTCCTTGGGTCTCAATTGACTTAAGGACCAAGTTTCACTTTATTTACATAATAGTAAATATTCTAATTCATTTTGGAGAAGAAAATAGGAGAAAAGTCTACAATATAAAATAAGTCATTAAATTATTCTAAAAGAGAAAATGAATCTTAGATTCAAAATTTACACCCCAAAACAAGTCTATCTATGAATTTTCAACTAATTTGGACAATCTTTAATGTTCTAATGTCTTTAGGAGAGAGAAAGTATAAATAAAGCCCAAAATATTTAAAAATATGATAAATAACTTCAATAGATAAAATTAATGACCAATTTGTGTCCAACATATTTAAGTTTGCTTGTGAGTGAAGTTTTACATTAATTGGGTAATTCTAGAAGGTTCTAATGCATTAAGAAAGAGAAAATATGATCAACTTTAAAAGAATTAAATAAATATTTAGAGTCTCAAAACTGAAAACTAATGCCAAATTCGGATTCTACATATCCTAAGCAGTATAGGTGTCAAATTTCAATTAATCTGGAGCTTATTTGCACTCTTAATTAGACAAGGAAAGAATTAAATGATTAATACGAAGGTTTCCTAATAACTATTCTATCACATTTAAAATTTCTCTTTTTCTCAGTTGGGCACACATTTTTTTGTCCATCAGATTGCGATATAACAAGCATGAGTTTGTCTCCTAGCTCGTGCCCAACATGGCATAAAGCCAACAATTTGGTGTGGATTAAAATCGAGCTTTCTCTCTTATTTCTTGACGATTCTTCGAGATTTTCTGTGCATTGAATTCATAAGACAATCTCACATCTATCAAGCCCTAAATCAGGACTTGGTTTCCTTTATTTTTGAAATGCCCAATTCTCCTCTCCAAACATCTCGAAGATCATATACCCAGCTGCCCCATAACCCTAACTCACCTATAAATAACCATGCTTCGACCTTCCTCTAGCGTCACACAATGTTTCTTTCATGATAATTTCACCCATAGTTGCATTTTGCTTTGTTGCCCAACTAGAGTTCCGATCTTAACTTGTGGCTACCTACCTCAGTGCTCGACCTCATTGTGACTCAATTATTATGTGGTGAGTGTCCAAGACCTCTGTTCTTCGCGTTCATGGAGTTGTTTTCATAAGATCTATGCATGTTGGGTTTTCCCCAATTTTGTGGAGGTTCTGAGTTGTTGCTCATCGCACGGATGTTGGGCTATGCGAAGGGGATGAGCCCCTCTTTTGACTCTCTATTTTTCCATTCCCATTCCTTTCCTGTTTTGTTTTTCATCAGGGGCAAAATTGTCTATTCGCCCCTATTATTCGTTGCTTCGAGCGATTTGACCTGGTAATTGACCCAGTGACATGGCGGCCTATGATTGGGCCATGTCAGTAGACTTGCCTCTTTTTATCCCTCTCTCACGGGTTTACCTACTAATGTGGATTTCTCAAATTTCCTAATTGGTCAGAGTTACAAAATCATATATTTTAATCTACTTGTCCAAAAATTTAAATACATGTTTTGGAACCAGAAAAATGTGATCTTTCTAACAAAAATAGTTTAAGAGTCTATTTTCCATGTTTTCGATGGTTGATTTTTAAGGATCTAATAAATCATATAAAAAGTCATAAAATTGTTACTTATCATATAAACTTCAAATTTGACAAATAAATATGTTTTGTTGATCATAAAAATGTAAGGAATCGTTGGTCTAGGTTTTGTGACCCAAATTCGAGGTTTTCCAAATAGGTCTAAATTTAGGGTTTCTTTACACATTATACTTTATAAAACTCTAATACATGTTAATAAATTGTAAATAGGCAATGGTGATCCTGGAAACAACTAGATTGGTGAAGAGTGTTTCTAGGACTCTGGTATAAGGTATGTTTGCATCTCCTATGATTCCTTTTGAGCAATAACTTATTTTTATCAGTCTCTTGGTCCTATGGACAATCAACCTACACAATATTCCTTTTTCTTTTGAGAACATATTTCTTGTGGAATATCTTATTTGTTTATGATCTTGTGATCAATTTATTATGATGGACATTAATTCTTTTGGACTCTATCCCATATATTGTTTCATGGTGGAACTTTACTTAGTGATATATGCTCTTTTTGCCCACTTTTGTGGTTATTACTTATATTGTCACTTATGTGGTGAAAAATATTGTCTGTGTTGACTATACTTTTTACTTGCCTCTACATTAAGCATGTTATGTGATTTAATAGCCCTAGAGTAGTATAAATGCTTTGGTTTTTGGGTTATGTGCCCTTATTATATTTTTGGGATGGAGGTTATGTGCCTCATACCCAGATTTCAAATTTATGAGGCTTGGCCCACACTTTTTATATTGGGAGTTTGGTTATGGGCCATTCTCTATCAGGTTTCAAGTATATGAGGCTTGACTGCCATTGTCTTTATATTGTTCTAGTGCTAAGATTATCTCACATGCATGTAGGTTGATGATGGGTTATGTGCCCTAATTTCATGATATGTGATTATGTGGCATAACTTTATGTTTTATTAATGGCATCTATTTTGGTATCATATGTTTGCGATTCATTTATCTTGATACCCACTTGGGTGGTCCTTTACTCTTCTATGGGAAACATTCTTTACTTGATGTCCTTTTACCCCACATATTGCTCAATTCTATTTAGTATGCACATACCAACCTTTTTGCTTATGTCTTTTACTTTTTCTCCTCTTGCTGGGGTATGCTTCCAACCCCAAATGTAGTACATGGAGGGCATGGAATGCTGACATGGACCTAGCTTAAGGATGTTGATGCTTGGAGACAAACTGGATATGGTTTAGATTTCCCTCTACTAGATCCTTATGTTGTAATATCCATGTAAACCCGTTATGGGAGATGATGATGTACTAGACATTAATTTTATTCCGCTGCTACACTTTGGTTGTTTTGAATACCATTATTGAGATTTAAAAAGTTTACACCTATTCCAACATACCTTTTAAGTGTGTTTGGAATGTGTGTTTTATTCTTCAAATTTTAGTAGGGAGTGGATCCCCTTTGGGTCCCACTCTTTACACATGAACTATCCCTTGTAGTATGTTAGTAATCTTATGCCAAAATTTAGGAAATACAATCACTTTATGGTGCTAAATGGTGGTTGGACGGAACCCTAATGTTGAAGGCAGCTTATCCATAAAAGTTTTGAGCATGTGATTGTCTATTTCATATAAATACCACAATTCTTCATTCCTTGAGCTTGTATAGTGAAATTTAAATGTTGTATTGCTTATGAATTTTTGATGCCCTTTACGAAGTAATTGGAAGATAATCTTACATAAATCTACTATCATTTAACCATAGTGATATTTGGGTCTTTGATATGCCCTAGTATGCAACTCGAGTTCCTTATGGTGAAGGATAGATATGTATAACTTGATGGTGTGATATGAGCTATTTTAATACGTTTTATAACTTCCGAGGTTGCAATCCCAGATTTATTTTTAAAGATCTTTTAGGTGCTCATATGTAACTTGATTGATGCAGTCAAAGATACTCAACTGACTTAGTTAACCAACTGTAACCTTAATCATGTAGTGCCCTGGATAGTGAAACGATTAATATGAAAGGAGCTCAGAGTCATATACTATTGAGTATATGCGGGTAGGGAGGGTATATCCATGTCATCCTGATCCCATAGTTTTAGAGAGTGGTCAATGTCATTTCTCAAAGTTGATATGTGTTTAGAATTGTGGTCGTAACTCGGTTATGAGGGTTTCTACCCTGGTTTCTAGTGTCATGATTGAGGGGACAGATTTTTAGGATTTCAGTCATCCTTGATCTTATGCAAGGTTCATTCAACTTTGCAATGATCAACTAATAGTTTGAGTGTTACGCCTCAAACTACCTATGGCATAATAAAATATTTAATTCAGACGTGTAGTATGCATGTTAGGGTTACTAATCAAATCACATTGTATGTTAATTGATGTTTGGCTTCTTTTTCTAGTTTTTTTATGTGATGCATATCTTTTCAAGTGTGACGTTTGTATCAGTGACTTTAGTTGTGCTTGATCATTTTATGTACACTACTTAGTCTTCCAATTTTTTACACTACTTGCCTTAACTGTTTTAATTATATAACTTGCTCGTAAGCAATAAATGTTGTTAGGGGTCATATCTCTTGTTGGGACATGAGTCTCACCTTGTGGGCTTCCACACTCTTTTTGGTTGGCCAGCAGTGCAGACAAAACTAGTGAGGAGGCGCAGTTTGTTGATCTGTAGAGGCAGAAGGTTGGTTGGATTGTACAAAGTCCTAGAGTCATCCCTATACTCTTAGGTTTGTGTATGGGGATTTGTATTTGATGTATATCAACTCAAGATTTTGGTTGTATGCCTTGTAAAAATGTAAATGTTGTAATTATTTGTAAAGTTACATGGCATGAATATATATATATATATATATATATATATATATATATATATATATATATTATGAAGTTGACCTTTGTGTAAATGTTTCTTTTGACATACTTGAAAATAATTATTCAGTTTCAAATTAGCACCTTTTTTATAATATGCTTCATTAGCATTTAATAACGATATATGGTTTTAAGTAATCTCATTTAGAGTTGTGGGTTTCATGTTGTAGGTAGATGAGGAAGAAGGATCTCAATTTTCAATAGGATCAGATGGGAGTATAAGATTTATGACATGTCTTTGGGTGCCTGATAATTCCAATATAGGAGATGATGTAATGAAGAATGCTCACGTATAGAAATTCTCTACCCATCCAGGAAGCATGAAGATGCTCAAAGATCTATAGCAAAGTTTTTGGTGGCCAAGATTGAACATGACATGACTTTTTTGTTTTCTAAATGCCTAGTTTTCCAACATGTAAAGATAGAACACCAAAGACTTACGTGTCAATGCAACCACTAGAGATACCTGAATGGAAATGAATTTCAATACAATTTCTAGTGGGGTTGCCTAAGTTAGAGAACCATAATGACTGTATATAGGTTCTTGTGGACCAACTGACAAAGACGACACATTTTCTTGTTGTGAAAGTGGATCAATCTATTGATAGTTTTGCCAAGCTATACATTGATGAAATATTGAGGCTTTAGGGTGTTCCTAAGTCAATTGTTTTGATAGAGATCCACGTTTTACCTCCCATTTATGAGAAATCCTGCAAAAAGAAGGGAATAAAATTGAAGTTTAACACAATCTTTCATCTACAAGTTGATGGTCAATGTAACATACCAAAACTTGGACATATTCTCTTTTTGGCCCTTTTCCCAAGATTTTCCTTTCATTTCTATCCTTTTTTACTTTGATGTGTAATTTGTGGAAATAATAGTCGTTTGGTGAACATTTTTTCATTATTTATGTCGACAAATGGGTCTGTGCACAAAGACCTCAGTGAATGCTTTAATCAGGGTCTAATATGCAATTTTACCACCTATGTGACATATTGATAAAATAATTCGTTCTAGAACATTCCTTGGACTTCTAGAGCAAGGAACAGAAAAAAGAATGGATAATAATGCTTTAAACATGTTAATGTGATATTGAATTATTTAACATGTTAAACCATGGTAATAGTGGACAATAAGGCCAAAATTCATTAAAGGAAGACTAATTGGTTAAAGATAATTTGAGATTCATTTTCCTTGGATTTGGTTTGGCTTGGAGGCCAAGTTTCATAATTTTAGAATAATAATAACTATATCTCATTTATTTTGAAAAGAAAATGTAAGCTTTCCTTAAAATATCAAATAAAACAATTAAAGCTCAAAAGTGGAAAATAATCTTGGATTCGTGATCTACACATTACAAATAGCCTTTGGATGAATTTTCATGTAATTTGGATAATCTTTAATACTCATGTGTAGATTAGGAGAGGGAAAGTACGTAATTGCCCAAAATATTAAATAACATGCAAACTAACTTCAAAGGATAAAATTAATGATCAATTTGTGTTCCATATGTATTAGTTTGCTTAAAGGTGAAGTTTCACAATAATTGATGATTTCTAGATGTTTCTAATGTGTTAAGAAAGAGAAAATATGGTTTAATGTAAAATCATTAAATAAAATATTTAGAAGCTTCAAATTCAAAAACTAATGCTAAAATCGGATTCTACGCATCCAAACTAGGCTAGGTGCTAAATTTTATTAAAAATAGTGTTTGTTTGCACCCTCTTTGGAGGAGATAGAAAAAGATACATATATGCATCCTCACTTTATTCGATTTCTGTTTTGGTAAGCATTAGATGTCACACGAGTCATTTTTCTTATAATGCGTGTGATTTTCCTCAGCTGTTCGATTCTGCATCTGACAGTCCGGGCCTTATCCCCTACCTTGGTTCCCACCGTTTCCCACGCAAACTGGGAAACCAGTTCTAGTGATTTTCCTTCTCTGATTTCTCCCTCAACTCCCCACCTTTTCCTCTGATTTCTTTTCCCTGGTATTTGTCGCATCTTTGCACTCGATGCGGTCTCAGTTTTCTAAGGTTTCATCGCCTATCTATGTTTTGGTATCCCCACCACCCTCATGCTTTGTCCGTGCTCTGTTTCTCCTTTTTTTGCCCTTCCTCACCTCCACTAACAATTGGACCCCCTCTGAACCTTTCCAAAACCATCGACCCATCTTATGGAGTCAAATAGTGCGACACGTCTTGGTCCTATCTCTCTAGAGGACCGTTCATTGACTTCATCTCTCTGATGAGATGCTCAACGACTCGGGTGGCGAGGTAGGGTCCTTCACGATTTCCGTTGAGTACCCAAAGCCACTCATTCAGTCCTCTCAAAGCATTTTAAGCTCTTTCCTTTCCCCAATTCAAGGTAAAACTTTTCCCCCTTTTTACCTCTACTCGACATTCATGGGCAATGTCTAAATCACAGACCTTTATTCTTTGGGTTTGGATGCCATTAGCTTCGTCTCGCTTTTTCAAGTTTGTTTAGCATATTTGTGTCCATCAAGTGTGTCTTGTTTTGGTTGCCGAGTTCTTCCTTCTAGCCAGTAATGGCTGATTTGCTATCTCTGACGCATGGGCGCCTTTGGACCCGTATTTGGGTTCTGTAAGATCGGCAGGTGAGGGAAGGTGATGGGCACACTTCGATCTTTGATGGAGTGGTTTAGAAAGCTGTCATCCTCACTAGCTCGCACTCCTGAGGAATTGTGCGTCTTGCGATGCTTTGGAGAAATGAAGAAGATGACCTCCTGTATTTTCTCTTCCCTACCCTCGTTTCTCATTTACAGTCCATTTTTCCTTTAGGGGAAATTTGGTCTTTTTACCCATGGTTTCTTTTGTTTTGTTGCAAGTTAAGCAAGTGGATGATTAGGCATTGATCGAGTGACTTGGCCACATCTTATTGGTCTGAGTCATCCGACCGGTCTCTCTCTTCCTCTCTCTCACCCGATTTGTTGAGGTGTCATTTTCTTATTGGTCAGAAGTAGAAAATTCATATCTTTTAATCCGCTTGTCCAAAAATAAGTAAAAATATATTTTGGAATAAAAAAAATTGATCTTTCTAATAAAAATACTTTTGAGGTTTGGTTTTGAGTTTTGTCGATAGGTGTTTTCTAAAAATGATTTTAATACATGAAAATCACCAAAAATACACTTTAATCATCATAACTCCAAAATTGACAAAATTATATGTTTTCTTAATCAAGAGAACATAATAAGATCAATGGTGATGTTTTTAGATTCTAAACCGAGGTTTTGTTCAAGAAGTCCAAAACTAGGGTTTTCTTTACATTAATGCATATGAAAAACCCTAATACATGATTATACGTTGAAAATAGGAAAAGTGGACATTGGATCATCTAAAAGTGGTGAAAGTCTATAGTTGAACTCAATAAGAGAGTATGTGCTTTCCTTACACCTAAGTTGGGAATAATTTCAAACCCTAACCTAGTTTCCCTAACGAGGCACTTATGAACCCCTAATTTCTCTTTTGTTAATTTTTTTTGCTATAATTGCCTTAAAATCAATTTTGTTATTTATTTCTTAGGTTGTACCCCACTGCCATGTTTGTACTATTTGATGCTTATATTTGCCATAGTTCTCATAGCATGTTGATTTTATTAGACTATTTAACTAGTGTGGTTGTACTTTTGTACAACCGCCCATAGATAGGGCATGTGTAAATTTGCCCAGGGGAATGTGTTACTCTCCCCGATATAAAAATATTTGATATGTGATTGGAATGTGTTACTCTCCCTCTCCTATTTGGTTAAGATCCGGTAGGTGCCTCAACCTACTTAGTTAAGGTAGTCAATGTTAATCACACATGCAACCCTTTTATTATTTTTGTTGTTATGGCAAGCATCTATTTGATTATGTCTCATACTTTTAACCATCTTCATCTTATGATGAAATCTTAGCCTTTCTTTCCATGTTATTTCTTTATCTTATGACCTTGTTCACCACTGACACATATCTTGTTTCCTTTCTCTTACTGGGTGTTTTCCCAACCACCCAGGCCTAGGATCAGAGTTGAGCAGTAGGAGCATGGAGGACCAGCCTAGGATTAGTATGAGGTGTACATGGCTTTTAGCGTGGACCTATCTCATGAAGTTGTGGCTTGGAGGCAAAGTTGGTGTAGTTTAGATTTCCCTCTATCTAGATCTTTTTTTTGTACCTTGATGTAAACCCTTTATGGGAGAATGATGATGTACTCTTAATAAATTGAATATAGTCATTACTTTTATTCCACTACTATACACTTTGGTCTTTTGTATACCATTATATGAAGATTTGAGAAGTTTGCACATGTTTCAGCATACCTTTTGAGTATGTTTAGGATGGAAGTTTTATTCTTCAAATTTTTAGTAAAGGGGTGATTTCACTCTTTTACAGTCAATCTAAGAGACGATTAAAATTTTGGAGGATAGGTTGGGAGCTTGTGTTATATCCTAGAAGGGCACTTGGGGGGGGGATGTTTACCTCTTGTGGAGTTTTCTTATAATAATAGTTACCATGTAAGCATTGGCATGGCACCGTATGAAGCTCTATATGGGCAGCCATGTAGATAAACAGTGTGTTAGAGTGATGTGGGAGAAAGGTAGGTGATAAGACATGTTATTATTCAAGATTGTGCTGATAAGGTTGATCAGATTAGAGAAAAAATGAAGAGTATGCATAGTAGAAAGAAGAGCTATGCGGATAAAAGACGACGAGAGTTGATCTTTGAAGTTGGGGACCACATTTTTAGTGGACGTCTCCAACTAAGGGAGTAATACATTGTGGTAATAAAGGAAAGCTTAGTCCAAGGTAGATTGCATTTTTTGAGATCTTAGAACGGTATGGTGACTCTATGTACAAGCTTGCTCTACCACCAACTTACTCTGACATTCATGATGTGTTTCATGTTTTAATGATGAGGAAATATACAGGGGTGGTGGGACGCACCCCACACCGTAGCCTTTCTGGTGTGTGGTGTGTCCTGCTCACATGTATTTTCTGTTGGGACTCCCATAAGCCTTTCGGCCCGGTGCTTCTCGCACCTTGGGGTCTCCCTATAATGGGTGTCTCGCTTTAGGCCACCCTCATCGTTATATTTACCAGTCTATCAAATAGACTATTCCAATGATGAGGAAATATATCCAGATACAAGTCATGTTATTCACATTGATGTACTGGAAACCCTTCCTAACTTGACTTATGAAGAAGACTTATAAGTATAGCAGAACAACAAGTTCACCAACTATAAAGACGTATTGTTCCTATGGTGAAGGTGGTCTAGAAACATCATAGAAATGAATAGAAAACTTGGGATCTTGAGTCAGATATGAGGGACAAGTATCGTCACATTTTTGCTAAGTTTTGTTCTTTTGTGTTTTATTTTTGAGGGTGAAAATTTATTTTTTTGTGGGGGGGGGGATGTAAATCCCCGCCGATTTCAATTCCGTTGTTGAATCCTAACAAAATAGTACTAGATCAGAGTCCCATATGTGCTTGGATTCCAAACCGCAACCTTGACCTCTCCCAAGCAGAAAACCCATCTTTGTCCCTAAGTATATTTATGTTTGAACGCTGGCCTCTATGATGTAAAAGATCAAATCTCTCTCTCTCTCTCTCTCTCTCTCTCCCGACTACATATCCAGGAGACACAAGCTCACAACGAGAAGGGGTTTCTTGTCTGGATGGAATAGAAAGCAGTGTTCGCAGGTTGAAGAAAGGATTGTCTTGAGGAAAATGAAGCAAACATAGTGTGATAGGCTTATGGCGCAAAGAGAAAGTCTAGCTTCAGACCTCATAGTTTCTCAATTCGGTACATCCTTCCAAGGTATACAACCAGATCCATGGCTAAGGCTTTTGCCTTAACTGTACCCTATACATTAATTTATTGTGCCTTACTATTTATTTTGCTATAGTAGAACCTATTGACGACATCAACTTGCGTTCATGTCTACTTGATCTGCTAAATAGTCATGTTTAATACATTTGAAGACCAAAGAAATATCCATATTGTCAAACCCTCTTCTTTATTTAATAATATGATCATATGAAACATGTTCTTATCTTATAAATTATTTATTTTAAAATAATTGTTGCCCCTGAAACATGGACCATATATGAGTCTTAATACACTAAACAACCTTACTAATCTTACTATACATATACAAGTCATATTTCCAATTAGATTAATGACTCCGTTATGTTTTTTTTAGATATACGGTAGGAAATAATGCTGATTTTATTAATCTAAATTAAAAGTATGTACTGCCTACTATGTACCAAAGGTCTTATATGGATCCTAATTATCCTATAAGGATAATCACCACACATATGTATAATGCCTACCTAAAAATGGAAGATAATTAATGTATTAAAGATTATGCTCACATGAGCTATGTCGCTTGTTTGTAAGAAAATACTGGATAAGAAACTAGTAGTAATGAAAATTAAACAAATATGAAATTACTTATACTTACAAGATTGTATGAATAAGTATGACCATATTGAATACAACTTTTAGGACCTTATCTTAGGGTCAACTATTGACGTCCATCCCATGATACTAATGTGCCACATTGTGGTAACTGTACCCAATCTGGGTAATGAAATTTAGGAGATTTGCTTGCTCTCGTTTGAGTGAAATATCTAGGTGACAAAAATCCATAACTTGACTTATTGACTGACTGCAGCCTCGTACATGGTGTGACTGTTTAGTGACTGCACCCTCGTGGTGATTGCACTCTTGTGGTGTGAATGTTTATTGATTGCACCCTCGTGGTGAGACCATTTACTGACTGAACCCTCGTGGTGACTATACCCTTGTGGTATGACTGTAACCTTTGGTTACTTTGTCACCCAAGATTTACTGAATGCATCTTGTTGCATATTTTTCTCCTTGATAGTTAAAATAAGGAAATTGATTATCATGGTGATGACGTTAGGTATTGCTTCTCCTACATGAACTTACTAGTTAGATTGTTTATATTTATGTGTCTTTCACATTTACAACTGCATACATGACTGGAAACTTTTGCCCTACATCACCAATGGGCATCTCCTTTGAGTATTTGACGAGGAGTCATGAGCTTAGAAGGAGGATGACAACTTTATAATCATCGCGTGTAAGCTTACTACTGCTACTATTTTCAATGTTGCATATCATTTTTCTTTCTTTCATGTTTAATTACCTTCCTACTTAGTTTGTCTGAAGGGATTCCCATCCCTATTTTCCAGGTTCACAGCGATCAACACGACTATTTTGGTAGCTAGTCGCTTCATGCACTGGTTTTAGATATGTTGGTAGTCTTGTACCAAGTATTTTTTATCCCATGTTGTTTACTATGTTCAACATATGTGAGCACTAAGTCTCTATAAGTTTAATGAATGGTTATAAAAGCCTAATAAAGACAACACCTTTCATCACAATAGAGGAGTAGTGATTCACATTAGCCATTGTACCCCTTTTTGGTACCTGATTTCTTTACAAAGGGTGAGATGCTTCTTGTCATAGGTTTTTACAGTACAGTTGAAGAGCCATGAGAGAGAAAGACTATCTTGAAAATAGGAAAATATTTCTTACATAATTTCTATTTGAAATCTAGGACCAAGGAAAAAGAAAAGGACTTAATTAGGAGATACAGTGAGATAATAGTTTGAAATAATTATGTTTAAAAACAAGGATGACGATGATAGTATTGAATACTTCTATTTATGAGCGGTAACATACATATTTTACGATTTATAATTTATTTGTGAGTATTATTTATAGATAATGTCATTATCACCTTTTACGCATATCTATGTGTGCCGTTTCTTATTATGCGTATTATATAATTATGAGTTTTGTCATATATATTTTATTATTTGTATTGTTTATTTATGTGTACCTTTTCTAAAATTATGCATATTATATCTGTATGTACTATTTATACATTATTTATATTGTTTATTTTTTCTCTATTTCCCTCTTATCTGATTCCTTTTCATGCTCTATCTTTCTTTTCCTTTCCCTCCCTCCTCACTCTTTTCTCTCTCTCTAAACATTCCTCCCCACTCTCATGTAAGGGCCCGTTGGGTATTTCTCTCCCTCCCTCCTCACCCTTTTTTCTCTCTCTAGTCTCCATTCATTCATCCCTATTCCCCACTCTCATGTAAGGGCTCGTTGGATACCACTAAAAATCAAAGTGAAGCGAATCAACTACGTCATTTTTCCAATTCAAACCGTTTCATTCTGTACGGTTTAAACTCTAGGTGGGAGAATCATTTCCACGTAAACTGGAATCATGTGTAAAAATAATGCAAACCAACCACACAAGAAATGAGCGCGGTTGCTTTTCACAAGCACCCAACCTAATGGTACACATGCACAACTACTTCCTGGAGCATTGGAGAACGGTGACAACAACCTGCATTGAGATCAATCGCAAATACTTACTAACAAATGAAGTGGATCAGTCAAAGTACCTACTACAAAACATTTCAGATGTAACTTTTTTTACATGAAAACTAGCTATTAATAATTGGAAATGAGGATTTACATGGAAATAGAAAACAAACAGCTGCTAGTCTTTTCTGAATTGTAAAATCACTTTTGAAACACTACATCCATACACTTAGAAGTCACAACATTACTATTCATCACTTTTTGAACCCTCTTTAATTTATTTTCGTGCCTATTAATTTCCTTTTCTAAATTTACCACTTGAAAAATCATTTGCACCCAACCAAATTAACCTAACTGCCCCACAACATCTTCGGTACAACAAACGACGATACTCAGGGCAACGATTGCTCCTCAGGCAACGAGTATCATGCATCTTTATAAAAGAGTAAAGGTGTGTTTGTTACATGGTGAATAATGGGGAGTGGAATGATGGTGAAACATAATATATTATTTGCTTGCCATGATGATAGGAAATCATGGTGAATCCATGGTGAAATTTGATATATTTTTGTCACCATGGAAAAAATGGTGAATTATGGCGAAAGAAGTTTCTTTCAAGACTCTATTACTTATTTAGATACATATGCAAAAAAAGTTATAATAAATATAAGTTTTACTTGTGTAGGATATTTTTTATAAAAAATTTCCCCTCACCGTCCGTATAACCGCGTAAAAAATAATATAGTTAAGTTTCTCACATCCGTATCACTATCACCATGCATATGTTATCGAACAACACATTTTAATTTTTTTTCCAACACCATCACTGTCCTTTTTCCTATTACTGTCCCCCATCACTATTATTTTTTTATCCACGTCCCAAACACAACCTAAAAAGAGAAGTACAATCATGCTGCCTTGAGCTGGTTCATACTTAGGCCTGACCTAAACCTGCCTAATTTGAAGTTGGGCCGACCCAACCCAATACAACCTAGCTAAACCACATGAGACACGGGTCACGCGGCCCACGGACAAGCCCATTGTCAACCCAGGTCGCACGCTCCCCCGGTGCCAAGCACAGCTGAAGTTGCTAAACCCACCGCGGCAGGAAAAAGCCCTCGCCGCTGCTTTTCTTCGAGTCAGGCCGGCGGCAGCAACGTTTTAGCAATTTTGACTTGCAGCAGCTCACCGCGCTGGCCGTCCGTCCTATTCTCTCGGCAGCACGCTTTTCCGACTCATTTTCCTAAGCACGAGCATCGGCAGCGTCGGCGGCCGCGAAAATGGTGAGACTCACAGCCGATCTCATATGGAAGTGTCCGCACTTCTTCAACGCCATTGGCGAGCGAGAGCTGGACCTTCGAGGTAAAAACCTTTTCACTCGGCCTCGTTTTCACCCTCGCTCGTCGACCAGGGCTTGAATGTGCGGCCAGTGGTGCCTAGTTTCGTGCGGCTTTGTTATGGCCTGTTTAGGTTGATCCTGTCCCTTTTTCATTTCTTTTCCAGGCAACAAGATTGCTGTGATAGAGAACATGGGAGCTACCGAGGTTAGTTCATGCAAAACCGCTCCCTCGTACACCTCGACTAAACAAACACACATACACAGTGACTCTCACCCCACTCGCCTGAAAACGCACACAAACAAGTAGTTTGCTATTATTAGTAATCAATTTGTTGCGCCACACACACAAAATTCAGTAGTTTCTTGGAAGATTAATCTTATCTTGATATTTGGCGAGAACTGTTGGACACTTTTTTAGTACATGTAAGGAGCATTTGAAATTTGTATCATGTTGATATCATTACCAAGAAAGCCAATATTCAGCTAGATGCCTAGTCCTCGTGGTTTCCTGCACCAGGAGCTAACAACTTAACTTCAAACCGCTATGGAAAAGGGAATAAATGGGATTGCGTGGAAGAAGTTTCAAATTGTCATATTTTTTAGTAACTATGATTTCACTATATATTGTTTGTTGTTACCAAATTTACAGAGCACTTTTTTGTGTCAATGTGAATTACACTGTTTTACCGAGAGTCTATTTTTTGCAGGACCAATTTGATACTGTTGATTTCTCTGATAATGAAATTGTCAAGCTAGAAAACTTCCCTTACCTGCATCGACTTGGTACTCTTCTGATCAACAATAATAGAATTACTCGTATCAATCCTAATATTGGAGGTAAGCATCACTTTTCATGTTCATCCTCTCTAATCAAATATGGGAACCTAACTAAGCTGTCCAATATTTGCAGAATACTTACCGAATGTGCACACACTGATCCTTACAAACAACCGCCTCACCAATTTGGTAGAGATAGATCCTCTGGCATCTCTTCCTAAACTACAGTGCCTCAGTCTTATGGACAACAATATCACAAAGAGGCAGAATTATCGATTGTATGTGATCTACAAGCTGAAAAAACTTAGATTGCTAGACTTCAGGAAAGTAAAACAAAAAGTAAGTTGGACCGTTTGTTAAGCAATTTAGTTTCTTTAATATAGCTGGTGGAATAATTATCTCTCGATCGGTAGTGGGCATGATAAATTTGTTTTCTTAAGGAGTGGTCAGTTTTTGTTGCACACCATTATAGCTCGAGTTTATTGCAATCACAGAACCAATGTCTGTTTAAAAAGATCTCTCAAACTCACTATTTACTATGATTAAAAATTGTTATGGACATCAAACTGGAAGAATGGTTGTGGTTGTATTTTTTTGGTGGCAAATTTAGTGGTCAGACGTTCAACCAGTTGTTGACTCCAAAAAAATTTCATCGTCGTCGTCATCATCATTGGGGACATCGTCCCTAAAAAACTGACTTTTCCTTGATACTTGTCAATCTCATAAGGTCCAGATTGGTTACACAAATCTTGCTTTTCCATTCAGCTCTATTTTGGGTCACATTTTTATGTTTCTTGTTAGCTATTTTTTTGGTTTGACATTCTTACTATCTCTTCCCAAGCTAAGTTAGGTTTGCCTCTTACAATTTAACTGTTTAATTCAATTAAAATACACAAACCCCAAGCATTTGCTGGTCTAAGTTGTACATGTCCAAGCTATCTATGATGGATCCTCATAGATTGTCGTCAATACTTGTCGCCGTCACTTTACTTCTTAAATATCATCTCTAGTGCGATCCTTCCCCGTTATTCACACTCATCTGTCCAAGCATTCTCATATCTCCCACATTCATCTCATAAACACTGAGAAAGAGTCAGTAATTTCGGAAAGCTTAGGGTTGCACAATGTGTGCACCCTTCTATTTATAGTAAAGAGACAATTACAGAGAGGTCCACATATATTGTAAAATAACAAAATAAATAACATGACACATATAACAGAACATATATATTAACACTCCCCCTCAAGTTGGAGCATAGATGTCAATCATGCCCAACTTCTCCACCAGAGAGCAGAAATGCTTCTTAGCCAGCAGCTTGGTGAAGATATCAACAACCTGGTCTTCATAGCGTGTGAAAGGAGTGCAAATCTTGCCAGTAAGAATAGACTCCCGAATAAAATAGCAGTCAACCTCAATATGTTTGGTGCGCTCATGATAAACATGATTGTTGGCAATGAAAATAGTAGCTTTGTTGTAACAGTGCATGGGTATAGTAGAAGAAGACTCGACCCCAAGTTCTTTCAAGAGAGAGCGCACCCACAGAAGTTCACAGACAGTATGGGTCATGGCCCTGTATTCGGCTTCAACACTAGATCTGGCAACCACATTTTGTTTCTTTCTTCTCCATGTGACCAGATTGCCTCCAACATAAGTACAATAACTAGAAGTGGATTTCCTGTCAGCTTTGCTCCCTGCGTAGTTAGAATCAGAATAACCCTCAAGAGAACAGTGTCCATTTTTCCTGTAATGAAGTCCTTTGCTAGGGGACTTTTTCAGATATCTCAGAATATGATATAGAGCATCCCAGTGACACTGTTTGGGTTTATCTAGGTATCTGCTAAGAAGGCCCACTGCAGTAGAAATGTTAGCTCTAGTCACAGTCAAATAAATCATCTTACCAATCAACCTTCTGTACTTCTTATTATCAGCAAAAACTGGAGAAGACTCATCATCCCAATTAACATTGGGATCTAGAGGAGTGTCAGCAGGTCTAGCTCCAAGCATATCTGTCTCCTGCAAGAGATCTAAGACATACTTCCTCTGAGACAACACTAGAGCATTAGAGTTTCTAGATACCTCTATGCCCAGAAAATACCGAAGCTTGCCCAAATCTTTGGTAGCAAAGTGTTTGCAAAGATGGGCTTTAGTAGCCTGAATACCAAGAGAGTCACTGCCAGACAGAATAATATCATCTACATATACAATCAGAATAACAATACCAGCAGAAGTCTTCTTAGTGAAAACAGAATGATCCACCTGAGATCTCAGAAACCCAAAGTCAATCAGAATTTTGCTTAATTTATCAAACCAGACACGAGGACTCTGTTTGAGCCCATCAATAGACTTCTTCAGCCTGCAGACTTTGTGTGACTCCCCCTGAGCAACAAACCCAGGGGGTTGCTCCATATAGACTTCCTCTTGTAAATCACCATACAAAAAGACATTTTTCACATCTAACTGCAGTAGGGGCCAATCAAGATTAACAACAACAGAAAGTAGAACTCTGATTGAATTAAGACGGGCAACCGGAGAGAAAGTTTCGCAATAATCAATACCATAAGTTTGCATATACCCTTTTGCAACCAGGCGTGCCTTCAGACGTTCTACAGTGCCATCAGGATGATATTTCACAGCATACACCCATCTGCAGCCTACAACCTTACATTGAGGAGGTGGATCCACCAACTCCCAAGTATGTCTATCAGCAAGAGCACACATCTCCTCTTTCATAGCAGATGTCCAAGCCGTACTGTTTAAGGCATCATGACTATTCTTTGGAACAGTAACAACAGACAAGGTAGAAACAAAATTGCTAGCATGGACATTCAGATGATGAGTAGATACAAAATGAGCAATATTGTGAGATGTGCAGGAACGAGTACCCTTCCTAGAGCAATGGGTATATCAAGATCAGAAGTTACCTCAGGTGTAGCAGAACCTTCTGGAGGTGAAGATTGGTGTGGTTGGGGGGGTTCTTGTTCAGGAGGTGCCCTGTTCCTGCGCTGATAAACAATGATAGGAGTAGTATGTTCAGGAATCACAGTATCAGAATTATCAGAAACACACTCAGTAGTAATAGGCAGTGGGGGAGCAATAATATCAAACTGTAGACTATCTCCTCAGTAGAATAGTAGGGTGTATCCTCAAAAAAGACAACATCGCTGCTGGTAAACCATTTTCTCACAGTAGGACTATAGCATCTATATCCTTTTTGAGCACGAGAATACCCCAAAAAAATACATTTCTCAGCACGAGGAGACAGTTTATCATAAGGTCCAAGCAATCGCACAAAACATGTACAACCAAAAATCCGAGGAGGTACAGTAAATAAAGGTGTGTCAGGGTGCATAACTTGTACACGTATTTTGTTCCCAATCACAGATGAAGGCATTCTATTTATCAGAAAACAGGCAATCAGGATAGCCTCATGCCAAAACAACTGAGGTACATGGGTATGCATCATAATAGTTCTGGCAACCTCTAACAGATGTCTATTTTTCCGCTCAACTACTCCATTTTGCTGGGGTGTATACGCACAAGAGGTCTGATGTAAAGTGCCAACGGATTTGCAAAATAAAGCTACTTCTTTTTGAACAAACTCAAGAGCATTATCAGTGCGAAATTTTTTAACAGGCATATTATATTGAGTTTTCACCTTAGCGAAAAAGAATTTAATAATAGATAGAACTTCATACCTACTTTTCATCATAAATAACCAAGTGGCCCGAGAAAAGTCATCAATAAACAAAATAAAATATTTGTGTCCAGACAAACTTGGCACATGACAAGGACCCCACACATCAGAATGAACTAAATCAAAAATCTTTTTGCTACTAATTTGAGAACGTTTAGGATAAACAACCCTAGTCTGCTTTCCTAACTGACAAGACTCGCACTGAAACATATGTGTGCTAACATCGGAAACAATATGTCGTAGCTTCTCAGAAGACGGGTGCCCAAGTCGATAGTGCCACTGTAGAGCTGAAACGGAAGAGGATAGTGCAGAAGCTACAACAACTTTGTCTACTTTTGGCAAATGATCCAGATAATAAAGTCCATCAGATCCTTCATGCCCCCCACCAATCTTCATCCTCGTGCGAAGGTCCTGAAAAACACATGAACCAGGTATAAAGGTCAGGTTACAATTCAAACTTCGCACTATCTTGCTGACCGATAATAAATTAAGAGGAAACCGAGGCACATATAAAGCAGATTTCAGCAAAAAATCACAAATAATATCTTCGACTCCAAAAACTGCAGACTTAGAGCCATCAACAAGCATGACAGAAGAATTATTAGCAGGTTTAGATAAATGTCTGAATAAAACTCTGTTTCTAGAAATATGAGAGGAAGCACCCGAGTCTATGACCCATTTTGTATTTCCAGCACTAGAGGAAGGAGTACTGAGGAAGGCAGTGTCACAACTAGAATAATTGGCAGCGTGGGCTCCACTAGGCGTTGCAGCAGAAGACGAGCCAGTGCGCTCAAGTAACAAGCGCTCCACCTCAGCACGGATGTAGTCGGCAGTCGCACCCGAAGAATCAGACCCAGCAGGCTGGGTAGCTACCTCAGAAGCAACAGTAGTATAGTCAGTGGCCGCATTGGCCCACGCCGATTTACCATATTTCTCCCAGCATTTTTCCTCTATATGGTTGGACCGGCCACAGAAGGTACAGAAGCGCTGTCCTTGCTGAGGACGCGCAGCAGCAGAAGGTGCAGTAGGAGCTCCACGTCCAGAAGTAGCACCTCCCCGTCCTGCACCGAGGGGAGGTCGACTGTCAGAAAATCGGCCACGACCACGGCCAGACATGTCTGCAAGGGCAGTGGAGTCCCCAGCATCAGAAGACAGTGTCAGTGACGAAGAAGGCAGGCGCTGAAGGCGCTTGTAGGCACTTTGCAGAGATGGAAGCGGATCACTTGCCAAGATCTGATCAACTACACCAGCGTAGGACTCTGGCAGCCCACAAAAAAACTGGACCAACTGCATCTCTCCTTGCTGACACTGCATTGTGGCCAAGTCTGTGGATAGTGGGTGGTAGGGCTCCAACTCCCCCCACAATCCGGTAAAGGCAGAAAAATAATCCGCAATGTCCGACCCCGTGAAGTGTAGACGTCCCAGCTGCTTGGTGATGTCAAACACCTTCTTGGGATTCTGGCTATGCGAGTATGTGTTGGCGAGCTGATCCCACATCTGCTTCGCCGTAGGCAGTCAAAGAAGAGTGACACTGACTTTCTCAACGTTGCTGTTGAGAATCCACGTCATCACGATCGAGTCGTCCTTTACCCAGTCATCATACGCCTTCACATCTTTGGAATCAGCGTTCTTTGCAGGTTGTGTCGGACCGGCATGGATCAAGTGCGAGTATTTTCCTTGGGATTTAGCATAGATCACCATGGAGCATACCTAGTGCTGGTAGTTGTTCCTGTCAAGCTTAACAGTCGTAACTTGACGACGTGATTCATCTCCAGAAGATGCCATGAGAGCAACAGAAAAAAATTGGCAGCAGAGTCCCGAAACTCAGACACACAGACACAGGCAGGCAGGAGCAGGTAGAAGACAGTCTACGCCGTCAAGCAGGCAGTAGTAGGCACATATCCACAATGACTGGAACCTCTCACATATACGCTACGCAGGAGCGCAACAGAGAACCCGTAGGCGCAACGGCCTACACGGGCAGACAGACAAAAATAACCGAAACTGACGGTTTACGTCAAGAAGAAATCAGGCCATCAGACAGTTGCGGGCAAAAACACAGCCCTCACAAATCAACGCAGCCCAGTGGCGGGCAGCCACGGAGGCACTCCGACCCATGCAATCTGGTAGGCCCGGCGGCCCCGACTACCCGACGGCTCTGCCGGCCTGGCGACCTGCTGCCGCGGCGCAGCAGAACATATATATTAACAAACACATTGTTTCTTCGCAATCTAGTATTCCCTACCGTACAATTTGGCTGGGCATATATTAATTTAAAATTTATATTGTTATCCAAGTGGAATCTTTGATCACGCAATATTTCGTCCAATAGTATATTTCATTCATCTTGCTCTGATCTTATGAGTCTCTTGTATAATCTATCTAAATAATGGACGGGACCCGAAAAACAAAACTTATCACATTTTCAAGCATTCACTCCTTCCAATTCAGTTCTCTTCTATACCTCTACACTAGCAAATTTAAAACACATTCTATTTTTTTGTAAGATACCATAAACCACATTACATAGCTATGCACTTATCCTGCATTAGGATGTCCTTTATTTCCTCTGGGCATGCTCGACTGTGGAATTCCTTGACTTTGTTGTTGAGCGTCCATTTCGTAAGCTTGTCAGCTAACTGGTTCATCTCCCTTTTGACTTTGAGGATGCGACATGAACTGGAACCCAATCTTTCCTTCTTGATCTTTTGTACTAGCGGCAAACACTTAGGTGGGTAGTTCTGGTCATTTTCTAAGAATCTCACTGCTAATTTAGAGTCCGTGATCAACTCGTAGCTATCCTTGCTGTCTCTCTTAATCACCTGAAGACCTCTGAGTATGGCCAACAAGCTCGCCTTTGAGTGGATTAGTGCCATCCAAATCATTACTAATTTCCCCATAGTTCTTGTTTATGATTCACCCATAGTTAGGAAGGCACTTGGCTAGGCACCCTAGGCTCTAGGTGGGCCGCCTCAAATTGGGCGCCTTGGTTTTCGGATGAATAAAGTGGATGCCTATGGCCTCTTGGGCCCAATTTCCGGCACTTAAAGACTAAATTACAATGTCAAATCTAGTCATTTAGGGAAGAAATAGATCTAGTTTAGGCCAAATCAGATCTAATTTGGGAAGATTTTGTCTGAGTTAAGGGGAATAGGCCCGTTATGGGGGAAACATGTTTTAGTTGGGGAATTACGCCAAATTAGGGCTCATTTAGGTCAGCATATGGAAAATTAAGGAAGTTCGGTTTAATTAGGTCATGTTATGCCAACTTAGGTCTGACTAAGGCCAACTTAGGGCAAATAAAGTCAAATTAAGTCCAATTCGGATGAAATTAGGTGATATTAGGGCCGATTAGGTTTAGCTTTGGTCACAGTAAGTGTAATGTAGGCGAAGTTCTGATTGATCAAGCTTGGATAATCGATATAAATGTAATAGTAATGTATATATTTGATTATAGCTGAATATAAATATCCAAATTCATTAATATATATGTAAAAATGAAATAAATATGAAAACACCTAAGCCCCCCAGGTGCCCTAGGCTCCCTTTGGGTGGCAATGACTTTCTAACTGCCTAGATAGGTATGGGTTCACCCCATTTTTTGTTTAGTCAATCAAAATCATACCATCATCAAATAACATATGCTCAAGGGATTCTCAAAACATATTTTGTTATCTCGTCAATAGGTAAAACAAATAGGTGATGACTCAAGTTGATCCTTACATAACTAAAAGATAGACATGGATTTAGAGTTGATGCTTGATGTTCCTCAACTATTATGCCGATCTTGGTTTCTCCCCTCTTAGAGTCTCAACACTAGCAATTTATTTATCATACTTGTCTTTAATTAAGTCGATATATCTGACTGAGACCTTTTTACTCAGAGCTCGCCAAAGAACTTCCCTAAGTACACGTTAATAGGCCTTTCTATAGCTATGAAATCACATTGAGATCTCTATTCTGTTCTCCTTTCTTTTCAATAAGCCTCCTTATTAAGAAAACAACATCGACAGATGATATCCTAGGCATGAAACAAAACATATTATCTAATATCATGTGCTATAGATCTCAATCTGTACTTTAAGGCTTTATAGTGTGATTCATTACGTTTGATCTCTCTCTAGTTAGTGAGTACCCATCTCTCATATTTTTTCTGTAATTGGGAAATATGTCAATCTTTCTCTATTCAATAGATATTTTCCATGTTGTAATGAACTTATCAAAGGAAATTGAGGACTGCAACTCCTTTCCATGCAGTACCATTTTATGCAGAAACACGGATATCACCTAACATGCATAGAGTTTCATCTTTTTAAGCATTCTCAACCTTTCTTTATGTTAGTTGGCATATGTATACAATATTGATATTAGATAAAATTGCTACAAAAATGATAAGATATTCATTATATTGTACGAAGCAAGCACTGTAGATTTTTATTTGACTACTCTACTTTGTATATCGATTTTATAACTCTCAAGTCTCAATGTTTAAAATGTGTTTCAGACGTCTGCTTAAGCCGTTCAAAAGCCTGACCACTTAGTTATACTATGTCCTAATTGAGTTTCACTCCATAAAGCACCTTTAAAACTCCCATCTGAGCGACTTAAGTGTCTGCATAGGGAAGCTATTAGGTGTCCAGTTGTCCACTTAAGACTGCTCAACTGCAATCTAGGAAGCGCACACACACTGCGAAATAGGATCAGTACCTGCACCTGATAAGTATTAGATACCTGTACTCTTAGATACACCTGGATATGTACAGGATACTTCTCCATATATCCATTTTTTTTAAAACTTTTTAAAGTGGATACTTCATCGATACATCTTGGATACTTCATAGATACGGCCCGACCCATATATATAGAGATGCATAAATAAATCTGATTTAATTTGTTAGTATGTGCCTATTCTTACTGTTTGTTCAGTGTTTATTCTAATTTTATTTCTTGCCTCTCAAATAAAACTTGATAGTTCTATGACTAACACGAAAATTAGTGTGATCATGGATCTAGACAAACATTGTTTTGTAAACCAAGTTCACATTCTAATAAAACTTTTGTTAATTTGTTACTGAAAGTAACTCCATTGTGACTTCTTGTTAGTAACCTATAGTTAGTTCCATATTCTTTACTTTTCTTGTAACTTAATATTATTTCTATTTTTTTCTAGAATTCTTTGGCTCACAAATTAAACAATGGAGTTTGAACTAAAATGAAATCAAGTTGATTGTTAATTATCAATCTATAGATGCACTATAAACTTTGTTTCTATCAAATGAACCCCTTATAGACTATGGAATAAATGTATGACAATAGATAGCCATATTAAGTTGACCATACAAATTCATTAGGGTGCTAGGTGTTAGGATTTTGAACCATAACAATGCTAATTCAATAGCTTGTATTGTTGCTAAGAAGATCTCTTGTAGTCTCGCTCTTGTCAAAATTTCTAGATCTTTTTGTTGCCTAGTTCTTAGGTTTTATTTTTCATACGAGCCATATACTCCACTCCTTTGTACTATATCTTTTTTTTTCTTATAGTATTCAATCTATACTAATCGTTCTCTCTTTGTTATCCAATCTTTGTCTCAATTATTATATGACAACATCTCACAACTTAGTGTGATGGTCATCCACTTATGTAGAATCTATACTACTAGAAAAAAAGTGAGTTCGTGCTGCACTCTCCTTAATTCTCTCTCTTCTCACAATTTTTTTCAACTTTTATTATATTTGCTCTATTTTATATTTTCTCTTTCATGATATATTCAGTTGTCACAAATCTCTCAACTTCTCCGTCACATCCCTTCAAACGTGCGTTGTGGAGTCAATAAACAACACATTTCCAAATTTTCTACAAAACAGTTACGAGGATGACCATTATCCTTTTGGGAAGTTTTTTCTTCTTCAAATATTTAATGTAAAATAAACATGTTCAATGGGGCACGTGCATGTGCACGTGTGTATAAACTAGTATTTGATCAAAATATAAGAAGAATGTAAGGGTGGCAATAGTGAATGTTGTTATAACTATGTTAACAAACAGTACATGGGGATCATATACTAGGATAAAAGTGCACTTTCTAAAGATTCTGTGCAATGGGATAATTTTTTCCCCCAAAACCACTATGGAACACGTAAGTGAAATGCAACACGTTCATGAGTTGAACAAAGACCGAAATGTCATGTCCAAAAAGATCCTTTTTCATTAATATTTATCTTTGAATGAAATTGTATGGTCTTAATTTGCATTTTTGTGAGTATAAAATTGGCATACACTTATATATATGATTTAAAATATTTTTTTGCCATACCCATTGCCATACTCGTATCCTAATTATTAAAAAACCGTAGTATCTCGTATCATGTATTCATACCCATATCCGTGCTTCATCGTTTGCAACCCAACACCTAATCCTATAAATGCATGAACCTAGTTGCAACCTACCAAAGTCTTGTTATTCACTTATCATGGTTATAAAATCACATTGCATTAATAGTTTATTTATCTATCTATATACTTATTGTTTTGTACTTACATTCTTACTATTATTTGCAATATACTAACTTTATGTCATACTTTTTGTTATAGAAAACATATGCTTATTATGTATGATGTAATTGCTGATATATACAGTTGAAAAGTGTGAGAGAAAAGTCACTTGTGTTAATATTAGATGGCACACCCGTGTCCTATATATAGGACAAAGGGGGAAACATTACAGTCTTGGGACTCAAGTAAAGCTATATGGACCAAGACACTTAAGCCCATGTGCATATTAAGTTTAACCTATTAATACTTTCTAACACCCCCCCTCAGGCTAGAGCATGGGTGAAACACATGTCCTAGCCTGGATTTACATGACTCAATTAGACGATAAAAATGTCACTTTTCATACAAAAATTGTCACTCCCCCTTAAACAATACTCCCCAACTAAAAACATATGATGACGCCTCATCTACCATGTTACATTTGAACAACGCCTTGGACACATCATATCTCTCTTATCTTGCATATTCTTGAGATGTTGAGTTGTGTTCTGCATGCTATAAATACTTGAGCTTTTGAGAAGGTCTTTTGAAGCGCATCTGCTATGAATAACATTTGATAAATGAAATCCAAATGCCACAACAAAAAACTCATCACCATCAGTCTGGAGCAGACGATCAAAAGCATCACGTACGCCATCTTCACTAGAGAGGAATGTGTGAGTGGTATAAGCGCAACCAACACATCTCATGTACATAACGCGACATAAATGCAGAGGCACAATATCGATGTAGCAGTAGAGGTATCTTCAAATCGTCTGCAAAGTATATTCAAGTGGAATTAGCGTAGAAGACCACAAACTTGCATAGTGTGGCTCGAACACGAGCTGGATGAGGTGTTGGTGGTTGCCATATTGGTTCCATAAATCTGGCGCATGAACCTTAGGGTTGACAGGAATGAAGAGCACCATCAAGGATAAACCCAAGTAGATCAGCAGAAGAGCCATGTCAACAAAAACAGCTTGGAGATAGCATAACTAAAGTAGCTCGATGTAGATAAAATCTGGATGAATCTTTGCAGATACATAATTCTCATGCTAAAAATTAATAAGCTTCTAAGAATTTTGATGTGAATAAGCAACCATCTGTCTCATGAGAATGTAGCAAGAATGATCAACTGAAACATCATTCATGCCAAAGGGAACAAGAGGCTGGAAAAAGCGCAACAAGCTCTTGTCTTGATGTACATAATGCGGTACGAACGTGAAAAGCTTGGTATTAAATACTGAAACTGAGATCCTTCAATATCATCTGAAAGTGTGGCCAACTGTAATTAGTGCAGATAGCCAATCCACATGTGAAGTGATGCTTAGTGGGAATGACATGTCATAAAGACATTAGAAGAGCAAATGTGATGAAGAATACTAAGCTCTATGAACATCATAATAGTCTAGAATATCATCTCTCATCTCTCTACTCTCTACTCATACTCTTCTCATACTCTCTCTCCTCTATATCCCCTCCACACACCAAATACAAAGAGAATGAGTAGGTGGTTTGGAAAAGAGATATAGGACCCCCACACATGGAAAGAGACACACATGATGGATGGGAGGGCGGGAAATGAAAATTTAAAGCGAGAGGTGTATTTCTTTGAGAAGAGAAACCAATAACCGAAGTAAAAGTGCACTACAACTGATTATAGAGATCCATATAGAAAAACAAATGGATCTTTAGCATTAGGTATAGGAGAGAGAACTTTGGAGGTCGTCATAACTTGAACTGAGACGGTAGTAGACATACTTCTCCGGATACGCCATGTTGAGTTCTAATACGGTGTGTAACAATTTTGGTTTAAGATGACAAGCTCCCGACAATGCACTGTGTGGAGATACGACATGCCGTGTAGAATGTCGAAGATGTAGTAGGCAAATCTGTCAACACGTGTGGAAATTTGACACGCAGTGTAGGTGTGAAATTGACTTATTTGACTCGTCGTGTGGAAATCTGACACCATGTAACTTTCAATCTGAACAAAATCCTGTGCTGTCAGACGATTTTTGGACTTTGACACGTGTGCCGAACACTGCTGATGCATGATTTGAATTGGAATTGACGCTGTCAAATAAAAAAAACCTCGGGAAGATGCACCGGGGGTGGTGGCGTGAAATAGCACCGTCAGTTGTGATAATGGATCATGTGAATCTGAGGCAACAACCACCCCCCTTACTAGGCCATGAACTGATCTAGATGGGAATTAGCGCCGTCTTGGTAAAGACTTTTCGAGAATTGGTGGAGGCTTCTAAGATAACAATAGCCTCATGGGCACTTGCTTAGACCACACATGAAGAGGATCAAGGGGGAACCAAACGACTCCCCTGCTGCTATGTCTTTCTTTGCTGCTGTGACGATGGAGGAGATGTCTAGGGGCAAACGACGGTTTATGATGGTTCGGGTGAACAACGTCTACACATGATCGGGAAGACAACCTCGAGGAAGAGATGATGTGACTCGAGGGTGACAACCACGAGGGGGGACTCAGTGAATGCCCTTGACTATGAATTAGAGAAGCATAGATGGCTGAGATGGAGAGTAACAACGTCTAGATAAAGATCTTTATGAGAGAAGACAAACGATCATAGAAGTCGGATGCCTGACGTGCGGTCAGCCTAAGCCATAAAGAGACGGCGGCGCCCAGAGGCTCTCTTTTTCTCTCGAGAGTTAGGCTAAGTGTTATGATAGTGATACCATGTTGAAAAGTGTGAGGGAAAACTCACTTGTATAAATATTAGAAGGCACAACCTGTTACGACCCCACCTCCCGATAACCCCCAATTAAGGGAGACCGAGAGGTCGAAGCCGCACCCATGACTTCCGGATCAAAGGTTCGGCAATTAACCAAGAATAATTATCAAATTTTAACATACTATACTGAAAGCTGTAAGAAAATAAATTTTTGCATATCTTTTTGAAAACTTGGATCTCTAAACTTCTATCCACACAGATACTAATCTATCGAATCCTCCTTTGCACTTTAATTCTCATTTAGTACCACATGTGCCACTTTACTGTTTGTTCTTTTCATTGTACCTAAAACGCCGACAAACAAAACGTCGGTCATCCGAAGCTGGTATGTGGGGGAAACAAATAATGTTCAACTATGATAACAATATAATCACTCAATTAATCTTTTAACAATCAAGATTACGTTTTAAGCCAAACTACTCAATCCATACCTATCCACAACTCTGTGTTGTCCCTGTAAGGACTTATATGGTACCTCTTTAAAGGTGACTTGATGGACCTACCCTCTAGGCAGCCAAAGTCTTTCATGACCTGATGGACCTACCCTCTAGGTAGCCATGTACTAGGTCAGCCATTACGACACAGAGGGGACCAGGATCTGAGCTAGTAGGCACATATCTTATGTGATAATCGTAGTCACTTTATAGTTGCAAGAAATAAATAAACATCCAACAGTTTAGTTGCATTCAATGCGATTAAACATTCGGGAAACCATCGGGAAACTAAAGCGGTTATTCATAATCGTAACCACATACCTTTAATTGCAGTTTTCAAGACAGATTCAAGTATGTAGAGAAACCCAACTAATCAAGCAAAGGTGTACAGAAATCCTGAAATAAAAGCACCAATTCCTTTTATTAATAATTATCCAATTCCATTATACTATTTAGAATTTCAATTCCAACTTTAGGGTTTCTTTTGGAAATTAGGGTTTTACTTCTTCTTTTAGTATTATAATCTTTAATCTATCAAAACCCCTAATTTCTTATTGTAGCAATCTTAACAATTTTAGGATCTTACCTTGGCCAATTACTCCCTTAATTCGAAATAACTTAGCTTTTATTTCCTTTTTCCTAAATTAGGGTTTTTATTATAACTTAGCCTTCTTTTATGAACTACAACTCTATTTAAGGCATCTTTGTATTCAAAACAGATAATTTAGACCACTTTCATTATTAACAGGGTTAACCTTATCAACTTGTCCCATTGAGGTACTCAATTATATTCTTAATATTGAATTAGGGTTTCTTATTAATTCTTAATACACTTTATTAGCCAATTAAAGCACTTTTGCAAAATGGAGTGGAACTAGGTTCTGGAAACATTTTTATCATATTCCTTGCATTTTTCTACATAACTTTCATATATAAAGTTTTGTCACTGGACACTCCTAGCTATTTTTATATTTTTCGCAAGAAAACACCCTTTTTCTGAATATTTGGCAAGAGAGGAAATTACCGGAAAATTCCTTGGTCGTTCGATCTGTGGACCGGTGGTCCGCTTCTTGGATCCAACGCCCCCGGTCACGCGCGCCTAACAACAGCCGCTCCTGTCCTGGATCGTTAGATCTTGAGGGAGACCACCGTGGTCCTTGATCCAACGACGCTTTGATCGTCGTCTACCTCAGCCTAGCAAGGTTCCGCGCGGTCAGCCCGATGGTTGACTCGGAGCTCTCGTCCACGAGCGAGCGTCTTGTCAAGCCAGGGAGCTTCGTCTCCCTGCAACCAACTTGGCCGCGGGTTCAATTCCCTGCCCAAGCTCCTCCAACCCCGTCCTTTGCTCGCCGGACTTCGGCGAGAGTCGCCGAGGTGTCGGGGTTGCAGATCGAGGTGAAAACGTCGATTGAGCGCACAAAAACGTCCCTTGTACTAATCCGCAGAGGTCAGACTAGCAAGAATCGATGCTGGTTCTCTCCAACGACCTCCCCTATATATAAGGTCGGTGTCAGCTTGTGAAGGTTTGGGTGTTTCCCAGAACCTCCACTAATCCCAGTCGAACCAGGGGGTTTTCAGTTCGTTTTGATCTCCTGAATTCGATGGATCTCTCAGCCAGCCTGCCCACTCCTTGGATCTTGAGGAAATTCCAAAGGAAAGTCCCTCTGACAGAGTCAGAGTCCCAATCCGTTTGGGATCAAGACGATGAGTGGCGCCTGTTGGATTAAGATCCAACGGCCCACCATCCTCGCGTTCAAACCAAAATAGGAAATAATTTCCTAAATTCTCAATTAAAGCCATATTTGAGGGAAAACTTGAAAAATTAATAACTCCCACACGGTAACTCTTTTCCCACTCAAATTTTGAGGGAAGCCTAATTATTCTTTTATCTTTCATCCTACCAAAATTGGAGTCATTATCATAAGTGCACGATTCCTTTTCTTGGTTTGCAAGTTACCATCATTTTAATCATATTTTCCATGTCTTCTTTATTTCTTTTCATCATCAATTCATGATTTTGAGTTCCTTGAACCCCAAGGGATCTATTATCTCGAAATCCTATTTTTGGGAAATTATTCCTTATCCTTTTTCTTCTTTTATTTGATTTCTTTATGTATTCTTTTATTCCTTCAATTGGGCTCAAAGACTAATAAGGCCCAATAAGAATCACACAAACAATCATTCATGAAATCCATTTCAAACAACACATCTCATCAATCAGTGCTTTACAATTTTATTCCCATATATTAGAAAAATGAGGTTATAAATAACACAACCTCTTCCTATATATAGGAATATAGGATAAAGGAGGAAACATTATAAACTTGGGACTCAAGTAAAGCTATATGTGCCGAGACACTTAAGCCCATATGCATATTAACCTATTAACTAAATAGGCGTACAATACTTTCTAACATATACAATTTACCTGTGTATTTGTGTTAATGTAGAATATAATGTTTTATACTTGTATACTAATTAATACCCTGATGTATATCTACAATAAGATTGTTTGATCATATTTATATCATTATATGAAGGAGGCTCATCTTTTATGTAAGTCTTATAATTACCAAATACCTCATGCGCGTGTCTGAGCATACTGGTTACGAGGAACCCCTCTCAAATGGCTACAATGGCCTCACCCTAGTAAAGTTAAACCCCTGGGGCAGGCGTGTGATGGCTGCTCACTCGCGTGCCATATCTAGTACAATGGATTGCTATCACAAGGCTATCATTGCCATTATACCCTGCTACATGCACAACTACTGTCATGCATATTGTAAATTGTGATGTCGCAACCTTGCAAGCTGGAGGAAGTGGCTAGCAACAATGATGTTGCTGCATGTTGTCACTTTAACAGAAAGCAACACAATGAGGCTATAATGAGAAACCTTTATTTGATATATCTAAAACAAATACAATGCTCTCCGAGTAAGACAAAAACATAACTAGGCAATATGGGATAAAATAAAAGCTAAAGACTAGACAAGTCTAAAGCCCATAACAATACACGTAGCTTAGCATAACACAATAAACCATATATACTAATAGAACGAGAAACCTTTATTTGATATGTCTAAAACAAATACAATGCTCTCTCTTTAATAGGATAAGAGAGTAAGAAAGAAACAACACTAGGCAATATAAGATAAAAGAAATGCCAAAGACAAGACAAGTATAAAGCCCATAACAAATAACATAGCATAACGCAATACTGACTACCCCCCCCCCCCCCTTCTTCTTATGAAGCTAATGTGTGATCCTTTTCAACAACATGAGGAAACAAGTGGCAATGAGGAAGACGCTGACACTTTTTTTTTTTAAAATCACAATTAGGCTCTCGAGGCTTGAGGCTACCCCACACTCACGTCTCAGTTCTTGATAATGTCGTACATTAATCATTGATTTCTTTTTACTTGCGATCTTTATGTATATTTTTATCAAAAATATACTATTCAAATTCGTAATAGACTCGTGGTTTTTTTTTAATAAATATATAATTCTCTCGTCAATGAAATTACAAATATTTGATTTCTATGAAGTTTCAAAATTAAAAGTTGCTTTTGATTTCAATTTATCAATCTTTATTGTTAAATATATCTTCATGTTGGTTGAAAATTTTTGAGTATAGAAAATGGTAGAATTGCAATTAGATAAACACAATTGCTTAATTCTGAAAGGGGTATTTTGAGTTTAGAAAAGCAAAATGTCAGTAGTGGAATACAATAAGCTTTTTTGATTTGTTGAAGCTTGCAATGCCTTTGTGCTACTAATTTTTTATATAAGTGAAATTATTCTTTTTTTAACTTATAGTATATTTTGGTTGTGCAAGTATAATCTAGACAATTGCTTGGAGCATTTTATTTTTCCTTTTGTACATATCAATAATGAAACCTTTCTGAACTAAGAATAACATTAGTAATTGCCTTGCCTGATCACGTAATTTCATGCTGCGATGATTCCCTCACAAAGGCATATTAACTGTGGGGTATGTTGATGGTGCAAGACTCGAACAACAGGGCCCGACGAGCTTATGTAGAGATGCGGAAGCATGAGATTGAGCAATCTAAACCGAATACACACAGTGAAGATCAACGACGGAGCAAAAAAGCAACCACACGGATAAGATTTATAATGGTTCCATAAATTCCCAATGTGGGAGCCTACATCCATTGGGGATGATGATATCATTGATGGAGAGATTAAGAGATGATAATTATGGAAGGGAGAAGAAAAACCCAATCCCCTTTTACACCGAAAGCCAATTGCTTAGAGAGTTGCTCTTGGAGGCGTGAAACCCTAAGGGAAGCCCTAGATCCGCCCGTGGCTTTAGGTCTTCGAAAAATGACGTCTCTTGATGTCTCTTCGTTGCCCTTCATGTTTGGGATGAGTTGGGGGGGTCTATTTATAAGAATATGACAGGCGACTAAAGTGCCAAAGTCTCACAGTTGTTTTCTGGCTGCATTTACGGTCCGACTGGACTTTATACGGTCCATAACACAGACTGTATTTTCATCTCAACATTATTTATGGTCTTGTATTGGATCGTATATGGTCCAGCTGGATCGTAAATACAAATACAATGGCAAACCATATATGGTCTGATGTATGACCGTAAATGCACCTGTAGGTGCTAAAAACGCACCCCGACGATGTCGAGGCTCGACATTGATGTCCGATTCATCAAGGACGCTTTTCTAGAGAGTTTCAAGCACTCTCTCAACATTAATCTTTACCACGTATGCCTGTGCTGTTGTTTTACACATGAACTCTGATTTGGCATCAAATCATCTGCCATTGAAAATGTCATTTTACAGTCTTCTAAACACACTTAAATCGATTGGCTTGGCTTATTACATATATTTGTGAGTGCACACCCCATGCTTATAGATGCATACATTTTCCATAACACAACTCTACTACTTTAAGATGTTAGTTTGGAATAGGACTTGTATACCCCTATTGTTATGTAAAGCAACATGCAATATGCATTAACCATAAAACTACATAGAGTTTATGCCGACTGCAGGTGCATATGTGGGGGAAGTATGTAATTTTTGAATGCATTAGTTATATATGAGCATAATTTATCATTTAAAGTGTAAATTATTACAAAAATAATATTTTACTATGCAATGTTTTAAGAAAAGGCCTCACGGGCCGCATTAGTGGCCCACATACATGGCCTATTATAAGGCTGATTAGTCTGTGATTTTTAGATGGAAAGTTGTTATCTCGGCTCAAACTAGATTATATATTTATTGATAACATTCTCATGATGTACTATTTTGTTGTATGTTTTTTTTACATGAGTTGCATGCTTATTTAATGTTTGTTGTTTTGGACCACCAGGACATGCATGCACCTCTTTTGTATGATTGGGTAGTCTTCATTGTTATGTACTTGTGTTACACCATTTTGTGCATGTTTCATTCGAGTTTATCCTTCAATGATTATGAATGCATTCTAAGTGGTGCTATACTTTTCATTGAAACTTTATATTTGAATTTATCTCGAATTTGAGGCTCCAAATATGTAATTGTCCGAATTGAGTATGCAATTTTGTGATTGCTTTATATATACTAATTAGATAAATAAAACAAAATTTAAAGCCGCATATACTTCCGCATATACTCCTGTATGTTGCATATACTCTATAAGATGACTTCGCCACACACATAACACATACCGCTTTTTATAGCAATGTTACTATGTAAACATATGAATATTCATGTAAATAGTATGTTATATACATGCATATATGTATATGTGTGTCTTTATGTGTATAAGTAGTTTAATAAATAATTAAACAATAATTGAAAAAATACAAAGTCTTTATATGAGAAGCGGTTGCATATGCGGCACATATGACTGCTGCATATGCGGTCACAAACGCATATGCGATGCATATGACGACAACATATGCTGTCATGGCCGCATAGCCATTTGCGCTTCAAAGAACTGGCTGAACCACATATGCAGCCTTATAGACCGCAAATGAGAAAACTGCATAATGCCCCTTCTTTTTTGATGTTATACATGACCTCTTTAAATATTGTTTGTAGTGCTATTTTTTCATGTTCTTCATGAGGCAAACAGTATATAGCCCAGCTTAGCTGTCAAGGCGCCGCCTAGGCGTGCTAGGCGCTAGGCAAGGCGCCTCAAACTAGGCGCCTAGCCTATTAGGTGCATTGAGTGGGCGTCTAAGGCCATTTAGGCCCAAATTAAGCAATTTAACTGCTAAATAAGCATGAATTGAGTCTGGATTTTGTCAAATTAGATCACCTTGAGTCATTTTATAGTTGAAATAGGTCTGATTTAGGCAAAATCAGGCCAAATATTGGAAAAATAGATTCTGATTTGGGGGAAATGGGTCTGATTTGGGGGATATACTTCTGATTTGGGAAACTAGGTATGATTTAACCAAATTGGATATCATTTAAGTATGTATAGGATAAAGTAGGGGAAGTAAGGTCTTATTAGGTCATAGTATGCAAAATTGGTTCAATTTATGCCAAATCAAGTCAAAATTGGAATGATTGGTTTGGTTTTTGGAAAATACATTTGATTTTGAAATTATTGAAGATTCGGCCAGACTTGGGTTTCATTTAGGTCAATATAGGATAATTTCGGATAAACTTGGGTCTCATTTAGAAGTTCAATTTGCATATATTCCTCTTTCTCTGATTTTTTCTTGCTCTTGCATCTGTAACAACTACTGCTGTTTGCTCGTATGTATTAAAATTTCCTGATCTCCTTAGGGATGGCAGTTATAACTGCTAACCCAGTCCCACCTCGCCCCAAACCCAACTAGACCCAAGTTATCGCGGGGTAGTTGGGGCTTAATTTCTAAATGGGTCTAATGGGGATATGAGTCTTCCGACCCATTTAGTCACCTTACCCCCATTGAGACCTGTCGAGACCCACTCATTGAATTTGGAAATTGTACCATCGCGCATCGTACTTGTGCTTGCAGAGGAAGGAAGATGGAGGGGAGGGAAAAAGTTCGATCTTGCTAGCGGTGGAATTCTCTCGCCCACGCCGTCGGCTTGTTCGTGGCCGTCTCTGTGGGCGCTAACGTCTCCCGCGGCGCAGTTTGAAGGAGCGAATCCGTAGGCCGTTGTCGTCGTCGACCCCTGCCCTCCTTTCGGATTGACGATGGATTGATCTGCCTTATGGATCGATCGTTGAAGATGACGACCATCACCACTACTTGAGAAGAACGATGAAGAAAAAAGAGTGCTTAGGGTTGCACTATGAGTGCACCCTTCTATTATAGACAGAACAATCCCGTCACTGTACCAGCGTCGATACTATCGACATATCGACAGTATGTCGATAGTATCGACACTAGGTCAGGTAGCGAGACAAATACAATGCTGTATCTGCACCAATGTCGATAGTATCGACAGACATGTCGATAGTATCGACACTGGGTCAATATTCAAATAAAGGAAAAACATAACAGAAGTATATTATCTAACACTCCCCCTCAAGTTGGAGCATAGATGTCAATCATTCCCAACTTGTCCACAAGAACGCAAAAGTGCTTCTTAGCCAGTAGCTTGGTGAAGATGTCTGCAACTTGGTCTTCAGATCGAGTAAAGGGAGTACAGATGCGTCCAGACATGATGGCCTCACGGATAAAGTGACAATCAACTTCAATATGTTTAGTCCGCTCATGAAAAACAGGATTACTAGCAATAAAGATAGCTGCCTTGTTATCACAGTGCATAGGAATAGGATCAGAAAAAGGCACATGAAATTCCTTCAGAAGAGATTGCACCCACATAAGTTCACAAGCAGTATGAGCCATAACACGATACTCAGACTCAGCACTGGATCAAGCCACTACATTTTGCTTTTTGCTCCTCCAGGTGACTAAATTTCCTCCAACATAGGTGCAATAGCCAGAAGTTGACTTCCTGTCTGTCTTGCTACCAACATAGTCAGAATCAGAGTAGCCCTCAAGAGAACAATGACCACGCCTTTTATAGTGTAAGCCTTTACCAGGAGAATTCTTCAAATATCTTAGAATATGACATAAAGCTTCCCAATGACATTGTTTAGGCTTATCAAAATAGCAGCTAACTAGACCAACTACCGTAGAAATGTCAGCTCTGGTAACAGTGAGATAAATCAACTTCCCAACCAGACGTCTATATCTTTTACTGTATGGGTACAAAGGTGAATCAACATCATCCCGATTCACATTGGGGTCAAGCGGTGTGTCAGCAGGTCGAGCTCCAAGCATACCTATTTCCTGTAGAAGATCAAGAACATACTTCCGCTGTAATAAAACAAGAGCATTAGAGGTCCTTGAAACCTCAATTCCTAGAAAATACCACAGTTTTCCCAGATCTTTAGTAACAAAATGTTTACAGAGATAGGCTTTGGTTGCATTAATTTCAGAAAAATCACTGTCGGACAGAATAATGTCATCAACATATACAATAAGAACAACAATACCAGCAGATGTCTTCTTAACAAACACAAAATGATCAACATGAGATCTGAGAAACCCACAAGTAGACAAAGTGGTGCTCAGTTTATCAAACCAGGCACGGGGGCTTTGCTTCAGTCCATAGATAGATTTCTTGAGGCGACATACTTTATGTGACTCCCCCTGAGCAACAAACCCAGGTGGTTGCTCCATATACACTTCCTCCTGAAGATCACCATACAGAAATGCATTCTTGACATCAAGTTGAATGAGAGGCTATCGAGTTTCACGGTGGTCACTTGACGACGGTAGTCCTCATGTGAAGAAGCCATCCGAGTAGCAGAGAGTCGGGTCCAAACAAGAAGCAGAAAAAGCAGCAGCAAGAGACCGTCTAGATCTGCTAACTAGTTGGTAGCAGACAGAGTAGAGATCCACAGAAGGATCAACCTACATAAGAGCTACGCCTAGACGCAGCAAAGAACCCGGCGGCTTAAGAGCCGACACAGGCAGATAGAAAGGGAGAAGCACAGAAGCCCGTCAACTCCCAAGACAGAAGTAAATCAACGATCCGCCGAAGACAATCAACCGGCCAGTACGTGCACGAAAGAAGAGATCAAACAGATCTGGCCATGATCAACCAAAGATACGTCACCGTTGCCCGGAGAGGAGCATGGCTGCGGCGACTAGTCGACAAGCCGGTGGCTGCAGCAGTAGCCTGCTGCGACGCTGCGGGAAATGGTCGACGGCGGTCGACGCTAGGGGGGCGGAAAGGTGGGGGAGAAGGAGGGAGGGAGGGGAAAAGAAGGCGGCTAACGTGCTTGCCCTGATACCATGAGAAGAACGATGAAGAAAAAAGAGTGCTTGGGGTTGCACTATGAGTGCACCCTTCTATTATAGACAGAACAATCCCGTCACTGTACCGACGTCGATACTGTCGATAGTATCAACACTAGGTCAGGTAGCGAGACAAATACAAAGCTGTATCTGCACCAGTGTCGATAGTATCGACATTGGGTCAGTATTCAAATAAAGGAAAAACATAACAGAAGTATATTATCTAACACTACTCATCGACAACAACAACGATGCCTCTATCCCCGTCTTGAACCTTACCGTGACGTTCAACGTGTTACTCGACAGCCATAGCACCTTGCTCAGCGGCATGCCCAACACCTGAGGTTCTCCACATGCGGCTAGGCTACGAGAAGCTTCTCACTCGTGGCAGAAATAGATCAACGAGGGGCTGCTGTCCGAGATCTAGATCCCTCACGCCGCCATCGTGTACGACCTCCGAACATTCACGAGCTTCTAGATCACTCACGTTGTTGTCCACATTCAACCATAGTTCCTGTAGATGTCTCCTCGTAGCATCAATCTTCATGGATGGGGCGAGCTAGTGGCTCTGTATGCAGACCTGATTCCGAGTGAAAGTAGGGTGAAGTCGAAGTCCACGAGCAAGAGCCCATCCACACTCTACGTCATGTCACCGCCTTTTGCGGCAACATGGATTGCTGCTCCTACTGCCACTCCCTCCTTTGGGTTTAGGGGGAAGGTGTTTCCTCGATTGGGATCTGGGTGGATTCTCTGACGAGAACTTGTCGATTTGGGTGTTTCTCAGGCATCAGGTGTCCAACCACTCCCTCCTTTGGGTTTAGGGGCAAGGTGTTTCCTCGATTGGGATCTGGGTGGATTCTCTGACGAGAACTTGTCGATTTGGGTGTTTCTCAGGCATCAGGTGTCCATGAAGCTGAAAAAGGTCGATTTGTAAATACAACATTTTTTATGCGCTTTTATGTAAATTATACAAAATTATTGATAACAAGGTGGAAAAAATATATAAATTTAGTTCTTAATTCCTAAATTTGGTCAAAATGGGTCCCCATACCCATTATGGTGGGTATGGTTATGCATGATTATATATCTATTTTCAAATGGGTTGATATGGGTTGGGCCAAATCTTAAATGAGTATGGTGGGTATGGGTTGCTCATACCCGCCCAATTGCCATCCCTACCTTTCACACCTCCTGCACTATTGTTTGTAATTTTATTTTTCTAACTTCTTCCTCCATATCTCCTCTCCTGCTGTTGTGTTTTTTCCTGTTTTGACTTTTTGCATGTTATTTGCAATTTTCTTTTTCTTTTTTCACCTACAGTTCCTAATTACCTCCCCCCTGCAACTTTTTTCTTCTCTTAATTCTCCTCTTAATCCTCTAAACAATTATCAATGCACGTCATGCATATAACATGATTTAATGAGCATATAGTTACAACATAACATGTCATATGTATAAATATACGAATATGTAACAAAAATAAAACGCGCTAAAAAGCCTAGGCGCCCATTGGTTGGGACCAGCCACCTGCCCACCTTGACAGAGTGATAGCCAGGGGGTTAAAGCAATTAGTCTATGTTTTGTTTATATCTTGTTTCAAGCTTCTTTTGAACCCTCGTTGTAGGCGAATGAAGCCCGTGAGATATAAGCATGGTTTAAAATTTCGATTTTGACACTGTTTTATATGGCTCAAAAATAGGAATTTATAGAAATATTGATAAAAAATTTGACATTTCCACTGTCGTTGACACATGATTTTGACACGTATTTTGACAACCAAATAAAGGAGGTAAGTCACCAAAATTCCACCAAGATGATCTACATACACAAATACACGTAATTATGCAATAATATCATATGTTGGTATTGGATGCCCCCCCCATACGTGAGTAAAACGATTCAAAACAATTTTGAAGAACATTTCAATGACATTTTCGATAACAAAATGAAGGAATCCGTTTATAGATCATCACGTTATCAATTTCAAATTATACTTTATGACTTATGCTAGGCATGATACTATTCATAACATTAGAACAAATTGCTAAAATTAGTTGGTATTTATAGTCTAATATATTGAATATATCAATTGAATACACTTAACTCTGTATTATTTCCATTTGTAATTCAAATTTGATGTATTAAATTAAATATCATAGATAAAAATCCTAAATTGTTATACTTTTTTTCCTTTTTAAGGTCTAGAATTATATATAATGAAAATTCAAAGTATTACTTAGTTGTAAATTATTGCTACGTAAATCATCTCTAATATGGGATATTTGTTTATAAATTTAACATTTATTTAGTCTTACTTAATATATTTTATCTATTATCTTGTCAAATAGGATATATATCAAGTTAGATTATATGTAACTTATAGCATAATTTCGTAAATCCTCAAGTTTAAGATGTAGTCTATCACTTGCATCTTGCAATTTGGCAGTAATCTTTTAATCAAGATGGAGTTAGAGTGGATGAAATAGAAATAGATAGGAAGGAGAGAGAGTAAACTTACCTTAGATTGGAAGAACAAACCCTTCAAGAGCCAGAGAATGCAATAAAAACCACCAAAGAAGTAACCTGCAACTGCAACAAGCTTTGGGCAGTTGATTTCTGAAATTTCAGCTGTGTTTTGTGAAATGAATGCCCAAACGAACATTTTTTAATCAAAACTGCTGTATTTTGTCGAATTGTGCCCCTTTGTGAAATATTAGTCGAAATTTTGCTTACCTATTCCCGGAGAGGTGCATTTCAATGTCTGATAACCGTTGAAACTGAAGTTTTGACCAAAATATCGAGATTGCTTTCATAATTTTGAGATTTCGATCGAAATTCTAAACCGTGGATATAACTACAAACTCAAAACCTAAATAAATGTGAAGTTTAAGTATCTGATTTTTATTAAAGTATATCTGATATCACCAATTAATATGTTTACATTATCTGGTTTATGCTCTATGCTTACAAGTGGGGGAGAAGCAACCGTCCAATCGACGTCCCGAAAAAACCTACACCTACCCAACAACCATCATATCACAATATCCCTCCATCACCCACCAAACTGATCAACAACAAGGACACTATGTAGATCCTTTATAAGCAGAAGAATAAAAGAGGGCCACCCCAACCAATGCATGCCTCTGAAGAACACACCCCCTCAAAGACCATACCACCAACACAGACTCAATAACTTGTCATCCCACCACCAAATAGGACATGGATCCCACACCATCCAAACAACCACCTCCACAACAACTGAAACCGCCACCCCTAAAGAAAAACTCAACAAGACCCCTCAACCATCAACGGAACCCACGCACAACTCTGTAACCAACAAGACCAAACAACATGATGATAAAAAATCCACCCAACCATCTCTCTGAAGTGTACACCTTCCAAACCTGCCAACCACCTTAAAAACTGCAATACTTCTTACCATAACTTCCCATGCCATTCATGTAGCTGTCATAAAAACCTTGATACTCTCCACTACTAGCATATTCGTTGCGATTACAATCATTTGAAACCCATCTATCCTCTCTCGACCCACCTTAGCTTCTGTAGGGGTGGTGTCGCCTCTCCCTTGGTAGGAAAAGCACAATCCTCCACTACACGATTTGCATCTTGGGAAACATTGTGAAGCATTAGAAGTGAAGGTCATAAACCCAACAAAGTTGTCCAGCCTCCCATGCTTCAGGATATGGCTCCAACCATCATAACCCATCACCTTCAGATTATTAGGGAAGGTCCGCGAAGGGTGTATTACGTTAAGATCTGCCCTCTGCCACATGAATAAGGTGTTAGACTCCCAACAATGGTTGGGGACGAGGGAAAGACCATACAACATGATGATAAAAAATCCACCCAACCATCTCTCTGAAGTGTACACCTTCCAAACCTGCCAACCACCTTAAAAACTGCAATACTTCTTACCATAACTTCCCATGCCATTCATGTAGCTGTCATAAAAACCTTGATACTCTCCACTACTAGCATATTCGTTGCGATTACAATCATTTGAAACCCATCTATCCTCTCTCGACCCACCTTAGCTTCTGTAGGGGTGGTGTCGCCTCTCCCTTGGTAGGAAAAGCACGATCCTCCACTACACGATTTGCATCTTGGGAAACATTGTGAAGCATTAGAAGTGAAGGTCATAAACCCAACAAAGTTGTCCAGCCTCCCATGCTTCAGGATATGGCTCCAACCATCATAACCAATCACCTTCAGATTATTAGGGGAGGTCCGCGAAGGGTGTATTACGTTAAGATCCGCCCTCTGCCACATGAATAAGGTGTTAGACTCCCAACAATGGTTGGGGACAAGGGAGACTCAAGAGCTCTTGCAATATCTACAAAGAAACCTTAAAGGTCGAGAGAATAGGTTCCTGTGCCCCAACTATGATCTCCACCATCGTAGACAGGGTCCTGTTATGCATATAGGTCTGCAGAAACAAACTTAAATCTGTCGAGGAATATCTGTGTGTGGGCCTCCATCATCACAAGGTGTCCTCTGTAAACCACCACACATCCTAAATTGAAGCCAAGATCTGAGAAATGGAACCATCGTCTCTATAGATAATGGGAATATCGACCATCAAAAACCATGTGTGGCGTTTAGATTGTTCCAGGTTAGCAAGAATTGCCTTCTTGATGGTGATTTCCTTGTCACAGATCTGAGGGGGCATTTCCTCAAGTAGGCTGGAGGTGTCCCGCTTAGGATGGATAGAAGACCAAACCTTGGTGCTTGACAATCTCTCCATCCCCTGAGCCTGCAGCCAAAGGTGCTTTAGGCACAAACTATATTCCTCCCATGGTGCGTTGGCCTTCAAACGAGTAATGATCTCTTCGTTGAACCTGGTTGTCACAGTGGAGATAATCTATGAGACAGTAGAGATCTTCCTCTGAAAGGGGTGGTCAAAGGATCATAGTAGCGCACCGTACACGAACCATCCAAATGACTAGGATGTCTACATGCATAGCAGAACCTCAAGCCCTGCATTGTGTCTTCGAATGAATGGCCTCTTTGCAAGCACCCAACGAGCAACAAGCTCTTCGTGGAGCTTGATTGTCACGGTGGAGGAAATCCGTGACGACGTAGAGATCTTCCTCCGAAAGGGGCGTGAAAGGATCATAGGCACCATACGTGAACCATCCAAATGACTGAGACGTGTACAAGAATAGTATAGCCTTAGGGCCCTGCATTGTTCCTGCCAATGGCCTCTTTGCAAGAGTCCTTGGGGAGAGGAAAGAACACGTACCTCCGAGTCCATTTGCTCTTGACATGGGTACACAAAGAACGCCACCTAAAGAACGCTCCACTTTGACAGTGCTGCTTTGAGGGGGCTCCCCTTTCTATTTGATTGGTTTCATTGGAACCTTCTAGTCTCTAGACCTCTACATGTTGCTCCATGCTATGCTGCATGCATATACAAGCTTCTCGACTGTTTTAATATTAGGGTTGCTTGGTGCTGGATGCCGTGAAAGTGAACCCCGATTTGGGAGACTTGAGTGATTGAAGAGTTGGCTTGGTTAGGAAGATAAATTATGTAATGGATCGATGCCTCTGGTTTGATCCTCGCCGAGGCATGAGCTAGACGCCTCTCAGCTGCGTTCCCCCTCGCCACCAGGGAGTTTGATCCTCTCCAGATCAAGCAAACACTATACTGTAGGTAATGTACCGAAGTCAAATTCTTTTCTTACTTTGCTTGCTTATTATCACACATTTGTAGACAATGTTATTGTTTTATCACAACCCCTCTCACCAAGGTTAAAGAACAACTATTTTCCTATATGTTTAAAATCAAAGATTTGAAATGTTTCTATTTTTATGTTCTTTCATGATTTTTTATATGTCAACATGGGGGTGTTTAAGTCATCTAAACACACAGTAAAGAAATTTTTATAGTTATAATGGTTGTGATACCTGATATGCAACCATGGTGCTCGAAAGTTGAAATATTAGGTTGTGATGGCATATGCTATGAGTTGTGCATTTTACTTGGTTATGATTCAAGCATTCTACTATATCTTCATGTGTTTGAATTGATTCATGAACTAATTACCAAGGTTTTAGAGAATAGGTGCTTCATTTAAATCTTGTTCCTAGCTTTTTCTAGGATATTGATATTTGGAACATGACCATTCGATCAACATACATTTTTTTAAGTTAATATCTGGCAGATTCAGATATCACATTATAAATCTGAAAAATTCAGATTTTGTCTATTACTCTGCTCGATCTGAAAAGAAATCCAAATTCAACAATTATATACTTGTATTGTTAAAAACATTGTGTACATATATTCTTTTTTTGAGGATCAACTATGTAATGAGAAAAAGTTGTACATATCCCACGAAAATATGAATATTATAGCAAGGAAGAAAATATCTGATTTCGACGCCGTTTTGGTACCCACGGAAACAAAATTTTTGACAGATGCATTCCTAGCGTTTTGACGACCAAATGATCGAATTATTTAACGAAATTTTACCAGAAGAATCTACTAGTGTAGATCTACTCAAATATGCAATAATATTTCATATTGGATATATGAGGGGGTGGGGCTCCTCATGTGAGAGTGAAGGAAGCTGAACAATTTCGATGGGGATTTCGATGGAGAATTTGAGGTCAATTAAATGTCGAAATGAATGAATTAAGTCATTATAGTTTGCAAGCACAATATATAAACTTATAGACACAAATTTATGGAAACATATCATGATCTAGGATGGTAAGACCTCTCGACTAGGAAGCATAGATACTCCAAAATAGGTGCCGTACCCGTATCCGATACGTATCAAATACCAATACTCCATGGATACACCTAAATACGTATCAGATACCTCTCCAGCCGTATCCCCTTTTTTTCTGCCTTTTTTTTGCTTGGATCCGGCCTGGATACGTCCTGGATACGTTTTGGATATGGCCCGACCCATTTAAACCTTTTTTTTCGTTTTTAAGAACTTTTAACGGACTGACCTGCGTTTTTACTGATTCCCTGTGCAAATCAGTAGAATGGCTCCTTTGGCTTGTGCTATTCATTTTGAAGCTTGGTTTTGCTTCAGTCCACGTCATATTTCTATTTTTGTGCGGCTTGTGCCTCATCTTCTCCAATGGGAACGTACAACCTTTGTGCCTCATCTTCTCCAAAGGGATTCAATTTTCTATTGGTGGTTACAGCCTCTAGCCTCTGAATTTCTACCTTAACTCTTTTCAGAATTCTATTTTGGCATTGTCTTTGTTCATCCCTTTTGAACGTAAGCCTCTCTAGCTTTCTCGAATTTTGCTGTTTAGTAGTTCTGATTTTCTCAATGTCTTGCTGTTAATATACCGACTTGTCTATAATTGCCTCTACTGTTTCATATTTCAGTCCATTTTTTTAATTTTAAAATTTGGATATACTTCTTGTATACATAAATATTTAATTACTTCTTATAGACAAAAGAAAATGGTTTGGTCTCACAGATGACATGACACGCTTTACAACACAAAATTAAATGATACATGAAATGTGAATGGTTTAGAATATGATTTTATGACGTCTTTTTATAACTTCTATCTGACAGTAATATGAATGAAAGACCCCTTTTTATATCATTGTTCGATACTATGCAATTGGTTTCCATTTTCTTTAGATATATTGTGATTTATAAATGAAATTTGACTGTCTTCATCTATTTTTAAAATAAATATACTATTTATTTTTGAAAATGTTTAAATAAATATTAAAAAAATTGCCGTATCCATGCCGTACCCGTATCCTATATTTTCAAAAATTGCCATATCCCCGTACCCGTACCCGTACCCATACCCGTATCCGAAACGTATCCGTATCCGTGCTTCCTAGCCTCTCGATAAGATGACATGACATAGTACATAAACAATGTTTCAGTGGTATGTGAGTGAGTATTGAAGAAGCATGAGACAACTATGGTTTATGCATCTAGTTGAACCATGATGGTTGTCATCCTTGTTGATTGTACCTATCAACATATTGGCTCCAGTTTATTTTGTTTTATACAGGCATAGATGTGTCTTACTGTTAATCTCTATAAGCCTACAAGTGATCAAATACATATTAATGAATCAACTCAAGCTTTGTTCTTGGTCCTGTGCTTTTGTAGCGAGAGCCTATAGGAGGCAACCATGTAGTTAGAGGTGTGATTGATAATGGCATACAAACAAAATATCTCGATAGTCATGCGAATTTTGCGCACTATCAACATAGTTGACGTGACCTCAAAAATGAAAGTTAACGGGTCATCATAGCCATAGATATCATTCCCACACCCATTTTTAAATATTTCCTTTATAAATCTTAATAGAAGTGAGAGAAATAGGAGAGAGGTAGAATTAGGCTAGGAAGAGAAGAAACATAACTTAGATTGCCCCTAACAAATCCAAGGAATCATATAGTAAAATCTGCAGACATCGGGCCCCATTTCTCAAAATAATACATGTGTTTCTCAAAATTTCGTCGAAATGCAGACGAAATAGGCCTTGATATCAAAATTTACCTAATTTTGTCGAAATTCAAAATAATTATCATTTTTTTTCTGGCGAAATTCCCTACGTACAGACATGTAAGGCCATTTCTATGTCCAATGGCTGGCGGTATCGGGATAATTAGCGAAATTTTGCCAATTTCGACGAAATTTTGAACATTGTATCATAGTATAAATTTAATAATTGTAATTCATAGGCCTGCATGTATATTTGTAGTTTGAATTTGATCGTAGTCATCATCATCACCACCGCCATTATCATCATCGAAGCTTCAATCCTATCATGTTGGGGTCAACGACCTGGATCATTCCTTTCCGAACAGCTTTGTTATGAGTCATATTCTGATCAAGATTTTCTTATACGCTCTTTCCATGTTAATTTAGACATACCTCTATTAACTATGCTCGACTCAATATCATTGCTTTAAATAGGTGCTTTCGATAAAATTGCGTCGAATGTGCGTTTGTCAATCTGCATTGCACATGTCCATGCCGACTCTGGCAATCGTCTGTCAACATTCCCTCAATACTGGCCAACCCCACTTTGTTCCTAATACATGTAGTTTTTGAGTGATCTTTCCTTGTCTTCCCATACATCTATCTCAACATACACATTTCAACCACATTCATCTTATTGAGACCATCTTTCTTGAATGCCAAAAATTAACTCTCACATAGCAATGTTGGTTGTCTTGTATAAAATTTACTTTTTCATCTGAGTGGGATCGACAAGTCACATTTACTCCAGTTGCATAATATTCCAACCGTCTTGTTGTTTTCTTGTTGCTTACATCATGCTGAACATTGCCATCCATTTGGATAATAGAATCCAAGTACCAAATTTATCATATTTCAGTAGATTCACTCCATCTAACTTGGACCTACCATTCACAATTCTAGTCTGGTTGAAATTGGATTGCATATACTTGTTTTACTTTGATGGTATGAAATCCGTTAGATTTCAACCCATTTCTCCAAATGTTAATTTTATCATTCAATTTATGCTTCGTCTTATCAATCAACACAATATCATCAACAAATAACATGCACCATGGAATATCATCCTAAATATGTTTGTCAATTCATCCATAATTAGAACAATCATTTATGGGCTTAGTGCCGATCCTCATGATAAACTCATCAAGGAGGTAACTTGGAATTTGGAGTATGATGTTAACACTATGTGGCATAACATGAGCTCCTGCATAACAAAAATTTCCAAAGAGGTTTTGGGGGAGTTTAAAGGTTGTGGGCCTCCACAGAAGGAGACTTGGTGGTGGAATGATGAAGTACAGAAGGCTATTAAACTGAAAAGGGAGATCTATAGGAGCTTACCCAAATTGGGAGATGATGCAACGTTCCAAAGATACAAGCAAGCAAAGAAAGAAGCTAAAAAGGTTGTTCGGGAGGCAAGGTCTAGATATTTTGATGATATGTATAAGAAGCTGGACACTAGAGAAGGGGAAAAATATATATATATAAAATGGCTCGTATAAGAGAAAGGAAAGGAAGAGACTTGAGTCAAGTAAAATGCATAAAGAATGTAGATGGTAGAGTATTGGTGAAGGACGATGATATCAAGAACCAGTGGAGAAATTACTTCCATAAGCTTTGCAATGGAGATACTGCATATAATGTTAGCGACTCGTGTGACATGAATACAAGAGATATCATTTACACACGACGAGTTTTACCATTTGAAGTCAAGAATGCTTTGAAAAAGATGAAAGTGAGAAAGACATGCGGACCAGACGGTATTCCCATTGATGTATGGAAGAGTACGGGGGATGAGGGAGTTACATGGTTAACAAATTTCTTTAACAAGATCATGAAGACCAAGAAGATGCCGGATGAGTGGAGAAATAGTACTACAGTCCCCATCTACAAGAACAAAGGTGACGTTCAGAGTTGTACAAACTACATCGGTATCAAGCTGATGAGTCACACGAATACACGATGAAGCTTTGGGAGAGGATTATTGAGCAGAGGTTAAGATCTATAACGCAGGTATCAAACAACCAATTTGGTTTCATGCCTGGAAGATCAACAACATATGCTATTTTTCTGATGAGGAGGCTTATGGAGAAGTATAGACAAAGCAAAATAGATCTTCATATGGTGTTTATCGATCTAGAAAAGGCTTATGATCGAATACCCAGAGAAGTGTTATGGATTGTTTTGAAGAAAAAGGGTGTGCCTATCCAATACATTGACTTGATCAAAGACATGTATGATAGCTCTACTGCAAGTGTCAAGACTCCTGGAGGAGAGACACCAACTTTTCCTATCACAGTTGGTGTACACCAAGGATTCACACTCAGCCCATATCTATTCGTTCTTGTTATGGATGAGTGACAAAGAATGTTCAGGATGATATTCCTTGGTGTATGTTATTTGCTGATGATATTGCTTTGATTGACGAAACTAAAGATGAATTGAATGATAAAGTTGAACGTTGGAGAAAGGCATTTGAATCAAATGGATTGTTGATTAGCAGGAGCAAAACTGAGTATATGCATTGCAATTTCAGCCAATCTCGCAGTGTGAATGATGGAGCCAAGTTGGACGGAGTAGATATACCAAAATGTGATAAATTCCGTTACTTGGGTTCAATTATTCAAATAGACGGGGATGTCCAAAATGATGTTTGTCACCGGATCACTGCAGGATGGTTGAAATCATGGTTTTAAAAAACCCGCCTCGAGGCGAGGCGGCCTCCGGTACGCCTCGAGGCTTAAGCCTCAATCTGCCAGTGAGAGGCGTGCGCCTCAGTTTCTACGAGGCGTATCGAGGCGTTGAGGCGTTTGTGAGGCGTAAGCCTCAGACTCTGTCTAAAAAAAGGCTGTATTATCCTATTTTGGGCTTAATAGAGGCTAAATTAACCCAAAATTGTATGTATATAGATATATGTATGTGCATATCTATATATGTGTATGTTTGTATGTTAACAACTATGGATATTTTACTACTTTTATCATTATATGCCGCATGTATGTACACATTCTCTTGTGTGTGTATATATATGCATCTGTGTATAATTATAACTATATTTATATGTATAGATATGTATCTATATATACATGTGTATTTGTAATAGTAAATCTATCTATACATATATATATTTTTGTTTCAGAGAAATGTAAATCTGTATAGTTATATATGTAAATCTGTATAGTATAAAACAGAAATCTGTCTATATAGTAATAGTATATTTATATATATCTGTTATATATATGTCAATCTGTATAGTATAAAATAGAAATCTGTCTATATAGTATATAGATGTATGCATATGTAAACCTGTATATATGACTATATACACGTACATATGTATTCATATATAAATATATGGGATTATATATGTATATGTACATATATGTATTCATATATATATATATATATATATATATATATATATATATATAGGATTATGTATATGTATATGTATGTTTATACATATATGTATATTATTTTTATATATATATATATTATATGTGGATATATTTATATATGTAAATCTGTATAGTATAAAACAGAAATCTGTCTATATAGTAATAGTATATTTATATATATCTGTTATATATATGCCAATCTGTATAGTATAAAATAGAAATCTGTCTATATAGTATATAAATGTATGCATATGTAAATCTGTATATATAACTATATTCACGTACATATATGTATTCATATATAAATATATGGGATTATATATGTATTTGTACATATATGTATTCATATATATATATATATATATATATATATATATATATATATATATATAGGATTATTTATATGCATATGTATGTTTTACATATATGTATATTATTTATATATATATATTATATGTGGATATATTTTTATATATTTATATGTACGCCTCGGTACAATCTGAGGCTTACCCCTCGACCGCTTCGCTGAGCCGAAAACGCCTCGATGCGCCTCACGCACTTTAAAACCTTGGTTGAAATGGAGTGCTACTGGAGTATTATGCGATCAGAAGATCCCTCTCAGATTAAAAAGTAAGTTTTACAGAACAACTATACGACCAACCATGCTCTATGGGAGTGAATGTTGGGCGTTGAAGAAATAAGGTCTCAACAAGATGAACGTGGCTGAAATGCGTATGCTGAGATGGATGTGTAGGAAGACAAGAAAAGATCGCTTGAGAAATGACTATATCAGGAATAAAGTGGGGGTGGCGAGCATTGAGGACAAGTTGCGTGAGGGCCGACTCAGATGGTACGAACATGTGCAACGCAGACCTACTAGTGCGCCTATATGAAGCAATGCTATTGAGCCAAAGACTATAAATAGAAGAAGAGGAAGGCCTAAATTAACATGTGATGAGCTTATAAAGAGAGATTTTGAATCTCTACATTTCAATCAGAATATGGCCCATGATAGAGCTGAATGGAAACCAAGGATCCATGTAGCCGACCCCAACACAGTTGGGACTGAGGCTTAGATGATTATAATGATGATGATGAGAGCCGATCCTCGATATACCACAACTGTGATATGAGATCTTAGTGTCTCTCCTTTAGGAGTCCTATCACTTGTAGTTGAGGTATCCTACATGTCTTTAATCAAGTCAATGTATTGGATTGATCCACCTTTTTTCTCCCGAAACACTCCAAAGCATTTCTCTATGTACTCGATCATTAGCTTTTGCCAAATCGATAGAGCATTGGGAAGGTCCCTTTTGTTTCTTTTTACTTCTCTTCAAGCCTCCTTTTAAGAAAAATAACACATGTTGTAGTTCTTCCAGACATGAAATGAAATTTGTTGTCTGATATTTGCTTTATACACCTTAGCCTTTGCTTAATAATCCTCTTCCAAAGTTTCATACTTCATAGTGTGACTCATCAAGTTAATATCCTTTGTTGCTTTGAGCATCTCCATTATTCTTGTAGATTGTACTATGGTAGTTTGTCCACTCATATGGCATTTTCTTGGTCTTCATAATCTTAATTGAAGAACGTTGTTAACCACATAGCTCCTCACTCGCCATAGTCTTCCATCAATAGGATTACCGTTTAGGCTCGCATGGCTTTTCCATTTTCACCCTTTCAGAGCATTCTTGATCGCATATAGTCAAACTCATCATGTGTAAGTGATATCTCTTGTATGAATGTCACACGAGTCTTTTACATCGTGTGATATCTCTTTCAAAGCATTGTTGCTAGTTTGTATTTTAAAAGTTGCATCCACACAAGTTTCAAGCAAACTTCTATATATCTCCCTTTTGAATTTAATAGGATTTTGCACTTCGTCATCCACCACCAAATCTATTTCTTGTGGTGGTTCACAAGCATTTGACTCCTCCATAACCTCCTTGGCAATTCTTGTTACGCAAGAGCTCATATTACATAGTGCTAACATCAATGTCTAAGTTCCGAGTGCCTTCCTTGATAAGCTTATCATAAAAAGCCAATTGTTTTCTTCTACAAGATTCTATCACTTTATCCCTCTATCTTGGTTTCTATTATGCTTACATTTGTTGATCTTCATTTTCATATCTAAAACCACTAATCTATGTTAAGTTATAACTAGTGAGTTCTTTTGCTAAAAATCACTTTGTAATCCTTACATACTTTTCGATCCCCTTGCCTTGCAAGGAAATTATCAATTTAGCTATAATTGCTCCCACCCTCAAAAGTTATCAGAATAAAACCTCTTTTCTTGAAATAGGTATTGCCAATATCATATCATAGGCAACTGCTACTTATTAGTCTCTCTGTTGCTCCATATTTGTTGCCATATCTAAACCACGATGAACATTGCTACTTTCAACATCGTCAACTCACTCCCTAGTCCCTATAATGATTTTCTTCTACCGATATTCCTTGCATCGACTAATCCATGATTTTCAAAAAAGCCTTCTTAGCATTACTCATGGTTTAAAATTTCAATTGAAATCTCAGCTTCAACGGACATTGTACATAGAAATGCACCCTATTAATAGGTAAGTCAAATTTCAAGATTTCGACAGAAATTTTGCTTGGGGGGGGGTGAAATTTTACAAAACACAACAATTTCGATGAAAAAGCTCAACTTGGGCATGCATATCAGGAAAAACACCCGAAATGGGTTCACAATTTTGAGAAACAATTGCTCAAAGCTCGCTGCACTTGGAAGGTTACTACTTTGGTGGTTTTTTGTGCTCTTACTCTTAAAGGCTTTCTTCTTCAGATCAAAGGTGAGTGTACTCTCTCTCCTTTCCATCTACATTTATTTCTTCTACTTTTAACATTATCGTCATATATATTACGTAACACTTTACAGTTGTTAAATTTATAATAAAATGTCTTATACGAGACCATTTCAGTAACAATAATTTATAAGTATGTAACACTTTAAATAGTAAACGAATTAATATAATTTTAGACTTTATGAAAAAATTAAAAATATTAAGAATTATTATGTGATGTTAAGTTACATACATAAATTTGAACTATTGGTGGGAATAATTTATAGTTAAATGTATTCAAATTGATATATTTGATTATTATGAATAATTTCAGACCGAAATTGAGAATAATTTTAGAATTTCCACACTTTGATGATCTATGGTATATTCTATAAAGTACAAATCGAAATTGACTATTAACGTGGTGATATATAAACGTACGTAGATCATCTTGGTAAAATTTCGAGACTTGATTCCTTCATTTGGTCATAAAAATGTGTAGAAATCTTGTGTAGACATCAGCGGAAATGTTTAAATTTTGGTCAAAAATTATGTTTCTGAGCCATCAGAAACGACGCTGAAATCAAAATTTTAGATCATCGAATCACTATGGCGAACTCGGGGACATAATCACTAATAAGTTAATATGTCTTTGCCCCAAGAATAAGCTCAATGACAATGATTCTATCACACATCCTTGTGATCTTTACAACGTCATCCTTCAACATGTTATCAACAAATGCCGCCATTTTTATAGTTTCCTACAAGCAAGCAAGCTATATCGATTTTGATAATGTTATCCACTTTCTCCAATTTTTTTTTTGTTAAGATCACACTTTTGATTTGTTAAAAATGTTATCCTTGCATATTTTTTACTACGTTTGGGCAATGATACAACATGACGAGCTTCTTTACCGGCACTTGTACAAGGTTTGGAAATCCTTGTTTGTCGTTCAACACAACGGAGTGCCACTGTGTCAAAATTCCTTACATATCTATAATTTCATCTGGGTGCTGATGCAACACGTCTCTGGGTAGGGGATGCTCCTATGATGCAAGGGACCATGTCGTAAAAGAGTGACAGTTTTATGGGTGGTTGTCAACCTACTACCAACCCTCCTATACCTGCGCTTGTGACTAGCTATATTTGAACATGATGTTCAAAATATAGGCGGCGTTGGATGTTATGTTAAGATATCGGCTAGACTTCGATAATTATCTAAATTATGCTATGTACACAACATTGCCTATGCGGAAGATAGGTGGAGTTGGATAATACACAAGATGAGGGGTTCCTATTAGTGGATTCAATAATTATGAAAATTCAGCTGGTATCTGATCAAACTGATTTTGATAATAGTTAAGTTATATGTTGGACTTTGGATCGGATATCAGATCCAGTTGTTTTGGTATAGTTTGGATTTTGATGCTGTACTATCCGATTCCATTTCATTTTTTATGCCTTTATGCTTTTCTGAACCTCTCATCTTAGTTTGAAAATGCTTTGAGGGTATACATTAGGCGTATTATACAAAAAACCGGGTTCGGTATAAGTTTGATAATTTTACATGAACGCACATTATGTAAACTGTATTCTTTTTGTGATGTATATTTTTGGTGGACGGTGAAATGTGAAAGGACTGAATGGATTGTATTTGATGGATAAACCAAATGGAAGTAGGAATATGAGAATCACTAACCAGTTCTATGAGCCCCTTTATTCTCCTAAACTTAAATCTGAACCAAAACATAAAGCTAAATAAGTAGCCTTGAAGTCACATTAATTGTGATAGCGCTGGTTCGGATTTCTTTAACTTTGTTGACTTCGAAAGGGCATGGCGTTTTCGTTAATTTGAATCAGACGGCTTTCCAGTACTCATTAGAAACTTAAAAAAGAGATCTTTCCATTTCAAGTGAAAGTTCTCAAAAATTTTGAGTAGAATAGAAGTTATGGCTTGTGAAAATAGAATACTGAAACTGGAAAAGACAGCACCGCACTTGGTTGAATTAATTGGTACATGTAACTGCCATGCAACACCCCATGCCATTAAGATCTCTCTCTATCCCTCCCACATCGCTTTGTATGATTACTTGTTTTGTGGAGGAAATCTTTTTCATTAATTATCATCCCTCATATGCTTTCACACAGTTGCTGTCCATATTAAAGGTAAATTATGAATATGGAGTTTATTACAAATGCCGAACAATATATGGGACTATAGCAAACCAAAATATAGTCAGGTGTGTTGGGTGAATGCTGCTGAATGTAATGCAACTTAGCTGGATAACAGCCTAAATTTGAGACTCAATACTGAACTAACTGATTTTTTTTTTGTATATAAGTAATCTGCTCCAAAATGAATGGTGCCGAGAAGGTTTGCTATTAGCTGGCATTCTAGTATTGCACACTTTAAAAAAAAAAACATTTTCACAGTATTTTGCAAGGTTGTTTGCTGTTAGCTGGCACTCTAATATTGCACATGAAATCAATTACTCCCTTTATGCTAATCTAATGCGATCTGGTTCTGGTTAAGACGAAGGTTACTGTTAACCAATAACATATCTTTGTACTCTTTATTATATTTTTCTGGTTGTTATGCAGTCTTTATTAGTAATGTTAAACTGTATAATCATGTCTCCTTCGATGTCAAAACCAATATAGAATTTGCTCTTCGTACATGTTAGTAGATAATCATAAGTCTATACTTTGTGGTGATGAGTGAGATCTTTGCCTTAGCCGTCTCCTGCCTTGTTTGCACCAACTAAACATGTTATTATCTAGAGGTTGTGCCTACCTTTGCATTCAATTACTTCAGACTTGTGCTGCTACCCTATGTTTCTCTTAGTTGAAATGGATAAGCCTACCTTTGCCTTCAAGTACTTCAGACTTGTGCTGCCACCCTAGGTTTCTCTTAGAATGGATAGCTGATTGCTGATTCGTGTTGAATGTGCTCCAGAATTATCATTTGTCAAACAAATTGTTTACATGCAACTATGACTATGTTTGACTCATCTCCTTGTTCTACACATCATCTAACAGTAAAGCTCACAAGAACACTATTATTAGAGCCTATTAACTGCTTATCCCTGCATCTATTGATAAAAAATTGTATAATGGAAATTTCAGTATGTCACTATCCTTTTTAACTCTAATAATCAGTTGGTATGATTCTTATTGTTGCTAAACTGGCATTGAATGTGCTGTTTTTGTTGATTTCAACAAGGGCTCCTTTTTTAACTGCGATGATAGTCTAGATATCCTCGCTGATCTGAGTAGAATGCCATTTATTTTTCTTCAAATTTTTTTTGCATCCTTTACTCGGTTCTTTAGGTTTCTCATAGAGATCTGTTGTCCATAGGAGAGAGCTGAGGCTGATATGCTATTTGTATCCAAAGATGCTCAGGAGGAAGTTAAAAAGGAGGCAGTGAAGACATTCACACCTGGGGAACTGCTGCCACCAGTCACAGATGCTTCTAATGTAGACCAACCTCCAAAAATTTCAGCTCCGACGCCTGAGCAAATAACAGCAATCAAGGTAGACTTTCAATTTGAATGCTTAGAAGTAAAAGTAGAGCTGCATATTAATTTCTTTGTATAACAATTTGCTAACTTTTTTAGCAAATTATTATTGCAGTAGCTGTTATTGCTAGTGACATGTTGTATACTTGTATGACCTTCGCTAGGGCTGGATGTCACGTTTTCTGCATGTGTTGATGAATATATTATATTTTTGTAAAAAGAAAGGAAATGCTAATTTTGAAAAACTCTTTTTGATTTTAGTGGCTCATTTAAGCGCCCAGCTTAGATGCACACACACACCGACGACAATCAAACAGTGCTTCTCACATGGTAGATTTGTGTAACAACTCTGCCAATTCCTTGATTTAGTTTGTTAAAAATATGTAAAGGGAAACAACTGGTGGAGCAACTGGTAAAATTTATCTGCATCTAGTCTTGAGCTGTGCACAACACCAAAGACTCACCACTCGTAGGGATGGCAAATGGGTGGGTATGAGCAACCCATACCCATACCCACTATACCCATTTGAATTTTGGCCCAACCCATACCCACCCCATTTGAAGAAAATATGTAATAGGTAATACCCATACCCACCCCAATGGGTTATGGGGACCCATTTACAACCCATTATTGACCAACTCCGTGAACTAGACGCCTAATGTGAAAAATTAGAAAATCAACCCCATATTATTTTTCTCACAATTTGCAGCATAGCCCCTACATGTGTATATTTGCAAAATAATATTTCCAGCATATAATTTGAATCTGCAGATAATTTCCAGTATATGATTTGCAACTCAAATGTGCAACTTTGAACTCATTCCACAATCCAAGTAGACAATATGCAATATTTATCAATTTTATTCCAATACATGTTTACACAATTATATTACACATGACGCAGCAACCTTGAACTGACAAAACAACAAAGTTTTGATTGGCATAAATGATACAACTGCAAACTGCTTTACGCAGACAAAAAAAGCAAACATCTTGCGTGCAACCAATATCATGGATCAGTAGCTTTTCCTTCCTTCATTCCAGATTTCTGGTACCACATAAAACTGCTTTTTGTCTTGTTGGAATCTGGACACTTGCCACCATCCGCTGACCTTTCATTAGGTTCATCCAGTACGAATTAGACAAAAGATGCAGGAACCAAGTATGATACTCTTGATCTTGGACGCCACCATGCCAGTCTATAAAGCACCGATGCTTGAAGTTATTTCATTTGATTAGGACAAAGAACAAAAGTTCTCGAGTAAGCGGCGAATTCCTTCACCGAGCTCCCTAGAAACTGCACTCCACACTAATACTAGTTGTTGTATCCTCGGCGTACTGCTTTGCAGGATCCCCACTATCGCCGTGGTGGTGGCTGCGACGTCCTACTCTTGTGGCGAGATTGAGAACGCTAAGACCAGATGATTGGAGCAGAATTGCCGGTCGAGGTTGGTGAGATGGCGAGATCAAAGCGTTCATTTCCAGATTTTAGTAACTCGCAGAGAGAGAAGCTTCACTACATTCTGGGGATTGAATCAGCGGTCTCGAGCCGTCAGCTTCCGAAGCGCGGCTTCAAGCCGCTGGCTTCTCAAGCAATGATTCAGGCCGAGCACTGAGCAGTTTGCCGGCCGTAGGAGGACGCGACAGCTGGAGCAGGCAAAGGCCGCCAACCGGAATCCTTTGTAAGCTTATCCAACAGGGCGGCGGGGACGGTGCTGCAGCTGAGAGACGACAATCTGGGGGAATCGAGAGTGAGGAGCTCGTGAGGGAACCGGAGACGGGAGAGAAGCCACTGATTTGTTGCAGATCTGGAATGGAAGGGGGTGAGGAGTGACGACTGACAGAGGTTGGGGGGGCAACGAGACAGAGAGTAGGTTTTCGTGGCCTTGTGGGTGTTAGTGGGTTCTAGTGGGCCTCCAGTTAGAAAATGGGTACAACATGCCGATCCCCATTAAGACCCAATTTGTATTTAGACCCATAAAACCCATTATAATTGGGTCTAAGCACATTCGGGTCACGTGGGTATGGGCCTTATGGGGATTTTTGCCGTCCCTAACTCACCTGCTTAGATAATACATATCAATTCACGTTAAAGATGTGGAATCGTACTTGGATGAAGATCTAGTGGTCTGCAGCGTCTGCTGAAATTAAAGGGTTATGGGAGGCCAATGAAAACGAATGTTTTTGCAGGTCTGGGTGATTCTGGAGGAGTGATTCATTGTCTCACAAGATTAAGCTTGAAAGAGTCGGTAGACAATATAGGATGACATCTGTAGAACTGGGTAAGCCAGAATTCGAAGTGAAATAAATCATTAGTTTTGAAGCGTCGTTTAACTCTCGGATTTTTTTTTCAGTCAGGTATCTGCTTGCCTAAGATGCTTGTGTGAATGGTTGACGTGTCATGTGAACACCATAATACCTAGATACGATGATGCAATTATGCTTTTAGGATTTTCTATGAAAAGTTTCCTAAATGTTAACTTTTAAAGTGTTTATCTCTGTTTACATCTTTCTGTTCTGATCTGTTTTTATGTAGGCTGCAATTGTAAGCTCCCAAACACTTGAAGAAGTTGCGAGGCTTGAGATGGTACATAGAAATATCTTCAAAAAAATATCCTCCCGTTCATCTTTCATACAGTTCCTCATTAGCTTCTTTCCTAGTCTATTCTTCTCCCTGATTGTGTTCTGTATGTACAGGCACTAAAAACAGGACAGTTGCCAGCAGATTTGATAATACCAGATGATACAACTTCAAAGGCCGATAATTTGAATGAAAAGGGTAATGAAATGGATGTTGACGATCAAGAGAAGAGCAACGATGAACGAATGGAACCCCAGGAATCATCAGATCAATGACTATCCTGATATCAAATATCATTCAAACAGGTGCTAATACGTCTAATTTTAACAAGTAGTGATGCAAAATGAATTACAGACTTTGATATATTTGCTAGCTATATTCCACAATTCTAGCTCTCATGAGAGGGTGGTCACTATGATTCGTTTGGATAGCAACCAAAATCTTTGTCCGTGGTACAAAGCTGCTTAGATATGACCCACTTGGGAAACAACTCTACTCAGGGCCTGTTTGGTAGGATGTGACCGGATGTAGTTTGATGAATTGAAAATTACATCAATCATAATCATATATTTCATACTGCTTTGTTTTTATTTGGTTAGGTGTAAAATAAATTCTTTGTTTTGATCTGCGACTATTTGGTAGCAACAGCTGCTACTTTCTTATGCTTGCCGATTACGCTTGAAAGGGATAATTAAAGCGTGTGTTGAACGTAGGAGAGAGAGAGTGAGCGCTCATTCCCATTAGAACACCGCTGCTGTGCCAGCATACTAGTCTGCCGGCTCTTTTTTCTTAACTGACCAGTTGAATTTTTAAGACAACAAATACGAACAGACAGCTCACATCGTAGACCAGCGGAACTGCACCCGACCGCACCCTTTTCGGGCGTGGTACAGTTTCCAGGAATTGGAGGGCAATCAGGTACTTGCATGCAGTTACAATTCACTAATATACACCCTACCAAATACTTTGGCAATCTGAAAAAAGTAACATTTGAACATCACTTCTACAAATTATACCCTACCAAACAGGGCCTCAGCTTAGTTGACATCTCTTCAACTTAAGATTCTCTCTACGGATTCATGAGCAACTGTTTACTGTATATTAACTTATCTGACTGTAAAAGAAAGTTTAACCTGATTAAGTTATCAATATAATTTGGAGTAATTCAAGCAAAATAAACACAGTGCTGGGATATTTTTAGAAGAAAACTCACTGATGGGATCTGTATTCTGCACGCATATTCATATGAGTTGATTATGGGGAGGGGAAAATGTCTGGTTTTGTTTCCCTTCCATGTGACTCGTTGCTGTTTCATTGTTGCTACTACTAGTGCTATAACTTATAACTGCCTGCTGACTGCTGACTGCAATTGGGCTTCCACGTGACAGGATTGAGGCCGTCAAAACACTTGATCAACCACATGCCTTTCTCTGTTCTGTTAACTGCTATATCAGACATCCTCTAGCTGGAGATTGGAAAGACAGCCTCACTGTTAACCATGTAGACTACAACCATGAGCGGTCTGCTTTTCTACATGATGTGCACTCTTACAGCGTACAGATTTCTGTACTAATGTTTTGACTTCATAATTCATGTCAGAATATATTGTTATTTGCTAACATGGTTGATGTACCTCTTTGCAAAAGAAGGAAGAGATAGGCGTTGCTTTGGTTGTATGTTTGTTAATGGGCACAGGCTCTCATAAATTACTTTTCTTACGACCTTCTTCTTAATTTCTCCCCTTCCTCCCGCACAGTATATAAATAGACAGTATCAATCTGATCTTGGTTTCCTTTATTTGTGTGAGCTCGTTTTGTTTCTTCCTTCTGATATAAACGCAGATGGTGTCATGCTAGTCATTGGATGAAAAATGGGCATGTTGTTTACTACAGATATGGAGCAGTTCCTATTCATATGGCGGCTTTGTATGATCTGAAGGAACTGCCTGAATCCTAAAACATGGAAATCAAATAATGGGACAAAACATTTTTTGTATACAGATTGGGGTATGTTCGTAGTTAAGAAGGAAATGCCTGAATTATTTGTAATCATGTTCTTATTTGGCTGGATGTAGTTCACAATATTGGATTTTTAATTCTTTTGCTTGGTTTGACTGCAGAAAAATATATTATTATATATATTATGAAAGATTAAGTTGTTGTGGTATTAATTAAAACTTTTACTCGGCATATACAAAGCTTATGCTGTTAGAAACAAATACAATCGTTTAGGTTACTTTTCCTATTAAAAGGTTCATCTTTCTATAGCAGTCCGTGCTTGCAACAAATATTGTGCTACCCAGCAAGATAGCGAGATCGAGCACAAGAGAAAGTGAGTTATCAGTATAGCGTAGCAAATGAGTGATGTCATTACTCAGTGATGACACAGTAAAATAAAATTAGCATGGAACTCGCCATTTAATCTGCAATGAACTGCAAATGACAGTACACAACTGTGGGATCCTTTTCCCGAGTTTCAGGGTGATTCTGTGCTATACGGTGTGGTTATTGATCACCAACTACACCCGACCACCTCCTACTAGATATCGTTATAAACAAGAAACATTAGAATGCGACTTAACTCTTATAAACGACATGCTACCAAACGGGCTCTCACCTGTAAATTCAGATAAATTATCGATTGAGATTGAGAGTTTGAAAATAGCAGCAGCTATTAATTGGTGCATACAGCATGCGGCGGACTTGCAATTTTAGCTTAGGGTGTACGTGAAAGCAGCTGTGTATCAATTTTTCAATGTTGGGTTGGGTTGTGGGGTGGGGTGGCGGTGGGGATTAGCGGCTTCAAACAAAACCAAGGCAGGTTATGCACCCAGTTCATTCTCAGATAATTGAAGCTGAAGTCAATGTGCATTTCAGAATAGTGAACGATCGATTGTCTCAAAAAATCTTTGCCACAGATTTACCTAAAACCCACCTCTTAAAAAATAAATAAGGTGTACAACAGAAATTAAAAGAGAAATGGCCGGGACAGCAAGCATAACAGAGCACGTTAACCCCACACAGAAGTGCTGAGAAACCGATGCAGACAATGTGATTATCTCTGACTGCAGTTAAAATACAGTTAGTTTTTCAGACTTTCTCAACAAAACCCCGACAACTTGAGGAAGAGGCCCTGTCGGTACTCTAAATCTAATTCCTTAACAAGACATCATAGTTTGTGAAAGAATTAGTTCCGATCGACATTGTGGATAGGTCGAGGGCTTCGCTGCGTTGGTGGTCCACTCATCTACAAGTTAATTAAGGTCGTGCTGTTCTCATGGAGCAGCTACCCACTTAGATCTCACTGCTAGATGTTTTCCCATCGAAGGTACTGCTAGATGTTTCAGTTACGAAGAAGCAGAGCAAACGGAAAAGGAGCATCTCGGGTCTCGCAATATTAAACTTGTAAGCTTCTGTCACTGTATTGTTTTACTTCTTACTCTTTCTTAATTTCAAAAGTGTGTTCACTCGGTTATGGGAACTCGTGCTAAGCCTCGGCTAGCAGCGTCAATTCATACAAAAGTGCTGCAGAACTAACTGTAGAGAAGGAAAGAAAAAGAGAACAAAAAAGGAGTAGAAAGATGTTGAAGAAGGTAGAACAAAGAGTAGTAGAAAAAAGAGGAGGGAAGTAGAAAAAATAAAGAAAAGAAGTGGAAAAGGAGACCGCGGAAATATAGAAAGGAAGTAAAAGAAGAGAGGATGTATTTTAATTCTTTAGTATCGTACTAATTCATAATATAATACTAACACAAGATCTAATATGACACTTTATTTTAATTAATAAAATAAAATTTAATAAAATACTAAAAAGTTGTGCAATCTTATTGCACTTGAAAATATTGATAAATAGTCACACCAATGTTAAAAATTTGCTACAATACCAACAAAACGGTACACAATAAAATAGTACAACACCAACTATTCGGAGTTTTTTTTATACAATCCTTAATTGTGAGATCGTTGAATTTGGGTACTTAATAAATAAATTACGGTATCCTCATTGCACACCGGCATGTGGATAAATAATTATACCAATATTAGAATTTAGTACAATATCAACACAATAACACTATAATAAGTAGTACAATTCTAATTAGCCACAATCAATTTTTAGTAATTAGTGTTGATGTAGATTTTAAGATATATACACAACCGATATACGGGTTTAGGTGAGTTGGAGTAATGTCAAAACGTTCTACTAAATTTGATATATTTTAGAAGACATCAATCATAACATAGGTATTACTGCAAAGTCATCGATTATATTATGATTTTATATATAACCAATATCTTTAGTTTCTAAAATTTAACGTGCCCTAGTTATAGTTGCGTATTACTCATTCATTGCAACTATTGAAAATGTTTTGAAGGGTGATATGATGATTAAATAACATCATTTCTACCTAAACTATTAAAAAAAAATCCTTTTTATCGGATGTCTTAGAAGAGACTAAAAAAAAAAACTTAGTCCAGTAACAAATGAAGTAGAAACTATTATTGCCAAAAAAAAAAACTATTATTGCCACACCATGGCACAGTAGTTGATACACTCGGTTTTAGGTAACGTATTAACAATAAACAAAGAAGTGAAGAACTATTGAAACAAAAGATACCATTAGAAAGATAAATAACTACAATTTACTGTCTGTGTTTTTTGTTGTCCTTTTTATTACCCGTAAAGAGAGTGCAAGTGTGAATTAAAAACTACCAACCGCCATTACAACCTCTTTTGACGCCTTACGCAGTCACTGCTTAATGAGGCAGATGATAATACACATGCTCGTACGGGAATCACGGATAGTGTGATGTATCATCCTATTTTATATTTATAAATTTTGTCATCCTAACAGAGTTACAATTTACAACCTGTTGATGCCCACTCTTCTATGAAGTATTTTTGTAAATTCCTTATCTTTAATGAAATGATCCCGTATATTTCTTTATCTTCCGTCCGTGTTTTTTTTTGTTTGTTTATTTGTGCTCTCACAAAGTCATTAACTCTATATCAAGAGAACTTGGGTCTTGGGGCAGCAAAGTGAGCCATACATATGCACTGACTCCAGAAACCTACCCATGAGGATTCTAGGTATGGCGATTTTGGAAAAAAAGACAAACTCCATACGTTATCCTGAGAAGAGCTGAAGCATAGTAGCCGTTGGATGAAATGGGGCTAGCGTTGGTTAGCCAGTGTTTTGTTTTTTGTGTTCTTGTGTTTTGACGGTGCTGTGTTGTTTATTGTGGGGTTATCTTGTATGAAGGGGAACTCACCTGCATTTTATAAGTAGGAGCTGTAACTTTTTGCTGATTTCGCCCACAAGAGGATGATGGGATGAATAGAACACCTCATGACTTCTTAAAAAAAAAATCCATCTCCGTCTAATCAACAAATAAACTTGTTTGTCTACTGCTCATCGCCCTCGGTCAATGATACTAAAGACCAACATATGGGGTTTATAATCACCCAGACTAATGGCTGCGTGCCTCACGCGACCACTACATTGTAATGTGATCAGGATGAAGACAATTTATTGCATATCTTTGCATATTCTTACGTGGCAGCACAAATAGTTCACACACACACACACACACTGCCGCGTCCGTCGTGGTGTCTGCAAGCTATATATAGTTGTATTGCTAGCCAATGAATTGGCCTCCGGGAGGCAAAGTGTCCTTGTTTGTCCTAGATAACAATAGTTCGATATTTTTTTCTTCACGCAGACAGAGAGAGAGAGTAGTTAATATGAGTTCGATTTCTCTGTTACGAGTTCTCTGTTGCAGCCATGTTCCAACTAATCTATGCCGTAAAAATGCTCCATTTGTTTTTATAGGGGTGAGTCTTTGGGTTTAATATACGGTTAGGATTAGTTGGAATAGGATTTGGAACAGAGTCTTGCATTAACAGATTTGATCTGCACAAACAGTATATAAAATATCAATTAAAGCACACAAAAAGTTAGAACCTTGGAAAATACTGTGTTGTAATTGAGTTGTCAGCTTGTAACGGTTGAATATATATATATTTTTCGAACTACATTATTATAATAAACACTCATAATATATATATATATATATATATATATATATATATATATATATATCACTCAAAATATATAAAAAAAAACTGAGCTTATAATAGTTAAATTCAAAACGATATATAGGAAACGTACTGTCTGTCTGCCGTTTGTTTCATTATAACTGTTCAAGTTTTAATATTATTTTTATTGAGTTAAATTTCGTGATACATATTAAAGACATGTTTGGTGGGACAGATGTAAAATTATTCAATGCAAATTATACACTAAATGCATACTTTTACATCAACACACCCTACCAAACGTGCTTCAATATTGGCATCAACTTGCGGCAAATTTAAATATAACTAAGGTTGCTGGAAATGTTGAACTACAAAAACAAGTGTCTAAGTTAATGCAAGGAAACAAAAATCTTGATAATATCCTAGATAACTCTTATAAACAAATAGGAAGAAGAGGTCTACGATATGTACCTAAAAATGAAACTAAAAAAGCATATGTTCCCAAGACCAAACTCATGTATGTACCTAAAAACAATCTTGTTCAAGATCACATTGTCAAAAAGAGGAATGAAATTGATTTCATTTGCTATCATTATTACTTACGTCTGGACATTACTCATTTTCATGCACCTACAAGAAAAATAACGATAAAGATTTAGTTTGAGTTCTAAAACCTCAAACTTAGAAACATGGAATATTTAGTTGAGTTTTGACCTAAACCTAATTTGAAAATCATATTGTCTTATCTCAACTACAATAAGCCTTAACTTGTATACTCTTGTATGATTTGATTGCTTGGTTATGCTATCCAAATATAAATGATTTGTTTACATTAGAAATTCTAAATTTACTGAAAACATATAGAACTTCAACTCGGTCGACAAAGATCTCAACTGAGATTTATTCCAATCGAAGAAAATTTTGACCGAGGATAGTCATGTCAAAGTTACCTTTACTGGCAAAATCTTCCCGATCGACAAATTGTTGGACCGAGAATTCTTTCGGTCAAAGAAAATTTTGACCGAGGATTGTTCTGGCAAAACTGTTTGATAAAAATAAAATAGTTCACTTAAAATTAACTTAGGTGACTCAAATCTATGAACTCTACATATTAGATTGTTCTAAATATTTGAATTAATGAGATATTGTCATTAATTAACCATCATGGACTCTACTTGGGTACCAAAAACTTCTAAAATTGTAGGATTGGGTGGTTGATAGCGGATGCTCCATACATATGACCGGAGATAATAAGGCCTTCAAATCACTGGAAAAGAAAAAAGGAGGATCAGTGACATTCAGAGACAATGGAAAAGGCACAATCATGGGGATAGGTAACATCAGAACTAATCTCACAATTAAAAATGTGCTATTAGTAAATGGTTTACATCACAATTTGCTAAGCGGCAGTCAATTGTGTGATAGTGGATATGACATGCTTTTCAACAAAACTTGCTACAAATTGCTTGAAGAAGACACAAACAATATTGTATATGAAGGAAAAAGAGTAAGCAACCTTTATGTTATTAGACCTAATTCCAAGAAATCAATTAATGGAAAATGTTTTATTGCAAATGATAATACTCAAAATCGATGGCATAGAAAATTCAGACATGCAAGTATTCATATTATTAAAAAATTAATTAAACTTGATCTAGTTCGCGATCTGCCTAAAATTTCTTTTGATAATCCTAAAAATTGTGAACTTTGCACTAGAGCTGTAAATGGGTACGAGTAGACCCACATACCCGCAAATTCATACCTTTAAAAAACCCATCACATGTCTAATTTTTTATACCCACATACCCTTGGACCCGTATACCCTTGGACCCGCATATAAGTGGGTCCAATAATGAGTATGCTTAGACCCAGACCCGCTAGACCGGTGTCCGCTATACATAAGTGTAACATCCCTGACCTAGGTTATGAGTTAACCCTAGATGTTTTTCCTAATAAGGTTGATTAGATGCTTAATATTATCTTGTGAAAAGTAATTAGGGCTCATGAGGAACCTATGTTTCAATTTTGGTCCTGTTTGGACAATGTTGAAGTAATGTTTGCTTATTTTGGACTAAAGTGCAAATTACCCAAGTTGAGGGGTCAAATTGCAAATGTTGCATGATAAGATGTTCCTCTGATGTTGAGACATCATAAGAATGAATTTGATGAAGTGGTAAGGTTTCTACAAGCCTGGACACCAAGATAGAGCTTGATTGACAATGTTGTGCATTAAAACATAGTTTTGGTATAAAGTGCAATTTACCCAAAACCTAGGGTTCAATATGCAAATTACCACTTCAATAAGGTCCCTAATAATCTTTGGAATCATGTAGAGCAAAGAAAATGAGAAGGGCACCTCATTTGAATTATCTTGGAGGAGAGAGAATCTTGATATTAAAATAATCAAGATTTAAGCCCAATTGAAACCCTAATTCAAATTAATGCAAAAATAAATAAAATAATTGAAGGGTCCTTCAACCAAAATTAATTTGGTTGGATTCTGATGTGTGGGTGGACGTCCTTGAGCTTGCAAGGATCAAAAATATCCTAAGGAGGTGAAATTCCACTCACCTTATTATAAGGAAAAGAATTCCCACTCAAAAAGATATATTATTATTATAATGGATTAAGGTGCTTAATTTCTTTTCCATTAATTCTTAGATAATGAAGAGCTTTTACGAAAGTTTGAAGGTGGTTTCGTGATCAAGTAATGGAGGAGGATTTGGGGGAAATTAATATGGAATTTAAAGAAAATGATTTCATTTTCTCTTTCATAAAAGACACATATACATATTCTTTATATATACCTTATTTCAATAACACATAAGGAACGAACCCTTAGTCTTTTCCTCCTCATTCTTGCTTTGGCCTACCTAGGGAGAGTCCAGGAGCAGGAGAAGGACGAACACCAGCTGTAGGTAAGGTTTGATCATCTTCAACCTTGGATTCATGGTGAAAACCCTAAATCAATGCTTGATTCTAGGTTATCTTCACTCGATTTCCATTTCTAGCCATCCATTCCATCCAAAAGCTCAAGGACGAACCTTGGATAGTTTCTGGAGCTCCATCCACCATTAAAGCCACGGAGCTTGAAGCTTGGTGATCAGATTTGAGGCGGGTTTTATAACTCAAACCCTTAAACATTGCTATTGCATCAATTCTCTATGCTTTGTTGATTGATTTCTTCAATTTGATACACTCTTGTTTCTTTGCTGCAATTTCCATCAAGAACGGTTGCTGTTCTTGGTTGTTCGAAGGAAGGGGATGATGACATCATCCTAGATGCTTATCCAAAGAAAATTACCAAGCAAAAACGTTTTGATAGCTACTCCAAATCGTTTTAATTTGATTGGCTATGCGGTTTCAGCAAACCGTTTAAGGGCAAACGGTTTGAGACCGTTTGGGAGCAAACGATCTCAAGACCGTTTGAGATGGTTGACCAAGCATTGACCGTTTGGTAATTTAGTTCCTAATTATGTAGACTAATGACCCTCCAAATTTGAGGGGTTAACTCCAAAGGAATCATAGGTTGAAGGCCAATCAATTAGGCAAATCGAACTGAATTAAGTGCTGATTTTCAACCTGATTAACTTGACCTGTTTGGGCAAACGGTCTCAAGACCATTTGAGATGGTTGACCAAGTGTTTACCGTTTGGTATTCCTGTTAATAATTATGTTGGTTGATTACCCTCCAAATTTGAGGGGTTAACTCAAAAGGGATCATGAGTTGAAGGCTAATCAATTAGGCAAACCCTAATTGAAAATAGTGCTGAAATTCCAATGAGTTAAGTTGAGATTTTGGGTTGATTAGCCCAAACGGTCTCAAGACCGTTTGGGGATCACCCAAGACCGTTTGTAGGTCTGTGGTCAAGTATAGTTGACCAATTGAAGGTCCAAAGGTACCAAATCATACTGCAACTAAATGCTGATTTGTTGATCAACTCGATAGACCAATCCATGATGATTTTTCACTAAAGTCCAAAGGTTGGATGGGCCAAACGGTCTCAAGACCGTTTGGAGCTCATCCAAACGGTCTCAAGACCGTTTTGTGGTCACCCAAGACCGTTTGGAGGTCTAGGGTTGAGTATAGTTCAGTGGTTGAAGGTCTAAAGATATCAAGTTGATCTGCAATAGATTGCTGATTTGGTGAGCACTTCAATGAACTAAACCCTAATTAGATTGCTTGGATTTGAGTGATATGATGGGCAAACGGTCTCAAGACCGTTTGGAGCTCATCCAAACGGTCTCAAGACCGTTTGGTGGTCACCCAAGACCGTTTGGAGGTCTAGGGTTGATTATGGTTAGGTGTTTGAAGGTCTAAAGGTACCAAGATGTTATACAATGCAATACTGATTTGGTGATCAATCCAATGAACCAAACTCTAATTGGTTGACTTAGATTTGAGTGATTTGATGGGCAAACGGTCTCAAGACCGTTTGGAGGTCATCCAAACGACCTCAAGACCGTTTGGGGTCAGGTCATACCCAATTTGGATGATGGTTCAATGGTTTCAATGCAACTAGTTCTGCATTGATTAGTGTTGTTGGATCATCGATTCCAAGCCCTAATTCAATTGAATCAAACCCTAATTGAGGGTCAATTGAGGGTCAAATCAGTTTAAGGTTGACCTATTAAACTCAATTGAAGTATGATGGTAGGTACAATTGATGATTGATTCCATGAGTCCAATGATTGAAGGAATCAACATTGGAAACCCTAATTCAATTGGATACATTATGTAATGGAGGTCCAATGAGATTGAATTTTTGGGAATTAAGATAATGAATGTTCTATTAATCCAATGATGATTAGTAATGGTAATCAATGAAAGTACATAGGTTGAAACCCTAATAGTACCTAAGTGATTAAGTGCCAATTAAGGGATGAATCCCTAATTGCTTATAGGATCAATGACTTGATACACTATGTTAATCATAGTTGTATGTACTTGACTGAAGAGTTGATATGACCTAATCAAGTTAAGAAGTTGATAGCATGAATTCCTACATGAATATGGTTCATGTGGTGATTAAGGGTTATGATCCTTAAGCAAAGAGATCATGAAACCCTAAAGATGAACATAAACCCTAATTGATAGGGTTATTGAACTGAAACCCTAGCAAGGGCATGGTGGGGTAATCCTTGATTAGTGATGTTATCATTATCCTGCATTATGCTGATATGAAATAGATGTGTTTGTTATCATCTGTACTAATCATGCAGGTATTTTGAGATATTGAACATATCCAGGTATGAGCTATGATGCCTTGTGTATTGAAAACACTTTATAAGTTTTATAAACAATGATATGCTATGTTGACTCATATGTATCAACCCTATATACCCTATAAAGATGAGGATATGAAACTCTTAGGAATGAGGTATGCTACCCTAATAATGATATGGATAACATCCTAAGAGTTGAAATATCTAAAGTGATGGATTATGGGTTATCCTATATTCAGCAATGTCTAACCATTGAATAAGTTCATATCATTAAAGATAGTTGGACAATTCTAATGTGTAACTTATGCACTATATGATGGTAGTAACATGTAGTGGATAAAGTATTAAGAGGGAAGATACCTTAATACAAGGTTAATTTATTAACCTAAATAAGAAAGAAATGAGGAGAAAGTGATACATCAAGACATGATAGATATCACATTCAATATTTCAAGGTTGAAATACCTTGATGCATCTCAATCCAACATTTTGGGATGAGAAACACATGAAGTGTGTGTGTTATGTAGATATTACAATGAAATTGTAATGAGTTGATATACTTTGATGAGTATAAGATAATATACATTGTTTAAAGGGATGAACCACTCTAATGGGTATGAGGTAATCATACCATAATAAGAAAGAGAAGTGGACTTATACCTTGAATTGATGATCTTTAAGGATATATGATGAGGGTAGTAATCATAAGCATATACATGATATCTTTAGTTGTTCCTAGAAGTGTGGAACAATACATTAGGGTTGATCTAACTACATGAGCATAAAACCCTAATTGATGTCAGTTAGGAAACCCTAACCCTAATTTTGGGTAAAGGGAGTGAAAAGCCCTATTGAGTGATAAACCATAACCCTGATAAAAGGAATTGCGATGTTACTAAGGTATCACATGATGTGGTCAATGACTTGTATGGTTTTTATCATGTCTATTAATCATGTAGACATCATGAGATGAAGAGCATAGCCAGACCTGAGCTATGCCATTCATATAACAAATATGTTGAATGGCCTTATGTGCCTAATGTTTTTGTTGCTTAGCAAAAGTAACAAACGGTATATGGACCTTATGAGTCTCATGAATAAGTTGTTGTTGTCTAGAGAAAGGTGACACAACATTTAATAGGCTTTGAGAGCCATGTGAGATACTTGTGTAACAAGTATCATGCTTACCTTGGTCTAAGGACCTGAAGGTAATAGTTGCCTAGCAAGTGGTAACAATGACAATGATGAATTGAGGGTATGAATACCCAGATTCGATAAGCATGATAATGATGTGGTTGAGGGATGAGAAATCCCAGTATTGTAATGAGGGACTGAGATCCCAATGTCTCATAAAGAATGAGAAGTGAATGATGAAAATAGTACATGTTTCTTTATAGCATTTGTTTGAATAAAATATGTTTGAGAACTTGACTGATGCTAAAAGAATATGATAATGTACTTAATTAATCAAGTGAAATCATATCATGTAGAGCCCTGACCATAGATCCATCATTCTCAGCAAATTGGTGATGGTGAAACGGGTGCTCCGCGGAAAAACCCGGAGGGCATACTTTTGAGTATGTGGGGGTAAATGGGCAAAAATATCCTTACGTCCTAATGAGGGAATTGGGGAAAGGTAAACACTAAACCTCTCAATCCTTCATTACTTGCACCGGGATAGATGTATCACGAATCTCCCAAAGATTGGGACAGATGCAGTACACATCTCCCAATAATATGTCGGATCGATGGAGATAAACACAAGATCTCACGATCGCGAAGAGAGTGCAGCACGCCACTGTAACTCTGATAGCGAAGTTGCCAGTATACCCTAGAAAGCTATAATATAGCAGAGACACAAGATGTCATGCATGTAATCTCGCACTGACTGAGATATGGGAGGTCTTGGTAGCCGGCTCTACCTTTGACCTTGTATGGAACCGATTTCGACTTCGCAATGGTCGGTTGGAGCATGAGCGGTATATCTCATCTCCTCAGGGCATAAGTGTGATTGTAAAATGTAATCAGCCGTCTAGCATGTTTGCTATAGGATTGAATACGGAAATTCATTGGCTGATGTTATACTTCTGATATGCAATGTTAGTTGATAAATGTTATTCATGTCTCTTTACATTCCTTGCAATTAGATGTATGGATTATGAATCTACCATAAGTAGAAACAATGTTCTCCTTAAGAAAGGAGATTACCTTTCTCTGTTCATACAATGAATAATGCTGCTGTTCATATGTAAGTACTCCTGTTCAATTCTAATATAATAATCTGCAATAACAATGTTTTGGCGGAGAGTTATATCTCCCGCTGGGACAATTTACAATTGTCTCACCCCCGTGAGATCCAACATTTTTAGGTGGACGCAGACAAAGAAGCAGAGATTCTTTTGCAGGAAAAGGAAAGCAGCAGCAATATCAGATACCGTAGTGATGACTCAGGTGGAGGCACTGGCTGTCAAGTTTTGTATAGTTAGTAGTCCTATGTGTCGTCTCTGTACTCTCAGGTCCTCAGAGTCAGTAGATAGTGCTTTTATCTTCGACTTGAGATTTTGGCTTGAATGCCTCGAGGTTTTATGTTGCTTATGTATAGTAGAGTAAAGCAACTGTTGTATGTAATCCTCGAGAAGAGATGTTACATGGTGTGTAACTACAAACAAGGATGTTCAAGTAATGTTATGGTTTTTGTTATAAGAGTTTCCTATGTTTGGATCTCTTTGCAAAAAGTTTTAATTTTTAGTGATTTTCAGTAATCCGCTGCTAATGATTCGCTTCCGCATTAGTTAATCTGGTGTTTTATAAGTTGGATGCCACAATTGTTGGTATTAGAGATCTAGGTTCACTGAGTCTACAGAGACATAGGACTAAGGTAGAAGAGTCTGTTCTAGTGTCTTCTAATGTATCTGATAATATCTTCTGCTCATATAGGAGGAGAAGACCTTGAGGATGACTAGGTCACATGAGGAGTTTGCTGCAGAAAGCAGCAATGCTGCACTAAGAAGAGGTGCAGGAGAACAGATAAGAGAGGGACTATTGCCTGAGAACCCCTTAGTTAATCCAACTGTGATGAGAAATCCTTCCCTAGGTATCACTGTTGGGGAACTCAGGGCAAGTATGGTATATCTAGTGGATCGAGCACTAGCAGTGCAACCTAGATTACCAGGCCCCAATGAGGATGTTCTGGATATCAACAGGATATGTAATCCACATCAGCAGGTGGAAGCAATAAGAAATGATGAAGTTCTGGACTTAGAACAAGTCTGTGTTCAACCTCAGCCTGTTGAAACAATAAACAATGAAGGAAGGAATACGGTTCAACCCAAAAATAGAATTTGCTATGGGTGTAGAAAGCCTGGACATATTGTAAAGAATTGTCCAACAAAGAACAAGGAAGAGAGAATTGAGAAAAGGCCTATCCAAATCCAGGAACAAAGGCCTAGTAGTTCTAAAAAGGGAAAGACTTTGGTATCATCAGTACAACCAGGACCTAGTGCACCAAGGCAATGGTCATCTAGAAAGGGTAAAGAACCCTCTAGACCGTACCTAGCACCTAGAATTTGTTACCAATGTAGACAAGTAGGACATCTGGCAAGAGATTGCTCAGCCAGAAATGTTATGGTGAATCAACCTCTGAGGCAGAATCAGCCTGGGGCAGTGAACCATCCACAAATCATGACAGGTTAGACATAATAATGTCATTTTAACTTGTCATTTTATGATTTTATAAGCTATAGAAAGCAATTGATTTTGAGTTTTCTTGGATTAGTCCTATGAGGACTTACATTTTATGCAGTAACATTATAGATATTTTATATTGTTCCTACTCTTATGAAAGAAGATGAGGTATAAAAGAGATGTCTGGATGAAATCCAGGGATGTTAAATCCTATGTTGATGAAAATATGAAAAGAAAGGAACATGATAATATACAAAGTGCATACTACTTGATCTCAGTACTTGTAAACCCTGGCCAGGTATACAATTATTGATGATAAAGTGAGTATGGAAACTCTTAGATTGTAATCTCTCTGATTGCCCTGATCAAGCAGTCATTCTGATACAATCTAATGAGTCTCATGAAAATTAGAAATATGGAATGAATAAATGTGTCATATCCTAAGAATAAGAAAGAGAAATCTGAGATAATATCAAAAGAGCATGTGTATATGAGGAATTAAAAGTATATTCCCCATAAGACAAGAATGGGATCAAGGGAGATGAACCTTGCTCAATAATGCTTCAAGCATAATAAAGATCATTTCCATAATGTGGAAATGGAAAATGTGATGAGATCTTGAGATAACCATAAGCATGTTAAGATAATGATAAAGAAGGGAATAATGTCATGAAATCATCCTTATAATTCCTATGCTAGGGCAAGGAACCTTGGGTGAGATAAAGAGTAATTGCTTCATGAATAGTTGAAAATACATGAATTAATAAGAGGAATGTGAATCCTTGTTTTCTTTCCTTTCAGGGACCTGGCAATCAAGTGGGTCTTAGGACACTTGATGTGCATAAGAGAAAATTTTTCAAGTGATGGATACTTAGAAAAGTATCAGTTTATCTTGGACTTTGGTTCCAAGATGAAGATATATGTAACAAGTGATGTCCCAAGAGGAAAGAAAGATAAAAATGTGATATGTTGTTAACACATGTAATAGATACCAAAGTAAGGGATCCTGGTATCTAAAGAAATATCAAATGGTTTATGTTGGCTACTTAGAGTGGTCAACCATGAATTACTCTGATTATATAAAATAATATGAACATCACATGTTAGGGGTTTATGCTCTGCATAAACATGATATTAATAAAGAATGCATGATGTTTCTCTGAACAAGAAAAATGTTACTTGATACAAAATTGAGTCCACAGTCAATAATGAAGGACAGTGGAGCATGTGTCTTGTATGTTAATTCTATGAGAATCTTGTATGGAAACACCTTGTGCTGAACAAAAGTTTTATGGTGTCACCATAATAAGGATATGATATGAGAATACTATATGGTATGATGAATAAAATACATCTGTCTTCCTTTATCTGGATTTCGGGGACGAAATCCTTGTCAGGGGTTTATAATTTGTAACATCCCTGACCTGGGTTATGAGTTAACCCTATATGTTTTTCCTAATAAGGTTGATTAGATGCTTAATATTATCTTGTGAAAAGTAATTAGGGCTCATGAGGAACCTATGTTTCAATTTTGGTCCTGTTTGGACAATGTTGAAGCAATGTTTGCTTATTTTGGACTAAAGTGCAAATTACCCAAGTTGAGGGGTCAAATTGCAAATGTTGCATGATAAGATGTTCCTCTGATGTTGAGACATCATAAGAATGAATTTGATGAAGTGGTAAGGTTTCTACAAGCCTGAACACCAAGATAGAGCTTGATTGACAATGTTGTGCATTAAAACCTAGTTTTGGTATAAAGTGCAATTTACCCAAAACCTAGGGTTCAATATGCAAATTACCACTTCAATAAGGTCCCTAATAATCTTTGGCATCATGTAGAGCAAAGAAAATGAGAAGAGAACCTCATTTGAATTATCTTGGAGGAGAGAGAATCTTGATATTAAAATAATCAAGATTTAAGCCCAATTGAAACCCTAATTCAAATTAATGCAAAAATAAATAAAATAATTGAAGGGTCCTTCAACCAAAATTAATTTGGTTGGATTCTGATGTGTGGGTGGACGTCCTTGAGCTTGCAAGGATAAAAAATATCCTAAGGAGGTGAAATTCCACTCACCTTATTATAAGGAAAAGAATTCCCACTCAAAAAGATATATTATTATTATAATGGATTAAGGTGCTTAATTTCTTTTCCATTAATTCTTGGATAATGAAGAGCTTTTACGAAAGTTTGAAGGTGGTTTCGTGATCTAGTAATGGAGGAGGATTTGGGGGAAATTAATATGGAATTTAAAGAAAATGATTTCATTTTCTCTTTCATAAAAGACACATATACATATTCTTTATATATACCTTATTTCAATAACACATAAGGAACGAACCCTTAGTCTTTTCCTCCTCATTCTTGCTTTGGCCGAACTAGGGAGAGTCCAGGAGCAGGAGAAGGACGAACACCACCTGTAGGTAAGGTTTGATCATCTTCAACCTTGGATTCATGGTGAAAACCCTAAATCAATGCTTGATTCTAGGTTATCTTCACTCGATTTCCATTTCTAGCCATCCATTCCATCCAAAAGCTCAAGGACGAACCTTGGATAGTTTCTGGAGCTCCATCCACCATTAAATCCACGGAGCTTGAAGCTTGGTGATCAGATTTGAGGCGGGTTTTATAACTCAAACCCTTAAACATTGCTATTGCATCAATTCTCTATGCTTTGTTGATTGATTTCTTCAATTTGATACACTCTTGTTTCTTTGCTGCAATTTCCATCAAGAACGGTTGCTGTTCTTGGTTGTTAGAAGGAAGGGGATGATGACATCATCCTAGATGCTTATCCAAAGAAAATTACCAAGCAAAAACGTTTTGATAGCTACTCCAAATCGTTTTAATTTGATTGGCTATGCGGTTTCAGCAAACCGTTTAAGGGCAAACGGTTTGAGACCGTTTGGGAGCAAACGATCTCAAGACCGTTTGAGATGGTTGACCAAGCATTGACCGTTTGGGAATTTAGTTCCTAATTATGTAGACTAATGACCCTCCAAATTTGAGGGGTTAAATCCAAAGGAATCATATGTTGAAGGCCAATCAATTAGGCAAATCGAACTGAATTAAGTGCTGATTTTCAACCTAATTAACTTGACCTGTTTGGGCAAACGGTCTCAAGACCGTTTGAGATGGTTGACCAAGCATTGACCGTTTGGGATTCCTGTTAATAATTATGTTGGTTGATTACCCACAAAATTTGAGGGGTTAACTCAAAAGGGATCATGAGTTGAAGGCTAATCAATTAGGCAAACCCTAATTGAAAATAGTGCTGAAATTCCAATGAGTTAAGTTGAGATTTTGGGTTGATTAGCCCAAACGGTCTCAAGACCGTTTGGGGATCACCCAAACGGTCTCAAGACCGTTTGGGGATCACCCCAAGACCGTTTGGAGGTCTGTGGTCAAGTATAGTTGACCAATTGAAGGTCCAAAGGTACCAAATCATACTGCAACTAAATGCTGATTTGTTGATCAACTCGATAGACCAATCCATGATGATTTTTCACTAAAGTCCAAAGGTTGGATGGGCCAAACGGTCTCAAGACCGTTTGGTGGTCACCCAAGACCGTTTGGAGGTCTAGGGTTGAGTATAGTTCAGTGGTTGAAGGTCTAAAGATATCAAGTTGATCTGCAATAGATTGCTGATTTGGTGAGCACTTCAATGAACCAAACCCTAATTAGATTGCTTGGATTTGAGTGATATGATGGGCAAACGGTCTCAAGACCGTTTGGAGCTCATCCAAACGGTCTCAAGACCGTTTGGTGGTCACCCAAGACCGTTTGGAGGTCTAGGGTTGAGTATGGTTAGGTGTTTGAAGGTCTAAAGGTACCAAGATGTTATACAATGCAATACTGATTTGGTGATCAATCCAATGAACCAAACTCTAATTGGTTGACTTAGATTTGAGTGATTTGATGGGCAAATGGTCTCAAGACCGTTTGGAGGTCATCCAAACGACCTCAAGACCTTTTGGGGTCAGGTCATACCCAATTTGGATGATGGTTCAATGGTTTCAATGCAACTAGTTCTGCATTGATTAGTGTTGTTGGATCATCGATTCCAAGCCCTAATTCAATTGAATCAAACCCTAATTGAGGGTCAATTGAGGGTCAAATCAGTTTAAGGTTGACCTATTAAACTCAATTGAAGTATGATGGTAGGTACAATTGATGATTGATTCCATGAGTCCAATGATTGAAGGAATCAACATTGGAAACCCTAATTCAATTGGATACATTATGTAATGGAGGTCCAATGAGATTGAATTTTTGGGAATTAAGATAATGAATGTTCTATTAATCCAATGATGATTAGTAATGGTAATAAATGAAAGTACATAGGTTGAAACCCTAATAGTACCTAAGTGATTAAGTGCCAATTAAGGGATGAATCCCTAATTTCTTACAGGATCAATGACTTGATACACTATGTTAATCATAGTTGTATGTACTTGACTGAAGAGTTGATATGACCTAATCAAGTTAAGAAGTTGATAGCATGAATTCCTACATGAATATGGTTCATGTGGTGATTAAGGGTTATGATCCTTAAGCAAAGAGATCATGAAACCCTAAAGATGAACATAAACCCTAATTGACAGGGTTATTGAACTGAAATCCTAGCAAGGGCATGGTGGGGTAATCCTTGATTAGTGATGTTATCATTATCCTGCATTATGCTGATATGAAATAGATGTGTTTGTTATCATCTGTACTAATCATGCAGGTATTTTGAGATATTGAACATATCCAGGTATGAGCTATGATGCCTTGTGTATTGAAAACACTTTATAAGTTTTATAAACAATGATATGCTATGTTGACTCATATGTATCAACCCTATATACCCTATAAAGATGAGGATATGAAACTCTTAGGAATGAGGTATGCTACCCTAATAATGATATGGATAACATCCTAAGAGTTGAAATATCTAAAGTGATGGATTATGGGTTATCCTATATTCAACAATGTCTAACCATTGAATAAGTTCATATCATTAAAGATAGTTGGACAATTCTAATGTGTAACTTATGCACTATATGATGGTAGTAACATGTAGTGGATAAAGTATTAAGAGGGAAGATACCTTAATACAAGGTTAGTTTATTAACCTAAATAAGAAAGAAATGAGGAGAAAGTGATACATCAAGACATGATAGATATCACATTCAATATTTCAAGGTTGAGATACCTTGATGCATCTCAATCCAACATTTTGGGATGAGAAACACATGAAGTGTGTGTGTTATGTAGATATTATAATGAAATTGTAATGAGTTGATATACTTTGATGAGTTTAAGCTAATATACATTGTTTAAAGGGATGAGCCACTCTAATGGGTATGAGGTAATCATACCATAATAAGAAAGAGAAGTGGACTTATACCTTGAATTGATGATCTTTAAGGATATATGATGAGGGTAGTAATCATAAGCATATACATGATATCTTTAGTTGTTCCTAGAAGTGTGGAACAATACATTAGGGTTGATCTAACGACATGAGCATAAAACCCTAATTGATGTCAGTTAGGAAACCCTAACCCTAATTTTGGGTAAAGGGAGTGAAAATCCCTATTGAGTGATAAACCATAACCCTGATAAAAGGAATTGCGATGTTACTAAGGTATCACATGATGTGGTCAATGACTTGTATGGTTTTTATCATGTCTATTAATCATGTAGACATCATGAGATGAAGAGCATAGCCAGACCTGAGCTATGCCATTCATATAACAAATATGTTGAATGGCCTTATGTGCCTAATGTTGTTGTTGCTTAGCAAAAGTAACAAACGGTATATGGACCTTATGAGTCTCATGAATAAGTTGTTGTTGTCTAGAGAAAGGTGACAAAACATTTAATAGGCTTTGAGAGCCATGTGAGATACTTGTGTAACAAGTATCATGCTTACCTCGGTCTAAGGACCTGAAGGTAATAGTTGCCTAGCAAGTGGTAACAATGACAATGATGAATTGAGGGTATGAATACCCAGATTCGATAAGCATGATAATGATGTGGTTGAGGGATGAGAAATCCCAGTATTGTAATGAGGGACTGAGATCCCAATGTCTCATAAAGAATGAGAAGTGAATGATGAAAATAGTACATGTTTCTTTATAGCATTTGTCTGAATAAAATATGTTTGAGAACTTGACTGATGCTAAAAGAATATGATAATGTACTTAATTAATCAAGTGAAATCATATCATGTAGAGCCCTGACCATAGATCCATCATCGTCAGCAAATTGGTGATGGTGAAACGAGTGCTCCACGGCAAAACCCAGAGGGCATACTTTTGAGTATGTGGAGGTAAATGGGCGAAAATATCCTTACGTCCTAATGAGGGAATTGGGGAAAGGTAAACACTAAACCTCTCAATCCTTCATTACTTGCACCGGGATAGATGTATCACGAATCTCCCGAAGATTGGGACAGATGCAGTACACATCTCCCAATAATATGCCGGATCGATGGAGATAAACACAAGATCTCACGATCGCGAAGAGAGTGCAGCACGCCACTGTAACTCTGATAGCGAAGTTGCCAGTATACCCTGGAAATCTATAATATAGCAGAGACACAAGATGTCATGCATGTAATCTCGCGCTGACCGAGATATGGGAGGTCTTGGTAGCCGGCTCTACCTTTGACCTTGTATGGAACCGATTTCGACTTCGCAATGGTCGGTTGGAGCATGAGCGGTATATCTCATCTCCTCAGGGCATAAGTGTGATTGTAAAATGTAATCAGCCGTCTAGCATGTTTGCTATAGGATTGAATACGGAAATTCATTGGCTGATGTTATACTTCTGATATGCAATGTTAGTTGATAAATGTTATTCATGTCTCTTTACATTCCTTGCAATTAGATGTATGGATTATGAATCTACCATAAGTAGATACAATGTTCTCCTTAAGAAAGGAGATTACCTTTCTCTGTTCATACAATGAATAATGCTGCTGTTCATATGTAAGTACTCCTGTTCAATTATAATATAATAATCTGCAATAACAATGTTTTGGCGGAGAGTTATATCTCCCGCTGGGACAATTTACAATTGTCTCACCCCCGTGGGATCCAACATTTTTAGGTGGACGCGGACAAAGAAGCAGAGATTCTTTTGCAGGAAAAGGAAAGCAGCAGCAATATCAGATACCGTAGTGATGACTCAGGTGGAGGCACTGGCTGTCAGGTTTTGTATAGTTAGTAGTCCTATGTGTCGTCTCTGTACTCTCAGGTCCTCGGAGTCAGTAGATAGTGCTTTTATCTTCGACTTGAGATTTTGGCTTGAATGCCTCGAGGTTTTATGTTGCTTATGTATAGTAGAGTAAAGCAACTGTTGTATGTAATCCTCGAGAAGAGATGTTACATGGTGTGTAACTACAAACAAGGATGTTCAAGTAATGTTATGGTTTTTGTTATAAGAGTTTCCTATGTTTGGATCTCTTTGCAAAAAGTTTTAATTTTTAGTGATTTTCAGTAATCCGCTGCTAATGATTCGCTTCCGCATTAGTTAATCTGGTGTTTTATAAGTTGGATGCCACAATAAGTAACTACTTAAATAACATGTTAATATATCATACTTTACTAGTCTAATTAATATAATTCTTGAGATTATATCCTACTCTAACCATAATATGGTTTAGACTAGTCATATAATAAAGAATTAACTATTCTAGTTTCAATAATGAACATTATATATAACTTAAAAATCAAAATGTCTACAATTTACATTACTTTCTACCTAAGTTAAATGTTATGATGATGGACTACAAATATGTAAACAGTTAACTCAATTAATGTTAATGTATAAAATATAGCATTGTCTAATATAATTATTGCATATTAATATACTATATAATAACAATATCTTGTTATCTTACAATATATAGAACATAGTCATTTCTCTTACATAAATAATATGATAATTTATAGAACCACTTACCCTCATACCCGCACCACATACCCGCTATTATTGAGGGTACAGGTATGTCGCGGGTCCATATTTTGTATTATGCAGGTCTAGAACTGGAACCGGATCTGCTAAATTAGATGGGTATGAGTATGGGTATGGCCAGACCCGCACCATACCCGCACCGTTTACACCCCTACCTTGCACATTAGGTAAACAAACTAAAACTTATTTTAAGAAAAAACAAATCCTTAACACATCTAGACCTCTTGAACTCACATATGAATTTATTTGGACCAATGAGAACACAATCTATAGGTGGAAAGAGATATTGCCTTGCAATTATTGATGATTATAGTAGATATACTTGGGTACATTTTCTTTCTAGAAAAAATGATACTATTGGAATATTTATTCATTTTTGTTCAAAAATTAAAAATCAACTTCAAAATAAAATTTGCACCATTAGGAGTGACATGGGAGAATTTGAAAACCATTCATTTGAAGATTTTTGCTCATCTAAAGGTTACACTCATAATTTTTCTGCACCACGCACCCTAAAACAAAACGGTTTAGTAGTTGAAAGAAAAAACCATTCTCTATAAGAAATGTCTAGAACCATGCTATTAGAACATGGCAAACCTAATTTTTTTTGGGGCTGAAGCCATTAATGCCACATGCTATGTTCAAAATAGGATTTCAATTCATCCATAACTTAAAAAGACTCATTATGAAATACTCTTCTATAAGAAACCAAGAGTAGATTACTTTCACACCTTTGGAACATCATGCTACATTTTAAACTAGAGATGATAAAGACAAATTTGATCCAAATTACAAAAAGGATTCTTCTTAGACAATTCAACCTCAAGTAAGGCCTATAGAATCTTTAATATTGTATCTAAAAGGGTAGAAGAATCAATTCATGTAACATTTCATGAAAATCAAACAAATAATGAAATAGAAAATGATATTCCACAACTATTTAAAGATTTAACCATATCACCGAAAGAAGATAATAATGTTGAAATTGAACAAAGTTAAAATCAAAATGAAGAACCTCATCAACCCATTCCAAGAGTAATAAAAGACCATCCACAAGCTAATAATTGGTGATCCTTTTGATAAAGTAAAAACTAGATCCTCTTTTCGAGATGTAGCTAACACAACTTTATATCCATCATTGAACCTAAAAAGGTTGATGAAGCTCTTAAAGATGATTATTGGATCATTGCTATGCAAGAAGAACTAGATCAATTTGCTAACAATGATGTATGAGATTTAATACCTAGACCTAAAGATAAAACCATTATTGGAACTAAATGGGTATTTTGTAACAAGTTAAATGAAGTTGGAGAAGTTGTTAGAAACAAAGCTAGATTGGTCGCTCAAGGGTACAATCAACAAGAAGGAATTGACTTTGATGAAACCTATGCTTCTGTCGCTAGACTTGAATCAATTCACATGCTATTAGCTCTAGCTGCACATAAAAATATCAAACTCTTTCAAATGGATGTTAAAAGTGCATTTTTTAAATGGAATAATTTAGGAGGAAGTATATGTTGCTCAACCTCCCAACTTTGAAGATTCAAAACATTATGATCATGTTTACAAATTAAAGAAAGCATTATATGGTCTAAAATAAGCCCCTAGAAATTGGAGTGAATGCTTAAAGAAATATCTTTTTGAAACTGATTTCTCTGTGGGAAAATCAGATCCTACATTATTTATAAAAGAATATGAATCATATTTTCTTATCATTCAAATATATGTTGATGATATTATTTTTGGCGCTTAAAATGAATCCCTTTGTACACAATTTAGTGATATTATGCAAAAGGAGTTTGAAATGAGTCTTGTGGGTGAGTTAACATTTTTCTTCGGTTTTCAAATTAAACAAACTCCACATGGTATTTTCCTCAACCAAGAAAAATATACAAAAGAACTATTGAAACGATTTAATATGGAAAATTGTAAGCATGCTTAATGGGCACCTCAAAAAAATTTGACAAAGATGAGATTGGAGAACCCATTGACAACTCCTTATATAGAGGTATGATTGGTAGTTTACTATACTTAACTACATCTCAATCAGATATTATGTTTGCCGTTGGATTGTACACATGTTTTCAATCGAATTCTATGAATTCTCATCTGGTCACTGTCAAAAGGATCTTATGATATTTAGTTGGTACATTAAACTATGGTATTTGGTACCTAAGAGATCAACCATTCGACCTTAAAGCATATACTGATGCCGACTATGCCGCATGTCGCCTTGATCGTAAAAGTACCAGTGGAGGTTGTTTCTTACTAAGAAAATTCTTTGTATCCTGGTTTAGTAAGAAACAAAATACTATTGCTTTATCCACCACTAAAGTAGAATATATGGCAGTCAGCTCGTATTCTGTACAAGTTTTATGGATGCAACAAGTTCTAAACGATTATGGTTTTTCATTATCTTCAACGCCAATTTTTTGGTGATAATACAAGTACAATCAACGTAGCTCATAATCCAATTTTACATAGTCATGCTAAACATATTGAATTAAGACATCATTTTCTTTAGGATCATATTGCTAAAAATAACATATGTCTTCATCATGTTGATACTGAAAATCAATTAGCTGATATTTTTACAAAACCCCTTAGCTTAGAACAATTCAGAATAATTAGAGATAAGTTAAATATCGTTCCTCTTGTAGATGTTTATTTTGATCTCTTTACGCAATAATTTTATCCAATATTGGCTCATGGATAAATTGCACATTATTTTTATATTAAGGGGGAGCATTCAACTAAGGGGGAGTATTCAACTAAGGGTTTTTTTTCCACCTTTTTGATTTCTTGAGTTTTCAACTAAGGGTTTTTTTTTGAACAAGAGCAGACTATGTGAGATATATGTAAGATATGTAAGCATCCTCATTATTATTCAATCTTGTTCTTTGAACAAGAGCAGACTATGTGAGATATATGTAAGCTCAATATCACATATTGACTCACATGTGCATGGCCACACATTTCTCAGTCTCGTTAATCAAGAGGCCTTGGATATCATACTCCCTTAGGAGGGACAAATCCCATCTCCATCACCCACATTTAGTCCCCATGTGTCATAGTCACCCAATCATCACCTTTATGACAACCCATGTTTCAAGATTGCATTTGATGATGTCAAAGCATACCAAACAACATGTGATGAACATAGTGATTTTAGGTATTAAAAACCACAACCATCACCATCACTATAAGATGTAATTCTAACTTATCCAGTTAAGGTTTCCATAGTCACTCTTATTGTGGGCCTGTCTGATACATTGTTCTCTAACATGTATCTATGCACTTGGTTTGATATTGCCATATCATGACTAATGAGATTCTATCATCCACCAACTCACACTCTGATCTTATGTGTTATTGTTGTCTATCTACCTTCCATAATAACAACCGATCAAGGACATAATGAGAATGTATATTGTTACACCCGATCTCATAATTTCCATTAATCTTGAGATTAGGGCATAAATTGAGGACTTAACGTAATACAAAGATCACCCTTAACTTTTTATTCTTTTCCAAACTCTTTGTTTTCTCGCATTGAACCACATAAACTAATTTTACAAGGGAATCTAAACATTGATTTCTCTAATCTGATTTTAGCAGTAAAAATGCATGTATGAACATTCATTATGTTTCTCATACTTTTAAGCACATAAGACTTGCTGATTCGCATATATTGCTAAAAGAGGAATAATGTTATACATCATCATTTACAACTCTCTCTTATTTCTTTACAAGGACCTAGAGTGACAAGGACCGATTGAACTTAACTATACTCAGACTTAACTCTTTTGGCAGATCTACTCTGATGCAATAAAATCTTCAATGTCCATGTGATTTCCCTAAAAATTTTGAGTAGAGGGGTGAGCCTGCTCACTCAGTGAATGAGTAAAACAATAATGCATTATAAATAACTAAATCAGACATTTATCATTATTAGATAATTTAAATAAAACAAGATAGTAAAATTCAAATTAAAAGACTAGATATTCAAAAACTTACTAATAACATTGAAGCCTACATCATTAGAAATAAACAAGTATGGATTATAATCCTCACTATATTCAATATTACATTTAAAGAACAACTACTGTGAAACTGAAATCAAATCTTTCTTAACTCTTCTTACTTATAAGAAACTCTTTAAAACTTATATTATCATATTTTAGCTTATGCCCTGATCATATGCAATGTACTCTACATATGAAGAATCGTAACAAAATACGATCTCACCGTACAAGACTTAGCTGACACACCCGAGAATGCTAAGCCTGACTACATCGCTGGTCTGTAATAGGAAAATGGTTCTCTGGCCTCGGCACATCTATGGGCCGTAAAATTGGACTCCTCCTCTATCCTGAGCACACAGGCGGAGAGTCAAGCCACCTATCGGCTTTTCTGTACTCTAGTGCCACCAGGATCTCTGGTTGATGTTGGACACTACACACTGTATTTTTAAGGAGACTTCCACTAGGGCTTCGTCCCCCCTGCCACCTGTTAGTACGATGCGACCCCCGTATACTGGACACTGCCAGAGTTAGGTCGTTTCATCCCTACAACGCAGACCTCTCATAGGGAATCTACGGTGTTTAGGGCTCTTAAGTCTATTATTTTATTTTTCTTGGAAAGCTCTTACTATATTGTATCTTTTCCCTTACTTATACTTGACTCTAGTATCTCTATGGTACCGTATCTATTTATTTGAAGATTATAATACAACATGTATATCATCCTTAACTTGGCAGAGCAGTATATTCAAACACTGTAATATACTGAGAAATCAACATACTATACATGTAGACAGACTGAAATACTTAAATAAACATAATGCATGTCCATTTGGCACTTATACACTAGAATCATGCAATTAAACATCTTAATATACTGATAAGAGCTAATTACTTGGCATACGAGTAATCGTCATTTGCACCCATAAATTATTTGCACTTTCTTGGAAAACGTGCACATCGACCCAAATCCTGGGTTATGCATCTCATACCGAGAACATGGTAATCAAAATGCTTAATTCATTGAACACCCTATCCTTGGGTTTCATTTACCTCATTCACTTATCACATGGCTCTCATAAGGATTTAATATGTCATAAACATCCACTAAATACAGATTGCTTTAAACAAGTCATATACAATCAACATATGTATGAAATTCTCGAATTGAGCTAAATTAGGGTTTTCCATGCCATTCATTGAGATATTATGGATCAAGAATGACACTGCATAAATTGAGTCTATGATGCCAAGAAAAACACTTCAAATGGATTTCACCATATTTATTCACAAATTTCCAACTTTCCACTCATATAGGGCTTCACCCTCTTTATGGAGATATCAAGAAAACACTATTTGCATCAAATGAAATCCAAAATAGTATCTGACATATATGTACTATGCATTCAGATAAACAATCATTCATAACCAAGGGGATCCAGATAAACAAATTTCTCTATTTAATTATATAGTAATTTCAGTCACAGACAAATTCCCTATATTTCAGTTTACTCTTATAACCTCTGCGAATACTTAGGGAATTCTCATTAGGATGCATTGTATACATTTCTAATATGATTTTATCATCTGAAATTCATCCAAACAGAGGAAGAATCCGTTTCATATCATTTTGTAACAACTTAGATCAAACACACAATTCAGGGTTTGCAGTCACATACTAAGCAATTAAAGATTAAGGACGATTTAACCAATTTTCATGAAATATACTATTTAAAGGAAGTTCCCACTCACCCTAAGGTCTGAAAACACCTTAAAAATGCAGCTCATCCATGAAAATCTTGATCTCATATGAAATCCCTAGCAATTCACCCGATTCTTCTTCCTTTCAACTTGAAAACCCTAGAATTGAAGATTAGGAGAGAAAGAGTGAGAAAAGGACTTGATTTGATATAATTTCGAATCCAATCAGGGGAGGGTCGGAATCTTGACATATGAGAGAATATTCACCATGAAACTATATCCAAACTAGCTAAACTTACATGATTTCATCATTCCTCGGACCGCAAAACCCTAGGTCAGCATCTCCATCACTTTCTCCTCTCAAACCCTAACTCTCCCTCTCTCTCTCTAGGATTTCATTTCTCTAGATTGAATCATGAATTATGAGATCTCCTTGTATGTTAGGTTGACCATATAGAGTAATTGAGCTGCTTGGGTCAATTGTACATTGACCCCTCACTATACTTTCTCTTATTTCATCTGAATTTTCTGTCATAAAAATATTACTGTAATTCATCTACTGATAAGGTCTAAACGCATCCAAAAATTATGAAAATTTTACATGTTGTTTATTATTGAGTTTCAGATCTGCAATTAAAATTTCAGATCATTTGGACTTACCAATAAATAAATAAAAATAAAATTATACACTGCTAAAAAGCACTCTGTCAGCAATAAATAAATTTGTATAGTTCGACCGAGAACCACGTTCAAAGAACATTCAAATATTCTGAATTTTTTCTCCAATATGAATGATTGTGTTATCCATATCATATCCAAAATTCAATTAAATAAAAATTTGTAGAAAATATGAAAAATCATTTACCACACTACTATCCTGATCAAATTCCATATTCATGTACTATCAAAACCCAATTTTTTTCCAATTAGGGTTTACATTTCTCAAACCCTAATTCTTTTAACTAAAATCATAGTTAGAGTTTATTATTAGGTTTGAAACATCACAATTGATCTACTATCATTAATCAAGTCTAAACGATGTTCAATCTAATCAAGCATGTAATCATTCAGGTAAACCCTAGTTTACCAATTAAGCACAAATGTGGTCATTACAATTCTCACCCCCTTACAAAGTTTTGTCCCCGAAACATAAATATGCAAACAAAGTATATTCAAAGTTTATTTTAAGCTTCTGAAATCTTATATGTCATTACATTCTTATATTTTATACTTGAATGTAGTTTTCAACGTTAAGTCCTTTATCTCTTTTCTAATCACAACATGTTAAAATAGTTCTCAATGATAACAAACAAATTCTCTATGCCGCAATCAATCATAGAATAGAGAGAGAAACAACCATTTCAATATTTTCATAATCTTGAGGTGTTACCTCAACATTTATAATCCGATCCAACTATCTCAATTCATACGGCTCAATATGTACTATTGTTATGTATTACCTCTAAGTCACAAAAGAGAGTTCACCATGTTCTTTTGAATTTTACTATTGTGCTACTCAAATAGCAAAATAGTCTTGAGTTAGAAGAATAGATTCAACAACAATTGTACAATACTGCTCATGACATCCCCATTGGATCATGGATGCATAAGGTGAACCATCACCATCACATTCCATACTATTCTCAAGTATAAACCGGCACATAATTCAAGGTGTAACCATTGGGTTATAGCATACTAGGGTTTCAACAATAGTAACAAAGTACTCCATGATTGTATTAGTCATTCAAGGACTATTCATACCCAATTACCATCACTTAGTTATATTAAAGCTAGGTATAACAAGCTATACCTCATTAGGGTTACATATCAATACAATATGGTTATCATCCCTTCTATTCATATGAGTGAATAGGTAAGACTACCTTATTTAGGGTAACCCTTCATTTGTTCCATCATTATTCAACCCATATCACCATACCACAATTGTACAATACTAAGATGGATTACTGGTATGAATGACTACAACTATCAGACACCTTTAATTAACATATTGCTTGCACATGTACACTGAAATCATACGTAGAACGAATTTCCATCCCTTAATATACCTTCAACAAATTATACTTCTAAAAACAAATTCACATATTACTAAAAGCCATTGTTTTCTCTTATCTCTCTCCTCATTCACTACTACTTACTTTTTGCTACTTATCCTTCTCATTTTAATCATGTAGATTAAACATTCCTAAAATTGAAACATATAAGGTACAAACAGATTATTCATCATTCTTGCTATCACTGCAAGAATTTATCTCATATCGCACTTCACTCATATTGTATTTCTCCTTTTGTTCAAAACACACTTGTTACATTTCAAATTTATATCTTACTCTTTACTCCGAATCATTTCCATATTGTTTATCTACCTTTCAGATTATCTATCTTTAAACCCTAGATTATTATCAGTGCTAGTTTACTTCTCATAGTGCAAATCTCATGATCTTGTTTTATAGAGATGCTAGTATTCAAGGTCAAATCACTAGTGACATCCCTTGAACTACTACAACTGTAAACATTCTAGGGTTTGGTCCTTATCAGTAGCATGACGTTATTGTGATGTGACTTTGCCCCCTTAATTTGAAATTCAAACTTTGGATCTCAGAAGTTTTACTAAAGTCATCCTTATCTTATCAGTTGAATTTCCTTTCTCTTACTTGGCCATTCAGATAGATTACATTCTCAATTACCCTGCTAGGGTTTCATCATCATATTGTGTGTCATTATTACATTCACTAGATGTCTCTACCATGGTGGTTATGCATCATATCTGATTCATTTTCTTATCACTTCATTCCCAAATTGCTCTCATTAAGGAAGATATGAAAGAGAAGATCATTTTGAGACTTAGAATTCTTATCTTCAAACATTCAATAATACATTTCTCATATGTAGGTTTAATTAATTATCAACAAGGATACTTGACTAATTAGCACTTTCTTGAATCTAGCAACCTCTTTCTTTTATAATCTATATTACTCCATTATATTTCAAACCCTTCTTTACTTTCCATAATCCCCTTACCATATACTACTATTCCACATGTCATCTTTAACTTCTAGTTTTCTCTTATGATCATGTTGCTTCTTTTATGTGTATGATCATGTATACCATGTTTCATATATTTCATTTTATCCTTCTACTAATGTGAAGTTGAAATTCTAAATCAATAATTTCTCTACAAGTATCACCTCATGTTTAATACATTACATATCCTTCATTTTAAATCAAACAACTCATGCATGGGTGAAACATAGTTTCTCTTTCAATCAAGTTTTTCCTTCCTGAATATAGTCTACCTTTGTATGACTTATTCATTTATTTAGCTACACTTTTGTTCTTCTTTTAGAAACTAGTTTTTTGTTCTACAGAGACTTAGAATCCAAAGGCAGTAAGGATGAATGTATTAAACTTATTAATAAAGGTATACATTCCATGCTCTCAATTATATAATAACCCTCATTCCTTAATCAAGCTCATTATTTTCAACATTTCTCTCTGTTTCAACTAAGTTTCTTATCCTAGTTTTATGATTTACATGCTCATCTAGTTCCCTTCACTTTAACTCTTCTAAAGACTCTTCACTTCTATGTACTTATTGTATACTTAACTCTTTTCTTCTATTTTTTCCTTTGCTTTGGAGTACATAAAACATTGTACTTGGTTATATAATCCATTCCTCATGATTGATTCTTACTATCTTGGCCCCTTACATACTTTTCTCATATCTTTTCCATATTTCATATTTAGAGTTCATATAATACTAATAATTAAACTTAATCTGAACCTTATGTCGTGTTCCTTTATTCCCAATTAAGAGTTTCTCATATGAGGCCCCAAAGTTGGATCTCAGATATCAGTTCCAACTAATTCTTAGTTATCCCATTCTTTCCCTTATACTTCAAAATCTAAGAGTATATACATTCATACTAGAATTTGGATCTAATCTATCCAGAATTTACTCTTGTTATGTTACTGATAGGAGTCATTATATCCCAGTAATGCATCCTGCCAGCTGGACCAGGCCAAACCTATAGTCCTAAAGCCAAGAGCTACTCATGTTTACTCAACTCCTATTCATCTCAAATGTGTGGAAGAAAAATTATCCACTTAGGAAAGCTCATTCAAAGATCATTTCTAGTCTACTTGATACAAAGAATGTAATCAATAAATGCTACAACTGCATAGTGTACAAAAAATCTTAAATTCCCATATATATTTCAAAATACTGAATATCTGAATTCAAACATATAAGAGCTTTTCTATTCATCTCCAATAAAACAACAATATGAAATGAAAGTTCTATCTCATTTTATATTTATGCCCTTAATTCATGTTACTTATCTTATTTCTAACCCTAATATTTCTAGGGTTCCTCTCTAGACCATCCTTCCACTGTATACTTGGCCAGGGTATACATGAAAGAATAAACAAAGTAGCTTGATACTGGTTGATCCAAGTACTCAGATACCGGGCCAAGATATCCAAATACTCAAATCCCCAGAGCTAACATCATAACATCTCCTATCTGCCACACTTATGACTCTAACTTACTAACTTAATGGTCCCTGACAACTCATCCTAAGCTCTGATACCAAGCTGTTACACCCCGATCTCACAATTTCCATTAATCATAAGATTAGAGCATAAATTGAGGATTTAACATAATACAAAGATCACCCTTGACTTTTTCTTCCTTTTCAAACTCTTTGTTTTCTCACATTGAACCACATAAACTAACTTTACAAGGGAATCTAAACATTGATTTCTCTAATCTAATTTCAGTAGTAAAAATGCATGTATGAACATTCATTATGTTTCTCATAGTTTTAAGCACATAAGACTTGCTGATTCACATATATTTCTAAAAGAGGAATAATGTTATACATCATCATTTACAACTCTCTCTTATTTCTTTACAAGGAACTAGAGTGACAAGGACCGACTGAACTTAACTGTACTCAGACTTAACTCTTGTGGCAGATCTACTCTGATGCAATAAAATCTTCAATGTCCATGTGATTTTCCTAAAATTTTTGAGTAGAGGGGTGAGCCTACTCGCTCAATGAATGAGTAAAACAATAACACAATATAAAGTACTGAATCAGACGATATTCAAAAACTTACCAATAACATTGAAGCCTACATCATTAGAAATAAATAAGTATGGAAATATAATCCTCACTATATTCAATATTACATTTAAAGAACAACTGCTGCGAAACTGAAATCAAATCTTTCTTAACTCTTCTTACGTATAAGAAACTCTTTAAAACTTATATTATCATATTTTAGCTTATTCCCTGATCATATGCAATGTACTCCTCATATGAAGAATCGTAACAAAATATGATCTCACCGTACAAGACTTAGCTGACACACCCGGGAATGCTAAGCCTGACTACATCGCTGGTCTGCAATAGGAAAATGACTCTCTAGCCTCGGCACACCTATGGGCCATTTTACTGGACTCCTCCTCTAACCTGAGCACACATGGGGAGAGTCAAGCCACATATTGGCTTTTCTGTACTCTAGTGCCACCAGGATCTCTGGTTGATGTTGGACACTACATACTGTATTTTTAAGGAGACTTCCACTAGGGGTTCATCCCCCGTACCACCTGTTAGTACGATCCGACCCCCATATACTGGACACTGCCAGAGTTAGGTCGTTTCATCCCTACGTCGCAGACCTATCATAGGGAATCTACGGTGTTCAGGGCTCTTAAGTCTATTATTTTATTTTTCTTGGAAATCTCTTACTATATTGTATCTTTTCCCTTACTTATACTTGAATCTAGTATCTCTATGGTACCGTGTCTATTTATTTGAAGATTATAACACAACATGTATATCATCCTTAACTTGGCAGAGCAGTATATTCAAACACTATAATATACTGAGAAATCAACATACTATACATGTAGGCAGACTGAAATACTTAAATAAACATAATGCATGTCCATTTGACACCTATACACTAGAATCATGCAATTAAACATCTTAATATACTGATAAGAGCTAATTACTTGGCATATGATTAATCATCATTTGCACCCATAAATTATTTGCACTTTCTTGGAAAATGTGTACATCGACCCAAATCTTGGGTTGTACATCTCATACTGAGAACATGGTAATCAAAATGCTTAATTCATTGAACACCCTATCCTTGGGTTTCATTTACCTCATTCACTTATCACATGGCTCTCATAAGGATTTAATATGTCATAAACATCCACTAAATATAGATTGCTTTAAACAAGTCATATACAATCAACATATGTATGAAATCCTCAAATTGAGCTAAATTAGGGTTTTCCATGCCATTCATTGAGATATTATGAATAAAGAATAACATTGCATAAATAGAGTCTATTATGCCAAGAAAAACACTTCAAATGGATTTCACCATATTTATTCACAAATGTCCAACTTTCCACTCATATAGGGCTTCACCCTTTTTACGAAGATATCAAGCAAACACTATTCACATCACATGAAATCCAAAACAGTATCTGACATATATGTACTACACATTTAGATAAACAATCATTCATAACCAAGGGGATCCAAATAAACAAATTTCTCTATTTAATTGTACATCAATTTCAGTCACAGACAAATTCCCTATATTTCATTTTACTCTTATAACCTCTGCGAATACTTAGGGAATTCTCATTAAGATATATTGTATACATTTCTAATATGATTTTATCATTTAAAATTCATCCAAATAGAGGAAGAATCCATTTCATATCATTTTGCAACAACTTAGATCAAACACACAATTCAGGGTTTGTAGTCACATACTAAGAAATTAAAGATTATGGATGATTTAACCAATTTTCATGTAATATACTATTTAAAGGAAGTTCCCACTCACCCTAATGTATGAAAACACCTTAAAAACGCAGCTCATCCCTAAAAATCTCGATCTCATATCAAATCCCTAGCAATTCACTCGATTCTTCTTTCTTTCAACTCGGAAACCCTAGAATTGAAGAGTAGGAGAGAAAGAGTGAGAAAAGGACTTGATTTGATATGATTTCGAATCCAATCAGGGGAGGGATGGAATCTTGACATCTGAGAGAAGATTCACATGAAACTATATCCAAACCAGCTAAACTTACATGATTTCATCATTCCTCAGAGCGCAAAACCCTAGGTGAGCATCTCCATCACTTTCTCATCTCAAACCCCAACTCTCCCTCTCTCTCTAGAATTTCATTTCTATGGTTTGAATCATGAACTATGAGAGCTCCTTGTATGTTATGTTGACCATATAGAGCAATTGAGCTGCTTGGGTCAATTGTACATTGACCCCTCACTATACTTTCTCTTATTTCAGCTGAATTTTTTGTCATAAAAATATTACTGTAATTCATCTACTGATAAGGTCTATACACATCCAAAAATTATGAAAATTTTACATCTCCAGTTAAAATTTCATATCATTTGGAGTTACCAATAAATAAGTAAAAATAAAACACTACACTACTAAAAAGCACTCTGTCAGCATTTTGGTCGAAGTATCGTTTGACCAATAACCACATTCAAAGAACACTCAAATATTTTGAAAATTTTCTCCAATATGAATGATTGAGTTGTCCATATCATATCCAAATTTCAATTAAATAAAAATTTGTAAAAAATATGAAAAATCATTTACCACACTGCTATCCTGATCAAATTCCATATTCATGTACTATCAAAACCCTAATTTTTGCTGATTAGGGTTTACATTTCTCAAACCCTAATTTTTCAAACTAAAATCATAGTTAGAGTTTCTTCTTAGGTTTGAAACATCACAATTGATCTACTATCATTAATCAAGTCTAAATGATGTTCAATATAAGCAAGCATGTAATCATTCAGGTAAACCCTAGTTTACCAATTAAGCACAAATGTGGTCATTACATATATATACTCTTGACTTCCGTATGATCTCATTCTTCCATGTAATGTACTTGAAGAGATACACCACTGAGTAATAACATTCTCTAGACATTTATTATGTTATTTCATTTTCTCAAAACTAAACACATAGAATAAATTTGAAGCTTGCCTTTATTATTAATCAAATCATCTACAAATTATGCCATTACAGTAATCACATGATTGCCTCTCTGGGCATATACACCAACAGAATCCCACTTGCACTTACAGTCAATCACCCATGAATCTTTTCCCAAGTGACGGGAATCTTCTTGATGATGTGTATATGACACAACCTAATGGTTTTATAAATCCAAATGATGCAAATCAAGTTTGTAAGCTACAAAGGTCAATCTATGGATTGAAGCTAGTATCTCGGAGCTAGAATCTTTGTTTTGATGAAATACTCAAAGAGTTTGTCTTTATTCAAATGAAGATAAACCTTGTGTGTACAAGAAGGTTAGTTCGATCATGGTTGTATTCCCCATATTATATGTGGATGACATACTATTGATGGGGAATGAAATCTCTACTTTACAAAACATAAAGACATGGCTTAGAAATACATACTTTATGAAATAATTGAGAGAAACATCCTAAATCCTTGGGATAAAGATCTATAGAGATAGATCAAGAAGGCTTCTTGGACTAAATCAGAGTACATACATCAACAAAGTGTTGAAGAGGTTCAACATGGAGAACTCAAAGAGAGGAAATATGCCCATACTACATGGAGTTACCATCTCTAAAGTTTAATGTCCCCATTCTTGTAAAGAAAGGGAGTGTGTGAGTATGATGATTCCATATGCATCTACAATTGGATCCATCATGTATGTGATGTTGTGCACCTGTCTCGATATCTCATATGCTTTGAGCATGAGGAGCAGATATCAGTCAGATCCAGGTGATGTTCACTAGACATCCGTCAAGAACATCCTGAACTACTTGAGAAGGACTAAGGATTAGTTCTTGATCTACAATGGAGAGGAAGAGTTTGTGGTAAAAGGTTACATCGATGCAAGCTTCCAAACTGACAAAGATGATTATAAATAACAATCAAGATTTGTGTTTTGCCTAAACAATAGAGCTGTAAGTTGGAAGAGTTTCAAGTAAGAAATAGTTGTCGGTTCTACAATAGAGGTTGAGTATATTACTGCATCGAATGCAGTAAAGGAGTTCGTATGGATCAAGAAGTTCATTTCAAAACTTGGGGTCATTCAAAGCATTAGTGACGCAATCGAGCTATATTGTGATAACAATGGAGACATTGCACAAGCCAAGGAACCCATATCACATCAACATTCCAAGCATATACAAAGGCAATTCCATCTCATACGAGAGATCATACAGTAAGGAGATGTAAAAATTTGTAGAGTACCAACTGAGAGAAACATTGTTGATCTGTTAACTAAAGCACTTTCGTAGAAGAAGCATGATCGTCATGTTAGGTCACTTGGGAAAAGATTCATGGGTGATTGACTGTAAGTGCAAGTGGGATTCTGTTGGTGTATATGCCCAGAGAGGCAATCATGTGATTACTGTAATGGCATAATTTGTAGATGATTTGATTAATAATAAAGGCAAGCTTCAAATTTATTCTATGTGTTTAGTTTTGAGAAAATGAAATAACATAATAAATGTCTAGAGAATGTTATTACTCAATGGTGTATCTCTTCAAGTACATTACATGGAAGAATGAGATCATACGGAAGTCAAGAGTATATACATGTAATGACCACATTTGTGCTTAATTGGTAAACTAGGGTTTACCTAAATGATTACATGCTTGCTTATATTGAACATCGTTTAGACTTGATTAATGATAGTAGATCAATTGTGATGTTTCAAACCTAAGAAGAAACTCTAACTATGATTTTAGTTTGAAAAATTAGGGTTTGAGAAATGTAAACCCTAATCAGCAAAAATTAGGGTTTTGATAGTACATGAATATGGAATTTGATCAGGATAGCAGTGTGGTAAATGATTTTTCATATTTTTTACAAATTTTTATTTAATTGAAATTTGGATATGATATGGACAACTCAATCATTCATATTGGAGAAAATTTTCAAAATATTTGAGTGTTCTTTGAATGTGGTTATTGGTCAAATGATACTTCGACCAAAATGCTGACAGAGTGCTTTTTAGTAGTGTAGTGTTTTATTTTTACTTATTTATTGGTAACTCCAAATGATATGAAATTTTAACTGGAGATGTAAATTTTCATAATTTTTGGATGTGTATAGACCTTATCAGTAGATGAATTACAGTAATATTTTTATGACAAAAAATTCAGCTGAAATAAGAGAAAGTATAGTGAGGGGTCAATGTACAATTGACCCAAGCAGCTCAATTGCTCTATATGGTCAACATAACATACAAGGAGCTCTCATAGTTCATGATTCAAACCATAGAAATGAAATTCTAGAGAGAGAGGGAGAGTTAGGGTTTGAGATGAGAAAGTGATGGAGATGCTCACCTAGGGTTTTGCGCTCTGAGGAATGATGAAATCATGTAAGTTTAGCTGGTTTGGATATAGTTTCATGTGAATCTTCTCTCAGATGTCAAGATTCCATCCCTCCCCTGATTGGATTCGAAATCATATCAAATCAAGTCCTTTTCTCACTCTTTCTCTCCTACTCTTCAATTCTAGGGTTTCCGAGTTGAAAGGAAGAAGAATCGAGTGAATTGCTAGGGATTTGATATGAGATCGAGATTTTTAGGGATGAGCTGCGTTTTTAAGGTGTTTTCATACATTAGGGTGAGTGGGAATTTCCTTTAAATAGTATATTACATGAAAATTGGTTAAATCATCCATAATCTTTAATTTCTTAGTATGTGACTACAAACCCTGAATTGTGTGTTTGATCTAAGTTGTTGCAAAATGATATGAAACGGATTCTTCCTCTATTTGGAGCTCCAAGGGTCTATGCTAGTTATCCGCATATGAATTATGTCCACCCTGTACTGCCTTCAACTACTGTTGAATCAATTTGATCTTTTCTGTCGTCTGTTGTACAAGCTCAGGAGCTAGAAGTTCGTAATCATTGGTTTCATACCAACACAATAGAGTTTTGTAACATCTCTTATACAACACCTCATAAGGTTCCATGTGATACTTCGCTGATAAATATCATTATAAGCAAACTCTATCAAACTGAGGTGGAAGTCCCAACTACTGAGAAATTGTAACACATAAGCTCTCAACAAATCCTCTAAGGTTTGTATGGTCCTCTCAGATTGACCATTTTTCTATGGGTGGAAGGTAGTGCTAAACCTCAACTGCGTACCCAATGCTGTATGCAAGCACTCCTAAAAGAGGCTCATAAATTGAGGTCCTCTATCTGAAATGATAGTACCTAGGATACTGTGCAAGCGAATGATCTCATCAACATATATCTTAGCAAGTTTCTCTATTATATACACCATCTTCACAGGAAAAAAGTGTGTTGACTTGGTCAACCTGTTAATGATCACCCAAATGGAATCATGGCCCTTGGATGTCCTAGGTAGACCAACCACAAAGTTCATCATCACATGATCCCACTTCCACTGTGGTAGAGTAGCGGTTATAATGTGCCTGCATATTTCTGATGTTCTGCTTTAATCTGCTGATACACTGTGCACTTGGCCACAAACTTAGACACATCACACTTCAAGCCAGGCCACCAATATAGATCTTTTAGATTATGGTATATCTTAGTGCATAGCATACATTGAAGAGTGAGCCTCTTTCAAAACTATCTTCCTCAAGTTGTCAACACTAGGAACCACGACTCTATTATAGTAACATACCATCCCATCATCTTCCTTATAAAAGCCATAACGCTTCTTGTTGACCTACTCTGATTGTATTTGTTGTATCACATTATCAACTTGTTGTGCCTCCCTGATTTTCTCCCTCAACGTGTGATTCACTTGCACCTGTGCCAAAAACCAAGCTAATAGGGAAACCTCTAGCTTCATGTTCATCTGACATAAGGAGACAAACATGTCTCACTTATGACACACCAAGGAACACAACTGTGCTTTGTCTGCCGAAGATGACGAAGAAGAATTTTTACTCAAACCATATGCCACGACATTTTCCTTTCTGGGATGATAATCAATCATGTAATCATAATCCTTGATTAGCTCCATCCATCGTCTCTGCCACACGTTCAACTCCTGTTGTGAAAAGATATACTTCATGTTCTTATGATCTGTGAATATCTGACACTTCTCACCGTAAAGGTAGTACCTCTAGATCTTCAAGGCATGGACCACTATATCTAGATCTAGATCAAGCATTGGGTAGTTCTCCTCGTGTTTATTAATCTGTCACAAATAAAAAGAAATCATGTTCTTGTCCTGCATCAACACACAACCCAAACCACTCCTTGACGCATCACAAAAAACTATGTATCCTTTCCCTTGCATAGATAGAACTAACACCGGTGCACTAGTCACTTTATCCTTTAACAATTGGAAAGCACACTGACACCTATCATCCCAGGTGAAAGGATCATATTTCCTTGTCAGCTTCGTTAGGGGTAACACTCCTGAACTGAAGTTCTAGATGAACCTCCTCTAGTATCCTGCCAAACCTAGAAAACTATAAAATTCTGTCACCGCCTTCAACTTCTCCCACTCTATCACAAATTCCACTTTCTCGGGAAACATATATCACATGTCCTAGGAAGGACACCTCCTTTAGCTAAAACTCACACTTGCTGAACTTTGCATACAACTAGTGATGTCTCAATGTGGTCAATGCATCACGTAGATGTTGCTCATGTTGCTAGTTGTCTCTTGAGTAGAACAAGTTATCATCTATGAAGACCACCACAAATTGATCAAGAAATGGTCAGAACACCCCGTTCATCAAGTCCATGAATGCTGCCGGTGCATTGGTTATCCTAAATGGCATAACCACGAACTCATAATGACCACACCTCATCCTAAAAGTTTTCTTTGGTATGTCATCCACCTTGATCCACAACTGATGATACCCTAATCTCAGGTCAATCTTGGAAAACACCGCAACACCTCGTAGCTAGTCAAACAAGTCATCTATCATCCGCAAGGGATACTTGTTCTTTATCATCACCTTATTCAGTTGTCTGTAGTCTATGCACTTCTCATTGATCCGTCTTTATTCCTTACGAATAGAACTGGAGCACCCCATGGTGATGTACTCAGCCTAATAAAACCTTTGTCTCTTCTGGTGCCATCCTATACGGTGCCTGAGCTATCGACTGGATACCCAGGGCTAGATTGACCTCAAAATAAATCTCTTGATGTGGGGAACACCTGGAAACTCCTCTAGAAACATGTCCTCAAACTCACATACCACTTGCACCTCATGAATACTAGGACTCCTTGCCTTAGTATCCATCACATGTGTCGAAAACACCTCACAACCCTACCTCACTAGCTTTTCCATCACCATCGCCGACACCAGACATGTAGGAATAATCTTCCTATCTCCTTGGAAGATCCACACCTCATCACCATGTCAAAACATCACCACCTTGGTACTACAGTCCAAGACCACCTGATACTTCTCTAAGGTATCCATTCCAAGGATCACATCAAATTCATGCATGTCAAGTGGTAGGAGATCCACTTGAATGCTATGTCTTGAAAAGGAAAGGACTGGAAGGACACACTTCCTACAACTCTACGGAACCGACCAATGGAGTTTCTAAATGAAGTCTATCACATTTACACCTAACATGCAAAGATCTACTAGCAATAACCTCATGAGTGATAAAAGAGTGGGTCACACCCCGATCAACCAAAATAGACATAAGGCAAGAAGAAGATAAATTAGAATGAAATAACTCCATCTGACATGTCACTACTTGCGGGTTGACCACTCCTTCTGACTGACTCATGGAATATAATCTAGTTGTCACATGCTGGCATACCTGTCCTCTGCTGGAATGTCTTGAAGAACCAGCTTGTGATGCCTGTCCACTTCCTTGTCCTCCTCCACTGCTATAGTGCTGTCTCTGGGAGTCCTACTGACTCTGCCTCAGCTGCTGGGTCACCTCATCATCCTTCATGGGACAAAACTACTTGGTATGCCCAACCTGACCACACTTGTAGCACGTTCTTCTCTCATACCATGGTCTCGACGACCCTGAAACTGATACCGAAATTGTGCAGGGGGCTCCTAGTGATGGAAAGTTGTATCCTCTGCTTTTATTGGGTGACCATTGAGTATGTGCATTGGACTTTTGTGGGGTTGGCGGTGCAGAAAACCTAGACTTCTTAAAGGCTCCTGACAATTTCCCTTTATAATGCACATCTCTTCTTGGCACTCTTCTCCTATTTCTCACCCATTGATTGTTCAATCCTCTTGATATACTCCACAAATGTCACAAAATTCTCATGGTTCTCCAAAGCATCCATTGGGGTAGATAGCTCAACATTCAACCCCTTCTCAAAATGCCTAATTCTCTCCTCATCTGTCACCACCATATGAGGACAGAACCTCAACAACTCCATGAATCTTTCCTCATATTCATTGATCGTCATGGGTCCTTGCCTGATCTTCTCAAATTGAGAGATCTTGTCATCAAGATAGGTACGTGGGAAGTACCTACTAAAATACTCCTGTATGAAATCATCCCAACTGATATCAACACCTAGTCATTTCTCCTCCTCAATGGCCCACCAATGGATAACACTTCCTTTTAGAAGGTACAATGCATGCTTCACCTTATCAGCCTAAGAAATGATAAGGATCTTAAAGGCCTTCTGTTACAACCCCAATTTTGGGTTCATTTGCTGAGAAATGTAATTTCTCATATTAAAGATAAATGAACAAATAATGATGTCTTTGATTGAATATATGAATTTCATTAACAATAGCCTTGCTGGTTGTTTTGTGGGCTTTATTGGCTATTGGGCCCAATAATAATGAAAAAGACAAAGGAAACTCCATCTTTTAATGAGAAAATAAGAAATGGAGAAAAGAAAGATGTAGGAACATCTAGAAGGCAAATGAATATAATCCAAAGGTGGATTTCATGCCTTTTGGGTTCCTTGGGTCCCAAGGAGTCTAAAGTTGCAAAGATAATGCAAAGAGAAAAGAAAAGACCAATGATATATTTCTTTGTTAAGAAAGAAATTGAAAAACAACGATAAAATGTGGAAAATAAGTGGAAAGAGGTATAATTGAGTTATCCTTGGTGGATTTTCGTATCCAAAGGATTCCTAATATTAAAAGGAATACCAATGAGGAAAATAAAAGAGAGATAAAGAGAAATCCTTAAAAAGAGATATTTTAATAAAGAAAGATAATAAGAAAAAGGATGAAAGATAAGGAAAGAGGCTAAAGAAATATTCCCATGAGGGGATTTCGAGCCATTAAGGTTCCTTGAGGTTCAAAGAACTTAGAATAATAATTTAATAGCAAGGGAAAGAGAAAATATGTGAGAAATATAAATAATTAAGTGATATCATGCAACTTAAGTAAAGGCACGTTTTCTTGAAGATAATGAGCTCAAATTTGGCATAAAGGTAGATTAAGTCATTATTATGTTTCCCTAAAAAATTTGGATTATTTGGATAATCGGTCTGAGAGTTATAATTTTTACAAAAACTCATAAAGTGGAAAGGGTAAAGGATATATATATTAAATGTCACAATTGTTTCCATATCTTGTTGAGCGCGTGGCATGACATCCATTAGATCTAAGATCCAACGGTGGCTACATTCTCTCCTACCTCGGGTAGGAAAAGGAAGGGAGAACAATTACGTGAGCTTTGTGGTTCCAATTTCCTCTCCACATAGTTAATGTGCGAAGTAGGAAACTTTTCCTTTGGCTTCGGGAGCCTTTTTCGCACCTAATCGACCCCAGATTTGGGGCCTGCCATGGTCTGGGAAAGATTCCCCTAGACCACGGGGAAACCACAGGTGGTTTTCCTCTATATAAGGAGGGACCTCGCGCCGTGTGCATTACCTCTATATACTCCATCGAGTTCGTGAAGGGGGACCATATCGTCCAGAGCAACCAATTGCAAGAGGGGCGCTCAACCTACTCCACGAACAACCATGTACCTTGCCAGAGGAGAGCTTCTCCATCCCGATGATTCAGGCTAGCAGCAAGCCAACCGAGACCATGGCTGACTCTGGTAGGGTGCGACGGAGGTGTATCCTTCTTCACCGGCGGATGAGGGAGCCAGATGCTCCGGGTCAACTCTCCAGTTGACCAACCAGGAACCTGGATCGCGAGCTTGAAGACGACCAGGGGGAGAATTACTCCCCTGACCTCACGTCCCTGTTAAGAGAAATGTCCTTTAAGGTAATCTCACAATTAACAAGCACATTGCCCACCGCTTTGCTTTTAATCCAATAAACCCACGTGGTCATTTCTGATTGGTCGAAAGATGAGTTATTTTGTAAAATATGTATCTAATGATAGAAATATCGGATGAAGGTGATCCATACATGAAAGTTGATCAGAAAAACGTGAAGAATCCAATAAAAATATAATTGGAACCTGATATTGCTTGCAATTTCAAAAGTACACCAAGTTATCACCTTTGATGTTATTATGGTAAAACCCTAATGTTGATATGTAACATAGATTTAATGACCCTTTTTGGGTTAATTTGGTTTGGAACCCTAATTCTGAGAAATATTAACCTATTAAGAATAAAAGGGAGAGTTAATTTTGAAAAAGGTAGTTTCATGCTTGTTTTAGGGTTTTATGCACATGATTATGTTTAGAAACCCTAATTTGGGAAAATATGGGTTTTAATGGGTTAAATCTGAAAATATAATTATAGAACCGAGTTGTAATGGTTCTAATATATTTCGAGTATAAAAGTTCCTAATTGTGGATAAATACCCTTAATGTAGAAAATAGGGTTTTCTAGTGGATAAAAGGTAGAATTAATAATAAATAACGTTCATATTTGGATTAGATCATAATGAACTCTAAGTTGTTAATCTGGAAGGAACCTAAGATGATAAAAAGTCTCTAATGTGAATATGTGAGTAATTAGGGTTTTGCACTTAGAACTATTGTTCTAGGGTATAAATGAGGAAAGTTGTAAAAATATCAAAAGAACCCTAATGAAACCCTAATTTGGATTAGAAACCCTAGAAGGTGAATCCAAGTCAATTAAATAGATATATTATTGGTAAAGTGTAGTAAATAGATTACATATGCTTTTAGGAATTCTGAGATTGTTGAACTGCTTCTTGGATTACTTGCTTTCTTGGAATTGTTATTAGCTTATTAAATCTGCAAATCAGGTATGTGGTTAATTATGGTTAATCACATTAGTTTCCTGAGGGTTTTCCGAATGTTTCCTCGCATTAAATACAAGCTAAACAGTTGGATGTTCATACTTGAAAAAATTATAAAGTCACTATGGTTATCACAATTATAAAGAAGTGTGTATTCTCGCACCTACATGCTACCCTAATGGATGATGCCAAAGGTCAAGCCCCCAGGAGGGTAGACCCATGGGCACCATGAGTGGTGACCCCAGGCACCAAGCTCGGGAATGAGAAGGTGGCCTATGATATTGCATGACTAGAGGGTACCATGAGTGGTGACCCCCTAGGCACCAAGCTCGGGATTGAGAAGGTGGCCTTAAGTCATTGGCAAAAGAAACCCTAAGGTGGGTATGCCAGGGTTAGGGCAAAAGCGGTGGAGAATGTCATACTAAAAAGTGTAAATTAGCTTGTTAATTAACTTGATTGTGATAATTAGATTGTTATCCATATGTGCAAACTTGTAGTTGTCCCCACATACCGGCATATTCCGATATGCTGACCGACATTTTGTTTGTCGGCTTTTTAGGTACAAGCTTGAAAAGGACAAATAGTAAAGTGGCATATGTGAAATTAATTAAGAGTTAAAGTACAAAGGAGGATTAGTTAGAGTAGACTCCTGATGCAGATAGATGTAGATATCCTAGTTTTGAAAAAGGTATGCAAAGTTTTATTTTATACCAGTTTTCAGTTTAGTTGGTAAAATTTGTTAATTGTTATTGATTATTTTCCGAACCTTTGATATTGTTAATTGGATAACGACACCGACCTGTTGGTCTCCCTTAATTGGGGGTTATCGGGAGGTGGGGTCGTTACACCTTCTTCAGCTCTGTTAACCATAGATCTGTATATGCTGGATCCATTGTACCAACGTACTCCACATTTCGAACATGCCTCAACCTCTCGTAGGTCTTCCTAGTGCTCAAAGATTCTGCATGGGAAATAGCTTCCCTAGACTAGGGGATAGGCATTCTATTCACCATATACATCCTTATCACCATGAACCGTCCAAAGACGGACTGGAAAGCTGGATTTTCCATCATAGCCAGGTCAAACTGGGACATTCAAGGCACCCTTCCATCAACATCCTACCTCCTTGCACCTCCACCTGGTGTAGCAACACCATTGCCAACAATGTGTTCTTCATGTTCTCTAGCCATCTTTTTGACACTTCTTCTTCTTCTTCCACATAAGAAGAAGTGACCATAAGATAAACTGGATGGCACTAGAACAGACACAACCAGAGTCCTATGTCCATGTAGACTCAACAAACCTAAATCTCTGATACCAACCACACTGTGACACCCCAATATGCCACAAGCAAGATAAATCAAAACCAAACTACAAAACTAAAACTAAACATCTAGGTTACTATAAAACACAAAAGATTGAAAACAATTTCAACAAACCATAGGAGTCACAACATATTGCACATGAGTCCACAAAAGCCACTTGTATTACATATCACCTGCCCAAAACATTGTACAAGATATTGTTCACTGGCTCTCAAGCCACATCCTATACACATCATAACTTGTTCATATACATATATTCCATCTCTATACAACAACAAGCATAAAGCTAAAACCTCGTATTGATACATAAAACAAAAACCTCCCTAAGGACTTGAGTGTACATGGATGACACATAGGACTCTACTTCTACACACAAGCAACATGTCCAAACTTTCCACAGTTATTGGTCCTCTTACTGTTCAACACCAACAACACGATCTCTACTACCTCATGCTCAACCACCTAAAAGATGTGTAACCCACAGAGTGAGACCAAACGTCCCAGCGAGAGATATAACTCTCTACCAACTTTGATTAAAAGCACAAATAAGCTAAGTAGGTAAATGACATACCAAGCAGGTAGATAGCATGCCACACATGTTGAGTAGATTCAAATAAATGATAAGTAATCAACATATAAAGCAGATTAAACAAGATTACATAGTTACTATTGAGCAATAGATCAATTTATATTCTAGAAAAATATGAAGAACATGTATATCAGTTTATTTCTCTTATCGTCTTATAATTCAAGAAATAAGTGAAAGGATAAGGCAAAGGGCTTCAACCGATGTTATTCATATTTGACCCATACAAAAATACTACACGGTTGTATTACATATTTAATTAATGCCCTAAGGATTTGAGTCGTACCACCCAAATCCAACTGACCACAACTAAGTCAAAATCGGTGCCATACAAGGTCAAATGGAAGAGTCGGAACCCACAACCTCTCCACACCTCTTGGTCAACACAAGAGAAAACATCATAGAGACATAGCAGGCAACTGCAAAAGGTGACATATAGTCAATAGAAGGATTGACTTACCCATGACCGTCCTTATATAAAAACCTAGTCCACCTTGGTACAGGTAATGATGCTAGAAAAACAGGCTCACACATGGCCGTTCTTAGAAGAAGGAGTGGCTCATGCATGGACATCCATATCACAAGGAGTTCCACTCATGCATGGCCGTCTCACACAACCTATAATTGTAAACGCAAATTACTCAACTTGCACCCTCATATATTAAAAATATGCACTCCAAGTTATATTCATTTTACCAATCTGACAATTAGAGATGACACTAGAAAGGATCTATGGCATAGGGAACCTACATGATTAGGGTTCCACTTTATTAGTTAGCCAATTGGGGGACTTTTAGCATCAATCAAGTTACAACATATAAATCCAAAACATGTTCTATAAAGATAAGGGATATAATACAACCCCAGAAGATAGATAATGTATTAGGTGTGAACTAGTCACACTATCACCACATGATACTTGTAGCACTTCCATTCATAAGGCCATCACCAAATGTCTCATCACTATGGGATGTAAATCCCTTGATCATAGAACTTGAGGATATCACCTCCCAATAGGCATCAAACCATCGCCAGGTCATTGGATCCATCATATCAATATGATATCATCATGTCTCATCATGACTCATAGCCATTTCCCCTGTGTCACATGATCACCATCATAATATTCACAATTATGATATTCAAAACCATACCACCTGTAAGATTAGGGATTTATAATAAGAGAGAGAAGTAAAAAACAATGCATTACTCAACATTAGGGTTAGGATTACCATCCATAGCTGACTATGGTTTTGTGGCTAAGTTTCAACTCTGAACCCTAGGTATGACATCTCCCAAAATCTTGGAACATCTTATCATTAAGGAACATGCTTAGAGTTGATTAGGCATCCAAGAAAACATCATCATACATGGGTTGTTACTTAGTTTTCATGCTTATCTATCAATCATATGATTGTGTATATATGACTGCCATTCACTATATAAGACTGTCACGACCATGAACATAAGTGGTGTCGCAACCCCCATCTAGGTAGGTGTCGTTCCCGTGACACAAAGGGTCTTGACTACCATGCTACCTGGTGTATCGACCGCGATAAAAGATGGTCACACCTACTATCAAATGCATGACATTCCAGCCATCAATAACATGTCTCGACCATCCTTGAAACTAGTATTTCGACCGCCCAACACAACCCATGTCGCGACCTCAACTCAAGGAAGCGTCTCAACCAGAATTAAGCAGATGTCTTGACCCACATAGAGGCAAGTGTCATGATTATCATTGGGCAGGATGTCGTGAACGTAACCAAGTCATATGTCTTGACCAAAACCTCAAATAGTAAGGTGTTACGACCCAAACCAAAACAAGATGTAGTGACCGTTATTGGTCAAGATACCATCAAGGCATCAAGCCCACATCAAACCAAGAGTAACCAAGGTCAAAATAAAAGCAAGCCACGACCAAAATAGAAGAGAACAACAAGAAAAGCCACCATCCTCAAGAAGGAAAACATCACCCAAAATTTGGTTATCAAAACCCTAACATAAGTGCCATGAAATCACCATGAAAGGGACCTCATGCAAGAGAGAGAAAGCTATGTTTAACACTTTTAGAAAAGAACCTAAACTCCATGGAACATTAAGAAACATAAGCATCATGCATGTGAGAAAAACAATGACTAAAGGGTGAGAGCAAACCACCATTCACAAGGATCACCAAAAACCAAGTACCAAAACTAGGCTTTCAGATTTCTTTCAAACCTAGCATGGCTTTAGCATCAAACTAGTTCTAGAGCTTAGCATCATCCACTAGCAGGTTAAGGAAACGTTTTAGAGGGAGAGAACAACAACATGCATTTATGAAATGTGAATAATCGAGAGGGTTAAGGGTTATGTCACCCGCCTTAAGGAAGATCACTCCAAGGATTGTAAGCTCCAAGCACATGATCACCAAGGGGAAAAGAAGCTCCAACAAAGCTCCACTCTTGGCCACAAAGCACCTCAAGAGGGAGAAGACATCATGGTAAAAGATGGCATAAGGAAAGGGCAAGAAAGAACCCTAGACCGATCCAAAGAAAGAAGGAGACGAGAGGGGAGAAACTCCCTCTCACTTGGGTGTTGCCTTGTCAAAACATGGTCTATTACCCTTGTGATGAGGAGCTCTCTTCTCAATAACGGCCATCATGATAAAACATAGACTAAGGCAAAGGAAAAAGAAGAATATGGGGTAGGGAATCCAAGGAAAATGTAGCAAAGGAAAGGCATATACTTACCAAAGTAGAAGATGAGAAAAGATCACTGCAAGCACCATATACAGGGAAAGTCTGACCACCTAGAGCTCCAAATAGTTCTTCTTATTCCTCAAGGATCCAAGGATGACCAAGAAAGATGGGAGGAAGAAGATGGATGAAAAGGGTCACTTGCATGAAGAGGTAAGGGTATAGTAAAAGAGGAGGGAAGTAGGGTGAAGGATGAGGTGTGAACAAGAGAGGGATCCAAAGGGACACTTGTCCACCCAAGAAACATGCAACCACTTAGAACACACATGCACAAGGTGTTGATACAACCTATGCTAGGTCTCGACCTACTTGAGTCACCCCCAACATAGTATCAGTTGCACCATCCCAAAAGGGGTAGAGACAAACCAAACCACACATCCTGTTCAAGACAAGGGTTCACTACACCTATTAGGTCGAGACACTAAAAGACAAACTGTCTCAACCTCAAGAAGACATCCAAGGTCAAAACCAACATGCCCAAGAAAAGTGTCTAGGTCGAGACACACCTAGGCTGTGACATAGGTTGCTACACCCATACATGTACACATGGTTGAAACACATCAAGCCTTAAAAACCCTAATCACTACAAGTGATGCCAACACTCATCCAAGGCTCAAACAAGGCACCCCAAGGCATCAAGTTCTCTTTTATGAAGCCAAGAGAGAGAAGGGACACTCTTGATGTGGTAAATTGAAAGATAACCCTCACAATGGGGTAAATTGCAATTTGACCGAAAACAAGTACAAAAAGCACAAACATCATCCAAACAAGCTCAAACTAGAAACTTAAGCTCTCCACAAGATCTAGGATCATCTCAAAGGACTAGATCAAGATTATAAGCACTTAAGCAAAAAAAGGGTTAACCCAAAACATAGGTCAGGGGTCTTATAGTGGAGGCCCAAACTCAACCAGTGTTTGTATGTAAAATGGATCTACACACTTACTTAAGCAAAACAAACTGGGTTAACCCAAAACACAAGTCACGAGTCTTACTGTGGATGCCCAAACTCAATCAGTGTTTGTATGTAAAATGGACAATGTAAGAAGCACTAACCCAAGGAATTTTGCTTAGTAACAAGCCAGACAAAAATTTCCTACCTTTTATATCGTCAAAGATAAAGTGCTTCTTTGGTAAGAGTTGGTTCCAATGAAATTGATAATCGATGGGTTGTTCCTCACAATCATTTCTTACTAGAAAAATATAATTGTTACATAAATGTTGAAATATATTCTTCACTTAAAGTAGTAAAGTACTTATATAAGTACATATACAAAAGACATGATCATGTATCATTCCAACTAGGTGACAAGCAGTCTAAAAATAGGCATGATAAAATTACTAAATTTGTTTCTAAAAGATGGGTATCCCCACAAGAAGAAACATGGAAAATCTTATCAATTTCCCAGGAATGAAATACATCCATAAGTAATATCTTTGTAGCTTCATTTGGAGGACAAGCACAATGTTACATTCCATGAAAATATGGATTTGTCAACTATTCTACAAAATGAACATTTCTCCAAAACAATACTTACTGAATATTTTAGAACATCTACAGATGAATAAGCTCATAAGTACCTACATAAGGAATTTTGTGAGCATTATGTATGGGATAAAAATTATAAATGCCAGAATGAAAGAAAGCAAAAAAATTCTATTGGAAGAGTCATTTTTTGAAAGACCCACTAAGGGTGAGTGATACTATATGTGTTGTTTACTAAATCATGTCAAAGGTGCTAAATCATTTTCCTAATTAAGGATTGTAAATGGAATTCAATATGATACATTTTAAGAGGCTGTTGAGAAATTTGGATTATTGGAAGTTGATAATAACTTTGAATAATATCTTGATGAAGTTCTTCTATTTCAAATTCCCTCTGGATGTTGACAATTATTTTCTATTATAATAGTCTATTGTTCATCGATTAACCCATAGCTCTATGTGAGAAGATCAAAGATTAGATGAGTGAAAACTTTTATTATGCATGCAAAGGTGATTGGAACAAATCCTATAATAATGCACTAAAGGGCATTAACATGTGCCTTGAATCAATGGGAAAAACTTTATTAAACTTCAAGTTACCATTGATAGTTGAAGATGAACATGAAAAGATATACAAAGAGGTAAAAGAAGAACTAAGAATTGTGGTATCTAATGAAGATGTTCAAGAAATTTCACAATTAAATTATGACCGCCTATAGAATTGTTATAGACCATATAAATAGTGGATAACAAAGAATATTTTTTGTTGATGGTCCACGAGGAATAGGTAAAACATTCTTATATCATGCTTTACTTGATAAAGTAAGATTTAATGGACATATAGAACTTGCAACTGCATCATCTGATGTGGCAACATCTTTATTACCTTTTGGTCAGACTACATATTCAAGATTTAAATTACTATTAAATTGTGAAGATCAAAACATATGTAATGTTTCAAAGAAAAGTAGTTTGGGTGAGCTTCTTTGAAGAACTAAGCTTATAGTTTGAGATGAAGTATCAATGGCAAAAACAATCAATTGAATCATTGGATCTATTACTGCAAGACATGACAAGTAAAATGACGCCTTTTGGTGGCGATTTTAAAGAAATTCTACCTATTGTATCATGAGGAGTAAAAGAGAAAACTATTGATGTAAGCTTTGTAGAGTCAAAGTTGTGGATACATGTAGAAAAGTTACAAATCAAAGAAAATATGAGGAAAACATCAAGTCCATATTTTGGTAAGTATATACTTCATATAGGAAAAAGAAAAAGGAACCTATCGTTCATGATCAAATTGAGGTTCCCAAATGCACATGATCCCATTTACTGTCGAAACATATTCAAAATATGAATTGATACATGTAATATTTCCTAAACTTACAAATGATGGAGGTGACATCTATTCTTTGACAAACCATGAAAATTTGTGTTGGTATGTATGCCCAGATACCAATCATATGATGATTTTAATGGCATAACTTGAATAAGGGTTACCATAAAGGTGATGCTCGAGTGCACTGTAAGACATCGGGATGACTGTGAGTGATGTAGATGGGATTTGCCCCTCCTATAGGAGTATGATATCCTAGGCCTCTTGATAAGAGAGATTGAGAAATGCATGGTGACATGCATGTGAGTGAATATGTGATATTGAGCTTACATATATCTTAGACAATTTTCTCTGGTTTAAGGAACATAGATTGAATGTTGAAGAGGATGACTATTCCATGTCTCAAGTTCAATATGGATACCAGTGACAAAGGAACTATACAAACACTATAACAACAAACACATATTTTAGGTTGAATTTGTTCTCCAACTTTTCAATTACTTGGGTAACAATGATGTGTTACTAGATACCACTCTTTGCTTGTGATGTCATAAACCGGTTATGGACATTAACTGCTAATGTAAATTGGAGCCTATAGGGTCACACACATAGGATACACTTGGAATATGAGTTTATTCATGAATAATATTAATTTGATTACTAAAAGTGTTTAGGTATTGAATTCAAACAACAATTAATTGACTTGACTCTGAACTGACCGGTTCAAATGCTGAACTAAAAGATTGGAGTGTCAAGTTGATTGGAAATTGCATTGGTTGAATTCTAGATGTATCAAGGCATGAAGCAACCGGTTCATTGAGTGAACCAATCGACTCAGGGTCATGAGATGATCAACTCAGGGTCGTGAGATAACCACCTCATGAGATGAGATGCCCAATTCATGGATCAATTCGATTGCATCAAGGATTTGTGCTGACATAATGTTTTGCATTAATTGGATTAGAATTGTGAATACAATTATGATTGGGAAACATGACAAAATGAACGGTTTAAGGGTTGAACTGATTGAATCACATGCCAACCAATTGATTCACTAGTGAATTGATCGTTTCGACACTTGTAGGTTGAGAAAGTTTGTGACATTGCAGTCCCTTCTACTCCCATATAGGCTGGGAACCCTAGACCTAGCCCTCCTATGAATGGAGGGATATTGGGGGCTTCCTAGAGACACAAATCAATTGCTTCTAACAATTATTGTCTTCTCTAGTTGTAGTAACTAAGAGAACCCAAGCAAGTCCTATCGAATAAAGGAAGCGATAGCAAGGGAGAACAATTGTGGGAGAGAAAGTTGGTTCTAGTACACCAACATGGAGGGACAACTCCTTCCTTTTTGTTCTTCTAGAATGATAGGAGTTCTTGGTGGTCTGTGTGGACTACCGTATAGGCATGGAGGCTATTGTCTACCGCACTAGGAGGATAATGTCTGACTGATGTCCATGGTGATCAACCAAGAGTTGTTGCAGATGTTGTTCAAGTGTGACTAGAATAAAGGTGCACAAGATAATGAGGAGATTGTCGTTGGACTTGCTCCAGGACCAGGTATATCCTCACAACCATCCTTTCCATTATACAGTTGTTGACGCGATCTATTTTTATATTAGGAATATGTCAGTAAATTTTTTGTTTCCGCTGCCTATTATGTAGCCATATTTCCCAATAGTGGTATCAGAGCCACGACAACTTACTATGTTTGTAATTATTGATATGATAGGATTTTTGGTTTTCATTATCATTTATTGCATACAATGTGAATACTTAAAATGATTAATGTGCATTTCCAATTAAATACCACATACAATTCCAAACTAATACATATGCATATACATATATATACACATATATATGTATATATGTATGTATATGTATATATATATATGCAATTTACATGCATCACCCTAAAAGATGGTTTTGATGGTGGATGTGTAGCATGGTTATGGCCAATAAACCCATTATCCGTGCAAGTTGGTTGTGTGTTTATTCCTATTTCATCTCGGTTTGCATACCAAGCCTCTACCTTATCTTACAATTGTAGAAGTATTATTCTCCCCAACTTTGCTCCCCTCGAATGCAACTCGAAGTTTCTCTATTATCATGTAATATTAAGATAGTTTAATTTCTTGTTACAATTAAGAAGACAAGATGCTCAAGGAGCTGAATCGATCGACTGGAGGCCCAACCAATCAACTAGAGGATCCAGAAGATGGTTGACTGGAGTCTAGACATCTAGGGAGACAACCAACAGAATGGATAAAAGATGAGTCGATCGGTTCAAAGCTTGAACCGATCAAAACAATATTGGCAAGCACATATCTTCATCAACAACATGTTTTTGCATGAGACATATACCCTAGGTTGTGGTAATTTTTTGTGGCTCCAATAAATTACATCAGAATGGTCATAGACATCACTTTTGTTTTATTGCATGTTTTTGTTTGTGGGATATAGTATGTAAATGATACATACTATAAGTATGTGGTGATTGGATATGTATATGTATTAATAAATTCAGATCCCTCAATATAATATTAAGCCTAAGATGCTTTCCATAAGCAATGTGAAAAGCTTGATCAACCAAGGTGGACACACCCTAGCATGGTGCACCGTCTATCTTGTGGAAGTGTGATGGTAGATTTGTTGGTCTGACCTAGTAGGGTGCATATTCTATCATGTTGGCTTATGGGTCATGCTTAACTAAATGACCTTAATAGGATTAAATGCCTAGAAGAATAGATATGGAACATTACAAGAAGTTGTGCATACCATCTATCTAAGAATTTCACAAGATGCAATTGGCAAGTGTTGCTTACCATAATAATTGGTCATGAGCGCCAGTGTTTGTTGGGCATTGACTTAATTTATTTTGTCTCTTGGCTCACTAGGAAATTGTACACTATAATCTTTCGAATTGATAGTGAGGGCTATCAATTTGAACAAAACAATGGGAGTGATAATTAATTAAAGGCCTAACTAAATATTATCAAATATCATTCAAATCAGATCAAATAAAAAAGTGTTTTGACAAAATACAAAATTTTATCTTGTAGAATTAAATGACAATCAAATGTTGTTGCAATTTGTCCTTAGGAAATACAAACTTGAAAAGACAAATTTCCACAATTGGACTTTGAAAAGGGTTCTCAATGATGAGCATAAACTCTATGTCCTAGATAAACTAGTGCCAGAAATACCTACTCATGATGCACCAAGGGCTAAGGTGAATGCTTACTTGAAGAATACCAATGATGTCGTGGACATTAAAGACCCCATGCTGAGATATATGAACTATGAGTTGCATGAGAAATATGAAAGGAATAATGTCTCTAAGGCATTGTTTGAGTTCAAACTGATAGAGGGAGACCTAGTAGAGCCCCATGTGCTCAATATGATTGGGAATATGGAACATCTAGAAAGATTGGGATTTCATTTAGGTGAAGAGTTGGACACAAACATGAATTTGTAATCATTGTCTAAATAATATAGCCATTTTACAAAGTGTTATAACTTGTGTAACATGGCTGGACTGATGTTTTATTGGCTTCACATGTTGATATATGTTGAAGCACAAATGAAGAAGGACAAATCTGTGATGAGGATCAATGGAATAGAGTCCAAGGACAAAGGCAAGGCCAAGAAGTGTTTTGAGGCTAAGCTAAAGTCTAAGTCTTCTGCACTCAAAATAAGGAGTAGGATAAGGAAACCTAAGAAGATGAAGCAAAGGATAGAGATCTTTACTTCAGGTATATACATAATTGAGATTAACTTCACTAGTTCTTCAACTTGGGTACTAGATATTGGATGTGGATCACACATTTTCTCAAATGTGAAGGATTTGAAAAGAAGTAGACCTTTAGTGAAAGGTGAGGTTGAAATGCATGTTGCTAATGGAGCAAGAGTTGTTGCTAGTTCAGTTGGAACCTATGAATTATCTCTACCAAGTGGGATTATAATAGAGTTGGAGAATGGTTGATGTTCTATTAGTAAAGCTGAGATCTTTTATGGTAGTGCTCCGATGTCTTATGGTTTGTACTTGATAGATCTAGAAATAAGTGTGCATAATGTAAACACCAACAAAAAAAATTGATAACTCAAACCAAAAATACTTTTGGCATTGTCATTTAGGGCACATAAATGAGAAAAACATATATAAACTCCATAAAGATGGTTATCTAAACTGATTTCAAATCAATAGAGGCATGTGATTCTTATTTGTTGGGAAAGATGAGAAAGAATCCCTTCACTGGAAACAATGAGAGGGCTAATTATCTATTAGGACTCATACATACTGATGTGTGTGGCCCTTTTAGAATGATTGCTAGAGGTGGGTATCAATACTTCATTACCTTCACTGGTGACTTCACTAGGTAAATGGTTATGTTTACTTGATGAAACATAAGTTAGAGACCCTTGAAAAGTTCAAAGATTTCATGAATGGAGTACAAAACCAACTTGGAAAAAGTATTAAAGCACTTCATTCTGATCGAGGTGGATAATACTTAAGCCAAGACTTTGAGGACCTTTTGTGAGTCCATGGTATCATATCACAATGGACTCCACCTGGAACACCACAACATAATGGTGTATCAAAAAGAAGGAATCACACATTGTTATATATGGTGCAATCAATAATAAGTTTTGTTGATCTTCTGACTTCCTTCTATGGTTATGCTCTAGTAACCACAACGTTTACACTTAATTGGGTACCTTCTAATTTGGTTCAAAAGATGACATATGAGTAATGGCATGAGAAATGACTTGATGTCTCTTTTATGAAGATTTGGGGATGTGAAGCTTATGTAAAGAAAATGTTTCCTAAAAATCTTGGACCCAAATCCGATAAATGTTATTTTGTTGGATATTTCAAAGAAACTAGGGGAATACTACTTTTACACTCCATCTAACAACAAAGTATTTGTTGCCAAGACTGGTGTATTCCTAGAAAAGGAATTTATTTCCAAAGTAATCAATGGGAGGAAAGTAGACCTCAAAGAGGTTCAAGGCCAACAAGAAAACATTGAATCAATATATGTATAAGAGGAATAAGGAGAATCACAAGTTGTTGTGGAATCTCAAATTCCTCAAGTAACACTTGAACCTCATAGATCTAGTAGGACATGCCTTGAGCCTAAAATATTTCGTTATATTGTGACTTAAGAAGACAGTGAGTTGATCATAGACGATGATCCAAAAACCTATCTAGAAGCTACTAAGGGACCATAGTCTAAGAAAGGGCTTGAGGGCATGAGATCTGAGATGGATTCCATGTGCACCAACAAGGTATGGACCTTGATGGATCCACCTAAAATGGTAGAACCCATAGGGTGCAAATGGGTCTTCAAGAAGAAGACCAACATGAATGGTATTTTACAAACCTAAAGGGAATATTGGTTCAAACAAGTTCAAGGTGTTGACTATGATGAAACTTTTTCTCCAGTTGCCATGGTTAAGTCCATCAAGATCATGCTTGCCATTGCAGCTGATCACGATTATGAGATTTGGCATATGGATGTTAAAATTACATTCCTTAATGTGAATCTTCTCGAGGATGTGTACATGACACAACATGAGGATTTTATAAATCCAAAGGATGCAAATAAAGTCTGTAAGATACAAAGGTCAATCTATGAATTGAAGCAAGCATCTCAGAGCAATCTTATTTTGGAGAGACAGTCAAAGAGTGTGGATTTAGTCAAAATGAAGATGAACTTTGTGTGTAGAAGGTTAATGGGAGCATAGTCATATTCTGCATATTGTATGTAGATGACATACTATTGATGGGGAATGGCATTCCTTCTTTATAAACATAAAGACCTGGCTTGGGAATACATTCTCAATGAAGGAACTGGGAGAAGCATCCTATGTCTTAGGAATAAAGATCTATAGAGATAGATCTAGAAGGATTCTAGGACTAATTCAGAGCACGCACGTCGACAAAGTGTTGAAGAGGCTCAACATGGAGAACTCAAAGAGAGGCAACTTTCCCATGTGTTATGGTGTTAGCATCTCTAGAGCTCAATGTCCCAGTTCTTGTGAAGAAAGGGAGCGCATGAGTAAGACTCCATATGCATCAACAATCGGTTCTATCATGTACAAAATGTTATGTACTCATTTGATGTCTCATATGCCTTGAGCATTACAAGTAGATATCAGTCAGTTCCAGGTGATGCTCACTGAACAGTTGTGAAGAACATCCTTAACTACTTGACAAGAACTTCCTTGTCTATGATGAAGAGGAAGCGTTGGCAGTAAAGGGTTGCACCGATGCAAGCTTCCAAACTAACAAAGATGATTATGAATCACAATCTAGATTTTTGTTTTTCCTAAACAACATAACTATAAGTTGGAAGAGTTCCAAGCAAGAGGTATTTATCGATTCTAAAATAGAGGATGAGTAAATTATCATATCGAATGCAACAAAGGAGGTTGACTGCATCAAGAAGTCTGTCTTAGAACTTGGGGTTGTTTCAAGCATCAACAATGCAATTGAGCTATATTGTGACAATTATGGGGCTATTGCACAAGCTAAAGAACCCAGATTGCATCAATGTTCCAAGCATATACAAAGACATTTCCATCAGATAATATAGATCATACAACGAGGAGATGTGAAGATTTGTAGAGTACCAACCTAGAACAATGTTGCTGACCCCTTGACAAAAACACTTTCACAAAGAAAGCATGATGGACATGTTAGATCACTTGGGATGAGATTCACGAGTGATTGACTTTAAGTGCAAGTGGGAGTCTGTTGGTATGTATGCCTAAAGAGCAAATCATATGATGATTGTAATGGCATAAATTGTAAATGATTTGATTAATAATTAAGGAAATCTTCCAATTTATTCTATTATATTCAGTTATGAGATAATAAAGTAACATTATAAATGTCTAAAGAATGATATTACTTAATGACATATGTCTTCAAGTTGAGGACCTAAATAATGATATCATACAACTGTCAAGAGTATATACATTATTGTTATGTCCCTAGTCGAATTTTACTGTGGAAGACAGATAGACAACAATAACACTAAATACTAGAGTGTGTGTTGGTTGATGACACAATCTCATCAGTCATGAAATGTGATATCAAAACAAACACACATGTACTTTTTACAAAATAGTTTACCAGATAGACCCACCATAAGAGTGATACATGGAAACTGTAATAGGTAGTTAGAATAATATCTTATAGTGTTGGTGATGATTTTGGTTCTTAGACCTAAAGTCACTACACTCATCACATGTCATTCAGTGTACTTGGACATCACTCAATGCAACCTTCAATAAGGGTTGCCATAAAGGTGATGCTCGGTGCACTGTAACACAGGGGGATGACTAAGAGTGATGTAGATGGAATTTGTCCCTCCTATAGGAGTATGATATCCTAAGCCTCTTAATAAGTGAGACTACGGAATGCATGGCCATTCACATGTGAGTCAATATGTGATATTGAGCAGATATATATCTCAGGCAGTCTGCTCCAGTTCAAGGAACATAGATTGAATGTTGAAGAGGATGACTATTCTATTGCTCGAGTTCAATCTGGATATCAGTGACAAAGGAACTATAAAAACACTATAACACCAGACAAAGATTGTAGGTTGAAGTTGTTCTCCAACTTTCCATTTACTTGGGTATCAATGGTGTGTTACTAGATACCTCTCTTTGCTTGTGATGTCATAAATTGGTTATATACATTCATTGCCAATGTAAATTGGAACCTACAAGGTCACACACATAGGATACACTCGGGATAGGAGTTTGTTCATAAAAAGTGTTTAATATTTTTATTACTAAAAGTGTTTAGGTAATCAATTTAAACAACAATTAACTGATCAGACTATGAACTAACTGATTCATGTGTTGAACCAATCAGTTGGAGTGTCAGGTTGACTAGAAATTGCATTGGATGAATTCAGGATGAATCAAAGCATTAAATGACCAGTTCAATAAGTGAATTGATCAGCTGGGGATCGTGAGATGACTAGCTCATGAGATAATATGCCCACTTCATGGAGCAATTCAATTGCATTAGGGATTAGTGCTGATGTCATGTTGTGCATTTATTGGATTAGAATTGCCAATACAATTGTGATTGGGAAACATGAAAAAATGACCGGTTCAAGGGTTGAACAGATCGGCTTGCATGCCAACCGATAGGTTCACTCGTGAACAAATAATTTTTCCATTCATACCTTGAGAAAGTTTGTGAATTTCTAGTCCCTACCACTCTTACATAGACTGGGAACCCTGGCCCTAGCCCTCCTATAAATAGAGAGGTACTCAGGGCTTTCTAGAGACACAACTCAATTGCTACTAACAATTATTGTCTTCTCTGGTTGTGGTAACCAAGAGAGCCTGAGCAAGTACTACCCAATAAAGGAAGGGATAACAAGGGAGAACAATTGTAGGAGAAAAAGTTGGTGCTAGTACACCAACATGGCGGGACAACTTCTTCTTGTATGTTCTTCTAGAATAATAGGAGTTACCGATGGTCCATGCAGACTACCATAGAGGCATAGAGGCTATTTCCTACCACTAGGAGGAGAATGCCAGGCTGCTGTCTGTGGTGATCAACCAGGAGCTGCTACACACACTATTTGAGTGCGACTAGAAGAAAGGCTTATACGACGACCAGGAGATTGTCGTTGGACTTGCTCTAGGACCAGGTATATCCTCAAAACTAGCCTTTCCATGATATAGTTGTTGATATGATCTACTGTTATAAGGGGAATATGTCACTAAAACTTTGTTTCCGCTGCCTATTCTATAGCCATATTTCCCAACATTTTGACTAAAAAAATGAGTATGTTGATGAATTAAATGACCTTCTTATTGAAATATTTCCTAGAAAAAAGATAGAGTATTTCATCTTTAATTCGGCTATTGACAAGACAAACCAATTCCAAGAAGAAGAATTTCTTAACTCTTTGACTCTTGTTGGTCTTCCACCTCACAGTTTGATACTCAAAAGAAATTTCCCAAATAAGCTATTTGTAATCTCAAGGCATATTCATGGCTTTGTAATGGGACATGAATTATTTGTAGAAACTTCAACAAGAATGTCATCAGTGCTGAAATAACAATTGGAGATAAGATTGGAGAAAGAATGTTCATCCCAAGAATGCCTTTAATGCCAAAAGATCATGATAAATTTCCATTTACTTCCAAGAGATTTCCTATTTGACTATATTTTTCCATGAGAATTAACAAATCACAAGGGAAAACATCAGGCAAAGTTGGAATATATCTACCTCGACTAATATTTTCTCATGGTCAGCTATATGTGGCTTTATCCAGAGTGAAATTTCTTGAAGATCTTAAATTTCTCATCAAATAATATTCTTCGAATGTGCAAACATTACAACAATAAGAAATATACTCAAAATAATATCTTCTGCATGGATAATTTAGGTACATATGAATAAGTGTTCAATATAATGACATTATTCATTTATCAAGCATTATTGTTATATTTACCACATTTATATTAAGATTTGTTATTTTATATTCTATATACAAGAAGAAGACATGTCACCAGTTGTTACATAAAATCGATGAGATGGAAAATCCTACACCATCAACAAATTGGTACATGTATATATGAATTGAGACTTATATATGAAAAGGTATTTGATGATATCCATAATAACTAATAATTTTGTATTGCCATGAACTAAAGTTGCATGTTGATTTCTTTTTAGTGAATGAAGATACAAGATGTGTTATTTGGTGATGGCATGAAATGACCATTGTAGTTGAAATTCATGAAGACCCAAAAATAAAAAAATGACACATCATGTCCTTTATGTTGTATGTATGTTGTTTCAGTTTGAAATTGACATGTAAAGACAATACTATATATTTAATTTCATCTCTATGTCTTTATCGTAACAAAAATGAATACAATGTATGTGTCAAACATATATATAGATCTTATTTTCGTGACTTATTTCACATATAGGTTTTATATATAGATGAGGTTGATTATATTTAATGTCTTTTGATAATTGTGTAATATTGTCAGTAAGTGATAACATAAAGTCTTCAAGGCCCAAATTCCTACAAATAAATTATGATATTATTTTCTTAGATATTTCACTACTTCTGAATAGAGTTATGGTGTGGCTTTACACAGATGCAATCCAATTAAAATCAATTTCCTATACACATAACATTTAAAAAAATAATCGTGGCTCACATGCTTAGAACGCGCCCTTTGTCAGTCCTAAGAGAAACATACAAATGAGTTTAGCAACAAATGTGGGGGCACCCCTTATACAAGCCCCTCATTTCATATGATGATCATAAGACTCATAATTCTCATTTATCTCCTCCACAATTTGCTTCATCGTGATGATATGTTGTCCACTCTGATGTCTTCATGGATTGGAGTGGTTTTGATAGCAGTAAGCGACCTATGTCTGCTTAAGCTACATGGAAGAAATTAGTTGTGGGGTGTAAGCAGATAGCTTATGAATTCTTCTGTAGACGTATTTTTGTGCTCACATTTGCATTTTTTTCTCTCATCCATATAGCCCATATGATTGTGGAAATGATAATTTTACCATTATTGGTGTCACTAAAATGCCTATTTTTTAGGAACCTATGTTCCATATGGAAAATGTGTCAACTTTGTTGGTGGTGGATGAGTGGTAGTGTGTCCATACAGATCTCACCATCTGACATGCAAAGAACAAATGTTGATTTGTCTCTTCATAAGTATGACACATAAAACATATGGATGGTCCATGGTATACTAATTTCGTAAGCTGAGTATTAGTGGGGTTCTTGTCATGCCGTAGGAGATATGTAATGATATGAACTTTAGATAAACAACATAATATTCATATGACTTTATAGGAAAAAGTGTATCATCTGAATATGCAGTCTGGGTACTCTACTTTGCCATGTTGAAGACCCCATTTTCATATGTCTTTGTATGAAAAACTATAATTAGAATTGTTAGTTCCCAGTTTGATGACATAAGTTCAACTATTATATTCATTTTAGTATTATATAATTCCAATTTCTATATTTAGGTGGTAAATTGTGACATAAATAATACAATAATTACTTGGTTGTTTATATATAGCAAGTATATGGTTCTACTAGGTATGGGTCCAAGTACACCACTGTTTGGCCTATTTAAATACAAGCTCATGATACACAAGTACAAAAATCTAGACCGTAATAAGTTCAAAAAGATACCAATCTTGTAAGGTATATGGGTATACTTGGACCCATTTACAATCACTAGAAGGAAAGACTTAATCTCATCATCTTCAGACAGAATGCTTTCGTAGAAACACAAGGGTGAAGAGCCTTGGTATGTTTTTCCTTTGAGGCCACACACTGACCAATTGAATGATGATTAGATGCGATCCTAAAGGGGGTTTTGAAATACACATGAATCTTTTGAATATTTAAAGCCCTAATAGGCTGCTCACATAGACTAACACACTTACCTACAAGTGCACGAGTCATGTTATAGTATAGAAGGGCAACAAGTTAGGGGTCGAACCCAAGAGAGAAAAGGGGGCACTAGAGCCAAGTTAATTGCCAGGTTCCTACTACAGAGTCTAGGGTTGACGGGTCTAAAAGTGGACTTGTTAATTGCACTAATGGTGAACAGGAAAGTAAAGGAAAACAAATAAGAATCAAAACCTAAATTAACCTAGACAATTAGTTCTAATGAGCAAGAGAAGACAAACTAATTAAGAAAGGAGAAAGTCACACTAAAGTAAGAAAGCAGAGATCTACACTACACTAGGCTAGAGAACTAAGCAAAAAAGCAATTAAAGACCAAAATTAGCAAGAACAAGACAAGAAGATAGCTAAGCAAGTAAAGAGCAAACTAAGCTAACACTAGCTAAGCAAGGAGGAAATTAGGGTTTTAATGCAATAAAGGGTAGTGTGGGATGTTTGGGGGATGCATTTATGAATTAGTTGGGGGTGATAACATGTGAAATGTGATGCCCCAACACGGGACAAGAGAGATTACTCAAAACAAAGAATGGAATTTTCACTAACAACCAGATTACCATAAAACATGATAAATTCAAACCCAAATCAGATATCCACCTCAAGTGGAAACATATTGCATCTGAGTCCCCTAACAAGTGGTCAAGTACAGTGTAAATCCAAGAGGCAAATGGGATTCGAACCCGTGTCCCTTTGTTAGGGGATACAGTTCTTGACCACTTGAGACTCTCCTTATCGACAAAAATTTTTCTATCTTAATCCCATATTGCATTCGAGTCCACAAAAGCCACATGTATATATATACCTCATGCAACAAGATTATTATATACACTATTCACTGGCTCACTGGTTACAACTTGTTACAACTAGTAACCTATTCACATGCATACATGTTATATACGTACAATAATGGCACATGGCCAAAACCTTGTATCGATATACAAAACCACAAAAACCTCTCCAAGGACCTGAGAGTATTGGGGCATCACATAGGAATCTACTACAAAACACTAGCAACATATCCAACCTTCCAACAACTACTGCTCCTCTTGCTACTCATCTTCAACAACACACTCTCTACCTCTTCAAGAATGACCACCTAAAAGATGTGGAAACCCACGAGGTGAGACCAAATATCCCAGCAAGAGATATAACTCTCCGCCAATGACTATTATAAGCACAAGTAGATAATACTGAGCAGACTAAACATTATAAGAAGATTCAGCTCAATGATATATGAAAGGCAAATAAAACTACTTAAGTAGTTTAGGTATCTATGACTAAGAAGTAGAACATGTTACACTTTTAGAAGGAAAATGAAGAACATGTAAAATAGTTGATTTCTCTTACCACATTATAATTGAAAAAATAAGTACAAAAGATAAGGCAAGGGGTCATCCAATGTGAATCATATTTGACCCTAAGTAATTATACTACACAATTGTATTACATATTTTATTATTCCATGAGGATTTGAGTCGTACCACCCAAATCCAAGTGACCACTGCTAAGTCGAAATCAGTGTCACACAACATCAATGAAAGCCTAAGTCCATCATCTTCTCCTATAATACTCAGTTTATTCGAGTTTGTACCGCAATGACATATAGTCAAACTACAAAGACAACAACTTATAGTCAAAGATATAGTCTTGTAAAACAACTAGCCCACCTTGGTACAGGTCACGATGCTAGAGAATAGCTCACACATGGAAGTTCTAGAATAACTCATGCATGGTCATTCTATAAGGGGGATCCTACAATTATACTGCTGCTTTTCAAACATCGCAATTTAGAGAACGACTCACACATGACCATCTGAAATAGTCATTGTTACACCCCAATCTCACAATTTCCTCAAATCATGAGATTAGGGCATAAGATGGGATTTATATGTAATACAAAGAACACCCTTAACTTTTTCTATTTTCTTCTTTCTTTTAAAACTCTTGTTTCTTCGCATTGAACCACATAAATCATTTTAACAAGGGAATCTGAACATTTCTTTTACTAATCAAACTTTAATAGTAAAGATACATGTATAAACATTCATGATGTCTCTCACACCTTATGCACATAAGACCTACTAATAGCATACAATTTCAAAAGAGGAATAATATTACACATCGTAATTACAACTCTCTCTCTTATCTCTTACTGAGGACCTAGAGTGACAAGGACCGACTGACTCAACTAATCTTGTACTTAACTCTTGTGGAAGATCTACGCTGATGCTCTGACCATCTTCAAGTCCACACGGTTAACCCTAAAATGCTTGAGTAGAGGGGTGAGCCTACTCGCTCAGTGAATGAGTACTTCAAAGAAACAGTCTAAGGCACTAATGTGATTACATATATAACTTTGAATAAACGTTATGAAATTTAACAACAATAAATACTACACTGAGCAGTTCTAAAACAATATAATTGAAATAACAAAGAATGTAAATATTGCATCCAAAGAATAACTACTAGAAGACTATGCTCTAGTCTTCCTTAACTCTTTCATTTATAAGGAACTCTGTGAACCTATATGATCATATTTTAGCTTATGCCCTGATCTATGCAGTGTACTCTGCATAGAGACTCACAGTGCACTACAGCCACACCGTACAAGACTTAGTGACACACCCGGGAAATGCTAAGTCTGACTGCCAGTCCTGTTCTGCTACAGGACCCACGGGCTCTCCGGCCCACAGGCTCTCCGGCCTTCTCTGCACTCATCCTGAGTGCTCTGGACTCCTCCTCTAACCTAAGCACACAGGCGCAGGGAGTCAACACTGGGTTACCATCAGAATTACTCAACTGGTTGGTGTTGGATAACCCTATCAACCCTCGTGCCACCAGAATTACTCAACCGGTTGATGTTGGACACGAGTTTCACCCCTAAGGTGCAGACCTCCCAAAGGGGTTCTACGGTGTTCAGGGCACCTAAGTCTAGCATTAACATTATAGATACATTAAAATAGAAATCATAACTCATTTTACATTTCTCACAAGGCTCACACGGCCTGCCATATCATATCATATAAAACATCATAGCTCATGTATTCAAACATATATCATGTCTGCCCAACAAGTATTCTCATTCTAACATTTCATACATATATGCATGATCTCAGTAACATCCCTTTCTAGGGTATGTCGTATCTCATCACCTGCAATTCACGAGATATGCATTGTGAAAATAAGAAACCCTGTAGTATATATATACCAACTCAAAGAGAACAAGCATGTAAAGTTAAATGCACAAGAAACATACAATTCAACAGTTAAGCATAACCACATCTCATATGGAAACCTTTCATATCACCATAACTTGATTCATTGAACACCCTATCCTTAGGGTTTCCTTTCCTTATTCACTTATCACATGGAAACACCCTACTCTTAGGGTTTCATTTGCCTCATTCACTTATCACATGGCTCTCATAAAGATTTCACACGATATAAACATTCACAAATTAAAGACTGCTTTCAACAACCATATACAATCAATATAGGTATGAAACCATGGAAATTGAACTAAATTTAGGTTTCCATGCTATTCACTGAGATATCATGCACCAAGAATAAAATTCAAATAAGGTAACCCATGAGGTACATCCTAACCACTTATAAGATTACTAGTCCTCTTCATTTAACTTTGACCTTTAAGTATTCATTTAGGGTTTGCTTCAACACGGTCGTGGTGTCACCCCACGGCTGTGGCACAGTTACCTCACCACGGTCGTGGCTCTTCCCCACGGTCGTGGTGTATAGAGATCAGAGTTTCAAAAGCATTCAGTACGGCCGTGCTACCTAGCACGCCCGTGGCACAGACCCTTCACCACGGCCGTGCCACAGCTCGATTGAGCTTCAACTTAGTGAAATCAAAAGTCATAAACTTAATGGTGAATCCAAATGGGCTTGGATATTGAAATATGTTAGACATGCGCTTTATTAGGAGCATTAAGATCTAGACTTAGTTCAAGACTACATGTCTCTTCACTAAGGTTGAAACTCTAGTGATATCTCAATTAGGTTAAACCCTAATTGCATCATATGGTATAAATCTGAAAAGCATTCTTACTAGGATGTGTTGTATACGTTTCCGATGTGAATCTACCATCAAAGAGTCATTCAAACAGAGAAGGAATCTATATCATATCAATTTGCAACAACTTAAATCAAACGGACATTTCAGGGTTTAGAATCACATACTAAGCATTTAGGGATTTGGATGCTACAATCAAATTTCGTACATTATACTATCTAAAGGAAGTACCCACTCACCCCAAGGTGTGAAAACACCTCAAAACTGCAGCTCATCCCTGAGAATTTTGAACTCATATCAAATCCCTAGCAAATTTCCCAATTCTTCTTCCATTCAACTCGGAAACCTTGAAAATGAGGGATTATGAAGAAAGAGTGAGAAAAGGGGAAATTTTGATACCATTTCGGATCAAATCAGGGGAGGGACGGAATCTTGACATGTGAGAGAAGATTCACCATGAAAGGATATACAAAGAAGCTAAACTTACTTGATTTCACCATTCCTCGGACCGCAAAACCCTAATTCAGCAATTCCACCACTTTCTCCTCTCAAACCCTAACTCTCCCTCTCTCTCTAGGAGCTCGTTTCTCTGGAATGAATTGCGAATTATGAGAGCTTCTAGTGTGTGTGTTCGAACATATAGAGCAATTGAGCTGCTTGGGTCAATTGCATATTGACCCTACACTCAACTTTTATTATATTGGCTGAATATTCAGTTATACAAAAGTTACTGTAATTCGTTTATTTCAGAGATCAAACATTCTCCAACAATTATGGTAATTTAGTACATTGTTTATAATTGATATATAAAGCTTCAGTTAAAATTTGAGATCATTTGGAGTTACCAATAAATAATTAAAAATAGAACAGTGTACTGCTATCCAGAAATCTGCAGAAATGTCATTTGAAGCAAAAATGCCTCAGAACGGCCGTGCTAGCTGCCACGGCCGTGCAAGATGGACCCAGAACGGCCGTTCTACCTACCACGGCCGTGGTGCATTGTTTTCAGCAGATTTGAGTATAAAAGTTGGTTAATAGTTCAATTCTTTCAAAACGACCGTGTGGCCTTGCATGACCGTGCCACCAATGACCTAGCACGACCGTGCTACCCACCATGGCCGTGCTACCCAAGCATCCAACTATCATTTCTATTTTTCTATGCCTAACTCTATCATTCCTTCCAAAATGAGCTTATTTGTTGAAAACCCTAATTCAACCGACTAGAGTTTATATATCTCAGACCCTAATTATACAAAGAGATAGCATGCTTGGGGTTCTCATTAGGTTTAACATATTATAATTGAGATATCATAATTAATTAGATTTAAGCAATGATCAATCCAATAAAATATGTAATCATCCAGGTAAACCCTAGTTTACCAATTAAGCTCAGATGCGGTCATAACAACTCTTCCCCCCTTAAAATGTTTCGTCCCCGAAACATAAACATACAAGAAAGGTACATTCAAGGTTATTTTAAGCTTCTAAAATCTTCCATGTCATTATATTCTTGTATTTCATACCTGAATGTAGTTTTCAACATTAAATCCTTTAATTCTTTACTAGCTCACAACATATTTGAAATAGTTCTCACTGATATCAAGCAACTCTTTATGCCACAGTCAAACATAGGATAAACAGATAAACAACTATTTGAATATTGCATACTCTTGAGATATTATCTCAACACTGATAATTTGATACAACCATCTCAATTTATATGGCTCAATATGTTCTATTGTTCTGTATCACCTTTAAGTGACAAAAGAGAGTTCACCATGCTGTTTTAAACTTTAATAAAGTGCTATTCAAATAGCAAAACAGTCTTGAATTAAAAGGCTAGATTCAACAATCAATTGCACAATACTACTCTTGGCATCCCCATTGGGTCATGGATGCATGAGGTGAAGCATTACCACCTCATTCCATACTATCTTGTTTCGATCCTGGGACCTGTGGGTTATGGCCCCACACACAATTCAAAGTGTAACCATCGTATTATATCATTTTAGGGTTTCAACAACAGTAATAAGGTAATCCACAATTGTATCAGTCATTCAAGCATTAATCATACTCAATTACCATCACTCAGTTAAATTAGAGCTAGGTATAACAAGCTACACCTCATTAGGGTTACTTGTCCAGACAATCTGATTATCATCCCTTTCTATTAATATGAGTAAATAAGTATGACTACCTTGTTCAGGGTATCTCTCCATGTGTTCTGACATCATCCAAACCGTATCACCATATCAAAAATACACAATACTAGGATGCATATCTGGTATGAATTACTACAACTATCATACACCTTTAATTAACATATAGCTTGCACAAATACACTAAAATCATACATAGAACCAACTTACATACCTTAGTATGCCTTCAACAAAGCATACTTCTAAAAACGAGTTCACATATTACACAAAGCTAGTGTTTTCCTTTATCTCTCTCCTCATTCTTTACTACTTATTTTTGCTACCTCTCCTTCTCATTTTGATCATATACAATAAACATCCCTAACATTAAAACATTCAAGGTAAGAATAGATTATTCATCATTCTTGCTATCACACAAGAATTTATTTCTTATCACACTTCATCGTAATGTATGTCACTATTACATTCACTAGATGACCCTACCAAGGTAGTTATGCATCATATATGATTCATTTTCTTATCATTTCATTCCCACCTTGCTATTGTTAAGGTATATATGAGAGAGAAGATGATTTTGAGACTTAGAATTCTTGTATTCAAACATTCCCTTAATACCTTAAATATTCTTCATTTTTAAATCAAGGCGATCATGCATGGGTCAAACGCAGTTTCTCTTTCAATCAAGTTTTCCCTCCTGAATATAGTCTACCCTTGTATGACTTATTCATTCGTTAAACTACACCTATGTTCTTCACTTAGGAACTAGTTTGTTGTTCTAGTCTTATGAATTATATGATCATATGATTCTCTTCACTTTTACTCTTTTGAAGACTCTTCACTTCTATGGACCTATTGAATGCTCAACTCTACTCTTCTACTTAGCCTTTGCTTTAGAGTTCATAAAAGCATTATACTCAATTATATGATCCATTCTTCATGATCGATTCTTGCTATCTAGAACCATACATACATTTCACATATCTTTTTTATATTTCATATGTATAGCTCATATAATATTAATCAATAAACTGATTATGAACCTTATATCATGTTCCTTTATTCCCAATTAAGAGTTTCTCATATGAGGCCCCAAAATTGAACCTCAGATACCAGTTTCAACTGATTCTTAGTTGTTCTGATCTTGCCCATCTGTTTCAACATCTTACTGTATGTACATTCTCACTCTAATGTGGGTCTAATTATCCAGAGTCTATTCTTATTATACTATTAATAGGAGTCATTAGATTCCAGTAACACATCCTTCCAGCCGGACCAGGCCAAACCTGAAGTCCTGAAGCCAAGAACTACAAAGGATCACTCAACTCCTATTCATCTCAGAAGTGTGGAAGAAAACTTATCCACTAACAAAAGCTCATTCAAAGGTCAATTCTAGTCTACATGTTACAAAGAATGAAATCAATAAATGCTACAACTGCATAGTTTACAACAGATATTAAAGACCCATATTTCAAAGTATTGAATATTTCAATTCAAACATATAAGAGCATTTCTATACATTTCCAACAAAAACAACATTATGAAATGTAAGTTCTATCTCCTTTTACATTTATGCTCTTAATTCTTGTTTCTTTTCTCGTTTTCTAACCCTAACATTACTAGGGTTCCTTTCTAGCCCATTCTTCCACTGTATACCTGGCCAGGGTATACGTGAGAGAATAGACAAAGTAGCTTGTACTGGTTGGTCCAAGTACTCAGATATCGGGCCAGGATATCCAAATACTCAAATCCCCAAAGCTAACATCAAAACATCTCCTATCTGCCACACTTATGACGCTAACTTACTAAGTTAATGGTCCTTGACAACTCACCCTAAGCTCCGATACCAAGCTGTTACACCCCGATCTCACAATTTCCTCAAATCATGAGATTAGGGCATAAGATAGGATTTATATGTAATACAAAGAACACCCTTAACTTTTTCTATTTTCTTCTTTCTTTTAAAACTCTTGTTTCTTCGCATTGAACCACATAAAACATTTTAACAAGGGAATCTGAACATTTCTTTTACTAATCAGACTTTAATAGTAAAGATACATGTATAAACATTCATGATGTCTCTCACACCTTATGCACATAAGACATACTAATAGCATACAATTTCAAAAGAGGAATAATATTACACATCGTAATTACAACTCTCTCTCTTATCACTTACTGAGGACCTAGAGTGACAAGGACCGACTGACTCAACTAATCTTGTACTTAACTCTTGTGGAAGATCTACGCTGATGCTCTGACCATCTTCAAGTCCACGCGGTTAACCCTAAATGTTTGAGTAGAGGGGTGAGCCTACTCGCTCAGTGAATGAGTACTTCAAAGAAACAGTCTAAGGAACTAATGTGATTAAAGATATAACTTTGAATAAACATTATGAAATTTAACAACAATAAATACTACACTGAGCAGTTCTAAAACAATATAATTGAAATAACAAAGAATGTAAATATTGCATCCAAAGAATAACTACTAGAAGACTATGCTCTAGTCTTCCTTAACTCTTTCATTTATAAGGAACTCTGTGAACCTATATGATCATATTTTAGCTTATGCCCTGATCTATGCAGTGTACTCTGCATAGAGACTCGCAGTGCACTACGGCCACACCGTACAAGACTTAGCGACACACCCGGGAAATGCTAAGTCTGACTGCCAGTCTTGTTCTGCTATAGGACCCACGGGCTCTCTGGCCTTCTCTGCACTCATCCTGAGTGCTCTGGACTCCTCCTCTAACCTAAGCACACAGGCGCAGGGAGTCAACACTGGGTTACCACCAGAATTACTCAACTGCTTGGTGTTGGATAACCCTATCAACCCTCGTGCCACCAGAATTACTAAACCGGTTGATGTTGGACACGAGTTTCACCCCTAAGGTGCAGACCTCCCAAAGGGGTTCTACGGTGTTCAAGGCACCTAAGTCTAGCATTAACATTATAGATACATTAAAATAGAAATCATAACTCATTTTACATTTCTCACAAGGCTCACACGGCCTTCCATATCATATCATATAAAACATCATAGCTCATGTATTCAAACATATATCATGTCTGCCCAACAAGTATTCTCATTCTAACATTTCATACATATATGCATGATCTCAGTAACATCCCTTTCTAGGGCATGCCATATCTCATCACCTGCAATTCACGAGATATGCATTGTGAAAATAAGAAACCCTGTAGTATATATATACCAACTCAAAGAGAACAAGCATGTAAAGTTAAATGCACAAGAAACATACAATTCAACAGTTAAGCATAACCCCATCTCATATGGAAACCTTTCATATCACCATAACTTGATTCATTGAACACCCTATCCTTAGGGTTTCCTTTCCTTATTCACTTATCACACGGCAACACCCTGCTCTTAGGGTTTCATTTGCCTCATTCACTTATCACATGGCTCTCATAAAGATTTCACACGATATAAACATTCACAAATTAAAGACTGCTTTCAACAACCATATACAATCAATATATGTATGAAACCATGGAAATTGAACTAAATTTAGGTTTCCATGCTATTCGCTGAGATATCATGCACCAAGAATAAAATTCAAATAAGGTAACCCATGAGGTACATCCTAACCACTTATAAGATTACTAGTCCTCTTCATTTAACTTTGACCTTTAAGTATTCATTTAGGGTTTGCTTCAACACGGTCGTGGTGTCACCCCACGGTCGTGGAACAGTTACCTCACCACGGTCGTGGTGTATAGAGATCAGAGTTTCAAAAGCATTCAGTACGGCCGTGCTACCTAGCATGCCTGTGGCACAGACCCTTCACCACGGTCGTGGTCACCCACCACGGCCGTGCCACAGCTCGATTGAGCTTCAACTTAGTGAAATCAAAAGTCATAAACTTAATGGTGAATCCAAATGGGCTTGGATATTGAAATATGTTAGACATGCGCTTTATTAGGAGCATTAAGATCTAGACTTAGTTCAAGACTAAATGTCTCTTCACTAAGGTTGAAACTCTAGTGATATCTCAATTAGGTTAAACCCTAATTACATCATATGGTATAAATCTGAAAAGCATTCTTACTAGGATGTGTTGTATACGTTTCTGATGTGAATCTACCATCAAAGAGCCATTCAAACAGAGAAGGAATCCATATCATATCAATTTGCAACAACTTAAATCAAACGAACATTTCAGGGTTTAGAATCACATACTAAGCATTTAGGGATTTGGATGCTATAATCAAATTTCATACATTATACTGTTTAAAGGAAGTACCCACTCACCCCAAGGTGTGAAAACACCTCAAAACTGCAGCTCATCCCTGAGAATTTTGAACTCATATCAAATCCCTAGCAAATTTCCCAATTCTTCTTCCATTCAACTCGGAAACCTTGAAAATGAGGGATTATGAAAAAGAGTGAGAAAAGGGGAAATTTTGATACCATTTCGGATCAAATCAGGGGAGGGACGGAATCTTGACATGTGAGAGAAGATTCACCATGAAAGGCTATACAAAGAAGCTAAACTTACTTGATTTCACCATTCCTCGGACCGCAAAACCCTAATTCAGCAATTCCACCACTTTCTCCTCTCAAACCCTAACTCTCCCTCTCTCTCTAGGAGCTCGTTTCTCTGGAATGAATTGCGAATTATGAGAGCTGCTAGTGTGTGTGTTCGAACATATAGAGCAATTGAGCTGCTTGGGTCAATTGCATATTGACCCTACACTCAACTTTTATTATATTGGCTGAATATTCAGTTATACAAAAGTTACTGTAATTCGTTTATTTCAGAGATCAAAACTTCTCCAACAATTATAGGAATTTAGGACGTTGTTTATAATTGATCTATAAAGCTTCAGTTAAAATTTGAGATCATTTGGAGTTACCAATAAATAATTAAAAATAGAACAGTGCACTGCTATCCAGAAATCTGCAGAAATGTCATTTGAAACAAAAATGCCTCAGAACGGCCGTGCTAGCTGCCACGGCCGTGCAAGATGGACCCAGCACGGCCGTGCTACCTACCATGGCCGTGGTGCATTGTTTTCAGCATATTTGAGTATAAAAGTTGGTTAATAGTTCAATTCTTTCAAAACGACCGTGTGGCCTTGCATGCCCGTGCCACCAATGACCTAGCACGACCGTGCTACCCACCATGGCCGTGCTACCCAAGCATCCAACTATCATTTCTATTTTTCTATGCCTAACTCTATCATTCCTTCCCAAATGAGCTTATTTGTTGAAAACCCTAATTCAACCGACTAGAGTTTATATATCTCAGACCCTAATTATACAAAGAGATAGCATGCTTGGGGTTCTCATTAGGTTTAACATATTATAATTGAGATATCATCATTAATTAGATTTAAACAATGATCAATCCAATTAAATATGTAATCATCCAGGTAAACCCTAGTTTACCAATTAAGCACAGATGCAGTCATAACAGTCATCCTCCCTAAACACTTGTAATGAAGATGACAAGCACCCCACATACTCAACAATATGCACTCTAAGTTTCCCTTGGGAATACCACTACTGACATTGGAATGGATCTATGGCCAGGGCAACTACATGATTAGGGTTTCACTTGATTAGTTAAGCCAATTAAGTGTCTTTTAGCATCAATCAAGTTACAACATATAAACCTTAAACAAACTCTACAAAGATAATGACATAATCTAGTTCCAAAAGATATAAAATGTATAAGGTGCAAACCTGTCACACTAACACTTGATATCACTGCCAATTTAAGGTCATCAACATTATCACACTGTCATAGGATATCAATCCCTCATCACATCATTTGGAGGATAACACCTCATACTAGGCATTAAGCCTCTGCCAGGTCATAAGACCCATCATCACATCATTATGATTTCAACATGCCTCATCAAGGCTCACAGCCAGCACCCTATATCATATGATTACAACCATAGCATTCAAAATCTATGACATTCATTCAACCTGCAAGGTTAGGATTACACAGGTAGGGGAGATAAAATATAATCACTCGCTATTCATCCATGCAAGCTCAACAAGTATAATATACCCTAGAATTAGGGTTAGGGTTTCACACACATAACTGATTAGTGTTTTCATTTTATTACTTGTCACCAAACCCTAGATACATCACCTCCCATACATTGGAGAACATTAGGGTTAAGAAACATGATTAGGATTAATCAAATAATCATCCAAACAACACTATCTATTAACATTCAATTACATTTAGATGTGTAGAAACCTTACCATGTTCCACATATGTAGCGACCATGTACCCATATATGTGTGTCGACCATCCTAGGTAACTCCATGTAGAAACCATAAGTCCACTCATGCAAGTGTAGACACCGAAGGGGTTAACCCACTGAGGGTAATGACCATCAATCTAGAACACATGTAGCGACCGAAGCACACACTAAGTGTAGAGACCAACCAAGGCAAACATGTGTTGTGACCAACATAAGCATTCAAGAGTATCAACCGCAACAAGATCACATGGGTGTTGACCAAAACAGAACCAACTTTAAGCTCTTCTACAAAATCAAAACCATCCTAAGACAAGGGCATGTCGACCAAAATAGACTAACCTAGCTTGTATCGTCCAAAAACATAGGGGTGAGTGTAGCAGCCACCAAGGTCAAACTACTCAACCACACATAACCACCTTCAATATATATATAAACCATAATCAAAATAGATGGTAAATGTCAAAACACTATGCACCATCTAGAATGGAAAAACTCTATACAATATGGTCATTATAAAACTTAGAAACAATCTCCAACATGGTACACCAAGAAACAATACTAGAAGAGAGAATACCAAGCTTCAACCTCATGAAAAATCTATTCAAAACCTCAAGAAAAACATAAGGGCCAACCAATAGCATGGTGATAACACCAAGTATCATGATGTGTGCATTAACATCACCTCAACATCACTTAACAATTGGGTACATGACATTGTGGTTTAGGAAAGAGAGCAATATACATGAGAATACTACTAAGTTATAAACCCTAGATCATGATAAAATCATCTACCTTCTTTATATTATGTTTTAGAGATGAAAATCATAGCATGCAAGCACAATCAAGGTGCAATAATAGAAGAGAAAGAAGAGTTATATAACCTTCCTTGTGAAGAGATCAAGCTCCCAAGATCACGATCTCTAAAAGAGAGATGCTCCAATAAAGATCAACTCCTTAGTTACAAAATCACCTCAAAAGAGAAGAACAATATGGTCAAAGGACAGCCCAAGATAGAGGGTAACAAACCTAGGCCGAAAAATAAGAAGAAAGAAGAGGGATCCTTATCACATAGGTACCACCATGGTCAAACCATAGTCTCTGGCCTTTGTGAGGAGAAGATCTTCAAGATAGATACCATGGTTACACCATAGTCTCACCACCAAGAAAGGAGAAAGAGAGGTAGGGTTCAAGGGAAAACAAAATCAAGGGTTCCAAACCACTTACTAAGAGAACAGATCACCAAGAACCATCACCAAGGACATGATCAAGCTCAAGATCACCACATGCAAGGATGATCGGCCACCAAATCACCTAGATTAGTCCTTCTTTGCTCAACAAAGCTTCAAGAATGAGCACAAGAGTGTAGGAAAGAAGGAGGACCGAAAAGGATGTGTGCATGAATAGGAGAGAGGTTATATACTCAAGGTAGGAGGGAGGTAAGGAGGTTTGAGGTGTCAACACTTAGGGACATCAAAAGGACATTTTTCCACCAATAAAACAGACAGACAACCACTAAGCACTTGCCTGCGTCGAAGGGTGATATAACCTAGGTAGGGTAGGGACCACTTAGGTCACTAAAGAAAACAAGGTTAAAACACACCACTACAAAACAAACCCCTTCGACCAAACCACCTCTAGGTCACCAAGGTCGAAGCAAACAACACCTGTGGCATGTGTTGTGATCGCAACATTCCAAACCCTAGCAAGGTCAATACACATCAAACAAGGCAAACCTTAGAAAACCCTAGCATCACCACCTGATGCCACCTCATCAACCAAAGTCCAACAAGGTGCTCCATATCATCATATTATCTCTCATGATGATAAGACACGATAAAAACACTATACATGTGACAAATTGCAAGGTTAACTCTCATCATGGGTAAATTGCAACTTGGTCCAAAATAAGGACACATGGCTCAAACATAAACCAAACTGGACCAAACTGAAAACATAGATATGTCACATGTTATTAAAGTATCTCAAAAGATTATATTAAGATTTAAGCATATAATTAAGCAAAGAAAGCATACTTAATCACTAAGCTAGGTCAAGGGTCTTACAACCATAAACCCCTAGCAAGGAATTTGCCCCCGAAATCCTACCCAAAAAGAGACATGTACTTCCTATGCATCTCTTCCTCAATCTCCCATGTGGCTTCTTCAATACATAGTGATGCCACAAAACCTTAACCAACATGATGTTTGTTTTCTTCAACTTCTTGATCCTCATATCCAGGATCAACACATGACCTTACACATAAGATACATCCCCATCCAACTCAACCTCTACTGGCTGCAGCATTAACTCTGTGTCAGGGTGGCACTTCCTCAACATAGACACATGGAACACTGGATGCAACCTATGCAACTCAGGTGGCAACTCCAACTTATAGGCCATACTTCCAACATGTTCCACCACCGGGTAAGGTCCCATATATCTAGGAGCAAAGTTACCCTTCTTCCCAAACCTCAAAACACCTTTCCAAGGAGAGACCTTGAGATATACTCTGTCACCCACTTAGAACTCCAAGGGCTTGTGATGATTAACTGCATATGACTTCTGTCTGTCTTATGTTGCCATCAACTACTATTGAATCAGTCTGAACTTCTCTGTCATCTTCTACAACAAGCCCAGGACCTATGAGCCGATACTCACCCATATCATACCAACATAATGGAGACCTGAAATGTATCCCATACAACGCCTCATATGGTGCCATATCAATGCTTCTCTGATAGCCGCTATTATAGGAAAACTCTATCAAAATGAGATGGATGTCCCAACTGCCCAAAAACTACAAGACACAAGCTCTCAGTAGATCTTCTAGAATCTGTGTCATCCTTTCTAACTGTCTATCTATCTATGGGTGAAATGTTGTACTAAAAATCAACTACATACCCAACATTATCTTTTGATGTTCCCAAAAATGACAAGTGAAATGAGGACCTTTATCTGACACAATGGTAGCTGGGATACCATGCAAGCGAATGACCTCATCAACATATATCTGAGCAAGCTTCTTTGTTGTGTATGTTGTCGTCATAGGAAGGAAGTGCACTATATTGGTCAACCTATCAACGATCACCCAAATGGAATCATGACCTTTGGTTGTCCTAGGTAAACCAACCACAAAGTCCATCATGACATGATCCCACTTTCACTGTGTTATGGGTAATGGTTGCAAAGTTCTTGCATGGTTTTGATGTTCTTCTTTAACCTACTGGAACATAAGAAATCTAGCAAAAAACACAATCATGTCATGCTTCAAACCAGGACACCAATACAAACCTTTTAGATTGTGATACATTTAGGAGATTCTTGGAAGCATATCATACATTTAGGAGTGAGCCTCTTCCAGAACCATCTTCCTCAGATTATCCACATCAGGAACCACAACTCTGTCATGGTAACACACTGTCCCATCCTCTACCTAATGAAAACCATCATGTTTCTTGGTGCCAAACTTTGATCAGATCTTTGAATCATAGTAGCACTCTACTGAGCATCTCTGATCTATTGCTACAATGTAGGCTACACCTGCAACTGTGCCAACAAGCATGCCAAGAAGGAGACTTCTGACTTTATGTTCATCTTGTGCAAAGACACTAACATGTCTCTCTTATGGAACACCAAGGAACATAAATGTTCCTTATTAGTAGATGGTGATGTTGATGAAGACTTCCTTCTTAGAGTGTCTACCACCACGTTTGCCTTCCCTGGATGGTAATCTATGGTGCAATCACAATCCTTGATTAACTCCATCTAGCGATGCTGCCTCATATTCAGCTCTTATTTCAAGAAGATATATTGTCGGTTCATGTGATCTGTGAAGATTTGAAATTTCTTGTCATACAAATAATGCCTCCAGTTCTTCAACGAGCAAACAACTATGACTATCTACAGATCATGAGTGGGATAGTTCTCCTCATGCTTCTTCAACTATTGCAACATGAAAGAAATCACATTCTTGTCTTGCATGAGCACACAACCTAGACCATTCTTTGAGGCATCATCACAAAAGACAATGTAGCCTTTTACCTACTATGGAAACACTAGCATGGGTGCACTTGTTAGATTCTCCTTCAACAATTGAAAAGCACGTTGGCATTGGTCATCCCAAAAAAATGACACACCTTTCCTCATTAGCTTTGTTAGGGGAAATGACATGGAACTAAAGTTCTTATTAACCTCCTATAGAATCCTTCCAAACCCTAAAAACTAAAGACTTATATCGATGTCTTAAGATGCTCCCACTCTATTACAAACTCTACCTTCTTAGGGTCCACATGAACACCCTCAGTAACTATCACATGTCCATGAAAGGACACCTCCTTCAGCTAAAATTGGCATTTAATGAACTTCACATACAACTGGTGTTGTCTCAACAGAGTCAATGCCTGATGCAAATTCCGTTCATGCTTCTAGCTATCTCGGCTGTATATTAAGATGTCATCTATGAACACCACCACAATATGATCAAAATAAGGTTTGAACACCATGTACATCAAGTCCATAAATGTTGTGGATGCATTGGTTAACCCAAACAGCATAACCACAAACTCATAGTGACCACACCTTATCCTAAAAGCTGACTTTGGTATTGCATCTATCTTGATTTGCAACTGGTGATACCCAGAACTCAAGTCTATATTGGAAAATATGCAAATCCTCACAACTGGTCAAACAAATCATCAATCGGTGGCAAGGGATATTTGTTCTTTATCATCACTTTGTTCAACTATCTATAATCAATGCACAACCTCGTGGATCCATCCTTCTTCTTAATAAACAAAATAGAAGCACCCCAGGGTGACACACTTGTCCTAATAAAACCTTTCTCAAGTAGTTCTTGCAACTTTTCTTCAATTCTTGCATCTTAGCTAGTCCCATCCTATACGGTGTCTGAGCTATCAGCTGGGTTCCTGGAACTATATTGATCTCAAAATCAATCTCTCTAACTGGAGGGACACCTCGGAACTCACCGGGAAACACATCCTCAAACTCATAGACAATTGGCACCTCCTAGATACTCAGACTCCTTGCATTAGTATCCACCACATGATCCAAGAACGCATCACAACCCTACCTCATCAACTTCTTTGCCACCATCGCTGAAACCAAACACATAGGAAGAATCTTGCTATCACATTGGAATATTCATGAAACATCACCATCAACAAATATTGCCACTTTGGGACTACAATACAAGACTACTCGATACTTCTCTAAATTATCCATTCTAAGGATCACATCGAATCCACACATATCAAGTGGTATAAGATCCACTTGTATGATGTGTCTCGAGAAAGAAAGAATAGAGGAAGCACACATCTTTCGCAACTCGACGGAACCAACATACAAAGTTTCTAAAAGAAGACTATCATGTCTACGACTAACATGCAAAGAACAACTAGCAATCACATCTTGAGTGATAGAAGAGTGTGTTTACACCTGGGTCAACCAAAATAGATATAAAGTAAGAGGAAGAAAAATTAGAATGAAGTAATTCCATCTGACCTTTCATAATTTGTGGGTTGAACATGCCTTCCGGTTGACTCATGGTGTAGAATCGAGCAGTTGCCTATTGTTGTCCCCTTCCTCTACTGGCTTGTCTAGAAGAACTAGCTTGTGACACATGCCCACATCCATGTCCACTGCCACTATTGAACTATCACTGCTATGACCCTTGATAACTCTATCTTAGTTGTCAGGTCACCTCCTCATCTTTCATCAGGCAATACAACTTTGTATGCCCCACCTATCCACTCTTGTAACAAGTTTTACTCTCATACCATGGCATAGACGACCTTGTTACTAAAAGTGATGCAACACTATGGGCTCCTACTGGTGGAAAACTACAGCCTCTGCCTCTGCTTGGCGACCACTGCAACCGACTCGCTGATCTCTATTGTGATAGTGGTGCTGAACACCTAGACTTCTTGAAGCCCCCAGACAACTATCCTTGATACTGTGCGTGCCTCTTCTTAGCCTTCATCTCATGCTTCTCCACCACTGACCACTCTACCCTTCTAATTGACTCCACAAATGTGGTGAACTTCTCTCTATTCTCTAGAGATGATCGATGTTATCAACTCTATACTCAAACCCTTCTCAAAATGTCTGATCCTCTCCTTTTCTGTCACTACCATATGAGGTCAAAACCTCAGAAGCTCCATAAACCTTTGCCTCATACTCATTGACTATCATATATCCCTATTGGATCTTCTTAAACTATGTGATCTTCTCGTCCAGGTATGTCCCAGGGAAGTATCGACTCACAAACTCCCGTCGGAACTCTTCCCAACTAATCATGACACCAGGTCTATTCTCCTCCTTAATGGCCCACAAATGGCCAACACTCCACTTCAACATATACACTGCATGCTTTACTTTATTCTCTTTGGGGATATTGAGGATCTTGAACGCCTTCTCTAGGCCAGTTAACCACAAATCTGTATTTGTTGGGTCTGTCATACCTGCATACTCCACCACCCCTACTAACCTCAACCTTTCAAAGGTCTTCCCAGAACCTGAAGATTCCACATTGGGGTATGCTGATCTTGGTTGGGGAGTGGGCATTCTATCCACCATATGTGTCATCATGGCAATGAGCTATCCAAATATAGATTTAAATGTAGGATTGGCCACTACAATAGAGTCAAACTGGGGCATCTCAGGCACAACATCCACCCTTGCCTACTGTCTAGCACCACCACCTGGTGCAACAACACTGCTCTCGGCAACATGTTCATCATGTTCTCCAACCATCTTTTCTTCTCTTCTTCTTCTTCCTCCTCCTCTTCTTCTTCTTCTTCTGCATAAACATAAGTTACCATAAGATAAATGGAGGAAACTAGAACATACACAAACCCTAGTCCAATGTCCCTATAGACTCAATGAACCTAGATCTCTAATACCAACCAAACTATGATGCCCCAATGCGGCACAAGCGAGATTACTCAAAACAAAGAAGGAATTATAACTAACAACCAGATTACCATAAAATAGGGTAAATTCAAACTGAAATCACATATCCACCTCAAGCAGAAGCATATTTCATCTTAGTCCACAAAAGCCACATGTATATATATACCTCATGCAACAAGATTATTACATACACTGTTCACTGGCTCACTGGCCACAACCTGTTACAACTGGTAACCTGTTCACATGCATACATGATATATATGTACAATAATGGCACATGGCCAAAACCTCATATTGATATACAAAACCACAAAACCTCCCCAAGGATATGAGGGTATAGGGATGACACACAAGACTCTACTACAAAACACTAGCAACATATTTATGTGCACATTTCATATCTACTTTTTGGCACACATTCACACACAAATTTAGTTCATTTTGCCTTCCATTTAGCCTCTGATCATACTTAACTTGCCATGTTTTAGTTATTTTACTTGTTTCATGATGTCGATCATATGTACACATTTAAAATGACAAATTGAAGAGAGTCCACTCAAATCCAACTTCAGTTGGATCTCCCTTTGATTTGTCGTTGATTCAGAGTTGATCTTGAAGAAACAACGTGTAACTTTCCAGAAAGAGCTCACGAAGCAAAGAACACACAGTGTGTTATTTAAAACATGTGTGTGTTAGTTTCTAGTGGCCTTGATGTCCAAACTATTGGGCAAAAGACACGACGTGCCCACACAATTCAAAGTCCAATTTCAACTTGTTTCCAACGCATACGGGCATGTGTTTATTAGCACACGACACTTGCTACCTACCTATATTGACTCCAGTAGCAGCGACACGATATGTCTCATTGGAACACATCGTGTACTTACCATGAAGAAGCAGTTCAGCAGCCAGTTACATGACGACACATGACATGTCTCCACAAAGACACATCACATCTTCATCAGTGTTCAACATATTTCACTAGCAACCGTCCCTCATATTAAAAATGAGTGCTACCACTTGGGGCAGTTATCACTTGTCATTTGAGACACGTTTCAACCAAGAGAAGTTTCAGAGCAAGAGGAGGGTGATTTTGGGGAGGAAGAAGAGGTTTCTTGGGAAAGAACCTCCATTCTTCACCATTTTTTTCTTCTCCAAAAGGTGCAACAGAGCTTTGCTTCTCATTCGAGCTTCTTGGGAGGGAAAATTGTCTGAGTTGAAGAAGCTCCAATGGTGGAATTTTGTCCTCTAGTTGGATTTGTACTGCTCTTGACTTCATCTTTGGTTCCCTTTGGTTTTTCTTCCCTTTCTCTATGCAAAACTCTAAAAATTATGTAATGTGCTTGTGTTTCTCCATTATGTGCGAGTAGAACTTTCTTCTTGGGAAAGGGAGAGTAACTTCCATCCTATTACTCATGTGAACTTGGAATTTATATTGAATGCAAGTTAATTTTCTTCTCCATGAGTTCATATGGTCTTTTATTGCTTGTATGCTTGACTGCCCACCTTTTATACTTGTTTTATGCTTCCTTATGCTATTCAGAAGGATGTATGAGGGAGTAAGGAGTAGGATGCATGTCAATATGCTATTCACCATGGGAGTGTCTCGAGAATGTTGACAGTTCAAGGTTGTGTTCGAACTTAAGCATAGATACATAAGTGTTATGCGAAGGTGAGGACCATCTCATGTCACCGGGAGGTGCATGATGATGACAACCTCCTTGCAGATTAGTCACATGCTTTAATTCCATAGTTATGCATGATGTGATGGTGTTGTTAGTGAAATCTTTTGTCCAGGACTCTCTAAAATATATTTTCAACCCTTAAGATTTAGCTCTTTTTGTTGTTTACTTGTCTTTTAGCTATTTGAAATCAAACTCTATTGTTGTAATTGACTTAGATTGTTCAACATTAGTCCTTTAGCACCTAGATATCCCTTCTCCCAGTGGTTTGACCTCAAGTACAATTGATCCCGTACACTTGTGGGTGATTGACAAGTTGAGATAAATCAGATTTAAAACTCGTTCACCTTAGGCAATCAACAAGTTTTTGTTGCCATTGTTGGGGAGCATCGGTAACTTAGTTAGAGTAAAAGTGCTAGTTACTATTAAAAAATAAGTCATAAATTTCCATTTTTTGTGTTGTGATACCTTTTTAGTAGTGATATGCTCACTTATATATTGGTTTTGTAGGTTGCATGCATCGCTCTAAGAGGGGACTGTAGACATCAATCTTCCTCAACCTAGAAATTGAGTGAACTTTTTTGCAGTCAAAGAAGAGCAAGGAAAGGTGATAACTCCACAAACTTAGAGGGATCACAACCACCTTCACCTCCTTCAACACCTTCATCACCATCCTCACCAGATCATTATCAAGCATCATAGATGGAGGACAACCACTCTCTTAAGGAGTTTGTTGTGCCGACTGTCATCAACATTTGTGGAGTCATTGATCATCCTGCCATTGAAGGCAATAACTTTTCAATCAACTCTACAATCACGAAGATGATCCAACAGAACCGTTTTAGAGGAACCCCTATGGAAGATCCAAATCTACACATAGCAGAGTTTTTGTAGTACACGAACACCTTCAGGATCAATGGTGTTCCAGTTGAAGGAGTACGTCTACTCATGTTTCCATTCACCTTATGAGACTGAGACAAGGCGTGGCTCTCCTCTCTACCAAAGTGTTCCATTAATAGTTGTGATGAATTGCTAAATGCTTTTATTACTAAGTATTTCCCTCCTAGCAAGACAACTCAACTCCAGAACCAAATCACTAACTATAAGAAACAAGAAGGTGAGACACTTTATGAAGCATGGGAGAGATTTAAGGATATACAACATCTTTGTCCTCCTCATGGTTTGACCAATTGGTTGCTACTTCAAACTTTCTACAACATGTTATTCTACAACACCCATATGTCTATTGATGCCACTGCAAATGGAGATTTAATGAATAAGTCCTATAGTGAAGCATATGCTATTATTGAAGATATGACACTCTACCACAGTCAGTGGAGTTCTGAAAGGACCAACCAACCTTTCTCTTCCACCAGATCAAGTGAGAAATCTAGTGGGAAGCACACTATGGATGCGGTAGACCTTATTGCAGCCAAACTTGATGTATTGACTCAAAAGTTAGAAAAGATGACCACTCACTCTGTTCAAGCAATTGAGCAAGTGTGTGAGGCATGCTGAGCATCCGACCACAACTCTTCTTCTTGTTTTGCACCACAGATGAATGCAATTGAGATGCCATAGCAAGTTAATGTTGTAGGCAACTTCAAAATTAGACAAGCCTACAATCCTTTCTCAGAGACCTACAATCTAGGATGGTGGGACCATCCAAACTTTTCTTACAAGAACATCAACTCTCAAAACCAAAAACAAAAAAGTCAAACTCAAGGTCAATAACGTAAGAGAAATCACCAACCAATGAATGCCAACCGTCAACAACTGTTGGGGTATAACAACCATCTTGGAAAGTTTCCTAAAAATTTTGTGACTACACAAATTCAGTAGAACAATGAGTTACGGGCATACAAAAATATCTTTAAGGATGCCATCACACAACTTTCTTCTAAAATTTATGGGATTGTCACCCATACCAAGATGTTGGAGAGCTAGATCGCTCAACAAGATTTGGTCAACAAGGAGAACCTCCAGGTTCTTTTCCCAGTCAACCAGTTATGAATCCCAAGGAGACTTGTAAATGCGTGACTCTAAGGAGTGGGGCGGTCATAGGAGGGTCTTCACTGCCTTCTAAGAGGAAATCTAAAGAATTTGTTGACACCAATGTGGAGACTATTGAAAACCAAATGAAGAAATCCATTGGAAATCTACATTAAGATGGCTCTTCTTGCAAGCCTAATGCTCCTTTCCCTCACATGTTTCTTATACCAAAGATGGTATCAAGTTCAATAAGTTTATGGACATCTTGAACAAGCTATATGTGAATCTACCTTTAGTTGAGGCATAGTTGAAATGCCCTCTTATGCTAAGTTTTTAAAAGACATCCTAACAACGAAAAGGAGATCCGGTCAATCTGAAACCATTATGTTGTCTGAAAGGCCAAACTCTATCATCCAGAACCGTATGCCTGAAAAACTAGATGACCAAGGTATTTTCACTCTCCCTTGAAAGATTGGAGAGTCAACTTTTGATAAAGGCATTGTTAATCTTGGTGCTAGAATCAACTTGATTCTTGTTTCTTTGTGGGAAAAGCTTGACTTGAGAGACTTGAAACCAACATCAATTATGATTCAGTTAACTGATCTCTCTATCAAAGATCCTAAAGGAGTGATTGAAGATGTTCCTGTACAGATAGGGAAGTTTTTCATTCCATGTGATTTTTTAATCCTTGACATGCAAGAGGATCCAGCAAACCCAATTCTTTGTGGAAGATCATTCCTCTGTACTGTAGGTTGTCTTGTTGATGTTAAAGGAAAACTAACCGTCAGAGTTGGAGATGAAGAACTTACGTTCTCTGTTTATGACGCCATGAAAGCACCCAACTCTAAGGGGTATCTTTGTTTGATAGATACTATTGATATGCTTCTTGAGGAAGAAAAGAATTCTATTGAGACTGTTCTTGAGGATTTTAAAAGATAAGATAACAAAGAAGACACAAAAGTCACTTTCAATGAGGAGATTTTTGAAGCCTTGAATGTTCCAACAAGTGAGAAAGAATCTAAGGAGAATGAGGAAAGCAACACTACCGTTCCAAATAAACATGTAGAATTAAAACTCCTCCCACCTAGGTTAAGGTATGCTTTCTTAGACCCAAATTCCACCTCTCCAGTCATTATAAATTCTGAACTGAATAAAGAACAAGAAGAAAAATTGTTGAATGAACTTAGAAGGTATAAAGATGTGATAGGGTACTAAATTGATGACCTTAAAGGAATCAACCCATCTACTTTCATGCATCATATAGTTTTAGATAAAAATGCCAAACCTTGCATAGATCCTCCAAGAAGACTAAATCAAAATATGATGGAAGTTGTTAACAAAGAAGTTTTCGAACTCAAAGATGTAGGGATTATATATCCACATCAACGATAGTCCTTGGGTGAGCCTTATACATGTCGTACCCAAGAAGGGAGGAACTACTATAATAAAAGGGGAAAATGATGAATTAATTCAAACAAGAATCACCACTGGATGGCAAATGTGTATTGATTATAGAAAATTAAATAAACCCACTAGAAAAGACCATTTCCCTTGCCTTTTATTGACTTGATGTTGGAAAGACTTGCCCATCACTCTTACTTTTGCTATCTTGATGGGTATAGTGGGTTCTTCCAAATTTCTATCTACCCACCCGACCAAGAAAAGACCACTTTTACATGCACCTATAGAACATATGCTTATAGGATGATGCCTTTTGGGCTTTTGTAATGCACCACCACAGTTTGAAGGTGTATGATGGCAATTTTCTCTGATTATATTGAAAAGATTATGAAAATATTCACGGATGACTTTAGTGTTTATGGAAACTCTTTTAATGATTGTTTGCTAAATCTAACTAAAGTTCTACATGGAGCACTTCAAGCAGGGGAATTGAAGTGTATAAAGAAAAAGTAGAAGCAATTGAAAAGATGTAGACTCCAACAAACTTGAACGAAGTTTGTAGTTTATTGGGACACACAAGGTTCTACAGAAAAACCATTAACGATTTTTCCAAGATTGCAAAGCCTCTATGTACCTTGCTAGACAAAGACGTCGAGTTTGTATTTGATGATGATTGCCAAACAGCCTTCCAGACACTTAAGGATGCTCTAATTTCAACACTTTCATCCATCCACCAGATTGGAGTGCTCCTTTTGAAGCAATGTGTGATGCAAGCGATTACGCTATAGGATTAGTCTTAGGGCAAAGGAAAGATAACAAACTCCATGTCATCCACTATGCAAGTAAGACCCTATACAATGCACATATCAATTATGCCACAACTGAGAAATAGATCCTTGCTATAGTCTATGATTTTGACAAATTTAGACGGTACCTAGTGGGTTCCAAGGTCATTGTGTACATGGACCGTGCTGCAATTAGGTACCTCATGAGCAAGAAGGATGTCAAACCTTGCCTCATCTGTTGGATACTTCTATTACATGAGTTTGACTTGTAAATCAAAGATAAAAAAGGGACAGAAAACAATGTAGCCGATCACCTTTCACGTCTATCGACTAGTGTTGCAGACAAGGTTTCAATTGATGAAAATTTGCCTATTGAGAAGTTGTATGTGGTAAAATCTCTTTCTATGTCATGGTTTTATGATTTTGCAAATTATCTAGCCACTGGATTCCTTCCCCCTAATTTCACATACCAATAGAAGAAAAAGTTCCTTCATGATGTCAAGCTCTATTATTGGGATGATCCCCTGTTGTTTAAGAAATGTGCAAATGGGATTATTAGGAGATGAATTCCCAATGAAGAGATTGCAAATGTGATTTCATATTGTCATTCCTCTCCTTATGGTGGACATTTTGGAGTGGATAAGACTGCAACCAAGATTCTTCAAACAAGTTTCTATTGTCTAAGTCTATTTCGTGATGCATGTGTGTACTAGACGGGAAGTTTCTCAGGAGCCAAGAAGGGAGTCAGATGGTAATTCTTTCTCATCCCACGGGGAATTGTTTAGTGTCAGTGGGAATCTAAAAAAAAAGATAAAAAGTGTGTAGCGGCTATTCCCGCACTAAGCACGAATGGTTCAAAGAGTGAAGTTCATCTTCTTTCATTTTCACCCATTTGATGAGGAAGATCTCAACGCCCAACTATTTCTATTGAAAGAAAGAACTGAGGGAGAAGGTTTGATGTAATTGACTGGCACGGGTGGACATGTCGGTGTGGATGCTACTACCTGCAATCGGTCTTTGGAAGGGACATGGGGTTGGGGATGTCAATTAATTCCTACCTTCCTGTGATGCATGTCAACAAACTGGCAAAGAAAGGATATCGATGAAAGGAGTGGCGACTAAGTTGGGAATCAACTCTCACTTATGCCATAGCACACACGTTTGTTAAAGCTTGTGACAAGTGCAAAGGTCTGGAGGGATTTCAAAGAAGCACAAAGTGCCATTGAATTCAAATATGGAGATAGAAGTCTTTGATGTGTGGGGTATAGATTATATGGGCCCTTTTCCATCCTCATGCAACTACAAGTTCATCCTAGTAGAATGTGACTATGTATCCAAATGGGTAGAGGAAATCCCCTCTCAATCACTAGATGCCAAGTTCATGATTAAACTATTTCATAAGACTATTTTTCCCAATTTTGGAGTCCTAAGAGCAATCATATTTGACGATGGCAGCCACTTCAATGAAAGAAACTTCAACAACCTGCTAAGTAAGTATTGAGTGAAGCATAAGGTGTCCACACCTTATCATCCTCAAACATCAGGTCAGGTGGAGATCTCTAATAGGAAATTCAAAGCTATATTAGAAAAGATTGGGCATTGAAACTAGACAATGCGCTATGGGCATATAAGACAAGTTTCAAAACTCCAATTGGGACGACTTCATTCAAGCTAGTCTATAGAAAACCCTGCCATTTACCTATAGAATTGGAGCATAAGGAACCGTGGGTGATCAAAGTCCTCAACTATGATCTAAAGAAAGTAGGGGAGAAAAGATTTCTAAAATGCCAGGAGCTTGAAGAACTCAAAATGGATGCATATGAGCATGCAAAGATCTGTAAAGAAAAGACAAATAGGTGGCATGACAAATGAATCAAAATCTAATAATTTAGAGAAGGATACCAAGATGTATTGTTCAATTCCAGGGAAACTAAGATCTAAATTGTCTAGACCATTCTTAGTCTTGAAGGTTTATCCCTACGGGATAATGAAGTTGCAAGGGAAGCAATCAACATTCAAGGTTTATGGATAGAGGACAAGTATGTTTTAAGTTTGGGGTGGTGATGTAGCCCTATTTTAGGGCTCCATCTCATGCCATTTTGTACTTAAATCACATCTAGACATGTTAGCCTACAAGCTATTTCCCTTAATATGTTTATTATGTCAAAAGTGCTTATGGATGTTCTTTGCATCATTTTTAGGTACTTAGACCATGCTTAGGATGAATGATAGAGAAGGAAGGAGTCATAGGGTTCCTCCACTCATGGAAGGGTCCAAAGAAGGCCCCAAAAGCTCCCTCAAACTACCTTCAATGGCCAAGAGTCGTCATCTAGCACAGAAATCCATGAATGATGAAGTTTGAAGTTCAATTGCCTACTACAGACCCCAACATGGCCGTGGGCATAACCCCACAATTGTGCTTTTTTAGTGAATAATCCTTGAAATCAAGAGGGAATTGCACCCAACTTACTACAACTGTGGCCATCAACACGGACGTGTCCCATTAAAGATACCACGGCCGTGGCCACCAACACGATCGTGGCCCGTAGAGGAGAAGATGGCTGTGCCCCCCCCACAACAGTCGTGGGAATTTAGCGCAAGAACCCCAGAATCAATAGGGAGTTGTACCCAATTCGCCACAACTGTGGTCTCTAAAGATCAACTCGCCCATTCTGTTGCCCCACGACCAAGTCCTCCTCCTCTAAAACGGTTGTGTTACTCAGCACGGCCATGGTGCTACTCACCGAACATGACCGTGGCACTTTGCCACAGCTGTGGTCACCTCCCTACTTTACATCTTCACCACCCTTTCCACACCATGCCCATGTCCACTCTCCACGACCATCCCATACTACCCCCACCACGGTCGTGGCCCATCAACACGGCCGTGGTGACAAACCAACCCTACCTATTTTTTACACTATTTTTCCTATTCTACCCCCACTTACCCTAGTGCTTCCCCACCACCTATATATACATAGGTGGAGGCTAGGTCATGAAGGTTAGCTCCTCCTAGCCTCCATTATTTCTCTCCACCCACTCCTTGAGCATTTAGTGCATTTCCCTTGCATTTATGCTCTTCACCCACCATTTCCATCTCCATTTCACCTTGGAAACCTAGTTTTCTAGGTTTTCCTCCATAATCTCCCATATCTTCATGCTCATCTGCACCCTTAGAGGAGAGAGGACATCCCCAGTAGCAAGGAGGTGAAGAAGAAGGCTAATTCCCTGAGATCCATGGAGTTTCTACCCCTTCTTCCCCATTAGTTTGCCATTTCTTTGATTATGTGTAGCTAAGCCCCTAGTGGTGGGCTGTTTGGGGATAAAATGTGACTTTGATACCATGTTGGGGGAATTTTGGATTATAATGAACTTATTTTTATCTATGATGATTGCTCCATGCTTTTGTCTCGTATCCCATTGCCATGCTTGTGATTTATGCTTTTTGCTATGAATTGCTTATTTCATAGTGCTTGACGATACCATATCTCTAGGGGAATTGGGCTGCATGTGGCAATCTTTGGTATGACTCCTAGGTCCCAATAGGGGATCCCTAGATAGTCCCCTTTGTTCCTACATGCCTACCCCCTCTCTTACCACTTGGTATGAGACCTAAGTTACTAGTATAAGTGGGATTGATGTGATTGCCTAGGGTTTTCTAAAGGCTTGAATGGCTAGTGGCATGAGGTCAAATACCCTCATCTCTACTCCCATCTCTACCCTCGGCCCTCAATTTCTCAATACCATTTATCCTAGAAACCTATATTTGGCTAATCCTATTAGAATTACACTAACCCTAGTCTTCCACTAGTAGTATAGGGTACATTCTAATAACATTTGCCTTGTTGTTTGGTTTGGTAATCTAGATGAAATATGAGAACCATGCTTGTCCAATAACCTCCCCCAACTAATATTAAAGTTACATCCCCAAATGGCCCACCTACCTTAATCATCTTGTTTAAAACTCAACTTGCTTTGCTCACTTGCTTATGCTAGTATAGTCTAGTTGTTCTTGCTTAACTTAGTCAATTGCACAGTTTTGATAGTTAGGGTTAATTTAGATCCTTTATTGCTTTAGTGGTTAACTTAGATTCTAAATTTCTTCTTGATCCTCTAGTGTAGTGTAACTTACCCTTGCTCTTACTTAGTTAGTTGGTTAACCTAGATTGTTAAACTTGCTTGTTTAAGATAACTTAGGTTTAATTCTTCCTTTCTTGCTTGTCCACTTAGATTAATCGCCAAACAAGACCCTTTTAAACCCTCCAACCCTAGACTCCACATTAGGAATGTAGCCAACACTAGTCTAGCTCCAGTGCCCCCTATATCCCTAAGGATCGACCCCTACACTTGCCAATCACCTATACTACAATAGTACCCTGTGCGCTTGCGGGTGACCTATTTGGTACTGTGATTGACTTGGTTAGGGCTAATACAAATTTTGAAAGTTCCCACACGTGTGTTTGACTCCCGTTGAGTGAATCTAGTCACCCCTAGTTGGCTAGTGTGTATGCCTCTGGATCGGATGCACCAAGCTTTCTAGCACAGTTGTCGGGGATAGAGGCGCTCATCCTAGCTAGTTAGTGTAGTTGAGTCTTTCCTTTTATCCTCATCATTGCTATTGTTTATTCTTTGTTCACTTTTGCATATTGCCATTCTAACTTGGTTTCTAATTGCTTGTTTGTGTATTGTGCGGGTGACAGTTGTGCATGCACCACACTCGTTCCACTTGTACCAACTTGGTGTTGTACGACCCCGAGATAGGTAGAAGGAGATGCCAAAGTTGCCACAACCAACATCGAGAAGCCGAGATGGAAGACAACAACACTCCACCTCCACCATAGCCCAACCGCCCACTCCACAAATATTTCACCCTGGGAACTACAATTCACCCATTAACACCCTAGTTGACCAAATGTCGGGTCAATAGTTCTCCATTCCACCTGCACTCCTTGGACTTCTCCCCACCTATTATGGGATGGAGAATGAGAATCCCTACCACTACATCGATGCATTCCTTGAGACTTACTCCACTTTCCGTACCCCACCACTATCGATGACTCCATCCAGAGAACCCTCTTCCCATTCTCCCAAAAGAAAAAGCTAAAGAGTGGTACGTGTCAAAGCTAGAGTTGGTAACTTGGAATGAAGTCAAGAATGAATTCCTCAAAAAGTTCTTCCCAATTGCTAAGTTAACCTACATGAGGAACTACATCACCTCCTTTACCCAGAAAGAGAATGAGCCCTTCCATGAGGCATGGGAGAGGTTCCAAAAACTTCTCCACGACTGCACCCACCATAAAGTGCCACTGTGGCAACTAGTTCAAACCTTCTACACCGGGCTTGAAGAGTTGAACCAAAACAACGTCGACTCATCTTGCGGGGGCACTTTCATGGAAAAGCCACCTGAGGAGTCATGGCCTTTGTTTGAGAATCTTGATGAAAATTCCCACCATCGGGTTTTTACAAAAAGGGGGCATGGAGGCCGGAATTACACCCCTCTGCCTTCCACCGTAGCTCCATCCTACAACGTTCCTGACCCCGACATGATGAAGATGATGGCGGATATGATGAAGATGATTAAGAACCAACCTAGTGGTTCTCCTAGCCAACCCAGCATGGCAGTCGATTATGTAGATGAAGAAGTGCATGCCTTGCACTCCTTTGGTGGCCTAAACAATCAAGGCATCATATCCAACACCTATACTCCCAAGTGGAGGAATCATCTAAATTTCTCTTAGAAGCAACAAAATGAGGATGGGCAAGGACAAAGGCAACCGAGGCCACACTATAGTTCAAAGTTTGAAGAGGAGGTGCTTGGAAGATTAAGAAGTTTGGATGAAGTGAATAAGGATGTAAACTCACAGGGGCAGTTCATCAACTGCCTTAAGCAAAGACTGGATCAGATCTCACTCTCTTGCTAGGAGGGAAGAAGGAAGACTCCCATCTCAACCAATGCCCAACCTAAACAATGATGCTACTTTCCTAGGGAACACTCCAAGTTCATATGCTCCACCGTCATAATAAGCACCACCAAATCCCTATGCTCCACCTCCACCTCCACCTCATTCATACCAATAGCCACCTCCACAATACCACCCCCATCCACAACAACAATAGCCACCACAATAATCACAACCTCAATTCATCCTCCAAAATCCAAATTCACCTCACCAAAGGCCACCACCACCCCAATAGCCACAACCACCTCCACAAGCTTCTTCTTCCATTACCCATGAGCATGTGAAGGCTGTGACTATTCTGAGGAGTGGCCGGACTTTGGAGAACCCCCATGATACTATTGTTGTTGACAGAGGTGATACTGAGATACAGCCCGAGGATACTGTGACGAGAGCTAGAGTTGATACTGTGATACCGAGTGGTGATACTATGATTCCCGTTGATCATATTGTTGATCTGAACCATGTAGGGTCCCAACTCCCCCTATTTCTTGAAGCTCTTAAGGAGCCTTTTGTTGAGAAGAGAAGAAAGAAGCATACTGAAGACATCCTTGAAACCTTTAAATAAAAGTGAAAATCAACATTCCTTTGCTTGATGGGTTCAAGCAAATCCCTTCCTATGTTAAGTTCCTAAAAGATTTATGCACCTTCAAGAGAAGGACCATGAGGAGGACCCCAAGGAAAGTCAAGCTCACTGAGCAAGTGAGCTCAATCTTGTAGCACACCATTCCAAGGAAGAGAAAAGATCCTGGTGCTCCCATCATTTCATGCTACATTGGGGCACACCGCATAGACCAAGTTATTCTAGACTTGGGTTCTACTGTTAAACTAATGTCGTATGATGTGTTTGTCGAGCTGCAAATGGGGGAGTTGAGTCTGGCTCATTGTACTCTACAATTGGATGACCGATCAGTAAAGACACCTAGAGGGAGTGTTGATGACGTGCTTGTGAGGCTTGATGATGAGACGTCTGCTTGCTTCCCTACTGACTTCATTGTCTTAGACAGACATGAAAAAAGACACAAGGAGGGTGCCTATCATCTTGGGAAGGTCATTCCTAGCCACAATAGATGTGGTAATTCATGTGAGGACCGGTACTATGTATGTGACATTCATGCACATGAAGATCCGATTGAACATCTTTAAATCTTCAACCACAACTGAGGTAATAGGGGCCACTGAAGAAGATTGTTATCTCATTGAGTGCTAAGATGAAATTATGGAGGAATGCCTACCTACGTGGATTCAAACTGCCACCCAAGGTAGAGGTCTAGATCCAATAGTTGAGTTCCCAGATGACGATGATGAAGTTGATGAAGAGAATGAGATAGCCTTGGTGGTTGCAAGTGAAGACCTTCCTTCTATTTTTGAACCATTAAAGAACTCCCTTGAAGAACCTCCCACTCTTGAGTTGAAGTCACTTCTAGAAGGATTGAAGTATGTTTTTCTAGGTGCAAATGAAACCCTCCCGATGAACATTTCCTCCATTCTCTCACCAGAATAAGAGGATGAATTGATGAAAGTCTTGAAGAAGAACATCCAAGCCATTAGATGGTCTATAGCTAATTTGAGAGGTATTGATCCCTCCATCTGTGTGCACATGATCTATCTAGAGGATGATGCAAGGATGACCCACCAAATGAAAAAGGCAGTTGAATCCAAAGCTAAAAGAGGTTGTGACTCAAGAGGTTGTGAAATTGCTTGATGTTGTAATTATCTATCCTATTTCTGATAGTACATGGGTGAGCCCCGTCCAGGTTGTGCCTAAGAAAGGTGGGATCACCGTAGCGGAAACTGCGGATGGTGAACTTATGCCAGTGAGAGAACAATCAAAGTGGAGAATGTGTGTTGACTACTGGAAGCTCAATGAAAAGACCAAGAAGGACCACTACCCTCTCCCATTTCTTGACCAAATTCTAGAAAGGCTAGCGGGGCAAAGCTTCTATTGCTTCCTTGATGGGTATTCTGGATACTTCCAAATTGCCATGCATCCCATAGATTAAGAGAAGACAACATTCACCTGCCTGAGCGGTACATTTGCCTACTTTTGAATGCCATTTGGATTGTGTGATGCCCCTTCTACATTTCAGAGATGTGTGACCTCAATTTTTGTGGATATGCTTGATTCATCATTGGAAGTGTTCATGGATTATTTCTTGATCTTTGGTAAAACTTTTGATGAATGCTTACTTCATTTGACTGCTATCCTTGAGAGATGCGTAAAGGTTTGTCTAGTGTATCTTGGGACAAGAGCCACTTCATGGTGTCCGAAGGCATTGTTCTGGGCCACTGGGTTTCAAAGGATGGGATTGAAGTTGATAGGGACAAGGTGGGCCTCATTTCTACTCTTACTATTCCTTCCACCGTAAGACATGTTCGGTCTTTCTTGGGACATGCAGGTTTCTACCGCCGATTCATAAAATACTTTAGCAAGATCACGAGACCTATATGCCACTTGCTTGAGAAAGATGTTGAATTTCATTTCAATGACAAGTGCATTGAAGCCTTCAACCACTTGAAGGAAAAACTAGTTTCTACTCCTATCATGCAGTGCCCGAATTTCTCTTTTCCATTCAAGATTATGACTGATTCATTCGACATGGCAGTGGAGGCTGTGCTGGGCCAAAGAGTTGGCCAGATTCCACATGATATCTACTGTGCAAGAAAAACTCTAGATGAAGCCCAAAGAAACTACACAACCACTAAGAAGGAGTTGCTTGCAGTTATCTTCGCTCTTGACAAGTTCTGATCATATCTTTTGCAAAACAAAGTAGTGATATACATGGATCATGCTGCACTAAAGTACCTCATGTCAAAGAAATATTTAAAGCCAAGTTTGACTAGATGGATTCTATTGCTTCGAGAGTTTGATGTGGAGATTGTAGACAAGAAGGGAGTGGAAAATGGGGCTGCCGACCATCTCTCCCGAATTGATGAGCCTTTTGATGATACAAATTGAATCAATGAGACAATTCCACACGAACAACACTTCCTACTCTTGTCTACTCAAAAGCCATGGTATAAACACATAGCTAATTTCTTGGCCAGTGGAAGGATACCTAGCACATGGACAAGGGAGTAAAGCACAAGATTATTTGCTATGGTAAAAAACTATGCTTGGGACGACCCTCACCTCTTCAAATATTGTCCCAATCAACTCATTAGGAGATGTGTTCTGGAGATAGAACAACAAGAAATCCTATCCATGTGCCATTCCGGAATATGTGGAGGTCATTTTAGAAGAAAATACATAGCTGCAAAGGTTCTTCAATGTGGGTTTTATTGGCCATCCTTGTTCAAAGATTTCCATGAATTCTGCAAGAATTGCTTGAAGTGCCAAAAAGTGGGCACTATCTCCAAGAGGGACATGATGCCTCTATCACCCATTCTTGTGGTGGAGGGGTTTGATGTATGAGGAATTGAATTCATGGGTCCTTTTCCTCCCTCCTTTGGGTATATCTACATTTTGGTCACCCTGGACTACGTGTCAAAGTGGATCGAGGCTGTTGCAACCCGGATGAATGACCACAAGGTGGTGTGCAACTTTGTGAAATCGAACATATTTATCCATTTTGGCATTACAAGGGCCATGATTAGTGACGGTGGAAGTCATTTCATTCACCACACTTTTGAAGGGTTGCTCAAGAAGCACGGAGTAAACCATCGAGTAGCTACTCCTTACCACCCTCAAACTAGTGGCCAAGTTGAGTTGGCCAATCGGGAGATAAAGACCATTTTAGAGAAAACAGTGAGATCGGACCGTAGGGATTAGTCACTCCATCTCAATGAAGCTTTATGGGAACATCAGACTGCATTCAAAGCCCCGATTGGCACTACACCATTCAAGCCCGTCTATGGGAAAAGCTTCCATTTGCCGATTGAAATGCAACACAAGGCATTATGGGCTTTGAAAACTATGGATCTTGATGGAGAAAATGCCGAATGAAGAGGAAGTTTCAACTGAATGAGCTGGAGGAAATGCTCCATGAGGCGTATGACATGTCTAAGATCTATAAGGATAGGACTAAGTATCTTCATGATAATATGACCAAAAAGAAGGAATTTGAGCTCGACAAGTGGGTATGGCTGTACAATTCAAGGATGAAGTTCTTTCTCAAAAAACTCCGATCTAGATGGGAAGGACCTTATCTTATCAAGAAAGTGTATCCATCCAGGGCTGTTGTGATATGTGAGAAAAAAAGAGCAAAAGAGTTTGTCGTCAATGGACAAAGATTGAAACCCGTTGTGGAAGTAGGCCCGAACAAGGCCAATCAAAGTTTTGACATTGTGATGCTTGTAGAAGAACAACAATCTGATGAAGAGATGTGTTTGGAAGCAGATGAGAAAGAGATAAACTACAAGGATGCCTTGAGAATCCCAAGGAAGTGAAAGAAGTCAAGAATCAATAAGCCCGACTGAAGGTGTAAAATTTAGCACTAGTGGGAGGCAACCCACATAGTTTGAGATTCTCAAACCTTACTTTTTGATACTTTTGTTTTATTTTCCACAAATACACACACACTTGTGTTTAATAGTTTTGCATTGAGTTTTAATGACATGACAGGTGTTAGGCACTAGAGAGAGGGATCAAAGTTGAGTCATGATCATTAGGGCAAATTTGTCATAGAATGCAAAAGAAAAATGAAGTTCTTGATTTTGAGTTGAGAAAGTTGAAGGAATTCCAGGAGTCACGGTCGTGGGTTTTATTTCATCAAAGTTGCAAAGATGCCAGGGTTTTTGGAGTGAATGGCCACATCTGTGGCCACCCGCCATGGCCATGTTGAAGATGCTTGGCCACAACTGTGGCACCTGACCATGACCGTGGCAAGGTCAGATTGGAATGTTCTTCATCGATAACATGACCGTGGAACCCCGCCATGGCTATGCTACCAAATCCTGGCCACGACCGTGGCCCGACCCAGTTCATAAAAAATACAACTTTTATACACATCAATTTGACCCCTTCTTCATTTCTTCCTCTTCTTCCTCAAGCGCACATTCTTGGCGGCGCACAGCAACCTCGAGCTCCACAATTCTCCACCTCCAACACCTCAAACCACCTCCAATCAACCTCCAATCGATACCAAATCATTCCCCAGCCACCCCCCTTCCATTTCCACCACCTTTCCTCTCCCAATTGGCCCTCAATTTCCACCTTCATCTCTAATCCACCCAACAACCTTCCTCCCCTAAACCTCCACTTAAACCCTCCAATTTTCGTCCAAATCCATAGCAAACTCCACATCCACCATATAAACGTCCTTCTCCTTCCATTATACACCTAAATCCACACCCATATCACCCCCTATACCAAAATCCGAATTTCACCCTCCATTCCCACACCCAACCATGATGAAAATTGGGAAGGCAGTCACCAAGGGGAGTCAACATCATCACCAGAGGACAACAACATTCCAAAAATGCATCCTCTAATGTTTTTGTGCCCTCACATACCCCATCCCCAACCACCTCCACATACCAATCCCTCCGTCGCTCACAATCGGTGAGTGCATCCCACTCCCATTCATTTGACAGCCACCACTTCACCGATGCCACATATGAGGGAGATGAAGAAGAAGAAGAGGCATCCAAGGAAAATCTAGACGATTTGATTGATGAAGTTGAGATAGTGATTGCAAAGAAAGGGAAGAAATCAAAAACATCACCGTCATCGTCAAAGTGCCCACCAAAGCCTACTCCAGCAGCCACTCGACATATCACACAGTGGCAGAGCATAGTGAGCAGCCACAATCTACCCAACAGTTGCGTCGGGATGAAGAATAATATGCACATTGGTACAACCTCGATACGACTTTGGGGGTGCCAATCTTATAGAATGGAGGAAGATGAAGATGACAATGATGAGGAAGAGGTAGAGCTGATGCCTGAGGAAGAGGATGTTCTAGCACATTTAGAGGCAGATAGATTGAAGGCCTTAGGAAAGGCCCCTACAGGAGTGTCCTATGGCAGAGGACACATGCAAAGAAAGATCTCTCTCACATACCTAGAGTGCATGACAAGGAGAGTTGTTCCCACTAGATATGGTTGTGAGAAGGTCATTGATGATCTAGGAATCAAAGAAGTGGTGGAAGGAAGTTTAAAGGAAATGGGGCTATGGAACGTTCTTTTCAAACCCCAAATAACCTACCCTACTTTGACTCGGGAGTTCTTTGCCACCCTTGAGAAGACAAAGGTGAGAGGTAGTGAAGCTATCAAGTTTTTGCTGCAAATCTTGAAGAGGCCAAGAAGATGGGTGACAGGCTGCTAGAAAATGAGGTAGATTTTGATTATGCACATTTCTAGAAGACTCTGACAGGAAGCAGTGATTACAACACATGGAGGTCCAAAACTACCGCTATAAGAAACCCACTACTCCGTTATGTGTAAAAGGTCTTAGAAAATACCATTATGGGACAATATGATAACCAATGCTCCATTTCTCAAAAAGATATGTTTGTCTTGATGGCAATGAACCACAAACAGTATATAGACCTTGGAGTGCTACTGATTGATCACATGAGGCCCATACCCTTCAAGAGTAAAACACCTTTTGTTATGGGAGGGTTTGTAACCTCAATTGCACTCGCTTTGGGGTATGATCTTTATGGATTTGAAGCCGCATATGAGGCATAGTTTGTTGACCTGAACTATCTTATGCACTCGCACACTATCAAGATGAAGGACAAAAGAATGATATATCACACAAGTAGTGTGCCCGACATTGAGCTTGAGATGCCATACTATGCGATGCCACTTCTATCAGTGTTGGGGATCTTCTATAGACTGAGGGGAAATTATTGAAATGACAACAAGAAAACCCACGAGAGACATACACTAGGGGAGACATTGTCACACAAGAAGCGATAGCTGAATCAAATGTGCAAGGGAAGGAACAAGAAAGTGAAGAACAAAAGCATACCCAAAGGACAAGGAGGGATGAAGGAACATCCCAGCTACAACAACCCTCAATAAATGCCTACGACATGTCCACCATCCATACACAAGTTGAGAGCATTCAGAAGACGTAGAGCGACATGCAGCTGATCTAGCAATACATGTGGCAAGACCAACAACAAATGCACCATCAGGTCAACCACTTGTATCACTACCACCATGCCCAAGTAGTAAGAAACCCCGAATGGGGTGGAGATTTTTGGGGTGGCATAGCTGGATATCCAGAGACATACCCTCCACCCCAGGATGACTACTGGGGACATTACTACCAACATCCTCCTGCAGGCTCAACTCCTCCTATAGATCCTCCTCACTTGTCTAACCAATAGCCATGACATTCTCCCTATCTACCTTAAGCTATAGTTTCATGTTGAGGACAACATGATTATAAAGTTTGGGGTGGGTAGGGTGGTATGCACCACCCCATCTCTCTTTTAGTGATTTTGTTCCACCTTCACCATCTAGTTTAGTTTTCCTGTTCTTGCTCTTTTTATTGCATTTTTGCATGGCATGTAGTTAATTTCATGCAATTTTTGCCTAATTTTCAAAAAAATTGCTCCATTTTGCCTTGCATTGCATTTCATGTAGATTATTGGTAATTTTTGTATGTTTTAGCTAGGATTTTCCTATTTTACTGCTTTAAGTTCAATAATGAAGGTTTAGATGTGATTGAAGGCTATTTGGCACCATTTTGGCCATTTTTTCCCAAGCTTGAATGTTCTTTCCCAAAAAGCATGTTTTGACTTAATCTCCACTATTTGAAAAGCAATTTTCAATCCTTTGACAAATGCATGTTGTTTCTTAGAGTTTATTTCTATGGGGTCTTGTTGGTTGACTTTTTACATGTGCACCACTTCTCTCAAGATTGTGAATGTTTTGGTTGAATCATGAATTGAGCATGCGACAAACGCTTAAAGACTATGGAATCACTTAATAGAAATGTGAATGTCATGTTGTTCTATCATGTGGTGTGATATTATTTGATGAAGTGTTGGACTAACTTTCATGTAGGGAATCTTATGTTGAAGATTACACTAATGACCCCTCTTTGATCTGACTATTCTTCCACCATCTTCATACCCCTTTGCCTCATAAAAAGATGCCCTAGTGCACATAATCAGCCTTGACCACCTCCAAAAGTTTGGGGCGACCATATCTTTAATTCCTCATTTCACTCTATCCATCATATGCCCTATCTACACCAAGGACAAAGAAAATAAAAAAAGAAAAAGAAAGCAAAAATAAAATAGAAGGATGCTCCTATTTAAGAGCATTCAAATAAAGAAAAGATGAGTGTGTAAAAGCACTCCAAATCTTATCGCAATCCTTTCTTCCTTTTTCACACCCATTGAGTTAGAAAACATCAAATCTAGCTCACTTTTCCCTTTTCTACAACCGTGTGGGTCATTTAGTGTGGTTTGAGGCAAAAGAGTGAATATATGAAAGTGAAACAATACTCCTAGTCATCTTTGATTAACACCAACATGAAACGGTTTACCTGGAATGACATGAAGGACATATGGATAGCTTGCGTATTCTATGATTTATATTTGAAGTTTGTATGCTCAATGCTCATTTCATGATTGGCATGTGAAAGAGGAAAGTAGAGAGGTGGAACACATGCACTTAGTCACTTCCAAGACCATGTAATCAATAATTTTCTATTGCTATGTGTTTGCCATTCTTGTATATTGAATGAAAACTAAAAAGAGAGATTAAGTTAGAGCATACTTGAGGACAAGTATGTTTTAAGTTTGGTGTGGTGATGTATCCCTATTTTAGGGCTCCATGTTATGCCATTTTGTACTTAAATCACATCTAGACATGTTAGATTACAAGCTATTTCCCTTAATATGTTTATTATGTCAAAATCACTTATGGATGTTCTTTGCATCATTTTCAGGTACTTGAACCATGCTTAGGATGAATGAGAGAGAAGGAAGGAGTCCTAGGGTTCCTCCACTCATGGAGGGGTCCAAAGAAGGCCCCAAAAGCTCCCTTAAACTATCTTCAATTGCCAAGAGTCATCATCAAGCAAAGAAAACCATGAATGATGAAGTTTGAAGTTCAATTGCCTACTACAAACCCTAACACGACCATGGGCATAACCCCACGGTCGTGTCTTTTTTGGTGAAGAATCCCTGAAATCAACAGGGACTTGCTCCCAACTTACCATGGCCGTGGCCATCAACACAGTCGTGGCCCATTGAAGATACCACGGTCGTGTCCACCAACACGGTCGTGGCTATCAGAGGAGGAGACAGTTGTACCCCCCCCACAATGACCGTGGGAATTTAGCGCAAGAACCCCAGAATCAATAGGGAGTTGCGCCCAATTTTCCATGACCATGGCCATCTGCCATGGTCATGGCCTCTGAAGATCAACTCACCCGTGATGCTGCCCCACGACCAAGTCCTCCTCCTCCAAAACGGTCGTGTTACTCAGCACGGCTGTGGTGCTACTCACCCAACATGATCGTGGCACTCCACCACGGCTGTGGCCACCTCCCTACTTAGCATCTTCACCACCCTTTCCGCACCATGCCTGTGTTCACTCTCCATAACCGTCCCATCCTACCCCCACCACGGCCGTGGCCCATCAATACAGTCATAGTGACTAACCAACCCTACCTATTTTTTACACTATTTTCCTATTCTACTCCCACTTACCCTAGTGCTTCCCCACCACCTATATATAAATAGGTGGTGGCTGGGGCACAAAGGTTAGCTCCTCCTAGCCTCCATTACTCCTCTCCACCCACTCCTTGAGCATTTAGTGCATTTCCCTTACATTTATGCTCTCCGCCCACAATTTCCATCTCCATTTCACCTTGGAAACCTAGTTTTCTAGGTTTTCCTCCATAATCCCCCATATCTTCATGCTCATCTGCACCCTTGGAGGAGAGAGGACGTCCCCAGTAGAAAGGAGGTGAAGAAGAAGATTACTTCCCCAATCTCCATGGAGTTTCTTCCCCATTCTTTTGCCATTTCTTTGATTATGTGTAGCTAAGCCCCTAGTGGTGGGCTATTTGGGGATAAAATGTGACTTTGATACCATGTTGGGAAAATTTTGGCTTGTAATAAACTTATTTTTATCTATGATGATTGCTCCATGCTTTTGTCTCTTATCCCATTGCCATGCTTATGATTTATGCTTTTTGCTATGAATTGCTTGTTTGATAGTGCTTGATGACACCATGTCTCTAGGGGAATTGGGATGCATGTGGAAATTTTTGGTATGGCTCCTAGGTCCCAATAGGGGATCCCTAGCTAGTCCCCTTTTTCCTACATGCCTATCCCCTCTCCTACTACTTGGTATGGGACCTAAGTTACTAGTATAAGTGGGATTGATGTGATTGCCTAGGGTTTTCTAAAGGCTAGAATGGCTAGTAGTATGAGGTCAAATACCCTCATCTCTACTCCCATATCTACCCTCGGCCCTTAATTTCTCAATACCACTTATCCTAGAAACCTAGATTTGGCTAATCCTATTAGAATTACACCTAACCCTAGTCTTCCACTAGTAGTATAGGGTACATTCTAATAGCATTTTCCTTGTTGTTTGGTTTGGTAATCTAGATGAAATATGAGAACCATGCTTGTCCAATAACCTCCCCCAACTAATATTAAAGTTACATCCCCAAATGCCCCAACTACCTTAATCATCTTGTTTAAAACTCAACTTGCTTTGCTTACTTGCTTATGCTTACTTGCTTATGCTAGTATAGTCTAGTTGTTCTTGCTTAACTTAGTCAATTGCTCAGTTTTGATAGTTAGGGTTAATTTAGACCCTTTCTTGCTGTAGTGGTTAACTTAGATTCTAAAGTGCTTCTTGCTCCTGTAGTGTAGTGTTACTTACCCTTGCTCTTGCTTAGTTAGTTGGTTAACCTAGTTTGTTAAACTTGCTTGTTAAAGATAACTTAGGTTTAATTCTTCCTTTCTTGCTTGTCCACTTAGATTAATCACCAAACAAGCCCCTTTTAAACCCTCCAACTCTAGACTCCACATTAGGAACGTAGCTAACACTAGCCTAGCTCCAGTGCCCCCTCTATCCCTGAGGATCGACCCCTACACTTACAAATCACCTATACCACAATAGTACCCTGTGCACTTCTGGGTGACCTATTTGGTACTTTGACTGACTTGGTTAGGTATAATACAAATTTCAAAAGTTCCCACACGTGTGTTTGAGTCCCGTGGAGTGCATCTAGTCACCCCTAGTTGGCTAGTGTGTATGCCTTTGACTCAGACGCACTAGCAAGTTGCTGTCATGATTCTTCCACTACTCCAAGCCTCTTCTCTACCTCCTCTAGCAAAGCAACTCCTCCATTGTCTCCATTGTTGGGATCTACTTCTTCACCGACTCCAGAAGACACACCATGAATAGTCAAAGTCATGATGTGTAAATAAATCATCATCCCCAACATCCAGACACCGCTTAGCTCTAGGTACACGCCATATCCTTCGTCAAGTTTTCCAGCTTTTCTATCCGAGGAGATGTCATGTCCATATTTAGATTCTCCGTGTCCCAGGTCATTTTAGCTACTTCTCAGCAACAATGGCACCGGTCAATTAGACGTCAAACCACAGGCATGGACCAAGCTCATCCTCATCCCATACATATGTCTCTATAACCCAATTTAGGGTGACTGGAGAGGAAAACCCCACATATCAATTCCTCATCTCTCATAGGGTCCTTCCTACATGTTTCACCTATGATCAGACAATGGGAGCCCTAGGATTCAAGGATGAAGTCAAGGAGCACATCTAAGAGATGGGTCTCAAGTATATCTACTGCATAGTAAGAAACACTTACCCTTTCCTTGTTTATGAATTTCTTACTACTCTTAAGGTTGTGTAGCTCCCGAGGAATAGGCTGGAACCATATTGTTTCATTCATTTTTGTCTACTGGTCCAAAATTACAGAATCACCTCCAAGCAATTCTATAAGCTTTTAGAGTGCCACTACGAGGGTGCTCTAGCCTACCCTCCAACTTTTGATAGTGATGTCTTATGGAATGAGATGACTGATGAGAAGAGACCTGACACCAAGAAGGCTAGGGCATCTTCCATCTATAACCCAATCTCTAGATACGTCCACCATCTCCCCAGTACAGGGGTCTTTGCCAAGAAAGAAACCCAAGGTGTGTGCAGGAAGCATGATTTTTTGTGGGGTATGGTTTATGATTTTTATATCAATGTAGGTTATTTCATTCTCAACAGGTTCTTTGATATAAAGAATATCAAAAGGAGAGAATCTAGGGACATCATGTGTGGGGGATTAATCACCCTCCTAGCAACAAAGCTTGAGGTATCCCAGACTGGTCTAGAGGCTGCACTAGGTACAAACCTAATGGATATCCAATATCTAATTTCTACAAGACCGATTGATAAGATCCCCAATGATGATGAAAAGTTTAAAAAATATTTTGACAATGATTAGTACATTGATCTTCCTAACTTGGAGATCATCACCTTGACAAATTAGGACAATTGGAAGTTTGACCTTAGTGGCCAAGATGATGATGCGGATGCCACTGAAGATAAAGCTGCTCTAAATGCACTTGTCGCTCAACCACACACAGTGCCGCCACCCTCCACTAGCACTCAAATAGAGTACACTTGGGCTATTCTTGATGCCAAACATCTTTATGTCTATGTTCAACATCACTTTGACCATCTGGACAACCATCTTGATCTGATGGGTCAGTAGTACTCGGTGATGCATGAGATGGTCCAGTGCATGGATATGTGGTATATCTCTTAAAGCCACTAGTTGATTCCCCAGCCTCACCAGAGCCTACTCCACAGCCCATGCCAGTCAAAATTCCTGGTGATGATGATTTGGTCAACCAATATTTCACTACTGGTCACGGGGGCATTGACCCTTCTTGCTGATATCTTCCATGACAGGTAACCGGTTGCTTCTACCTTAGATTTGATTGATGTAGTGAGGACACTGCAAATTTCAAGCATAGGGGGTGTGCAATCGGTCTGTAATGTAGTTGTAGTTGTTTAGTCATTTTCATTATCTTTTCTCTAGTTCTCTAGTTCTTGTTTTTAGTTTCTGCTTTTCTCATGGCAAGTTTAGTATGATGTGAGGCTTATCTTGTGTAATGAACTTGTTTTTCTTCCAAGTTTGAACTATATTGTCCTTCCTCATAAGAATTATCATTTGAAGAAATTGTAAAAGAGCATGCATGCTAAATCAAATGAAACTTTAAGGCCACCAACATGTGCTTAATTTTAGATTTATGTTTGTAGCCTGAATTTTCATCTTTTTCATCCTGGATTACCTAATACATGTAATTGGTAACAAATTTTATGAATATGTCAGCCGTGAAACACTACCTAGAACATGGGATGATTTTTCCAAACCTTTAGTGATTTTACAACCACCACTTTTCATTGAAAAATTTTCAAATCAAATGAATGGAATCTAGCTAACGTTGCAATTTCGTTAACTCTCTTTTGTTCTGGGAAAAATAAGTGAGCCCATGACCTATTTAAATTCCCTTTTGTTTCACTCCACCTTAATTTACCCCATAAAATATGGCTAAAACTGCCCACATGTCATACTAACCTAGTGTTAGTCCGATCTAGTCATGACGGTTAGGTGATATGTCCTAAAAAGAGGGTAAAATACCCCAACTGACACTCCTCATGTGCATAAGCCTACATTAGCAGCCGAGTGCTGGAACCCCTAATCCAATTTCACACCTTTTGGGAAAATAAGGAGAAAGTGCTAAAATTTGCTCTAAGATTCCATCTATGTCATCCCCAATAGCTGAATGTTTTGTTGCAAATTCATCGATTGTTTGGCTTGGTCATCTAACTTCCATTTAGTGTTACCTAGTTGAATGTTTCATTTAATGTGTTACCACCCTTGCTGAACTTAATTTTCTTTCTTGGATGTATGAGTTGAAATCAAGGCTATGAATATGTACTTGATGATTATGATTGGTTTGGCCTCATTTACATCTTCCATTTCATTTTATCTATGCATGAGCTTGGCAATTCCTTCATTTGTGTTTTTGTGCTATTTTTGCTTGAGGACAAGCAATAGTTCAAGCCTAAGGGGATCTGATGTATGCATTTTATATCTACTTTTTTTCACACATTCACACACAAATTCAGTTCATTTTGCCTTCCATTTAGCCTATAATCATACTTAAATTGCCATGTTTTAGTTGTTTTACTTGTTGAATGATGTTGATCATATGTACACATCATAAATGACAAATTGAAGATAGTCCAACCCAAATCTGACCTCAGTTGGATCTCCCTTTGATTTTCAGATGATTCAGAGTTGATCTTGAAGAAACAACACCGAACACGATGTATCTTTAGTAAGACATGACGTGTAAGTTTCTAGAAAGAGCTCACAAAGCAAAGAACACACCGTCTATTATTTAACACGTGGGTGTATAAGTTTCACTTGCCTTGATGTCCAAACTACAGAGCAAAAGACATGACATGCCTTTATTAAGACACAACATGTCCACACGATTCAAAGGCCAATTTCAACTTGCTTCCAACACACACGGGCGTGTGTTTATTAGCACATGATGTGTGCTACCTGCCCAGATTGACTCCAGTAGTAGCCACACAACGTGTCTCTATTGGAACACGACATGTCTCTATTAGAACATGATGTGTCTCTATTGGAACACGTCATGTACTTATCATGAAGAAGTAGTTTAGCATTTGGTTACACGATGACACACGACATGTCTCCACAAAGACATGTCATGTCTTCATCAATTTTTTGTAGATTTCAGTAGCAACCACCCCTCATTTTAGAAATGAGTGCAGCCACTAGGGGCAGTTATCACTCGTCATTTGAGAAACTTTTTGACCAAGAGAAGTTCCATAGCAAGAGGAGGGCGATTTTGGGGAGGAAGAAGAGGTTTCTTGGGAAAGAACCTTCATTCTTCACCATTTCTTCTCCAAAAGGTGCAACATAGCTTTTCTTCTAATTCAAGCTTCTCAAGAGGGAAGATTGTCCAAGTTGAAGAAACTCTAAGGTGGAATTTTTTCCTCTAGTCTGATTTCTACTCCTCTTGACTTGAACATTTGTTCCCTTTGCTTTTTCTTCTTTTAGCTATGCAAACTCTGAAAATTCTACAAATGTGCTTGTGTTTCTCCATTATGTGCAAGTAGAACTTTCTTCTTGGGTATGGGACAGTAACTCCCATGCCATTACTCATGTGAACTTGCAATTTATATTCAATTCTAGTTAATTTTCTTCTCCATGAGTTCCTATGGTGTTTTATGTTGGTATGTATGCCCAGAGAGCCAATCATATGATGATTGGGATGAGGTATTAGATACATGTTTTGGGATGAGGTATTAGATACATGTTTTGATAATTTATAATAAAAGGTAAGCTTCCAATTTATTATGTTTCATTTAGTTATGAGATAATGACAGAACACTATAAATGTCTAAAGAATAATATTACTCAATGACATATGTCTTCAATTTTTAGCCATGTGGAATGAGATCATACGAATGTTAAGAGTACATATACATATTCTCATTATGTCCTTGATCGATTGTTATTGTGGAAGGTTGATAGACAACAATAATACATAAGATCAAAGTGTGGGTTGGTTGATGACACACTCTTTTGAATCATGATACAGCTATATCAAATCAAGCACACAGATACATGTTATGGAACGGTGTATGAGACAGACCCATCGTGAGACTGACACATGGAAGCCATCATCATGGAAGTCATATTCAATTCTCACAATGATGTGGTGGTTGTGGTTCTTAGACCTGAAATTACTACACTCATCACACGTCGTTGCGTACACTTTGACATCGTCAAACATAGTCATGAAACATGAGTTGTTATACGGTGATGATGGGGTGACTTTGACATATGGGGACAAACTATGAGTGATAGAGATGAGATTTGTCCCTCCAACATGGGTATGATATCCAAGGCCTCTTGATTAGTGAAATTGAGAGAAAAGTATGGCCATACACATGTGAGCCAATATGTGATATTGAGCTTACATATATTGCATGCAGTTTGCTCTGGTTTGACGAACACGATTGAAGAATAATGAGGATGACTGCTCCATGCCTCTAGCTCAATTTGGATATCAGTGAAAAAGGAACTATACAAACACTATAACACCATACATAGATTGTAGGTTGAAATTGCTCCCTAACTTTCCATTCACTTGGGTAGCAATGATGTGCGACTAGGCATCACTCATTGCTTGTGATGTGATAAGCTAGTTATGGACATTCATTGCCAACGTGATATGAGACCTATAGGGTCACACACATAGGAACTCATTTACAAGAGGAGTTTGATCTTGAATGATAATTGAATTGATTACTAAAGTGTTTAGGCATTTCAATTCATGCAATGGATTAGATGAATAGACTACCAAACAATCGATTCAAGTGTTGAGACTATTGTTTGGAGTGTCAGGATGATTGTATCGTACATTGGATGGAATTATACCTGACATGGGCTGTGAGACACCCATTTCACCTGTGTGAGACGGCCATCTGGGATGGTGTGAGATGTATGTCTCATTTACACCAGATGACTATTTAGGGGGGTACAGTTTGATTGCACAAAGGATTAGTGCTAACGTCAAGTTGAGTACTAGTTGGAATTGAATTGTTGACATGTGTGTAAAATTGGAAAGTGTGAAACGACCATTTTTCTTAGTAAAATGACGGTCTCGCTGGACGATACGACCATTTCAGCACACATAGGTTGTGAAACTTCTAGAATTATTGTGAAAATTCAAGATCTTACGATCCTTTCCACTCTCACTTTAGTCATGCATTGGTTGGGGACTAGGAACCCTAACCCTAGCCCCTCCTATATATAAAGGGGTACTGGGGGCTTCCCAGAACATAACTACTACACAGACAGTTGAGAATCAGTTGCTCTGAGAATTGTTGTCCTCTCTGGTTGTGGTAACCACGAGAGCCCAGACAAGTCCTACCCGACTAGAGAGGGATAACAACGTGAGAGAAACACCTGAGGATTATTGTTGTGGGAGAGCATGTTGGTGACTAGTACACCAACAGGAGGGACAACTCCTTCCTATCCACTCTAGTAGGATGATAAGAGTTATAGTTGGTCTGAGTGGACTACTCTAGAGACAGGAGTCCTTTGGCTGCTGCTAGGAGGGAAACGCCAACTCATAGTTTGTGGCAAGATCAGAGGAGTCGTTGTAGTAGTTGTTCGAGTCTAGTGTCCATGGAGAAGCAGTCATATGAGTCTTAATGCAACTAGGAGCTGTACATACACCATCCAATATAGAGTGCACATCTACATTGATGAGGATTGTCGTTGGACTTGCTCTAGGACCAGGTATATCTTTGTGAAACCATCCTTTCTATTGCATAGTTATTGACACGATATGCTGGTTAATGGGAAATATGTCAGTAATTTTTTTTTTCTGATGCCTTTTTGATGTCGTATATCCCTTTTGTGGTATCAAATCCACATCAATTAATTATATTTTGGGATAATCAATATGATTGGATTTTTGGTTTCATCATGTTTATTTATTACATGTGGTGAAAATATTTATACTGGTTGATGTGCACGTCCATATAAACCACCACATAAGAACCCAAACAAATACACACACACACACACACACACACACACACATATATATATATATATATATATATATATATATATATATATATGCAATTTACATGTGTCACCATAAAATCAGTTTTGATTGTGGATGTAAAGCATTACGACCAAAATCCCAGATCTGTGTGTGCATGGTTTTGGTTATTTCTTCATGTTGTTAATCAGTCTACACACCGAGCCTCCCACTCCTTTCTAAATGTGAATTAATGTGTTCTTCCTATTTTCCCTCAAATGTAACTTGAGGTTTTCCCCATATACAATGTAATAAGAAATAGGATAGTTTTAATTTATGTTTCGATGTGAGATGACGATCTACACTAGATGAAACAATCGACTCATGAGATGGCTCGATCGACTGGAGGACCAAGGAGGCAAGATGATAGGAGGATGAACATATCGACTGGTGGCCCAACTGATCGACTGGAGGTGTCCAAACGCTGCTTGGACCTAAGAACCAGACAACCATTTTAGAAGATCTCAACTGAGTGACCAAGATACAAGCTGACCAGTTCAAGAGTTGAACCGATCAACAAAGATTGGTTTAAGCACAGATCTTCACCAACTATAGGTTGCATATGATGTGGACCATAGGTGGTTGTAATTCCTTTTGGCTCCAAGGAATTACATTAGTATGGCGATAACCATCGCTTGTGTGTTTTATTTATTGCATGTTCTCATTTGTAGTTATAGCATGCATATGTTACGTACTATACATGTGGTGATTGGATAAAGTATATGTATTTATAGAAACTCCCTCAAATATAATATCAAGTCTTAGATGCTTTCCAAAAGCGACACATATGAAAAATTTGATTGACCAAGTGTAGGTGAAGCTAAAGCGTGGTACGTCATCTATCTCGTAGAAGTGTGATGGTAATGATGTAGGTGTTGCCAAAGCGGGGTACATTGTTATTGTGTTCGCCTTTGGGTCAGGCTTGACTGGTGATTCTCAGAGCATCTAGACCCATAAGCATGCATATGATCATGGTAAGGAGTTGCGCATATCAACTATGCAAGAGTTTCATATGATGCAATTGGCATGATGGCCTACCTAAATAGTCAAGTTGTGGGTGATCAGCCAAATATGACTCATGATTTGATGAAAATGGATCTTGGCCCACTAGAATATTGTATGCTACAATATTCCAAATCGATAGTGAGTTTTGTCAATTTTAATAAAATAGTGGGAGCAATAATAATTAAAGACCTAATTAATGTCGTCAAAATTATAAAATCAGACCAAACCAAAATTGTTTTGAAAAGTTGCAGTCTTTCTTTGTAGAATTAGATGTCAAACTCAAAACATGTTTAAATTATGATCAATCCTTTAGAAGGACAAAATAGGATAAAGTTCTACAATTGGTTAAGGACTTTGAGAAATGTTCTCATCAATGAGTGAAAGCTCTATGTCCTTGAAAGACCAGTGCCAGAGGAACCCACTCCAAATATGCCTAAGGCTAAAATGGGTGCTTACTTGAAGCATGTCAATAATGCCATAGACATTGAATACATAATGCTATGTTGTATGAACTATGAGTTGGATGAACAACATGAATACATGGACATTCTTGAGATGGTAATACATCTTAATAATTGTGTAAACCAAACAAAGTATAATTTGAGTGTAAACTGACAAAGAGAGGAGAAACCCATGTGCTCAATATGATTGGTCATATGGAGTAACTGGGATTTTACTTAGGTCAAGAATTGACCATGAATATGATTATGCAAGTGTTGCATGAATCATATAGTTAGTTTATCAAATGCTTGGCATGTTGATGCCAAATAAAGGAAGAAGAAGGACAAATTTGTGATGGTGATCAGCGGAAGTGAGGACTAGGGCAAAGGCAAGGCTAAGAAGTGTTGTGAGGCTAAGATTAAGCCCAAGTCTTCTGAACTCAATATAAGGAGAAGGGTAAGTGTAAAAGGAATCTGTCCTTTTCACTTAAAGGATAAAGAAAAGGTAAGTGCCACCATGGTCACCTGTTTGGACATTGGAAAGAACTAACCTCTTTATAGAGGATCTCAGGAAGAAGATGGAGATAGAAATCTCTACTTCAGGACCAGAGAATAAGTAAGCTAAAACTATATCGATCAAGGGTAGTTGCCACTATAGTTAAAGGTTGTCATTCATGAGTACATAATAGAATTAGTGAATTGCTATTATGTACTTTCCATTGAGGAAAAAATTATATGTTTTGTATGACAAGAACATTATGTTTCATTTTACTAGATATGATATATTATGGCAATGCCCTATGTCTAAAAACTATACTTGATAGTTGTAAAGACAAATGTATATGCCACATATACTACATGACTTGATAACTCAAGAAAACTAAATACCTATAGCACTATCATCTAGAGCGCATAAATGAGAAATGCATTTCTAGAATCCATATGATGGTTATCTAGATTCTTTTGGTTATAGAACCAATAGAGACATGTGTGTCTCATTTGTTGTGAAATATGACAAAAGCATCTTCACTAGATGTAGTGGGAGATTGACAATTTCATTAGGACTTGTACATACTGATGTACATAGACCTTTTAGAATAATTGATAAAGGTAGTTACAAGTACCTCATTATATTTGCGGATGCGATCAGTAGATATTGAAATTTGTATTGAATGAAATACAAGTTTGGATCTCTTGAAGTGTTCAAGAAGATCATAGATGAAGTACATAACTAACTTAGTAAAAGTATTAAGATACCTTGATATGATCGATGCTGAAATACCTAAACCAAGAGTTTGAGGACCTTCTTGGAGATCATGACAGTGTAGAATGATGAACTCCAACTAAAACACAATGATAATGTATCATTAGAGTGTATCAGAAAGAAGGAATCACACAATGTTAATTCATGGTGCAATTATCAACATATCTAGCTAATCCTCCAATATTTTGCACATGTTTTACACTAAAACCATGTACCATCTAAAATGGTTCAAAAGACACCATATGAGATATGGCATGGGAGGAGTACCAATGTGTCTATTATAGTGATAAGGATTGAAATCTTGTATAAAAAATAGTTTCTTAAAAAGGATTAATCCACAAATCACATGAATGTTACCTTGTTGAATACTAGTTATATTCCAACATGACAACAAAGTGTTTGTTGCTAGGATGGCTGAATTCCTAAATGGAAATCAGTTCCAAAGGAATCATTGGGAGGAAAAGTAGAAGTCGAAATGTTTAAGACTAACAAGATAACAAAGAACCTATAGAGTTACAATAGGAACAAGGAGAATCACAAGTTATTGTGGAATCTAAAGTTCCTTATGTAACACACAGAACTCATAGTTCTAGTAGAACATGCCTTGAGTTTGAAAGATTATAGCTCAAGAAGGCAATAAGTTGATCATAGTGATGAGTCAACAACCTCCCTAGAAACTATTGAAGGACCAGAATCTGAGAAATGGCTTGAGGCCATGAGATTAATGATGGACTACATGTAAACCAACAAGGTATGACCTTGGTGGATCCACCTGAAGAGGTAAAACCCATAGGGTACGTTTGGGTTTTGTAAGAAGATCAACATGGAAAGGTAAATTGGTTGGAAAGAGTTTCATACTAGTTTAAAGTGTTGAACATGATGAAGTCTTTTCTCCAGTTTCCATAGTTAAATCCATCTGGATCATGCTTGTCGTTGCAGCTTAGTATGACTATGAGATTTGGCATATGGATGTTAAAACTACATTCCTTAATTGGAATAATTAAGAGGATGTGTACATGACAAACCTAATGGTTTTATAGGTCCATTAATGCAAATAAAGTATATAAGCTACAAAGGTCAATTTGTGGATTAAAGCAAGCATCTTAGAGATAGAATATTCTTTTTGACAAGATTGTTAAACGGCTTGACTTGAGTTGATAAAAATATGGAATTTGTGATCAAAAAAGATTTAGTAGGAGCATATTTGTATTCCACATAATGATGGGAATAATGTCCTTATCCTATATATGTGAAAACCTGGCAAGGAAAGTACCTTCTATATGGAGGGTTTAAGCGAAGCATCCTATGTGATAGGAATTGAGGTCTATAGAGATAGATCTTGAAAGTTTCTTGACCTAAGAAAAAGCACATACATTGGCAAGATGTTGAAGAGTTAAGCATGCAAAACTCGATGAGAGAAAATATGTCCATATTCCATGGATTTAGTCTCTCAAGAGCCTAGTGTCCCAATTCTTGTGAAGAATAAGAACACATGGATAGATGCCATATGCATGCATAATTGGATCTATCTTGAAAGTAATGGTTTGGAATTATCCCATTATCTCATATATATTGGACATGATGAGAGGATATCCAGTCATCTCATATGTATTGACATGATGAGAAGACATATATATACCTACATAGTAATCTTTTTTTTTTAGTATTGGGTAATTTATTCAAAGAAGGACTAGGAAATCCCTAGCCCTTAGCATAGTGTGCTCATACATGAATTGTTTACAAAAAGGAAACAAATCCAAAATCTCCCTAAGGCCTAAGCTCATTCCCTATTGTCTATCTTGTCTAACAGACCTAGGGTCGTGCAGACCTACCTAGTAATCTTGTATGTATTAGACATGACAAGAAGGTATATGTCAGATACCAATGAGAGTCACTGAACTACTATAGAGAACATCATTATGTGATTTTGAAGCACTTAAAGGATTGGTTCCTTGGTTATGGTAATAAGTAAGAGTTGGATGTAAAGGGTTACACCCATGAAAGCTTCCAAACTGACAAAATAATCGCAATGTAAATTTATGTTTGATGACAAACGAGAACTGTGAGCTAGTAAGGGTTCTGAGCTAATGATAGTTGTTCAAATCTACAAAAGAAGTTGAACATCTCTGTGTTATAAGAACAACATAAGATATTGTATGGTTTAAAAGTTCATATGGGTGAACTTGTGTGAGGTTTCAACCATTGATGACACAGTAGAAATATTGATGACAATAATGGAGTTACTAGTTAGGATGGGAATCTCAGATAGTATAGTACGACACTTCCATCTCATATGAGTAGTCATACAGTGAAGAGAAGAGAAAATTGCAAAATACCAACTTAAGGCAAACGTTCCTAAACCTTCTTTAAAAGTACTTGCACAATAGAAGAATGAAAGACATGTTAGGCCACTCTGGATGAGATATGTGGGTGATTGGATCTAAGTGAAAGTGGGAGTCTATTGGTATGTATGCCCAGAGAGCAAATCATATGATGATTGGGATGAGGTATTAGATACATGATTTGATAATTAATAATAAAAGACATGCTTCCAATTTATTATGTTTCATTCAGTTATGACATAATGATGGAACACTATAAATGTCTACAGAATAATATTACTTAGTGGTGTATGTCTTCAAGTTTTAGCCTTGTCAAAATGAGATCATACAAATGTTAAGAGTACATATACATATTCTCATTATGTGCCAGATTGGTTGTTATTGTAGAAGGTTGATAGACAACAATAACACATAAGATCAGAGTGTGGGTTGGCTGATGACGCAATATTGTGAGTCATGATATGACTATATCAAATCAAGCACATAGATACATCTTATAGAATAGTGTATCGGATAGACCCACTATGAGACTGACACATGGAAGCCATCATCATGGAAGTCATAGTCAGTTCTCATAGTGATGGTGGTGGTTGTGGTTCTTAGACCTGAAATCACTACACTCATCACATGTTGTTGGGTTCACTTTGACATCATCAAATGCAATCCTGAAACATGGGTTGTTATAATAGTGATGATTAGGTGACTTTGACACATGGGGGCTGACTGTGAGTGATAGAGATGGGATTTGTCCCTCCTATAGGAGTATGATATCTAAGTCCCCTTGATTAGTGAAATTGAGAAAAGTATGGCCATACGCACGTAAGTCAATATGTGATATTGAGCTTACATATATCTCATACAGTCTGCTCTGGTTCAAGGAATAAGATTGAATAATAATGAGGATGACTGCTCCATGCCACTAGTTCCATATGGATATTAGTGACAAAGGAACTATACAAACACTATAACACCATACACATATTGTAGGTTGAAGTTGCTCCCCAACTTTCCATTCACTTGGGTAGAAATGATTTGCGACTAGGCACCGCTCATTGCTTGTGATGTCATAAGATAGTTATGGGCATTCAGTGTCAACCTGATATGGGACCTATAGGGTCACATACATAGGAACTCATCTAGAAGATGAGTTTGATCTTGAATGATAATTGAATTGATTACTAAAGTGTTTAGGTATTTCAATTCATGCAACAAATCAGATGACTAGACTGCCAAATGATTAGTTCAAGTGTTCAGACTATTGTTTGGAGTGTCACACTGGTTGTATTGTACATTGGTTGGAATTTTGCCTAACCTGGGCTGCAAGACACCTATTTCACCTATGTGAGATGGCTATCTGGGATGGTGTGAGATGCCTACCTTGTTTACACCAGACATTCGTTTTGAGGGTGCAATTTGATTGCACAAAGGATTGGTGATGACATCAAGTTGAGTACTAATTGGAATTGAACTACCGACATATGTGCAAAATAGAAAGTGTGAAATGACTATCTTGTTGGATGAGATGACCGTTTCGGTGCACGTAGGTTGTGAAACTTCCAAAATTGTTGCAAATATTCAAGATCTTATGGTCCTTTCCACTCTCATTTTAGTCATGCATTGGCTGGGGACTGGGAACTCTGACCCTAACCCCTCCTATATATAGAGGGGCACTGGGGGCTTCCCAGAACACAACTACTACACTAACAATTGAAAATCAGTTTCTCTGACAATTGATGTCCTATCTGGTTAGGATAACCATGAGAGCCCAGGCAAGTCCTACCCGACTAGAGAGGAATAACCACATGAGAGAATCAACTGGGGATCATTGTTGTGGGAGAGCATGTTGGTGACTAGTACACCAATGGGAGGGACAACTCCTTCCTATCCATTCTAACAGGATCACAGGATTTCTAGTTGGTCAGTGTGGACTACTCTAGAGGCAGGAGTCCTTTAGCTACTGCTAGGAAGGCAATGTCAACTCACAGTCTCTGACGAGATCAAAGGAGTCATTGTAGTAGTTTTTTGAGTCTGGTGTCCATGGAGGAGTAGTTAGATGAATCCCAATCAACTACGAGCTGCATAGACACTGTCCAAGATAGATTGTGCATCTACATCAATGAGTATTGTTGTTCGACTTGCTCTAAGACCAGATATATTTCCGTGAAACTATACTTCCCATTGCATAGTTATTGGCATGATCTGCTGGTTAATGAGAAATATGTCAGTAATTTTTTTTGTTTCTATTGCCTATCTGATGTCATATTTCCCTTTAGTGGTACCAGAGCCACATCAATTAATTATGTTTTGGGATAATTGATATGATTGAATTTTTGGTTTTACTGTGTTTATTTATTGCATGTGATGCAAATATTTAAATTAGTTGATGTGCAAGTTCATATAAATCACCACATAAAAACCCAAACAGATATATATATATATATATATATATATATATATATATATATATATATATGTGTGTGTGTGTGTGTGTGTGTGTGTGTGTGTGAGTGTGTGTGTGTGTGTGGTATGTATTCTATTTACATGTGTTGCCATAAAATCAGCTTTGATGGTGGATGTAAATCATGGTTATGGACAAAACCCTAGATCCATGTGTGCATGGTTGTGGTTATTTATTAATGTTGTTAATCGGTCTACGTACTGAGCCTCCCTCTTCTTTACAAATGTAAATTAATGGCTTCTTCCTATTTCCCCTTGAATGTAACTTGAGGTTTTCCCCATATACAATGTAATAATGAATACGATAGTTTTGATTTATGTTTCAACGTGAGATGATGATTTGCACAAGATGAAATGATCAACTCATGAGACGACCCAATTGACTATAAGACCGAGGAGGCAATATGATAGGAGGATGAACCGATCGACTGGTGGCCCAACCAATCGAATGGTGGCCCAACCAATCGACTAGAGGTGTCTAAACACTACTTGGGCCTGAGAACCAGACAAACATTTTAGAAGAGCTCAACCTAACGACCAGGAGGTGAGCCAACCGGTTCAAGAGTTGAACTGATAAACTTGGATTGGTTCAAGCATAGATCTTCACCAACTACATGTTGCATATTGTAACAACCCCACGTCACGGTAACCCCCAATTAAGGGAGACCAATAGGTCAGAGTCATTATCCCAATTTACCAGATCAAAGGTTTGACAAATAATCAGTAATAATTATTAAATTCTACCATGACTATATTGAAAGCTGGAATAAAATAAAACTTTACATACCTTTTTCAAAAACTTGGATTTCTAACATCTATCCACATCTGGACTCTATTCCAACTAATCCTCCTTACACTTTATTTCTTAATTTCACAATATGCCACTTTACTGTTTGTCTGTTTCAATTTGTACCTAAAACACCGACAAACAAAATGTCAGTCAGCATAAATGAATATGTCGGTATGTGGGGACAAACAAAATATCACACATAAGGCTGGCAACCTATTTATCACAATCAAGGTAATTAACAATTCAATTTACATTTTCAATGTGTCAAACTCCACCACTTTTTCTCTAACCCTAGAATACCCTCTTTAGGGTTCCTCTTTAGCCATTGACTTAAGGCCACCTTCTCCATCCTGAGCTTGGTGTCTAGGGTCACCACTCATGGTGCCCATGGGTATTCCCTCTTGGGATTGACCTCATTGCATCATCCATCAGGGTGGCTTGTAAGTGTGAGAATACACACTTATATTATAATTGTCATAATCATAGTGACTTTATGATTTGCAAGTATGAACATCCAAATTGATAGGTTGCATTCAATGCGATCAATCATCTAGAAAACCTTTGGGAAACTAATGTGATTAACCATAATTAACCACATACCTGATCTAGAGAAACTTGATGTCCAAGCAATAATGATAAAGAACAATCAAACAAGTAATCAACAATATCTTGAAATTAATGCAATACACCCAAGTGTTATAGTTTATCCAAAACATTCTCAAGATAGACTTGGATTCCATCTTAGGCTTTCTAGGCCACTTTGGGGTTTTATTAAGATTTTAGCCTCCATAATACTTTTATCACCTTTAATGCTCTCTTAGTTCACAAACCCTAATTTCAACATCATAAGCCCAATTATCATATTCGGTTTCTTTCAAATTAACAACTCATATTTCCTTATAGTTCAATTCATATGAACTCTATTTATCATTAATTTCACATTAATCCACTAGAAAACCCTAATTACCAAATTAAGGGTATTTATCCACAATTAGGAACTTTTATACTCAAAATAGCTTAGAACCATCATATTTCATCTTTATCCATGAATTTGAACAATTAAAGCCATTAAGAGTTATAATGACTAACATTAGGGTTTCAAGGCCCATTAAAGCTTTTTTATGTACATGGAACCCTAAATTAATCAAATTGCGCATAAAGTTCATCATCTTAGATCTAATGCATCTTTTTATAATCAACGTGTTAATATCAACTTTAATCATCCATATAACCCTTCTCAATACATTAATCATCTTAATTAGGGTTTCTTAATCATTAATTAAACCATTTATATATATCATCTTTACATACTTTTTGAATTGCAACCAGAAATAGGCATCAATTACATTTTCATTGCATTCCTTGCATTTTTCTAATAAACAAGCACTACTTATTTGTATTTTTCAGCTAAAGGAGCGATTTTTAACGATTTATCCAAGAATCCATCTTTTTCTGGAATATTGGGTAGAGAGGCGAGTTACCTGGGCTTTTTCAGAAAAGTGATGCCCGTTGGATCGTCGGTCTTCATTGACTACACGAGATCACGCGGTCCTTAGCGCACACACCCACTCACGACTTTAGAAACACGGAACTCCTCAAGGCCGTTGATCTAAATCACGGCCCACTGTAGACTCAGATGGAGGTTGCTCTTCATCCTCAATCGACTCAGCAAAGAGTCTCGCGGTGGCGCCGCGGCTGAGAGCTCATCGGAGCAGTGTCATCCTAAGGACCTGGGGCATGAGACAAGAGGGCAAGCTTCTGGTTGCAATCGTGTAGTCATTAGAAATGAGAAGGGGGACCTATATATAGGACTTAGGGGCTCTTCTAGGGTTGCCGCCGCCCTTGCTCTTGGCCCAATTGGGCATTTCTTCTAGAATGAATGAAACCACCCAAAACCTAGGTTGGTTGGGTGGGGAAACATCTCACGAATCTAATCAACAACTTTCCCTATTTGCACATCGATTAAAATGCGAGAAAAATCGAAGGAAAGATCCCTTGATTGGCGGCTTGTTCCCTAGTTTAGTTAGAACTAGGAGATGCACAGCCTGCGCTGGATCAGGATCCAATGATCCACACTACTCGTGCCAAAACAAAGGAAAACCATATTTCTATTTTGAAGAAAAATCCTTTTGATTTTAGGATAATTTGGAAAAATCATAACTCTTAATCCATGGCTCCGTTTTATACCAAATTTTGAGGGAAACATATTAATGAATTAATCTATCATCATGCCAAATTTGGGCTCATTATATAAAGAAATCGGGTCCCTTTATTTAGTTGCAAGTTCTTACTTAATTATGTACATTTCTCACCTATTCTCTTTCCTTTGTTATTAAATACCTCAAGGAACCTTAAGATTTCGAAATTCCTTCTAGATGCATCTACATCCATTATTTCACATTAACTTACTTATTTCTTTATTATATCCCTTCTCAAGGATTTCTCTTTATCTTTAATTTCCTTTTTTCCTCTTTTCCTATTTCTTCTATGAGAAATCATATGTAAATGAAATTTATTCAATTGTGGACATTAATGCCACCTTCTAGATATTTCTACATATTTCTCATAATTACTTTGCTTAATATTCATTATCTTGTATCTTTTTCTATTATTTGGACTTTTCTTATTTTCTTCCCTTTTACATCCATCATTAGATTAATCAAAAAATAGAAATTATGAAATTCCTATCAAAAGGGGGATTTGAAAAGAAATCCATCTTTTGAAGCATAGCATACAACCTTTTCAATTAAGTCCATATTCACAAAATATTTACAATTCAATTATGAAAACATATGCAAAATTGAGGTTGTAACATCCTTCCCCTCTTATAGGAATTTTTCCCTCAAAATTCCCTCAAACATACAAACAAATAGGATAAGACTTCCTCATGTCCATCCTGGATCCCATGTGGTAATACCCTCTCCATGGCGCCTCTCAAGAACCTTCATCATCTCATATTCTTGCATCTGAGTTCTTTCTCACCTTGGTACCTTGTACCCTCATAGGTGACTCAGGACATTTCAGCTTCTCTCAAAGCTAACTGGGTTCATGGCTCAGCACATGGCTTGGGTACCTCACATAGTGCTCTAGATCAGACTCATGGAACACATCACGTTATCCTGAGGGGTAAGACTGAACATAACCATCTCCACCAATCCATCTCAAAAGGACCCATATATCGGGGACTCAACTTTCTCAGCTGTAGCTTAGAGGGGTTGGATTTTCACATCACATATTCTCCCACAGTGAACTGCATGTCAATCTTCTTTGCATCAGCTCACGACTCATGTCACCCCTAGGCTTCCTCAGCCATCGCATGATCAAAGTGACTTCATCTGTACACACTGTGGTCCTTTTCTGACCTTCGTGAGGTCCCTTCACCAACATTATCTTAATGAAGTGGTGACCGACACAACCTCCCTTACAGAGCTTCTTTACATCTCGATACTGGCTATGGTGGTTATCATCACATTTTTCATAGGACAAAACAGTCTCCATGTATCACCTTGAACGAGATCACATGCTCTCATCAGACCCTCTAGTCTGGATCATTCTAACCATCAGTTAGGGGTGATAAGTTGTGCTAGCATCGAGTTCTTTATATACCTTGCTCCACCTCATGGAAGTGAATCTTTAGGTTACACTCAAGAACTTTTGAACTCGCATCATGGTGTAGTTGAACCATCTCTCTCTCTCTCATGCATGTAGTTCAACTGGATCTGTCCCCTGACAATACTCTCTCTTTCTCTTAGATCATGTCATCTAGGTAAGGCAACCTACCATAACCCATATTGCATCTTGACCTTCTCCGGTCCATGGGAAACATACCACACATCCATAGTGATGAACTCCCATTCCCTTTCAGGGACTCTTTATCCTCAATATCAATCTTATGGATTATTGGTGTTCGTCCTTCACCTCTTGGCATGCATGGCGATATGCTACATGCAACTACATCCTGACATCCAAAGTATTAATGTCACTTACTATCTTAGTAGTACCATGGTGTATGGTGATCTTAAAATCATGATCTCATGTATGTCATGATTCCTCAAGATTGATTCCTCAAAAACCCTAAACCACTCTAGTTGGGGTTTCATCACCTTCCTTTCCAAAGAAGTGCATATGAGGTTCTACAACCATCCTCCAACCACAACAAGCCCTCGACTGTCTAACTGAGAAATTACCAACCCGATCAACGGATCTTGTTACATCTGAGTGTTAGCCAAACATATCTCCTTTTTTAAAGTTAGGGCTAACCTAACAACCTCTTCTAGCGTCTAGCTAAACTAGGCAGCTGCATCTCAACCAGAGCATCCATTACCACCTCACATCCTCATGTATAAGGTAATGTTGAAGACATACACCTCCATGTATTACACTTATTATCTCATCTCAAACTCTAAGTCTATCGTCATCAAGAAAACTCTGAGCTCATCCTCTTGGTTTTCAAACTCAACCTTGTATAACTCGTAACTCCCACATATCTCATGATAAAAACATCCTCATAAGATGACTACCTTAGTTCTCTTAGTGTTTGTAAATCAGCCACTTATCGTACACTCCAGAAGGGTGCATTATTATCTTTATCCTCATACCTCATAGCAATGTTTCAACTCACATTATCTTTATCCTTAGTGTATGGCATGCATACTGTCCTATCTCTCACTCCCATAACAAGAGGAAATAAGAATTTAGATGCAATCCAAATACAGAGTTCTTCCCATTCAAGAGTAGAGATGGTACATCCCACATTGCCACTACACCTACAATCTAATTTGAAATGTGCATCACATGTCTCCACATCATGAACATTTTGATGTCAAGGTTACTTCCATGGAAAACGGGTCTCAAACCCACTTGGGTCATCACACCATCCTTGGTTATCTCCTCTAGGTCTTTAGGGTGCCGACACTTTTGGGGTCATCCCTCTTCCCTTATGCATCAGAGAGTGCCCTCCTCAATTTCCCCTTGGGTCCCTTTATTTCATGAAGGTGATCAATCTCCCAACCCATGGCCCTCAGACAATGATAGTTGTTACCTCCCGACCCTATGATCATGTGCAACTAGGGAATTAGGCAACTCCTACTTCCATCAGTCTTATCCCTACCTGACCCTAGGATAGACTTAGGATTCTAACATAGTACATATCCAACTTGAAACCTTACCCAAGTCTCCATCATCTCTCATGGCATTTGTAGTCTGGTTTACATCCTTTCATAGGGATCATGGCAACTTACCTACCTTGGTCAGGCTCCATTCTGGTTACCTCCATGGTAACTCATCCACATGCACTTAGAGATGGTTATCTATGGGTCTGTAGGCTCATTATCTTACTATGTACTCTCGACTTAGCTTCTCAAGATTCTATGAGACCTCTTAGGGTTTCCTCATACCCAACAAAAGTTGGTATACACCCTACAAAAGGGTCCCTCTCCCAGGATGGGAGGAAACTACATCTTGATAACAAAGGTCACAAATGTCCTTATGTCCAGGGTTTACCTTCACGTGAGCATGCTTAACCCTAGCAAGATACTAAGGCTCATAGCTAACCAAAGACCACCTACTAAACCATGCTAGGTCTCCCTGATAAGTCATACTCGTTCTCATTCCTTGACATTGGACCAACATCTTATGTCACCAACCTATATGTGAGAGGTTCCTCAAACATACACCTTAATCCAAGGGGTTTCCCATTCCTCTAAACATGACGAGTGCCATGCTTAATCTATGGAACCTCAAGTCTCATCATGAGCATCAGGTGCACCAGGAACTACTACTTCCCCTCTTAGGTCTAGGGACCCTAGGTTCACCTCTTTATGCGACAATTGTCCAACTGCATGCTCAACCTTTTAATCACGTACCAAACATGTATGAGGTATAACATGCACGTCCTATCATCATTCCACTTAAACAACAACTCAGAGTGGAATCCTCCTCAAGGACAAACGACTAGGTATAAGGCCTCACGACTCATTACTATATCTTTCCAGGGTCTAAGGAACTCTTCTTCCTAACCCTAAGTTCTTCTTGAACTATTCCAACTCTTGTTGCATGGCTAGGATCCATTCATCATCCTTGAGAGCTTCTTTGACATTTTTTGGCTCAAGCTGAGAGATGAAGGCACTATTGTTTGTTCTTTGTTGTAAGCAGCCCACGTCTTCACCCTTTTAAAAGAATTTCCAATGATGAGCTCTTACGATCATGCTTTACAAAGGGGGGGTGGATCCTTCTTTTCTTCCTCTATCTCTTCTTCATCAACTAACACCACTTTTCCTTTATCAACATTATTGAGTTCTTTCAAGTGAGGAATCACCTCATCTGCAACATCACCGTTAACAATATTCCTAGAAATAGAGGGCTGGTCTCAACAAATCTAACATTGATAGATTCTTCTACTTTACAAAAATCAATGTTAAATACTCTATAAGCCTTGCTGGTAGTACAATAGACAATAAAGAAAGCCCTTATCCTCTCTCTAGGGTTTTGTTCCTCTAAAGGCAACTAAGATACCATAAGCCTCTAGGGATCATGCACGAGGCAACCAAAACCATCCACTTAGGTCACATCATCCTCAACTCCTCAGGGTTCCTCCTAACCCAAAGTCTAAACTTCCAACCTGCTAGCTCGAGTCCTGTCCTCTCTCTTTCTAGAGCTTAACCCTACAAACAACCGTATTACAATAGGTCCTCTCTTGAAATTGGATCAAGATTACCAACATACACCTACATGGGTGAAACCTATGTTTGCTCCAAATTATCTATAGCTCTTTATGCTCATCTCATAAGCCATCCATCATACTCTCCTGGCCAGGGTTTTAACCTACTGTCAGCACTACAGATGTACTTTGGGTGCAACTTTGCCATGCTCATATAAGCTCATAGGGTCTCTATATGGTTATCACAAACCTCATCAATGAAGGAGTTATCCTTCACCCTAACATGCATGACCCTTCCCAGGGTTGGGTCACCAATAGTACTAGGTCAACCAACCTCACATGGCTCATATTGTCATGGCATCCAACAACATGTCCACCCACACACATGATCTACCATGACATATAACTCATCATGTCATCCCTCTCTAACCACCACTTAGGGTTAGGGTTAGAATCATACTCAGAGGATGTGCCAGGTCTCTACCTTTAATGGAGATCTCTGCCTCCAAGACCAACTGTCTACTCATCCTCCTGACTAGAGGGTCTAACCTCAGGTCTCTCCCGAGGGCATGACAACACATGTCATACGACCTAAGCATGTAGCTATTCATTAGTTTACACTTAAACTATTAAACTTATGTCCATGACATCTTATTTACATGCTTTTTATTAATTTTGGTGGAGGATTCCTTAACCTTATCATGCATACCCTCTCCTCAAGAGGGTGAGGAAAAGAGAGAAAAACCCTAAACCTCATAATCTTATCAGAATTAGGGTTCAGAAGGGACAAAAATAGATGAGAGAGTCCTAAAGGTATTTTATTTTGAGTTAGATCCTAAGACATTGGCCAGACAATCACACAGATTCGGGAGTCCTCGTATTTTGACTAGCAGTGAGGAGAAAAATATTGCTAGCCCATCCCCTAGACGTGATCCTTTTCTAAACACCTCTGTCTTTCAAAAAAACCTCTAATAACTCCCTCGGGTTCTACAAAGTTTGTAAAATTTAATAATTACTAAGGATTAAATGAGGAACCAATGCTCTGATACCAAATGTAATGACCCCACCTCCCGGTAACCCCCAATTAAGGGAGACCAAGAGGTCAGAGCCGTTATCCCAATTTCCCGGATCAAAGGTTCGACAAATAATCAGTAATAATTATTAAATTCCACCATGACTATACTGAAAGCTGGAATAAAATAAAACTTTGCATACCTTTTTCAAAAACTTGGATTTCAAACTTCTATCCACATCTGGACTCTATTCTAACTAATCCTCCTTGTACTTTATTTCTTAATTTCACAATATGCCACTTTACTATTTGTCCTTTTCAATTTGTACCTAAAACGCCGACAAACAAAACGTCGGTTAGCATAAATGAATATGTCGGTATGTGGGGACAAACAAAATATCACACATAAGGCTAACAACCTATTTATCACAATCAAGGTAATTAACAATTCAATTTACTTTTTCAATGTGTCAAACTCCACCTCTTTTTCCCTAGCCCTGGAATACCCTCTTTAGGGTTTTTCTTTAGCCATTGACTTAAGGCCACCTTCTCCATCCCGAGCTTGGTGCCTTGGGTCACCCCTCATGGTTCCCATTATTCATGTAATAAAGACCACCTTCTCTATCTTGAGCTTGGTGTCTGGGATCACCACTCATGGTGCCCATGGGTCTTCCCTCTTGGGCTTGACCTCATTGCATCATCCATCAGGGTGGCATGTAAGTGCAAGAATACACACTTATATCATAATTGTGATAATCATAGTGACTTTATGATTTGCAAGTATGAACATCCAAACTGATAGGTTGCATTCAATACAATCAATCATCCGGAAAACCTTCGGGAAACTAATGCAATTAACCATAATTAACCACATACCTGATCCATAGCAACTTGATGTCCAAGCAATAATGATAAAGAACAATCAAACAAGCAATCAACAATATCCTAAAATTAATTCAATACATCAAAGTGTTATAGTTTATCCAAAACATTCTCAAGATAGACTTGGATTCCATCTTAGGCTTTCTAGGCCACTTTAGGGTTTTATTATGGTTTTAGCCTCCATAAAACTTTTATCACCTTTAATGCTCTCTTAGTTCACAAACCCTAATTTCAACATCATAAGCTAAATTATCATATTTGGTTTCTTTCAAAATAACAACTCATATTTCCTTATAGTTCAATTCATATATGAACTCTATTTATCACTAATTTCACATTAATCCACTAGAAAACCCTAATTACCAAATTAAGGGTATTTATCCACAATTAGGAACGTTTATACTAAAAATAGCTTAGAACCATCATATTTCAGCTTTATGAATTTGAACAATTAAAGCCATTAAGAGTTATAATTACTAACATTAGGGTTTCAAGGCCCATTAAAGCTTATTTATGTACATGGAACCCTAAATTAATCAAATTACACATAAAGTTCATCCTTATAGATCTAATGCATCTTTTTGTAATCAACATGTTAATATCAACTTTAGTCATCCATATAACCCTTCTCAATACATTAATCATCTTAAATTAGGGTTTCTTAATCATTAATTAAACCATTTAAAGATATCATTTTTACATACTATTTTTAATTGCAAGCATAATTAGGCATCAATTACATTTTCATTGCATTCCTTGCATTTTTCTGATAAAAAAGAATTACTTATTTGTATTTTTTCTAGAATATTGGGTAGAGAGGCGAATTATATGGGCTTTTTCAGAAAAATGACACCCGTCGAATCGCTAATCTTCATTGACTGCTCGATATCATGCGGTCCTTAGCACACGCACCCACTCATAGCTTTAGAAACACGGAGCTCCTCAGGGTCGTTGATCAAAATCGCGGCCCACTTTGGACTTCGATCAGACGACGGTTGATCTTCATCCTCAACCAACTCAACAAAGAGTCTCACGGCAATGCCATGACTGAGAGCTCGTCGGAGCAGCATCATCCCAAGGACTTGGGGTATGAGACAAGAGGGCAAGCAACCGGTTGCAATTGTGTAGTCATTAGCAATGAGAAGGGGGACCTATATATAGGACTTAGGGGCTCTTCTAGGGTTGCCGCCGTCCTTGCTCTTGGCCCGATTGGGCGCTTCTTCTAGAATGAACGAAACCACCCAAAACCTAGGCTGGTTGGGTGCGGAAACATCTCACGAATCTAACCAACAATTTTCCCTGTTTGCACATCGATTAAAACGTGAGAAAAATCGAAGGAAAGATCCCTCGTTTGGCGGCATGTTCCCTAGTTCACCTAGAACAAGGAGATACATGGCCTGCGTTGGATCAGGATCCAACGATCCACACTGCTCGCGTCAAAAAAAGGAAAACCATATTTCTATTTTGAAGAAAAATCCTTTTTGATTTTAGGATAATTTGGAAAAATCATAACTCTTAATCCATAGCTCCATTTTATCCCAAATTTTTAGGGAATCTTACTAATGACTTACTCTATCATCATGCCAAATTTGGGCTCATTATATAAATAAATCGGGTCCCTTTATTTAGTTGCAAGTTATTACTTAATTATGTATATTTCTCACCTATTTTCTCTTTCCTTTGCTTTTAAATTATTATCTTGGATTCCTTGGACCTCAAGGAACCTTAAGATTTTGAAATTCCTTCGAGATGCATCTACATCCATTATTTAAAATTAACTTACTTATTTCTTTATTAAGATATCCCTTCTCAAGGATTTCTCTTTATCTTTTATTTCCTTTTTTTCCTCTTTTCCTATTTCTTCCATGAGAAATCATATGTAAACGAAATTTATTCAATTGTGGCCATTAATGCCACCTTCTAGAGATTTCTATGTATTTATCATAATTACTTCACTTAATATTCATTATCTTGTATCTTTTTCTATTATTTGGACTTTTCTTCTTTTCTTCCCTTTTACATCCATTATTGGATAAATCTAAAATAGAAATTATGAAATTCCTATCAAAAGGGAGATTTGAAAAGAAATCCATCTTTTGAAGCAAAGAATACAACCTTTTTAATTAAGTCCATATTCACAAAATCTTTACAATTCAATTATGAAAACATATGCAAAATTGAGGTTGTAACATCCTTCCCCTCTTATAGGAATTTTGCCCTCAAAATTCCCTCAAACATACAAACAAATAGAATAAGACTTCCTCATGTCCATCCTGGCTCCCATGTGGTTTTACCCTCTCCATGGTGCCTCTCAAGAACCTTCATCATCGCATATTCTTGCAACTGAGTTCTTTCTCACCTTGGTACCTTGTACCCTCATAGGTGACTCAGGACATTTTAGCTTCTCTCAAAGCTAACTGGGTTCATGTCTCAGCACATGGCTTGGGTACCTCACATAGTGCTCTAGATCGGACTCGTGGAACACATCATGTTATCTTAAGGAGTAAGACTGAACATAACCATCTCCACCAATCCGTCTCAAAAGGACCCATATATTGGGGACTTAACTTTCTCAGATGTAGCTTAGAGGGGTCGGATTTTCACATCGCATATTCTCCCACAGTGAACTACATGTCAGTCTTCTTTGCATCAGCTCATGACTCATGTCGCCCCTGGGCTTCCTCAGCCATCGCATGATCAAAGTAACTTCATTTGCACAAACTGTGGTCCTTTTCTGACCTTTGCAAGGTCCCTTCACCAACATTATCTTAATGAAGTGGTGACCGACACAACCTCCCTTACAGAGCTTCTTTACATCCCGATACTGGATATGGTGGTTATCATCACATTTTTCATAGGACAAAATAGTCTCCATGTATCACCTTGAACGAGCTCACATGCTCTCATCAGACCCTCTAGTCTGGATCATTCTAGCCATTAGTTAGGGGTGATAAGCTGTGCTAGCATCGAGTTCTTTATATACCTTCTTCCACCTCATGGAAGTGAATCTTTAGGTTACACTCAAGAACTTTTGAACTCGCATCATGGTGTAGTTGAACAATCTCTCTCTCTTGCATGTAGTTCAACTAGATCTGTCCCCTGACAATACTCTCTCTTTCTCTTAGATCATGTCATCTAGGTATGGCGACCTACCATAACCCATATTTCATCTTGACCTTCTTCGGTCCATGGGAAACTTACAACACATCCATAGTGATGAACTCCCATTCCCTTTCAGGGACTCTTTATCCTCTATATCAATCTTATGGGTTATTGGTGTTCATCCTTCACCTCCTGGCATGCATGGCAATATGCCACTTGCAACTACATCCTGACATCCAAAGTATTATTGTCACTTACTATCTTAGTAGTACCATGGTGTATGGTGATCTTAAAATCATGATCTCCTGTATGTCATGATTCCTCAAGATTGATTCCTCGAAAACTCTAAACCACTCTAGTCGGGGTTTCATCACCTTCCTTTCCAAAGAAGTGCATCTGAGGTTCTACAACCATCCTCCAACCACAACAAGCCTTCGACTGGCTACTCGAGCAACTACCAACCTGATCAATGGATCTCTTTACATCTGAGTGTTAGCCAAACATATCTCCTTTTTCAAACTTAGGGCTAACCTAACAACCTCTTCTAGCCTCTAGCTAAACTAGGCAGCTGCATCTCAACCAGAGCATCCATTACCACCTCACATCCTCATGTATAAGGTAATGTTGAAGACATACACCTCCATGTATTCCACTTATTATCTCATCTCAAACTCTAAGTCTATCTTCATCAAGAAAACTCTGAGCTCATCCTCTTAGTTTTCGAACTCCACCTTGTATAACTTGTAACTTCCACATAACTCATGATAAAAACATCCTCATAAGACGACTACCTTAGTTCTCTTAGTGTTTGTAAATCATCCACTTATCGTACACTCCACAAGCGTATGTTATTATCATTATCTTCATACCTCATAGCAATGTTTCAACTCACATTATCTTTATCCTTGGGGTATGGCATGCGTACTGTCCTTTCTCCCACTCCCATAACAAGAGGAAATAAGCATTTGGCTGCAGTCTGAATATAGAGTTCTTCCCATTCCAAGAGTAGAGATGGTACATCCCACATTGCCACTACACCTACAATCTAATTTGAAATGTGCATCACATGTCTCCACATCATGAACATTTCAATGTTAAGGTTACTTCCATGGAAAACTAGTCTCAAACCCACTTGGGTCATCACACCATCCTTGGTCATCTCCTCTAGGTCTATAGGGTGCCGACACTTTTGGGTTCATCCCTCTTCCCTTATGCATCAGAGAGTTCCCTCCTCATTTGCCCCTTGGGTCCCATGAGTTCATGAAGATGATAAATCTCCCAACCCATGGCCCTCAGACAATGATAGTTGTTACCTCCCGACCCTATGGTCATGTGCAACTAGGGAATTAGGAAACTCCTACTTCCATCGGTCTTATCCCTACCTGACCCTAGGATAGACTTAGGATTCTAACATAATACATATCCAACTTGAAACCTTACCAAAGTCTCCATCACTCTCATGGTATTTGTGGTCTGATTTACATCCTTTCATAGGGATCATGGCAACCAACATACCTCAGTCAGGCCCCATTCTGGTTACCTCCATGGTAACTCATCCACATGCACTTAGAGATTGTTATCTATGGGTTTGTAGGTTCATTCTCTTACTATGTACTCTACACTTAGCTTATCAAGATTCTATGAGACCTCTTAGGGTTTCCTCAAACCCAACAAAAGCTGGTATACACCCTACAAAAGGGTCCCTCTCCCAGGATGGGAGGAAACTACATCTTGATAACAAAGGTCACAAACGTCCTTATGTCCAGGGTTTACCTTCACATGAGCATTCTTAACCCTAGCAAGCTACTAAGGCTCGTATCTAACCAAAGACCACCTACTAAACCATGCTAGGTCTCCCTGATAAGTCATACTCATTCTCAGTCCTCGACATTGGACCAACATCATTTGTCACCAACCTATATGTGAGAGGTTCATCAAAGATACACCTTAATACAAGGGGTTTCCCATTCCTCTAAACATGAGGAGTTCCATGGTTAATCTATGGAACCTCAAGTCTCGTCATGAGCATCTAGTACACCAGGCACTACTACTTCCCCTCTTAGGTCTAGGGACCCTAGATTCACCTCTTTATGCGACAGCTGTCCAACTGCATGCTCAACCTTTTAACCACGTACCAAACATGTATGAGGTATAACATGCACGTCCTATCACCATTCCACTTGAATAACACCTCAGAGTGGAGTCCTCCTCAAGGACAACCGACTAGGTATAAGGCCTCATGACTCATTACTATAACTTTCCAGGGTCTAAGGAACTCTTCTTCCTTACCCTAAAAGGGTAAACACCTATACCATAGGCACATAGGTACCAGCATCCTTATCCTCTCTCTAGGGTTTGGTTCCTCTATAGGAAACCAAGATACCATAAGCCTCTAGGGATCATGCACGAGGCAACCGCAACCATCCACTTAGGTCGCATCATCCTCAACTCCTCAGGGAAGTTTCACACATGCATGCCAGATAACCTCAACCCCTCTATTTATAGTAGAGGGCAGGGTCAATGTTCCCAGACTGTGCGGGAGTAGAAGGGTCCAGAATTTCCATGAACTGTTTGTACTGCACCAAACGAACTTGTCATTTCACAACTCAACCGATCATTTGGGCAAGTGAGTCTATCGGTTCACTTTTGAACCGGTTGGTTGGGAGTGTGAACCAGTCGTTTCACTTCCCAGACTTGCCCACAATTGACTTTCCTGATTTGTTTCTAATTAATAAAAAGATTAATTCTTGTCCCAATAAAATTGAATAAGTGAAATGAAAATCTTTTCTCACAAACTAGAAAACCCAACACCTGCTCGGTGGGTCCATGTGAACCGATTGGTTCACTAGTGTGAACCGATCATCTCACTGACCATGAGCCAATCAGTTTACCCAGTGAACCAGTCGATTGGTGATCTAGGTTGTGCCAAACTCAGTCCATGCAGTTCTCAATCAATCTGACACTCTAATCAATTGGTTCAACACTTGAAATTGATGATTCTGAGTCAATTCTATTGATTTAATGTTTAATTGAGTACCTAAACACTTTAGTAATCAATCTAAACATCATTCATGGATAAAATCCTCTTCCAAGTTAATCATATGTGTGTGACCCTATAGGTTCCATTTCATGTTGGCAGTGAATGTCCATAACTATCTTATGACATCACAAGCAAAGAGTGGTGCCTAATCGCACATCAGTGCTACCCAAGTGAAGAGGAAAGTTGGAGAACAATTTTCAACCTACAATTTGTTATTGGTGTTATAGTGAATGTATAGTCGCTTTGTCGTTGATATCCAGATTGAACTCAAGGCATGGACTTGTCATCCTCTGCAAACGTTCAATCTATGATTCTTGAGTCAGAGTAGACTGTTTAAGATATATGTTAGCTCAATGTCATACATTGACTCACATGTGCATGGCCATGCATTTCTCAGTCTCACTCCTCAAGTGGCTAGGATATCACACTCCCTTAGGAGGGACAAATTCCATATCAATCACTCACAATCAAGTCCCCATATGTCAAAGTCACCCAATCATCACCGTTATAACAACCCATGTTTTAGGATTGTGTTTGATGATGTCAAAGTGTACCCAATCACATGTGATGAGTGCAGTGATTTTAGGTCTAAGAACCACAGTCACCACCAATACTATAGGAGATGATCCTGACTAACCAAGTGTCGTTTCCAACTCTTATGGTGGATCTGTCTGATACATTTTTCTCTAACATGTATTTGTGTGATTGGTTTGATATCATATATCATGACTAATGAGACTATGTCATCAACTAACACGCACTCTAGTCTTTTGTGTTATTGATGTCTATGCTTATTTCCACAATAACAACTGACTAGGGACATAACAAGAATGTATACTCTTAAGATCCGCATGATCTCATTGTTCAAGTCCTTAACCTGAAGACATACATCATTGAGTAATATGATTCTTTAGACATATAACATGTTATGTCATTATCTCAAAACATATTAAACATATAGATAGAAATTGCCTTTATTTTTATTCAAATCATTTACAAAGTATGCCATTACAATCATCATATGACTGGCTCTATGGGCATACATACCAACAACAATAATGGCAAGCTTTGATCGCGAGGTGACCAACTGTGGGACCTATCACCCTGGCCAATGTAGATTCTAGAAGCCTTGGATCACTTATACAAGGAAGAGGGACACTTCTGGAGAGCTTGTCCCTACCCTCCTCTTCCATGGGCCAACAAGGGTAAGTAACTTAATCAACGTCAATCTTTTGTTTTTTTTCATTAATCTTGAGCAAGCTAAATCAAATGGAATCCATGAATTGAAGGTATATTTATTTCCAAATCATTTCTTTCTTAATGAGGACAGTATTTGAAGAATAATAAAATATCCCACACTTGTTTTTATGATCTAGGTGTTTTGACACTTCATGATAACCCTATTATTGTCATATTTGGTTATGGATCTACTGACATCCTTATATCTTGAAGTTACTTGACCTTAAATTGAAAGACCTAGGATACACTTTTGATGTATGAACCCCTAATGAAAGAATCTATACATCTTATCATATGGTTGAAAATGTCCCTCTCTTTTATGGACACCATCAACTCATGATTAATTTCATCTTTCTTTACATGGAAGATTTTGACCTCATCCTTGGTATGGATTGATTGTATAAAAATTGTGCCATCAATAACTATCATTTGAAAAAGATAATCATCTCCCAACCTAACATTCCTATCATTACCATTCTTAGTAGGAAGGACTGAGCCAGAAATGTTGTTATCTGTGCTATGAAAGCACAATATTTGATATCTAAAGGTTACAGAGCCTATCTTGCTACTGCAACCCTAGTAAACCCTGATATATCTACTCTTGAATCGATTAAAGTGGTATGTGAGTACCCAAATGTCTTCCCTGAAGAACTACTAAGACTGCCTCCAACTCATGAAATTTATTTATGTTAATCTTGCACCATGCACCACACCCATCTCTCAAGCCCCGTACAGAGTGGCTCCTATTGAGATGTGTGAGCTCAATAAATATCCATGAGAACTACTTCACAAGGGCTTCATCTACATGGGTTCATCTCCCTAGGGTGCACATGTCTTATTCACTAAGAAGAGGGATGGCTCTATTAGAATGTGTATTTACTATCATATGCTATTATAAGACACCATAAGAAGTAAATATCCTCTTCCTAGGATATATGACCTTTGTGATCATCTTTTCTGTACTCATATATTCTCAAAAATTGATCTTCACATTGGTATCATCAACTCAAAGTCAAAGAGGAAGACATCCTCAATATATCCTTCTGGGCCCATTATGGGTAATATGAATCTTTCTTATGTCTTTTGGCTTAACAAATGCCACCTTTTTAATGACTCTCATGAATAGAGTCTTCCAACCATTAATTTATGACTTTGTAGTGGTATTCATCTATGATATTCTCATCTTACCAAAGGAGGACCTTGAGTCACATTGTTCTCATATTCATCAAGTTTTAGATATTTTGCAAGCATAGAGGTTTGTAGAAAGTTGTCCAAATGTGACTTTTGTGTTAACAAATCATATTTCCGAGACACTTCATCTTGGGCATGAAATTTTGTTTTGACCTTGTCAAGGTCACAACTCTACTCAAGTGGAAATCCCAGAAGATCATCTCTAAACTCTACAACTTCCTTGGGCTAATAGGTTCTTCATCTAAAACTTTAGCAAGACTACCTTGACCCTCACTAAGTTGAGTTAAAAAAGGGCAAGTGTTGTGTAGTTTGAAGCTTGTGAGTCTAGATTCCTGGAGCTCAAGACCAACCTCACATGTGATCTTGTTCAAACCCTTCCTTTAGGGAATGATGGGTTCATTATCTTCATTAATGCTTTGAGGTTTGGTATTGATTATGTTCTGAGACAAGAAGCCAAGGTTGTTGCCAATGCTTCTAAACAGTTGAAACCTTATGAGGTCAACTAACCCACACATGACCTCAATCTTGCACCCATCATATAAAAACTAACACTATTATCTCTACAATGTCACTTTCGACATCCTCACCAACTAAAAGAACTTGAAGTGAATATCGACTCAGAAGGATCTAAATCTGAGACAGAGGACCTGGATAGAGTATCTCAAGGACTACAACTTCACTATCTCTTTCCATCTAGTTAAGGCAAATGTGGTATCCAACGTACTAAAAAGGATATGGGCTATGTGTGCTACATCATCACCACCGAGTGGAAACATATTTAGTACCTTTCTCCTTTGGCCTTGACACACTTGGGTGATAGGATTAGACTGGCCAACATCAATCTGAAACAAAACCTTTAGTGTGACATTCTGCCAACACAACCAGGCAGTTTTAGTTTGGATGAAATAATGTATCTTATGAAAAAACCTTAGACGCATCCATCTATTGTTGAGGATGATATTCTATACAAGTAATGCATGTGAGTTCCTAAGGAATCTACACTATGAGATAGCATTATACAAGAAGATCATGGGTCCAAGTAAATAGTTCATCCAAGATCAACAAAGATGTAAAAGGACTTGTAAAGGCAATTATAGTGAAGACAAAAGAAGAATTGCATATACATCATAATCTCAAAGTACCTTACATGTTAGCATATCAAGGTTGAGCACTAGAGACATGTAGGTTTGCTACAGCTTTTACCCATCCCTAAATGGAAATGGGATAAAATTACCATGGACTTTGTGGTGGGTTCACCTAGAACCAAGAAAGAGAGTGATATTATATGGGTCATAGTGTACCGCTTGAAGAAGTCATCTCATTTCATTCCAATCAAAATGACTACCAAGGTTTATGAACATGCTAAATTGTATATGAGGGAGATAATGAGACTGCATCCAATCTCCACATCTATTAAGTCAAACAGGGATACCAAGTTCACTTCTCATCTTTGGTAATAGATTTAATAGGAGTTTGGTACTCAGCTGAACTTTAGTATTGCATATCATTGTCAGACAAACAAAAAGTTGAAAAGAACAATCCAAATCTTAAATGATCTTCTAAGGTCTTATTTTCTTGTTGAGAAGGTTTATGGGATCACTACCTTGCTTTAGTCAAGTTTACCTACAACAACAACTAGCAATCTAGTACTAAAACACATTCATATGTAGCCTTGTATGGGAGGCCATGCAGGTCACCTGTATAATGGGATAAAGTTAGTGAGAGATGGATTTTGAAATCATAGAAGTTGTAGTTGTATTCTTATAATGTTCATCTGATCAACTAGAGGTTGAGAAGGGAACATGATAGACATAAATGCTATGATAATGCTCACCAAGACACATAGTTACACTAAATGAGATTACTCAAATCCCAAAACATGATCGATCACTAAACAAACCACCTAGCAGGAAAAGAGGGTAAATGAAAACCAATAAACATTTCTATTAAGGTAAGAAACATTTACATCAGTCCAACAACCTTCATATAAGCACATATCATATCAAGTATTTACATATTTGTCTAGTGGATGAGGCCACAACCTATATACAAAAATGTGTTCTGCATATACATTCCCTATACAAACATCGAATAATGCCAAAAACTTGAGTTGATATACATATCATCACAAAACATCCCCTATCTGGACCTAAGAGTACATGGATGACTTTAGGACACTACTAACTACTAGCCAACATTCTTCTCCTAGTACTCTCCAAGTTTCTCTTCTTCACCTCCATGAACCTGACTACATTGCTGACGACCACATAAACAGATGTGGTGACCCACGAGGTGAGACCCATGTCCCAGCGAGAGATATAACTCTCAACAATGATTATAGGTTACAACATGTTATATTATTAAACAAGTTAAACAAATTAAGCATATTAAGCAGGTATAATAGACTAAGCAATTAAAAGAGGTTAAGCATGATTAGCATAGTATAAGCAATTAAAAGAGGTTAAGCATGATTAGCATAGTATACAGAGAAATGAGTAAATCTATCACTTTCTATATAGTTGATTTCTCTTACTGCAAAGAATAATAACTAAGCATTTTTTTGGAAAAAAGGCAAGGGTAAACAACCAATGTAAGTTGTGCTTATCCCTAAACTGATATACTAAATGAATGGGTTATGTCTTTTATTAAGCCTCGTGAAACTTAAGGTATACCACTCAAATTCTAAATGACAACTACTAAGTCTAAATTGGTTCCTTATGAGATCTAGGAGAGTTGGAATCCTAAGATCTCATCCACCCTCAGTTAGTACGATTCTGCCGCAGGAACATACATAGTCAAGCTGCAAAACAACCTAGTCCGCCCTTGGTATATAGGTCATGACACTAGTAACTAGGGTATACAAAACCCTAACATCTAAGGTACAGTTTCATCTGTCCTCAAGCACATCATATATACATATATATATATATATATATATATATATGCTGACAAGGAGTGGCTCAAGTGGTCAAGCACGGTGTCCCCTAACAAAGGGACCCGGGTTCAAATCCCAACTGTTGCCTTGATTTACCACCCTCCCGGGCATTCGGCCTCTGCCACAGGTGTGGGAGAGGGGGAGATAATGTCTCTCTTAATCCCATATATATATATATATATATATATATATATATATATATATATATATATATATATATATATATATATATATATATATATATATATATATATATATATATATATATGAGATACAACCATAGTCGTTCTCCTGTCAAGGTATGACCGCAACCATCCTCAAACACCAAGAGACATCTCCATCATAGAACGTTTCCACCTTGGAACTACAGTCCAAAAAATCTTATGCTTCTCCAAGGTATCCATCCCTAAGATCACATCAAATCCATGCATGTCAAATGCATAAGATTCACTTGAATGATGCATCCTGAGAAGGAAAGAACAATAGATGGACACAACTCCCGCAACATAGAGGAACCAACTAAAGGGGTTTCAAGCAAAAGTCTATCAGATCTACTACAAATAGGTATATTACAACTACTTATCACCTTTCTGGTGATAAAAGAGTGTGTCTCACCTGGGTCAACCAAAACAGATACGGAAAAAGAAGTAGGTAAGTCAAAATGAAAAAGTTCCATATGACCTGTCATGACCTGTGGATTGACCAATCCCTCTGTCTGACTCATAGCATAGAATCTTGTTGTCTGCTATTTCATCCATGACCCATGTCTGCTAGTCCAGAAGATACTGCCTGATCACCTGACTACATCCTCTACCACCACTGCTATATTGTTTCTATTGTGATTGTCACACCCCGATCTCACAATTTCTACAAATCATGAGATTAGGGCATGACTATGAGGATTACACTTAATACAAAGATCACCCTTAACTTTTTTTTCTTAATCACTTAAAATTAATTTAAAGGAAAGTCTTATGACTTGGAATATACTAAAATCTTACTAAACTGTGGAAGCAACTACTATTTACATTACTAGGTAGATAAAGCAGATTTACACATCATATTACATTTTTCATGTGGAATATAAATCACAATAGATAACTTAAAACTAGTTTACATGTTACATTACATTCTCTCTCTACCACACCACATGCCCAAGGATCAAGGGGAAAGGACTAAGTGACCTCGATCTAACTACGAACTACCTTCTAAGAACTTGGGTGATACGATCCTTCAGCTTCCTCGTGCTGACACTGACCTGAAAAATGTTTCAGTAGGTTGGTGAGCTACTGTCTCAGTGAATAGAATTTCACCCAACCATCACAGATAACTCATTTTATGTTTATTAATTAGAATAAAATACAATATAATACTATACTGAGAAGATCTAAACAATATAATTTAAACTATAGTAGATGTCAACATTTCATCAAGATAACAACTACTGCAAAGTTGTAGATACGATTAAATAATAGATAATACTAAAATTTCATTTAAAGGACAACTGCTATGAAACTAACTCAAATCTTTCTTAACTCTCTAACTTATAATAAACTCTGTGAACCTATATGAACATATTTTATCTTATGCCTTGATCATATGCAGTGTACTCTACATATGAAGACTCGTAGAGAACTACGATCCCATCGTACAAGACTTAGCCGACACCCCGTGATAGCTAAGTCTGCCTACTCTCCTGGTTTGTAATAGGGAAACTGGCTCTCTGGCCTAGGCACTCCTATTGTGTTGTAAACTGGACTCCTCCTCTAACCTGAGCACACAGGCGAAGAGTCAAGCCACCTATTGGCTTTTCTATACTCTAGTGCCACCAGGACTTCTGGTTGATGTTGGACACACTTTTTGTACTCCAATGCCACCAAGACTTCTGGTTGATGTTGGACACTAAAAACTATAATTTAAGGAGACTTCCACTAGGGCTTCGTCCCTCAGGCCACCTGATATCACGTTCTAACCCCCGTATACTGGACACTACCAGGGTTAGGTCATTTTACCCCTAAGGCGCAGACCTCACATAGGGGTTCTACGGTGTCAGGGCTCTTAAATATATAATTTATTATTTCCTAGAAAACTCTTACTATGTTGAACCTTTTTCTTGCTTATACTCAACTCTGGTATTTCTATGGCATCTCATCTATTTAATTGTAGTTTAAATCACAACATGAATATCATTCTAGACCTGATAGAGCAGTATACTCAAAAAAATTGTAATTTACTGAGTAATCCATATACCATGCATGTAGACAGATTCAAATTTCTTAAAGAAAACTAAACTCATATCAACTTGGCTCATATATGCTGGAATTATGCAATTGAGCTTCTTAATATACTGATAAGAGTTAATCACTTGACATATGAGTAATCATCATTAGCATCTGTAAATTATTTGTAATTCCTCAAAAAACATGCACATCAACCCAAATCCTGAGTTGTGCCTCACATGACATAATTAAGGGTTAATTACTTGTCATGGCAAGATTTAATATTAATTATTGGGAATTTCTAATAATATCCTTGAGAAACGTGCCAATTTGTGTTAAGACTGAACCACACACATTAAATATAATAGGGAGTGTGCAACTAGGTTTCCATTGACATTTTCATGTCATCGCCATTTCTTTGAAATCATGCATCTAGTAAACTACTAGAATCGTACAAACTGGATTTATTCCCAAACTGTACAGCTACTCTAAACCCTAGATTTGTGTGCTACTGTATTCCACTTTTGAATGGAGCAATTTAGGTTTTGATCAACCATATAATTCCACTAGTCCAAATCATAATAATCAGTTAATAAACTAAGATCATGAAAATCGTGAAGACGAGAAATGTGCAATAAAAGTCAGGCGACGCCGTCACTGCCTAGCACCTGGGTAAGCATTGTTACTTGTGAATAACACAGATCGAACCAAAATCATTCATTTATTGGAGTTAAATCATGCTTGCTGAGTGAGATTCTACTCATAGTGGGTCGAAGTGACCGAATTTCAACTGAAAATTCATCAAGAGCCTAAATTTGGGCATCAGCATGTCTTCTTCTACCTTGGAATTGCTCTGGAACAAACCTGCTTCATGTACAGGTTGAGGAAAGGCTCAGTTGAGTATTGCTCGTGGCTAGGAGGCTGCGGATTTGAGTTTTGGGCTCATGGCTGAACTTGATGGCGTTGCTTGGTGTTGCATCTCCTGCCCTAGCACCCATGGCCACTGTTTTGTGCAGCTTCTGCTGCTGCTCGGTAGGGGTGCCACCCTTTCTAGCTGGGCATCAGATAGAGCTAGGAGAAAGGGAGAGGAAGGAGGTGGGGAGTAGGGCACTGCTGAAACGGCCCTCTCAAGGCCCTAATCGGCTGTCGCTCCTCCTCTATTGGTCGAGCAGCACTACTGGGTGCCACACCTGCAACTGGTCAGCCGCCCTAGTAGGTTGGGCGTAGATGGGCAAGGAAGAAGAAGGGAAAGGAAGAAGAAGGAAGGTGGAGAAGATGGCTCCTGCAGATCGGAGCTAAGGAGCTCGAAATCGCCCACCGTTCACCCCCCTTTACTGTTGTTCTATCGGCTAATTTGGGTGCCACTTTAAGCAGTTTTACGATTGATTGGGAGAGGAAGAAGATAAAGGAAAGGGATTAATAGCCAATTAAATGGGTAAATTGCAGCTTCAACCCAAGAAAACTAGAAAATGTCATATCTTTTGCCTCGGAGGTCCCAATCGAGTGATTTCTTTTGCAAAATTTCAAGCACGAGATCCACTACAACCTCAAGGCAAGAAAACATGCTAATTAGACTATAATACTAGATCAAAGCACTAATTGCATCTGTGAGTACTTAACTTAACTTAATTAACATGATGATGCACTAATCACCATACTTACTAGTTAAACTTGGAATGGGTCATAACAATCTCCCTCCCTTATAAGAATTTCATCCCAAAATCCCTAAAAGAGAAAAGGAAACTTGTTACACATCTCTAACTCAATCTCCCACGTGGCTTTATCTAGGTTGTGGTTCCTCCATAGAATTTTCACTAACGGTATATCTCAATTCTTGAGCTTCTTGATCCTCCGATCAACTATCTAAATAGGTCCTTAAACATAGGACACATCTGATCTGAGCTGTGCAGGTTCTGGGTCCACTATCTTCTTTATACCAGGGTAACACTTCTTCAGCAACAATACATGAAACACATCATGTAGATTAGCCAACTCGGATGGCAAATCCAACCTGTAGGCTACAGGTCCAATCCTCTCAACAATAGGATATGGGCCCATAAACGTAGGAGTCAGTTTGCCTCTCTTGCCAAACCTCAACACTCCTTTCCATGGTGAAACTTTCAAATACACTTCATCACCAACCTCAAACTCAAGAGGTCTACGTCTCTTCTCAGCGTAACTCTTCTTCTTATCTTGTGTAGCTTTCAACTATTCTCTGATCACTGTAATCTTTTATATAGTCAAATCCACTATCTCTGGTCCAAGAATTTCTTTTTCACCCACCTCGTACCAATATATGGGTGATCTACACTTTCTACCATATAGAGCTTCATACGGGGCCATACCAAGACTAGAATGGTGACTATTGTTGTATGCAAACTCTATAAGGCTCAAGTGTTCTTCCCAACTTCTGCTGAAATGTAATACACATGCTCTCAGCATGTCCTCGAGAGTCTGAATGGTCCTCTCTCACTGACCATCCGTCTGTGGGTGAAAAGATGTACTGAACCTCAACTTTGTGCCCAAAGCATGATGCAACTAATTCTAAAACCTGGAGGTGAACTTAGAATCTCGATCTGATATTATTGAAACTGGGATACCATGCAGCCTGACTATCTCATCCATGTGTATCTTAGCCAATTTCCGAACATCAAAGGTTGACTTAACATGAAGAAAGTGAGCAGAATTAGTTAGTCTATCCACAATCACCCATATTGAGTCACAACCTCTAGATGTCCTGGGAAACCCTACCACAAAATCCATTATGATATGTTCCCACTTCCACTCTAGTATAGGAAGAGATTGCAAGGTACCTGTAGGTTTCTGATGCTCAGCCTTAACCTGCTGGAACACACTACATCTAGCCACGTACTCAGCTACATCCTTCTTCATTCCTAACCACCAGTACAACTCCTTAAGATTCATGTACATCTTAGTGTCGCCTGGATGCATAGCATAAATCGATGCATGTGCTTCCTTAAGAATCCTTTCTTTCAATTCACTGTCTCCAGATACACACAACCTATCAAGCTAATACAACAAACCATCATCTGAAAACCTAAATTCTGGTCCTTTTCCCACTGTCATGTCCTGCATAATCTGATGTAACTCACTGTCACTCTCTTGTAGTTCCTTGATCTGATCATAAAAGTTAGGCTTGACTTGCATGTGTGCAATCAAACCACTCTGTTTTGTCACTCCTGAGTCTAAGTTCAACTTCTACATCTCTACTAGCAGGTCTCTCCTGAAATATGCCATAGAGAATACATCTACTGTTGAACTTGACTTCCTGCTGAGGGCATCTGCTACCACATTTGCCTTACCAGGATTATAATCTATCATCACATCATAATCCTTGATCAATTCTAACCATCTCCGCTGTCTAAGATTTAGATCCTTCTGGGTGAAAATATATTTCAAACTCTTATGATCTGTATATACCTGACATGCCTCACCATAAAGATAGTGACGCCATGTCTTAAGAGCATGAACTACAACAGCTAACTCCAAATCATCTGTCGGGTAATTCCCCTCATTCTTCTTAAGTTGTCTAGATGCATAAGCTACTACTTTGCCTTCCTACATCAACACACAACCTAAACCTTTCCTGGAAGCATCACAAAACACTATGTAGCCATTATCTTCCTTGGGCAGGATCAATACTGGTGTTGTAGTCAACCTCTTCTTCAAGATCTAAAAACTCATCTCATAGTTGTCTGACCAGACAAATGGTTCATTCTTTCTCATTAAGCGTGTTAGAGGTGATGCTACAACACTAAAGTTTTGGATGAACCTCCTGTAGTAACCTGCCAATCCTAAGAAGCTTCTGATCTCAGTAGGAGTTTTAGGCTACTCCCACTGTAGAACAGACTCAACTTTCTTAGGGTCAACACTTACTCCATCTCTTGAGATGACATGTCCAAGAAAAGACATCTCAGCTAACCAGAACTCACACTTATTGAACTTAGCATATAACTAGTGTTGTCTCAACAACTGTAATGCTATCCTCAGATGTTGCTCATGCTGCTCATCATCTCTGGAATAAATCAGAATGTCATCCATGAAAAGTACTATCAACTTATCCAAAAACAGTTTGAAATCTGGTTCATCATATCCATGAAAGCTGCTGGGGCATTAGTCAGTCCAAACGACATGACCAAAAACTCATATTGCTCATATCTTGTTTAGAAAGCTGACTTAGGAATATCTGAAGCCTTTATCCTCAACTGATGATATCTAGATCTCAAATCTATCTTAGAAAAGATTGTCGCTCCACGCAACTGATCAAACAGATCATCTATCCTTGGCAACGGGTACTTATTCTTGATGGTGATCTTATTCAACCATCTGTTGTCTATACATAGCCTCATAGTACCATCTTTCTTTTTCACAAACAAAACTGGAGCTCCCCATGGCGAAGAACTAGGTCAAATGAAACCCTTATCCAATAACTCCTGTAGTTGGATCTTCAGTTCCTTCAACTCTACAGGTGCCATTCTATAGGCTGGAAACGCTACAGGGTGACTACCTGGCAACACATGGATCTCAAAGTCTATCTCTCTTTCAGGATGTATACCTGGAAACTCATCTAGAAATAATATCTGGGAACTCACAGACTACTGGAACATCCCATAGACTGACTGTGCTCTTCTTAGCTCTAGTATCTACTACATGTGCCAAAAATGCCTCACAACCTCTCTACAACATCTTAACAACTACAACGGCTGATATGATACACGTAGGCAAAACTTTCCTATATCCATAAAAGACACAAGAAAATTCACCCTATTGAAAGACAACCTCCTTCTTCCAATAGTCAATTTGAACTCGATACGTCTCTAGGCAATCCATACCCAAGATAACTTGAAAAGAGTTAATATCTAGGGTTATAAGATTAACTGTGACGATGTAACCACCAAAAGTCAACAAACATTTGGGATAAAACTCCGTCAACACTGTCGGTTCACCTAACAGAACCCTCAACAACAACTCAAACGGTAACTCCTGGGTGAACAGGTTAAGCTCACAAAATAAAGAACGTTGTATAAATGAGTGAGTAGCACACGGATCTATAAAAATTGTAATTGAAATGCTAATAAAGAGAAGCATTTCTCCTATAACTAATCAGTAAGAAACAATACCTTCTTGTTGTGTCAAAGAGAAGAAGTGTCCTGAAGCTCTTCCTCTCCCACGATGTCCTCGTTGTCCTTCCCTAGCACTAGTATTGCACCACCTTAGGAACCAGAAGCTACAGAGGAACCAGGTCCTCCAGCTAGACCCTGTCTCGGGACATTCTGGTACTGTGACTGGGAACCCTGTGATGTTGACTGCTGTAACTGGGGGCAACTCCTCTTGAAATGTCCCATCTGTCCGCACTGATGACATCCTTGAAACTCTATTCCCCAACACTGTCCTGAGTGTGGTCTTCCACAGATATCACATGCTCTCATCTCTCACCTTAGTGGACATGTCACTGACACTAAAGATCCTGACGACCTAGTTGAAGGTGTCCATGTAGACTATGTACTCCATCTTCCGGAATTGGGTTCCTCCACTTGATGAAAAACTAGATCCTTGTCTACCAAAATAGCCAAGTCCTCATCCTATATTTGAAAAGAAACCACCACCTCCTCTGTATCCAACACTGCTTTTTCCCCTTCTAATAAAGTCTCTAGATCTTTTCTTACTCTTAGTCTGCTTATCAGCATTAACTAATTCTTCTACACGTCTCCCTGCTTCCACAAATTCCCCAAAGTTTTCACAATCTCTTCAACCAATGGCAGAAACGGTGTGTCTAATCTCTGATCTTAATCCTTCTTGAAATCTTTTGCACTTTTCTACATCATTAGGAACAAGTTGTGGATAGAAATTTGTCAACCTAATGAAATATGCCTCGTATTCACCAATTGTCATACTTCCTTGTCTGATATTCTACAACTATCTTATCTTCTCAATCAAAAAGGTAGGTGGGTAGTACTTAAGATGGAATTCATCAATGAAATCCTTCCAAGTCAATACGGTGTTCCTCCTTTTATCTTCCACTCCATGCCACCAGAGCTCTACATCACCTTTAAGCAAATAAACTGTGTGATTGATTTGCCTTTCCTCAGACAGCTCACAACAGATTGTCCACCATGTTGCCTTCTATGATCTCACAACAATAATGAGCTTTTGTTAAAGGCAAAGACATAACCAACAATATCAAGATGGTCAAAGAGCTTATGCAAGATATGAAACATGGCCAGCCAACACCTAATGCTATAGTGAACCTGGATATGTTGAGAACATATGATCACACTATATGAGATGTTCTATAGAAGGTCTTGCTCAGATTTGGTTTCCTGTCTTCCACAATTGAGTTATGTCTCAATTTCTTCATGAATACTTGGGCCACTATCACTGTGGGGGATATCACAACAAGTTTTCTCCATATGCGCAGACGGTTGAAACAAGGCAACACACTCTTACCTTTTTTGTTCATTATGTTTGAGGAGTTATTATGTAGAAGGATTGCTCAGCTGGAACATGACTCATACATCTCTTACTTCCAGATAAAAGGGGCAGGGCAGGTTCCTCTGGTGTTGCTATACGTGGATGATATTGTGATCTTTTTTAACATTGATGACAGATCCATCAGAACGGTTAGAGAAGTTTTTGAGTCCTATGAGAGAGCTATCGGACAATGTGTTAATAGATCAAAATCTAACTGTGTGGTTGGGTGCAATGACCCTGTAGCAACACATGTGATAGTGAACTTCTTGGGAATAGAATCTTTTATGGAATCCTTCACTTACCTAGGCACTCCAGTATCAGTTGGAAGAACAAGAATTGCGGAACCCAGATTGCTTCTTGGAAGGATAAGTTGCTTTAGTTTGCTGGAAGACGAATGTTGATCACTCATGTCCTCTCCTCTACTACCTTATACGTGACTGTGGCGGTGGGTATTCCCACAGGGATCATGAATAGAATCGAGAAGATTATTTCTAGATTCCTATGGGCAGACCGGTCTAACCATGACCAGAGAGATTGGGTATGCTGGAAGATGGTGACATCACCTACTAATCAAGGTGGGTTAGGTTTTTAGCAAGTACAGCTGATTAACCGAGCCTTTATCTCCATATCTTGCTGGGAAGTCGTGGCTAGTGATTCTCTCTGAGCAACCTTTTGTTGTGATAAGCATTCTAGTCATCTACATAATTGATCCAGTCTTCACCTTCTAGGCCTAAAACTTAGTGCTACAGCCTCACCCTTTTAGAAAAAAGTATGGACATGTTTCCCACTGTATATCCTCTTTGTAGATGGATAGTGGGATGGGGAGACATCCCCTTTTGGGATGCTTTGTGGTGTTATTCCAGGCTAGCTAACTCGACACTCCTCGTGAGTGATAGGAACCATGGTTTTCTCGTGAAGGACTTTTGATTGAAGGACAGCGGTGGGATTAGCCCACTTTGTGCAATCTTATAGACAAGCACGACCTGACTATGATTTAAAATGCAGGGGTGATCATAACTGACGCTGAAAACAAACTTATTTGGTCTCCTGATCCGAGAGGAATATTTACCATGCGCCCTGTTAAGAACATTTTGACAGCCCCTACGCTTCCCCGCCATGCAGATTGGGGTAGTATCTAGAACCTTGGTGTGCCCAAATCTAGTTCCATTTTGTGGAAATTCACCAGGGGTGCATCTCCCATAGATGATAGGATACAGAGCTGCTGCATTCCATTTGTGTCCAAATGCCATTGTTGTCCTGTCGAACCTCAGGTTGAAGACGTGATACACCTTCTCTTCTCGGGACAATTACCTACTTTCTTGTGGAGAAGATTCACAGAGATGACTGATGAGGCAGCACCGTGTGATCTCCCATCCCTACTCTGATGGTGTGCTCATAGAAGCTCTCACTCAGCTAGAGAGTGGATGACTAGTAGGTTGCCGGTGATTATCTCGTGGTGTATTTGGAAGATCAGATGTTCGGTGAGATATGATGGTTTTCACCCCCTGTATGTTTCTGAATGGAATTGTGTGATCTACAACTTGAATAACATGATGATAACTCTATCATTTTCCAAGCTTGAAATCCCTGCTTTCTATAGAACGCTCAAGGATAATTACATTGGGGAACCTAGTACCATCTTGAGAAAGGTTATCCTTAGACGTTGGAATCCCCTGGACATGGATAACCTAAAATTGAACATAACTATTGGCCACAGTAGAGACCCATTTGGAATCAAATGTAGATGGGTGGCGGGGGTGATCCCCAATAAGAATACTTATATATGGTTGGCTTTCAGAGCATGGGTGAGAGCTTCTGACTACACCCTGGCCTATATTCACACGTGCTGGATAGGTCTTAAGATAGATGATAACCACAATTTGAATATAGCATCCATGGAGATATATGATTTGAATGTTCATCACAATGGACATGATGAATCCTCCAGATTCACCCTCTCAGTCACCAATTCTAAGGATTTTATGTCGCATATCGACTGATCTACCCTCGCTTTGGGTTTACTTTAAGTATCTTTTTAGTCTCGTGTAAATAGTGCATTACTAGCTCAAATTACCCTAGTTTCCAGCTTATTTGATCTCATTTTCCCCTACTCACGATCTCTCTCCTCTGCAGATCATCCTCAACCATCACCAACGGTCATGACCCCTACAAAACTTGAAAAACAACTAGAGGGGGGGTGAATAGGGTTTTAAAGTTAATTTAACAATTATTTAACTCAAACAACCAACCACAAAAATATTGGACAAGGGGACAAGGATTTAGAGTGGTTCCAACCTTAGCAAATACTAAGGAAGTCAGTCCACTACCCGGTTGCTTACCCAACCGGGATTTTGAAAGAATTAAATTTTATTACCTCGCAAGGACTTTACATAAAATTACAATTCTTTCACCAAACCCTTCGAACAGCCTTCACCTAGAAGTAGTTGCACCAACTTTGAAGCAGCCTTCTTGAAGTAACTTCAAGCTCCCCCTTGAAGTAGCCTTCCTCTTGAAGTAGCTTCCCATTGCAACAGCCTTCTTGAAGTAGTCCGAAGTCCACCTTCTCCACCGAGAAGAACCTTCTCCAATCCGCAGCCTCCAATCCTAGGAGTAGCAAGGAGAATACAAAAGATAACAGGGAACAAGAAGGAAAAATAGAAATTACAATACCACTTGTAGCTCAAGGCTTGATTTTCCTATATCAAGCATATAGATCTCCTAACCAATGAATATTGGAATGTAGGTTTAGTGGATAGGAGATGCTGGCCTATAGGACACGAAATTTGGAGCAAGGAAAAGAATAGCCAATGCTAGTGTTGCTCAATTGCTCAAAACAGATTGCCAATTGTAAGTGTAAGCTCAAGTATATGCACACATGTGTTTTGGTGTCCTTTGGCTTGTCCTATTTATAGGAATGGCCTATGGATGCTTAAGGACATTCTAGATACTTTCTAGGGGGTTCCAAGTGCTCAATTAGCCGTTAGGTATCCACTAGTTGATTTAACAACGACTGGTTTAATTAATTCTGCAGTTGCTGTCAGAGTCCATCTCGGTCGAGAAATTGTCGACCGGGACACCTACTCGGTCGAAGTTTTGTCGACCGACAGGCTCTCTGGATCAAGGATTTGCAACGTTCATCTTCAACTGCCAACTACCTTGTCAGCTGTGTCTAACGGCTACCTGGGTCTTTCTCGGTCGAGAAGTTTGTCGACCGAGAGTGTCTCGGTCGAGGATTTTGTCAACCGAGATAGACCCTATTTCAATGTTTCAAATAAAGACATTAAGTGTGTGTATGAGTGTGCATATGTGACACTATTGAAGGGGATGATCTATCTAAGTGTAGTGATTGGATAGGGAAGATCTAATGCTTGATTTACATGGAGTTTAAGTACTTGTACATTATATATTTGTACAAGTTTACAATTGATTACATTGCATGAAATTTACAAGCATTTAAGCATATAGTTTCCCTAGTACTTTGTCATCCACCTTATGCCTGCAACACTCAAGTAGCATGTTAGATCAACAAGAATGAAATGTTTGTCATCATCGAAACAAAGGGATTATACTAATGTCAATTTAGCCAACAATCTCCCCCTTTTTGAAGATGACAAACATTTCCTAAATATAAAATAAGGAAATATAAATCATATGAGTTTCATACCTGAAGTTTACCTTTTGTAGCCATTCTTGTTTTGCAAGTGTATGTTGGCCGAGATATTATGAAACTCATTTTTATGTTTTTGATTTTATATTATTTCTCCCCCTTTGTCATTTCAAAAAGATAACTAAGATAATCATTTTGTATGACTTTTTATTTCTCCCCCTTAATTTTATAATTAGATGCTCCCCTTTAAATAAGATAAAAAGCAAGGGATTTAATATCATTTTTGTCTAATTTAGCCATAATTTGTTTCTCAATCATTTGCAAAGGATGTTAAGCCTTGAAATGATATGAGATCTTTTTAGATTCATGGCATATGTATGTTGAGTTCTCATCCATTTTACACGGGATGTTAAGCCCTAATAAAATGAAATAAGATCCATTTAAGCTTAGAGTACATAAAAATGTCTCTAACCAAATGCAAGGGATGTTAAGCCCTGATTTGTTTAGAGAGTTCCTTCAAGAACAAGATATATCATTTATTTGAAATTCATAGATTTCTTCATAACCAAGAGTAAAAATACTAAGGTTGTAACAAGCTTCAAATGATGTTTACAATGTTTTTGTAAGCTTCTTAATCAAATAATCCAATTTGTTTTTATGAGCTCCCCCTTAATCTTACAATTAAAGCAATTTAAAGCTTCTAAGGTCATAAATGATTTTAAATTTTGATGTTGACCTTTATCAAAAGTATACTAAGATTAAGTACAATAAAATGATGTCCAAATAAGCATTTTTTCAAGCTTATTTTAGGTCACCCTTGACTACGACCATAACGCCCCTTGGTCAAGCTTGATTTCAACCAAGAGGCAATTTCTGCAGATTTCCAATTTGAACATTTATATGTGAAGTATAATTTTTGCAGATTTTTAATTTAAAATGCATTTGTGCCATGAAAATGTAATCTTCATACCAAATGTAATCTTCATATGAGCTGAATCACAATGAAAAAAAACAATATCCATTCATGGTTTGCATATATGGAGCAATGAAACATAATGATCAAGGCACAACAATTATAATAGAAAGGTAGAAGCATATCCTCAAAATAATGATCAAGATAGAAGCATGTAATTTCATGAGATACAATGACCATTTTAAATTTTAATGCACATGGTTCCTTTATAGATATACCAAGAAATACCTAGGATAAGCCATGTGGACTAAACTAACATGTTAGAATAGTAATTTCTTTGAATAAACTGATCATGGTTTATAATTTTCAGTTTTAATCCAAGCTATGTAAAGAATAAACCAAAAATAATCTCATTCATGATTCATGGATTTTTAAGACAAACCATGTAGATGATCATGCTTAGTTAAACTTCTTTTTAATCAATGAATAAGATTTGTTCAAAATCAGTCTTCATATAACACTGTTTGCAATATGTTAAGGATTTCATATTCATAATGGTATACCTTAATTCAAAAGAAATCAATATGTCTTGTTTCAAATATGATCTCAAGATTTATTCATGATCAATCATTAATAATAAATTTGATAGCAAACTAGAGACAGGTTCAAATTTATTGCAGACTTGAAAATAGGAACATGGTCGGTCGACCATTTCTCGACCGATAATGTTCTCGGTCGAACAGTTTCTTGACCGAGGAGATTTTTGTACTGTTTCAGAACTATTTTTAGTAATTGTTTCTAAGTAACATAAAAATATGAAAGTAGAAACTCAATTGTGTTGAGATATGACATTTGTATATCAAGAATCAATTTAGATCAAATCTCAACAAATCAAATTCAAACTTCTTAAGTTTTAGGAACCCAAGCTAGATCATCATTCCTTTTCTTGTATGGGCATGAGAAAGAGTAGTGTCCAAGACGCAAACAATAATGACAACTAATAGAGTCAATCTCATTTCTCTTTCTAGGAGTTGAGTTGTTCTTGGGTACATACATGGATTGATTTTCTAGCACTTGTGTCCTTCTCTTACTAGGTTTTTGATAAGATTTTCTTTTAGGCTTATAACCTAGTCCTCTCTTTCCAATTTGATGATAAGAATTATTTAAGATATTATCAAGAATATCATTATTACTCAAGCTACTAACTTTTTGTTGCAACTTAATAATCTCATCCATTTTCTTCTTGATATTTAACTTTGCTTGATCTAGATTAGATAATAAAGAATCTCTTTCTTTTACAACAGTATCATAATCTAGATGTGTACACAAGATAGATTGTCTTTGAAGATCATTTACTTGAGTTTGCAAATTTAACTTTTCTAGAGAAAGAAGATTGCAATTTGCTTCTACAGATTTCAGCTTGATGTCATGATCTTCAATAGCCTTTTTGAGATCTTCATTTTCAGATGTGAGAGAAAGAAGTTTAGCATTTAAGTCATCATTTACTTTATTTGATTTCTTAAAATTTTTCTTGCACTCAATATATTTCTCATGTGTATCTTGAAGACTAGCAATAAGATCTTCTTTTGGTAGATCAAAAAGGCTTACCTCTTCTTCTTCTTCTTCTTCATTTGTTGTAGCAATAAGACATTCTACTTCTTCTTTTCCATCAACACTATCATCACTTGAATCATCCCATGCAGCTTTATATGCTCTTTCCTTCTTTTTGTGAGATGATTTCTTCCCTTTCTTGAGTTTTGGACAATCACCTTTCATATGTCCCTTTTTGCCACATTCAAAGCACCTGCAAGAAGAAACACTAGAAGTTTTATTAGTTTTAAAACTTTTATACTGCTTACCATTTACAATGAGAGTTTCTTCTTCACTATCATCTTCACTTGTATCATGATTATTCTTGGTTGATGCTTTGAATGCAATGTCCTTCTTCCTCCCTTGTTGAAGTTCTCATTCTCTTCTTTCTTCCTCTTCTAGGGTTGCTTCATGAGCTTCTAGGTTGCCGATGAGTTGTTCCATCCTCAGTCGGGTGAGGTCATTTACTTCTTCAATGGCCGTCACCTTGGGCTTGTATTTGGGAGGAAGTGATCTAAGGATCTTTGACACCTGATCTTCCTCACTAATAACTTTACCTAAAGCATTCAAACCATTTACAATAGAAGAGAATTTTGCATACATGTCACTAATAGATTCATTCGGATCCATACGGAACTGTTCAAACTTTTGTTTAAGCATTCCAATTTTAGAATTCTTAACTTGAACAGTCCCTTCATAAGTTATGGAAAGTCTATGCCAAATCTCATAGGTTGTTTCACAATTTGATATCCTATTAAATTCTCCTACTGAAATTGAACAATATAGAATACTTACAGCCTTTGCATTCATTTGAGCCGACTTTACCGTATTTGTGTCCCATGATGCATATTCCACTTGAGGAAGCTCATAGGGGGTTGACACCATCCTCCATAGATCCCAACTAATGCCTTGGAAGTAGAATTGCATCCTTCTCTTCCAGTATGTGTAGTTTGTTCCATCAAACGCTGGAGGCCTAGCAACAAGTGTCCCTTCAAGATTGAGGTTGTTGAGCAGCCCATCACCCATTCTTCAAGACCTGGTTAGGGTTCCTTGAAGCCTGCTCTGATACCAATTGAAAAACAACTAGAGGGGGGTGAATAGGGTTTTAAAGTTAATTTAACAATTATTTAACTCAAACAACCAACCACAAAAATATTGGACAAGGGGACAAGGATTTAGAGTGGTTCCAACCTTAGCAAATACTAAGGAAGTCAGTCCACTACCCGGTTGCTTACCCAACCGGGATTTTGAAAGAATTAAATTTTATTACCTCGCAAGGACTTTACATAAAATTACAATTCTTTCACCAAACCCTTCGAACAACCTTCACCTAGAAGTAGTTGCACTAACTTTGAAGCAGCCTTCTTGAAGTAACTTCAAGCTCCCCCTTGAAGTAGCCTTCCTCTTGAAGTAGCTTCCCGTTGCAACAGCCTTCTTGAAGTAGTCCGAAGTCCACCTTCTCCACCGAGAAGAACCTTCTCCAATCCGCAGCCTCCAATCCTAGGAGTAGCAAGGAGAATACAAAAGATAACAGGGAACAAGAAGGAAAAATAGAAATTACAATACCACTTGTAGCTCAAGGCTTGATTTTCCTATATCAAGCATATAGATCTCCTAACCAATGAATATTGGAATGTAGGTTTAGTGGATAGGAGATGCTGGCCTATAGGACACGAAATTTGGAGCAAGGAAAAGAATAGCCAATGCTAGTGTTGCTCAATTGCTCAAAACAGATTGCCAATTGTAAGTGTAAGCTCAAGTATATGCACACGTGTGTTTTGGTGTCCTATGGCTTGTCCTATTTATAGGAATGGCCTATGGATGCTTAAGGACATTCTAGATACTTTCTAGGGGGTTCCAAGTGCTCAATTAGCCGTTAGGTATCCACTAGTTGATTTAACAACGACTAGTTTAATTAATTATGCAGTTGCTGTCAGAGTCCATCTCGGTCGAGAAATTGTCGACCGGGACACCTACTCGGTCGAAGTTTTGTCGAACGACAGGCTCTCTGGATCAAGTATTTGCAACGTTCATCTCCAACTGCCAACTACCTTGTCAGCTGTGTCTAACGGCTACCTGGGTCTTTCTCGGTCGAGAAGTTTGTCGACCGAGAGTGTCTCGGTCGAGGATTTTGTCGACCGAGATAGACCCTGTTTCAATGTTTCAAATAAAGACATTAAGTGTGTGTATGAGTGTGCATATGTGACACTATTGAAGGGGATGATCTATCTAAGTGTAGTGATTGGATAGGGAAGATCTAATGCTTGATTTACATGGAGTTTAAGTACTTGTACATTATATATTTGTACAAGTTTACAATTGATTACATTGCATGAAATTTACAAGCATTTAAGCATATAGTTTCCCTAGTACTTTGTCATCCACCTTATTCCTACAACACTCAAGTAGCACATTAGATCAACAAGAATGAAATGTTTGTCATCATCGAAACAAAGGGATTATACTAATGTCAATTTAGCCAACAACACTGACTCTAGCGGTCTCAAGACCGTTTGAGCTCATGCGGTCTCAAGACTGTTTGAACCCATGCGGTCTCAAGACCGTTTGAGTCCATGCGGTCTCAAGACCGTTTGAGCCCATGCGGTCTCAAGACCGTTTGAGTCCATGCGGTCTCAAGACCGTTTGAGCCCATGCAGTCTCAAGACCGTTTGAGTCCATGCGGTCTCAAGACCGTTTGAGCCCATGCGGTCTCAAGACCGTTTGAGTCCATGCGGTCTCAAGACCGTTTGAGCCCATGCGGTCTCAAGACCGTTTGCTGCGATTGTAAAGACCGAATGGACAGTCAAATACAAGACCGTTTGGAGAGGTAACGAGTTTCAGTGGTTCCTTTTCATCCAACCATGCGGTCTGGACCTTCATGCGGTCTTGACCTCCATGCGGTCTCGACCTTCATGCGATCTTGACCTCCATGTGGTCTCGACCCGCATGCGATCTTGACCTTCTTACCACAAGCGCCGACGTCGACAGCAGCAGCAACGACGGTGCCCGCGTCGACAGCAGCAACAACGACGGCGCCCGCGTCATCAGCAGTAGCAACGACGGCACCCGCAGCGCTTGCAACCTACGCCGTCGACATCCACGTTCTGCAGCTCACGCAAACAACACCTACAACCTACTCGTCGACACCACTGCTGTCCGCGACCGCCGACGTCGTCGTCTTCACCAACCTTGCTCCGCCGCCATCGCACATGCACGAAGCAGTGCCACCGCCGTCTCTGCCATCGCAGCAGCCATGCCGCCCTCGCCAACCACGCATGCAAGACCGTTTGCATCTGGCACATGCATGCAAACCGTTTAGAACCTTGGTGTGAGATCGTTTGCTGCTGCTAAACACCAAACCATTTGGAGTTCAAGAGTGCATGCAAGCACCGAGACCGTGAGCCAAAGCAAATCTAGATCGTTTGTTGTTTACTACTCGCAAAGACCATTTAATAAAACAGTGTATAGTAGACCGTGAGGAGAATGCATGGCCCCACGCATGCATAGAGATCGCATGAGCAATTGAGAAACCAAACCGTAGGACCGTATAGCCGCAAACACATGAAGGAAATATGCAGCTGTTTGCTTTTGCTACAAAACCATTTGCTTGAATGGAGACCAAACCGAATGAGTACACGTGAATGAGGGAGGCATGAAGACCGCAGGAAGGAAATAGGGAAATCGTTTGCTGCACTTGCCACGTGATGAACCAAGTTAAGATCGTTTGCTGATTGCCATGCAAACTGCATGAGCAATTGAGCCGAGATCGCATGAACTCACGTGATGCATGGAGCGCTGCATTTCAATGGATTAACTAGACTGCATGGAGCATTTGCATTAGCAAGACCGCATGCACGTGAATGAGGCCAGCAGCTATCACGCCCACACCAAGACCGGTTGCTGATCTGCCATGCAAACCACATGGGCAATTGCGGAGCAAACCGCATAAGCAACCAAACCGCATGGAGCGTCCGTATGAGCAAACCGCATGGAGCGTCCGTTTGAGTAGACCGCATGGATCGCTCGTATGAGAAAACCACACGGAGCGTTCGCATGGGCATTTGCATATGAGACCGCATGGCCAAGCAAACCGTATGGAATAGCTGCTATAGCAAACCGCATAAGCATTATTAGAGCAAACCGCATGAACAAAAGGGCACGTAAAAAGTGTGACTCCTTGAGCCAAGATATTTTGGCAAGCCTATAAATAGAAGGGTAGATGCATGGTCTAAGGATCCCATCTGACGACGGCCCAAGGCTGTCGGACTGGGACCAGTGCCGGGACGCCGCTAGAATGCCCGAGCACCGTTTCCGACCAAACTTCACCCACAGCCTCAGAATCCCAGCCTGAGTCTAGATCTGGTGTGCTGCCAGACTGGGGACAGATCTAGAAGGTTGTTCCATCACCATCTCACCTCTATCATCTCACTTCTACCATTGTTCTACCTCATTCTACCCATGCAATCCTGGAGGTAGACACGACGATCGAGGCGGAGAGATAGGCGTCATCGACCACAACGGTGCAGTCTCGGAGACTACGACGATCTACATCGGGCTGTCACAGATCTACTCTTCTGCTCCGACGATGCTTCCTTTCTCTCTCTTCTCTTTCTTTGTTTCTTCCTCTATGAGGAGTGAGTAGTTCCATCCACTGGGGCGCGGAGACTAGCCCCGCTTCCCGTGTCTTGTAACTTGTACTAAAAAGATGTTATCATTCTGATTCAATACTAAATCGTTTCATACATGCTTGAATGTTAGCCGCGTTCTTGTATGCATTTATTGTCTTTCGTTGTGGTTTGTCTACGACCGCTCTTGAGACTCGAATACCTATTTCGTGTTGGTTTCTGGTGTGTGTATCCACTGCACATCCATTTCAGTATCTAGGAACGCTTTCTAAGGAGTGGAGTAAACTCACCTCCATCGTTGTACTTTTGTACTATGAAATGGAATCAGTTGACGTATAAAAGTGCAACCTTGACAGGTCGAGGAACACACTCTGAGGAGAGAGTGGTGCAAAGTACTTGACCATTCGTTCGGGAATGGCTGATGTTGCAACACTCCCACGTTTCTCGTAGCTATATCCTCGAAAGAGGGATAGACTATAAGGATACTAATCGATTTGGTAATCATCGCTCGCTTGCTAGTTTTCCGATGCACGTTTCATGAGGTTGAGTAAGATTTTCTCTTCGGAGACTACATATCTTCATTGACACATAGATATGTACCAGATGAGAGTTACTCAACCCGTGAAGGATGTGTACATTACTCTTGTCCTATAAGACATTGGTATTGTACAACATCCATGCATCTTGCTTACAAGTCTTGCTATGTTTGGTACAAGTGCAATTCATGTGTAGTGGTGGTGAATACCCGCATCACCCCAGTGATCCATCATCATTGGCTAATCTTAGTTTTTAATCATTAAACTAGTTTTTATTCTTGCCTTTACTTTTGCACATTTAGGTTAAATAACTCAAAACAAACTTCTGGTCTTAGATGATTAACCTAGATTGATGCGAAACAAGGAAAAGACACTCAGATTCTTAACGTTGTCCTTTGGGTTTGATCCTAAATCTGTACTATGATAAGGCTTCCACACTCTTGTGGGGTTGGAGCATTTATCTAGCACCAGTTGTAGGTAAACCTAGAGAGGACATCAACTCTCTAGGGTTTTTGGTGCATATTAGGACTTCCATTGGAAGAGTAATCTTTTGGTGTAAGTTCTAGCTCCATCAAAAAATGGCGTCGTTGCCGGGGACAATGGTATAAGAATCGTCTTTTTTGAATTCCGTGTCGATTTAGGTTTCTCTAGGGTTTTTCATTTTCTGTTCAAAAACCTAAAAAAAGTGAAGGGCTTAATCTCACATATCTTCTTGGATTAGAAGTTGTTTGTCAAGCCTGATAAACTCTTTCCTTGATTTCAGGTACCAACTCTCTCCAAAATGAAGCAGTCAACACCACCAATCGTTAGATGTCAACTATGTGGTGACTACTCTCATGCATCGATTTACTGCTTCAATGTCCCTCCTTTCTACGTAATGGCTCTGCGTCAGATAATCATGAATCAGATAGTTGGGAAACTCAAAGCGGCCTCATCGTACAACTATGGATATAACGCAAGTTATAATCCGAATCACCCTGGAGGCTACTACGAAAAACCTAACTATGGTGGATTTCAAGATGTAGACTGCAATGAAGGAGGGAACTTGGAATACAATGCAAATCAATACTATGATGAGAAGAGCTGTTATCAATATCAACCCAACAGGCACAGTGAAGAGCCCTTTCATGAAGATCAATGCACATCGATAGAAGAACTACATGCTTTACAGACGTCGGTGGCTCAACAACTAGCTGATCAGACAGCTGCGACTAAGAAGTTGATAGACGATCTTGATCAACTTATGCAACCTATCAATGCTCCTGAGCAACATGTAGAACAACCACCTATTTCAACTAAGCACATCCCTAGTCCACATGTTGCAATCAATTACGATGATGATTATGAAATCATGAGGGATATGCCTTCTAATGATCTTCAAGAATCAGTGCAAGGTGAGGAATCATCTTCAGAGTTAATAATTGAACCCAAGGACGATTTCTTCATAACATTACAAGAGAAAGAATCATCTTTCGAGCCAAGGTCTGACTTGGATAATGACTCATGCACTACGCTCTTAGAGGGAAGGATGAGTAGCCAATATGGGGATTCTCTACAGTCAGGAGATCAACTGGAAATAAACTTCAATACTTACCCACCTTATGACTTCATAGACTCAAATCCAACCATTGAAGAGCAATTGGCGATAATCGATTCCCTCAATTACAAAATCTTTTCAACTTCAGCTGTCTCATCAATAAAATTCGTAAAAGAAGGATTAATGTCGCAAGGACTCTATACTCCTTCACAGTCAGACTTGGATGGATATGTGACTGATTCAGACAAAGATGTGTCTTTCATGCATGAGAATCAAATGTCTCCATTTCTGGAACAAGATCTGAACTATCCTTATGAAGAAATTTCTAATCATTCAGCTGATCTAGGGACAGACCTTGAGGATAGAACTGATCAAGATCTTGATTCAGAAATGGACCATATCACTCTCACTGATGAAACAAAATCAAGGAAGGATGACAGGTCTCAAGATGACAATCCTATGACAGGTCCTTTTCATAAGATGATGTTACCTGAATTACCACCACCACAAGAAGTCCAGACGGAGCCAATCCTCAAACAAGAGCATGATCTTTCTATTGAAACTACTCTTAGTCACTTGAACGAGATAATAGTGCACTATGAAGAGAAACATGAGCCATCTCTTGACTTTGGAACAGATTACGATATTACCGTAAACTCTTGTAATGACAAAAAGGACCCTTGGGAAGACATCAAGTCACAAACCTATCCCTCTATAGTCACTCATCCCTATGAAGAAGCCCCTCCTGATATTCAAGAAACTGAGATATGTCCATTACCTGAGCTAGGTTCCATTCCTCCCATAGAAACTCTTCCCGAGCACTCAATAGAACCGGAGGAGTGTTATGAAAAAGAACTGGAACAACAACATGACTCAGAAATGGTATACACTAGTCCCAATATCGAAGAAATGGGTTCATCAGGGGATTTTATCCCTCAAAATGATATGTCATGGAATAATCCCTCCCATGAAGATACATCATTGGAACCTCTATCTCAGGACCCCATGATTTCCTTACCCGAGCAAGAGTTCATTTTACCAATCAAATCCTCTTCTAGTTACTTGGATGAACAAAACCTTGAAAAGAAGAACGACACTCTTACCAATTTCAACATTGATAAAGATGATGATACTTCTCAAAATAACTCCTCTGATGAAGAAACGTCCTCCTGGATACCATATCCCACACAAGAAAAGCCAGGTGATGAAATGAAGTCGGAACCAGATCCACCACCTGATCCTGGATAGGAGGAAGTTCAAGTGGCCGACCCTCAATCAACTGCCCTAGATTTTGAAGAAAGCAGTTTTACTTTGAACTTCGAGGGTGAGCCACAACTGGAGGGCACAAGTGGGCATAACCTTGATTTCTCGCATAGTCCTCCAGTTTCGACTGCCTACATTTCACCTCCCTCACTGATGGGGGAAGGTCTCTGGATTCTTCTAGACGGACAATGAGGTGAAAGAAATGTGCATCCAAGTCGTCCAGATGACTCGTTCGAGTCTCCACAACCACCTATTCAACAGGTTGTTCGGGCCACTTCCTCGTTCTCAGCACCAGCTATCGCGAGACATCTTTGTCGCACCTTCTTCCAACTACGAGGACCGCCTGGTTAACATTGTGCAACCCTTCCCCTCCACCTTGAACCTAATATTTGTTTAGAAAAGAGTGAATTCATGAGTTCAAGGTGGAGGGCGGGTGGTATGACCTTCACTCCACCCTCTATCTTTATTGCTTCCTATTTTTCCATTCTAGTTTCTTTTTCATAATTTTTCTGCCTTTCGGTAGTCTTCCAAAAAATAAATCCTTTATCTAGTCGGCTTTTTGTTTTTCGAATCTGTGATCATCACCTCTTTTTGTTGCAAATTTCCAAGAAAAGAATGCTTAAAACTAGCCAATGCGTGTCTTTCATCTTGAATAGTCTATGAATCCTAATGTCATACCCTCAAATAGGAAAAGATGATACACTTCAATAAGGCTGAGATAGATCAAATACATCACGCCTTTATCTGATTAATGGATCTATTGTATGGATTTCTCATTTGATGTTTCATCATGTCTCTTTTTGAGCAGATTGTGATGGAGAAAAGAGACTCGTCACATGGAATCACAAAGCAAACTGCATCATGATCCGAATTCTCTTCTACACTTCTTCCTTCATTTTCATACCCCTCTGTTCACTAACCATGCCAAAGTTTTAAGTTCGGTGTGGCACACCACACTCCTTTCTAGTGAAAACTAGAATTTTGCCGAACTTTAAGTTCGGTGTGGTAAACGACACCTCTTTTTCCACTACCGCTTCTTCCATACCCCTCAATACATAACAGGGGCATACCACCTCCTCTTTTCGCTTCAAAGAGTATACAATGATGGTTGTGCACATACCAAGGTTGGTGAAAAATCTACCCCGATTCCAAAAAGAGGCCTGGCAGCCCAAATATGCAAAAATCCAAAAATGCCCTTTCTCCTAAGCCAAATGAGAATGAATAAAAGCCAGAGTGTGAATAAAAACATGAGAGTTGTGCCCTGAATAAGGATAACCGATAAAGGTCTTGCCCGGCCGGTACATTAGCTGCCCTCATAAAGGCAGATGTGTCGTGACCGGTAGTAAGATCCTAAGGATCCAAAAATAACCCCTTACTGCCTCTCGAAGAGGTAAAATAGCCCAAAAGCCTTAAGCCAACCTATACACACTTCTGAGTTACCTTTAGAAAAAAATTGGGTGTAAGACTAAGTCAACTAGAGTTGTGCATAAATCATTCAAAGTATCTCGATGAGTCAACTAATAATAAGAGTCCTGATTCAATCAGAGGAGAGACTCTTATCTCTTGATCATACCCCCATTCTCTCCTTTTTCAACACCAGTGACAGATCATATGCATTTTGTTGATTCTATGGGTCTTTTCAAAGTCTCATAAAACTCTTAAACATGACCAATACAACAGAGAGTGAGAAGGAAATACTTCAGTGAAGCAAACTCAGAAATGAGGATATCATAAGATGTATTCCGTGATCTAAGAAAGCTTTGATGTTGTATCGATTTGAGCCATGAACAAAATTATGATATGACAATAGGATGAGACAATCACGAGATGAACGATTTCATTAGCGACTGTGTTAAGTTTTGTGTTTCTCGGGACGAGCAACGCTTAAGTTCGGTGTGGTGATGAATCCTCCAGACTCATCCTCGGTCACCAATTCAAAGGATTTATGACATCTTTACCCTAATTTTGTTTCACCTTATTTTCCTTTTCTCGTTTTTGTGGAAATTCTGACACTTGCATGAAGCTGAGGTAATTACGAGACCAACATGCATGCGTTTCGACGACTGTCTTGGGCTTTTTCGTTCCTCGGGATGAGCAACGCTTAAGTTCGGTGTGGTGATGAATCCTCCAGATTCACCCTCTAAGTCGCCAATTCTAAGGATTTTATGCCGCATATCGACTGATCTACCCTCGCTTTGGGTTTACTTTAAGTATCTTTTCAGTCTCATGTAAATAGTGCATTACTAGCTCAAATTACCCTAGTTTCCAGCTTATTTGATCTCATTTCCCCTACTCATGATCTCTCTCCTCTGCAGATCATCCTCAACTATCACCAACGGTCATGACCCCTACAACACTGACTCTAGTGGTCTCAAGACCTGAGACCGCATGAGCCCATGCGGTCTCAAGATCATTTGAGTCCATGCGGTCTCAAGACCGTTTGAGCCCATGCGATCTCAAGACTGTTTGAGTCCATGCGGTCTCAAGACCGTTTGAGCCCATGCGGTCTCAAGACCGTTTGAGCCCATGCGGTCTCAAGACCATTTGAGTCCATGCGGTCTCAAGACCGTTTGAGCCCATGCGGTCTCAAGACCGTTTGAGTCCATGCGGTCTCAAGACCATTTGAGCCCATGCGGTCTCAAGACCGTTTTCTGCGATTGTAAAGACCGAATGGACAGTCAAATACAAGACCGTTTGGAGAGGTAACGAGTTTCAATGGTTCCTTTTCATCCAACCATGTGGTTTGGACCTTCATGCGGTCTTGACCTCCATGCGGTCTCGACCTTCATACAATCTTGACCTCCATGCGGTCTCGACCCGCATGCGATCTTGACCTTCTTACCACAAGCGCCGGCGTCGACAGCAGCAGCAACGACGGTGCCCGCGTCGACAGCAGCAGCAACGACGGCGCCCGCGTCGTCAGCAGTAGCAACGATGGCACCCGCGGCGCTTGCAACCTATGCCATCGACATCCACGTTCCGCAGCTCACGCAAACAACACCTGCAGCCTACTCGTCGACACCACTGCTATCCGCGACTGCCGGCGTCGTCGTTTTCACCAACCTTGCTCCGCCGCCATCGCATGTGCACGAAGCAGTGCCACTGCCGTCTCCGCCATCATAGCAGCCATGCCGCCCTCGCCAACCATGCATGCAAGATCATTTGCATCAGGCACATGCATGCAAACCGTTTAGAACCTTGGTGTGAGATCATTTGCTGCTGCTAAACACCAAACCGTTTGGAGTTCAAGAGTGCATGCAAGCACCGAGACCGTGAGCCAAAGCAAATCTAGATCGTTTGCTGTTTACTACTCGCAAAGACCGTTTAATAAAACAGTGTACAGCAGACCGTGAGGAGAATGCATGGCCCCACGCATGCATAGAGATCGCATGAGCAATTGAGAAACCAAACCGTAAGACCGTATAGCCGCAAACACGTGAAGGAAATATGCAGCTGTTTGCTTTTGCTACAAAACCATTTGCTTGAATGGAGACCAAACCGAATGAGTACACGTGAATGAGGGAGGCATGAAGACCGCAAGAAGGAAATAGGGAAACCATTTGCTGCACTTGCCACGTGAAGAACCAAGTTAAGATCATTTGCTGATTGCCATGCAAACCGCATGAGCAATTGAGCCGAGATCGCATGAACTCACGTGATGCATGGAGCGCTACATTTCAATGGATTAACTAGACCGCATGGAGCATTTGCATTAGCAAGACCGCATGCACGTGAATGAGGCCAGCAGCTATCACGCCCACACCAAGACCGGTTGTTGATCTTCCATGCAAACTGCATGGGCAATTGTGGAGCAAACCGCATAAGCAACCAAACCGCATGGAGCGTCCGTATGAGCAAACCGCATGGAGCGTCCGTTTGAGCAGACCGCATGGAGCGCCCGTATGAGCAAACCGCACGGAGCGTTCGCATGGGCATTTGCATATGAGACCGCATGGCCAAGCAAACCGTATGGAATAGCTGCTACAGCAAACTGCATAAGCATTATTAGAGCAAACCGCATGAACAAAAGGGCACGTAAAAAGTGTGACTCCTTGAGCCAAGATATTCTGGCAAGCCTATAAATAGAAGGGTATAGGCATGGTCTAAGGATCCCATCTGACGACGGCCCAAGGCTGCCGTACTGGGACCAGTGTCGGGACGCCGCCAGAATGCCCGAGCACCGTTTCCGACCAAACTTCACCCACAGCCTCAGAATCCCGGCCTGAGTCTAGATCTGGTGTGCTGCCAGACTGGGGACAGATCTAGAAGGCTGTTCCATCACCATCTCACCTCTATCATCTCACTTCTACCATTATTCTACCTCATTCTACCTGTGCAATCCCAGAGGTAGACACGACGATTAAGGTGGAGAGACAGGCGTCATCGACCACAACGGAGCAGTCCCGGATACTGTGACGATCTACACTGGGCTGTCACAGATCTACTCTTCTGCTCCGACGATGCTTCCTTTCTCTCTCTTCTCTTTCTTTGTTTCTTCCTCTATGAGGAGCGAGTAGTTCCATCCAATGGGGTGCGGAGACTAGCCCCACTGCCCGTGTCTTGTAACTTGTACTAAAAAGATGTTATCATTCCGATTCAATACTAAATCGTTTCATACATGCTTGAATGTTGGCCGCGTTCTTGTATGCATTTATTGTCTTTCATTTTGGATTGTCTACGACCGCTCTTGAGACTCGAATACCGATTTAGTGTTGGTTTCTGGTGTGTGTATCCACCGCGCATCCGTTTCGGTGTCTAGGAACAATTTCTAAGGAGTGGAGTAAACTCACCTCCATCGTTGTACTTTTGTACTATGAAATGGAATCAGTTGACATATAAAAGTGCAACCTTGACAGGTCGAGGAACACACTCTGAGGAGAGAGTGGTGCAAAGTACTTGACCATTCATTCGGGAATAGCTGATGTTGCAACACTCCCATGTTTCTCGTAGCTATATCCTCGAAAGAGGGATAGACTATAAGGATACTAATCGATTTGGTAATCATCGCTCGCTTGCTAGTTTTCCGATGCACGTTTCATGAGTTTGAGTAAGATTTTCTCTTCGGAGACTACATATCTTCATTGACACATAGATATGTACCGAATGAGAGTTACTCAACCCGTGAAGGATGTGTGCATTACTCTTGTCCTATAAGACATCGGTATTGTACAACATCCATGCATCTTGCTTACAAGTCTTTCTATGTTTGGTACAAGTGCAATTCATGTGTAGTGGTGGCGAATACCCGCATCACCCCAGTGATCCATCATCATTTGTTAATCTTAGTTTTTAATCATTAAACTAGTTTTTATTCTTGCCTTTCTTTTGCACATTTAGGTTAAATAACTCAAAACAAACTTCTAGTCTTAGATGATTAACCTAGATTGATGCGAAACAAGGAAAAGACACTCAGATTCTTAACGTTGTCCTTTGGGTTCGATCCTAAATCTGTACTATGATAAGGCTTCCACACTCTTGTGGGGTTGGAGCATTTATCTAGCACCAGTTGTAGGTAAACCTAGAGAGGACATCAACTCTCTAGGGTTTTTGGTGCATATTAGGACTTCCATTGGAAGAGTAATCTTTTGGTGTAAGTTCTAGATCCATCAAAATTGATGGAGCTTCCACTTATGTGGAATTGTGTGCACCAACTAAAAATCCTAAAGATGGTAAGTCTTTAGGTTTAGCCTTTCTTATACTAGATAGAAAACTCCACCCACGTATGCTAAGTTACGTGGAAGTCTTATCGCAGTATAGTTAAGGGTCGAATCCACGGGACAACAGTCTTGTTGTAAGCAACAAGATGGAAAATGCTAGAATTTCACTTAATCACTCAATAGTTGGTATTTAGATGAAAAGGTTGATTTTGGTGTTTTTAAGCTAAGTGCAAGAAAAGTAAAGAAAGCAAGTAAATTTAAGGAGTTAAACTATGATAAAAGTCACTAGGGTGTGATCGGTTTTTCACCGCCACTACACATGGATCAACACATGCAAAGCAAAACATAACCTACAAAAAGAGTCTAGTCAGTTAGTATCTTTGTAGACTTAGCTTCCTTTCGGAGAACTAACTACGAGAAGTGCGGGAATGTTGCAACGCCAGCCATTCCCGAACAAATGGTCACTTACTTTGCATCATTCCCTTCGCGAAGTGTGTTCCTCGACTTACCAAGGTTGCACTTTCATACGTCAACTGATTCCATTTCATAGTATAAAAGTGCAACAAATGATAGTGAGTTTACTCCACTTCTTGAGATACACTTCTAGATACCGAAATAGATGCATGGTGGATACATGCACCAGGAGCCAACATACAAACGAGTTTCAAATCTAATAGTACAAACGTAGACAATTCATACAAAAAGATAAAGGATAACACAAGTTGGAGATCAAGCAACATGCATTCATTAAACGTTTGATGTCGAACTGAAAAGATAAGAACTCTATATTACAAATTATGGATTACATTTACATGATATGAAAACATGGGTAGCGGGGCTACTCCCCGCACCCTAGTGAGAGAGACTACTCGCTCATAACTAGGACAAAGAAGGAGGCAAGAAGAGAGAGAGAGAGAGCGTCATCCCCATAAAGGAGAAAGGAAAGTCAACCCCTTGGAGAGAGAGAAACGATCCACCAGCTTCACATGTTGCTTGATGACGAGATCTCCCTCTTCCCACCTTCTTTGGCAGAGAGAGAGAAAGCAACTTTGAGATGGAGTGTGGGTCTCAGACCGGCAGCCCCTGGGCGGAGGATGGAAGTCGGATTTGCTCTGGAGTGATTGAGGAAGCCTTTGGACGTCTGAAAACTTCTTATCTCGTGATGGACCCTTGGGGTCTTATTTATAGGCCTTAAGTGAAGTCCAAACGGTTTGGAGACCGTTTGGACCTCAAGACCGTTTGGACCTCAAGACCGTTTAGATCTTGAGATCGTTTGGCTTCATGCGGTCTTGAGACCGTTTGAACTCCATGCGGTCTCAGGACCGGTTGGCTTCATGCGGTCTTGAGACCGTTTGAACTCCATGCGGTCTCGAGACCGGTTGGCTTCATGCGGTCTTGGGACCATTTGAATTCCATGCGGTCTCGAGACCAGTTGGCTTCATGCGGTCTTGAGACCGTGTGACTCCATGCGGTCTCGGGACCGGTTGGCTTCATGCGGTATTGAGACCGTGTGACTCCATGCGGTCTCGGGACCGGTTGGCTTCATGCGGTCTTGAGACCGTGTGACTCCATGCGGTCTCGAGACCAGTTGGCTTCATGCGGTCTTGAGACCGTGTGACTCCATGCGGTCTCGAGACCGGTTGGCTTCATGCGGTCTTGAGACCGCATGACTCCATGCGGTCTCAGGACCGGTTGGCTTCATGTGGTCTTGAGACTGTGTGACTCCATGCGGTCTCGGGACCGGTTGGCTTCATGCGGTCTTGAGACCGTGTGACTCCATGCGGTCTCGGGACCGGTTGGCTTCATGCAGTCTTGGGACTGTGTGAATCCATGCGATCTTGAGGTTGAGTTATTCTTTTATGATTTTTTTTCGTGTTTTTCTGCAAAACAAAGGAAAAGTTAGTCTGATGGTGTATTTACAAAAAATAGGGTAAATTTGGGATTATGTATAGTTTTAGTTTAGAAAGAGTATGGAGAACTAAAGGAAAATACTAAGATAATCGTCCAAAATAGGGTGTTATCACCCCCCCTAACTTAGAGTCTAGCTTGTCCTCAAGTTAGATAGAGCTGAGGCAAGTAATGGCGAGGCGAATTTATTTAGTTAGGATTTCCATACTCTTGATTCAATTCTTAACCTGAGTTCTTCTAAGGTCATATCAAGTCTTATTGCTTGCCTTGACTCTTTCGGGTTTTGAGAGTTGCTTGGGTCTCAGGTTCTTTCCGTATCTCATAGCTTGCATCGGGACCACCTTTATTTTGTGCATGTTGTTGACTCTAATCAGCTTTATACCTCTCTGAAAGACCTATTGGAAGCTAGAGAGGGTATGAGGGTTGGCTAAAGGCTTGAAGTGTAGCTCCCCCTTCAAGTAGGGGAGGGGTTGTCTATGCTTTTAGGATCTCACTACTGGGCATGACACATCTGCCTTTGTGAGGGCAGCTGAATGTACCGGCCAGGTGAGTCATGTATGAGCCTTTCATATATTTAGATACCTTAGGGTTTTACTACCGGGCACGACACATCTGCCTTTGTGAGGGCAGCGGAATGTGCCGGTCGGGTGAAACCTTCATCGGTTCTTTATATAGATCCTTTTTCATGGCACAACTCTCATAATTTTATTCGTCTCTCTGGCTTTTATTCGATAACTCGCAGGCTTGGGTTTTGGGGTTTTGCTAGGAAAATTATTTTGGGCGGCCAAGCCTCTTTTATTTTGAAGAGAGGAAAGCTGTTCTTAGGGTTTTTCAACATGCACTTATTTGGTTTGTGGTCCACTTGCAGAACTTCTTGATTTGGAAGTTGCCTGATTCCCCTCTCATCCTTGAGAGCTTGGCTTATTTCTGCCTTGATTTTGACTTGTGGAGAGTCAGATAAAGAATTGTAGCAAAAGCATGAAAATCAATAGTGGAGTGACATTTGTTAAATCGCCATTAAATGTCTAAGTGCTATTTACTTTTGGGGACTAACATGATTCTAGAGTTAAATGAGGGTGATTCTACTCGAAAAGGGTTAATTAAAAAGAAAGTTAAAAAGGGAAAAAGTATAAACAGAGAAAAGAAAAGAAGGAATAAGGATGTAAAAATGATACCTCGCCCTTGTCTAATGTACCCCCCCAACTTATCACTCACTCTGTCCTCAGAGTGTCAAAGTGATAGGTTGAGGAGTAATTAGGACAAGGGCTGCAGGCTAAGGTAAATCTGCATTTGCTTCGGGGAATGAAGTAGATTGGATGCGAACTGTCCTCGTAGAGCGTGGTAATCCACGTCAGTCATCTCTTCTACTGGTCTTTGGAGAACGATGATGGTGTACATCTAATAGAGGACGTGGAAGCTGCAGTCATTTGATTGTCGAATTTGCTGGGGGCATTTGTGGCAGAAAGAAGGGCGGTGAAAATGCTCTTTGTCGTACGCCCTTGTATGCTGACTCAGAAAATCGATTAACTTGTCGGCGCACTCCTTTGCCACTACTTCTATTGGCGTCTTTGGTGTCATGACGTAGTTTCTCTGTCGTGCATTGTACTGGCTATCGGAACTATTATATATTGTGGTTGTTGCTTCTGGGAGATTTGTTGCCAGGAGCATCCATTGCTCATGATAGAGGAAAGGTAACATGATGAACATCGGCGTTGTGTGCTGTAGATAGGATATCAGCGCGTCAGTTGTGCCAAAGTTCTTAAGCTTTAGAAGATCATCTTTCATATATGGGGACGCCATGTATGTTGTTGGGTTGTTTTGGCCAAGTAGAAACTGATAGGCGGCCATTAAACTTACAGAGAGCGATCCTTTGATTTGTAAAGTCTCTCGTAGTGTGTATGCCATTACAAGAATGTCTCGAGACGTGAATATGAGCCCATCTTTGTCGGCTGAGAGCCGCGCCATAATGAGACGCAACTCGAGGTCGGAGAGACCTTTGCAAGCATCACGATCAAAATCAGGAAAGGTTGGTTCGATGGCAGACAGAGGATCGATATGGCTTGTAGCTTGCTCGGTATCGGTGACTGTCATATTGGTCTCTTTCAGAGTTTGTCAGAAGGGTCACCGCTGCGGTCGCTAGATAGCTGAGAAGAGGTAGCGAGGAACGTCATCTGGTGCCATAGTTGGGTCCTTGAAGAACCGCCTATCACAGATGAGCTCCATGGCATAACGTCCGCGTAAGGAATGAAAATCTTCAGCAACCAGATCGTTAAATGGGATTTCCTGGTTCAGCACTTGAAATGGTTTGAAGACCGTTTGGCTCCAAACGGTTTCAGGACTGTTTGGTTCCAAACGGTTTGAAGACCGTTTGGCTCCAAATGGTTTCAGGACCGTTTGGTTCCGAACAGTTTGAAGACCGTTTGGCTCCAAACGGTTTTAGGACCGTTTGGGAGGGTTAAGGTCGAACGGATTTTTAAATTTTTATCTTTGTTTTAGTTATATGAATTTTTTTTGTATTTTCATAAGATGAACCTAAGGTAAAATAAAAGAACGGGAAATAAAGAAAGAAACTAAAATCATGGGTTGCCTCCCAAGTAGCGCCTGGGTTTTACGTCGCTGGCTCGACGAAGCTGAGGTTGTTATGCTGACGGCGTGGCGTATTTAATTTCTATGGTTTGTCTTGGTATTTTGTCTTCTGGAGTGTAGTATCTTTTTAAACGGTGACTGTTGACCGTCCTTTCTCCTCTGTTGTTGTCTATAATAATGGCAGCTCCATTTGGGTAAATATGTTTTATAGTGAAGGGCCCGGACCATTTTGTTCTAAGTTTTCCGAGAAATAACTTGAGCTTGGAGTTGAAAAGGAGTACTTTGTCGCCAACGGTGATATCTTTTCTCTTGAGATGACCATCATGCCACATTTTTGTCTGCTCTTTATAAATTCGGGCACTCTAATAGGCGGTCATACAGAGCTCTTTTAGCTTTTGTAGTTGAAGTTGTCTATTTTCTCCCGCACTTTTAAGATCAAAGTTTAGCTATTTGATGGCCCACCAGGCTTTGTGTTCCAGCTCTACTGGAAGATGACAAGACTTCCCGTACACCAAATGGAACGGGGTTGTCCCAATTGGTGTTTTATATGCAGTTCGGTATGCCCAAAGGGCATCGGGAAGTTTGGCAGACCAATCAGTGCGGTTTCTGTTTACTGTTTTTTCAAGAATCGCCTTTAATTGTCTATTTGATATCTCCACCTGACCACTAGTCTGTGGGTGGTAGGGCGTGGCGACTTTGTGATTGACTCCGTATCTTTTCAGTAAGGCTTCAAAACTTCGTTCAAAGAAATGGGTCCCGCCATCTGATATGACAGTTCTTGGAACTCCAAATCTTGGGAAAATAATATCTTTGAACAATTTAATAACAGGCTTGGAATCGCTGGACACAGTGGGTACAGCTTCGACCCATTTTGAGACGTAGTCCACTGCGACCAAGATGTACGAGAAGCCATAGGATGAAGGGAAAGGGCCCATGTAGTCTACCCCCCCACACATCGAAAAGCTCAATTTCCTGCCACATAGTGAGGGGCATTTCATCTCTTTTTGATATGTTGCCAGAAAATTGGCATTTGTTACAAGCTTTCACAAAATCATAAGAATCCTTTGATATGGTGGGCCAGAAAAAACCAGATTGTAAAACTTTTATAGATGTTTTCTTAGCACTCATGTGCCCCCCTGTGGGTCCTGAATGGCAATGCTCTAGGACCGGGGTTATTTCTTCTTCCGGCAAGCAACAACGGAAAAGTCCATCAGCACAAAGGTGAAACAGGTAGGGTTCATCCCAATAATAATGTTTTATGTCATGAAGGAACTTCCTTTTGTCCTGGTGGGAAGCAGATGGGTGGATAATTCCTGTGGCTAGATAATTAACGATATCAGCATACCAAGGGAAGCCATGAGTGGCTTTCATAAGCTGATCATTAGGAAGAGAATCCCGGATAGGGACTTTATCTTTTTCTTCAACCTCGATCCGACTGAGGTGATCAACCACAACATTCTCCACGCCACTTTTATCTTTGATCTCCAAGTCGAATTCCTGAAGCATTAGCACTCAGCGGATAAGCCTGGGTTTGACATCCTGTTTCTGAATCAGGTATCGAATGGCGGAATGGTCGGTATAAACGATGACTTTAGAACCAATCAGATAAGAGCGGAATTTTTCAAATGTGTAGATGATAGCCAAAAACGCTTTCTCCGTGGTGGTGTAGTTTTTCTGTGCTTCGTCTAGCGTTTTAGATGTGTAGTAGATAACATAGGATTTCTTATCAATCCGCTGTCCTAGAATAGCCCCTATGGCGTAGTCACTTGCGTCGCACATGATTTCAAAGGGCTGCGACCAATCTGGGGATCTCAAGATAGGTGCGGAAATTAAAGCATTCTTGAGGATAGAGAAACTATGCATACATTCTTGATTGAATATGAACTCGATATCTTTAGTCAGGAGTTGGGTCATGGGTTTGGCTATCTTAGAGAAATCCTTAATGAATCTTCTGTAGAATCCTGCATGACCCAGGAAAGCTCGAACTCCTCTTATGTCCTTTGGAGGTGACAGTTTTGAGATAACATCGATTTTTGCTTTATCTACCTCGATTCCTCTGTCACTTACCCTGTGTCTGAGGAAGACCCCTTCCGTTACCATGAAATGGCATTTCTCCCAATTCAGGATAAGGTTGGTTTCCTCGCAGCGCTGTAGAACTTGTCCGAGATTGATTAAGCAGTTATCGAAGGAGTCTCCGTAAACTGAGAAATCGTCCATAAACACTTCCATAATGGATTCAGTTAGTCCGGCGAAGATGGCGTACATACACCGTTGGAATGTAGCGGGTGCGTTACACAACCCAAAAGGCATTCTTCTAAAGGCGTATGTCCCAAAAGGATAGGTGAAGGTAGTTTTTTCTTGGTCCTCCGGGTGTATAGGTATTTGATAGAACCCGGAGTAACCATCAAGATAGCAGAAATATTTCTGATGAGCTAAACGCTCCAGAACTTCATCGAGGAAGGGTAGAGGGTAATGGTCTTTCCTCATGGCTTTGTTCAGCTTCCTATAGTCAATACACATCCGCCACCCTGTTACCGTTCTGGTGGGCACTAGCTCATTTTTGTCATTGAGCACTACGGTAGTGCCTCCTTTTTTTGGAACAACCTGGACAGGGATGACCCACTGGGAGTCAGAGATAGGGTAGATTATACCAGCTTTGAGCAGTTTGAGGACCTCCAGGCGAACCACCTCCTTGAGATTAGGATTCAGTTTTCTTTGATGTTCGCGGGTTGGCTTGAATTCCTCAACCATTGGAAGTCTATGCATACACAGGGCTGGGTTTATGCCCGTTAGGTCAGTTATCTTATATCCAATGACCTTTTTATGCTTCTTCAGCTCATCCAGAAGCTTTTCTTCTTGATCTTCTGTAAGGGTAGAGCTGATGATGACCGGGCAAAGTTTTTCCTTATCTAATAAAACATGTTTAAGCCCTGTAGGTAAAGTCTTCATGTCAGGGGCTTTTGGTGGCTCAGCTGCTTCTATAATGGTAACAGCTTTAAGTTCTTCAAAAGTGGTCGCTGATGCTTCTTCGGCCTTTTCTAAATGTTGCAGACACTGTTGAACTAGTTCGTTCGCAGAGAATTCAACATCCGGATTGATTAGGACATTTTCTAGTTCGTCCGCTGGCTCGGATATTTCTAACTGAGACATTTGTTGTATTGCGTCAAGAAGAAAAACCTCCTCTTGGATACTAGGGCCTTTCATGCTATTAAGGACTCGGAATTAAATTGCTTCTTTCCCGAGCCTAAGGATGATGGTGCCATCTTCGACGTCAATAAGCGCCCTGGAAGTAGTGAGGAAAGGTCTGTCGAAAATAATCGGGTATCTCAAGTCTTCTTTAATATCCATGATAATGAAGTCACATGGGACGTAGGCATCCTTTCCTATCCTTACTGGGATATCTTCAATGATCCCCAGAGGTGCGGTTATGGTGGAATCAGCTGATTGAATAGTCATTGTTGTAGGCAGCAATTCGGTAAAACCCAGACGTTTGCACATGGAGTAGGGCATGATAGATATACTGGCCCCTAGGTCAGCTAATCCTTTTTTAGTGGATGCATTTCCAATGCAACATTGGATTCCAAAGGAGCCTGGGTCCTTCTTCTTTTTGGGCATCTTATTTAAGATGATGTCCGAAGTGGTCTGAGCAAGATTAATAGTTTCTTGCTCCTTGGTGATGTACTTTCTTGATAGTAAGGTCTTGAGGTATTTCGCCCAGACTGGCACCTCGGAAAGAGCATCAAGGAGCGGGATATCAATGTATAGTTTCTTCATTTCCTCTTTGAACTTTTGAAACCTGGTGTCCATCTTTGTTTCTCGTAGTCTTCCTGGGTACGGGATTCTTGGTTTATATTGCAAAACTTCAGGTTCTGTGGACACTTTATCTTTGCCCTTTGTGCCCTCTGAGGGCTTCTCCATTCCTTGTTGCAGGCTCTCATTCGTCATGAAAGCAGGGGTATCATCATTATCCAGGGTGATCTTGGTGGTCTCATGAAGAGTGCATCCTGATCTTGTGGTGACAACATTTAATTGTTCATGTCTGTTCTGTCCATGCTTAGGATTTGATTCGGGTTGCCCTACAAAAGTGCCTGCCGGAGGCTTCAATTGTGCAGTGATCTGGGCAAGCTGGGCTTCTACTGCTTTTTGTTGTGCTTGCTGATTAGCGAGCATAGTCTGTTGAGATTGCAGCATCTGCCTTATCAAGGATATTTCATCTTCCGGTTGAGAAGGAGGGTTTTTCAGAGGACTCTGTTGTTGGGTTTGTTGAGATTGTTGTGGTGGCAGCGCCAGCTGAGGTTGCTGAGTATGCAGCTGTAGATGGAGCGGAGGATGAGTGTACTAATAGTAGGCTGATTGGTTCCTGGGGTAGTTAGCCCTAGGGAAGTTATTCCTGGAATTCCCTTGATTTTGGTTGAAATTGTTTGGGAATCCAGGTGGTAACCTACTAGAGGATCCCCCCTGTGTCTGATGTTGTGGATTAGCGGTCCCAGTAGGGTTTCCGTACTGAAATCCTAGATGATTCCTTGGCTGATTAGGGTTGTAATATACTTGTCCAGGGATGGAATGGATGGAGTTGACTTGTTCCGGTAGTTTTTCTTCAGATTGGTCGTTGATGGGTTCATATGGTTGTGGTGGTGGATGCAGATCCATCATCACATTATAAAGCATACCGCAGGAAAGGGTCGGATGGTCAGAAGCATGACAGGCCTCACAGGTTCCCGAGGCAGCCTTGACTTGTTGAACTAGAGGATTTTTCTTCTTATCAAATTCTCCGAGAGAAGTCTCGAGAGCTTGTTGTTTATGAACTATGGTTTTCAGGACTTCAGCTATTTCTTTCATCTCTATTGATTCTTCAGCATTGTAGACCTTGAGGACACCTTTACCGGCTGACCGTCCCCAGTTAGACTGGTTTTCAGCTTCGAGTGTAACAATTTTCCAAGCGTCCTCATAATTCTTTCTCATGAAGTTTCCTCCAGATGAGGAATCCAAAAACTGTTTGATATCGTCACTTACTCCCCGATAGAAGGTTTCTATCAATTGGTTCTGGGAGATTCCATGATGGGGGCACTTCCGCAAAAGTTCTTTAAACCTTTCCCATGCTTCAGCAAGGGATTCTCCAGGTAACTGAGAGAAATGATTGATCTTCCCTCTGATCTCATAAGTCAGTGAGGGAGGAAAGAACTTCTCTAAAAACTTTTCCTCTAGGGGAGCCCAGGTGGTTATTATGGGTTCCCTGTCAAGTGAGTTGTACCAACTCAGGGCCCTCCCAGACAGAGTGAAATGGAACATATGAAGCATTATTGCATCAAAAGTGACTCCGGCTTGCAGAACCAGGCGGCACAGTGCCTTAAACCTTTTCAGATGATCCATGCAATCATCTCCAGAACCTCAGGAGAAAGAGATGCCTTGCATGATCTGGATCCACTGGGTCCGAATCTCGAAGTTGGGAATATTAATAATCAGAGGTCAGACCGGGTGGTTATCCTCATAGTTCTTTGGGACAACATAATCTCTCAGTTGCTTGTTCCTTAACTCCAACTGAGCAGCTTGGGTTGCTGCCTCAATTTCAGCTCTGATGCGAGCTTGCTCTTCCACACGAATCTCCGCTTGGATTTGGGCACGAGTGTCTGCATTGAGTTGTGCCCGTTGAGCGGCGATGGCGGCATTTACCCTCTCCATCACCAAGGCAGCCTGGCATTGGTCTTCAACCATCTGTCTAGCTCTTTGGCGATTAAGACGAATGCGGCGGTGGAAGCTTATTTCTACCTCAGAGTCGTACTCTGGATCAGGGGAGAATCTGAGGTTATGCGCTGGTTGCATACACGTTTTCTACCTGAGTAGAGAGAAGAAAACACCTTTTAGATGATGGCGGGGATATAATGGATTCAAGAAGATATGGATTAATGATTAAAAGAAAGTGTAAAACCCTAACCAACTAGCAAGATACTAAATGAAATTAAAACCTTCCGTTGTCCCCGACAACGATGCCAATTTTTGATGGAGCTTCCACTTACGTGGAATTGCGTGCACCAACTAAAAATCCTAAAGATGGTAAGTCTTTAGGTTTAGCCTTTCTTATACTAGATAGAAAACTCCACCCACGTATGCTAAGTTACGTGGAAGTCTTATCGCAGTATAGTTAAGGGTCGAATCTATGGGACAACGGTCTTGTTGTAAGCAACAAGATGGAAAACGCTAGAATTTCACTTAATCACTCAATAGTTGGTATTTAGATCAAAAGGTTGATTTGGTTGTTTTTAAGCTAAGTGCAAGTAAAGTAAAGAAAGCAAGTAAATTTAAGGAGTTAAACTATGATAAAAGTTACTAGGGTGTGATCGGTTTTTCACCGCCACTACACATAGATCCACACATGCAAAGCAAAACATAATCTGCAAAAAGAGTCTAGTCAGTTAGTATCTTTGTAGACTTAGCTTCCTTTCGGAGAACTAACTACGAGAAGTGCGGGAATGTTGCAACGCCAGCCATTCCCAAACAAATGGTCACTTACTTTGCATCATTCCCTTCGCGAAGTGTGTTCCTCGACTTACCAAGGTTGCACTTTCATACGTCAACTGATTCCATTTCATAGTATGAAAGTGCAACAAATGATAGTGAATTTACTCCACTTCTTGAGATACACTTCTAGATACCGAAACAGATGCATGGTGGATACATGCACCAGGAGCCAACATACAAACGAGTTTCAAATCTAATAGTACAAACGTAGACAATTCATACTAAAAGATAAAGGATAACACAAGTTGGAGATCAAGCAACATGCATTCATTAAACGTTTGATGTCGAACTGAAAAGATAAGAACTCTATATTACAAATTATGGATTACATTTACATGATATGAAAACATGGGTAGCGGGGCTACTCCCCGCACCCTAGTGAGAGAGACTACTCGCTCATAACTAGGACAAAGAAGGAGGCAAGAAGAGAGAGAGAGCGTCATCCCCATAAAGGAGAAAGGAAAGTCAACCCCTTGGAGAGAGAGAAATGATCCACCAGCTTCACAGGTTGCTTGATGATGAGATCTCCCTCTTCCCACCTTCTTTGGCAGAGAGAGAGAAAGCAGCTTCGAGATGGAGTGTGGGTCTCAGACCGGTAGCCCCTGGGCAGAGGATGGAAGTCGGATTTTCTCTAGAGTGATTGAGGCAGCCTTTGGACGTCTGAAAACTTCTTATCTCGTGATGGACCCTTGGGGTCTTATTTATAGGCCTTAAGTGAAGTCCAAACGGTTTGGAGACCGTTTGAACCTCAAGACCGTTTGGATCTTGAGACCGTTTGGCTTCATGCGGTCTTGAGACCGTTTGAACTCCATGCGGTCTCAGGACCGGTTGGCTTCATGCGGTCTTGAGACCGTTTGAATTCCATGCGGTCTCGAGACCGGTTGGCTTCACGCGGTCTCGGGACCGGTTGGCTTCATGCAGTCTTGGGACCGTTTGAACTCCATGTGGTCTCGAGACCGGTTGGCTTCATGCGGTCTTGAGACCGTGTGACTCCATGCGATCTAGGGACCGGTTGGCTCCATGCGGTCTTGAGACCGTGTGACTCCATGTGGTCTCGGGACCGGTTGGCTTCATGCGGTCTTGAGACCGTGTGACTCCATGCGGACTCGAGACCGGTTGGCTTCATGCGGTCTTGAGACCGTGTGACTCCATGCGGTCTCGAGACTGGTTGGCTTCATGCGGTCTTGAGACCGCGTGACTCCATGCGATCTCGGGACCGGTTGGCTTCATGCGGTCTTGAGACCGTGTGACTCCATGCGGTCTCGGGACCGGTTGGCTTCATGCGGTCTTGAGACCGTGTGACTCCATGCGGTCTCGGGACCGGTTGGCTTCATGCGGTCTTGGGACCGTGTGAATCCATGCGATCTTGAGGTTGAGTTATTCTTTTATGATTTTTTTTCGTGTTTTTCTGCAAAACAAAGGAAAAGTTAGTCTGATGGTGTATTTACAAAAATAGGGTAAATTTGGGATTATGTATAGTTTTAGTTTAGAAAGAGTATGGAGAACTAAAGGAAAAGACTAAGATAATCATCCAAAATAGGGTGTTATCAGTGCACGAGATAAAACAAACGTTGGAGGAATCCTCTATGATTGAGAGTCTTGTTCATAGAGTAGTGAACTCTATTCCTAGGGAGTTGGGAATATAGGGAAGCCACTTTAGTGGGCCTTTCTTTTGTCTACAACCTAGAGACATTCCTATGAAAATTCATGGCATGACTATTTTGGAGAGGCATGTGATCCCCTATGTTACCTTTGCAAGAGAGAAGGTGTAGCCGCTTGATCCAGGGGCTTTTATTTTCTATTGATGGGGGTGTTTTTTGTTTGTTTTGTGGGTGGGCGGAACATGTGCTTTATAAGTGAGAGATGTAACCTTTTTTCGATGATTTTGGCCCAAAAGAGGGGTGTGGGATGAATAGAATGACCCCTGGCTTCATTAATAAAAAAAGTGACACAACAACCAAGGTAGAGTCAGCAAGGATCGCTGTTATGACTCATTCCAAGTTTAACTAGTAAGTATGGTGATTAGTGCATCATCATGTTAATTAAGTTAAGTTAAGTAATCACAAATGCAATTAGTGCTTTGATTTAGTGTTACAATCTAATTAGCATGTTTTCTTGCCTTGAGGTTGTAGTTGATCTCGTGCTTGAAATTTTGCAAAAGAAATCACTCAATTGGGACCTCTGAGGCAAAAGATATGACATTTTCTAGTTTTCTTGGGTTGAAGCTACAATTTAACCATTTAATTGGCTATTAATTCCTTTCATTTATCTTCTTCCTCTCCCGATCGATGGTAGAACCACTTAAAGCGACGCCCAAATTAGCCGATAGAACAACAACAAAGGGGGGTGAACGGTGGGCGATTTTAAGCTCCTTAGCTCCAATCCGTAGGCGCAACCTTCTCCACCTTCCTTCTTCTTCCTTTCCCTTCTTCTTCCTTGCCCATCTGTGCCCAACCTTCTAGGGCGGCCGACAAATTGCAGGTGCGGCACCCAGCAGTGCTACCCAACCAGGAGAGGAGCGGTGGCCGATTAGGGCCTTGAGAGGGCCATTTCAGCGGCGCCCTACTCCCCACCTCCTTCCTCTCCCTTTCTCCTAGCTCCATTTGGTGCCCAGCTAGAAAGGGCGGAGCCCCTACCTAGCATCAGCAACAACTGCACAAAGCAGTGGCCATGGGTGCTAGGGCGCGAGCTGTTACACCAAGCAATGCCATCAAGTCCGGCCATGAGCCCAGAACTCAAATCCGCAGCCTCCTAGCCGCGAGCAGTACTCAACTAAGCCTTTCCTCAACCTGTACGTGAAGCAGGTTTGTTCCAGAGCAATTCCAAGGTAGAAGAAGACCTATTGATGCCCAAATTTAGGGTCTGGACGGATTTTTGATTGAAATCCAGTCACTTCGACCCATTGTGAGTAGAATCTCACTCAGCAAGCACGATTTAACTCCAATAAATGAATGATTTCGGTTCGATCTGTGTTATTCATAGGTAACAATGCTTACCTAGGTGCCAAGCAGTGACGACATTGCTTGACTTTTATTGCACGTTTCTCGTCTTCACAATTTTCATGATCTTAGTTTATTAACTGATTAGTATGATTTGGACTTGTGGAATTATATGGTTGATCAAAGCCTAAATTGCTTAGTTTAAAAGTGGAATACAGTAGCACACGAATCTAGGGTTTAGAGTAGCTGTACAGTTTGGGAATAAATCCAGTTTGTATGATTCTAGTAGATTACTAGATGCATGATTTCAAAGAAATGACGATGACATGAAAATGTCAATGGAAACCTTGTTACATGCTCCCTGTTATATTTAATGTGCATGGTTGTCTTAACACGAATTAGAACGTTTCTCAAAGATATTATTAGAAATTCCCAATAATTAATATTAAATCTTGCCATGACAAGTAATTAACCCTTAATTATGTTATGTGAGGCACAACTCAGGATTTGGGTTGATGTGCATGTTTTTTGAGGAATTACAGATAATTTACAGATGCTACTGATGATTACTCATATGTCAAGTAATTAACTCTTATCAGTGTTTTAAGAAGCTCAATTGCATAATTCCAACATATATGAGCCAAGTTAATATGAGTTTAGTTTATTTAAGAAATTTCAATCTGTCTGCATGCATGGTATATAGATTACTCAGTAAATTACAATGTTTTTGAGTATACTGCTATGTCAAGTCTAGAATGATATTCATGTTGTGATTTAAACTGCAATTAAATAGACGAGATTCCATTGAAATACCAGAGTCGAGTATAAGTAAGAAAAAGGTTCAACATAGTAAGAATTTTCTAGGGAAATAATAAATTATAAATTTAAGAGCCCTGACACAGTAGAACCCCTATGTGAGGTTTGTGCCTTAGGGGTAAAATGACCTAACCCTAGCAGTGTCCAGTATACGAGGGTCAGAACGAGCTATTAGGTGGCACGGGGGACGAAGCCCTAGTAGATTTCTCCTTAAATTATAGTTTGCAGTGTCCAACATCAACTAGAAGTCTTAGTGGCACTGGAGTATAGAAAAGTGTGTCCAACATCAACTAGAAGTCCTGGTGGCACTAGAGTACAGAAAAGCCAATAGGTGGCATTGACTCTCTGCCTATGTGCTTAGGTTAGAGGAGGAGTCCAGTTTATGGAACAATAGGAGTGCCGAGGCCAGAGAGCCAGTTTCCCTATTGCAGACCAAAAGAGTAGTCAGACTTAGCTATCTTGGGGTGTCGGCTAAGTCTTTTACGGTGGGATCGTAGTTCGCTACAAGTCTTCATATGTAGAGTACACTACATATGATCAAGGCATAAGATAAAATATGTTCATATAGGTTCACAGAGTTTCTTATAAGTTAAAGAGTTAAGAAATATTTGAGTTAGTTTCATAGAAGTTGTCCTTTAAATGAAATTTTAGAATTCTCTATTATTTAATCGTATCTACAGCTTTGCAGCAGTTGTTATCTTAATGAAATGTTAACATCTCTTGTCGTTTAAATTATATTGTTTAAATATGCTCAGTATAGTATTATCTTGTATTTTTTTTCTAATTAATAAACATCAAATGAGTTATCTGTGGTTGGGTGAAATTCTATTCACGGAGCCAGTAGCTCACCAACCTATTGAAACATTTTTCAGGTCAATGTCAGCACGAGGAAGCTGAAGGATCGTATCACCCAAGTTCTTAGAAGGTAGTTTGTAGTTAGAAAGAGGTCTCTTAGTCCTTTCCCCTCGGTCCTTGGGCATGTGGTGTGGTAGAGAGAGAATGTAATGTAACATGTAAACTAGTTTTAAGTTATCTATTGTGCTTTATATTTTGCATGAAAAATGTAATATGATGTGTAAATTTTCTTTATCTACCTAGTAATGTAAATAGTAGTTGCTTCCATAGTTTAGTAAGATTTTCGTATATTCCAAGTCATAAGACTTTCCTTTAAATTAATTTTAAGTGATTAAGAAAAGAAAAAGTTAAGGGTGATCTTTGTATTAAGTGTAATCCTCATGGTCATGCCCTAATCTCATGATTTGTAGAAATTGTGAGATCAGGGCATGACAAGATTTTGGTATCAGAGAAAGGTTATGAGAGCAAAGGTTTGAGTACGTAGTTACTCTAAGTCAAGGTCAGGGGACAATAAGAGACTAATAGGATTAGGACTTAGGTGTTTTCCTTCTAACTACAATTTTCTAACAGGAAGTGTTCGGTTATACTATTATAGATGGCAGGAAGAGGACATGGTCATGAGGACCAAGCTTAGAGCCACATTGGACCCGATCCTCTGGAGATGGGTCCAGGTGGTGGAGATGATGTGGATGAGGCATCAAGGATGTACATGATGTTTCTTGAGACCAGAGAAAAGTATAAGATGGAGAGGCGCGCTTCTACCTCGAGAAACAAGGACCTAATGAGATCCTATTGTGCTGGTTAAGAAGCTTGGAGGTACCAAGTTCATTGGAACTATGGACCCTGTAGTGGCATATGAATGGCTGAGACAGTTAGAGAAAGTGTTCCATCTGACTCAGCGTCTGCGCAAGAATTCTCAAAACAACATTCTCTATGGAGATTGGGCAGAAATTAGAGAGCAAGGATTGGGGCATATCAACCTTGGGGATAAGTAGTATCCTACAACAAAATAGACTTTAGTGACAGTCCTACCCCTTAAATAATGCCTTATCTAGATGGAGGAAATTGGATTTAATGATGTCCCATGTAGCAAAGAAGAAGCACAGAGAAATTCAATCTGACCTAGGAGATGATGAGGCCTTCATACCTTTCATAGTGTTAAGGATCTCCTTAGCATTTGGAATGGTTGTCATAGTGAAGTTGTCTTCAGCAGAAATAACCTCAGAAATGTTGTGGAGAAAAGAAGAGAGATCTTCATCCTCTACCATCAGCTCCTCCATAAAGAAAGATTGGAAATGGGCTACGGATGCATCCTCCATCACCACTCTTTCTCCTGGCCTTAACAATAGTGTGGGAAAATCTAGTATTGCGGTCTCCATATTCTAGCCATTGTGTCCTCACCCTCTCTTTCAAAATGGATTCCTCAACATCCAAAATATTTTGTAACTCAAGCTCAGACACTCTGAGATTAGCTTCATTCATCATAGAAGGGATATCAACAAAGGATATTTGAATAGTATGAACAATGTCCTCCAGATCCTTCTTTTTCTGATTAACATCACTGAAAACATGTTTATTCCAACTCTGAGTGCATCCCAGACACTCTTAAGCTTAGTGTAGAAGATGTATGAATGGTGGCCAACCACCTCCACATCCCAAACCTCCTTAATAACGTTCAAACACTCTAGGTGCTAAAGCCATGCAGAAAGAAATGAAAAAGGAGCAAATGATCTATAGCCTGGTGTGTGCCACCTACTGTTACAAGGAGCGGGAAATGGTTCGATACTCGAAATCTAGTAAGGTGCTCCGTATGAGTGTCCCAAAAAGAGGAGTTCCAGGCACCATTCATGAGAGCCATGTCCAGTCTCTCCCACGCAGTAGGAGTAAGCAGCTGCTTGCTCACCCAAGTAAAGTGGCTGCCCTCAAAAGGTGTCTCCTTTGTACCAGAGTCAGTGATGAAGGATTTGAACTCCAACATAGCTTGAAAAGGGGTGGGAGTGCCCCCTTCCTTTCATCCAGGTTTCTAATTACATTAAATCACCCGTAATAAGCTAGTTTAAATCCCCAATATTCGACGACATGTCGAGAAGATCTAGATCTTCCCACAGGGAGCGATGTGTCACATAGTCGCAGTTCGCATATATCGTTGAGATATAGAGGAAATGCCCCTCTGAAGCTAGAAGATGCATTGTAAGGTGTTGGTTGTGAGCCTTGTAAATCACTAGATCCAAAGAAGCATCAACATAGAGCCAAATCTCCCCCTGCCTCCTAGTTATCTGTAACCTAGTCAAGCCTGACGATATCCAGCAACTCCTCAATGCAATCAGCCTGAAGAAAGGGTTCAAGCAGGCAAACCATCCCTAGTCTATAATGCCTACATAAGTTACCCAGAACTCTCCGTGTTGTGTTGTTTGATGCCCCTCTTATATTCCAGAATCCAGAAAATGTGCTTAAGATCTGTAGAAACAAAAACCGCTACAGTGTGTCTAGGCACATGATCAATGACTACACCTCCTCCTGTCGTCTTCACTGATATCCTCCTGATTGGAAAGGTCTCCTTCAGAAAAGCAACACGGGTGAGATCTCTCATTATAGAAGTGTCTCCTATCTAACCTCTCCCACCTAACAGGGCCTAAGATCCATAGAAATAAAAACTGTTGTAGGGTGTCTGGACACACAATCAATGACTACACCTCCTCCTAATGTCTTCACTGAGATCCTCCTGATCGAAAAGGTGTCCTTTAGAAAAGTAGCACAGGTGATAACTCTCATTATAGAAGTATCTCCTATCTGACCTCTCCCACCTAAATCTTCAAGCATCCAATGTTGTAGGATTCTTCTGGCACCATCATCATCAACAAAAATATGTCTCTAGGGATGCCCATCATTTACTCTGGTAGGAGATCCTCGATGCTGGACATCCTTCCTGGGTAGCAGGGGAGGTGGTGGCAGCGCCCGCAGTGGCGGCGAGGAACCATGCGGTGAGTTAGTGGTCAGCGCACCCACCATAAGAGCTGATATAAGAATCTTCAAATCACGCTCCACTTCTGTGATAATGATCTCAGGAGAACTGATGGGCCCTTGACCCACCATATGGAGATGAACCGAGGAGCATTGTATCCCATAGGTTAGAGATATAAATTAGGGAATGTCTTCGCTGAAAGCTAGTGCCAAGATAAGGATGCTTGAAACATTGTGCTCGCTCCTTTGCCAGTCGGAGATAAAGACCAAATCACCAAAAGGCTAGATCATCACCTCAATAGAGTCATCGTCCCTACAGATGATAGGGATATCAGAGAGACAAAACAAAAAGGCGTCCTTATGGGCGCAGCTCTCTCTATGAGCCATAGATAGCAAAATAGGAGAGGACCCTGAAATCTCCATGGGACCTACAGTGAGGGCTACCCTAGCCACCTCAACATCATTAAAGAAGGCTATGTCCTTCCTATTAGCAAATTTGTAAAGGTCTAAAGCCTTGGGCCAGAAACTCCTCAAGACGGGACCCAGGTCCTTCCATTTATCATTCTCATGCCATAAGATTTCTATAGCCATGCTAGGGATTGGGATTTCTTTAGACAGTCTGAGAATCTGGGCCAAGGTCTATGATGATCCACTTTAGGGTTTGATTTGACGCCCCCTAGATGGAATATTGGTAGGCATGGGAGTGAAGGCCACCATGGAGAAGAGGTCTGGAGGAGTCTGACATGTTGAGAAGTTGCACTGCCTGATGAGGTGTCTGGGATGCTTGCAGATGTGGTAGATATTTGGCCTCTAACATTGGTATTACCTATGCCCTTTCCCCATGCATCAGAAGCAAACATCATGTGGAATGTCAAAAAGGGGCTTCTTCCTCCTTGGTAGCAGTGGTGGTGTTTGTTGTAGTGACAGCAGCCTGGGGCCTGAAGGGGGTGTCAGGATCATCACCAGACCATCTGGTTGTGAATTCGCTGCGTACAACATATGCAAACTCGCCTCCCCTCCTACCATAGGTATTGATTGTGTAGCGAACATCCTCCTGACATCTGAGATAACTGTCTCATGATCAACTGTTGATGTCGATGATTCCATCTTCTCTCAAATGACTCTCTAGGCTCTCATCCCATGTGTTGACTGTGGGCGTGAGAAAAAGTTGGAAGGAAAGGTGAATCCACCCATGATGCGACTGGGAAGTCACCATTGATGCAAGGGGCAATCGTCTCACCCTATCAAAAAAGGTTCTATAGGAATCCCATCAACGTCCAAAAGACAGGATTTCCATCGATCCTGAGGGCAAGGAGGAGGGGGTTGGTGGTCCCCAAATGATTGGATGTCATACCAGAGGGTGGAAGGCCGATGGCCAGCCAGCGGTTGTGTCGCCCAGGAAGGGGAAATACTAAACCCTAGTCCTCACAATTGGCCACCTCTAATCATCTTTCAATTCTATAGAAGCATCTATATGTTCACGTGTGTTTGTGTCACTTCCTCATCCTTCATAGGGAAAGACCACCTCAAATGCCCTACTTGTCCACACTTGTGATAAATCCTCAATTCATACTGTAGATAGAAGGTCCTGTCACTAACACGGATGATGTATTGCGTGCTCCTACTAGTAGAAAGTTGCGACATCTACCCTTACGCAGGGACCACTATGACTGTACTTGTGCTCTCAGCTCAGAAAAGGGTGATCTCTTCTGTGACTGTGGTGACAAGAACCTTGGCTTCATGAAGACACTAGACGGCTACCCCTAAACTGAGTTGCCCTCTTCTTAGCATTCACTTCAAACTTCTTGTTAGAAAACCTCTCAATCCTCCTTACTGACTCCACAAAGGTAGAGAACCTCTCTCTATTCTCCAAAGTTGAGGTTGTTGTAGACAACTCTGAGCTTAGAACCTTCTCAAACTTGTGGATCCTCTCTTTCATCGTCACTGCCATATGAGGACAGAACATCAAAAGCTCCATAAACTTCACCGCATACTCATTGATGGACATCAAACCCTAACTCAACTTCTCAAACTGATATGTTATCTCATCTAGATATGTCTCAAGGAAGTAATGACTCACAAACTCTCACTGAAACTCTTTCCCACCTATCATAACACTTGGTCCCTTCTCCTCCTTTATGGCCCACCAGTGGCCAGCACTACCCTTTAACTAGTAAACAATAGTTTTTGACTTGTCCTCTTATGTAATCTTGAGGATCTTGAATGCCTTCTCAAGCTTTATTAACCACACGTTGATGTCTAATGGGTCCACTGTACCTGCATACTCGATAGCTCCAACATGCCTCAATCTCTCAAACATCTTCCCAGAAAATGAGATTCCACATAAGGGGTAGATGTGCTAGACTGAGGTACGGGCACTCTGTCTATTGAGTGCATTATCGTCACCATGAGTTGTCTAAACATGGACTAGAAGGCTAGATTTTCCATTGTTATAGGGTTGAATTGAGGCATTATAGGCTGTTTTGATCCCGTCACTAGCACTCTCCCATCATGTGTTGACCTCCTAGTGCCACCTCTTGGCACAATGTAGCTACTCTCCGCATGTTCTTCATGCTCTCCAAACATATCTACATAAGCATAAGTCATGATCATATTTGTTGGAATGCATAAGAACAGACACAAAAGCTAAGTCCTATGTCCCTGTAGACTCAGTAAACCTAAATCTTTGATACCAAAAAAATTGAGACACATTGTCACACTAAATGATATTACTCAAAACCCAAAACACAATCGATCACTAAAGAACCCACCTAGTAGGAAAAGAGAATAGGTTAAAACCAATTAAATATTACTATCATGTTCAGAAACATTTACATATCAGTCCTAGAACATGCATATAAGCAAATATCATATCAGATATTTACATATTGTTCTAGTGGATGAGGCCACAACCTATATACAAAAGATGTGTTATGCATATAAACATTGAATATCGCCAAAAACTTGGGTCAATATACATATCATCTACAAAACATCCCATGTTGGACCTGAGAGTAAAGGGACAAATCTAGGACACTACTAACTAGTAGCCAACCTTCTACTCCTACTGCTCTCTAAGATGCTCTTCTTCTCCCCACGAATCTAACCACATCGCTGACAACCACCTAAAAAGACATGGTGACCCACGAGGTGAGACCCATGTCCCAACGAGAGGTATAACTCTCAACAACGATTATTGGTGACAACATATTATATTATTAAACACATTAAACCAATTAAGAAGATTAAGAATGTGTAATAGACTAAGAACCATATTATATTATCTGAGATATGAGCACAACCATTTTCCTGCCGAGGTATGACCGCAACCATCCTCAAAAACATGCATATACTCAATAGTATCCGACTCTGAGCTTCCATTAAAGGAATACTCGTTTCACCATCCAGAAAGTCTTGACACTAGAATGGATCGATGGCACAGGGCACTACATGATTAGGGTTTCACTTGATTAGTTAATGTCAATGTGGTATCTTTTGACTACATAAATAAAGTTACAAGCAAACCCTAAAAGATTGCTAGCAAAACATGGGTATGTAACAACTCTAGAAGATATAAAACATATAGACCTATTATCTTATCACATCATTATAGGATATCTATCCTTGTCACATAATGAAAAATATTAAACTTCCACTAGGGCTCAAAACATACCCAAAGGTTATTAAGACCATCACATAATCACCTGCAAGAACATCATCATCTTTCCACACCTTGAAAGAGGTTCAACATGCATCATCACATGTGTAACATAAGATTGCATTATATAGGAGCCATAATGTTCACTAAGTAACAATTTAGGGTTACCATCACATTGAGATATTATTCCCTCATCATCTCTTTCGAAGAGCTAAGTTTGTTTAATCACCATAATTTGATTACATTAGGGTTAGGTTCCACAAAGTAGGTTAAATTGACGTCACAATTCAGAAAACCACTAACCATTTGTTCATATGCTTGCTCAGGTCAAAGCACAAACCCTAACCCTAGTACCTCCATTAGATCATGGGTGCATAAAGCAAAATCATAACCATCAGATTGAGAGCATCAACCCCAATCATCACGTGAACCTTCCATTCCATACAAGAAAAACCTTGAACTATCCATCTAGGAAAACCATCGAGTCATGAACTAGAAAGACCATTGAAGCATATGCACAAACCAACACTATTAGATCATGAGAAGTCATAAGATTAAAACACCTAGAAGAGCCATCATTTGTTGACTTTAAAAGCACCATCAGTTATTGATTGTAGGTCCACAATCAGTCATGACACTATGAATACCATCAATTTTAAAAGTAAGGAAACCATTGGTTGTTGAACCATCAACCTAGTGGAACCATTGGTTGATAAACCATCAATATAGTGGAACCATTGGTTGATGAACTAGCGGGGCCATCGAGTGTGGAACCTATTGGAGCCATCTGTTCTGGTCAACATGTGTAAATGAGGTCCAAAACCCAACTGAAACAATCATTTGGTTGAAAGAGGAAAACCATCAAATGAAACTACAACATGTGAGGATCAAGACCATCATTTTAGGGGAAACCAGACCATCATTTGTGAGGAGAAACATAACCATCTATTTTGTGCTCAAGAGAAAACCCCAAACAACAACTAAGTTAAGGCCATCAGTTGTCACAAAAAGGTCAAGGAATATAGCAACAAGAACCAAACCATCGGGTTGCAAAGCAAGAAAGAAAATCAGCTCAAAACCCAAAGTAGTGACCATCGTTTGAGAGTAAAAGTCATTCGTTTCCACATGCAAGCAAGGTCTAGAGCTTCTATATCCATGGAAGAAACATGCACATATCTAAGGAGGGTAGATAAGAAGATCATTTATCTAATAACTACCATATAAGCATAAACCCTAGGCAAAGATGCTACATTTCTACTTAGAATATCATTCTTAAGCAAGAACTAGTACATGCAACCTAGGAGTAAGCAATAAACATGGAGAAAGTTATATAACTTGCCTCTAGGATGAAGATGAAGCTCCAAACAGTAAGGTAGCTCAAGGAAAGAAGGAATAAAATCGTAGCTTGAGCACTCTTCTCATCCAAGCTAGCTCCTTCTCCAAAGGCAAGAAAACCCTATGTCAAAGAAGCGAGAAAGAGGTGTATTTCAAGTTCTAGCTTAAGCTCCATCATGGAACACCATGGGTACGATCAATAAGAAGGGAGACGAAGGTCGGATAGCAAGGAAAATAAAATAAGGAAGGGAGATCTCACATACCCAGGCCAAGAAACCAAGTAAGGAAGCACCAAACGACCTCAACTAGGGTAGATCCAAACCCTAGGTGTCATGCAAGCTAGATCAGCCACCTTCTTCTACCTTGAGCCGCTTCTTCTCCACCAAGGAAGATGTAACGACCCCCTCCCCCTATTGTCCCCTATTCAGGTGGACCAAGAGGGAAAGGGCCATTACAATATATACATGATCGATGGTTTGTCAAATAACCAAAATAATTAATAAATTTCACTAAAAGGAAAAAGAGTTTGGGCAATATAAGAAGTTACACTCTCCACTAAGGAGTTACATTATATGGATTTATAAAGTTTGCAGCATGAAGTAAAGACTAACTAACTATATCCTCTAGGATTACATTGAATCTTATCTTTTAATGCCTTCTTCTATGGTTGTCAATTTTCATCATAGTTGCAAAATAATAGTAGATTATCCTAAAATGCTAAGAAACAAAAACTCAGTCAGTATAACAAGTTATATTAGTATGTGGGGGAACAAAATGATTGCATTTAAGTGTAACAACATATCCACCACAATTATTGTTACAAACTCAAAATTAACATTTTCATCATAACTTCTCAACTTGTTTTTACTCAATCTCTGGTATACCCTCTCTTAGGGTCTTGTCCCTATAGTGGATGTTCAGCCACCTTCTCAATCTGGAGCTAGATTCCATGTTGGTCTTCCCAATATGGGGTTGGATCTCATATGACCTTGACGTTAGGCCACCTTCTCAATCTGGAGCTAGGTGCCATATGACCTTGACGTTAGGCCACCTTCTCAATCTAGAGATAGATTCCATATGACCTTCACATTCTAGGGCATTGTCTAAGTCATCTCTATGACTCTCTCTTCCTTTCTATTTTTAGACTTCCATAGTTGGTATGAGGGGTTCGAGCAAGTTATAAGCATATAATGTGATATCCTTAGTGGCTTAATTGATTGCAGGAAATAAACAAACAAGTAAGCATTTATTTGCAAGATATCCAAGGAAACCTTAAAAAATGTTGACAAACTAATGTGGGTAGTCAGAGGAATAACTACATATCTTGTTCAGGAATGACTTGATATCTAAGAAATAGGCAATCAGTGTAATCAACCAAGCAATTATACTGAAAATATTGCATTACCCGCAAGTGTTACTATTTTGTTCACAAACTCACATAATGACTGACTTGGGGTCTAAGTTAGAGTATCATTAGGGTTTGGCTTCCTAAACCCTAGTCATCACTTTTCATGCCTTTTTGGTTTACAAACCCTAATATCATCATTATATGCACCTTTTAATCTCAAAGAAATCCTAATTAAATATTTAATGGATTATTAATCTCAAATTAGATCCCATTTATCCTTTTATCTGAAAGGGTCAACCTTTGACTATCAAGGTCCATTAAACATATTAAGATCATAAAAACCTCAAAACTAGGGTTCTTATCCATTAAACACACTAAAGATAACTTTGGATACTTTTCGAACTACATGAAGATTTAGGTCTTGATTATATTTTTATTACAGTTCCTGTATTTTTTTATCATTTTATATATTATATGACATCATTAGATCATCCTATGGTTTTATTATAATTTTTAGAAAATAAAACATATTCAATCCTTTTCCAACCAATCACATGTCGCCACATAGCGATTAACTAGATAATGCCAGTGCAGTGTGGGGTCTGGGTCGAGCTTATCGGCTCGCATTATGTCGGCGCATGCGCCCGCATGGCTAGAGCAGTGATTAGGTGATAAAGAAGGGAAGAAAAGTCAAAAATTCCTTACTGACAAAGAAGAGGAGTCAGGGCAGAAGGGTCCTTTCTCTCCCTATTGTCTTCCTCCTCTAGCTTTCTCGTGAGCAGCCTGGCTGAGTCAATAGAGGTGTTGACTCTAAGGTTCCCATGTTTAGAACAATAGGCGAAGCTACTCTCTCCTTTGTCTCAACCCAACAAAGTTGATGAGACCTTCAATTTCCCATGATATAGTTTGGGTAAGGAGAACAACAGAAGGTCCTTAGTCTACAAAGGGAGGTATCAGAATGGAGGATGGCAGGACTATCAGTGGAATTGAGCGTAAAGAAGCAAGTCATGGGTTCCACAAAGCCTTGCGATCGCAATGATGCTTTTTTATTGGATGACCATGCCCTTATATAGTCTCTAGGATCAAGGGACAGTCTTTTTATACGTTGACAAATTAGGAAAAACTTCTAAATATCTCTAAACCAGGAAAAGCCCAGGGTAGGCGGATTCGCCTTGACCCCTCCAAGCCAAAGAACAGTTTTCTAGACTCCGTCGTGCATTATCTTGCGAGGCAATTGACTGGGAATGTTGCCAAATTTGAGTTCCTATTTCCATCTTTGGCCAAGGTAGGTGATAATGCCACCACCATGTTGGATCCAACTACCATCATGCCACATGAGAAAATTTAAAAATCTAGGTATTATCAAGTATGGAAAGTATTTTCGTGACACTTAGTATAACTCCATGTTAAACCATTCACTTTAGGAACTCTAGAAAATTACATATCTTTTAATCCTTAATTCATTTTAATCCCAAATTTTAAGGGAAAGTCTATAATCACTTTATATAAATGTGGGCAAGGTTTGAGACCAAACTCAAAAAGAGAAGGTACTTTTCTTAATGTCTAAGTCTTCCTCCCATATTTCATATTCTAAGCATTAGTTCCATCCTTTTCTCTTTCTTATCTTTTCTATATCCTTTATTTCAATTATCTTTATTATTAGAAACCATGCAAAATCTAAATCCAACCATTAGTGGTCATCCATACCACTTTCTAGAGAATTCCATGTGATTCTCACAAGTACATTATTTATTATTCATTGTCTATTGCCTTTTTCTTAATATTGTATTTTCTTTTTTTACTTTTCCCTTATATCCATTATTGGACTACCAAAATCAGTAAAAACTACAAAATTCATAACAAAGGGAATTTTGTCAAAGAAATCCATACTTTCAAAACAAAGCACACCAAATTTCCAGTATGTCCTTTTTATTGAAATAATTGTATTCCCACTAAGTAAAATGCAAGTGAAAACCAAGTTATAGCATCCTTCCCCACTCATAGGAATTTTGTCCTAAAAAAATTTGACTAATCTTAGAAACAATTAGGGATGAGGCTTTTCCATGTCATTCTTTAGCTCCCATGTGGCTTCATCCTCCCCATGGTGCTTCCAAAGAACATTTACCAACTCTATCTTTTCTTTCCTGAGCTTTTCACCTTGGTATCCAATATCCTCACATGTGACTTAGGGTATGCAAGACTCCCTTAGAGTTCAACATGCTCAATTCTCAACACATGGCTAGGATCCTTCACATAGCACTTCAGACTGGACATATGGAACACATCATGCATCATACTATACTATGGGGATAACACTAAATGATAAGCAGCTTCACCAATCCATTCTAGAATCACAAATGGACCCACGTATTGGGTACTCAACTTTCATTTATTCTTAGCTATAGCTCGAAGGGGTCATATTTTTATAAACATATAGTCACCTACAGTAAAGTGCAAATCTTTTCACTTTGCATCAACATACAACTTTTGTCATTCCTGGGCTCTCTTCATCCTTTGCTCGATCAAAGTAACTTCATCCGTTTATATATTTGTATTTCCTCTGACCTTAGAAAGTTCTTCTCACCTAAATCATCTCAGTGAAGAGGTGACTAACATGGCATACCATGTCTTATATATTTGTACTTCATCTATTCTTGCTAAGGGTAGGTACTACTCTCGTGAACCACCCCAATCGAGCACACATGCTCTCAACATGTCTTATAATGTCTAGACTGATCTTTCTGACTGTCCATCAGTTTGAGGGGTGATAGCTGTGTTGATTTTCAATCTCGTGTTGAGTTCTTCATACACTTGCTCCCATAACTTTGAAGTGAACTTAGGGTCATGATTGAAAATAATCAAACTCAAAATACCATGTAAATGAGTTATTTCTCAACATATAGTTTAGATAAGTTTGACATCTTGCCAGTAATCTTTAAGGCGAGCAAGTGTGATGTTAGGTGGTCAATCACAATCCATATTACATTGTGACCTCTCTTTGTCTTAAGGAGACTCACTACAAAATCCATAGTGATTTGGTCCCATTTCCACTCAAGAATTTCATTTGATTACAGTAACCCATTGGGTCATTGGTGTTCATTCTTCTCCATCCGGCACGTGAGACAACCAGCCACATATGTTGTTATGTCTCTCTTCATTCCAGGCCACCAGATATATCACTATAAGTCTTTGAACATCTTCATGGTTCTAGGGTGAACGGTAAACTTAGACTAATGAACTTCTAAGTCCTTAAAGGGGAATCCTCAAGAACCCAAATATGATTCTTATGTCAAATTCCACCATCTACTCCCACTGAGAGATGTGTCTAAGACTTTTCCATCAAACTTTTCATTGCATATAGCTCTAGGTCGTCTAATTGGGATGTTACAAGCTTGGTCATAAGGCTTGGTTTACCTTTATTTAGTACCTTGACTCCTGCATTCTTTATTTTGATGACCAAATTCAATCTTATACCTATAGAATTCAAATTCCACTTAATAATTATATTCTCATTTGAAATTTTAATTTGGTAATTATGTTGTCCACCTAGGTTTACAAACCATTTATTCAATATTCTCTCTTAAAGGTGTGGTAATACCTCAAATTCTTGGTTATCCTAAAAGGGTTTCAACTTAAGCATTTATTCCTCATATCATTTCCATTTCTAATATGGCATGTGTCTATCTAATCTCTCACACTCATAACAAGATGAAATATGCATTTGGCTGTAGTCCAAATACAAAGCTCATTTCATTCCAAGAGTAGAGGCAGTGCATCCACACATTACCTTTTCAATTTCATATTTAAATTGAATCATTCCTCACATAATTCCAAACCACAAATACCACCATTTTCTTAATTCTATCCACACTTATAGGAAAAGATTTTCTGATAACCTTGATTCTTAAGCATAACTCTTTTTTAGGATTCTTATTCATTCATCATCACATGACTCCTTTACACATCTCATGTCTCATCATCCCTTAGTCATTTCCTCAAAATCTCTAGGGTATAGTTACCTTTGGAATAATCTCCTCAAGACCCCCGAGGGTCTTATGCACTTACCACATGATATTTCATCATCCTCATAAATTTTATATCTTAATCATCCTTTAAGATCTTAGGGTTGACTTGTGGCCCTGTCCTTTCCAAGGGTTCCATTGAGGTGTCGTAACTTTATTTTGTCTCATCACACATTTTACTTGAGGTTTATCTGGTGATATCCAAGCACATTATTTCCTTTAAAATTCTTTCACCCATATTTCCTTAACCTCTTAGGGAACACATAATTTTTCCTTATGTCCTTTTATTGTCCCCATGGTGACCTTCCCTTCTAGGTATGGTCCCATCTCACTGGTCACTTCCCTAGTGACCTTTCATCGTGTCCCTTAGAAATTGCATACATGGGTGCAAAGAATCATGCTCAATAAATGGCTTTTGTGCATCGTGCACTTAATCTCTCAAGTTTTTGAGTGGCCTTTAATTTTACCTCAAAACTAATTTGTGAACTCGTTCTTTTAGGAAGGGTCGTATCCTAGGATAAGATAAAACTAATACTTGGCAGCACCAAGGATCACCAAATACATACTTGAATCCAAAGTTTATATCATTACAAGAGGACACGTCCATTAGGCATATTTCCAATTATTCCATTCATGCATCTTCTACATGTGAGCTATATTATTATACCATGTGAGTTACCATTCAAGAATTAGATCGTTATCGAATGCTTCATTTATAGTTTGGTTACACAAGATCTGATACAACACATTTCGCATGCTTATAACTATATTATTTCATTAAGTCATATGCTTTCTAACACAAGGCGTACTAAAACTTTTTAGGGATATCCACTTCCTACAAGTCAGTTTGCATTGGCCTAAGATTCCTTATCATCACTAGAAAAAACTTGAACTTGTTGGCATTCTTCAACAACAGGGACTACCCCTCGTGGTGCTGCAGCCAGTGGATGAGCTATTACTGGGCTTGGACCTCGAGGGTTAAGGAGAGGATAGTTAGATCAGATATGTCCTTCTTGCTGATAGTGATAGCATACTTTGTTCTCATAGTGACATCTGACATGATGCTTCTTTTCATAGGTGCGACAGCAGTGTCTGATATTCTTGTGTTGGGGTTTTCCTTTTCTTTCATTTTTCTTGTGTCAGGGTTTTCCTTTTCTTTCATTCCTATTCCTATTGTGATTATAGTCTTCCCCTTTTCCATTATCATTCCTTGTGGTAAAAATGCCTTCTGCAAATCTTGGATATCCCTTAGGAAGGTTCTGATCAGGCATAACAATTTTCTCCATGTCCGATGAGAAATAGGTGGAGAGGATGGTGTGGAAGTCCTTCCAAGCCATCGAATCTATGATTAGATCTTAGTTTGTGGTGTAATTTTCCCACCAAAGATTTATTGTTCCCTCAAGCAGGTAAGTCACAAAGTGAACCCTCTTGTTGGGTTGCACCTCCAAAATTTGGATACTTTTTCCATAGCAAGAAGCCAGGCTTTCACCTCAGAGTTTTCTTCACCCCTGAACTTTTCTACACCCAACTTGAAAAAGTTGAGGATGGTGACTTCACGATGAGGGCAGACAGATAGGGGTTTGCCATTCTCATATCTAAAAACACCTTTGAGTGCATGGGCACTAACATTCTCGATGAGTCACTTCTTTTTTCCTAGCCAGAGAGCATCAGGGGTATGAACTTGCACGACTGAGGGTTTAGGACCAGTAACATAGTTGGGGTCATCCTTGGACTCATCTTCCATCATAGGCTTGCAACTAGGGTCTAGAATATCTTCATGGTTCAGGTTGTCAGAGGGGGAAAATTTGGGATCGAAACCTTCCTTAGTGGTGGCCTCCTCTAGCCTCTTCTATTTCTTAGAATTCTCATCTTCCATCATCCCCTAGAAACAAACTCTTCAGGTAGGAGGGCCTTCCCTGTTGGAAGTCAAGGATGACAATGATCTTGGTGTGGGCCATGTTGTTTCACATAAACTAACTTAATTAACCTCAGTTTCATACTTAGGATAGTAAAGCATCATAAAACTATGTCTATGACATCTTGTTTACATGTGTTTTATTATTTGATGGAGGATGTTTTAATCCCCAATATCCATAACCATAGTACTCAGAAAGAGATGAAGAGAGCAGTTACATGTAACTAGGGTTTAGTGAGTGAAGAAAGGGTTACAAAAGGGATGAATTAGATGATAAATCATGCAGGTATTTTATTTTGAGTGAAATCTTGACCTTTCATACCCATTGTGTAGGGAGGGCACCCCCCTTACTTCTATACGTTGATGACATTGTTCTTTTCTTCAAAGTTGACGCCTCCTCAGTCCAGGAAACAAAGTAGGTTTTTAATTCTTATGAGAGGGCAACATGTCAAAATATCAATCAATCTAAGTTAGTGTGTGTCTTCGGGAGTGACAACCCATTTGAGGTGAACGCAATAGTGCTTGCGGTGGGGGGTGGAGAGAGTGGTAGACTATTGACTTACATGGGTATTCCGATTTCAGTTGGATGAACAAGGATTGTAGATTTCAACTTTATTATAACTAAGATCCATGTGAGGGTAGCATATTGGAAATCTATACTTCTTTCCTTTTCCAATCATCGCCTCCTTATTGCTCATGCTATTTCCTATACTACTATGTATACAACGGCTGCCATAGGAATTCCAATAGGAGTTATTACAAAATTTAAATCTATCTTCTCATGTTTCCTTTGGGTAGACCAATCTAATCAGACCTGCATGGCTTGGTTTTGATGGTAGAGGGTAGCAACGCCAATTGAACCAGGAGGACTAGGTCTTGCTCCAATTAACTTGATTTATAGAGCTTTTATTACAAAATATTGTTGGGAAATCATAGTGGAAGACTCTTTATGGGCCTCATTTGGTCGAGACAAATACGCTAGTAATTCTAACAGGTCTGGATTATACCCGACCCATCTCAAGCTTAGTTTGTCAACCTCACCCTATTAGAAAAAGGTATGGAAGATGTTTTCAATGATATATCCTCACTGTAGGTGAATCATTGGAGAAGGGGATATTTCTTTTTGGGACACTCTATGGTGTGATTTTAGATTAGCTGAGACGACACTTCTCCGCAGTGATCGAAATCATATATTCATGGTGAAGGACTTCTAGATTGAGGGCCAGGGATGGGATTGGAACTCCTTGAGCCATATTATTGACACACATGATTTGAATATGATTAAGAACACATATTCCTTAGTCTCTAACATAGACGATAGGATTATTTGGTCCCCAGAGTCTACATGTAGATTCACCTTACACTCAGTGAAGAACCTTCTTATGAAATCAAATTCAGAGGGAGACACATATATGGGCCAGATTTAAAAAACTTGATGCACCAAGAGTGACTGCAACACTTTGGAAATATGTTAGGAGAGTTGCATCCATTGATGACAATGTTTGAAGATGTTGTATTATCGTCGTCTTTAGATGCACCTATTGCGAGAATCCACAGATTGAAGGCACAATACAGTTACTATTCCGTGGACAATCCACTCGATTTTTTGGGAGCAAGTACACTTCTTTGATTGGAGAACCAGCGTCGTATGATATCCCCCCTCTAATTCACTGCTACTATGTTGTTCATTCTGATTCATTTAGAGAGTGGTTGGCCATCTATTTAGCACTCCTTATTCCTCATTCATTATGGCAGCTGAGGTGTTCAGCTAGATTCGATGGCAATATATCTTCAAAAGATGCAAAGCGGAACCAAATCATCATCTGGATCAACAAGTCCATGAAGAGTTAGTCCTTCTCATCTATTGACAAGCAGGAGTTCTACAGCCCTATTAAAGAGGCCAACATAGAGGAACCTCATACGATATTGCGGAAGATTCTCCTTACTTGATGGGTAACCCCGATGTGAATAACCTCAAGTTAAACCTCACAATTGGTAGGAGCAGAGATATGAATGGGGTGATGCATAGATGGGCGGTAGGTATAGTACGTAATAGTTGCGCACATTGTAGACTGGCCTTTCACATGTGGTTGAGGATGCACTAACTTCATGTTGGCATATGTGCACGCATATGTAGTGGGCTTGAAACTAGAGGATGACAAGAACCAAGAAATTTCCATTATTTAGGTGGACGACTCATATGTGCATGATATCCTATGTAAAGGTTCAACGGAACCATGCCGTACGACCCCTGTTGTTAGAGAGTCATGCAAGGATCTGACGAATTCAACCATTATTGGGTCTCTCATTCCTAACACTATCAACTCCATTCCCAGGGAATGGGGAACGTGGGGATGCCATTTATATGACCCAGTGGTATGCATGGAACCCTCTTCCCTTCCCATAAGGATCAGATGTATGATCATTATGTAACAATGATCAATTCCCTATATAGAAGTGGTGAGATAGGGCAGCAATTTCTTAGAGGTTGCTAAGTTGTTTGAGTTGTTTGCGATGTTTTTTTCCCGGGTGCTTTGGGGGGTTTATACTTCACAATTTTTAAGCAGAAGTTGTAACTCTGAGATTGATGAGTTTTCCTAGATAAGGAGGGTGGAATAAATAAAAGTACCTCCTAACTTAGTTAAAAATATACTGGCTAGTATAGATGGATGGGTGTGGGAGTCCTCATAAACTGACTAGCAGAGTAGAGGAAAGTATTGCTAGCCCCCGAATTTTGGTCCTTTCTAGACACCATCGTCTTTGGAAAACACTCTAATAATTCCCTTGGTCTACATAACTCTAAATTTTATTAATTATTAAAGGTTCAATCATAAACCAGGCTCTGATACCAAATGTAACAACCCCCTCCCCCTGTTATCCCCTATTTAGGCAGACCGAGAGGATAAGGGTGATTACCATATATATAGGATCAACGATTTTATCAAATAACTAGAAATAATTAATAAATTTCACTAAAAGGGAAAAAGTTTAGACAATATAAAAATTGACACTCTCCACTAAGGAGTTACATGACATGGATTTCTAAAGCTTGCAACATGAAGAATACTAAATAACTATATCCTCCAGGATTACATTGAATATTTTCTTTTGATGCTTTCTCCTATGGTTGTCCATTTTTATCATACTTGCATAATAATAGCAGATTATCCTAAAACCTCAAGAAACAAAAACTCAAACAATATAACAAGTTATACTGGTATGTGGGGGAACAAAATGATTGCATTTTAGTGTAACAACAGACCACCACGATCATTGTTATAGAATCAAAATTAACATTTCCATCATAACTTCTCAACCCATTATTACTCAACCTCTATGTTGTCCTCTCTTAGGGTCTTGTCCCTAGAGTGGACATTTAGCCACCTTCTCAATCTAGAGCAAGGTGCCATGCTGGTCTTCCCAATCTGGGGACGGACCTCATATGACCTTGACGTTAGGCCACCTTCTCAATCTAGAGCTAGGTGCCATATGACCTTGACGTTAGGCCACCTTCTCAATCTAGAGCTAGGTGCCATATGACCTTCTCAATCTAGGGCACGGTCTAAGTCATCTCTACGACTCTCTCTTTATTTCTATTTTTAGACTTCCAGAGTTAGTATGAGGGGTTTGAGCAACTTATAAGCATATAATATGATATCCGTAGTGACTTTATAGATTACAGGAAATAAATAAACAACTAAGCATTTATTTGCAAGCAATTTGGGAAATCCTCGAAAAATGTTGACAAACTAATGCGGATAGTCATAGACATACATACCTTGTTCAAGAGTAACTTGATATCCAATAAAAAAGGCAATCAATGTAATCAACCCAAGAATTATCTTAAAAATATTTCATTACACGCAAGTGTTACTAATTTGTTCACAAACTCATGTAATGACTTACTTGGGGTCTAAGTTAGAGTTTCATTAGGGTTTTGGCTTTTGAAACCCTAATAATCACTTTTCATGCCTTTTTGGTTTACAAACCCTAACCTCGTCATTATATGAACTTTTAATCTCAAAGAAACCCTATAACAATATTTAATGGGTTATCAATTTTAGGTTGTATCCAAGTTATACTTTTATCTAAAAGGGTCAATCTTTTATAATCAAGGTCCATTAAACATATTAAGATCATCGAAACCTAGAAATTAGGGTTCTTATGCATTAAACAGATTAAAGATAGAAACCTTGAGTACATTTAGAATTAGAGTCAAATTTAGGTCTTGATTATATTTATATTACATTCCTCATATCTTTCTGATCATTTTTAATATATTATATGCCATCATTGGCCTACGATTTATTATAATTTTTGGAAAAGAAAATAAATTCTATCATTTTCCAACCAATCGCTTGACGCCACATAGAGGTTGAATGGATAATGCTAGCGTGGTGTGGGCCATGGGCCGAGCCTATTAGCTCGCTCCATGTCGACACTCATGCTCACATCACCAAGGGAGGGATTAGGCGAGAAAGAAGGAAAGAAAACTTGAAAAAGCCCTTACCGACAAAGAAAAGGAGTCAGGGCAAAGGGGTCCTTTCTCTCCCTATTGTCTTCCTCATATGGCTTGCTCACGAGCAGCCTGGCCAAGTAAACAGAGGTGTTCACTCCAAGGTTCCCACATTTAGAACAATAAGAAATGATACTCTCTACTTTTTCTCGACCCATCAGAGTTTATGACACCTTCATTTTCCCAGGAGATGGTTTGGGTGAGGAGAATAATGAGAAGGTCCTCCGACTACACAGGTAGGTATCAGAATAGAGGATGGTAGGGCTATTGATGGATTGAGGGTAAAGAAACAAATTTTGGGGTTTTCATAGCCTCGCGATCACAATGATGCTTTTGTATTGGATGCCCATGCCCTTATATAGCCTCTAGGGTCAAGGGTCAGTCTTCTCTATGTTGGAAAATTAGGAAAAACTTCTAGAGATCCCTACACCAGGAAAAACCCAGGACCTTGATCCCTCAAAGCCAAAGAACAACTTTCTAAACTCGGTCATGCATTAACTTGCAATGAAATAGACTTAAAAATTTGCCAAATCTGAGTTCCTATTTCCATATTTGGCCGAGGTAGGTGATAACACCACCATTGTTGGATCTTGGATCCAACAGTTGTCATGCCACGCGAGGAAATTCAGAGATTCAAGTATTATCAAGTATGGAAAGTATTTTCATGACATTTAACATAACTCCACGTTAAACCATTCATTGTAGGAAATATAGAAATTCCATATCTCTTATTCTTTAATTAATTTTAATCTAAAACTTTAATGAAAGTCCATAATGAATTTATCTAACTATGGGCAAGGTTTAAGACCAAAACTCGAAAAGAAAAGGTACTTTTCTTAATATCTAAGTCTTCCTTTCTTAAGGCATCTAAGAATTAAATTCCATCATATTACCTTATTTATCTTTTCTATATCCTTTATTTTGATTACCCTTCTTATTAAAAACCATGTGAAACCAAAATCCAACCATTAGTGGTCATCCATACCACTTTCTAGAGAATTCTATATGATTCTCACAAGTACATTATTTATTATCCATTATCTTTACCTTTTTATTAATATTGTATTTTATTCTCTTAATTTTATCTTATATACATTATTAGACTACCAAAATTAGTAGAAACTACAAAATTCATAGCAAAAGGAATTTTGCAAAAGAAAGCCATACTTTCAAAACAAAGCACACCAAATTTTCAATATGTCCTTTTCATTGAAATAATTGTATTCCCACTAAGTAAAATACAAGTGAAAAATAGGTTATAATAGAAGATGAAGGAGAGATATAGGTGTATAAATAACTTGTTTGCATGGGAGGGGAAGGTATATAAAGTTATGGGTGAGAGAGAATAGAAGGTTAAGGTGTGTAGCCATGTTTGCAAAGTGTCCCATGGCCAAAGGGTCACGTCGATGCAAACCAGAAGGTCCATAAGTTTTGAGATTTGGGAGAGTCATTGTGTCTCACTCCTAGGGTGTCCATCGACGTCCCACAGTAGGGTGACCATCAGTTTTGGACCTCTAGGTCACAAAGGTGAAAAACCATCGGTTGTGCACCTCTCTAGGTAAACCATCAATCCAAGGAGCTCAAGAGAGAAAACCATCAACCCCCACACCTCTAGGGAATACCATCATATCTCAATACACAGAAGACCATCGGATCTGATCAAACCAAGAGAACCATCGAGTTCTAACACTCAAGTAGCCCATCTAGGAGCGGAAACCCTAAGTTCAACCCTAGGTATATGTCACCACCCAAACCAAGGTGCAACTAGGCACCCCAAGGAACAACTATCTCAAGAATGATAAGAAAACATATGAGGAACAACAAGCATGTGATAAATTGTAAGAAAAACCTTAGATATGGGTAAATTGCATAAAAACCCAAAACATGCATAAAATTGCATAACATGCTCAAATAGTGTCCAAACTTGAAACTTAAGCCTGTTCCATGATATCAAAGAACATATTAGGGTTATATTAAGGTTTTAATCATGAAATAATGATAATAAAGCATGTTCCATCCATTAATCCAAGACCAGGGTCTTACACTCATAGGATGGAATTGTTCATTAAGGTTGGTAAGCATGTGTTCTTGAAGATCAAGACTTTCAAGGCCATTGCAAAGAACAAGCGGAAGTGTATCCCTTGATATGTGGGATAATTTGAGATTTATGTAATGTTCATATAGGCTATTTGTACCTCCTTACTACAAAATTATGAATAATTTCTTTCATGTATCCAAACCATCAAGCAATATGTTAAGGATCCCAGTCATGTTCTGAATCATGAACCCATTGTGTTGAGAAAATCCTTGGTTTATTATGAGGATCCTGTGAAGATTCTGGACATTCAAACTAAGAAGATCATAAACAAAAATGTTGACATGGTGAAGGTTCTATGGAAGAACCAAATAAATGATGATGCCACTTGGGAGTTCAATTCAAACATGGAATCATTCTTTCCCAACCTTTTCAAGGATGTCCAATTTTGAGCAGAAATTTCCCTTTCAAGAAATGGAGGATGTGATGGATTGGACCTTTCTCTCTCTACTCATGAGTACTTTTTATCTCATCTTTTCTGTATTCTTTACTTTTTCCTTCAATTTATAATTCAATGCATTATTTTGCTTTTGACATATTTGTTCATATGACTTATGGTGACATTAAAATCCAATAGAAAACCTAGATTGCACCTATTTATACATCTTTCTCTTTCATCCTCTTTTGATTCCATCTATGAATCCCTTTCTACTATCAACTTGTGTTATTTGTGTATAGGGCAGTATTACACATTCAAATCACAAATTTCACTCAATTTGGAGCTAGGATGAGAAAGCTATGTCCACCTAAACATCTCAATTTAAACTTCAATTTATACCTAATTGCTATCTTTTTGGATCATGGGCCAGCCGCTTTAAGCCTGAACTCACGTGCAGCACGTGAACTTTCTTTTTTCTCCCTTCTCTTATTCTCTTTTTCCTATGAACCACTTTCTCAGTCCAGGATCCGAATGGGTAGTTGGATCTCTATGTGCCACATATCCTCAATTGATCCAATGACCACATGATCATCTTCAACCCCAGGTCAGCTTTTGCTATGTGTAGAAGTCTTGTAGAATGCCATAATGCTATGTACGAGCACCTAGGGTGTCCTAAATGCATTGTTGGGTTCTCCTAACTTGTGCCCAACAATAATAGTGTGCAAGGGACCTTAATGAGGGGCGATAAGGTGTTGTCCACCTCCTTTTAATGCTCCAATGGCCTGAAACCCTTCCCCAACTCTAGCCGCCACCACACACACCCACACCACCTATAAAACCAGCCTCCAATCATCCAGTCTCTCCTCTTGATTTTTGTTTCATGTCTATCCCTATTATCCCCCCTAGTCATGTCACCACCACCTACTCTGGGACTAGGAACCCCAAGCGTGAGGTAGGAGACAATGCAGGGAGCATCGACTCAGGCATCCAAGGCCTGAATAATCCACCTCCACTCACTTGTTTTCCCCTCTCTCATTCTCTCTCTCTCTCATTTTCTCTCATGCATGTAGACCACACCCACTTCTTGTCCCCTTACAATGTGTCATGCTTTGCTCATCCTGACTTGTGCTTGATCACCTGACTCACACCCTATTGACTCGTCCTGCACTTAATCACCTCATCCCGTATCCAACCACATATTGACATCCCCAATCACCGACATATGACGCCCACCACACAATATGATGAACACCAAGAAGGTTTGAGATCAAGGTGTTTGGTCGCGTCTACATCCAATTCCAAGTTGCCACTTGGTAAATCTTCCCAAACACAATACTTATTTTATGGATTTTGCTTCAAAAATCTACAACTCCTAAAGGCTATGTCAAAAAATAATGATGTTATATAAAATTTTGATAAAAAATGTCACATTTATAATGAATATGTTAGTGAAGTATAAGTCTACCATCAACCCCTTATTTATCCAAAAGTGATGTTTTTATGATTACTCAATGTATTATGTTTTTCTTGTGTCATTAATTATCTTTTGCATCCCTAGTATGTAAATTAATAACCTTGTTTCATAATTGACATGATTAAATGACTTGGGTCATACGGATGTACCCTAATGACTACCTTAACCTAATAAGTGACTCTTATATAGACTTTCATGATATAGATTAATCAAAGATGAAACCTCAATCTAACTTTTTCTCATGTGATCATATAACTTTGAAATCAATAACTTTATGGTGTATGTGACATGATTAACTAAAATATTGTCATATTTTCCATGAGTAACACATATGACTCATATACTCACCTAATATGACTTTAACATGATCTTGCACATTGAAGCATAAATATATGTCAAATGCCATGGTTTCCTTAGTTCAAAATCAGAGATGATCTTACTCTTATCATCCTTCTGATGTGGATGTTCAACCTAGACCTAACATATTGTTGTTGTAGTTGTTCTATGTTGAATAAATTCATGCATGTTAGATCTATGCTTGAATAACTTAAAACCTAGGTCCAGGGGGACATCCACATGGTATGAAAACATGAATATTCCACTAAAATATATTTGATCTGTGACCCCTTAGTCTTCCTTTTTACCTATTAGGTTACCTTTTAGTGGAGCTAATCTAGGACTCTGTTTAAAGGATCATGTCATCACTATATTTTCAAGGTACACACTTATACCTCTTATTGGTCTATTACTTGGTATGGGTTGTTTTCTATGTATTAGTAAAGTAGGACTTGTCTATAATATCTTTGTGAAACCAAGTGACTCATATGATACTCTTTTTGGGATTGTATATACTACATGTTTATCAAACCCTCAAACATAAACTAGATAACCATTACACAAAACCTTTGTGCCTTACCGAATTGATGGGGTTATAGGCACAAGGCTCGCTTCTCTCTCCTTAATATGTTAAGTGAGAAGGACAACACATGTTCAGAAAGGGCTAGCTCAATGACCCCTATTATTTGGGGTTCGTCTCATTGAAATAGGGTTAAATATTGAATTTGTGCCTTAATTGCCCTACAGACTCTTCCTCTGGGAATTTATCACCAAAACAAGGCCTTGTGATGAATTGTTGAGTATAATGGTAAATGAATCTAATACATGTTTTGAAGCAATTGTTTATTTCCTAAATATTGTTTTCCATCTTACTTGTTTATTTCTATTACTTGACAAGTTAAATATGTTCAATCTTAAACTTGTTTTTATTTATATCTTTAAAAGTCTACCCTTGTGTTTGCATCTATAGCATCTTGTTTTTCCCTATTAAATGTTTCCAAGTAGACATGTTTTTGCTTTTTTACCTTCTTATTATTAGAGACTTCATACTGCACCAAGTGTCATTAACATCATGGGTAAATTTTGTGATAGTAGGGTTGAACTATCTTCAAGATGTAATCTCTTAGTATATCTTTATGGTATCTCTTTTTGTTTCCTTATGGCTTCTGATGAACTGAACCTTATGGTTCATTATGATGAAGGGATGCTTTTTCCTCTTACATGAATATTGCATTGTGATTCTTGTTCCATTATGGAGACTGGTGCCTAGGTCCTATTGTCGATGACTCTTTAGTAAAGGGAGGATCAAATATGTAAAAAGGAAGACTAAGGGGTCACAGATCAAATATATTTTAGTGGAATATTCATGTTTTCATACCATGTGGATGTCCCCCTGGACCTAGGTTTTAAGTTATTCAAGCATAGATCTAACATGCATGAATTTATTCAACATAGAACAACTGCAACAACAATATGTTAGGTCTAGGTTGAGCATCCACATCAGAAGGCTGATAAGAGTAAGATCATCTCTGATTTTAAACTAAGGAAACCATGGCATTTGACATATATTTATGCTTCAATGTGCAAGATCATGTTAAAGTCATACTAGGTGAGTATATAAGTCATATGTGTTACTCATGGAAAATATGACAATATTTTAGTTAATCATGTCACATACACCATAAAGTTACTGATTTCAAAGTTATATGATCACATGATAAAAAGTTAGATCGAAGTTTCATCTTTGATTAAGCAATACAAATGAAGGGATGCTTTTTCCTCTTACATGAATATTGCATTGTGATTCTTGTTCCATTATGGAGACTGGTGCCTAGGTCCTATTGTCGATGACTCTTTAGTCAAGGGAGGAAGGATCTAGGTAATAAACAAATCAATTACTCCTTGTAAAAATAGTGATGATTAAGGAATGTGGCCTAAAAGTGATGAAATGGAATATGAAGAGATGTATGATATTGCTTGTTTATTATAGTATATCTCTTTCCATTTTATGTTCATATTTCATACCACTTAGTTTTTCCCTACTTCTCAAATTTCTTTTGCATGATATTGATATGAAAATAATGTTTTTTGAGTTGATGTAAGAAAGATAATTGTTATTAAATGAAATGGATCTAATAGATGAGTAATTGGAATAAATAATATAGTGTATATCCTAGAAACCTTAGGAGTTATACTAGTGTTTGAAAGGATGGATAGTGAAATGGGTATCCTTACATGACTTGTGAGAAGGTGCTCTGGGTCTTATATTGTTGATTGTACATATATAATTAGTACTTGTTTCCCCAACATCCAAACATGTGATTATTTGATATGAGTATGATCGAGGCCATAGATTTGGTGATGTGATATTCGATATGATATATAGTCTTTATACTCGATCAGATATGTTATAATTCCTGACTACCCAAGACGAATCTAATTTTTTAGTTTGGCTTTAGAGTCCCCATGAGTAAGTTCAACCAATGTGCCACTTTTCTATTATACTTCCATTGTTTGAGGCATTACGAGATTCATATGAGAACATGTAATTATTACATCCTCAGGTTGTGCTTAGGAGTTTTGCCATCAAAATCTTTGTAGTTTGGAAGTATGTTCCAAGTTAACCAGGGCTGGAGTCTTAGACCAATCAAACAATGCCACGTGTACCATTTCATTTCCTTTTCTGTCTATCTCTTTTTCTGGCTCGCGAATCTCTCCCCTGAATCTGATTTCTTCCTGACCCGGCGAAGCACCTCCTCTCATGATCCTCTCTGCACAAAGCCCACACGGGAGCTCTATTTCTTCAGGAAAATAGGGCATATTTCCCTCATCCTCAGCGGCAGCCACTCCCGTCCCCAGATCGGCTCACGAGGGTGCCAAAGAAAAGGAACATCATCCTCCTCTCCCTGCCTAGCTCCATCATCCTTAGTGGTGGTCCTAGATGTGACCAAAAGGATGGAACACGGAGAGAATAACTAGGCCTTACTGGTGGAGAACAAGGGATCGAGATGGGTCGTAGGCAGGGGTAGTGGACGCTTTAGCCTAAATTCATCTCATACCTTTTATCAGAGAAATTGCATTTCAATTCATATAAACCCAAAAATTGGTATTGTAACATCCTTCCCCTCTTATAGAAATTTTGCCCTCAAATTCCACCAACCATACAAACAGTTAAGGATAAGACTTTTTCCATGTCCATCATTTTCTCCCATGTGGCTTCATCCTCTCCATGGTGCTTCCAAAGAATCTTTACCATATCCATCCTTTACTCTTGAGATCTCTCTCACATTCGTATCTTGTACCCTCATAGATGACTCAGGGAAGTCAGCCTCCCTTGGAGTTCAATAGGCTCAATGCTCAGCACATGGCTCGGGTACATCACATAGTGCTTTAGATCGGACATATGGAACAAATCAAACATCATATTATCTTGAGGGGTAAGGCTTAAACAAAAACAGCTCCACCAATCCATATCAAATGGACCCATGTATTGGGGACTTATCATTCTTAGCTATTAGCTTAGAGGGGTCAGATTTCAAAAACACATGATCGCCCACTGTGAACTACAAGTTAGTTTGCTTTGCATCAGCATGTGACTCTTGTCGATCATGGGCTTTCTCAACCATTGCTCGATCAAAGCACCTTCATCGGTATACACTGTGGTTTCTCTGACCTTCACAAGGTCCACTCACCGACCTCATCCTAGTGAAGTGGTGTCTGACACGACCTCCCTTATAGAGATTCATACATCCTGATATTGTCTTTGGTAGCTGTCATAACATGCAAACTTTGCTAGGGGCAAGTACTGCTCCCGTGATCCACCCCAAATGAGCACATATGTTCTCATCATATCTTCAAAAGTTTGGATCATACTCTCTTGACTATCCATCCGTCAGGGGGTGATATGATGCACTAAAATTCAATCTAGAATCAAGTTCTTCCACTACCTACTTCCACAACATGGAAGTTAACTTAAAACTATGCTCAAGAAAATTTGAACTCGGATTGTGCAGTTGAACCATCTCTCTCGTATATATAGTTCAACCAGATCTGTCATACTTCCAGTGCTCTCTCAAGAAAGGGAATGTGTCAACTTAGTAAGGCAATCTATCATAACCCATATTGCATCCTGACCTCTCTTGTTCTAGGGGAGACCCATCACAATGTCCATGGTGATCTGCTCCCATTCCCTTTCGGGGACTCCTCATTATCTGTAGCAATCTACTGGGTTACTGGTGTTTGGCCTTCTCCCTCTGGCTTGTATGGCAACAGACCACATGCACCTCTATATCATTCTTCATTCTAGGCCTTCAAGGTACCATTGCAAACCTTAACCATCTTGGCAGTACCAAGGCATACACTTTACTTAGAAGCATGAGCTTATAGCACAACAAACTTTACGTATTAAACATAACTACTCAATCCTGACATATCCAAGCCTCTGTGTTGTCCCTGCAGTGGACATGGATCCTACCTTTCTCATATGGTAGATCCCTAATAGCCCCTTATGGTCCTACCCCAAGGGTATACCAACACATAGGGTCTTATAATCATATGATCCTACCCAAAGGTAGACCAAACATCGACTCAATGTAACTTGATGACCCTACCCCACCGGTAGACCAAAAACTAGGTTATCCTTCACTCACAATTACTCAAAGCTATAGAGGAGGATTAGGATCTGAGCTAGTTATGCACATATAATTATGGTGATAGCCATAGTCACTTTATAGTTGCATGAAATAAAAGTCAACCAAGCAGTTAATTTCAAGCAACTGGTAAAACCACAGAAATTGTTGTGAAACTAGAAAGATTAGTCATAAGCATAATCACATACATGTTTTGGAGATCTCAAAGAGTCATGCAAAGTATTCAAATCCAACTTGATGTCCAATAAAGCAAGCCAATCAATCAATCAAGCAAACATCGATCCTGAAAACATGTATAATGTCTTTTTATCACAATCATATCCCAAACAACTCCTTATTTACTTGGGACACCTTTCTAAGGTTTCTAATTCTCATTAGGATTCATTAGGGCTTTGTAGATCAGTTTCTCACACTTTATCCTTTTTAAGTCAACAAACCCTAAAATAGCTTTTCCATGCAAAAATCCTAATTACTCAAATTGTCCATATTAAAGATTCTTTGTTCTCAATTTGTCTTAGGATCATCGTATCTCTGTCTTATACCTATATTTTTGAAATAAAACCATTAAAAATCATAATCGCCTAAATTAAGGTCTCTAATCTCATTGATGCACATCACATACATGAAACCCTAAATTAAGCCAAAGAGATTAGAAACCCTAATTTAGGCTATTATGACTTTTAATGGTTTTATTTCAAAAATCTAGGTATAAGACAAAGATATGATGATCCTAAGCCAAAGTGAAAACAAAGAATTCTTAATATGGACAATTTGAGTAACTAGGGTTTTTGCATGGAAAGGTTGTTTTATATTTTGTTGACCTAAAAAGGATAAAGTTTGAGAAATTGATCTAAGAAGCCCAAATGAATCCTAATGAGAATTTGAAACCTTATAAAGGTGTCCCAAGTAAATAAGGAGTTGTTTGGTATATGATTGTCACAATTAGACATCATACATGTTTTTAGGATCAATGTTTGCTTGATTGATTGATTAGCTTGCTTGATTGGACATCTAGTAGGATCTGAACACTTTGCATGACTATTTGAGATCTCTGAAATAGGTATGTAATTACACTTATGACTAATCTCTCTAGTTTCATGGCAACTTCTGAGGTTTTACCTGTTGCTTGAAATTAACTGCTTGGTTGACTTTTATTTCATGCAACTATAAAGTGACTATGGCTATCACCATAATTATATGTGCATAACTAGCTCAGATCCTAGTCCTCCTCTATAGCTTTGAGTAATTGTGAGAGATGGGTAACCTAGTTATTGGTCTACACATGGGGTAGGATCATCAGGTTAGCTTGAGTCGATGTTTGGTCTATCTTTGGGTAGGATCATACGACTATCCATCCCTATGTGTTGGTCTACCCTTGGGGTAGGACCATAAGGGGCTATTAGGGATCTACCATATGATAAAGGTTGGATCCATGTCCACTTAAGGGACAACACAGAGGCTTGGATATGTCAGGATTGAGTAGTTATGTTTAATACATAAAATTTGATTTGTTAATCAATAATGTGGTTGTATTATGTTGTTACAAACAGATGCAAGATTTTGTTTCCCCCACATACCAGTGCAATTCATTATATTGATTGTAGTTTTGTTTGTCAACATTTTAGGTTTATCAGAAAGTGGATATTCCTTTAAAGTGACATTGAATGAATAAAGCTTAATAAAGAATTGGAGGATTGTAGATATATAGTTTCTTATCTGGGTAAAGGTCATCAAATCCTATATTTTGCAAGGTATGTGAAAAGAAATTTTTTATCCTATTTTATAGTTGCGGTAGAATTTATTAATTACTTTTGATTATTTGCAAAATCATATGATCTTGTTTTGGGATATCAGCTCTGGCTTCTTGGTCTCCCTTAATTGGGGGTTACTGGGATGTGGGGTCATTACAGGAGGTTGCACATAGTTATGATGATACCTAAGGATAATCCTTACATAATAATTCAAAAATTGCAAGCAAGGTTGACTAAACTGGTAAAAAGGGTGGTCTATTAGACAAAAGAAACTAAGTTTAAATCCCATTGGAGATGAATTTTAAGGAGAAAACTCCTATAGACACATGTCCCAGGGGATGGCCTTGTGATGACAGTTCACACTATTGGGTGTGGCGTGCGGGTGATTTGCCAGCACATGTCTAGTCCCAGGGTTTAACTCTACTGGGGTGGGTCCAATATGGTCCTACCTAGGAGGGGTTCCTCAAACATAAAAATAAATAATTTGAAATACTATAGTGACGCCTATCAATAATCAAAATTACACATCAAAATGAGTTGTGGTTTGTTCAAACTAAAATTCATTTTTTGGAAAACAAAAGGCATAAATTTCTAGTCTCCATGGATTACAAGATTGATTACATTGGGTTTTCTCCATACATTTCCCATCTATGAAAAATTGGATTTGTGAGAAAACTTACATAAAATATATATTTGAAGGTCTTGTGGTATGTAAGTTTCTGAACCTATATACTTAGTGGTCTATAAGATGCAAAAATATGAAGAAAGTACAAAATATAGATTATGCCTTGTTTTCTTTAAGTTTATGGGTTAAGTCTCAGACCCTTTTATCTTTCCTCCCATATCCATCTATATCTTTTTAATTTAATATTACAGATGAAATTGTATCTAGGCTAGCCCCCTAGGCTACAATCCAATATTCATTCAACTGGTAAACATGTTGTTTTATTATACATCACATACTTAGTTCAAATCCTTTCATGATGAGTTTTAGGGGGGGAATACTATTGTAGGTAGCTAGACTAGGGGCTACCCTTGTGCCGATATTTCATGATACTAGGTCTGATAGGAGGGTAACTTGTCACCACATGTATGGTCTCAAGTTTTATTTTTCAAGGTGGGTATAATGTGGCCCTATCTAGGAGAGGTTCCTAGACATCAAAAAAATGCATCAAGATTTTAAATATCAAACCTTTATGTCTTTTGTTTTGAGAGATATATAAGAAATGATGGGACTTCAATGATTAAAAGTTTGATGGTGAATTGTCGGTTAACCTAATGGGTGAGACCTGGATTCAACTTAAGTGGTTGAAAAAACACTTTACCATTTAAGTTGCTTCTATTTTCCCTCTATCTTATATTACCCTTGCTCTTTTTTCACGTACCCCTTAAAATTTACCTACATGTGTAGCATTAGAGGAGGATACATATAGAGCCCAAAATTTTAACTAATGGTGTATTTATAATCTTAAGAAATATGCTCTTGCATAAGTAGTGGTTACCATATTTTAATCCCTTCAAAAATTGTCTTTTATATCCTATATTTTTTTATTTAATTATCAATTTGATCCAAATCTTAGTTATTCACATGTAGCACAGTAATTATTTGATTCCTAATTGCATCATGTAAGTATAGGTACATGGAACAACTGAGTTTTGTCTAATATTGAATTATCATTAAAGTATATAAAGTGATAATGGAGTTGATGCAAGAGTTATTAAAAATAATTCTATTTCCTCAAGTTATATTTTAGAACATGATTATGTTGTTTTCATCTAACAATAAATGTGCCATACAATGAACTAAAACCTCTTTACTAATCTCATCTTATAGGTTTACAAGAAGGTCTTGATTCATAAAGATACAACATCATTTGAATTCCATCATAGTTAACAACTCATAATTGTAAGGAAACACTAAGGATAACATCTTATTACATACATTGACAACTACACACCATCACCCATGGAAGTGAGAGTATAGGGACACTCAAGACATAACTATGATAGCTCTTATTAAGTCTTGATCACCACATCCTTTTCTTCATGTCATCATGCCTAAAACATCATGGAAGAACTACGTCATACTTATATAGAGTTCTAGTGAGAGGATTTATCCCACTATGATGTAAACATGTTTCAACTAGATATTAACATGAATTAAAATAAGCAGAGTATGTGCTATCATTTACATCATCTAATATATACTTAAGCTTACAAATAAGAACAAGGTGTCTATTACAACAAGATCTAAATTTTTTCATATTACTATCAATATTCACTTATATGAATCATCTTAAGTAAAAAAAGAAATAACATCACTTACAGTTCTTTAGTCAATCTATTTAAAGATCCCATGAATATCTAAGTTGTGCTTACCATTTGTAACCTACTCAATTGGATATTATATAAGACTCTAGCCCTGGTTAACTTGGAACATACCTTCCAAACTACAAAGATTATGATTGCAAAACTCCTAAGCCCACCCTGAGGATCTAAGAAGTACCCGCTCTCACATGGATCCCGTAATGCCTCAATCAGATGGAAGTATAATTTAAGTGGCACATTGGATGAACTTACTCATAGGGACTCTAAATCCAAACTACAAAATCAGATTCATCTTGAGTAGTCAGGAAGTATAACATATCTCATCAAGGTTTCTAAGTCAAGCAAGCAAGCTAATCAATCAAGCAAGCAAACATTAATCTTGAAAACATGCTTAATGTCTTTTTGTCATAATCATATCCCAAACAACTCCTTATTTACTTGGGACACCTTTCTAAGGTTTCTAAGTCTCATTAGGATTCGTTAGAGCTTCTTAGATCAATTTCTCAAACTTTATCCTTTTTAGGTCAACAAACTCTAAAACAACTTTTCCATGAAAAACCCTAATTACTCAAATTGTCCATATTAAAGATTCTTTTTTCTCACTTTGGATTAGGATCATCATATCTTTGTCTAATACCTGGATTTTCAAAATAAAACCATTAAAATTCATAATCACCTAAATTAGGGTTTCTAATCTCATTGATGCACATCACATACATGAAACCCTATGTTAAGCTAATGAGATTAGAAACCCTAATTTAGGCGAAAATGACTTTTAATGGTTTTATTACGAAAATCCAGGTATAAGACTCCAACCCTGATTGATTGATTGGACATCTAGTTTGCTTGATTGATTGATTGGCTTGCTGGATCTGGGGGCGGGAGTGGCCGGCGCCAAGGAGGGGGCAAGATGTCCTTTATTCCTGATGAAACAGAGATCCTATGCGGGCTCTGCATGGAGAGGATCATGAGAGGAGGTGGGTCACCGAGTCAGGAAGAAATCAGATCCATGGGAGAGATCTGGAGCCAGAAAAAGAGATAGCCAGAAAAGGAAATGAAAAGGTGCATGTGGCATCGTTTGATTGGTCTATAATTGTTTTAATTGTGAAAATTTTAGAAACAAATTGGTAACTCTGATGAAGCAATGCTATATATGAAAGTTGTTAACAAAAATGCAAGGAATTCAATAAAAATAGAATTCAATCCTAGAATTGCTTGTAATCTGAAAAGAACATAAAGTTGTCACCTTTAATGTTGTTATGAATAAGAAACCCTAATTTTGATGTTAATAAGATTAAGTAAAGTGTTATGGATATTTTTAGTGGATATTAATCTATTGTTAATAAAAAGAATAATTAGATCTAAAAGGATGATCTTGGTGTATAATTGGCTTAATTTAGGGTTTCATGTATACGATGTGCATCAATGAGATTAGAAACCCTAATTTAGGCAAATATGACTTTTAATTGTTTTATTTCAAAAATCCAGGTATGAGACAGAGATATGAGGATCCTAAGACAAAATGAGAACATAGAATTCTTAATATGTACAATTTGAGTAATTAGGGGTTTTGCATGGAAAAGTTGTTTTAGGGTTTGTTGACCTAAAAAGGATAAAGTTTGAGAAATTGATCTAAGAAGCCCTAAGAACCTAATGAGACTTAGAAACCTTAGAAAGGTGTCCCAAGTAAAAAAGGAGTTGTTTGGGACATGATTGTGACAATTAGACATTATACATGTTTTTAGGATCAATGTTTGCTTGCTTGATTGATTGGCTTGCTTGATTGGACATCTAGTTTGATTTGGATACTTTGCATGACTCTTTGAGATCTCCAAAATAGGTATGCAGTTATGCTTATGACTAATCATTGTAGTTTCATGATGATTTATGAGGTTTTACCGGTTTCTTGAAATTAACAGCTTGGTTGAGTTTTATTTGATGCAACTATAAAGTGACTATGTCTATCACCATAATTATATGTGCATAACTAGCTCATATCCTAGTCCTCCTATGTAGCTTTGAGTAATTGTGAGAGATAGATAACCTAGTTATTGGTATGCCCGTGGGGTAGGATCATCAGGTTACCTTAAGTCGATGTTTGGTCTACCTTTGGGTAGGATCATACGACTATAAGACCCTATATGTTGGTCTACCCTTGGGGTAGGACCATAAGGGGCTATTAGGGATTTACCATATGAGAAAGGTAGGATCCATGTCCACTGCAATGACAACACAGAGGATTGGATAAGTTAGGATTGAGTAGTTATATTTAATACGTAAAGTTTGATCTGTTAAGCAATTATTTTGTTGTATTATGTTGTTACAAATAGATGCAAGATTTTGTCCCCCCCCACACCAGTATAATTCATTATATTGATCATTGTTTTGTTTGTCGGCATTTTAGGTTTATCATAAAGTGGATATTCCTTTAAAGTGACATTGAATGAATAAAGCTTAATAAAGAATTGGAGGATTGTAGATAGATAGTTTCTTATCTGGGTAAAGTCCCTTGAATCCTATATTTTGCAAGGTATGTGAAAAAAAAAATTCATCTTGTTTTAAGCTTAGTTGTGGTAGAATTTATTAATTATTTTTTATTATTTGCAAAATCATATGATCATGTTTTGGGATAGCAGCTTTGGCTTCTTGGTCTCCCTTAATTGGGGTTTACTGGGAAGTGGGTCGTTACTCCTCCCCTCTTGATCATGTTATTATTAGGTGGAACCTTTATAGTAAATGATTCCTACTTAGGTCATCTAACTAACCAAGTATGATAGATGTGATTTTTTATATGATATAGACCTATATAGGTTGAGCACAAACATTGTCAACATCATGAATCATGCATCGCCATTGTGCAAGTAGGGACGATTATACATATAGCTAATTGTTATGATCATAATAAGCAATTAGGGCATATAATGAACTAACTATAGTAAGATCTAAGAAGAAAAAAATTAACTACTATTATGAAGACATGGAATGTTATGCACTTATTGTTAATTACTACATTTACTTCTTTTTCCCCTTGATCTTTTTCTTTTTTAGTACATTACACAGAGAGGGTGTTGCCTATCAAAATTAGCACATAGAAATAACACTAGTTTTACATTGAAGAGTAACTTCCATGCTACACAAAGACCTTATTCATCATTCTAAGTAAACCCTCTCATTTATATTTCTAATTTGGCAATAAACACCCTTATACATAGAAAGTTTTTCACATTAGAGACAATGCAAGGGGTTTAATTAGTTATTTTATAGTTAACAACAAATAACTATATATATTATCACATGCTTGAATACAAAATAATGTCAAAACAAATTAAGAATTTATATTTTGTAGGCACTACCAATATAATTGAGAATATTAGTTCAATTTAAAAAACTAAAATTTGATCAATTAGGTGCATGACCAAAAAAGGTCAACTAAACAATAAGGAAGATAAAAGTATACATTGGCATATTACTCATTTGTCTTTGCTCATTTAAAATCATGGTAATATATATGCATGTATATATATATGTAAAATTTAGTATATAACTAAGTACTATTGTATTTACATAGAAAATCAAATGTTTCATATTAACATGTCTATAATACTTACAAATCATTCCAAATTTGGGTGTATTAACAATTTAGACTATCCATTTATGCCATTCCTTATACACCATCTTTACAAAATTCAAATACCCTCTACCTATATAACTCTTGATATGAAGATGATATGAAAAGAAAAAAAACCTCAAAGAAACACTACAGATTTTTTAGGGTTCGAAGTAGAAAAGGTGAACTACATACAACAAAGGTAAAATGTAAAAAAAAAATAGTTGGACAAGCATTAAAAGATATTAGTGTACATCTAATTACACATTCCAAGCTCTTCTAATGTTTTTTGTTTGGTATTTGGATATATATATGTGTGGGGGGGGGTTAAGAGAGGCATTCTCTCCCCCTCTCTCATGCCTATGATGGACGATGAACGTCCGGGAGGGTGGTAAACCAAGGAGGCAGCTGGGTTTCGAACCTGTGTCCCTTTGTTAGGGGTTACTGTGTCTAACCACTTGAGTTACTTCTTGTCAGCATGTGTGTATGTGTGTGTGTATATATATATATAATATATATATATATATTTATATTTAGATATATGTATGTTTGTGTGTGTGTTTATGTGTGTGTGAATGTGTGTATGTGTAGAGGTAGAGAAATTGCTTCCCAGACTGACGTACTAATCACTGGTTAAACTCAATAAGCAAGCCAACAACAATGATATAAAACTATGTATGGTGGAGGGTACTATCTCTAACTTTATTTCTATTTTACCAAAATAAAAAGTAGTTTTATATTTTTATGTATATGATGTGAAAGATGTGAGATATATAGTATGCAATTTTTATGTTTTTAGCATTAAGTTAGACTTTTATTCTGATAGGATAGTTTTTTTAGAGCATAAAGGACTTACATCATAGTTTCTTTTAAGTTTATTGGATTACAAATTGGTCCTTGTCTATCATAACGACATAATATGAAAGTTTGTAGGAGCAGATAACTATAAATTTTTCCTTTAGTCTTTCAAAAAACATAATTACCCTTGTTTTACTATGTATGGATGTTAGTGGGAAGGGTTGCATGCACTTAATATCTTTCATATTTCAATTTACTAATTTGTTTATGTATTCTAATTTGCTTGTATTTAATGCAATAGTGGGACTTAACTTATACCAGTATCCGCACTTGAAACGTCTATTTATAGTTATTAGGGTTAGGAATGTATCACGACTGAGGTTAGAAGAGGTAAATGTAATATCCATGCCCACCATGCAAGTCTCTAGTAGAGTTTTGAGATTGATGACTAGAGGTTGAGCTTTGTCCTCTCTCATGTACATCTTGAGATTAACTCTTCGACAAGTTACCCATCCTAATACTACTCCGAGTTGATCATGTTTAGCAAGAAAGTACATATCAATGGACAACATGGGAAGGAGATGCGCCTTGATGATATGGGTCATCCAATCATTCCTTTTAAGATCATTTTATTAAAGGCCTCAAATATTCATTTGTTATAATCTCCCACACTTAGACTCTTGGCATCCTCATTAAGGATCAACTACATGGCCTCACAATATCTTTCCCATTATAGTGAAAACTTAGAATGACCGATGCATGCCCAACTCGCACTCATGTATACTAACAAAAGGGTGGATTTATCTTGACTGAATGAATAGACATGTCATCATTCATGGACCACAAGGCTTAAGGCTGCAGCACCACATGTCCATGTGGACCCAACCTAGTGGTGGATAATTTGCTCTAATACCATTTGTAACAACCCATCCTCCCATTATCCCTACAACGAATTGAAATCTATGTATAATCTTAATCTAGCCTCTTTTCCTAAGTTTTCCTTCCGTCTCTGTCCTTTATGTCATTGATGTTGAATTATTGGAATTTATAGAGGTTTGGTGTACATTTGTTCATTATTTATGCCAATATAAGGGTTTATGCTCAAATACCTCAGTGAAAGTTTATATAAGAATCTAAAATGCAAAATATCCACTTAAGTGTGATAACGGTAAATAAATTTGTACTAGAAGTTTATAAGGCCTTTTTGGAATAAGAAAAAAGAAAAGGAAATTCTAAAACATTGAAAATGTGACATTAAATGAACTAATTGGCTAAATAGTGGAAATCTGAGTAAATTGCCTAAAATTCATAAAAGCAAATCTCAAAAGATAATTCTAAGTACAAATGCATTTTCTTTGGGTTTGATTTGGCTTGGAGGCCAAGTTTCACAAATTTGGTATAATATGAACCATATCTATTGTATTTTGAAAAGAAAAGGTGAATTTCCTCCAAAATATGAGATAAAACAACTAATGACCCCAAAATAGAAAACTAATCTTAGATTCATAATCTAAATATTAAAATAGGCCTTTGGGTGAATTTTTATTCAATTTGGAAAATCTTTGATAAAAAGGTGAAGAATAGGAGAAAGTGTGTAGAACCTTCAAAACATTAAATAATATAAAAACAACTTCAACACATGAAATTAAAGGCAAATTCATATCCAACATACTTAATTTGACTTGTTGATGAAGTTTCATCAAAATCAGAGAACCCTAGAGTCATTAATGCATGAGGAAAGAGAAAACAAGATTTGCTTAGTTAATGAATTAAACATCTTCAAAAGGAAAATCTAGTTTCATATTCATTTTCTACCTGTTCATATTAGCTTAGGTGTCAAATTTCAATGACTTTGGGTTTTGTTTACACCCTCAATTGAGGAGACAAAAAAGTTAAATAATTGAATAAAACACTTTATTCGAATCTGGTTTGGAATTCCATTTAATGTGTCACATGGTCCTTTTATTTTTTATTTTCATTCTTGATCAGGACCGTTAGATTTTTGATCAGACGGTGGACACTTCGTCCCCTTCCCCAAGTCGGTTCGGAAACTAAACATGTTCACACGAGATTTTCCAGTTCTGATTTCTTTCTCTCTACTTGATATTTGCTCAAGATTTTTCCCCTACGTGTTCCTTTTTAGATTAGGCATATATTCATCAATAAATTTCGTTGGTTTGTTGAGGAATTGTGAAATGCCCAATTCTTCTTCTCGAAGTCTCGAAGCAAAACTACCTGTCACCCTAAGATCACCACCTCACCAATAAATAGGGGTGCATACTTCTCCTCCGTCACCCGTGTGATAGATTCCCTTTTCCAATTTGATTGGAGGTTCCTCAACACCCATAATCATGCTTCTTCATGTGTTGACCTAGCGGCATTGTTCCTGAATGTTGGCTGATACCAACATAATAATTGGATCGCTAGGTAAGTTTGACTTTATCTAGGCTCTCTTTCCCCGCCTTTAATTCATTCTTTTGTCTTGATCTATAGATTCACCCAAATTTGTGTTGAGTTGCTCAAAGCCATGGTTGGCAAGATCTAGGGGATGAATCCCCAATGTATTTTCGCAGTTCTATCCCTTCCACGTCCACTTTTCTACATTTTTTTGCTTAGGGGCATAATGGTTGTTTTGCCTCTATTTCCTTTGTTTGGCTAAGTCAAAATTGAGCCTTTTTTACCATGACTTGGCCATCCCTGATTGGGCCAGGTCAGTGGCTCGACCCCACTCTCTTCTCTTTTCTCGTGATTTTTCACTTATTTGGAATTTTTTGTTTTTAGATTGCCTGAATTTGTAAAATTCATATCGTTTAATCCACTTATCCAAAATTAACAAATAAATATGTTTTAGAATTGGAAAAATGATCTTTCAAATAAAAATAGTTTCAAAGCATGATTTCCATGTTTTTGAAGGGTGGTTTTTGGAAAATGAATTTAATGCATCAAATCCATAAAAATTATAGCTTAATCATTTTAACTACAAAATTAACATAAAAATATGTTTTCTTGATCAGGAAAACCTAATAAGTCGGTTGGTGAGATTTTTAGAGTCAAAATTTGAGTTTTTCTAAAAAGGTCAAAAATTAGGGTTTCTCTACATTAAGGTGCATTATGTGCTCTAATACATGTTAATAAATTGAAATAGGAAAAGTTGAACTTGGAATCATCTAAAAATGGTGAAAGTTGGTAATTGAACTCATTAAGAGAGGTATGTGCATCTTTATACCCTAAGTTCCCTAATGAGGCACTGCATAAACCCTATTCTCTCTATTATTATTTATTTTCCTATATATGCTTCAAAATCAGTATTGATATTCTATTTCTTGGGTCTTGTACCCAACTAGCTTGTTTGAAATATATGATGCTTCTACTTGCCATAGTTTCTCTTTAGCATGTTGATTTTATTAGATTACTTAGCTAATGTAGTGGTACTTTTGTACAACCTCCCATAGATAGGGCATGTGTTATTTTGCCATGGGGAATGTGTTACTCTCCACCTTACAAAATATTTTGTAGGTGACTAGGAATGTGTTATTCTCCCCTGACCTATAGGTTGAGGTCTGGTAGGTGCCTAAACCCTACTTAGTTAACGTAGTAAACATTAATCATGCATGTAACTCTTTTACTATTTTCTTATTATGGCAAGCATCTATTCGATTATGCCTCATACTCTTCATCTCTTCATCTCATGATGTAATATTAGCCTTTATTTCTATGTTATTTCTTTATCTTGTGGCCTTGTTCATTATTTTGAACAAGGTGTTGAACAAGGTCAAGGAAACCAAAACCAGGAGTAGATCCAAGTCTTGATTAAAGGATTTCTAGATTGCTACTGCTAGATCCTATAAGTTTTCTTTCTAGTTTTTCCTTTCATGAAACTCATGTAGTGAACTAAGTTTAAAAGAAATGTGATAACTTAGTTTTCATTCCGCTGCTACTATTGATAGTTTTGTATTTGAATCATACTTATTTACTTGGAAAATTATACATGCATCCCTCAATATATATTATCTTTCTGAAAAGAATGGATGTTTTGTATTTCCTTTAAATTTTAGTAAGGATGTGATCTCACCTCTTTACAATCCCCATTACAAGTGGACCAGAGAAGCAAGGGCCATCATCCAATAATTTTGCGATCTAGATTTATAATAAACAACCAATAATCATTTATAATCTTGTACCAATCTTTTTATACAAGAGTAAAGAGGAAAAGATCTCCTCTAAGGAGTTACACAAACTTTAGAAAAGGGAAACTACAAATTATTGTGGGAATGAACTAGCTAGATCCTCCTCTATGTATCATCAAATTTACATCTTGTGGATTATTTTTCTTGGAGCCTATCTTCATCTGTTGATATGTGGCTAACCTAAAATTCCAACAAACAGAATGCATTTCAGCATACACCTATGTTGTGTATGTGGGTGGAACAAAAAATGCATGCATGTAATATTCACAAAATATATGGTAATACAAGTTCAAATAATGGAGGTAATAGGAAATAAGAAATAATGGAGGTAATAAACTACTCATTATATTTTTGACCTATGAGTAATTCCTCCTCATTTGGTATCCACTCCTTGCTCCAACAATGAACTCTATGGAGTTTGCTCCATCTAAGGGTTCCTTGGTGATTGTTTGAGTCATGGGATCTCTTCACCTTACCAGTTTAGTCTGGTCACTCTCTTAGTGATTATCTATTATACTTGGGAAATAATTATCTCCCTAGATCACTTATATCAGTTTCAAGTATCCCTTAACTACAAAAGTAATGCACATATTTTCTTATGAATCGCAAGTATTGAATCAACCAAGACAATGTTTTTGCAACAAAGAGTGAACTATGGCAATCTCCAAAAATCAAGAATGATTAATATAGCTTATTTTTAATTAAATCATCTACTCTATTCAGAACAAAAATATGTCCAAATTGACTCAAACAATATTTCCAATAAATATTAGATCTGAAGATCACTGTTCAACATATAGGTGTTAACAACTTCTCAAATCTCATTGTCTTAGGGTTTTGAGGTCTGATTACGGTTTGGATATGAGGGTTTAGTTACATGGATCCTCAATTTAGGGTTAGAGACCCAAATCATCATGTTTAACCTTAAATCCTTCTACTCATACTTCCATTGTTCATATGAATGGAAACATGCATAAGTCTTAGGGTCATTATTCATTCACCTGATTAGTCCGCAATTGTTGTACTCTTAATTTTGTTATGAAATCCAAATTTTAGGGGCACATTAGTCTCATTATATTAAGATTAGAACCATAGTTATAATCATTAACTTAATAATCACACTCTAATCATCAAAGGATAGATATTTGAGCATAATACTAAAATCCAAAATAACCTCTATAAATAACTTCATCGTATCCTAATGTTTTTCTAATCAATTTAAATTACCTATATGATGTTTTAATGAAAATTGGACATGGAGGGATATATACCTTTAATCATGGAATAAGGGACAACTATCAGATTGTAGACCATGATGATCTACCTGACCTTATGGTTGGAGAGTGGATCCTCCACTCAAAGAGTACACCAAAGGGTCTATGAGTCATGTGGAATTTGAAACACCAATCTTGTGGTCAATTGTGGGCCCATTTCTCGATCATATGGTCAAGTCCTCATCCCAAGCTCAAGCTTGCGTGATGGAGCCTTACATGTGATGGAACAAGTCACCAGAGCAGAGAGACGGGATGAGGAGGGACGGTGTGGGAGGATGGAAAAGAGATCGGCCATGTGATTGACCTCGTAAAGACGACCATTACCTTGATTTGAGCTGCCATGGCTGGAAGGTGAGACTCCTTTATAGGACATAAATGAGGTGGAGGGTCGAGGTGACAATGGGATGTGATACTTGTTGGAAGCCAAGAAGGATGTGAATCAGTTTTGAGCGAGGTGACAGGTCTATAGAAGAGGTTTTTAAAGGGTGCAAGGTTAGGTTTAGGGTTCTTGAAACCCTTTCTAGACACAGTGAGACAGAGGGGTTAAAGGTTCTCACTCTTGGTGGTTAAATCTTGTTATCTCTCAATCTACAAATAATTGAGGTAGAAGTGGAGAGAGGATGATAAGGTAGGATTCTTGGGGTGAGAGAGTGATTGGAGAGAGAGGAAGAGCAAGAGACTAAACATGGAGGCAATTTGCAGTTCATTCCTTTGATGGAGAGACACAGAACAAGGATCATCGATCCTTGATCCAACTTCTCTCAAGCCATGCGGCACATATCGAGGGGGATGAGTTTTTCTGCTAATTATTGAGTGAGATTGAATGTGACACGTTGATTGATTTATCAGCTAACAAAACCATAAAGAAGGAACTTTATACAAACTTTAAAAAACCATAATATCAAATGATAACTCAGATTGACCTAAATTTTTAAAGGTTGCTTCTTTTTTTCTTTATCTTTCCATTAAAAAATGGGTTTGATTAAGAAACTTTCATGCACATAACTTTTTCCTCAAGTTATACTTAAATCAATTCATCAATGGGATGAAAATACATGCTTTATGAGGTAATAAATAAACTAATTGAAATAATTTTGACCAAAATTTAACTTGATTAGTTACTTGGTTTACAAATTGAATAGTGTTCAAACTATTGTATTGTGATGTCTTGGTTATTGTACTAAAGGACTTGATAGTAAAGGAGCAACTGGCTTTATTTATTTCACATATTATATTTAATTATTTTATTTATAATTTCTATAGAAAGGGAGATAATTTCAAGTCCTCACTCCCTCCCCAATGATTTTTGCCACAAAATTTGTCTCATCCAGTAAAATGTTAGGGTGATCTTTTCCCATGTCAACTTTAGCTTCCATTTGGTTTCATCCTCTCCATGATGATATCACTAAACTATAATTGTTTCTATCTTTTATTTTTAAGGTTCTTCACCTTTGGATCCAAGATCCTCAATTGTGGTTATGGGTATGTTCACCTACTGTGGATCATGTAAATGTTTGACAGATGCAAATCACCCTGATCCTTCACATGGTGCTTCAATTTCTCAGATGGAATACATTATGCATCAGGTCATCCATCAATTGGTAGGGAGAGATGATTAATAATCTCACCAACTTATTCCAATTATTCAAAGGACGATCATGCTTGGAGTTTAACTTTTCTCAATGCATGTTAATGGCATGGATGGGTCAGATTCAGAAAGTATACGATCTCCAATGAAGATGGGTAAGTCTGTACATTTATCATATGATTTTGTCTACATTGGTCTCTCAAATTCTAACAAATCATATTCTAGGTGTATGAAAACTCATTAGCATTACATATGCTAAATCTTATCCATTTCAAATCATGTCATTATGTTATCTTAAACCAAAATTATCAACTGACTCTTTATTCATCAACAAGTCTAGATCAAGCGAGGTCTCTATATCATCATTATTATCTAAAAAGAATGTAACCCTTATTAAACATATATTGTTTCATGGTTGGCCTTACAAACATCTTAGGATAAGCTCTTAATGATCAATTCACTAAAGCTAAGGTCTACCCAAGTCAATACATCTATTCATGAGCATATATTATCCAACTCTCTTAGGCACAAACCCAACATATTTCTTATCATTTCATTCCATATCACAATTTTCATCAAATATTCACAACGACATTAGAACCCACAACAATGTAAGCATATAAACCTCTAATACCATTCATCATACTCAGAATAGGTTTGTATATAACATATACTTAATACATCTAATTTCAACAGATATAATTATATCTTGATCTATAAAGGTGCATAACACATTTATTACTCCACTTCTACAATTTACCATTCTTCATATATGGTTACCATTCAACACATATTTGATCTTATTTAAAATCCATCAGAACATATTATTTTCATAATGCAATTATGATAATTACAATAAAAAAATGCATACTTATGAATCCATTCACACCCTTGAACTTCAAATTATAATTGAATAAACAACACTTATGTACATTCTTATTTCCTTATTTTAGAGTATTATTCATTATTATCACATAGTCATCATATTATGGTTACAATCAGTTTCTCAGATCTAACTAATGATTTTCTACATTTTTCCTTCTTTCCAAAATAATTTGTCATAACTTCTTTCATATCATGTTCACTACTATTCATGGAATCAATCACTCTAAATTTACTTAATGCATAAGTGTCACTCTCACTGAAACCTTTTATAATTTGATTTTAGTGTATTTCATTAAATTTAGGTCAAACAAAATATATTTGAAGTAAACAAATAAAAGACTTCCTCATGCTTATTTGATTAACATGTCATTCATTATTTATCAACATGATTCTTTTCTCCCTTGTCCATTTCTTTAACCACATTAAACTACATGTAAGATCTCATTTAGCTTCTAAATGACATTTTGGTAATTAAAAGGAATCCCTTTATTCTTTAAAAAACTCTTAATTTTGGAAGTACCTCGGATTAGGGTTACTTATTCTTACTCCTTAATCTTTAGTCATTTTCTCAATTCATATTTCTGTAACTTTAGAGAAGACTTACATTCATGTGACATTTACTCATTATTCCTTGAATGTATGTGATAATTGATGTATCCAAATCAGATCATCTTAATAATATTTCTTACTTTCAATTGAGGTATTAATACCTAAAATTGAGCATTTCATCCCATATACAAGATTATATACAAGTTCAAGATTTATCGCTCATACTCATCTTTTTTTTATGACGTGGGAACCCTCCCCGAGAACACGCCACGATTGTGACCTGCCCTGGCAAGGTAAACCCTCGGAGACCCGTAACGCCCGCACGCCCCAGCTGACGCTGCGAGGAGCTAATTGCCGAACAATACTACGGGGAGAATCAAACCCGGGACCTTCATGAGGGGCGCTCGTGCTTGACCACCCGAGCTACTTCTCATCGGTCCTCATACTCATCTTAATATTGAATTTCTAGGGTTTTCAAGAACTCACATTAGTTCAATACATCATAAGAACTTATACCTCATCAAGGTGTACAAGTGTTCATTAAGGATATGTACAACACATGGAAACCCTAGTTTCCATTTCCACACAAAGCATCCATCAATTGTAAGTAAGCATCTATTCATTGGCTCATTTGATTCAATCCTTCAACACTAACCTTAGAAAGGGAAAAAAAATCTTTTTCAAACACTCACACTTATCTTTATGTACATGCAATATATAAATGACTGGCCTAAATGAATATCGGTGAGGCTATGCGATATGAGATGGATCGGCTCTGCTAGGGTTTAGGGGAGGCCAACTATCGCACTGCCTGCGGGCGTTGTCGCCGACTTCGTGCCCGACGCCTCTTCAATCCGGCCCGACACTCTGTCGGACGGGGGCTACCGTCCCGCTGCCTCTTTTCCCAAGCCATGGCCATACAAGGACCAGGCTATGGTTTCTAGCACAATTCTTCTCTCTGGGACGCCGCGGCGCCACCACCTGCGGGCGGGTGCTGCCCAATCCGCTTCGACATGGTAATCCCCCGTTCGGGGGCCACCCATCTTACCGCTTTTAGGGATCTGCCCGACTAAGGGCACATTTGGTTGCCCGGATCTGTCTGGATTTTGGATAATACGGGATTTCTAGAATTCTGGGATAACGAATTTTGGGACTTCTGGAATCCCGAACGCATAGTCTGCTATGTTTGGTTTGATGGATGTAGTAAATCTTGTATTATCTAAATTTATGTTTGGTTTGATGGAGTCAGTGAATTATGTATTATCTAAATTTATGTTTGGTTTGCTGGGTTTTATTAAGGGATGTATTCTTTGAATTTAAGTTGTTTTTAAGGTTATTTGGATGCAAAACTTTGCATAATACTTGGACTCAAACATAACTTATTCATAAATTTGAGGAATATTTTTATTTCAAAATATATATTTCATCAAATTTATGAAAAATAATCATTTTTAAAAAATACAAAGGATCAAGTGCCTAGATTGTGACTATCCATTTGTAAGAAACACAAAGATCTAGAAAAATCTGAGCTAGTAGTTCTATTGCTTATCAAAATAAGTAATTTTTTATTGGGTAATGTATGCAATATTAGTAAACAAACATACAAGTAAATTTGGCACACAATATTTAAATAGGGCCATACAAGTAAATTTTTATTAGGTATTGTATGCAATATTAGTAAATAAACATACATACAAGTAAATTTGGCACACAATACATACAAGTAAATTTGGCACACAATATTTAAATATGGTCATACAAGTAAATTTTTATTGGGTAATGTATGCAATATTAGTAAACAAACATACATACAAGTAAATTTGGCACACAAGCTAGTAGTTCTATTGCTTATCAAAATAAGTAAATTTTTATTAGGTAATGTATGCAATATTAGTAAACAAACATACATATAAGTAAATTTGGCACACAATATTTAAATAAGGCCATACAAGTAAATTTTTATTAGGTAATGTATGCAATATTAGTAAACAAACATGCATACAAGTAAATTTTTATTAGGTAATGTATGCAATATTAGTAAACAAGCATACATACAAGTAAATTTGGCACACAAGCTAGTAGTTCTATTGCTTATCAAAATAAGTAAATTTTTATTAGGTAATGTATGCAATATTAGTAAAAAAACATACATATAAGTAAATTTGGCACACAATATTTAAATAGGGCCATACAAGTAAATTTTTATTAGGTAATGTATGCAATATTAGTAAACAAACATGCATACAAGTATATTTTTATTAGGTAATGTATGCAATATTAGTAAACAAACATACATACAAGTAAATTTGGCACACAATACATACGAATCCATACTTAAATCCCACCATGAATAAAATATAATCCAACGACCACACAAACAAGGCTTAGTACTTATAGCCTTGACTAATCAAACAAACATACATACAAGTAAATTTGGCACACAATATTTAAATAAGGCCAAAGCATCATGAAAATTAGTAATAAAAGATAATCTAATCAGATCCCATCATGAATATCCAATCATATGGCACATACGAATCCATACTTAAATCCCACCATGAATAAAACATTATCCAACGACCACACAAACAAGGCTAGTATTTATAGACTTCACTAATCAAACAACCACAAACAGACAGTTGCTGCTAGCTGCTCTGTATACTACAGAAATGTACAAATCATGGTAAAGGACAACAAGAACTTGTGACTGAATGGTCCAATAATAGTTATATCCTATGAAAACTGAGAAGATATAGCTGGTCTTCCACCTCTTTTCCACCATGTCCCAATCTTCTTAATCTGTCATCAAAATGAAAGAAGTTAGATATGACAACAATTTATTAATAGTTCTATCCTATCAATACTGAACTACAACTACATTACTACCATTTCTGAGTGGATACAATATATGCATTAATATTGATACAGAAATACATAATTTATTAATTGATATATCCTATCAGTACAGAAATTTACATACTAGTTTAAAACAGAAATACAGTTGTGTACATTGCAATATATGTTTGTTTTATACAGCAATATCCTATCAATAGAGAAATTTATTAATAGCTGATATAATAGTTGTGTACATTGATATGTTCTAGCAGCAATACGGAAACACAGCTATATCCTATCAATACAAAAATTTGGCACACAATATCTCTGGATTTCTGTATGCAGTCAAATAACACAAGCAGTCAAATATTTGAATGCAGCAACAATACGGAAACACGCAGCAGTCAAATAACATTGATATGTTCTAGCAGCAATACGAAAACACGACTATATCCTATCAATACAGAAATTTGGCACACAATAGACTAAAACTGGATTTACAACATTCATTCATCAAATCTAATCACAATAGGCAGCGATGATATATGCATTCGATTCGAACTTCGTGGAGGCGATGTTTATTAGAAAGGTTCAAGAAAAAATGGAGGTCGTACCTTTCTGTTGATAAAGGTGAACTGCTGCGGACAGCCCTGGCAGTGCGACGCATCGACCACCCAGTTTCCGCCCCGAACGGACGGCTTCGACGGAAGCCCGATCTGTCGAGATCTACTCAACCCAAGTGCAGATCTGGAAGTAAGGGAAGAAAATGGACCCTGATCCGGATCAGTCGAGCATCCTTGCTGTAGGAGCTTCTCCTTGCCACATCGCGAGAGGAAGAGAAGTGCTGGTGTGCGGAGCAACTAGGGGAAAGAGACCATGCTTAGGGGGAGGATAGGATGCGAGAGAGAAGAGCCCAACCTCGAATAAACCGGACAAACAAAAACGGAAGAGGGGGAGAACTGGAATAGGAAGCGGATATACCTGTAAACTGGCGAAGAAGATGGATCGATGGCGAGATCTACTCCGCAGACACCGCGACGAGCAGCTCTAGCTGGAAGGAAGGAGGAGCGGGAGCATCCATGCTGAAGACTCCTTGCCGGCGCGCTGGCGGGCGAAGCAGGAGGACGACCTCGTTTGGGGGAGGAAAGGAAGCGAGAGAGAGAGAAGAGTCGGGGGTCGCGAGGGGACGACGGGGAGCCAGGAGAGAGTCGGGGAGGGAGTCAGGGAGGGAGTCGGGAACTCAGCCGCAATCGCCCGGTCTCTGGGATTGCGGCGTCAGGCTATTTCGAAATGGAAGCCCTACCTGCTGGACTCCGAAATGCAATCCAATCCCGCAAAACTCTGCAAACCAAACGTGCCCTAAAGTACCTCCTATCACATCCTTGAAAGTTGGCTATCATCAGCGGATAGGGACATGTCGAGTATCTTCCCAGAGATCTTGAGGCCGCCGCTCCCCAATTCTCAGGGCCTTAGAGCCCAATGCATCGTTGCTGATCGCCGGGCTGATTTCGTATGGATGGCGACTGACCCAGACGCGATCATTAAAGATATTCATCACGTATTTGATGCAGGTTCCCATCAGGTGGCAAAAGATCAAGCACAACTGCCTCAACCACGCGAGGGTCCTATGCAACAAGGTGCACCCGATATGCCAAGTTCTCCTCGCAATGATGCACGACTTCTTCAACCATGCCCAGATCCCCCGTTACGAATCCCGCCTGGCAGACCGAACTCTCCTTCACCTGCGAACCAGCAGCACGACGAGCTGCAACGTCCGTGATGTGAGACTCCTCTTTATGGAATCCTACTTGACACTTTTTTCAGGTGCATGAGGCACGGGCACTGGCAGGCCCAATGCTCGGAGCAGAAGATCTGCTACAATTGCAAGAGGCCTGGACATGGCTAGAAGATGCAAGGCTGCTGTGTGGACCACTACAATGCCGCCAGATCTATCATCTAGGCAGATTTTTCCTTATCTCCCAGTTGGGAATCCTACGAGGGGTGCACCTAGTCGTGCACCAAAGCGCCTTGCCATTCGTTGGGGTCCTGATACAGACAGAACGAGAAGGATCGAGTCCCTTGACTTTGACATTGAAGTCTCGTGGCATAGGGATTTGCCATGGCAGTTGCTTGATCCCTTCCTCAAGCAGACATGGAGACAGACCATTGACATATATAGATTCTCTCTCAAGAAGGCCATTATCTTCTTCCCGAACGTTGAGCAAACAAGAGAGGCGGTTAGTAGAGGTTCCATTACTTTCCAGAACCAATCACTGATCCTGAAACCTATGAGGGATAGTGGTCATGGCTCGCACAAGGAGGCCTTCTGGCTCTCGATTACTGACCTTCCTATTGTTTGCAGAGATGAGAAAACCATTCATGCCATCATTGAACCTTTTGGTTGACTGGTTTTTATCTCGCGATGGAAGCACACTGATGATGATCTATCCGGCATCCTCATCCTCGTCGAAGCTTTCTCTGAAGATCTGCCGCAATACATCTCTATTACCTATGATGATCGAAGATCGGACATCAAACTTTTCATGATTGCTAGAGCGCCCGTGTGGAGCAACTCATGATGCAGCGCAATTTCTTCTTCTTTATGGACTCTGTTAAACATCTCTTTTGGAACATCAGGGGAGCCGCGAATAGTAGAACAAGGCTGTCTTCTTGGTCGGTTGTGCAGACAGCACAGACCGAAGGTTGTTGGTCTTTTTGAGCCATTCATTCATGCACTTCGAGCCGATGAGCTGATGGACATTGTTGAACTCGATTGGGTCTATGATAATCAAGTTCTTGCCAGAAAGACTTGGTTGTATGATGATTCATCTCTTGCCCCTTCTGTGGTTATGCTTCACATGCAACACATTATGATTCGGTGTAATGACGCAGCGGGAGTAGTGCTTTATGTTATTGTTGTTTATGCCTCCTGAGACAGATCCGAGAGAATACAAATATGGAATTCCTTGCTCTGCTTGGCCTAAGATGTTGGTGACCAAAGGTGGATGATCACCGGAGATTTAAATACTCTCTGTGAGCCTGATGAAAGAAGAGGAGGATCCCAACCAGAATGTCAAGCAATGGTTGACTTCAACAGTTGCATCGCCGACGCTGATCTCATTGAAATTCCTTATGAAGAAAATCGATTTATGTGGGTTAATAACCAGATGTACACCCCCACTTTGTGGGAGAGGATCGACAGAACTTTAGTAAATATGAAGTGGGCACAGGATCTCCCCAGATCGAAAGTCCATCACCTCATTAGGTACAGAGTCTCGGATCAGTGCCCTCTCCTGATTCAGGTTGGAGATCGTCAGCCACCCAGAGTACACCCTCCTTTCTCCTTCTTGTTTGTATGGTTAGATCACCCAGGATGTTTGGATACCATCAAGGCTGTGTGGGATGTTCCGGTAAGTGGTCATTCTTCTTTCATCTTTTACTCTAAGCTGAAGAGCGTCAAGCGCGCCCTCAAGGCATGGAATTGGTCCACCTTTGGGCATGTGCAGCAACGCAAAAAGGACCTTGAGGACATCATTGTCCATGTCACTCAAATAGAGTTTGATGAATACCCATTGCCGGAAAATGAGCTTCTTTTTTTTAGAGCGGAGGAGGAATTACAGAACGTCCTTGATCAGGAGGCAGCCATCTAGAGAGAGAAATCTCGTATTGCATGGTTAGATGACGGTGATAGAAACACCACCTGCTATCATGCTGTGGTGAAATCTAGACGAAGGAGGCATATCTCCCAGCTCAAGCTACCTGATGACAACGTTACTGAAGATCCTTTAGTCATGGCACAAGCAGCTGCTCAATTCTTTGAGAACTTCTCCAACTCCAATGTCAGAGATGATAATCTTTTGAATGGCTTTCTTGATGACATCTTCCAATTTATCACCTCAGATGATATCATTGCCCTATCCGCAATTCCTTCTGAACCCGAAATTCTATCAGTCATGAAGGATATGAATCATTCTGCTGCCCCGGGCCTAATGGATTCACCATTAAATTCTTTTGTGCGGCTTGGGACATCATCAGAAGAGATTTCATGGAGGTTTCCAAATTTTTTTTCTCTGACAATGCCTGCCATAGAAGTCTGATGTGCTGCCGCATTACTTTGATTTCCAAGATAGTGCAACCTCGCGATCTGATAAATGATTTCAGACCCCTCTCCATTGAGAACGTTGTTCTTCGAGTTCTTGCTACCATCATCAACAGCAGGATGACAAAGATAATTGCAAAGATGATCTCAAATGTACAAGGTGCCTATATCCCTGGCACAGATATCGTGAATCATATCAGGCTCACCAAGGAAATTATACATGACCTCACAAGAGGCGGCCTGTTCCCAAACACGGTCCTTAAATATGATATGAAGAAAGCATATGATCATGTTGAGTGGGACGTCCTCAAATAGATTCTCTCACGGTTTGGTTTTTTTGAAAGCACTGCTAATCTATGCTTGAAACCTTTCTGTGGATCTTGGGCCAGCATTTTTCTAGGGGATCACACTGTTGGTTTCTTTCCAATGCACCGAGGTCTTAAACAAGGGAACCCCTTTCCCCTTATCTCTTTGTTATAGTTGAAGAGATATTGGCTAGGAGAATGCAATGTGAATCACTAATGGGGGTATTTCCAGGTTTTCTTCAAGAGGACAAGGTGAAGTGCCTCCAATCCTTCTCTATGTTGATTAGCAATCTACGACCAGCAAATACACACAGCAAATGATAGTAGTCTAACTTAACCTGGTTCGATGGTTTCCTCCAGATGTTGCTAACTAGAATCTGAATTTGACCATTGGTTGAGATCTTGATCCTACTGGGACTAGCAGAAGATGGGATGTTAGAGTAGTCCGCAACTCTCACTCACATGTGTGGCTGGCTTTTCGAGTTTGGCTTCATAAGGATGATTATATCATTGCCTACATCCATGCGTGTGCCATTGCTTAAAAAATTGCAGATGATAATTATATCAACATCTCTGTCATTGAGATTGATGACCAGTACGTATATAACATCATGTGGGGAAACTTTAAGGAGCCATGAAAAGCTACAAATTTAACGAGAGAATTTCTTAGCATCCTGAAGGATTTTGCTATTATTGGTCATTGCATACCCAAACTTCTCAATTATGTCCCGAGGGAGATTGGGCGTTGGGGGAAGACACTGCATGATCTGTATATTTGCACTGAGTCGGCCCTTCTTCCCATGAGAGTTAGGGGATTTCTCTGCCTGGAGAGACGAGGCACCCCGTATGTCTTTCTAAAACGTTCCGAGGAGTGATTTGTAGTTTTTATGTGTATGGGTTTCTTATTGGTTATATAGTGCATGGTTGGGTGGAATGAGAGAATTTAACGAGAGAATTTATTAGCATCCTGAAGGATTTTGCTATTATTGGTCATTGCATACCCAAACTTCTCAATTATGTCCCGAGGGAGATTGGGCGTTGGGGGAAGACACTGCATGATCTGTATATTTGCACTGAGTCGGCCCTTCTTCCCATGAGAGTTAGGGGATTTCTCTTCCTGGAGAGAAGAGGCACCCCGTATGTCTTTCTAAAACGTTCCGAGGAGTGATTTGTAGTTTTTATGTGTATGGGTTTCTTATTGGTTATATAGTGCATGGTTGGGTGGAACCTACATTTTATAAGCGGGAGATGTAAATTTTATGTGAAGGTTTTTGCCCACAAGAGGGGTGTGGGATGAATAGAATGACCTTAGCTTCTATAAAAACAATGACTGGCCTAAATCACACGTCCAAAAAGGAATGACTCTAGAGTATCCGTACTCTTAAATTTATAGCCTAACATTCATGCCCCCGCAACTATTATACAGGATACAATGTAGTAAGTCAGGGTTGATCTACATGGACAAGGAGTGGTATGCATTAAGAAAGTAGAATCTTGGCTTAGTAGCACCAACCAAAGAGTAAGATTAAGTTTGGTGTTCCTTAGATAATGATGTTACTCCAAAAATCAAACGAAGTAAAATACGTAGAATGTTACACCCCGACCTCACAATTACCACTAATCATGAGACTAGGGCATAAATTGAGGATTTAATGTAAAACAAAGATCACCCTTAACTTTTTATTTTCTTAATCACTTAGAATTAACATAAAGGAAAATCTTATAACTTGGATAACACCGAATTGTATTAACTGCGGAAGTAACTTACCATTTACCTTACTAGGAAGATAAAATAGAATTTCACAACATATTACATATTTCATGCGGAATATAAGACACAACAGATAACTTAATAATAAACTACATGTTACATTACATTGTCTCTCTACCACACCACATGACCAAGGACCGATAGGAAAGGACTAAGAGACCTCTATTCTAACTATGAACTACCTTCTAAGACCCTGGTGATAAGATCCTTCAGCTTCCTCGTGTTGACGCTGACCTGAAAAATATTTTAGTAGGTTGGTGAGCTACTGGATCAGTGAACAGAATTTCACCCAACCATCACAGATAATTCATTTATGTTTATTAAACTAAAATAAAATGTAGGAATTACTACACTGAGCAGATCTAACAATTATAATTAAATACCACAGGGAATGTAAATATTACATTAAAAGAACAACTGTTGTGAAACTGTACCCGAATCTTTCTTAACCTTTCTTACTTATACGAAACTCTTTAAACCTATATGAACATATTTTAGCTAATTCCCTGATCATATGCAGTGTACTGTACATATGTAGACTCGTAGCAAACTACGATCTCACCGTACAAGACTTAGCTTAAAACCAAGGAAGCTAAGTCTAGAACTGAATTCGGGTTTGGTTGACTTGAACCGTCACGTCTAACTAAGGCAGCTAAATAGCTAGCCTTTAACTGGAACTCTCCTTCTAGGCTGAGTACACGGGCGGAGGGTCTGTGACGCTCTGTGGGCCTCATCTTAGTACACTCTGTGGGTACCTCTGGGTTACCACCGGGATCTCCAGTTCCTGTTGTGTAACCTATCTTCTCTTAGGAGACTTCCTCAAGGGATTCGTCTCCCCGCACGCTCTGTGGGTATGATCTGATCCCCGTATACTGGTCACTGCCAAGGTGGATCGTTTCCTCCTTATAGTGCAGACATCTGTAGGGAATCTACGGTGTTCAGGGCACCTATGTCTATTATTTTATTATTTTTAGAAAGCTCTTTCTACATTGTACCTTTCTCTTACTTATACTTGACTCTGATATCTCTATGGTACCACATCTATTTAATTGAAGTTTATCATACAACATGTACATCATTCTAAACTTGGCAGAACAGTATATTTAAAACATTGTAATTTATTGAGAAATTGACATATTGTAAATGCAAGCAGTCTAAAGTTCTTAAATAAACTGTTACATGTCAACTTGGCACATATACACTAAAATCATGCAATTGAGCTTCTAATACATTGATAAAAGTTAATTTCTTAACATATGAGTAATCGTCATTAACTATAATTTAGCGCGTGCAAATAAATTTCTATTGAAACATTGCAGGTCATTGTCTATTTCTTTTAAATCATGCAATTAATTAATTACTAAAAATTGTGTAGCATGGGTTTATACCCAAATCGTACTTTTATTATAAATCTAGATCTTATGCTAATGTCTTTAACCTCTAAACTGAGCAGTTTAGGATTTGATCAATCATATAGTTTCAATAATACAAATCATACAAATTAGTTAATAAACTAAATCGTATAACACGTGAAGAGGTGAAACGTGAAATAAAAGTCAGGCGACGCCAATACCGCACGACACCTGGGTAACTGTTGTTACCCATGAATAATTCAGTTCTAACTGAAAACACCAGTTTATTGGAGTTAAATCATGCTTGGTGAGTGAGATTCTACTCACAGTGGTGCAGGATGACCGAATTCAATTGGAAACACATCCAAATCCTATTTCTAGGCATCAGCGGGGTTGTCTTCAACCTTGGTTTAGCCTTGGTTCGGACCTGCTGCACATAACAACTTCACACGCACGCATAGGTGGAGAGGGCTCAGCTAATCGTCGTTGTTTGTGGCTTGGAGATGGCAGATTCATGCTCGGGCCTCAAGGCCGGACTCATTGGCGCCATTTTCATGGTGTTTCCCCGGCAGAACTGCCCCTAGCCAGTGTTGCTAGCTGCTTCTAGCCGACGCTTGCTGAAGTAGGTCGGGGTGCCACTAGGGCAAGGAAGAGAGGAAGGAAGGAGGTAGAAGAAGTGGTAGAAGATGACGCCAGGGTAGATCGGAGCTAAGGGGCCCTAATCGCCCACCCTATCTCTCCCTCTGTTGCGGCCAATCAGGCACTATTGTGCGCCTACTATTCAAGCAATGCTTAGAACCGATCCAAAGGAAGGGGATAATGGAAAGGGGACTAATAGTTATGGGTAAATTGAAGTTTAGGTCCAAGGAAATTAAAAAATGCTATAACTTTTGCCTCAAAGGTCCAAATCAATTGATTCTTTTTGCAAACTTTCAAGTACAAGATTCACTACAACTTCAAGGCATAAAAAAAAAATAATTAAACCATCTTATCTAGGTTAATCATCTTAGGTAATTAACTTAACGATTAACACTGTAGTTAACATTAATTACATTAGATGAATCAATCTCGACTAATGATTCACATCTTAGCTTATCTTGATTAACCATGTTGTTTAACAAGGTACTTAGCACTAATCAAGGTACTTCACGCTAATCAAGGTACTTACTGACTAACCTCAATGTGGGTTGTAACATAGAGGATCGCAAGAAGTAAAATAAGAGAACAAGTAAAAACAAAGAGTAATATATCAAGAATGGATGGGAACTTGTATTGGGTTTCACTATCTAAGGTCTCTCACGAACATGAAATACTCACACCTATTCGATGGTTTCCTCCAGATCGAATGTAATGTAAATGTAGTTTAGTATTAAGTTATCTGTTGTGTCTTATATTCCGCTTGAAAAATGTAATATGTCGTGAAATTCTATTTTATCTTCTTAGTAAGGTAAATGGTAAGTTGCTTCCGCAATTAATACAATTCAGTGTTATCCAAGTTATAAGATTTTTCTTTAGGTTAATTCTAAATGATGAAGAAAAGAATAAGTTAAGGGTGATCTTTGTTTTACGTTAAATTCTCAATTTATGTCATAATCTCATGATTGGTGGTAATTGTGAGATCGGGGTGTAACATTCTACTTATTTTACTTCGTTTGATTTTTGGAGTAACATCATTCTCTAAGGAACACCAAACTTAATCTTACTCTTTGGTTGGTGCTACTAAGCCAAAATTCTACTTTCTTAACGCATACCACTCCTTGTCCATGTAGATCAACCCCAACTTACTACAATGTACCCCGTATAATAGTTGTGGGGGTCTGTATGTCAGACTATAAATTTAAGAGTACGACTACTCTAGAGTCACTCCTTTTTGGACGTGTGATTTAGGCCGGTCATTGTTTTTATAGAAGCCAAGGGTGATTCTACATCTCCCGCTCTTGTGGGCAAAAACCTTCACATAAAATTTACATCTCCCACACCCCTCTTGTGGGCAAAAACCTTCACATAAAATTTACATCTCCCGCTTATAAAATGTAGGTTCCACCCAACCATGCACTATATAACCAACAAGAAACCCATATGCATAACAACTACAAATCACTCCTCGGAACGTTTTAGAAAGACATACGGGGTGCCTCGTCTCTCCAGGCAGAGAAAGCCCCTAACTCTCATGGGAAGAAGGGCCGACTCAGTGCAAATATACAGATCATGCAGTGTCTTCCCCCAACGCCCAATCTCCCTCGGGACAGAATTGAGAAGTTTGGGTATGCAATGACCAATAATAGCAAAATCCTTGAGGATGCTAAGAAATTCTCTCGTTAAATTTGTAGCTCTCCACGGCTCCTTAGAGTTTCCCCACATGATGTTATATACGTACTGGTCATCAATCTCAATGATAGAGATGTTGATATTTTTATCATCTGCAATTTTTTAAGCAATGGCACACGCATGGATATTGTAGGCAATGATATAATCATCCTCATGAAGCCAAACTCGAAAAGCCAGCCACACATGTGAGTGAGAGTTGCGGACTACTCTAACAGCCCATCTTCTGCTAGTCCCAGTAGGATCAAGATCTTGACCAATGGTCAAATTCAGATTCAAGTTAGCAACATCTGGAGGAAGCCATCGAACCAGGTTAATGTGTCTGAAGGCAATGTTGGGCCGATGGAGCCGATGTCGCCGAAGAGCATTGTAGAAATCTGGATCATCAACAACTCTGAACATCTTATTGTCAGTGAAGCGGTTTAAAGCTGCGATGGTATGATTTCAGAACGAGAGACATTGTAGTTTGTCCCCAAATCTTGTAGCACATCTTCCCTGCCAGATAATCCATATAATATGGACGCACAGTTCACCTGTCATCCATGTCTTTGCAGATAGAGAAAAGGGCGACTCATCACATCTCTGCATAACGTCGTCAAAAGAGAGGGGCATCTCATTGCCGGTGATAGAAGCGTATAGGATCCATAGGTATCTCTCTAACTGACTGGAAAAGAACATGTGTTGCATGGTTTCAGTGTGTGGGGAATCACACCATGAGCATTGGGAGACAATGAGTATGAAACATCTGGCAACATTATCATCTGTTGCGATGGCTATGTGGGCAATTTTCCATAGAAGAGAACTAGCCCTCGGATTGTTCATCTTCCAGATCTTTGGAAGGCGTGATCAGGAGGACTCATTTTGCAATATCATCTTCTTGGCAAATCTAATAGAGAATTCTCCATTGGCTTTGACATTCCAAATCATATAATTAGTTTCATCTGAAATAGCCGCTCGGGATGTTATGATGAGTTGGATGCCTTCCTCATTAATAATATGACTAAGAGCATTCCAGTCCCATACGGATTCACCAAGCCAAAAATCATTGACCTTAAAATCATGGCTTCGATCAACGACCGAAATAGCATAATCTGCCATAACTCCGTCAGTCCATCTAGAACTCCAGAAAGAGATGTTACCAGTACTAATGATCCATCTATAGAGTGGTGTAATCAATGGAAAAGTGCGCCAAATCTGTTTCCAAAAGGGGGACGCGGACGCTCCAAGTTTGAGGTACGGGGGATAGCATCCCGACCTGCTGTTGAAATTAATCGCATATTTTGAACGACAATAGTTAGCCCAGATGGAAGATCCAGTGAGGATCTCCTAAGATGCCTTATACACGTAATCTCTAACAGTAATCCGAAGAGAGTCCAAGCCTAGGACCCGTTGTGATGTCTGGGTGACAATTTTGTGCCACGCAACCCAGGCACAGCGCTGATTGCTGTTGCGATCTGCCCATAGAAATCTAGATAGGAGAGCCTCTATTCAGTCGCATATGCCGACATGAATGCTAATTGCAACAACAGTGTATAGAGAGATGGACGACAACATGTGCTTGATTAGCAATCTACGACCAGCAAATGATAGTAGTCTAACTTTCATCACTAAACTATTAACACTAATCAAGGCATAAAAAAAAATCAAGCACATGTTGTCGTAGTTTAGTATTAAGTTATCTGTTGTGTCTTATATTCCGCTTGAAAAATGTAATATGTCGTGAAATTCTATTTTTCCACTACAGATTAGTAGTGCCTCCAATCCTTCTCTATGTCTAACTTTCATCACTACAACTTCAAGGCATAAAAAAAATAATTAAACCATCTTATCTAGGTTAATCATCTTAGGTAATTAACTTAACGATTAACACTGTAGTTAACATTAATTACATTAGATGAATCAATCTCGACTAATGATTCACATCTTAGCTTATCTTGATTAACCATGTTGTTTAACAAGGTACTTAGCACTAATCAAGGTACTTCACGCTAATCAAGGTACTTACTGACTAACCTCAATGTGGGTTGTAACATATAGGATCGCAAGAAGTAAAATAAGAGAACAAGTAAAAACAAAGAGTAATATATCAAGAATGGATGGGAACTTGTATTGGGTTTCACTATCTAAGGTCTCTCACGAACATGAAATACTCACACCTATTGTATACCCTTAGCATGATTACTAGCAATCATCATAGATGTCTATTACCTCCTCTCTTGAGCTTAAGATAGATCTAGATTATAAGGTTGTCTCTCTCTCGAGATGGCAAACAAACAATAACAATATAATCATATGACCATTAGATTAAGAATTCCAACATTCTTATCCATTCATGAACTCGATAACACTTAGATAGGGTTAATACTACTCTTTCAAGGTACCGATAATCAAACATCACAATATGGTAGCTAATCATATAAGTGAAGTATTAAGATCAAGTGTATGCAAATAATAACTGCTAAGATCATATATTCAAAGGGTATAAGTATTTACATGTTGGGAGAGACTCAATGGCTACTCCCAACCCAATATATGTGTTTAGACGCTCATGGTGGTGAGTAGCATTATTAAATTATAAGAAGGGAGAGACATGAAGCATTGTCCAAGTGGAAGGGAGGAAATGTAAGTGGGGAGGTAGATTCAGTGAAAGGAGTAGGGGAGACACACCAACGATGACCAAAAATGGTCAAGTTTGATGGTCCAGTTCTCCAAGTTGAATCTAGTATGGTGCAGGCAAATCTCCTGCTCGTTATCCTCCTTCCATCAATAAAGAACTTGAGCAAGGCAAGGTGGTGGGCTGGAACATCGACGAAGCATCAAACTCTCATTCCATAAACTAATGGTCTCGACGGTGGTCAATGGTTAGGGTGAACTTTGACATAGCTTCTGCATCCTCCATGTGTGGTGTACCTCTTTATAGTGCCCTATGTGTCCTATTTATAGCTTTGGCTACTTGCCCTTTTGCTTGTGCTGCAAGTATAGGCACGTGCCTTGGGGGTGTGCCTAATGCTCTTCAAATGATAATCCAGTCAGGCCATCGAGTCTTGATGTCGGGCTTGGAGACCTTCAATGGAACTTGTTTTCCCATGGGTTGTTGAACCTGAGTGGTCATTAGTTCCTGAAATAGGCAACCCATCGGTTCTCTAGAACTGATGGCTCTAGCACCGATGATCTGATGCCATCATCCTTGATGATCAATGGTAATGTTGATAGGAGGGTTGTCCAAGGAGGCCATCAGATCCTAATATCAACGGTCATGTAGATGCAAAGGTCGGGTCCAGGGAAGCCATTAGATTTCTAACACTTGATAGTCTCAAGGACTAGCCATCAGATGTGAACTGACAATCAGAAACACATTCTTCTGGCTCAGAATCATCGGTTGTGATCTAATGGTCTCCATCAGTTGTGAGGACCGACGGATGCCCTGCTCCATGGCAGACACCTTTAATACTTAGGTTACCTACATAGAATGTTGTAGTTACCTTCAAGACAAAGCATGAGAGGTATTTATGTGTAAAATAGGGGAAAGTCAAGAAAATATTGCATAACGAGGGGAAATAAGGAGAAAATTAAGTCATGGAACATCCAAAAATTTGGATGTTATCAACCCCCCAAACTTAGACTCTAGCTTGTCCTCAAGCTAACAGATCGAATCAAAGCATCCAATACAAACTTTGGGCTTTAATTATTTAGTAATTTTCTTTGTATGACCATATACATATGTCATCCTTAAGTCAAGAGATATGTTTGACTATTTTGTGAGCTTACTGTTTTCCCAAATTCATTTCCCTAGATCTAGAGTTGCCTGACTTTTATTTATATTGTTGCCTTTATTATATATGGAAGATTCCCTTCATGACGTGTGTGTAACCTCTCTTCCTATCTAGAATATGGTTCATTCTAGGGTATATTTCACACCCAAATTTCATTTTAGAGAGGTCCTAGATATTATGTTGGGGTAGGCTAAGGATGCATTGTTTTCCTTCCTTTCTTAGGTCTCCTCAACCATGGGCATTGTCTTATTTATAGTTTTACCCAACTATTGGTCCCGATGTAATTTTAGGTGGTTATGTGAGGTTTCCTTCAAAATACAGGTAGGGAGTTTGGCTTTTGGGCTTGTGCCCTTCAACATCTTTTGCATTTGGTACAAATCTCATGATTTTATTCCACTTGGCTTTTGTTCTTTCCCGCAAGCTTGGGCATGATAGGATTATGTTTTAAGCATGTTTTCAGTCCACCAAGCCTATTTTGATCCCAAAGCAAGGATTTTTTTGTACTAAAAGGGGTCGTTGTTTCCCTTGTCTGCAAGAGATATGTATTTTCCAATTTGTACTAGGAGGTTAGTGTAATCAACAAGGGTTGTAGGAGTTTAAGTCCTCTTTATTTTAGGGAAATCACTAGGGGCAGTGGCCTTCTTTCACTGTCTACAAAGTCTTGAAATAAGAATGGCATAGAGACAGAGAGAAAAAATGGAGGGGCGACTAGGGTTATAGGGGGTTTGGCGCACGTGGGGAGGTGAGGGGGTAATGGTGGCGGTCGGGGTATTTGTAGTGTTGGAGGAGGTTGCGAGGACCGCAGAAGTAAAGGATGAAGGATGGAATATGTGTTGTTTGTGGAAGGAAATCGGTGGAGGGACCGAGATAAACTAGAAAAACATGGAGGAAGGCATGATGAGGGGATTAGGGTCTCAATACCTAGGGTTGGCATTGAAATCCAATTTTCAGGCATGAGAGGCAACCCTAACGATGGAGATCTTCCATCCATGGAGGAAACAATGGACACATAGAATAAGTCAGACAACCCATTCCCACCGCTAGGAGATGCAATCATTCTAGATATAGAAAATTCATGGGTAAAAGGCAGTAAAATAAAAACTCAAGTTGATGGTAATAACTATCAGAACGAATCTGAGACGATCTTCGATGATTTTGCTAATCAATCATCCCCCAAATCCAACCAGGATATTTTCTTGGAAAAGTTGTATGAATACAGATTAGTAATATATGATGTTCAAATGAAAGAAGTGGATGGTCACCCATCTCTTGAAATCAACCCAGATGCAAAGGAAGATCTGGCCATACCATGGTGATATACGGTGGTCACAAGGCTCATCGGCACTAACGTTGGATATATGATGATGAGAGAACATTTGAAAGCATTATGGAAACCGGTGGGAAGATTCAACATTTTTGAAGTTGACCTGGGACATTACGTGATTCAATTTTCATGCAGAAGGGATTTTGAGACTGCATTCAGATGGGCCCTTGAAAACTCTTTGGTTGTTTCTTGGTGGTTTGGCAAAGGGATCCATTGTTTCTCCCCTCGACCGATCTGCCAAAATATCTGGTAACTTGGGTGTGGGTTCTTGACTTACCTCTGCACCTCTATGTGCTGACTATATTTGACTACATCTTAGTAGCACTGGAAAGCTTGGTGAAGGTGGACGCTCATACAGTTGCTCAAACCAGAAGTAGATTTGGCAGACTTGCTGTTGAAATTGATACTTCAAAGAAACTTCTTCAAAACATCCTAATCAATGGCAGCATGTACCAAATTGAATGTGAGGTGGTCCCTAATAGATGTGAGTCATACGGTAAGTTGGGCCATGGGAAAAGCACTACCCGACATATGTTCCAAGTCATAATAACATCATTAGCAGCAACAACAATAGTAATATTGCTTTGGAAGAGAAGGAGAAGTAGGGCTCATACCAAGAAAGCAATGGTAACATCTGGCAAACACAAAAAAAGAAGACAAAAGTGCATAGAAACTGAGCATCATAGAAGGATAGGCATGAAAAAGAGAAGGAAGGGACGCAAAACATGTTTGCAAACCTGGATGACATATAAGAAGAAGAACTAGACAAAGATGGTGTTGGCCCACAAAAAGAACAAGTGGATAAGCAAAAAAGCTCATCCTCAACCCACAACTCCATAAAGATCTAGAAGAAAAAGAAGATAGCTTCATCTAATGATAAGAGGGAAGTATTAAAAGAATAAATAGAGAAGCAACTAGGGTATCAAGTACACATGAGGACCATATTAAAGTGAACCCAGAAGTGGATGAGGTGGTCGAGAAAGTTATCAATGTTGAGGACAACGAGGACAACAGAAGTACCAATGTAGGAAAAACTATGAGTATAGGGGAAGATATTGAGGGAGGAGACACAAATACCATAAACAATCACCGTGCAGAAGTGACAAAGGGGTCACACAATGCCACTAAAAAAGATAACCTAAATGAGAAAGAAATGGCGGTGGAACTTGATAACCCCATCGATCTAGAGCCAGGTACCAATGTGGGTCCTCTACCCTTGGCAGGAAGATGGTGAAGGGGAAAGGTACAAAGATGAAGCAATCAAGAACTAAACCACCATATGAAACCTGACAAAAAAGCCCTCGCCTAAACCATGGAATAAATGAGGTTCAAGCAAATGATAGGAAGGAAAACAAAGACCCTGCTAAGACTGATCAAGATAGTTGAACCAGGAAGAAGTCTGCCCCACCTTACAAAAAAAATGTTTAATGATTGATAAACTATGCTGGAATACTAGGGGCATGGGCAAAAAGGATACTTCTTGTGTTTTTGAGACATGATCTCCTTGAAGAAACCAAAACCGGTGGATATACTTGAACCTATAATTAGTGGTCAATTTGCTACTAACATCATCAAGAACCTGATATTTCAAAATCTTTCCACTGTGAGGCTAGAGGCTTTGCAAGCGGCATTTGGCTCTGCTAGAAGGAGAATAAATGTGATGTTCAAATTGTCAACTACCATAGACAATTCATTACCTACAAGGTAAATGGAACTTCACTTATTACAATTGTGTATGCCAATCCTCATATTTCTATTAGGAAGCTACTATGGAAACGTCTTGTTGATATGGCAGACGTTTTTAGCTCCCATGGATTGTTATGGGGGACTTCAACACCACCCTTAACCCAAATGAGAAACTAGGAAGTATCCACTATGATTTCAATGAAACGAGGGTCTTTAGTGAATCCCTGTTAGAAGTGGACCTCCCAAATATGGGATCTTAGGAATGAAATTCACATACATACATGGAATGCTCCTGGAACATCTTGATAGAGCTATGGCGAATCCAACCTTCATTGATCAGTTTTCAGATTTCATTATTGAACACCTTCCTTATTCTAATTTGGATCATTGCCCTATCCTTGTTAGAGACACGAGAAGCAGTAGACCCCAACCAAGGTTCCTTATCAAAGAGTCTTGTCAAAAGACTCTTAACTACAAAATATGTTGCGAAATAGTTGGAACTCAAATCTGGATTTCCATGGAGCTCTTGGGGAAGCCAAGGGTGATATTATTAGTTGGGTCAAGGAGAAGAGTAGGTCAGTTGGGAAACAAAAGAAAAAAGTTCTACGTAACCTCAACCCCTTACAAAGCATATTGACATAACATTATGACTATACCACAGTGAGCCTCATAGATGAAATGGAAGCAAAGTATGAAGATATCTTAAAGCAAGAAGAGAGTGATTGGAAATAAAAAAGTCACATCAGTTATCTTACTAATAGGGAAAATAATTGTGACACCTCATCACGCTAAATGGAATTACTCAAAACACAAAACACAATCAACTACTAATTAATCACATAGTAAAAAATGTGGAATAATTAAAACCGATTCCAATAATGTTAATAACTCTAGAACATTTACAAAAGGTCCATCATTCCATTCTCATATGTTGTAATAAGTATTTACTTATGGGTCCAAAGACCTCAGTCACATCCTGCATATAAAAGATATTTCACATGTACATGCCATATATTTACAAACATTGGCATACTACCAAAATCTCATGTCGATACAAGTATATTATCTATAAAACACATCCCATACCTAGACCTGAGAGTATAGGGACGACACTAGGACTCTACTACTAACATATACAACTAACCAACCTTCTAAATCTATTGATCACCAGTTTGGTTTTCTTCCATAACACGACCTCGACCTTGTTGCCCGCGACCACCTAAACAAAATGTGGTGACCCACGGGTGAGACCCAGTCCCAGCAAGAGATATAACTCTCTCCAACATATATTTATTATAACATATTAATTAATAGTAAATACATTGAGTAGTTAGGGTATTGAATAAACAATATGAATAGATTGAACAGTTTAAGAATACTAAGCAGTTAAGAAAATAAGTTGTAACATCAAGTAGAATTGTACAATTTTCATAAGTCTGCATCATGTAAGAACTATGTAGTGTAAAGACAAGACAAGGGTTAATCAACCAATGTGATATGTATTAAACCCTAGCAATTATACTACATGGCTGGTATCACTTCTTTTATTATTATGCCCTGGGGAGTTTGAGTCGTACCACTCAAAGTCCAACTGACCATTGTGAAGTGCTATTCAGTTCTGTATAATATATAGGAGTGTTGGTATCCTAAGATCTCTTCCCCTCGGTCAATACGAGTAAACTGTAGTGACATACCAGTCAAACAACCAACAGTGACATATAGTCAACTAATAACAACTAGTCCGTACTTGGTACAAGTTACGACACTAGAAAACATGGTATACAAAACCCTCTAATCTGAGGTACAACTGTAGTTCTCCTCAATCACATCAAATGTCAGAGGCATGACCATAGCCATCCTCCATAACCTGCAACTGTGGATGACAAAGATATATCCTCAACTTGCCACCCCAACATACTCAACAGTATGCACTTTGAGTTTCCCTTGGGAATACTTGTTTTACCATCCAGTAAGTTCTGACATTGAAGATGGCTCTACGGCATAGGGCTCTACATGATTAAGGTTACACTTGATTAATTACTGCTAATTGAATGCATTAAGGCTTTATCATACAAGTTGACATTCAAAACCTAATTATTTTCTAACAAGAGTATATGTATAACAACTTTAAAGGATATAAAACATTTGAGATATAAATCTTAATCACATTACCACATTCTATCATTCATTGCAAATTAATGGACCACACTTATCATCATACTATTACAAGATACCAATATCTTATCACAAGTTCTAAGGTTTTAACCCTTATTGGAACATGAAGAGGATTTCACCTCAATCATGGCTTCAAACATGCCCAAAGGTCATTAAGACCATCACATTATTCATAGTAAGGTTATCATCATCATTCTATGCCTTAAACAAGGCTCAAAATATCATTAGCACATATGTGTCCATAGATATTAACATGGCAAGTCACTATGATATTCAAATAGTTCTACATTGTGGTTTCAACACAAGAAGAGTGTAATTCATTATCACATTAATCATTCAAGAGGTCTGATTATAACCAATCAAAATCATATAATTACATCAAGGTTAGGTATAACAAGCTAAATCACATGGGAGTTACACATCCACTTATTATAGTGAGTAATCAAATATAACTATATAATGGCAAAGGTGAGACTACCACTTAATGGTATTGAACCATTGAAATATCATCACTAGGACCCACAAATAATACCATGTGATTTATTCTAATCCATTGGATGTTAAAGCACCCAATATTATTCATTGGATCAGGTTCATTGTTCAAGGTTATCAATTGAAGTATAGGTCTAACCATTAGATCAATTGAACCAAGGAACCATTGGTTCAAGGTTTAGTCAAATCTACAATTACATTCCTAATTCATCATATATGGTGATGACCTGATCCACCATTAATTGTGATCATTAGGTCACCATTGGTTTTTAGATCAGTAATACATTCAGTTAACACCATCAAATATTAAGCCAATATCATCATCGATTGATAACATCATTAGAATACTTAGTGGATGATAATTAAACTTCTAATTGAGTCAAAACCTGACCTAAGGGGGTGACCATAGGTTTTCACCATACATTTGACACCCATGATCACGAACATAAGTTGCCAAGATAGCAAAACCATTGGTTGTTGAATGGTATGTCCATCGGTTGTGTGATAGAGAAGGAAATAGCTTGTACACATGTTTACAAGTTCATATAGAACTGGAACAAAATAGGGAACACCACAAAAACTCGTAATTCTAAACAAGCATGGTTTCTCTATGCTTAAATCAACACATTAAGGCATAAACATGATCTAACAAGCTTCTAGTAAGCAATATAAGTGAAGAATGTTATATAACTCACCTCTATAGAGTAGGTCACATCCCAAACAGAAAGAATCTCGAGTAAATAGGGCAAGAAAACCTTGGATTCAGATCTGAACTTGGCCAAATAGGTACTTCTCTCCACAAAGAAGCAAAATCCTAGAAAAAGAAACAAGAAGGATAGATTTTTGAGTTGTAGAGCCACTTTCACCATGGAACAGCAGGGTTACGACCTGGAGGAAGGTCTAAGGAAGGAGAAGAGCAATAAAAACGAAGAAGGAAGGAAGAAACAACTTGCCTTGGTCGAATTCCCTAGAAGATGACCTTGGAAACCCTAGGTAGGGCTAGATGGAGCCCTAGGAGACCTTCTTCTCCAAAAAGGGTTGTCTTCTACCTTAGAGCAGTTGGTTCCATAGAAAAACAGAGTGTATTCGTTGCTCCAGGTTAGAGGAAAGAGAAAGAAAGTATAGTTTCATATTTGGACAAGGAAGAGGTAAATATAGCCCACGGATAAGGATAGAAGCAATCATAAGGTGTAAAAGTAGCTTCCCCATGTGTTTATGGCCTTAAACTATTAAGAATATACAAGAACACACACAAGAAGCTCCACCGCCATCCCTATTAACCTGATTAGATTTCCTTTGTCGAAATTCCCAGCCAATCACATAATTCATTAGTTGATAGCTACTAAAAGTAGCTCATCCGTGAAGGGGTAAACCCTAAAATATCCTTGATGAAAACACCTGCAAACCATGGCCCAAATAGGAGCCCCATGGCTCAAAAATATCAAGAATGATAATATAACATTTAAGGAACATAATGTATGTCACAAATTTCAAAGAAAACCCCTCAATTGGGTAAATTGTAGAAAAGTCCAAAATGTACAGAAAATTCCATAACTTGCTCAAACAATGTCCAAATTGGACCAAATTTGAAACTTAAGCTTGTATTATGATTTCAAAGCATAAAACAAGGTTATATTAGGGTTATAATCATTTAATTATGGTAATTAATCTTATTCAACTCATTAATCAAGTTCAGGGGCCTTACAATAATACAAAGTTCTATAATGCCTATGTCAAGCAAAGGAAACAGCATAATACAATCACTATGATGAAAAACTCCTCAAGTGATTGGGTTGGAGATGAAGGTGAAATTGAAAGAATGATATGTAACCACTTTATTAGCATGTTCATATAACTTTTTGCTGCAATGAGGAGACAATTAGGAAATTCATCAAAGAATTCAAACCTTTATCATCTACACAAATCCAAGACACTATGAAGGACCCCGACCTAGTTGAAATCTACAATGTGTTGAGCGACTCCAACCCACACAGAGCTACAGGTCCAAATGGCATTGATGGCTCATTCCTGATAGAAAATTGGCATACTAGGAGGCAACTAGAGGATACTCCCTACAACACAAACATAGTTCTAATTCTAAAGATATCCAAGCCAGAAACATGTGAGCGTTAGACCTATCTCACTGAACAATATTAGTCTAAAAGTCTCATCCAAATTAACCGTGGAACGACTGAAGAACTACCTTTTAGAGTGTATTTCCCCAGCAGAGAATGCTTTTGTCCCAGGTAGAAGAATCTTTGACAACATTGCAGTATCCCAAGAGATTAATCTACACTATGAGACAGAAGCATTCCAATAAAGTCATGGCAATCAAAATAGATATTTTAAAGGCATATGAAAAGATGTCATGGTCCTTTGTGTCAGACACCATGAGAAGAATCAACATCCCTGGATCAGTTCGAAGATACATACATAACTCAATGATAGGAGGTAACCCATCTATTATGTGGAAAGGTAGACCTACAAGCTCCTTTAAAGAAACAAGAGGTCTTAGGTAGGGGTACCCGTTATCACTGTATATTTTTGTGTTGTGTTTAGAGAGATTAATCTAGAAAATCAAAAGCTTAGTACAAGCAAAGAAATGGACACCGATCAAACTCTACAACAACGTTCCTTCAATTTCTCATCTTTGCTTTGACGATGATATATTTTTGTTTGCAAAGGATGATGTTTCCCATATGAAAACAATCTTGAAATTCCTTGAGGAATTTTGCAACGTTTTTGGGTAGGAAATATTAGTCAAAAGATTGTGTATACACTTTGTAAGAACTGTACCAGAGAAACAAGAAGGAAAATATGTAGGGTGAGTAGAGTGATGACCCCTAATAACATGGGAATATACTTGGGAGTCCCTTTGATTCATGGCAGAGTGAAAGTCCAGACATACGGTGATATTTCGAACAAAGTCACATCTGGCATATACTCTTGGTCTTCTAGATGCCTCAGCTTGGCTGGTAGAATTTGTCGTGCTAAATCCACACTTACAACCATCCCTAGTTATACAATGCAGATGGCTATCCTACCTCTTAAGGTGTGCAACACAGTTGATAGCAACATTAGAACCTTCATCTATGGAGGAAACCACAAGGCACACCCTCTAGCCCTTGTGACTTGGAACAAAATAACCTGTAGTAGAAAGCATGGTGGATTGGGTCTAAAGTCAATGCTGGAATGGAATCTGGCCATGATCGCCAAGCATGCCTTGGAACTAGGCACTGATAGGAAATCCTTATGGTGCATAGGGGTAAGATCGAGATATAACAACACTCTGAATGGAAGATGCCCCTACATCTCCAGGTTAGGAAGAGCAACACTTCACTGCAAGGACTTCATTAATGAGAATTCAATGATGATTCCACTGAGTGGCAGTAACATAAATGTGTGGACTAATAAATGATGGTGCCCAATCAAATGATCTTATAATGGATCACCAAACCCATACCCCCTGAACTACTCGACCTCAAAGTGGCTAGTTTGGTGAATTTGGAAAACAAGTGGGATGAGGCTATCCTCAAACTATGTCTTACATGTGATATAATCAACAAAATCATCAAGTCACCCAACCCCAACAACCTGGGTGAGAAGGACATTAGAGCCTAGTTTCATACGAAATTAGGTAATTTCTCCACAATGAATGCTTATCATTGTTTTAGGCCTGACATGGAACTTTGATGTTCATGACAATGGGATTTGATATGGAAATCAAATGTGGCAGCTTGTGTCAAAAGGTTCATGTGGCTTGTGGGCCACAATGCCATACTCACGAACGTCAGAATAACTGAAAGGCATATGTCGATTGACAAAACTTTTCCAAGATGTAGGGAGCATGATGAGTTTGTATTACACGCATTGTACAACTATAATGGTGGCTCTACTATTTGGATGAAATTGATAGGTAGTCAGAGCTGGAACAAATTCTTCTTCGTTGATGATCTGTTATGTTGGCTCAAATCCAATATGAGCACGAATAATTCACACAAACTCATGTTCATGCTGGGATGTTGGGAGATAGGGAAAGTGAGAAATCAGGAGGTATTTGAGAAGATAATGATATTGGTTGTTCACCAGGTCAACTCAATATATAAATAGGTGAGTCTAACACAGATGGTGGAACCACCTTCTACTGCAATGAACAATCCAAAGCCTATACATATTTGGACCAAACCATCAGAAGGTTATGTTAAAATTAACACATATGTTTCCTAAACTGAGAAGAAAGCAAGCATTGTCATTGTTGGACTAAATAGTGAGGGAGGTTGGATAGGAGGTATGTGCAAAATGGTTACTACAAATAGTGCACTAGATGCAGAACTGCATGTAATAGTACATGCAATGAGATGGGCAGAAGATCGAAATTTCACCCATTTAATGATAGAAATGAACTCATCACTGTCGAAATACGACATTGATAGCACACTCAATAGATTCCCTAAGTTAGCGAGATGGGCTTCTAAAGAAAAAAGAAGGTTGAAGATGAACTGGCAGTGTGTGCATGCCAAACGAGACGCAAATGAAGCATCACATAGATTGGTCAAACTCCACCACAAAAATCATAGTGGTGTTTATAACTATAATAGCCCGCTAAACAAGTTGATTGAAATAATTAACTCAGAATCTTGTAATGGTAGTATTACTACCAGGTTTCATTCCAATACTTTTTCTATTAATTGTAGAAAGTTTGTTGAGCTAGCTTGCACCAGGAGGGTGAGGTGAATTGTAAGCCTCCTGGCTTCACCAAAAAAAAAAAGAATGGCATAGAGACATGGTTATACATAAGAATCTTCATTAGGTGAATTTATAGAACATGGTATTACTTTTAGATACAAGGTAGTGAGGATAAGAGGTTCAAAGGTAAGAGTGGTGACAACACCCAAGAAAATTGGATTAAAATTTTGCCTTTTTCATACTTCTTATGCATTAGAATCTTCCTTTAAAGAGGACAAAATACATAGATGTGCAAAATTCTAGTCAAAATCAGCCATTTGGCTAAAAAAATTAGTGAAGTTTTTGCCAAGATAAAGTGAGGAAAGGGTAAGATAAAGCAATGTAAGAAAAATTTGAATACATTGAAATGTTTAGAATAAAAACATACCAAGCTTTTTGTTCAAACACCACCCCCTAGAACTTATCATCCACAATGTCCTTATGGTGTTAAAGAATGAGGTTGGTCTAGAAAAGGTGAGTTAGGGTTGGTCATTTAGTTGCACCCATTCTAAAGATAAGATCTTCATTGCGTATTGGCCTAGAAAATGGTAATAACAACCATCTTGGTAGTGTTCCACCTTCTTATCTAATGTGGTTGGCATGTGCATCCAAAATAAGGCACAGAAACTATAGTTGTTGAAGAGAGGTTCTAGTTTTGGGATCCTATGATAGAACCGCATCTTCTCAAACTTTAAACCTTCATCATGGAGGCCATGGTTGTACATTTGTATCAGTTCCACAATTTTTCTGGACACATGGACGACCTTTTGCTCCATGACGTTGTTGGCTATTTTGTGAATATGTTGTACATTTCATGCTAAACATGGAAACCGAAGTGTTGTAAAATATTGTTGTTTGTTTCACTTTATCAACCAATCATAGTGCTCAGTTGTAGGTACATATATCCACCGAGGGACATTGTATTGTAAGTGATCAATCAGGCATTGTATTTCACCTGATTTCTTCTTCAGGATGATGTACCCAACTATTTGGTGAAAGTCCATGTATACATCAAGGAGATCGTTAGATATAAGTAACTGACTAGCTATCATGACATTGACGGTCAGTAACCTTTGATTGTTAAGATGTCCAAAAGGTATAATAGCAATATCTGAATGTTCTCTTGTTCAAATATTATTACAAATTTTTACTCTCGTGGTTGCAATTCATTCAGGAGAAAGGTGACTTATTCAACTGATAGCCCATAACAGGCATTCTTGTCAAAGTTTCCAATAGTGAGAAGAATGATATTTGTCAGTTCTGGTTCATTATTTAGTAGATCTTTGGGTGTGCACCTGATTCTTCTCCATGAACCACCACCTCTTGGTTAGACATTGTTGGGACATCAGTATCTGATCTATGGGTCATTTCTTCTTTGTCAGACCCTAGGTTAGGTAGGAAAGGGGTTTCTTCTTCTCTAACATTTGTTGCTTCTCTTTGGCATCTCATCTGACACTAATTTGTTGAGGTGGAAAAACGATTGCAGTTGCATCTGGTTGAGGAGGCGTTGTAATGACATTTAAGTCTATTTTATTGGAGAATGGCGGTGTAGATGTAGGTATCATTGAAGTAGTGGGAGGGGCTATTGGATTTTCTATGCCTTCATTTAGAGTAAAGGTTTCTATTGTTTCCTTTAGTTTCTCTCTCCATGGGACTCTTTGAGGTAGGAGGATAAGCAAGTAGATCCTCCTCAAAATATTGTCCATGCGTATGTCATAGAAAAAGTATTTGTCATAGATTATTTCCATGACATACTTTCCTTTTAACGCATTGAAGTTTTTGTCAACTATCTGCTCGAGCTGGACTCCCATATTTGTGGCTTCTATCATCTATAATGCTATAAATGTATTGTCCCCCGAGTTTTTTTTCTTGGGGCCTCAACAGAGATCTCTTTCCAATTCAGATGATACCATACGTTGACTCCTTGTATTAACTTTTTAGATGAGTCAAGACTTCTTGAATCATTCTATGTTCTGGATTTTCAAAGATCATCCTCCCACTTGGTAGGGGCATTGCACTAAAGTTGTAAGTAATGACTCTTCTCGTGGAAAGATCAGTCAATGTTAGGAGCCATTGATTGAAAGCCTTGAATGGTAAAGGTATAAACTTTAAGGCTTTAATTTTGTCCAGAGTGTCTTGAAGCTCTTTGATTGTGGTTGCATTGCTTCTTTCTTTGTATAGTTGGGCTGCTAGGTTTGATGTTGCATTGAAAACTAGCCTAATTTTGTCTCTGTACATGTATTCTTCTATAATAGTCTCTCGCGCAAGACTTTGAAAAATGTTCTCTTATATTTGCTTTTTTTTGAAAAGTTGAATGATAGATCTTTCCTGTCAGAGTCTATTAATTTTTGTTGTATATTATGTCTTGTCCAGGTTTCTCATCATCCAAGATTTTAGCGAGGATATTAATGACACATAGTAGCATTCCTAACACAAAAGTCTTGTCCATATCTGCCATTTTACAAGGGAGCGGTGGTGGTGCTGTTGGACTTGAGCTATTTCTACAGTGAGAAATTATTGGTGGATTAGGAAACACTGGGTTGGCTTGTTTTGGAGGTGTGTCCTTGAACATGTGGTTCAAATTTCCCCCGTCATCTTCAGTTGCTTGTTGTTCTATCTCTACTTCAAAGGAAATGGGGAGTTCTCCCCCTATAATAGGTTCATCCAGCAGTAGTTCATTTATTAATGTATCATAATCTGTTGGTGGTGGTGGAGCCTTTTTGTCAAAAAGTGGATCCAGTCCACCCATAACATCTTTGGTAGTTTTGGTGCCTCCTCCCTTATTTCAGGTGGTTTCAGTGTGATTTCATTCTTGCCAATTGCTTCTATATCTTTGACGAGGATGGCATGTTGTGAGGATTATAAGACACCCTGATCTAGCAATGCTTTGGGTTACCCATCATGGTTCTTATTGGTGTAATGCCCTAGTGAGGCTGGGGAAGTGGCAAGATTGTCCTACTCAACAGACACTTCCCTACTTCCCTTATATTCCTCCTCTCTTAGTGAAATTGTGTGTTCTGTATTGGTTTCTCTTTCTGAAACTACACCCTAGACCTTTCATAGTATGGCTAGAAGCATGTCAGCCTTGAGATGGATATCAATATCGGTTGGCATGGCAGATGAGATTTTAGCACTAACAGTATGTTGTCTCTTTGGGGACTCCTCATTGCTCGTTGTAGGGGCCTCCTTCCTTTTTGATGTCTCTACTTGTAGTTGTAGGTTCTCCTGGCATAGATTGCCCCAGTCCTTTTGAAGAAGGGCAACTTCATTTTTCATTCTTGCTAGAGCCTACATAACCTACATTTGATTTGCAGCTAGCTGTTGCGTATCTTGTGGTAGGCTGTGTATGGGTTGAATGTCATCTGCTATTTTTTACCTATGAGGTTAATGCAGATATGCTTGGAGTTAAGTTAAAAATATTTAGAGTAGAGGTTGAGATGATCTCATAGAGGTCATTGATCTCTTTCCCTATCTTCATGAATTTGTTCACATTAGGTGCCTGATGTGGTTGTTTTTGTCTTCTCATGGAGCTCACTTCATGTCCTGCCTCATTTACTTATCCATATTTTTCCTATACCTTATGAGACACTTGTTGTGCTTCGGTTGGTTTGCTCATTTTATGGGTTTGCTTCTTCTAACATCCCTCTTTTAGATATGTTCAAGGATGTGTCAGCTTTGTTGTTGATTGTTGCCTCCTCAAGTTTGTTGTGGCAAGAGACAGTACTTACTTTTAGTAGAGATTCATTTTCCTATACTATAATGACTGCTTCTTCTATTTCCTTGTCTTGTACAATCATTATGGGCTCATCCCCTACCCCTTTAGTTGTCTCAGGGATGGTGATGACGGGTGGGCTCTCTAAAATTTATATTTCATCTACTTCTAGGTTTATTATATTGAATGTGGGGGGTTCCTTAGTCTTGGTTTTGGTCGTCATACTTTTGGGAAGGCATAATATTGCCCTCTTTCTTGTCTGTTGCTTTGAAGTGACATCCTTTGTTTGCTTTCCATGCTACTCAGCTGGCTCATGTATTCTTGTGGTTTGTATAGATTTCATCTTTACAATTTCCTCCTCCTTGAATATTAGTTTGTCACTATCATAGTTACTCAGTTTAAGGAGCAAAAAATAGTGTTTGGATCATCAGAATTAGTAGTAGTGCTTTTGCTTCTACCTTTTCAAGAGTTGGTGGTAGTTAGATATTTGGCATCAATAACTACATCGCCCTCTAACTCGAGGAAAAATCTTAGTTCACTGGGGTACCCCAGACAATGCGCAACATATGTAATCATGCCTCCCATGCATAGAACATGAGAGCCTTCTAGCCCAACTACCACTAGTATATTATTAGTTAATATGTTTCCAATGTTGACGGGCCTACCTTCCATGATACTCCATAGTATGTGGAGATCCCATTTGGTTACCCCATGTATCTGCTCTGAAGGTCAGGGTATTAGTGAAGAGCTTGTCCACGACTCTCATAAAGCCAGAGTGCATCATGACTACCTTGGACTATTTGGAACGGTACCGGCCTTCTATTGAAAACTTTTCTAATGTCTTATCCGAGAGGAATCCTTGTACATCCATGTCTCCCTATGGCTTCTTGGCTCTTTCTTCTTATTTTTAAGAGTATGTGAAGATTGAATTTAGTCACTTCTCTATCAATATGTAGTCCTCCTTGATAATGTGCACTTGTAGTTTGTAATGTCCCTTGCACTCCTTTGTTTCTTCTTTTATCATCGACAACTTCTTTAAAGGAGACATACGTTCCAAAGTAAGCTCATCATAAGAGGTATGCTTTTTGAAACTAATTACGATCTTTTCTAGATTTTATTTCACCCTTTGGTAGATTCCTAGTTTTTGTAGGGTCTCTAAATCACCAAACATGGTGACCTTAAAATTCTTCTTTGAAAACATTCTACCCCAGGTTTCACTGTGTTCATCATCTCTGGCTAGGACATAGTTTTTAGGTTGTTCATTATAAACTACATTTGTTGTTTATGGAGCAATGTTGGTGACCACCAATTGAGGTGGTACTGTTACTTATGTGGTAGTGCCCTCCTCAGATGTCTTGGGTAGTTTTTGAGGCCTCACCTAGTCAAGACTAGATGCACTCCTTTTTCTTGGTTTCTGAACTTCCAAGTAAGGCGTGTATTCATAAATCTTGGTCCATCCATGTGTGTTCTTCCTTACAAGCAGTTTCCTCATATATTAGCTCAGCTAGCCTCTTGAGCATGTTTGATATTAATTCTTCCTTGATTCTTTCATGGGTGGGATCCTCATGCACTTTTATATAGGACGTTTCTTCATCTTTTAGTCTTTCAATTCTCTCCATCTCTTCCTAAGTCATATATGCTTTGAGTTTTTGTGTCTTGGTAGACTGTTGAATTACTAGACTCATGTTTGAATTACTTGGCATTGTTGCTTTGTATATACTTATGTATCTCTTGCAAACTTAGTCTGATAGGCAAGACATAATAGGTCTTGTAAATTGATGGTTTACTAAGTCAAACAATTTTTGGTTTTCAAAGAGGAAACTGCAATATGATGGGTTACTTGGAAAGGTCTTGGTTCTAAGAGAGCTGATGGTTTTAGCTCAACTGTTAACAACTGATGGTTGTCTTAGGGTGGTCAATGACCGATGGCTGTGATAGGGGAGAAGTTTGCAATAATCGATGGTAGTGCAGGTTGACCAGAGATGAAACATAATGGTTTCACCTTAACCATGAAATTCGATGGCTTCTCCTTGAAGGTGAAAATGATAGAGAAGCAATGGAAACGGATGGTCACACTCGATAGTTTTTAGAAATGGTTGTCTACTAATGGTTTTGAGAGATCCATGAAGGTAACTGATGGTTTCCTCTTTAGCAAAGAAGTCAAACATATGTTGTGAAAGGGGCAAGTCGAGGAAGATGAAATTGTAGAGAGCTCACAAAATAGAAGTAAAAAGGAAAGATATAGGATTAATACCAATTATCGTTGATGATGTCAAGTCTTTTGTTTCATATTTTCTTCACTCCTTGTGTCGTCAGTGTTCCATTTAGAGACTACGGTGGCAAGCTTGAACGGTGTTTAGCAGTGATCCTTTGGGTATGTCCCATGATGATCATCGTTGGCTAGAGTGGTTCTCTCTTTAGGATGTTGTATGTTGATGGTCGGAGTTTTTGGATGACACTTTCTAATGGTTCTCTAAAGGGTGACCTTGTTGCCTTAGCTCTATGCCCTCGTGCAATTATGTTATACAAGGGTAGGATCCATTGGTTCCTTGAGACCTTTTATAGGATTCCAAGTGGTAGTGGTTCTGGGAAACCATCAAGTCTCGCCTTCCGATAGTGTGGTATTATGCGTGATTTGATGGTTCATTCTTATTACATCTGATGTTATTACTAGCCAGCCCTAAAAGACTCAATGGTTTGTAAGATCTGATGGTGCAATAGTGGAGATGCCTTAAATGATATCGGTCGATGTCCAAGATCTGATGGTTTTGTCTATGACAATCCGATGGTCTGTCAAAACCATCGATTTATGCTATTTGATGGTTGTGAGATCCGATAGCTTGTTGGAACCATCTGTTCATATGACTTGATAGTTGGACTAGATGTCCGTCTACTTAGTAATTCCCAATATCTGATGGTGGCTCAGACGCACGCATCTGATGGATCTATGAGCAGTTAGTACCTTTTGATGGTGAGCCTCATGAAAACTGATGGTTACGCAGTGTACTCCAAAATTTGATGGATTTTATCTTGGATCATCTGATGATGGACTATACAAATATGATCTGATGGTTTGTCTGGACTTGTCATTTGATGATATCCTTTTAAAGGATCGATGGTTTCTATATATGGTTCCTGCAATAGGAGTAGGAGTTAGGTTTATACTAATTTTGTTCTATGTACACTAGAAACTATGAAATAGAAATTTTTTTTGCCAAGACTAAAGATGAAATGCTGATTAGAAATTATGATGATCTAATTAATGAAAAAACATAAAGCAAACTAGAAGTTAAGAAAGTATGTTAAGGAATCCCTGGGTTGCCTCCCTAGAAGCTATAATTTATAGTCTTTAACTTGACTATCTCTTGGTCAATTGTTTTAGACTTCCTATGATGGTGCAGGCGGTGGTTCCTCTAACTGGAATTTTGCCCTTCTTGTGAAATCTTCATATTCATAGTACCTCTTTACTCTATGTCAACTTATTTTGAAAGACCCAGTCTTTTGGTTATAAATCTCCATCAATCCTAATGGGTATATCTTTGATGGCGTGAAGGATCCTAACCAACTTGACTTTCACTTCCCTAGAAAGAGTCTAACTCTTGAGTTAAAAAGGAGAACCTTATCCCCTTCAGACACATCTTTTCTCTTTAGGTGGGCATCATGCCACATTTTGGTCCTTTGTTTATATATTTTTATGTTTTTGTAAGCATGGATCCTAAGCTCCTCTATCTCTTATAGTTGCAACAACCTTTTCTTTCCTGCTAGTTTTGGATCCATGTTCAAGAATTTGATTGCCCAGAAAGCTTTGTGTTGTAGTTCAACTGGTAAGTGGCATGCTCTGCCATATATTATTATGTAGGGAGTGGTTCCTATAGGAGTTTTGTAGGCAGTATGATATGGCCATAGGGCATCATCCGGCTTCATGGACCAATCTTTTTTCATCCTTCCTACTATCTTATCCAATAATTGCTTAATATGCCTATTGGACACCTCTACTTGACCAGAGGTATGCGGGTGATAGGGTGTGGCAACTTTGTGCCTTATTCCATACTTCTTCAATAGTACTACAAACTATTTTTTGGTGAAATGGGATCCCCTGTCACTGATGATGGTGTGTGGCACTTTAAATCTAGGGAAGATAATTTTTCAAAGGTTATGATCACCAACTTAGCATCACAAGATGGGGTAGCTATTGCTTCTACCCATTTTGACACATAGTCCACCACCAATAGGATGTATTGGTTACCTCTAGAGGATGAGAAAGGCCCCATACAATATATCCGCCAAACATCAAAAATTTCTACCTTGATCCAATCTGACATGGGCATTTCATTTCTCCTTATAATGTTTCTTGTGAGCTGACACTTCTTACAAGTCTTTACAAGTGTGTGAGCACCCTTGAATAGAGATGGCCAATAGAAACCACACTGCATAATTTTGGTTGTGGTCTTGTCTCCATCTAAATGTCTCCTGTAAGGTGAAAAGTGACATTCTTTGAGAATTTGAGGCACTTCTTCTTCAAGAATGCATCTCTGGTATAGATTGTCAATGCAGATTTTGAACAAGAGTGGGTCATCCCACTAATAATTCTTCAAGTCTGAAAATAATTTTTTCTTCTCATTATACGTGATCTCAGGTGGCAGCTATCGGTAGGCCAAGTAGTTACATATGTCTACAAACCATGGTGCCTTGGGTTCCACAGCCTTGGCCTTCATTAGTGCCTCGTCAGGATAATTGTCATTAATTGGTCGACGGTTGTCATCGACTATGATGATTCTTGATACATGGCCATCAACTACATTCTATGTCCCCATCTTGTTGATTATTTCATGGTCAAACGCTTGAAGTAACAGGCCCAATGTAAGAGACTAGGTTTAGTGTCTTTCTTTTGCATCAAATAATTTATTGCACTGTGATCCGTGTATACTTTCACTTTTCCTACTAAATAGGATCTCAATTTTTTGAGTGAGAACACTATGTTACAACCCCAATTTTGGGGTTCCTTTGGTGAGAAATGTAATTTCTCATACTAAAGATATTGGAACGAATGATGATATAATTTGTGTTCAATAAATGAGTTTCATTGGAAATAGCCTTGTTGTTTGATTTGTGGGCTTTATTGGCTATTGGGCCCAATAACAAGGATATTCAATTAATTAATGAATAACTGAGAATTTGAGATAAGAAAGGTGTGGAAACCTCTAGAAGGCAAATCCAAAGAGGATTTCGTGCCTCTTAGATTCCTTGGGTTCCAAGGAGTCCAAAGTTGCAAATAAAAGGCAATAAGAAAAGAAAATATCAATTAAGTATTTCCTTGTTAATAAAGAAATTGAAAACATTGATGAAATGTGGAAAATATGTGAAAAGAGGTATAATTGGGTAATCCTTAGTGGAATTTCGTATCCCAAGGATTCCTTATGATAAAAGAAATACCAATGAGGAAAATAAAAGAGAAATAAAGAAGAATCCTAAAAAATAACTATTTTAGAAAAAGAAATAAACAAGATAATGAGAGATAAAGAAGAATAATGCATTTAGATGCATCTAGAAGGATAATGAGTATCCTTAATGAGGAATTTCGAAATCTTTGAGTTTCTTGGGGTCCAAGGAGCCCCAATAAAGTGGAAAAAAGAGAAAATACCAAAGATTGCAAAATAAGGGCATAATGTGATAAATTATTATTGAATTTTTAATATGGATAAAAGGAAGTATTTTCTATTAAAAGAAAACATGATTTCGTGATAAATAATTAAGAGGCAAGTAATAAGAAGATAAAGGAAGAGATTTTCGTAATCCTATTATCCCAAGAACAAGGAATATCAAAAGGATATGTAGGAGAGAGAATCTTTCTTCTCCTTGAAGGAATTGTTTTCCTACATGGAAAGGGATTCTTTGGTTCATGAATAGCCAACCTATGGCTTCGGTTCTCTTCCCTATAAAAGGGTAAGAGATCTGGTTCGAAGAGAAAGAGAACCCCACGTTTCTCTAATCTCTACCCCTTCTTCCTACCGTGCTAACCCTAAACCATGGGTGGTGAGTTCTTTGGAGCAACGGAGAGACGTGGAGTCGTTTTGAGGAAGACCTGATGAACCACGATGATCAGTGGGAGATCCGTGGACGTCTTGGAGCGTCAAACTTCACCAGAATGCCTGCGACACCCCTGCAGGACGGCTGCAACTAGGAAGTAGATCGCGAGGTTGCAGAGCCCACTTCCAGCGGTTGCGGCCAAACCCAGGGTAGCCCCACCTGTGAGGGGTCACAGCGAAGGTAGGGGACTTGTCCCCGAAGGCCGTCGAGGGCCCAGGTGCGAAGGAGAAGCCGCACAAGGTCGGCTAGGGCAGCGCAGCCGGTCTGCGCAAGGATGAAGATGACGAGGGATACATTGGACGGTTATACCCCCAGGGTATGAATCGCCGACCCGTTTAAGTGAAGGGTAGAAGCGACATTCAGTTCTATTTTAAAACGGGTCGCATGCCAAGGCTACGTGGCATATTTCGATTGGTTCAAGTAAGTATTTTTACAAAATTTGTATCTAATGAAACGTAGCTCGGATAGATGTGCATTATACATGAAACTTGCTCAGAAAATTGAGAGGAATCTAAATAAAATATAATTGGATCCTGATTCCTTATGAAATTCGAAAAGTATATAGAGATACTATCTTTAATAGTTTAATAAATGAATAACCCTAACCTTTGATGATTAATGAGTTAGAAAGGGTTAAATGAGTATATAAAGTTGATATTAGCCTGTTAATGATAAAAGGATCATTAAGATTAGAAAAATGATGAATTTGCATGTAAGTAGTTTAATTTTGAGTTTAATGTGCATGAATATACTTTAATGGGCCTTGAAACCCTAATGTTGACTAGTTCGACTATTAATGGCCTTAATTGATTAATTTCATGATTAAAGTAGGAATATGTTATTTAGAGCATTAAAGTCCCTAATTTGTGGATAAATAACCTTAATATAGAAATTAGGGTTTTTACATGAATACAAGGTAGAATTAATGACAAATCAAGTTCTTATGTGTTTTGGATCATAATGGACTATGAATTGATGATAAATGCGTATAATGACCTTGAAATAACTTAAAAGGATAAAGAAGGTAGTTTTGGTATCAAAGAGAAATAATCAACTTTAATTGGGCTTATGATGTTGAAATTAGGGTTTATGAACTAAGAGAGCATTTAATATGGTAAAAGCGTTATGGAGGCAAAAACCCTAATGTGGTCTAGAAAGCCTAAGTTGGAATCCAAGTCTAGCTTTAGAATGTTCTAGATAAACTATAACACTTGGAACGTATGCGTTAATTTCAGGATATTGTTGATTGCTTGTTGATTGATTCTTTATCCTTATTGCTTGGACAATCAAGTTGCTCTGGATCAGGTATGTGGTTAATTATGAATAACCCCCTTAGTTTCCCGATGATTTTTCAGATGGTTAATCGCATTGAATGCAAATTATCAGTTTGGATGTTCATACTTGCAAATTATAAAGTCACTATGATTATCACATTAATAATAGAAGTATGGATTCTCACACCTACATGACACCCTGATGGATGTTTCCAAAGGTCAGGCCCAGATGGGTAGACCAATGGACACCTTGAGTGGTGACCCCAGGCACCAAGAAGGTGGCATATGATATTGCATGACTAGTGGGCACCATGAGTGGTGACCCCCAGGCACCAAGCTCGGGATTGAGAAGGTGGCCATAAGTCATTGGCAAAGGACACCCTAAGGTGGGTATGCCAGGGTTAGGGCAAAAGCGGTGGAGAACGTCATACTGAAAAGTGTAAATTGGCTTGTTAATTAATTTGATTGTGATTATTAAATTGTTAGCCATATTTGCAAGTTTTTGGTTGTTCCTACATACCAGTATATTTCGATATACTGACCGACGTTTTGTTTGTCGGCGTTTTAGGAACAACAATTGAAAGAACAAACATAAAATGACACATTGTGAAAGTAAAACATAAAGTGCAAGGAGGGTTAGTTAGAGTGGATTCAAGCTTGGATAGATAGATTCCCAAGGTTTTCAAAGGTAAGTAAAGTTTTAATTTTATACCAAATTTCAGTTAGTTAGTAGAATTTCATAATTGTTATTGATTATTTGTCAAACCTTTGATCCTGTTAATTGGATAACGGCACCGACCTTTCAGTCTCCCTTAATTAGGGGTTACCGGGAGGCGGGATCGTTACAATTGGTATCAGAGCATAGGTTCCTCATTTAATCTTTAATAATTATTAAATTTTACAAATTCCATAGAACCGAGGGAGTTATTAGAGGATTATACGAAAGACAGAGGTGTCTAGAAAAGGATCACGACCGGGGATTGGCAATATTTTCCTCCGCACCGCTAGTCGGAATATGAGGACTCCCAGATCCGTGTGACTGCCTGGCCAAAGTCTTAGGGTATGAATCGAAATAAGATACCTTTAGGACCCCCTTATCTTGTTCGTCCCTTCTCAACTCAAATTCTATTAAGGACCTTAGGGATTAGGGTTTCCTCTCTCCTCCTCGCCCTCTTGAGGTATGGGTAAGGTTGATAAGGATTAAGGAATCCTCCACCAAATTAATAAAAAGCATGTAAATAAGATGTCATGGACATAAGATTAATAGAATAAGCGTAAAGGAATAGATACATGCTTAGGCCGTATGACACAAGTTGTTATTGCCCTCAGGAGAGACTTGAGGATAGACCTCCTTGGCAGGAGGATGTGTATAGAGAGTTAGTCTTGGAGGTAGAGATCTCCATTAAAAGGATGATGTTAACCCTAACCCTAAGTGAATGTTAGAGAGAGAGAGATGACATGATAAGTTAGATATCATGGTAGACCAGGTGTTTGGATAAACATGCCTTGGATGCCATATGAGCCATGAGAAGTCGATGACCGAGTACCTTTGGCAACCTAACCCTGGAGAGGGTCGTGCATGTTAGATGTGAAAGATAACTCCTCCATGGATGACGTTAGAGAAGAGTATATAGAAACCTTATGGGCTGTTGCAAGTAGGGTATAACTTGCACCCCGAGTACATCTGTAATGTGAACAGTAGATTGAAACCCTGACTAGAAGGGATCATGAGGGATGGCTTATGAGATAAGCATAAGGGGTTATGGATAACCTTGAGTAAACATAAGTTCGAGTATAGGCTTCACTCAGGTAGGGGCATGCTTATGAGATTGATCCTTCATAAAGACAGGACCTCTTATAGAGAGGTTGGTTGTAGGATTAGCTCTAGAAAGAGGGAGCAGACCTCGGCTAAGAAAGTTGGAAGGCTAAAACCCCAAAACTTGAGAAACAGTGGGAGTCGAGAATGATGCGACCTAAGTGGATGATAATGGTTGCCTCATACATGATCCCTGGAGATTGATGATGTCTGGGTTAGCTTGAGAGTAACCAAACCCCAAGAGAAAGGATGATGCTTCTGGTATAAGTGGTTACCTGCTGAGATGAGCAAGGAGGTTTAAGTATCCAGTTGTGAAGAATTATACCTAGTTGGTTGTTCTTGGAGAGTACTCAACTCGGAGGTGTTTCTCATATAAAAGGATCATGGAAGTACATGACATACCTTGGACATGCTTTATTCATGGTCAAGAGATTGAGCATGCAGTTGGACACCCAAAGGGGAACCTAGGGTTCCTAGGCCCAAGAGGGGAAGCAGTGTATCCAATGCTCATGGTGAGATTTGAGTCTCTATAGTTTCAAGCATGGTACTCTTAATGTGTAGAGGTAAAGGAAACCCCTTAAGGTAAGGGTATGTTTGATGAACCCCTCACGACTAAGTTGATCTGATGCTGAGGAAAGAGAACGAGTGTGACCTAGCATGGTTTAGTAAGTGGTCCACCTGTGCCTTAGTAGCTACTGGGTTAGGCATTCTCATGTGAATGTAAACCCTAAGGATGGTTGTGACCTTACTGTCACGGGTTGTAGTTTCCTCCCATCCTGGGAGAGGGACCCTTTGGTAGGGTGTGTACCAGTTCTGTTGGTTTTGAGGTGACCTAAAGAGGTTTCAGAGGATCTTGTGAAGCTAAGTGAAAAGTACGTGGTATGAGAATGAACCTACAAACCCATAGATAACCATCTCTATGTGCATGTGAATGTGTTACCATGAAGGTAACCGGTATGGGGCTCGACCAAGGTAGGCAAGTTGCCATGACCCTTATGAAAGGTTCAAGGTCAGCCCATGAATGCAAGAAGAGGGATGATGGATGTTTGGGCAAGGTTCTATGTTGGACATGTACAATAATAGAATCCTAAGTCTATCCTAGGGTCAGGTAGGGATAAGACCAATGGAAGAAGGAGTTGCCTAATTCCCTAGTTGCACACGACCATAGGGTCGGGAGGTAACAACTATCATTGTCCTAGGACCATGGGTTAGGAGATTGATCACCTTCATGAACTCATGGGACCCAAAGGGCAGATGAGTAGGGCACTCTCGGGATGCATAAGGGAAAGGGATGACCCCAAAAGTGTCGGCACCCTATAGACCTAGAGGAGATGACCAAGGATAGTGTGGTGACCCAAGTAGGTTCAAGACCAATTTTCCATGGAAGTAATCTTTGATATCGAGATGAATGTGATGTTGAGACATAGGTGGCACGTTTCAACCTAGATTTAAAGGTGTACTGGCAAGGTGGGATGTACCATCTCTACTCTTGGAACAGGAAGAACTCTGTATTTGGACTGCATCCAAATACTTATTTCCTTTTGTTATGGGAGTGAGAGATAGGACAATACGCATGCCTTACACCAAGGATAAAAGATGTTGCGAGTTGGAACGTTGCTACGAGGTATGATGGAAGAGATGATAACATACCCTTGTGAAGTGAATGGTACATGGATGGTTTACTAACACTAAGAGTATTAAGGAAATCATCTTGTAAGGATGTTTTATCATGAGCTATGTGGAAATTACAAGTTATGCAAAGTTGAGGTGAATCACCATGAGGATGAGCTCAGAGTTTCTTGATGAAGACCAACTTAGAGTTTGAGATGAGATGATAAGTATAATACATGGAGGTGTATATCGTCACATTACCTGACACCTAAGGAGGTGAAGTGGTAATGAATGCTCTGGTTGAGATATAGCTGCCTAATTTAGCTAGAGCTAGAAGAGGTTGAGGTTGTTAGACTAACCCTAAGTTTGGAAAGAAGGTGAGTTTTGGCTAACACACAGATATAATAAGATATGTGGAACAAGTTAATGGTTGTTTGGTTAGCCAATTTAGTCCTTGAGGTAGTGAAATGATGGTGATAAAACCTCAGATACACTTTTTTGGATAGGGAGGTAATAAAACCCTGATGAAAGTAGTTTAGGGTTTCTGAGGTATCGATCTCGAGGAATAATGACATATAGGAGATCATGGTTTTAAGATCATGATACACCTTGATACTACAAAGATAGTAAGTGATGGTAGCATTCTGGATGCTTAAAACAAAATTGCATGTAGCATGTGGCCATGCAAGTCAGGAGGTGAAGGACGAACACCAGTAACCTAGTGCTTGGACATAGAGTATACGAGTTCCCGAGAGGGAATGGGAATTCACCACTATGGATGTTGTGGTAAGTCTCCCCTTGAACAAGAAACAATATGGGTTATGGTAGATCGCCTTACCTAGATGACATGAGAAAGAAAGAGTATTGTCACAGGACAGATTCAGTTGAACTACTTAAGAAAGAAAGATGGTTCAACTACACCATGATATGAGTTCAAAAGTTCTTGGGTAAGACCAAGGTTCACTTCCATGAGGTCAAAGTGGATACATGAAGAACTCGATGATAGTACAATTTATCACCCCATAATAATGAGTAGTATGATCCAGACTAGAGGGTCTGATGAGAGAAAGTGTGCTTGTTCAGGGTGATACAAAGAGACAGTTCTTAAGATGTGATGTTAACCACCATAGCCTTTATCGGGATGCAAGAAGTCTTATAGAGAGGTTGTGTCGGTCACCACTTCATTAAGATGATGTTGGTGAAGGAGGCCTCACGAAGGTTAGAAAAGAACCATAGTGTGTGTAGATGAAGTTGCTTTGATCGTGCCATGGCCGAAAGAGAGCCCAGTGGTGACATGAGTCACGAGCTAATGCAAAGCAGACTGACATGCAGTTCACTGCGGGAGAATATGTGACGTGAAAATCCGACCCCTCTAAGCTACAGCTGAGAAAGCTGAGTCCCCGATATATGGGTCCATTTGAGATGGATTGGTGGAGATGGTTGTGTTTTGCCTACCCCTTAGGATAACATGATGAATAAAGTGTCCCATAAGTCCGATCTAGAGCACTATGTGAGGTACCCAAGCCATGTGTTGAGCCTTGAACCTTTTCAGCTTTTGAGAGGCTGAAATGTACTGAGTCACCTATGAGGGTACGATATACCAAGGTAAGAAAGAACTCAGATGGAAGAATATGAGATGATGAAGGTTCTTGGAAAGCACCATGGAAAGGGGTGAAGCCACATGGTAGCCCTGATGGACATAAGAAAGACTTATCATGTTTGTTTGCTTGCTTGATGGAATTTTGAGGACAAAATTTTTATAAGAGGGGAAGGATGTTACAACCCCATATTTGGGGTTCCTTTGGTGAGAAATGTAATTTCTCATATCAAAGATATTGGAACGAATGATGATATAATTTGTGTTGAATAAATGAGTTTCATTGAAAATAGCCTTGTTGTTTGATTTGTGGGCTTTATTGGCTATTGGGCCCAATAACAAGGATATTCAATTAATTAATGAATAACTGAGAATTTGAGATAAGAAAGGTGTGGAAACCTCTAGAAGGCAAATCCAAAGAGGATTTCGTGCCTCTTAGATTCCTTGGGTTCCAAGGAGTCCAAAGTTGCAAATAAAAGGCAATAAGAAAAGAAAATATCAATTAAGTATTTCCTTGTTAATAAAGAAATTGAAAACATTGATGAAATGTGGAAAATATGTGAAAAGAGGTATAATTGGGTAATCCTTAGTGGAATTTCGTATCCCAAGGATTCCTTATGATAAAAGAAATACCAATGAGGAAAATAAAAGAGAAATAAAGAGGAATCCTCAAAAATAACTATTTTAGAAAAAGAAATAAACAAGATAATGAGAGATAAAGAAGAATAATGCATTTAGATGCATCTAGAAGGATAATGAGTATCCTTAATGAGGAATTTCGAAATCTTTGAGTTTCTTGGGGTCCAAGGAGCCCCAATAAAGTGGAAAGAAAGAGAAAATACCAAAGATTGCAAAATAAGGGCATAATGTGATAAATTATTATTGAATTTTGTAATATGGATAAAAGGAAGTATTTTCTATTAAAAGAAAACATGATTTCGTGATAAATAATTAAGAGGCAAGTAATAAGAAGATAAAGGAAGAGATTTTCGTAATCCTATTATCCCAAGAACAAGGAATATCAAAAGGATATGTAGGAGAGAGAATCTTGCTTCTCCTTGAAGGAATTGTTTTCCTACATGGAAAGGGATTCTTTGGTTCATGAATAGCCAAACTATGGCTTCGGTTCTCTTCCCTATAAAAGGGTAAGAGATCTGGTTCGAAGAGAAAGAGAACCCCACGTTTCTCTAATCTCTACCCCTTCTTCCTACCGTGCTAACCCTAAACCATGGGTGGTGAGTTCTTTGGAGCAATGGAGAGATGTGGAGTCATTTTGAGGAAGACCTGATGAACCACGATGATCAGTGGGAGATCCGTGGACGTCTTGGAGCGTCAAACTTCACCAGAATGCCTACGACACCCTTGCAGCACGGCTGCAGCTAGGCAGTAGATTGTGAGGTTGTAGAGCCCACTTCCAGCGGTTGCGGCCAAACCCAGGGTAGCCCCACCTGCGAGGGGTCACGGCGAAGGTAGGGGACTTGTCCCCGAAGGCCGTCGAGGGACCAGGTGCGAAGGAGAAGACGCACAAGGTCGGCTAGGGCAGCGCAGCCGGTCTGCGCAAGGATGAAGATGATGAGGGATACATTGGACGGTTATACCCCCGGGGTATGAAGCGCCGACCCGTTTAAGTGAAGGGTAGAAGCGACATTCAGTTCTATTTTAAAACGGGTCGCATGCAAAGGCTACGTGGCATATTCCGATTGATTCAAGTAAGTATTTTTACAAAATTCGTATCTAATGAACCGTAGCTCGGATAGACGCACATTATACATGAAACTTGCAAAGAAAATCGAGAGGAATCTAAATAAAATATAATTGGAGCCTGATTCCTTATGCAATTCGAAAAGTATATAGAGATACTATCTTTAATAGTTTAATCAATGAAAAACCCTAACCTTTGATGATTAATGAGTTAGAAAGGGTTAAATGAGTATATAAAGTTGATATTAGCCTGTTAATGATAAAAAGGATCATTAAGATTGGAAAAGGATGAATTTTCATGTAATTAGTTTAATTTCGAGTTTAATGTGCATGAATATACTTTAATGGGCCTTGAAACCCTAATGTTGACTAGTTCGACTATTAATGGCCTTAATTGATTAATTTCATGATTAAAGTAGGAATATGTTATTTCGAGCATTAAAGTCCCTAATTTGTGGATAAATAACCTTAATATAGAAATTAGGGTTTTTACATGAATACAAGGTAGAATTAATGACAAATCAAGTTCTTATGTGTTTTGGATCATAATGGACTATGAATTGATGATAAATGAGTATAATGACCTTGAAATAACTTAAAAGGATAAAGAAGGTAGTTTTGGTATCAAAGAGAAATAATCGACTTTAATTGGGCTTATGATGTTGAAATTAGGGTTTATGAACTAAGAGAGCATTTAATATGGTAAAAGTGTTATGGAGGAAAAAACCCTAATAAAACCCTAATGTGATCTAGAAAGCCTAAGTTGGAATCCAAGTCTAGCTTTAGAATGTTCTGGATAAACTATAACACTTGGAACGTATGCGTTAATTTCAGGATATTGTTGATTGCTTGTTGATTGATTCTTTATCCTTATTGCTTGGACAATCAAGTTGCTCTGGATCACTTATGTGGTTAATTATGAATAACCGCCTTAGTTTCCCGATGATTTTTCGGATGGTTAATCGCATTGAATGCAAATTATCAGTTTGGATGTTCATACTTGCAAAATATAAAGTCACTATGATTATCACATTAATAATAGAAGTATGGATTCTCACACCTACATGACACCCTGATGGATGTTTCCAAAGGTCAGGCCCAGATGGGTAGACCAATGGACACCTTGAGTGGTGACCCCAGGCACCGAGAAGGTGGCCTATGATATTGCATGACTAGTGGGCACCATGAGTGGTGACCCCCAGGCACCAAGCTCGGGATTGAGAAGGTGGCCATAAGTCATTGGCAAAGGGCACCCTAAGGTGGTTATGCCAGGGTTAGGGCAAAAGTGGTGGAGAACGTCATACTAAAAAGTGTAAATTGGCTTGTTAATTAATTTGATTGTGATTATTAAATTGTTAGCCATATTTGCAAGTTTTTGGTTGTTCCTACATACCAGTATATTTCGATATACTGACTGACGTTTTGTTTGTCGGTGTTTTAGGAACAACAATTGAAAGAACAAACATAAAGTGACACATTGTGAAAGTAAAACATAAAGTGCAAGGAGGGTTAGTTAGAGTGGATTCAAGCTTGGATAGATAGATTCCCAAGGTTTTCAAAGGTAAGTAAAGTTTTAATTTTATACCAAATTTCAGTTAGTTAGTAGAATTTCATAATTGTTATTGATTATTTGTCGAACCTTTGATCATGTTAATTGGATAACGGCACCGACCTTTCGGTCTCCCTTAATTGGGGGTTACCGGGAGGTGGGGTCGTTACAATCTCTAGCATTTCTTTTTCCATGGTTGTATAGTTTACTTGCACCTTGTCGAGAGTCTTTATAGCATAGTAGATCATGTGATTCTTTTTATCTTTCTTCTATCGCAACATATCCCCAATCACAAAATCATTGGCATCACACATTATTTCTAATAGAAGACCCCAGTTTGAATCTTAGAGAATAGGTGTCGTGGTAAGGGCATTCCACATGGTTTCAAAAGCCTTGAGACAATCATCTGAGAAATTGAACATTTCATCCTTAATGAGCAGGTTCGACAGGGGTTTAACAATCTTGGATAAGTATTTTATAAACTCCAATAATATCATGCATGTCCTAGAAAACTATTATCCCTATTATAGACTTAGGGGTGGAAGTTTAGATATGGCTTCCACTTTACATACATCCAACTCTATTCCCTTCTCATAAACTTTTTGTCCCAACACTATTCCTTCTTGGACCATGAAATGACATTTTCCCCAATTTAGTACTAACAGCTTCATTTCACATTGCCCTAAAACTTTGGATAGGTTCTTTAGACAACTGTCAAAATCATCTCCATAGATAGAGAAGTCATCCATGAAGACTTCCATGATATCTTCTAGGATGTTAGAAAAAATAGAGATCATGCACCTCTGAAATGTTGTGGGGGCATTGCGTAGTCTGAATAGAATTCTACAGAAAGCATAGGTGTCATGGATATGAGTGAATGTTGTCTTCTCTAGATCATCAGGATGGATAGGTACTTGATAGAATCTTGACTATCCATCCAGAAAATAGAAGTATGAGTGATGAGATAACCGTTCTAGGACCTAATCTATGAATGGTAATGGAAAATGGTCCTTCTAAGTGGCAGCATTTAGCTTTCTATAATAGATGCACATTCGCCACCTAGTCAAAGTCTGCATGACCACTTTGTCTCCTTTCTCACCTTTTACAACTACCATCCCTCCTTTCTTTGACACTACATGTATTGGGATTACCTAGTTCTTGTTGTTGATTGAGTATATAATTTTTGTGTCTCACAACTTTATCACTCCCTTCTTAACCACCTCCCTAAGCATTTGATTCAGCTTTCTTTGTGGTTGATCTAGAGGTTTAGTTGTTTCCTCCAGATATATCCGATGCATGCACACAGACGGGAATAAGCCCTTGATGTCTTCTACTAAGTAACATATCACCTTGTGGAGCTTGAATTCATTTAACAAATCTCCTCCTGGTCTTCTATCAAGGTAGAGTTTATGATTGTTGGATTTCTTTTTTCATCGTTAAGAAACTTGTACTTTAAATCTTCAGGGATCTTCTTCTGCTCCGTCTTGGGCTTTGGTGCTTCTTTCTCTTTTGGAGTCTGTTAGGGATGCGTACTTTATTTTTTTTATGGTCTCTTCCTCTTCATCACTACATTCTTCCTCTGGTTGATTCAAATAATCCAAAATCTCAACAACTTCTGGATCATCTACACTTGGGTCATGATTGTTTAAATCTTTCATGAGTGGGTCTACCATTGCATTCTCTTCTTAGACTTCTTCACAAAATTGATAGTAGTTGTCAATAAAATAAGCCGTCTCAAAAAGAAATGGTCCCCTCATGGAGTCCTGAACATGAAAGTTGATATGTTCATTTCCAACTATGATAGTGATGATTCCTGATACCACATCTATCAACGCTCCCATGTTGGAGAGGCATGGTCTCCTAAAGATCATTGTGCATGTGGGGACTTATATTATATCGATCACAACAATATTGCATGGTATGAAGAATTATCCCACGTGAATTGGGGTGTCCTCTGCAATTCCTACTGGCTTTGTGAAGGTGTATCAGCTACTTGAATTCTCATTCTAGCTTTACCATATCAGTAAGTCCCAACCTCTGAGCTAGATTAAGGGGCATACGACTAATACTTTCTCCAAGGTTTGTAAGTTCTTGTCTCACTTCATTGTCTCCAACATTGAACTACATAGTGAATGCTCTTGGATCCTTCTGCTTTACGGGCATCTTTGCTTTTACAAAGGCACTAGATATTTTTGCTAGTCTCACTATTTCCACATGGTCCCCTCTCCTCTTTGTAATCAAGTCTTTGAAAAACTTGGCATATGTTGGCATATCCTCGATGGCATCAAGAAACATAATATCCATATATAGCTTCTTGACAACTTCTATAAATTTTTCATACATTCATTTCAAGTGAGCATTGATTATTTATAGGGGAAAGGAACTCTTGGTGAATATGGATCTCTATTTGCAAAGATCTCCTCAATGGGTTTAGATTTCTTCTCTTTTGCAATCTTCTTTCCCTTGCACTTCTCTTTGCCCTTATCCTTCTTGGTAAATACTTCCACTTTAGGTGTTTCCTCTATTTAAACTGGTTTGGGGTGTGATTAAGTGTTAGATTTTCCTTCTTGGATAGTCTTGTCTTTTGGATCTTATAAGATCATTCTGAAACAAAGAGTGGCCATTTTTTCACTCTTAGTGTTAGATGGTATCTTTCCCTATGGGTTCTTAATTATTTCTGATAGTTGTCCTAGTTGTTGATCAAACTACATCTGATGGGTGTGCATGTCAGCCATTTGAGTTGTCACAACCCCCAACTGAGTTTGCATCATGTTGAAGACACCACTGTTGGTGATGGAACTTTGGGTTAATTGTTCATTCATTGATGCTTGTCTCTTTGTGAACTCAAAAAGTTCATACATCGTATTAGGTTGGTTATTTCCTTTGTTTTGATTATGATCTTTACTTGCCTATTTGAATTTCTATTTTGATTCTGGCCTTGTCCTTGACCTTAATAGCTATTTCTATTTTGTTGGTAATTTGTGTTACAGGTGAACAAAGTTGGTCCTCCGCCTCTCACAAATTTGGGTGGTCCTTTAAATGAATTGTTTAATGATGAGCATTCTCAACAACATCTTTCTTTCCATAGGAGAAACCAGGGTGATCTGGTATTTTGACGTTAGCAAGAGAGACATTTTCAGTATCTTATTCATTGCTATCTTCCTCAAGATGAGTATAGATACAGTTGTCAACACTGTGACCCCCTTCTCCACTAGTAATGCATATCATGACCTTTTCAACCAATTTCTTTCCTTTACCCCTAGAGTCCTTCACTGTTGTGCATCCAAAGTGACCCTTTATAGATTCCAGTGCCTTAGACCCAACAGTTGTTCCTTAAGACATTGCTTTCTCTATTGAACCTCTTTTGTATTCTAAATCGGCTTGTAGATCAGCCATGTTATCAATTATTATCATGGTCTTTCTTAGATTCTTTCCTAAGAAGTCACTTCTTGTTGTTGCATTCAGCGAGGTTCTGTCTACTGATGTAGAACCATTGTAAAAGGTGATCACCAAAAATCCTTTCTCATAGTTGTGGTGAGGACAACCTCTCTGGTATTCTTGAAATCTTTCCCAGGCTTCATATAGTTCTCCCCATGCTTCTGCATGAACCCAATGATTTGATGCCTATTCCTGAAAGTCTTCTCAATAGTGTAGAATTTGGTTATGAAAGCGTCAGCCAAGGTGACTATCCATTGATGGTCTTATCAAGTAAAGCAAGGTATCATGACAATGATTTTTTCCTCAAAGAGAAGTTAAACCTCTTACAGTAGATCACCTCTTGTGACACCCTATACATATTGATGGTATCTCAACTATTTTTGAAGGTGTCTAGGTGGTGGTAAGGATTTTTGTCTCAGGGATTGCCTCCAAAAGTTTTGTTCTGGATCATGGTGATTACTGCGGGCTTCAGTTTGAAATTTGGAGCATTGAACCTTGGGATGATGACTGGGCACCTAGATTTGTTGGCCCGGGTAGCGGCCAATTCGCAGAGGGAAGGGCCTCCATCATAATCATTATTGTCTTGGTTATCATAGTTGTTCTTTATGTTGATGTTGTTTCTATCACAACTACCACCAAACCGATAGCTAAATCATCACTAATAATGTGGAATAACCATAAACAGTGGATTAACATAATTCATAAAAAAATAAAACAATTTTTGCAAAGAGATCCATTTCTTGGAAAACTCTTAATGAAAGAACCAAAACTTTATATACATCAGGGTTCACATTGTGCATACACTATACCTTCTCATCTCGAGGTTAATATATAAAAGTTTCTTTGTCAAAACATGTACTGAAGCAACATAAAACCTCGAGGCATACAAGCCAAAATCTAAGTTTGTTCATAAAACCATCATGCACTAAATCCAAGGACCTGAGAGTACAGAGACAACACATAGGACTTCTATCTACAAGACACGACAGACAGTTAACTCAACCTAAGCTATCACTGTTGTCCCTACTGTTGTTGTTCTCCCTCTACAATACAGTCTCAACCCCCCTCGTGCACATCCACCTAAAAAAATGTGGATCCCGCAGGGTGAGACAATTGTCCCAGGGAGAGATATAACTCTCCGCCAACAATGTTATTATCATAGGTAAACAATATAAAATTGAGCAGAGGTTATTTTATACTAATAAGTAAGGTTAATCACTGTGGATAAGAAGATTAAAATATTTCTCATCTTTTCAAAGCATTGTAACTGTCTAAGATAGAGCAGTAAATCATCTATTCACTTTATAAGGAATATGAAAGAACATGTATATCATTAGCCATCGTATTATGCCAACATCTCAATCTTATCCTGTGATAATATTATCATGGTATGATGACCATGAATCATTTTCATTTCTATCTATTGGCCTCAGCCAATTTGCTAACCACATATTGATTTTGTAAGAGTTCAACCAGATATTGGATTGTACCATTCCAGAGATCACATCCCGGTATTGGATTGTGCCATTCCAGAGATCACATCTAGGTATTAGATTGTGCCATTCCAGAGATCACAACCAGGTATTGGATTGTACCAAACTTGTGAGTTTAGCTAGGCATTAGACCATGCCAACCCTGTGAGATCATTTTGAGAGTATAGCCAGGCATTGGATTATACCAACCCTGTGAGATCATAGCCAGGTATTGGATTGTACCAATCCTATGAGTTCAGCCAGGCATTGGACTATGCCAACCCTATGAGATCATTTTGAGAGTATAGCCAGGCATTGGATTATACCAACCTTGTGAGATCACATCCAGGTATTGGATTGTACCAATCTTGTGAGTTCATCCAGCCATTGGACTATGCCAATCCCGTGAGATCATTTTGAGAGTACAACCAGGCATTGGATTATACCAACCCTGTGAGATCACAACCAGGTATTGGATTGTACCAATCCTATGAGTTTAGCCAGGCATTGGACTATGCCAACCCTATGAGATCATTTTGAGAGAGCCAACCCTATGAGATCATTTTGAGAGTATAGCCAGGCATTGGATTATACCAACCATGTGAGATCACAACCAGGTATTGGATTGTGCCAATGTTGTGAGTTCAGCCAGGCATTGAACTATGCCAACCCTGTGAGATCATTTTGAGAGTACAACCAGGCATTGGATTATACCAACCCTGTGAGATCACAGCCAGGTATTGTATTGTACCAATCCTGTGAGTTCATCCAGGCATTGGACTATGCCAATCCTGTGAGATCAAAGCCATATTTCTAAGGATACCATAAGAGTTGGAATACATTTATGTTTCCCTTTCACTTTCATCATGGGATATCAATCCCTTAAACTCATCATTAAACACCACATCACCTTTGCTAAGCATTATCCCTTAGTCAAACCATCATACACATTTACATCCTTTATGTGATACAAGTATTCCTCATATCTCTTTTTGGTATATTAAAAAAATACTATAGCCCTTATCTGGCTATAGCCATTTATTATTATTATTATTATTCTAAGGGTTTCCCAGTTCCTTGGTTGATTTTGAACATTATCATCTCTTACATTAATCTCTAGATCATGAGACTTTTATAAACATCTTGTTTCCTCTCACTAGGCAACAACTATTCACATGTCTCACAAGGCCATTACACATCTTGTCACCTCTCACTAGGCAACAAGTATTCACATGGTTCACAAGGCCATTACACATCTTGTCACTTCTCACTGGGTAACAACTGTTCAAATGGCTCACAAGGCCATTACACATCTTGTCACTTCTCACTAGGCAACAACTGTTCACATGGCTCACAAGGCCATTACACATCTTGTCACCTCTCACTAGGCAACAACTATTCACATGGCTCACAAGGCCATTACACATCTTGTCACCTCTCACTAGGAAACAACTGTTCACATGGCTCATAAGGCCATTACACATCTTGTCATCTCTCACTAGACAACAATTATTCACATGGCTCACAAGGTCGTTACACATCTTGTCACTTCTCACTAGGCAACAACTGTTCACATGGCTCACAAGGCCATTACACATCTTGTCACCTCTCATTAGGCAACAACTATTCACATGGCTCATAAGGCCATTACACATCTTGTCACCTCTCACTAGGCAACAACTGTTCACATGGCTCACAAGGCCATTACACATCTTGACACCTCTAACTAGGCAACAACTATTTGTAGGTCATAAGACCTAGGTAATTAGTTTTATATAAAACATCATAGCTCAGGCTTAGCTATGCTCATTATATCATGCTACCAACATGGTTTCAATATGAGTAGGGTTTCCCTTTATTAACCCATTATAGTTTCAAATCTTATTATTACCCTTCATTAGGGTTAAGGTTTTCCTTTAAATCGATTAGGGTTTTCAAGTACATTCATCAAGAATCACAACCCTAATTCAGACTCCACATATATTAGGAGTATGAATGTATACTCATTACATGAGTATTATACAAGTATAGGTTTCTCTTTCATCCTCACTAGGATATTGATTACATCATACTCCATTAGGTTCGCTCAATCCTTCTCTCAAGGTACATTGTCCCATATTTATCAAAATGCATTAGACCCTTCACGTCTTAAAGTATTATTTGACATGACATAGTACATGTATCACTTAATCAAGTGTATTGGATTGAGGTTCTTCCTCCATATCGGGTATTGAGGTGTAGGTATGCTTTCATATCAGGTATAAAAGTTTATCCTCATCACCATATCACGCATCCATATTGGATCACTTAACCTTAGGGGTGTTCATATCAAGTTTCACAACACCATGTTGAGTTTCAACATCATATCGGGTTAGAGGTGTATACTCAACACCATATCGGGTATAATGTGTATACTCAACACCATATCGGGTATAAGGTGTGTGCTTAGCTCCATATCGTGCACAAGGTTTCTGTGTGTGTCACTCATATTGTCCATGAGGTATAAATTCATCACCATATCATGCTAGTAGTTTTGTTCATATCATCATATCAGGTTATCATATTACCATCTAGGGTTTCAACACCATATCGAGTAAGAGGTGTATGTGTGTGCACCATATCGACCTTGAGATGTATGTGTGTGTCACCATATCGTGCACAATGTTTATGCTCATCACCATATCATTATAGAGGTGTTTAACCATCATTATCTAGGGTTTTCACATCATATCAGGTAAGAGGTGTATCCTTCAACACCATATCGAGTTAGAGGTGCTTTAACCCAATATCGGGTTGCACCATGATGATGTCATCATCATCAACCTCTAACTCTTGTTCTTACTGTTCTAATTCATGGAAAAATCGTCCTAGGCTACTACTAGATCTCAAGGGTTCATCAATTATGCAAGAATTTCGAATTGAAAGTAAATCATTTAACTAAGGTAAGATTGATGGTAAATAATAACATAATTGAGTTCAAGTTATATAACCCGCCTCAAGAGCAACTTCAAAGCTCCAAACTCCAAAGCTTAACGTTCCCAAGGTTGAAGGTGAGATTATAAAAGGTCTAAGACTTGCGATCCTCAACACTATGCCTGATACATCACCACTTTATGGCTGATATCCCTCACTTGGCCGATATCACTTCACTTGGCTGATATCACTTTGCAATGGGTGATACCACTTTTCTATGGCCGATACCAAGACCTTATGCACAATACTCCTTCACCTTTGCACAATACCAAGAGTCTATGCACGATATCTAAGAGCAAGGGGGTGATAGATTTTGAAAAGATCCACTTATGGATGAAAGGAAGGGTATATATACTTGAAGTTCATGAAAAAGTGTGTATATGAGGTGCCATCATTTTAAGCTACTAGTTTCCACGTGTACATGCATGGTTGACACATGTCCTTTCATGCAATAATATTTATCTTGACATGCAAAACACTTGAGGATAATCTAGAGATGATATTTCAGCCATCGATTATCTTGTTGGATAAGATATCTAAACTCAATCACCACTTTATTCACAACTCGATACCACTTTTCCAAGGAAGTTGTAAACCGATACACTTCACCTCCTTGAGGTTCTTAGCTCATCATGGACAAGTACATGAGTTCAAAAATAGATATGAGACTCCCTCTATGGCTCTATGGCCGATAGGCATTCTCATATGGCCTCTACAACTCGATACAAATTCAAATTAGGGTTTCACATTCAACACTTTCTTCATAAGAGTATCACACTCATAAATGATTCAAACATGATGCCTCCTTCTTTTTCTATCATATATATGATAATAGGAGGGAATAAGGACACTCTATAGGTGGTAATTTTCATATCAACCCTACATTTTGGGTAAATTACAATTCATACCAAAATTGGTGCACAAGGTACTAGCATTATTCAAACAAGTCTAAACTTGCTATTTAGGATTTCCACAAGCCACCACTTAGTATAATTCTCTTTCTTATAATGCTAAAACACTTAGGGCATGTTCAAATTGTGACATATTGCAATATAACCCCTCATCTTGGGTAAATTGCACTTTGGTCCAAAACAAAGGAACATTGCTCAAATGACATTCACTCAGGACCAAACTTGGAACATAAGTGTGTCACATGAGAAAAAAACACCTTAGAGGATTATATTAAATTTCTAAGAAACTTACTTAGCCAAAACAAATAGGGTTACCTCATAACCTAGGTTAGGGTCATTACAAGTTATAAACTGTTAACAAGGATTTCATCCCCGAAATCCCAGATGAAGGAAAACAATTGTCATTCTTGCATCATATCATCGAGTCTCCACATAACATCTTTATGTCATGGAGATACCATAGAAATTTGATCAACACAAAGTCGTTGCATTCAAAGTCATCATAGAATCTGTTATACATGACACATACTCAACTGTCTTTCCCATTAATAACTACAGTGTCAACTCTGTGTCAGGTAACACTTTTTCTTAGTCAGAGAAGCATTATACATACCTTGCATAACTCGATGTCAAATCTCATTACTTTGAATCCTTCTCAACTTACATGTAATAAGATCCTTGATCTTGGGAGTTTTTCCATGCCCCTCACTAGTTTAGCATTTCACCTCTAAGGAAAGACTAGAGTTTCATTCTATCATCCAAAGAAAAATTATCTCAAAGGTATCTCCAAATGTTATAAGTATAGGCTGCCCTAACATATCCATATAAGGATATTCTAAGAAGTCATCTTGTCTTGATAAACTTTTCCCAAAAGTATTCTATATATGTTCCTTCAAATAATACATCCTTATTGATGTTATGTTTATGCAGAGCATAAACCCCTAACATATGGTGTCCATATCATCGTATGTAACTGAATTAATCTCAAAGTTACCCTTTCTAGATAACCAAACATTAATCATCTTACTACGAGTCATGTTCTCAACATCTCATACCTTTAAAATTTCTTGGACATTAGACTTCCTTACCTTGGTATTAATTACATGTGTCAAAAACACATATTATCATTTCCTTACTCTGTTGTTATTAGCAAAACCAAACATATAATAGGACCTTTCTTTCATCTCAGAACATTACTTAACACACATACTTTGTCTTGGAACTAAAATCCAGGACTAGCTGATACTTTTCAAAGTATCCATCTAAATATTACTTCTTACTCATGCATATCAAGTGTCATAAGACTTACTTGATTGTCATGTTCCTGAAAGGAAAGATCACAAGGAAACATAATCCTTCTTATCACCCCATCATTATTTAGGGTTGTTTATTAAAGAAAAGAGATTATCACCTTCTTCGAGTATTGCATGAACTTTCAATTGTTCATGTGTCATTCAATCTTATTTCCTCTTCGGTTCCTTGCCATTAGAATAGGAAATATAAAGATGATTACATGTCATCATCCTTTAGCATTGTATTCATCATGATTACTAGATCTGGGTATTCAAACCCTTAGTTCATTACTAAACATTGTCAGCTCTCATCAGGTACCTGTTACCTCTAGGTCCTCATACCATGGTATACATTATACTAAACATCTTCTTTTGTTTAAAAGTTGATCTGTGATTTAACTCAGATTCCTTCATATATCAATTAGGATGTGGTAGAAATATATGTGACACATAATTCATTATGCTCTTTAGATTGTCTCAAAATGACTACTTGATCAGAGTAATAAGAAAGATGTTTATCTAAGGGTTCCATACTTACTTTGCCTTCAATAGATGAATACTTGACCAGGGTATTCAAGAACTGAATTTAGGTAGTATGCATTTGTTTTATATTTATGTTTCATCTCTTTAAGTTTTACTACTTAGTATCTCAAATTTTCACTAGGTGTTTCTTTTACATCTCTTCCATTTCAACCTGAAGAGAAAAATTTCAAAAACATATAAGAGAATATTGGACTGAATATAAATTCTCATCCTTCTTATCTCTTCCTCATGTCCTCATAGGACTAATTAAAGGAATCTCAACAACAACTACCTTCTTATTACTGTTAGACAAAATCAAGAGAAGACATATTAGAATGAAAAAGCTCTATCTGAATGTCACCCCTCGCGGTCATCTACCACTTTAGGTTGACTCAAACATAGAGTCTAGCTATTTTATGTTGTTGCTTTTGCCTTTTTACACTATTGGGCTGTAACTTTCGTAAGCACTGTCTAGTCTGCCTTGGTAGTTGGGTCATTTCCTCCCTTATTTTTGAATAAAAGGGTTTAGTATGCTCAACATGTCCATATCTATAACATGTCTTGTCCTTGTACCATAGTCTTATCAGTCTTATTACCAATGTAGAAGCTAAGTCAGGAGTTCTTACAGGTGGAAAGTTAGGACTTTTGCCTTTACTTAGTGACTACTACCCTGGTGCACTAGGCATTTATTGCATTGGTGGTACCCAAAACGTTGGTTTTCTAGAACAACTAGGCAAATGTCTCTAGAATTATAAAGACCTTTCCTTAATTCTGAACTTATTGCCCCTCCTTGGGCATTGCTAACACATATGTACTATCTATCTATACTTATGACAGAGTCTATTTTCTGGCCATATGTTAATCCTTCCCACATTTTCACTGTTCCAACATGACTACATCATTCAGAAGCCCTTTCAGAACCCAAAGTTTCTGTAATGAGGGCTGGTAACCTAGATTGTATTGCTAGTATCCTATATTCATCACTATCGTCCTAACCTGCCAGACAAGAGCATAAAAAGTAGGATTCTCTATCCTGATTGGGTCAATATGGGAATTCTCAAGCCCTCATTCTTCTCTTGCCTGATCCCTTGCACCTTCTCTTGGTGCGACAACATTTCTCTTAGCAACGTGTTCCTCATGTTCTCTAGTCACTTTTAAACTTCACCCTTTCTTCTGCATAAGTAGGAGTCACTATAGGGTATACTCGGAGGACACTAGAACAGACTCAACACCTTAGTCTTATGTCTCAGTAGACTCAACGAACCTTAAGCTCTGATACCAAACTTTGTCACAACCACCACCAAACTGATAGCTAAATCGTCACTAATAATACAGAATAACCATAAACAACGGATTAGCAAAAATCACTAAAAATTAAAACCATTTTTGCAAAGAGATCCATTTCTTGGAAAACTCTAAATGAAAGAACCAAAACTTTATATATATCAGGGTTCAAATTGTACATACATTGTACCTTCTCATCTAGAGATTAATATATAACAGTTGCTTTATCAAAACATGTACTGAATCAACATAAAATCTCGAGGCATACAAGCCAAAATCTCAGTTTGTTCATAAAACCATCATGCACTAAATCCAAGGATCTGAGAGTATAGAGACAACACATAGGAATTATATTTCTAAGATACGACATATAGTATACTCAACCAGAGCTATCACTTCTATCCCTACTGTTATTGTTCTCCCTCAACAATACAGCCTCAACCCATTTCGTGCACGTCCACCTAAAAAGTGTGGATCCCACGGGGTGAGACAATTGTCCCAGTGAGAGATATAACTCTCTGCCAACAATGTTATTATCATAGGTAAATAATATAAAACTGAGCAGAGGTTCTTTTATAGTAATAAACAAGGTTAATCACTATGGATAAGCAGATTAAAATATTTCTCATCTTTTCAAAGCATTGTAACTGTCTATAATTTTTTGAGGAAAGGTAATGTTATATATTAAAAAACACATCAAGCAAGCGAAACCTGCTTATGTGGAACACCTACAGAATGTTTGAAAAAAAAACTACAGCGGAAAGAAAAAGCTGAAAAGCAAATAAGCGTAAGAAAGCATTGTTCTGCTAACTTGGGGGAGGCACCCCTTAAACAAGCCCCTAGCGAAAAAAGTTTTGCATCCTAGAGATTTTCCTACTTTGAGCTGCCCTTGAATCATAATGATAAGTCACAGTTGTTGCTGTACTAAGCTAACTCCAGCCTCATCGTCCACCATAGCTTTAAGATCACAGAGAAAAGCGGCTTCTGATTCTCCTTCCTCTGATTCATCCAACCTCCCTTCTACTAATTTTCCTGCAGTTTAGTAAGGATGTGAAGATCGACATCTATTTGAATTATAACATTTCTTGCCAAATTTTTGTTGTTGTTGAAAGTTCTATTGTTCCTTTCTTTCCAAAGGTTCCAGCATATTGTAGTGAAAAGATCACTGCTTTTGAAATGCCTGTAATGTCTTAAAGGTGTTATTTGGATGGGGAAAGTGACTTCGTGGAGATCAGGAAGGAAATTTCTCATGAAATGTGAAAAGATTTTTCGAGAGAAAGAGCATATAAAGAAGATGTGGCTGACCGGGTCACTGTTATTTTCACAGAGGGCACATCTAAATGGGCCAATGAAACCCTTTTTAGTGATGTTTTCACCTGTAAGAAGTTTATTATGTAAAAGAAGCCATAAGAAGGTTTTGTATTTTTGTGGCCATTTTTGTATCCAAATATTTGATGATGAAGGGGAGATACCCCTGAAAGAGAGAAAATTGTAAGCAAGTTTAACTGAATACTCTTTCCCCCATTTCCAAGTGATGTTATTTGAGGTGTTGTTTTCCATAGAACTTGAGAGATGTCTGAATTCATTTTGACTTACCTGGGAAAGGATACATCTTTTAAAGGAGTTTGATCTGTTACCGGTGATTAGCGAAAGGGCTTTATCGATCATTAGGTTGAGGAGATTATTTGGGATAGACCATGATGGTTTGAGATTTAAAACAAAGCTGTTTTCATACCATGGATCAGACCAGAAGGAGATGATTTTGTGAGAATGAGGAGGTGTATTTAAGATTTGTGAAATCATTTGTATATTTTTATTGGTGAATTTCCAAAGTGGGGAGGCTATTTTCCGATGGATTTGGTGCCAAGGAGGTGAGTTTTGGTAATATTTGTTTTTTATGAGATTTGTCCAGATTTTCTTTTTGTTTTGGATAAGACAGTCAATGATTTTGGTAATGAGGCAGAGCGAGTGCGTTTCAATATTTATTATTCCCCAGCCTCCTTGATCAAGAGGAGCAGAGATCATTTTCCAATTAACTAGATGGTAATGTTTCCCAGGTTTTTCTAGTTTTTGGAAATTGTTCCAAAGGAAATTTCTTCAGATTTTATCTAGAATGGATTTAGTTTTAGAGGGTAAGGGGATGCAGCTCAAGAAGTGGGTTGTTATGGGTGTGATGACACTATTAAGCAAGGTGAGCCTTCCCGAGAGGTTAAGGAAGTTGTTTGCCCAGCTGGAGAGTTTAGAGTTTATTTTTGAAATTATGGGGTTCCAAATAGCATTTGTGATGTTATAAGGAGTGATGGGGAGTCCTAGGTATTTGATTGGGAATTCTTCAGTTTTGCATTTTAGGAAGTCCTTGAGGTTCTCCAAAGAAGATTGCTGAATGTTAACCCCAAAGATGGAGGATTTTTGTATATTTATTTTTAGCCCAGAGATATAGGAGAAGATACCTATGATCCTAAAAATATTCTGAACAGAGGATTTTTCTGGAAAGGAGAAGATGATGGTGTCATCTGCGAATTGAATAATGTTCTCCTTGCAGAATCAGGAGCCGAGAAGAGCCCATTTTGATTTCCCATTTGAATCATGCGAGAGAGAATAGTAGTTAAAATGATGAAGAGGTAAGGAGAGAGAGGGTCCCCTTGTCTAAGTCCATTTGAATTATGGAAATAGCCAAAAGGAACACCATTGATGATGGTGGAGAAATGATTTGTAGAAATACAAGCTTGGATCCAAGAGATCCATTTGTCAGGAAAATCAAATCCCTTGAGAGTCTGCAACAGGCATTGCCAGTTAACAAAGTCAAAAGCTTTTTCGAAGTCCAGTTTGATGGCTAGGAGTGGGATTTTTTTTTTGTGGCAGAGGTGGATCGTTTCGTTGACCATTAAAAAGGCATATTGTATGCTTCAGTTCTTTAGAAAGGCGAATTGGTTAAGAGGAATGATGTCATCCATGAGAGGTTTGATCATGTTAGCTAATGTTTTTGCGATGATTTTGTAAGAGGTGTTTATGAGGCTGATAGGTCTGAAGTGAGAGATAAATTCAGGCTGACTATTTTTTTTATCAGAGTGATGAAGGTTTTATTGATGTATTTGATGATGTTTTGTGGGTTAGAACTGGCATGGAAAGCGGAAAGAAAAGCAAGAAAGTCATGTTTGTAATGGTTCCAGTTAGCCAAATAGAATTCCGCGTTTAGACCATCAGGTCCAGGGGATTTATTTTTGCCAAGGTCAGAGATAGAAACTTGTAATTCATCAAGTGTGAAAGATTTGATGAGATCTTGAGGGTTTTTTATTTTGTTTTGACAGATTGTATTCCATTGAAGGTTATTTAGACAAGATGGGTTGTGGTTATTATTGAAGATTTTTTTGAAATGGTTTTTTATATGTGTTATGATGGATTGTTTATGAGAAGTGAGTCTTCCGTTTATCATAAGATGAGTTATGGCATTATTTCTAAATTTTTGGTTACATATTTTATGGAAGTATTTTGTATTTTTGTCACCTTCTTGAGCCCAAGTGATCTTAGCCCGTTGTCTCCATCTTGTATCAATTCTGCTATTTATGTGATCAAGGTCAGCTTTTATTGAAAGGACCAAAGCAGGATCAGTTGATGGGTCTTTTTCAACAAAGAGAAGCTGGTCTTCGAGATTTTTTTGAATTTCAGATAAGGTCGAGGGATTTTGAACCTTCCATTTTTTATGTGATTTTTGATGTGTTTAGTGTTGTTTAAGATGTGAAGACCCACGTTTGTTGTTTGAGGGTTAGCAAGCGTCCAGGCTTCAAGACAAGATCTGGAGAAATTTTCCATGGAGAGCCAGTTGTTTTCGAATTTGAAGGGGCGAGATCCCCAAGAGCAAGAAGCAGTTTCGAGAATTAAGGGAAAGTGGTCAGAAATAGTTCTATGGGAGATATAGACAGAAGAGAGAGGATGCTTGTCTTCCCAAAGGTTTGAACAAATGAAATGATCAAGTCGAGCAAACGACTGGTTTCTTGACCACGTATATAAGGCATTTGAGGGAACAAGGTCAATAAGAGAATGGTTTGTTAGCATCTGGCTGAACTTTTTATCTGCAATAGACAACGAAGATGAGGAAGGATTTGAGTTGTGCCTATCTGAGATTTGGGTGATAAGATTAAAATCGCCACCAAGGACCCAGGGAGACAGATGATAATTTGTGAAGAGGTAATTTAACTCCTCTAGGAATAGGGATTTATCGTAACCTGGTTCCCCATAGATACCAGAGAAAGACCAAAGATAATCATCAGCAAGATTTTTAAAGTCAATAGTTATGGAAAAGTTTAGAATAGAGGAGTTTTGCAAGATTAGAGCCTGGTTGTTAAAACCCACAATGATACCACCTTTGAAGCCCTTAGGGGGTAGCTGAATCCAGTCTGTGATTCTGTTACCACCTATAGTTTTGAGGGCGAAAGGGGAGAGAAAGGTTTTTGTTTCTTGGATGGAAATTAGATCAATATTATTTTTATAAATGTGAGATCGTATTTTTTTCTTCTTTGTAAATTAGAAGCACCACAGATATTCCAAGATGAGATTTTCATGACGAAGGAAAAGACTAAAGCAAAAACAGAAAGACACAGATACAGTGCTAGCATGTTAACACCTTCTCTTCGACCAACCCATGAAGGATTCGAGGTTGTTAAGAACATTTTGTGCGTCATCATCCTTTTCAAAGTGAAAGCCTATATTATTTGCAAAGGATGCGAAACTATTTGTGTTTGACCAAGAAGCTATATCTTCTATAGTATCAAATTTTTTATTTGCTTTTTTTTTTATAAGATAGAGATGTAGAAAAAGTTGACTCAGAGGAAACATAACTGAAAGGGCAAGGAGGGGTGTTACCTTTCTTTGGCCTGTTTATGATTCTGGATCCTTTGGTGTCGAATTGATGTGGCTGTAGGATCTTTTGAAGGTAGCTTGAGTTGGGCTTCTGCAGTGGGCTCTCCTGTTCCAAACTCTGTAGAGAGTTTTCATTTTTTTGCTGAGTTGAGTCTTGAAACACTACTGTTTGATTGTTTTTGTTTGGTGAAATCCAACTTTCCTTTGTAGAAGAAGGTGATGGGAAAGTGTTACTACTCAGTTTGACATTGATAGTAGGGAGAGGGGGCTCTGGAGATCTGGTTCTTTTTTTATTTGGGAGGTGATAGGAGTTTTCTGCATGGTTTGAGGTTTTCCTAGTCCAGACGTGGTTTCTGACAGATGGAGCTCTAGAATGCGAGATAGGGTTTTTTCCTTTGCTTGGGCTGAACCAGGATGGTGGATGAGAGGTAAGATCAGAAAAAGCAATACTGTTTATAGTGGGGTGTTCAGCTGCAAGCTTGAGATGATAGATGGATTCACCAATTCTAATGTTGATGGATGGTGGAAGGGAGATGGAAGCTTTGACAGAGAAGAGGCAATATGCTTTGATGTATTGGGAGGGATGGAGCATTTCTGGGCTAATGAATTGGAGCGTAGCCCCGATACAATGAGTAATGCCTCTAAAAATCTCAATCTCCCATAGATGGGGAGGAAGATTTGAAATGGCTACCCAGTCTGAGCCACCTGCTGAGGCAGGGAAAGAACCGGAGTCAGCTGACCATTTAGATAGTCTCGCCATGATAAAGCTTGAACCACAAGGAATGGTGAGCACTTGGTTGAAGATATGATTTATCTTCGATCCTTCAGGAGCAGTGTAAATAAGCTGGGAGGGCGAGAAGATTTTGGGTTTGAGGATGGTATGGCCAGGAAGAAGAAGAGCCAAATCTCTAGTGATGTCGAGAACGTTGATAGGGTTGTTGTCCAAGTTATTTTCTATTGAAACTAGGATGCTTCTGAGGGAGAAGACTTTGAGTAAGCGCATAGAGTTGGCAGGGAGATCCATGGCAATAGCGTATTCTAGGTGATCAGGTACCTTCATGGATGGTAGGGAGGGAGGGTGGTTTTGGCAGATGGGGTCTTTGAAGGAGGGTTTTTTTGTTGTGTGCAGAGCTTGGCAGGGTTTCTAGGCGAGTGAAAGGGTTTTGAAATAGGAGGTATCCTTGAGTTTGAGTTTGAGCGACAAGGGTTGGTTTCTTCTGCATGTTCGGGCGGGAGATTTGCGAGACATGCAGAAGGATTTTTTGAAAGGTAATGATGATGGGTGGGTGCAACGTTTGGCCAGGAGGCAGGAGAAATCCTTTTTGAGACAGCAGAACTACTTTGGAAAGGAGGGATTTGAGTCGAACGAGAGTGCATGTAGGAGTGGTGGAGTTTTGGCTAGTATATTTTCCTATTTGGGTGAGGACGCACCATACAGAACCTTTTTATGTGCCCTAGGTGACCATAGCCGAAGAAAGTGCGTCGAGAGTAACATCTGGAAGTAGAGTGGTTGTTTCTAAGGCAGAGGGAGCAGAAAAGGGCTCGAAAAGGTTTTTTTGGGGGGACCGCAGTCTAGATTTGGGCGGTGTGGTTTTTTTCTAGGGTGTTGTTTATGAGATGGGAAGATTTTGCATGGCCCAGGACGGGAAAAGAGAGGTTTAGGAGAATATTGTCCTTAGGGATGATGTCCCCTAGCAGGGGATAAATGGGAAGGAGGGTTTTGTATAAGGACGATAGTTTTGGATTGTAATATTTTTCTTTAATGGATGGAGAAGGAAAAAGATTATACCTTTCAGTGATGGAACTGTGTTGTTGAACCGGGGGAGATGTGACATCATCGTCTTCATCCTCTTACCCTGAAGAGATGGAGATGGGCCAGGATTTTGCACCCATAGGAGGTTGATGTTCAGCTCTGACAAAGAGTTGGTCCGCTGAGTTGGAGGATGATGAACTATCTTGACCATGTCTTTTGTAGAGGTAGGCAAGAGCTGGGGGAGTTTCGTGGAAGAAATCTCAAACCCACACACAGAAGGTGTGATCTTCGTAAGGTTGAAGGAACATTGACCACTCAGGTTTAAGATTCAGTTCCTTGCGCATCTCGCTCCATCCTTCCGAGATGAGGAGGAAGGGGGCTTTTTTACCCCAGGTTGTTTCCGAGGGGGTAGACCATGAAATCTTGACCTGGAAAGAGCGATGCCCGATGTTAATTATACCGATGCCAGGAGAAACGTCATATTTGTGGTAGATCCAGGCTCTTGGCAGCGGGATGGTTGTTGAGAAAGAAGGGTCGGAGAGATGGATTTTGATGAAGGGAAAGTGCGAGTTCATGTTGTTTGGGGATGTTGGGGTTTTTGTGATGTTGCTGGACACCAAGGGTTTATGCTTCTGCAAGGCACGAAGGAAAGTAGAGATCTTGCCTGATTTGTGCATGCACGATGCTTTTATGCATGAGGCGAGGGTGAGGACACCTCCTGTTCTCATATTGTAATCCGATCATTTGGTGGAGCTTTTATTGCAGAATACTGGGACAAAGTAATGCTGATGTGATTCTGGTAAACAACAAAATCTAGGGAAGGGTTTGTAGCCGACAGAGAGAATGGAAAGGGGTAATCAATGAGATGTTTTCTGCAAGCTTCTAAGGCCGTTTGAGAAACACGAGGTGAGGTGTAATAGATGCAGATAATCTCAAAATTTATTGCACACAGGTTTTGAAGGGGTCAGAAGATGGAAAGGGGTTTCACCGCAAAGAGTATTGAGGCGGTCGGGGGAGATGGAACTTGATCGGCAAAGCCTGGGAGCTTAAGACCGATAAGAGCTGAGACGTTGATGCTGCTTAATTCAGATGTTGCATGTTCAATTTTTTAACAAATGCTGGAGCCGATTAAGGAGATGATACCATCAGCCTGCAAAGAGAAGAAGAATAGGGGGAATTTTTACCTGGGAAATGATATTCTTTAGACCCTGGAGAGGGAGAAGCTGATTCCCGAAGAGGGGAAGATGGTGCCGTTGTCGCGTGGGTGAAGGAGACAGCGGGACCTCGTCGGGAGAGAAGGGTGAAAACTGTGTAACCTGATTTGGTAGGAGCAGATACCCGAGCAAGCAGAGGAAGGGCAAATCTTGTCGCTAAGAAGATGGAGCAAGCGGCGGGTGGAGCTCGTCGGGGAGGGCGCAACCGACCTAGGATGACAACGAACTTGATGGAGAAATCTAGAGAGAAGTTGGAGCTTTCTCCCTCTAACTTACCGTTGTCCAGTGCATGCCCACATATATGGATTAACTGGAAGATGGGGGCTGGCTCCGCTGGAGGACAGCATCGCGCCAATTTGAGAAGGTAACTATCTATAATAGAGCAGTAAATCATCTATTCACTTTATAAGGAATATGAAAGAACTTGTATATCATTTACCCATCATATTATTCCAATGTCTCAAGCTTATCCAGTGATAATATTATTATGGTATAATGACCATGAATCATTCTCATTTCTATCTGCTGGCCTCAGCCAATTTTCTAACCAGGTATTGATTTTATAAGAGTTTAGCAAGATATTGGATTGTACCATTCCAAAGATCACAGCCAGGTATTGGATTGTGCCATTCCAGAGATCACAGCCAGGTATTAGATTGTACCATTCTAGAGATCACAACCAGGTACAGGATTGTACCAATCATGTGAGTTCAGCCAGGCATTGGACTATGCCAACCCTGTGAGATCATTTTGAGAGTACATCCATGCATTGGATTATACCAACCCTGTGAGATCACAACCAGCTATTGGATTGTACCAATCCTATGAGTTCAGCCAGGCATTGGACTATGCCAACCCTGTGAGATCATTTTGAGAGTACAGCCAAGCATTGGATTATACCAACCATGTGTGATCACAACCAGGTATTGGATTGTACCAATCCTGTGAGTTCAGCCAGGCATTGGACTATGCCAACCATGTGAGATCATTTTGAGAGTACAACCACGCATTGGATTATACCAACCGTTTGAGATCACAACCATGTATTGGATTGTACCAATCTTGTGAGTTTAGCCAGGCATTGGACTATGCCAACCCTGTGAGATCATTTTGAGAGTACAGCCAGGCATAGGATTATACCAACCCTGTGAGATCACATCCAGGTATTGTATTGTACCAATCTTGTGAGTTCATCCAGACATTGTACTATGCCAACCCTGTGAGATCATTTTGAGAGTATAGCCAGGAATTGGATCATACCAACCCTATGAGATCACAGCCAGATATTGGATTGTACCAATCCTATGAGTTTAGCCAGGCATTGGACTATGCCAACCCTATGAGATCATGGCCATATTGCTAAGGATTCCATAAGAGTTGGAATACCTTTATGTTTCCCTTTCACTTTCATCATGGGATATCAATACCTTAAACTCATCATTAAACACTACATCACCTTTGCCAAGCATTATCCCTTGGGCAAACGATCATACACATTCACATCCTTTATGTGATACAAGTATTCCACATATCTCTTTTTGCTATATTAAAAAAATACTATAGCCCTTATCTGGATATAACCATTTATCATTATTATTATGTTAAGGGTTTCCAAGTCCCTTGGTTGATTTTGAACATTATCATCTCTTACATTAATATCTAGATCATGAGACTTTTATAAACATCTTGTTTCCTCTCACTAGGCAACAACTATTCACATGGCTCACAAGGCCATTACACATCTTGTCACTTCTCACTAGGAAACAACTATTCACATGGTTCACAAGCCATTACACATCGTTTCACGTCTCACTAGGCAACAACTATTCACATGGCTCACAAGGCCATTACACAATCACTTCACATTAGGCAACAACTGTTCACATGGCTCACAAGGCCATTACACATCTTGTAACCTCTCACTAGGCCACAACTATTCACATGGCTCACAAGGCCATTACACATCTTGTCACCTCTCACTAGGCAACAACTATTCACATGGCTCACAAGGCCATTACACATCTTGTCACTTCTCACTAGGCAACAATTGTTCCCATGGCTCACAAGGTCATTACACATCTTGTCACCTCTCACTCGGAAACAACTATTCACATGGCTCACAAGGCCATTACACATCTTGTCACCTCTCATTAGGAAACACCTGTTCACATGGCTCACAAGGCCATTACACATCTTGTCACCTCTCACTAGGCAACAACTATTTCTAGGTCATAAGACCTAGGTAATCGGTTTTATATAAAACATCATAGCTCACGCTTAGCTATGCTCATTATATCATGCTGCCAGCATGGTTTCAATATGAGTAGGGTTTCCCTTTATTAACCCATTGTAGTTTCAAATATCATTATTACCCTTCCTTAGGGTTAAGGTTTCCCTTTAAATCGATTAGGGTTTTCAAGTATACTCATTACATGAGTATTATACAAGTATATGTTTCTCTTTCATCCTCACTAGGATATTATCATCTCTTACATTAATATCTAGATCATGAGACTTTTATAAACATCTTGTTTCCTCTCACTAGGCAACAACTATTCACATGGCTCACAAGGCCATTACACATCTTGTCACTTCTCACTAGGCAACAACTATTCACATGGTTCACAAGCCATTACACATCTTTTCACGTCTCACTAGGCAACAACTGTTCACATGGCTCACAAGGCCATTACACAATCACTTCACATTAGTCAACAACTATTCACATGGCTCACAAGGCCATTACACATCTTGTCACCTCTCACTAGGCCACAATTATTCACATGGCTCATAAGGCCATTACACATCTTGTCACCTCTCACTAGGCAACAACTGTTCACATGGCTCACAAGACCATTACACATCTTGTCACCTCCCACTAGGCAACAACTATTCACATGGCTCACAAGGCCATTACACATCTTGTCACTTCTCACTAGGCAACAACTGTTCCCATGGCTCACAAGGTCATTACACATCTTGTCACCTCTCACTAGGAAACAACTATTCACATGGCTCACAAGGCCATTACACATCTTGTCACCTCTCATTAGGCAACAATTGTTCACATGGCTCACAAGGCCATTACACATCTTGTCACCTCTCACTAGGAAACAACCATTTCTAGGTCATAAGACCTAGGTAATCAGTTTTATATAAAACATCATAGCTCATGCTTAGCTATGCTCATTATATCATGCTACCAACATGGTTTCAATATGAGTAGGCTTTCCCTTTATTAACCCATTTTAGTTTCAAATCTTATTATTACCCTTCCTTAGGGTTAAGGTTTCCCTTTAAATCGATTAGGGTTTTCAAGTATACTCATTACATGAGTATTATACAAGTATATGTTTCTCTTTCATCCTCACTAGGATATTGATCAAATTATACTCCATTAGGTTGGCTAAATCCTTCTCTCAAGGTACATTGGCCCATATTTATCAAAATGCATTAGACCCTTCACGTCTTAAAGTATTATTTGACATGACATAGTACATGTATCACTTAATCAAGTGTATTGGATTGAAGTGCTTCCTCTATATCAGGTATTGAGGTGTAGGTATGCTTTCATATCAGGTATAGAGGTGTATCCTCATCACCATATCGCACATCCATATTGGATCACTTAACCTTAGGGGTTTGCATATCAGGTTTCACAACACCATGTTGAGTTTTAACATCTTATCGGGTTAGAAGTGTATACTCAACACCATATCGGGTATAAGGTGTATACTCAACACCATATCAGGTATAAGGTGTGCTCTTAACCCCATATCGTGCACAAGGTGTGTGTATGTAACTCATATCATCCATGAGGTATAAATTCATCACCATATCATGCTAGTAGTTGTGTTCTTATCATCATATTGGGTTATCATATTACCATCTAGGGTTTCAACAACATATCGAGTAAGAGGTGTATGTGTGCTCACCATATCGATCTTGAGGTGTATGTGTGTGTCACCATATCATGTACAAGGTTTATGATACTCACCGTATCATTCTAGAGGTGTTTAACCATCATTATCTAGGGTTTTCACATCATATCAGGTAAGAGGTGTATCCTTCAACCCCATATCGTGTTAGAGGTGCTTTAACCCAATATCGGGTTGCACCATGATGATGTCATCATCATAAACCTCTAGACTCTTGTTCTTACTATTCTAGTTCTTGGAAAACAGTCCTAGGGTACTACTATAGCTTAGGGGTTCATCAATTATGCAAGAATTTTGAATTGAAAGTAAATCAATTAACTAAGGCCAGATTGTTGGTAAATAATAACATAATTGAGTTCAAGTTATATAACCTGCCTCAAGAGCAACTTCAAAGCTCCAAACTCCAAATCTTCACGTTCCCAAGGTTTAAGGTGAGCTTCTCAAAGGTCCAAGACTTGATATCCTCAACACTATGCCTGATACATCACCACTTTATGGCCGATATCCCTCACTTGGCTGATATCACTTCACTTGGCCGATATCACTTTTGTGACGTCCTCGGATTTTGATTTCTCCAAACCCTATTGGGAATGAGATGTCAGAATCTGAAAACATCATCCAATCATATCAGAAAGCGATGCGGAAGCATAATACGCATGCATGAACATACAACCATAACATTTCTCAACATTCAACATATTTATATTACAACATGAATTAAATTTGCATATTGAAAGAAGATTTACAAGTCTAATAACATGTATGCTAATAGGATCATAACACAATAGGTACAACCTGGACAACTGCTCACTTCCCATCTTTTATCCCAAGCTATCTCTGAACCTAAAACATACGTGAAACAGCGAATCAACACACAAGGTGTTGTGCACGTGGGTAGAAAGATACATACTAATATGTTTGCATAATTGAAATAACTTGAGAAAGAAAGAGTAAAAGAAAACATTATTTAAATCAATAATTAGGTAAACATTCCTTTTATTGCTTTCACTTTGATGCGGTTGTACTACACATACTTGCACTTGACTTACATCTAGTGTGGGCAATATAGTATCATCATACATCTAACATGGGCCAAGGAATCATACATCCATGTTAGGCAACATACATCTATACCAGGCTATGTGCTCTAGTAGCTACAACCCATCATACTCATTTATGTTCTATTATATTTGGCGAAGTATAACTTATGCTTAGTTCTTGTATAATTCATAGCAATTGGCTCGATGATCAAAAAAATACATATAATACACTGAAATTCTCAGAAAAATGAGTAGAACACAATGAAAGCATAATATTAGGATTTTGAAGAACTAATAATAGTGATATCATGTAAGATTTGTAATGCTCGTTTCATAGATAATAAATATCAAATGATGATATTAAATTATGGAAAAATGTTAGTTAGTCTATAATCATGTTTATAATGCATATGATGTCAAATATGGTCATGTTGATGAATGGAACCATATAATTTGATTAATATGGCTAATTAGGGCCAATAACACTAAAGATAATGTATTAAATGCATGCATGCTCAATAAATGATGAGATTTACATAAAACCCTCATATCTGTAACTGGAATATAATATATATATCTGACATCAGTTATATGCATAGAATTCATGTTATATGAAGATGACCCTTAATACATGGGTTGTAACCCTAAATTGAATAATGTATATAAACTAGGGTTAATATGTGCACCAAAAAGGATATGGGACCTAATATTCAGATAATGAATCATAATCTGGAAAATGACATCAGTAAGATAAATATAAGACAATAATGCAAGTAAACGTTGGAATATCCTAATGAGATAATATGAACCCTAATGAACATGACTAGGGTTAAGATGATGATAATCTGATGATAGTATGCGGTCTTGTCTTAATCTGGTGATGACCAGACTTCTAGATGATCAAGGATAAGTTATAAATCTCTGAACTTAGGTACGTGGGATTTATTAAGTATAAGACTAGTTTTCTGGTTGCCTATGATATGCAATATCTGTTGGTATGTATGCCCTGAGAGCCAATCATGGGATGATTGGTGGGATACATTAAGATTGATTTGATAAACATCAAAGGCAAGCTTCCAATTCTTTCTGGTTCAGTCATATGAGATAGTGATAGAATAGATTGAATGTCTAGAGATTGACAATACTCAATGACGTATGCCTTGAGGTTAAGGACCTGAACGATGAGATCATACAGATGCTAAGAGTTTGTACATTCTTGTTATGTCCCTAGTCAGATGTCATTATGGAAGGTAGATAGACAGCAATGACACACAAGACTAGATTGTGGTGTTGGTTGATGATAGAATCTCATTAGTCATGATATAGATATATCAAACCAAACACATAGGTACTTGTTAGAGAACAAGTGTACCGGACAAACCCACCGTGAGTTTAACACATGGAACCATGACATGGTAGTCACAGTCAGTACTCACAGTGATGGTGGTGAGTGTGATTCTTAGACCTAAAATCACTACACTCAACACATGTCGTTGGGCACACTTTGACATCATCAAACGCAGTCCTGAAACATGGGTTGTTATAAAGGTGATGATAGGGTGGCTTTGACACATGGGGCTTTTGAGGGGTGAGTCATAGATATGGGATTTGTCCCTCCTGAGGGAGTTTGATATCCAAGGCCACTTGATGAGTAGGATTGAGATAGGCGTGCGCACGCATGTGTGAATCAGTATGTGATATTGATGTCACACATATCTCGTTCAATATACTCTGAGATCAAGAAAATGAATGAACATTGATAGGATGACTGTTCCATGCCTCGAGTTCATTCGGGATATCAATGACAAAGGAATTATACATTCGATGTAACACCATTCACGGATTGTAGGATTGAAAATGTTTCTCCAACTTTCTACTTTCACTTGGGTAGTACTGATGTGTGACTAGGCACCGCTCTTTGCTTGTGAAGTCATAAGTGTTATTGACTTTCACTGCCAACGTGAAATGGACCTGCAGGGTCACACACATAGGATTTAACCTAGAAGAGGAGTTTTGTCCACAAGCAATGTTTAGATTGATTACTAAAGGAGTTTAGTAGTTCAATTAAACACACAATTGATTGATAGCTCAATATCATAATGTTCAAGGTGTTGAACATGTTGATTGGAGTATCAGATTGATTGAAATCGCAATTGACTGATTCTGCACAACCTGCACTCCCAACCGATCGGTTCAAGTGTTGAACTGGTCGGCTGAGGTTGCTGAACCGGTCGGCTCAAGTGTTGAGTCGATCGGCTCATGGTCAGAGTGAAACGATCGGTTCAAGTGTTGAAACAATCGGTTCAACTGGTGCAACCGAGCAAGTTGGGAAAGTCAGGTCGGTGAGAATTTTCCTTGCGTTTCACTTGCCCAATTTGATTGGAACAAGGATTGGTATTCGATACCAATTAGAAACAAAAGAAGGAAAGTCAATCGGGAACTGATCAGGACCACGAACCGACCGGTTCAGAAGTGAACTGATCGGCTCATGGGTTCCAACCGATCGGTTGGTGTTCCAACCGACCGGTTCAGGTCCCCAACCGACCGGTTCACTTGTGAACCGATCGGTTCAGGTTGTGAGTTGGTTGTTTTTGTGAAAAATCTCGATCCCTTCTACTCCTGCTTTTAGTCCCATATTGTCGGGGACAGAGAACCTTGTCCCATGACCCGCCTATATATAGGGGTATTGGGGGCTTCTCAAAGTACAACTCAGTGCAACCAGTTGCTCTGCAAAGTTTTCGTTCTCTCTGGTTTTGGTAACCGAGAGAGAGCCCGAGCAAGTGCTTCCCGCAAAAGGGAGGTGCAGCAAGGGAAGGACAACTGCAGTTGCAACTGGAGGCAGGAGAGTGTGTTGGCGACTAGTACGTCAACATGAGGGTGTGACTCCTTCCACTTCCTTGTGGGACAAGGAGTGTGGAGTTCCAGGTGGTCTGTGTGGACTACTACAGAGGCGGGAGGTCACTTCCGCTCAGGAGGACAACTGTCATCCGACAGTCCGGTAGGAGGAGGAGTCGTCAGTCCCAGTGCGACCAGGAGCTGCACAGACACCGTCTAAGACCAGAGTTGAAGACTGCGCAAGCCACGAGGTATTGTCTCCGAGCAAGCCTCGGGACAAGGTATGATTCCACAAACCATCCTTTCCTATTATATAGACGTTGATGCATTTCCTTGTTCCGGGTTTTGGGGAGAAAATTTTTGTTTCCGCTGCCTTCTCTGCCTCCCCTAAAACCCAACAGTGGTATCAGAGCCACGTCAACTATTCTATATTTTAGGAATATCGATATGATCGATTTTGGTTTTCCGCCTATATTTATTGCATACGATGCGAATAAAATTGGCTTTATGCATGTCCAATCCTAAATCCACAAATCCCAATTACATATATGATATGTATTATTAATGCACTCGATACGCGTCACCCTTAAACGAGTTTTGTGGTGGATGTATAGCGTGGTTATGGCCAATAAACCCTATCTGTGATTGGTTGTGTGTGGTTGCTTGCATCTCAGTTTGCACACCGATCTTCCCCCTCCTATTCCTAATGTAACTCGAAATAATTCGAGATTGTTTCCTATCTTTGTTCCCCCCGAATGTAACTCGGGGTTTCCCTTTTAAAGAAATGTAATATTAGGATAGATTTTATTTCCTGTTATGTCAAAGAACGAAGGACATCCAGACTACAGCTAAGACGATCGGTTCAAGGCGTGAACCGATCGGTTGACGTTCAAGATGATCGGTTCAAGGAGTAAGCCGATCGGTTGATAACCAGTTTGAGGAGTGAGACGAGCGAGTGGTGGCCATGGAGAGATGCACGATGACCAGGCAAACCGATCGGTTGGAGGAGCCAACCGATCCGCTGGTGGCACCCAGACGACCGGCCAGAGAGAGCAGATCATTCATATGATGAGTTGATCAACTCGGATGGCAAGACACATATGTTCATCTTGTACAGGTTGCATATGATGTGGACCTAGATGACCGTGATTCCTCTTGGCTCGAGGAATCACATTAGGATGGCCATAATCATCGCTTTTGTCATTTGTGCATGTTTTCTGTGGGATATAGCATGTATATGATACGTACTATGTATTGTGGTGATTGGATATGTATATGTATATAAAACCAAATCCCTCATTAAAATATTAAGTCTTGTATGCCTTCCATTAGCGGCACACATGAAAAACTCGATCGACCAAGCGTAGGTTATGCCAAAGCATGGTGCGCCGTCTATCTTGTGGAAGTGTGAAGGGTAGACATGTAGGTTCTGCCAAAGCAGGGTGCATGTTCTACCGTGTCGGCTTTTGGGTTAGACTTAACTGGTGATTCTTAGAGTGTCTAAGCCCAGAGGCAAGGAATGTTCATGGCAAGGTGTTGTGCATGTTCATTCAATAAGAGTTGCATATGATGCAATTGGCAAGGGTTGCCTACCTAAGAGATATAAGTTGTGGGTGATCAACCAAAGGTGATTCATGACTTAGAGGATTTCAGGATCTTGCCCACTAGAAGGTTGTACGCTGCAATCTTCCGAATTGATGGTGAGGGCTATCAATTTGAACTAAAATAGTGGGAGCGATAGTTAATTAAAGGCCTAATTATATCGTCAACTTTTCAAATCAATCAAACAAGTCAAAAGATTTTTGGACTAAAATTGCATATATTTCCTTTTGTTAAAATAAATGGTTAATCAACAAATCACTTTATTTGCGATTGGTCGTTGAGACCAACAAATTAAATGGGAATAATTCCACGACTGGTTAGGATGATGAGAAGTGTTTTCAATCAAAGAGCGAAAGCTCTAAGTCCTAATTATACCAGAACCAGATGAACTCAATCCCACCACATCAATGGCTGAAAGTATGCTTATGGAAGCATACCGAGGATGACATTGACGAGGAGTGCTTGATGTTATGTTCTCTGAACTATGAGTTGCAGAGACAACATGAGACATATGATGTCTCCAAGACACTATCCTAGTATGTCATGATAGAAGGAGATCCAGTAAGGTATTCACACACTCAATGTGATTGGGTATGTGGAAAACCTGACTAAGAAGGATTCCCTCTGAGCCAAGGGTTGGCTATTGGTATGATACTGCAAATGTTGTGAGAATCATACAATTCATGACAAGCTACAACATGAACAACTTTGACAAGCGTTGACAGAGTTGTTGGACGTGTTGGGGATAGTAGAGGCAAAGATGAAGAAAGACAAACCATAATCATTGATGTGATCAATGAAAGGTAAGTCTTAAGGGCAAGGGCAAGGGCAAAGTAAAGAAGTGTTCTGATGTTAGCCAACAGCCCAAGCTATCTTCAACCTCAAGGCACATGGGGAAAGGGTGTATGAGGGAATTGCCCTCTATATCTGGAAGAACAAAAGAAGATGAAGGAGGGGATGGAGATCTCCACCTAAGGTATCATGCAATGAACCGCTTCTTTATCTGAGGTATATGATACCAAGATATGGATCTATCATATATGACATGCAAGATCCGAAAAGAAGTGATGGCCTTTGTGAAAGGACCAAGAAAGGAGTACCAATCAATGGAGCAAATGTGATGTCTAAATCAAGAAGGAATCATACTCTAAGGAGATAGAGAATGATTATCAAATAACTAAATTCTTCTTAAATAAAGAATACCACACACTAATAAAGGACATTAAGAATCACAAAGGTTGTGAGTTCTTATATCCTTGACAGACACACCTCAATTATCTATGTGATGAGTTGTTCATGTGATGAGTCAACTATCTAGATGAATATGAGGAACCAAATTTTGAGTTATGGTTTATGACTATTACATCCTAAATAACATCCATGTGAACCATGAGGTATGACCTTGATGGTAGCACTCATTGAATCAAATCCATAAGTGCAAATAAGTCTTAAGTGTTAAGACACATGGATAACATTTTGAGAAGGATGATGCTTGTTTATTGCAACTTAATGACTAAGACATTTGGCATATGGATACTAAAACCGCATTCCTATGAGAAATAAAACAAGGATGTGTACGTGACACAACCTATAAGGTTTATGAATCCACTAATGCAAATGAAGTCTATAAGTTACAATGGACTAATTAATGTGATTGATTGAGTACAAGCAACTCAGAATTGGATCTTTACTTTGATAATATAGTCAAAGGGTTTGACTGATATGTCAAAGATAAAGAAGGGATCTGTGATTTAGTGGGAGTGTGTTCACATTCCACATATTGATGTGAAATGGAAATGTTCTAGAATGGAAATCCAAAAGTGGAAATTATCTTTAGGGAAGATAGAGATTTTTCCTATGTGATAGGAATAGAGATCTATAGAGATAGTTATTGAAAAATCTCTTAACCTAAAAAGAGAAAGCATACATTGGCAATCTGTACTGAAGGGTTCAGTATGCACAGATTCAGTGGGAGGAAACTTGTCCATGTTACATGGAGTTAGTATCCCAAGGCCAAGTGTCCAATTCTTATGAAGAATGGGAACACTAAGAATAGATATGGATCTATCATGTATGTAATCATCCCATTATCTTGAATGTATCGACATGGCAAGAATAATATGCATTCATCATCTTGTGTGTAGGACATGGCAATATGATGTGCTCATCCTGACAACTCGTATGTGGGACATGACGAGTGGATGTCTATCTACTTCCAGTTTGGGTTACTGGAAACAATAAGAACTTGATAAGTACTTGAGAAGTACTAGTTCTATGGAGATAAGGAAGAGTTCAATGTAAAGAGTTACATTGATGTGAACTTCCGAAAGGACAGAAAATTAATCACAAAATATATATAGGATATATAAAAGTGAAAGTTTGTTGATAATTGCAAGTGTTCCAATACAACCATTTAAAAGGAAATGCCGAGTATCTATGTGTTAGAGAACAACATTGGATACTATATGGATCTGGAAGTTCATGAGATGAACTTATAGATATTCCGCTCATTGATGACAAGTCTGGAATCCTTGATCATGAAATGTGGATAAAGGTTAGCAAAGGAATACAAGATCGCATATTACGGCAACTCCATCTCATACGTATGACGTACAGTGAAGAGATGAGAGACATGCAATTTATACTGACTTTGGCAAGGTGTTGCCATTACTCACTATGTTCGCACTAAGAGCACAACAACATGTGGGACATGTTTGAAGATCACTATGAATATGATTCAAGGGTGATTGGCTCGCAGTACAAGTGGGAGTCTGTTGGTATGTATGCCCTGAGAGCCAATCATGGGATGATTGGTGGGATACCTTAAGATTGATTTGATAAACATCAAAGGCAAGCTTCCAATTCTTTCTGGTTCAGTCATATGAGACAGTGATAGAACAGATTGAATGTCTAGAGAATGACAATACTCAATGACGTATGCCTTCAGGTTAAGGACCTGAACGATGAGATCATACAGATGCTAAGATTTTGTACATTCTTGTTATGTCCCTAGTCGGATGTCATTGCGGAAGGTAGAGAGACAGCAATGACACACAAGACTAGATTGTGGTGTTGGTTGATGACAGAATCTCATTAGTCATGATATAGAGATATCAAACCAAACACATAGGTACTTGTTAGAGAACAAGTGTACCGGACAGACCCACCGTGAGTTTGACACATGGAACCATGACATGGTAGTCACAGTCAGTACTCACAGTGATGGTGGTGAGTGTGATTCTTAGACCTGAAATCACTACACTCAACACATGTCGTTGGGCACACTTTGACATCATCAAACGCAGTCCTGAAACATGGGTTGTTATAAAGGTGATGATTGGGTGGCTTTGACACATGGGGCTTTTGAGGGGTGAGTGATAGATATGGGATTTGTCCCTCCTGAGGGAGTTTGATATCCAAGGCCACTTCATGAGTAGGATTGAGATAGGCGTGTGCACGCATGTGTGAATCAGTATGTGATATTGATGTCATACATATCTCGTTCAATCTACTCTGAGATCAAGAAAGTGAATGAACGTTGACAGGATGACTGTTCCATGCCTCGAGTTCATTCGGGATATCAGTGACAAAGGAATTATACATTCGCTATAACACCATTCATGGATTGTAGGATTGAAAGTTGTTCTCCAACTTTCTACTTTCACTTGGGTAGCACTGATGTGTGACTAGGCACCTCTCTTTGCTTGTGAAGTCATAAGTGTTATTGACTTTCACTGCCAACGTGAAATGGACCTGCAGGGTCACACACATAGGATTTAACATGGAAGAGGAGTTTTGTCCACAAGCAATGTTTAGATTGATTACTAAAGGAGTTTAGTAGTTCAATTAAATACACAATTGATTGATAGCTCAATATCATAATGTTCAAGGTGTTGAACATGTTGATTGGAGTATCAGATTGATTGAAATTGCAATTGACTGATTATGCACAACCTGCACTCCCAACCGATCGGTTCAAGTGTTGAACTGGTCGGCTGAGGTTGCTAAACCGGTCGGCTCAAGTGTTGAGTCGATCGGCTCATGGTCAGAGTGAAACGATCGGTTCAAGTGTTGAAACGATCGGTTCAACTGGTGCAACCGAGCAAGTTGGGAAAGTCAGGTCGGTGAGAATTTTCCTTGCGTTTCACTTACCGAATTTGATTGGAACAAGGATTGGTATTCGATACCAATTAGAAACAAAAGAAGGAAAGTCAATCGGGAACTAATCAGGACCACGAACCGACCGGTTCAAAAGTGAACCGATCGGCTCATGGGTCCCAACCGATCAGTTGGTGTTCCAACCGACCGGTTCACTTGTGAACCGATCGGTTCAGGTTGCGAGTTGGTTGCTTTTGTGAAAAATCTCAAACCCTTCTACTCCTGCTTTTAGTCCCATATTGTCGGGGACCGAGAACCTTGTCCCATGACCCGCCTATATATATAGGGGTATTGGGGGCTTCTCAAAGTACAACTCAGTGCAACCAGTTGCTCTGCAAAGTTGTCGTTCTCTCTGGTTTTGGTAACCGAGAGAGAGCCCGAGCAAGTGCTTCCCGCAAAAGGGAGGTGCAGTAAGGGAAGGACAACTGCAGTTGCAACTGGAGGCAGGAGAGTGTGTTGGCGACTAGTACGTCAATAGGAGGGTGCGACTCCTTCCACTTCCTTGTGGTACAAGGAGTGTGGAGTTCTAGGTGGTCTGTGTGGACTACTATAGAGGCGGGAGGTCACTGCCGCTCAGGAGGACAACTGTCATCTGACCGTCCAATAGGTGGAGGAGTCGTCAGTCCCGGTGTGACCAGGAGCTGCACAGACACCGTCCAAGACCGGAGTTGAAGACCGCGCAAGCTGTGATGTATTGTCACCAAGCAAGCCTTGGGACAAGGTATGATTCCACAAACCATCCTTTCCTATTATATAGACGTTGACGTGTTTCCTTGTTCCCGATTTTGGGGAGAAAATTTTTGTTTCCGCTGCCTTCTCTGCCTCCCCTAAAACCCAACATTGGTATCAGAGCCACGTCAACTTTTCTATATTTTAGGAATATCGATATGATCGATTTTGGTTTGCCTCCTATATTTATTGCATACGATGCAAATAAAATTGGCTTTATGCATGTCCAATCCTAAATCCACAAATCCCAATTACATATATGATATGTATTATTAATGCACTCGATACGCGTCGCCCTTAAACGAGTTTTGTGGTGGATGTATAGCGTGGTGATGGCCAATAAACCCTATCTGTGATTGGTTGTGTGTGGTTGCTTGCATCTCAGTCTACGCATCGATCTTCCCTCTCCTATTCCTGATGTAACTCGAAATAATTCGAAATTCTTTCCTATCTTTGCTCCCCCCGAATGTAACATGGGGTTTCCCTTTTAAAGCAATGTAATACTAGGATAGATTTTATTTCCTGTTATGTCAAAGAACGAAGGACATCTAGACGACAGCTGAGACGATCGGTTCAAGGCGTGAACCGATCAGTTGACGTTCAAGACGATCGGTTCAAGGAGTGAGCCGATCGGTTGATGACCAGTTCGAGGAGAGAGACGAGCGGGTGGCGGCCATGGAGAGATGCACGACGACCAGGCAAACCGATCGGTTGGAGGAGCCAACCGATCAGCTGGTGGCACCCAGACGACCGGCCAGAGAGAGCAGATCATTCATATGATGAGTTGATCAACTCGGATGGCAATACACATATGTTCATCTTGTACAGGTTGCATATGATGTGGACCTAGATGACCGTGATTCCTCTTGGCTCGAGGAATCACATTAGGATGGCCATAATCATCGCTTTTATCGTTTGTGCATGTTTTCTGTGGGATATAGCATGTATATGATACGTACTATGTATTGTGGTGATTAGATATGTATATGTATATAAAACCAAATCCCTCATTAAAATATTAAGTCTTATATGCCTTCCATTAGCGGCACACATAAAAAACTCGATCGACCAAGCGTAGGTTATGCCAAAGTGTGGTGCGCCGTATATCTTGTGGAAGTGTGAAGGGTAGACATGTAGGTTCTGCCAAAGCAGGGTGCATGTTCTACCGTGTCGGCTTTTGGGTTAGACTTAACTGGTGATTCTTAGAGTGTCTAAGCCCAGAGGAAAGGAATGTTCATGGCAAGGTGTTGTGCATGTTCATTCAACAAGAGTTGCATATGATGCAATTGGAAAGGGTTGACTACCTGAGAGATCTAAGTTGTGGGCGATCAGCCAAAGCTGACTCATGATTTAGAGGATTTCAGGATCTTGCCCACTAGAAGGTTGTACGCTGCAATCTTCCGAATTGATGGTGAGGGCTATCAATTTGAACTAAAATAGTGGGAGCGATAATTAATTAAAGGCCTAATTATATCGTCAAATTTTCAAATCAATCAAACAAGTCAAAAGAGTTTTGGACTAAAATTGCATATATTTCCTTTTGTTAAAATAAATGGTTAATCAACAAATCCCTTTATTTGCGATCGGTCTTTGAGACCAACAAATTAAATGGGAATAATTCCACGACTGGTTAGGATGATGAGAAGTGTTCTCAATCAAAGAGCAAAAGCTCTAAGTCCTAATTATACCAGAACCAGATGAACTCAATCCCACCACATCAATGGCTGAAAGTATGCTTATGGAAGCATACCGAGGATGACATTGATGAGGAGTGCTTGATGTTATGTTCTCTGAACTATGAGTTGCAGAGACAACATGAGACATATGATGTCTCCAAGACACTATCCTAGTATGTCATGACAGAAGGAGATCCAGTAAGGTATTCACACACTCAATGTGATTGGGTATGTGGAAAACCTGACTAAGAAGGATTCCCTCTGAGCCAAGGGTTGGCTATTGGTAAGATACTGCAAATGTTGTGAGAATCATACAATTCATGACAAGCTACAACATGAACAACTTTGACAAGCGTTGACAGAGTTGTTGGACATGTTGAGGATAGTAGAGGCAAAGATGAAGAAAGACAAACCATAATCTTTGATGTGATCAATGAAAGGTAAGTCTTAAGGGCAAGGGCAAGGGCAAAGCAAAGAAGTGTTCTGATGCTAGCCAACAGCCCAAGCCATCTTCAACCTCAAGGCACATGGGGAAAGGGTGTATGAGGGAATTTCCCTCTATATCTGGAAGAACAAAAGAAGATGAAGGAGGGGATGGAGATCTCCACCTAAGGTATCATGCAATGAACCGCTTCTTTATCTGAGGTATATGATACCAAGATATGGATCTATCATATATGAAATGCAAGATCCGAAAAGAAGTGATGGCCTTTGTGAAAGGACCAAGAAAGGAGTACCAATCAATGGAGCAAATGTTGTTGCCATATATAGGAGATCCTTTCAGTTTATTTCAGCCTAAAGGGCACGAAATAGAGTTGAGAACTGCTATTTCAGATATTTCCAATAGATAGAAACACTTTATTTTTGCATATTGTATGACAATGATAGCAATTAATAAAGTTGATGTTTCAATATTAAAGATATGATCTTTGTGGAAATGCCTTGTTTATCTTGTGATACATGGTATGCATAAGATAAAATGATACCTAAAGTTATTGATAACTCAAACAATCAAATTAGCATCGATCATGAGAAATTCATTTCTAGTTTCCATTTGATGGATAAATCTAGACTCTTTTGGTTAGAGAACCAGTAAGAGACATGAATCTCTTGTATGTGATTAATCAATCTTCACTAATGGTAGTGGGAGAATGATTATCCAATTAGGTATAATACATGTGATGTATTTACATACCTATTGGAACTAATGCTAATACTTCAAATGGTGTTTAGAGAAATACCAATATGAATATCTTGAAGTGTTCAAGATTATCATAGATGAAGTAAAATTTGGTAAAGTATGAATTCTTGATAAGATCAATGAATGAAATACTTGGACCAAATGTTTGAGATCCTTTTGAGTGATTATGATAGTATATCATAGAGAACTCATGATTAAGGCATGGTGATGTCTAAATCAAGAAGGAATCATACTCTAAGGAGATAGAGAATGATTATCAAATAACTGAATTCTTCTTAAATAAAGAATACCCCACACTAATAAAGGACATTAAGAATCACAAAGGTTGTGAGTTCTTATATCCTTGACAGATACACCTCAATTATCTATGTGATGAGTTGTTCATGTGATGAGTCAACTATCTAGATGAATATGAGGAACCGAATTTTGAGTTATGGTTTATGACCATTACATCCTAAATAACATCCATGTGAACCATGAGGTATGACCTTGATGGTAGCACTCATTGGATAAAATCCATAAGTGCAAAAAAGTCTTAAGTGTTAAGACACATGGATAACATTTTGAGAAGGATGATGCTTGTTGATTGCAACTTAATGACTAAGACATTTGGCATATGGATACTAAAACCACATTCCTATGAGGAATAAAACAAGGATGTGTACGTGACACAACCTATAAGGTTTATGAATCCACTAATGCAAATGAAGTCTATAAGCTACAATGGACTAATCAATGTGATTGATTGAGTACAAGCAACTCAGAATTGGATCTTTACTTTGATAATATAGTCAAAGGGTTTGACTGATATGTCAAAGATAAAGAAGGGATCTGTGATTTAGTAGGAGCGTGTTCACATTCCACATATTGATGTGAAATGGAAATGTTCTAGAATGGAAATCCAAAAGTGGAAATTATCTTTAGGGAAGATAGAGATGTTTCCTATGTGATAGGAATAGAGATATATAGAGATAGTTCTCGAAAAATCTCTTGACCTAAAAAGAGAAAGCATACATTGGCAATCTGTACTGAAGGGTTCAGTATGCACAGATTCAGTGGGAGGAAACTTGTCCACGTTACATGGAGTTAGTATCCCAAGGCCAAGTGTCCAATTCTTATGAAGAATGGGAACACTAAGAATATATATGGATCTATCATGTATGTAATCATCCCATTATCTTGCATGTATCAACATGGCAAGAACAATATTCATTCATCATTTTGTATGTAGGACATGGCAATATGATGTGTTCATCCTGAGAACTCGTATGTGGGACATGACGAGTGGATGTCTATCTACTTCCAGTAAGGGTTACTGGAAACCATAAGAACTTGATAAGTACTTGAGAAGTACTAGTTCTATGGAGATAAGGAAGAGTTTAATGTAAAGAGTTACATTGATGTGAACTTCCGAAAGGACAGAAAATTAATCGCAAAATATATATAGGATATATAAAAGTGAAAGTTTGTTGATAATTGGAAGTGTTCCAATAAAACCATTTAAAAGGAAATGTCGAGTATCTATGTGCTAGAGAACATCATTGGATACTATATGGATCTGGAAGTTCATGAGATGAACTTATAGATATTCCGCTCATTGATGACAAGTCTGGAATCCTTGATCATGAAATGTGGCTAAAGGTTAGCAAAGGAATACAAGATCGCATATTTCGGAAACTCCATCTCATACGTATGACGTACAACAAAGAGATGAGAGACATGTAATTTATACTGACTTTGGCAAGGTGTTGCCATTACTCAATATGTTCGCACTAAGAGCACAGCAACATGTGGGACATGTTTGAAGATCACTATGAATATGATTCAAGGGTGATTGGCTCATAGTGCTAGTGGGAGTCTGTTGGTATGTATGCCCTGAGAGCCAATCATGGGATGATTGGTGGGATACATTAAGATTGATTTGATAAACATCAAAGGAAAGCTTCCAATTCTTTCTGGTTCAGTCATATGAGATAGTGATAGAACAGATTGAATGTCTAGAGAATGACAATACTCAATGACGTATGCCTTCAGGTTAAGGATCTGAACGATGAGATCATACGGATGCTAAGAGTTTGTACATTCTTGTTATGTCCCTAGTCGGATGTCATTGTGGAAGGTAGATAGACAGCAATGACACACAAGACTAGATTGTGGTGTTGGTTGATGACAGAATCTCATTAGTCATGATATAGAGATATCAAACCAAACACATAGGTACTTGTTAGAGAACAAGTATACCAGACAGACCCACCGTGAGTTTGACACATGGAACCATGACATGGTAGTCACAGTCAGTACTCACAGTGATGGTGGTGAGTGTGATTCTTAGACCTAAAATCACTACACTCAACACATGTCGTTGGGCACACTTTGACATCATCAAACGCAGTCCTGAAACATGGGTTGTTATAAAGGTGATGATTGGGTGGCTTTGACACATGGGGCTTTTGAGGGGTGAGTCATAGATATGGGATTTGTCCCTCCTGAGGGATTTTGATATCCAAGGCCACTTGACGAGTAGGATTGAGATAGGCGTGCGCACACATGTGTGAATCAGTATGTGATATTGATGTCATACATATCTCGTTCAATCTACTCTGAGATCAAGAAAGTGAATGAACGTTGACAGGATGACTGTTCCATGCCTCGAGTTCATTCAGGATATCAGTGACAAAGGAATTATACATTCGATGTAACACCATTCACGGATTGTAGGATTGAAAGTTGTTCTCCAACTTTCTACTTTCACTTGGGTAGCACTGATGTGTGACTAGGCACCGCTCTTTGCTTGTGAAGTCATAAGTGTTATGGACTTTCACTGCCAACGTGAAATGGACCTGCAGGGTCACACAGATAGGATTTAACCTGGAAGAGGAGTTTTGTCCACAAGCAATGTTTAGATTGATTACTAAAGGAGTTTAGTAGTTCAATTAAACACACAATTGATTGATAGCTCAATATCATAATGTTCAAGGTGTTGAACATGTTGATTGGAGTATCGGATTGATTGAAATCGCAATTGACTGATTCTGCACAACCTGCACTCCCAACCGATCGGTTCAAGTGTTGAACCGGTCAGCTGAGGTTGCTGAACCAGTCGGCTCAAGTGTTGAGTCGATCGGCTCATGGTCAGAGTGAAATAATCGGTTCAAGTGTTGAAACGATCGGTTCAACTGGTGCAACCGAGCAAGTTGGGAAAGTCAGGTCGGTGAGAATTTTCCTTGCGTTTCACTTGCCCAATTTGATTGGAACAAGGATTGGTATTCGATACCAATTAGAAACAAAAGAAGGAAAGTCAATTGGGAACTGATCAGGACCATGAACCGACCAGTTCAGAAGTGAACCGATCGGCTCATGGGTCCCAACCGATCGGTTGGTGTTCCAACCGACCGGTTCAGGTCCCCAACCGACTGGTTCACTTGTGAACCGATCGGTTCAGGTTGCGAGTTGGTTGCTTTTATGAAAAATCTCGAACCCTTCTACTCCTGCTTTTAGTCCCATATTGCCGGGGACAGAGAACCTTGTCCCATGACCCGCCTATATATATAGGGGTATTGGGGGCTTCTCAAAGTACAACTCAGTGCAACCAGTTGCTCTGCAAAGTTGTCGTTCTCTCTGGTTTTGGTAACCGAGAGAGAGCCCAAGCAAGTGCTTCCCGCAAAAGGGAGGTGCAGCAAGGGAAGGACAACTATAGTTGCAACTGGAGGCAGGAGAGTGTGTTGGCGACTAGTACGTCAACAGGAGGGTGCGACTCCTTCCACTTCCTTGTGGGACAAGGAGTGTGGAGTTCCAGGTGGTCCGTGTGGACTACTACAGAGGCGGGAGGTCACTGCCGCTCAGGAGGACAACTGTCATCCGACAGTCCGGTAGGAGGAGTCGTCAGTCCCGGTGCGACCAGGAGCTGCACAGACACCGTCCAAGACCGGAGTTGAAGACTGCGCAAGCCGCGAGGTATTGTCGCCCAGCAAGCCTTGGGACAAGGTATGATTCCACAAACCATCCTTTCCTATTATATAGTCGTTAACGTGTTTCCTTGTTCCGGGTTTTGGGGAGAAAATTTTTGTTTCCGTTGCCTTCTCTACCTCCCCTAAAACCCAACAATATCTTGAATGCTCGTATTTGAATATGATTGCTTGGTTGAACTTTGTAACGCCTGGGCCCACTGTCGTAGGCTCTAGTAGAGTTTCAGGAATGATGACTGGCCCCACAGACCACCACTAGCCTTAACTGCGCACTTTGTCCTCACTGACGCTCAAGCCAGGATCAACTTCCCGACTAATCACCCATCCTAGTACTACTCCAAGCTGAGCACGCTTAACTATGGAGTTCTTTAGTGATGGGCTCCCGGAAAAGGAGGTGCACCTTGGTGATATGGGTAGTCCAATCATTCCTTTTAAGATCAACTTATCCGAGGCCTTAAATCCTGGGATGTTACAATCTCCCCCACTTAGACTCTTGATGTCCTCGTCAAGGCTCAACTATAAGGCTTCATAATCTCTTCCCAATTTCAGTGCAGACCCACAATGGCCCATGGACACCCAGCTCCCGATCACGGAATACCAGCGCAAGGTTGGCTACGTCAACCATGGACATCCCTTTCCTACATGCCTGGACCGCACGGCTCAAGACTGGCATGCCATGCCCATGTGGGCCCCACCTACTAGAGGGGAATTGACTCTGATACCATTTGTAACACCTGGGCCCACTTTCGTAGGCTCTAGTAGAGTTTCAGGAATGACAACTGGCCCCACAGACCACCACTAGCCATAACTGCGCACTTTGTCCTCACTGACGCGCAAGCCAGGATCAACTTCCCGACTGGTCACCCATCCTAGTACTAATCAAAGCTAAGCACGCTTAACTATGGAGTTCTTTAGTGATGGAATCCCAGAAAAGGAGGTGCACCTTGGTGATATGGGTAGTCCAATCATTCCTTTTAAGATCAACTTATCCGAGGCCTTAAATCCTGGGATGTTACAACTTTGCAATGGGTGATACCACTTTGCTATGGCCGATACAAAGTCCCTATGCACGATACTCCCTCACCTTTGCAAGATACCAAGACTCTATGCACGATATCTAAGAGCAAGGGAGTGATAGATTTCGAAAAATTCCACTTATAGGTGATAGGAAGGGTATATATAGTTGAAGTTCATGAAAAAGTGTGTATATGAGGTGTCATCATTTTAAGCTACTAGGTGCCACATGTCCATGCATGGTTGACACCTGTCCTTGCATGCACTCATATTTATCTTGACATGCAAAACACTTGAGGATAATCTAGAGATGATATTTTGACCATTAGTTATCTTGTGGGATAAGATATCTCAACTCAATCACCACTTTATTCACAACTCGATACCACTTTTCCAAGGAAGTTGTAAACCGATACACTTCAGCTCCTTGAGGTTCTTATCTCGTCATGGACAAGTCCAAGAGTTCACAAACTGATATGAGACTCCCTCTATGTCTCTATGGCCAATAGGTATTCTCATATGGACTCTACAACTCGATACAAGTTCAAATTAGGGTTTCACATTCAACAATTTCTTGGTAAGAGTATCACACTCATAAATGATTCAAACATGATGCCTCCTTCTTTCTCTCTCCTCTAGATGATATTAGGAGGGATTATGGCCACTCTATAGGTGGTAATTTGCATATCAACCCTACATCTTGGGTAAATTACAATTCGTACCAAAATTGGTGCACAAGGTACTAGCATTATTCAAACAAGTTCAAACTTGGTATTTAGGCTTTCCACAAGCCACCATTTAGCATCATTATATTTATTATAATGCTAAAACACTTAGGTCACGTTAAACATGTGACATATTGCAATATAACTCTTCATCTTGAGTAAATTGCACTTTGGTCCAAAACAAAGGAACATTGCTCAAACGACATTCAATCAGGACCAAACTTGGAACATAAGTATGTCACATGATAACAAAACACCTTAGAGGATTATATTAAATTTCTAAGCAACTTACGTAGCCAAAACAAATAGTGTTACCTCATAACTTAGGTCAGGGTCATTATAGTTTCTCCCACTTCTCATTGCTCTAGGATGACGCCCTTCATCACATCATTCTTCTTTACGTTCCTCATCATGAGGTGGCTCCTCATGAGGTGCATCTTCAGGTTTTACTTCATCAGAGTGGTATTCCTCATGATTAGATTCTAGCTCTGGTTGAGGTTGTTCAACTCTTAAGTTTTAGTTGTCTTGTCCTTGGTGTCTTCTCCTATAAGGAGACATGTCGATTGCATGTGGGTATTAGTAGTCACAATCAGCTTCTCTCAGGCTACCAAAAATAGTTCACACAGTCGAGTTAGAAACTGGATGTGTGAAATGAAGTATTTTTGAGATAGTTAGAGATAGTGCTTTAAAAATAGTGCAGTCAAGTCTATTTCTAGACTTGATGCACATGTGCATGCTAAGTAGATTCAGATTCTTAACAGTGTTAAGTTGCCCCATCCCCGTCAATGACACCACAAAGTTGATTGGCCTAAATCACACATCCAAAAAGGAGCAAATCAAGAGTAGTTAGACTCTTAAATTTATAGCCGAAACTCAGGCCTTCACAACTATTATATAGGATAAAATGTAGAACAGGGGTCGGTATGTAGGGATAAGGAGTGGTATGTTTGAAGAACATAGAATCTTGGCTTAGTTATACCAACCAAAGAGTGAGATTAAGTTTAGTTCTCATTAGGGAACAATGTTACTCCATCAAGCAAACAAAGTAAAACAAGTAGGACAAAGCAAGAAGTAAAACAAGAGAACAATTAAAAATAAAGAGTAATATGTCAAGTATGGATGGGAACTTGGATTGGGTTTCACCATCTAAGGTCTCTCACCAACATGCAATGCTCACACCCATTGTATACCCTTAGCCAGATTATAAGCAATCATAATAGATGTCTATTCCCTCCTCTCTTGAGCTTAGGATAGATCTAAATTATACAGTTGTATCTCTCTCAAAATGGCAAACAAACAATCACATTATAGCCATATGATCATTAGCATAATAATTCTAACATTTTCATGCATTCATGCAACTCCATAAAACTTAGACATGGTTACTACTACTCATTCAAGGTACCAACAATTAAACATCACAAGATGGTAGATGATTAGCAAATCATTAAGACCAAGAGTATGGAGATAATCATTGATAAGAGCACATAATCAAAGGGTATAATTATTTACATGTTGGGAGAGATTTAGTGGATACTCCCAACCCGAGTTATGTGTTTATCCTTTCATGGTGGTGAGTAACATTAAAAAATTACAAGTAGGGAGAGAGATGAAGTGTTGCCAAAGTGGAATAGAGAAAATGAAAGTGGGGAGGTAGATTTAGGGAAAGGGGTAGGGGAGATACACCAACAATGACCAAGAATGGTCAAGGTTGTGATCAGGTGCTCCAAGTTTAATCTAGCATGGTGCAGCGAAGCTCCTACTCATCGTCCTCCTCCCATCAATGAAGAACTTGAGTAAGGTAAGGTGTCGAGATGAAACATTGGTGAAGATGTCAGACTCTCATGCCATGAACCGATGGTCCAGAAGGTGGTCAATGGAGAGGGTGAACTTTAGTAAATCTTGTGCATCCTCTGTGTGTGGCATCCCTCTTTGCAGTGCCCCATGCATCCTGTTTATAGCTTTGGCTTCTTACCCTTTTATGTGTGTTGCAAGTATAGCATGTGTGTCGGGGTGTGCCTAACGGTCTTCAAATGACCATTCAATCAGGCCATCAAGTCTTGAAGTTGGGCTTGGAGACCTTCAATGGAACCTTCTTTCACATTGGTTGCTGAACCAGAGTGGCCATTGGTTGCAAGCAACCCATCGGTTCTCAGGAACTAATGGGTCATGCAGTGGTGATCTGATGGGCCATTGCTTGGAAGATCGATGGTAATGTTGATAGGAGTGATGTCCATGGAGTCCATTGGATCATAACATCCGATGGGCACACTAACATGAATGTCAAATCCAAGGAAGCCATCGGAGTTTGACACTTGATGGTATCATGGATCAGCCATTTAATGTGAACTGACGGATAGTAACACATTCTCCTAGCTTAGGACCATCAGTTGTGATCTGATGGTTTCTCTAGTAGCTACTCTACCTTTTTTTTGATCTCTAATAGTTGTGGGAACCGATGGACACCCTGCTCCATGGTAGATAAAATGACCGCCACCAAACTGATAGCTAAATCGTCACTAATAATGCGAAATAACCATAAATAGAAGATTAACAAAAATCACTAAAAATTAAATCATTTTTTGCAAAGAGATCCATTTCTTGGAAAACTCTTAATGAAAGAACCAAAACTTTATATACATCAGGGTTTACATTGTACATACATTGTACCATCTCATCTCGAGGTTAACATATAATATTTTTTTTGTCAAAATATGTACTGAAGCAACATAAAACCTTGAGGCATACAAGCCAAAATCTTAGTTATTTCATAAAACCATCAGGTACTAAATCCAAGGACCTGAGAGTATAGAGACAACACATAGGACTTCTATCTACAAGACATGACAGACAGTACACTCAACCTGAGTTATCAATGTTGTCCCTACTACTGTTGTTCTCCCTTTGCAATATGGTCTCAACCGCCCTCATGCACGTCCACCTAAAAAATGTGGATCCCATGGGGTGAGACAATTGTCCCAGTGAGAGATATAACTCTCCGCCAACAATCTTATTATCACAGGTAAACAATATAAAATTGAGCAGAGGTTCTTTTATACTAATAAGCAAGGTTAATCACTGTAGATAAGTTGATTAAGATATTTCTCATATTTTCTAAGCATTGTAACTTCTATAATAGAGTAGTAAGTCATTTATTCACTTTATAAGGAATATGAAAGAACTTATATATCATTTACCCATCATATTATGCCAACATCTCAAGATTATCCTGTGATAAAATTATCATGGTATGATGGCCATGAATCATTCACATTTCTATCTGCTAGCCTCAGCCAATTTGCTAACCAGGTATTCATTTTGTAAGAGTTCAGCCAGATATTGGATTGTACCATTCCAGAGATCACATCCAGGTATTGGATTATACAAATCATGTGAGTTCATCCAGGATTTGGCCTATGCCAATCCTGTGAGATCAGATTGAGAGTACAGTCAGTCATTGGAATATACCAACCCTGTGAGATCACAACCAGGTATTGGATTGTACCAATCCTGTGAGTTCAGCCAGGCATTGGACTATGCCATCCCTGTGAGATCATGGACATATTGCTAAGGATTCCATAAGAGTTGAAATACATTTATGTTTCCCTTTCACTTTCATCATGGGATATCAATCCCTTAAACTCATCATTAAACACCACATCGCCTTTGCTAAGCATTATCCCTTGGTCGAACCATCATACACATTCACATTCTTTATGTGATACAAGTATTCCTTATATCTCTTTTTAGCATATTAAAAGAAAAATACTATAGCCCTTATATGGCTATAACCATTTATTATTATTATTATTATTATGTTAAGGGTTTCCTAGTTCCTTGGTTGATTTTGAACATTATTATCTCTTACACTAATCTCTAGATCATGAGACTTTTATAAATATCTTGTTTCCTCTCACTAGGCAACAACTATTCACATGGCTGACAAGGCCATTACACATCTTGTCACCTCTCACTAGGAAACAACTATTCACATGGTTCAAGAGGCCATTACACATCTTGTCACCTCTCACTAGGCAACAACTATTCACATGGCTCACAAGGCCATTACACATCTTGTCACCTCTCACTAGGCAACAACTATTCACATGGCTCACAAGGCCATTACACTCTTGTTCTTACTATTATAGTTCATGGACAATAGTCCTAGGTTACTACTAGAGCTCAGGGGTTTGCCAATTATGCAAGAATTTCAAATTGAAAGTAAATCATTTAACTAAGGCAAGATTGATGGTAAATAATAACATCATTGAGTTCAAATTATATAACCAGCCTCTAGAGCAAATTTAAAGCTCCAAGATCCAAAGCTTCACGTTCCCAAGGTTTAAGGTGAGCTTCTCAAAGGTCAAAACTTGAGATCCTCAACACTATGCACGATACCTCACCACTTGTGGCCGATATCCCTCACTTATGGCCGATATCCCTCACTTGACCGATATCATTGTGCAATGGGTGATATCACTTTGCTATGGGTGATACCAAGGCTCTATGCATGATACTCCTTCACCCTTGCACGATATCAAGACTCTATGCACGATATCTAAGAGCAAGGGGGTGATAGATTTTGTAAAATTCCACTTATGGGTGAAAGGAAGGGTATATATACTTGAGGTTCATGAAAAAGTGTATATATGAGGTGTCACCGTTTTAAGATACTAGGTTCCACGTGTCCATGCATGGTTGACACCTGTCCTTGAATGAAATAATATTTATCTTGACATGAAAAACACTTGACGATAATGTAGAGATGATATTTCGGCCATTAGTTATCTTGTTTGAGAAGATATCTCATCTTTATCTAATAAATTATGCAAACTGATACAACTTTTACAAGGAGCATCTAACTCGTCATGGATCACCTCCTTGAGGTGCTTAGATCATCATGGACAAAGCTAAGAGTTCAAAAACCGATCTGAGACTCCCTCTATGGCTCTATCACTGATAGGCATTCTCATATGGACTCTACAACTCGATACAAGTTCAAATTAGGGTTTTACATTCAACACTTTCTTGGTCTTTTCATTACCAAGAGTATCACACTCATAAATTATTCAAACATGATGCCTCCTTCTTTATCTCTTCTATAGATGTTACTAGGAGGGAGTAGTGACACTCTGGAGGTGGTAATTTGCATATCAACCCTACATTTCGGGTAAATTACAATTCGTACCAAAATTGGTGCACAAGGTACTAGCATTATTCAAACAAGTTCAAACTTGGTATTTAGGCTTTCCACAAGCCACCACTTAGAATCATTATCTTTCTTATAATGCTACAACACTTAGGGCACGTTCAACATGTGACATATTTCAATATAACCCCTCATCTTGGGTAAATTGCACTTTGGTCCAAAACAAAGGAACATTGCTCAAACGTCATTCAATCAGAACTAAACTTGGAACATAAGTGTGTCACATGATAACAAAACATCTTAGAGGATTATATTAAATTTATAAGAAACTTACTTATCCAAAACAAATAGGGTTACCTCATAACCCAGGTTAGGGTCATTACAAGTTATAAACCCCTAACAAGGATTTCTTCCCTAAAATCCCAGATGAAGGAAGACAATCGTCATTCATGCATCATATCATCAAATATCCACATAACATCTTGATGTCATGGAGATTCCATAGAACTTTGGCCAGCACAAAGTTTTTTCACACAGGGTTATCATAGAATCTGTCATACTCAACTGCCCTTCCCAGACTAGAGTTACAACATAATCAGCCTTTAGTGTCGGTTATTTAAGGCCCTTTAGTTTCAGTTTCTAAGCGACACCTATGTGGGTGCCACTAAAAGCCCAACCTTTACGCGTCGGTTCTCAAACTGACACCACAACCCTTCGCGCGCCACCGAAACGCCCCAAAAACGCGCCAGCAGGGGGTATAGGCGTCAGTTATCCGCTAGGAAACTGACACTGAATCACCCGCTTACACGGCTGTGTTGGCCAGCATGACCGTGGTGTCTGGTAAATCAACGTCGGTTACTAGTATGGCAACCGAAATTGTAACCATATATCGTCAGTTTTATACAGATATCCGACACGTATTTGATGTCTGGTCCGCTGCCACGGCCGTGCTGGCCAGCACGACCGCGGTGTAGGGAAATTGACGTCGGTACTAGTAAGGAAACTGACACTGTAACCATATGTCATCGATTTTATACAAATAACCGACGCCGATGATTTGATTTTTTTTCTGTCAATCTGCAGACCTACTATGGCTGGTCGCAGGACGAGAAACCTGCAGTTCAGTTATGAACTGCAGGTTTTATGACATCCATTGATATCAGCCAACAACAGGCCACAAACCTGCAAAATTAACGTGATGGACAAATTATTATATATGTCATTCACACTCATGTATAAGAAATTTAATTCATATTATTTTTTCATCACACGCATGTAGAAACCATTAGCAACCTATAGTTCCATTTATTTCATCTCTTTTCACATTCAGACACATGTAGAAACATTCCTGTATTGATGATTTTCACACACATATATGACAATTCATAAAAATTCATTCACATTCACACAAAATTAATTATGAGAACAAAGTTATTCTTTATTCATCATCATCATTGTCATCATCGTCATCAAAATCATATTGAAAAATGTCCACTCTTTGGAGGGCTTTTGCCCAATCTTCTCTTACAACATCTAATTCATCTCTCGTATAGGGAGCATGTACATCGAAACGCTTTGCACCTATTTTTAAGTCCTCAGTTTTAAAGAACTACAAAGAGAATGATGTACATACATAATTGTAATAATATATAATAAGATTCATATATTTCATATTATCTAACGAGACTATGTATAATACATGTTGTATGTTATCGATTTCCAATACAACATGTTTGATGATTAGGTCCATAAATTGCATCACATAGTAGGCACATGCCCAACCGTTGTCTTGTGTAGCACACTATAAATTTGAAACATACAAAATATTCAAAAATACAAATAAGCACACTTCACATAAATAATATATACATTGGAGTCAGGAAATTACTTTCACATTCTTCCAAATGAGCTGCAGATGTTTTTTCCTGGGGACCTTTCCTCCAGCATTTTTGTACTCTTGTAAAGCCCTATATATATGTTAATGTAACAAATTAAATTGCATAATTAAATAGTAATGCAGTAATAGATGTTAATAGATATAAAATATTTCTCACAAGAATAATGACCTTTTAATTGCATGTTCAAATACATCCAACTCACTCCCCACAGGATCTAGATAATAGACGGTGAATGTCTTGGGGACAATAACTAATAACTCCTAATTCTTAGCACTACATGTAAGAAAGTAGAAAATTAATAAATCAATATCCGCAATAAAAATGTAATTTGCTTAAGTCCAAATTACAAGCAAAGTAAACTTACTGGACATTGAATGGAGCTATTATCACCGTCTTATTATTTTTACCAAAATATTCAAAAGCATCACAGCAGTATGAAGTAACTGAACCAGGGTCTTTTTCTACAAGACTAATCAAAGATGGAACCAAAAATCCCACATGGGAAAACCCAAAATATTTACATGTCTTGTATAAGTGGCTGCAAAACATGTATTACGTATGCATTAATATATAAGAAACCAGATTTCCGTATATAAAATAAGGTATATGGATGTATAAACCAGATTTCCGTATGCATTAACTAATCTCACCATATCTACAACTCTATCATAGATGTGTTCAGCCATTCATACTTAAACAACTCCAAAATATCTTCTATAAATATGTTGTTTCCAAATGTTTGACCTGCATTAATACGTATCCAGAACTTCTATTATGTATGCATTAATATGTATGCTAAACTTGTATAAATAGATTGTTATCGTATGATTTACCTGTAGCATTCTCCGGAATAGTAACATTTATAGGGAAATTTAGATTATGTTCGCCGATCCATACTTCCACACTCCTACAATTAGGACCTATCGAGGCGTGTAGGTCCCGTGGAAGCCAACTTGGTAGTCAAGGAGGTGGAGGCCGAGATGTAGCGGGTCTCGTCTTTTTGACCTGTATATATAATTTCATATCAATTGACTCGTATATATATACACACTAACAAAGTAAAGTAATGAAAATTTATCATACAATATCAGTATAGAGGACATCCGCTTCGGGCCACAGTATCACTCCGCCTACTGCCTCACCAAGTGTTTCAGCATCTGGGTGTGCATGAGGCAGTGCAAGATCCGTCCAGCCAGTGAGTATATGTATGGGGATCACACGTACCATGCCATCTGGTAATGGACTCCCATGAAACACGCACCCTTTAAGGGGTGGGTAAGCCGATGCATCTGCAACGATATATCCTTCACTTTGTAGTCGGCATGGCTTCAACCCCTACAAATTTACGTAATTAAAGAATGTTATATGCATATATACACAAACATATCATCTTAAACAAACTAGCTATTATATATGCCATAAAAATACTTACAGAGGACGTGCTAGGTGGGTCTATAGGATTACTCCCAACCTCTGCAGTACGAGGAGTAGGAGAAGAGAGGTTTGCCATAGGTACTGTCTGAATGGCAGTCTGAGGTGCCTGCTGCCACTTGTGAAATGCTTCATGGAGTCTTTTTTCAATTAAGGAATCTACCTATACATGGATAAAAGAAATGCTAGTTGCTGATTATTGAATTCCCTTTCGCAATAACGTTCTAAAATAAGAATAAGTTACCTCAGCTTGTGAAAGTCCGACTTTTGGGACAAGTTTATGCTGGGATGGCCCAAAGAATGCTTTGATGCCCACACCAGCACCTGCACCCCTTACACATCCAGGATGCTCTGGGTTACCCAGAGAAACTGTCAGTTCATCCCTTGTGCCCTGAGGGATGAACTTGCCTTCCTTCCTCTGCTTGTGTAGCTCCCGCTAAGCACCATTAACAAAAATTGATAAGTAAACATAACAATAATCAATATCGATAGATTTCTCTAAGAGTTTGATTTTTACCATTTTTGCAGCCGCCTCAGCAGTTGCGGGCTTCGGTATATCTCCCTTCTTGTTTTGCCTCCCAGCTATCCACATAACATGACGAGGCAGAGGTGCGGGAGCAGCAGTAGAGGACTCTACAGTCTCCTGAGTAGCAGTAAGCTGAGTAGACTCAGCCTGTAGTCTTTGGCGAACGCCTGCATATCTTCTTGGACCCATTACGTGGTCGTGCACATTCAGTGCATGCCTTGCTCGTTGAGCATCGCTCTTAGCATAGTTAGTTAGCACGTTGATTTGTTTAGTAACACTAAAGGTTAATCTTGAATAGGTGAATACATAAAAATGTATATTAATTAAATTGGGAGTGGTGGCGCTTAATACCTTGAATTTATCTATTTTTCTTTGGGTAACAAACTCCTCCCAGACTTTGGGGTCCAAGTAGTTCCATTGCTGTGTGGCTTCCTTCTTCCTATATTTATTTTTCAAAGAGAATACAAACAAAAATTATTAGTGTAAAGTTAGTGAAATACTGATCAATGTCTAGAATTCGAATCTATCAAGAACCTATTCTCAGCATCACGTATGTAATCTCAGGTAAGATTGGTCTTATAGTTCCTTAGGACCCTCCCACAATGTTGCATCACACATTTACGATGCAGCTTTTCATCCAGATCAAATATGCTCTGCAAATTAAATAGAATATATTGCTATTAACTAGTATCCTAAAAATTAGCAATCTACACAAATAGAATTACAAATAATAATAACTCACGCATAGTTCCTTCCATATGTGGTCTTTCTTCTCCTTAGGAACTCTATGCCATGATTCTAGGATAACACTGCAATGGCTACAAGTAAGAACCCCAAGATATGAAACAAATGAGTTGTGGTTCACTCCATATGGATTTCCTGCCTGATCGAAATCCACAGCCAATTTGGGTCCATTGGCCCTTTGCTGTATTAACTTGTTCATCATTGTGATGCCCCTCACTTTCTCAATTTTCTTTTGTTGCTCATAAAGTGTTGTAATTTCTTCAGGGGGTACATCACCAACCTAAAATTTGATAAAAAAAAAACACACTTACATAATATAATTATAAATGAACATATAGGGATATATTCTTAAAAATTACATTGTCAGGCAGTGCAAGCACGTCCTCACCCTCACGGTGATCATCAGCACGGTCCTGATCAGCCATCTGATACACGTATTAATACTTACACTTCAACAATTCATCACATTTGCAACATTATATACAAGTTCTAGCTTTATCACTCATACTCGTCTTAAGACTCAACAAACACTTGTATAATTCATTCTAATACAATTCAAATATGATTTTATAATGTCAATTCAATTCCCAAGCATATTGACCACTGACCTGATTTTTAGGCAATATTCACATGAAATAGCATAGTCATATATCCATAGAATTTCCCATGGATCGTCAATCAATATAGTATGCAACATGGTTGGTCGAGTTAATCTAGGGAATACTCAACCGCCACTCCTCTCTATAGAGTTCAAACATCATTAAAAAATTAGGAAATTTTAATAAGACGTCCAAAATGGAGTTTCCAAAACATAATTAAAATTTTAGATCAATTGGATATACCAATAAAAAGATAAAATTCAAATACTAGACTGCTATATTTCAATTTGAATACATGGCCGATTGAGTTTATCTTGGGTAAAATCGGCCGACAAACAAGTCAAAAAAAATTTCCAACTAATATCTAATTTCTCCAAACCATGTACAAATTTCAACTAAATCCTAGTTGTATATAAAATGCTGAAAATCATTTAGTACACGACTATACTGATCAAATTTTGTATTCATATGTTACCAAAACCCTAATTTTTGTCGATTAGGTTTTTCAATTCTCAAACCCTAATTATGTGAATCAAATAATTTTTAAATCTTCTCATTAGTTTTAAAACATAATGATTAGATTACCATAATTAATCAGGCTTTAAACAATGTAATAATGCATTCATCAACTTGATGAATCTACATATCAAAACTTTTGAGTGGTTGAAGTAGTGAAGATGTAGCTTAAAACTACCTAGAATTCTAAAAATTGAACCGAAATAGGATAAATAAATATAAAAGGTTATGCATAGATAAGCACATGAAGAACTTGTAGTGCAATATCCCGCCCCCAAATCCCCCACATTAACCCTGAATTTATATGTGAGTATGTTGTAAACGTGAGTAATATTGTGTAGAACAAAATGCAGTTTGTCATAGAACAATGCCGGTCAGGGGAAAACCTGATAATGGGCGTGCAGGGTGCTTCAACTGGCGGCCCTTCTAGCAGCTCAAAGAGGCGGCCCTGCTGGCTGCTTCAAGCGGCGACGCTGCTGGCTCCGTACAGGCGGTAGTGCTGCTCTGTGCAGGCGGCGATGCTGCTCCTTGCCGGCGACGTTGCTGCGGGCGGCGCTGCTGCTCTGGTCGGGCGGTCGCCAACAGCGGTTGGAGGAAGCAGAGGTGGCGAGTGGAGGTAGTGTCGGAGGCAGAGGCGGTGTCAGAGGTGGAGGCGGAGGTGCGAGACAGTAGCAGAATCGTCGGAGCAAAAACCCTGATCAGCGGAAATGAATGAAACAGAAGAGGAAGAGGTTGCCGCGATGTTAAGTTAACTATCGGTGTCAGTTGCTAAAAAAACCAACAATACAAATTTTAAGTGTCAGTTTGAAACAAACCACCGCCACTAAAGGGAGGTGAAAATTTTCGCGGTTATTAGCGCGAAAACACAATGGCGTCAGTTATTGTCACAAAACCAATGATAAAAAGTGAGCAAATTTCTGTCTCACAGAAAACCTTTAGTTGTCGGTTCCTCTCTTAAAAACCGACGTTGTATGTCAATTTTTAGAGGCAATTTTTTCACTGGAAATTTTGGTTTTGGCGGTTACTTTTCGGTGTCGGTTTCGTAACAAGAAACCGCCACTGAATAAAAGCGATATTCGTGTCTGGTCGCCCTTCACAGATTGATGTCGGCTTATTTTATACACCGACGCTGTATGTTTTAGGTGTCGGTTTATTATTACAACCGACACCAGCAAAAGTGACGTTATAAGACATTTCTATAGTAGTTCTATCATTCATTTGAAACTACAAGTCTTAACATGTATCTATTGTGCCATCTAGTCTGCTGACACAACACTAAATTTTCTTATGACTTGTACCAACTATCTTCCTATTTGTACATTCTCTTGTCATAAGGAGAGGCCACTTATTAAAAAAGAACTTATCTCATAGGTATCTCTAGATGTTATGTATAAGTTGCCTCAACAGATCTCGATAGGGATATTCTAAGGAATTATTTTTAGCTTGGTAAGCTTTTCTCACAATGATTCTACAATTGTTCCTTCAATTAGTACATCCTTATCGATGTCATGTTTATGTAGAGCATAAACCCCTAACATATGATGTCCATACTATTTTATGTAACTTAGACTGATCTCACAACTGGCCATCCCAGGTAATCAACATAAATCATCTGATTAGGAGTTATGTTTTCATTATTTCATACCTTTAAAATTTCTTAGACACTAGACTTCCTTACCTTGATATTAATTACATGTATCAAAAACACATCTTATCATTTCCATCCTCTGTTATTATTAGAAAAATCAAACACATAATAGGACTTTTTCTTATCTCATAACATTACTTAACACACATACTTTGTCTTGGAACTAAAATCCAGAACTAGCTGATACTTTTCAAAGTATCCCTCTAAAGATTACTTCTTATTCATGCATATCAAGTGTCATAAGACTTACTTAATTGTCATGTTCCTGAAAGGAAATATCACAAGGGAACAAAATCCTTCTTATCACCCCATCATTATCCATGGTTGTTTATTAAAGAAAAGAGATTATCACCTTCTTCAAGTATTACATGAACTTTCAATTGTTCATGTGTCATTCAATCTTATTTCCTCTTAGGTTCCTTGCCTTCAACATAGGAATTATAGAGATGATTACATGTCACCACCTCTCAGTATTATCATCATCATGATTACTATATCTGGGTATTCAAACCCTTAGTTCATCACTGAACATTGTTACCTCTCATCAAGTAACAGTTACCTCTAGGTCCTCAGACCAAGGTATACATTATACTAAACATCTTCTTTTGTTTATAAATTGATCTATGATTAACTCAAATTCCTTCATATATCAATTAGGATATGGTAGAAATATTCGTGCCACATCTCCTACTTCATTATGCTCTTTAGATTGTCTCAAAATGACTACTTGATCAAAGAAATCAGAAAGATAGCAATCTAAGAGTTCCATACTTACCTTGCCTTCAATAGATGAATACATGGCCAAGGTATTCAAGAATTGAAATTAGGTAGTATGCATTTGTTTTATATTATGTTTCATCTCTTTGAATTTTAAAACTTAGTATCTCAAATTTTCTCTGGGTGTTTCTTTTACATCTCTTCCCTTTCTACATGAAGAGAGAAATTTTAAAACATATAAGAGAATATTGGACTGAATATAGGTTCTCATCCTTCTTATCTCTTCCTCATGTCCTCATAGGACTAATTAAAGGAAGCTCAACAATAACTACCTTCTTATGATAATCAGATGAAGTCAAGAGAAGACGTATCATAATGAAAATTCTCTATCTGATTGTCACCCCTCACTGTCATCTACCACTTTAGGTTGACTCAAACATAGAGTCAAGCTGTTTCATGTTGTTACTTTTGCCTTTTTACACTATTGGGATGTAACTTTCGTAATCCCTACCGAGTCTGCCTCGGTAGTTGGGTCATTTCCTCCCTTCTTTTTTAATAAAAGGGTTTAGTATGCTCAACATGTCCATATCTATAACATGTCTTGTCCTTGTACCATAGTCTTATCAGTCTTATTACCGATGTAGAAGCTAAATCAGGAGTTTTTACAGGCGGAAAGTTAGGACTTTTGCCTTTACTTAGTGACTACTGCCCTGGTGCACTAGGCATTTATTGCACTGGTGGTACCAAAAACATTGGCTTTTTAGAACAACTAGGCAAATGTCTCTAAAATTATAGAGACCTTTCCAAAATTCTCAGCTTATTTCCCCTCCTTGGGAATTGCCATGACAAAGTACTAGCTATCTATACTTATGGCAGAGTCTATTTTCATGCCATATGTTAATCCTTCCCACATTTTCCACATTTCCAACATGACTATGTCATTCAGGAACCCTTTCAAAACCCAAAGTTTTTGCATTGAGGGCTGGTAACCTAGGTTGTATTGCTAGTATCCAGTCCACTATATTCATCACGGTAGTCCTAACCTGCCCAACAAGAGCATAAAAAGCAAGATTCTCTATCATGATAGGGTCAAGATGGGAATTCTTAGACAATCATTCTTCGCTTGCCTGATCCCTTACTCCTTCTCATGGAGCAACAACATTACTCTCAGCAACGTGTTCCTCATGTTCTCCAATCATTTTTAAACTTCACCCTTTGTTCTGCATAAGCAGAAGTCATTATAGGATATACTGAAGGATACTAGAACAGACTCAACACCTTATTCCTATGTCTCTAGCGGACCTTAAGCTCTGATACCAAACTTGAAACAACCACCACCAAACCGATAGATAAATCATCACTAATAATGTGGAATAACCATAAACAACAGATTAAAAAAATCACTAAAAATTAAAACCATTTTTTTGCAAAGAGATCCATTTCTTGGAAAACTCTTAATGAAAGAACCAAAACTTTATATACATCATGGTTCACATTGTACATAAATTATACCATCTCATCTTGAGGTTAACATATCATAGTTGCTTTGTCAAAATATGTACTGAAGCAACATGAAACCTCGAGGCATACAAGAAAAAACTCAGTTTGTTCATAAAACCATCACACACTAAATCCAAAGACCTGATAGTACAGAGACGACATATAGCACTTCTATCTACAAGACACGACAAATAGTACACTCAACTTGAGCTATCACGGTTGTCCCTACTGCTAATGTTCTCCTTCTACAATACAGTCTCAACCCCCGTCGTGCACGTCCACCTAAAAAAATGTGGATCCCACGGGGTGAGACAATTGTCCCAGTGAGAGATATAACTCTCTGCCAACAATGTTATTATCATAGGTAAACAGTATAAAACTGAGAAGAGGTTTTTTTTTATACTAATAAGCAAGGTTAATCATTGTTGATAAACAGATTCAGATATTTCTCACCTTTTCAAAGCATTGTAACTGTCTATAATAGAGCAGTAAGTCATCTATTCACTTTATAAGGAATATGAAAGAACATGTATATCATTTACCCATCATATTATGCCAACATCTCAAGCTTATCCTGTGATAATATCATGGTATGATGACCATGAATCATTCTCATTTCGATCTATTGGCCTCAGCCAATTTGCTAACCCGGTATTGATTTTGTAAGCGTTCATCCAGATATTGGATTGTACATGTGGCAACCAACTCATAAAACAAGGTTAACTAATGCAGAAGCATTTCGTTAGCAGCGGAATTACTGAAAATCACTAAAAAGTAAAACCTTTTATAAAAAGATCCATTACTAGAGATTCTTTAAATAAGAACCACAATAGTATATTTACATACTGGTCCACATGGGACATTCCATGTATCATCAAACCAAAATCTCAGGTTGATTATAAAAACACTATCTACTGACTCCTAGGACTTGAGAGTACAGAGACGACACATAGGACTTTATGTACAAAGCCTGACAACCAGTATCCCCACCTGGGATATTACTGTTGTCCTTGTTGTTGTTGTTGTTTCTCTTCCTCTTCTACAGAGGTTCTGCCTCTTTGTTTGCGTCTACCTAAAAACGTTAAATCCCACGGGGGTGAGAGAATTATAAAATTGCCCCAGCGAGAGATATAACTCTCTGCCGTAACATTATTATTACAGTTTAATAGAAATAAACTGAACAGTGGAATCATATATTTCAGTAGCAGATAAATTACTATCTATGCAGGTTAGAGAAACATTCCTATTCAAGTATTTCAACTATAATTTGACAAGGTAACATGTCTCTTATTCAATAAGGAATTTAAAGAACATAAATAACATTTATGTATCCAGAACATGTTAAGCAAGATAATCATCAACCAGTGGTTCTCATATTTCAATCTTATGCAAATACGCTACACGGCTGATTATATTTTACAAACATTCTTAAGCTCTAAGGAGATGAGGTATACCACTCATACTCCAACCGATCACTGCGAAGTCGAAATCGGTACCATACAAAGTCAAATGGAAGAGCCGGCTTCCATGACTTCCCACATCGCGGTCAGTGCGAGGTCACATGCAGGACATCTTGTGTCTCTGCTACATAGCTTGCCAGGGTATAGTAGCATCTAGCTATAGAGTTACAGTGGCGGCTGTACTCTCTTTGCGATCGAGAGATTTCATGTTTACCTCAATCGATCCGACATTAACATCATCAAGAGATAAGTGATACATCCATCCCGGAACATACAATGAAGAATTGAGAGGTTTAATGTTCACCTTCCATCAATTCCCTCATTAGGACGTAAGGATATTTTCGCCCATCGACCCCCACATATTCAATAATATGTGAACTCCAGGAAGTTTCGTAAGAAAACCTGTTTCACCATCACCAGCTACTGACAATGATGGATCTATGGCCAGAGCACTACATGAATAACTTTCACTTGATTAATTAAGTACATTATCATATTCTTTTAACATCAGTCAAGTTTTCAAACAAAACTTATAAGGATAAATGCTCTAAAGAAACATATATTGTTTTCATTAGTTACTTCTCAGTCTTTATCAGACATTGGGATCTCAGTCCCTCATTTCAAACTCAATGCCATAAACATATAGTTTTGGGTATTCAAACCCTTAGCTCATTGTTGAGAACTGTTACCACCTTTTCAAGTAACCATTACCTTCAGGTCATCTGACCAAGGTACACATGACACTTGCTACACAAGCATCTTATTTGGCACTTGAGGCCCACCAATTCTCTTATTACTTCTTACTAAGAAACAAGGCATATTATGGCACACAAGGCCCAATAACAATTTTAATAATAAAACATCATAGCTCATACCTGTATATGTTCATCATCTCATGATACATGCATGGTTAGTACAGATAATAACAGATATATCAATCATATTTCAATTCCATGCCATCCCAGGATAACACCACTATTCCCTTACCAGGGTAAGGGTTTCCCATTTCATTTCAATCAGGGTTAATCATCCCCTTAGTTCAATTAAGACCGATGATTCATCATTTCATTGTCCAAGATTAGGGTTTCATACACCTTCACCCTAATTAGAAATTAGGGTTTACTATTCACATCACATCACCCTAGATTAGGGTTTATATTCAATAACCCACAATTAGGGTTTACTATTCCTTCCCAATTAGGGTTTATCATCACAAAACTCTGAATTAGGGTCACTCATGTCTTTACCCTAAATTCATATCACATTATCCTCCTAGATTAGGGTTTCCCTTGGAATTGCCCTAATTTAGGGTTTGAGTTCATCAATCAACTCAATTAGGGTTTTATGATCTCTTTATCAAGGATCATACCCTAATTGTATACTAAACTTATTCCAAATACATGCATTTTAAGGTTAACATGATGTATTGAATTATTGCATCCTCATGCATCAATGATTAATCCCACTAAGGGTACCACTCACCTAAGTACATTAGGTTTCCAGAAGATTTGATCAATTGAACCTTCAATTACATAACATATCTAAATGAATTGACCAATTGAATCTTCAATTAATTATCCAAATGGATTAATAATGTTGGACCTCAAGCGGTCTTGCTTACTTAGACCATAAACGGTCTTGGACTTTCAGAGTTCAAAAGGTTTGAAACCGTTTGGGCATATTTCCCTTGAAACCGTTTAAGCATTGCATTGAAACCGAATGAGCTTGGGTCTCCAAATGGTCTTGAGACCGCTTGGACCCAAACGGTCTTGAGACTCTTTGGACCCAAATGGTCTTGAGACCATTTGGACTCACACGGTCTTAAGACCGTTTGGTCCAAACCCTCTCAAAACTGAATGGACCAAAAAGGTCTTTCAACACTTCATCATTTCAAGGTTTCAATCCATGAACCGACCATCAATTGAATACTTGATTCATTCATCAATTGAACCATAGAATCACCCCTCAATTAGTCCATCAATTAGGGTTTTGAGCCCAATTGAACTAGGATTTATAATCAAGACTCCTTCAATTAGGGTTTTGGAATTGAGGAACCATCAATGCTTAACATTGTGGAACTAATCCAATTGAAATCAATGAGCCACCATCAATTTATGATATGACCTGACCTCAAACGATCTTGAGGTCGTTTGGATGACCTCCAAACGGTATTGAGGTCATTTGGATGACCTCCAAATGGTCTTGAGACCGTTTGCCTCATCATTCATTAAAATTTGTGAAATCCAATTAGGGTTTAGGTCATTGGATTGATCATCAATATAGTTATTGATTGTACTTCAAGTTGATATCTTTGGGTCTCCAAATACTCAACCCTACTCAACCCTAGACCTCCAAACGGTCTTGGTTGATCTCCAAACGGTCTTGAGACCGTTTGGGTGATCTCCAAATGGTCTTGAGACCATTTGGGTTAAATCAACCCAAAACTTTAAGTCAAGCAATTGTAATTTCAGCACTTAACCGATTAGGGTTTCTAGATGAAGCACTGTCTATATATTGAATCAATCATTTGGAACCCTTGGATCATCATCCAACATTTACTAGGGTCCTGACCTCAAATGGTCAACCCATCCAAATGGTCAACTCCTCTAAACAGTTTGGAGTCCAAACCTCCAAACGGTTTGGAAACAGTTTGGTCCCCAAACAGTTTGGTGAAACCGTTTGGACCAAAACCTTAAAACCGTTTGCAATACAAATCTATTGGAAAGTCAGCCCAAGATTATGTCATCATCATCAAGCCTTAGTTCATCGAAAACTACTGCCATTATCATGGTAATTGCATCAACTAATCAAAGGAATTGAAAGAAGAGCAATTGAACATAGTTGAATGAGAAATTGAAATGAATAACAATGAATAGGGGTTCAAGTTATATAACCCGCCTTCAATTGAGCTTCAAATATTGGAGCTTCTTGTCAACAATGGTGGAAGTAGCTTTTTCACACCACAAAGATCGTTCCTCAAGCTTTTGAGTGAAAAGGAATGGTTAGAAGTGAAGATGGGATCGAGATATGAATAAATCATGCATTGATTTATGATTTCCACAATGAAATCAAGATGAATGAAGGTCAAGAATATTACCAACAGGTTGAGGGTCGTCTTCCTAATGTCCCTAGCTCCCTTGATCATTTTTTCAAGCAAAGGAAAGAAGTGGATTCGAAAAAGTCCTTGGTTTGAGTGGTAAAGGGTCTTTTTATAAGGAAATCAATGAGAGAGAAAATGCCTTATAAAAATCCTTTAATTCCAAAATTTGTGCCACCTCTTCCTCCTCAATTCTGTGAATGCAAAGATATCTTCCTTACTCCAAATTCCCTTCCATTATCCATGAATTAAGGGAAAATAAATTAAGCACCTTAATCATATTATATTAATATCCCATTTTTAGTGGATATTACTTTCCATTAACTTAATGTGAGTGGACTCTCCACTCAAGTTAGATATTTCGTGGCCTAGAAAAGGCACAAGGGTGTTCACACTTGAAAAAATCCAACCATATCGTTTTTGGTTGAAGGCCCTTCAATTAATATATTTATTTTTGCATTAATTTGAAGTAAAGTTCCATTTATGCTTAAATCTTGATTATTTTAATATCAAGATTATCTCTCCTCCAAAGTAGCTCAAATCAGATGCCCCTCTCATTTTATTGCCTCTACAAGATGAAAATAATATTAAGGACCTTAATGAAGTGGTAAATTTCACATAGAACCCTAGGTTTTGGGTAAATTTCACATTACACCAAAACTAGGTTTTAATGCACAAACATTGCTTTATCAGCTCTTTCTTGGTACCCAGTCTATCACAAGCCATACCTCTACATCATCTTCATTCCCATGATGCTTCAACACATGAGGAACATATTATCATGTAACATTTGCAAATTAACCCCTCAACTTGGGTAAATTGCACTTCAGTCCAAAACAAGTAAAAAGTACTTACAATATTATTCAAAATGGACTAAAATGAAATATAAGTTCCTCTTGAGCCTTAATTACTTTTCAAAAGATAATATAAAACATATAATTATCTTTCTTAAACAAAAAACCTAGGGTTAAAGCATAACCCAGGTCATGGATGTTACAAGTTATCCACCCCTTACAAGGATTTCATCCCCGAAATCATCAACAAAAACATTAAGAGAAAAGAGTAGGATATTTCCTCCTCATCTCTTCCTCTAGCTCCCACGTAGCTTATTCAATGCCACGGTGATGCCAGAGAACTTTTACAAGACTAATGTCTTTCTTTTTCAGCTTTTTAATTCTTCTGTCAAGAACCAACACAGGTCCTTCAACATAAGATATATCATCATTTAGTTCTACCTCTACAGGTCACAGAACTAACTCTGTGTTAGGATGAAAGTTCCTCAACATAGAGATATGAAACATTGGGTGCAATCTATGCAACCCAGGTGGTAGCTCCAGCTTATAGGCTACCTTTTCCATCCTTTCAATGATCAGATAAGGCCCCATAAATCTAGGAGCTAACTTTCCCTTCTTTCCAAATCTCAGGATACCTTTCCAAGGTGAGACCTTGAGGTATACTCTGTCTCCAACTTGGAATTCTAAGGGTCTACGATGTTTGTCAGCATAAGATTTTTGTCTATCCTGGGCAGCTTTCAACTGTTGTTGTGTTACTTTAATCTTCTCTGTTGTTTGTTGTACTAGCTCAGGACCCAAAAGTTGATATTCTCCTAATTCATACCAACATAAAGGAGATCTACAACGCCTACCATATAATGCCTCATATGGTGCCATATCAATACTGTGTTGATAGCTATTATTATAAGCAAATTCTATCAAGCTTAGGTGTAGATCCCAACTTCCTATAAACTGAAGGACACATGCCCTAAGCAAGTCTTCTAAGGTTTGTATGGTCCTCTCAAACTGTCTGTTGGTCTGTGGGTGAAAGGCTATACTAAACCTTAATTGCGTATCCAAAGCTTTATGCAGTCGTTCCCAAAAACGACTCGTAAATTGGGGACCTCTATCAGATACAATAGTAGCTGGAACCCCGTACAAACGCACTATCTCATCTATGTATATCTGTGCAAGCTTCTCATCTGTGTAGGTTGTTTTGACAGGTAAGAAATATGATGTCTTTGTCAACCTGTCAACTATCACCCAAATGGAATCACGACTTTTGGCTGTTCTAGGAAAACCTACCACAAAGTCTATGGTTACATGATCCCATTTCCACTGTGGTATAGGCAGAGGTTGCATTGTTCCTGTGGGATTTTGATGTTCATCTTTAACTTGCTGACACACCGGACACCGCATAACAAACTCAACTACATCTTTCTTCAATCCAGGCCACCAATACATATCTTTTAAGTTATGATGCATCTTGGTGCTCCCTGGATGCATAGCATACATCGAAGAATGAGCTTCTTCCAGAACTAATTTCCTTAAGTTATCAACGTCAGGTACTACCATACTACCATGGTAACAGACTACCTGATCATCTGAATCATGGAAGCCATCCCGTTTCTCACTACCATACTCTGACTTGATCTGCTGAATCACAGTATCAGCTTACTATGCTTCCTTAATCTGCTGCCTCAGAGTAGGTTTCATTTGCATCTCTGCTAACATCCCGACTAACAATGACACTTTAAGCTGTACATTGTCTTGCCTCAAGGAGATAAACATATCTCTCTTAGAGCACACTAAGGAATTCAACTGTGCTATATCCAAGACTGGTGTTGATGACTTTCTACTTAGTGCATCAGCTACCACATTAGCCTTTCCTGAATGATAATCAATTATACAGTCGTAGTCCTTGATTAATTCCATCCAGCGGTGCTGTCTCATGTTCAGCTCATGTTGTGAGAACATATACTTTAGATTCTTATGGTCTGTGAAAATCTGGAATGTTTCTCCATAGAGATAATGTCTCCAGATCTTCAACGCATGGACCACAACAGCTAGCTCTAGATCATGTGTCGGATAATTCTCCTCGTATTTCTTAAGTTGTCGAGAAGCAAAATAAATCACTTGTTTATCCTGCATCAACACACATCCTAGACCGTTCTTAGATGCATCACAGAAGACTATGTACCCCTTTCCCTGCTCAGGTTACACCAACACAGGTGCACTAGTTAACCTTTCTTTCAGCAACTGGAAAGAATGTTGACACTTGTCATTCCAAACAAAAGGAACCTCCTTCCTAGTCAACTTGGTCAGGGGTAAAGCTATAGAAATGAAGTTCTTGATGAACCTCATGTAATAGCCTGCCAGTCCTAGGAAACTGCGTATCTCCGTCGGCATCTTTGGCTGTTCCCATTGCGGGATAGATTCTACCTTCTTAGGATCAACACAAATACCTGAGGCAGATATTACGTGTCCTAGAAAAGAAACTTCTGATAGCCAAAACTCGCACTTGCTAAACTTAGCATATAGCCTATGCTCTCTTAGCAAAGTCAAAGCCTGACGGAGGTGTTGCTCATGTTGTTGAGCATCTTTACTGTAGATCAAGATGTCATCTATGAAGATGACTACACACTGATCAAGAAAATGTCTGAAGATTCTATTCATGAGTTCCATGAATGCAGCTAGTGCATTAGTTAGTCCAAACGACATAACTATGAACTCATAGTGACCATATCTTATCCTAAAGGCAGACTTAGATATGTCACCCTCCTTGATATGCAACTGATGGTATCCTGACCTCAGATCTATCTTAGAAAAGATAGTTGCACCATGCAACTGATCAAACAAGTCATCAATCCTTGGCAGAGGATACTTATTCTTTATGGTGACTTTGTTTAACTGTCTATAGTCAATGCATAATCGCATAGACCCATCTTTCTTCTTAACAAAGAGGACCGGAGCACCCCAGGGTGAAGTGCTCGATCGGATAAAATCCTTCTCAAGCAACTCTTGCAGTTATTTCTTGAGCTCTGCCATCTCAGCAGGTGCCATTCTATACGGCGTTTGTGCTATGGGTTGCGTGCCTGGGATTAGATTAATTTCAAAATCAATCTCTCGGGGTGGAGGAACACCTGGAAGTTCTTCAGGAAATACATCCTCAAACTCCCTAACAACTAGAACTTCAGAAGGATGAGGGCTCTCCATTGTGATATCTACCACATGAGCCAAGAATGCAAAGCTCAGTTAACCATAAATCAACATTTGTTGGGTCAGCTGTTCCAACATACTCTGTGGCTCCTACCCTCCGAAGCCTTTCAAAGGTCTTGCCAGCTTCTTGCTTTTCATTGTGGGCTGGTGCCCTTGGTGCAAGTAGTAGCATCCTATCTGTCATATGGGTCATAGCTGCCATAAACTGTCCAAACATATTTTGAAAATATCTGAGCAGCGACGTCACACGTAAAATCTATGTCAGGAAACACTTAGCATTGTTTTCGTCCATGTATTCTCTTTGTAGTTATCATCCTCTTCTGCCATACACCGCCTCCGGTATCGTATCAAGTTGAAATGAGTTTTAATAGATATCTTTTCTTTAAAATATATCTCGTACTTAATTTTCTATAACTAAACAAGGTGATGCTAATATAATATTCTAAATCCGTACAATTGCTAACTATTTATTCCCATCCCCTCCGCTTGTGCTAGGCCTGCTATTTGTAACTTAAATATTTGAAACGGGGACTGGCCAGGCTTTATGACCGGCTGATTATATTAATATGATGTGGCAACCATTGTTAGCTGGTTATCTTTCTCCATCGACATAGACTTCTATTAGATTTGAAAACCCACTAACGTGGGGTAGATCGTGATTGCCCACTACTAGCTACGCTTTGACCTCGAGGATTGCTTTATTCATCATAAGCATGCTCCCTTCGCGTGGTTGACTGCATTATAATATATATGTGCACGAAACATCGACTTTTCGTAGTAGTTTGACTCGATGGGAGCGGCGTGCTCATCTTGTATTCTTTTGAGGGATTTCCTTTTGTACTTTCAGGTTATACATGGTTACCTTTCATCACTTAGAGAGACTTTGTCTGGTTTTGGCTATTTTTTCACCAGGAAGTCTGATTAACGCAAATAATTTCCCAAGGGTAGTGTACCGGACTAACATATGTTCCGAATAACAGTGTGGGCACTAATATTATTGAGGTTTCATATACCGACTTTATAAAAGCAAATGATTCGTTTCGTTTTCGTAATTTTGACCAATGCTACCGGTTAGGTGGTGTAAGTATTACCTTTGCGATGGAAATTTATATAAACTAGTAGATCAGACATTACCATAAGATAAATACTCGTAGAATTCAACTCGTTCATAGTTCGAGATATATTTATATATTTCTTCTGTAAAATAGTTCAATTATGATAGCCGGCAATTCTTTTCGATTTAACCCAGAGGTATATCATATGATAATGATAGAACGAGGCAACAAAGCAAGAGGCTACAAAAAATCGAGCCCAGCCACCAAATGTTTTGGAACAAACCCAAACACAGGAACCAAACTCCCTGAGAAACATTAAACAACGCCATGGTTTTGTATTTTAGAACATTTGTTAGTTGGCAATTACAATATAATCAATAAATTTATAGGTCAAGTTAAGAATCATATAAGAAGCTACTTAACTCACACAACAGAAGAAATAAATAAAGTGAGTTAGAAAGTTCGAACCAGATCGCTCTTTTGAATAAGAGAGACATTACTTACAGAAATCAGCGATCTGCTATACTATGGATGTGTGTTGTCCTGCATGTTGATTCGTTCAAGAACCTATAGTAAAAGATCATTTTGCTCGCACGAAGACGAGTAAAAATAACAGCAATAAAGCTCAGTGGTCGTTAGGTACAGCCACCCAACAAATCGCTTCAAGGGAAAAGGGACGAAGAGGAGATCTCTTGTTCAGGAGAAGAACTCTATGAGAGAAGCAGATAGGGAGCAACTACATGAGGCGGCAGGCGACAGGCCAGAAAAAAATGAACGAGATAAGACATTTAGTCAAATGATCAATTATAATATCTTTAGTACCGACATAGTCCAGCCATAATTCCAATAGACACAAGATCCCTTACAAACTTGGGTCTGACTTGAATGTGTCTGGGTTGTTTTTTATTGTGATTGGAACTCATTATCTTCGCAATTGTTGTGGTGTACTATCATAGTAAACTGAAATTATAGGAAGAGGTTTTTTTAATTAAGTGAGGTACTCTTATCCATCCTACCCTCCTCGTGTAAGTAAAATCATCAAAAAAATCATACAGCTCCTGCTTATAAGATGTAGGTATACCCCCCCCCCTTTCGGAAACAAGAAAAAGAAACGTGAAATCAGCACTTATCTCTAGTGATATCAATGTATGGTACCGTCATCTTTCCAAGATCAGCATACCCCTAATCTTCAGCGGCAGGCTGTCTGGGTCCATGCTTATGAACAGGTCATCCATGTCCCTACCCCATGACCCAAGTTCTTTCTTCCCCTAGAAACCCATGGTCAAGGATTCATCCAAGACTCTTTTGATCTCTCTCACCATCACTATCGCACCTTCCTAGGTGAACTAATCGTAAATTTGTGTATCCATTCAGCTTCCAATCCAGTTTCATGTAAGACGCACAACTCAGCCTCAAAGATGTATTGGGACATATAGTCTACTTCTTAGACCTCCAGGTAGCATCACCTCCTCCTAACAGAAATTACATATCTTGAGACACCATTGCTCATAGAATTCATGGCAACCCATCTTGCATCACTATATCCTTCGACTATAGAAGGATATATATCATAATGCAGCCTAAGGAAACTAATTCCCTTGATATATCTCAACACTCTATTAAGAGCTTCTAAATAAGTTTTGTCAGGAAAACTGGTGTATCTACTCAACTTGCTCACAAAAAACATAATGTTTTGTCGTGTGCATTTTGTATGATACATCAAACTTTTGATAATTTGAGAGTACCGTAGTTGAGAAATAGGAACATCATTCTCATTCTAGAACAAGGGATTAGATGAAGTATATGAAGTCTTAATAGGTTCTCGTAATGTGTATTCAAACCTCTCGAGTATCTTCTCAACATAGTGATACTAAGAGAGTATAATACCATCAATAGACCATGTGATTTAAGCCCCAAAATTACATCAGTGACACTGATATCTTTTATCTCAAATTTGCTACACAAAAATAGTTTTGTCTCATTTACTTCTTTCATACCAGAACCAAAAAGCAAAAATCATCTACATATAAGCATAAGATTACAAATCTATCATTAATGATCTTGCAATAAACACAATTATTAGAACCATTGGAAATGAAGCCAAAGATGGAATGACATAATCAAATTTTTCATGCCATTGTTTGGGTTTTTTGTAAGCCATATAAATACTTAACAAGTTTACTCACTTTGGATTCATTCCCACATCCCAAAAAAACCTTCAATTTGTTCCATATCTATCTCCTATTAAAGATCACTATGTAATATCACAGTCTTCACATCCATCTGATGGATAGAGAGATTATAGATGGATGCCAGTGCTATAACTACATGAATTGTAGTGATGCGAGAAATAGGAGAATATGTACCAACATAGTCTATTTCCTCCCTTTATGTGTACCCATTGGCAACCAATTTAACCTTATACTTATTAATTGTCATGTATGCATTGAGTTTCTTTTCAAAGATCCATTTATATCCAACTTTTTGAACAACTAGGAGGCAAATCCAAAAATTCCTAAGTTCCATTTGAAAGAATTGATTGAACTTCATCATTAGCAACTTCCTTTCAAGACTTTAGCTTCTGCAGAAGCCATATCTTATTCGAATGTTGCAGGATCATCCTCAATATTGTAAGTGAGGAACTCATTTGTAAAGTCCTTGGATGAAATAATCTATTTACTTCTCCTTGGTTCAACCATTTCTTCAGAATCATCAAATTCAGAAATTATATTTTCTTATTCGTCCCCCACATTTGTCATCCTTTTCCACGTGCTTAGGAATGGAACATGTGGTAAATGGATCCCCTTGAGAAATTTTCTTGGAACGTGAGACTTTATGGGAAAGATATCTTCAAAAAATGTTGCATCGCAAAGTTTCACAATTGTATTGACATCAATGCTTGAGATTTCATATTTTACAATCAAGAATATATAGGCATAACTTATTTATACATAATGCAAGAAAATGGCATCTACTGTTTTGGTCCCACTTCATCCTACTGTGTTCAGAGATAAGTACCTCTGCAAGGAACCCCCACACTCAAAGATATTTGAGACTTTCCTTTTAGCCTCTACATATCTCAAAAGGATTACTCTCTTTATGTGTAACGGGGATTCTATTCAGAATATGGCAAGTCGTATTTAAAGCTTTCACCCACATAAACTTTGGCAATTCTAAAGTATGGAGCAAAGTATTTACCATGTCTATCATGGTTTGCTTCTTACATTCAGTGATCCCATTAGATTGAAGTGTATGAAGAGCAATAACATCATTAACTATTCCATGGAATTGACAAAATTCTAAAAACAAGTTTGACATATACTCTCCTCCCCTAATCGTTTAAATATGTTAATAGTTTTGTGTTTCTTCTTTGTTCTTAAATATTTTGAGTTTATTTAATGCCTCATTTTTATTTTTAATCAAATAAAAAATATTTACTAACATCATTAATGGAAGTAATGAAATAACATTTGAGATCCCTAGTTGCAATCCCACTAAATTTACAAATATGAGTATGCATGATATCTAATATTTTAAAATTCCTTTCAATAGAATGGAAGGGCTTTCTAGGTAGTTTCGCATGCACATAAATTTCACATCTACTCTTATTAATTTCAAATTTTGGGTTCAAATACAGATTCATCATTTGTTTCACAGAGCCAAGTGTCACATGATCCAAATGACAATGTCATTAGTCATACAAAACAAGATTCGTGTAAAACTGAATTATCATTCAACTTTAAAATAGAATTTGAAACATTAGGTTTTACATGAATCTTAAACAAGTTCTGTAGATCACCCCTTGTGAAAAATAAGCCATCACAAACATGAGTAATAATTTCTTTATTACATTTGAATTCTATTCTTAAACCATCTCTAACTAATAATTCACCATTAAGAATATTATGAAAAATAAATGGAACATGTCAGACTCTATGAAGCGTCAAAACCTTTCTCGAGGAAAATTGCATGTCCACCTATCCTTTGCCTTTGACTTCTACAGAGCTATAATCGCCCACAATCATTGGCCCGAAGAGGCCACATAAATAGAGACTTATCACTATAAACATGTATATGAGCCCATTATCTATAATCCATTATAGAGGTTCAAATATAGAAATGATTTCATGTCTATTAGAAATGTACCCACCATTAAGGTTCAAGAAAGTAGTCATCATGTTGACCATGGCCACCCCAACTGTAGATGTAGTAGCTATCTTTTCCTTCTTTGAAGGACAATCCTTGTTTTAGTAACCAACATGTCCAGAAATCCAACAAGGTTTGTTCTTTGGTTTCTTCTAAATCTTGGCCTTAGGTAAAAGTATATTCTTTTTTTTCTTAACTTTATTCTAAATAGTCATAATATTGACAGTAGGGTTTACCTTAACTGGTACCTTGACCATTTCCTCTTTAAAGTGTTCGTCATTTATTTTAATAGCTATCATACATTCACTTAGGGTTATTTAACCCTTCTTAAGCATGAGATTCAGGCCAAAAACCTCGCAAGACATAGGGAACTTTTCAATGATAGACATAACAATGGATCGATCAGGTAATTTCCTTTCCACTTCAGAGAGGTTATGAAACAAAATTGGAGATCATGTACCTAATTGGAAACTAATTTACCATCTACCATACAAAATTTAAGAAAACTAGAGGCAGGATATTTTTCAACATCATGATTCTCTATTTTATATTCCTTATCTAAAACATCTTGTAGAACCTTGTTAGTCATGGCATGAGATTTAGAGTAAACATCATACAAATTTTTTGTCAGTGATCTGAGGATGCATCCTCTACACAACTGATTAGCCTCCTTCTAGTAAATAATTTTGTAACGCTCTCATGAGAATTTTTATCAGGTTTAGGTTCATCATTTACAATATAGTTACATAATGATATCATCCTAAGACATATATCCATTCAACTCTATGAACGTGCAAAGTGTTAATTACAAATATTATTTCTTCAAGACTATTTTATTTTAGAACGTTGTTACTAGTAGTAACAAGAAATTCCAATTTAATTAATAGGTTTACAAGTCAGGTTAATAATTAGATAAGAAACGTAGAACAAAAAGAGTAGGGGAAACAAATAAATAGAATTAGAAAAATCAAACTAGATTGCTCTCTTGATGAAGAGAGATATTACTTAAACAAAGTTGCACTCTTCTATCCTCTAGATAGGCTATGTTCTTCAAGTTGATCCATTCATGAACCTATAGCAGAAGGTTGTCTCACTCACATTAATACAATGAACAACAACACCACTGGTGTAGCTCAATGGTCGTTAAGTATCACCACCCAACAGATCACTCAAGGGAAAAAGGGATTGACAAGAGATATCTTGTTTAGGAGAATAACTCCATGAGAGAAGCGCACAAAGAGTATATGAGGTAGTAACATGGTTGCAAAACATGAACGACAAACTTTTGTCTTAGTTATATGAGATCTGAGATTTGAGATCTTAATATGTGTTTAACCCTAAGTCTGTGGGGCCTACTTATAGAACTTACATGCTCATTCATATCCCTAGGTTGATGCAATAACACAAACACTCTTATACACATAAAAGGAATATGAGGAGTCCCTTTGTAATTTAGAAGGAATATTGTCTCTTTCCAAATCAAAAGGAATATGAGGAGTCCCTTTCCAATTCAAAAAACATTATTTGAACAATTAGTTAATTCTTTAACTAGTTATCATGTTGTATAAAAAGGAAAAGGAAACTAAAGACAATTTCCCAGTCCTATTCTTAGTTTGTAGAAAAATACAAAAACTATTTTTCCCTCCACATCCTTATGTACTAGATGCACCTACATTGGGCTTAACCCATGCCAACTATTATTAGACAAAACTAATATTAGATAACACATGGGTGAAAAAGTAAAATCATACATTGTACAGCACCATTAGACCTCATTATCCATGGTCTCAGTATACTCTAATGTATGGTTTGCATGTCTCCATAAAAAACATACCTCAAATCCTTTGTGGAGGGATCAGGGGGTTTTGTATCACAACTCTATCGTGGGCACTCGGTGACCATCTTCCCACAATAGTATCAATTGTGCTCGCCTTGTATGTCATATTGCCAACTCATGTACCATCTTCTTGGCCTCCTCTAAGAAGTGTCTAATCCTCTAGTGAGCATTTTCCTTCCCCCACACCATATAAATCATCTCATAAGACACCAATGTCATTTAGGAAAAGAACACATTACTGCCTTCATTGATCTTGATCGCTGCTATGATGGCTTGCAAGAAAGCATCCATAAAATTTGTTGCATATAGTCATGCCCTATAGGCCAGGCTCAAGATCCCCTTCTTATCCTTGATAAAACATATTGTCTACCACTGCTTTCCTCCCATGCCATCCCTCTCCCACCCAACTACTATATTAAGATTCAAATTTGATAGATCTGGCTGAGTTCATATAACGAAGTAATTTTTTCCATTGTATCCACAATTCATTGAGATCCTTAAACATTTTGTGCTCATATCATGTCACTTTTCCAATTTCTTTAGGGGTGCTTCTTCATCAACACATTGAATGTTATTATGACAAGTTGACCCCATGGAACCTCACCTTGCACATATGCACCCAAATATCCTAACATGTAATAGTTGGAGAAACACCATTGAACTAGCAACTAAAAGTATCATTCCTTCCTCCTATCTAGTAGCTCTAAAGCACTTGGTTAAGCAAATTCATCTCCAACTATTTCACTTGAATAAGCATGTGATCCCATGCATATCCCCATAGCGTCAAAACTAGTTGTTCTATTGTGAAGAGGTGGGCAAACGTCTCCTGATCTACATGACCATGGTATTAGTAGGCTGAGGCCAGCACAATTAACAGTAATGAATATTATCACCCACTATGATAGTGCACTTCAGGGCCTTCCACACTACCACCAAGGTGCACGGTACGATGCCTAAATACTAGATGTGGGAAAAGAGAGAGGTATTATGGAGATCGTTGGCTAACAACACCCACTTGCCAACCTAACAGAGGAAACTCCCTCCTGAGCCATTATCCAAACAAGAACATTCGGGGATAGTGAGATACAATAATATGATTTTATAATTTTCTAGATACCCACAATGGAAATAATCTCCACCAATGCAATCTCACCCATTAACATCAACCTATAAATCTTTAACCGAGAACATGTGTTCAATATCCTCTATATTAATCATTAAATGTGATAAGAACTCCCTACACCATCTATCATTTCAAAAGGACACATCTTCCTTCCAAATATGCTAGTTCTCATATGGAATCACATTTGGGAAGGATTTACATAGTGTTTTCTAGTATGGAGACACAAATGATTCAAGGATCATGAGTTTGGATGTAGATGTTCTCAACATCTTCTCAATCTTCTATAATTTGCAAAATAGATTTCTATGCATAAAGATTCACCTTTTAAGATATCCTAGCATGTGTTATATAGAAAGGTTGTGTTAGAAACATAAAAATATGGGATATGCAATCCCCTAGGTCAACATACAACATACTTTATAGCATGCAACCTAATGATGTTTTTCATCCCCAGTTCCTAGTCTATAACATAAAACTCGCATGAATCTGGTTAATCATCTTCATGTACCCTTTGAGATAGAGTAGAAATCTAGGGTGCATTTCTATATAGAAAGAAGGACATGTTGAATGAGAATAATCTACCTACAAAGGATAATATCTTCACCTTCCATCTTTCAAATCACTACTTGATCTTATCCAAAATAGAAGAGAAGTGAGTATTAAGTAGTTTTGCTCTTGTCTAAGGAACCTTGTGATATAGCATCATGTCCCCTTTAGCAAGAAACTAATAAGAATCTAGAAATCTCCTCATTTCTCCATGCATCACACCTTCCTAAAAACAAAGCCAACTTGTCAACATTGGTGGCTTCCTAAGTATCATCTCAAAGTCCTGAAGAAGTCTCACGAGAAACATAATTGATTCTCTTTGGCTAGAATTGATATAATCAACATGTTCATATATCAATAATGTTGGAGTGAAACCTTTCCCTCTGGTTGAGAATTGTGCTGATATTTCTACACATATCTTAAGGGATATCTGCCTATAAAGAGCTACCTCAAACAGAATGAAGAGGGGAGGTGAAAGAGAATATCCTTGCTTAAACCAATGTTGCATCAAAAATAACCCAACATTGAGACCATTCAAAGAAAAAGCAATCCATGATCCAACCAAAAAGGATAGACATGTACCCACCACACAATCCATCATATCAAACCTCCTCAAGACTACCTTAAGAAATGCTCAATACGCTCTATCATAGGCCTTTTCCATGTCAATCTTCATCACCACATTTGTGTCCCCCACCTCCTTGTTATTATCATAGATCAATTCTCTAGTAATAAGAATATGGTTGAGTATATCCCTCCCTTTCGCAAAAGCACCTTACTCAACTGAAATCAATGTTGGAAGCATCAGAGACCAATGGTTGTTCAAAATGCGAGCCAAAATATGTATGGAAACATTCTCCATGGATATCAGTTGGATATCATGGCAAGGGAACAAGAATCATCCACATTAGGAATGAGAATAATCTTAAAGAAACATTAGGCTCCTATGAAAAAAGCCCCTTGCATAAAATAAATGAGAAAGAGAAATGAAATCATCATTAGACATTGGGCTCCTATGAAAAAAACCCCTTTCATAAAAGAAACGAGAAAGAGCAATGAAATCCTCTCCAATGATCTCCTAGTTTGCTAGATAGAAACTCACTGTAAAGCCATCAGGACTTGGAATGGAATGTCTCTCCATATCCTTGGTAACACCAATAGTTTCATCCCACCATAGGTGGAACCATCTCAATCATATTGATTTTGTAAAGATTGGGGATATTCTCTAGGAAAGGTGATCGTCATGAATCACTTAACCAAAACTTGATAACTAAAAAACCCCTAAATAAATAGCTAATACAAGTGACAACTCACTTTACTGCAAAACCAAGTAACATCTTCCATTAAGAGTTTCTTAAACATCTTCTACTTAATCCTTCCTTTAGTTGTAGCATAAAAAACCCAGTATTCTGATTTCCATCAGCCACTACATCCATGCCTTTTTCCATAAGATCTCCTCTTAATCCAAAACCACCTCTAAATACGTCTCTGCATCCTTCAGTAGTCATTCACTAATAAAAATTGAATTCTTGTCAAATCCAAATGTAAATATATCACCACTTCCTCAAGGTCCACTTTCATTTTCTAGACTTCCCTAAACACCTCTCTTATGTTCCTTTAAATTTTGTTGTAGGTTATGCATATTTGAAAAGAAGTTGAACAAAGGGTTACATGTGCCTTACAATTTCTAGCCCTCCTTAATGGTTTTAAGACAATCATCATTGGTTAGACATACATCAAGTATAGAAAACTATGTAGAGAATTTCTATCTATTAGAGTCTATACAACAAAACAAAAATGATTAGTGGTCAAAAAACTTAACCCTAGTGAGTGAAGGACCTGCATATCATCTCCCCAAATGTTGCTAAAGAAGCCCCAATCTAGACATCCCCATGTCAAAGGCATTATCATCCTACTTATCCACCTGCATGAATGAGATGCCTAGAAAATAGGACCTCTCCAGCATCAGTGTTTGTAAGCCAGTCATTAATATCCTCCATGCCAATACCGTCAAGATGGTACATACCACTGTTCTCATGAATTTCTCTCACAATGTTGAAGTCTCTAGAAATCAATCACAGATGAAAACCAATTTTTTCAGTCATTTCCTTCAAGGATTTCTAAGACGCCTTTCTTTCTGTATTGGTACATTTGACATTAATAGCTAAGAGAAATGTAACCTAGAAGAATCCACCAACTAGATTATAATGTGCTTAATATGAGACTCAAACATTGACAGGTTAAGATTAGAGTCCTTGTACAACTTAATCTTAAACTATACAATCTTCATTAATGAAAGACCAGCCTAACCTCATTATTGCATCCCACTATCACAAGATCAACACTACTCGAAACCAGCCCCAATTAAAACCAGTGAACATCATCAATAGATAACCACATCATATAAACATGGGTTCAAAAAAGTTTTAATATAATAAGAATGAATGGTAGCAACAAGCCTTTATGTTTGTTACAACATACTTTATATATCATATACATTCCTACATATTTATAAAGATTCTTTTGCATTACATATAGATGCATTACTCGAGGCATAAATAGAAAATATAACAACTCGTATAACTACATATCTATAGGTCATGCACAAATATCCAAATTGTAGACGAGACATATGTCAAAAATAAAGTAAGGAAGTACATATGTCTAGATATGAGTGTACATGGATGATATATTATACATATAAGACCTAGATATAAACTTCACTTAGTCCCAAGATGAGCAAACATCACCTACTTGTGTGACCCCTTCACACAAACACCACCTACCTCAAAACTAAGATCTACCTCCTCTGGACTGATCTTTGCATCCACTACTAGGGAAGCCCTACTGATCACCTAAAAGATGTGGAAAACCATGGAGTTAGGTCCCATGTCCAACTATATACAACTAAGACATTTATTACTTACTAGAGATAATATACATTTGTTAGAAGTAGGCAATAATAAGATACTTACACCAATAATGTACTTTGAAAGTACATTATTACCATCCTATACCTATTCCATTATGGGTACCTAAGAAAGATATTTAAAAACAATGTACATGCATGATTATAGTTAATATAACAAGAATAAGAAGCACATCCACATTTGTTGCACATAAACCTAAACAGATATACTACACAGCCGGGTTACATGTTTATGCCCTAGATAGTTTGAGGCATACCACTCAAACATTTGTCTAGTGGCGGTGAATCCGAGACTAGATATATTTATAAGATCTAAGGAAATATGAGTTAAATTAGATCTCTCCAAAAAATCTTGTGTTCAAAGTAGAAGTCTCTCGAAAGTAGAGTGCATGTAGGCCAAGTTTGTCATGGATACACGATCAAAATGGATCAACATATCTTAGGTCTATTTTGGGTACATATGACAAGGTACCAAACTTAAGGTATCAATCTATCATAACATGTTTCAATCTTCATCATATATCACATACCAACCTTTTTGGACCATCAACCTTCACTGAGTCCCTGGGAAGTTTAAAGACGTCAAGATATGTTATCCCCAAATGTTCCCATATCTTCACTAATATATGCACTGAGCATCTTCTCAAAATTGAGATTGCTATAAGATTGACTTGTTTCATCACTATTCCCCCTAACAATCTAAGGGAGTAGATCAATAGATTCATGGTTCTACAAGGTTAAGATCACCTGATTAATTAGGTTCATTATTCTTTAAGTCTACATTAATCAAGTTGTATAAAGAAACCAAAAATGAAACTGCAAAATTTGATCCATGTCATTCTATTCAAACTATATAAAGTGTATGAATGTAAGATCTAATCTTCTTTAGATATGATATACAATCATGCTTCTCGACTACAATAAAACATGTCATAAGAAATTATACTTTCAATATTCTAAGGGTATCAAGACAACTCCAGGGTCAGACTCCTTTTTAGGATTACCATCTTAAGTCATCACAAGACTATGCGTCATTGAGTGTATGGAAAGATAGCACTTCAAAATATAACAAAGAACACATCCTTACTACATAATCATTTAGTTGTTAACATATGTCTCAATAGCATTATGGTTAGTGAAAAGGACAAAAAGAATTTAGGGATGTTGATTGACCTCAAAATGGTTTATAGGATAAGTCATCTATTGTTCACATATATGTTAGTCTAGAGAATCCTTGATTCTCAATCTTTACCCATGCTAGTGTCGTTAAGAAGGATAGAGGGGAGAGATCATATATGGGTTACTAGGCTTGTGCAACAATTGTGCACCATCCATCATCCACGGAACCTCATCCAAAACTTGCTCTTTTTCCTTATCATATGCATCATGACAATAAAATGTTCCTTCTTCTTGTAAATGACCTCAAATTTACCTCTAGGACTCCATTGCCTTTGTATCCAGATAGATAATTGACAAAAATGGTTGCCTTCCTATAAGTCGAATCGAAAAAATTCCTTCCAATCCGGAGCTCACCCCCTTTGGCACATTTTGCACCATTCCTTATCTTAGGCTCCACAAATTCGATAGTTGCTACACTACTTCCGCACAACCAAACCCGCTTGTGTTGAGTCAATCAACTTGCTTTGTTGGGATTGGGCTAGATGTCTATGAATTACCTTCAGGGGGAGGTGGAATGGGAGAAGAGGGAATTGTATACTCCTAATGTAGTCAGGGTAGCAAAGACTCTAGTGACTTGGAAGGTTGGGAATTATCTCGCAAGTTATCCTCTCCATTATCCACTCTAGATCTAGATGGAGGAGTTGACCTCATCAACTTAGTAGTTTCATCACCCCCAAGAATTTCTATGCCCCCTAGGTTTTCTCTATCTCCCTCTCTACCTTCTATAGATCCTCCCTCCATCCATTTTCCCAGACAAAAAGTATAGAACTTGAAATTTACTCAAACTAAAAGACAAGTTTCATGAAATTATTAACTAAATCATATGAATTTATGAAAAACTAAGAAGTTTACTGTGAAATGATGAAATGAGAATAAATTAAGGATAAAAATATCAGAATAAGATAAGCAAGTATTAGTTGAAAATTTATATATATTAAATACACCAATAAATATATTGATTCAAAGAAACATTGTTTAATTATCCTCTAGGAAGAGAAGAGTAAGAAAGTCTAGATTAGTTTGGATGAAAATTATGTGGAATATTATGGGAAATATTATACCTTAACATAAATTTAATACATATAAAAAAAATTAGGATGGATAAAATGTTTTATAAGAAAATATGACATTGATCTAGTCGTAAGAAAGTCTAAGTGACAAATTATTGAACGATATCTAATGTGGTATACAATATAATGATAAGATAGGATGAGAGACTCTTCTTATATTGATGACTATGGAGGGAACATTATGAGACAAATCTAGAAATGTAGATTTTTATTATTTAGGGGAAATTTTGAACCATGGCCTTGATAAAGTTACCTTATAACTATTTTTTGGAAGGAAGACTTGAATGACAATGAGATATTAACTAAAATGAAAAAGGCATGCATGGATATAGATTATCACAAAAGATCTCTAATTATACGCATGAATTTTAAATAAATGTTGTTAAAAATATAAGAAACAAAGAAACTTAGTATTAGTTGTGAATGGTGTATTATAGAAGCTTAAGAAATGGCTTCCATTGTAATTGCAATGTGTTAAATATATTCTTAAGTTTTTATCAAAAGATAAAAAGCAAGATACACACTATGCTTTTGTATCATGTATCCCTATATTGGATTTTGAGGTAAAATACTAAAAGAAGATGTGTGTTGTGAGACTATAGTCCTTGCTTTAGCCTAATTTTTTCTTTACCACATAATTATATGGATTATCTCTCAGTATTACTTGTTTAGTTTTAAATTACAAAATGATTTTGTACGTTCTTGTTATACCCTGAGTTTGATTAGTTAATATTTGAAGTGATTGGAATCTATGTCATGAGTAATTAAGGTTCTGATGGTATGTAGATCTTTGAACTACATACAACCCAATGAAAATTGTTCAAAGTATCAACACATATGTTTCCCTAATGAGTTTGACTATATCGATCTATTTTGTACCTTAGTTTAGACTTATATGACATTGGTGTCACTAGATAGATCCTCTACGGTGACTAGTGGACCTTAGGCAAGTTTTTTTCCATGCCCTTTGGCTTAATCAACTAACTAGGGATACTAGTTTCACAACTACTAGAGCCATATTGGTCGTAACAATGTTTCTTGCTACCTTTACACCACAACCTGTTATTTTTATATTTTTCCAACAAACAAATAATTTAGTCATAAGTGAGGGCAAAGGGTCACTTGTCAAATGAGTTGGCCCTCACTTCCACCTCAAATTGTGACCAACCTATATACTTTACATCCAAGTAATAATTTAGTTCAAGCAAACTAGTAGGCTAATATTAGCAAGGGTTGAGGGTCACTAGTCAATTGAGTTTTCCCTCACTTTCACCTCAAATTATGACCAACTATGTTGGTTAATCATGATGATATAGTCGATGAAATAAAACCATATTTGGGAAGAAGAAAATTTTATCAAGAATTTTATGTATTGTTTACACTATGCTACCCCTACATATGTTCCTTTTAGACTTAGCACTCAAGTTTGCACTATTTTGAAGTTGTGCAAGTTTAATCCCTTAAAAATTCAAGTGCATATGGAGATATTGGATGTTTTCAAAAGATCCAATTAAGGAATCAAGTTCCGAACCACCTTAGCATTGATCTTGGTAAGCTATGTTGCTTTTCTTCATCAAAATTATTTTTTTCTCCTTTTATGCCCCATGTCTGAGATTATATAGACTTATTGGTAGAAACCATGATTTTTGATCTCAAACTCATCTATAACTCTTTGTCTTAGTTTGTGATCTTGCATGTGTGGATTTTCTGGACAAATCAAAGTTCATTAAAGCATTGATAAAACTTTGAACGAATTTGGACTTATATGTACAACATGAAGTAGGTGAGTGGTTAAATCACACTTTAGAGATCTACACATGTCAAGGCTTAGATAGTAAATCCCAGACTTCGGGATGAAATATACAGAATCCTTGGAAGCTCAATCTTTTACTATTCTATATTCTTACCATGTTTGTACTCTTGTTCCTATTCATTTTTAAACACGCTAACCCCAAATAAATCATATTTTTGACCAAAAAGAATCATTCATCTTTCTTGGAAAAATGAATTAAACTAATGAATGACTCCAATTCCTTTCCATTTTCTATATAAATTTCATATAATATTTAACAATTAGAAATTTAAAGGGAAACCATGATCTATACTAGAATCACCTTTTCAGTTAAAAAATTGTGGAATACAAATGATAATGTTTATTTATAAATAGAGACTTGTATACAGTTTTATTGATGCAAAAAATAATATGAATTATCAATGAACCATGCCATAAAGGTCTATCATGAGGTTAATTCATGACACTCTTAAAAATGGGATTGATTATATAAATATAGTAGTCACAATTAGGAGCCTAACTTTTTATAAATACAACTTGGAATACTTCTCATCTTTGATTCACAAGATCTTAAGTGAATTGAGTTGGGAATGGTGGTCAGGCTAACATCAAAAGGACAATGACTTCCCCTCAGAAGGTGTTTATAGGTTTCTCATGATTTTAGATACGCCAATGGTGGTCTATGATTTTTCAATATTAAAGTTCATCTAGAAATATTTTAAAACTTGGTTCTATTTAGGACAACAACATAATTTTTGATAGTACTTTTTAGTGTTCTACATTCAAAGGGTCATTGTCATGGATTTCTAGTGAGGATTCATGTTAATATATTGAGTATTCTAAGGGTGGGATAAATTGGACTAATATAATTAATATTTGAGGCATAAAATAAAGCTAAGCATTAGAATTTAGTAGATTAGTGTGGAGTCAAACGTCTCAATTGATCGACATACACTAACGTTAATACAAAGTATTTACATGCCATACATGATCTGCAAAAGGGTAGCAAAGTGGAAAAGGGTTTTATAAGTTCAAGGATGAGATAAAACATTATGTTTCATGGTTCATACCACTAATAGTTTATGAATTATAATATATACATTTTCCTTAAGAAGGCAGTGAAAAATTAATAGAATGTGCTTATCTCCCTATGGTGATATATGATTCTTAGATAAGCTAGAATATTATGTGCATATCTAGTATTGTATATTTTGGAAGTAGAATTCATAATTAATCATCCTAGTTTTCTTTTATAAAGTAATGATAATTCATGGGATTTGATATGTAAGTTTGGCTGGTATCTTCAATGAACTTTATCTAAAACATGTTTATATGATAATTGCTTGAATGAGAATGAGGCAGTATATTGTGATAAAGATTATTGTTATACCATATTTAGTGGTAATACATGAATATTCCTGGTGGAATATATATGTCATGTGGACATATTAACAAGAAGTGAAAGACCAAATTAGAGAAGCACCTAGTGAAGATGGAAATTATTAGAGCATGTAGACCATGGATATATATATATATATATATATATATATATCTGTGTGTGTGTGTGTGAACTATAAAGACACATAATGAACTTTTAAAACGTGTTCTCTGAGGTTTTGTATGGGTTCGATTAATATATTATGCATGTATTTTATTGTCTTCGAGTCCTAATATGCATTTTTTGTTATTATTATTTCCAATATAACATGGTTCGTATTTTGATTCTCAAAATGGCATGTGTATAAATCAATATGTCTTCAAAGAAGACCCATTGGCCCTACTGGGGCAATGCATCCCACAAACAATGCATTGTAAGTTTTATTGTATTAATTTTATATTTTTGTTTCTTAGTATATATATATAAATTATAAATATATTTTTGTGTATTTCTCTAATTTATAATTTATTACGTAATTTGAATATTGTGTCCACTAATTTCAGACACTATTATTTGCATTTACAATTATTGTGTATTTGTGAATTGTAGTATTGCTTTTTGTTATTATTTTAGGTATTATTTAAAATATATAATTAAATGTATAAGTTGATGTATGTTATCATCATTAAGTAATTTAATATAAATAAATAAAAAACATACACGGTGTCATAATTAAAAAATGAAGCAAAAGATAAAAATTAAAATAATGTGTTACCATTGGAAACACATTTCTCTTGAGGGGAATTGCATCCCGGTTGGGGATGTATTGATTTTTCAAAGTAGTATTATGTTTCCCATAGGGACACATTGCCCCCACTAGAGCAATGTGTCCTCCTTGGGGATGCATTGCCTCAGAAACATGCCATTTTAGGAATTAAAATGTGAATCATGTTATATTGGTAGTTAAAGTAGAAAAAAAATCTATTTAGGTTTTAAGCCTATTTTACTCACTTGTCATCTCTTGTATATGATATTTTCATAAGGACGAATTCATATTTGAGACTAACTAATCAAGGCAATGATTCTTTTATGAAACAGTTCTAAAAGATGAATAGTGTGACTTATTAATAAAGAAGAACCATAATTCATGACAATTTTAGTTGCAATGAACATTATAAAAGTCCCCTAATGCTTGAAACTTATGGAAGGAAATGGATTTACTTGGAATGATTCCTAGAATCATACAAAGTTTCTTATAGTGGTATAATTTTGAATATACATTAGAATATGATAATTTGTATGAGGATAAGTCTCTTGGCTCCTTTGCATCTGTGAGTTCGGTTGAGATTGTATCTCCATTTATGACACATAAATCCTGACGATTCAAGAAAAGTATTGATATATAGTAGTTACATGTTATATGATAAGTACCACAATGTGACTACAAAAAGTGGACATGAGATATTTTGTGTGGGTCATAGTTTGATGATCCATACACTTTTTATACTCTCAATGGCATGGCATAATGGAGTCTTGGCAGTTCCAGTAAAACTCAATGCCTTACTAAATGGGCTAAGTGGATTGCTATCCATAAGTTGAAAGATAGTTAGGTACAAGACAATTTTATCAGGGCATAACTTTAAAATGAAACTTGTATTCTCAACACAACATGAATGTATGCTATATTTTTATGTGTATTAGAATTAATTTTTATCCTTGGAATGATATTTACATTCTCTTTGATAGTATTGTTTGTATTTGTTAGAAGAACATGTCGACTATCTTGAGTGATAATTTCCAATTGACTCAAGCACTGAATGAGTCACATGTTGGTTTGTTTAACAAATTTGTCTAATAAAAGAACTATTGAAGTGGAATTTTAAATACCTACAAAGTATAACATAGAGAAGTGTATAGTTTCTACGTATTCTCAATTGAATGGTGTATTTTCATTGATAATTGATATTATTTAATGTGCCTTATTACTTGTCTGAAATTTGTATATTTGTAAAAAAATTAATCAGATCAGATAGTATATCATGATTTAAATTCTAACACATGAAACTCAATGGATCCCGCCTATTATCACTATAATAATGAGTTTAATTTTTAAAAATTGTATCGTCTAATTTTCTGGTCTTATTACCCTATAGCTCTTTTTTATAAAAGCAAGAAGGTATATAATATGTCTAACTACCCTCCACATTAAAAACATCATATAAAGACACAAAATGACAACTATGCCTATATTCAAAATAGCACACTACATACCCTACATTTCATATTAAAAACTATTCAATTTTCTATTTCAATTAAAATTATATTTAGATTTGGCATGTGGGTCTCATCATAAGGAGTACATGTCATGTTCTTAGTATGGATACTGGGACATCCATGTATGTATAATATTATAATTAGTAAATTTATGTTACTTGATCTAGCGCATCGCTATATCATCTAAAGACACAAAACTTTGCCTATTTTTTGTACATTTTGTGCAAATGTAGTTGGTCCCATGCCCAGGTAAAGGATAAGAGTTGGTGGTATGTTGACAACCAGCAATAAAAACTTTGTCACTCTTTCTATGACATTATTCCTTATAAAAATTCATTGGAGTGTCCCTACTTAGCGACATGTTGTATCAGCACCCAGGTGTAATGATAAATATGCAAGGGGTTTTGACACATCGACGCCCGACTGTGTTGAAGGATTGGCAAAGGATTTCTACATCTTGATCGGGTGAGGGTAAAGAAGTTAGTCCCATTGCATCATTTCTCGGATGTAGTGAAAAATGTGCAGATAAACATTTTTAATGAAGGCAGGTAAAGAAGCAAGTTCAACAAAAAAGGACTAGAGTTGGATCTTGGAATATTGGCCCTTTGATAGGGAAATCTTTAGAGATATCGGATGCCATGATGAGAAGAAAATCAATATTATGAGACCTCGAACCATGCTTTTTTGTTGAACACTCTTAATTATCATAATTGGGTGCTTAAAACCTTAACCAAATCATATGAGGTGCTTTGATATCATGCGACAAGCTTAATTTTAAAGTTTGGTCCAATTTGGACATTGTTTGTGCAAGTTATGCAATTTTGTGCACATTTTGGATATTTTTGTATTTACCCAAATCTGAGTTGTTACTTGCAATTTGTCATATGAAAAATGTTCCTTATATGTTTCTTATAATAATTGGTATGTTTGATCAATGGGGTGCTTGGTTGAGCCTTGGTTTGATGGTGTTTCTCTTCAATGGTGAATTAGGGTTTACCCCTTCATGGATGAGTGCTACCTTTAGGAGCCATCAACCAATGGTCCCCCTATTTGGTTGACATCCAATGGTCACCAATAGGTGGTGAACATCAATGGTCATCCTAGAAGTTCTTAGGTTGATGGTTTTCTAGTTTTGGTTCACTTAGACCGTTGGTTCACTTGAAAGGTTGATCAAATGATGGTTCACCACCTAGTAAGCTAGGGTTTCATAAAACGGTCGTTACCAAGTGCCAACAACCGATGGTCACCTTGGGAGGTCATCATCTGGTGGTATAGAAGACTCCCACAATGAGTGGAGCTTCTGTTTGCATGTCCATGGAAGCTTTTAGCCATGGACACATGGAGAGGTACTAGGACACCTCATGCTTCTTCTCTCTGTTGTTCTTAAGCTTTATATACCAATCCTTTAGCACCCAAATGAAACTATTAGACCCTTATCCCTCCCCTGCCATCCAGTGCTTCATCTTCCCCTACTTGGTGGTGGATGAGGTGCCCAAGGTAGAATAATATGGTGATCTAACCTTGTGTAAGTGTCTAGAGCTCGGATCTACCCTTCTTTTAGGGTTTGTGGAGCATCTTTGCTTGTTCTAGCCTAAACTAGTAAGTTTCTCCTTCCCTCTTTTGTTTCTTTGGTTGTTCTTCTTCTTCGTACCTTCTTCCTACATGGAACCATGGTTTTCCATGGTAAATTTTTCTCTAAAGCTCAAAGAACTCTCCTTTCTTTCTCCTTCTACCTAGGGTTTGCTTCTTTTGTGGAGAAAGGTGCTAGTTGGCCAAGTTCAGAGCTTATGCCAGGGTTTTCTACCCTCCTTTCTCGAGTTTTCCTACTGTTTGGGATCTTATCTTTTTCCTAGAGGCAAGTTTTATAACCCTCTTCACTTATATTGCTTACTACAAGCTTGCTTTCTCATTTACTTGCTCTAAAAACGACGATCCAAACACTTAAAAACTATACTTGTCTAGGGTTTTGATATTTATATTGTTTCTTACTTAGTTTTCAGCTCTACATGAGCATGAAAACTATGTGCACGTTCTTGCTAAGGTATAGGAAGACTTAGATCAGGTTGGTATGGCAATTGATGGTGCTTGGCACCTATCAAATGATGGTCTATACTTAGGTTTCTAAGTTGTTTTCTTCTTTACACATGAACTGATGGTCATACTTTTCTAAAAACTGATGGTGTTGTCTTAATGAAAAATGATGGTGATGACCATGCTGAAAACCTATGGTGTCAACCAATGGTCACACCTCAAGTCAGTTTTAGGCTCTTTTGGAAGCTTAGTGATCAATGGTTTAAGTACCCTAAAAGTTGATGGTGACATTAGCTCAACTTCTGATGGAGATAGATGATGGTAGTGTTGACTCCATCAACCAATGTTGACACAATAAGCCTGGTTCGATGGTGATCTAATAGACCACAACTTGTGGCAAATCTAGGTTTCCTATGTTACTTACCAAACCAATTATTTCAAGGGTCAAATGATTCAAGAGTTAGACCTAAACTTTAATCAATAGTTTTGAATGATGAACAATGGTTGGGATTGAATGATTCAACATCCAGTGGTGTGAATTGAAGCCTATAGTATAATATTAAAGTTCTAATAATGTGAATCTAATGATTTCCCCCATCTGATCAACTTAAGTATCTTGTTTGTTGACAAATGGATGGCATGCTTTAAATGTAGAGTTGATGTTGGGTTTTATACCTACAATTGATGGTACCCTTTATGTTGTTAAATAAGGAGTGTTTAGGGATGGATGGTGACTCTTTATAGGAAAATTTAATGGATCCATAGGTGCTTTGTTCAAGGTGATTACTTGTGTAAAAAAAGAAATGGTTTTACCTTAAATGGTATTGGGTTGATGTTGTGGTATATTGGTATATATGGTTTGAATGATGTTGAAACCAATGGAGGTTTTCCCTTGTTTATGTAAGTCTTACCTTTGGCCGCATATGAATAGAACTGATAATCACCATAATGAGTTAATGGGTAACCCTAATGAAATATATCTTGTTACACCTAACCCTAACATAATCAAGTGATGATGATTGATTATGAATAACCCTTTGAATGATTAATAGAATAATGGAGGGCTCTCTTATTATTGATGAAACCCTAGTATGCTATAATCTGGTGGTTACATCTTGAGTTATGTGTGGATCCATACTTGAGGATAGTATGGGATTTGATGGTGATGCTTCACCTTATACATTCATGATCCAATAAGGATTCCAGGAGTTAGGGTTTGGGAATGCGTACTAATTTGCAACATAAGAGTAACTTATCTTGTTGAGCCTAACCCTAATGTTAATAGATGATGTTATTTAGTTATACTACCCTTCCTCAAATGGTTAATATAATGATGGAATATCCTTCCTAATGATTTATTACAACTCTAATGTGTTAACAAGTGCTCATCATAGCTTTATGATTTATGCTTTCTTATGCTAAACTTGTACACTATTAGTGTTATGATGGCCAATCATATAGCTTCCTTATATTTTGTTATAATAAAGAAATTCTCTTAATGCTAAGAAAACCCTACAATGTTATCTTGTAAACATCTTTTAGTTATTTAATGCAATATCATGATGAGCATGTGCATCACATGTGTGGTGATGTTTGTTGAGCCTTGTTATAAGGCATGAAAAGATAATTATGAAGTTGTAGGGAATGATGTGATGGTCTTAATGACCTATGGGCATAGTTGAGCCTTGATTAATCCTCTTCACAATGTGACAAGGGTTGGAACCCTAGAATAATGTGATAAGAATTCATATCTTGTAATGATGATGTGATGACAAGTATGATCCCATGAATGGCAAGTGTATACTACCAAGTGATGATGAGATAAGGAACAATATGTTCCATACGTTTTATATATTTTGAAGTTGTTATACTTATATTCTTGAAGTGAATTAGGATTTTTATGTCCACTTTTCTGAGGCGGCCTTAATTCACCCAATTGGCATAACTAATCAAGTGAAACTCTAATCAAGTAGTTTCCTTGTTCACCAAAAAAAAAGTAGTTAACTTGTGCCACAGATCCATTCTAGTGTTAGAACTTACTGGATGGTGAAATAAGCAATTTATATGAGAAACATAGAGTGCATATTGTTAAATAGGTGGAGGTGCAAGTTGAGTACCTTTTTGTGTCCACAATTTTAGGTTGTAGAGGATGGTTGTAGTCATGCCTCAGACATTGTGATATTGTGATGTGTGAAAGGAATCAACATAACTGCAGAATGCCTCTTATAGAATGGCCATGCTTGAGTTAATCTCTAGTTTCATGACTTATACCAAGGTGGGCTAGATACAAGACTATATGTCGTTGTTTTGCAATTTGACTATATGTCACTATGTTGTCTCTCGTACTGACCAGGAGTTGTTGGCTCGCGTACTGACCAGGAGTTGTTGGTGAGATTATGGGGTCTAGCTCTTCGATAGATCTTGTATGGCACTGATTTCAACTTGGCAATGGTCAATTGGATATGGGTGGTACGACTCAAATCCTAGGGACTTAATAAAAGATGTAATACAATTGTGTATCATATTTTTTTAGGGTTATACATAGCACTTCACACTGGAGGATAAGATCATTTTTGGGAGCATTATAAATGACCATGTGGGGAGTAGTAATGCTAGATATGAGAGAGTTTTTGGTGGTTTTGGATTTAGCAGCAGACAAGGAGAAGGAGAAAGGATATTAGATTTTGTAATTGCATATGATACGATTTTAGTAGACACCCATGTCAAGAAAAGAGAATATCATTAAATTACTTTGAAGAGTGGGCACAATTGTAACCAAATTGATTACTCATTGTGGGTGGATTGTAAAATATGCAAGGATTGTAAAATGGTTCCTGGTGAAGAACTCATGACCCAACATAGGTTTATGATTTTGGATATTAACACGAAGATCAATAAAGACAAACATAACAAAAACCAAGATAGTGTGATTGAGTGGTTAAGTATTAAAGGAGAAAAGAAATTGACTTTTCATGATAAACACATCAAGGAGGGAACTTGGAACTTGGAGTCTAATGTCAACACTATGTATCATAACATAAGCTCCTGCATAACAAAAATCGCCAAAGAGGTTTTGGGGAAGTCCAAAGGTTGTGAGCCTCCACAGAAGGAGACTTGGTGGTGGAATGATGAAGAAAAGAAAGGCTATTAAACTAAAAAGGGAGATCTATAGGAACTTGCCCAAATCTTGAGATGATGCAATATTCCAAAGATACAAGAAATCAAAGAAAGGAGCACCACCAAGGTCTACATACTTTGATGATATTTATAAGAAGTTGGACACAAGAGAAGGCGAAATATATATATATATATATATATATATATAATGGATCATACAAGAGAAAGGAAAGGAAGAGATTTGAGTCAGGTAAAATGCATTAAAAATTAAGATGGTAAAGTGCAGGTAAAGAACGATGATATCAAGAACCAATGGAGAAATTACTTCCATAAGCTTTTCAATGGAATATTGTACATAATGTTAGAGATTCATGTGACATGAATACAAGAAATTTCATTTACACATGATGAGTTTCACTATTTGAGATCAAATTTGTTTTGAAAAAGATGACAATGAGAAAGGCATGCAGATCAGATGATATTCCCATTAATGTATGGAAGAGTATGGAGGATGAAGGAGTTATGTGGTTAACAAATTTCTTTAACAAGATCATGAAGACCAACATGGTTTTGGGTGAGTGGAGAAATATTACTATAGTCTCCATCTACAAGATTAAAGATGATGTTCATAATTGCACAAACTACAGAGGTATCAAGTTGATGAGTCACACCAATGAAGATTTGGAAGAGGATTATTGAGCAGAGGCTAAGATCTAACGTAGATATCTAACAACCAATTTGGTTTATTACCTGGAAGATCAACAACATATGTTTTTTTTTATAAGGAGGCTCATGGAGAAGTATAGAGAAAGAAAAAGAGATTTTGATATGGTTTTTATTGATTTGGAAAAGGCTTATGATTGAGTACACATGGAAGTGTTGTGGATGGTTTTGAAGTAAAAGAATGTGCCAATCCAATACATTGACTTGATTAAAGACATGTATGACAACTCTACTGCAAGTGTGAAGACTCTTGGAGGAGAGACATCAACATTTCCTATCGTAGTTGGGGTAGACCAAGGATCCACACTCAACCATATCTTTTCATTCTTATTATGGAGAGTTGACAAAGAATGTTCAAGATGATATTCCTTAGTGTACGTTATTTGCTGATGATAATGTATTGATTAGCAAAAATAAAGATGGATTGAATGATAAAGTTGAACTTTGGAGAAAGGCATTGGAATCAAATGGATTGGTGATTAGTAGGAGAAGAACTAAGTATATGCATTGGAATTTTAGGTCTCGCGGTGTGAATGGTGTAGCCAAGTTGGACGGAGTAGATATACCAAAATGTGATAAATTTTGTTACTTGGGTTCTATTAATCAAATAGATGGGGATATCCAAAATGAAATTTGTCACATGATCTTTGCAAGATGGTTGAAATGGAGCAGTGCAACTAGAGTATTATGTGATTGTAAGATCCATCTCATATTAAAAATCCAGTTTTATAAAATAGCTATATGGCTAGCCATAAGAGAGTGAATGTTGGGCGGTGAAGAAATAAGGTCTCAACAAAATGAACGTGTTGAAATGCTTATGCTGAGATGGATGTGTGGGAAGACAAGAATAGATCGCTTGAGAATGACTATATCTGGAATAAGGTGGGGTGGCGATCATTGAGGACAAGTTGCGTGAGGGTTGACTCATATGGTATGGACATGTGCAACGTTGATCGACTAATGTGCCTATACAAAGCAACGATATTGAGGCAAGTGAAAATAATATAATAAGAGGAAGGCCTAAATTAAAATGGGAAGATCTTATAAAGCAAGACTTTGAATCTCTACATCTCAACCAGATTATGACCCATGATAAAGATGAATGGAAATGAAGGATCCATGTGTCTGACCCTAACATAATTGGGACTAAGCTTTGATGATGATGATGATGATGATGATGATGATGATGATGATGATGATGATGATGATGATGATGATGATGATGATGATGATGATGATGATGATGATGATGATGATGATGATGATGATGATGATGATGAGATGATGATGATGATGATGATGATGATGATGATGATGATGATGATGATGATGATGATGATGATGATGATGATGATGATGATGATGATGATGATGATGATGATGATGATGATGATGATGATGATGATATGTGTATCATCAATTTTTATACGTGAACATATGTCTTTTATAGATATTAAAAAAGAGTTTTTTCTTTACCATACACTTCACTTTGAATTTTTTGTGTTCTATATTAACTTGGTTTTTCATTTAAGGATTTACTCTATAGAGTAACTTTGAGTTTTAATTAGAATGATAATGGTCGCACTCCATTGCAGAACAAGAGGTCATAATTAGCCTATGCCTTTAGGATATTCTCCTCATACCCATTGGGAAAGAAATGCACTAGCTTATATGTACATGTTTATAGTGTTTGAGACACACTAGAAAGAGGTGTCTATACTTGATAGTGCAATAGATAAATTTCAGTTTTTATCCCTTATATGTTACCTGGGCAACCTCGAGATATAGTGTGGTAAATTGGTCTATTATTTTTGTACCTAGGTAGCACCAATTCTCAAAACATTCTGTAGGATATTATCGAATAAAATCAAGAAATAAATCCAAGAGACTATCCTTCTAGGATCCCTTAGAATTACTTGTTACCATTGTGTGCACTGGAGTTATTTGAAAAGAAGAAATATGACACCCTTTCAATGTTCATTGATCAAATGATGATTAAATCATGTCACCTCAAGAAGTATCACCCTCTTCCACAAATTGAATATCTCTTTGATTATTTAAGTCTACATAGATGTTCTAAAAAATGATTGATTTATAGACAGATTTAATTGAACCCCATCAACATTTAAAATTTTGATTTTTATACCCAATAAAACTATTATAAACTTCTTTTCATGTCATTCTAAATCACAAGTTATCTAACTATCTTTGTATATATCATGAATATATATTTAATCCTTATTTGGTCTCCTTTATTTATATCATCAAGATGTCCTAATCATTTTTTTTCAAAATAGTTACGCATAGAGAAACTTTGAATACCATTTTAACATCACAAAATATATACAATGATTTTTAAATGTGAACTTAAGTTTCATGAGGTGATTTTCTAAGTTCATATCTATTATATAGAGAGCTTTTGATATATTACAAGATTTTAAGTTGTTTTAGGCACCAAATACCCCATGTAAAATTTGAAGTTTTGTATGAGTTTTTAACTATTATATGATGTTGATTAAAGACTTAACAAAGAAATATTTTTTGAAGATGAAAAGATACTTAATATGTACCAATAAGAAAAAATTACATGAAAATGAGTGTGTTATATATGATAATGTCTCAAGGAAGGTAATTTAGTTTGTTTGATGGAAGATCAAATTTCATAGTTTAAACATCTAGAAGCTTTAATCCTGATGAGATGAATAGTCCCTAATCGGACTTAGGCCTTCTATTTGTGCTATTTATCCTTAATATATTGATACAATACTTATAACGGTCAATGTTGGGTTCTTTACCAATCATAAAAGTTTCTAGTACTTTGACTAGAATTTTAGACATATGTTTTAGAAAGGAGTACTTGATAGGTCAATGTTGGGTTCTTTACCAATCATAAAATTTTCTAGTACTTCGACCAGAATTTTAGACATATGTTTTAGAAAGGAGTACTTGTAGCATTACAAAATATGTATTCTTTTCATCTAGCTAACCAAAATGTTATGTTTATTCTCTTTTAAGGAGTTGGAAATGTATTTGTTTTAGTACCAAGATATCTAAGTAGAAGGATATGGAAACTATATTGGAGTGGAAGCACATAATTACCAATAATGCAACTAAGGGGGTGACCTTAGCCAAGAACAACCCGTTGTTGTGCTTCCATATTTGTTCTAGGTCTAAATATATAAACTCGAGCGCAGTCATAAATGGGATGTTAGGTCGTGGATCTAGAGGGACCTCGACCAAGGATGCTGAGAGGCTGCTTCTCCGAGATCTGAAGGTTCCCAAAGTTTCGTGGGAGAGCCCAGAGGTCTGAGAAGGACAAAGAGCTCACCCTACGCCCTCCTCTTCAGTGAGCTTCCATTCTCCACCACTCTCCATCATCCCCTGGCCTTCGAGTTCCAAGGGTGGAAGCTTAAGAGTGAGAACACCCACGACCTCCATCGTCCTCCACCTCCGTTCACCCACCAAGCTCCTATTAGGGACGGATATAGAGAGAAAGAGGACCAAGGAGTCCATATCTAATCAAGGAGGAGGACCAAAAGATGAGATCCAGCCTATACGGGGGCAAAAGAGAGAGAGTCACCTCTCCTCCACGGGCTAAATCTCTTCTTCTTCCTCTTTCTTCTACTGTGTTTCTTGATTTCTTATACAATGATGTTCTTCCATCTTTGTTCGGTGCCAACTATGCTTGTCCATGGCTAGTTGAGCTCCTTCTTGGCTATGTAGCCCATTTTGGGCATGTTTATGTACTATTTCCTTAAGCAAGTAGATTCATTTCAGATCTAGTATGTTGCATGTTCTATTTTCTCTTTCTAAGTTATGATTGCTAGTTCAGTTGATCTCTTACTCGCTTGAACTACTATTTCTGCATGTATCGAGAGATCCGTTGTAGGAATAGCTAAGAGACGATAGTTTGGATTCGAACCCGAGAGGAGGACGATCTAAGGTTTTCTGTTCCTGACATCTTGTAATATCCTAAGACCCGAGAGGGAACTTAGCATATTCCTAGGTGTTGATATGTCATTCCTCGAGAGAGGGTCAATGACATATTGTTGATGGTTTTAGTCACGCATCGCGAGAGAGAGTGGGATGACCCTTAGGAATAGACACGACAATACATACTATGTTTGATATAGATTGCTTGCTCAGGTGTTCAAGGGTTGTCTATGCCCAAGAACAGGTGCATAGACTGCCCAACTTGTGGTTACATAGCCAAGAACTCCTTCTCTCTTCACTAGTAGAATCTCACGGACTCTGTTTTGTTTCGACCCTCTCTTGAGGAATGACATATCAACACCTCAGAATATGCTAAGTTCCCTCTCGGGTCTTGGGATATTCTGGGATGTTAGGAATAGAAAACCTTGGATCTTCCTCCTCTCGGGTTCAGATCCAAACTATCGTCTCTTAGCTATTCCTACATGGATCTCTCGATACAGGCAGAAATAGCAGTTCAAGAAAGAAAGAGATCAACCAAACTAGCAATCATAACTTAGAAGGGAAGATAGAACAAGAAAACATACTAGATCTAAAATAAATCTACTTTCTTAAGGAAAGAGTACATAAACATGCCCAACATGAGCTACATAGCCAAGAAGGAGCTCAACTAATCATGGACAAGCATAGTTGGCACTGAACAAAGATGGAAGAACATCATTGTATAAGAAACCAAGAAACACAGTAGAAAAAAGGGGAAGAAGACGAGATTTAGCCCGCGGAGGAGAGGTGGCTCTCGCTCCTTTGCCTCCGTATAGGCTGGATCTCATCTTTTGGTCCTCCTCCTTGATCAGATCTGGACTCCTTGGTCCTCTTTCTCTCTAGATCTGCCCCGAACAGCAGCTTGGTGGGTGAACATAGGTGGAATACGATAGTGGTTGGTCTAGATCTGAGTTTCCACCACAGATCTGGGCAGAAATGGGAAGATGGGTGGAGAAAGGACAGAAGCCGGCTGTAGAGGAGGGTGTAGGGTGAGCTCTTTGGCCTTCTTAGACCTCTAGGCTCTCCCACAAAACTTTGGGAACCTTCAGATCTCGGAGCAGCAGCCTGTCAGCATCCTTGGTCGAGGTCAACAGATGCCAGTTCCACCTGCTATAACAATATGTATCCGTGAATTTGACTAGCATCAAAAGGAGGTAGATGAGAAGTGTAGCTGTGCAGGTGTGTGTTTTGTTAGATGAGAGAAAACCTAAATATATCTATCTACTTAGTTACAGTGTTGTTGTTGATAACTTATCATCTAGATTCAGTGAGATGTCTGCAAGTAATTCTGGTTATTCATTGGTGCTTACATCAGAGCAGACGATCCACCTGCAAAGATATGTTTATTTCAGATGGTCGAATATACCTATGCCAAAAGTATCTAATACAATATAGGGTGACTATGATCTGCATGTTCCTTCTGGCCAACCGTGCTTAGAGGTGCACCCAGAGAAGAAAGACACATTGAGAGTGAGAAAAAAGTCTTGCTGACGGGAATCTTTGGCGGTCAGTTTTGATCAGTTCTGTGTATGCCTGATGAATTTGTGTATCGGATGCCACCCTGTCTGCTAGCTCCACCCGTTATGGATAGCAACAAACTGAACTTTCTCTGAATTACATGCTCCATTCTTAGATCTCCATGAATATATACATCTAAACGGCAGCCACAACTCCTCCTAGATGGCCAGTTCTTCATATTCCATAGTGGCAGCTACAAAGCATCCATTCTCAATCGAGGTCTAATATTCGACCACATATGCATCATGCACATGAAAAATCAAAGAAAAACATTGTCATGCAAGTTAGATATTGAACATACATTCTTGGCTTTTATGAAGATTAATGTTATTTTGTTATTCATTTCTGATTCTTTTAGTATACTTTTTGGTTAAGTTATTTTAGCAAATTTTCCATCTATATTGTATGGGATATGTATGGTCAATGCACTCATGAAGGTAATGTCTCTCCGTGATCGATGTATTTATCATCAAGGTTGTTTGTAATGGCTCCTTAATACCAAATCGTAGTTTTTCCAAGTGATATGATTTGTGATTATAATTCACATATCTTAATTAAGAGTGTAGTGCATCATGCGCACATGTAGTACATGAATAGATGATTTAGGATGAGAATAATCAATAATGATTTATTAGATGGCTATCATCCATATATTTAGAAACAACACAAAATCATAATGTTCTATTCACATCATTTTTTGTTCTACAGTTTTTAACTGATGACTACTAAGGTCTTCAGATCTAGTAAGTCTTCTTGTTCTATCTTCCCTTTTTGGTTATGATAGCTAGTTTGGTTGATCTCTTTCTTTCTTGAACTGCTATTTCTGCTTGTATCGAGAGATCCGTGTAGGAATGGTTAAGAGAAGATAGTTTGGATCCGAACCCGAGAGGAGGACGATCCAAGGTTTTCTATTCCTAACATCTCGGAATATCCTAAGACCTGAGAGGGAACTTAGCATATTTTGAGGTGTTGATATGTCATTCCTTGAGAGAGGGTCAATGACATATTGTGGATGGTTTTAGTCACGCATCGCGAGAGAAAGTGGGACGACCCACAGGAATAAACATGACAATACGTACTATGTTTGATATAGATTGCTTGCTCTAGTGTTCAATGGTTGTCTATGCCTGAGAACAGGTGCATAGACTGCCCAACTTGTGGTTACATAGCCAAGAACTCCTTCTCTCTTGATTAGTAGAATCGTGCGGACTCTATTTTGTTTTCTTTTCTTTTCTTTTCTTTTGTTTTAATCTGTGACAACCCGCTAGACTAGTTCTAGCACATACTTTCCTCAACCATCACTTTTGGCTTATCTAACTAAAGAACGAGATCTGTGGCATCCTAAAATTTACCACATACTTATGTTTGACCCTGTATATCTACTTCGACCCTGTAATAAAAGATGCGGGGGCCTAGAAGGTTTCGAGTTATAAATTTAAAAGCTTGATTCCTTCCTTTATCCCACGTTGGTATCCGGACGTGAGAAAAAGGCTGATCAACATTTTGATGTCGTTGTTGGGGACGTGGTTTTCCACGTTTACATGCCTAGAAGATTTTTGTTCTGTCACTTTAAGCCCATATATATATGCATAGTCCTTCTTTTGTTTTAAGCATACTTGTTCATATATACTGAATACATTTTCTTTTTCTTATACCTTTTTCAGCCATGGATCTCGCTTCAGTGAGACAAGTCATCTTGTCCACCTATCCTCCTGAGTTTTTCCGCAGTTCCGACTGCTGGCAAATAATTGAAGGTCGCGCTCTACAACTAGTCGCGTTATACTCACCTCCACCGTCGTCGTATGATGAAATTCCAATAAAGGAGACTTCTTGTCAGCTCTCGACTCTTGTCCTATCATGGGATCAAGAACTGATTAAGGTAGTGGAGTCGGCTAGGGAAAGTATTCCCGCACTCACCTCCTTAGCCCCTCATCTCCAAGAAGATGTCGATCCAATGCAACAACTACTTGAAGAGCAAGATCGTCATCTCAAAGTAACCACCGAGCCTGCAGACCACAGTAGTAGTTTGCTTCAAACTGTTGAACAAGGATTCATCCTAAAGCATCAATTTAATACAGCAGATTCCCCTTATATGTGCATGGCAGAATCGACGGGTCTCGAAAGCATTGCTGCTCAAGTACAACAACTTCATGATAAAGATGTTGAATAAGGCAGGAGGCTCCAAGAGCTCATCGATTTGGTTACAATTTGGTTACAACTGCCATCACAAGACAATGAAGATGTTAGTCATCAAGACCATTCCATTAGGTCTGAAGTGGAGTATGCATCACCATCCTATTCAGACCATCAACTGGATTCACCAGGATTTTTCTGTGAAGACCAACCCACTTGGGGAAGCCCTTCATTCTATCTAGATGACCCAGTTGATGAACCAATGGAAGATATGAGTAATAGACATGAATGGTTCGAAGATGACAATGATGAAGACTCGTATCCTCACAATGATAGCCAAACAACCTCGCATCCAGAGGGTTGGTTTGAGGGACCTGGGTCCAACATTGACCCAGACCATGGTGATATCCCTCATATTTAGACATGTCACTTAGCTTCAAGCAGTGCGCCGATCATGGTTTGGAACAATTTGTTTGATGATGATGACGACGACAACTGCTCGACATGGAGCAACGAGTACACCAACGACGACGAGTTGGAGCAGTAGGAGCTGCCATTTACACCCTTACCTTTACAAGGCAGGGTGGACGTCAAGGGGACAGGATGGATGATTCACTACAACATGGATATTGAGCATGAAGATATCCCTGACTCCACGCCAGGTGATAAGCTTGGGGTGGTAGAACCACAAACTGATTCTTCAGGGAGTACTTCTTGTTCAGAAGATGATTGGATGACTCAGACTTTTCATGAAGATTTATCTGAGCATCCAACCTCAAGTTCAGAGATGGAGGGAGGAGAAATCAATCCTACCCAAGTCATTCAACCTATCCCCTCCATCTCATCTTATGTCAACATCCCAGGACCTTCATATTCAGACTCATATAATGAAAGGTATCCTGAGGATGATATGTCGAAGAATTCATCCTAATGCAGTTCAAGCCACTTCTAGCACAAAGATGACTTCACTGAGTTGTCAGATTTCACTTCATTTCTTTAGACTCGGCAGGGCACGCATCTCTTCCTATTCTACTCTGATTATGTGGCAGAACCCGTCGGCAAGAAACAGGTGACATTGGTCCCAAAACTTAGGATTTGGGATCTATTACAACCCTGATTTAGGGTTCATTTGGTGAGAAATGTAATTTCTCATATTAAAGATATTTCAACGAATAATGATATAATCTATTTTGAATACATGGATTTTGTTTACAATAGCCTTGATGTTTGTGTTGTGGGCTTTATTGGCTATTGGGCCCAAATAACAAGAAAATTCAATTAGTGAATCAATAATTGAATATTTGAGAAAAGAAAAATGTGGAAACCTCCAGAAGGCAAATCCAAAGAGGGATTTTGTGCTTCTTGGGTTCCTTGGGTTCCAAGGAATCCAAAGTTGCATAAAGAGTGCAATAAGAAAAGAAAAGATCAATTAAATATTTCTTTATTAAGAAAGAAATTGAAAACAATGGTAAAATGTGGAAAATAAGTAAAAAGAGGTACAATGGAGTTATCCTTAGTGGAATTTCGTATCCCAAGGATTCCTAATGTTAAAAGGAATACCAATGAGGAAAATAAAAGAGAAATAAAGAGAAATCCTCAAAAAGAGATATTTTAATGAGAAATAAACAAGATAATGTAAAATAATGCATATTGATGCATTTAGAAGGATAATGAGTATTCCTTAAAAAGGAATTTCGAATTATTTGAGTTTCTTGGGATCCAAGGAGTCCCAACGAAGAAAGAGGAAAGAGAAAATACCAAAATTGCAAAATAAGAGTATAATATGATATATTATTAATGGTTTTTGTAGCTTTGTTAAAGAAGAGGTATTTTCTATGTAAGGAAAACATAATTTCGTGATTAATGGATTAAAAAGCAAGTCAAAAGAGAATAAGGGAGAATATTTTCATATTTCTAAAAATCCAATGAATATGTTGTTTTTAAGAAGATGATAATGAGAGAGAAACTTGCTTAGTAGTAAAGGAAGCACTTTCCTCTTTGGAAGAGGGCTTGATTGCTTCGAGGGCAAGCCTAATGGGGTGTGGATACTCACCCTATAAAAGGGGTAAAGCCCTGGTCGAGATCCAGAGAAGTTTCACGCTCTACCACCCTTCTCCTTCTTATTTCCATTCTAACCCTAACGAAGAGGGTATAACCCTATCCCTGGAGCTGAGGGGTCGTGGAGAGGCTACGGACCGTGATATTCCCACAAACTCGAAGGAAAAGCTCAGTAGTCATCCCTCCTCCCTGGCCGTGTGCAGTAGTAGCAACACGGCTGCAAGTGCAGTCGTGCTTTGCTGCCTTTGCGCGCGGATAACCGGCCACCTTGGTCAAAGTTTGGGGGCACCCTGTGTGCGCCTGAGAGGGGCGGAGATAGGGCAGATTTCTCAGTGAAGATTGCGGCCCAAGGAGAGGGAGAGAGCTCGCGCATGGGCTGCAGAACGATGCCTAGGGCGTCCGCGTCGCGCCTGCTAAAGGTGGAAGACGACCAAAAGGAGTCTGGACGGAAATGCCCCTCTTGAACATGAAGAGACGATCCGCAGCCCGGGGGTATACTTGACTTTTCATTATATTTTCCAAAGCGAGCTCTTTGCATGGGAGTTGGTGACATGGCACAATCCGATTGGTCGTGGTAAGTGATTTCTTGCAAAAATCATATCTCCATATTGGTAACTCTGATTAGGACAAGTAATATATGAATTTTGATCACAAGAATGAGGGGAATCCAATAAAAATGATATTAAAGATTGATTCCGTTCCTAATTGAAAAAGTACAATAAGTTGATGAAAAGTGCATTAAAGTTAAGTTAAAAACCCTATTTGTGAGTAAAGGTTGAATCTAGTATGCTTAATGGGTTTATTGAAGTTTTAATAACCTCTTGAATGGTAATGTTAGATTCGAACCTGATCTAGATGTAAAATTACATGATTTAGGATTTTTACCCCATATGAGAATGATTAAGTATTTAGAAACCCTAATTTAGGGTCAAAGAGGATAAGATCATATTTAATTTGAAAAATGTGAAAATATGTTGTTATATGATGGTTCTAATCTATTTCGAGCATTAAAGTTCCTAATTATAAATAAAAACCCTAAATGTAGTAATTAGGGTTTTCTCATGAATAAAAGGTAGAATTGTAATGAATCGAGTTCATATGTGATTAAACCATAATAAACTTTGAATTGATGATAGATGCACATAATGATCTTGTCATGGATTAAAAGGATAAAAATAGTAGCTTCAATGTAAAAGAAGCTTAATGAAATTAATTAATGGTTAATGGTACATTTAAATATGAAAATAGGGTTATATGTTGTTAAGATAACCTTAATATTGAAGAATAGATGAGATAAGTAGGGTTTATGAGTAATGGCATAAAATTAGGGTTTAATATGGTAAAAGATGAAGGGAAACCCTAATTGCAAAATGAAACCCTAAAATGGATATGAAAACCCTAGAAAGTGAATCCAAGTCAATAAAGTAGATTCTTGATAAAGTGTGTAATAAATAGAGTACATATTCTTTTCAGGAATTATGTGATTGTTGAATTGCTTGCTTGGATTGCTTTCTTGGTTGGATTTGCTTAATGCTTGTGAAATCATCAAATTAGGTATGTGGTTACGCTTATGAGTAATCGCTTTAGTTTCACGGCAATTTCCGAACGTGTTTATCGGTTGCTTGAAATTAACTGTTGGATGCCTTTTATTTCATGCAACTATATAGAGTGACTATGACTATCACTATGAACATATATATAATTGGCTAGATCTAGGTCCACCTCTATGGCTTGTAAAGGCTAAAAAGGGGTAACCTAGAGTAAGGTCTAGGTTATCATGGGTTGGAAATTGGGCTACCAAGTGTAGCGCCATGAGACTCTTTAGCATGCCATGAGTTAAGGAGTGGGCTACCTACGGGTAGTTCCATGCGACTCAACCCTAGAAATTGGCTCACATATGGGTGGGACCATGAGGGGTTTAATGGGGATCTACTATAAGGAAAGTAGCATCCAGTTCCACTGCAGGGACAGCGCAGAGGATAGGGAATGCATGGATCACGCAGTTATATTTAAAACGTAAAATTATTTATTTAATGGTAATTGGCTGCAATACATTGTTATATATAATTGCATGATTATTGTTTCCCCAACATGCCAGCTTCGGCTGACCGACATTTTGTTTGTCGGTGTTTTAGGTACAAGCCAAAAGGACAAATAGTAAATTGTCATATTGTGAAATACATGAAGTAAAATACAAGGAGGATTAGTTAGAGTAGAATCCATAAGTGGATAGAAGTTTAGAGATCCAAGTTTTCAAAAAGGTATGCAAAAGTTTATTTTCTTACAGCTTTCCTATTTAGTCTGTTAAAATTTAATAATTGTTCTTGGTTAATTGTCGAACCTTTGATCCGGAAATTAAGGGTGCGGCTTCGACCTCTCAGTCTCCCTTAACTGGGGGTTATCGGGAGGTGGGTCGTAACATTTGGTATCAGAGCAATGAAAGGATGGTTGTATAACCTCAAATGCACTTCTTGGAAAGGGAGGTGATGGAATCTCGATCAGAGTGGTTGAGGGTTTCTGAGGTATCGATCTTGAGAAATCATGACATATAGGAAATCATGATTTTAAGATCACCATACACCATGGATAATAAGTGACAATAGTACTTTAGATGCCTAAGATAAAGTTGCATGTGGTATATGGCCATGCAAGATGAGGATGAAGGAAGAACACTAGGAACCTAGTGCATTGATATAAAGGATAAAGAGTCCCCGAAAGAGAAAGGGAGTTCATCACTATGGGTGTCGTAAGTCTCCCATGGATCAAGGAAGGTCGAGATGCAATATGGGTTATGGTAGATCGCCTTACCTAGATGACATGAGAAAGAAAGAGTACTGTCAAGAGACAGATCGGGTTGAACTACATATGAGAGAGATGGTTCAACTACACCATGAGGTGAGTACAAAAGTTCTGGAGTTTGACCTAAAGGTTCCCTTCCAAAAGGTGGAAGTAGGTACATGAAGAACTCGATGTTAGTACAGTTTATCACCCCTAACTAATGGTTAGTATGATCCAGACTAAAGGGTCTGATGAGGGCATATGCGCTTGTTTGGGGTGATAGCTAGAGACAGTTCTGGTCCTATGAAAGATGTGAAGATAACCACCATAGCCAGTATTGGGATTTAAAGAATCTCTATAAGGGAGGTTGTGTCAGTCACCACTTCAGTAAGGTGATGTTGGTGAAAGGACCGTGTGATGGTTAGAAAAGGGACACAGTGCATGTAGATTAAGTCTCTTTGATCGTGCAATGGCTGAAAGGAGCCTAGAGATGATGAAAGTCATGAACAGATGTAAAGTAGACTGACATGTAGTTCACCATGGGAGAATATGGGACATGAAAATCCGACCCCTCTGAGCTATAGCTAAGAAGGCTAAGTCCCCGATACATGGGTCCATTTAAGATGTATTGGTGGAGAAGGTTATGTTTGACCTTACCCCTCAGGATAAAGAAATGTGTTATAAGTTCCAGGTGTCCAATTTAGAGCACTATGTGAGGTACCCAGACCATGTGCTTAACAATGAATCTAGTGAGCCCCAAGGGAGGCTGAAATGGCCTGAGTCACCTACACAGTTTATAGACGCTAGGATGAAAGAACTCAGAGAAAAGAATATGTAATGATAAAGGTTCTTTGGGAGCGCCATGAGTGCGGTAAAGCCACATAGGGGCCAATGATGGACATGGAAAAGTCTTATCCTGAATTGTTTGTTTGCTTGATAGAATTTTGAGGACAAAATTCCTATAAGGGGAAAGGATGTTACAACCCTGATTTTGGGTTCATTTGGTGAGAAATGTAATTTCTCATGTTAAAGATATTTGAATGAATAATGATATAATTTGTTTTGAATACATGGATTTTGTTTACAATAGCCTTGATGTTTGTGTTGTGGGCTTTATTGGCTATTGGGCCCAAATAACAAGAATATTCAATTAGTGAATGAATAGTTGAATATTTGAGAAAAGAAAATTGTGGAAACCTCCAGAAGGCAAATCCAAAGAGGGATTTCGTGCTTCTTGGGTTCCTTGGGTTTTAAGGATTCCAAAGTTTCATAAAGTGTGCAATAAGAAAAGATAAGATCAATTAAATATTTCTTTATTAAGAAAGAAAACAAGGTGTGAGGATGACTCACGGGAGGAGCGGAAGGGGGCGAGGGCGTGGGAAAAAACCTAGCGAGCTAGGAGGAAGAGGACAGAGTGTTGCAGAGTCATCATCGGCTCCTCCGCTTTGTCAATCTGAGGTAAATGGAGACGAAGGCCAGTTAGCCCTTCCCCTAGAATTTCCTAGGGCTCAATCGCGCAAGGAGGCGGTGGCTTCCACTTCCGACCCCCCGAAGACCCCTCCCAGAAGCCCTGATGGTTCCGCAATCTCTTCCCACTTCGCAAATTGGCTCAAGGTTAGTAGGCAGGATCGGGATGAGATTGAGATCGAGTTGATCGATTATGTGGAACCTACTGACAGAAATGGTGTGCGATGTGCATCCGTTTCAAGTCAGGACTGCCCAATCCCTAACTGGGAGGAGTTCCTTTCCATCCGGTTTATGGGCATAAAGCCTTACAGCAGCCAACTCGAGGGATGGATTCACAGACAGTGGCATCCTAGCGGCTCCGTTGAAGTGATAGCTGAAGAACGCGAGGGATTCATCATCAAGATGCCGACTCACAAAGAAAGGGAGCGTGTTCTGAATGAGGCACCTTGGTTTATGGATGGCTCTCTATTAGTGGTTCATTTGTGGATGCCATGTACTTCTCTTCAACCTCTTTCCTTAAGGCAGATTCCAGTTTGGTTTAAAATTGAGAATCTGGGGTTACCATGGACCCACAAGTGAATCGCCTGTGTTGCCAGTACCATTGGAAAACCCGTCGACATCGAGGATCATTCAGTCACTGCATGGTGCCTTGGCGAGGCACTAGTTTGTGTTGAGGTCTAAAACGACACGAAGCTTCCCAAGACAGTGATGGTGGAGATTGATTTTGTGCCCAAACTCCTGAAAGTTGAGGCAGTAGCTTATCCAATTACTTGTTCCAATTGCAAGAAGTTTGGTCACAGGGGCATGTCCTACCCCACGAAGTCCAGGAAGCCGCCGCCTGCAACAGATATGCAGATTAAGCTGGGGAAATCAACTATTCGAGGAAATGTCAAGCCCACTAAGGAGCAATCCAAGGTGACGCCTGAGATTCTTGATGTTGTTGGAGTCGACCATGCTGATGAGGATGATAATTTACGAGAGCTAGTCTCTCGGCAGATCATCGATACTATCCTCAATGCTCACCTTGCCCATAGTAGCCAATCCACAGCTACCTGCAATCAATCGAATGAACCTGATATGTTTGGGAGCACTCCGGTTTGCAATGCAGGTAGTCTCAATCTTGATTGGGAGCTGGAGATTGTGAGAAGAAGTAAGGATGATATAGGTTCTGACTCTTGGAAGATCAAGAAGATCTGGGAGAGTTGTGGATTCTCTGTTGATTACCAGGAAAGGAAGGAAAACCTATTTGAGGAGGAGGAAAACTCCAATGATTCAGGAATCGAGTCCAGTTGCTGTGATTTTGATCCTACGGATTTCAATCAGTCCTGGTCAAAGAAAAAGAAGAATTCAGCCAGGAAAAGTTGGGTTGAGTGTCTTGCTTGCCTAACTTTAGGTGCTCGATTTTTTCTGGCTTTGATTTCCTGGTGTAGTTGTGTTCATTAGGGGTCAATAAGTCTGCTGGCTACCGTTTGATGAAGAGGGATTGGTCCTTCATCTGGACTTCACACTTTCAGGGGACGCTTCTAATTCTAGTGGAGGAAAGGTGGATGGTTAGTTCAAGGACATTACTCGAGGGTCAGCTCATGGAAGGTCCCTTGATGATTTTTCCTTCTGCATCATGAAATCATGTGTTAGATTGGTGGCGGAAGATGTCTCTAGTCTATTCTTGAAGATGCTGACTTTTCCAGTAACTATCGTCAGCTTTCAGTTTTCCTGGATGGCACATATTGAAGGTGTTTTGATTGCTAGTGTTATGTTGGTTTCTCTGGATGTTGCTCCATAGTTTTGGTAGAGGTCTGTGGTTTCTTGTAACAGATGTAGTTTCTTCTTGTGTTTTTTCCTTTCTGGAGATCTTTTTTTTAGATCTCTTTTGTTTTCTTTTCGGATGGTTCATCCCTGTTTGTAATAGGGGCACATGATTTGTACCCAAAGTTTTAGAAATATTATAGCAACAGGATTTTTGACCGACCAAAAAAAAAAGAAATTGAAAACAATGGTAAAATGTGGAAAATAAGTAAACAGAGGTACAATGGAGTTCGGATCTAAACTATCGTCTCTTAGCTATTCCTACAACGGATCTCTCGATACTGGCAGAAATACCAGTTCAAGCGAGTAAGAGATCAACCAAACTAGCAATCATAACTTAGAAAGAGAAAATGGAACATGCAACATACTAGATTTGAAATGAATCTACTTGCTTAAGGAAAAATTACATAAACATGCCCAAAACGGGCTACATAGCCAAGAAGGAGCTCAACTAGCCATGGAAAAGCATAGTTGACACCAAACAAAGATGGAAGAACATCATTGTACAAGAAACCTATGATCTTAAATGTGCCCCTATGACAATATATATGGTGATCTTAAAATCATGATTTAACTGTCGTTAAAATCATGCATTCCTGCCTCACTATTTCAAGTTTAAGTCTTGCTCGAGGATGAGCAAAGTTTTAAGCTTGGGGTGGTAGGATTCGCCTTTCCATCTCCTCATCCTTCTAGCATGCATGTTTACTTCCTGCATTTAGTTTTAAAATTTTCAAAAAAATTAGCTTTTTAGCTTTGCAATTATGGCTATATGGTGCGTACCTAATAGATAAATGCTTGATTTTATGCTTAAATGCACAGTTTTTATCTTAAAAATTTCTTGACCTTTTGCTTGACTTGTTCTTTGCTCTTTCCATGAGTTTGGTAATAAATCTAAGGTTATGTACATTTTTCATAGCTAAAAGCTAAATTCCCTTGATCTATGTTGTGAATGGCAAATCCATGGTAAAGGACTGTTGGAATGAGCTAAAACATGATCAAAGACTCCTAGCTGCAAATTCATGAGCTTGCCTCTATTCTAAGGAATCTTGAATCATAATTGCAACTTTTCACATAGGTGTTAAGCGGATCATGATGAGCTTTGAGCTATAATCAAGATGAAGTGCTTTCCTTGATGGACTACATGCCTTCTCACATTAGATTGAGTCAAAAAGATAAAAAATATAAAAAATGTGCAAAAGAGGCTTGGCCGCCCACAAAATCCTAAAAATATCTATATAGTTCTCACCCAAGCCTACAAATAGAATGTAGATGATAAAAGCCTGAGTGTGAACAATAAATGAGTGTTGTTTTCTCTTTTAGAAGAGTTGAGGATGGTGCCCAGCTGGTGTATGATTGTGCTCACGAACGCGGGTATGTCGCGCCTGGTAGTATCACTCCAAATGCTCATTAGAGAGTCACTAGGAACCCCTAGGAGACCGATGAGATCATCCTAGTAGCAGGGTTGGTTCGGGTGCAGTATGAGGAGTTCATCTCACGTCCACCTTCACCATGACTGTGGCCATCCTCCACGACCATGGCCAACAACCGCGACTGTGGTCTTCAACACCACAACTGTGATCCTCATCATGAGTGTGGCCATCCGCCACGACCGTAGCCAATAACCACGACTGCGGTCTTCAACACCATGACTACGATCCCTCGCCATGACCGTGGCCAATAACCGCGGTCGTGGGCTTCAACGCGGTGACTGTGGTCTTCATCCCCAACAACCACAATTATTTGCCATGGCCGTGGCCATCTGCCATGACCGTGGCCAATAACCACGACCGTGGTTCCCAATAACCGTGACCATGGCTTTTCCTTCCACAACCACGACCATGATTCCTCACCACGACCGTGGATGACTCCCTCCACCATGACCGTGGTCTCCCGCCATGACCGTAGCGCCCAGACCGTGACCGCGATCTTCATCACCGTGACCACAATTTTCCATTCCATGAACTGTGACTGTGGTGTTGGCCATGACCGTGGGCATAGGACACGACCTTGGCCGACCCCGCAACCTACTGGCCACGGTCTGCAGTCCGCCTCTATAAATAGGTGTCCCCTCACTCATTTGAGGGGGGACCTCAACCAAGGATGCTGAGAGGCTATTGCTCTGAGATCTAAAGGTTCCCAGAGTTATGTAGGAGAGCCCAGAGGTCTTAGAAGGCCAAAGAGCTCACCCTACGGCCTCCTCTTCAGCAAGCTTCCATTCTCCACCACTCTCCATCATCCCCTGGCCTTCGAGCTCTAAGGGCGAAAGCTTAGGATTGAGAAGACCCATGACCTCCATCATCCTCCACCTCCGTTCACCCACCAAGCTGCTGTTCGGGGAGGATCTAGAGAGAAAGAGGACCAAGGAGTCCAGATCTGATCAAAGAGGAGGACCAAAAGATGAGATCCAGCCAATACGGAGGCAAAGGAGTGAGAGCCACCTCTCCTCCATGGGCTAAATCTCTTCTTCTTCCTCTTTCTTCTGTTGTGTTTCTTGGTTTCTTATACAATGATGTTCTTCCATCTTTGTTTGGTGTCAACTATGCTTGTCCATGGCTAGTTGAGCTCCTTCTTGGCTATGTAGCCCGTTTTGGGCATGTTTATGTAATTTTGCCTTAAGCAAGTAGATTCATTTCAAATCTAGTATGTTGCATGTTCCATTTTCTCTTTCTAAGTTATGATTGCTAGTTTGGTTGATCTCTTACTCGCTTGAACTGGTATTTTTCTTCCGGTATCGAGAGATCCGTTGTAGGAATAGCTAAGAGATGATAGTTTAGATCCGAACTCCATTGTACCTCTTTTTACTTATTTTCCACATTTTACCATTGTTTTCAATTTCTTTTTTTTTTTGTCAGTCAAAAATCCTGTTGCTATAATATTTCTAAAACTTTGGGTACAAATCATGTGCCCCTATTACAAACAGGGATGAACCATCCGAAAAGAAAACAAAAGAGATCTAAAAAAAAGATTTAACTGTCGTTAAAATCATGCATTCCTATGATTTAACTGTCGTTAAATCATGCATTTTAAAATCATAATTAGGTACGCACCTATTAGGTAAGCACCATATAGCCCGCGCATGGGCTGCAAAATGATGCCTAGGGTGTCCATGTCGCGCCTGCTGAAGGTGGAAGACGACCAAAAGGAGTCTGGATGGAAATGCCCCTCCTGAACATGAAGAGGTGATTTGCAGCCCCGGGGTATACTTGACTTTTCGTTATATTTTCCAAAGCGATCACTTTGCATGGGAGTTGGTGACGTGGCACAATCTGATTGGCTGTGGTAAGTGATTGCTTGCAAAAATCATATTTCCATATTGGTAACTCCGATTAGGACAAGTAATATATGAATTTTGATCACAAGAACGACAGGAATCCAATAAAAATGATATTAAAGATTGATTCCGTTCCTAATTGAAAAAGTACAATAAGTTGATGAAAAGTGCATTAAAGTTAAGTTAAAAACCCTATTTGTGAGTAAAGGTTGAATCTAGAATGCTTAATGGGTTAATTGAAGTATTAATAACCTATTGAATGATAATGTTAGATTCGAACCTGATCTATATGTAAAATTACATGATTTAGGGTTTTTACCCCATATGAGAATGATTAAGTATTTAGAAACCCTAATTTAGGGTCAAAGAGGATAAGATCATATTTAATTTGAAAAATGTGAAAATATGTTGTTATATGACGGTTCTAATCTATTTCGAGCATTAAAGTTCCTAATTATGGATAAAAACCCTAAATGTAGTAATTAGGGTTTTCTTATGAATAAAAGGTAGAATTATGACGAATCGAGTTCATATGTGATTAAACCATAATGAACTTTGAATTGATTATAGATGCACATAATGATCTTATCATGGATTAAAAGGATAAAAATAGTAGCTTCAATGTAAAAGAAGCTTAATGAAATTAATTAATGGTTAATGGTACCTTTAAATCTAAAAATAGGGTTATATGTTGTTAAGATAACCTTAATATTGAAGAATAGATGAGATAAGTAGGGTTTATGAGTAATGGCATAAAATTAGGGTTTAATATGGTAAAAGATGAAGGGAAACCCTAATTGCAAAATGAAACCCTAAAATGGATACAGAAACCCTAGAAAGTGAACCCAAGTCAATAAAGTAGATTCTTGATAAAGTGTGTAATAAATAGAGTACATATTCTTTTCAGGAATTATGTGATTGTTGAATTGCTTGCTTGGATTGCTTTCTTGGTTGGATTTGCTTAATGCTTGTGAAATCATCAAATCAGGTATGTGGTTATGCTTATGAGTAATCGCTTTAGTTTCACGGTGATTTCCGAACTTGTTTATCGGTTGCTCGAAATTAACTGCTGGATGCCTTTTATTTCATGCAACTATATATAGTGACTATGACTATCACTATGAACATATATATAACTGGCTATATCTGGGCCCCCCTTTGTGGCTTGTAAAGGCTAAAAAGGGGTAACCTAGAGTAAGGTCTAGGTTATCGTGGGTTAGAAATTGGGCTACCAAGTGTAGCGCCATGAGACCCTTTAGCATGCCATGAGTTAAGGAGTGGGCTACCTACAGGTAGTGCCATGCGACTCAACCCTAGAAACTGGTTCACCTATGGGTGGGACCATGAGTGTCACGCCCCAATCTCACATTAACCACAAACCACAAGATTAAGACGCGACAGGATGGGATTAACACATAACCAATCATTCGTCACTTTTTAAAACAATTCAAGGCATTTAAATGATAACCAAGTTTAAACTGTAAACAGAAAATTGAGCAAACTGCAGGAACTTTTCTATTTTAACTGAATAAAGATACGAGCAAGGTCTACAGCATTATACATTGATTAACATAAAGAAAGCATAACATTAATTTACATCTTTGCACACATTCTCTCTCTCACTCACACCTTGTCCCAAGGATCGAGGGGAATGGACTAAGAGACCTCTAACTACTAACTACGAACCTTCTATCGACTAGGCGTAAGGATAAATCGATCCTTCTGATTTCCTGCTGCTGATGATAACCTGAAAATGTTTTGAGTAGAGGTATGAGCCTACTCGCTCAGTGAATAGTATTTCACTTAGCTATCACTAAACAACTCATCATGTTTATAATATTGAAATTAAACATAAATGCAAAACTAAGCAAGGCAGTTCTAAATACATAGCAGATTTACAGATATTAATCACATTTCTATGCATCAACGGGTATTTCAGATAAATAAACAGATATATAAATTTACTGTGATCCTATATGATTACTTATTCATATTATTATTATGCCCTAATCATATGCAGTGTACTCTGCATATAAAGATCCGTAGCGAACTACGATCCCACCGTACAAGACTTAGCGACACACCTGGGAAATGCTAAGTCTGACTGCCAGCCCTGGTCTGCTGTAGGACTCTCAGGCTCACAAGGCCTCACTACACTCTCAAAAGAGTGAACTCTAGACTCCTCCTCAAACCTGAGCACACAGGCGGAGAGTCTTACCGGGTTATCACCGTGACACAAGCACGGATTAATGTTGAATAACCCCTATTTTCCACAGTGCCACCGTGACACAAGCACGATTCTTGTTGCAACATTGTCTCTCTCTATCCTCGTGCCACCGTGACACAAGCACAGTTATTGTTGCAACACGAGTTTCACCCCCCTGGATGCAGACCTCTCAAAAGGGGTTCTACGGTGTTAGGGCACCTAAGTCTATTAACTGATTAACATATAACCATATAAACAGGAATATCACATTTCATGCATATTGCACAATCTGAATAACACATGAAGCAAATATAAATCCATTATCATCATTAAACATGTTTCAGTATCATTTATCCACATTCAATGCTAAACATCTATTTTTAAATCAGCACATACATTGCAACTATAATACAGGAAATTTCATCATTTTCACTAAGCATATTAAGTATTTCAAGTTCCAATGAAACTAGCATACTCTATTATATGTACAACACTGTTTAGAAGTTATACTAACTGATACAGAAGCAATTAAACATTTAAATTGAGTTAAATAATGATTACTGAATGAACTACTACTCACCCACTTCGGTGTGTTCGCATACACCGAAAAACGTCCACAACCACGCCTAATTCTTCCCTTTACAGCAGAGTGCACGTCGTGCACCTGGGAAGAAACTCGTTCTGCTATCTGTAACTTTGCACGCCGTGCAAATTGATTTGCACGCCGTGCAACCTGTGCAGAAACGCAAATCTCATTGTATATGAACTCGATTTAGCACCTAACTAAGGCTATAATCTACAGATTCTAGATTTGGAATCTCAATCAAAAGCCAAAGCTACCTTTCTTTGGTGTCTGTTGCTTGCGCCCTAATAGCTATTGGTTCGGACTTACTGCACACAGTAGCAGCGTCACACGAACTGGTTGAAGAAGAGCTCGAATAGGAGCTGAAGCAAGGGACCATGGCTACGGATCCCTGATCTGGACCTCCAGACGAGTTCGACGGCATCACCTTGGAGTGCTAGCCCGCGCCCTTGATGCTCCGGGTCGGACCTGCTGCTGCAAGCAGCCGTTTCCTATGAACAGGTTGAAGACGGACGGCTAGATTGGGTGTCGATCGCTGTTGGGGCTGCAACTCGTGCTTGGACCTCAAAGACAACTCAATAACACCTTTCTTGGGTGCTTTCTCGCACTCAAGGCGGCCCAAGGCCGTGGCTATGGTTGCTGCTGCTTGTTGGGCGCCGCCCCTAGCTAGGTGGTTGGACGCTGCAGCTGAGCGAGGTGGAGAACTACCTAGCTTGCTCGAAGTCCTGGGAGCCAAGGACTGCTCCGCCCCCCCCCCCCTTTCTTGCCCGATCATGCCACTGATGCCCCTGTGGTGGTCGGCCAACTCTGTTGGGCGCCGTACCTGCAGTTGGTCAGCCGCCCAGCAGGTTGGTGGCTATAGAACGCCGCTAGGGCATGGAGAAGGGAAAGAAAGGAAGAAGAAGAAGGACGAAGAAGAACAAGGTGGTGGATCGAAGCTGGGGCTCAAAGGAACGCCCTCCTTTCCCCTCTGGTTGCGGTCGATCGGCCTGGTTTGGGGCACCGCATCAGTCGGTTCCCTGTTCTATCGAGAAAGAAGAAAGGAAGGGATAAGCAAGAAATAGAAATCCAAGGAAAAGAAAAAGATTTATAACCTAAAAATGGAAAAATTGCAGAAAAAGTCCAAGGAAACTAAAAATGGTATAAGTATCGCCTCAGAGGTCCGATTCAACTGATTTTTCTTGCAAAATGCCAAATGCAGAATCCACTTCAAACTCAAAGCGAATACTCATGCCAATTAGACTGTCTCACTTGATCAAAGAACTAAACACATCGGTGAGTACTTAATCCAACTTAATGAACTAAATAATCAACATTGTTATCATCCTTAATTACCTCATATGAGTAAATCTCAACCATAGATTCACATATTAACTTATTTGATTAACCATGATATTTAATTTGATACTCAACACTAATTGGGGTATTTCACGTAATTCGAGGTATTTATTGACTAACCCTGATATGGGTCGTAACAATCTCCCTCCCTTATAAGAATTTCATCCCGAAATTCCTAAAAGAGAAAAGGAAACTTGTTACGCACATCTATCCCAAAACTCCCCATGTGGCTCCTTCTAGGTTGTAGTTTCTACACAAAACCTTCTCTAAGGTATCTCACGATTCTTGAGTTTCTTGATCCACTGATCAACTATCGGTGTTGGTCCCTCAACATGGGACACATCTGATCTGATTCCAGATCGACCCACAAAACATTGTCTTTCCAGAACTGTTATAGCAGTATCTCAATTTATGATAACTACTGAGAAATTATCATACTATTCATGCAGACAAACATTTTAAATTCTTAAATAAACGGAATGCATGTCAACTTGGTACTAAAATTAAATCATGCAATTTAACTGTTAAACATCACTACATTTCATACTGAGAATTGATATCAAATACTTGATTCACCGTACACCCTATCCTTAGGGTTTCATTTGCCTTGTTCATTCATCACATGCCAACACCCTACTCTTAGGGTTATCTCATTCGCTAGTCACATGGCAACACCCTACTCTTAGGGTTTCCGTTATCTCATCTGTTTGATTGCAATTCAAATCACAATACGGTATCATTCAAAGACTGGCAGAGCAGTATATTTCAATTTATTGTAATTACTGAGTAATGTTTATATCATGCATGCAGACAAATTAAAAAAATTCATAAATATTCCAAACTCAAATCAATTTTGGCACAAACATACTGAATTTCATGTAATTGAACATCCTATGACACCAATAAAAGTAATTTTCTCCACTAATAAGAAACCATCTGTAATATTTATCAATTATCTGAAATTTCTCAAAGTACGTGCATATTAACCAAATTCCTGGTTTATGCACCACATAACTCAATTAAGAGTTATTTACAAAACATAACACAAATAATTAATAGTACTTGAGAATTTCTAATAATATCTCAGAGAAACGTGCCATTTCATGAAAATGTTAAGTCATACCCATTAACATAACAGGAAGCATGCAATTAGGTTTATTTACATATTTTAATGCTATCTTGCTAGCTTGAAATCATGCATCTAATGATTTACCAAATCTGTGCTTTCTGGGTTCATACTCAAACCGTACCATTATCAGTTGTGTATTTCTAAACTCAATGTGATATGATTGAAACTAGATTACCAAGCAACCTAATTATTTTATCCATGCATATCTTAGTCAAGTCTCGAGACATCAAAGGTCGACTTAATATGAAGAAAGTGAGCAGACTAAATTAGTCTATCCACAATTATTCATATCGAGTCACAACCTCTAGGTGTCCTGGGTAATCTTACCACAAAATCCATTGTGATAAATTCCCACTCCCATTCAGGCACAGAAAAAGATTACAAGGTAGCTATAGATTTCTAGGGTTCAGCCTTAATCTACTGGTATACACTACTTTTAACCACATACTTAGTTACATCCTTCTGCCTATTTGACCATTTGTTTTAATTCCTTGAGATTCATATACATCTTAGTGTTTTCCTGAAAGCATAGCATTCATCAATACATGCGCTTCCATAAGAATCTTTTCTTTCAACTCACTATCTCGAGGTACACACAACATGTCATGCTAATACAACATCTTATTATCTAAAAACTTAAACTCTAGTCTCTTTTCCTCCTATCATGTCATGCATGGTCTGGTTTAACTTACTATCACCCTATGGTAGTTCCTTGATCTGCTCATAAGAAGTAGGCTTGAACCTGCATCTATACAGTCAAACCACTCTGTGCTGACACCCCTAAGTCTAAGTCCAACTCCCACATTTCTACTAACAGGTCTTCTATTGAAACCTGTCATGGAGAACATTTTAGTCGTTAAACTTGACTTTCTGCTAGAAGCATCAGCCACCACATTCTCTTTACCAGGGTGATAATCTACTGTCACATCATAAAGATAGTGACGCCACATCTTAAAAATATGAACTTCATTAGCTATCTTCATATCATATATTGGGTAATCCTCCGCTTTCTATGCTACTTTCTTATTGTTATATTTTAGATTTATGTCTTACTCTTTTCTCTAAGTCATTACATATTGCTCATGTACCGTTCAGATTATCTACCTCAAAACCCCAGGTCACTATCAAGGCCAGTTTACTTTACATAGAACAAATCTCAAGATCTTATTTTACAAAGTTACTAGTATTCAAGGTTACATTACTAATGATATCCCTTAAACTACTACAACTTTAATCATTCTAGGGTTTGGTTCTTATCAGTAACATAGAATTATTGTGTGTGTTTGTGTGGTCAATCGTATAGATCAATTTGAGTTGCTTGGGTCAATGACATATTAACCCAACACTCAACTTAATTATATGGCTGAAAATTCAGTTTTTTACAATAGTTTCTGTAATTCGTTTATTAAACAGCTAACAGAAGCTCCAATAATTCTGGAAATTTTATATGTTATACCTAATGAAGTTTCAGACCTCCAGTAAAAATTTGAGATCATTTCAAGTTACCAATAAATAACTAAAAATAAAACAGTGCGCTGCTATATAGCAGTCTGCAGCAGATTCGGTCGAGTTGCAACTCGACCGACACCTTACTGTAGAGATCAAAAGTCATCCAAAAATTACTCCAAATTAATAGAGTGTCTAAAATTTGTGATTTTCAAACACGGTTAAAATTTTATATCAATTGGATATACCAATAGAAAGATAAAATTCAATTACCACACTGCTATATCATTCAGAAAATGTGATCGGTCGAGTTTGAAACTCAGCCGATGAGCAGGTCAGAACATTCTTCAAAAATTCTGATATTTTCTAATGTTGTTTAAATTTTATATATCCAAATCATATCCAAATTTGAGCTAAATCGGAGTTACATATAAAATACTAAAAATCATTTAGTGAGACATTCTATTTATCAAATTCTGTATTCATATGTTATTAAAACCCTATTTTGGGCCAATTAGGGTCTATGCTTCTCAAACCCTAATTCTCAAGAACAAAGAACATTTAAACTTCTTATCGTAGCTAAAACATCCTAGTGTATATACATTCTCACTATGTTACGGGTCTAAATCATCCAGAGTCTATTCTTATTTTACTGTTAATAGGAGTCATTAGGTCCCAGTAACGCATCCTGCCAGCCGGACTAGGCCGAACCTGTAGTCCTGAAGCCAAGAGCTACTCGGGATTAATCAACCCCTATTAATCTTAAACATGTGGAAAGAATATCCACTAAGGGCAAACTCATATATACATGATTTCGGGTCTACTTTAATACAAAGAAAACAAACATTAAACAATTCACTTCATGTCACAACAATATAAAAGAATCATACTTATTGTACAAACTGAAAGTCTAAATTCATGCATATAAGAGCATTTCTAATGATCTTTAATCAACAAGCAATATAAAGTAGGAGTTATATCACATCCTTTATTTAATCTCTTACTCCTATATTAATTTCTGATTTCTTAACCCTAAGATTTCTAGGGTTTCTCTCTAGCCTATCCTTCCTCTGCATACCTGGCCAGGGCATCCAGAGAAGAATAGACAGAGTATCTAGATACTGGTCAATCTAAGTATTCAGACACCTGGCCAGGGTATCTAAACACTCAGACCTTCCAGAGCTAAAACACATCATTCATTATTCGCCTTACTTATAACCTTATCTTTGACCTTAATGATTCTTAACGACTCATCTTAAGCTCATTACTTGATTCTCGTGACCACATCTTCTTCCTGCTATCTGCAATAATGTAACAGAACACTTCCTGTTAGAAAATTACAGATAGAAGAAAGATACCTAAACCTTAATCCTATTGGTCTCTTATCGTCCCCTGACCTTGAGTAACTATGTACTCAAACCAAAGCTCTGATACCAAAAATTGTCACGCCCCAATCTCACATTAACCACAAACCACGAGATTAAGACGCGACAGGATGGGATTAACACATAACCAATCATTCGTCACTTTTTAAAACAATTCAAGGCATTTAAATGATAACCAAGTTTAAACTGTAAACAGAAAACTGAGCAAACTGCAGGAACTTTTCTATTTTAACTGAATAAAGATACGAGCAAGGTCTACAGCATTATACATTGATTAACATAAAGAAAGCATAACATTAATTTACATCTTTGCACACATTCTCTCTCTCACTCACACCTTGTCCCAAGGATCGAGGGGAATGGACTAAGAGACCTCTAACTACTAACTACGAACCTTCTATCGACTAGGCGTAAGGATAAATCGATCCTTCTGATTTCCTGCTGCTGATGATAACCTGAAAATGTTTTGAGTAGAGGTATGAGCCTACTCGCTCAGTGAATAGTATTTCACTTAGCTATCACTAAACAACTCATCAGGTTTATAATATTGAAATTAAACATAAATGCAGAACTAAGCAAGGCAGTTCTAAATACATAGCAGATTTACAGATATTAATCACATTTCTATGCATCAACGGGTATTTCAGATAAATAAACAGATATATAAATTTACTGTGATCCTATATGATTACTTATTCATATTATTATTATGCCCTAATCATATGCAGTGTACTCTGCATATAAAGATCCGTAGCGAACTCCGATCCCACCGTACAAGACTTAGCGACACACCCGGGAAATGCTAAGTCTGACTGCCAGCCCTGGTCTGTTGCAGGACTCTCAGGCTCACAAGGCCTCACTACACTCTCAAAAGAGTGAACTCTAGACTCCTCCTCAAACCTGAGCACACAGGCGGAGAGTCTTACCGGGTTATCACTGTGACACAAGCACGGATTAATGTTGAATAACCCCTATTTTCCACAGTGCCACCGTGACACAAGCACGGTTCTTGTTGCAACACTGTCTCTCTCTATCCTCGTGCCACCGTGACACAAGCACAGTTATTGTTGCAATACGAGTTTCACCCCCCCTGGATGCAAACCTCTCAAAAGGGGTTCTACGGTGTTAGGGCACCTAAGTCTATTAACTGATTAACATATAACCATATAAACAGGAATATCACATTTCATGCATATTGCACAATCTGAATAACACATGAAGCAAATATAAATCCATTATCATCATTAAACATGTTTCAGTATCATTTATCCACATTCAATGCTAAACATCTATTTTTAAATCAGCACATACATTGCAACTATAATACAGGAAATTTCATCATTTTCACTAAGCATATTAAGTATTTCAAGTTCCAATGAATCTAGCATACTCTATTGTATGTACAACACTGTTTAGAAGTTATACTAACTGATACAGAAGCAATTAAACATTTAAATTGAGTTAAATAATGATTACTGAATGAACTACTACTCACCCACTTCGGTGTGTTCGCATACACCGAAAAACGTCCACAACCACGCCTAATTCTTCCCTTTACAGCAGAGTGCACGTCGTGCGCCTGGGCTGCACGCCGTGCACCTGGGCAGAAACTCATTCTGCTATCTGTAACTTTGCACGCCATGCAAATTGATTTGCACGCCGTGCAACCTGTGCAGAAACGCAAATCTCATTGTATATGAACTCGATTTAGCACCTAACTAAGGCTATAATCTACAGATTCTAGATTTGGAATCTCAATCAAAAGCCAAAGCTACCTTTCTTTGGTGTCTGTTGCTTGCGCCCTAATAGCTATTGGTTCGGACTTACTGCACACAATAGCAGCGTCACACGAACTGGTTGAAGAAGAGCTCGGCTAGGAGCTGAAGCAAGGGCCCATGGCTACGGATCCCTGATCTGGACCTCCAGACGAGTTTGACGGCATCACCTTGGAGTGCTAGCCCGCACCCTTGATGCTCTGGGTCAGACCTTCTGCTGCAAGAAGCCGTTTCCTATGAACAGGTTGAAGACGGACGGCTAGATTGGGTGTCAATCGTTGTTGGGGCTGCAACTCGTGCTTGGACCTCAAAGACAACTCAATAGCACCTTTCTTGGGTGCTTTCTCGCACTGAAGGTGGCCCAAGGCCGTGGCTATGGTTGTTGCTGCTTGTTGGGCGCCGCCCCTAGCTAGGTGGCTGGGCGCTGCAGCTGAGCGAGGTGGAGAACTACCTAGCTTGCTCGAAGTCCTGGGAGCCAAGGACTGCTCCGCCCCCCCCCCCCTTTCTTGCCCGATCATGCCACTGATGCCCCTGTGGTGGTCGGCCAACTCTGTTGGGCGCCGTACCTGCAGTTGGTCAGCCGCCCAGCAGGTTGGTGGCTATAGAACGCCACTAGGTCATGGAGAAGGGAAAGAAAGGAAGAAGAAGAAGGACGAAGAAGAACAAGGTGGTGGATCGAAGCTGGGGCTCAAAGGAACGCCCTCCTTTCCCCTCTGGTTGCGGTCGATCGGCCTGGTTTGGGGCACCGCATCAGTCGGTTCCCTGTTCTATCGGGAAAGAAGAAAGGAAGGGATAAGCGAGAAATAGAAATCCAAGGAAAAGAAAAAGATTTATAACCTAAAAATGGAAAAATTGCAGAAAAAGTCCAAGGAAACTAAAAATGGTATAAGTATCGCCTTAGAGGTCCGATTCAACTGATTTTTCTTGCAAAATGCCAAACACGGAATCCACTTCAAACTCAAAGCGAATACTCATGCCAATTAGACTGTCTCACTTGATCAAAGAACTAAACGCATCGGTGAGTACTTAATCCAACTTAATGAACTAAATAATCAACATTGTTATCATCCTTAATTACCTCATATGAGTAAATCTCAACCATAGATTCACATATTAACTTATTTGATTAACCATGATATTTAATTTGATACTCAACACTAATTGGGGTATTTCACGTAATTCAAGGTATTTATTGACTAACCCTGATATGGGTCGTAACAATGAGGGGTTTAATGGGGATCTACTATAAGGAAAATAGCATCCAGGTCCACTGTAGGGACAGCGTAGAGGATAGGGAATGCATGGATCACGCAGTTATATTTAAAATGTAAAATTGTTTGTTTAATGGTAATTGGCTACAATACATTGTTATAAATAATTGCACGATTATTGTTTCCCCACATACCAGATTCGGTTGACCGACATTTTGTTTGTCGGTGTTTTAGGTACAAGCCAAAAGGACAAATAGTAAATCATCATATTGTGAAATACATGAAGTAAAATACAAGGAGGATTAGTTAGAGTAGAATCCATAAGTGGATAGAAGTTTAGAGATCCAAGTTTTCAAAAAGGTATGCAAAAGTTTATTTTCTTATAGCTTTCCTGTTTAGTCTATTAAAATTTAATAATATTCTTGGTTAATTGTCGAACCTTTGATCCGGAAATTATGGGTGTGGCTTCGACCTCTCGGTCTCCCTTAACTGGGGGTTATCAGGAGGTGGGGTCGTAACAGGTGTATGGTGATCTTAAAATCATGATTTAAAACAAAAGTTGCACAGTATATGCACCCGTTCTTGGGCATAGACAACCCTCGAACACCTGAGAAAGCAATCTATATCAAACATAGTACATATTGTCATGTCTGTTCCTGTGGGTCATCCCACTCGCTCTTGTGATGCGTGACTAAAACCATCAACAATATGTCATCAAACCTCTCTTGAGGAATGACATATCAACACCTCAAAATATGCTAAGTTCCCTCTCAGGTCTTAGGATATTTTGGGATGTCAGAAATAGAAAACCTTGGATCGTCCTCCTCTGGAGTTCGGATCTAAACTATCGTCTCTTAGCTATTCCTACAACGGATCTCTCGATACCGACAGAAATACTAGTTCAAGCGAGTAAGAGATCAACCAAACTAGCAATCATAACTTAGAAAGAGAAAATGGAACATGCAACATACTAGATTTGAAATGAATCTACTTGCTTAAGGCAAAATTACATAAACATGCCCAAAACGGGCTACATAGCCAAGAAGGAGCTCAACTAGCCATGGACAAGCATAGTTGACACCAAACAAAGATGGAAGAACATCATTGTACAAGAAACCAAGATAGTTCTAGCACATCCTTTCCTCAACCATCGCTTTTGGCTTATCTGACTCAAGAACAAGATCTGTGGCATCCTAAACGTCACCACGTCCCTGTGTTCGACCTTGTATATCTACTTCGACCCTGTAATAAAAGTTGTGGGGGCCTAGAAGGTTTCGGGATAAGCCAGAACGATAGTCGATAAAAAGGGTGCTAGAAATAGTCTAGTAGGTTGTCACGAATTAAAACTAAGGAAAGAAAAGAAAAGAAAACAAAGTCCGTGAGATTCTACTAATCAAGAGAGAATGAGTTCTTGGATATGTAACCACAAGTTGGGCAGTCTATGCACCCGTTCTCGGGCGTAGACAACCCTCAAACACCTAAGTAAGCATCTATATCCAAACGTCGTACGCACAATGGCATCTGTCATGTGGGGTCATCCCACTCACTCTCGTGATGCGTGACTAAAACCATCAACAATATGCCATCGACCCTCTCTCGAGGAATGACATATCAACACCTCGAAATATGCTAAGTTCCCTCTCAGGTCTTAGGATATTCCGGGATTTTAGGAATAGAATTGAGACATCCCGACACTAGATCAGGCCGTCACAGTGTATTTAATTGCGGAATTAAACATAAGCAGTGGAATTACTAAAAATCACAAAAAATTAAAACCATTTATAAAGAGATCCAAACACAGGAAAACTCTTTTATCAAGAACCAATGTATTTCATTTACATCCTGGTTCATAAGTACATATCATGTACCATCTCTTCTTGAGAATTACAAGCATCAACTGCCTTGTTAAACTATACATAGATAACACAAAAACCTCGAGGCATCAAGGCAAAAATCTCAGATTGATTCATTAAAAGTACTAGCTACAAACTCCTAGGACCTGAGAGTACAGAGACGACACATAAGACTCTCTATACAAAACATGACAGCCAGTGCCTCCACCTGGGATATCACTGATGTCCTTGTTACTGCTGCTGCTGCTGTTCTTCCCCTGTTGTAGGGTTCTTGCCTCTTCTTCTGCGTCTACCTAAAAAGTTGGATCCCACGGGGGTGAGACAATTGAAATTGTCCCAGCGAGAGATATAACTCTCTGCCAAAAAATATTATTATTGCAGTTTAATAGAATAAAACTGAGCAGAAGAATCATATATTTTTAACAGCAACTAAATCAATATCTAAACATATTAGAGCAATATTCTTATTCCAAGCATTTCAGTGATAACTTGATAAAGCAGTATGTTAATTATCTAATAAGGAATTGAAGGACATATATAACATTTATCTGTCTAAGGTATGCTAAGCAAGGTAACATCAACCAGTGATTCTCATATTTCAACCTTAAGCAAATACACTACACGACTGATTACATTTTACAATCATTTTTAAGCCCTGAGGAGATGAGGTATACCACACATACTCCAACCGACCATTGCAAAATCGAAATTGGTACCATACATAGGTCAAGGAAGAGCCAGATTCTCATGACCTCATCCTCCTCAGTCAGTGTGAGGACAAAATGCAGGACATCTTGTGTCTCTACTAAATATCTTTCCAGGGTATCCTGGTAACTTCACTATAGAGTTACAGTGGCAGCTGTACTCTCTTCGCAATTGAGAGATTTCATGTTTATCTCACATCGATCTGGCATTAACATTATCGGGAGATTCATGATACATTCATCCCGACATTGGGAGATTAGTGATACATCCATCACGACATATATAATGAAGGATTGACAAATTTAATGTTTATCTCACATCAATTCCTCCATTAGGGTGTAAGTATATTCGCGCCCATAACCCCCACATACTCAACAGTATGCCCTCCAAGAGTTCCCATAGGAAAACCTATTTCACCATCACCAACTACTGACGATGATGGATCTATGGACAGGGCTCTACATGATAAGATTTCACTTGATTAATTAAGTACATTACTATATTCTTTTAGCATCGGTCAGGTTTTCAAACATAATTCATTATAACAAATGCTACAAAGAAGCGAGTACTACTTCTATCAAGTACTTTTCAAAGCTTTATAAAACATTAGGATCTCAATCCCTTGTCATATCAGGGGCATTCTCATCCCTTAACATCTCATCATCATGATTATGGAATATGGGTATTCAAACCCTCAGTTCATCAAAGAACACTTGTTACCACTTATCAGGTAACTAATACCTTCAGGTCATCTGACCAAGGTAACATGATACTTGCAATACAGGCATCTCACTTGGCTCTTAAAGCCCATTAATCTCTTGTTACCTCTTATTAGGAAAAAAAGCATATTATGGCTCACAAGGCCCATAAAACAATTTCAATAATAAAACATCATAGCTCATACCTGGCTATGTCCAACATCTCATGATACCTGCATGATTAGTATACATGAAATAGTCATATCAGTTACAAATCAGAACTATGCAATGTAAGAGTAGCATCACTATTCCCTCATTAGGGTTAGGATTTCCCAATTCATGTCAATTAGGAATACTCATCCCATTACCCAAATTAGGGTTATGGTTTATCATCATATTGCCCAAGATTAGGGTTTCATGCACTATAACCCAAGATGAGGGCTTCACACACCTTCACCCTATATCAGGGTTAGGATTTCATATTAGGGTTTCATATAGCATTACATAGCATCACCCTGGGATTAGAGTTCACATCACATCACTGCATTAGGGTTTCACATGTCATCACCCTTAATTAGGGTTTCACACATCATTATCTTGAATTAAGGTTCTACATGACATCATCCTTGAATAGGGTTTCACATCACATCACCCTTAATTAGGGTTTCACATGATATTGTCCTTAATTAGGGTTTCACATGACATAACCCTTAATTAGGGTTTCACATGATATCGTCCTTAATTAGGGTTTCACATGACATCACCCTAAATTAGGGTTTATTATAACTTTTCCCCAAAATTAGTGTTTCATGTAACTTTACCCCAAATTAGGGTTTCATGAAGCATCCTCTTAAATTAGGGTTTCTCATTATATTACCCTGACTTGGGATTTCTCATATCATCACTCTATATTAGGGTAAAATCATTACCCTAGATTAGGGTTTCTCCTATCATTGCCCTAAATTAGGGTTAGGGCTCTTCAACCTTCTCAATTAGGGTTTCATGATCTTTTTATCTAGAACCATACCCTAATTACATATTATTTTCATGTTGAGGGTGTTGAGGCTTAATCACTACGTGGTCATTATACATGTATGAATTCCTCTCTCTCTCTCATCCTCTATAGGATGTTTATTTACTTCAAACTTGATTAGATTATGTCAACCCTTCATTCAAGTGCATACATTTAGGGTTAGCATAGTGTATTGAGGCATTGTTTCCTTAAGCATCAAAGGTTAACCCCTAAAAGGGTACTAATCACCCTAGTACCTTAAAGGTACAACCATTGTAATTATCTTTGATAACATCATTAACAATCATAGGGTTAATTAATCTTTCATAGCTTTGATACTATTAGATCTCCAAATGGTTTTGTTACTTTTGAACCTTCAAACGGTTTGGACCTCCTTGACCTTCAAACGGTCTTAGAGTCACTTGACCTTCAAACGGTCTTGAAGACCGTTTGAAATTAAACGGTCTTGGTTCAATTGTACCTCCAAACGGTCTTGAGGTGCTTGACCAAACGGTCTTAGTTATACCTTCAATCGGTCTTAAGACCGTTAGACCAAATTGTCATGGAAATCGAATAAACAACCCATCATTGAAAACGATTGGACATCAAACGGTCTGAAGACCGTTTGCCCTCCAAACGGTCTGAAGACTGTTTGATCCCAAATGGTCTCAAGACTGTTTGGACTCAAATGGTCTCAAGACCGTTTGGTCCAGACCACCTTGAAACCGAATGGACCAATTAGGGTTTTCTCCAATCAATCAATTGATTTTAGGGTTTGCTTTATTGAATCACACATCAATTGGACCATTGAAAGTACATCAAATCATAGCCCTTGGATCTCCAACCATTCATCACAGCCCTTGATCTCCAAACGGTCTTTGGACCGTTTGGTCTCAAACGGTCTTGAGACCGTTTGCCCTCAAACGGTCTTGAGACCATTTGAGCCAATCAACTTAGAAATTGACTCAATCGATTTAGGGTTTCAACCATTCAATCCAATTAGGATAAGTAATCAATGGATCACCCTTCCTTGAATCCATTAAAATTAAATCAAATTGAGCCATTGGATCTCCATCATTCACATCAGCAATTAACCCCAAATGGTTTTGAAGTTCAATTACCCATTCGATCTTGAGATCCATTACCCATTCGGTTTTGAACTCAATTACCCATTCAGTTTTGAAGTAAATGACCCATTCGGTTTTGAAGTAAATTACCCATTCAGTTTTGAAGTAAATTATCCATTCGGTCTTGAAGTAAATTACCCATTCATTCTTGGGTTCAATTACCCATTCAGTCTTGCACTCAATTACCCATTCAGTTTTGAAACAAAATCAACTCAATCGGTTTTGAAACTGAATTAGCTCAATCGGTTTTGAAAAGCGTTTGCCCCTTCCTTTGTTGAGGTGTGTGCTTAAGATGACATCATCATCTTCAAGCTTCAAACCTTCAAAATCAGTTGTGATTCTTATGGTGATTTTAACAACTAATCAAAAGGAAATCGAGGAAGAAGAAAGGTTCAACACATAATGAATAAATTGCAAGCAATAATGACATTTAAGGGTTCAAGTTATATAACCCGCCTTCAAAACTGAATCCAAGCTTCAAGATTCACGTTCTCAATGGTGAATGAAGCTTCCTAAACTTCCAAAGGCTCGTCCTCAAGTCTTTGAGTGAAATGAATGGCTAAGGTTGAAGATTGAATGAAGAAAAGAAGAAATTAAGCATTGAATTTTGATTTCCACCATGAAATCAAGGTTGAAGATGACTATGGAGCTTACCTACAGGTTGGGGCACGTCATCTTGCTTCTCCTAAGCTCCCTTGTGTTCAACCAAAGCAAGGAAATAAAAAAGGATCGAAAAATCCTTTCATGTGGGTTGAAAATGGGATGTATATAAGGAAATTTCAATGAGAGAGAAAGTGATAATTAATTCCTTCAACTCCCAAAATTGGTGCCACATACTCCCATCCATCCCTTGAATACGAATCCATCTCCCCCACCTTGTAATTCCTCTTCATTATCCATGAATTAAATAAAACATATTAAGCACCTTAATCAATATAATAATAATATCCAAAATTGAGTGGATATTACTTTTCCTTTTACTAAAGTGAGTGGGCTCTCCACTCACTTTAGATATTTCGTTGCCTTTGCAAGGCACAAGGACGTCCACACTTATAAAAATTCAACCATCTCATTTTTGGTTGAAGGACAATTCAATTAATATATTTATTTTTGCATTAAATTGAATTAGGGTTTCAATTATGCTAAAATCTTGTTTATTTTAATATCAAGATTCTCTCTCCTCCAAAGTGATTCAAATGAGACGCCCCTCTAATTTTCTTGTCTCTAAATGATACCAAGAAATATTTTGGACTCTCTAGAAGTGGTATTTTGCATATTGAACCCTATGTTTTGGGTAAATTGCACATTACACCAAAACTAGGTTTTTAATGCACAAGCATTGCTCAATGAGCTCTTTCTTGGTGCTTAAACTAGTGGTAGACATACCTCTGCATCATTTTCATTCTTATGATGCTTCAACACTTGAGTAAAATTTATCATGTAACATTTGCAAGTTAACCCCTCAACTTGGGTAATTTGCACATTAGTCCAAAATAGGTAAAACATTATTTTCAACATTATTCAAAAAGGACTAAAATTGAAACATAAGTTCCTCTGGGCCTTAATTACTTTTAAAAAGATAAGAGCAAGCATATAATTATCTTTCTTAAACAAAACATCTAGGGTTAAAGCATAACCCAGGTCAGGGATGTTACAAGAATACCTTGGATCGTCCACCTCTTGAGTTCAGATCCAAACTATCTTCTCTTAACCATTCCTACATGGATCTCTCGATACAGGCAGAAATAGCAGTTCAAGAAAGAAAGAGATCAACCAAACTAGCTATCATAACTAAAAAGGGAAGATGGAATAATAAAATATACTAGATCTGAAATAAATCTACTTGCTTAAGGCAAAAGTACATATACATGCCCAAATCGGGCTACATAGCCAAGAAGGAGCTAACTAGCCATAGACAAGCATAGTTAGCACCGAACAAAGATGGAAGAACATCATTTGTATAGATAACCAAAGAACACAACTGAAGAAAGAGGAAGAAGAAGAGATTTAGCCCATGCAGGAGAGGTGGCTCTCGCTCCTTTGCCTCTGTATAGACTGGATCTCGTCTTTTGGCCCTCCTCCTTGATCATATCTAGACTCCTTACTCCTCTTTCTCTCTACATCCATCCCGAACAGTAGCTTGGTGGGTGAACAGAGGTGGAGGATGATGGAGATTGTGGGTCTTCTCACTCTTAAGCTTCCTCCCTTGGAACTCGAAGGCCAGGGGATGATGGAGAGTGGTGGAGAATGGAAGCTCACTGAAGAGGAGGGTGTAGGGTGAGCTCTTTGGCCTTCTTAGACCTCTAGTCTCTCCAAAGGAACTCTTTGAACCTTCAGATCTTGGAGTAGCAGCCTCTCAGCGTCCTTGGTCGAGGTCCCTGGCAACGGCGCCAAAAAGTTGATCGACCTTTTTCTCGCGTCTGGATACGAATGCGGGACAAAGGAAGGAATCAAGCTTTTAAATTTATAACCCAAAACCTTCTAGGCCCCCACAACTTTTATTACAGGGTCAAAGTGGATATACGGGGTCGAACACAGGGACGTGGTCACGTTTAGGATGCCACAGATCTCGTTCTTGAGTCAGATAATCCAAAAGAGATGGTTGAGGAAAGTATGTGCTAGAACTAGTCTAGCGGGTTGTCACGAATTAAAACAAAACAAAACAAAACAAAACAAAACAAAACAAAACAGAGTCTGTGAGATTCTACTAATCAAGAGAAAAGAAGTTATTGGCTATGTAACCACAAGTTGGGCAGTCTATGCACCCGTTCTTGGGCATAGACAACCCTCGAACACCTGAGCAAGCAATCTATATCAAACGTAGTACGTATTGTTGTGTCTGTTCATGTGGGTCATCCCACTCACTCTCGCGATGCGTGACTAAAACCCTCAACAATATGTTATTGACCCTCTCTCAAGAAATGACATATCAACACCTAAAAATATGCTAAGTTCCCTCTCAGGTCTTAGGATATTCTAGGATGTCAGGAATAGAAAACCTTGGATCATCCTCCTCTCGGGTTCGGATCCAAATTATCGTCTCTTAGCTATTCCTACAATGGATCTCTCGATATAGGAAGAAATAGCAGTTCAAGTGAGTAAGAGATCAACTAAACTAGCAATCATAACTTAGAAAGAGAAAATAGAACATGCAACATACCAGATCTGAAATGAATCTACTTGCTTAAGTTAATAGTACATAAACATGCCCAAAACGGGCTACATAGCCAAGAAGGATCTCAACTAGCCATGGACAAGCATTGTTGGCACCGAACAAAGATGGAAGAACATCATTGTACAAGAAACCAAGAAACACAGTAGAAGAAAGAGGAAGAAGAAGAGATTTAGCCCGTGGAGGAGAGGTGGCTCTCGCTCCTTTTCCTCCGTATAGTCTGGATCTCATCTTTTGGTCCTCCTCCTTGATCAGAGCTGGACTCCTTGGTCCTCTTTCTCTCTAGATCCGCCCCGAACATGAGCTTGGTGGGTGAACAGAGGTGGAGGACGATGGAGGTCGTGGGTCTTCTCACTCCTAAGCTTCCTCCCTTGGAGCTCGAAGGCCAGGGGATGATGGAGAGTGGTGGAGAATGGAAGCTCGCTGAAGAGGAGGGCGTAGGGTGAGCTCTTTGGTCTTCTCATACCTCTAGGCTCTCTCACGGAACTCTGGGAACCTTCATATATCAGAGCAGCAGCCTCTCAGCGTCCTTGGTCGAGGTCCCCTCTCAAATGAGTGAGGGGACACCTATTTATAGAGGTGGACTACAGACCGCGGCCAGCAGGTCGCGGGGTCGGCCACGGTCGTGGCCAACACCACGGTCGTGGTTCATGGAATGGAAATCACGATCGCGGTGATGAAGATTGCAGTTACGGTCTGGGCACCACGGTTGTGGTGGAGGGAATCGGCCACGGTCGTGGCTAAAGAACACGGCCGTGGAAAGGAATCACAATTGCGATTGTGGAAGGAAAAACCATGGTCGCGGTTATTGGGAACCACGGTCGCGGTAATTGGCCACGGTCGCGGCAGATAATCACGGTCGCGGATGTTGGAGATGAAGACTGTGGTCGCGGTGTTGAAGCCCACAGTCGTGGTTATTGGCCACGGTCGTGGCGGATGGCCACGGTCACGGCGAGGGATCGCGGTTGCGGTGTTGAAGACCGCAGGCGTGGTTATTGGCCACGGTCATTGCGGATGGCCACGGTCGTGGTGAGGGATCATGATCGCGGTGTTGAATACCGCGGTCGTAGTTATTGGCCACGGTCGTGGTGAAGGTGGACGACCACGGTCGTGGCAGGTGGCCACGGTCATGGCGAGGACCGCAGTCATAGTTTTGAAGGCTGCGGTCGTGATGGGCACCACGGTCGTGGCGGGTTCATAGCTGCCACAAAAACCATGTGTTGGGGAGAAATCTTTGGAGAATAGATGTCTTATCTGGTTCGGTGCCTGCAAGTCCCAAAATTGGCTAAATTGGCTACATTATTACCTATTCTAATAACATTATCTAATGAGAGAAAGAGAGCATAAAACATGAGCATTATTGGGCATATTAAGACCAAACTGGCACGAAACTATAGATAAAATGCATAGATAATATGCGTAGATTTGGGTGTTATCAGGTGGTGGCACTTTTTGTATGTGGGATTGAATCAGACAAATAATATAATCACAAAAGGGTAATGAGGAACTAGTTGGGTCTGATAGGATTTCATATAAGTCTTTTCGTAGTTTCAGTATATATTCTACAAGGAACTATTAATTTTAGAATTGAGGTTTTATACCTAAGGATTCACATCATTTACCCAGGATAGTTCACAAACAAATGCATTTATCAAGTAGATCTAAAATTGTATAGAAAACTAAAGAGAAACTATTGGTAGTTAGAAGCGGAAATGAATACTACTACATATCTTTTTGTTCTTACGATGATGAATAATATGGGTTTTCCTCGTGCTGGCTCAATTGAATTCATACTATAATGGACCCAGTTAACAATCAAATTATCATTAATGGGGAACCTTTCCAACCTGTTAGACTATCCAATACTATAAAGCAAGGACATCCCCTGGCCCCATTATTGTTTGTGATTTTTATATTGAAACTTAACTCCATTGAGAATAAGCATATCAAAGATGGTAGTGTCCCTTTAAAAGCTTGATAGGATGTGTATATGTCTCATACAATATTTGTGGATGACCTTGTGGTCTTTGCCCAAGTTGATTCAAATAATGATATTTCTAATTTGATAATCCTAGAATGCTTTGGAAAAATCTCTAGTTTGTCCACTATCAGCTTTAAAAGCAAAGTATTCTATGGTAAGGTTGCTAATAAGGTTGGTTTTATTTGATTTTACCTTATTCCTAAAGACCCTCTGCCAATGAAATATCTAGGTGTTTCTATCTTCTATAGAATATTATCTAAAGGTATCTATCACCCTCTAGTTAACAAGTTAAATTGAAGTTGGATGGGTGGGAGACCAATTAGATACAATGATTGGGTGTGTTGAACTCACCAAATCCATTGTAGTTGTGCTTAGCATTTTATTGAATATCAGTCATCCCAGGTGTCATAAGTGTCATAAATGAGATTTTTTTACTATGTGGGGATTTCCTATGGGGTGACAAGGATGAATAAAAGCATATCCATCTTTCATCTTGGGTTCAAGTATGTTGCCCAAGCAAAGAAGGATGCCATGGTATAAGAAGCACAAAGTTATCAGTAAAGTTGGTTTGACTAAGAATTTATGGTATATAGCTACCAAAAAAATATTATTTTGGGTCAGAAGGGTGCATGGAAAACACTTAAAAGGTAGCTTGATATGGAAGAATATTTCGGCAAAAAAACACTCTTGGGTGTGGAGTTAGCTATCAAAATTTAAAGCTACTATGTCTAATCATGTATTTTTTGGCATTGGTAATAGCCAAAATACATCATATGGGAAGATCCCTTGGTATATAAGAGGTTCCCAAGTTAATTGGTAGACAGGAGATACATTCTTAAGTTGGGGAAGGGTAAACTTGTCAAAGTTGGTGACGTTATTGAGGGATCTAATTGGAAAATATTGAATTTCATGAGTCTTTTACCTCTTCAACATTTATTGAGTCTTCGTCCCAAAACTCATACTAGAGAAGGCCTCATTACCTATAGTGTATATGATACTATCATTATGAAGATATCTTGAGTTGCAATTAGACATAAAAGTACTAACCACGATTGGACAATCTGGATAGGAAATTCAACTATCTAGAGAACTTTAGAATGCTAGTTTGGAATGTTCATGCAATAAAGTTCCCAGTTTAGATGTCCTAATGAAAAATAGGTTATTATTTCGCCCCTATTTTCAAGTCTAAAAAAATGAGAGAGAAACTATCAGTCATCTTTTCTTTAGATACCCTTTCTCAAAATCCAACGGTATATCTGTCTCTACTCTCTATTATGGAAGTTGCATGAAGCTAGAGAACTTTCTAATCTCTACATAATCTAGGACAAAATATGTCATAAGCTAGCTCTTTCTATCTCATATCATATATAGTTGGAAAGATATAAGGTTATTTTTTTAAATCTTTCCCCTAATGAGCTATCTAACCAAAAATCAATTTCCACTTCTTTTCAAAGCATTGGATGATTGTCGATTTGATAAGCATTGTGGTAGGATGTTTTTTTCTAATCTTGAGCTTGATGTACCAGTTACCATTTCATCTATTTGGAACGGCTAGAAAAGGGCTTAGGCTGATATTTTGCTTCAGTTATTTCGTTTGTTTTCAATTAATAGTAAAGTTTCTCTCTTTTGTACATTCTACCCCCATTTATATATATCCTCTACTTTTTGTATGATCAATTTGAACTTGTATATGAGCTATATTTGTTTTGGTGGTGTGGTGCTAGGCCCACCCCTTTCCATAATAAAGAGGAGTACCACACATGGTTGACCAAAATTTTTTTAATAAATATTGAATTAAGAGCTTCACTTGTCAAAGTAAAAGTTGAACATGATATTCAAAGGGTCTCTAAATATAGTAGCTATTACTAGGTGGGTTTGTGAAATGAATACTATAGATTTCAAGGCTATATTTTTTAAAAATCCAGTAGGTATGACTTTCTATGGTATTTGGTGATGGGGTAACTCTGGTTACTCCTATTGAACCTTGTAAGATCAATTCTAGTGCCCCTACATGGTTGATATGCTTATCAAGAGATGTTTCTTCTTCACAATACTCCCAATTCGATTTTTCTTGTATATTTCTTTGTTCATTTCGTCTAATGGCAACATGTCCATTAAGAATTATACACCTTAATTATACATGTAAATTAATCACTCTAGTGTAGTGGTGACCCAATTAGACGATTGACCATCTGAATTAACTGTTAAGACACATAAGGATATAATGAGCATGTGTGATGTGTTGAGTAGAATATCAAAATTGTCATCTAAACTTTGTAGAGACAGCACACAATGATAGTTACCAAGATACTATTGGTAGGTTACCATTTAAGGCATTGCTTGAAGACTATGTAGATATATGTTACATTAGGATGATATAAGAGAGAGAGAAATCTTTATTTCGAATTAATATAGTAAAAAAAACATTATTCAAAGACTTAGTTGGTCCAAAAGATAATTAAAGTAGCCCAAGATTGAAAAAAGAGGTATTGTTTTTCTTTGTTGAACTCATTTTTCAGAATAAGAGATTTTTTTTAATTGGCAATTCATTCATCCCATTATATGAGTTCAAACTCATGACCTCTTGGTCTGACAACATCACTTTTACCACTGGAGTGTCACTTCATTGGCGAATAAGAGATTATTTGTTATGAAAGAGAAGTCAATAAAGGTTATTACAAGGTGAGGACAAAATATGAGCTAAGTCTTTATTATTGTTTGTTGATCTAAGGAATATTGATAGGGATGCTTCTTATAGAATCTCAATGCTCTACAGAGGGTAAGCGATGAGGACCATAACCCATTTTCAATTAATAAATGAAAATGTAAACTTAAGATACTTAACAACCACAAAAGGACAAAAAAAATATTGTGGCTTAAGTTTATCATGTACTCATCCCCAAATACCAAATGGTGTGATACCAAAACAAAATACTAATTCATACATGTTTTTAGTTGATTAAATACTACACAATAACACCTTTCATATCCAAATAATCGTCCTATTGGTTAAAAGGCAATCTTTTTGTAGGTATGCGCGAAGAGCCATCCATATGATGATTGCAATAGAGCATTAGATACCTGATTTGATAATGATAAAGGTAATTTTGTCTACTATGTTTGTCTCAGTCATGAGATGGTGACACAGACATAAGTAGATGTCTAAAGAATGATGTTACTCAATGACATATGTCTTCAGGTTGAGGAATTGAACAATGAGATCATATGTATGATAAGAGTACATACATTCTTGTTATGACCCTAGTTGATATTACTATGGAAGTAAAATAGACAATTGTAATACATAAGACTAGAGTGTTTGTTGAATTATGACATAGTCTCATTAGTCATGATATGAGATATCAAGTCAAGCCACAATTGCATGTTAGAGAACAATGTATCAGACAGACCCACCTTGAGAGTGATACATGGAACCATAGAATGGTAGTCAGAATTAGTGCTCATAGTGATAGTGGTGATTGTGATTCTTAGATGTGAAGTCACTACACTCGTCACATGTTGTTTATTGTACTTTGGCATAATCCAGCGTGACCTTGAATATGGATTGCCATAAAGGTGATGCTCAGGTACTGTGTGACACATGGGGATTGAATGTGAGTGGTTTGGATGGGATTTGTCCCTCCTACAGGAGATTGATATCCAGGCCACTTGATAAGAGAGACTGAGAAATGTATGGCCATACTCATGTGATTCAATATGTGATATGTGAACTCATGTGCATCTTTGATGGTCTGCTCTAGTTCAATGAACATGGATTGAACGTTGAGAGCATGATAATTCTATGCCCTGAGTTCAATACAGATATCATAGAAAAAGGAACTATACGATCATGGTAACATTGATCATGGGTTGTAGGTTGAATTTGTTCTCCAACTTTCCAAATTACTTGGGTAGAAATAATGTGTTGCTAGATATTGCATTGCTTGTGATGACATAAGTTAGTTATGGGCATTCATTGCCAATGTAATTTGGAACCTATAGGGTCACACGCATAGGATGCACTTGGAATAGGATTATATTCATGAATGATGTTTAACTTGATTACTAAAAGTGTTTAGGTATTCAATTAAATAACTACAGTTCAAAATTGACTAACTGGACTCTGAATCGACAGGTTCAAGTGTTGAATTGATAGTTTGGAGTGCCAGGTCAATTGGAAACAACATTGGTTGATCAATGGTTGAACCAGGGCATGAACTGAATGGTTCTAGGTCTAAGATGATTGGTTCATGTTATGTACCACCCGGTTCAATGGTTAATTTGATTGGATCAAGGATTGGTCTTGACATCATGTTGTGCAATAATCATACATTGAATACCAATGTGATTCAGAATAGGAAACATGCATGAATTGACTGGTTTGTGGCATGAACTGACTGGTTGGACATGTGGACTGACTGGTTCACCATTCACAGTTTCTAGAAAATTCATGAATTCAGTATCTTTGACTCCTAGACCAACTAGAAATCCTGACCTTGTCCTTCCTATAAGTAGAGGGGTATTGGGGGCTTCCCAGATACAACAATAAGCTCTTAAAATTATCGTCCTCTCTATTTGTGGTCAAGAGAGCCCGAGCAAGTCCCACCCATCAAAAGGAGGGATAGAAAGGGGGAGACTATTGTGGGAGAGTGAATTAGTGCTAACATGCTGACATTCAAAGGGAGAACTCCTTCTTGTTGTCTCTGGTAGCGCAACATGTAGTTCTCGATGGTCTGCGTGGACTACTCTAGAGGCGGGAAGTTGTTGCCTATCGCTAAGAGGAAACTGGCAACTGTCATTTGTGGTGTTGCACTAGGAGGCCATTGTTGACGCTTGCTCGTGTCCTGCTTGAAGAAATATGTTGTTGCTTGAAGAAAGGTGCATGCTACTACAAGGGTATTATTGTTGGACTTTCTTCAGGACTAGGTATATGTATTGCAACCTTCTTTCCCATCTCATAGTTGTTGACAAGATCTTCTTGACTAGGGAATCATACATTAAATTTTTATTTCTATTGCCTTACCTATTGCCCCAATTTACTAATAGTGGTATTAAAGCCACGTCAATTTACTATGTTTTGGGATTTGATAAATATGATCAAATTTTGTTTTATCATTTATTTATTGCATACGATGTGAATATTTAAAATGTTTAATGTGCATATCTGATCAAATATCAGAGCTATGTCAATTTACTAATTGTGGTATCAAAGCCACATCAATTTACTATATTTTGGGATCTAATCGATATGATCAGATTTTGTTTTATCATATATTTATTGCATACAATGCAAATATTTAAAATGATTAATGTACATATTTGATTAAATACCACATATGATCATGCAAATATAAATATATATATGATATGATATATATGCAATTTATATGTGTCTCCTGAAAATAGTTTTAATGGTGATTGGTAGCATGGTTATGGCCTATACCCCTAGACCTTTTCTGCATGGTGGATGGTTGTTGTTCCCTTTTATATCTCAGTTTTCATACACAGATTCTCTTATTTTCCATATATAAAAGTACTAATTCTTTCCTTCCTATGCTCCCCTCAAATGTAACTCGAGGTTTCACAACTACAATGTAATAGAAAAGGATGGCTTTTAATTATTATTATTGAAAAGAAGGCATTCTGCTCCAAGTGAGCCGACCGGCTAATCAGGCAAACTGACCAGTTCAGGAGATGAACTGATTGGCTGGACGATCGAGGAGGCGATGTCAGAAGGAACCAAATGACCAGCTGGTGGCCCAACCAATTGGGTGGAGTTGTCTAGATGTTGCAAGGATCGGAGGCTAGACAAGTGGTTCGAGCAACTGACCGACCAACCAGGAGGCTAGCCAATTGTTCAAGGGTTGAACTATTTGTCTCAGACTGGTTCAGCACAGATCCTCATCAACAACAGGTTGCTACATATGATGTGGACATTATGTGGTAGTAATTCCTTGTGGCTCCATTGAATTACAATAGGATGGCCATAACCATTGCTTATGTTTATTATTGAATGTTGTCATTGGGTTATGGCATGTATATGATACGTACTATAAGTATGTGGTGACTGGATATGTATATGTATTTATATAAAATCCCTCAATATAATATTAGGTCTTAGATATCTTACATCAGAAACACGCATGAAAAACTTGATCGATTAAGCATAGGTTGCACCAAATCATGGTGTGGTGTCCCTCTCGTGGATGTGTGATGGTAGATAAGTAGACCTGCCAAAGCAGGGTGCATATTCTGTCATGTTGGCTTTTGGGTCAGGATTGACTAGGTTATCTTAATGAGACTAAGTACCTAGAAGCACACAGATGAATTGTGACAAAGAGTTGTGATCACACCATCTATCCTAGAGTAGTGTGACATACAATTGACAAGCATTGTCTACCTAAATAGTCAAGTTGTAATTGATCGCCAAAGTTGACTCATGATTTGATGAAACATGGATCTTGGCTCACTAGAAGGTCGTCCTCTACAGTCTTACAAATTGATACGTGAGGGTTATCAATTCAAACAAAATAGTGGGAGAAATAATTAATTAAAAGGTAATTAATATCATCAAACTTATCAAATAAAATTAATCAAAAATGTTTTGACTAAAATTGCAATATCTTTTGTAGAATCTAATAACAAATAGAAACACATTTTCTTTGAAATTGGTCCTTGGGAAGGACAAGTTAAACGAGAACAACTTCCATGATTGGTTCCCGACTTTGAGAATCATTTTCACTCAAGGGCACAAGCTCTATGTCCTAATGATACCATAGCCAGATGAACTCACTCCCAACGCACTTAAGACTGACGGGAATCCTTACTAGAAGCACTATGAAGATGTCGTGGATGTCAAGTGCTTGATGTTGTGCTCAATGAACTATGAGTTGTAGAGATAACATGAGAACATGGATATCATTGAGATGGTAACACATTTTAAGAACATGTAACAAGATCAGGCAAGACAAGAGAGATATGATGACTCAAAGGCATTGTTCGAGTGCAATACGACTGAAGGAGATCCAGTAGGTCCTCATGTACACAACTTTGATTGGGTATGTAGAGAACCTTACTAGAATGGGATTTCCCTTGGGTCATGACTTGGCCACATATGTGATTCTATAGTCATTACCGGAGTCATACAGGCATTTGTCATGAACTACAACATGAGCAATTTTGACCAGCCATTATCATAATTACTTAGCATGTTGAGGACAACTCAAGAGCAGATGAAGAAGGAAAAATCCAAATTTGTGATGATGATCAGCAGAGGGAAGACCAAGGGCAAAGTCAAAGCTAAGAAGAGTTCTAAATCTAGCCAGAAACCAAAGTCTTCTACATTGAAAGCTAAGGGAGGAGTAAATAAGGAAGGAAGGTTCCACCACTGTCACCAGACTAGACATTATAAAAGGATCTGCCCACTTTATATAGAGGATCTCAGGAAGAAGAAGGAGATGGAGATCTCCACTTCAAGACCCAAGAAGAAGTAAGCTAGAACTATGTCGAACAAGAGTTGTTTCCACCACAGTCAGAATTTGTCATTCATGTAAATGGGCATGTAATAGAATTAGTGAATTGCTATTATGTACATGTCATTAATGAAGAATAACATGTATCTTGTATGGACAAGAGTATTATGAATGCTTATATAAGAAATAGTTTCTTGAAAAGCTTTTTTCATATAAATGTTATTTTATTAAATGCTACTTTATATTCCAATCCAAAAGCAAAATCTTGTTGGCCAAGATGATTGTACTCCTAAAGGTAATTTCATTCCAAAGGAATCATTGGGAGAAAAGTAGAACTTGAAAAGTTTGAGACAAACAAGAAAACATTGAACCTAAAGAGGTACTGTAGGAACAATGAGAATTAGAATTTGTTTTGGAATCTCAAATTTCTCATGTAACACAAAACCTCATAGATCTAGTAGAACATTCCTTGAAAGATTATGAAATCTTATAACTCAAAAGGTGGTGAGTGGATCATAGATGATGAATAAACAACCTACCTAGAAGCTATCAAGGGACCAAATTCTGAGAAATGGCTTGAGGCCATAATATCCAAGATGGACTCCATGTAAACTAACAAGGTATGGCCTTGGTGGATCAACCTAAAGGGATAAAATTCATAGGGTGCATTTGGGTCTTTGAGAAAAGACTAACATGGATGGTAGTGTACAAAACTACAAGAGAAGATTGGTTGCAAAGATTTCAAATAGGTTCAAGTTGTTGAACATAACAAAATCTTCACCAGATGTCATGATTAAATCCATTTGGATAATGCTTGCTATTGTATCTTAATGTGACTATGAGATCATAGCTTAAATCTATTACATCATCATATACAAAAGAAACTTAATACCATGATGCTACTTTATACAAATATCATCTCAAATATGGGATCGTGTAGAACATGCCCCACCAAGAAAATCTTGTAATTTGTGGTTGTATCCTTAAGTCTTGACTACCTCCTACAACTCCAAACCCACAGAAGTATCCTCCCCAGCCATGCATCAAGGGAAACCTAGGTTAGAGTAATTGGCATTGAATTCTATTAACTATAAGAAAAAAATGTATTATGAAAACTAGGAAAGTGTAATTGAACATATTTTTATATATATATATATATATATATATATATATATATTATCTTTTTGTGGCCACTATAATATAATAAGTCCTCTTATGTGGCATTGTGTGCCTCCTATGGTGCAACGCACAACATCATGCACTCTAGTAGCACAACATGCCTTAGATGGTTCAATGCACCCTCTATTGCATGAATTTCCTTCTAGTAACACTGAGATGTCTTCTATGGCATAAAGTTCCTTCTGTGGTGCAACACACCTTATATGTCATAAATGCCTTATTTTTGTATACCATGGTACTTCTATTCCATGAGTACTTATTATATAATATCAAATTATGTTCTGGTATCATCTTCTAATCATTCTTGTTCTTTTTCTATTTCTGACTTTAATTATATATCTGATTTTGTTTTTTATTATGTATCTCAAGTAACTAAGATAAACTCTAAAGTATGTATTTTATTACAACCTTTCATGTTCTAAATTATATTATGACTTTTTATGAGAAATCCAAATTTTGGCATAGTGATAAGGAACTAAAAGTTGGAGATACATATCATATTTCCATTATATGTTCTAACAATTCTATTCTAAATTATAAAACTCTATTAGTAAAGAAATGTGATAATCTGAATTCTATATTTTGTATCTTATTCTCATATTTGAAAAGAATTCTAAATTTCAAATGATAACAAAGAATTAACATACTAAAATAAATTATTTTCCAATTTCTAGTGATTGCATGCTATTTTCTAAGCATTTGGGCAAGAATAATAACTTTTTTAACACAATTGAGGTCCATCTTATTCATCATGCCCCTCACGTAGGCCAAAAGGTTTCATCATATAAGGATTACATCAGGATCTACATCCTAAGCATAGGATCAACATCAAAAATGAAACTCACCCAAAAAATTTCTCTACAGAAGGCTATCGACTACTCATTCACCTCATCGGATCCAACCTCCCTTCATCTTAGCTCTGGGGCACAGATCTGACAAGTCGAAGTCATTTTTATCCTCAATATCACCTACAAAAGACTTGTCGCTATAGGGTTGTCCACATACCTATTTGAAGAGGAATAATTCTTGACATAACCGGCCACCCACCCACTGGCATATCCGGTTCTCGGAGACGATGAATTGTTGCGCGTTCCGAGATGTATTAAGTTACAGTATAAATTCAGCATGCTTGTTCATGTAAAAGCCATGTAAAAGTACAGCTGTGATGTCCCACTGCGCCACTATCATTTAAAACTTTATCTGCAGCCACTTTATTTCTGCATGTCTCTACATGCAAAAACCATGCAAGAGATAGATTATTTCTCCACCAAAAATGAATCTACCACATGTTGAACCAGTTTCGCCCAACACTAAGTAAGTATTGTACTTTTGATTCTTACTGAAATGAAAATTATAGTGGGATATTGTACTTACTAATTTAATGTTCTAGTCAAGTAAATAGTCTTGGGTACTGTACTTGGAAATGGATCACATGGGTGACCAATGTCTTGTTAAGTAGGCGTAATTAGGTTTGTTAATGATATGAGAATAATATTTATGTACAATACTTATTATTGAATTGTATAACACTGAGTAAGTATTGTACGTACTATTTGTTCATGTTGAACCAGCTCCGCCCCTTTGATGCAAATAATGGGGTACTGTACTTTTGCTCCTTACAGAAATGATGAAAATCAGAATGGGATATTGTACTTACTAAAATGATTTGGTAGGTAATGTACTGTAAATTTGACAAATTTAAATCAAGAGTAAGAGAGTGAGTATTGTACTTGGTGGAAATTAATAGGGAGGGGGAGTGAGTATTGTACTTAGCGAAAATGATTTGGTAGGTACTGTACCCCCATTTTGATTTGAGAATAATAATTAGGTACTGTACTTATTGTTGAATTGTATAAGTGATTAATGTGTTGTTGGGTATTGTACTTTTGCTTCTTACATAAATGAAAATCATAATGGGGTATTGTACTTACTGAAATAATTTGGTAGGCATTGTACTGTAAATTTGACAAATTTAAATTAAGATTAAGAGAGTGAGTATTGTACTTTGTGAAAATGAATAAGGAGGGGGAGTGAGTACTGTACTTGGTAGAAATGATTTGGTAGGTACTATATTGTAATTTTGACAAGCTTAAATCAAAAGTAAGGGAGTGAGTACTGTTTTTGGCAGAAATGAACAGGGAGGTAGATGTTTGAGGAAATTTGCTGCTATATACGAGATTCAAAATTTTGAATTTGAATGTTTTTACAACCTGTGATGGAATTAAATATCTGTGGGTGGGTGGATATATTCTCTGCACTTTGCATGTGCTTTGAATGGATTTTGCATGATTTTTGCATGAGTAGTAATACAAAAACAGATGCAGGTTGTTAGTTACATGTTCCCGAGATCCGAGTGGGCTGGCGGGTGGGGGTGCCGGGTGTGGGTAGCCTTACTCTTTGAAGAGTAGCTCGATGACCCCTCACCGCACCACCTCGGAGAGCTCAATGCATCATCACCCATATGTGACCCCATGTAATCACAAAGCTATCGCAGTCGTTTATAGTCAACGGCTGTATAAAACACCCATCTCGCTTTCTGTTTTACCCTGGCATCAACAGCTCTAGAAGCTCTATATTTGCCTTCAACTATTTGGGGCCTCATAATCTTTAACCAAAGGCGTGTAATCGGACGCCGCACTGGGTAGACCCGTGCGAGATGGCCCTAAGACTTGCAGTGAAAGCAACATCTTGGGGTTGAGCACTGATGTTGCCAATGGCCATGTTGCAAACAACGAAGGCAAGTGCCCTTGTGCCCTTCCTGATCGGCCATCACCCCCACCTCTGTAGAAATTGGTAGGAGGGTTGCAGTGATGCCCCCACGCCGATTTGGCCTCCCGCAATCGAGCCCTGAGGCCAGAGATTGGAGTCTGATCACCCTGGCCAGCCGCACCCCCGGTAGCTGGGTCAAGTGGAGAAACTGAAGATGCGCTTCTGGACCGGTCGTCACCCCCACCTCCGTAGGGGTAGGTAGGAGAGTTAATTTCCAGTGATGCCCCAGGCCGATTTGGGATCCCACAATTGAGTTATCATACTCGTCTTATTTTTTGTCACCTCCTAGTATATTTTTGTCGGTCATATATGTGAAGGTGGCATGCATTATCATACTCGTCTTAACACCTCATAGCATGTCCTCTATAAAAGCACAGAAGCTTGTGTCCCATGCTACAAACATGTTGGAAAAAGAGAGGACATTATATACACAAATCTAGAGTTAACATAAAAAGTCCAAAGCAAATAGGCAGTAACCCTTATTCATATCACAACTTCTATTGTCTAACTAAACCTCTAACCTAGATTCTACTATTTTTTACTCACTTTTTCTATAACAAAGGCTACTAAATGTCTTTCCAAATATATACTCTAGTTTCACTAGCTTATAATGGCAATCTAAACTAAGAACATAAGAATTTTCCAAATGGCCATCTACATTACTGCTTGGATACCACATTGTATTACCCCAACTTTTATATCCCATGAACGGATGCCATGCATTTTTCTCAATTCAAAGTATCACAAACATTATATCATAACAATAACAATAGACAAAACCATTATAGACTATGTATGAATGGAATCTTCATTTCTTTAGTAAAGGAATTCTACTTCATCATGATATACAAAAGAAACATAATACCATGATACTAGTTCATACAAATCTCATCTCCAATTTGGGACTGTGTAGATGCCTCCATACCAAGCAAAACTCATAAGTTGTTGTTGTATCCTTAAGTCTTGACTACTCCCTATAGCTCTAAACATGTGAACGTCTCATCCCCAACCATGCACAAATGTTAGAGTAAGTGGTATTGAATTCTATTAACTGGAAGAAAAATCATTGCATTATGAAAACTAGGAAACTATAATTGAACATCTTTTATTTACATATTTTATCTTTTGTGGCAACTATTATACAATAAATCATCTTTTGTGGCATTATTCCTTCTATGGTGCAACACACCCTCTGTTGGCACAGTGTGCCCTGATGCACCCTCGGTGGCATGAAATGCCTTATGGTGACATTGAGGTGTCTTCTAAGGCACAAAGTGCCTTCTGTTGTGCAACAAACCTTGTATGGAACAAATGCCTTCTGATATGTGTATTGTAATACTTATATTATGTGAGGACTTATTACACACTATAAAATCATGTTCTTGTGTCATTTTCTAATCTTTTTTTTTCTTTTTCTATTTTTATTTTGAACCTATTTTGATATTGTATCTCAAGTAACTAAGATAAATCTGAAGAATGTAAGCTATTCTGCATTTTATGTTCTAAATTTTACTCTAAATTTTTATGAGGAATCTAAATTGTGGTACAGTATTAAGGAACTAAAAGTTGGAGATAAATTATGATATTTCCATTCCAATTTCTAACAATTCTATTATAAATTCTAAAACTCAAATAGTAAAGAAATGTGATATATTTGAATTTTATATTTTGTATCTGATTCTGATATTCTATAAGAATTCATAATTCTAAATGATAACAAGGAATTAACATACCAAAATAAATTATATTCCAAGTTCTAGTGATTTAATGCTAACTTCTAAGCATTTGTGCAAGATTAATAACTTGGAACTGACAATTTGCAAGATCTAAGCACAAGCTATATAAGGTAGTAATTCTATTGTACTAGAAAGTAATACTCTAGAGATGAACATTATACCATGCGTCTGATGGATTATTCTAAGAAGGATTCATAGACTATAAGTCTAAGATATGTAGCATGAATTCAAAGGACATGGCCCACTTACATGTGGTAAGCCAAGTTTTATCTGACACTGCTTGAAGTCTTTCTTCTAACCTCCTCCTAAAAAACCAAAGGATCTATTAGTCTTCATGTCTTTTCTTTAAGTCAAGGCTTACACTACGTCAGCATTTTCATTCAGGGTTTCTAGGTGCATGCATCTGACTATTGAGTGAAAACTAGGATCAATCTCATGACCTAGTTTTCTAGTGATTACTAGGGTGCATTATCTTGCCTTTCATAGTGGATGAGCTATAGGGTTTTAGTCACATTCCTTTCTTCTTGTCTTACTTCCTTAACCCTACTATTTCAAATTTGGTTAGGGTTTACTTATATTGTCCCTTCTATGTAGCCATAGAGATAGATTCATGTTTGAGCTTTCAAAAGAAATGGAAGTGTTCTGATTCACATCTCATGGATATACATGTATACACATTATCTCCATATTCTTGTTACATCATTTCTCTTTTTTTTAATAGAAAAGGGGCTAACTATTATTCATTCTGTGCCCAATAACAGATAAAATAGTGCTAATGTCAACTTGGTTTGCAAAGGTAAACCAATGAGGTACAATAGAGGAGAAGGAGATAGAATCTGAGTTATTTAGAGAATGTTTGGCTAAGCTATCAACCGCTCCATTATAGGCCCTTGGGACATGGTGGATGGTTCCCTGCAACAGTCCACCATGAAGCTTCATATCCTCCCTAGCATACAGAGTATAACTGGGAATGGGGTTTGGTTTTGTTAAGATGTTAACAGCTTCAGCAGAGTCTGTGAAGATGTAGTAGTCCTGCCAGCCCTTAATTTGACAAAGAAGCAAGGCCTGAAGAATAGCATCGATTTCAGCACCCAGAGGCGAGGAAGAGAGAGTAATCTGACAGGTACTAAGGATGTGAACACCCTGCGAGCTAACCACATGGAAGCCAATGGCAGCATGAGGATGCGCCTATTTAAAGGTCATATCAGTGAAGATGTACAAATTCCTTGCCTGGATCTGTGAAGTGGGCACCATATTGGGGCTAGGTCTTCGAACACTAGCAGCTTGGATTCTGAGGATGGTGTCCACGCGAGCTTTGACGAACTCGGACATTGTTCTGGTTGGCATGACAGCATGTTGATGTATTTGCGTATTCCAACATGTCCAGAGATGCCAGTAGGTGACAGCTCGTAGGGCGAGGTCTCTACAGCTACATCTGTCATCTCCAATGCACCAGTGAATCCAGTCGTGATCACCTAATGTAAAGTGAGTATCTCCTGGGATAGTGAGTAGCCAGACTGAATGGCTGACCGCACAGTCCCGAAGACCATGAACAATGGTATCCTGACTGTTTTGACAAATAGGACATAACTTCGAGACATCCAAGTGTCTCCAGATTTTCTCCATGTTTGTCATGAGCGCCTCACGTTGAAGAAGCCAGAGAAAGGTTTTAATGCACTCTGATAGCTGCAGACTCCAGAGTTTACCCCACTTGCCTGGGGTGTGCACTTCCTTACCGTCCCGAATCCATCTGTAGCATGATCGTGATGAGAAGACCCCATTTTGCTCCAGGGGTCAAATCCAGTCGTCATTGCCTGAGTTTGGGGCTGGTGCCGATGTAGAGGAGATAGCAAGCCAGGTCAAATCTGGCAGGTAATGGTGGATAAAGTCCCAGTCCCAACCTCCCTCCAGCAGGCTCATAGAGCTGACTTGGAGGTCACAGAGGTCGTCGGGGATGGGCCAAGATGGACAGAGCTCCACCACCGAACACCCGGAGATCCATCTATCAGTCCAGCCGTTGGTGTTCAGACTGTTGTTAATAACCTTATGGTAGATGTTGGTGACGCCACCTAAGTTCTTCTTGATAAAGTTTCAAGCTGAAGAGTAGGGGACAGAGGCGAAGCGAGACCCCCTAACATACTCCTCTTTCATCACCTAGGTCCAGATCTTGGTGGTATCATTGAGATAGATCCATACATTCTTCATCATTAGTGCATCATTCTGGTCCGGGCATCCCAGATTCCCAGCCCTCCAACATCCTTGGAAGAGGAGACCTTCTTCCATGCGACCAGCGAGGATTTATGTTGAGTTCATGTGCCTAACCAAATGAATCGACAGACCATTTGGTTGATGTCATTGTAGAGGTGAGGAGATAACTTGACTGTTTGCATGGTGTATGTGGGAATCCCCTATAGGGTAGACTTGGCAAGAGTTACCCGTCCAGTAAGGGAAAGGTACCAGAGAGTCCAATTGTTTAGTCTCCTTTGGATGGAAGAAAGGATATCGTCGTGGGTTTCCTTGTTCACTCTGTGGTGCAGTAGTGGCACACCCAGGTAGCACCCAAGGTCTTGCATCCAACCAAAGCCCAGTCTCCTACTAATCGACCGGATCAAAGGCTGTGGTGTGTTCTTGCTAAAGTAACATTTGGATTTTGGTTTAGAGATTTGCTGCCCTGACGTTGTAGAAAAGGCTTCCAGAATGGTGTTAATGGTACGTGCTTGGCTGACCGATGCCTCACCCAGGAGGAGAATGTCGTCCGCGAAGAACACATGGGAGCGCTTCATTCCACCCCAGGATAGGGTGATGGGCTTCCACTCACCGGAAACAACTGAAGAGGAGATAGCTTGACTTAGTCGTTCCATACACAGAATGAACACATAAGGACTAACCGGATCACCCTGCCGGACGCCTTGTGTGGACTTGAAAGGCGGGAGTGGGACACCTTCCCAAAGAATGCAGGTCGATCCCTTATTGATGATTTGCATAGTGATGTTCATGAGTTTGTTTGGTATGCCAGTCCTTTGAAGGGTATCTCGGATGTAATCTATGTTCATCCTGACAAAGGCTTTAGCGAGATCTAGCTTGATGCACATAGTCAATTTCTTCATGGAATAGAATCTCATGGAGTGAATAATCTCTTGAGTAAGCATAATGTTATCACTAATACGTCTCACTGGAATGAAGCTAGATTGTGTGGGCGCAATCCAGTCATTCATAAAGGGTTTCAGCCTCTCAATGATGACCTTGGAGATGATTTTGAAGTAGCTATTATTAGTGAGATGGGCATGAGGTCGCTGCAACATTGTGGAGATGCTACTTTAGGAATCAGGACCATGTGGGAGTCTGCTAGAGCTTCGTCGATATACTTAGTATGAAACACCTCTTGGACAGTGCGAATAATGGACGAGCCCACACAATCCCAGTTTGTTTGAACAAAATTAGTATATACACCATCAGGTCCAGGTGCTTTCAGTGACGCCATGGAAAATGCTACCCTTTTGATGTCCACCGTAGTAGGCAAGGCTTCCAGCCTTGAGTGCTCTATGGCATCGATGCTGGGGAAGGCCCCGGGGAAGTGAAAAATGCAATTCATGCCTGTTGGGTTTGTCTGTGTCATCAGATGTTTGAAGAAGTGGCGAACAAGTGTCCTGATCACATCAGGGGACGATTCCCAATCGCCAACATCATTTTTTAGATAGCTGAGCTTGTTGTAGTGCCTTCGTGCCTTCACATATGATTGAAAGAATTTGGTATTCAGGTCACCGGCCTTGAGCCAGTCTATATGTGCACGATGCTGCCAGTCCAACTCCTCCCTAAGTAGGATCTCATGCATGCGTTCCTAAAGGTAGATAGAATTATCTACACTTGGAGCATAGGGTAGGGATTGATGCCATACCTGGGCCTTGGCGATTTGGGTGAGGAGACGTTGTTTCTCCTTTCGTTGTTTGTTAGTTCGCTTTGTCTACCACATGATATCCTTGTCTTTAAAGGAGCGGAGGCCATCTTGGAAGGACGAATCCTCAGGCCAATGACAGAGGAGCTCTTCACGAAACTCCGGGATGGAGTTCCAGCATGCCTTGGTGCAGAAGGAGGGCCTCCGGGGTGACTTGTCACCGTAAGAGAGCAAGATGGGATGGTGATCTGAGTACAAATGGGGTAGGACTGTGACAGACACATTCTCGAACCTGTCCATCCAGTCCGAGTTAGCTAGAACACAATCTAACCGTTCCATGAGCGCTTGACGCTGGAAGGTGAAGAAGGGTCCATTTGATTTAAGCTCCGTAAGACTTGTGTTAATGAGAGTTTCATGGAAGCACCTACTCACTCGGGAGTCAAAGAAGTCACTCCCTTAATTTTCATTCACATTGAGCATGGTATTAAAATCCCCCATTACCACCCAGGCTGACGAGGCAGAATGGGAGATCTCCTCTAGTCTTTCCCATAGGAATTTCCTCTTGGTAGGATTGGGGCTCGCGTAGACAATGGTTAGAGACCAGCTTGAATTGACTTTACAGTGGATGAATTGGCGATGGTTAAGCAATATTTCCACCGAGCAGATGTGATGATCCCAAGCGAGCCAGATGCTGCCGGAGAACCCAGTCGCCTCTACTCTATGAGAGGAATTAAAACCCAACTTCTTGATAATAGTATCAGCAATAGTGTCGCTACACCGAGGTTCAATGATGGCAACTATTCTGAGATTGTGATTAATTTTCATTTCTTTGATTAGCCGGATATTCTTATCAAGGCATGCACCTTGTATGTTCCAACAAAATACGTTCATTAAACAGGTTATTGAAGGGCGGCGCACAGTCCAACGAACTGTTCTTCTTCCTCAGTGGTCATGTTCTTGACTTGTGCTGGAGTAGCACCTTCGAGTTGCTTCTAAAATTCCAAGACTCACTTCGCATGGGGAGTGGAGGAGGCTGGGCCTTCATCCACTGGCTCTTTAACGTGACCCTTCTTGCGAACTCTATCCGGGCTTTGCGTGGTTTGAAAGACGATTTTACAGTTCCTCAGCATCACAAATCCACTTTCACTTCTGGCATGACGAGCAACATGTCTGCTGGTGGTCATAGCACCTGCTAACTGGGTGGACTAAAATTGGAAGACGGAGTCATCAGCATTGATGTTAACCCTCCCATTCACAACCTCGTTCTCTGACAGCCGAACAGAGGTGTTATCTAGGGGGGGTCGACTCCTTACTTTTATCCTCGCTTACTTGTTGGGCCTTTGTTGCAGCCTCCTTTTGCCTTAGCCTCTGCTTTGCCTTCTTACTCAAGACAGGTTGGAAGTCATCGGCCTCTTCCCCTGAGTTATTAGCACTGGCATTTGGGGAAGTCTTGGTCTGCCCCCCATCGCCCTAGGGGGTGTGATTGTTGCTCACACTCTTAGCAGTTGTTTGTTTACAACGTTCAGGCATCTTTGCATGTATAGAAGTGGTGTAGCTAACCGCTAGTACCGTTATTGGGATTGATGTGGATGCCAGGTCAGTGGCAAGGGCAGTCGAGTGCTTACACTCATCGCTGATGTGGCCAAGACGACCACACTTCAGGCAGATCTGTGGCAGATTCTCGTACTCCAAGCGAAAATGCTTGCCATTGATGAAGATGGCCGGCAAGAGCGACTTCTGGGTATCAACCTCAACAGCGATTCTAGAAAATTTCCCACGGTTGCCCACGAGGGTGTTCGTGTCCACTTGGATTGTCTTGCCAACAACGTTTCCAATTTGAGTGAGGAGTTGATTCTGGTATAGGAAGACTGAGAGTTCGGCTACCCGCATCCATAGAACTAGTTTGTGAGGGATTTGTTCAGATGGTCGGAACAAAGGGGACCAGGATTGGATTCATAAATAATTACCAAAGATTGTCCACGAGCCTCCTGTCATGGCTTTAACATAGTCATCTCTATTGCCAAGTTGCACTATGTAATACACATTCTCAAGGTCAATGACCCTGAACTGCGTCGTTGGCATCCACATGAGGTTAATCTTAGTGACAAGGGCTTGAAATTCAATCATGATGTCGATGGCCTTTACGACAACTGCAAACTTCTAGGGCGTCAGGAGGGGTTGGAGAGACGAGCTTTGGACAGAGAAGGATGGCAGGGCGCCTGAGAGGTTGACTCGAATGTCCTCCTCCATGAGGATGTCCGGTGAAGTCGAGTTGATGTAGGACAGAAGACCAGTATCCTTCCCTACATACGCCTCCTTGTAGGAGCAATGGGGGTTTGCTTCATTGGGTGTTGCTTCTTGCATGTTTGTGTCCAGGGACTGGGTCGCCGCTGCCTACGAAGATGCCTCATCCCCGGCTGGGTTGTTCATTGTCGGTTCCACTCTATTAGTCACCACCGCATTGGTATGAAGGTTGGCGTAGCCCTGACCTCAGCCTCCATGGCTTCCGCGGCCTCCTCCCCGGCTCCCGAACCCTAAGGGCATCATGTTAAAATTTCAACTGAAGTTTATTCATATTGCAACATTTACATCATTTCTCCATACTTAGGATTATGCATCAAACATCATTATTGTAGTATCCTAACATCACTATTAGTAGTTACTTATCTTCAATCTAGGTGAATGGGACTTTTCATTTATCTACTAGATCATATCATTAGCTTCTAAACCCCAATGTATAATTAAATGATATTAGTCCATTAATCATAGTCATATGATGTAGCTAGTATGAATTTACTTGAATATATAATTATGGGACAATCATTAGGGTGGGAGTAGGGTGTCATCAGGATCATCATACTTTTCTCAGGCTATGGGATATATTAGATATTTTTTTTTATGAATTAACGATTTTTAAGTATTTCCAAAGTTCTAGCATTATTGACCAATCTCAGTAGAGTAACAAGGAATAAAAAAAACTCAAAGATAAAGGGCAGGCAAGACTCATGTTCTGAAGGATGGATGAGGTGAAATGTGTAGGGGTTCTTGCATTAGAAACAACCCAAAATGAGACTTTATGGCAAAATGACATCCTGGTATCTTATTCACATAGTTGAGCAACATCTCTGGTGGATGAAGACCTCAGCACATGACCTCACTACAAAAAAGATGCTCAGGTGTAGCAAACTATCAACTTGGTTCTGTCACACCTAAATGAGGTCAACGACCTCTCACTTGAGGGTTTTTTTGGATATCTTCTTGACCACGACCATGTTTTTCCCCTTTTTGGTTGTCGTGACCTCTCACTTGAGGTTTGTTGGTTCCCCAAGCAGCAAAGAAGACTCACTGTAAAATAGCAAAAACACGAGAATCATTGTTTGAGATCAAGAGATGAGGCATAGTGCAGTTCCCATCCTCCAAAACAAATGGAACAAATCATGAGGCAAAATAGGGGTTGCAACAACAAAAATGGGGAAAAAGCATGGTCGTGGTCAAGAAGGTAGAAAATGATCACATAAAGGAGAATAAAGGTGGGGTACCTTTCAAGGTGTCAAGGTAGCTACCCATGAAGCTCTGATGGGCCTTCTCAAATTTCTTCACCTCAATTTGGTGAGTTGCTCACATGCCAAGGTTCTGATCAGCGAGCTTAGAACAACATCATCTGGTGGTCCTGTCATGAGGCCATTGTGTTGAATCACAACCAAAGTTGCAATCAGGGTTGAACTCACATTGGTATGGAGTTGGTGTATCTCTAGGGAATTTGATAATCAGGGTTGAACTCACATTGGTATGGAGTTGGTGTATCTCTAGGGAATTTGATATCAGTGGCATAACTAGGGATAATGACACTATGTACTTGGTTGAGAAATGGAGTAGGTTAGGGGGCTCAGGGTTGAATAGGTGAAATTGAGGATTGGGCAGAGGCTATATGGTCGTATCGGAGCTTCTCTGGTGCTCATATGGTTAAATGGATTTGACCAAGGATGATTTGTAATAAGAGTACCAAGAAGTAGGTAGCGATGATATAGGGGGTTTCTTCTCCCATGAGTTTCAGGTTTCAAATAAAATACTAATAGGTGTGTGTCAGTTTCTTGATCACACCGGGGAAATCTATTTCTGGAATGATTTAGAGTCTTGGGAGAAATTTGTGATTAACTATGAGAAAGAGTATGATGAAAGGAGGGAGGTTAAAGCTGATTGTTGAATAGTTGGGATTAAGTCAAATTCTCCTGTGCCTTATCAGCGGCCAATATAATCCCATATATATAGAATATTTGTTATCATCTTATATAAAATGCCATAATCTTGTGCAAAAAATTGACTACTCAAACGACTTCTAAAAGGAACCAAATTTTGACCAATTGCATATTATAGTGTAAAGAGTATAATCATGATATTAGCTTTCTAATTAGTTAAGTAAAATAATTAATATGATTAAAACAAGATAAAGATTGAATATCTAATAACTAATTATCCAAAAATAGTTAAATCATGAAATTTTGTGTACTAATTTCTTACTATGTTTTCTTATAATAGGAAAATTCTCCATGAATGTTAATGGCCCAAAATAGATAAAATGACCTTTTGGCTATCTAATGATCATGAATATTATGCATTTAAGAAATCATAATAAAGTACTCAAAATGTGGATATTACAATTTTAGTCTTAGAGTATTTATCCCAATGATTAATTGCCACTAGGAGAATTGAATTTACTTGACCTATATTCTAATTGAATCGGGTTACATGTTTGAACTTTCCAATGAATACAAGTATAGTGCATGCAGATATAAATCTTAATGTATCAATAAAGAAGTAATAATACTTTTTTTTGAAATCACCACAAACATATAATATAGTGTATGATATAGTGTATGACACTTTTACTTTTTTGTAAATGCTTTTATTAAGGTTTATAACAAGTTAGTTCTTGAGACAACCTTATGCTCATTGTGTCATGTGATGATTCCTTAGTTATTTAATAGGTTAATATGTTGAATAATAAATGAGGTAGTGAAGTGATTAGTGAGGGTCTCTGTATGATGTTAGATTCTAAGGCTAGCTTGGCCATCATTACTCGGCTTGGTCGACTAACAACTAATTCCACCAATGTTGTCTAATAAGGATCCTAAATATCTAGGTGAGCCAATTGCAAAAAAAAGGTCTCTCTATGCCCCTACTCAAGTGAATGACAGACTAGTTGATCAAAGATAATGATGGTGACATTTTTTATCGTAAGATAAAGATTTATCCAATAACAACAATTACAATTAGAATATGACTATAAAACACTTGACATGTGAGTTTGTTTTAGCACACTCTAACACTTTTCTTTGGGTGATTCTGGAACTATACATGAAACAAAGGAGGAATAGAAGAAAAAAAAGTAAGCTAGGTTATCTCAACCTAGGATAAGTTTATATATACGTTCTCTTGTATCATTACTAGATTCAAGTTGAAATCAGTAGATGCAAACAATCAAGCTCTCTCCCTCCCTTGCTAACCAAAAAAAAAACTCACTCCCTCCCCTCTTGTCTTCATCTTCTTATTATCATGGAATACATAAGGCCAAAACAATATTACATGAAGCTAAGGTTGGAACTTCTTCCCACATTTGAGCAGGTTAAGTTGGACTACCTCCAACAAGGGAACATTAAATTTAGGTAGTTAAGAATCTCTCATAATTCAAAATCTCTTAAAATCAAATTCTAAATATAAATTTCAAAGTGTCCTTAGTACTTTTCTATTTTGATATTGTAATCAGTACATCTATGTAACCCACATATCAGAACAATTTCAATTATAGAACTTACGTGGTTGTTGTAAATTTAGTATTATAATATTACTAGTTACTAAGATTCTTGTCTTGCGACAATAAAAGTTTAGTGGCACCATATACCTAGGCTCACTTTATTTTCATTGGAAATAATTTCATGTATGTTAAACATAGTTTTAAAGTTCTTTAGTGGTATTACTTTTCATTTAATATACTAATTATGGATTGTATTATAATTAAGATCATGAAAATTGGATGTATAAATTAGTAGAAAGAAAAATCATAGTGTACAACTGCAAGAAGGAGTGTTCATAAATGAACTTGAAATACTTGTTTGATCCTAAAGTTAATGACTCAGAATTGCCACATGATAGATAAAATGTATGACTTGATAAATGAAGTGGAGATAAAAACTTATATTATCTCAAAAGTCACATACTATTCTATGAGAAAGTAGATTACACAAAGAATGAAAGATAATGTTTTAAAGTTTGGTTTTATTTATAGGAAATATATTGTGGCTTAAGTTTATCCTGTACTCATCCCCAAATACCAAATGGTGTGATACCAAAACAAAATACTAATTCATACATGTTTTTAGTTGATTAAATACTACACAATAACACCTTTCATATCCAAATAATCGTCCTATTGGTTAAAAGGCAATCTTTTTTGTAGGTATGCGCGAAGAGCCATCCATATGATGATTGCAATAGAGCATTAGATACCTGATTTGATAATGATAAAGGTAATTTTGTCTACTATGTTTGTCTCAGTCATGAGATGGTGACACAGACATAAGTAGATGTCTAAAGAATGATGTTACTCAATGACATATGTCTTCAGGTTGAGGAATTGAACAATGAGATCATATGTATAGAACTTACGTGGTTGTTGTAAATTTAGTATTATAATATTACTAGTTACTAAGATTCTTGTCTTGCGACAATAAAAGTTTAGTGGCACCATATACCTAGGCTCACTTTATTTTCATTGGAAATAATTTCATGTATGTTAAACATAGTTTTAAAGTTCTTTAGTGGGATTACTTTTCATTTAATATACTAATTATGGATTGTATTATAATTAAGATCATGAAAATTGGATGTATAAATTAGTAGAAAGAAAAATCATAGTGTACAACTGCAAGAAGGAGTGTTCATAAATGAACTTGAAATACTTGTTTGACCCTAAAGTTAATGACTCAGCATTGCCACATGATAGCTAAAATGTATGACTTGATAAATGAAGTGGAGATAAAAACTTATATTATCTCAAAAGTCACATACTATTCTATGAGAAAGTAGATTACACAAAGAATGAAAGATAATGTTTTAAAGTTTGGTTTTATTTATAGGAAATATATGGTTATAGAAGCAAGAAACACTAAAAAGAATTAACATCATAAAATATGTTGAAGGTCTTTATTGCAATGGAGGAAAAGACTTACCCAATGGAAGAGTCCATGTGGAGGTAACTAGAGAATGATAGAGGGTATGGAGAATTAACCTTACAATGGATGCAAATCCTAAATTCAAGTATGTAATGATAGAAAAATATGATGGTACCTGACATTTATAAGAGACATCACAAGTATTCAGTATTCACAACATAAAAGAGTGCATTGAAAGTACTCAACATTAAAGAGAGAGAGAGTGGTGGTACCAAGCTCGATAGAAAGAATTGGTTGTACCACTTAGTGAGGCATTAATAGAGGATCTGTTGGGGTGAGAAGTAAAGCCTAGACATTCTTGACACTCTTCTTAACTACCCAGGTTATAGGAGTCATCTAGAATTTAAGTGCCATTTATTAAGCCACTGAGGCTAGAAATGGCATGCCCCATCGTAGGTCATGGAGCTAGAAAAGATAAGTCTCAGGATCTGGGGTCAACCCTAAGACTTGTATAGTCAAGTCACATGTTACAAATGATTTTTTTGCATATTATAATGCCAAATGTTGTTGGAGGTGCTTATGCCATTGGTACAAATTCATTAGTGGTAACCTTTGACTTTAAGTTGGGTAAAACTAAGATTCATTTAAAATATGCTATTATTTTCTATTAATGGTTGTGTATTTTTAATAAGATAATTGATTTTATGCATAACACCTAAATACAACTTCTATGATACATTCTAAACCATTTGAAATGATTTGTAGAAAATACATACAATGAACAATATATTTCTAATTCTATCCAGAAGAAGTTTCAATGCATTTATCTGGTAGATTACCCCTCTAAAGAAAATCTTTTTAGTTTGACTATGAGCTTATCAATTTCAAATGTGCATATTATAGGAATCATGTTATAGATTTAAGCAATAGTAGAGTATATTTAAACTCGATTCCCATCTACTATAGATCCTCAAGAAAGTAAGGGATAAGCTTATGTGATATATTTATAGTTTTATCCTTGAATCATCTATTATTTTGGAAGTTTGGAAGCTTAGTTGTACATGTAAATTGCAGAAATGTTGTCCTAGAAAATTAGCATGTTTTAGTAAATTGTATCTAGTTTATAGAAATATTATTTATATATATGTAATTGGTTGGTGTGAACGTGATAACTTTATTAGTATCTTGAAAAATGATAATTTTTAAGAGCATAAAACACAGTATGATCTCAAAGTCATTCTCTTATTTCATGTCCTAATACTTTTTGTGAGATCTGAGTATGAAAATTTGGTATTACACCTCAGGTTGAGTCACAAGGGAGCATAGAAATAGGGAGTGTGGCCCATAAGGTGTGTCAAATATGAGGATCTTTGGTTCTAGATCTTGAAATTTTGGGTTGGTGTCCTAGTTAGGTATAAAATGCTTATATAAACTAGTATCAAGGTATTCACATAGTATCCAGACATGTATTTAGTGGAGGAATGGATGAGAGAGAAAATCTTAGAGGTGATAGTGAAAGAAGAATATAATGTGAACTCTGGAATGAAAGTTTAGCAAAATGATATGTGTTGCAAAATATTTATTTTGAACTAAAAACTACTACTTGAATATGAATGTACATCATATTAATACATTCTACACATAATGACAAGATATTCTATGTAAATATTTGCTTAGGAACTTCTAGTTTAAAATAATATTAATATCTGCTTGTTTCTTAGTATGAAACTAAAGTAGACATTAGTAATTTCATTTCAATCTTTCTAGTTCATTTATTAAATTTCTATGCTTGTGTTTTATTGAGGATGAGTTAGTTTTTGCCATTGCAACTACAAAATGTCATGGTCATATGTCAAGATATTAATGTTGGTACAATTTTGTAAGGACCCTGACCCACATTTTGGGATAACCCTATTTGTTTTGCTTAAGAATGTTGCCTAACACCTTGCTCTAATAATTTGACATGTAATTAGGGCATGTTGGAAGCTTGAAGTTTCTTTTTTTCAGCTTGTTTGGTGGATGTTTTGTGGAGAGGTTTGGTGCAAGTTGCAATTTACCCTGGATAAGGGTTGGTATGCAAGTTTTCCACCTTTAGTGTGTTCCTTCTCTCTCTCTTGGCATCATCTAGGGGGGAGAGAGAGAGATGGGCACCTTGTTTGGACCTTGGTTGTGTGGTGACACCCTTGGTGATGTTTGGGACACATGTTTGAGGTGTGCCTTACACCTAGAAATGTTGTCTCTGGCTTGAGAGCCTTGGATAGGCCTTGTGTTACAGCTTATCTCTTTGTGGGTGTCTTGGGTACCACACTATCAGTTTATGGGTGTGTGGATATGTGGTATCATGCTTGACCATGATAGGTGACCTAGTGGACGAGACCTAGTTCTTATCACCTTGTTTGCATGGTGTTGTGCATGTGGCTCTTTCTCATGGACAAGTGGCACCTAAGCTCCTAAGGTGGTGACACCTCTTCTATGATATCTCTCTCTCATCCCTCTTGTACATATACTCCTTTCTCTTCATGCAAGATAATCCTTTTGGCTAATCCTTACTTTCTCTCCTTGGTGGACAACCTTGAGCTAGAAGACCTCTCTTAGAAGCTTGGTGGATGAGTCCCAAGCTTGTAGTGTTCCCTTCATCTTCTACCTTGGTAAGACATGGTTTATAGCTATCCTTCTCGCCTTATTTCTTCTTTTTGGCCATGGATCTTGGTTAACTTTCTTTCACCCCAAACCCTCCTAATCTTGGTTCCATCTTCTTCCTTGGAGGTGTTGTGGTGACCAAGCTTGGAAGATCATCTTCTACCTTAAGCCCATGAAGCTTGGAGCTTGACCTTGGAGCTTGGATCTTGGTGGTGATCTTTGAGGCGAGTTATATAACTCTAAACCTTATTTTTTATCATCACTCCTTACATGCTATCTTGTTGTTTAACTCTTTAATGTTACCTCTTGCATGTTAGTAGTTCTTCTTGATGGTTTTGAGTTTTGTTTTGAAGAAAGGAGTTACGTTTAGTTGTTGCCCCTTGTGTTTCACCTTCTTGCCTTGCTGTAGATGAGAGACCTTAGGTTGAAGATGACTTGGCTGATATGTTCTGTGGGTGGTCCTCATGACTTGTGATGATACAAACTGTCACACTTGGTGACAGGTCGTCACAAGCTTGGTTAGGTTTAGGTTGACATGTTCTGATGTTGCTTAGATCGTCATGCCTTGTGTATGAATAGGTTGATATGAGACGAGAGTGTTAGTTTGCTTGGTGGTTGTTAAACTGATATGGGGAACAGGTTTTGGATAGGATAGCATCAAAACCAGAGTATGCCACATAACTGAGATGCTTTGTAACTGAGACATATTTCTAAGTGATATGCTTGTGAAGTGTTAGCTGTCATGGCTTTGGTCATCACACCGTGAGAGGCATTCATGCCTAACGTACCCAACTCGTGATGCCCAGCTAACCCTACAGCCTATCATAACATGAGACATTGGCATGTTGATGCATGTCATGCCTTGGACTGGTATTGCCCGACATACACATGTGTTGCCCGTCACAATGTGACACCCGACACACCTTGAGGAGGTGTCTCGTGACAGGATAGGTTGGCCGACACACTCCCCATAGGTGTTGTTTCCCGATACACTCTCCTTAGATGGTAAACTGATAGACCTCCTAAGAGGGTAGCCCAACACCATGATTTCTTATCTGATACATCATACTGATCTAGATCGATATACAATCCTTGACTTGGTTTCCCGACACTTAGGGTTAATCTGATACACTATATTGTGGCCCTAACTGATATCTTATGATGGTGTCTATGATACATCATGTTAATGATAGTGCTACATAAGATGTGATACCCTATGGGTTGGCTGTGTGTATGATGATAAGATTTATGTTTATGTGACATTTGCTTCTTAATAGTGATGGAAGTTATGATCTAAGGGTGTTTGTTGATCCAACCTTGTAAACCCTAATCGGGTAAATAGGAACCCTAACCCTAAAGATGTAATATGTATGGCATGAATCTTATAAGATGATAGTGCTGATGATGTCTTGCCTTTCTTGTTACAAGTTTCTAAACATGCAGGTAACATGTTACAACCTCAATTTTGCATATGTTTTCATAATTGAATTGTAAAGATTTTGTGAATATGGACTTAATTGAAAAGGTTTATGATTTGCTTCAAAAGATGGATTTCTGTGCAAATCTCCCTTTTGATAGGAATTTTGTAATTAATAGTATTAGATTAATCCAATAATGGATATAAAAGAGAAGAAAAGAAGAAAAGTCCAAATAAAAGGAAAAGATATAAGATAATGGATATTAAGCAAAGTAATTATGAGAAATACATAGAAATCTCTAGAAAGTGGAATTAATGTCCATAATTAAATAAATTTCGTTTCTATGTGATTTCTAATAAAAGAAATATGAAAAGAGGAAAAAGGAAATGAAAGATAAAGAGAAATCCTTGAAAAGAAATATCTTAATAAAGAAATAAGTAAGATAATGAGAAATAATGGATGTAGATGCATCTAGAAGGATAATAAGTATCCACTAAAAAGGATTTCGAAATCTTAGGATTTCTTGGGATCCAAGGAGTCCCAATGCAGAAGAAGAAAGAGACAATACAAATAATAGAAATATGAGGATAATATGCTACATAGTTAATGACTTTTTGATATTATCAAAAAGAGATGTTATTTGCTTTAAGAAAGTAGAATTTCGTGGCCAATGGATTAAAAGCCAAGTATAAAAGAGAATAAAAGAGGTAATTTTTCGAATTCCTAATATCTAAAGAATAAAGAATATCATAGAGATATTTAAGAGAGAGAAGATTGCTTCCTAATGAAGGAACTTGGTTTCCTATTGGGAAAGGGCTTTGTTTCTTCGTGGGAAAGCATGGTAGGGCATTGCTACCCTCCCCTATATAAGGGTAGACCCCTTGGCTCGAGTCCAAGAGGATCCCATGCAATCCACTCCCTTCTTCTTCTTTGTTTTTGCTCAAAACCCTAGCCATGTGGATAGTGCTTTACCTAGAGCAGTGAGGGACCGTGGAGTGGTCATGATGGAGGCATGATGCCCCCACGACAACCTAGGAACGATCAGCCTTCATACCCGTACCCTCACCTTTGTGCAGCACCTGCAGGAGGTATGTGTCTTTGTCGTGGGTTGCAGGCCTAGTGCCCTTACACACAGTCGTTTAGGCCATGCTTTGAGGCCTGGCTGGGTGCAGCGGAGAGCGGAGGAGGTGGGGCGATGGCTGTCGGTGAGATCCAGGCCTTGGGGAGGTGGGAGAAGACCCCCCCCCCACAGTCGGCTGCACTGACGGCAGCGCTGGGGCGCATGAGGAAGGGGATGACGGGCCGCTTGGTTGATTTTACCCCTCCGGGTATGAAGAGCCGGAAACTTATGTGAGGGTATAAGTGTCAATTCGTAATATTTCGACCGAGGCTACGTAGTGCATGAGTTGGTTGATGTGGCAGCCTCTCATTGGTCCAAGTAAGTAAATTTTGTAAAATTCATTTCTAATTAATGGTAGCTCAGATGGATACATATAATTATGTATTTTGCTCAAAAAAATGTGAGGAATCTATTAAAAATAGATTTAGAAGCTAATTCCTCTTACAATTTGGAAAGTAGTGGAAGTTATCAACTTTAATGCATTAATGATTAAGAAACCCTAATCTTCGATGTTTAATGTATTGGGAAGGGTTATATGGATGATTAAAGTTGATATTAACATGTTGATTATAAAAAGACGCATTAGATCTAAAAAGATGAACCTTATGCATAATTTGATTTATTTAGGATTCCATGTACATAAATAAGCTTTAATGGGCCTTGAAACCCTAATGTTAGTAATTATGTTTCTTAATGGCTTTAATTGGTCAAATTCATGTATAAAGCTGATATATGATGGTTCTAAGCTATTTTGAGTATAAAAGTTCCTAATTGTGGAAGAATACCCTTAATTTGGTAATTAGGGTTTTATAATGGATAAATGTGGAATTAGTAATAAATGGAGTCTATTAATGAATTAGATCATAATGAAATATGAGTTATCAATTGGAAAGAAGCTAAATGTGATAATTGGGTCCAATGATCTTGAAATAAGTTAAAAGGATAAAGATGGTGGTTTTAGTGTAAAAGAGAAATAATAGACTTAATTGACTTTATGTAGGCTTATGATGTTGAAATTAGGGTTTGTGAACTAAGAGAGTGTTAAACGAGATAAAAGTATTATAGAGGTCAAAACCCTAATAAAACCCTAAAGTGGCCTAGAAAGCCTAAGATGGAATCCAAGTCTATCTTGAGAATGTTTTGGATAAACTATAACACTTGGATGTATTGCATTATTTTTAGGATATTGTTGATTGCTTGTTTGATTGTTCTTTATCATTATTGCTTGGAAATCAAGTTGCTATGGATCAGGTATGTGGTTAATTATGGTTAATCGCATTAGTTTCCCAAAGGTTTTCTAGATGATTGATTGCATTGAATGCAACCTATCAGTTTGGATGTTCATACTTGCAAATCATAAAGTCACTATGATTATCACAATTATAATATAAGTGTGTATTCTCACACCTACATGCCACCCTGATGGATGATGCAAAAAGGTCAAGCCCAGGAGGGAAGACCCATGGGTACCATGAGTGGTGACCCCAGACACCAAGATCCGGATTGAGAAGGTGGTCTTTGTTGCATGACTAATGGGCACCATGAAAGGTGACCCCAGGAACCAAGCTTGGGATTGAGAAGGTGGCCTTAAGTCAATGGCAAAAGAGAAACCCTACAGAGGGTATTCCAAGGTTAGGGAAAAGCGGTGGATAATGTCACATTGAAAGCTTAAATTGTCTTGTTAATTAACTTGATTGTGATATTCAGATTGTTAGCCATATTTGTGAAATTTTGGTTGTCTCCACATACCGGCATATTCATTTATGTTTATTGATGTTTTGTTTGTCGGTGTTTTAGGTACAACCCTGAAAAGAACAAACAGTAAAGTGACACATTGTGAAAATAAGAAATAAAGTGTGAGGAGGATTAGATAGAATAGATTCAAGCTGTGGATAGAAGTAGATATCCAAAGTTTTTAAAAGGTATGCAAAGTTTTATTTTGTACTAGCTTTCAGTATAGTTTTGTAGAATTTTATAATTATTATTGATTATTTGTCGAACCTTTGATCCGAGAAATTGAGATAACGGCTCTGACCTCTTGGTCTCCCTTAATTGGGGGTTATCGGGAGGCGGTGTCGTTACATAACATCAGTTGATAAGCATAGCCAGGTATGAGCTATGTTGCTTACGATATATGTTATTGGGCCTTGTAAGGCATAAGTGTTGTTGAAATCCTTGAAAGAGGAGTAAATGGCCTGATGACATCATAATGGCTTACTGCCTCATATGAGATGAAAGTTTCCTCAGTGATGAGAGGAGGGGTTGTCACCCCAAGATATTTGGTCCTTGTGATGGACACATGTTGAAAAATAGACATGAAGTGATGATGTGACGAGATCACACCTTATTTTGTTTCAGTATGTTCTAGTGATGTGGCATGCCCTTGTTTACGTAGAAATTGTTTTGAGCTTATATGCTGTAACTTGATTGATGGTAAAAGATACTTAAATAACCTAATTAATCAAGTGGAACCTAAACTTGTAGTTTGCCCAATGCCATAGATCCATTCAGTGTCAGTACTTGTTGAATGGTGAAATGAGTTCATATTAGAACGCATATTGTTAAATATGTGGGGTGCAAGTTGAGGTATCTCCTTATATCCTAAATGTATAGATATGAGATTGGTTGTGGTCATACCCCAATAAGAGTGCGGCTACAGTCGTAGCTCAGTGATATGTGATATGAGATTGGTTGCGGTCATACCCCAATAAGAGTGTGATTGTGGTCATAGCTGAGTGATATGTGGAGCGGGATTGGTTGTGGTCATACCCCAGTAAGAGTACGGCTACGGTCGTGACTCACTAGCACCGTGACATGTACCAAAGCGGGATAGATATGTACATTTGGACTATATGTCGTTTACAATAGTCTGACTTAAGATGTCACTGCTTGTTGTCGTAGTGACCCAGGGGGTGAGGTCATGGATTCTGGCTCTTCCCTTAGACCTTGTGTGGCACCAATTTTGACTTATCTAGTGGTCAGTGGGATTTGGGTGGTATGACTCAAATCCTTGGGGCATAATAAAATGCATAATTAGTCATATTATATATTTTTATAGGATCACATACAAAAACATTGGATGAGGCCTTGCTTGATCGTTATACAATATTATTGATATGAATTATACATGTTCTTCATATTAAATTATTAAGATGTTGCATAATTCATCAGTAATTGCTCTTCTTGTTAATAATAATTACATGCTTCACATAGATGTAACTTTATTGCTGCTTAGTTTATCTTATTTGTGATAATAATAGAGTTTGTGGAGAGTTATATCTCCCGTTGAGATTTGGAATCTCACCCTATGGTTTCCCACACCCTTTTTAGGTAGTCGAGCACGAAGATGTAGAGATCGTGCAACGGATGTTGAGTAGAAGCAAGAGGAGTAGTAGCTGACCAGGTTGGAAGTGTTGCTGGATGTCTTTTATTGATAGAGTCCTAGAGTCATCCCTATACACTTAGGTCCTTGGGGATGTTTTGTAGATGCTTTGTGGATGTGCTTTCGATATGTGTTTGGCTTGTGTGTCCTTTTTGTATACAGTAGTAATGGATAAATGTATATATGTTATGGAACATGTTCTCTGGTAACAGGATGATGGCACACCTAGTAAGTGCTTTGAGGTATGAAAGCACCTTTACATAGAAGCTCTTGTTATTTGGCAGTTTTATGAAACAATTTTGATTTCTTATGTTTTTCAGTAATTTGTTCGTTATTCTTTCTTCTACGGTTATGGTTTGGAGTAATCTCTCTCTGTGAGGCACATGGCATCAAAATCAGGTTGGTATCAGAGCTTTAGGTTTGCTGAGTCTATGGGGACCTAGAACTAGGGTTTGTGTCTGTACTAATATCCTCCAGTCTATCTTATGGTGACTGCTGCTTATGCAGAAGAAGAAGAAAGCTTACAAGATGTTTGGAGAACATGAAGAACATGCTGCTAAGAGCAGTGTTGTTACACCAGGTAGTGGTTTAAGGAACCAGGCACGAGAAGATCAGGTGCCTAAAGTCCCCCATTTTTGACCCAACCATGGTTGAAAACCCTACCTTTCAATCCCTTTTTGGGTAGTTTTTGGCTACTATGACTCATATGGCGGACAGGATGCCTGCACCTCAGCCTAGGGCACCAGTTCCCCATACTAAATCTTCAAGTAATGGGAAGACTTTTGAGCGGCTTCGATGTGTTGGAGAGGTGGAGTATGCTAGGACGGCTGATCCGGCAGATGTGGATCTATGGCTGACTGAGCTTGAGAAGGCCTTTAAGATCTTGAGTATCCCTAAAGAATATAAGGTGAAGCATGCAGTGTACCTCCTGAGGGGGAGTGTTGGCCATTGGTGGGCCACAGAGGAGGAGGAGAGACCCGATGTTGTGATCGGTTGGGAGGAGTTCCGGCGTGAGTTCATCAGTCGGTACTTTCCTTAGACATATATTGATGAAAAGATCAACCAGTTTGAGAGGATTTGATAGGTATCCATGACGATCAATGAGTATGAGGCAAGGTTTATGGAGTTGTTGAGGTTTTTTCCTCACATGACTGCCACGGAGGATGAGCGGATTTGTTGCTTTGAGAAGGGGTTGAACACTGAGTTACCTACCCCGGTAGCTACTTTGGAGAATTGAGAGAGGTTTGTCATGTTTGTGGAGTATATTCGAAGGATAGAGCAGTCTATGAAGAATAAGAGAGAGGCAAGCACCAAGAAGAGGTCTGCACAGTCTCAGGGGCACTCATCAGGAGGCTTTAAGAATCCAAGGTCTTCTGCACCACCAACATCATAGAGGTTCAATGCTTTGACACAATGGTCATCGAGTAAGGGCAGAAGTCGTAGTTTCCCACCCACAGGAGCCCAAAGTGTTGCATCAGCATCAGTCACAGGACCAGCTAGGCTGCGGTATGAGACCTGAGCTTGCCATTAATGCGGGCATGTAGGACATATGAAGTGGGAGTGTCCGGTGAGGGAAGATGAGGTGACCCAGCAGCTGAGGCAGAGTCAACAGGGCTCGTAGCTATAGCAAAATAACAACATAGGAGGGAGAGGACGTGCCAAATGTTGCAGGTTGGATCGTCTACTTAGGGAATCAGAGGATGGGGCGACAACAGGCAATGACTAGATTTTATGCTATGAGTCATGTGGAGGCGGTGGTCAACCTATGAGTGGTGACAGGTCAGATGGAGTTATTTCATTCTGACTTGTCCTCTTCTTGCTTTGTATTTATTCTGGTTGACTCGGGTGCAATGCACTCTTTTATCGCTTATGAAGTGCTTAGTAGTTGTCCTTTTCTTGTTAGTCATAAGAAGAATAGTTTGTTGTTAGAAACCTTATTAGTCAGTTCTGTAGTGTTGCAGGATGTGTATCCTTCCTGTGTTCTCTCCTTTTCAGGACAAAGCATACAAGTGGATCTCATCCCACTTGACATGCATGAATTCAATGAAAGTTTTAGAATGGATACCTTGGAGAAGTACATAGTGGTCATTGTATTGTAGTTCCAAGTGAGAGAAGTTTGTGGATGATGGTGAGATGTGGATCTTCCAAGGAGATAGGAAGATTCTTCTGATGTGTCTAGTATCGACCATGGTAGCAAGGAATCTTCTAAGATAAGGTTGTGAGGCATTCTTGGCACATGTGATGGATATTGAGGCAAGGAGTCCTAGTATTCAGGAGGTGTCAGTTGTTAGAGAGTTTGAGGAGGTGTCGGTTGTTAGAGAGTTTGAGGAGGTGTTTCCTGAGGAGTTTCCATGTGTTCCCCCACCCCCGAGAGACTAATTTTGAGATCAATATGGTCCCCGACACGCAATTGATAGCTCAGACACCATACAGAATGGCACCGACAGAGATGGCAGACTTGAAGAGCCAGTTGCAAGAACTATTTGACAAAGGTTTTATCAGGATGAGTACATCACTGTGGGGTGCTCCAGTGTTGTTAATGAAGAAGAAGGATGGATCTGTGAGGTTGTGTATAGACTACAGATAGTTGAACTAGGTGATGATAAAGAATAAGTATCCCTTACTGATGATAGATGACTTGTTTGATCAGTTGTGTGGTGCGATGGTGTTATCAAAGATAGATCTGAGATCAGAATATCATCAGTTGAGGATCAAGGAGGATGGCATACCTAAGTCAGCCTTTCGAATGAGGTATGGTCACTACGAGTTTGTCGTTATGTCGTTTGGGATAACCAATGCACTAGCAGCGTTCATGGATTTGATGAACAGAGTGTTTCAGTCGTTTCTTGGTCGATTTGTGGTGGTCTTCATAGATGACATCTTGATATGTAGTCGTGATAATCAACAACATGAGAAACATCTTCCGTGTTGAAACAACACCATCGTTATGCTAAGTTTAACAAATGTGAGTTCTGGTTGAGGAAGGTAGCTTTCTTAGGGCATGTTATATCTACTGAAGGAGTGCATGTGGATCCTAAGAAAGTAGAGTTTGTGATAGAGTGGTAACAACCTAAGACACCGACAGAAGTGTACAGTTTTCTAGGTTTGGCAGGCTATTACAGGAGGTTCATCAATGTAACATCCCTGACTTGGGTTACGTACTAAACCTAGGTGTTTTGCCTAATAAATATGATTATATTCTTGATTGTATTTCTTGAAAAGTAATTAATGCTTTTGAGGAACTTATATTTCAATTTCAGTCCTTTTTTCATAATGTTGAAACATTGTTTTGTTAATAATGGACTAAAGTGCAAATTACCCAAGTAGAGGGGTTAACTTGCAAATTGCACATGATAAGATGTTCCTATGATGTTGAGACATCATGAGAATAAATATGATGAAGTAGTATGGTTTTCTCAATCTTGAGTAGCAAGATATAACTTGTAAAGCAATCTTTGTGCATTAAAACCTAGTTTTGGTGTAATGTGCAAATTACCCAAAACCTAGGGTTCAACATGTAATATATCACCTCTTGAGGGTCTCTCATGTTTCTTGGCATCAAGTGGAGCAAAGAAAATGAGAAGGGTGCCTCATTTGAATGATCATGGAAGAGAGAGAATCTTGATATTAAAATAATCAAGATTTAAGCACAAAAGGTTCTTTAATATAACTTAATGTAAAAAGAAATAAAATAATTATGGAGCCCTTCAACCAAAAGTTGGAGGATGTGTTTGCAATAGTTTGGACAAGCTTGTGTCATGCTTGGGCACCAACAAGATCATTGGTTGAAGTGGAAGTTATTCACATTAATATAATATAAAGCAATATCCACTAAAAGATGGATATTAACACATAACTCTTTAAAATGCTTGGTCCTTTTCCTTTAAACCTTGGATAATGGAGAATTTTTGCATGGTTATAGAAGGTGGCCACGTACCCAAAGAATGGAGGAAGCTTTGGTGTATTTTATTTGGAATTAAAGGAAGATAACTATCTTTTTACATTTCTCTAAAAACACATATACATATCTTTTATGTATATCTTTCCTAAAACACATAACAACCATTTCCTTAGTTTCCTCTTCTCATCACTTTGCTTTGGCCGACCAAGGGAGAGCTCTGGACTAGGGGAAGGATGACCGAACTAGCTTGGTAAGTTTTGATCATCTCCTACCTCAAATTCATGGTGGAAACCATAAAACAAGGTTAGATTCATGATTTTCTTCACACGATTTCCTTTTCTAGCCACCTTGTTCATCCAAAGATTGAAGAACGAACCTTGGACAACTGCTGGACCTCAATATACCATTAAAGCTATGGAGCTTGGAGCTCTGGATCAGTTCTAGAGGTGGGTTTTATAACTTTAACCCTTAAGCATTGCTAATGCATCCATCTCTCTAATAATCGTTGGCTATTTTTCTTCCTTGGTATTCTTTTGGTTAATTGCTATAACTTCCATGAAGAACAACAACAGTTCTTGGTTGTTCTTAGGAAGAATATGATGACTTTAACTTTGATGTTAATCCAAAGAAAATTACTTTAGCAAACAGTTTGGTTTTGATGCTCAAACGGTTTCCCAAACTGTTTGGGAGCAAACGGTTTCAAACCGTTTGATTGCAAATGATTTCGTCCAAACCGCATAGAAGCAAATGGTCCAAGACCTTTTGGTGGTGTTGACCAAGCGTTGACCATTTGGAGGTCTGTTGATAATAATGTAGACTAATCACCTACCAATAATTATCAATTAACTTCAAGTGGTTCACTAATTAAAGGACGTGCCAAATGTTGCAGGCTGGATCGTCTACTTAGGGAATCAGAGGATGGGGCGACAACAGGCAATGACTAGATTCTATGCTATGAGTCATGTGGAGGCGGTGGTCAACCTATGAGTGGTGACAGGTCAGATGGAGTTATTTCATTCTGACTTGTCCTCTTCTTGCTTTGTATTTATTTTGGTTGACTCGGGTGCAATGCACTCTTTTATCGCTTATGAAATGCTTAGTAGTTGTCCTTTTCTTGTTAGTCATAAGAAGAATAGTTTGTTGTTAGAAACCTTATTAGTCAGTTCTGTAGTGTTGTAGGATGTGTATCCTTCCTGTGTTCTCTCCTTTTCAGGACAAAGCATACAAGTGGATCTCATCCCACTTGACATGCATGAATTCAATGAAAGTTTTGGAATGGATACCTTGGAATGCTATTTTTCTTCCTTGGTATTATTTTGGTTAATTGCTATAACTTTCATGAAGAACAACAACAGTTCTTGGTTGTTATTAGGAAGAATATGATGACTTTAACTTTGATGTTAATCCAAAGAAAATTACTTTAGCAAACAGTTTGGTTTTGATGCTCAAACGGTTTCCCAAACTGTTTGGGAGCAAACGGTTTCAAACTGTTTGATTGCAAATGATTTCGTCCAAACCGCATAGAAGCAAATGGTCCAAGACCTTTTGGTGGTGTTGACCAAGTGTTGACCATTTGGAGGTCTGTTGATAATAATGTAGACTAATCACCTACCAATAATTATCAATTAACTTCAAGTGGTTCACTAATTAAAGGTCCAACAATCATCAAACCCTAAATCGGGTTAATTGCTGATTTGATAATGGAATTAGGTTGAAGTTTGGGTTGAGTGACCCAAACGGTTTCAAAACGGTTTGGGGATCACCCAAATGGTCTCAAGACCGTTTGGTAATCACCCAAGACTGTTTGGAGGTCTATGGTTAAGCATGGTTGACCAATTGAAGATCCAAAGGTTCTAAGTTGAAGTACAATCAATTGTTGCTATAATGATCAAATCAATGGACCAAACCCTAATTGGTTGACTTGGTTTTTGGTGTTGACTTGAGAAAATGGTCTCAAAACCGTTTGGAGGTCATCCAAATGATCCCAAGACCATTTGGGGTCAGGTCATGACCAAATTGGATGATGGTTCAATGGGTTCAAATCAATTAGACTCACATTGATTTATGTTGAAGGGTCATCGATTCCAAACCCTAATCTAATTGAATCAAACCCTAATTGATGATCAATTCAGGGTCAATTGAGGGTCAAATCGGTTGAGGGTTGACCTAACTAACTCAATTGAATGATGGTAATAGGTCCAATTGATGATTGATTATATATATACAAGTGTTGAAGGAACCAACATTGGAAACCCTAATTCAATTTGAGGTGTTGGGACTATACTTGGTCCATGCAGTTTTTAGGTGGTTTGGAACAAACGGTCTCAAGACCGTTTGGGACCAAACAATCCCGAACCGTTTAGGTTCATGCGGTTTCCAAATCGGTTGAGTGCATGCAGTTTCAAAACCGTTTGTGTCCATGCGGTTTCAAAAGTCAACCATGAGAAAATGGTCTTCACCCCCAACTTTAGCAAACAGTCTTGAAGGTCTACTTTACCAAACGGTCTCAAGGGTAGACCAAGACCGCATGAAGGTCCAAACGGTCTTAGACCATTTGGAGGTTTAGTATGCAAGACCGTTTGAGGTCTAAGATAGTCAAGATCATTTGGGGCCTTAGTGGCCAAGATCGTTTGGTGGTTGATTAACCTAAACACCATGGGTACTTAAAGTGGTTAAGGGACAAAGTTATTAGTTAATTTATACATGATGTAATCAAAGGAGGTCATGTTACTTGTACCTTAATGGGATAGTGTGTTTGAAACCCATGAAGTAATTAAGCCCTAATGATTACAATGGTAATGACATAAACCATGAAGTCAATTCTCTTTCATGATTGAGTTGACTTAACCTAATCAAGGCTGAATTAAATATCATCCAATAGGGGATGAGAGAGAAAAGACTCCTTATATGAATGTCAATCAAGTAAAGGACTTCCAATATGAATGAATGCCTAATTAGGGTATGATCCATGATTAGTGAGATCATGAAAACCCTAATAATGATGGTTAATGAATCTTAACCCTAAATTGAGGGTAATAATGAAAGTATCCCTAATGCATGATGATGATATAATCTTAATTCATAATAGTAAACCCTAATTCATAGAGATGTGATATGAATCGTAAACCCTAATTCTGAGTTATGCTTTATAGCATGAAGCTCTATGATTAGATAATGGAATGAGGAATCACTATTCCCAATTAAGCTAAGGGGTTGGTTAACCCTAATTGAATCGATAAAGGGAAACCCTAACCCTAGTAAGGGAATAGTGGTGCAACCTTTAACATAGTGATGCTATCATTATTGTACATTGTGCTGATATAGAAATAATGTGCATGTTATCATTTGTGTTAGTTATATAGGTCTTTATGAAGTAGTGACCATAGCTAGGTAAGGGTTATGATGTCATATTCATTGAAAGCACTTTATAAACTTTGAAAGTAATGATATACTATGTTGCCTATTTAAAGGTAACAAAAGAGATTGATAGGCTGTATGACACATATGAAATATCTGCATTACTACTATCATGTTTATACTGTCAAATGACTTGATGGCAATATGTTACTTAGTAACAAGTGTTTTGATGACCTAAGGGTTTGAACACCCATATTCTTGAATCACAATGATGAGATGGTTAGGGACTGAGATCCCAATGTTAACAAGATGTGAAATGAACTTGATACAAATAGTACTCTTTCTTTATAGCAATTGTTTTAATGGTTTATGTTTGAAAACATGCCTGATGCTAAAAGAATGTTATAATGTACTTAAATAATCAAGTATAATGATATCATGTAGAGCCCCGACCATAGATCCATCATCGTCAGAAGCTAGATGATGGTGAAATAGGTGTTCCTAAGGGAACTCCTAGAGAGCATACTTTTGAGTATGTGGGGGTTATGGACGCGAATATCCTTACGTCCTAATGGGGGAATTGATGTGAGATGAACATTTAATCTCTCAATCCTTCATTATATATTTATGCTGGGATGATGTATCACTAATCTCCCGATGATGTTGTTAATGCTGAATCGATGTGAGATAAATAAGAAATCCCTCGATTGTGAAGAGAGTACAGCATGCCACTGTAACTCTAATAGCGAAGTGCCAGAATACCCTTGACATCTATTATGGTAGAGACACAAGATGTCCTGCATGTTGTTCCTCACACTGACTGAGGAGGATGAGGTCATAGAAATCCGGCTCTTATGATGACCTATGTATGGTACCGATTGCGATTTCGTAATGGTCGGTTGGAGTATGAGCGGTATATCTCATCTCCTCAGGGCATAAGTATGTTTGTAAAATGTAATTAGTCGTGTAGCATATTTTCTTGGGTTGAACTACGAGAAACAATGATTGATGATATATTGTTTATAATGTCCTAGTTGGATAATTAGTATACATGTTCTTCATATTCCTATTTGATTAAATGACTTGTTACTCAATCAAGTTATAATTGAAATGATTGCATAGAGAATACTGCTCTACCTAGCTTATTTAATGAATAGCCTGCGGTTGAATAATTATAATATTACTGCTCAAGTGTTATTTCAATATTTTCAATAACAATGCTTCCGGCAGAGAGTTATAACTCTTGCTGGGACAAATTTTCAATTGTCTCACCCCTGTGGGATTCAACTTTTTAGGTAGACGCCGAGGAAGGAGAAACCCTTCAGTGGGTGAGCAGCACCAGTAGCAACAACAGGGACAATAGTGATCCTTAGGTGGAGACATTGTCTGTCAAGTCTTGTATATAGAGAGTCCTTTGTGTCGTCTCTGTACTCTCAGGTCCTAGGAGTTAGTAAATGGTTTAATATAGATCTAAGATTTTTGGTGTAATGCCTCGAGATTTGTGTATACTGCCTTATACAGTTTAACAGGGCAGTTGATGATGTGACACTCGAGATGAGATATTATAGAGATGTACGGATGAATCAGCTTGTAAATAACTTACTTGTTTCTTTATGAAAGAGTTTTATAGTTGTGGATCTTTTTACAAAAAGTTTTAATTTTTACTGATTTTCAGTAATTCCACTGCTAATAAATCACTTCTACATCGTTAATAACATTTTGATCGCGCGGGGTATCACAAATTAGTGGTATCAGAGCACTAGGTTCGCTGAGTCTACAGAGACATAGGACTAGGGTTGTTGAGTCTATTCTAGTGTCTACAGAGACATAGTGTCTTCTGCTCATATAGGAGGAGAATATAAAACTAAAGATGTCTGGGTCACACGAGGAACACGTTGTTGAGAGTAGTGTTGTTGCACCTAGAGAAGGTGCAAGAAATCAAGAAAGGGAAGAACATGTGCCTGAACCACCCCAGTTCAACCCAGCTGATATGGGGAACCCAGCCATCCAAGCCATGTTTGGGCAGTTCATGACTTCCATGACACATATGACTGATAGGATGCCTATACCTGTACCTAGGGAACCTACCCATCCAGAAGGACAAGGATCCGGCAAGACATTTGAACGACTTCATCGAGTTGGAGCCACGGAGTATGCTGGAACAGCTGACCCTGCAGATGCTGACTTGTGGTTAACTGAACTAGAGAAGGCCTTTAGAATCCTGAACATCCCAGAAGCTGAGAAGGTTAGACATGTTGTGTACCTTCTCAAGGGGAGTGTTGGTCATTGGTGGACCATGGAGGAAGGGAAAAGGCCAGGTGTGGAGTTTGAATGGGAAGTTTTTCGACGGGAATTTATCAACATATACTTTCCTAAGATGTTATTGGATGAGAAAATCTCTCAGTTTGAGAGGTTAAGGCAGGGACTAATGAACATTAGTAAGTATGAGGCTAAGTTCATGGAGCTTTTGCAGTTCTGTCCGCACATGGCAACCACAGATGAAGAAAGGATTAGACGTTTTGATAAGGGGTTAAACGCTGAGTTGACCACCCCTGTGTCTGCTCTGGAGAATAGGGAAAGGGTTGCTACCTTTGTAGAGTCTGTCAGAAGGATAGAGAGGTCTGTTTTAGAAAAGAGACAGACCAAGAACAAGAAGATGTATCCCCAGTTCCAAGGATCCTCATCCAAAGATTTTAAGAAACTGAGGTATTCTTCACCAATGACACCACCTGATTTAGTACCCAGACACAGTGGATGTCAAATAGGGGTAGAGGACGAAGTTTACCTTTAGAAGGAGCTCGCAGCTCAGCATCTATGTCAGTTATAGGACCAACCAAACCACAGTAAGGGAACAGAAGTTGTTATATATGTGGAAATATGAGGCATCTGATGAAGGATTGCAGAGCTAGAGAAGTGAGTGTAACTCAACCTCAAAGGCAGAGTCATCAAGGATTTTAAAGGCGACAGTTTCCAGGTAATCCTAGAGGACGTGGACAAGCATCCCAAGCTGGATCATCGGCACCTAGTCATCGAGCACCGAATCAACCACAGGCGACGACGAGATTCTATGCGATGAATCCACCTGATGCAGTGATCAACCCTCGGGTTGTGGCAGGTCAGATGGAGTTGTTTAATTCTGATATGTCTACATCTTGCGTTGTATCTGTTTTAATTGATCCGGGTGCTATGCACTCCTTTATCACTCGAAGGGTGATTCTTGACTGCAATATGATGGTTAGTCATAGAGCAGATAGTTTGATGTTAGAAACTCCTTTGATGGGATCTGTTGTGTTGCGGGAGGTATGTTCTCCCTGCATTCTCTTCTTTTCTAAACATCGCATTCAAGTGGATCTTATACCACTTGAGATGCATGGATTCGATGTAATCCTTAGAATGGATACCTTAGAAAGGTATAAGGTTTTCTTGGATTGTGACTCCAAGCAAGTTGTGTTCACTGATGATAGTGACACATGGATCTTTCAAGGAGATAGAAAGATTCTACCAACCTGTCTTGTGTCAGCTATGGTTGCTGAAAATCTGATGAGGCAAGGATGTTATGCATTCTTGGCCCATGTGGTAGATACTACCATGGAGAGTCTTAACCCTGCTAAAGTTCTGATAGTCAGGGAATTTGAAGATGTATTTCCTGAAGAACTTCCAGGTGTACCACTGCCCCGAGAGATTGATTTTGAAATTAATCTAGTCCCGAACACACAACCTATAGCACAAACATCGTGTAGGATGGCGCCTGCTGAGATGGCAGAACTCAAGAAACAACTACAAGAGTTGCTTGAGAAGGGTTGATGCGATGATTTTGAGTCGCATTTATAGACCTATTTCATATGTGTTTTGTGCTCTAATTACTCATTTTTATGGATAATATTGCATAATTCACTTAATTTGGTCTTTGCCATCATATTATATCAAATCCCCTTTGTTTTACTATTTTGAGCATTATTTATCATCTTATTATAAATTGTGTGGATTTACTTGGGCTTGTTGTGAAATTTCAGGAAAAACAAGTATCTGCTTCCGTCGATACCATCGACGGAAGTCGATACCATCGACCAAGCCACAGGTTGTCAGCCGAGAAGAGCAATACAGAGTCGATACCATCGACACCTAAGTCGATGGCATCGAGATCACTTTAGGTTGCTGGCAAGGATGCAGTCGATACCATCGACGAAAGTCGATGCCATCGACACAAGGAGAGCTACAGCGTCGCTAGAAGACAAAACCGACGCTACAGGAATGTGGATGTCTTAGGGGGGTGGCTGGAACAGCTCTATCTTTTATCTTTTCTTTAGTTGTTTTTAGTTTTTGCTTTGTTATTTTAGTTTGTTTAGGATCCACATCTATCTAGTGTAATCGTGGATGACTTAAAAAATTTTGTGTCTTTTGGATAGCTTAACGTGGTTGTCCTTGGGGAACTTGTCCTATGAAAATGATTGATTATGTCAACTTTGAAGCAAATATGTCACACCCACACCCCCATTGACTCATTAAAAGTGGATAGTAACGGTTGTTTGAGCCTAACCTAATCAAATGGTAATGAGACCTTAATTGGATATAAGAGAAAGAACCCTTTGAACTAATACACATGTCAGTAAGGAGGGACACATGATATTTTTCTAAGGTTCAGTAACTTAATCTTGTGATCATTCCACTTCATATTTTTCCATAATCTACCAAAGAATTGGAAGTAAAGTATAGTTTTAATTCCTTCTTGCGTGCATAGCATGTAGATAGGATTTGCATTGTTATTTTCATACTTTTGCATAAAACGAAAAAAATGTATAGTGATTCATGCACATTACCTTTAGGTGCATGTCATGTAGTTGCACTCATAACTTTCATGATTTTCACGCATAAGTACACCATGTATCTCAATTTCTCTTAAAAAGTGATCTAAACTGTTCCATACCTTTGAAATAGTACAAAGATTTCCAATCATGAAGAAAATAGCCTAACACATGTATCTCTAAGCAATTATGGATATGTGGGCTAAGAAAAAAAATTGAAAATCGGAAAAAAATTGAGAAAAGAAAAAAAAGAGAGAATTTAGAAGGAAATGGAATAAGAGGGAGAAAGGAACATGATAGCACTTGCATAACAAGGAAATTGAGTACATGATGTAGCTTAATTAGATTTCTATCTCTTTTTGAGGTGGAAGGTTAGTGCATGCATCATTCCACCCAATTTTAAGCATTAGGGCATTTTCAATGTGCATTTGCATCATTTAGGACATTTTGTTTTATGCATTTTGAAACTGTGTAATACTTCCAAATTCTTCCATGAACCACCCATTCCATCCACCCGTTGCTCGGATTGGTAGGCCACCGTGATTTTCTCCTCACTCATGTTTATCAGGAGAACTGCTTCCATGTAGATGGTAGTTAGGGCGAGCAACGTAGTGTAGGCGATCACAAGATGCACCAATGCTGAATCAGCAAATTTTATTATGTTAACTGCCTTATGTGATAGTGTTCATCGGTTTGAAGGATAATTTCTTTTATTGATGATTATTGTCGCCTGTAGGGTAATTACTGTTCTGTGATTAGGAAAGGCCAGTTTGAGAACGTTCAGTGGGAGTCATGTGGAATGTGGGGTGATGTGTTGATTTTTAGTTGACATCTGCAATCCTATTCTAAGGATTAGTTGCTCGAGGGCGAGCAATGTTTAAGCTTAGGGGAGTTTGATGCGATGATTTTGAGTCGCATTTATAGACCTATTTCATATGTGTTTTGTGCTCTAATTACTCATTTTTATGGATAATATTGCATAATTCACTTAATTTGGTCTTTGCCATCATATTATATCAAATCCCCTTTGTTTTACTATTTTGAGCATTATTTATCATCTTATTATAAATTGTGTGGATTTACTTGGGCTTGTGGTGAAATTTCAGGAAAAACAAGTATCTGCTTCCGTCGATACCATCGACGGAAGTCGATACCATCGACGGAAGTCGATACCATCGACCAAGCCACAGGTTGTCAGCCGAGAAGAGCAATACAGAGTCGATACCATCGACACCTAAGTCGATGGCATCGAGATCACTTTAGGTTGCTGGCAAGGATGCAGTCGATACCATCGACGAAAGTCGATGCCATCGACACAAGGAGAGCTACAGCGTCGCTAGAAGACAAAACCGACGCTACAGGAGTCGATACCATCGACGCCCAAGTCGATGGTATCGAGATCACCACAGGCGCTCAGAATAAAAGAAAGGAAAGCTGCCGCTAATCCGCTGCGTCGATACCATCGACGAGCGTCGATGGTATCGACGCCGGCAGATATGTGTTGGATCTGTTTTGATCTCGATCGGACGGCTGTTGTTATTTGACGACCTAATTAGGGACTTATACCTAATGACGGCCGCCCACACGAGAGGAGGATCTCATTTTGGATTGCACGAGTGCCGAGGAGGAGAAAAAGGAGAACGGAGGCCGAGAAGCTCATCCCGGGTGATTTGGACGCTGCCGAAGACGATTTCCACCACCGACAGGCGGGGAAGCTCGTGTTCTACGCCAAGGATCCACCGGTTCTTCTCCGTTCAGGGGTTTTCCCATTTATTTCCCATTTTTCTTATGAATTCCCCAATTTCTACCATGTATTCATGTGAGATGAACATGAGAGGCTAAAACCCTCAATCTTTAGGATCGGGAGTAGCCCGGGAATGCATTGTATGACATTTTTATATCAATAATTCATATTTTTCTCTCAAATCCGTGGTATAGATTCATTTTCTCCATTTCTATTGTTATGCTTGATCACCATAATAATAATTTAACACCCTTAATCACTTCGACAAAAGGATTAACGGTTGAAAAGAGACTAATTCTACATTAATCAATAAAACCCTTGACAAAGGAGTTGTAAAATTAATGGTGGGAACTGAGAGACCATTTTTAATGCGCTTAGTTTAGGGGAATGATTACTACGACGGTGGAATCAACCTAATCCTAAGTAGTGAATTACACCACGACAGTGGGTAATTCTCATTTCAGGCCACTACCCGGATAGAGAGAGAAGTGTGAGGAATTATATGAAACCTAATACAATGTTGACCCGCGGTGAAACCGCCATCCTAAAGATATCCTTTTGAATTGATTAAATTAACCTTTAATCGATTGTTTTCTTTGTTTGATTTTTATTTTCTTTTTAATTTGAACAACAAAACCCTACTTTGTTAATCGGTCTAGCTGATTGCGATTAGTTAGTAAAAGTCCCCAATAATTCATGTATCCCTGAGTTCGACTCGGGCCTCACAAGGCCTATATTACTCGACGCGTATACTTGCGTTTAAGCGCGTAGTAAAATACACGTCAAGGGTTTCATCCTACCGAGTACTTTGCCTTGGGGTGCTCCTTTGTTAAAAAGAAATACGGGTCAATGCGGTTGTGCATTGATTATAGACAGTTAAATAAGGTAACAATAAAGAATAAGTATCCTTTGCCGAGGATTGATAATCTCTTTGACCAGTTGCATGGTGCAACCATCTTCTCAAAGATAGATTTGAGGTCAGGATATCACCATTTGCGTATTAAGGATGGTGACATACCTAAGTCTGTCTTTAGAACAAGGTATGGTCACTATGAGTTCACAGTTATGTCGTTTGGACTAACTAACGCACCAGCTGCATTTATGGAACTCATGAATAGAATCTTCTGACCTTTTCTGAATCAGTGTGTTGTTGTCTTTATAGATGACATCCTGATCTACATTAGAGATGCTCAGCAGCACGAACATCATCTTCGTCAGGCTCTAACTTTGCCAAGAGAGCATAAGTTATATGCTAAGTTTAGCAAGTGTGAATCCTGGTTACCAGAAGTATCTTTTCTTGGACATGTAATATCTGCTTCAGGTATTCGTGTTGACCCTAAAAAGGTAGAATATGTCCTGCAATGGGAGCAGCCTAAGACACCAACGGAGATTCGAAGTTTCTTAGGGTTGGCAGGCTATTACAGGAGGTTCATTAAGAACTTTAGTTCTATAGCTTTACCCTTGACTAAGTTGACCAGGAAAGATGTTCCTTTTTACTGGAGTGACAAGTGTCAGCAATCTTTTTTCAGTTGTTGAAGGAAAGGTTGACAAGTGCACCTGTGCTTGTGTTACCTGAGCAAGGGAAAGGGTATATAGTTTGTTGTGATGCCTCTAAGAATGGACTAGAATGTGTGTTGATGCAGGATAAACAAGTGATTTCTTTTTCTTCTCGACAACTTAAGAAACACGAGGAGAATTACCCGACACACGATTTAGAGCTAGCTACTATAGTTCATGCCTTGAAGATCTGGAGACATTATCTTTATGGAGAAACATTCCAAATTTTCACAGACCATAAGAACCTTAAGTATATCTTTTTTCAGCTTGATCTTAACATGAGGCAATGCCGCTAGATGGAGTTAATCAAGGATTATGATTGTACAATTGATTACCATCCAGAGAAGGCCAATGTAGTTGTTGATGCTTTGAGTAGGAAATCAGCAACACCAGCTTTAGACAGAGCACAACTAAATTCCTTGGTATGCTCTAGGAGGGATATGCTTATCTCTTTCAGACAAGACAATGTACAGTTAAGAGTATTGTTGTTATCAGGGTTGTCAGCCGAGATGCACATAAAACCTACTCTAAGACAGCAGATTAAGGAGGCACAGTAAGTTGATGTTGCAGTTCAGCAGATTAGATCAGAGTATGGTAGTGAAAAATGAGAAGGTTTCCATGATTCAGATGACCAAGTAGCCTGTTATCATGGTAGGATGATAGTACCGGATGTGGATAACTTGAGAAAGATAGTCCTGGAAGAAGCTCATTCTTCAATGTATGCCATGCACCCAGGAAGCACCAAGATGTATCGAAACTTGAAAGATATGTATTGGTGGCCTAGTTTAAAGAAGTACGTTGCTAAGTTTGTTATGCAGTGTCCGGTGTGTCAGCAAGTTAAAGCGGAACACCAGAAGCCTGCAGGAACAATGCAACCTTTACCCATACCATAATGGAAGTGGGATCATGTGACCATGGATTTTGTGGTTGGATTACCCAGAACAGCCAAAGGTCATGATTCCATCTAGGTAATAGTTGATAGGTTGACAAAGACAACACATTTCTTACCTATTAAAACAACCTATTCTTCTGAGAAGTTGGCACAGTCATATGTGGATGAGATAGTATGGCTGCATGCGGTCCCAGTTACCATTGTTTCTGACAGAGGTCCCCAGTTTACGAGTCATTTTTGGGTGTGACTTCATAAAGCCTTAGGCACACAGTTAAGGTTTAGTACAGCCTTCCATCCTCAGACTGATGGGTAGTCAGAAATAACTATACAAACCTTAGAGGACTTGCTTAGGGCATGTGTCCTCCGGTTTACAGGAAGTTGGGATCTGCACCTAAGTTTGATAGAGTTTTCCTATAACAATAGCTATCAACATAGCATTGGTATGGCACCTTATGAAGCTTTGTATGGTATACATTGTAGATCTCCCCTATGTTGGTATGAAACTGGTGAATATCAACTTTTAGGTCCTGATCTTGTGCAGCAGACCACCGAAAAGATTAAAATAATACAACAACAGTTAAAGACTGCACATGATAGGCAGAAATCTTATGCTGATAAGCGTTGTAGACCTTTAGAATTCTAGGTTGGAGACAGAGTATACCTCAAGGTCTCACCTTGGAAGGGAGTTCTTAGATTTGGAAGGAAAGGAAAGTTAGCTCCTAGGTTTATGGGGCCTTATCCAATCATTGAACGAATTGGAAAGGTAGCTTATAAGCAAGAGTTACCACCAGAGTTACAAAAGTTACACCCAGTGCTTCACATTTCCATGCTTAGGAAATGTCATCCTGACACAGAATCAATTCTGCAGCCTATGGAAGTAGAATTGAATGATGATGTATCTTATGTTGAAGGACCTGTGACAATCCTCGACAGAAGAATTAAAAAGTTGAAAAAGAAAGACATAAGTCTTGTGAAAGTCCTCTGGAATCACTGTGGCATTGAAGAAGCTATGTGGGAACTAGAGGAAGAAATGAGGAGGAAATACCCTGCTCTTTTCTCTTAATATGTTTTGTAGATGATTTTGGGGATGAAATCCTTGTAAGGGGTGGATAATTTGTAACATCCCTGACCTGGGTTACATACTAAACCTAGATGTTTTGCCTAATAAAGATGATTAGATGCTTGCTTGTATTTCTTGAAAAGTAATTAATGCTTTTGAGGAACTTATATTTCAATTTCAGTCCTTTTTGAATAATGTTGAAACATTGTTTTGTTAATAATAGACTAAAGTGAAAATTACCCAAGTAGAGGGGTTAACTTGCAAATTGCACATGATAAGATGTTCCTATAATGTTGAGACATCATGAGAATAAATATGATGAAGTAGTATGGTTTTCTCAATCTTGAGTACCAAGATATAACTTGTAAAGTAATCTTTGTGCATTAAAACCTAGTTTTGGTGTAATGTGCAAATTACCCAAAACCTAGGGTTCAACATGTAATATATCACCTCTTGAGGGTCTCTCATGTTTATTGGCATCAAGTGGAGCAAATAAAATGAGAAGGGTGCCTCATTTGAATGATCATGGAAGAGAGAGAATCTTGATATTAAAATAATCAAGATTTAAGCACCAAAGGCTCTTTAATATAACTTAATGTAAAAAGAAATAAAATAATTATGGAGCCCTTCAACCAAAAGTTGGAGGATGTGTTTGCAATAGTTTGGACAAGCTTGTGCCATGCTTGGGCACCAACAAGATCATTGGTTTAAGTGGAAGTTATTCACATTAATATAATATAAAGCAATGTCCACTAAAAGATGGATATTAACACATAACTCTTTAAAATGTTTGGTCCTTTTCCTTTAAACCTTGGATAATGGAGGATTTTTTCATGGTTATAGAAGGTGGCCACGTACCCAAAGAATGGAGGAAGCTTAGGTGGATTTTAGTTGGAATTAAAGGAAGATAACTATCTTTTTACATTTCTCTAAAAACCCATATACATATCTCTTATGTATATCTTTCCCAAAACACATAACAACCATTTCCTTAGTTTCCTCTTCTCATCACTTTGCTTTGGCCAACCAAGGGAGAGCTCTGGACCAGGGGAATGATGACCAAACTAGATTGGTAAGTTTTGATCATCTCCTACCTCAAATTCATGGTGGAAACCATAAAACAAGGTTAGATTCATGGTTTTCTTCACACGATTTCCTTTTCTAGCCACCTTGTTCATCCAAAGATTGAAGAACGAACCCTGGACAACTTCTGGAGCTCAATCTACCATTGAATCTACGGATCTTGGATCTCTGGATCAGTTCTAGAGGCGGGTTTTATAACTTTAACCCTTAAGCATTGCTAATGCATCCATCTCTCTAATAATCGTTGGCTATTTTTCTTCCTTGATATTCTTTTGGTTAATTGATATAACTTCCTTGAAGAACAACAACAGTTCTTGGTTGTTCTTAGGAAGAAGATGATGACGTTAAATTTGATGTTAATCCAAAGAAAATTACTTTAGCAAACGGTTTGGTTTTGATGCTCAAACGGTTTCCCAAACCGTTTGGGAGCAAACGGTTTCAAACCGTTTGATTGCAAACGATTTCATCCAAACCGCATAGAAGCAAACGGTCCAAGACCGTTTGGTGGTGTTGACCAAGCGTTGACCATTTGGAGGTCTATTGAGAATAATGTAGACTAATCACCTACCAATAATTATCAATTAACTTCAAGTGGTTCACTAATTAAAGGTTCAAGAATCATCAAACCCTAAATCGGGTTAATTGCTGATTTGATAATGGAATTAGGTTGAAGTTTGGGTTGAGTGACCCAAACGGTTTCAAAACTGTTTGAGGATCACCCAAACGGTCTCAAGACCGTTTGGTGATCACCCAATACCGTTTGGAGGTCTAGGGTTAAGCATGGTTGACCAATTGAAGATCCAAAGGTTCTAAGTTGAAGTACAATCAATTATTGCTATAATTATCAAATCAATGGACCAAACCCTAATTGGTTGACTTGGTTTTTGGTGTTGACTTGAGAAAATGGTCTCAAGACCATTTGGAGGTCATACAAACGATCCCAAGACCGTTTGGGGTCAGGTCATGACCAAATTGGATGATGGTTCAATGGGTTCAAATCAATTAGACTCACATTGATTTATGTTGAAGGGTCATCGATTCCAAACCCTAATCTAATTGAATCAAACCCTAATTGATGATCAATTGAGGGTCAATTGAGGGCAAATCAGTTGAGGGTTGACCTAATTAACTCAATTGAATGATGGTAATAGGTCCAATTGATGATTGATTATATATACAAGTGTTGAAGGAACCAACATTGGAAACCCTAATTCAATTGAGGTGTTGGGACTATACTTGGTCCATGCGGTTTTGAGGTGGTTTGGACCAAACGGTCTCAAGACCGTTTGGGACAAAACGGTCTCAAGACCATTTGGGAACAAATGGTCTCAAGACCATTTGGGACCAAACAATCCCAAACTGTTTAGGTTCATGCGATTTCCAAATCGGTTGAGTGCATGCGGTTTCAAAACTGATTGTGTCCATGCAGTTTCAAAAGTCAACCATGAGAAAACGGTCTTCACCCCCAACTTTAGAAAATTCTCTTGAAGGTCTACTTTACCAAACGGTCTCAAGGGTAGACCAAGACCGCATGAAGATCCAAACGGTCTTAGACCGTTTGGAGGTTTAGTATGCAAGACCGTTTGAGGTCTAAGATAGTCAAGATCGTTTGGAGCCTTAGTGGCCAAGATCGTTTGGTGGTTGATTAACCTAAACACCATGGGTACTTAAAGTGGTTAAGGGACAAATTTATTAGTTAATTAATACATAATGTAATCAAAGGTGATCATGGTACTTGTACCTTAATGGGATAGTGTGTTTGAAACCCATGAAGTAATTAAGCCCTAATGATTACAATGGTAATGATATAAACCATGAAATCAATTCTGTTTCATGATTGAGTTGACTTAACCTAATCAAGGCTGAATTAAATATCATCCAATAGGGGATGAGAGAGAAAAGACTCCTTATATGAATGTCAATCAAGTAATGGACTTCCAATATGAATGAATGCCTAATTAGGGTATGATCCATGATTAGTGAGATCATGAAAACCCTAATTATGATGCTTATGAATCTTAACCCTAAATTGAGGGTAATAATGAAAGTATCCCTAATGCATGATGATGATATATAATTCATAATAGTAAACCCTAATTCATAGAGATGTGATATGAATAGTAGACCCTAATTCTGGGTTATGCTTTATAGCATGAAGCTCTATGATTAGATAATGGAATGAGGAATCACAATTCCTAATTAAGCTAAGGGGTTGGTTAACCCTAATTGAATCGAAAAAGGGAAACCCTAACCCTAGTAAGGACATAGTGGTGCAACCTTTAACATAGTGATGCTATCATTATTGTACACTGTGCTGGTATAGAAATAATGTGCATGTTATCATTTGTGTTAGTTATACAGGTCTTTATGAAGTAGTGACCATAGCCAGGTAAGGGTTATGATGTCATATTCATTGAAAGCACTTTATAAACTTTGAAAGTAATGATATACTATGTTGCCTATTGAAAGGTAACAAAAGAGATTGGCAGGTTGTATGAGCCATATGAAATATCTGCATTACTACTATCATGTTTATACTGTCAAATGACTTGGTGGCAATATGTTACTTAGTAACATGTGTTTTGATGACCTAAGGGTTTGAACACCCATATTATTGAATCACAATGATGAGATGGTTAGGGACTGAGATCCCAATGTTAACAAGATGTGAAATGAACTTGATACAAATAGTACTCTTTCTTTATAGCAATTGTTTTAATGGTTTATGTTTGAAAACATGTCTGATGCTGAAAGAATGCTATAATGTACTTAAATAATCAATTATAATGATATCATGTAGAGCCCTGACCATAGATCCATCATCATCAGAAGCTAGATGATGGTGAAATAGGTTTTCCTAAGGGAACTCCTGGAGAGCATACTTTTGAGTATGCGGGGGTTATGGACGTGAATATCCTTACATCCTAATGGGGGAATTTATGTGAGATGAACATTTAATATCTCAATCCTTCATTATATATTTATGCTGGGACGATGTATCGCTAATCTCCTGATGATGTTGTTAATGCTGAATCGATGTGAGATAAATAAGATATCCCTCGATTGCAAAGAGAGTACAACATGCCACTGTAACTCTAATAGCAAAGTGCCAGAATACCCTGGACAGCTATTATGGTAGAGACACAAGATGCCATGCATGTTGTTCCTCACACTGACTGAGGAGGAGGATGTCATAGAAATCCGGCTCTTCTGATGACCTATGTATGGTACCTATTGTGATTTTGTAATGGTCAGTTGGAGTATGAGCGGTATATCTCATCTCCTCAGGGCATAAGTATGTTTGTAAAATGTAATCAGCCGTGTAACATATTTGCTTGGGTTGAACTATGAGAAACAATGATTGATGATATATTGTTTATAATGTACTAGTTGGATAATTAGTATACATGTTCTTCATATTCCTATTTGATTAAATGACTTGTTACTCAATCAAGTTATAATTGAAATGATTGCATAGAGAATAATGCTCTACCTAGCTTATTTAATGAATTTCCTGGTGTTGAATAATTATAATATTACTGCTCAAGTGTTATTTCAATATTTGCAATAAAAATGCTTCCGGCGGAGAGTTATCACTCTCGCTGGGACAATTTTTCAATTGTCTCACCCCCGTGGGATTCAACTTTTTAGGTAGACGCCGAGGAAGGAGAAACCCTTCAGTGGGTGAGCAGCAACAACAGCAACAATAGGGACAGTAGTGATCCTCAGGTGGAGACACTGTCTGTCAAGTCTTGTATATAGAGAGTCCTATGTGTCGTCTCTGTACTCTCAGGTCCTAGGAGTTAGTAAATGGTTTAATATAGATCTGATATTTTTGGCGTAATGCCTCGAGATTTTTGTATACTGTCTTGTATAGTTTAATAGGGCAGTTGATGATGTGACACTCGAGATGAGATATTACAGAGATGTATTGATGAATCAGCTTGTAAATAACTTACTTGTTTCTTTATGAAAGAGTTTTATAGTTGTGGATCTTTTTCCAAAAAGTTTTAATTTTTAGTGATTTTCAGTAATTCCACTACTAATTAATCGCTTCCGCATCGTTAATAATGTTTTGATCGCATGGGGTATCACAATCAAGGACTTTCGTGCTATCACCTTACCCCTAACTAAGTTAATGAGGAGAGATGTGTAGTTCATTTGGGACGACAGATTTCAACGTGCTTTTCAAACGATGAAGGAGAAGTTGACAAGTGCACCAATTCTAGTTTTTCCAGAGCAAGGAAAAGGATACATCATCTTTTGTGATGCGTCGAGGAATGGTTTGGGATGTGTGCTAATGCTGGACAAACAAGTGGTTTTTTTGGCTTTGTGATAGCTTAAGAAACATGAAGAGAATTACCCAACCCACGATTTGGAGTTAGTAGTGGTAGTCCATGCCTTAAAGATTTGGAGGCACTACTTGTATGGGGAGAAGTGTCAGATCTTCACAGATTACAAGAACCTGAAGTACATCTTTTCACACTAGGAATTGAATATGAGGTAGTGTCATTGGATGGAGTTGATTATAGACTATGATTGCATGATTGAATATCATTCGATAAAGGCAAATGTCGTGGCAGATGCATTGAGTAGGAAGTCTTCGTCTTTATCTATGGATATAGGTCAGTTGAGTTCCTTGATGTGCCACAAGTGAGACATGTTGATCTCTTTGTGTCAGATGAACATTAAATTGGATATTTCTTTGATAGTTGGTTTGATGGCACATCTACAAGTGAAGCCTACGCTGAGACAACGGATCCAAGAGGCAAAACATACAGATATCATGATACATCATTTTTTATTAGAGTTTGACATCGAGAAGCATGATGGTTTCCATGAGTCAGATGATGAGACAATTTGTTACCATGGCATGAAAGTGGTTCCTAATGCTAATGGCCAGAGGAAGATGGTACTGGAGGAGGCTCATTTGTCCATGTACGCTATGCACCCAAGTAGCACCAAGATGTATCATAATATGAAGAATATGTATTGGTGTCCAGGCTTGAAAAAGGACATGGCTGAGTTCATTGCAAGATGTGGTGTATGTCAACAAGTTAAAGCAAGGCACCAGAAGCCTACAGAAACATTGCAATCATTGCCTATGCCACAGTGGAGATCATCTGACTATGGACTTTATGGTTGGTCTGCCTAGGACAACCAAAGGTTATGATTTCATTTGGGTGGTCATCGACATGTTAACCAAGACAACCCATTTCCTTCCCGTGAAGACAACGTTCTCAGCAGAGAAGCTTGCCCAGATGTATGTGGAGAGTTATATCTCCCTCTGAGATTTGGAATCTCACCTTGTGGGTTTCCCATACCCTTTTTAGGTGGTCAAGCACAAAGAGGTAGAGATCATGCAATAGAAGTTGAGCAGCAGCAAGAGGAGCAGTACCTGACCAGGTTGGAAGTGTTGTTGGAAGTCTTTTGTTGATAGAGTCCTAGAGTCGTACCTGTACACTCAGGTCCTTGGGGATGTTTTGTAGATGCTTTGTGGATGTGCTTTTGATATGTGTTTGGCTTGTGTGCCCTTTTTGTATACAATTGTAATGGATAAATGTATATATATGTTTTGGAACAGGTTCTCTGGTAGCAAGCTGATGGCACACCTAGTAAGTGCTTTGAGGCATGAAAGCACCTTTATGTAGAAGTTCTTGCTATTTGGCAGTTTTATGAAATTGTTTTAATTTCTTGTGTTTTTTAGTAATTTGTTCATTCATCTTTCTTCCGCAATTATATTTTGAATAATCTCACTTTGTGAGGCGTGGGGCATCACAAATTCACTCTTGACAATTATTATATGAGAAACTTCATTAATGTTTTGTGAATTAATGTAGTTCCTTAAATATATGAATAGAATACAAGAGATGTGGAGATGATGTATTTAAGGGAGCAACCAAATGTGATAAGTTATCTGAATAAGACATGAGTATCAAATAAATATAATTAGAAAGACGAATGAGTTTTGAAAATAAATTCCATAATATAAAAGAATATAAAGATAAAGATATACGTAATAATAGCAAGCTTAATGTAAGAATTTTTGGAAGAATCGTAAACAAGACCATAAAGTGAATATGGTCCACAAAATTCTAATGAAAATTTTGATAAGAGAAAAGATACAATAAAGAAAGAGAACTAAAAATAGTCTGAGAATGATTTTGAAATGTATAAAGAGAAGTGAATCATGAATTTGATGAAAATCCTAAGCTTCAATATTGATTAGTTTCAAAGACCTATAGTATAATTTCCCATATAAGAATCAGTAATATGAACATAAAATATATGTTGTCGGTATTTATGATCCCATAATCATTATAATATAAGGGTACAAGGGTACGGCTTGGTATCATTTTAGGGGAGGGTTAATAGAACACCAGTTTGTTGACCATTGGTTTCATATGGAGTTGATGAAGACCCTAGTACATGATTGGTACAAGAAGTTTAAGGGATGGAAGCTTAAAGAGATCTCTATCCACACTTTGTTGTGGATCCTTTGGGAGGGTTCATAGAAACACTCTAATCTAGTGGTTGTAATATGTAGATTTGTTGAGAACAAGAGTAAACCAACAATAAGCTAGTATTTCACATTCCTATGGGAAGATTTAATTGATATGAGCAATTATTGGTTAGAATAATTGTAAATGAAACCAATGATCATTATTTAGGTGGACCAAGATGATAGTTGAGAAATATTTAAACAAGTGAGAGAGAATATGAAGGAATGAATCAGCATAATATTAGGGAAATGAAATAGATTTTGTTAAAAGAAATGGTCAATGGTATTAACATTAAGTGAGATAAGAAATTGGATGAAATAACATGTTCGAGTGTGTATACACCAATTATAAGTCTTAATATGTTTATCTATAACTTTTTAGATATTAGTTCCTTTATTCGTCACACTTAATGAAAGAAATACTTATCTATATTGAAAGAAGTGGATTTAAATGTATGAGATTAAATTTGTTAATCAATAAAAAAACTGACTTCAAATAAATGTGTAGAAGGAAATTTATGGAAGTACACACACAAATATGTATATATATGTATGTATGTATGTATGTATATATACCAAACTTTGATCTTTATCTTGTAACATCATCTTCTTCGGGTGATCAGTGGACCTACAGCTGTTGAAGTAAGGATCAACTGATGAAGACCACTAGCCTCATATTCTTATATATTTTGTGAGATGATTCTTGCTCTTCTTGTCCTTATATCTTTGCTATTTCCATGAACATGGGATCCTAGTTCCCTTGTTGTCGTACGAGGAATAGCCTCATTGCTAGTATTTTATTCTAGTTGTTATCAAATTTCTCTCTTTTTAGATACATAGATTGTTTTCCAATTGTTTATTGGTTGTTCTTTGTCTTGAAAAAAAACAATTTCCACATTTAATGCATTCCTAGATTTAGAGATTAGGAAATCTAGGAGTATATTATCAGTTGGATGCGGTGAACTCCAGATGATATCTTGGAATAGGTTCTATAGGATGATTATTTACTGATCCATGGGTAATGAGACCTTGAGCCCATGGGGAAACTAATCTGTGTGCAATTGGTACTCTAAAAGGATACAAATTCAAATGCTCCTACCGAAATAGCTATACTTGAGTGAGTTGTAACAGTTAGATTTATTACATAGTCAACAATGGTGAAATAAATAATTTCTTGATGTCTTTTATTCTTTACTCAATTATCTTTTTAGTTCATTTTTAGTTTGTTTGCAATTAATTTTAATCAATTAATCAACTCATCATTTTCTATATATTGATCTCAATTTCTTTGATTTAGCAATGACTTCTTAAAAAGGTTGTCTTTGGGGTCTGACTTTATAGCTATATTGCAACAAGACACATATTTTTACAAGTAAGTCCTATTACACACAAACATAGGATAAACCTAACATTTATTGCCTTAGGATCATTTATTGTGTGGTAAAATTGCACATCACATGATGTCGACCGCCTTAGAGGTGTTTTCATGATGTGGGGGATAAAGAGGAGGCTAATGATGAGGTAGCAGCCATGGAGTATGAATCTACACTAGTGAGACCAAGAAGGCAGCCTCATCACATTCGGCATCACCATGGTGCCTCTTCTTCAACATTAGCGCTGCCAACACAAGAGGACCCACATCAATTTGAGAGCATGTACATCGTGATCAACTCAATCTAAGAGGGGAAACAAGAGCAGCAAGCAACCATGGCTCAGTTCACCAATGGTTAGGGTAGATATCCAGCAACCAAGAATAGATCTTCACTCGCCATCAAGTGATGTTCAACAATGACTGTCTAATTCTCCAGAATCAAGAGCACATCCTAACCTACTTGTAGAGAGTGGAGCACTTCACTCAATCCCTCTCTAATTATTTGTGGAGCCTATGGAGCTTTGGTAGGTGCCCTCAACCACCACAACAACATGTTTACCCACCCAATTTTGTTGGCACATTTTTCTCTCTAGATACACATTTTCCATGATCCACATTCTTCCCTCCACTTGATGCATGATATACGGAACACATGTTCCATCTTTAAGATTGATTATTGACATTGAGAATATTGTCAAATTCAAGCTAAGGGGGACATGGAATGGGACTCTCTATTTTGCATCCTTATCAATCTTGGTATTTTTCCTACTCCATTTTTAAGTTTAGTCGTTTGCTTTACTTTTACTCCATGTATATCTTATTTAATAGTGGATGTAAAATCTCAAAATACTAAAATTTTAAAATTTTAGTTAGGACTAGTCTTGCTCTTGATACAGTATCCAATCATCTGATGTGTAAAAGTTTATATGCTATAATTTGTTCTCTCCAAGCCAATTTTGCCATTGTTAAGGGTGCACAAATTTTTGTTTTAGCAAGTCATCTTGAATACATGCTTAATGAATGATACACCTAACTTAACCCTAAGGTTTTTTTCAATGATGATGATGTTTGATTCCAAACCAACCAAAAAATATCATGAACTTCATGTAAATATTAATAGTAAATTTTATGGTTACCTCATTTCACAATTTAATTGAAGAGGGACATATATATCATGGCTAGAAAAACATTATCTCTTAGCCATGTGAAATCATTGACCTTCATTTCATCTTTACTCATTAATATAGGATGAAAAATTTTAATCCAAGTTATATTCATCTTATTTCATTACATATCGTTGGTTGTACTTAGTTTTTTAATTTTTTAATGGAAAAGAAAAAAATGCAACTTATTTAGTTAGTGAATTTTAGTCTTATGTAAAAAATCTTTGTATTGGTTGCATATTGTATAAGGTGTTATTTTTACTCTCCACTTTTATTTCTCCATCAAGAAATAGGACAAGAATGTATATCCTTACTCCTCTAAAGTGATTCATGAGCATGAATGTATTAATCTTTCTAAGAGAAGGGGCAAAATGAAAAAAGATATTTAACAAATGATAAATGAAGAAGAGAAAGGAGGAAGTAAACTCTAAATTTGATAATATTTCTTTCTAAGCCATGAAAAGGAGATTGTGCACTTGACACGTTATAAACACCCTTTTACATATACTCATCATTAGGATGGACATCCATTGTATGCATCATCCCAACAAAAGAATTAGGAACTAAAAGGCATAAAAGATCAATTCATACATCATTCAGATGCATAATTATTTGGATTATCTTGTTAATTCCACTCTCAATCCACCCATTACTCTGCAAGGTATAATACCTCCTGATATCTCCCCTTATCGCATTTATTTGAGGAAATTTCTTATTGGTAGATTATATTTCTAATAAGAGTGACACATGTCAGGAGATCATATGGTACACCAAGTGTGTCCTACTATCCATGTTGTTATTATTCTTAGACATTCTAGTGCTTTCATTGATCTTATTATCAATCTCTATTCTAAGCATAATTGATTGCTTTAGAGTGGCTACTTATTTTATGGTTGGTCTGGGCTAGTTTGGGTTGATATGTGGAGGGTGATTAGGAGATTTTAGTTCATTTGTGTTGTCCTCTTGTTGACTTTTTTGACCAAATCATATAGTAGTTTTTCTTGAGTATGAGTGATATTCAAGCTTAGGGGTTTTTGATGCACACACTTTTATCATTAATTCGTAGGCTCTTTCAAGTGATTTTAAATGATTTAGACTCTTCGATATTTGTCTTTTTTCCTATTAATATGACAAACTATCCTATAAAACTCTTTTGCATAAACATCATCTATTTTCATGTGTTTGGTAAGAATTTATCATGTCATATCTCAAACGAATGCATTGTTCTTTGCATTTTAGGTTCATTGGCTATATTCAAGTAAAGTCAATGCCAGTAAGATTTATCATGGTGATTTCCATGAATTTGGTACTAATTTACCATATTATACCTTAATATGATGTATGGTTCTTTGCATTTTAGGTTCATTGGTTATATTCAAGCAAATTTGGTGACATTGGTATTTATCTGGATACCACCGACTGTACCTCAAAAATGGGCAAGAATTAACATTGAAAAGTTGAGAGAACCAATAATATAATGTCATTGAGAACCCACTATAGTACTACCAACCAATAGCTCAGTTGTCTCAACAATGCACCCATAAGGAAATAGTGATTTCTCAGTGCCGCCAGCTCTCATCTTGGTGTTACTGACACAATGTTGATTGAACAAGGAAAAAGATAAGTTAGTGTCACCAATTATGTAGGTACCACCAATATAAGTATTGATAAAATAATTTGAGAGTTCAAATCCAAATATTCAAATTAATTCATGGTCACTTATGATTCTATATGACCTAATTCATGATGACCATCAAGCAGGAACATATACTCAGATACAAAATGGAAGGGTAAGAGAACAAGAAGTTGATATGGTGAACAAGGATCATTCAGGTGCCTTTGAGGAGTGACTTGATGGTCGAAACGTCATCCATTTGTGCTCGTCTTCATAGGGGACCATCATTATTCACAGACATGGGATTCTATCAATTTTAATGTTTTTCTTATTCTTTAAAACTCATTGTGATATATGTTTAGTATTTAGGGCTAATCATGTATTCTTTAGGACTTGAGAGTAGCCCGATGTTAATTGGTACATGACTATTTTTATCCAAAGTTAAATTGTGTTGCTTGGAATTCTAGTGGTAATGAACTTTGATATACCATGTCCCTAATCGATCACCTTGGGCATTTCTCAATTTGTGTGTGTCATCCTTGCGTAGGGGCCATGCTAATCTTCTCTGTATCGTTCCAATTTTATGAAATGTCTCTGAAGAGGGGTTAAATATTGCAAAATTTATCATTCACGTAGTTAATGACATATTGTGAAAGAGAGCTAAAAACAATGAGTTAAGAATCAAAAGAGTTTTTAATCATTTACTTTATTACTTGAACACTGCCAAAGTGATTTTTATTATGGTAATAGTACACTACACAACAAAATTAGCTAATGCAAGCTATGGATCCCTAGTTCAAAGGAGCAATGTTAGTTTATTTTTTGGTTGAAAGAAATTAAGTATGAATTGCGTTGTGGTGAAGTTGAGTATCCCAGATAATCCAAACTTCTAATTTCAAAACAATCTTTATCATTGATTTGTTAATTTTAATTCTTAGTTTTTAGACAACCATCTCAATTTTTTCCACAATCCTAGCTTATTTGGTTTTGGTTGGTAGTTTTTTTTAGCATCCAACTCCCTAAGTTCAACACTCAAAACTCAATTTTTAGGATATTACTATGACACATGCACTTGCATTTTTCATGCACAGTAAACACATGTCAATTTGCTATAGAAAATCATGGTGTTACTAATTATCAAGCCAAATGAATATCTCACCTTGCCCAATTCTCCTATTCATGTTATTCTTCAAATAAAGGATCAAACCCACAATGTTGGTATATCATTGACTATGGCTAAATCTATGATTGAGTGTGCAAAATCCCAAAAAAATGTAAATATAGTTAGTCCCCATACATATGCCTTGAAGTATATTAATGGTTTGTGACTACTTGAGTGCCTTTCCTAAGGAGAACCCATGGATTCCTCCAAACTTTGATATTGAATTTGCAACAGAGTTAGCAGCGAGTACATCACCTATTTCTCGAACACTGTATAACTTTCAGTTTGACATAACTCATGAAACATATCTAGGAATTGTTTGACAAGTTTTCTGATCTTCCCGAGTTCCTCACCTTGGAGAGGACATGTTTTTGCAAGAGAAAATATGGATCATTTAGGATATGTATCATTATTATATGATCAATCAACCCACTACTAAAAATAAGTATATGTGTAAATAGTGGGTCCTACAAAGGGATGCACTCCTTACTTTTGGTATAAAACCATCCAAACCCAGCACACTAATGAGTACGATAGAAAAGATGAAATTTAAGTTCTTGAGTATGATATTTCAAATAGAGTTATTATATAGCACCAAAAAGTTAATCGTCCATCATTTTCATTATAGAGTTCCTCACCTTGAGGGAGGTAACACAAAATATAAGGGTAGCTCTAGTCATTACACCAGAGCAATATAGAGTTCAAGATCCTCTAAAGTCATAATCCTTTACAACACATATATCTGGGTTGTTTGTAAACAACATCCAGAAGAGGAAGAAACAAGGAAAAGCATGCATTAGAAACTATTAAAAGTGTTCATGAAATAGAATATTTGGGCATTATAGGTATGTAAGTACAAATGAGGGAGGTTCTCATGCAAGAGAGGTTTGTAACATATAGGTAAGTTCAATAGAATTGCAACAAAAGAATGAAAAAATTGCACATAAGAGAAATAAGATATTATCAAGGTTCTTGACCTTAATAAACCACAATTTCACAAGATTATACAAATGCAAGGAGATATAAACTAGACTAAAAGTATCTAAAGTAGGTATAAGACTACTTGATAATCGAGGAGCATAATTGTAAATTTGTCATTGAATGTGGAGAAATCCACTTTATCGCATATATGTCATATACCCTTTTCAAATTTTGCAAAGAGGAAGCTGGATGGTTTTCGTTTCTTTCAAAACTAACTACAAGTCTATGTGCTCTCAAATTTGGGAATCTCATTGACACTAAAGATAAACTTGAATGTAGGCAAAGATGATCAAGAACATGCGTCCTGATGAGTGGGTATTGGTATGTGCTTCTAATGAGTTAGTACTAGTTTGACATATTTTTGGAAGATAACCAGGAACCTAGCATCTTGCAAGCCAATGTAATGTAAATGCAATTGTGTTGTCGATCGAATCTCGTTGTCAGATATGATTCTAGTACAATGCTTATATATATATATATATATATATATATATGCCCATCTTTATTGCCCGCACGGGTAGCTACCCGCCCACCCTTCCGACCACTTTTTTTCAAAAAAAAATCGCAATTGTAGAGGACTATTTTGTCTAGCTCTCCAAAACAATTTAGCCAAAAATAATATCATTTGCCCCTTCAAAATCAAAAAACCCATCCTTATATATATCTGTTGTATATTTTGTACAAAGTTACTCTTTTATTCGTGTAGTTACTTTCTTATCACCATAGTTACTTTTTTTACAGCAGAGTTACTTTTGTGGCCAGGAGAGTTACTTTTTTGGCTGCCGGGTAGCGAAACTCCAGGCTACCCGCGCGGGCAATGAATAAACGACCATATATATATATATATATATATATATATATATATATATATATATATATATATATATATATATATTTTATTTATTTATTTATTTATTTATTTATTTATTTATATATACTCTTTTATTTGGGGGGGGCAAATGATATTATTTTTGGATGAAATTTTTTGGAGATCTAGATAAAATACTCCTCTGCAATTACGAAATTTTTTTTTGAAAAAAAAGTGGTGGGAAGGGTGGGCGGGTAGCTACCCGTGCGGGCAATAAATATGGGCCATATATATATATATATATATATATATATATATATATATATATATATATATATATATATATATATATATATATATATATATATATATATATATATATATATATATAGAGAGAGAGAGAGAGAGAGAGAGAGAGAGAGAAAGTTAGGTTGGAATACACTCGAGTGTACAGATCGTACGAATACACTCAAGTGTGTTTGCATATCAAAATTATTTTTTGTAAAATGTAAACCATTAATCTTCATTGTCATACTATAACTAGGCTACATACAAATTTTGAACCCATTTGGATGAGTGTAAGTCACTCATCCAAGGACAACAAAATCGACGCATGAAACTAATTTGAAATGCATATTTTTGCGGTCTTTATAACATGACCTATAAATGTCCAAATGTGCTCAAATTTTGTATATGAGCTATTCACAAGATGTTTAAGAAGATCAACGAATCATATTTTTTTTAAGTATTGCATCATGAAAAACTACTTGAGTGTATTCTGGTCTGAATACACTCGAGTGTATTCTAACCTGACTCTCTCTCTCTCTCTCTCTCTCTCTATATATATATATATATATATATATATATATATATATATATATATCAAAGCATTGTGTAATAGGGGTGAGGCATACATCCTCCCCATGTACATCTGTTGATTCTGTTGAAAATAAGATGGGAGGCTAATGGGATATTTTCTTATTTATCGATGACAAACCCCTCCTATATATAGAAAATGAGACTACTAGAAGGAAGTGTAAATTAACCCTAATGGGCCAAGACAATTAGGCCCATCTAACATAATAAACTAAATAACAATAACTCTAAAAGTCCCCCTCAAGCTGGAGTATGGGTGAAACACATATCTAGTTTGGACTTGCAAGAATCAATTATACAATGTGACAAATTGAAATAAAAATTCCACTCTCCATACAAGATCCCCCCTTTAAATGACTCTCCAACAAATAAAAGATGTGATGACACCACCTTTGAAGTTAAGTCCTACAGGCTAGAAATACTTCATATTTAGAGAAGGCCTTTTTTATGGAATGAAGAAAATCACCATTAATATGAAGTAGATGATCAAAACACCATGACTATGACACCTTATGAAAAGGAAACCTGATTGGAATAAGCGCAATCAACACATCCAATGATGTAGCAATAGAGGTATCTTTAAATACATATATGATATGGTGGTGATGACTAAAATTGAGTGAGACTCTTGGGGGCTTGTGGGAATTAAAGACACCAACAAGGAAATCCCAAGTATATCACTAGAAGAACTATGTAAATAGATGCAACTCAGAGAATACATAACTAAAGTAGCTCAGTGAAACCAAATCTGGATGAATCACCAACCTTGCAGGTTTAAAATTTGTAGGCTAGAAATTAAGGAGCTACTTGAAAAGTAATCATTCATTTTATGAGATGCAATCGGATCACCATAAAGACAGACTAAATGGAACAAGAGGCCTAAATAAGCATAACAAGATCTATTCCAATGTTTTAATGTTGCAAATTAGATCCTTTATCATGGCATAAAGTGGTGCCAACTGGAAAGAAGTGCAGAATTAAAACCTACATGCATATCGTTACACAAACACAAAGCAGCACATTGTCATTGGGAAAGAAATACTCAAATGATGCACTAGAAGAGGCACAATGCCATTGGGAAAGAGATACACCAATGATACACAAGAAGCATAATGCCTAGTACGAATGAAACGCCACAAAGTCATCAAAAGACGAATTTGTTCAATAATGAGAAACTTCACAGAGATATGAATAGTCTAGATTGATACATATTATCTCTCTCATACTCTCTCTCTCCTCTATTATCCACCGCACACCAATTACAAAGTGATTGAGTAGTTTGTGTGAAAAAGAAATAATACCTCTCTTGCATCTAGAAATTGATGCACGCATGATGGGTGGTGGGGTATGTAAGGGAGAGGGAAAAATTAGCACAACGACTTCTTTTTTCTTTGGTAATTTATAAACTAGCACTGACATGATATATCGATTAGATATACTTGTTAAGAAAAAAAAATGGATCTTTCTATAACCCAAAAAATCTGGGGGTGCAGGGATGGAGGCCGCACGGTATGGATCATGTCACAATATAGATTTGATTATATATCTAGTTAGAAATAGACATATTGTATATGTGATGGTGGGGCAAACAAATTAAGGGAGGTATAAAACTTATTCGTGAGAGAAATACCCCTAATAAGGCTAAGGATAAACAAGCCACAAACAGATATGAGTCTTCAACAATCTTTCGAGAACATGAAATTGGTCAGGACATCTTTCATGTGCAGTTGCAATGAGAATGTCAATAGACTGATCCATCTTTGTCCCACTGTCCAGTTCTAATTATCAAAGATCACAACACCCTGGTGAATAGATGGATCTGATAACCCCCTCCACAATTGTTGGGTTTTGATGATCCGCGTCCATAGCATGTGTTTGTCATCCATAGATGATCGTGTTATTTTCATCTTTTTCTTTCTTGTTCCTTTGATGATCTCAAATGGGGGTTGATGTAGGGGATCAAATGGTGCGACTAGGCTTGTCACACGCTCTCTCTTCACTTGATTTGAGGTCTGGGTGATTGTCAGTCATTTTCCTAGTGAATGTCTTATGAAGTTTGTCTATTGCGTGTCGACCCTTTCCCTAGAAGATGCCTAAGGAGCAGTGGTCTACATGCATGATGATGGAATGGCACATCAACATATGTAGAGGTCCAACATGCAGCATGATTATTGGGACAATTGGTGGTGATGGTGCCCAAATAGCTTCTTGACAACATGGGTAGAAGCTTGGATTTTAAAGTAATACTAGATGCAGATGACTGTGGATAGCACTGAAGGTGGTTGTGGCTGTCTGTTTGTGGTGCACTGTGGTTGGAGGTGGGGAGGGTGTCAGGAAGAGATGACGAGATAACACTCAGGGAAAGGCTCATGATTATGATGATGGTCGGGTGATGAATGCATATTCATCTTAGTTTTAGTCGACATTTTGGGTCCAATTTTGCACTGAAAGCTCTCATATACCCCTTGAATCTGCTCATATACAATTTTCCTCAGTTTTAGATGATTATTTGGAGTTTTCATCAAATCCATTCATCTCCATTGTAGGATTAAGCATTGAACTATGTGCATAAGTGTAGGAGGCGATGATCTCGCTAACCGACTAGCGGGCCCAAGAAACTTTCTATAATTTGGACCCTTTTTTCAATGGCCAGTTCCTTCATCAGAGAGTATCCTCATCAACCAGAGGATTCATTGACGTAGGTCCATCGACCCATAGTAATACCCCCCACCCCGCGGGGGTGGGTTTGTTCAAGGATGTCACGACTGCGGCCAAGAAGATGACCGTGGCTAAGATGAAGTGTTAACTGACACTCAGCATGACTAGGATCACCTCAGCACGGTCAGGTCAAGGTCAAGGATCTATGACCGTGGCACCCTTCTGTGACCACGACCGAGAAGCAACTTCCACGACTGTGACCAAGAAGCACCCAGCTGTGGTTGTGACTGAGGCCCACATGATCTTGACCGTGGTGCATGGCCTCTACCATGGTAGAGACATCTCGACTGTGGCGCATGACCTCAACTGCTACAAAATGCCTCGACCGCGCACTTGACCTCGACTGCGGAGAACACCCAGCATGGTCAAGCGCACCTTGGCACGGTCATGCCAAGGAGTGCCACGACCGATATCGAAGGTCATGACCATAGAAGTTAAGTCAATCCTCTCTAGATCCGCACCTATAAATAGACAACCCCCTCCTTCATTTGAAGCATCTCTTCCACTCTACAATGCCGATAGGCTACCACTCTGTGCCCAGCCTAGGAAGAAATTCTCTACCACCAAGGACTACCTCTGTGGTGTCCTTGCTACTCTGTCATCTCCGATCCATCAAGATCTACTTCCTAGCCACAAAAGTGGTGGGATTTCAGATCTGTAGCACTGTTCACCCATTGTTCATCTACTGCTCCACTCTGGTGAGCAAGAGCACGAGAAGAGAAGGAAGAAGAAGAGAAGATCATCTTCGTCTGCCTTGGTGTTCTTCCCCTCCTCATCCATATCTTCCCTGCCATCGTGTAGAAGATTGTTTCTCTACTGACTCGTGACCATCTTCTTCACCATGACCATGGCAGAATCTTCCCTCTCTCTTGTTCTTTTTGTTTCTATCATGAGGAGCAAGTAGTCCAATTTGTTGGGGTGTGGGGACTATCCCTACTGCCCATGCTTACATGTCCATTTTATAGCATTCCATGGCTTATATATAACTTTCCATTTCATTATTAATCATTTAATGCATGCTTTATGGGTTGATCACCTACCTTGCATGATCTATTATATTTCTTTGTTGCGAGAACTTCAATACTTAGGATTTGAATATCAATTAACATGATTGATGCCCGGACGAGAACTTTTAAAGGGATATCTCCGGAATAGTAAGTGTGTGACCCGTGGGTAACGAGACATCGAGCCCATGGAGATGCTTATGCAAACTCTACTTCCTAATGGATGGTTTGCTACTCCATTTGGATAGTTGTATCTTTCCGGGATGTGTTTGTATGTGTAGTGGTGGTGAAACCTGATTCCACCCCGGTGATTCACATCATTAATCTAAACTAAGTTTTAATCTTGCCCTTTTACTTTCCTTGTAATTAGTTTAACTAAACCCAAATCAACTCTTGTTCTAAATATTAGTCTCACTTGATCTAGATTCGGCTAAAAAGATTCTTAAAATGCTGTCCCTTGGGATTCGATCCTTAACTATACTGCGATAAGACCCATCCGCTTGCGGGTGGTACTATTGCACAAGGTTTTGGTAAAAACTTAGGGATTTCAGCCCTAGGTGAGGTTGTTAGAGCAGTTAAAATCCACGTCAAATTCTAGCACCGTTGTCGGGGACATCGGAATCATCTAGTTAAATCTAGCTCTACTGAGACTAATCTAGGATTTTACTTTTACTTTTGATTATATTGATCATGTACTTTAATTTGACTCTACTCCACCCATCTGACTCTCGAAAGATCTTTCCATCCTAGGTACCCCCAAAGACTAGTGCATGCCATGCTCCAACAGCACTGGCCTTGCAGCTAGCTTTGACCCTGAGATAGAACAAACCTTTCGTCGTCAGAGTAGAGAGAGCCAAGATAGAATGGCACAGGATGAGTAAATTGCCCGAAGGGTAACTCAAGGCCTTAATGTACAAAGAGAAAGGCTTATGCAAGAAGCCAGAGTTGCAGTTCAAGAGGAAATCCAAGCAGCTCAAGCAGCAGCTCAACAAGCTGAGTTACAAAAGGACCTTAGAGAGTTCTCAATCCCTAAGGTTGCTGACGTTCAACACCCAGTACAACCTCCTCCCATTTTTGCTCCAAACTTTGAGATCAAGTCACATTGGATTACACTACTTCAAAACAACCCCTTCTATGTTAAACACGGTGAGGATAGTCAAGAACATCTTCTGAGGTTCATAGATTTATGCGCTTTGACAAAGAAGAATGGAGTTACAGATGATTCCATCAGACTCCATCTCTTCAAATAATCCCATGGAGATAGAGCCCCATGAGTTGGTATAACTCTTTGCAATGCGACCCCGTCATAACTTGGGAACAACTACAAAATGCTTTCTTGGAAAAATTCTACCCTCCTTCCCTCACATATGATATTAGGGGCCAGATAACACAATTTGTTCAGGTCCCTCACAAAACCCCTAGTAGAAGCATGGGAAATATATAATGAGTTACCACACAAGTGTCCACACCATGGCATACCTAAGAATCACCTCATTGAAATCTTTTATAGGGGTGTGGATGATGATATCAAGAAGTTCTTGGACTCCTCATCTGGAGAAAACTTCATGCGCCAAAGTTATGATAGCGCATGGAAGGTTGTCACCCTTGGAGCAGAAAATCAAGCCAACTGGGGCAGATCCATGGGCAAGGGAGTGTTCAAGGTATCTATGGCAGAAAGTAGTCCTAAGTACAAGTCTATCGTTGAGTCTCTAAAGCTACTAGTTGCCAAGCAAGACAACCTTGTATTGTCTTTCAACACCTATGAAAGGAGGCACTAGCCCCCTCGACAACAAGAACAAGTCAAGTCAGCTTCTTCGTTTTGCGAAGCATGTAAAGGCATTGATCATTATATGCTAGCCTGTAATATTCTCTATGATGTTGTTATGGGTAATGCTTGTTCCCAAGGAGGTAATGGTCAGATTGAAAATATGAACGACATCCACGCTATCCCTTGTCAAGGGTATTATAATCCAAATTAGAATAGGAACCATCCTATTTTTTAGTACGGAAATCCTTCGAGAGCGGAAACTCACAACAACTCAGTTCAGATAATCAACAACGATGCATGTCGGGATTCCAGTATAATCAACAACAAAATTTCAGGAATCAAGGGAACTTTAGGGGTAACTTTCAGAACAGAAATTACAACCAGTATCAAAACACCTCTTAGTTCCAGAATCTCAACCAAATCCCGCATCAACAACTACAATAAGGACAACAAGCCAATCTCATCTCTTCCAATGACAAACTATCAGCAATTGAGAAGATGATACAATCACAACAAACTATGATAGCAAATCAGCAAGCCCATCAGAAGGCTATTGAATCCCAACTAGCTCAACTTTCAGCTAGCCTCAAGCCACCTGTTGGAGCTTTTTCTAGCCAACCAGAGAAATCCTAAACATCTTGAGCAACTAAAAGTTGTTTCCACTCAGTCGGGAAAAGACTATTCTAATCCTCCTGTCAAGACACATGTGGTAATTACAGACGAGGATGACTTGGTGATTGTCTTAGACACTGAAGTACTAGAATCTCAACCGAAAGAACCGATGACCACTGATAAGGCAGACAAAGCAAGATCTAAGGAACCTATCATTGTAGAAGTAGAAAACACGCATGAGCCAGTTATACCAGTATACAAGCCCCATCCTCCTTTCCAAGCTTGACTAAAGCAGATAAAGCTTGACACTCATTTTACAAAGTTCAAGGAAGCAATGAAGAAGCTTCATGTTGATATACCCTTTCTAGATGCACTGGTTGAGATACCATTCTGGACAAAGAACTTAAAATCTCTCCTCACAAGGAAGTATATAATCAAAGAATATGATACAGTCAAATTAGCAATGACAACCTCTGATATTATTCAGTGCAAAATGCCCAAGAAGCAAAAGGACCCAGGATCTTTTGGGATTTCATGTCATATCTGTGACTCCACATGTAAGAAGGGATTAGCTAACCTCGGTGCTAGAATCTCAATCATGCCACTTATCCTTTTCTAGAGTCTAGGGTTTGCAGAACTTCTCCCAACTGGCATGACCATACAGCTTGCAGACAATTCTATGACTCTCCCTTTGGGAATCATTGAGGATGTCTAGTCAAGGTGGGCAAAGACTCTTATGTCCCATGTGACTTTGTAATCATGGACATAAAATAGGACTCTAGATACCCTCTTATCTTTGGCCATCCGTTCCTCACCACTGTGAGAGCTTTGATTGATGTTGAAGAAGGAACCTTACTTCTCAGACTAGGAAAAGAAATACTCAAGTTTAGAGTTTTTGAAAGTATGCGAAGACCGAGCATGCAAGAAGAAGTCTACTTGATTGATTGCATAGAGAACACTCCTCATGTATTAGAATCATGAATCAGATGATCCTTTAGAATTGTCTCTAACAAACCCATCTGTTGATGACTCCATTCATGAATAAGTAAAGAATTGTGTTCTCCACCTCAACATTGTAGAAGAAGATCCTGAAGCTAAATTTGAGGAACTCAAGGTTGTGAACGTAACTGAAGACCTATGTGAGAAACTAGAGGCCCCCAAAATGAAGCCCCTACCAGAGGGACTAAATTATGTGTTTCTAAATGATCTCAAGGTCTGCCCAATTATCATAAATTCTGACCTTAAGTCTGAACAAGAAGCTAAACTCCTGATAGAATCAAGGGAAAGAAGAAAGGCCCTCGTCTACAAAATGAGTGACCTCACCGGGGTCAGTCAAGCACTTTGCATGCACAAAATCCCCATGGTGGGACCCACAAGCCAACTGTCAAACATCAATGGAAGATGAATCCAAATATGAAAGAAGTAGTTCGCCTTGAAGTCATTAAATTGCTCACTACGGGAATCATCTATCCTATATCTGACTCACCATGGGTAAGTCATGTACATGTTGTCCCAAAGAAAGGTGGAACTACTGTGATATGAAATGAAAAGAATGAACTCATCCCCACTTGAACAACCATTGGCTGGAGGATGTGTATCAATTATAGGAAATTAAATTAAACAAGGTCACATGTAAGGATCATTTCCTGATGTCATTCCTAGACCAAGTCTTGGAGAGATTGGCTTACTAGGAATATTTTTTCTATCTCGATGGTTACTATGGATTCTATCAAATTCTTATACATCCAGACGATCAAGAAAAGACAACATTCACTTGCTCCTTTAGAACATATGCCTTTAGAAGGATGCCTTTTAGACTTTGTAATGCACCTGCCACTTTCCAACGTTGCATGGCAGCCATATTTGCTGGACTCACTGAAACTATCATGGAAGTTTTCATGGATGATTTCTACGTATATGGGGATTCATACAACTCATGCCTGAAGCACCTCTCCCTGGTCCTCAAACGATGCGACCAATCACATCTAGTGCTAAATTGGGAGAAATGTCATTTTATGGTAAAAGAAGCCATTGTCCTTGACCATAGGGTTAGCAATCAAGGGATCGAAGTAGACAAGGCAAAGATTGAAGTGATTTCTAAACTCAGTCTCCCAACCAATGTAAGAGAGGTCCATAAATTTCTTGGTCGTGCAAGCTTTTATAGAAGGTTTATAAAGGATTCCTCCAAGATAACCAAGCCTATGATGAACTTATTACTGAAGGACACTGATTTCCACTTTGATGAAAACTGCATCAAGAGTTTCAACAATCTTAAGCATGCCCTTACATTAACTCCTATCATCAGAGCTCCAGATTGGGAGCACCCATTCGAAATAATGTGTGATGCTAGTGAGTATGCATTCAGCGTTGTTTTGGGCCAATATATAGAAAAGAAACATCATGTCATCTACTATGCATCTAAGCCCTTGATGAAGCTCAACGGAACTATGCAACTACTGAGAAGGAACTTTTAGTGGTTGTGTATTCCTTTGACAAGTTCAGATCCTACCTCATCAGTTCAAAGGTCATCATCTACAATGATCATGCAACCATCTGTTACCTCCTAGCAAAGAAAGACACAAAACCTAGGCTAATTAGATGGATTCTCCTTTTGTAAGAATTTGATCTTGAGATAAGAGATAAGAAAGGAACATATAATGTTATGTAAAAACACTTGAGTTGTATCCACACCCTGGACACTGAAAAGATCCCAATTAATGACTCTCTTCCAGATGTCCAACTCGTGAAAGCTTCAGAAGCTATCCCTTGATACACGGACTACATGAATTACCTTGCGGCTGGTGTCATCAACCCTGAATGCATCAGAATTGTACTAAAGAAATTCATGAATGATGTGAGGCAATATCATTGGGATGAACCATACCTCTCCAAGCTTTGTGTTTATGGTCTCTACAAATGTTGTATCACTGAGGAAGAAGCTCAGCTTGTTCTAGAGCAATGTCACTCATGCCATGTTGGAGTCCATATGAGCTTCAAGAATATTGCTTTGAAAGTTCTACAATGTGTCTTCTTTTAGCCAACCATATCCAAGGTGTTGACCTAGAGGTTATACATTGTCTATATTTTGATAATGACTTAACCATTCCATTCATATGTATCTAATATGTGTATTCAAGATTGATTCCATGCTTTAGGTACATGAAAAGGATCAAATTACACAAGCCCGAGCTTGTCCAAGTTCAAGTCAAATGCAATGCAAGTGTACTAATAAGGAAATCACTTCAAAAGACCTTAGAAGAATTTTGTAATCACTTGTATTGATGATATGACTTGTAACTAAGATGAGAAAAATATGTGGGACACTTAATACCAAGTTATAATCACTTTATAGCCAAATTAGAAAATTGATCACAGGTTGTTGATCAGTCGAGTTACAATCTTGACCGATACTATGGTTGATTTTCTGAAGATGGCCATCAGTCAAGTTGTTATTCATAGAACTCGACCAACCAACTCACAAACCAAATGTGATTTTGGTTGATCGGTCGAGTTCCTCAAAACAAACTTGACCGATAGTTTGAAATTTGGGTTTGTCTTTTAGTCGATCGGTCGAGTTACCTTTATTGAAACTTGACCGAATGCACTGTATGAAAAATATAGAAAAAGTGATTATAATCGTTGCTGACTTTTTGGGATGAAAATAGATATGTTGCTTTGAGGAAAATGGCTATATTTCAGACCTAAGTGTTTCCCAACTCAAGGGATCACCCCTAGCTACAAATAGGACCCCTTGGAGTTCATTCCAAGTTTTCTCATTCACTACATTCAAGGTCCTTGCTATAGTTGGGTGTGCTACTACTCCTTGAGCCCCTTTCTCTCTCTAGTTTATATTCATTTCATAATTTGTGAGTGAGTTAGGCTTATTGTAAGAGAGCTCCACCTTTGTGCATGTAAAGCTCTCAATCTTCGACTACTTCCCTATCCCCTTCCCACATGAAGGAAAGGTGAAGCAAGCTCCATCGAGTGAAGAAGGAGTTGTAATTGGTCCTCTTAAACGTTGATGAAGAGGTAGTGATCTTCTTTGGGTGAAGGAGAAGGCAAAGGTTGAAGATCCAAGAGGAGAAGCAAATTCCTTCAAGGCAGAAGACTTGAGCTTGAGTGGGTGAGACCTTGGTGAAGGCTGTAAGACTCAAACTAAGTGGGTAAGCTCCTTGGTAAGGTGGATATCTCCTTTTGGTTGGATGGGTAAGTCCTTTGGTGGTCTTGTGTTGTAATCTCTTTGGTGATAATATAGAGAAAATCACTTGCAAAGTCCTAGAGGATGACCTCTCTAGGTAGTGGACTAACTCACTTCTAGTTTGAAGTGTGGAACCACTCTACATCCCTTTGTCAAGTGCTTGCTATCAATCTCTCTCATCCTTGCTTTGCTTGTTAGATAGGACTTCAAATTGCAATTAATCTATTTCTCTAAACTTGATATATTTTGAAGGTCTAATCTATTTTGTGAGAAATTTTGTAGCTCTATTCACCCCCCTAGAGCCCTTAGATCCAACAAGTGGTACCAGAGATAAGGATCTTCTCCAACAATCTCCCATGAGATGAGAAGATGAAAGACAACCTACTTAGTTCAATCAATCTAGAGGGAGGCTTCTCCATGCGTCCTCTGGTCTTTTACGGCACCAACTTCCTCCATTGGAAGAGGCAGATGTAGTTCTACATTCAAGGAATGAACTTTGATATGTGGAAGGTGATGGTCACACCTTACAAGGAGCCAACCAGAGTTGTTCCAACATGGAGTGAAGCTGCTCTCAAGGAGGCTCAACTCAATGCCAAGGCCATTAGCATACTCTACATAGCCCTCACCCCCACGGAGTTCAACTGGATCTCATCTTAGGACACCCCCTATGAGATTTGGGACAAGTTGTGCATCACATATGAAGGCACAAAGAAAGTTAAGGAGGCAAAGATCTACATATTGAACAGCCTCCTAGAGAACTTCAAGATGGGTAAGAAAGAAGGCATTGTGTATATGTATTCAAGACTCAATGTCATCATCAATGGGCTGGCTGCATTGGACAACACTTTGGATAGAGGCATCATCAACTCAAAGATCTTAAGAACTCTTATAAAGAGATGGGAGTCAAAGGTCACCTCCATTAAAGAATTGAGGAGCCTTGGTGACATCCCAACTTAATAACTCATTGGAAATCTTCAAGCCCATGAGCCTGTACTTGACAAGCAAGAAGAAGAAGCAAAGCAAGAAGAAAAGGAAGCCAAGAAGATCAAAGATAGTGCTTTCAAAGCACAAGTGGAGTTTGTCATCCTTCTACAAAAACTTGCTTGTTGGACTTCTCCCTCCTCCTCTAGTGAAGATAAAGGCCCTAGTGAGCATGAAGCCAACTACATCAAGGGCAAACACTTCAAGGGAAAGAAAGTCTCCTCCTCCTCTACTCTGAGATGCTACAAGTGTGTCCAAAAGGGGCACTACAAGAGTGAATGCTCAAAGTCAAGAAAGTCACACCACAAGAGAATCTCAAGGAAGGAAGAGGATTGCAAGAAGGAGAGCAAGCACAAGAGGAAGGACAAGAAGGAGAAGAGACACAAGATGCATCTCATGCGGCTTGGGAAGCTTCATCTTCAAGCAGCTCAAGCTCCAAAGAAGATGGAGAGTGCCACCTTACTATCATGGCCTCTACAAGTGAAGATATTGGTGAGGTAAGTGAGGTAAGCTTGCATGAATTGTCTAAAGAAGTTGTTATTGACATGCTTATTGCTACCCGTTCATCTTTTGCTAAATGTAAGTCTAAAAGAAAATGGTTAGGAAAAATTATTGATGATCTTTATGCTAAGCTTGAAATTCTTGAATTGAATGAAAAGAAAAACTTTGAGAGTATTGATAATTTGCAAGGGAAATACCTTGATCTTGAGCTCCAATACAATGGGTTTGAAGTTGAGAATGGTATCTACCTTAAGAACATTGAGAATCTTAAGTAAGAGAACCAAAATTTCCTTAAAGAGCTTGATTTGCTTAAAACTAAAAATGTTGAATTTAAGTTGCTTATTGATGCTCGTAGAGAAGAGAGAGATGTCTATCTCAAAGAGATTCAAATGCTAAAATCTGAAAATTATAGGTTACTTAGTCAAGTAAATGATCTATCTTATAGACCTTTATTGCCTAGTGTTAATGTTGCTTCTATCTCTCTTGAAAAGGATTCATATCTTACTAAAGCTTTATGTCTTGAGGCTAATCTTGTGCATTCTAGGGATGACATATTTAGTTTATCGTCTACTATTATTTCTTTGAATGATGACAACCATAGATTGAGAGCATCCCTATAGAAATTCCTCAAGGGGAAGAACTCCTTAAATGAAATCTTTGATCATTCTACCAAACAAAGTGATACTAGTGGTTTGGGATTTGTAGGGGGAGCCTCAAAGGGAAAGAGTAAGGCCAAAGGTAATAAAAAGAGCAAGCAGACCTCGTTCTTTATAGGAGTGTCTTTGGGCACTAAGAATCCTATGGTTTGTTCTCATTGCAAATGTGATGATCATTATTCCACTTATTGTCCTTACAAGCCTAAGGAGACCAACCCAAGGATGAATTGGGTCCCCAAACTAACTTCGGATTCCAAAGTTTGAGTTGGGAACCGACATTCTCCTTTCTTGTAGGAAAAATGTAGATGGATTGTCGATAGTGGCTGCACAAAGCACATGACTGGTGACATAAGCCATTTCAACAATTTCACAAAGAAGAAAGGAGGATCTGTCACCTTTGGGGACAACAAGAAAGGTAAAGTCAAAGGTGAGGGTGATGTAGGTGAATCCTTGTGAATCAAGAATTTTCTTTTTGTGGATGGCCTACATCACAATTTAATTACTGTTAGTCAACTTTGTGATAATGGTTACCTTGTTCTATTTACTTTTTTTGAATGTTTAATTCTAGATTCCCTCACCTACCAAGTTATATATAAGGGAACTAGAAGTGGTAATCTTTATGTTATTATTATTGACTCTATTAGGCATGTGGTTGGTAGATGCCTAGTAGTCAACTCGAATGATATTTCTCTTTAGCACCGCCGGCTTGGTCATGTAAATATGCATCAATTGAAGAAGTTGAGCAAAAAGGACTTGGTCAAGGGACTTCCTAAATTGGATTTTGAAAAGGATGAGGAATGCCAACCTTGTACACAAGGAAAGAAAACCAACTCCTCCTTCAAATCCAAAGGAGTCCTTAGCACCAAGAGAGCTCTTGAGCTTCTTTATATTGATCTATTTGGACCAATGAGAACTCAATCGCTTCATGGTTCCAAGTATTCCTTGTTATTGTCGATGATTTCTCTAGATATACTTGGACCTTCTTTCTCATTTACAAGAGTGATACACTTGATGTTTTCTCAAGTTTTTGCAAATGAGTTGAGAATGAAGCTTCTTGCCGGATTGTTTCCATCCATAGTGACCATGGGGGAGAACTTGAAAATGAGCTTTTCGAGCATTTTTGACAAGAATCGGGTTAGGCACACAACTTTTCTTCACCTCAAACACCTCAACAAAATGGGGTTGTAGAGAGGAATAATAGGTATTTACAGGAGATGGCTAGGACCATGCTTCTTGAGTATGATACTCCTAAGAAGTTTTAGGATGAAGCTATCAGTACCTCATGTTTTGTGCAAAACTGTGTTTTTACTCATCCTTCACTTAAGAAAACCCCCTATGAGATATGGCATGGTAGGAAGCCTTCTATTGAGTATTTCTACATTTTTAGATGTCCTTGTTTTGTTTTAAACACAAAAGATTCTCTAGACAAGTTTGATCCAAAATCGTACAAGGCTTTCTTTCTTAGCTATAACACTACTAGCAAGACTTATAGAGTTTTTAATGTTGATCATGCTAAGGTAGTTGTATCTATTTATGTAAAGTTTATTGAGACACCCCTCTATTCCCAAAGAAATTGTTCCAAATGATGATGTTGCAGGAAAAGTAATTCCTATCCTTAAAGAACTCAACATCACTCAAAAGGGAAAAGAGGTGGCTACTCAAGAAGAAGACAAAGATGATGAAAAGAGGGATCCAACTACCCAGTTTGTAAAAAATCATCCAAATGAGCTGATTTTAGGTGATCCATTTGAAAGAGTGAAGACGCGAGTTGCATTCAACAAAGAACAAGCCAACAACACCTTCATCTCATAACTAGAGTCTAAAGATGTCAAGGAAGCTATTGGGGATGAAGAATGGATCCTAGCTATGCAAGAGGAGCTTGAACAATTTGAGAAGAACAAATTTTACCCTTGTTCCAACACCAAGTGATAGAAAGATCATTGGCACAAAATGGGTCTAGCGCAACAAGCTAGATGAAAGTGGCAAAGTGGTAAAGAACAAAGAAAGGTTAGTGGCTCAAGGATACAATCAACAGGAAGGTATTGACTTTGATGAGACATATGCACTTGTAGCTAGACTTGAGTCCATTCATATTTTGCTTGCCTTTGCTAGTTATAAAAACTTTCTTTTGTATCAAATGGATGTTAAAAGTGCATTTTTGAATGGTACAATTGAGGAGGAAGTGTATGTTGCACAACCTCTGAGCTTTGAACATGATAGTCTACCTAATCATGTTTATTTGTTGCAAAAATCTCTCTATGGACTCAAACAAGCACCAAGGGCTTGGTATGAGAAATTAAAGACCTTTTTGTTAGATCATGGTTATATCATTGAAAAAGTGGATTCTACCTTGTTTCTAAAACGCACTCTTATCATACAAATATATGTTGATGATATCATCTTTGATGGAACTAACCTTGATCTTTGCAAAGAATTTAGTGATCTTATGTAGAGTGAATTCGAGATGAGTATGATGGGTGAACTCACATCCTTCCCCTCAGCTTTCAAATCAAGCAAACAAAAGATGGGAACTCCATCAACCAAGGCAAGTACATAAGTGAACTACTTAAGTGCTTTGGGATGGAGAACACCAAGCCGATGGACACACCCATGTCAAACACCGCCAAACTTGATAAAGATAAAGAAGGTGAGAAGGTAGATGAGAAGCCCAACAGAGGTATGATTGGAAGTTTACTTTACTTAACTGCCTCTAGACCTGATATAATGTTTAGTGTTGGCTTGTGTGGTCGATTTTAATCAAATCCTAAGAAATGACATCTTATAGTTGTTAAGAGGATTCTAAGGTACCTAGCCAAAACTTCAAATTTTGGTCTATGGTATCCCAAGTGAAGGGACTTTACTCTTACGGCTTATAGTGATGCCGATTATGTAGGGTGTTTGATTGATAGAAAGTGTACAAGTGGCACTTGCTTCCTCCTAGGATGATGCTTGGTGTCTTGATTCTCCAAGAACTAGAGCATAGTGGCATTATCAACCACCGAGGCTGAGTACATTGCAGTCGAAACCCAGGTCCTATGGATGAAGCAAATGCTCCAAGACTTTAACATCCATTTTGATGCTTCTCCTATCTATTGTGATAATACTAGTGCAATTAATTTGTCTTACAATCCTATATTGCATAGTAGATCTAAACATATAGAGGTTCCCATCACTTTCTTTGTGATCACATTGCCAAGAATGATATTTATATCACGCATGTGGACATGGAAAATCAGTTGGCAGACATTTTCACTAAACATCTAGCTAGAGAGAAATTTAATTTTATTAGATCAAAATTGCTTATTACTACTTTGAATGAATCTAATATGCCTTCTAGCTAGTTGTAATATACCCTATATGTTTTGCATCTATCTTGATCATCTTTGCTTGCTAATGTGCTTAAAATTGGTTTTTCCTATTCTTTTTGACATGCTTTTCTCTTATTTTTGGATATTTTTCGCAAACGCATGTTTTCTCACAAAATAGTACCCAATGATGAGTGATATGTGCTTAAGTATGTTTAATATACATAATGGACTTGAAAAATAAATTTAAGTAGCACTCAAATGGTTAGAAATTAAGTTTGATGGTTTTAGGTCAGGTTGACCATCGGTTGAGTTTTCCCAGGACAAACTCGACTGATCGATGTCCGAGAGCTTTTTAAAAAAGGCTAATCGGTCGAGTTTCCAAGTTCACTGAACTCGATCGATCATCGGGCTGGATCTCACTTAAGTTGGGTTCATTCGACTATTCTCCCTCTCAACTAGAGAAAAGTCGACCGATTCCACTCTCATAAGCCCTAAACTCTCCACCCTCGACCTTCCTTCCCTTACCTAGCCCTAATCCGACCTAGGGAGACCTTCCCCCTTTCTAAACCTAGGTGTGTGAACGTTTTTGGTGGAGTGTTTTGTGTGTTTGATCTCTTCTTCCTCTTAATCATGCCTCCATGGCTTCTAATAGAAGGAAGAGAGCCGCCCCCAGCTGTGCACCATCCTCCTCCTCGTCTTCCCACTTGATCCCCTTCGATGAGACCTTCTTTGTCTAAAATGAGGTTGTTAATCAGTATAAGGATCTTCTTCCATGGAGTCCTTTTCCCTTTAGAGCCCTCTTTGAGCCTAGTCCTAGATGCAAAGAGGTCATCGATCAAGTGGCAAGGTTGCTTCAAGTTCACCACCTATCCATCCTGGGTGTCAAATGTGCATGCTTCAATAACTCTATGACTAGCATGAAATTCGTTCATGAATTCTATGCAAATTTGTGTTGGAAGTATGACTCACTTGTACCCCTTCCTAATATTCAAGTTATTCTTACATCAATGATGGAAGAATTTGTTCGGCCATAGTAGCCTGGGTGGTAAGAGCTCGGTAAGTCCCAATGAAGGACTCGGGTTCGAACCTCACCGAAGGCACTTTGTGAATGGCAATCCACGCTGATTAGGCGTGGGAGGGGGGTGACCGGACCACACCCTCTCATGCCTCAAGAGTTTACCATGTCAGCTTCGTTCGGGGTGGGTTCTCTTAGTCATCAAAAAAAATGATGGAAGAAGTTCCAAATCTCAGAGGATATCCTAAACATCTTTTTGTGAGGTTCCAATAAGAATGACTCCTGGCGTAAGGATTATGGCGAGTATTTTGACCTTCTTAAACCTGAGGGTTTCTACAAATAATATGAAATCACCCTTCCTGGCATCCATCATTACTTGAAGAAACCTCAGGTTCCCTATAAGAAGAAGAGTACCCTACCTTCCTTTGCATTATATCTCAAGAAGCGTATACTTGCCCTAGTGGTCAATTGCAACATCCATCCAAAGAAAAATCAAACGAATATTGTGGTGATAATGTACTACATCTTAGAGAATGTCAGAGTCAAGTGGTCTACATACATCCTCCACCACATGACTTGCTTCGACTCAGGTAAGAATACATGTGGCACCCATCCTCCATATCTTGCCTTGATATGTGGTCTTTTCCAGTTCACCATTAAGAAATCTCTCTTCCATGACTTCCACTACAACCATCCCAGAAGGGAGTATGTATTAGTGAAACCACTGTCCAAAAGTCTATGCCTATCCTTCTCTCCACCACACCTAGTGCCTCACCCTCTGCCTCTACCTCCACCCGAGCTCCTCCACCTCCTCACCCTACCCAACCTAGTCGTGCCTTGTTCTATGTGTCCAATGAAGCCCTCATGGGTTATATATACACCAACAAGCATACAACCTCCAGGTCCAGCAGCACCTGCATCAGGATTTATGTTTGATCATGTCCAACATAAACTTATCGTGTGCACACCCACACCATGCCTACCAACCATACATAGGCAGTGATTATGCATCCTTTGCATACAATCACTTTTACCCTACCCCTCCACCTGAACTTACACTAGCACCCTTCGCTACTACTCCCACACCCTCTACTACTGGTGGACCTACTCTAGTCATCCTACCTCTACCTAGTAGCCCCCTGGCCACTCTGCTTGTTAGTCTTGGCAATTCTGCTTCTTCCTTCCCTCAGGCCAATGAGCTCTATGCTCTTGGTATGACTTGGGATGATAAGAATGCTCATTGGCTCGATCATCATCGAGCCTTATGTTGATGAAGAGATGTCAGACCAGGCTAATGATGAGACTACTGATGCTGATGAGGATGTTGGTGATGGTGAGGATGACGGTGTTGCATCTGACAATGGTGATGGCTCTAGTGATTCTATTGGTGACTCTAGTAATGAAGGCGATGTTGCTGCACCTTCATACGAAGATGATGACTATGAGCTTGATGTTGAGGATGATGATGTTATTGATATCGATAACTTATATGTCTATATGTTCTTAGTTTTTAGTCTAGTTTGTTGATCATATTTATCTTTCTAGGCTATTTTGTATTAGAAACATCTGGGCACATAATCTGAGTTGTACTATTTTATCTTTAGCTTTCATCGCTTTTGACTTGTAGTTGTTTTTATTAGAACTTGCATTCTGAGTTGTAATCTATTTCTTTTGCACTCTTACTCTTTGATCTGTTATATCTTATGAGTTGGTGCCATGTTTCACCATATTTTGATTATGACTTAGCATGTTTAGTTCTCTCGTCTCTGTTTGATGTATGTTTTTGAGATTGCATGTTTGGATATCTGCTTAGTTGTGCTTGGAGAAGACCTATTTTATGCTCTTCTACCCCCTTCCTTTTTGATAATGTCAAAAGGGGGAGAGAATTTCAATGTTTTGAAGCTCAACCATATTGCTATTATTGCCTATGTGATCCTTTTCTTGTTCATTACATGCTTTATCATGTAACTTGCTAAAGGACCATATAGTACATATATGCTATATTGCTTTGTGTAGATAGAATAACTATGCATGTTAAAGTAAGCATAGATTGAGGGGGAGCAATTCACATTATTCAAATCTTGAATCCCCTAAATTTACAAGGCAAAGGTATAATTTCAATATCCTTTTCAATATGATTGAGGAATGGTTTGTCATTGTCAAAAAGGGGGGGGGAATGTTGACCTAAAGGTTATACATTGTCCATATTTTGATAATGACTTAACCATTCCATTCATGTGTATCTAATATGTGTATTCAAGATTGATTTCAGGCTTTAGGTACATGAAAAGGATCAAATTACACAAGCCCTAGCTTGTCCAAGTTCAAGTCAAATGCAATGCAAGTGTGCTAATAAGGAAATCACTTCAAACAACCTTATTCACTTGCATTGATGATATGACTTGTAACTAAGATGAGAAAAATATGTGGGACACTTCATACCAAGTTTTAATCACTTTATAGCCAAATTAGAAAATTGATCACAGGTTGTTGATCGGTTGAGTTACAATCTCGACCGATCCTATGGTTGATTTTCTGAAGATGGCCATCAGTCAAGTTGTGCATTCACAGAACTCGACCAACTGACTCACTGACCAAATGTGATTTTGGCTGATCGGTTGAGTTCCCCAGAACAATCTTGACCGATAGTTTAAAAATTGGGTTTGTCTTTTAGTCAATCTGTCGAGTTACCTTTATTGAAACTCGACCGAATGCACTGTACAGAAAATGTAGAAAAAGTGACTATAATTATTGGTGACTTGTTTGGGATGAAAATAGATCTGTTGCTTTGAGGAAAATGGCTATATTTTGGCCCTAAGTGTTCCCCAAGTCAAGGGAGCACCCCCAGCTACAAATAGGACCCCTTGGAGTTCATTCCAAGTTTGCTCATTCACTACATTCAAGGTCCTTGCTATAGTTGAGTGTGCTACTACTCCTTGAGCCCCTTTCTCTCTCTAGTTTACACTTCATTTTGTGATTTGTGAGTGAGTTATGCTTATTGTAAGAGAGCTCCACCGTTATGCATGTAAAGCTCTCAATCTTCCACTACTTCCCTATCCCCTTCCTACATGATGAAAAGGTGAAGCAAGCTCCATCGAGTGAAGAAGGGTCTGTAGCTGGTCCTCTTCAAGGTTGATGAAGAGGTGGTGATCTTCTCCATGTGAAGGAGAAGGAAAAGGTTGACGATCCAAGAGGAGAAGCAAAGTCCTTCAAGGTAGAAGACTTGAGCCGGAGTGGGTAAGAACTTGGTGAAGACTGAAGACTCAAGCTAAGTGGGTAAGCTCCTTGGTAAGGTGGATATCTCCTTGTGGTTGGATGGGTAAGTCCTTTGGTGGTCTTGTGTTGTAATCTCTTTGGTGATAATATAGAGAAAAGCACTTGCAAAGTCCTAGAGGTTGACCTCTCTAGGTAGTGGACTGACTCACTTCTAGTTTGGAAGTGTGGAACCACTCTACATCCCTTTGCCAAGTGCTTGCTATCAATCTCTCTCATCCTTGCTATGATTGTTAGATAGGACTTCAAATTGCAATTAATCTATTGCTCTAAACTTGATATAATTTGAAGGTCTAATCTATTTTGTGAGAAATTTTGTAGCTCTATTCACCCCCCCTCTAGAGCCCTTAGATCCAACACAAGGATGCCTAAAACTTCGCCTTGTCTTGTGACAAATGCCAGAGGGCGGGTAACATTACAAAAAGAGATGAGATGCCCCTTAAGCTCTGGCAGGAAGTTGAGATTTTTGACATTTGGGGAGTGGACTATATGGGCCCATTCCCATCATCGAATGGATTTTTCTACATTCTAGTTGCAGTGGATTATGTCTCTAAATGGGTAGAGGCCATACAAACCATCACCAGTGATTCAAAACTTGTCATCAAAATGTTTAGAGATATTATTTTCCCCCATTTTGGAGTTCCACGCACTGTGATATCTGACGGAGGTTCTCATTTTCTATAAAGAAGTTTCGAGGCTCTATTGAGAAGATATGGTGTAACTCACAAGGTAGCTTCCCCCTATCATCTGCAAATGAGTGGACAGGTAGAGGTGTCAAACCATCAACTCAAAGCTATCCTGGATAAGACAGTAGGTTGCAACCTAAAGGATTGGTTAGTAAAAGTCAATGACGCCTTGTGGGCCTACATTACTACTTTCAAGACTCCTCTTGGAACAACACCCTTTAGATTAATCTATGGAAAATCATGTCGCATGCCCGTAGAACTTGAACACAAAGCTTGGTGGGCAATTAAACAACTAAATTTTGACATGAAGAAAGCTAGCCAAGCCAGGATTCTACAACTTTAGGAGCTGGAAGAACTCCGAATGATAGCCTACGAGAATGAAAAAATCTACAACGAATGCACAAAATTATGGCATGATGGTCATCTGAAGAGGAAAGACATACAAGTGGGAGACCAAGTTCTATTTTTTAACTCAAGACTGAGATTGTTCCCAGGGAAACTTTGTTCTTACTGGTCTAGACCATACACTGTCAAGAGCATCTACCCACATGGTTCCTTAATTTTATGGGGTGAAAAGTCAGGAGAGTTTGTGGCAAATGGCCAACGCTTGAAGAGATATTTCACCACAGCTGACATGAGCATTGAAACATTGTTGAATCTTTCCAAACCAGATTATCTACCAAAAAATTGAAAGAATCATGTCGAGCCAACGACATAAAATAACGGCGCTTTTCGGGAGGCAACCCGATCCTTAGCTTTTACTTTCAGTTTGAATTAGAAAATTTAGCACCCGGTAGATATGGCATCGCAAGATGCAATCTTAAGTTCTGATAGTTTTCATTTTTGAGATTTCAGATGGAGGACACGTTACTGAAAGGAACGCAACCACATCTGGTGGACCAACCAACACAGTTTTTCCCGTCCATCTCGGATTTAGAGTTTGCTCGGGATGAGCAAATTTCTAAGTTTGGGGTGGAGGGTGGGTGGTATGTACTTTACTTTCCACCCACACCAATCTATTTCAGACTTAAGATTCCATCTTTATAATTTTGATCAAAATTTTCAAAAAAAAAATAAGTTTTCAATGTAGTTTTGTATATAAACTTGATGAAGTTTTGATGCTTTTATTTCAATCAAAACCTTTACCAAACTGGCTAGTTTCTTTTTCCATGCAATTTTGAATCATTATACCCTCCTTATTTGAAGCAAAGCCTTAAGAGGGACAATTTTTTAAACTATCCAATGGTTAGAAATCACCATGTGAAGCTTATGAATCCTAACATCATGATCCTTCAATAAAGATGGCAAGTATCTGTCGAATTGAGAGGGATCAAACACATCGTGCTTCCTAACTGATTAGTGGAACAATAGCATGGAATCTCCACCGGATCCCCATCAAGTCATTATTTGAGAATAGTATGATAAGGAGAACAACTCGATGCACTGAATTGTAAATCAAGTTGCATTATGATCTGAACTTTCTTCTACACTTCTTCTACCATCTTCTTACCCCTACATCCATCAAAAAGAAATAAAAAGCCATAAAAATAGTGTCAAACCCTAAGTTTGGGGTGGCACACCTCTCACCTCTTTATCTGTTTCTTCCATACCCCTCTTTATGTAATAGGCGTGTATCACCAAAGTGGGGAAAAAAAGATGCCAATGTGCACACAAAAAACCAATCTCGAGTTGAATAGAGGAGAGATCTGTATACAAAAAAAAGTTGCAATTAATGAAATTGCAACCATATAATAAAAATCTGGAGTCGAATAGAGGAGAGTTTTACTACTTCCTTCCATACCCCCTCACTCCCTTTTCCACCTACAGGCACAATGAATGCCTCATTTTTGCCCCTCTTTTGTGAAAAACCAGTGTCAGATCAGATGCACACTTGTTGTTCTGTGGGTATCTCTGGACTCTTACGAAGCTCTTAGACATACTTGATGTTGGAGAAAGTAGGGAGGAAGTGCTTTTGGGAAATGAACTTGGGAACGAAGATATTGTAAGATGTGTTCAGTGATCTCAGGAAGTTGAGATGCCCAACCATACAAATAAGAAAAGAAACAAATGTGATGTGAAGATGAGGCAATCACAAGTGCTGAAAGTATTCATTTGGTGACTATTTCATATTTTGTGTTACTCGAGGATGAGCAACATTTAAGTTTGGGGTGTTTTGATGAATGCATATTCATCTTAGTTTTAGTCACCATTTTTGGTCCAGTTTTGCACTGAAAGATCTCATATACCCCCTGAATCTACTCATATACAATTTTCCTCAGTTTTAGATTATCATTTGGAGTTTTGATCAAATCCATTTGTCTCCAGTGCAAGATTAAGCACTGAACTATGTGCACAAGTGTAGAGCTAACCGACTAGCGGGCCCAAGAAACTTTCGATAATTTGGACCCTTTTTCGATGGCCAGTTCCTTCATCAGAAAGCATCCTCATCAACTGGAGGATTCATCGACGTAGGCCCATTGACCCATAGCAATAGCCCCCTCCCCCCTGCGCGGGGTGGGTTTGTTCAAGGATGCCATGACCGCGGCTAAGATGAAGTATCAACCGACACTTGGCATGACTGGTCCCACCTCGACACAGTCGGGCCAAGGTCAAGGATCTGCGACCGTGGCACCCCGCCGCGACAGCGACTGAGAAGCAACCATCATGACTGCAACAGAGAAGCACCCAGATGCCACCGCGACTGAGGCTGACATGATCTCGACCGTGGCGCACGGCCTCGACCACAGCACAAACATCTCGACCGTGGCGCATGACCTTGACCGCTAAAAAATGCCTCGACCGCGCGCATGACCTCAACCACGGAGAACACCCAGCACGGTCGGGCGCACCTCAGCACAGTCGTGCAGAGGAGTGCCACGACCGATATCAACGGCCATGACTGTGGCAGTTAAGTCTGTCCTCTCTAGATACACACCTATAAATAGATGACCCCCTCCTTCATGTGAAGCACTGCTTTGTGCCCAACCTAGGAAGACAAACTCTGCCGCCAAGGACTACCTCTGTGGTGTCCTTGATACTCCGCCATCTCCGCTCCATCAAGATCTACTTCCTAGCCATGAAAGTGGTGGGATTTCAGATTCGTAACATTGTTCACCCATCGTCCATCTACCGCTCCAACTCCAGTGAGCACGAGCGTGAGAAGAGAAGGAAGAAGGAGAGAAGATCGTCCTCGTCTGTCTTGGTGTTCTTCCCCTCCTCATTTAGATTACCCTGCCATCGTATAGAAGATCGTTTCTCCATCGAGCCGCGACCATCTTCTTCACCATGACCATGGCAGAATCTTCCCTCTCTCTTGTTCTTTTTGTTTCTATCATGAGGAGTGAGTAGTCCATTTTATTGGGGTGCAGGGACTAGTCCTGCTGCCCATGCTTACATGTCCAATTTATAACATTCCATGGCTTGTATATAACTTTCCATTTCATTGTTAATCGTTTAATGCATGCTTTGTGGATTGATCACCTACCTTGCATGATCTATTATATTCCTTTGTTGTGATAACTTCAATAGTTAGGATTTGAATATAAATTAACATGGTTTATGCCCGAACAAGAACTTTTGAAGGGATTTCTCCAGAGTAGTAAGTGTGTGACACTACAAAAAATATGGTCTTTAACTACAAAAAAAAAATTGTAGCAAAAACCCCAAAATTTGTAGCTAAAAGCTTTGGCTACATTTATCCTACATTTAGAATATGAAGTTAATACTAGTGTAGCTAATTGTTTAGGCTACATTTTTCAAAGTTGTAGTTAGTTATTCCGCTGGCTACAAATTCATATGTAACCCTAATTGTAGGTAAAAATGTCCTTACACATAAAAATGTAGTTTCCATTGTAGCTAAATATATGACTACAATTCAATTTGTAGCCATGATATGTAGGGAGAGATGACATTGGTTACAATTTGTATATGTATTTCATGTATAGAAAAAATTAGCACTTACTACACGTAATTATAGCTAGTGTGTATTGAAAGACACCATGTACTACACATACATATGTAGTAAGAGACATTATGTATCCAGTCAGTCATTTGCCAATATAGAGTGCTTTTCAAAAAGAAAAAAGATGAATGTTAATCAAGATCAAGTTGTGCTTACAATGTCAATAACGATACTTTTATTTATATTTGAACAATGGAGTACACATGGGGAGGACATTAACCTTGCCCCTATTTTACAATATGCATGGAAAAAAGATGCATATATACAATATCTTCTTCTGACTGCCTCTATCCACTGCAGACTCTATATGCCACATGATCATGTGCATCTTCTTCTATCTTGATTCTTCTTTTGTATTAATTCTACCACTTGTATTGTCAACGAATATGATAACATTGATAAACTCATAAGAAGAGAAAGACGGCTAAGGTTTTGCTCTTCTTGATTGAAAATAGAGAACTTCTCCTTGTTCTTCTTCTGATTGGCCATAGGAAGCTCATGTAGTTGTGACCTGGTCTCTCCCTGCATCAGGGTTGGATAAAGGCTTTATGTTATAAATTTATCAAGAAAAAAGATGGCATGTATGCACCAACAATATGAAAAAAAACATGGAGTAATTGATCCCCGATTAGGAGAGTTGTTGGCTATAGATAGACACTCTTCAAAGCAACAGACTTGAATATCAGGAATGCTTACTCCTCATTCATTGTAAGATTGCCACACAACTTAGTAGATACATGCATTCAATAGTTAATAGATGCAACGAGAACAGATTGCAATTACATATCTTCATGTGTGCACCGATTTACAAAAATCGAACAAATCAAAAGGATAACTCATATTCTCAAGCAAACAAATTAAATCAACATCATGAAGGTCATGGAAAACAAAAAAAATAGTCTTCTATGATTCATAGTAAGCTTATCAGGTGGCACTGCCAAAGGATCATGGACAAACGAACAATTCTAGTTATACATTAAAATGAGTCTGTTTAAGGTCAATTTTCCCCCAATATAGTTTACGGAATAATCTGTATAACTAGTGAAGCAAAGGTAAATAAACCAAAAATAAACACAAATCTGATTTATAGATGTAATCTAATCACTTAGGCAGTAAGCTTAAGCGCTATGTCCACATAGCATCCTAAGTATAAGAATACTATGGAGAAAGGTCATACCTTCTCTGGTGTAAAGTTTACTTGAATGGGAGCAGCATCATGTGGGTAAGAAGAAGAGAAGATGCAAATGCCACGCCTAAAAAACACATGTGCAATTACTTTATGTCAGTAATAGATTGTAGGTTTTCTTAGCATTACCTTGAAAAAAATGTTGAGTTGAAAGATAGCTTAATAGTTCTCAGTTAGATGCTACAGCAGCATCTCATATGCTTTTGTGGTGCCAACAAATATTCTAAACATCAACATCTAAGGAACATTTCAGGGACAAGCTTAATGTTAATGTATACATCCATGTTGAGCAACTACTAATCATATATGTCATATATTGATGTATAAATCAAACATTTATCTACTCCCCTTCATCAAACAATCCTTGCTTTTAGATGTTAATCACTGGTGCACATATACTAATCCATGTACCAAGCTCCAAAGTTATCTATGCAACTGACCAACTGTCCAAGGGTGCTAGCATCATATTAAGCAAGTTGGATTATGATTATCCTAGAAGCAGTAGGTGGAGAATTTTGGTTGTATGATAGAATCTAGAATCCATGATGACAATTACAAAGAAGTTATGAACAGTCAGGTATTTTGTAGGTAGTTTTTCGAAATATTGTAGTAGAAGTAGATCAAATAGCACTTGCTGCAAAGTATTTGCATAACTATTCAGCCAATCTTGATTTCTTAACCTCCTTATCCACATTAGTCATCTGCATGAACATATTAACCAAAAAGATAAAACCAGGAATCTACATCCACCAATGAAAATAATTAAGTGCCATGCAACCCAGCTTGGTTGATAATAAACAACAAGATCTTATGCCTTAATTCTCATGAACTGACATCATAAAAATAGTAGTTATCTAACTATAGTAAGTAAATAAGAAGGGGCAACACAATTTTCTATAGTGCTAGCCTATATATAATCACAGAAATATATTCAATAAGATTAAGTCTTGAACTAATATTAGATCAAGTCCCATGATACTTGCATGGGGAGGGAAGGCCAAATGATGATTCCTTTTAACTTTTTTAATGTAAGGAAGAGAGGCTATTTATTCATCTTGCCCTCTCTCAACAAGCAAATTCATATGGGAGTTACAATGGTCAGCAATTGCGTTCAAATTAGCTACAAAATTATGGGCCCAATTACAACAATTAGATGATAAGTTAGAACTGATATTACAGTTATGTGGCCTTATAGGGAAGACCGAAATGAGGTTTTTAAGGGAATTTTTTGCTAAAGCATCAGCATCAATAATAGCCTCCCTACTAATCCAGTAGACTCTCCATTTCTAGCTTAAAGAAGCAAGCTTTAACAGCTCATATCACCACTTTGACAAAGCAGGGATCTCCTTAATTCTTGAGTTAACCCAGCTACAGATTTTAGAACAATCTGAGAAGACTACAACATTTCTAAACCCCCTAATCCAGCTGTAAGAGAGAGCATTGATAACAACAAAGGCCTCAGCTTCAAGAGCCGAGTGAACCATTTGTGAAGCAGTATGTTTGAATTTGATTACACCATCTGCACTTTTTCCAATAGCATCTTCTGCAGCTTATCCATTTTTATAGGTTGCATCAAAAAACATTGTGATAGTATCTCGATCCAGCTATGTGTTAACATGAGAAATGAGAGTAGATTTATGTGGGTTAGAATATGAAGCATCTGCCCAAATTTGTTGAAATTTAGAAGACTAGTTTTGAATGTTCATAACCTGATAGTTTATGGGACATTGTTGTCCTTCTACTGGTTATACTTTTGGAAACAACATGTAGCTCACCTATCATCTGACAAGGGATCTAGACTATGGGAAGTGGATGTTATACAGAAAGAAAATATGGACCGATCATTTAAATGTTATGATGCTACCCGAATGATCTCTAGAAAATTGAAACCATGCCCCAACTTATCAGTGAATAAAAGCAAAAGAGTGTTAGCACTTAGCATGAATTACATCATTATATGAATCTTGAACCAGTGAGGTTGGAACAATTAGGCAGTCCTAAATTAGGAACGCAGCTAGCAGCAACCAGAACTAGAAAAATGTTCACTCAAACTAGAACAAAACTCTGGAAAGAATGGCTCAGATGCAACGATCTCAACTATAAACAACAACATCAGAAACTATATAAAAGAAACATAAGTATCAACACCACATTTAATATGGTTCCTGTCAATTAGCAAAAAGATTCAGGTAGCTTACTCCTTCATCCCCATAGATAGTCAGATTGTGAAGTCATCAACAATCCACTTAACATCAACTCCAATAATTGTGGGTTTGATATCAGTTATCTTGGAAGTGTTCAATGCATACTTTATAGCTCTAACGCCTACTTCATAGCCTTTAAAATCATACATAATAGCAGCAGGGCATAGAACAACCTTGTTGTTCAATAATATGTGTATGATTTCTGTAGTGTTTGTAATTTAGAGAACATTAAGATTGCTTCCTCCATGTTCAGGGGAAAGCAACATACCTCTTCACAAAGGTAACTAGCCTAGAGGCAAGTTGGAAACCTTCAACATATAAGGTTAGCTATCTTGATAGGATCATCTAATAATTACAAGATAAAATTAAAAAAGATGATGCTAAGAGGTTTTTCCCTTTCACCCAAATAATGCTAATCGAATCATACTTCCCCTGAAATCTAACTTTACATCTTGATTTCCATTGAATCCAGCAACAGAGGCAAAGTACCAAGCAAGAAGCCAAACTGATGTGAATATATTGACAAAGTCCCTATTATGTTGTGAGAAAATCCCACATATTGTTGGTGGATCTGTCAATAAGAAGTGGTGATCCTTTGCTAGTGAACCCACTTTTCCTTACTATGATACCATGATCTTTTTTTGTTGCAACATTGCCTAGAAATTATCTAAAAATCAATAAAATTTAGAGAAAAGTCCAAATCAATAACTAGGTTGAAGGACACTTATTGGCATTCTTGATGAATGAAAAAATAGATTTCTAGTGTACCTAAATTTTGACAGAATAGTTAAAAGGAGGAAACTCATTTACAGTTCCTTCAAATTATGTTGTTTCAAGCCAAAAACATATGCTTTCTAAATTGTGTAAACCTTTGCTAAGAAGAAGGAAACTCATTTGTTTCTGGCAACAAATGACACGTTTAACTAGTTACTTTCTAAAGAGGTTTTCTACCTACATTAGACAGGAACCAAAAATCTCTAGGGTGTTCTTGGGTCACTAGTTCAACTGCATTGGTTGGTCTAATGAGATCATCATAGTAATAACTAAAAATCATAGAAAACCAGGAAAAGTATTTAAAATGATCATGTAAGAAATAGGGTCTATGTTTTCTATATAAGAGTTTCATTCCATAGCTAGTTCAGAAATGCCAAACCAAATGGCCTTACTATACTAACCTTCAATGCCATCAATAAACAAGTTAAATTATTGCATCAAAGAAATTACATAAAACCTCTCCCCCCCTCTAGTATAGGTGTATGTGCCATACATGTGGTGATAAAAGTGCTTCTATTTGCATTGTTGATTAAGTTTAATAGAATGACCTAATATTTTTTAGAAGTAGATATATATCTCTCTAAAACACATAGAGAAATTGACAAATTGTTACAATAACTTATATAACAACACCTTTTTATATGTAATCATGTCCCTCAGTCATTTGAGTTCTTTGTCTTCCGGTTCGTAAGATTCAGCTTAGAGGCATTGAATATTTTTTTGTTCACCTACAGAGCATGTATTGAATCTTGTCTTCACCTCATAGCCTACAAAATACTCACTCTCACCCCAATTCACCCTAACGATTTCAAATATCTTCATTCTAGGCAGAATATGGTGTGGGCATGGAAGCCAACCCACCACCAGCCTTTGCCTTCTCTCCCTAACACTTTGTTCATCTATCATCAAAATTCTTATCTGATATGGAAAACATACAAAATTCATGTCAGACTATACACTAGAAACAGGGAAAGTATAGCTATAGATTTAAATCCAAGGTCACATATAATAAAGAACTAAAGTATAAAAGATTTATTCATAAAGAACATCATATTTATTTCTCATGAATAGACCCTCATACCTTTTTGTAGCCTGGTCATATTATATTGTTGCCCCTACTGACCAACCAATAGAACCATACGACGTTCGAGATTCATACCTAAAAGAGCAGATAAACAGTTATGAATAAATGGATGAAAAAGGGCATGAAAATAGTTATTATAGTTACTGTAAGCTAGTAAAATCTGAACAAGATGAGAGACTACAGTTCTAATCTAAGAACACAACAGTAATACAATAAGAATCGTAAGAAGGATGGACCTCTATCTGCTTGGATTCAATAGTAAAATAGTGACAATGTAACGAACAAGGCAAAATTATTACACACTAACAATAGTGTGCTCACTTGATTCTTCGATGGTATGAACATCCATGGGATCTGACATAGCAGATCATTTAAGACATTCAACTGGCTTGGCAATATCAGATGCCACTTTGCAATGTGCTACAGTTAGCTTTCCAACTATCAATAGACAAATAATTATTTAGAAAGATGCATTTTGTCCCCATAAAATATCCGAGGTATAAAATGATGAAGCTACAGTAAAGTTATCAACTTCAACTACATGAAAATTTCATTTCTTTTTATGAGAATCAACTACCCTTCCAGGAATAAACAATAAACTTGGAACAAACTTTGAAAGACCAAAAATATATTTTATAAACATCCATTTAATGAACTACACATTTCCAAATAAAAGTTGAATTGTTTTAAAGGTGGTCGCAATATGAATTAGGTTCCTCCACCATCTACAATCTAGACAACCCCTGTCGTGCATCTTATCTACTATGGTGATCAGACACTTCACCAATGCATGGCTTACCAATGGGTCCATCATCCATCTCAGATAGTGGCAACACCTAATGGCTATGAATATTCAAATCCCTAAAAATGTAACTTGTCTACTACAATCAGACTCCTCCAATGTTACAGTTCCATCCTCATCCAGCTAGCCCAACAAATGCAGCAAAGTTTCAGAACTTTATCAGCCTTCATCCTATTCCTCCACCACATAAAGCAGGAGATGAAATCACCTCTAAGTGACCTTCTAATGGACTCCTTATTACAGAGGATATCCCAAATTTATGTAGTCCATGGGTATGCAACAAGAACATGCCATATGGTTTAGTAGGAAACCAAGAAAAAATAGAGGATCGAGATCATAAACATCAAATTTACCATCCAATTGATAAGGTAGGACGTCGAACTCCTAACCACCAAATATGCCCCTTGTCAAAAGGAAGTATGGCACTGTTAATTTTTGCTTCCAGATAGAATAAACCAGATGCCAAGTAATTATGCTTGTATTGTACATATAAAGTTGTCTGCAGCCTGGATACCATGGAAAATCACAAAGAAATTCTTTACTTCAAAAATAATAAGATGGAGAGAAAATAGCATTAGCATTGAATATGAGTAATCATTGCATGATCATTCAAATAATTACATCATACTTTTTCTACAGTATTTGGCAAGCTCAGTTTCTTCACTGCCACAATTAAGACTTCTACAGATGCTGAACATTGAGATTGAACATGATTGTTGCCAACCATTACTTGTAAGTTCTCAACCCAAGCTGCTTACAAACCGATTACAATAAGGATACATCACAAGAGCATGTCCATGGAAACATGTTTGGGCAATGATGATGCTAGAAAAGGTTAAATATATTCGTTTGGTTGATAGGCGGTGGTGCCATTCTGACTAAGATAAAGGGAAACAGAAGTCATCTTTCAGATGATGTTAACTTCCATATGTGTGTTTCTGATGAGAAGACAGTGACCTATGGCCTAGAAGACTGTCATAAAGCTAAGGTAGTTAGTACATTAATGTGATCAGGAGGGTGTGCACTTTCTTAATAGGATACTAAATCCCTACTAGTTACATCTTATTAGTAAAACATACAAAAGTAGAACTACCTGCTAGGCTACTAAATCCCTACTAGTTACATGGAAGCTACAACCCTGCTACATGTTAGGATATTGTAACTAATATGCTCAAATATGTCTCACCTTGCTATCAATATTGCTTTTGATATTAAATATTGAAAACAAACAACAACTAACGTACATGGGATCCATTCTATGCAGAATGCTAATCAACAAAGTTGTACACATAATCTACATAAAGTTTAGGAATATAGATTCATGTGATCTAGGTGAAATCACAAAGGCATACACCCTATATGTACTCACATAGATCTTTAAGAAAGAAAATAGAAAACCAAAACTTTAAAAGGATCCTCCTACAAATAACCAATATTATGAAAGGGATAGCAATTTCAAGGTAGCCTCCAAAAGATAGGTATACTTACAGTATTCTTTAAAGCAAGTTTAGCAAATTCTAGCTTCAAATATCCTGCATACATCAACTGATTGAGACTAGGATCAAGCCTAAAAAATAGTGCAATTCTTGTACTTCTTGAGGAAGCTGAAGAAGGTGAAGAAGTACAATGGTCAGATCCTTTCCATCAATGATATATTTGAGGAGAAGCCCAATGTGATCAAGTACTATGCCATCTGGCTCAGGTACGTGAGTAGGATTGGTTTCCAAAACTTGTACAAGGAGTACAGAGATATCACTCTCAAAGATAATGTTGAGCAGATATACACCAAGATGGATCTAAGGCACCTTGTTATATTCCCTTACATCCATATCATCAAGACAACAATTGTCCCAAATGAGCTCTGCAAGCATGAGAACACCAAGCAATACCATTGTGAGAAATCAAGTTCCCTGTCATTTTCAAGAAAGTCAGGCCACCATCAAGGAATCTAAAAACCACCTTCAAGGCATCTCGACCTAACCTTTTCAAGTAAGTTAGTGTGTTTTTATCATTTTCAAGAAAGTCAGACCACCATCAAGGAATCTGAAAACCACCTTTAAGGCATCTTGACCTAACCTTTTTCAAGTAAGATGTGTGGTCTGAATCTTGGTCATTGCGTTGAAGGTGATTTTTATCAAGAGAATTTTCATATATATTTGGTGTTAGCAAAACATAATGCAACACCTTTAAAAGCAATTACATCATAAATGAGCTTAGTTTATGAGGTGAATATTTTTATAACTAAATACCTATGTTAGTTATAATATTTTAGAACCTGATATTTTATTTTATTCATCAAAATGCATTCAACACTCTACACCTTGAACTATCATTTCAGATGTAGCTTTTCCATACCATATTAGGACAGAATCATGTGTCCTATATCATTGTACCTGGCGTTGACTTCAAACAATGGTACCATTGCATTCAAATATTACTGTGTTGGTGTTGTGTGAATTTGTATAGGTGGAACCAATCATAAAGATCTGAAATAGAGCATCCCTGTTGTAAAATACGCTTCTACAAACACAAACGAGCTTAGCAGAGTTGAAGCTCAGTTAAAACAACCCAACAATAGATTCACTGATGAGGATCTATACTCACGGTCAGATTCAATGATGCCATCAGATTGACTTCAATTGAACCTCTAGTGAGGATCCTTCCACCATACTACAAAATCTATAGAATATAAGAATTGTGACAAAATCCAAGTAATAAAGAAATATCCATGCTTCTACTTGATGCCCAAAACTCCAAATTACAAATATTATCCAAAAAATTGAGGATAATTTGGCCGATCTGTAGTGAAGCCATGACCTGAATGAAGCTTCTCAGTTAGGGGTGTAAATGGTGTGGGTACGGTGTGGGTCTGGCCATACCCATACCCATACCATCTAATTTAGCAGGTCCGGTTCCAGTTCTAGACCCGCATTATACAAAACCCATACCCGCACCATACCCGTACCCGCAATAATAGTGGGTATGCGGGTAAGCGGTTCTATAAAGCATCATATTGTTTATGTAAGAGAAATGACTATGTTATATATATTTAACACAACAAGATATTTATCAAAAAAAACACAACAAGATATTGTTATCATATAGTATATTAACATGTAATAGTTATATTAGACAATGCTATATTCTATGCAATAACATTAATTGAGTAATTGTTTACATATTTGTAGTCATGATCATAATGTTTAATTTATGTAGAAAGTAATGGAAATTAGTAGACATTTTGATTTAAAGTTTATGTATGATGTTCATTATTGTAACTAGAATAGTTAATTCTTAATTATATGACTAGTCTCAACCTTATTGTGGCTAAAGTAGGATATTATCTCAATAATTATATTAGTTAGACTAATAAAGTATGATATATATAACATATTATTTTAGTAGTTACTTACGTATAGACAGTACACGGGTCTAGCGGGTCTGGGTCCAAGCATACCCATTATTGGACCTACTTATATGTGGATCCAAGGGTATACGGGTACAAGGGTATGCGGGTATAAAAAATTAGACCCGTGATGAGTTTTTAAGGGTCCGTATTTATGGGTCCATGGGTCTACCCGTACCCATTTACAGCCCTATTCTCAGTCAAAGAAAAGTGTATAAAAAGAGCTTATTTGCATGATTTGACATTGGATCCTCCCTGTAAGCATTTTTTCCATGGTACCCATCCATCGAATACTAACCCAAGAAAATTCTTCTAGAATCATGCACCACTGCACCTAATAAGATATTTAGGGATTGCCTCTTCTCCTTTATATATGCCTATAATCCCTTTAAGGACACCCACGTACAGAACTAGTATGAAGAGATACTAACTACATGTAAAAGTAGATTCTATTTTGAATATGCATTATTTCAAGAGTGTGACTCATACCTTTCTTTTACTTGATGACTCATTAGATACAACGCTCAAACAGACATGTGTTGCCCATATGCCAAAGCTATCTACAATGCAAATGGCCCAAAAAGGAATATCAAATGTGTAAATTGTATATCTTAAATTTATTGCAGGAAGATATTGAACAACTCTAGGTGGAAAGAGAGCTCTAATGAGTTGCTAAAAGTGGTGGCTACCTCAAACTTTTAGCTTTCCAGAATTTTTTGTTGTCTCTGTGATCTTCTCCATGAAGGCATCCATGGACTCTAGAGAGGGTCAAACCACTGGCCTGCATAAACAATACATTTAGTTATGAAAGAAGAGATGCAAGAGGGTTTTTGCTTTCCACTGACTAATCTATTCCATCCTTAGGTAGTACCCATGATACTTGTTTCATTCTTCCTCAAATGGAAAGATATTTTCTACCAATCATATAGTATATACTAGGTAGATTAAGTTTATCTTCAGTAAGAATAAGTATACTTATATAATTTTATGCACATTAATGCATCGTGAATTGATATGTAACCTTGTTGTTTACTTCCTTGTATATGACAAGAATTGAGAGAGAACTCTTGTTGAAATCAGTATTGAATAGCATTAGAAACAGAGCTAGAGTTCTGGATGTCTGGCAGCATAGACAGATAACATGCAGAAAATGGTTTCCCTGGTTTGCCTACATATATATAGGAAATGATTTTCTTAAACAAGCAATAATTAGATATCACAGAGCTAATGCACTTATTTGTGAGTTAGGCATCTAAAAATACACAACCTTCATCAGATTTATATTGGGGTACACTTTTGGTGTGCAGAAAATATTAATACATAACTATGAGCAATTTCAAAAATCCAAATGGAAGTGAAAACAAGATAGACACTACTTACAGTGTACATTTCAAATAATCAATTCTCTCTGTCTCTATTGATGTATATGATTATGGATTATGGGATCCTCATCCAACTGGGCTTTGTAATCTCTTAGAGTAGTTTTAGAAAGCCTGAGGGGTCCCTTAAATGGGCATCAGTTACATCTTTCATGACATCTAGTTCTTGTTGTAAGTAATGAAAACCTCATAGGGTTCCTGGTGGCCTCCACCATTGTAGCTTCATTAAAAAATTAAAAAATGTTCTCTGCAATAAGTGGTCCAAAATATGACTGGACTACGTGACAACAGAGGTAATCTAAGGTGGGCTATTTACACAAATTGTTATAGTAAGTCAGCCACCTAGAAACATATGTGCCTTCATTACTTGTTCCTACAGGCTTATAGTTGAACCATTTTTTTATAGAATCAAGACATGTTAAATTTATACAGTTTCCAAGACATTTAAAAAATATCGTAAAGAAAAGACATGAATACATGTAGCAACCAATTGTCACCCTTAGCTTGTCTCCACTCAAACAACACTCACTTTTGTCAAAATTTGAGTCATTCTCATATAAATCATAGAGCTACAAGAGAACAATATATAACAACTAAATATAGGTCTACACCACTATGAAAGCCCAAAAATGTGTATGGATGACAATGAGAAATAACAATGAAAAAATAGCCATGCAGCAGTTAACATCCACAACATAATATATTTGAAGTGACAAGATGCACAATCTGTAGGTGACAGGAAGTTGAAATTTTCAGATTAAGTATTCGTTAGCCAATAACTCCATAATCATTAGAACAACCTTCCCTCTCGGGAAGAAATGAAGACAGCCACAACCAAAGGTTGCATATACCTTTGTAAAGGTTGTTGATTCACGCATTGTTGTTCATGCTAGTAGAGTTCACAAAGAAATATGATAATAAAAAGCAATATACATGACATAGAAATTAATCCCATAGTTATACAACTGTATTTAACAAGAAGCAAAAATAGAGATATCATTATAGTTTGCTAGATAGGAATCATAAACACATATTTAAATAGATGACTTAAACACATATTTGTTATAAGACATCTGATCATCAAAGATTTGCACCACCAATCTGATTGACATGACAGGATAGCAGAAAAGAAGCAACAGCTAACAATGACTAAGGAAAAGGCAGAAAAAATCAATAGCTTACAAGTTGCGTCAGGTATAGTAGTCTTGAATACTCAAGATTGACCTCAATAAAACATTATTCAATATGCACGGTAATATCATACATCAATCAACCTCGAATGAGAATAACACAAGAAAATAGGATTCTTTGTGAACTCCAAGACTGAATGTAACCAATACGAACATAATGAGAAAAACACAAGAAAATAAGATTCAAAGGTCCAGAAATTTCAACCAAGACAATGAAATAATGAATGGTTCTACAATATGTGTGACATCCACATTTATTTAAAACCAACTAAATATAAGTAAGAATGGCTGACTTCTATTTTTACTAAATCCTATCAATTCATATGATATGTGAATATCTATATTGATCACGTCTATATTCATACTCTTGGTTTCCATGTCTCCAAATGGTTCACCTACAATGATGAAGAAAAAGTTAAGAAGTACACTTCTAGTATTGAGATTAATTTATAAAATGTTACCTGACAATGATTAATTTCTTTGGCCAATCTATCACTGTCCCAACTACATCCTCAATGACTTGGTGTTGACCAAAAGGCCTAATCAACTGCTCTTGAGATTAGATTGGTATAGTATTGGACACGAAAGCAAATGAGGAACCCAACAACGCTCCTCCTACAACATAAGTTGGACTTGTAGAAGTAATGTGTCCTTGTACTACAATTGATTTCCCATCATCAAAATTTAACAAGGAAACGACCTTTAAATTTATAAAGACTGTGTCAAACATTATTTTTACCTAAAAATCAGATTGAAAAAATTATTCAATAAATGTTTGGCTATAATAACATGTCCTTTGGTAATGAGTGTTCCACTACTCGATTGATTTGGTTTGGGTAGTCTTTCGTTTGTGGTCCTTGTGATATTCTACACAATAAATTGTTCACTATAAGAAAATCCGTTTTTTATGATATCATAATATAAGAATTTGAAGATTTACCTCGTTGGGCTGAAAGGAACCAGTCAGGTTAGAATTTCTCAACATCATAGCTTCAAGATTTTCATATTTTTTCTTCATTTCTAACAACTCCATTCGTTGAGCCTCGTATATCTAGGTATGAGCATCAACAACCAGTTCTAAGTCTTTGATTTTGCTTTCATAAGAATTATGAGACACATGTATCACATGTTTCACAGGATCCTTCTTTGGACCCAAAATATGATCAAATATTTTTTCTTCATTGAGATTTTCATCATTACTTGCAAGTGCCACATTCAACTTGTCCTACATTACAATATTAATGAGAATATTTTCATTAAATGAAAAATAAATTTGTTAAAAGATTGCTTACAATCAATTCTGTAGATTTTGCATCCACAGCAGTACCATCCTTCTTCAAATGGGTGGTCTTAAACAAGTCTAATCTGCTAACATTGCCACCATTTTTCTTTTCTTGTAATTATTTTTAATAGTAGCAGCATATATGAGCTTAGTAGTATGATAGCGTAATGCACATTTCAACCAGAAGATAACCCACATTAGCCTTCACACAAGCATACAACGTTGATCCCGATGTATGTCTCGTCATTACAAACTTTCTGCTCATAATGTTTTTAGCACTCCTTAACTACATACAATGAATTGTAATATAATTATATGCAATATACACTATTAAATTCTACAAAGTTAAAGAAGAAATTGTTTACCTTTCCATCGCCAGAATCCCAAAAATTCACAAGAAATTTCCATTGATCAGGATCAACACGGGAGGGGCAATCATTAAGTCGGTCAGATTTTTCTTTGTGGCGCATATAGTGGTTTTTTAATATCCGCTTTGAAGTTTTGCTCGCCCTAAATTGCACGTCCAAAAGGAGTGGATTAAAGTAGTCAGACTTTTAAAGAGATAACCCGACTCTCAGGCCCCCACAATGATAAACGGAGTCTGATGTAGCGATCGGGGTCAAACACAAGGACAAGGTTGGTCATGTTAAGAATGTTGAATCAAACACTCTTATACTCCAGTTGAAAAAGGGGATAAAGAGATGTTCCCTAAGGAACGGTAGTACATAAACAAGAACAGTAAAACAAAAAGAAGAAAAAGAAACAAACTGTAAACAAGTATATGGGGAAAACCCGGGTTGGGGTTCACCAACTAAAGCACCTCACCAACATGTAATACTATCTCTCTCTCTCTTTCATACTCATATAAAGATTACAAGCAACCATTCAAATGTCTATTCCACTCTCTCTCGAGATGAGGATGGATCTAAGTCTAAAAGAATCCTCTCTCTCGAGATGACAAATCAAAAACCTCACAGCAAAACATATGGTTAAAGCTTTAGCATCCCAACACTTTTGTGCATTCATACCACTCCATGACACAAGATAAAAGTGATATTACTCTCTCGAGATATCAACAATCAAACATCACAAGATGGTAGCTAAGCATACAAGTGAAGCATTAAAATAGGTGCATGGAGATAATCTTGATAAGAATATGTATATTCAAAAGAAATAGACTATATACATGTTGGGAGAACCTTAGTGGCTACTCCAAACCCAAGTTAAGGTGTTTAGCCGCTCATGTTTGTGAACAACATGACGACATTATAAAAAGATAGATCCATAAGATACCATGAAGGGGGAAAACTGGTACAGCAGGATGAAACGATAGATCTGGAAGAGAAGAAATGTGATACTACACACTACTTCTTCAGATCTAGATCTACGATGTGGATGGCCTTCTCCTCTCGAAGAAGGGGCGGGCGTCTATCTTCTCTCTCCTTAGTTTCCACCCCTAGAGACCTAAGACTAATGTATGGATGGTCGGAAATGAGTCTGGAATGTAGTAGCACTTCGTGGCCTTGGGATCTGATCACCCCCCCCCCCCGACAAGATAGGTGGGTGCACTATTTATAGGCGCATTCCACCGACTTAGAACCACGGTCGCGGTTTTTCTGTTAAGTGAGGGCAAGACCGCGATCACAGTTTCTGCCTTATTCCTCTCTGGTTACGGTCCAGCTTGGTCGCGGTCTTTTGATATCTGCGGTCGCGGTGTTGAGATAATTGCGGTTGCGGTCTTGGCGATAACCGTGGTCGCGGTCTTCAGGAGTCCATCAGTGATCGCGGTCTTGAGATAACTGCGGTCGCAATCTTTTGATAATCACGGTCGCGGCCTGGTGATAACCGTGGTCGTGGTCTTCTCTTCTCTTATTGCCTGATGATCGAGGTCTCTGGGGTACTCTGGAACCACAGTCGCAGTTGAGAGATAAGTGTACCACGGTCGCGGTCCCCAAAACTGCGACCCGAGCTGTGGATGTTCCTGAAAACACTTAAGTGAGGTTTTAGTCAAAAAGATAAAAAAATGTGTGAAAAACTGACGAAAGTTATACTAAAAGTGGTGTAAAATATATATAAAAAGTACGTAAATTAGAGTGTTATCAACTCCACCAAACTTAGAATCAAGCATGTCCTTAGGCTAAGTGTAGGTTTGAAAACTCAGAGAGAGAAAGAATAAACAATCTTAAAAGACAACATAATAACATGAATGATATATCTCATTCTTGCATCAAGACTGTTGTGGTATGTACTCAAACCCTTAGGTCTCAATCTCCCCCTTTCAACTGGAGTTGCATAACTTTAATTCTCTATCATAACCTTCAATTGTAAAAGGCTTCTCCTTCTCAACTTATCACCCCTCCCTTAGGTAATGACCGTACTAATGTCAGATCTTTTTCGAAGGGTAGCTTTCACACCAATTCTTTATTTTTCAGGTGACCCTATGCTAATGTGTTCGGGTAGGCTTAAGGCTTTTAGGTGTTTTCCTCTACCCCCTAAACTCCTCACGCACAATTTTCGTAAGAACAGTGTTACCCTTTTTGGGCTTCTGACTTTAAGTCAGGTGGTTTTGTGAGATTCCATTCAGAATTTGGAGGTGAGTAAGCTTGGCTTCGAGATTCCACTTACAGGCACGACATATATGCATTCATGAGTGCAACAATATACCAGCAGTGCGGAAACTTTTGGTATCTTTTCAGACACAGCTCTCATATTTTTTTCTTTATTTATTTTTGGCTTTTTACCTCTCCCTTCAGGCTTGGGTTTGGGGAGTTTTACTTGGTCTTCTGGGCGGCCAAGCCTCTTTTAGATATTCTTTGAAGAGGGCAGCTTTTTCCCTTTCTACGAAGATAAGGATTTTCTGGTCAAAAATGTCGGGTGAGGGTGGTTAGTCAGGAGTATGACTAGGTGAAGTTCTCTAGTCTCTGAGGGTTTCATGAGTTAAGGTTGTTACATTTACAATGTCTTATTGCAAGAATGAGGTATAGAAGTATTGCTATAATTGTTGTTTTACTCGTATATACTTGTATATGTTGAACATACATTTCTCTCTAAGAGGGCTAAAACACTACAATCACAAAATTTAGCGAGAGGGGAGGCAAGCTTCTAAAAGGTTAGTTGTAACAAGAATTCAAAATTTCAATTTCAAAATTTTATGGGCAAATTCAAAAAAAATTCAAAATTTTGGCGGTAAAAAGGCATAAAATGGAAAAGGGATGGTAAATGTACCTCTGTAGCCCGTTTATGACTCCTCCCCCAAACTTATCATGCACCCCGTCTCGGGGTATCTAAATTTGAGTGAGACGTATAAACGGGCTTTCTTTATTTGTCTTTTTGTCGTCGGTGGAGGCTCATTTGGACTCTAGGAGCATGCTTACATATATACCCCTTAACGCGTGATATTGCTCATACTACATGTTTTCCACCTTGAAGGCAATAGTGGCTATGGCCACCATCCATGATAGGAAGAAGAAACTGTAGTCATGATATAGGGATACCTGCTGAGGGCATCTGTGGCAATATTGTATCTTCTTGAAGTCCTTGCCTTTTGTACAGTCGTATCCTCTGCAATGTTGTCTTATCAATATTTGATGATAGCTTCGACGCATGTGTTCACCTTTTCTTCTGTGGGTGTCTTTGCTATTGTCATATTGGTCTTCTTATTGAGCGTGAAGGCTGCGTCAGAGCTGTTATATAGAATTGTAGTTCTTTTAAGAAGGTTAACATGTAGCAAAGTCCAATGGTTGTCGTGAATAATAGGTAGGAAGATGTGATCTGGAGTGGCCGCTTCAAGTCGTCGTTGCAGTCGTTCCATTTCTCTTGTCTTCTTACCTTTTAGGATGTCATCTACCAGTAGGAAATACACCATGTGTGAGTTTGGCATTGAGTCCCCTAATAACGCTTGGTAGGCCGACATCGTGTTCAGAGAAAGATACCCTCCATCTTTCAATGTTTCACGGAGGTCGTTTTTTTATATGCAGATGTCATCTCATTGAAAGATGACATCTCCTAGTGAGTCGTCTTCTTTCAGAGAACTCATAATTATCGTAAGTTCTTCCATTGACATGATGAAGTAGCTCAATCTGTCAAAGTTATCGAAAGAAGGTATGATTTCTCCTGTCGGCCCATCTGGCCCATCGTTCCCCAACTCTTCTTCTTCAACTTCTGCTTCTGTGGGCTGTTCTTCTACAGGTTCAACTTCAGGAGTTGCTGCCATTGAAGACTGCTTTTGTTCTTCGACGATTTGCTTCGCAGATTCTTCAGCCTCTACACTCCAGCCCACCTTCCAAGCTGTAGCTCTGGCTGGTTCAGACGGATTGACCCACATGGTTTTGAGCTGTTTCCTACAAGCTACCTTTTCGGGAAGAGGAATGTACATGTGAAGTCTGTGGGGTATGGCGTTTGCGGGAATCTCCAGATCATTGAAGAACTGGCGATCGTAGATGACTTCCATGACGTACACACCCCACAGTCCATGCAGGTCTTCCGCGTTCAGATCTTCCAGGGGGGTGCCCTTGTTGATGGCTTCCATCATGCGCAGAACAATGAATGAACAATCCCCCGAGCTAGTTTCTTCCTGGGGAACCCTTTTGTTGATGGAGAACAGCTTCCAGAACCCTTGAAATTTTGTGCTTGCCTCTTTGATAGCTCACTGTAGGCATATTGGAATCTTCAAGGCATCCCTGGCATCCTTCCTTTTGTATACGAGAAAAGTGTTATCCATCTCAGTTGCGCAATAGTTGAGCATCGTTGTCTTACGTTCATGTAAATCGACGACAATTAGTGCCCAATGTTTTGCATTCCTAATGGGTAGCACAACAATTCTGGTCTCTTTCCTCTAGACCGCCGCTTTTAGCTCCAACACTTCTGCCACCATGTATTCTTCTTTATATAGCAGGCTGGCCAGACGCGTGGTCCCATTGAAGACCGGTTGCGGCTTGTCCAGGTGCAAGAACTCTTCCATGAGGGTGGCGCAAAGTACCTTGAACATTCTTTTGTGTACTTGTCTCTTCTTTAGGAAAATCCTCCAGAAGTCATCTCTAGACAGACGTCTACCCTTGTTGTCGTTCAGAATGTTCGACCCGGGTAGATCGTCATTGAGGACATCTGGCAGGACATGGACATCTCTGCAGGATATGCGCGACATAGTCGTCATGTCCATGTCCTTCATCTTGCAGGGCAGAGGGGGAGTTGTTGTAGGTAACTCTATCCTATCTTTAGCTTGTCTCTCCCTGGCAGGTTCATCTATGAAGAAGGTTGCTAGCCCGCCATCCTTATCCTTGTATGTTGCCTCTTGTGCCATAGGTGCCAAGTCTTCTTGTATCGTTGACATAGCCCTTGACACTTGTTCAATAACTTTATTTGTAGGTTGTACTGTGGTAGTTGGTCCAGATTCCTCTGAGGAGGCTTCAGCAGCGGCGTTGTCCTTGATATGACTCTCCTTAGAGGCATGTCCCAACTTGGATTCTGCCATCATTTTCAGAGTAGCCTCCATCTTCCCATCATATATGTAGTCGTGGTGATCTTCAAGAGGTTGGAAGAGGAGGAAATCATTACTTTCTTCGAGCCCAGCCCCCAGCTCAGCAATCATCCTATCTAGCTCTTCTGCTCCGGCTGAGTTGAGCTCTACGACCACCTCCTCCCGATGAACTGCTACAATCTTCTCTTTTAGAGTTGGAGAGTGTGCTAGAGGGGAGAGGTGATGTTCTGCCTGATGTTTATCTTCATTGGCGGCTTCATCCATTACTTCCTCTGGGTCGTAGTTGAGGTCAAACCCCTTTGATTATGTTGTGTGCTTCTCATTCTGGGGGCTCAACCTTTCCGTTGGTTGGGTCCCTTTTGGGTCAGCAGAGGGAGATGCCTTCTGGCTTGTGCTCCCGGCTTTTTTTGTGTCGGCTCTTGTTGTATCGGCTCCCACGCCCCCCCCCCCCAGGTTGTCGTCGTGGCTGGAGGGGCTGGCTAAAGAGCATGTCGAGATGGCTGGGCACTTCATTCTCTTTTTTTCTCACCGGGCTTCGAGTTCTTCGCGTTCCTTCTCGAGCTTCCGACGGTCTTCTTGTAGGTCTTGATTAGGGTTGAAAATGGGTACGGGTAGACCCACGGAACTGCAAATCCGGACCCTTAAAAAACTCATCACGGGTCAACTTTTTTATACCTGCATACCCTTGGACACGTATACCCTTGGACCCGCATATAAGCGGGTCTAATAATGGGTATTCTTGGACCCAGACCCGCTAGACCCGTGTACCCGCTATACATAAGTAACTACTAAAATAATATGTTATATATATCATATTTACTAGTCTAATTAATATAATTATTGAGATTATATCCTACTCTAAGGTTGAGACTAGTCATATAACTAAGAATGAACTATTCTAGTTACAATAACGAACATCATATGTAAACTTAAAATCAAAATGTCTACTAATCTACATTACTTTCTACATAAATTAAATGTTATGATCATGACTACAAATATATAAACAATTACTCAATTAATTTTATTGTATAGAATATAGCATTGTCTAATATAACTATTACATGTTAATATACTATATGATAACAATATGTTGTTGTGTTAAATATATATAATATAGTCCTTTCTCTTACATAAACAATATGATGTTTTATAGAACTGCTTACCCGCATACATGCACCGCATACCCGCTATTATTGCGGGTACGGGTATGGTGCGGGTCCAGGTTTTGTATTATGCGGGTCTAGAACTGGAACCAGACCCACTAAATTAGATGGGTATGGGTATGGGTATGGCCAGACCCACACCGTACCCGCACCGTTTACACCCCTAGCCTTGATGCTCTTCTTCGATGGTAGCCATCGCAGCATCGTAGTCCCAACGCATGTGCTCGTTGTCGGCTCAGATGGCTTGCCTCTCCTTCCGCAGGTCCGCCATCTTGTCCTACATCTTTTTAAGCATTCCCATCATCATCCATTGATTGTTTAGAACTTCTTGGATGAAGTCCAGGAATGCTTTTGTCCTCTCATCCAGTGCTTGCACCTGTGTTGTTAGTTTTGATAATGAAGAATAAATAGTAGTATCCACATGCATCAAACCTTGTACCTAGGCCACTCCCAAAGGAAGGTGTGTGCTGGTGCAGCTGATGCTCCATGTACGTCGTCAATGAGCTAGGCATCGTGGGTTGTGGAGGCGGTGGTGGTGGGCCTTGTTCTTTCTCCTTCGGCTCCACTGGTTGGTCCATGTCTGCTCCACTATTATCTGCATCTGGTATGGCCTGAGAGCCTTGTCCTTCTGGATCTGCCTCCAGTTTCATGCTGGGTTGTGGGTCGGCTTCTGCGACCCTCTCTTTTCCTACATCTGGATCCATAATGGTTGCTTCCTCATGTGGCTTGAGAGGTGTGGGTTCTACGGCTCCCACTGGATCTTCTTGAGGTAGGGCCGTGGGGAGGGGTTGCGTTGTGGCCTTATCAATTGCGGTTGGCAAAGTAGTTGTTTCTATTCTCTTCTTCTCCACTGCCAATTTCTTCTGTGGCTCTGTGTTCTTCTTCTTCATTATCAAAGTTGGGGCACTGTTTTCTCCCGTTGTATGTATTGGATCCGCAGTTGTGCTAGCGTGCAGTGCCCCAGAGCACATTTTCTCAATGTCATCTTGGGTTGGTCACGGCTTGTGGGCGTCGTAGTACGCCATTTCGGGAAGGGGGAGTGGTCCTTTTAACCCTTTTTGTTTGAACCTTTTCCCCCTTCACTTCCAGAATACCTATGTTGGCTAGAGACTTGATGTCTATTCGTTGTTGTCCCTCCATTTCTTTATATTTCTGGACTTCACCTTCGTCCAGTAGGTAATCAGTGATCATGGCTATCTGGCCACCCATGCAGAATGCAGAGTTTCTTTTCACGTCCCCACCTACTGCCACCGATAGACGCTTGATTAACATTTTACCGATGTTTACCAGTTTTCTATTGATCATGGACCAGATGAGGAATAGGTCTCCTTTACTGACTGTCCCTGTCTCTGACCTTGCATCAATCGTGTGGGCGGTGATCTTCTGCATTATACGGATGAAGCAGGAGGTGATTTGGGAGGCTTTGGAGTTTTTAGAACTATGTTTCTCCTCCCCAGTTAGTTCTCCCCACATCTCATCGCTATCATATGTGATCGTCTCTTTCTTTCTCGGGGTTGCGGAGCAGGCCTTGGCTTCCTCCTCCGTTGCGGTGAAAATTCTATTCATATCTGCCTCCGAGACCATGTGGGTTTCGCCTCCTAGCCTTACTTGGATCTAAAAATCTCCACCTCCTACCCTTTGTATCTCACTACTGGTAGTGACCTTCTTTAATGAGGATAGGAATTCCAAGGTCAGCTTCATGTAGGATTTGACCTCAGGCGTGCATAGGGTGCGTAGATTTGCACCTTCAAGGAACTTCATCGCCCTATCATAGATTCCCATTTTCTTGAAGTCTTCCACATCTAGGTAACATGTTGGGGAGCATTCTTTGTGCAGGTGCATCCAGTCATAGGTAGACTGGTGCAAAGCGTCCCTTGGCACGAATGGAGGTTCGTCGGACTGTGGAGATGTTTCCCCTACTGCCTCTTTGCCCTTGCTTTCCTCCTTCATAATTGGTTTGCCGACAGCTTCTGGCTTCATCCTCTTATTGCCCTTGGGTTCCTTTGGTGCGGCTTTTTCTTTTTGCCGTGCACTAGGCTTTCAGACTCCCAGGCTGGTATTCGAAGGTCTCGGTACCCTCGATATGTTATGTTTCTTCTGGGGATTCCTCCTGTGGCAGCTCCCCCAGTATCCTTCGATACTGCTCCAACCTCAGCTATATTTCCAATCATTTTGGCACTGGTAGAGAGGTAATCTTCTTCAGTGCTTCTGTAAGGTCCTTAACTATCTTTTCTACCTCCTTCAAAGAAGTAGCCTTCTCGTATTGGGGGTCGCTGGTTGCTGGAGAAGACGTTCTGCAAATTTTTTAATGAATTAGTTTTTAATCTAATTTAACTGAAGTTATTATTATTGCAATTAGCTTAGGATAGGCATTTAATAAATTATTTAAGTTTCAGGCGCAATGGGAGAGAATAGAAATCACTGTCGTGATCTTGTAACTTCAGAGTATATTGCATTCGTAGTCTCTTGAAAGAGATCGCGGTCGCAGTTTCTGAGTAAAGAACGCGGTCACAGTTTTCTTGGTGAAGACCGCGGTCGCAGTTTTTTTTTTTAAGAACAACCGCGGTCGTGGTTTTCTAAGAAGGGGCCACGGTCACGGTTCATCAGGAAGAGGTCGCGGTCGTCTTGTGTAGAACAACCACGGTCGCGGTTTTTTCGGTAAACCTTACAACACCACAGTCGTAGTTTCTTGAGCAAAGACCGCGGTCGCGGTTAAGATTGCGGTCGTAGTTTTCTCCTCGTCTTGGGCAAGTTGAAGTTCTGGTAGTTAGAGAAAACATCGCGGCCGGTGTTGAAGTTTTCAAACACACCGCTGCCGCAGTTGTAGATGTGACGACTGTGGTCACAGTTTTCCTTCTTCTGACCCTTCCGGTTCCTCCCTCAGTTCGATGATCCCTTCTTTATTTTCGCCAACATCAGTTGTTCCATTGTTAAGGGTTTTAGGGTTTTCTTAGAGGTTATTAACAAACTCCATCGTGAGGCGGTCAGGATAATCGTTAACAGAACCAAAGAGAAACCCCGGTTAATCGCCGACTGTCGAGAATCAGAGCAAAAAGGGTCGGTTTTAGGCGAGAAGGTGGTATGGCGATGAAAAGTGCAAAGAAAAAGGGTTAACCTAGACATTTACCTTGACTATGGTAGCGAAGACGGAGACAAATGCGGATGGGGTGGCGATCAGGCGATCATTGTAGGTGTGGGACGTCGGTCACGATCAAAGCAGAGATTAGGGTTTATTTTGGAAGGGACATCAAGCGAAAAGAGCTTAAGATGCGAGGATGTAAGGGTATATATATGCAAGTAACCACGACCAAACAAAAAGAGGGGAAAGATCGTGGTCGCGGTTTTCATCCGGAAGAACCCTGGTTGTGGTGTTCTCGTGAAAGAACTGCAGTCGCGGTGTTCCTAAGGAAAAAGACCGTGGTCGTGGTTTTTTGGTTGCTGCAACGAACAACCGCAGTCGCGGTCTCGCGTAGGCAAGTGCTAAACTGCGGTCACGGGTTAGACCGTGACCAGATCAAACAAGCGTCGATTCTTTAGGTGAAACTTGAGATACTCAAAAGAAAAGGAGTGTGTACATCAAAAATAAGAAAACTTAAACAAAGCAAAAAAGCGAGAGAAAACAAAGATTAACTTGGGTTGCCTCCCAAGAAGCACTTGCTTCAAAGTCTCTTAGCTAGACTTCATAAAACTTCAATCCTTGGGTACTACAGTTGGGTGTGGTAACCCTTCATTGCTTCTCTCATTAGGCTGTATTGGTTCCTCCAAATTGATCTCAGATCTTCTCACAAAGGTCTCATCTTTGTAGAATCTTTTTATCCTATGGCCATTAACCTTGAAGATTCTAGTTTTCTCTCCTTGGATTTCCATCACTCCTGATGGGTAGATTTTTACCACAGTGAAGGGACCTGACCACCTGGTTCTTAGCTTTCCAGGGAACAGTCGAATGCTAGAGTTGAAGAGGAGTACTTTGTCTCCTTCATGGACATCCTTGTTCTTCAGGTGGGTGTCGTGCCACACCTTGGTCCTTTGTTTGTAAATTCTTGCATTTTCATAGGCGTGCAGTCTTAATTCTTCTAATTCTAGCAGTTGTAAGTAGCGTCCTTGGCCAGCCTTTTCCATATCCATATTCAGAAACTTTATTGCCCAGAGGTCTTTGTGCTCGAGTTCTAAAGGTAGATGGCAGGATTTCCCATATAAGAGTCGATAGGGTGTAGTTCCAATGGGGGTTTTGTAGGCGGTTCTATATGCCCAAAGGGCATCATCCAGTTTCATTGCCCAATCCTTTTTAGTTTTGCTAACAGTCTTTTCAAGAATTTGCTTCAGTTGTCTATTTGACACTTCCACCTGCCCTAAAGTCTGCGGGTGGTAGGGTGTAGCAACTTTGTGTCTGACTACGTACTTTTTCAGCAACTTTTTAAACTATTTTTCTCCAAAGTGGGATCCTCCATCACTAATAACAGTTCATGGTACACTAAATCTTGGGAAAATTGTTTTCTCAAACAACCTTATAACAACCTTGGAGTCACATGTTTGGGTGGCAACAGCTTCCACCCATTTCTAAACATAGTCAACAATAACGAGGATGTATTTATACCATTGGGATGGTGGGAATGGGCCCATGTAGTCGACTCCCCATACATCAAAAACTTCTACTTCAACCCATTCTGTCATAGGCATTTCATCTCTCTTCCCAATATTCCCTATCATCTGACATTACTTGCAAGATTTGACATAACAATGAAGGCCAGTAGAAGCCTGATTGTAGGACTTTAGTGGTGGTCTTTTCACTTCCCAGATGTCCTCCATAGGGTGAGGAATGGAATTCCCTCAGAATTCCAGGCACCTCTTCCTCAGGAATACATCTTCTGTACAAATTATCTGAGCATCTCTTAAAGAGCATAGGATCATCCCAATAGTAATTCTTTATATCTGAAAAGAGTTTCTTTTTCTGATGGTAAGTTATCTCCGGGGGTAACTCCCCACAAGCAAGATAATTGCAAATATCTATATACCATGGCAATTTTTGTTCTTTGACTTCTATCATGAGAAAAGCCTCATCTGCATAGTTATCCTTGACGGGTGGCTCATTCTTGTCTTCGACGACAATCCTTGACAAGTGGTCGGCAACCACGTTTTCCGCCCCTTTCTTATCAATGATCTCGTGATCAAACTGCTGGAGTAATAAAGCCCACCTTAGCAACCTAGGCTTAGTGTCCTTTTTCTGCATTAGGTGTCTTATTGCTCTGTGGTCAGTGTAGACCTTTACTTTTGCCCCAATCAGATAAGACCTGAACTTGTCAAAGGCAAAAATGATAGTGAGCATTTCTTTCTCTGTGGTTGTGTAATTTATCTACGCTTCGTCAAGAGTGCGGCTAGCATAGCAGATGACATGGTGTTTCTTGTCTTTCTTCTACCCCAGGACTGCTCCTACATCATAGTCACTAGCGTCGCACATCAACTCGAAGGGTAGCTCCCAATCTGGAGCTTGAAGAATAGGTGGTGTTATAAGTGCTTCCTTCAATGTCTGGAAAGCCTTCAAACAATCATTTGTAAAATCAAACTCGGCATCCTTGATCAGCAAATTCAACAAGGGCTTTGAAATCTTAGAAAAATCCTTTATAAATCTTCGATAATATCCAGCGTGACCAAGAAAACTTCACACACTAGTCACAGACTTAGGTGGAGGTAGTCTAACTATAGCTTTGACCTTGCTGATATCCACTTCAATTCCTCTTTTTGAAACCTTGTGGCCCAGGACTATGCCTTCTTGTACCATGAAATGGCATTTCTCCCAATTGAGAACTAAGTTCTTCTCCTCATACGATGTAAGACCAATGATAGGTTCTTCAAACAACCATCAAATTCTTTTCCATAGGCAGAAAAATCATCCATAAAAACCTCCATAATATCCTCCAGAAAATCTGAGAACATTGAAATCATGCAACGTTGGAATGTTGCAGAAGCATTGCACAGTCCAAACGGCATTCTTCAGAAAGCATAGGTGCCATATAGATAAGTGAAGGTGGTTTTCTCCTGGTCGACGGGTAAGATAGGAACTTGGTAAAACCCGAAATAGCCATCTAAAAAGTAGAAGTATTCGTGATGCGCCAGTATTTTTAGAACTTGATCGATAAAGGGTAGTGGATAGTGATCTTTCTTTGTCGCATGGTTTAGCTTTTGATAGTCTATGCACATTCTCCACCTGGTGACAGTCTAGGTGGCTACTTCATCTCCTTTATCTCCTTTCACAATAGTCATCCCCCCTTTCTTCAGCACAACATGAATAGGTTTTACCCAATTGTTGTTGCTAATTGGGTAAATAATACCTACATCTCTTAGCTTAATGAATTCCTTCTTCACACCATCTTTTAACTTTTGATTTAGCTTCCTTTGGGGTTGAACTAGAGGTCTTGCCAATTCTTCCAAATTTATGTGGTGCATGCATAAGGCAGGATTAAGCCCCTTGATATCATCCACAGAATAGCCAATAGCTTGCATGTGCAGCTTTAACTCCCTAAGAAGTCTTTCCAATTGCTCTTCAGTTAGATTAGCATTAACTATAATAGGGTTTTGCTTTTCATGATCCAGAAATGTGTACTTCAAACCTTCCGGCAGTTGTTTCAGTTCTGGTTTGGAATTAGGTGCCTTCTCTTCCTCTGGTGCCAATTCTAGAGAAGCATACTTGACTGTCTCGATAACTTCCTCTTCCTTGCTCAGATCTTCTTTGTCTTGATTTAGGTAGTCAAGGATCTCAACAACCTCGGGGTCTTCAATTTCCTAATCATGATTGTTTAACGCCCTCATAAGAGGGTCTACTACTGATGTATCTTCTTCTACTTCTTCACAATATTGGTTGTAGCTATCCATGAAGTAAGCAGATTTGAGCAGGGATGGTCCCTTCATGGCGTCTTTTACCTTGAAATCAATGTGGTCATTTCTGACCCTCAGAGTTATGATGCCTTCAACGACATCAATTAGTGCCCTCCCGATCGCCAAGAAAGGACGTCCGAAGATGATAGGGCATTTAGGGTCTTCAATAGTGTCAATGACAATAATATCACACGGGATGAAAAATCTTCCCACGTGAATCAGAACATCTTCAACTACTCCCACAGGCCTTTTGAAGGTATGGTCTGCCAACTCGATTCTCATATTGGTCCTGACCATATCAGTCAGTCCCAATCATTGTGTGAGGCTTAAAGGCATAAGACTGATGCTAGCCCCCAAGTCAGCGAGACCTTTCCTTTCGATGTTATCCCCTACAGCAAAAGGTATAATAAAGGCTCTAGGGTCCTTATTCTTGGTAGGTAATTCCGCCTTTATGAAAGCAGTTGACATACTAGCAAGGTGCATTGTTTCAATCCTTCCTCCTCTTCTTTTCTTTGTGATTAGGTCCTTGAAAAACTTGGCATATGTTGGCATTTCTTCTAAAGCATCCATAAATGGCACATCGAGGTGGAGCTTTTTCACCGACTCCATAAACTTTTCATACCTCTTTTTGAGATGTGCCTTTATGAGTTTGTACGGAAATGGAAACCTCAGAGAGTATTGACTCCTTTTGGCTAATATGTCCTCTACAGGTTCTGGTTCTCTAACTTGAGCTTGTTGGTTTTCTCCTTCGGCTAATTTCTCTATAATAATCTCTGGCTCCAGTTCTTCAAGTCTTGTCACCTCAGGGCTCTCTACCGTCCTTCCCAATCTAAGGACTGCCATCTTGGCAGACTCGGTGTTAGATGGTATCTTCCCTAAAGGGTTCTTCACCAGCTCGGCCAACTGAGTGAGTTGTTGGTCTATCTGGCGTTGATGTGTTTGCATATCCGCCATTTGGACCTGCATCGTATTCAGGACGCCAGAGTTGGACAGTGCACTTTCTGCTAGTTGATTGTTTATCATGTCCTATCTCTTGAAGAAATTGAATAGTTGACCCACTAAGTCAGTTTGACTATTGTTCCTTGCCTGACTCTGTCCTTGAGCTTGTACTTCTCCTTGACTTATGCTTGCAGCTTGGCAGTTTTGATACTTCCCTTGACCTTGATAGTGGGTTTTGTTTGTCTGGAAATTACTTGTTTTGGTGTACCGACATTGTCCGCCTCTCTTCTCAAAACATGGTGGTTTCTTGGGTGGATTATTCAGATGATGTGAATCTCTGCAGCATCTTTGCTTCCATAACTGAAACATGGGTGATCTGGTCTCTTAAAGTTAGCATAAGAGACATTTTTAGCTTCCTCCTCCTCAGAGTCGCTTTCACTTGATTCTTCGGGTGAATGTATATGTAGTTATCTATTTTGTGCCCACCTTCGCCGCAAGTGACACATTTCATCACTTTTTCAACATGCTTCATCCCCTTTCCTCTTGATTCCTTCAGCTGTCAAACATCAGTGGCTATCTTTTGTATCTGAGATGTGATTGCCTCGAGAGCCTTTGATTCAATTGACGGTCCTTCATTGGTGGCCTTTTTGGCACACCCTTTGTTGGTCTTGTCATAATCAGTCCTAGATTGTAACTCAGCCATGTTTTCGATGATTTTCTTGGATCTACTGGGCTTTTTACCGAGGAAGTCGCTTCCTGCTGCTGCATTTAGCGAGACTCTCTCGTCTGATGTTAAACTATTATAAAACATCGTTATTAGGAAACCCTTCTTATAATTATGGTGAGGGCAATCTCTCTAATACTCCTGGTACCTTTCCCAGGCTTCATGCAGATTCTCACCTGGTCTCTACGTAAAAGACGTGATCTTCTTCTTGTTATGAACAGTCTTCTCTGTGGGGTGGAACTTGTTCACAAAAGCATCAGCCAATGTGTTCCATCCATTCAAATCTTGATGCGGTAATCCAAGGTACCATGATAGTGCCTTGTCCTCTAAGGAGAAAATGAAACATTTGCAATAAATGACTTCTTGCGAAAATCCCCGCATCTTGATGGTGTCGCATATATTCTTAAAAGTGTCGAGGTGATGATAAGGGTTATCGTTCTTTGAACTCCCGCGAAAGCTTTTGTTCTGGATAATAGAGATTACAGCTGGCTTCAGTTCAAAGTTCGCTGCATCAAACCTTGGGATGATCGCAGGATATCTTGAGTTGTTGGCTTTTGTAGCTGCCAACTCCCAAAGAGTATTTTCCTCCTCCTCATCGTCTTCACTATTGTTGTTCCTGCGATTGTGCTCATGGTGGTTATGGTTTCTTCTGTGCCTACAACGATGACGATGCTCCTCGTAATGATGATCGTCCTCTTCATGTTGCTCTTCTTGCTCTTAATACTGATGGTCATCATTGTAACTGCCACCTCGATCTTCATCCGTTGCTGGTGGAGGTAGGTTTTGTTCATTCCTCACATTCCGCTCGTCGCCTAAAAGGGTAATGTCTACTTGAGGCGGCATGGCGAAAAGGAGTAAAGTCAAACAAGTTGCTTCTTCCTAGGTACCTGAATAGATCGTACAATCAAGTTAGGAAACCGAACTGGTCCAAAAAAACTACTCTACACAAACCCAGGTTAGCAAACTTAAAGTAATTGTGTTGTCAAACTTATTGCTAAGCTTGAGGCACGGGAGTATAGTAAGCGGACTCAGGTTCTTAACAATGTCGTTTTGCCTTGTCCCTGGCAACGACGCCAAAAAGTTGACCGACCTAAATCGCATGTCCAAAAGGAGTGGATTAAAGTAGTTGGACTTTTAAAGAGATAACCCGACTCTCAGGCCCCCGCAATGATAAACGGGGTTCGATGTAGTGATCGGGGTCAAACATAGGGACAAGGTTGGTCGTGTTAGGAATGTGGAATCAAACACTCTTATACTCTAGTCAAAAAAGGGGATAAAGAGATGTTCCCTAAGGAATGGCAGCACATAAACAAGAACAGTAAAACAAAAAGAAGCAAAAGAAACAAATTGTAAGCAAGTATATGGGGAAAACCCATGTTGGGGTTCACCAACTAAAGCACCTCACCAACATGTAATACTATCTCTCTCTTGCATACTCATATCAAGATTACAAGCAACCATTCAAACGTCTATTCCACTCTCTCTCGAGATGAGGATAGATCTACGTCTAAAAGAAGCCTCTCTCTCGATATGACAACTCAAAAACCTTGCAGCAAAACATATGGTTAAAGCTTTAGCATTCCAACACTCTCATGCATTCATACCACTCCATGACACGGGATAAAAGTGATATTACTCTCTCGAGATATCAACAATCAAACATCACTAGATGGTAGCTAAGCATACAAGTGAAGCATTAAAACAGGTGCATGGAGATAATCTTGATAAGAATATGTATATTCAAAAGAAAGAGACTATATACATGTTGGGAGAGCCTTAGTGGCTACTCCCAACCCAATTTAAGGTGTTTAGCCACTCATGTTTGCAGACAACGTGACGACGTTACAAAAACACAGATCCATAAGATACCACGAAGGGGAAAAAGGGGTACAATAGGATGAAACGATAGATCTGGAAGAGAAGAAATGTGATACTACACACTATTTCTTCATATTTGGATCTACCGCGTGGATGGCCTTCTCCTCTTAAAGAAGGGGAGGGCATCCATCTTCTCTCTCCTAAGCTTCCACCCCTGGATATCCAAGATTGATGTATGGATGGTTGGAGACGAGTCTGGAATGCAGCAGCACTTCGTGGCCTCGGGATATGATCTCTCCCCCCCTGACAAGATAGGTGGGTGCACTATTTATAGGCACATTCCACCGACTTAGAACCGCGGTCGTGGTTTTTCTGTTAAGTGAGGGCAAGACCGTGATCGCAGTCTCTGCCTTATTCCTCTCTGGTCACTGTCCAACTTGGTTGCAGTCTTTTGATATGTGCAGTCATGGTGTTGAGATAACTTGCAGTCGTGGTCTTAGCAATAACTGCAATCGTGGTCTTCAGGAGTCCATTAGTGATCGCGGTCTTGGGATAATTGTAGTTGTGGCCTAGTGATAATCGTGATCGCGGTCTTCTCTTCTCTTATTGCCTGATGATCGAGGTCTCTGGGGTACTCTGGAACCGAGGTCGCGGTTGAGAGATAAGTGTACCACGGTCGCAGTCCCTAAAACCGCGACCTGAGCTATGGATGTTCCTGAAAACACATAAGTGATGTTTTAGTCAAAAAGACAGAAAAATTATGTGAAAAACTGATGAAAGTTATACTAAAAGTGGTGTAAAATATATATATAAAAAGTATGTAAAGTAGAGTGTTATCAAGTTTCTCCAACAATCCCTCACTGTTCGCAAAACTGAATTCTTCCCCTTTATGTCGATAACAAACTTGGTCTGTAACAAAAGAATAATTGTTAATTAAAAAATTCATAGCGTTATATTATATCTCTAAGACTAGAATTACCTCCACGTAATTCCATATAGCGGTTTTGTTTTCTGTAGGTACTTGTCGCCAATCAAGATATTTTAATGGTGTGAGATCAGAATTTCTAGTAACAGTTCCCAAAAAGGAAGACAGGTCATTCTAATGAGGTCCTATTGGATCTCTATTCTCATCCAAAGTAATTGGCAGCTTTTTATCCCCTGTCTTACCCCATAATCGGATACACTTAGAATAGCCCCTTGTTTTTTTATTTGTAGCTCCCCCTACAAAATCATGAATATGATGCAAGCATTTACAAGGATATAGATATTATACATATATAAATAAGTAATAGTTTGTGAAAAATGTAATGCATCATTGTATCTAAATTTGCTTACCTTCACTCTGCCCAGGATCAACAGTAGGAGAATCAGCAACAGAATGTTGATCATTATCCAAATTATCAATTTCAACCTCTTGATTGTTACTCACATCATTTACCAAACGTTGCATACTTTCTCCTACAGGCACTCCTGGATGACTTATTTTTTCTAAGTGTCTTTTAGAATGACTTCCTTCTCTAGCATTATTTGAGTTTGCCACCACATGACTTTTACCAATGGTACCAACTCCATCATTTGACACAGAGGTTTTTTTTCTTTTGCAAGGTTCAAAGAAGAACTTCTGTTGCTGTTTGTAGATGATCTTGTCACAATTTTACTATTTCTAAGTGCTTCTTTTGCAATTGAACTCCCCCAATCAACATTAATCGAACCAAGATATCCTCCTTTTGGTCTTTTGGAAATACCTGCAACTAAAATGATGATATGAGCGGTTCTAAGAACGATATTAAATGATGTAATTTTTTATTTTACTTGTCATACTCCCATGAGTTAATCCTTCATTGCAGACATCATCAGTAAGTGGAGACAATAGCTGACTGTGTCTTTTCATTCTCCTAAAAAGATAATTGATATCAAAAATATTGAATTACAAACTGAAATCATGGCATACATTCTCTAATTGTATTCCTCAAATAAAATTAAAATTTCAATAATATTTATATGTTGTTGATGAAGCCAACATACAACAAGAAAACTCAACTCATTAAGAAGATTAACCCAAAAGAAAAAAATTGTGCAACAAATGTATAATCATGTAAAAGAATAAATGACCATTTTATAAATAAAAGAATAACATGAGTGTTTCCACTATTTGACCCAACTAATAAAATAAAAAGAGTTACATAAGATCAATGATGGAGATCATGACCCCCTTCATAAAAGGTCACACCCTCCATGTCTTCTCTGACTAAATTAAAGTCATCACAAACGTCACTTAAGATGTCTTCCAAATCACTTGGAGATTTATCTTCAGATAAGAAGGTTCCATCCATGAAATTATCATGAAGCTTCTCCTCCATGTCATAAGTATCACGAGGTGTAGTGTGCAAAACAAAGCTCCAATTTTTTTGACTTATGTCTTTCACATAAAACACTTGTTGTGCTTGGAAGGCCAATGTAAATGGATGATCAGTTATAGCAATATATTTTAAATTGAGCATTATGAAGTCATTTTCAGATTTTTTGATGCCTCTATTTGCATTGACCCTGTCACATTTGAACAATACAACTTTAAGTTGCTCATAATAACTGATCTCGAAAATGTCCCTTAACACCTCGTAGTATGTAACTTGACCCATTACAGGATTTTGTCCTTGGAACTGGAAAAAATTTCTATCTGAGCATTCACCATAATTCCACTGTTTTTTGTTTTTCTGCCGCATTCTCGATCCTTGGTGTGAAATCTATAATCATTTGTTATATATCTCGCATATTGCATCGTCATTTGTTGCGGACCTCAAGCCAACACTAAAAGGTTTGGTGACACAGTTGTTGACTTTGCCTTCTCCTCAATCTGAAAATATTATGAATTTTATTATTTATATATTTTTGCTATTATGCTAATGGAAATAACTTATTTAAACTTACATGTTTCTTAAACCATTCATTGAATCTTTTCATATGAAGATTACTAATTTCCCATTGTCGTGCATGTGGATGATTTTCTTCAAGTATCGGATGTGCTCCCTGCTAACAAACATGTGTGACACACCTAGACATAAATATGAAATTACATAATGAAAAGTAAACAACGATCGTACTTCATGTATGGATCAACTACATCACTGTTGGCTAAAATATATTGATGTGCAGCTTTGAGCATTGCGCTATCAAGCATAATAGGAGTCTTCTTTCCTAAATGATGCCCTTTATGAAAGAATATAGACCACACTTCATCATTATCCATACCTTCATCTTCCACATCATTTCTAGACAATTTAGTGAACCTTGTCTCAACTCCTGAGAGATATCTCGAATAAAATGTTAAGCATTCGTCTGCCAAGTAACCTTTTGCTATAGAAGCTTCTGGAGCAACTTTATTTTGCACATATCTTTTTAAAATTTGTAAGTGTATACAATAATAATAATAATAATAAAAAGCTTTGTAAGAACATCACATACGATCAGATGCAAAGTCTAAACAAATTTAATTATTAGAAAGATTACCTCTCCATGGGGTACATCCAACGATAGAATATCAGTCTGACTATCTTCACTTCTCGTGGAAGATGAATGACCAAATTCTCCATCACATCAAAGAATGATGGTGGGAGAATCTTCTCTAGGTTACAAAGAGTCATTGCTATTATGGATTCCAACTTCTCAAAAGTATTTGGATTTATGACTTTAGAGCATAAGTCTTTAAAAAACTTGGACAACTCAATTACAATAGATCTAACATTTTTTTTGGGTAACGCTACTTGTAAAGCTAATGGGAGAAATTGTTGCATCAATACATGATAATCATGACTCTTCAATGCCATTAACTTTCTTTCTTTGACGCATGCATTTCTAGCTATATTAGAAGAACACCCATCAGGAACTCGAGCAGACTTCAACAGCTTACAGAATAATTCTTTTTCCTCTTTAAAAGTAAAACATGAAGGTGGGATAATATTTTTATTTTCATCCTTGATAATGTGAAGTTTATGCCTTATGCCCATCTCTTTGAGGTCATATCAAGAATTTTCAGTGTCAGCAACTCCTGAAGTTGAACCTGTAGAAGAACAGCCCGCAGAAGCAGTCTTCAGTGACTAGTGTGTGAAGTTTGTCTTGAGATAACTGTGGTCTCAACTCCATCAGTGATCGCGGTCTTGAGATAACTGCGGTCGCAATCTTTTGATAATCGCGGTCGCAGCCTGGTGATAACCGTGGTCGTGGTCTTCTCTTCTCTTATTGCCTGATGATCGAGGTCTCTGGGGTACTCTGGAACCACAGTCGCAGTTGAGAGATAAGTGTACCACGGTCGCGGTCCCCAAAACTGCAACCCGAGCTGTGGATGTTCCTGAAAACACTTAAGTGAGGTTTTAGTCAAAAAGACAAAAAATGTGTGAAAAACTGACGAAAGTTATACTAAAAGTGGTGTAATATATATATATAAAGTACATAAAGTAGAGTGTTATCAACTCCACCAAACTTAGAATCAAGCCTGTCCTTAGGCTAAGTGTAGGTTTGAAAACTCAGAGAGAGAAAGAATAAACAATCTTAAAAGACAACATAATAACATGAATGATATATCTCATTCTTGCATCAAGACTGTTGTGGTATGTACTCAAACCCTTAGGTCTCAATCTCCCCCTTTCAACTGGAGTTGCATAACTTTAATTCTTTATCATAACCTTCAATTGTAAAAGGCTTCTCCTTCTCAACTTATCACCCCTCCCTTAGGTAATGACCGTACTAATGTCAGATCTTTTTCGAAGGGTAGCTTTCACACCAATTCTTTATTTTTCAGGTGACCCTATGCCAATGTGTTCGGGTAGGCTTAAGGCTTTTAGGTGTTTTCCTCTACCCCCTGAACTCCTCACCCACAATTTTTGTAAGAACAGTGTTACCCTTTTTGGGCTTCTGACTTTAAGTCAGGTGGTTTTGTGAGATTCCATTCAGAATTTGGAGGTGAGTAAGCTTGGCTTCGAGATTCCACTTACAGGCACGACATATATGCATTCATGAGTGCAACAATATACCAGCAGTGCGGAAACTTTTGGCATCTTTTCAGACACAGCTCTCATATTTTTTTCTTTATTTATTTTTGGCTTTTTACCTCTCCCTTCAGGCTTGGGTTTGGGGAGTTTTACTTGGTCTTCTGGGCGGCCAAGCCTCTTTTAGATATTCTTTGAAGAGGGCAGCTTTTTCCCTTTCTACGAAGATAAGGATTTTCTGGTCAAAAATGTCGGGTGAGGGTGGTTGGTCAGGAGTATGACTAGGTGAAGTTCTCTAGTCTCTGAGGGTTTCATGAGTTAAGGTTGTTACATTTACAATGTCTTATTGCAAGAATGAGGTATATAAGTATTGCTATGATTGAGAAAAAAAGAGAATGAAGTGCCCAGCCATCTCGACATGCTCTTTATCCAGCCCCTCCAGCCACGATGACAACATGGGGGGCGTGGGAGCCGATACAACAAGAGCCGACACAAAAAAAGCCGGGAGCACAAGCCAGAAGGCATCTCCCTCTGCTGACCCAAAAGGGACCCAACCAACGGAAAGGTCGAGCCCCCAGAATGAGAAGCACGCAACATAATCAAAGGGGTTTGACCTCAACTACGACCCAGAGGAAGTAATGAATGAAGCAGCCAATGAAGACTGCTGAAGTCCGTGACTAGTGTGTGAAGTTTTCTTGGTCACGCTGGATATTATCAAAGATTTATAAAGGATTTTTCTAAGATTTCAAAGCCCTTGTCGAATTTGCTGATCAAGGATGCCGAGTTTGATTTTACAAATGATTGTTTGAAGGCTTTCTAGACATTGAAGGAAGCACTTATAACACCACCTATTCTTCAAGCTCTAGATTGGGAGATACCCTTCGAGTTGATGTGCGACGCTAGCGACTATGCTGTAGGAGCAGTCCTGTGGTAGAAGAAAGACAAGAAACACCATGTCATCTGCTATGCTAGCCGCACTCTTGACGAAGCATAGATAAATTACACAACCACAGAGAAAGAAATGCTCACTATCATGAAGTTAGACTACCTTGTCTCAACTCCTGAGAGATATCTCGAATAAAATGTTAAGCATTCGTCTGCCAAGTAACCTTTTGCTATAGAAGCTTCTGGAGCAACTTTCTTTTGCACATATCTTTTTAAAATTTGTAAGTGTATACAATAATAATAAGAAGAAGAAAAAGCTTTGTAAGAACATGACATACGATCAGATGCAAAGTCTAAACAAATTTAATTATTAGAAATATTACATCTCCATGGGGTACATCCAACGATAGAATATCAGTCTGACTATCTTCACTTCTCGTGGAAGATGAATGACCAAATGCTCCATCACATCAAAGAATGATGGTGGGAGAATCTTCTCTAGGTTACAAAGAGTCATTGCTATTATGGATTCCAACTTCTCAAAAGTATTTGGATTTATGACTTTAGAGCATAAGTCTTTAAAAAACTTGGACAACTCAATTACAATAGATCTAACATTTTTTTGGGGTAACGCTACTTGTAAAGCTAATGGGAGAAATTGTTGCATCAATACATGATAATCATGACTCTTCAATGCCATTAACTTTCTTTCTTTGACGCATGCATTTATAGCTATATTAGAAGAACACCCATCAGGAACTCGAGCAGACTTCAACAGCTTACAGAATAATTCTTTTTCCTCCTTAAAAGTAAAACATGAAGGTGGGATAATATTTTTATTTCCGTCCTTGATAATGTGAAGTCTATGCCTTATGCCCATCTCTTCGAGGTCATATCAAGAATTTTTAGTGTCCTTTGACTTCTCCATTCCTAGCAGTGTGTGAATCAAACTCTCACATACATTCTTTTCTATGTGCATCACGTCAAGATTATGACATATAAGGTTATGCTTGCAGTATGGCAACTCAAAAAATATACTTCTCTTTCTCCAGTTATACGGTAAATTATCTACATCTCTAGTTTGATCTAGAACTTGACTTCCAAACAACATCTTAGGAGCACTTCTAAATTCTTCTTTTCCGTCAAATGATGAATCATCTTTACGAAATTTATGATCCATTGGGAGGAACCTCCTGTGACCCATGAAACATGCTTTCTTACTATATGGTAGTCTCCATGAGCACGCGTCTTTATTGCAGAAAGGGCATGCAAGATACCCACTAGTTTGCCAACCAGATAGATAACCATATGCGGGAAAGTCGCTTATCGTCCACAGTAAGGCATCATGCAACTTAAATACCTCTTTACAATCAACATCATAAGTATCAACACCATCTTCCCACAGTTCTTTTAACTCCTCAATCAACAGTTGTAGGTAGACATCTATGTCCATCCCTGGTTGAGTTGGACCAAGAATAATCATTGACAAGATAAAATTGGGAGACTTCATGCACAACCATGGTGGCAAGTTGTATGGAACAAATACGATGGGCCAAATGCTATATGATAGACTCATGAGGCCAAAGGGATTAAATCCATCAGAAGTTAATCTGAGGCAAACATTACAAGAATCAAAAGCAAACTCAGCATGCATATTATCAAACATCTTCCATGCTGGAGAATCTACTGGATGTCAAAGAATCTCGTCCTTGGTACGACTTTCATCATGCCACCGCATTAGGGGTGATAGTTTTGAAGACATGAACAATCTCTTCAACCTAGGAGTCAAGGGAAAGTAGTACAGGACTTTACAAGGAACTCCTTTCTTGTTCGTACGAATGTTTTCTACACCAGCTTCATCAATTTTGATTTCTTTATATCTAGAAGCACCACATTTCGGACATGAAGTCTTATCTGCAAAATCCTTTCGATACAAAATGTAGTTATTTTTGCAAGCATCGATTTTATCATAGTCCAGTCCAAGGTCCCTGATTATTTTCCTGAATTCATAATAAGAGCCGGGCAACATCTCACCCTCTGGAAGCAATTCCTTCAAAAGCTCAAGAAGCTCAGAAAATGACTTATTACTCCAATTATTGACAGATTTTATGTGAAACAACCTCACAACAGTGTACAATTTAGAGTACTTCTTACTTCCAGGGTACAATTCATGTGCAAAAATCTCTAACAGTTTGTAAAATTGCTCAGCTTCTGCATTATCAACAAATACAAATCGATGGTCATCGTCTTCCATATTCTCTCCATCCTGTGATACTCCATACACATCATGCAACATGTCTCTTATATCATCTTTGAACGTGTCATTTTGTGTTTGTGAATCCTTAGAGCTATCAAATGAACCCTCACCGTGAAAAATCCAATTTGTGTAGGTGGTCAAGAATCCATTCCATAACAAACGTTCAGTTGCGACTTGTCGATTATGCCTGTACACATTTAAGCATTGCTTACAAGGACATAAGATAGTCCCATCCCTACTGGATTTTGCAAATGTGTGCTCTATAAATTTAACCACCCCAAGTAAATATGTCGTGCTTGTTCTATATTCCTCATGGATCCAACTTTTATCTATCATAATGACCTATGCTGATAAAAACAAAAAACATATATATATGTATATATATATTAGAAAAATGTTATATATTATAGTTTCCATATAGTAGAATTAAAATACAGTCCATAACTTAGTCTTGATGTTAAAAAAAAATTGGACATGCTTGTATGTCAGACAATTAGCTCGATTTGGGGTGCCTCCGCAGCCTAAGTGGGCACGTGGGTCTATCATTCCTTTTTTCTTTATTTTTTCTATTTTTTTTCCTTGACAAATATTGAGTTCTTTTCAATAAAAAGAACAATTTCAGATTTGAACTTACTCCATCAAAGGTTCTAATAGTATATTGATTTATGAATTTAAATGTTTGTTTGGTACAACGTTAAGTAACGATCTAGGTAGATATGAAATATATATATATAGGGAAGTATATTGATTCATGAATTTTGCCTCTATGTTTTCATGTCAATGAAGTGTGTATAAAGATAAACATATGATTCTACAGTTGCAGATTAACATATTACAAATTTAAAAATATTTTAAATCACATACCAAACAGAAACAACGCCCTTCTGGAGATGAGACGAGCGACGGTAAGGTGATGAGTTTCAGGCAGAGGGCCTTCCAGCAGTGAGGTGGGTGGCAGTTGTCTGGCAAGGGTAGACACACTCAAGCGGGGGCGGATGGTGTCTTCCCAGAGATGAGACAAGAGGCAGAGGATCTCCTCGTTTCCTGCCTAGAGATGAATAGGGGCTTCAGGATCAAGGCCTTCCAGCAGCCAGGCAGCTGTCGGCCGTCTGGCTTGGGCAGACGATGGCTGGGGGAGGGGGCGCGCAGAGCAGGCATCGTCGCCGTTCGTTGTCCGGTCAGGCTATGAGTAGGCAGAGATGGTGTGTCGTTCGTTGGCCGGTCGGGCTGTGAGTAGGCGGAGACGGTGCACCGTTCGTTGGCCAGTCAGGCTGTGAGTAGGCAGAGACTGTGTGTTGTCCGTTCATGTCTGATCAGGTGAGGGAGACCCAGTCGCTTGGCTTGGGCGGACGGCAGCCGGGGTGGGAGGATGCGGACAGAGGTTGACGTGTGAGGGGCGACCAAAATGGGAGGGGCGGATGACTTTGAAGAAGACAACAGGTGTGGCGTACAAACCATGATTAACTAAGCAGAAGTCATGATTTGTAGCATATTAACAAAAATCACTAAAAATTAAAATCGTTTATAAAGAGATCCATAAACAGGAAAACTCTTTCAAGAAGAACCAAAGTAATTCAATTACATTCTAGTTCACAAGTACATGTCCTATACACTCTCTTCTCGAGATTTACATACATCAACTTCCCTCTTAAAATTGTACATAGGCATCATAAAAACCTCGAGGCATCAAGCCAAAATCTCATATCGATTCATTAAACTAACTACTGACTCCGAGGACCTGAGAGTATAGAGACGACACATAGGACTTTATATACAAGACATGACAACCAGTGTCTCCACCTGAGAGTTCACTACTATCACTGATGCTGCTGTTGCTGCTCTTCCCTTGCTATAGGGTTTCTGCCTCTTCCTCCGCGTCTACCAAAAAAGTTGGATCCCACGGGGGTGAGACAATAGAAATTGCCCCAACGAGAGATATAACTCTATGCCAAAACATTATTATTGTTGTTTATTAGAATAAAACTGAGCAGAGGAATCATATATATTCAACAACGATTAAATTAATGTCTATATAGGTTAGAACAATATTCTTATTCAAAGCATTTCAGCTATAACTTGATAAAGTAGCATGTCACTTATCCAATAAGGAATATGAAGAACATGTATAACATTTATCCATCTAGGATATGCTAAGCAAGATAACATCAACCAATGATTCTCGTATTTCAACCTTAAGCAAATACGCTACACGGCTGATTACATTTTACAAACATACTTAATGCCCTGAAGAGATGAAGTATACCGTTCATGCTCCAACCGACCATGATTACGTAAAGCATCGGTACCCCACAAGTTCAATGGAAGATCCGGACTCCAAGACCTCATCCTTCTCGGTCAGTATAAGATTATATGGTAGAGACAACATGTGTCAAACTGCAATTAGATTGCCAGGGTATATTGGCATCTTCGCTATAGAGTTATAGCCCACAGCATATACTCTCTTCAGGGTTATGGCCCGTAGCCAATGCATGGTATCATATCATGGAGTCATGGCCCGTAGCCATACTCATACTGGGGTATGGTCTGTAACCAATCTCATACATAGGATATAGCCCACAGCCATTCCTATGGGGAATGAGGATATAGTTGCCCAATTACCCTCACATATTCAAAAATATGCGCTCCGAGTTTAACTCGTTTCACCATTCAGCAATTCTAATGCTGATGGATCTGTGGTCAGGGCAAGTACATTATATAATATCACTTGATTAATTAAGTGCATTACCATATTCTTTTAGCACCAAACAAGTTTCTAAACATTAATTATTTAACAATTGCTACAAAGAATGTGTAATACTTTCATCAAGTACTGTTCAACTCTTTAATATAGCATTGGGATCTCAATCCCTCATCTCATCAGGAGCATTCTGATGCAGCCCTATTTTAGGGCTCCATCCTGTGCCATTTTGTATATAAGTTGCATCTAAACATGTTAGATTACAAGTATTTTCCCTCAATTTGATTATCATTGCAAATACGCTTATGGATGTTCTTTGCGCTGTTTTTCAGGTACTTGGACCACAATGGAAGGACAAGTGTGATGGAGGGACCCAAAGGAGGCCCCAAAGCTCCCCCAACCTACCTTAGTGGCCAAGGATCGTCTCCAAGCAGAAACATCCAAGAATTATGAAGTTTGAAGCCATGCTAGCACTAGAAGACCCCAGCACGGCCGTGGTGCCATGGAACGGCCGTGCTGGCAATTGAGCAGAATTATAGGTTGATCGACAAATTTTGGAAGTTCAAGCAAGTCAGTCACCACGGCCGTGTTGACCAGCACGGCCGTGCTACGAAGACCACACCACGGCCATGCTGGATGAAGATGGAACGGGCGTGCTGCTCAGAACGACCTCCTCCCAACTCCACCACCACGGCCGTTCTACCTAGTACCCAACACGGACGTGCTGCCCAGCACGGCCGTGCCACCAGCCTTCGTTTTCACCCACCAACCTGTTAAATTAACACTTACCTAACACGGCCGTTCCCCTACACCACGACCGTGCTCACTCCTACCCAACACGGCCGTGTTGGCCAGCACGGCCGTGCCACCACCCCAAAACCTATACAACTTTCACTGATTTTCCTATTATACCCCCACTTAACCCTAGCTCCTATATAAGCACTAGTTGCTTCTAGGGCTCGAGGTTAAGCACCCCTAGCATACCCTAGCTGCTTCCTTGCCTCCATTACTCCAATCCACCTACTCCCTTGCATCTAACCCCATTTCCACCCACTTTCCACTCATTTCCACCATAGAAACCTAGTTTCTCTAGGTTTCTATCCATCCATTCCACCATTTTCATGCACCCCTGCACCTTTGGAGGAGGGAGGTCATTTGCAGCTGCTTGAGGTGAAGGAGGCCACTACATCGAGCTTCATGGTGTTTTCCCTTCTTCTATCCCCTTCTTTTCCTAGTTTGATCATGTATAGTTAAGCCCCCTTGGGTGGGCTGTTTGGGGAAAAAATGTGACTTTGATACCATGTTGGGGGAATATAATTTGTAATGAACATATTTCATTTGTATGATGATTGCCTTTGCTTATATCTCATTTCCCATTACTTGTGCATGTGGTTGTTGTTTAATTACATTAATTGCTTGCCTTGTGGTGTTTGAAGACATTTGTCTCTAGGATGTTTTGGTTTCTATGTAGCTATCATAGGATTGGCTCCTAGGTCCTTAATTCGGATCCCTAGCTAGCCCCCTATCTTCCTACATAATCACCTTCTTCCTACATGCAAATGTGAGTTCTAAGTGACTAGTATAAGTGTGATTAGTGCAATTGCCTAAGATTTCCTAAAGGCTGAGGTGGCTAGTGGCATGAGGTCAAATACCCTCATCTCTACTCCCATCCTTACCCTTGGTCCTCAATTGACTAATACCACTTATCCTAGAGACCTAGACTTGGTACGTCCTATGAGAATTACACCTAGCCCTAGTTCTCCAATTAGCAGCTTAGGGTACATTCTCATATCACCCACCTTGTTGTTTGGTTTGGTAATCTAGAATGAGATATGTTAATTGCTTATTATGGTGACATCCCCCAACTAATGTCAAGGTCACATTCCCAAACGGCCCACCTCCTTCATCTAATTGCTTAAAACCCTGATTGCCTAGTTTGCTTGTTAACGCTAGCTTAGTTCATTTGCTTTAGTTAACTTAGTTAATTGCCTAGTTTTGTTAGCTAAGTGGTAATTTAGGTTTTTGATCTTGGTTAGTGGTTAACTTAGGTTCTCAATTGCTAGTTGCTTGCTTAGTCTAGTATAGTCTGTTCTCACTCTTGTTTAGATAGCTTGTTAACTCAGATTGCTAATTTAGTCTTTTGATAACTTAGTTTCACATTGCTTTTTATACTTGCCCTCTTAGCGTAATTAACAACCAATCAACCTTAAAACCCTAAAAACCCTACTCTCCGCACTAGGAACGTAGCTCACGCCATCTAACTCTAGTGCCCCCTTTATCCTCGCGGATCGACCCCGTACTTGCCACCTCACCTATACTACGACACGACCCCGTGCGCTTGCGGGTGTAATGTCTTAGTAGAAGTAGGTAGTTAGTGTGGGACCGTACAAATTTCGAAAGCAAAGATCCCATCTCATCCCATGCCTCCCGACCTCGTGGATTGCACTTGTTGCAAGCCTCTAGCGGGAGCGCACCAAGCTTTCTGGCGCCATTGCCGGGGAATAAAGGCGCTCGGCCTAGTTAGATAGTGTAGCTTAGCCTTTCCTTTTGCCCTCACCATTGCTATTCTTTATTCTTTGTGTTACTCTTGTATCTTGGTTTGCTAACTTGGTTTCTTGTTGTTTGTTTGTGCTTTGCGCAGGTGACAGTTGTGCATGCGTAGTACGCGTTTGACTTGCACCGACTTGGTGGTTTACGACCCCGAGATTGGGAGGAGAAGACGTCAAGCTCGCCGCAACCTACACCGAGAGGCCGATATGGCCGAGAACAACCCACCACCAGATGTTCCACCTCCACCACCGCACCGCCCGCTTCATGAGTATTTCACACCGGGGAACTACAATTCCCCCATAGCCACGCTGGTGGATCAGATGCCCAGTCAGCAGTTCTCCATTCCGCCAGCACTCTTGGGACTTCTGCCCACATACTACAGAATGGAGAACGAAAACCCTTATCACCATATAGACGCGTTCTTAGAAACGTGTTCGACCTTCCGCATGCCTGCTGTCACCGACGACTCGATCCGCAGAACGCTCTTTCCTTTCTCCCTCAAGGAGAAAGCCAAGGAGTGGTACGTCTCGAGGCCAGAGCTCGTCACATGGAATAAAGTAAAGAATGAGTTTCTGAAGAAGTTCTTTCCGATAGCCAAGTTATCCTACATGAGAAGGTGCATCACATCCTTCGCCCAAAAAGAGAACGAACCTTTCCATGAGGCATGGGAGAGGTTCCAGAAGTTGCTTCGTGACTGCCCTCACCATGAGGTCCCACTTTGGCAGCTGGTTCAAGCCTTCTACACCGGGCTTGAGGAGCAGAGCCAAAACAATGTAGATTCTTCTTGCGGGGGCACGTTCATGGCCAAGCCGCCCGAGGACTCATGGCCACTGTTTGAACATCTTGCCGAGAATTCTCGCCATCGAGCTTCCACTAAAGGGGGGCATTGCGACCGGAACTACACTCCTCCACCTTCCTCCGTGGCTCCCGCACGCAATGCCACCGACCCCAACATGATGGCAATGATGACCGAGATGATGAAGTGGATGAAGAATCAAGCTGGTGGCCCTTCTAACCAGCCCACAAGGGCAGTTGATACCATAGACGAGGAGGTCAATGCTCTATATTCCTTTGGTGGTCGCAACAACCAAGGCCCAATGTCCAACTCCTACACTCCCGAGTGGAGGAACCACCCGAACTTCTCTTGGAAACAACCGAACGAGGATGGGCAAGGACAGGGGCAGCAAAACCCACGCTACCACTCAAAGTTCGAAGAGGAAGTACTCGGGAGACTGAGGAATCTAGATGAGGTAAAGAGAGAGGTGTCTTCTCAAGGAAAGAACATCAGCCGTCTTGAGCAAAGGCTCGACCAAATTTCTATCTCACTTGCTCGCCGTGAAGAGGGGAGACCGCCATCTCAACCTATGACGAATCCTAACAGCAATGGAAGTTGTGTGACTGCCAACCAAGCCGCATACATCCCACCACATAGCCAAGCAACCTCACTTCCACAATATCAAGGGCCACCGCACCCATATGCTCCGCCATCCCACCAACCCCCGCTAAACTACCAATACCCACCACCTCCACATACTTACCAACCTCCACCTCCACCACAACCAACTTGTATACTCCAAAATCCTAATCCTCCCCAGCAAAGACCACCACCACCTCTGTCCTCACAAGCTCCTCCATCTGCACATGAGCAAGTGAGTATGATCACTATCATATGGGGTGAAGGAACTGCTCAAGGCTGTGGAAAAAGGGGAAAGAAAGTGACTGAGGTTGGAAGCAAAGTCTCGATACGTGAGGGATCTAGCAAAGATAAAGAAGACTCCGAAGGAATTGCCGCCCAAGCACCACCAGAGAATGATAGGTACACCCAGATTGCTACTGCACCAGACGCGAATGTAGAGGCACTCTCATTGGCTCCACCCTCACTCGGGGATGCAAAAATTATCATAGACATAGCAGCTTTTGAAGCCATGTCCTTATGGAAACCAAGATCTTTACATGATACTAGCGTCGCCATCACCCCTCCGCAAGTTCCAGCCACTACAGTGGCGATAGTTGATGAAAACAGGAAGCAACCCCATGAAGGTTCGACTCTCCAAAAAGGGGGCAGAAATGTTATGAATCTCCTAGGAAACTTGAAGCGGGGAACAATAGGTGTTACATCACTCTTTTCATTGATGAAGGACATATGCATGGGAAAGAGAAAGTTAGTGCTATTGCCGACCGAAGAGATTGTTGCCTCAAAATCTGTGAACTTCATCTATGACAATGGCTTCCCAGAAAAGAGAGGTGATCCGGGAGTACCTCTGATTTCTTGCTTCATTGGCACACAACCCGTCCAACACGCTCTCATTGACTTAGGTGCAGGAACAAGTCTCATGCCATGGAGCATGTACCTACGGCTTGGCCTAAATAAAGTGAAACCAGTGGAGTGCGCCATTATCTTGGGTGACGGAACCAAAAGGAAGCCCTTGGGAATCATGCAGAACACAATAGTGTCGATGGATGAAAGGGTGAACATTGCCTATGTGACCAATTTCTTGATAGTGGATACCTCACCGATTGATGGAGAAGAGTACCTAATATTGGGTAGGCCCTTTCTATCCTCCGCATGTGCAGAAATCAACATCCGCAAGGGCACGCTGACGGTTACTTACAAAAGGAAAAAGTTCGACTTCTTCATGTTCACCAAAGAAGAGAGAGACGAGCTGGCCAATGAAGACTTCGGTGAGAGTTTGTGCTATCGTGACCCTCTAGAGCTGTGGAGATCGAGCCCATACTTCTATTCCATGTACACTCCTTGGGACGAAGCACATGTCGTCAAAGCGCTCGACAGGATCACCGTAGAAGAGAAGGAGGACATCGTGGGTGTCAATACATGATGAAAAAGAGCAACAAGCCCGGCTGAAGGCTATAAATTTAGCGCTTGTGGGAGGCAACCCATGTGGTTTAAGAGTCTCAAACCTTATTTTACCATACTTTCTTTTGGTTTCCAAGAAACACACACACACACTATACTTGATAGTTTTTCTGTTTGAGAATCATTTTAGCACAGGCACAAGAAAGAAAAGACGAAGCTGAAGAGTTTAGTCGAGACGGAGGTCAAAGTGGAAGAAAAGATTGCAACTCAATGGAGGAGCTACAGGAAGAAAGCTAGAACGGCCGTACTGCTCAGCACGGCCGTGGTGGCCCTGTCCTGCTCACCTAAAAGTTACTTTGACCACTCCAGCTCTCGCCGGTTGCCTTTCGCAACCCCACGCATTTTTACCCTACTAGTCTAAACTTCTATTTCATGATGAGGACATCATGAGTTAAAAGTTTGGGGTGGTAGGGAGGTAAGCCTTCTTTTGCCGCATTTTTCTCTATGTACCTTGTGCTGAATTTTTGCAAGATGATCAAACAGTTTGACTGACTTACCATACTCGATTACCTTGACCTTGTGTGCCTGCTTGCATTCACGCATTCATGTAGTTAACTTCTGCATTTTTGAGTAATTTTTCAAAAATTTTGCTTCTTCATACCATGCATTGCATTCTCATGTAGTTTTTGATAATTTCTTTTGCATGTTAAGTAGGATTTTCTACTTTATGTTTTTAAATTCCCTAAAGTAGGTTTAGATGTGATTTAGTGCAAATTGGCACCATTTTGGCCAATTTTGCCCAGATTTGAATATTCTTGCTCTGATAGGATGTTTTGACTTAATCTCCAATGTTTGAAATGAAAAGGTCTACTCTTGTGACAAATGCATGCTACATTCTTAGATCTTATTGATATATGGTCTTGTTTGTGACTTTTTACATGTGAAACACATCTCTTAAGTCTGTGAATGTGTTGGTTGAATCATGAATTGAGCAAGCGACAAACGCTTATAGCCAATGGAATCACTTGGTAGAAATATGAATATTGTGTTAATTCTATCATGTGATGTGATATTACTTGGTGAAGTGTTGAATTAACTTTCATGCAGGGAATCGTATGTTGAAAACTACATTGATGACCCCTCTTTGATCCGACTTTTCTTCCACCATCTTCATACCCCTCCGCCTCATAAAAAGATGCCAAAGTGCACATATTAGCCGTGGCCACCTCCAAAAGTTTGGGGTGGCCACATCTTTACCTCCCCGCTTCACTCCATCCACCATATGCCCTATCTATACCAAGGGCAAAGAAAAAGAAAAAGAAAAGCAAAAATAAAATAAAAGGATGCTCCTATTTAAGAGAATTCAAATAAAGAAAAAAAAGGAGTGTGTAAAAGCACCCCAAATCTTACTGCAACCCTTTCTTCTTCTTTTATGCCCATTGAGCTAGAAAACATCAAATCTAGCTCACTTTGCCCTTTCTACATCCAAGTGGATCATCTAGTGTGGTTTGAAGCATAAGACCGAATGCATGAAAGTGAAACAACACTCCTAGTCACCTGTGATTAACACCAACATGAAACGGTTTACCCGGAATGACATAAAGGACATATGGACAACTTGTGTTTCTATGCTTTATATTTGAAGTTTGTATGCTCAGTGCTCAGTTCATGATTGGGTTGTGAAAGAAGGAGAGGAGAGATGTGAGACACATGCACTTAGTCATTTCCAAGACCATATATATTCAAGAATCTTTTGCTGCTTTGCATTTGTCATTTGTTTTTGTTGAAAAGAACGGAAAAGAGAGATTAAGTTGGAGCATACTTGAGGACAAGTATGTTTTAAGTTTGGGGTGGTGATGCAGCCCTATTTTAGGGCTCCATCCTGTGCCATTTTGTATATAAGTTGCATCTAAACATGTTAGATTACAAGTATTTTCCCCCAATTTGATTATCATTGCAAATACGCTTATGGATGTTCTTTGCGCTGTTTTTCAGGTACTTGGACCACAATGGAAGGACAAGTGTGATGGAGGGACCCAAAGGAGGCCCCAAAGCTCCCCCAACCTACCTTAGTGGCCAAGGATCGTCTCCAAGCAAAAACATCCAAGAATTATGAAGTTTGAAGCCATGCTAGCACTAGAAGACCCCAGCACGGCCGTGGTGCCATGGAACGGCCGTGCTGGCAATTGAGCAGAATTACAGGTTGATCGACAAATTTTGGAAGTTCAAGCAAGTCAGTCACCACGGCCGTGTTGACCAGCACGGCCGTTCTATGAAGACCACACCACGGCCGTGCTGACCAAAACGGCCGTGCTGGATGAAGATGGAACGGGCGTGCTGCTCAGAACGACCTCCTCCCAACTCCGCCACCACGGCCGTGCTACCCAGCACGGCCGTTCTACCTAGTACCCAACACGGTCATGCTGCCCAGCACGGCCGTGCCACCAGCCTTCGTTTTCACCCACCAACCTGTTAAATTAACACTTACCGAACACGGTTGTTCCCCTACACCACGACCGTGCTCACTCCTACCCAACACGGCCGTGCTGGCCAGCACGGCCGTTCCACCACCCCAAAACCTATACAACTTTCACTGATTTTTCTATTATACACCCACTTAACCCTAGCTCCTATATAAGCACTAGTTGCTTCTAGGGCTCAAGGTTAAGCACCCCTAGCAGACCCTAGCTGCTTCCTTGCCTCCATTACTCCAATCCACCTACTCCCTTGCATCTAACCCCATTTCCACCCACTTTCCACTCATTTCCACCATAGAAACCTAGTTTCTCTAGGTTTCTATCCATCCATTCCACCATTTTCATGCACCCATGCACCTTTGGAGGAGGGAGGTCATCTGCAGCTGCTTAGAGGTGAAGAAGGAGGCCACTACATCGAGCTTCATGGCGTTTTCCCTTCTTCTATCCCCTTCTTTTCCTAGTTTGATCGTGTATAGCTAAGCCCCCTTGGGTGGGCTGTTTGGGGCAAAAATGTGACTTTGATACCATGTTGGGGGAATATAATTTGTAATGAACATATTTCATTTCTATGATGATTGCCTTTGCTTATATCTCACTTCCCATTACTTGTGCATGTGGTTGTTGTTTAATTACATTAATTACTTGCCTTGTGGTGTTTGAAGACATTTGTCTCTAGGATGTTTTGGTTTCTATGTAGCTATCATAGGATTGGCTCCTAGGTCCTTAATTCGGATCCCTAGATAGCCCCCTATCTTCCTACATAATCACCTTCTTCCTACATGCAAATGTGAGTTCTAAGTGACTAGTATAAGTGTGATTAGTGCAATTGCCTAGGATTTCCTAAAGGCTGAGGTGGCTAGTGGCATGAGGTCAAATACCCTCATCTCTACTCCCATCCTTACCCTTGGTCCTCAATTGACTAATACCACTTATCCTAGAGACCTAGACTTGGTACGTCCTATGAGAATTACACCTAGCCCTAGTTCTCCAATTAGCAGCTTAGGGTACATTCTCATAGCACCCACCTTGTTGTTTGGTTTGGTAATCTAGAATGAGATATGTTAATTGCTTATTATGGTGACATCCCCCAACTAATGTCAAGGTCACATTCCCAAATGGCCCACCTCCTTCATCTAATTGCTTAAAACCCTAATTGCCTAGTTTGCTTGTTAACGCTAGCTTAGTTCATTTGCTTTAGTTAACTTAGTTAATTGCCTAGTTTTGTTAGCTAAGTGGTAATTTAGGTTTTTGATCTTGATTAGTGGTTAACTTAGGTTCTCAATTGCTAGTTGCTTGCTTAGTCTAGTATAGTCTGTTCTCGCTCTTATTTAGATAGCTTGTTAACTCAGATTGCTAATTTAGTCTTTTGATAACTTAGTTTCACATTGCTTTTTATACTTGCTCTCTTAGCATAATTAACAACCAATCAACCTTAAAACCCTAAAAACCCTACTCTCCGCACTAGGAACGTAGTTCACGCCATCTAACTCTAGTGCCCCCTTTATCCTCACGGATCGACCCCGTACTTGCCACCTCACCTATACTACGACACGACCCTGTACACTTGCGGGTGTAATGTCTTAGTAGAAGTAGGTAGTTAGTGTGGGACCGTACAAATTTCGAAAGCAAAGATCCCATCTCATCCCGTGCCTCCCGACCTCATGGATTGCACTTGTTGCAAGCCTCTAGCGGGAGCGCACCACATTCTCATCCTTTCACAAACTCATCATCATGATTATAGAAAATGGGTATTCAAACCCTCAATTCATCAAGGAATACGTGTTACCACTTATCAGGTAACTAATACCTTCAGGTCATCTGACTAAGGTAAACATGATACTTGCTACACAAGTATCTCACATGGCTCACAAAGCCCATTTCATCTCTTGTTACCTCTCACTAGGCAACAAAGCATGTTATGGATCACAAGGCCCATTTCATCTCTTGTTACCTCTCACTAGGCAAAAAAGCATATTATGGCTCACAAGGCCCATTAACAATTTCAATAAATGAAACACCATAGCTCATACCTTGCTATGCTCATCATCTCATGATACCTGCATGGTTAGAACACATGATGACAATTATATCAATTACATATCAGCATCATGTTATACAAGGGTAACACCACTAATCCTTCCTCAGGGTTAGGGTTTCCCATTTCATTTCAATCAAGGATTACTCAACCATTACCCAAGAATTAGGGCTATGGTTTATCATCTCATTGCCCGAGATTAGGGTTTCATGCACTATAAGCCAAAATTTGGGTTTCACATACCTTCACCCTACATTAGGGTTAAGGTTTCAAATCACATTACTCTAGATCAAGATATTACACCATTACCTTGAATTAAGGTTCTCTTATAACATTTCCCCAAAAATTAGGGATTCATGTAGCTTCACATGAAATTAGGTTTTCATGAAGCATTCCCTTAAATTAGAGTTTTTCACCAAAATACTCTGAATTAGGGTTTCTCATATCATTGTCCTACATTAGGGTTACACATCACATTACCATGTATCAGAGTTATACCTAACATTGCCCTAAATTATGGTTAGGGTTCATCACCCTTCTCAATTAGGGTTTCATGTTCTCTCTAACAAGGATCATACCCTAATTACATCTTGTATTCTTGTTGAGAATGTTGAGGTTTAATCACTACATGATTATCACTCATGTATATGTTCCTCTATCTCATCCTCTCTAGGAGGTTAATTACTTTAATCTTGGTTAGATTGAATCAACTTGAATGAAGAGTTGACATAGTGTATTAGGCTATTACCTCCATAAGCATAAAAAATTAACCACTCAAAAGGTACTAATCACTTATGTACCTTGAAGGTACAACCATTGTAATTATCTTTTATAAACATTATCAACAATCATGGGGTTGATTGCACTTATAGGATTTTGAATCAATTAATCCTTCAAATGGTTTTGAGGTATTAGACCTTCAAACGGTCTTGGAATCACTTGACCTTCGAACGGTCTTAAAGACTGTTTGACCTTAAACGGTCTTGGTTCAAGTGTAACTCAAATCAACTCATTCGGTCTTGAAACCGAATCAACCCATTCGGTCTTGAAACCAAATCAACCATTCAATCTTGAGACTGATTTCATTCATTCAGTCTTGAAACCGAATCAACCATTCGATCTTGAGACTGATTTCATTCATTCGGTCTTGAAACTGAATGCTCATCAATTGTTTTGAAACCGAAAATGGGCAATCCAACATTGAGATTGATTGAAACTCAAACGGGTTGAGATTGTTTGATCCCAAATGGTCAACACCTCCATTCGGTCAACACTTTCATTCGGTCAACACTTTCATTCGGTCAACCTATTCAAACGGTTTGAAACCGTTTCAACATCAATTAGAGTTTTGAACCCAATTGAATTAGGGTTTAAAATTAAGGGACCATCGATTGTTGAATCATTTTTATCTTAATCATATATAACCATTGAATCTTCCTCCAATCATAACATTACTTGACCACAAACGGTCTTGGGCCCCTTATGACCTCAAACGGTATTGAGACCGTTTGATCACCAAAAAGCAAAACTGTTTGCACATGTTCTATGTTGAGGTGTGTGCTTAAGATGACATCATCATCTTCAAGCTTGAAATCTTCGAAATCCATTGTGATTATTGTGGTGAAATCAACAACCAATCAAAAGGAAAACTGAAAGTGAAGGAGGGATCAACATATGATAAAGGAATGAAATCAATAACAATGTTTAAGGGTTCAAGTTATATAACCCGCCTTCAAAGTTGAAACCAAACTTCAATCTTCATGCCTTCAATGGTGAATGAATATTTCTCAACCTCCCAAGGCTTGTCCTCAAGTCCTTGAGTGAAAAGAAATGGCTAGGATTGCAGATTGAATGGAGAAAAGAAGAAATCAAGCATTGAATTTCAATTTCCACCATGAAATCAAGGTTGAAGATGACTATGGAGCTTACCTACAGGTTGGGGAACGTCCTCCTATTGCTCCTAATCTCCTTTGTGTTCAACCAAAGCAAGGAAAGAAAGAAGGGTCGAAAAGAAAACCTTTCATTTGAGTTGGAAATGGGATGTTTATAAGGAAATTCCAATGAGAGAGAAAATGTTAATTAATTCCTTCAACTCCCAAAATTGGTGCCACTTAACCCCCTCACTTTCTTGCATACAAAGCTATCAACTCCACCTTAAAATTCCTCTTCATTATCCATGAATTAAAGGAAAGCAAATTAAGCACCTTAACCATTATAATAATAATATCCAAAATTGAGTGGATATTACTTTTTAGTTAACTAATGTGAGTGGGCTCTCCACTCACTTTAGATATTTCATGGCCTTTGCAAGGCACAAGGACGTCCATACTTATGTAAATTCAACCATATCATTTTTTGTTGAAGGGCACTTCAATTAATATATTTATTTTTGCATTAAATTGAATTAGGGTTTCAATTATGTTTAAATCTTGATTATTTTGATATCAAGATTCTCTCTCTTCCAATGTGATTCAAATGAGGCGCCCCTCTCATTTTCTTTTCTCTACATGATGCCAAGAAACATTAGGGACTCTCTAGAAGTGGTATTTTGCATATTGAACCCTAGGTTTTGGGTAAATTGCACATTACACCAAAACTAGGTTTTAATGCACAACATTGCTCAACAAGCTCTTTCTTGGTACTCAGGCTACCACAAGCCATACCTCTACATAATTCTCATTCTTATGATGCTTCAACACTTGAGGAGCACTTTATCATGTGACATTTGCAAGTTAACCCCTCAACTTGGGTAGTTTGCACTTTAGTCTAAAACAAGCAAAACATTATATCAACATTATTCAAAAAGGACTAAAATTGAAACATAAGTTCCTCTTGAGCCTTAATTACTTTTCAAGAGATAAGAGCAAGCATATAATTAACTTTATTAAGCAAAACATCTAGGGTTAAAGCATAACCCAGGTCAGGGATGTTACAAATTATCCACCCCTAACAGGGATTTCATCCCTGAAATCATCAAGAGAAAAGAGAAGGGTACTTCCTCCTCATCTCTTCCTCTAGATCCCACGTTGCTCCTTCAATGCCACGATGATGCCAGAGAACTTTCACAAGACATATGTCTTTCTTTTTCAGCTTTTTAATTCTTTTATCAAGGATCATCACAGGTCCTTCAACATATGATATATCATCATTTAATTCTACCTCTGCATGTTGCAAAACTAACTCAGTGTCAGGATAACACTTTCTCAACATGGAGATATGGAACACTGGATGCAGCTTATGCAACTCAGGTGGCAGCTCCAGCATATAGGCTACCTTTCCAATCTGTTCAATGATTGGATAAGGCCCCATAAATCTAGGATCTAACTTTCCTTTCTTTCCAAATCTAAGAACACCTTTCCAAGGAGATACCTTGAGGGATACTCTGTCTCCAACTTGGAATTCTAAGGGTCTTCACCGTTTGTCGGCGTATAACTTCTGACTATCTTGTGCAGCCTTTAACTGTTGTTGGATTACTTTAATCTTCTCAGTTGTCTATTGCACTAGCTCAGGACCTAAAAGTTGATATTCTCTTGTTTCATACCAACATAGAGGAGATCTACAACGTCTACCATATAATGCTTCATATGGTGCCATATAAATACTATGCTGATAGCTATTATTGTAAGCAAATTCTATTAAGCTCAGGTGTAGATCCCAACTTCCTACAAATCGAAGGACACATGCCCTAAGCAAGTCCTCCAAGGTTTGTATGGTCCTCTCAGATTGTCCATCTGTCTGTGGGTGAAAGGTTGTACTAAACCTTAACTGCATACCCAAAGCTTTATGTAGTTGTTCCCAAAAATGACTCGTAAACTGGGGACCTCTATCAAAAACAATCGTAGTTGGAACCCCGTGCAACCATACTATCTCATCTATATATATTTGTGCAAGCTTCTCAGCAGTGTAGATTGTTTTGACAGAAAGGAAATGTGTTGTCTTAGTCAACCTATCAACTATCACCCATATGGAATCATGACCTTTGGTTGTTCTAGGCAATCCAACCACAAAGTCCATGGTCACATGATCCCATTTCCACTGCGGTATAGGCAAAGGTTGCATTGTTCTTGCGAGCTTTTGATGTTCAGCTTTAACCTGCTAACACACCAGACACCGCATAACAAACTCAACTACATCCTTCTTCAATCCAGGCCAACAATACATATCCTTCAGGTTATGATACATTTTGGTGCTCCCTGGATGCATTGCATACATCGAAGAGTGAGCTTCTTCAAAGATTAACTTTCTTAAGTCATTGGCATCAGGTACTACCATCCTACGATGGTAATAGACTACCTGATCCTATGACTCATGAAAGCCATCTTGTTTCTCACTACCATACTCTGACTTGATCTGCTGAACTACAACATCATCTTGTTGTGCCTCTTTAATCTGTTGTCTCAGAGTAGGTTTTATGTCCATCTCAGCTAACAGCCCGGCTAACAACGATATTGTAACATCCCTGACCTAGGTTATGAACTAACCCCAGGTGTTTTGCTTAATCATGTGATTAAATGCTTGTGGTTATCTGTTTATAATGTAATTAAAGCTTCTGAGGAACATATATTTCCCTTTCTGTCCTTTTTAAACAGTATTGTAATATTGTTTTGTTAAAAGTGGACTTATGTGCAAATTACCCAATTAGAGGGGTTAACTTGCAAATTGCACATGTTTAGATGTTCCTCTGATGATAAAACATCATAAGAATTCATTTGATGAAGTATTATGGATTCTCCAAGCTTGGGCACCAAAATGCAGCTTGTGGAGCAATCCTTGTGCTTTAAACCCTAGTTTTGGTGTAAAGTACAATTTACCCAAAACATGGGGTGAAACATGTAAAATATACCTTCTAGAGTATCTTTTATGACTCTTGGCATCAATTAGAGTAAAAATGATGAAGGGGGCGCTTCATTTGAATAATAAAATAAGAAGGAAAACCCTTGTAACTAAATAACCAAGTTGTAAGCAAAATGACCCTTTTATGTGTGCAACTTAGAAGGATGTTTGGCTTCTTTTCCTCTAAACCTTAGTTAAAGAAGGAGTTTTTCTTAAGTATAGAAAGGAGGGGCGTGGCCAAGAAGTATAGAAGGACCCATATGAGAAATAGAAGAAAAGATTGTCCTTATCTTGAAAACATGCCCAAAGTATATCTACACACCTTTCTTTTACAACCAAGGGATTGTTTCCCTTTCTCTCTTCACTTATCTCTTGTTGTGGCTGACTAAGGAAGGAGATCAGGAGAAGACAAGAACGGCCAAGTAGGTTTGGGTAAGCTTTGGTTATCTTCTAGCTCGGATTCATGGAGGAAATCATGATTTAAGGTTGGTTTGCTAGTTTTTCTTACTTAGTTCTTCTTTCTAGCCATCCTTTCCAACCAATTCTTGAAGAAGAAACCTTGGAAGACCTATGGAGCTCAAGCCACCATTAAATATTAGAAGCTTGGAGCTCTACATCTGATTCTAAGGCGGGTTTTATAACTCTAAACCCTTAAACTTTGTTATGCATCTTTCTTTCTTGCAAACGTTGCTTGTTCTTCTTCCCTCCATCCTTCTTTGCACTCTTGCAAGTAAAATCGTGGAGAACAGGCCTTGATTTGGAGGTAGAAGAAGGGGGCGTGAATACCAATGCTACTTTAGCAAACGGTCTTGCACCCCTTGGCCAAACAGTTTGCAAAACCGTTTGGGGCAAACGGTTTGCAAAACCGTTTGGGGCAAACGGTTTCAAAACCGTTTGAAGGGCAAACGGTTTTGCAAGGTCAGTTGGGGCAAACGGTTTCAAAACTGTTTGAGGGAGTTGACCAAGGGTTTACCGTTTGATATTACTGTTCATAATTATGTTGGTTAATAACTCACCAAAATTTATAGGTTAAATCCCAAGGAATCATGACTTGAAGGCTAATCAATTAGGGAAACCTAATTGGATTAAGTGCTGATTTTTCAGCTTGATTAATTCAACTTTTTGGGAACACGATTTCAAAACCGTTTGAGAGCGTTGACCAAGGGTTGAAAGTTTGTTATTCCTGTTCATAATTATGTTTTTTAATAACTCACCAAATTTTATAGGTTAACTCCCAAGGAATCATGAGTTGAAGGCTAATCAATTAGGGAAACCTAATTGGATGAAGTGCTGATTTTTCAGCTTGATTAACTCAACGTTTTGGGCAAACGGTTTCAAAACCATTTGAGAGCGTTGACCAAGGGTTTACCATTTGATATTCCTGTTAGTAATTATGTTGGTTAATAACTCACCAAATTTTATAGTTTAACTCCCAAGGAATCATGAGTTGAAGGCTAATCAATTAGGGAAACCTAATTGGATTAAGTGCTGATTTTTCAGCATGATTAATTCAACTTTTTGGGCAAACGGTTTCAAAACCGTTTTATAGCGTTGAAAAAGGGTTTACCGTTTGATATTCCTGTTCCTAATTATGTTGGTTAATGACTCACCAAATTTGAGGGGTTAATTACAAAGGAATCATGAGTTGAAGGCTAATCAATTAGGCAAACCCTAATTGGAATTAGTGCTGAAATTCCAATGAGTTGATTTGATGTTTTGGGTTGATTAGCGCAAACGGTTTCAAAACCGTTTGGGGATCACCCAAACGGTCTCAAGACCGTTTGGAGGTCTAGGGTTGGATATGGTTAAGTGTTTTAAGATCCAAAGATATGGCATGAACCCTAATCGGCTAAGTGCTGATTTTTGTAAGTAATTGAGATGATGTTTTGGGTGATTGAGCCTAAACGGTTTCAAAACCATTTGGGGATTACCCAAATGGTCTCAAGACCGTTTGAAGGTCACCCAAGACCGTTTGTATGTCTGGGGTCAAGTATGGTTGAGTAATTGAAGGTCTAAAGATACCAAATTGAAATGCAATCAAGTGTTGATTCGATGATCAACTCAATAGCTCAAACCCTAATGATTTTTCACTAGAATCCAAGGATTGGATGAGCCAAATGGTCTCAAGACCATTTGGAACTCATCCAAATGGTCTCAAGACCGTTTGGAGGCCACCCAAGACCGTTTGGAGGTCTAGGGGTGAGTATGGTTAAGCAATTGATGATCTAATGATACTAAGTTAAAGTGTAATCAATTGCTGATTGGGTGATCAATCCGATGATCCAAACCCTAATTGGTTGACTTGGATTTTGATGATTTGATGGGAATACGGTCTCAAGACCGTTTGGAGGTCATCCAAACGACCTCAAGACCATTTGGGGTCAGGTCATGTTCAATTTGGATGATGGTTCAATGGTTTCAAAGTAACTAATCTTGCTTTGATTAGTGTTGAAGGATCATCGATTCCATGAATTCAATGATTGAAGGAATCAATATTGAGAACCCTAAACCGATTGGTGTAGTTGATACCATCTTTGGTCCATGTGGTTTTGAGGAGGTTGGGACCAAACGGTCTCAAGACCATTTGGGACCAAACGGTTTCAAAACCGTTTGGATTCATGCAGTTTCAAAACCGTTTGGAGGTTGAAAGTGCAAAACTGTTTGGGATCTTTTAAGGTCAAGAATGCTTAATGCTTTAAAGACTTAGATGGTTCAATGGTTGTTTAACCTAAACCCTAAAGACACCTAAAGTCATTAAGGGGTTAAGTAATTAGTGAACTAATGTATGTTAGGGTCAATGGTGAAGATTACAAAAGTACCCTTAGTGGGTTAGTGTGACTAGTACCCTCGATCAGGTAAACCCTAATGACCTTCATGGTGATGAATTGACTTATGTCAGTCAAAGTTGAGTTGACTTAACCTAATCAAGAGTGATGTAAACATCATCTATTAGTAAGACGAGAGAGAAAACTCCTAATATCAATGACAATCAAATAAGATACCTTTAAAATGTATCAATACACACCATTAGGGTATGATCCTTCATAAGAAGATCATGGAAAACCCTAATTATGGATATTATGAATCTTAACTTAATTTGAAGGTGTTAATGGAAGCAATCTTCATAAATAATGATGGTAAGACCTCAATTCACTATGATGTGAATAGTAAACCCTAATTTTAGGGTAAATTATGTAATGTGAATAGTAAACCCTAATTCTAGGGGAATAACATGATGTGAAATAGTAGTCCCTAATGGTGGGATATTAATCATAAACCTAATCTAGGGGAGATGTGATATGAATATAAACCCTAATTGTAGGTGATGTTATGGGAAACCCTTATTAAGATGAATAGCAAGCTTAACTTATGGCTTATTAATCATGAAAACCTTGAGATGGTTTACTAGATAGTACAATAAGGTGAGGTGTAGCTAAATCAATTAAATAAGATGATTATGTCATAAACATATAGAATAGGGTTAGTGAACCCTGTGAATGATAAATGTGGTAATTTCAATAAATAAGGATTTAAGAGGTAAGATGCCTAGATCCAAACATCCCTATGAATGAGTAATAGATTTTACACCTTACAATAATAATGGGCATCAAACTCTCAGAAATGATGTATACTAAAGCATGATGTAGATAACATCCTGAATATGAAGATACCTAGAATAGTTGATGATGATTTATCCTATATCAATAATATTTAAACCTATATCATTACAGATAATTGGATAATTCTGATATATGATATATGCATCATATGAGGAATGGGCTAATACTTAGAAGTGATGATCATTAATGATACATGATGAGTACAATAACCGAAATCAAACACTTATAATATCTTTGAATGCTCCCAAGGGTAGTGGAGTATTATATTAGGGTTGAACTGATAATGTGAACAGGAAACCCTAATTAATGAAAGGTAGGGTACTTTAACCCTAAGTTTGGGTTATGCTTTTAAGTATGAAACCCTTTGAATGAATTATAATATGAGGAATCCTTATGCCTTATAAGTCAAAGGGGTTTAATAACCCTAATTGAGTTGAATAAACCCTAACCCTAGAAATCAACCATGGTGATGTAACATGGTCATGGTATGATGTTGATAGCACGACCATGCTATGAAGCACGGCCGTGGTAGCTTCCCTTTGCATGGCCGTGGTGTTCTAGGAATAAATTGAAAAGAATTGGTATTGTACTGATATTGTTATATATGCATGTCTTCAATTATATTAGTCATGCAGGTTGTTAGCAAGAGGTAATCATAACCAGGTAAGAGTTATGATGTTTTATTCATTGAAAGCATGTTATAAGCTTTATGAATAAATGATATACTATGTTGCCTGGTTTAAGAGGTAACATATGAGAATGATGGGCTGTAAGAGCCTTGAGTAATATTTACATTGTTACAATTAAGGTCATGCTATTAGATGACTTATGATGATTTTAAGGGTTTGAACACCCCTGTTCTTGAACCATAATGATGAGATGGTTAAGAAATGATAACTGATGTGAAATAAACTTGATACATTTAGTATTCTTCTTCTATAGCAGATGTTTTAATTGTTTATGTTTGAAAACATGCTTGATGCTAAAAGAATGATAAAATGTACTTAAATAATCAAGTATGATCATATCATGTAAGGCCCTGACCATAGATCCATCATTGTCAGAGACCAAATGATGGTGAAACAGGTTTTCCTAAGGGAACTCCTGGAACATATACTTTTGAGTATATGGGGGATTATGGATGTGAATATCCTTACGTCCTAATGTAGGAATTGATGTAGGATGTATCTTTAACCCATCAATCCTTCATTACATGTCTATGTCGGGATGATGTATCATTAATCTCCCGAGGGAATCATTAATGCCGCATCGATGAGAGATAAACAAGAGATCCCTCGATGACGAAGAGAGTACAGAACGCCACTGTGACTCTAATAGCAAAGTTGCCAGAATACCCTGGATAGCTATCATAGCAGAGACACAAGATGTCCTGCATGTAAATCCTCACACTAACTGAGGAAGATGAGGTCATAAGAATTCGGCACTTTTGATGACCTATGTATGGTACCGACGCGATTTTGTAATGGTCGGTTGGAGTATGAGCGGTATACCTCATCTCTGCAGGGCATAATAATGTTTGAAAAACATAATCAGCCGTGTAGCATAACTACTTAGGTTGAACTATGAGAAACAATGATTGATGTTACATTGTTTATAATGTTCTAGTTAAATAACTAGTATACATGTTCTTCATATTCTTTAATGAGATATGCTTTGATATCTAATTAAGTTATAATTGAAATGTTGCTTTACTTGACATTAAACCTGCTGTTAAATGTTAATAATTATACTGCTTATTGTTATTCCTTATTGCAATAACAAAGCTTATGGCAGAGAGTTATAACTCTCACTGGGACAATTATTCAATTGTCTCACCCCTGTGGGATTCGACTTTTTAGGTAGATGCCGAGGACGAAGGAATCCATCTAGAGATGAGCAACAACAGCAGCAGCAACACCAGGGGCAACAGTGAATCTCAGGTGGAGATACTGACTGTCAAGTCTTGTAGATAGTAGGTCCTATGTGTCGTCTCTGTACTCTCAGGTCCTAGGAGTCAGTAGATCTGAAGTTTTTGGCTTAATGCCTCGAGATTTTTGTATCTTGCCTATACAGGTAACAGGGCAATGGATGTATGTAATCACTCGAGATGTGAATTCACAGAGATGTAATGTCAAACCATGTTGTAAACAGTTCATCTTGTTTTCTTATAAAATAGTTTTATGGTTTAAAGATCTCTTTCCAAAAAGTTTTAAATTTTTAGTGATTTTGATAATTTTGCTGCTAGTTAATCACTTCCGCTGAGTTTACCTCGTGATTTATCGATTCGGTCGCCACAATTTAGTGGTATCAGAGCTCTAGGTTCGCTGAGTCTACAGAGACATAGGACTAAGGTAGTAGAGTATGTTCTAGTGTCATCCAGTGTATCTGATGGTATCTTCTTCTCACATAGGAGGAGAAGAACTTGAAGATGACTGGATCGGATGAGGAGTTTGCTGCAGAGAGCAACAATGCTACACCGAGAAGAGGTGCAGAGGAGCAAGCAAGAGAGGGATAATTACCTGAGATCCCCCTAGCTAATCCAACCATGATAAGGAATCCTTCCTTAGGAATCACTGTTGGGGAATTTAGGGCAACCGTGATGTATCTAGTGGATCAAGCACTAGCAATACAACCTAGGTTACCAGCTCCTAATGATGATGTTTTGGATATCAACAGAATATGTAACCCACAACAGCACGTTGAAGCAATGGTAAATGATGAAGTTCTGAATTTAGAATAAGTTTGTGCTCAACCTCAGCCTGTTGAATCAATATATAGTAATGTAGGGGTTAGAATACAACCAGAAACTAGGATATGCCATAGGTGTAGGAAACCTGGACATATCAGACCTAATTGTCCAGAAAAGATATATAAAGGAAGAATTGAGAAAAGGCCTATCCAAACCCAGGAGCAGAGACCTGGTAGTTCCAAAAGGAAGAAGTTTCTGGTGTCACCAACACAACCAGGACCTAGTGCACCAAGGCAATGGTTATCCAGAAAGGGTAAGGAACCATTTAGACCACACCGAGCACCCAGAACTTGCTATCAATGTGGACAGGTAGGGCATCTAGTAAGAGATTGCCCAGCCAGAAATGTTATGGCAAATCAACCTCTGAGGCAGAATCAGTCTGAGACAATGAATAATCCTCGAGTCATGACAGGTTAGACAAAATAAATGGTATTTCTTATATGTCTTTTTATGATCTCTTGGATAAAACTGAGAAAGCAATTGATTGAACTTTCTTTGATTAGTCCTATAAAGACTTATAATGTTGTATAAAATAGATATTTCATGTTGCATGCTTACCTTCATAAGAAGATGAGGTATTAAAGAATTGGTCTGGATAGAAAATTCAGTAAGATTAATACTTATACTTGTGATGATAAGAAAAGAGAAGGAATATGGTAGTATACAAGTGCATATTACCTTATCTCAGTATTTATATACCCTGGCCAGGTATACAGTTGCTGATGATAAAGTAAATATGGAAACTCTTAGATTGTTATATTTTTTATTGCTCTGATCAAGCAGTCATTCTGAGACAATCTAATGAGAATCATAAAATAAGAAATATGAGAATAAGGAAGGTCAACCCTGATCAGTAAAGGTTGTAAGAATAATAATAAAGATGTGTATGTGATGAATACTTATAAAGGTACCAGTTTAACCTGGACTTTGGTTCTAAAATGAGAATATATGTAATAAATAATGTTCCAAGATGAAAGGAAGAAAGAGATGTAATGTGTTGATAACACATGTGATAGGTACCAAAATAAGAATGCAATAATATATCAAATGATTTATATTAATTACCTAGATTGGTCAACTATGAAATTAAATTAAACATATAGAATAATATGAACATCACATGTTAGGGATTTATGTTTTTCATAAACATATCTTTCTCCAAGATATCTGTCAAATAAGTCCTTGTTTGATAAGTAACTTTTCCCTATGATAAGAGAATGTACAACTAATGAGATAGTTAGTGCAAATAATAAGGAAAGTTAGTATGGTGCTATCAGATGTGATGATGCAATCAAGGTATGGAAGCACTTATATAGTCTCAAAATAAATAACTGAGTATGAGTGTGATTTTAAGAAAAGTTGATCAAAACTTTATAATATCTCCATAATAACGAAATTTTATCTAAGGATGTAATGATATGATGCTTAAATAATATCTGCTTTCCCTTTTCTTTCTGGGATTTCGGGGGCGAAATCCTTGTTAGGGGTTTATAATTTGTAACATCCCTGACCTGGGTTATGAACTAACCCTAGGTGTTTTGCTTAATCATGTGATTAAATTCTTATGGTTATCTGTTGATAATGTAATTAAAGCTTCTGAGGAACATATATTTCCCTTTCTGTCCTTTTTAAACAATATTGTAATATTGTTTTGTTAAAAGTGGACTTATGTGCAAATTACCCAATTAGAGGGGTTAACTTGCAAATTGCACATGTTTAGATGTTCCTCTGATGATAAAACATCATAATAATGAATTTGATGAAGTATTATGGATTCTCCAAGCTTGGGCACCAAAATGCAGCTTGTAGAGCAATCCTTGTGCTTTAAACCCTGGTTTTGGTGTAAAGTGCAATTTACCCAAAACATGGGGTGCAACATGTAAAATATACCTTCTAGAGTATCTTTTATGACTCTTGGCATCAATTAGAGTAAAAATTATGAAGGGGGCGCTTCATTTGAATAATCAAATAAGAAGGAAAACCCTTGTAACTAAATAACCAAGTTGTAAGCAAAATGACCCTTTTATGTGTGCAACTTAGAAGGATGTTTGGCTTCTTTTCCTCTAAACCTTAGTTAAATAAGGAGTTTTGATTAAGTATAGAAAGGAGGGGTGTGGCCAAGAAGGAGAGAAGGACCCATATGAGAAATAGAAGAAAAGATGTTATCTTGAAAACATGCCCAAAGTATATATACACACCTTTCTTTTACAACCAAGGGATTGTTTCCCTTTCTCTCTTCACTTATCTCTTGCTGTGGCCGACTAAGGAAGGAGCTCAGGAGCAGAGGAGAATGTCCAAGTAGGTTTGGGTAAGCTTTGGTTATCTTCTAGCTCGGATTCATGGAGGAAATCATGATTTAAGGTTGGTTTGCTAGTTTTTCTTACTTAGTTCTTCTTTCTAGCCATCCTTTCCAACCAATTCTTGAAGAAGAAACCTTGGAAGACCTATGGAGCTCATGCCACCATTAAAGCTTCGAAGCTTGGAGCTCTAGAGCTGGTTCTAAGGCGGGTTTTATAACTCTAAACCCTTAAACTTTGTTATGCATCTTTCTTTCTTGCAAATGTTGCTTGTTCTTCTTCCCTCCATCCTTCTTTGCACTCTTGCAAGCAAAACCATGGAGAACATGCCTTGATCTGGAGGTAGAAGAAGGGGGCGTGAATACCAATGCTACTTTAGCAAACGGTCTAGCACCCCTTGGCCAAACTGTTTCAAAACTGTTTGAAGGGCAAACGGTTTTGCAAGGTCGGTTGGGGCAAACGGTTTAAAAACCGTTTGAGGGAGTTGACCAAGGGTTGACCGTTTGATATTTCTGTTCATAATTATGTTGATTAATAACTCACAAAATTTTATAGGTTAACTCCCAAGGAATCATGATTTGAAGGCTAATCAATTAGGGAAACCTAATTGGATTAAGTACTGATTTTTCAGCTTGATTAATTCAACTTTTGGGCAAACGGTTTCAAAAACATTTGAGAGCGTTGACCAAGGGTTGAACGTTTGAAATTCATGTTCATTATTATGTTGGTTAATAACTCACCAAATTTGATAGGTTAACTCCCAAGGAATCATGAGTTGAAGGCTAATCAATTAGGGAAACCTTATTGGATTAAGTGCTGATTTTTCAGCTTGATTAACTCAACTTTTTGGGAAAACGGTTTCAAAACCATTTGAGAGCGTTGACCAAGGGTTTACCATTTGATATTCCTGTTCTTAATTATGTTGGTTAATAACTAACCAAATTTTATAGTTTAACTCCCAAGGAATCATGAGTTGAAGGCTAATCAATTAGGGAAACCTAATTGGATTAAGTGCTGATTTTTCAGCTTGATTAATTCAACTTTTTGGGCAAACGGTTTCAAAACTGTTTGATATCGTTGACCAAGGGTTGACCGTTTGATATTACTGTTCCTAATTATGTTGGTTAATGAATAACCAAATTTTAGGGGTTAATATCAAAGGAATCATGAGTTGAAGGCTAATCAATTAGGCAAACCCTAATTGGAATTAGTGCTGAAATTCCAATGAATTGATTTGATGTTTTGGGTTGATTAGCACAAACGGTTTCAAAACCGTTTGGGGATCACCCAAACGGTCTCAAGACCATTTGGGGGTCACCCAAGACCGTTTGGAGGTCTAGGGTTGGATATGGTTAAGTGTTTGAAGATCCAAAGATATGGCATGAACCCTAATCGGCTAAGTGCTGATTTTTGTAAGTAATTGAGATGATGTTTTGGGTGATTGAGCCCAAACGGTTTCAAAACCGTTTGGGGATTACCCAAATGGTCTCAAGACCGTTTTAAGGTCACCCAAGACCGTTTGGATGTCTGGGGTCAAGTATGGTTGAGTAATTGAAGGTCTAAAGATACCAAATTGGAATGCAATCAAGTGTTGATTCGATGATCAACTCAATAGCTCAAACCCTAATGATTTTTCACTAGAATCCAAGGGTTGGATGAGCCAAATGGTCTCAAGACCGTTTGGAACTCATCCAAATGGTCTCAAGACCGTTTGGAGGTCTAGGGGTGAGTATGGTTAAGCAATTGATGATCTAATGATACTGAGTTAAAGTGTAATCAATTGTTGATTGGGTGATCAATCCAATGATCCAAACCCTAATTGGTTGACTTGGATTTTGATGATTTGATGGGCATACGGTCTCAGGACCGTTTGGAGGTCATCCAAATGACCTCAAAACCATTTGGGGTCAGGTCATGTTCAATTTGGATGATGGTTCAATGGTTTCAAAGTAACTAATCTTGCTTTGATTAGTGTTAAGGATCATCGATTCCAAACCCTAATTCAAGTAATTCAAACCCTAATTGAGGACTAATTGAGGGTCAATTGAGGGTCAAATCAGTTTAAGGTTGACCTTTTTAACTCAATTGAAGTATGAGGATAGGTCCAATTGATGATTGGTTCCATGAATTCAATGATTGAAGGAATCAATATTGAGAAACCTAAACCGATTGGTGTAGTTGAGACCATCTTTGGTCCATGCGGTTTTGAGGAGGTTGGGACCAAACGGTCTCAAGACCATTTGGGACCAAACAGTTTCAAAACCGTTTGGATTCATGCAGTTTCAAAACCGTTTGGAGGTTGAAAGTGCAAAACCGTTTGGGTCTTTTAAGGTCAAGAATGCTTAATGCTTTAAAGACTTAGATGGTTCAATGGTTTTTTAACCTAAACCCTAAAGACACCTAAATTCATTAAGGGGTTAAGTAATTAGTGAACTAATGTATGTTAGGGTCAATGGTGAAGATTACAAAAGTACCCTTAGTGGGTTAGTGTGACTAGTACCCTCGATCAGGTAAACCCTAATGACCTTCATGGTGATGACTTGACTTATGTCAGTCAAAGTTGAGTTGACTTAACCTAATCAAGAGTGATGTAAACATCATCTATTAGTAAGACGAGAGAGAAAACTCCTAATATCAATGACAATCAAATAAGATACCTTTAAAATGTATCAATACACACCATTAGGGTATGATCCTTGATAAGGAGATCATGTAAAACCCTAATTATGGAGATTATGAATCTTAACTTAATTTGAAGGTGTTAATGGAAGTAATCTTCATAAATAATGATGGTAAGACCTCAATTCACTATGATGTGAATAGTAAAACCTAATTTTAGGGTAAATCATGTAATGTGAATAGTAAACCCTAATTCTAGGGGAATAACATGATGTGAAATAGTAGTCCCTAATGGTGGGATATTAATCATAAACCTAATCTAGGGGAGATGTGATATGAATAGAAACCCTAATTGGAGGTGATGTTATGGGAAACCCTTATTAAGATGAATAGCAAGCTTAACTTATGGCTTATTAATCATGAAAACCTTGAGATGGTTTACTAGATAGTACTATAAGGTGAGGTGTAGCTAAATCAATTAAATAAGATGACTATGTCATAAACATATAGAATAGGGTTAGTGAACCTTGTGAATGATAAATGTGGTAATTTCAATAAATAAGGATTTAAGAGGTAAGATGCCTAGATCCAAACATCCCTATGAATGAGTAATAGATTTTACACCTTACAATAATAATGGGCATCAAACTCTCAGAAATGATGTATACTAAAGCATGATGTAGATAACATCCTGAATATGAAGATACCTAGAATAGTTGATGATGATTTATCCTATATCAACAATGTTTAAACCTATATCATTACAGATAATTGGATAATTCTGATATATGATATATGCATCATATGAGGAATGGGCTAATACTTAGAAGTGATGATCATTAATGATACATGATGAGTACAATAACTGAAATCAAACACTTATAATATCTTTGAATACCCTGGATAGCTATCATAGCAGAGACACAAGATGTCCTGCATGTAAATCCTCACACTGACTGAGGAAGATGAGGTCATAAGAATCCGACTCTTTTGATGACCTATGTATGGTACCGACATGATTTCGTAATGGTCGGTTGGAGTATGAGCGGTATGCCTCATCTCCGCAGGGCATAATAATGTTTGAAAAACATAATCAGCAGTGTAGCATAACTGCTTAGGTTGAACTACGAGAAACAATGATTGATGTTACATTGTTTATAATGTTCTAGTTAAATAACTAGTATACATGTTCTTCATATTCTTTAGTGAGATATGCTTTGATATCCAATTAAGTTATAATTGAAATGTTGCTTTACTTGACATTAAACCTGCTGTTAAATGTTAATAATTATACTGCTTATTGTTATTCCTTATTGCAATAACAAAGCTTCTGGCGGAGAGTTATAACTCTCGCTGGGACAATTATTCAATTGTCTCACCCCCGTGGGATTCGAATTTTTAGGTAGATGCCGAGGACGAAGGAATCCATCTAGAGATGAGCAACAACAGCAGCAGCAACACCAGGGGCAGCAGTGAATCTCAAGTGGAGATACTGACTGTCAAGTCTTATAGATAGTAGGTCCTATGTGTCGTCTCTGTACTCTCAGGTCCTAGGAGTCAGTAGATCTGAGGTTTTTGGCTTAATGCCTCGAGATTTTTGTATCTTGCCTATATAGGTAACAGGGCAATGGATGTATGTAATCACTCGAGATGTGAATTCACAGAGATGTAATGTCAAACTATGTTGTAAGAAGTTCATCTTGTTTTCTTATAAAAGAGTTTTATGGTTTAAAGATCTCTTTCCAAAAAGTTTTAAATTTTTAGTGATTTTGATAATTCCGCTGCTAGTTAATCACTTCCGCTGAGTTTACCTCGTGATTTATCGATTCGGTCTCCACATATACCTTAAGCTGTATATTGTTTTGCCTCAAGGAGATAATCATATCTCTCTTAGAACACACTAAGGAGTTCAATTGTACTTTATCTATGGTTGGTGATGATGATTTTCTACTCAGTGCATCAGCCACTACATTAGCCTTCCCTGGATGATAATCAATTGTACAATCATAGTCCTTGATTAACTCCATCCAACGGCGTTGTCTCATATTCAATTCATGTTGTGAAAAGATATATTTTAGATTCTTATGGTCTATGAAATTTTGGAATGTTTCTCCATAGAGATAATGTCTCCAGATCTTCAAAGCATGGACCACAACAACTAACTCTAGATCATGGGTTGGATAATTCTCCTCGTGTTTCTTAAGCTGTTGAGAGGCAAAGGAAATCACTTGATTATCCTACATCAACACACATCCTAGACCATTCTTAGATGCATCATAGAAAACTATGTACCCCTTCCCTTGCTCAGGTAACACTAGCACAGGTTCACTTGTTAACCTTTCTTTCAACAACTGGAAAGAATGTTGACACTTGTCATTCCAGACAAAAGGAACCTCCTTCCTAGTCAACTCGGTTAGGGGTAAAGCTATAGAACTGAAGTTCTTAATAAACCTCTTGTAATAGCCTACCAATCCTAGGAAACTGCGTATCTCCATTGGTGTTTTTGGTTGTTCCCATTGCAGGACAGATTCTACCATCTTAGGACCGACACAGATACCTGAGGCAGATATTACATGTCCTAGGAAAGAAACTTCTGGTAACCAAAACTCACACTTGCTAAACTTAGCATACAACTTATGCTCTCTTAGCAAAGTCAAAGCCTGACGGAGGTGCTGCTCATGCTGTTGATCATCTCTACTGTATATCAAGATGTCATTTATAAAGACTACTATAAATTGATCAAGAAAAGGTCGAAAAATTCTATTCATGAGTTCCATGAATGCAGCTGGTGCATTAGTTAGTCCAAACGACATAACTATGAACTCATAGTGACCATACCTTGTCCTAAAGGCAGACTTAGGTATGTCACTCTCCTTGATACGCAACTGATGGTATCCCAACCTCAAATCTATCTTAGAAAAGATAGTTGCACCATGCAACTGATCAAACATGTCATCTATCCTTGGCAGAGGATACTTGTTCTTTATGGTTACTTTATTTAACTGTATGTAATGAATGCATAACCACATTGATCCGTCCTTCTTCTTAACAAAGAGAACCAGAGCACCCCATGGTGAAGTACTTGGTCGGATAAACCTTTCTCAAGTAACTATTGTAGCTGTTTCTTGAGCTTTGCCATCTCTGCAGGTGCCATTCTATACGGTGTTTGTGCTATTGGTTGCGTGCCCGGGATTAGATTAATCTCAAAATCAATCTCTCAGGGTGGAGGTACACCTAGAAGTTTCTCAGGAAACACATCTTCAAACTCCCTAACTATTAGAACTTTAAAAAGATTAGAACTCTCTATTGTGGTGTCGACCACATGTGCCAAGAATGCAAAACATCATTGTCTCATCAGCTTCTCAGCTACCATAGCTGACACAAGACAGGTTGGAAGAATCTTTCTATCTCCCTAAAAGATCCATGTGTCACTGTCATCTGTGAACACAGTTTGCTTGGAATCACAATCCAAGACAACCTTATACTTTTCTAGAGTGTCCATCCCAAGAATTATATCGAACCCGTGCATCTCAAGTGGTATAAGATCCACCTGAATGCAATGTTTAGAAAAGGAAAGAGTGTAGGGAGAACACACCTCCCACAACACTGCAGATCCCAACAAAGGGGTTTCTAATAACAGACTATCTGTCCTATGACTGACAGTCATGTTGCAGACATGAATCACTCTTCGAGTGATAAAGGAATGTGTAGCACCCGGATCAATTAAAATAGATACAAAGCAGGATTAAGACAAATCAGAATGAAATAGTTCCATTTGACCTATCACAACTCAAGGGTTGACTAATGCTTCAGGTTGATTCATCGCATATAATCTCGTCGTTGCTTGCTGTTGACCCAGTACTCGGTTGTTGGGTGCCGACGAACCATCTTGGGACGCTTGCCCACGTCCTAGAGTGCCACTTGAAAACTGCCTCCTCTGGGAGCCTTGTTAACTCTGCCTATGAGGTTGAGTCACCATTGTGTTCCTGACTGGACAATCCCTTGCCAGATGTCCCACTTGTCTGCACTGATGACAGATCCTGGTCTCAGGATAGGGTCTATGAGGTCCAGTGACCGATGTTGATGTTGTGTTGGGGGCTCTATTTGGAACAAAACTACGACCCCTACCCCTACTTGACGTCCATTGTGTCTGGGTATTGAATCTTGATGGTGTTGCCGGTGCAGAAAACCTTGGCTTCTTAAAGCCCTCTGACCTTTGTCCTTAAAACTGAGTGTACACCTTCTTACCACTGGTTTGTCGCTTCTCGATCATAGACCTTTCTATCCGTCTAACGGATTCCACAAACGTGGCAAACCTCTCCCTGTTCTCCAAAGCAGACACAGGAGTGGTTAATTCAGCGTTCAACCCCTTCTCAAAACACCGAATTCTTCCTCATCAGTAGCTGCCATATGCAGATAGAATCGCAAAAGCTCCATGAACTTAGCCTCATACTCGCTAATGTTCATCGGTCCTTGTCTTATCTTCTCAAACTGATATATCTTTTCATCTAGGTAAGTTTTAGGGAAGTATCTAATTACAAGTTCTCGTCAGAATTCTTCCCATCTGACTTCGACACCTAGCCTCTTGCCCTCTTTTATTATCCACCAGTGGCCAACACTCCCTTTTAAAAGGTACACTGCATGTCTCACCTTTTCGGCTTCAGGAATATTGAGGATTCTAAAAGCCTTCTCCAGCCCAATCAACCATAAGTCAGCATCTGCTGGGTCAGCTGTACCAGCATACTCTGTGGCTCCTACCTGGTGAAGCCTCTCAAAAGTTTTACCAGCTCCCTATCCCTCATTATGGGTTGGTGCCCTCAGTGCAGGTGGTGGTATCCTATCCGTTATGTGCGTCATAACTGCCATGAACTTCCCAAACAGAGCATTGAAAGTTGGATTCTCTATCATGGTTGGGTCAAACTGGGGTTGCTCAGGTATAGGTTCCTCCCTAGTCTGGTCCCTTGCACCTTTTCCTGGTGCAGCAATGCTGCTCTCAGCAGCATGTTCCTCGTGTGATCCAGACATCGTCAAGTTCTTCTTCTCCTATATGAGCAAAAGACACTATCAGATAAACTGGAAGACACTAGAACAGACTCGACAACCTTAATCCTATGTCTCTATAGACTCAGCAAACCTAGAGCTCATAGAGCTCTGATACCACTAACTTGTGGCGTACAAACCATGATTAACTAAGCAGAAGTGATGATTTGCAGTGAATTAACAAAAATCACTAAAAATTAAAACTGTTTACAAAGAGATCCACACACAGGAAAACTCTTTCAAGAATAACCAAAGTAATTCAATTACATTCTAGTTCACAAGTACATGTCCTGTACACTCTCTTCTCGAGGTTTACATACATCAACTGCCCTGTTAAAATTGTACATAGGCAACATAAAAACCTCGAGGCATCAAGCCAAAATCTCAGATCGATTCATTAAACTAACTACTGACTCCGAGGACCTGAGAGTATAGAGACGACACATAGGACTTTATATACAAGACATGACAGCCAGTGTCTCCACCTGAGAGTTCACTACTGTCACTGTTGTTGCTGCTGCTCTTCCCCTCCTGTAGGGTTTCTGCCTCTTCCTCCGCGTCTACCTAAAAAATTAGATCCCACGGGGGTGAGATAATATAAATTGCTCCAGGGAGAGATATAACTCTCCGCCAAAACATTATTATTACTGTTTATTATAATAAAACTGAGTAGAGGAATCATATATATTCAACAACAATTAAATTAGTGTCTATACAGGTTAGAACAATATTCTTATTCAAAGCATTTCAGCTATAACTTGATAAAGCAACATGTCACTTATCCAATAAGGAATATGAAGAACATGTATAACATTTATCCATCTAGGATATGCTAAGCAAGATAACATCAACCAATGATTCTCGTATTTCAACCTTAAGCAAATACACTACACGGCTGATTACATTTTACAAACATACTTAATGCCCTGAAGAGATGAAGTATATCGTTCATGCTCCAACCGACCATGATTATGTAAAGCATCGGTACCAGACAAGGTCAATGGAAGAGACGAACTCCAAGACCTCATCCTTCTCGGTCAGTACGAGATTATATGGCAGAGACATCATATGTCAAACTGCAATTAGCTTGCCAGGGTATATTGGCATCTTCGCTATAGAGTTATAGCCCGCATCATATACTCTCTTCAGGGTTATGGCCCGTAGCCAATGCCTGGTATCATATCATGGAGTCATGGCCCGTAGCCATACTCATACTGGGGTATGGTCTGTAACCAATCCCGTACATAGGATATAGCCCGCAACCATTCCTATGGGGCATGAGGATATAGTTGCCCAATTACCCCCGCATATTAAAAAATATGCGCTCTGATTTTAACTCATTTCACCATTCAGTAATTCTGACGTTGATGGATCTGTGGTCAGGGCAACTACATTATATAATATCACTTGATTAATTAAGTGTATTACCATATTCTTTTAGCACCAAACAAGTTTCCAAACATTAATTATTTAACAATTGCTACAAAGAATGTGTAATACTTTCATCAAGTACTGTTCAACTCTTTAATAGAGGATTGGGATCTCAATCCCTCATCTCATCAGGAGCATTCTCATCCTTTCACAAACTCATCATCATGATTATAGAAAATGGGTATTCAAACCCTCAATTCATCAAGGAATACTTGTTACCACTTATCAGGTAACTAATACCTTCATGTCATCTGACCAAGGTAAACATGATACTTGCTACACAAGCATCTCACATGGCTCACAAAGCCCATTTCATCTCTTGTTACCTCTCACTAGGCAACAAAGCATGTTATGGCTCACAAGGCCCATTTCATATCTTGTTACCTCTCACTAGGCAACAAAGCATATTATGGCTCACAAGGCCCATTAACAATTTCAATAAATGAAACATCATAGCTCATACCTGGCTATGCTCATCATCTCATGATACATGCATGGTTAGAACACATGATGACAATTATATCAATTACATATCAACATCATGCTATACAAGGGTAACACCACTAATTCTTCCTTAGGGTTAGGATTTCCCATTTCATGTCAATCAAGGATTACTCAACCATTACCCAATAATTAGGGCTATGGTTTATCATCTCACTGTCTGATATTAGGGTTTCATGCACTATAACCCAAAATTTGGGTTTCACATACCTTCACCCTACATTAGGGTTAAGGTTTCAAATCACATTACTCTAGATCAAGATATTACATCATTACCATGAATTAAGGTTCTCTTATAACATTTCCCCAAAAATTAGGGATTCATGTAGCTTCACCTGAAATTAGGGTTTTCATGAAGCATTCCCTTAAATTAGAGTTTTTCACCAAAATACCCTGAATTAGGGTTTCTCATATCATTGTCCTAAATTAGGGTTACACATCACATTACCCTGTATCAGGGCTATACCTAACATTGCCCTAAATTAGGCTTAGGGTTCATCACCCTTCTCAATTAGGGTTTCATGTTCTCTCTAACAAGGATCATACCCTAATTACATCTTGTATTCTTGTTGAGAGTGTTGAGGTTTAATCACTACATGATTATCACTCATGTATATGTTCCTCTATCTCATCCTCTCTAGGAGGTTAATTACTTTAATCTTGGTTAGATTGAATCAACTTGAATGAAGAGTTGACATAGTGTATTAGGCTATTACCTCCATAAGCATAAAAAATTAACCACTCAAGAGGTACTAATCACTTATGTACCTTGAAGGTACAACCATTGTAATTATCTTTGATAAACATTATCAACAATCATGGGGTTGATTGCACTTATAACATTTTGAATCAATTAATCCTTCAAATGGTTTTGAGGTATTAGACCTTCAAACAGTCTTAGAATCACTTGACCTTCAAACGGTCTTAAACCTTAAACGGTCTTGGTTCAAGTGTAACTCAAATCAACTCATTCGGTCTTGAAACTGAATCAACCCATTTGGTCTTGAAACCGAATCAACCATTTGATCTTGAGACTGATTTCATTCATTCGGTCTTGAAACCAAATCAACCATTCGATCTTGAGACTGATTTCATTCATTCAGTCTTGAAACTGAATGCTCATCAATTATTTTAAAACTGAATGGACAATCCAACATTGAGATCGATTGAACCTCAAATGGTTTGAGATCGTTTGATCCCAAACAGTCAACACCTCCATTCGGTCAACATTTTCATTCGGTCAACACTTTCATTCGGTCAACCTATTCAAACGGTTTGAAACCGTTTCAACATCAATTAGAGTTTTGAACCCAATTGAATTAGGGTTTAAAATTAAGGGACCATCGATTGTTGAATCCTTTTTATCTTAATCATATATAACCATTGAATCTTTCTCCAATCATAACATTACTTGACCACAAATGGTCTTGGGCCCCTTATGACCTCAAACGGTCTTGAGACCGTTTGATCACCAAAAAGCAAAATCGTTTGCACATGTTCTATGTTGAGGTGTGTGCTTAAGATGACATCATCATCTTCAAGCTTGAAACCTTCGAAATCCATTGTGATTCTTGTGGTGAAATCAACAACCAATCAAAAGGAAAACCGAAAGTGAAGGAGGGATCGACATATGATAAAGGAATGAAATCAATAACAATATTTAAGGGTTCAAGTTATATAACCCATCTTGAAAGTTGAAACCAAACTTCAAGCATCACGCCTTCAATGGTGAATGAAGCTTTCTCAACCTCCCAAGGCTCGTCCTCAAGTCCTTGAGTGAAAAGAAATGGCTAGGATTGAAGATTGAATGGAGAAAAGAAGAAATCAAGCATTGAATTTTGATTTCCACCATGAAATCAAGGTTGAAGATGACTATGGAGCTTACCTACAGGTTGGGGAACGTCCTCCTATTGCTCCTAATCTCCTTTGTGTTCAACCAAAGCAAGGAAAGAAAGAAGGGTCGAAAAGAAAACCTTTCATTTGAGTTGGAAATGGGATGTTTATAAGGAAATTCCAATGAGAGAGAAAATGTTAATTAATTCCTTCAACTCCCAAAATTGGTGCCACTTAACCCCCTCACTTTCTTTCACATGAAGCTATCAACTCCACCTTCGAATTCCTCTTCATTATCCATGAATTAAAGGAAAGAAAATTAAGCACCTTAACCATTATAATAATAATATCCAAAATTGAGTGGATATTACTTTTTAGTTAACTAATGTGAGTGGGCTCTCCACTCACTTTAGATATTTCATGGCCTTTTCAAGGAACAAGGACGTCCATACTTATGTAAATTCAACCATCTCATTTTTTGTTGAAGGGCACTTCAATGAATATATTTATTTTTGCATTAAATTGAATTAGGGTTTCAATTATGCTTAAATCTTGATTATTTTAATATCAAGATTCTCTCTCCTCCAAAGTGATTCAAATGAGGCGCCCTCTCATTTTCTTTTCTCTACATGATGCCAAAAAACATGAGGGACTCTCTAGAAGTGGTATTTTGCATATTGAACCCTAGGTTTTGGGCAAATTACACATTACACCAAAACTAGGTTTTAATGCACAACATTGCTCAACAAGCTCTTTCTTGGTACTCAGGCTACCACAAGCCATACCTCTGTATCATTCTCATTCTTATGATTCTTCAACACTTGAGGAACACTTTATAATGTAACATTTGCAAGTTAACCCCTCAACTTGGGTAATTTGCACTTTAGTCCAAAATAAGCAACACATTGTTTCAACATTATTCAAAAAGGACTAAAATTGAAACATAAGTTCTTCTTCAGCCTAAATTACTTTTCAAGAGATAAGAGCAAGCATATAATTAACTTTATTAAGTAAAACATCTAGGGTTAAATCATAACCTAGGTCAGGGATGTTACAACAGGGGCGCCGATAAGAGAGCAGGAGCATAGGGCGCATGATCGGCTGACGGCAGATTGGGAGAACAGGGTCGCACGCAGGGTCGGGGGCCGGGAGGTTTGACCATCTGTACGCTGAGATAATAGGGGGACTATCTCCTTACATTATTTTTTAATATAATTAAAGGAGTGAAAATTTGTAGCTACATCTTATTTACTGAGGTGGCTACAATCATTTACCTTTCACACATATATTTTATAAGTAAAAATAGCTCTCGCTACATATAAATTAAATGTAACTGAAGCAATTGTAGCTAAATCATAATTTTTTCGTAGCGTGACCCATGGGTAATAAGACATCGAGCCCATGGAGATGCTTATGCAAACTCTACTTCCTAACAGATGGTTTGCTACTCCATTTGGATAGTTGTATGTTGCCTGGTTGTGTTTTGGATGTGTTTGTATGTGTAGTGGTGGTGAAACCCGATTCCACCCCAGTGATTCCCATCATCAAACTAAACTAAGTTTTAATCCTGCCCTTTTACTTTCCTTGCAATTAGTTTAACTAAACCCAAATCAACTCTTGTTCTAAATATTAGTCTCAGTTGATCTAGATTTGGCAATAAAGATTCTTAAAAAGTTGTCCCTCGGGATTCGATCCTTAACTATACTGCAATAAGACTCGCCCTCTTGCGGGTGATACTATTGCACAAGGTTTTGATAAATACTTAGGGATTTCAACCCTAGGTGAGTTTGTTAGTGCAGTAAAAATCCACGTCACCGGGATAGAGAGCGATAACATAGTAAAAAGATTAGATTTTTCATGAAAGAAGAAGACATGAGATGACCACAAAAACTGGGATGATGCCTAGAAGGCAGACAAGCCAATAAGAGATGGTGGTCACCCATGAGTAGATGCTCTCTCTCTTCTCCCTAGGTTAGTATCAATTCTCCGATACCATGTTGAAAATAAGATGAGAGGCTAATGTGATATTTTCTTATTGATGGATGGAAAACCCCTCTCCTAAACATAGGAGAGGATGCTAGTACAAGGAAGTGGAACTTAACCCTAATGGGCTAAGACAATTAGGCCCATCTAACATTGTAGACTGAATAACAATAACTCTAATAGTTTTAATATAAATGGAAGTATAATTGTTGACATTATAAGCATAACTCAATCTAAATACTAATAATTTTGCTATCAAAAGGTTTGCGTACTGACGAATCACTCACTATATGCATGATCTATATACACATGTATGTGTAGTAAATCTCACTGCATATGTTTCTAGCTGATGCATAACCTAATTACAATTTATATGTAACCAATTTTGCTTTTCTCTACACATTAACTACACATACAATTGTAATAAATTCATCTTTTTGTTGCATATTAACTACATATGCAATTGTAGTTATGTATTTATCTACAATTACACATGTATTTAAATATATAAAAACAATATTTAATTACATTTCAGACTATAATATATTTGAGCAAATTTGTTATTTAACTACATATTTGGAAAGTGTAGCTAAAGGAATTCTCGATACGAGCATAAACTACGATTTTTATATGTAAAGAAAAATGTAGTTAAAGTCTTTAGCTATAAAATAAATAGTTTTTCTTACACTTCTTTTGTAGTTAATGACCATTTTTGATAGTGATGATTAATAGAAAAGGAAAGTCTAGATGCCTACAACAACACTACGTGAGCAAGTGTTATCAATGCAAATAACTAATACATGAGATGTAAAGTGTTGAAGCAGTTTGGTCAGCAATGCAACTCTTTCTTGATGGAACCTGATATCCCTTACCCTCATAGGCCATATATAATGTGGCAAATGAGAACAAATTTAATCTAGTTTCAAACTCATGAGAACAAAAAATGCAAATAACTATGGAGTAAACAATTGGTCTCCTCTCTTCAAATACCGAGAATGGCATAAGTGATGTGACTATAAAAAAGAAAAGGATGAAATCAAGCAGCCTAGGCATTCTTCTTTTTTGGGGAAACTTGGTTGGGGTCTGGGTGAGTTTTATAGCACCTGGACGTTCTTCCACCAAGATGCAAGAAACTCCTATGTAGTCATACGTGAGGAACCCCAATATGTCGTTTGAGAAACTGACATTGTTACTTTATTCACCTAGGTAGATCAAGGAAATGCACAACAACCCTACTCAATGGTACTGCTTCTAGATCTAGTCAAGCTAAGATTGGATATTGTTGTTGTGGGTTGAAGTTTTGAGAGGAGCAAAATCCATATGGGTCATTGTGGAATGTATGGATGAGAGGCTAAAACAAACCAATGGTAGTTTGATGCCACATAGATAACGTAGGACCTAATAAATGGAAGAGTGGCCTCATTGTTATCCCGTTGTAGTGTGTTTCACCTTCAGCAAGATAAGAAATTTTCTCCTCCAGACCATAAGTTCCTTAAGAAGAGTTTTATTAAGGTATCAATGGTGACACGCTTTTGTCGAACTAGTTCGATAACAAATTTATAGAAGTTTCAACTGGAGATGTCAGCTAAATAAAGGAAGATAAGTAGGATAAGAGGATGATGAACTAGTTTTGTCCGCTTGAACAAGGAACGGGGAGAGAGGAACTACTTTAGTTTAGGGATTGGAAATCAAGGGCATGCTAGGAAAAATAGGTGTATTGGGGAATATGGGGAAATTAATTAATTACTTTCCTCCTATTATTATCGTTTAATAGGATATGTGTTTCCATTGAGAATATGATATTTCTATATGATATTAACAAAGAGTATATCGAAATTTCCCTTAACTATGTTGGATGGTTGAGATCAAGTTGTTTAAAACCCTAAGGGTTTCAGTCCTCTCTTAGCATTACAAAATCATTCTTTCAACATCGAAATGAACGACTAATAAATACACAACACACTCACATTTATACCGTGAGATAGACATCAAAACCCAATCCCTCTCTCTCTACTTTGTCTCTTAGAAGGACCCTCTCATACCTAGATATGTCAAACTGCTTTGTGGGTTGACGTTCTGCCTCTCGTTTAGACATTTTTGTCACCCAGTTCACATTGTGCTCATAATTTCATCTTTGAAGGATAGACTGACAAGCTGCATCAACGAATAAAGGAAGATCAAGATTTGAAAATATTTCTTCTCAGGATGAGCAATGGTATCGTTGATCCCTCCGGTAGTTATATTAATGTGATTGCCATGTTGTTCAAAAATCTTAGAATTAAGATAAATGATAATTTCATGTAAAGTTGTGTGGATAGAAAACCAGGAGGTTAGTTAAAGTATCAAGACATCAAAGCATGTAAATAAAACAATTTAGTTACATCGTACAACTGAAAATTGCAACAATATAGTGAAATCAAATGACTAATCAAATAGATACATGGTTATTTCATATTTATGACTAGTGAGAATTGTTGATTTAGTGCGGCTTGAGTTTGGTTTTTAATTCTTTTATTCCGGACTGGTTCTTATTGAGAACTACTTGGTCCAAGAATATTTCTTTATTTTGGTTTCATTCTAGTGTGGCCTGATTTGGTTATAGACTGATGCACTAAGATAAATGATAATTTCATGTAAAGTTGTGTGGATAGAAAACCAGGAGGTTAGTTAAAGTATCAAGACATCAAAGCATGTAAATAAAACAATTTAGTTACATCGTACAACTGAAAATTGCAACAATATAGTGAAATCAAATGACTAATCAAATAGATACATGATTATTTCATATTTATGACTAGTGAGAATTGTTGATTTAGTGCGGCTTGAGTTTGGTTTTTAATTCTTTTATTCCGGACTGGTTCTTATTGAGAACTACTTGGTCCAAGAACATTTCTTTATTTTGGTTTCGTTCTAGTGTGGCCTGATTTGGTTATAGACCGATGCACAATCTAATTTTAGTAAAAAATACTTCGACACTAATACATACAAATATACCAACACGAAGACAATTCTTATTTCATTATGAAGAAGCTTAACCCATCACTTGATTTACAAGTATGTTGTATAACTATAAATATCCAAACGACACTAAATTAACTGTCCACGCTAGACCAGAAGAAATCTCCAGGGAGAGCGAAAGGCGGAGTTTGCGCAGCCATAGCGGTACCATTGCTATCGAATAAGATACTCAAGAAGAGAGTGAAGACGTTCAAGAGGACGTAGAACAACCAGTTTGCCTCAGTGCAGCTAAACTAGCATAGGCCCAAGGGTATTGACTCCCGTGTGAGTGCTCACTCTTATGCCAACATTGGATACTATTCTGACAAGAAGACCCGACACTGCCTCCCATCAGTTTAAGAAATTTGTGGTGCATAACGTTAAGGAACTAGATTTTTTGATGATGCACAACATGACTCAATGCGATTGAAATAGCACACAATTTGTCCACTGAGAAAAGGAAGGAGATTGTTGAGCTTGCGGCTCAACTGGATGTTGTTGTCACCAACAAGCTTGGTAGGCTGCATAACAAGGAAGAGAAAGTGATCTGTTATATAGAAACATTATTTTACATACTAAAATATCTTGGTTTTGACAACCACTTCCATGTTATTGTAGGATTGCAACAATTTTTATTTTAACATTTCTATCTTTTATGATTTTTACAAGTTCTTAAACATATAGTTGTGGTTAAAAAAAAGTGTCACCCTATAAATAAAAGTAGTTCCTTAGATAGACATGTCAAACAAGGGGGTAATCTAAGTTTGGGTTGGGTTATGCGAGTTTGGGTGGGTCAAAAAGATTCACTTCGAAATGAATGGATCAAGGACAAACTTAAAGCTGACCCAACGAATTGCGAGTCAACGAGTTGCGAGTCAACCCGTGAGTGCCTATATAAAATGTGTGTAATACAAAATGTTGCACGATATGTTATTCTAAATATAAAAAATCTCTAGTGTTTTGAAAAAAAACAACTACTAACACATCCAATGTATATTAAGATTGATTCTGCCTACATGGGGAGGGTAAGATGGATAATATTACCTCCTGGCTTAATAAAAAAAAAACAAATACTAGTATATCGCTCTCAAACAAAGGGGTTTGTTGTTTTTTACAACTATTCAAACCATGTGTGTATTTTTTTTGATAAAATTATATAATTTATGATTATATGTTCGACAAACTATAATCATTAACGTGTACATCTCTATATTAGGTTTGATAAAGCAATTCAAAAAATATAGCAGACGTGTATTTGTTTTCTTCCATTTTTCTCACTCATTTATTTGTTCATGTTAAGCAAGTTCAAATTTGAATAGTAACTTTTTAACATTTAATGGGTAGTTAGATCATTATATTTATTTTAAGTTGTACTAGATTATTATACTTATTTTAATATAATTAATTTAATTAATTGGCGCTTAGCCACACTTCTTATATACCTTGGGTATGTTTCCTGTTGACATATCTTGTCCGCAGTGAGGAGTGAAGATTTTAGAAGGTCTTGTTTCCACAAACACATGTTTTTCCATGGAGCTTCTTGGGGAATGTGTGAAAAAAAACTCTCGTCTTGATGGACCGCTTGGCTTTGCTTCAAGATCCACAATTTGAGCTGCTTCTTCTTCGGTCATGTGTTGGAATGCCAAGATGTTGTTTGCTCTTCGGACGACACCCCCAACTTCTATTGCCTGGATGATTTTGATTGTGGGCTTTGCAAATGTCTAGTGCGCATTGTTGTTGGTGACGGTCCTGAATTTGGTAATCTACAGTGGCGCTTAGCTATACTTCCCATACACGTTGGAGGCTTGGGCATCAAGTCCTCCAATGATGTCAACAACTTTGCCTATGTTTCCTCTCAGATCCACACACAAGAGCTCCAAGACCACATTCTGTGAGAGGTCGACTCTGTGCCTATGGTGTCCTCTTTCACCGCTACACATACCACATTATGTAATGTTTTGCCATCTTTTTGTTGGTCTAAGCTGTCACGTACGCCTTTTGCGACTCCAAAGATCCAATCTATTTTGGCAAACGCTTACTACATAGCAGTAGTCCAACAATTCACTACAAGTGGTCTCTTCCAACGTCAATTAGCTATTTTTTCTTCTTTACAAGCCGACCATGCACAAGACTTTCTACTTGCTATTCCCATTGATGGTCTTGGTTTGTCTATGTCACCCGTTGAGTATCGAGCTATCCTTCGTTATCGGCTCATGATCCCCTTATATCCCGGTGATGAACGGTGCCCGCTTTGCAACATTGTAGACCTGGATGTCTTTGGTGATCATGCCGTGCATTGCCGTACAAGACCAGGTTATAAGTTTTGTCGTGATGTTGTTCGTGATACTCTTTTCGACCTTGTTTCTCGTGCTTGGTTAAAGGTCTTAAAAGAAGTTCATGTGGCTTTCCTTGGCACACGATTTGACATTCTCCACTCCCAGGGACCTACTGATATCCTTTTATTCGATCGGACAAAAGAAAAACATACATGTGTAGACCTCAGTGTCTCCCTTGACCGTCATGCTTTCTAGTAACTTCAAAGCAGGCCACACAACCTCTCACTCCGTTTCACAAAAAGTTAAAAAAGCTTGTGTTGCAAATCACCATCATTTTCTACCTGTGTTGGCTGATAATGCGACCTCTCTTCTTTGATGCCTCCTACACGTAACTAATAAGAACCTTATGTTAGTGACTTTTACTTATATAACTTTATTTTTAGATCTATTGGCTTCGCCGGATTGACACAATTTGTTGCTCTGCAAGATAACTTTTGTAAAATGTTAAAGTTGAAAGAAGAAATGGATTATTAATTAAACCCGATTTCACCCATATATACCCAGCAGTTTGATAAGTTTAGCGTTAATCTGGGGCAATTATTATTGGTAGATAGATCTCTATGAAAATCGAAATCGCCCGTTGTATTTCACTGACTCGGCACCGGCTGCACCGCTGCACGGGCCTCACGTTCTGATAAGTTTTATTTTCCCTCACTGGTCTTGAACATCATATTATTTGCTGAAATTATATATTCCCGATCCAGAATTAATCCCGCCGTCCTCTCTCTCGTCTGTCTCTTCGCCCTTCTCCTGTGGTCAGTCTGCTGCTACCCGTCCCCAATCTAAGATCGAGTCCCGCGGAGGCGTCTTCTCCTCGTATCCGGTATGCTCCAAGGCCCCATCTCTTTCCGCAACTGGCTTTCCGCCCCCACCCAATCAGCTCATTCTGATCTGCGTGTCGCGAACTAGAGGTTGTTCATGTTGGCAACTCTGTTGTCCTAGGTGTGCGGTTTTCTATCGATTTACTCCCCCTTCGGTCTTGAACAGAGACCTTCGGTTAAGATCCCGTTTGGGATTTTGCCGAACACTGCCTATCTGGATCTCTTTTCGGTGGTTCTGTCGGCTTGGTACGCCGCCAAACAGAAGTTCCTCTTTTCTGTTCGCTGGTTTTGTTTTCCAATGATTTGGTCTACGATTGCTCCTGGATAGCCTGTTCCGTCTTAGAAGCTCTTGCCGGTATGCGGATTTCTCTACCCTCACCGTGACAGCTATCTGGGATCTCCAGCTCTCCAGCTCTCCACTTTTGTTTCTACTCTTTATCATTTCTCTCCCCATCTAACAAAATTAAACCTGTGATTCGTTTTTTGTTTTAAAGACTCGTTGGTTAGTTTTACCCAATATCTGGAACATCCTCCCAACTCCGGTAACGATGATATTTTTCTTCCGAGGTGGTATTACGATTTCCCCTTGCTAAAGATTATAATTTGTTTGTAGGTTCTTCTAGTTTAACTCACAATGGGTTCCGTAAAGAATTCTACGGACATGGAGGAGGGGACGCTGGAGATTGGCATGGGTATGGTGTTGGTTGCTTGTCTAATTTTCATTTCCCCATTTATTTGTTCGAGCTGTATGTGCAGCTATTTCTTTCTTTGGACTATGGCTATGATATCAATCGTTTCCGCCTAAGATAGGCGTTTATTAGTTTGGTCCGGGTTCATGAACGGAGGAGTAAGGCAATTAAACTCTACCCAGCGCCAATTTAACCATGTTTTGACTAGGAGATTGCAGTAATAGATTGTCAGTCACCTATAGCTGCGCATATCTTTTCTGTTCTTAATAACAAAGGCCTATTTCCTTAGGTTATTTTATAAGTTTTATCCGGTCAAGGTGATCAAAGTGTAAACTTCATTCTTGTATGATTTCTTAGTAGTTTTACATTTTAGTTTTGCATTACTGGTTTAATGTAGAAGCAACCAGTTTATGTAAGTAAACATAAAGGAAATGGGTTTTGTTTGTGCATATGAACATTTAGTTCCACTGATTTTCATGTGTTTCAATGGAAAATTTAGGTAGAAACATTATCCATAGCCAGTTGAATCATCTGAGTATGCTTCTAAACCTGTTTTGATATTAGGAGATCACAGTGATGGGTTGCATGCTTAATTGCTGATATAATATTCAAAGACTCTAAGTAGAAAACTTTTTCCAGAACCTGTTGGCTGTTTCTGTGCAAATCCTTTGTAGTCCCTATATATGTGGCATACTTTTTACCATTTTTTAACATTTTCCTTGTTAGCTAATGCAAAAACAATGCCATTGCCTGGATTTATAAATAAAGAAAAAACGAGGCAGTTAATTATCTCGGTTTCTAAGAACTTTAACATTGGTAGGAATCTGTAAAGTGATCCAACTGTCTATCCCTGCTTGACTGCTGTGTATGCCTTCTTGCAGAATACAGGACGGTATCGGGTGTTGCTGGGCCCTTAGTGATCCTGGAAAAGGTTAAGGTAGGATTACTGTAAAAGCTATAAAAGAATTGGCACAGGGGAACAGCCTGTGAATCCTCACCTTTCGCACCCTCTTTTCTATATAACACGTTTCTACTCCTTCAGGGCCCAAAATACCAGGAAATTGTGAACATCCGCTTGGGAGATGGAACAACTCGCCGTGGCCAAGTGTTGGAAGTTGATGGGGAAAAGGCTGTTGTTCAGGTTCAATTTTTCTGCTTCATGATCTCATTAAACTCTCGGGCTATTATGTATTTCTTACTATCAAAAATTTGCTTCTTTAGTTTGCTGTGAAGGGTGCAATCGTGCAAGTAGTAATTCTAGCTGATTATCGATTTGAAACTGTCCATACTTTTAAAACGAATAATGTCCAAAATCAAGATCTGATGAAAACAGAACTTATATCTCGCAGATCAGTCAGTTTTTATTTCTTTTGTAATTCTTAACCCAAGTATGTATCATTGCTCATTGTTTGAAATGTCTTTAAGAATTGAAAAACTACTTTCTGACTTGGAAAATTAAAAATGATTAGGGAATTGCAGAGAATTCAAGTAATCTGATGGTTGCTTTTTTTTATTCAGTTGAGAAAGACACTATTCAACTAGTTTTAAGCCTGCTATGTAAATTTGCAGAGAATTCAAGTAATCTGATGGTTCCTTTTCTTCAATCAAAATAATTAGTTTAAGCCTGCTATGTAAATTTAGAACTTAATTAGATGATTGCTTTGAGTAGGTTTTGAAAACTTAAAATTACGGGACTTGGGGATTGTTGGTAGCTAATTATCGATTCAGTAGAGATTTACTGCAGCTCATTGTCAATCATGTTCATTTGCGATGCCTTCTATGCTTAATTACTGTTAATTATTGTTAACCATTCTTCTAATATATTGCTCCGTTACTCTAGGTTTTTGAAGGAACTTCTGGAATTGACAATAAATATACTACAGTGCAGTTCACTGGCGAGGTAATCAACAGAATCTGAATTTCAAGAGTCTATTCTCTTAATAATTCCGGACTCCGAATACAATCTGTACAGCCTATTGCTCTACCTTACCTCAGGTCTTGGTTAAGAAAAGGAATATAATACAAGCTTATATAGTCTAGTACATGAAATCCAAAACATTTTCACAAATGTCTCCTCTTCCTTGAATCAGAATTTTATGTTGGCAACATGCTTTTGTGTTGGCCATCATTTTTTTCTTGTAAACCTCTAAAACGGGCCATTTGTCCTGCTTCTTACCATATTTAGCTACTGCCTCAATAAAATGAACTGCAGTGCTGTGTGACTTTATTTTCATGAGTGAATGGGCTTAGTAAACGGATTTCGTGTGTCAAAAAAGACCCCATGAAGTTATTAAGGAAGATTTCTGAAGTGTACTGAATTCAGATTGCTGCAGAAAGTTAAATTTGCAGGTAACCAAGATAATCAAGATATTTAGTCAATAAAATTGGTTTCAAATTCTCTGGAATTTGAAAAGTGTTAGAGAGTCTGTTTATTAGTTATTTATATTGTCCTTGTAATATGGGCCTCACTGTGTCTTGGCCCATTAGGGTTTAGTTAAGTCTGTATGCTTCCCTGTTCTCCTATTTATAGGAGCAGGGTTTCTCCTATCTAATACAATGATTTGCCTTCTTTTATTATTTCACATGGTATCAGAGCAGCGATCTTGAGCCGCCGTCGTACGTGAGAGAGAGAAACAAGAGGGAGATGTAGCCGGCGGGCGGCCACCCTTCTTCCTTGTGGGTCGGCTGCCCGCAGGCTGTTCCATGGTCTCTGAGGCTATTTCTTTCATTTTCTGCCGCTTCGGGTGTCCTTTTTTTGCCGCTACAGTACTGCTATAGTACTGCTACAGTACTGCCGCCGCTACCGATCGCCGTACACCCCTCCGCAGCCCTCCATCCACCTCTAATCCCCTAATAACCTCTATCCTTGTGGCCTAATCCACCACAAGCCCCTCCGTCTAGCTCTGTTTCTCTTTCCGAAATCTCCGAACAGCCTCGGTAACTTTCCAGTTCTGGCACGTTGACGGAGTAACGGGATTCATATTCTCTATCTGTCTGCGCCTCATGGTGGAGTGATTAATCCTCCATGTTGGTGTAGATTTTTTTTCTCTATATGCTGCCCCTACATGGGTTTTTCTAAGATCCATGCGTGTTATCGGTTACCTCCTCCACCTATTTGCCTATAGAAATTTTTTGCCTCTACCATTGTTTTTTACTGTCCACGCCAACCACTCCTTTACTCTTTCCGTGCTTGGCGTGAGGGGGAGAATAGAGGATGAAGAGTAGAGGAAGAGATAAGATGGAGGAGAGACGGGGAAGATATATATGCTGCTGTCTATATGGATCTTCATGCTGCCTTTATTGTTGATATATGGATCACTTTGCTGCTATTATTGTTTATTCATTATCTACCTCGACTGTTGCTGTGAAGTTGAATACTTGGACTCTATCTGGATTTATGACGTCTGCTACTGTGATGGATACTTTATGAAGAGGGAAGATGATGAAGACATTTGCTGCTGACTTTACATGGAGCTTCGTCTACTGGAGTTATTTCTTTGCTTGCTACTCTGCCTACTGGTCTTCTATCTGCCTATGTCGTCGACTTTTTACTGTTGTGCGCCAGCACTCTTTGGTATGTCCGTGCCTTGTTTGCACGTCGACTCTCTACTACTGTGCACCAGCACTCTCTGGCTCGTCCATGTTCTGTTTCGCACGTTGACCCGTCCGTACTTTATTTGTACGTTGACCTCTACTGCCTGTGATCTATTATATCTTCTGCTCCAGATGATCGAGAAGCTTCTGTGACCTGCTTGTCTGCTTGCTTGGAGTATCTACTTGAGGGGGAGTTTTTGAGTGTTTGAGTGCTTTAATGTAATATTGAGGGGGAGAAAATTTTTGTATGGGCTTGGTTTATCCTTTTATTTCTGTCTATTTGTTTTCTAGTTTGACTCTCTATCTGCAAGATGATTTGGGATTCTTCCAACTTCAGCTTGAGGGGGAGTGTTAGAGAGTCTGTTTATTAGTTATTTATATTGTCCTTGTAATATGTGCCTCACTTTGTCTTGGCCCATTAGGGTTTAGTTAAGTCTGTATGCTTCCCTGTTCTCCTATTTATAGTAGCAGGGTTTCTCCTATCTAATACAACGATTTGCCTTCTTTTATTATTTCACAAAAAGAAAGCAAAGGGAATGAACCCTTCTGCAAAAAAAAAGAAAACTGCTAGACCATCTTTCAAGCTTGGCTGTGACGTGTGATTTTGCTGCCAATTCATCATCACTGTAAAGGGGAAGAATATATATATATATATATATATATATATATAGTCAGGCTAGAATACACTCGAGTGTACGGATCGCACGAATACACTCAAGTGTGTTTGCATATCAAGACTATTTTTTGCAAAATGTAAACCGTTGATCTTCACCTTCATACTATAACTAGGCTACATACAAATTTTGAGCCCATTTGGATGAGTGTAAGTCACTCATCCAAGGGCAACAATATCGACGCGCGAAACTAATTTGAAATGTATAATTTTTGCGGTCTTCATAACATGAGCTATACATATCCAAATGTGCTCAAATTTTGCGTATGAGTTGTTCACGATATGTTTAAGAAGATCAACGGTTTAGATTTTCAAAAAAAATATTGGATCATTAAAAACTACTTTGAGTGTATTCCGCTCCGGATACACTCGAGTGTATTCTAGCCTGACTCTATGTGACGTGTGATTTTGCTGCCAATTCATCATCACTGTAAAGGGGAAGAATATATATATATATATATATATATCTGAGTATATGCATTGCAATTTCAGCCAATCTCGCAGTGTGAATGATGGAGCCAAGTTGGACGGAGTAGATATACCAAAATGTGACAAATTTCGATACTTAGGTTCTATTATTCAAATAGACGGGGATGCCCAAAATGATGTTTGTCACCGGATCACTGCAGGATGGTTGAAATGGAGGAGTGCAACTGGAGTTTTATGCGATCAGAAGATCCCTCTCAGGTTAAAAAGTAAGTTTTATAGAATAGCTATACAACCAGCCATGCTCTATGGGAGTGAATGTTGGGCGGTGAAGAAACAAGGTCTCAACAAGATGAACGTGGCTGAAATGCGTATGCTGAGATGGATGTGTGGGAAGACAAGAAAAGATCGTTTGAGAAATGACTATATCAGGAATAAAGTGGGGGTGGCGAGCATTGAGGACAAGTTGCGCGAGGACCGACTCAGATGGTACGGACATGTGCAGCGCAGACCTACTAGTGCGCCTATACGAAGCAATGCTATTGAGCCAAACACTATAAATAGAAGAAGAGGAAGGCCTAAATTAACATGGGATGAACTTATAAAGAGAGATTTTGAATCTTTACATCTCAATCAGAATATGGCCCATGATAGAGCTGAATGGAAACGAAGGATCCATGTAGCCGACCCCAACATAGTTGGGATTGAGGCTTAGATGATGATGATATATATATATATATATATATATATATAGAGAGAGAGAGAGAGAGAGAGAGAGAGAGATTACATGTGAGATTTCTATCTCTGTGAGCATGCAAGAATGAAACATGCACCATCACTTTGTCCACCCCAACGGAGTGAAAAAATGTGGTTGTGGTATCTCGCTCGTGCAACTACTCTTTGAACAACTGTCATGTCAACATTAAATGAACGTATTCCATCTCTCTTTCACTTATTTCCCTACTGCCAAATTTCTATTGTTGTCATTACTCTCTCCTGCGATGATGTCCTACTCTCATTCACCATGCTCGTTCATCCTCCCTTTGGTTTTATTATATACACAAATAAAGGAACATGAGCGATAGTGGAGTCTGAAACAACTAACAAAAGGATCGGGAGTGACGATTAAATCCCCTCTTCGTCTCTTATTTTTATACGTTGAAAACAAATGCTAATATTTACGCTCATGTTTTTAACTATTGAGACAATAAGTCACTTTTGCTCTTATTAGAAATATCGGACGTGTAGCCAAATATTAGGTGTGTGTTTTTAGTTTTCCTTACCTCACGTAACACAATCATGTGTATTTTAGTTTGTGTTGGATAAAAACAGTAGTTAATCATATATCTAGGCAACCAAGCAACTAAAACAACAAGAAAAGGAATTCATATTCGAGAAATACATTCGATAAGATAAGTTATTCTGAATGAAATACCTGAGGATAAGACGCGTAAAACCACTATCTTAAAGGCAGATTATGTCACTCGTAACACGAGCTTCCCAGTAGTCTAGTCGTAAGATTCCATCGTGTTTAATAGGGGCCTGAGAGGTTTGTTAGGTTAAGTGTTGCTGACTTAGAAGATCATTCGATGAACTAAACAAAACAAATAAAATATTCGATAAAAATGTAGATCATACAAAATGGGCCGAATTGGGCCAGAAGGGCGGAGCGGGGAGGGTATAGTAGGTGAGGCGTTTACACGTGTGTTTATGTGTTCTAATCATTTTGGCAAAGCCCAATCCTGATCAGCCTAAAATTCCAAACCCCTTGAAGAAACGGATAAGAGTTCGTTGCATATGTGCAATAAATGAATAAATTGGTAGTTCCATACAAGTAGAGAATGACATCATGAAATCACAAAGTACAAGTAGAGGGATTGATCCCACACCCTAACGAGAGAACTACTTACTCATACTAAGGAAATGGATGCAATCACAAAGAATGGAGAAAGAAGTCATCATCACAATGGTGAATGTAGTGAGGGTCATTATATCTGGCAATCAGGCAAAACTCAACTGGCTAGCCACCATGGTTGTATAGGCGGGGTCAGGCGTTCCAGGGGGACGCCCAAACAACCTAGGTGCCCAGGTGATGGCCCATGCATTTCCAGGCATTTTATATATTTTTAATTTTAACAGATATATGTAAAATTCCTAAAAAATACAATCCTTACACATAAATATACATGATAAATATGCAATCAATGTGCTAGCATCGTATGAAGAAAGCAACAAAATCATTATATATGGATTGAATTGTGGAAGTTTTACCTAAACAAAATTCATATAGAAATAAGAAAGCTAAACATGTATTATGTTTGTAGCCAAAACATGTATAATACTATTAAGTAGAATTTAGGCCAAATCAAAACTAACAAGACCTAAACTAGAACTGATTGGCCCTAATTTGAATTAATTTCATGCAAATTTGATCAAATTTGACCTAATTTACCTGATTTTTTTTGCCTAAATCAGACCTAATTTTGTCTACCATGACCTAATCAATCCCGATTTCCATAAAATTTTCATATATTCACCTAAATGAGACAAAATTTGGCCAAATAAGACCTAGTCATCCAATTTAGAACAATTTACCCCAAATCATACTTGTTTCCCCTAAATTAAACCTAATGTGCCCAATTTTGACATGATTTGGCTTAAATAAAACCTAATTTTGTATATTGTGATCCAATCAGACCTAATTTCCTCAAATTTTCCCTATATTGACCTAAACAATATCTAATTTGGCTATATTAGACTTAATCTCACCATATCAGACCATTTCTCCAAAATCAGACTTGTTTTCCCCAAATCAGACCTAATATGCTCAAATTTGACATAATTTGGCCTAAAATCAAACGTAATTTGCATAACATGACCAAATCAAACCTAACTAATCCTAAATTTCTCTATGATAATCTAAACGAGGCCTTACATGACCAAATCAGACCTAATTCTCCCGAATCAGGCATGTTTTCCCCCAAATCAGACCTAATTTACCCTAAATTGATCCTGTTTGGGATAAATCAGATCCAATTTAACCATGATCAAATTCAGATCTAATTTATGCTAAATTAGCCTTGAATTGGCTTAATTTGGGCCTCAAAAGGCGTTAGGCAACAACTTAGGTCAATTAAGGGGTTGGGTGCCCAGTTTGAGGCGGGCTGACTTAAGCCTAGGCGCCCAGGCTGGCGCCTGTACGACACGGCTAGCCACAAAATATTCATTTAAGTGACCCATCATCGGTTCTGTTTGTGCACTAAAACTAGGTTGATTCACCGACTACCCAATCGATGGCTTGGGTGCTTGGATTTGGTATTCTTTGTATGTCCCTTTGATCGACTCATCTAGCTAGCTAATCGTCGGGCCGAAGGAAAATTTGTTAGAGTGTTTGCATACAGAGCAATTGGTTGACTACCTGAGGAGATCGATCGTTCAGTTGTTGAACCCGAGCTTTAATATATTTCAAGCTGGTCTACTCGGCTAGCCAGGACGTCGATTGACTTGTGGCTTGAACCATCTAGCAAATGCCCAACCGAACGACTCAAGAATTAGTTGCAAGAAGTGGCACAATGTGGGAGAGGTGCATGTCAGATGGCCTCAATATTCTCTCATCTATGAAAATAGAGATGGATTACCTTCTTCTATGGCTATTATGTGTTAAATCAACTATCAATAGTATAAATTGTGCAAGATTAGGCGGAGGATTTGGCTCTGGCTTCTTCTCATCTCCTAGATCTGCATGTAGAAGACGTGGTTCCAACATAGGAGAAACTCTTTCATATGTAAAATCATCCCCATGCACTTGTGCATAGTCCCCGGTCCACCGTCTAATCAACATAAAAGTAAATAGTTTCAGTTTGGTCCTTCACAAACTCAACATGTGTCTCTAGTTCCTTCACATTGAACAGACCCAACTCATCCATGGGTATGGAAGGAACTAGAACTTGAGAGGAGGTAGAAAAATCACGCATATGGTGGCATATTTACCTCATGTTGGAGCTGTACCTCATCATCTAAAAAAGCCAGACACGTAATAGAAGCTAGATATGAATGTAGACCTCATGTTGAGACGGTAGCTTTTCATCTGAAATAGCTGAATATGCACTAGAAGATGACTTCAGAATAGAATCAACCAATGTTGTTGATCATTATAAGCATCTAGATTTGGTCCTATAATAGGGTAGGGTGTCAGAGCCTCATGTCCAATGCATGGTTGTATAGGCGGCCAGGCGACCGAGCGTTCCAGGGGGACGCCCAAACAACCTAGGCGAAGGCCCATGCGTTTATATATATTTTAATTTTAACAGATTTTTGTAATTTTTTTTGAAAAATACTATCCTTACGCATATAAATATACATGATAAATATGCAATCAATGTGCTAGCATCGTATGAAGAAAGCAACAAAATCATTAGATATGGATTGAATTGTGGAAGTTTTACCTAAACAAAATTCATATAGAAATCCGAAAGCTAAACATGTATGATGTTTGTAGCCAAAACATGTATAATACTATTATGTAGAATTTAGGCTAAATCAAAATTAACAAGACCTAAACTAGAACCGATTGGCCCTAATTTGAACTCATTTGATCCAAATTTGACCTATTTTTGCCTAAACTAGACCTAATTTTGTATACCATGACCTAATCAATCCCAATTTCTTTAAATTTTTTATACATTCACCTAAATGAGACAAAATTTGGCTAAATAAGACCTAGTCATCCAATTTAGAGCAATATCCCCCAAATCATACTTGTTTCCCCTAAATTAGACCTAATGTGCCCAATTTTGACATGATTTGGCCTAAATAAAACCTAATTTTATATATTACGATCCAATCAGACCCAATTTCCCCAAATTTCCCCCATATTGACCTAAACAATATCTAATTTGGCCAAATTAAACCTAATTTGCTCAAATTGACACAATTTGGCCTAAAATCAAACCTAATATGCATAACATGACCAAATCAAACCTAACTAACCCTAAATTTCCCTATATTGATCTAAATGAGGCCTCAAATGACCGAATCAGACCTAATTCCCCAAAATTAGACCAAATTCCCCCAATTCAGGCATGTTTCCCCCCAAATCAGACCTACTTTACCCTAAATCGGCCACGTTTGGGATAAATCAGACCCAATTCAGTCATAAAATGACTCAATTTGATCAAATTCAGATCTAATTTATGTTAAATTAGCCTTGAATTGGCTTAATTTGGGCCTCAAAAGGCCTTAGGCAACAACTTAGGTCAATTAGGGGGCTGGGCGCCTAGTTTGAGGCGGGCTGACTTAAGCCTAGGCGCCCAGGCGCCGCCCATGCGGGCGTCTGTACAACATAGGTCCAATGTCATGCCATGTCGCTCTCTCACTCGTTTATATATTGACGTATCAAGGTCCCTGATGTGGCAAAAGACAAAATACAAGTTTTCGGGTCCAACTGTAACTCTAGTTCCTCAGTCCGTGTCACTATGACTATCATGTACTAACGTTTCTAGGATAACCTCAATATCATCCTCTATAGTTATCCATGTCGTTGGATGCTCTAAACCCTTAAATGCTTAAGCTGGTTGGGAGAGTTGTGTTGTCATATGATCCTGTAGCGACTGTAATTATTTGTTGTGGGATTCTTGGTCGGTTAGAATCATCTCGATGATTTCAAATCTCCTATTTGTGTTGGGTAGATATTGATATGGATAATAGGGCTCTTTACCGTGTCCCCTAAAATATTGTTGATAATAGACTGTCTCATCAGGATAATAATTTGCATAGCATGACTCCTCATAATATCCCCCAGAATAATATTGACTTTAGTATGCTTCATATCCACAATGAAGAGGCCATTTCACTCAATGATGCATTGCGCTTTACTTTGTGCATCACCTTTGAAGGCTTGGACACTCCATGGACACATCCACAACACACCATCCCAACCCACTTCAGCCTAAGCCTATGAACCCCAAGCCTTCTCTAAATCCCGTCATTCTGCCCTCCATTACTCCTTGCCTTATTAACATTGATTAATTAAGCTTCAATTGTTACAGCAAGTTGTTGACGCCCTCTTTAGCAACTACAACAACCATCATCAGCAGTATCATCTCTGCCAACTACTACAACATCCAGGAACTGGCACATTAACCATGAGGAGGAAAGCGGTTGGATTCACCGTCTCCTCTTCCAGTTTCATGTAACTCTTCCTCTTTTACTTCCCCCTTCCTCCTCTTGGTGCTTCTTCTTATCCCCCTCTTCTTTTTCCTATTCTTCTTCTTGTCCTCTTCTTTTACTGACTTTAAGCTACAATAGTTGAATTTTTTTCCCTTCACCTCCTTTTTTTCCTGCTCTATGTTTGCTTCTCCCTCGTTTCCCTTCCCCCCTTCTTGTTTATTTTCTCAATCCTACCCCTCTTTTTCCTACTTAAATGTAGCAGCCGCCTCTACACTGCTCCCTATCCCCCTTCTCTTATTTCACGTTGGTCCTCCACATCTCTTTCGACTTTTTCTTGCCACTCCTCCCCTACTCTTCTTCTTGCTCCTTTAGGTAAAAGTAGCAGAGTATTGTCCTCCATACCGTCTACTCTTTTTCCTGCTTCTCTACATCTCTGCTCCTCTTCTATTACCCCTCCATCTTAAGTAGCTCTCCAATGTATTCCCCTTCCTTTTCTTTCCTCTCAACCTTAAAGACAACTTCATTTTCCATCTCCTGCTCCACACCAGCAACAACATATTTCCTCACCCCCTCCCCTTGTTCCTCTTGACATTACATGTTGTTAACCATTACTTCTACTAAAACTACCGTCCCCAAAATTCTACTGCTCTTAGTTTGTAAAATTCCATATATTTTTACTAACAAAAATTTATAACCAAGCATCTAAATATATGTTGTGATTTAATCCGTATTGTGACTTGTGGATATAATGCTATATGCTGATTGCTTGTTGGATTTCATGGTGATTGCCAATGTGGATAATCTACTTGGATTATTTTGTTTGGTTATACATATAGCATATTACACGTCATATATTTTACACACACACACACACACACACGTGCACGCACGCGCGCACACACACATAGTGGCCGTGCCCGGTGTCATATTTGTGTTCTATATTTTTGGAAATTGCTGTGTTTGCGTTTGCATTTGCTTCTGCCTCTGCGTCTGCGTCTGCGTCTGATCTGCTTGGTCATGGTTACATATATCCATACAAATGATATTGGTCACCTTTGAAAGGAATGTATGATCAATGCTAAAAGAATATTATTTTAAACATAACTAAATAATGAAATAAATAAATTGAAAAACAACATCATACAACACACAATGTGTGCCCCCCTTAGACGACAATAACTAATCTTTGCTGTTGTTTGTCTCTTTTCTCCCATTATTCTCAAAAGTCACAAATGGATCTCTCTTCCCGGATCCTGATCATCATCTGTTGTCACATATTTTATGAATTAATTTCTTATTCCTTATTACTAACCGTTATTGACCTGTTTGATTTGAAATAGAAACTTTAGACCAGATGCCAGAGTTCATAAAATGCCTGAAAACAATTACACAATAAACTGAGTGTTCCTCCTTTCTCTTCAATATTTTGTAATTTGCAAAGAAGCCCTTTACAGCTAATTTCATTGCCATATGTTTTAATTGAAGACCAAGTAGTTCTACTACGAGGGGGATAGGTAAACTGAGGACTAGTGCATAATTCTATTGCATGTAAAGCTTCTGACCAGCGAAATTGTAATGCATAGAAGTGTTTCTGCTGGTGCTGGGCTCGTGCCAGTCATGACATTTTCATGTAGAATTGGTGGTGAAACTGTCTCAATAGTTGAATTTTGTGCAAATGAAATGCATGCTTGTAGTTTCTGCTCCTTTTCACACTATTTGGTTATTCCTTTGCAGGTGCTGAAAACTCCTGTATCTTTGGATATGCTTGGACGGATCTTTAATGGATCTGGAAAGCCCATCGACAATGGTCCTCCTATATTGCCTGAAGCCTATAGGGACATATCTGGTACTAATTATGTTGTAATATCTGGCATTCTTTTGCTATGTTATTCTTTATTGTTAGGAATCCAGCTACGAAAAAAGTTGATCTGGACAAGGATTTGATGTATGTTGCAGGAAGCTCCATCAACCCGAGTGAGAGAACTTATCCAGAGGAAATGATTCAAACAGGGATATCAACAATTGATGTCATGAATTCTATTGCTAGAGGGCAGAAGATACCTCTCTTCTCCGCTGCTGGATTACCCCACAATGAAATTGCTGCTCAAATTTGCAGGCAGGCTGGCCTTGTTAAGCGCTTGGAAAAAAAAGAAAATCTGCTTGAGGTAATTTTGTTTGTTTCATTTGCAACCACGTTTCCCCTCCCAATATATACCAATCCATCGGGGATAGAAAGTAGATATGTGTTAAATCCCCTGGTAGCTTGGGACCAGGTAAATGCCTGAGTAACTTCATTCGGTTAAAAATAAAAGCACAAATCTACTTTTGCTTTTCGTATTACTTTTCGACGCATGATTGCACTAAACTGTAACCGATTCCTGATTGCTTCTTTATATGGCAGGGTGGTGAGGAGGACAATTTTGCCATTGTTTTTGCCGCAATGGGAGTAAACATGGAAACTGCACAATTTTTCAAGCGTGATTTTGAAGAAAATGGTTCAATGGAGAGAGTCACCTTATTTCTGAATTTGGTATGACCTGACTTGTTTTAGCTGTTTTGTTTGTGCCTTTTTTTCATTGTAGTGCCTGCTTTGTCACATATTTCAAAGCTTATTGAGCTGATTACTATAAATGTTATGTATTTTATAACACTGTCGTGGTGATCTCATGAAGGCATAGTTTATCGAACTTCTTACTGATGATTAGTTTTCTTTTCCTTCTCTCTGAAGGCAAACGACCCAACCATTGAAAGGATTATCACACCTAGGATTGCTCTTACAACTGCTGAATATTTAGCCTATGAATGCGGGAAGCATGTTCTAGTCATTCTTACAGACATGAGCTCCTATGCAGATGCTCTTCGTGAGGTAATAATGTCGCTAATATATATTTGTCTTGGCTTGTGTTATTCCACATTGATATTAAAAATACTACACTAAGATTAAAATCCAAGCAGGTCTTCTGATCACAGCTTGACTTCGATGAATTATCACTGCACTCATTATTTTTCTGCACTCGTCACTCATTGCATCTGCCATTTAGGTTTCTGCTGCTCGAGAAGAGGTCCCTGGTAGGCGTGGTTATCCTGGGTACATGTACACAGATCTTGCCACTATCTATGAGCGAGCAGGACGTATTGAAGGAAGAAAAGGCTCTATCACTCAAATTCCCATCTTAACTATGCCTAATGATGGTAATCATGTGAATGACCTAGAATTTTGATCGCTGAATTCCAATCCTACTTGTATAGCTAATTACTTGGACAGTGGTTGTGCTAGGCTTTTTTTTTAAAACTTTCCATCTAATTTTCAATCTGCATTTATTTGTGACTCAAATACATGTCCTTTTTTCCTGGCAGACATCACACATCCAACTCCAGATCTTACAGGATATATCACCGAGGGGCAAATCTATATTGACAGGCAACTTTACAACAGACAGGTAAAAATCTTGGGGGCATTGGTTTTCAAATCCACATAAGGTTGTCTATCAATTAAAAATAATTAAGTGTTAACTTGTTGCATATGAACGTGGCAGAATCATTATATTTTGTTTTTTAGTTATAGGCTTGTTTGTTTCTGCACTGCCATATAAAATGTTTTGTGTGATGTGACCTTGTAAAAGTTCTGTCCAATCTTTGATTTCAACAGATATACCCCCCAATCAACGTACTGCCATCTCTCTCACGATTGATGAAGGTAAGCATTTATTAATATGCTAGATGGTTGACTTGTCAGAAAACGAAAATTTGAGTTTTGTCTGATTGATTTTTGTGTCTTGGTCTGTTTGCAGAGTGCTATTGGTGAGGGCATGACTCGCAGAGACCATGCTGATGTCTCCAACCAGGTTGGTGATGGCATTCTGATTTATTACTCTTTTACTGGCCTTGGTGTAATCAATGACGGAGTGTTGTTGCTTTGAAGAAAAATGATGTTTTTTTTTAATGCTGAATTTTCTTCTCCTTTTTATCTTTTATGTTGGGGGTTCAGTTGTATGCAAATTATGCCATTGGTAAGGATGTTCAGGCCATGAAGGCTGTCGTTGGAGAAGAGGCACTCTCATCAGAGGATCTGGTATTTATCCCTCTCCCTGATATCCGTCATTGCCCTTTCGGTACCTTTCTGACAACATACTTATATCAAACTCATTGGGATGCAGCTTTATCTGGAGTTCCTTGAGAAGTTTGAGAGGAAGTTTGTCACACAAGGAGCCTATGACACCCGCAACATTTTTCAATCGCTGGACCTGGCATGGACTCTGCTCCGAATCTTTCCGCGGGAGCTTCTCCACCGTATCCCTGCCAAGACCCTGGACCAGTATTATAGCAGGGAAGCGATTCACTAAGAGATGTCAGGACTGTAGCAGCTAGTCACTCCTGTTTTGTAGTATGGTTATTTACATACAGAGTTGGTTCGGTGGTTGAATAAAGCAATGGCTGGTTTGACCAGAAGGATGCCAAATATATAAGTATAAATATATTTGTTTAGTTCCTATTCTATTTGTTCATTCGAGAGAACCTCGGCCTGTTTGCTCGGGAAAAGCCTGATAATATCAATGAATGTTTTCTCCATTCAAGACCTGGTACATCCAGGAGTAACTCTCGAGGACCTTGTTCATGTAATTTTTTTTACCATATTGGTGAGTGTTCTGCACTTTTTATGTACAAGGGGCTTGAGTTCCTTAAAATTTCTTGATCGTCATGCTTCATTTTCTGATTTACCCTTCATCTTTTAACCTTTCCGGTTGTCCTATGACAAAATAAATTCTCTTTCTTCAGATGTTCACTAGTGGGAAGATGTTTTGCATTAGGACGCTAGAACAAATGAAAAGAGGGCCACATTGATTTGCTCCACAATTGCTCACGTTCAAAATTTAAGGTCAATTTTACACTTTCACTGATACAAACAGGAAGAGGACAGGAGTTGTTCAAGCTGCACATAACCAATGGATGTCATGGTTTCCCAAGTTTCCGATTGGGGTCGGGTGTTGATGGTCACATACGGTTGTTACTGATTTGGCAGATGCCTGTATTACTATAGCTCTTGCCTTTTGGGTTTGCATATCAAGGCAGACTTTAGTAGCTTTCTAGATGGTGTTGAACCATTGTGTTGTAGCCTCTCTTGCAATCTCCTTCCGGACGTTCCAAGGGAGGCATACATTATGAGTGTTACATAAACTTATGAACATAGGGAGGTTGAGGACAGTTGGGACAGGAATGAGATCAAATGGCTAGGGTACCCCTGATTTTAATTTTGAATGTGCTCTTTTGTTGTGTTGGTGGCAACATTGGAAAGGCTTAGGCTTACAGGGTGTCTTATCGTTTCTTCTTTTTAGAGAGAACGATACGGACTTGTACATATGTGTCAAAACAGGTAGCCATCAGCCCTTACCGAAGTGGGCCTGAGGAAATGAATACATTAATTGGGTCTGATAAGTGTTTACTGCTAAGATTTACGTCCCACATGCTGAACTGTAGGGCATATAGACGTAATGATGTTAAATCTTAATCCACAGGAACACCTACCGATTTAATTCAATGCATATAATTTCATTTGAATATATATGCGTTCACGTGCACACTAGCAATGAATATGGAGCGGGCGTGTTATTATAAGTCACGGCTTTACCATGATGTATTTCAAACATCTATGGTAAAGGCTAATCAGGATTTGGAGCACAAAAGGCTATTATATGAGTCTAGTAACACCAAGTTTCATATCCATTGCCATGTGGCTCTATTTGGCTCCATTGACATGTCATCCAGTTCGAGGTGGTTAATGAGATTTGGATTGTGGATCTAAATCACTCAAATATAGCCTAAAAGTAATCTACACAACTCCGGTCTCCTATAAGAGAATGACATCAGAGTAGTATTTTAGGGTTGATCCTATCGAGAGCAGACAAACTGAGTTAACCTTTGCCAGCCTCTAGGCTATTCAAGACAGATTGTTGGGTTAAAAGAAAGTACAAAGAGTAACTATTGAAGAGCAAGGTGAACAATTTGGATAATAATTAAATGTAATAAACAAAGGTAGGTGTTTCACCAACATAAACATGCTTCCAAGGCTGTTTACACTAACAATTAATTATTAAAAATGGGCATTGTCATAATCGTTTCCACTTCCTCTCTCAATACTTACAAAAGCATGCTACACAATGATATTGATATGCTTTCACAATAGTCAAAACCAAAGTAATCAATTATCATGCAATTTTACACTTGTATACTTTCTCTCACTCGTGATAGAAGCAACACTTTCAAGCCATATCCGAATCTAGATGTTAATTATTTGAAACAATGATCTAGAGTACCAAATTTAACTAAAATGTGGTGATGATACATCCAATCTCATAAAGAATAGAAGACCATTACGAAACTACATCAATAAGCAAAGCCGCTACAATGTAGAGAATATAATAGAAACCAGATCTATGTTCATGAGGCTACTCCCCTGGCCCAATTAATGAACTACTCACTCTTTATCATGGTTACAACGAACTCACAACCGAAGTGAGAATCAATGACTAAAAAGATACAAGTGGGAAAATGTGAAAATTTACAGTGAAGTGACAAAAACCTCTAAATCCTCACACATTGGTCATAAAAATGTATCTGTCCTGGATTCCTTCACTACTCTCTTTCTCTTTTGCTCAGGTGTCATGTTTTCTAGGCCATCTCTTTTGCCTAAAAATGAGGGATGCCCTCCTCTTGTGATAGAGGGGGTCTATTTATATGTTTTCAGACCTTGGTATTGAAGTCATTGGTATTAGGGTTAAATCGTTAATTTCATATTTCTTTGATCAACATATGGTTGAGTTGATCGACTGGTGGACCAACTGATCGATTGAGCTACTTCTTCTTGCTGACGTGTTGCTTAGTTGACTACAACAGATCAACTTGTTGGTTGATGAAGAATTGTATGGGTGGTTGATTGATTGGTTTCAAACAATTAGATTGAAGACTGGCTTCATATAGTGCTTCACTGATAGATAGATTGATTGAATGTGAAGTGTTGCCTTATCTTTGTACGCATGGGTCAACAACTCACGTTCATCGATCAACCAAGGGATTGTGTTCTTCTTGATGTTTTATCAAGCGATCGACTAAAGGAGGAACATGTCAGATAGAAAAAGAGATAGTCCACTACTGGAGTTCTTAGCTTCTCAGACAGATCCTCAACCATTTGACTAGGAGGATAATCGATACATTGAGGTCGATGAAGAGTCCGATAGAAGTCATATACAAATTTGCCAACCAATCGACTAGACGTCAATTGAGGTGGTAGCATTTGATTAATCTTTCTAATGTAGAAGTCAACTGATCAATTGGTGTCAGAGTCGATGGACTAATTGCTGGTCTTTGAATATTGTGCTCTTCTCAACTGTCGATCAACATCCAACCAGTCAACTAAAGGGTGATGGATCAAATATGATCTCTGCCATTAGGAAAGTGAATGCTATCTCATTCGATCGAGTGAGACTCTAATCCTCCTTCTTTCTTGGCTCATCGATAACCAATCGAGAATAGATGGACACTCGACCAACTGGTCAAGGAATTTCTCTTCTACCTTGTTCACTTGTGGAATTTTGTGGAGTAAGGATTGAAATGTAACTCCACACTATATCATCATTTTAGACTGTATGGGAATTCCTAAAAGGTTTTCATGGATGCGAAGTTCTCTTACTTAGAATCATTCTTTGAATTGGTCTATTTTGACCTAGATTTCACAAAATAGACTAAGATAAGTCCAAAAATGGGGAAACCTAGACATGAACTAGAATAAGATAAATAAACATAATCTGATATTAAAATAGGGAAACTCAAGCATTGCAAAATCATATATTTAGCATGAATCAAATCCACAGACTTTGCTTCTTGCTTGTCTTTAAGAAATATCAAAGTGTTATCATCAAATAAGGATTTTCTAAAAAAAAGACAAATTAATTTGTGGATTTTAACTTTATTGCATAGAAATAATCAAGGAGCCTTATATATCACCAAATCTAGATAACATGCAAAACACCCACACCATCCTTATAAATTCCTATATTGACATTAATCTCAAACTACAAATGACTAGATTTTAGTTGTTGCACAATATTTACAATACATAATAGTTCATGACAAGGCTAGATGTAAGATCTACATAATCTGATAATACAATATGTCATCATATAAATAATATATAAAGAACACCTCTTTAACCTCATAAAAAGAGAAAATGAATATAAACTTGATGATGATTTTTCTTCTTCTTTTTTTTAGCCAATTACCTAGAATTCCTCAAACTAGGGACTCGTTATCTAGAAATTTATCCTTATAACCCAACCCAATTGGATTGAATTAGTGAGTGCAAATCCTACACACTAGTGCTACCCCTTATCCCTTTCCACTGAGTCATTCTGGGTTACTAACCAATTTCTTCAATATTTTTGTATATATATCTACACACACACACACACACACACACATATATATATATATATATATATATATATATATATTCACTTTTTTAATGGGTGTAGAGGTGTTATCTTTATATTTTGAATATCAAATAAGTTTTCAAATCTAGAAAACTAGATACAAATTTTACCGTCCTAGGATTTGAGGTCTCTGATAAAAATTATCTTAAAAGAAATTATTGGACTACCCACATCACCAAGGCACACCCCCGTTTTAGGGATTCCATCACTAAGAACTCCAAGATTAATCATGCTCAACTTGGTGTAGTACTAGGATGGATGACCATTTCGGAAGTTGATCGTATCCTGTGCATGTATGAGAACAAAGCACAATGTTGAGGCTGCTGGTGGTCTGTGGGGCCATCTGCCATTCATGAAACTCTACTAGAGTCTTGGGAAGTGGGCCTAAGCTTTGCAAAATGGTATCATAACCATAATCCCTCTAGTCACTGGAGGCCCACATGGGCATGTGGCATGCTAGTCTTTAGCCATTGGTCCATATATGTTGGAAATGGTTGTCCATGCTGATGTAGCTACCCTTGTGCTGGTAGCCGTGACTAGGGCTAGGTGTTCATGGATCATTTTGGGTCCGCACTAAAACATGGAAATATTGTGAGGCCATATAGTTGTCCCTTGATGAGGACATCAATATTCTAAGTAGGGCAAATTGTAACGTCCTAGGATTTGAGGCCTCAAATAAAAATGATCTTAAAAGAAATAATTGAACTGCCCATATCACCAAGGTGCACCTTTTTTCAAGGATCCCATAAATAATAACTCAAAAGTTAAGCTTGTTCAACTTGAAGTAGTACTAGGATGGATGACCAGTTGGGAAGTTGATCCCGTGCTGCACGTACTATTGAGGCTAGTGGTGGTTTGTGGGGCCAGTCGACATTCTTGAAATTCTACTAGAGCCTCAAAAGTGGGCATGAGCATTAGAAAATCTCACATCCCCTATTTCTTCCCATCTCCTCTCCCTTTCCTTCTATGCTCCTCTTAAGGCTCTCAGACACATATAAATATGTTCCATTACTTTTGTATCACCCCCATAAAGCATTTACATGTATCTTCTTCATCCCTAACCTGGCCATACTCCTGAAGTCGTGACTATAAAACCCTGACAGTCGACGACTACCAGTGAGTTCCCCTGACATTCGACGACTAATGTGAGGTATGTGTGCTTAATACATGAATTGACATAATAATTGGAGTTTTCATGACAATATGTGTGAGTAATTTAATATCATCTAAGTTAATATTGAATTATGAATATAATACATAAATAAGTAAAATATGGAAATTTGTGCATAATAATTAGATGTAACTTTTTGGGTAATAAAGTGAATATAATAAGACTCAATATAATGAAAATTGATGAATAACGATGTAATATTATAATGAATATGATGGTTATGAGCCTAAACCCTAATTGTATCACAACTCATGAAAGGAAACTTCAAAACCCAAATCTAATGGAAATATCATGGTCCTTGGGTCCCAATTAGCATGGGTGTAAATTTTGAGATGATTTGGGTGCTCCTGAATACCTAAATGAATCTGGGAAAGAAAAGAGTCTAAATATCCAAAAATAAATTGATATTTGCATTGATTGGTTCAAATTCCTATAGTTTCCCAACCTATGATGTTACTCAATGATGTGTCACATTTTATTTTTTGACAGAGATAATCCCTACCTTTGATCTCACATCAAATGGCTTAGAACTAGTCTCCTACCTTGAGTAGGAGACTGTTCTTCCCCTATTGTTTTCTCATTGTATCTTTTCTCTTCCCGATTTTTTTTCAAGCAATTTTCTTTTTCTTCACCCATCCACGAGTCAAGATTCATTCACCAACTGTTTCCTCTTGTCTTGACAGACTCATCTATCTCAGTTTCTATGGGATTGTGTTGCCCCGAATTCCCAGTAAAACCTAAAATCTTTTTCCATGTTCTTCCTCTGCTTCTTACCCTTCCCCTCTCACCTCACATCTTAGGGTCATTGGATCCTTATAAGACCCATCCACTACCACCATAACACCTCTTAAAACCCATCCAAGTGTTCCTTTGATCCCAATTGCCATGGTTGTACTCCTCTCAAATTACATCTATGGAAACCCATAACCCATCGACCGAAGCAAGTTCCTAGCCTACAAAGTGATGACAAAATGTCGAGTTCCACTCCTCAAAACCCTCTGTAGATTTATTCATCTTTCAACCCTTCAATTGAGGTACTTTTTAGAGTTTCCCCAATTTTAACCTTCTCAGTGATTGTTCTACAACTTGGTTCCTATTTTTGCATGCTTTTGGAGTGGGATTTCTTACCTCTATCTCTATTTAGACTTCAAAAACACAATGCAATGTAATGATTCTTCTTCTTGTCAATGTTTTTAAGTCTGTACTTGCTTTCTCCAAGATAGTAATGGTGGTGAGCCTGTTTGGAGGTCTATCTACTTTGGATTCTATTGTTTGGGATCCTTGAGATTGTCTAGATGATAAGAACCTGTTGGTAGTTGTTTCTGTTGGTTTGGTTGAAGGAATTGTAAATCTGACACTTGAATTTGATCCGCTTAAGCTTTGATGGGTGATTTATTGGTTTCCTCATGCAAGAAGATGATTGCCAAGTAATTGTTGGATGTACCCTTATTCTTATTTTTATTCCTCATGCCCATGGGTAATATGATACTTTTCCCTCATAATTTGATGTTTGATTGTGCTATATTGATTCAGAGTCTTTGACTAGAAAACCCTATCACGCTGCTAAGATATAGCATGTGACAGACGATCATTACAATCATTTGTCAACTGGTTCCAGTTTACAATTTCATTAAATGATTTTTTTAATTAGTTGGAAGGTAATATTATTCATCCCACCCTCCATATGTAAGAAAATTGTCTTGCAAAAGATACACCTTCACATTAATAGCATTCATGTTACATCTATGAAAAAGGAAACGGTAAGTCATAAGAGCCAAGCTGGGGTGGCCACTATGCATCCAACCATCGGATGTCCAAATATGGGGTGTTGTGTCGTTAGAGGATAAGGATACCACATAAGTTCATAGGAAAAAGGGAAGGCTCCATCCAGATAAGGTGATCCTTTACATGACAACCCCAAGATCGAAGCTCTCTAAGGATGGGGTTGGATGGCTTGGGAACAAGGTAATAGAGGATGGCGTAGTCATTCAGAACTTTGTGAATCTCCTTGGTGAAGGTCATAGATCTCTATCATTCCTTTGACCCCCAATAGAATCTTGAAGATATGAGGATCGTCCACCTCAATCATACATACATTAATGTTCTTCTCATCAGTTAGTTTGAGAGCAATGGTGCATGCCTGGATGTAGTTCAAGGTATTATCTTCTTCATCAACCCAAACCCTAAAAGCCATCTGCAGGTAGCTATGTGATTCGCTAATGAGACCTACTACCCATCTCCTACGAGCACCTTCTGTGTCAATGCCTTTTTTGATCGTAATGTTCAATTTGAGGCTGGCTAGTCCAGGGATACGCCTTAGATGATCATGATGCTCTAAGTTTCAAGTGTTGTTTTTTGATGGCATTCTCTTTAAGCACTCTATAGATATAAGGGGATTCAAGATTTATAAACCACCTTTTGATTAAGGACCGATTCACTAAAAAAATGATGAATTTCCTTGGGATTGGAGGTACAATTTTCTGCCTTCAAACATGGTAACACATTTGATGCACCAAATTAACCATATGATGAGGACAATGAGTTCTCTTTTGATCCAAGTTCTCAGGGAGGAGGTATTCAAGTGGTCGCAATATGTTAGTAAGGTGTCAAAAGTTTCTAGTGCTGGATCGACAATTATAGGTTCAAACTTCTCCTAGAAGAATCTGGTCAGTTGACAAAAGAAGAACATATGTGGCATGGACTCCCCATCGAGTATCTTACAGCACGAGCATCAAGAAACCAAAGGAATGCAACATGTAATGATGATGTTGTTAGTGGGGATCACTCAGTGGGTAACCTTCCATATAATCATGTTGGCTCGTTGAAGACTCAGTTCCCAGATCCAATGTAGCTATGTTCTGCTTATTGTGTCTTCAACTACAATCCACTGCTTCTTGATTGACGGAATGGAGAAGGCTCTATTGGTTTTGGTTACCATACAATCATGTTGTATTTTTGGGAAACATCTGCTTGGGAGGGCTTGATGAGATCGATTCCTTCACGTCAAAAATTAGTTGGAGTGTGATCCAATCCCAACCTTGTCCTTCTATCAAAAAATCTTTGACTTTGAAATCTCTATCTCTATCACTGGTTGTGATGGTAAAATTGGTAAGCAACGCTGCACACCATATGGAGTCCCAGAATGATATGTCTCTTGAGTTGAAAATCCTTATGCTTTTTGGGTTGAAATGAGGAAAGACTCACCAAATCTTCTTGCAAAAAGGCAACACTAACACCCCTAACCCGAGGTAGGGGGGATAACACCCTGATCTGTTCTTGAAAGTGCATGCATACTTAGTACAACAAAAAATCACCCACAAAGAGGACCAAACAACAATTCCCAATAAGTTTTGTAAACATAGGGTTCCATAATATGTTTGAGCGAGATTAGGCCAAGGCCTCCTACTACAGTGGGGGTGACCACCATGTGCCAAGCTAACCAGCTCGTTGATAATTGTTTGCTCTATCTGCCCACAAGAGAATTTTCACATCTTGGCTTTGAGTCAGTTGAAAATACCAGTTGGAATCTCGACGATAGTGGCCATGTAAAGGGTGGTAGAAGTCAGTACTTGGTTGATCATGAGCCTGCGACTGAAGAAGGATAAGATCTAGGATTTCCATGATGAGATTTTGGCTACCATCTTTTCTATGAGGAATTCAAAGGAAGGGAGCTTGGCTCTACTATACATGATCAGGATACCCAAGTAGCTGAAGGATTCTATGGCCAGCTCAACCTCCAAGGATTACACCAGCTATGCAACGTCAACAGGAACAAGCTCTCAGATTAAGCACACCAATTTCAACATGTTCAGAGACTGGCCTGTGGCACATTCATACTTACTGAATATGCTATTAACAACATTGATCAAGCCAAAAAATGCATGATAAACACAATAATTTTGACAACGTACATCAAAATTGGGGGTGCATCACCTGTTCCTTGAGTTTTAAATCTAGCTATCTCGCCTTCTTTAGCAGTTTGGTTCATTCTTCTGACCAGTATCTGTTTGAAAATGACAAAAAGAAAAGGTGATAACAGATTTCAACCCTCAATGCATCTCAAAGAAGCCTGCCATTTGACCACCTATAGAGATGCTAGCCCAAGTGAAGGTGAAGAACTTAAGTCAAAGATTGACCATTTTAGGAAAGAGACCAAACCTCTCAAGGATTCTTCTAAGTGAGTTCTAATCAACCCTCTCATACGCCTTCTTCATGTCATACTTGATGACAAAGTCATACGCTATATCTTTTGCAAGATGAATGTGGTTAGTAATGTCCTTTCCTCTAACATAGGCCCCTTGGGTGTCTGAAATCATTTTAAGGAAAGAGGGTGCCATCTGGTTACTCACGCTTCTTGTGAGAATCCTTAGGGCCATTTTTTTTATTTAGACAGGTCTGAAATCTTTGACAAGGTCCTATGACTGGTGAGTTTTGGGGATGAGTGTGATCTAGAAGCAAGCTAAACTCCTATGGCATGTATTCCCTTTGAAAAAGGATTCTTTCAATGTAACAAAGTTGTGCTTGATGGTATACCAAGCCGTAAAAAAGAAATTGAGTGTGAATTCATCAGGCCATGGAGCGGTGGATTTTCTCATCTCCTTCAACATGGTGAAGAGCTCTTGTGGGGAGGGCATCATAATCATCCAGAGATTGTCATCAACACTAATCATTGTGGGGATGTTTACTAGTAGGTTTAATGCCAGACCCACTCCCTAAGACTCTAGTGGGGTTTCAAGAACGACGATTGGCCCCATAGACCACCACTAGCCTAAACTACACACTTTGTTCTCACTCACATGCAAGCCAGGATAAACTTCCCGATTGATCACCCATCCTAGTACTACTCCAAGCTGAGCATGCTTAACTATGGAGTTCTTTAGTGACAGTCTCCCTAAAAAGGAGGTGCACCTTAGTGATATGGACAGTCTAATCATTCCTTTTAAGATCATTTTATCCAAGAGCTCAAATCCTGGGATCTTTCAATCTCCTCCACTTAGACTCTTGATGTCCTCATCAAGGCTCAACTATATGGCCTCATAATCTTTCCCCATTTCAGTGTAGACCCAAATGTCCCATGTACACCCAGCTCCCGATCACGGCTACCAATGCAAGGGCACTCCATCAACTCAGATAGACCTATCCAACATGCCTGGACACTACCAGCTCATGGGCGGCTCCATCAACTTGGATAGCTCTTTCCAACATGCGTGGACCGCACGACACAAAGAATGGCATGCCACAAGACCATGTGGGCCCCACTTACTGGAGGGGAATTGGATCTGATACCATTTGTAACATCGGGCCCACTCCCCAAGACTCTAGTCGAGTTTCAGGAATGATGACTGGCCCCATAGACCACCACTAGCCTTAACTACGTACTTTGTCCTCACTCACACGCAAGCCAGGATAAACTTCCCGATTGGTCACCCATCCTAGTACCACTCCAAATTGAGAACGCTTAATTATGGAGCTCTTTAGTGATGATCTCCCTAAAAAGGAGGTGCACCTTGGTGATATGAGTAGTCAAATCATTCCTTTTAAGATCATTTTATCCAAGGCCTCAAATCCTGGGACGTTACAATAGCTCCCTGGTTGATGGTATGTCCACATGGTCTTGGTTGAGAAGAAATCTTTGAAATATGATGCTACTACCTCTGCCATGACTATAGGGTCCTCTATAGTGGAGTTGTTTGGGAGCACCAACTAATGAATCATTCTCCTTCTTCTCTTTGCCTTGACGACAACATGGTAGAAAGTAGTGTTGTACTCACTGTCTTTTAGCCAACTGATTCTAGATTGCTCTCTCCATATCATCTCCCCTTGGTCTAGGATAACTTGTATTTCAGCCTCGACGACTAGCATGGATAGTTATTCTCTGAGGGGTGGGCGTGTATCTCTATCTTGGTGGTGTGAATGATGTATTCTAGGTCTCGCTTCCATTATTAGATGTGCCCAAACAAGGATATGTTCCATTGTTTTAGTGCGTGTCTGACTCTCTTGAGCTTAGCATAGAAGATGTAGGAGGGGTGTCCTACCACCTCTACATCCCAAGAAACTTTGACAATCTCTAGGCATTCTGGATGCTCCAACTAGACATATATAAAGGGGAAAATGGATCTTGGAAGAAAAGGATCAAAGCCTTCTGCGCCCCATGCGGGGGTTACAGGTTACACTTTTCTAGTTAGTCCATAAAGATTTGATACCCATATTCCAGGACCATACAAGCCTGTTACATAAAATCATATTTAATATTAGTAATAGAAAGATCTAAAAGAAATAGGTCTAATACTAATATTAGTAACAGAAAAGAACAACATATATGCTATTGGATACCGTTGGATATATTTATTAGATTCCCTATATAACTCTGATAGTATTATGTGAAAAACCACTAGAGGGGGGGTGAATAGGGTTTTAAAATAATTTAACAATAGTTTAACTCAAACAACCACAAATGAGAAACCAAGAAGGAGACAAAGGGTTTAGAGTGGTTCCAACCTTAGCAAATACTAAGGTTGTCAGTCCATTACCCGGTTGCTTACCCAACCGGGATTTTGAAAGTATCAATTTTATTACCTTCACAAGGAATTACACAAAATATAATACTTTCTTACACCCCTTGAACAGCCTTCACTTGAAGTAGATGCACCAACCCGAGGTAGCCTTCTTGAAGTAACTCCAAGCTCCCCCTTGAAGTAGCCTTCCTCTTTAGAAGTAACCTCCCGTTGCACCAGCCTTCTTGAAGTAGCTCAAGGTCCCCTTCTTCACCAAGAAGATCTCCAACCTCTCCAATCCACAGCCTCCAACCTAGGAGTAGCAAGGAGAGTACAAACAATAATAGTGAACAAGAAAGGAAAATGGAAATTACAACTTATCCTTTGAAGCACAAGGCTTGATTTGCCTAGATCGAGCGTGTAGATCTCCTAACCAATGTGTATGGAATTGTGATTGCTGTGGATAGGAGATGCTAGCCTATATGACACAAAATTTGAGCTGAGAGAAGAAATAGCCAATTGTCAATATGCTCAATTGCTCACAAACAGGTTGCTCAATGTAAGTGTATGCTCAAAGATGGCTCAAGTGTAAAAACAAGTGAGTTTAGGTGTCCTAAGGCATGTCCTATTTATAGGAATGTCCTACAAGTGCTTAAGGACGTTCTAGACACTTTCTAGGGGTTTCTAAGTGCTTAACTAGCCGTTAGGTATAAGTTAGTTGCTTTAACAACGTCTAGTTAATTAATTCTGCAGTTGCTGTCAGAGTCCATCTCGGTCGAGAAATGGTCGACCGAGACACCTACTCGGTCAAAGTATTGTCGACCGACAGGCTCTCTGGATCAAGTGTTTTGCAACGTTTATCTCCAACTGCCAACTACCTTGTCAGCTGTGTCTAACGGCTACTTGGGTCTTTCTCAGTCGAGAAGTTTGTCGACCGAGAGTGTCTCGGTCGAGGAGTTTGTCGACCGAGATTGACCATGTTTCAATCTTTCAATTAAGGCACTAAGCGTGTGTATGAGTGTGCATATGTGACACTATTGAAGGGGGTGACCTATCTAAATGTGGTGTTTAGCTAGGGAAGATCTAACGCTTGATTTACATGAAGTCTAAGTACTTGTACATTATATATTTGTACAAGTTTACAATTGATTACATTTCATGGCATTTACAATCATTCAAGCATATAGATTCCCTAGTGCTTTGTCATCCACCTTATTCCTGCAACACTCAAGTAGCACATTAGATCAACAAGAATGAAATGTTTGTCATTATCAAAACAAAAGGGATTTACAGATGTCCATTTAGCCAACATTATGGATCTGGATTAATGTAAATGAATTCAAAAATCTTGATTTATAGAAATTCTAAGCTAAAATTTTGACTTCTATACCTAATGTATTGGGCCCAGGAAGTGAAGGGAATGAGCTCGACTTGTCTTGCGGTTAGGCTGAGACCCACTGATCTCGACCAGAATGGGGCAGCGATTAGAAACCCAATACCTAGTAGTAAGGTGGATCAATCTAGTGTTGGGTGAGCCTTGGAGCCATTTCCCATTAATAAGAGTCCTATCCATCCATTCCCAGGTTGTAGATGTGTGATGCTTCTTATCTTCCCATGTGTATCTACTTCCTTTAAAGGGGGTTTCAGTGACATTTCCATTAGTGATGAAGCTATTGAAGTCAAACATAGCTTGGAATGCTGGCAGTGTCCCTCCTCTCTTCTCATCAAGATTCCTGATGATGTTGAAATCTCCAGTGACTTCTCAACTATATCTGTTGATGTCTTGTGCAAGCAGTAGTAAGGACTCCTAGATCTCTCTTCTCTCTATGGTGGAAAAACTTGCATATATGATGGTTACAAAGACCTCACTGGAGTAGCTAGTAAACTGGATGGTGAGGTGCTGCTTGTGTTTCCTAAACACAACAAGACTAAGAGAGGAATCAACATAGAACCAAATCTCACCCAATTTATCATGGTTGTATGTTTCCTATAAGGTTGAACGATGTCAAGAGGTTCTTCAGCTCAAATAGCAGGAAGGAATGGTTCAAATAGTACAATAATGAGAGGCTTGGGCTGTCTGCATAATCTTCCCAGGACTTTTTGAGTTCTATTATTTGCAACTCTTCAGATATTCTCAAACATATGGTGTTATGAACTCATGACGACATGAAAAATGAGTGCTACAATCAGAACCCTACTCTCATAACATTAATTACTATGCCTCCTCCCCTCATCTTCATTGTACGTCTCAAATACCCACTCATCCCCATCAGATAAATGTATAGAGTGGGCATATCTTGACTTAGACTGGCGACAAGGGGCAAATGTATGTCTTGAGAGTTACCTTCCCTACCTGTGAAGGGGATGTGTGTCACTATGACTCCAATGTTGACATGTTGGAGGGGTGGGCTCTTCAAACCATAGAAAGTCTTCCAGGCTACATGGGATATGTCAACACACTCCCCATTCTCGTCGACAACAATTCTTCCAGGAGGAGGTCTACATGGTTAGTGCAATGACTCATTGATTGAGTAGGATACCTTTGAGTACTATAGCAGGTATTTGAATCAAGAGGAGACAATTGGTCCGACATGCAGACTGTGAGGTTATTAATCAGTATGTGGTGGTCTCTCCCCACCTCATAAATGGCATACGAACCTTTGCAGCTGGTTCCCCGTGCTACTAAGTGAAGCCTATCAATCGGTAAAAGGAATCCATTGGTGAGATAAATGTACTAAGGGATGTCCTCATTGAATGCCTGAACTAGGATCAAGATCCCCGATAAGTCATCCTCTCTTCATTTCTAGCTAGAGATGAAAATTAACTCTCTGAAGGGTTGTACTATATCCCCAATGGTGTTGTCATCTCTACACACAATGGTAAGGTCGACAAGCCAAAATTAGAGGGATTCTTTGTAGGTTTCAGATTCTCCACTTACCATGGAAATCAATGAAAGGGAAAATTCATGAAATTGGAGCGTGCATGCTTCAAACACCTTAACTGCATCATCAATTTGTCGAAAGAATGCCAAAACCTTTCTCATAGAAAATCAATATTTGTCAATAGCATGCATCCACGTCGTCTTGAAAAATAGACTGAGTTCTTACATGCAAGACTAATTGATCGGGATACCTGAATGGCATACTTGAGAGAGTCCATCTTATTTCATCTGGTCAGATCCTCAGGGTTAAATGTCATAGATATCCACTTGGGGATATGCTAGGGTGCCCTACGGGTCTGGATCCCAATTGGTAGTGTTGAGATGATTTGTGTTGATGTATGATTAGGTGGGGGTGTTTCTAGTAGTGCATCATCTCTCCAGGTGCTTGGGTCACTGGCAGACATGTCAATGTTTTGGGTTGGTGCATTGGGATTTCCAGTGTCCACGACCCATACATCAGAAGCATGTATCATGGGGTATCATGTACAATGGAACTCTCCTTGGTGGTGACTCGAGCATGGTGGACGAAGGGTGTAATGGGGGGGGGTGATGCCAGAGGTAGATCATCGTGAACCAGTTGGCTATCCTAGAAAGTAGCCATGTGGTTTTCAAAGATTGTAGGAGGTGTCTTTCATTATTGGAAGAGTGTATCCACATCTAAGTTGAATACCTTGGGGTTGATGGTAGATGACGTAGACTCAACCCTTCTCGAAACCACTATGTGTTGCACACTGAGATCTTGGTAGGAGGTTGCAAAGCCAAATAGCATGGCTGTGGCATGCTAGGACCTAAATGTGTAAGATCTTACCTCGTCTAGGACTTACTAAATTATCGAATCTTGGCAACATAGTCCCATGGCAACTATGATTATATGGATATGAGGCCTACCTTGCCTAGATAAATTGAAGTATCATCCTTGCCTCGCGTCACCATTGCCCAACCAGGAAAGCCATGCTTTAGAAATTAGATAGTCAATTGGTCTGGAAAGAAGTAGACACTGGTGAGTCTTTGTGGGCCTCGATTGTCAGAGTGCTAGGATGAGGTTGAGGTTGGAATCCCTTAGGGCATACCACTTCTGGCATTAGCAACGATCACGGGTTCCCTAGGGGAATGGAGTTTGGCTTCTTAGGAACCCCTATGCTTCATTAAATGGACTTAACCTACTAAATTTATAAGTAATTTTCAACTATATGAAATTACAAATAAATACTTGTTACAATTAGAAAACTATTCTCTATGTGATTGCAAATAATTCATAAAAAATACAAACATAACAAGAGTTTATAAATTAAGATTTACAACACACACTAATCAATGGGTTATATATATCATTTGATACTAGGTGAAGAAGTACCCTGACTTGGATCTAGGTATTAGACTTTGACAAGTTGACACACATCTTGAGGTATGTTGCAACCCCTCAATCAAATTGAGAAATGTAACGAATTTTCTCTCTCTTGATGTATGTTACATCTCTGTAACCACATTAATCAATTAATATATTTTTCTCTCTCTTGGACCTCTTTAAGGTACTACAGTAATGAATTTTCTCTTTCTTCACTTGTTGACCTACTTACGTCTAACATTAATGAATATGGATCATGTTAATCTTGAATTGTATCTAATTCACATTGAACTCTAAGTTGTACTTTGCTTCATGATGAAACCCTAATTGTGGAATTGAACTTCCTGATTTGAAATAAACCTGTAAGGCCCCTGATCTTGATTTTTGGTTGAACATGCTTACTTACTTTAATTCAGTGCATAAAACCTTAATCAAACCCTAATATGTTCTTTGATATCATGTGACCAATCTAAATTTCAAGTTTGGTCCAATTTGGACACTATTTAAGCAAATTATGCATATATGCACTTATTTTGGGGTTTTATACAATTTACACATATCTACTGTCTTTCTTGTAATTTGTCACATGATTTTTTTACCTAAGGTGTTTTCATATCATGATTTATATAGTTGTAACTTGGGTCACCTAGTTGCACCTTGGTTTTGTGGTGACATCTACCTAGGGTTGAGAATTAGGGTTTCCCCTCCTAGATGGGCTACGTTGTTAAATAGAACTCGATGTTTTATCTTGTGATTTAGGATCCAATGGATTTCCTTGCATGTCGGTATCCTATGATGGTCCTTGAGGTGTAAGGTTGTGTTTCTATCTCTAAAGCTCCCTAGAGTGATGGTTCACTAAGAGAATGGTGCTAGGCTTTTTCACCCTTGTGACTAAGGGGTCAACATCCAATGATCACCCTACTATTGGAGGTACATTGTTCACCTGGGAGTCAAGATTCGATGATCTTCCTAGCTCTAACAACTTATGGTCCATGTGGATATGTATGGACGTGATGCTTTTGACCTTGGGCACAAGGAAAGTTTGTCTTGACACCTGAACCTTATCTTCTCTCAAACCCATAGCATTATATGCCTCCCTCCTCTCATGAAACCAAACCCTTTGGACTCTCTTTTCTTCCTCATGCTTTCTGGAGCTCATTCCCTTACTTGGTGGAGAAGAAGGAGCTCAAGGAAGAAGAAGCTTGAGTGATCTTGCTTTCATGTGCAATTGGGTTTGGATCTTCCCTTGTTGAGGTCATTTGGTGCTTCCTTGTCTTGCTTCTTGGACAAGGTGAGTAAGATATCCCTTCCTTTGTTTTCCTTTCTGTTTGGAACTTCATCTTCAACCTAGAGGTGAGTTATATAACTTTTTTCATGTTTATTGCTTACCCTAGATGATATGCATAGATCTTGTTCTTAAACGTGGTACCAAGTAGAAAGGTTGGATCTTTGCTTATGGTTTGTGCTTATATGATAGATCTTGAGTAGATAATCTTCTTTGTTTCTCTTATGAATCTTGTGCACGTTTCTTACTTGGGAGAAGGAGTTTTATACCCTGCATGTGTGTGGATATTGATGGCTTTTTCTCCTTGATTCTAGGGTTTCCTTTGAGATGGTAAAACGATGGATTTTTCTTATGGTGTTGGGTCTATTTTCTACCTTGTTCATGATCCAATGGTGTCTTCCCTTGCATGAAACAATGTCTTGTACTTAGTTGCTTTTGTGAACCTCTTATTATACTTGAAACTGATGGTCTTGGTTCCCCATCAACTGATGGTCCTTTGGTGTTAAGAAACGATGGGTTTTGTTCACTCAAATGATGGTTCTTTCTTAAGGTTTTGAGCTGATTTTTCCTCCTTATGATGCATCCCAATGGTTTGGTTTTTGGCGTTGTTTTGGTTGAACTTATTGTTCCAACCTATGGTCTATACTTAGATTCCATTTTGGACCTTCTTATGCTTGAGAAACAATGGTTTTAGTGCTTCCTCTTGTGGTGCAAGTTGATGGTTTCTCCCCATCTCCCAACTGATGGTTTTACTCACGTTTGAGACTTGTTTTCCACCTACTGACCACATTTGATGGTCACTTTGGGTTCCACACTCAATGGTCCTTCTGAGTCCACATCCGATGGACCTATTGGATCATGACTCTGTGGTCCACATACAATGGTTCCACTATGTAACATCCAAGTGTTCTTTTGGTCTACATTCATAGGTATACCTGGTTCCCAAGGTTGATGGTTTCTCTGGGTTCAAACTTGATGGCTTTACTGATTAGTCACAATCGATGGTTTGTCTGGCTTCATGATCTGATGGTTTTTATGGTGTACACATTTGATGATGGACATGATGACCAATGGTCCCTCGAAAGTCAACAAATGATGTAGGCTCTAGTGTTAAAAATGATGGCCTTTTTAGGTCAAGTTTGATGACTCTTCTAGGTCATGACTCAATGGGTTTTCTATGTGTATGACTCGGTGATCTTGTCTATATTAAATCTTATGGTTTGTATATATATATATATGATTCAATGATGGTGTTTTGACTAAGTATACTTAATCCAGTGGTTGTGCTTGATGTATAAAAATCTGATGGTTGAATATATGACTTGATGGGAATGTCAAGCGTGAGCGTTGGTGCTTGATTAGATGTAATAGTCTTACCTTTGCCCTCATATGAAGATAAAATGATGGTCATAATAACGTGTTGATGTGTAACACTAATTCAATCTACCTTGCTGAATATAACCTAAAAGTGGTTAGATATGATAATTTAAGTATGTCTCTCTCCCTCTATACTATCATGATGGAAGTTCTTTTTATAATTGTAATGGAGATCTTGTTATGCCACCTAATTAACATCATACCTCTTATGATTAATGAAACAATATGAAAGGTAATGATGTTCTTGCAAGAGATTATGTGGTGGTCTAAATGACCTTTGGGCATGAGTTGAGCCCTGTTGGAGGTGTAACCCTTTTTATGACTGACAAGGGTTGGTACCCTAGGACAACTTGATAAGTATTGATATCTTGTGATGGTTTTAAAAGGATTGGAGCCTCATGAATGACAATGAACTAGATTTCTATGATAATGTAAGGTGGAATATGTCTCATACATTTATATCTTCTAAAGTTGTTATATACAAATGTTTGCTAGAAATCAGAATCAGGTAAATATATTATGACTTCCTCCTAAAATTATAGGAGGTCAAAAGTTACATATAGATACAACACCATACACCACAAAACAGAGCAACAACTCACACATTTAACTAATGTGCAACTTACATTTAACACATTTACAAATTTTTACAGCAATACTTATTGCATTTATAGCGACATCTCGATCTCTTCTGGCATTTTGCTCCTCCCAAATATGGTAGCGTAGATATGCAAATAGGAACTTCTTCCTATCATCTTTCCCACACTTTATCAACATCCTTCTTGGATCACTCGTTAGCTGGAGTTGTACTTTGAAATCCTTGCACAACACATCCCACACATCCCTTGTAAATTTGCATTCATCCACAACGTGGTTGTAAGATTCTTCAACATCTTTGCATAACACACACAAAGTAGATACATCATAGTTCCACCCCTTTATCCTATTAAGAGTAGCAAGAACACTATGCATAATTTTGTATACGCACATGCTCCATTTCAACACATACACACCAGTCCAGATCTGCTCCCCATGCATGTCTTTTTCTTCCCTTGAGCATTTCATCTCCCATAAGCATGTCTTTGGATATCCAAGTCTCCATCTCCTCATATCCCATGCCAAAAACAAGTGTCTAACATGCTGCCATGCTTCTGTCAAAACATTAATAGTGCGTGAGTATCCTTCCCTTATCTTTGACTTGAAGTCTAGTCCTCTTTGATATATCTCCCTCATCCATTTCCCCCAAGTTGAGGAGCCTTCTAGATAAATGATTATTCTGCGCATTGTCCCCCACTTTGCTATGTCTTTTGAAGCTTTTAAATTCAACCCTCCTTCATCTTTTGGCAGCGCCACTCTTGTATATCTCATAGGATGATGCTCACTTGCCCACATAAATCTTCATCTCCATTCTATCTAGAATAGACCCGAGGATCTTCCCTTGTTGCACCAAGAAAATGAGAAGACCTTCTATAACATCCTTTATCAACGTTTCTCAACCTGCCATGTATGCATTTTGTGTTGTCCATCTATTAATCATTTTCTCCATCCTGTCCATGCATTCAATAATAGGTTGCCTCCAGCTAAAGGAAAACAAAGGTATTTTGTTGGGAAGTTTCCCCTTTCCACACCCATTGCATCTACCAACCTGTCTTCTATCTGATAGTAGTTTTTTGATAGAAAAATATGTGTCTTGTTTGGATTCACACAAAGCCCCATCTTCTCTTTGAACGTTCCCTAAAAGATGTTTAAGATTTTATAAATAATGTTGCTTGGCTTCAACAAACACTCACACATCATCTAAAAAAATCAAATGGGTCATCAACTTCGTGCCACAGACTGTGTAGGGCTTGATATCCTTTTTAATTTCAGCTTGCTGCATCTTTTGTGTGAAGTACTCCATAACAAAAAAAAGAGGATAGGTGAAAGTGGGTCTCCTTGGTGCAAACCATTACCTCCTCTAAACATACCTACATATGTGCCATTAACCAGAATAGAAAAGCTTGAACAACATTTATTTCATAATCCACCATGGCTTCTCCCATCTGACACTATCATAGGCTTCTCCCTTGATCATTGAACAACATTTATTTCATAATCCACCATGGCTTCTCCCATCTGACACTATCATAGGCTTTGGAAACATTCAAATTTAAGTAGGCTTTCCTACTTCCTCTCATGACATTGTAGTCCAGTAGGCATTCTCCTGCCAATAGTGCACAATCACTAATACTTCTCCCTGACATAAAGGCTCCTTGATTTGCAGAAATGAGATAGGGAAGTACCATCTTCAATCTAGCAGCCAAAATCTTAGCGATGATTTTATATTGTATCGAGCAACATGCAATAGGTCTGAAATCAACAAGAGAGGAAGTAACCTTTTTAGGAATGAGTACCAGAAAAGAATGATTAACCTATCTCACCATATTTCTTCCTTCTAAGAACCATCTAACATATGCAACCAAATCCTCATTGATGATATCCCATGTCTTCTTGTAGAAAAAAGCATTTAAACCATCTGACCCTGGAGACTTGTTGCTGTTGATGCTCCATACTGCTTCCTTGACTTCTTGTTCACTAGTTGTTCTTGTATGAATATTATTATGCATGCTTGTAAGTCTGAACCTCCACTCCAACTCCTCCTCCTCTATATAATGACATATATAAGTTTATGACATGCTCCTCTAGATCTTCTTATTTGTTGACCACTCTACCTTTAACATCAACTAGCTCAGAAATAATGTTACCAACCTCTCTTCTTTTCATAGTAGTTTGGTAGAGTTTAGTATTTCTATCCCCTCCTCCATCCATTTTCCCTTCTCCTTTGCCAATATAATTTTTCCTCCACTTTCTTCAGATCGTCAAGCATCCTTTTCAATTCTCTATCCTTCTCTATCAATTCAGGATTAAGAGGGTCCACCCCCAATTTTTCCCTGACCTCCTTACATTCTTCTTTTGTTTCCTTAATCAGATTTGAAATGTTAACTTCAGCCTTGACCCATATCTTGAGTGTAGTCTTGGTACTTTCCAACATTTTTTCAAAACATACATAAAATTTCCTATCACTTGTGTGCTCCGGCCTTCTTTTATGACATCTTCAAAACCTTTCCATTCAGCCTGGTAATTTAGGAATCTAAAAAGTTTCCTTTTTTGTTTCTTTTCTATGCTTTGAACTAAGATAGTTTCATGATTACTTAGCTCAGACCCACCTACCTTCGCATGCACATTAGTAAGGATTCCCAACCATTCATCATTCACTAAAGCTTTGTCCAATTTACTTGCTATGCTATTTTTGCCCCCCTCTCATTGTTCCATGTAAAGATATTTTTGTCCACCATTGGTAGTTCAAAAAGACTAGCTTTATCAATAGCTTGGTTGCAAGCATCAATCTTCACATTCAATGCTAATCTTTTCCCCTCTTTTTAGCCTGCAAATGAACAATATTGAATTTCTCAATCACCAACCATGGTAGAGTTACCTGTTTGGATAGAGAGACCAAATACTTCCACAAATATAGTTTGGCCTTGGCATCATTATGACTATATACAACTGTCACCCAGATGTGTAAGGCTGCATTATTTCTACAGTTAACTGTAACCTGTTGGTCTGACATCTGTATCAATGCCACCTGCCATGCACTCGGCTTCCATGCCACATAAACTATGGCTACCTCAACACAATTTATCTAAGATATCTACTCACATCCCTATGGAAATAAATATCTGATACTACTTTTATTTTTCACCATCATTTTTCTTTTGGCCAAAGCAACCAATGAGTGCCCACTAGCAGCAATCCACTCTCAGATTTCCTTCTTCTTGTTCCTGTCGCACCTGCCCTTAATATTCCATAAGAGCATGGACATATCAAAGGTTTTTGTGTGACCTGGTATGCCTGATCGACTCCTTCTTAATGTCCTTCCTTCTTTCCTCCTGCTCCTTTTGTGCCACAACATCTCCCCCTCCTTATCCAACATTTGCTAGAAATGAATTAAGGTTTGTATGTTAATTTGTTTGATTCAACCTTAACTCACCCAATTGGCATTAACTAATCAAGTGAAACTCTAATCATGTAGTGCCCTGTGTCGTAGATCCATTCTAGTATTAGGACTTGCTGGATGGTGAAATGAGTATTCCTCTAATAGAACTCAGATTCGTATACTGTTGAGTATATGCATGTTTTGAGGATGGCTATTGTCATACCTCAGTGGGAGAACGACTACAGTTGTATTTTAGATATTAGTATATGTGATGTGAGTGAGGATAGCTGTTGTTGTTCCTCATATGAAATGGTTTTATATACCCTGGTTACTAGTGTCATGACCTATATACTAAGGGTAGACTAGGATATTTTGCAACTTGACTAATATGCCATTGCGGTAGACTCGTAAAGACTGAGGGAAGATGAGATCCATCTCTCCTAGATATTGTACATAATAGATTTCAACTTAGCAATGGTCGGTTGGAGTCTGAGTGGTATACCTCAAACTCCCCAGGGCATAATAAAAGATTTAGTCAAGCCATGTAGCATATGTATTTAGGGTTAAATATGATTCACATTGGATGATAAATCTTGTTTGCCCCTTTCACATATAGATGATGAATAGTGTAATAAGACATAGTAGCCATTATTATTCTATTAAATATGCTTACACTTCCAACCTTGGTTATGTAGTTAGACATGATTGTACTGCAAGCCTTATGCTATTAGCTGTGTTGATTTCGTTAGCTGTACTTATGATGATAAACATGCTCATTCTGTTATACATGCTATTACTGTTAGCTATGTTCATGATACTAGTTAGACTCATAATGATGGTTATGCCCGTAATGTTAGTTATATTGAAATATCTGGAAATGATGGTAGTATTTAAATCTTATTATAAGAGTCTAGTTAGAACTGCCTTAAAAGAAGTTTTTATATTTGGCATTTCTATTCTATTGATTAAATATTCTCTATATGTTAAATCTATTTAATCTGCTTAATCTCTTGAACTTGTTTAACTGAATTATCTATTGCAATCAATAAGTGCTGTTGAGAGTTTTATCTCTTGCTGGGACATGGGTCTAACCTCATGGGTCACCACATCTTTTTAGGTGAATGACAACAACAATGCATACCCATAACAATAAGGAGACTGAGAGAAGGTTGCTTAGATGTCTAGTGTGTCCTAGATTTATCCATGTACTCTCAGGTCTGGGGGGGAGTTTGCATACAACATTTCAATCGACTTGAGCTTTTGGTTTTATCCTGATGCTTGTATATGTTGTATATGTGGATGACACCTTCTGTATATATGTTGTGGATGAGGCCACATAACATTTGTAAAAGATACTTGGCATGATTTATGAATGTAGCAAGATGTTGGGCTTTTTATGTAAATGATTTTGAGTACATTGGTGATGTTTGAATCGTTTCTAATTATCCCCTTTTTTGCTAGGTGGTTAATTAGTGATTGAATGTGTTTTCTATTTTGAGTAATCACATTTGGAGTGATGAGGTGTCAGACTTAGTTGGTATCTGAGCTTTAGGTTTGCTGAGTCTACATGGACACTAGGACCTAGGATTAAGATGGTGACAAGGTGATGAACATGACATGAACATGATGCATACTTCCTGAACTATGCACTTAGATGCCCTGACTAGGTATTCAACTATTGAAAAAAATAAGTATGGAACTCTTAGGTTGTTATATTTCTAATTACTATGATCAAGTAGTCGGTTGGAAACAATCTAAAGATCGTAATAACTAAGAAATCATAGTGAAATTTTTAATCTTACCATGAAGAAAGATGAAAATCATATTTTAACCCATAAAAACATGGACGTTTGGTGATTAAAGAGAAAGATACGGCACCATGAAACCTAAATCTAAATATGATCAAGATAAAAAGGAGTTCCTAAAACCACGATTCTAAAATATAATGAAGTAAAAGATAGATAAATCTATGAGAATGAAATGACTTAAGGAAAAAAATTCACATATAAGGAGACAAACCCTATGGTAAGTATGATATGAAATGATAAATAAGAACAATGATAGAGGAACAAAGTGAAATCTGAGTGAATCTCATACCAAATATATATATGTGTAAAAGGCATTAATGTAAAATTACCATGGCATGTAAAAGTAAATAAAGCAAGATGATCCCTGTTAAATGAAGAGAATGTGATATATAATGAGCTACCCCTTTATAAGTGAATGAGAAACAAGATAACATGAGAGGACATACACACAAGAACAATAAATCATCACAATAAAGAGTAGTAAAGTACAATAATCATGATAATTCCTATGCATATGGCAGGGAACCTGAATGAAAAAGGATAAATGATACATATAAAGTTGTAACCTGCATGATATGGTAGGATCGATAACCCCTTATTAGTAACCCCCTTGGACAATGCTGCTACATTGTGAGGGATGTGTTTTCACTTTATGTCTTTCTTTTCCATGATGCAACTTTCAAGGGAATCTTATGCCACTTCGTGCACATGGATTCAATGTAATCCTAAAGATGGATATCTTGTTATGACATGTGGATGTTTTGGACTATAGTTCCAAGATCGTGACACTTTGTGATGGCAACACCTTTTGAGTCTTCTAAGGAATTAGGAAGATTCTTTCCACATATTTTGGGCTGTCTATGATGTCAGAGAAGATGATAAGACAAGAGTGTGAGTTCTTATTAGCACATGTAGTGGGTACCAAGGTGATAAGTCCTATTATTCGAGGTATACCAGTGGAACATAAGCTTGGAGGTGTTTTCCATATGAGTCCCCTGGCATTGTTTTTCCTAGAGAAAGAGTTTGATGTAGATATCCTCTAAGTGTTGTTTGATATAATATGGATGATTCTATGATGTTTTACATGGACTATTGATAGTTAGATGAGGACATAATGAAGGACAAGTAACCGTTACTAAGGGAAGATGATTGATTCTTGTCTGATAGATGCTACAATGTATAATCAGATAAATGTGAGGATGGAGTATCATTAAATTAGAATCAAGGGGGATAACATTAGTGGTATGATCACTATGAAGTCCATGGTTGTGACATTTGGACTAACCAATACATTTGGAACACTAATAGACTTGAGGAACAAGATGTTTAGATCATATCCTTGTTAGTTGCGACAAGTTATGTTGATAACATATCGACACAACCACAATAATAATCAACAACATGGAAAATAGATTCATAGAGCATTGGAGTTGTTAATACAACACCAATAATATACCAAATTCAAAAGGTACAAGATAAATCAATTAAGGTGTCTTTTCTGGGACATGATATGCCTGTAAAAGGTGTTGAAATAAGTCATGTAAGGAGAAGACAGTGCTGGAGAGGGAACGACCCAAGGAAACCGAATGAGATTCAAAACTTCCTAGGTCTAAGTGGCTAGGAGGAATGTTCCTTTTGTTTGGGATGTCAAATGTCAACCTTCTATTCAGTTTCTAGGGGAGAAGTTGAAAACTGATCTAGTATTAATGTTACCAAGAATAAGGGGAATGTTATGTTGTCTTTTGAGGTGCTTCAAAGAATGACTTGGAAACTGTTTAAGGACAAGACAAGAATATGATTTCTCTTGATTCATGATAACTTAGGAAGGATAAGGAGGATGTGGAAGATGACGCACATAACATGAAGTCATCTTTGTCAGCAATTGTAGACAAATCATAGTTATGCTCTTCAACGTAGCATGAAATAGGACATGCTAGCACTGCTTTAGTAGAAGGAGGTATAGTTGGAAGTATCTCTATTGGCAGGATTGTCGACATAGATATGATACAAACTAACACTACTAAAACATCAGAGAGTACACATGGATGATACCATGATGTAGGACATCAGATCAGAGTAGCACAGTGGCAGGCATGATGGTTTCCATGGCTTAAGTGACAAGAGAGTATGCGGTTACCACCAAACAATGATTCTAGACACTGATGATTGGGTGAGATAGTATCTGGGGAGACTTAACTTTTGACACATATGATGTGTCTGGAAATGCACAAATGTATCATAAACTGGAGATCATGTAGCAACCGCCAAGTGTGAAACAAGATACGACACATGTATAGTCAAGTATATAGTTTTTAGTAAACTAAGGAGATACATGGCACTCCTCATTTGATAAGATGAAAGTAAAGTAACTTTTGTGTTCTAGGGTCAATTTTATTGCGAGATGGGTGTACGACTCAGCTGGTTCTTGTAGGCGTCTGCGAGAACCCTACCTCAGTGACTTCCTGAGGTCTCAATGTGGCGGTGACTACACGGGCGTGCGGTCACAAAGTGATGATGAGTGCTCCAACCACTCATCTTTGATGATGGTTAGAAAACCGGATGGGGACAATTATGCTAGTGAGGTCGATGATGAGGATTGTTTTGCTAGTCCCTTAGTTGGGTTTGGAGGTAAGAAATGTAGAGATTGGATCTGATGACTAGCTTCTTAGGAGGCTATTTGGTCTTGTGTGGTTTGGAGGGATGGTTTATAGGATGGTTGAGTATGGTTCTTGATCTGGGGGAGTCTTGCATGGTGGTTTCTTTGTTTGTGTTTTTCCATCTTGTGTTGGTCATGGGTGATCCTATGTAATGTGGATGACATCAATTTGCTTACTTGAGGGACAAGATGAATACGATGGACCTCTTAAAAAAAACAGACTCAGTGAAGGTCATAATAATTTAGGAATAGTTGAAGATGACTTAAGACAGGAAGAAAACATATACTAATAATCATGGTGAACAACTAGAAATCCAAGTCAGAGTTACTACCAGGGTGGTAGATTGCACAAAAAAAATCCATGATTCATGTTAAAAAAGTTTGACATTAAAAAAGTGTTACATCTGTACAGAACAAGTGATATAGACAATGGAGGTAAAGTTGGGTGAAAATATTTCTTAAATGGAAGATTCTATGATTATCCTAGATAACACATATAAAGAGTTGGGGGGGAGTACATAGATTATGTGAGATGTTGTTCTATCATCAAGGAATGAAATTAACCTTATGGAAGTTAGAGTATGAGATGCATAGCATGTGCTCATCTTGGTTTTCCTTGGATTTCAAGGGTGATCCTTATTAAGGATTTATGCTTGTAAGGCCCCTAACCTTGATTTTTGCTTGAACATGCTTACTTACCTTAATGTAGTTTTCAAAACCTTAATCAAACCCTAATATATGCTTTATCATGTGACAAAGATAAGTTTCAAGTTTGTTCCTTGACTCTAGGGTTTCCTTTGAGGTGGAAAAATGATGATTTTTTCTTAGGGTGTTGGGGCTGTTTTCTACCTTGTTCATGATTAGATGGTGTGTTCCCTTGCATGAAAAAATGGCTTCTACTTAGTTCCTTTTGTGAACCTCTTATTGTTCTTGAAACTGATGGTCTTGGTTCCCCATCAACTTATGGTCCTTTGGTGTTAAGAAATGATGGGTTTTGTTCACTCAAACCATGATTCTTTCTTAGGGTTTTGAGTTGATTTTCCCTCCTTGTGATGCAACCCGATGGTTTGGGTTTTGGTGTTGTTTTGTTTGACCTTCTTGTGCCAACTAATGGCCTATACTTAGCTTATGTTTTGGACCTTTTTATGCTTGAGTATCAAAGGTTCTGGTGCTCCCTCATGTGATGCAAGTTGATGGTCTCTCTCCCTCTCCCAACTGATGGTTCTACTTGATGTTTGAGACTTGTTTTATGCTTGTTGACCGCATCCTATGATCTCTATGGGTTCCACACTCAATGCTACCTCTGAGTCCACATCATATGGACCTACTGGATCATGAATCGATGGTCCACATCTAATGGTTCCATTGGGTCAACATTAAATGGTTCTTTTGGTCTATATTTGATGGTATACCTAGTTCCCAAGGTCAAAGATTCTCTGGGTTCAAATTCGATGGCTTTACAGATTAGTCATAATTGATGGTGTTATGACCACATATGAGCTTAATTGGTAAAATCAGGTTTACCTAGATGATTACATGCTTAGTTAGATTGATCATTGCTTAAACATGATTTAGGATGGTAGCTCAATTATGATGTGTTAAACCTAATGAGAGCTATAAGCTTGTCTTCATTTTGAATAACTAGGGTTTGAGAAGTATAAACCTTAGTCGACTAAAATTAGGGTTTTTTTCCAACACGCCAACACTGGGGTGAAACACAAAGGATAGTGAAATTGGGAATCTGAGTCTTGGTTAGAATGATCATCATATGTAGCATAGTCGTGTAGGGTTGTTGGTGGCATAGACATTCTAGGCCACACAATCATTTTGGAAGAAATAGAAGTGTTGAGAATTTATGTACCTAAATCTACTAGAACCAAGGCACCACGAATCTGGTAGGCAACATGACCATGCTAGATGATGTAGTCATGGTAGCTTGTACAACTGTTGTGAGGGTACTGGGGCATTTTACTCTTAACTGACTTTTCAGTAGACTACTGGATAGCAATGAACTATTTGATTTTTGTTTATTTGGAATGATCTTAATTTTTTAGTGGTGCTCTGGAACTCAATGTTAGATAATATAATAATTTTTCATAATTTTAGAGAAGGTTTGACATCTGAAGTAAAAGGATTACAATAACATTTTTATGATAGAGAAATCTGCTGAAACAAAAGAAAGTATAGTGAGGGATCAATGTGCAAATTATCCAAGCACCTAAATTGATCTATATGGTCAACCTAACACACTAAGATCTCTCATAATGTGTGATTTATCCAGAGAAACAAAATCCTAGAGAGAGATAGGGAGATTTAGGGATTGAGGGAAGAAAGTGATGGAATTGATGATCTAGGGTTTTCACATCCGAGAAATGATGAAATCAAGTAAGTTTAGATTCTTTACATAGTCTTTCATGGTGAATCTTCTCTCACATGTCAAGATTTTATCCCACATCTGATTTGATTCAAAATGATATCAAATCTCTCATTTTTCTCACTCTTTCTCCATAATTCTCCATTCTTAGGATTTTAAAGTTGAAAGGAAGAAGAAATAGGTGATTTGCTAGGGTTTTGATATGGATTCAAGAATTTCAAAGATGGGCTGCATTTTAAAGATTTTTTCACACCTTAGGTTGAGTGGTTACTTACTTTCAACAATATATTACATAAATAGGTTAAATAATCAATAATATTCAATTGCTTAGCCTATGACTACAAACCCTAAACTGCCTTTTTGATCTAGTTTTTGCAAGATGATATGAAATGGATTTTCTCTCTCTTGTGATGAATTTCAAATGAAAAATCATATTAGAAATGGATACTATATGTATAAATGAGAATTCCTGGAGTAATTATTGAGGTTACAAGAATATACTAAAAACTAGGGTTTTAGGTTATGTTTGAAATTGGTGTATAATTGAATAAAGAAGTTTGTCTATTTGAATCTCCTTGATTATGAATGATTGTTTGTTCTGAATGTCAGATACTATCTTGAATTACATTTCATATTATGAATTCTTGCTTAATATCACAATATACATAGTGAAACCCTAGATGAATGGAAAGTTGAAAGTTTGCGATTAGATATCATGAAATTCAAATCATGTGATCCTTTTATCATTATAAATTCATTTATTAAAGGTTATTCTTGATACATTATATTTTAGTGAATGGCGTGGAAACCCTATTTCAGTTCATGCTAGGGTTTCATATATATGTTTGATTATATGTGAATTGTTTAGAGAAGTCTTTATTCAGTGAAAGTTTATGATGCATAAAATCTTTATGTGAGTCATGTATATATGTGACTGAGGAAAATAAAACCCTAAGGATAAAGTATTCAATGAATCATGTATCTTCAAATCAGTGTTGCTCCGTATGTGATGTGGTGATGTTTAACAATTTGATTTGCGGTACATTTTACAGATGATCTGTAAAACAAAATATTTTTAAAGCTAAACTAAGAAATGTTGATGTGATGGTTGTACTGTGAATTTAAAAAGTGAATTAGACATTTAGATGCTTTAAACACTATAGAATCCTCAAAGGAGGCATGCGTTGTGAGGAGGAAATGTGCTTCCCAATTGGAGGTCTCACGTAGGTTGAGGTAAGCCAAAGCACATCATTGTGGGGTGTGGGGGTCTAGGCCAGTGAGGACAAACTCTTTAAATGATTGGTATCCCACACCAATAGAGGCTTCCAGTGGTACCTAAGTTACGAATTGTAGTGATCAATGGACATCTTCGAGAGGTCCACCAGAGCACAAAAATCCTGAGGGATTTAACTTCACACCTGAGTACCTAGGTTGAGAGGAGGAGTCTGAGATATCTGGACACTCCCATTAGCCGCTGAGAGGAAGACGTGTCGATGCTATCTGTAGACGTGATATTGATACTAAAGACTTAGGATCCCATGCATGCTTCTAAGCCCTTTATAGTGAGATCATATCTTGTTGCGATTCTTTCACATGTTGTGGTACATCATGTGGGTTCAGGGCATAATAAGATGAATGAGAGATTAATCAAGTGTGTGCAGTTATTCAATTCTTCTTTGTGTGTTTCTGAATTTTTAGTTCTCTTTCTGATTAATCAAGCATGTTCAGATATTGATTCACTCTTGTAGATATCTAGAGCATCCTACCATATTTATGTTTGTGAATGATTAGTCCCTTTTATAGCCTACTACTGTTCTAATTGATATTAGTTCCTCAAAAATATAAATAAATAAATAAATAAATATATATATATATATATATATATATATAAGTGCTTTAAACTATTTCTTAGAAGTACTTGTTCATTGAGTAAGGAGGTTCACCCCCCTACTCACATTTTTTTGAGAAACCATGTGGATATGAAGAACGTCAATGCCAGAGTAGATCTGCCACGAGAGTCAATGTGACAAAGTGGATTTTAGCATAATAGTGAAGTAATTACTCTTTTGCCATCAATATGTTCACTCATGAACTCAAATTATTTTTCTTGGTCTCTATATCATTGTTGGCACTTAAATTCGAAATATGGTGATCAATGTGAACTTTATATACATTATAACATCACAAATTGTATTCATTCATCACTTTGTCCAAAGAAGAAAATTGGTCAATAAAAATTCATGTTTTGATTCATAAACTTTTTCTAAATATTCTCCACATTTTTGTGAAGCTATGGTCCAAATTTCATCTCATTTGAACATTCCTACAACTATCTATGAGTTTTTGAAGTTTTACATCTAAAAACCCCTTTTATTGCCTTTTATTTGCCCTTTTATCAGGTATGCCACGTCAGTGATCTGGGGCAAAGGATCAGGGCAATTAATTTCGGTGCTTAGATCTGCCTCTCATGGATCTGAGCCTGATCCAACAACTAATGGATTGTCTCCTACCTCCCGCAATCAGTAGGGAGGTGTCTTTATGGACAAGACACCGAGAGGGAACGACCGCCTCGTGATTTTGAACTGAATGAACCCTACTTTGGACCCCCATTTTTGCTCTCATTAGCTGCCAAAATGCCTTCTTCGCTTTCTCCTCTCACTCTGGATTCCATGGCTGCTACCCCAACCTCATTTAGCCCTAAAATCTGCCCCTAGTGCTATAAAAAGCTCCCCCCTAGGACCACATAGACCATGCCTTGCTAACACCCTCATTTTTGTGCTCTCCCTCAACCTTGAGCACCCTCACCATTTCTTCTATAGTTCACTTGCATGACCACCTGGCCCAGTTTGGGCATCTCCTCCTCGTAGCGTTGGGCCACCACCTAAGATGCTCATCTAGTTCACGAGGTCTAGGCAAGCTTGGACGACACATCCACTCCTTCCGTCTGCGCCTCCTTCTCCTTTTTCTTGTAGCTTTGGTGACATCTCCTCCATAGTCCTACACTACTCACACATCTAGTGGAGCAAGAGAAATAGTCTCATGAACCACCGGTCCAAGAAATAACCAACCAATCCAAAGGAACAAATGAACCGGGGATTGAACCAACTAATCAGATATTGAATCGACCGATAAACTGATCTGATTATCCACTAAACCAATGAGCCTTAGTGCCCACATGGCACGATCCTGACCATCCAATGTGGATTGAATGGACATCCTTTTTCACAATTAAGGTATTTTTTCTCCCCCTCTAACAAATAATCACTAATATATCCTGATCTTGTTTAAATAATATTAAATGCATCCTAGCTCCAAAAATTACAAATAAAAAGTCATTTTTTATCAGAAAAATCCAGTGAATCATTTAAAATACCTATGGCACCTAATTCCTTATGTATTTCACTAATATACTTAGATCTTAAACTCTTGTTTATTTAATTTGTCAAATGACTCTCTTTTAATGATTAATCTTTTGAAACCTTGATATTTGACTCTTATGATTATCTTGAAACACAAAAGGCATACTTGACTCATTCGTGAATCTAGATCTAACCTTTTGACTTATTCAACTTGAATAAATGACTAAGCTTGATTCTACCCCTAGAATTTTCATATGATGAATATAATTGTACCAAATCTTGTGACATACCTGATCTAGACCCTTGAACTTATTTCCTTGATGAATATCTAGAAACTTGAAATATGACTTGGATAATAATCATGAAATTAGAGTTAACACATGATCCTAGAAAACCTAGGTAAGTCATTCACTCTCAAAAATATACTTGACACTTGAAATAATGATGAATATCTTGGAATTATTGATTATAAGTGGATGACCTAATCCTAACGTCGACATAGGAAAATGTAACCCTAATCTCTAATATTGAAATATGATCTTCAAATATCATGATCTTGACCCTTGATCCAAATATTGTGATTTAGGATCTGACTCGAAGGGTTGACCTATTATTTGTTGAAAGTTGTACTCTAAGTTTTTAGTTAAAGGTACACTATTATACCTCTTCCTTTGTTGTATTAAAGATACATTTTATGTATCTATTGATTGTATACTGGCTATATACTTGTTTGAGCTACTATTTCCTATTGATTAGAATTCCATTTTTCCTATATTATTTTTTGAGAAAAACATGAGAACATAAATGATATTGCCCATTATGACTGCCCATATATTGATGGTGATGATGATGATGTTGATAATGTTGATAATGATGATATTGAGTGTAAGAGACCTCCTCATTCAGAGATGGAACTTGTACATTGGCCGCCTACATCATATGGAGAGAAGGATCTTACTGACCTTCCCCATCGCATTGGGGCGATGGAGTCACACAAAATATATAAGCATACTTCTCAATTACAACATAATGGGAACTTGTAATAAAAATTTCATTGTTCAAAATAAACATCTTGTTGAATAAATTTTGGATTTGGAAAAATCACTTGTTATACTTTTGAATATAAGTCCCGCCAAGTATACTCTTTTGCTATAAACCATTTTATTTTTTTTGATAGCGTATCGTGCAATTGCATGATTGTGTCTCGATTTTCTTGATTTTAGTCAAAACAAATGGAACACTGACTAGACCGCTTCCACATTCAACATACTTCGATGACAAGGATAAATTGGCAATATCTCCAATTTGGGTTTGTTTGTTCTTTAAATCCCCTCTTTATGAGTTATTATTACTTATTGTATATGCCAGTGTGTGAGATCCTATTGAGCCGCTCAGGGACGAACACTTCAATCCTTTTACCACTATGTAGGCAATGGGATTGGGATTGGGGTACAAATAGTTATGTGACAGTCAAGTATCAAATTTGTTATTTTTAGTCGATCCTTATCACTCTAGGCCCTTCAGTAGAAGTAAGAGAGTTGTATATAATGATGTGTAATGTTGTTTCCTTAATAATATAGAATGTATTTGATTATCATGTTGTATGTACATGAAAGTGTGAGATACATAATGCACATCTAGATATGTATCTTTATTGTTGAAATCTGATTTAGAAATCAAAGTTTTGTTTCCTTTTCCAAGTTAGTTTATGTGAATGAATGTGAGAAAACAAAAAGTTTAAAATCAAAGAAAAAGTCAAAGGCGATCTTTGTATTGTGATTAATCCTCAAATTATTCCCTAATCTAATATTTGTGGTAATTGTGGGATGTGGGTGTAACATCTTGCTATCAGAGCTTAGGCCGAGTTGTCATGGACCATCATGATAGAAAGTTAGAGTCATAAGTGTGGCAGTTAGGAGGTGATGTGTTAATATCTCTAGGAAGTTTGAGTATTTGGATGCCTTGGCCCAATATCTGAATACTTAGGTTGACCAATATCAAGCTACTCTATATATTCTTCTCTAGATTACCTGGCTAGGAATGCAGTGGGATGATGGGATAGAGAGAAACCTAGAAATATAAGGGTTAGAAGACCAAAAAGTAATGAAGGAATAAGAGCATAAAGATAGAATGTGTGACGACCCGATCACAAATCAGACCGTCACTACGTAATTAATTGTAGAATCAAACATAAACAATAGATTAACAAAAAACACTAAAAATTAAAACCATTTGCAAAGAGATCCATTTCCAGGAAACTCTTATAACAAGAACCAAAATATTATATATACATTCTGGTCCACAAAGTACATACCATGTACCAAGGAATTCAATGCCAAAATCTCAGATCGATCATAAAAGCACTAACTACTGACTCCAAGGACCTGAGAGTACAGAGACGACACATAGACTCATATCTACAAGACATGACAGTCAGTATCTCCACCTGAGATGCTATTGCTGTCCCTGATGTTGCTATCCTTCCCTTGCTGTATGGTCCCTACCTCCTCATCCGCATCCACCTAAAATGTTGGTGACCAACGGAGTGAGACCCATGTCCCAGCAAGAGATATAACTCTCTGCCATAAATATTATTATTGCAGATAAATAGTAATAAACTGAGCAGAGGATTCTCTATTGAAAAACATGATTTAATCATTATTATGTAGAATAGAGCATTATCATCTTTTAAAGCAATACGACTATAAATGATAAAGTAGTAAATCATCTATCCATTTTAATAAGGAATATGAAGAACATGTATAACATCTATCCATTTAGGATACATTAAGCAATGTAACATCAACCAATGATTTCCATATTTCATTCTTAAGCAAATACACTACATGGCTGATTACATTTTACAATCATACTTATGCCCTGAGGAAGTGAGTCGTACCGCTCAAATCCAACCTTCGGTTGCGAAACCCAAACCGGTGCCATATAAGATCAATGGAAGAGATGAACTCCATGATCTCATCCATCTCGGTCAGTGCGAGACCACAAGTAGGACCGTAGTCTCTTGCTTAAGTGACCTCAGTCACAGGGTAGCTCCCATAGACTACCCATTCTCTAGCCCGCCTTGGTACAAGTCCCGACGCTAGTAAATATGAGCCACAGGCCAGTTCACCGTGCTCTCTGAGCCATGAATGCATTCATGCTCTATCACACTGAGCCAAGGGCCTGTTCACCGTGCTCTTATACATATCTTTGAGTCTACAACTGAAGTTGCACTCTAATCCTCCTATTTTTGGCTAGGAGAAACCCCGCATATTCAACAATATACACTCCTGATTAACCCGTAGGTGAATCTTTTTCACCATCACCAGCTACTGACGATGATGGATCTATGGCCAAGGCTCTACATGATAAAATTCCACTTGATTATTTAAGTACATTACCATATTCTTTTAGAATCCGTCAAGTTTTCAAACAAGAATTATTATGACAAATGCTACAAAGAAACATGTAATACTTCTATCAAGTACTTTTCAAAACTTTAAAAAACATTGGGATCTCAATCCCTTATCTCATTACTGAGAATTCACATCCCTCAACCATACCATCATCATGTTTACTGGATCTGGTTATTCAAACCCTTAGTTCATCACCGAACATGGTTACCACTATCAGGTAACTATTACCTCCAGGTCATCTGACCAAGGTATTCATGATACTTGTTACACAAGCATTTCACATAGTTCACTAGGCATATTCAACTTCTTGTCACCTCTCACTAGGCAACAAATAAAATAATGGCTCACAAGGCCCATTAACATCATAGCTCATACCTGGTTATGCTCATCATCTCATGATACCTGCATGGTTAGTATACTTGATAACAACAATATCAATTACATATCAACATTATACAATACAAAGATAACATCACTATTCCCTCATCAGGGTTCGGGTTTCCCATCTTTATCAATTAGGGTTTCACATAACATCACCCTATATTAGGGTTTCACGTAACATCACCCTGTATTAGGGTTTCATATAACATCACCCTATATTAGAGTTAGGGTTTCTCATCTTTATTAATTAGAATTTCTCATACCATCACCCTATATTAGGGTTTCACATAACATCACCCTATATTAGGGTTTCACATAACACCACCCTATATTAGGGTTTCATATAACATCACCCTATATTAGAGTTAGGGTTTCTCATCTTTATTAATTAGAATTTCTCATACCATCACCCTATATTAGGGTTTCACATAACATCACCCTATATTAGGGTTTCACGTAACATCACCCTATATTAGGGTTTCATATAACATCACCCTATATTAGAGTTAGGGTTTCTCATCTTTATTAATTAGAATTTCTCATACCATCACCCTATATTAGGGTTTCACATAACATCACCCTATATTAGGGTTAGGGTTTCCCATTTCATTTCAATTAGGGTTTCTCAACCCATTGCCTAAAATTAGGGTTAGGGTTTCTCATCTTTCTCGATTAGGGTTTCATGATCACATTATCAAAGATCAATACCTTAATTCAAAACTCCATGCATCTTGGAGAATGCATTGATATTACAATTAATATCCAAAACCTAACTCGTTGTTCCACATGTCTAGAATTACATAATACCTTCATAAGTATTCAATTAAACTTATGTATTGTAATTTTTCTTATTGATTAGGGTTTCCATTCTCCATTGATTAGGGTTTTATGATTACCTCATTAATCTAAACCCTAAGTCAGTGCTTCCATATATCTTGGAGCACATAGCATTATTTAAGTATTAAATCATACTTATCATTGTTCCATGTACTAGGAACACACATCATCATCATACCTTATTCAGTTGACTTAACCTTTCACTAAGTACATGCACCTATGCTTATCATAGTGTATTGATTTTATTACTTTCATAGGCATCAAGTGATAATCACTCTAATTATACTAATCACCTAAGTACTTTAGAGGTACTTCCATTGAAATCAACCTTGAGATACTCTTCAACCACTTATGAGGTTATTAGTACTTACATGGTTTGAATCAATTGAACCTTCAAACATTTAGACCAATTGAACCTTCAAACGGTTTGGCCCTAAACCTTCAAACGGTTTGAGACCGTTTAGACCTTCAAATGGTCTGGTCCTAAACCTTCAAATGGTTTGAGACCGTTTAGACCTTCAAACGGTCTTGGTCTTTATATCCTTAAACGGTCTTGAACCGTTTGCTCATCAAACGGTTTTGAATCCGTTTCAACCCAAGACCCTCAAACGGTTTGAAGATCGATTAACCCTAAACGGTTTGAGACCGTTTGATCCTCAAATGGTTTGAGACAATTTGGTCCTCAAATGGTTTGAGAGCATTTGATCAAATCAACTTTGAAACCATTTAACCCTAAACAGTTTGAGACCATTTGGTCAATTCAAAGATGAAACCGTTTGAACCTAAATTAAGGTTTTGACATCAATTGATCTAGGGTTTTGAAACCAATTGAGTTCTAAATGTTTTGAAATCATTTGGCCATCCAAGGTTGAGGCCATGTGGACTAGATTAGGTTGAAACCATTAGACCTTTACACATTCTTGAAACCATTTAGCATCTAACAGTTTGAAACTGTTTGACCTCTAACGATTTTGAAACCGTTTAGTCACCAAACGGTTCACAGTTTGAAACTGTTTGACCAACAAAATTGAAACTGTTTGTTTTTGATATTCTTGAGGTTTGTGCTAAGATGATGTCATCATCATCAAGATTCAGACCTCCGAATTATACTATCATATATATGATGAATTCATCAATTATTCAAGAAGGAAATAAAAGATCAACATATGATGAGAAATTGAAATCAATAATAACATTGATGGGTTCAAGTTATATAACACACCTTCAAAGTAGCTTCAAAGCTTCAAGCTTCTAATCTCTAATGGTGAAAGAAGCTCCTTCAACTATCCAAGGTTTGTTTCCAACTCTTTGGATGCAAAAGATAGCCAAGGTTGAGCATTGGATGGAAGAGAGAAGAAAATGAATGTTGAAATCTAATTTCAACCATTAATCCTTGATTGAAGATGACCATGGAGCTTACCTTCAGCTTGGGGAACGCTTTCCTACATCTCCTAAGCTTCTTGGTCATCGAACAAAGCAAGGGAAGAAAGTGGTTTGCAAAAATAGCCTTTCAAGTAAGGAGAAAATCGAGTACATATAATTGATTTTCTAGGAGAGAGAAAGTAGAAGAAAATTCATCCACTTTCTTGCCACATGCCCCCTCCCTTCCTTGCCTCCAAAGCCAACTTCCTTGCCCTCAATATCCTATGAATTATCCTTGAATTAAAAGAAACCACTTAAGCACCTTAATCATTATAATACTATTATCCATTTTTAGTGGACATTACTTTTTAATTAACAAATGTGAGTGGCTTTCTTCACCTACTTAAGATATTTCGGTGCCACTCAAAGAATTTGGACGTCCTACTACTATAGGATTTCAACCACAGCCTTTTTAGTTGATGGGAACTTCAATTAATATATTTATTTTTGCTACAAAATAAATTAGGGTTTCATTTATGCTTATTTCTGGATTATTTTATATCAAGATTATCTTTCCTCAAATGTGGTTCCAACAAGACGCCCCTTTTCTTTTTCTTTTCTCTAAATGATACCTAGAAACAATAGGGACATAATATAGGTGGTATTTTACATATCCAACCCAAGGTTTTGGGTAATTTGCAAATTACACCAAAACTAGCATTCAATACACAAGTATTACTCAAACAAGCTCCTTCTTGGAACTTAGGCTTGTAGAAGATATAACTCATCATCATTCTCATTCTTATGATTCTATAAAACTTAAGGAACATTTATCATGTAACATTTGCAAGGTAACCCCTTAAATGGGGTAAATTGCACTTTAGTCCAAAATAGGTAAAATATTGTTTCAACATTATTCAAATAGGACCAAATTGAAACATAAGCTCTCCTTTAGTCTTAATTACTTTTCAAAAGATAAAGACAAGAATCTAAATGACTTACTACAGTAAAAATTCTAGGGTTAAGCCTTAACCCAGGTCAGGGATGTTACAATTATCCACCCCTAACAGGGATTTCATCCCCGAAAGCATCAAGAGAAAAGAGAAGGGTATTTCCTCCTCATCTCTTCCTCCAGATCCCACGTAGCCTCTTCAATGCCACGATGATGCCAGAGAACTTTCACAAGCATTATGTCTTTCTTTTTCAACTTTTTGATTCTCCTGTCAAGAATCATCATTGGTCCTTCTACATAGGATATATCTTCATTTAATTCTACCTCCACAGGTTGCAAAACTAACTCTGTGTCAGGGTGACACTTTCTCATCACGGATATATGGAATACTGGATGCAATCTATGTAGTTTAGGTGGCAACTCCAACTTATAGGCTACCTTTCCAATCCGTTCAGTGATTGGATAAGGCCCCATAAATCTAGGAGCTAACTTACCCTTTTTTTCCAAATCTAAGAACACCTTTCCAAGGTGAGACTTTGAGATATACTGTGTCTCCAACTTGGAATTCTAAAGGTCTTCACCGTTTATCAACGTATGATTTCTGTCTATCCTGTGCAACCTTTAACTGTTGTTGTATTACTTTAATCTTTTCAGTTGTCTGTTGCACTAATTCAGGACCCAAAAGTTGATATTCCCCTATTTCATACCAGCATAATGGAGATCTACAACATCTACCATATAACGCTTCATATGGTGCCATATCAATACTGTGCTGATAACAATTATTGTAAGCGAATTCTATTAAACTCAAGTGTAGATCCCAACTTTCTATAAACTGAAGGACACATGCCCTAAGCAAATACTCCAAAGTTTGTATAGTTCTCTCAGATTGTCCATCCGTCTGTGGGTGGAAGGCGGTACTAAATCTTAACTACGTACCCAAAGCTTTATGTAGTCATTCCCAAAAATGACACGTGAACTGAGAACCTCTATCAGAAACAATTGTAGCTGGAACCTCGTGTAAACACACTATCTCATCTATATAGATCTGTGCAAGTTTCTCAGCAGTATAGGTTGTTTTGACAGGAAGAAAATGTGCTGACTTAGTCAGCCTATCAATTATCACCCAAATGGAATCATGACTTTTGGCTATTCTGGGTAAACCAACCACAAAGTCCATGGTTACATGATCCCATTTCCATTGTGGTATAGGTAAAGGTTGCATTGTTCCTGTGGGCTTTTGATGTTCATCTTTAACCTGCTGACACACTGGACACCGCATAACAAACTCAGCTACATCTTTCTTCAATCCGGGCCATAAATACATATCTTTCAGGTTATGATACATTTTGGTGCTCCCTGGATGCATTGCATACATAGACAAATGAGCTTCCTCCAAGAATAACTTCCTTAAGTCATTGGCATCATGTACTATCATCCTACCATGGTAACAAAGTACCTCATTATCTGACTCATGAAACCCATCCCATTTCTCATTACCGTACTCTGACCTGATCTGCTGAATCATAGTATCAACTTGTTGTGCCTCTTTGATCTGTTGTTTCAGAGTAGGTTTTATGTGCATCTCAGCTAACAGTCTAGCTAACAAGGATACTTTAAGTTGTACATTGTTTTGCCTCAAAGAGACAAGCATGTCTCATTTAAAGCACACTAAAGAGTTCAACTGTGCTTTGTCCATGTTTGGTGATGATGATTTTCTACTTAGTGTATCAGCCACTACATTAGCCTTTCCCGGATGATAATCAATTGTAAAATCGTAGTCCATCCTTGATTAACTCCATCCAGTGGCGTTGTCTCATGTTCAACTCATGCTGTGAAAAGATGTATTTTAGGTTCTTATGGTATGTGAAAATCTAGAATGTCTCTCCATAGAGATAATGTCTCCAGATCTTCAATGCATGAACCACACCAGCTAATTCTAGATCATGTGTCAGATAATTTTCCTCTGTTTCTTAAGATGTCGAGAGGCAAAAGAAATCACTTGATTATCCTACATCAACACACATCCTAGACCATTCTTAGAAGCATCACAGAAAATAATATACCCCTTTCCCTGCTCAGGTAACACTAACACATGTGCACTGGTCAACCTTTCTTTCAACGACTGGAAAGAATGCTGACACTTGTCATTCCAAAAAAAAGGAACCTCCTTGTTGGTCAACCTAGTTAGGGGTAATGCTACAGAACTGAAGTTCTTAATGAACCTCCTATAGTAGCCTTCCAGTACTAGAAAACTATGTATCTCCGTTGGAGTCTTTGGCTGTTCCCACTCCAAGACAGATTCTACCTTTTTAGGATCAACACGGATACATGAGGCAGATATTATGTATCCTAGGAAAGACACTTCTGATAACCAGAATTCACACTTTCTAAACTTAGTGTATAGCTTGTGCTCTCTCAGTAAAGTTAGGGTCTGACGAAGATGTTGCTCATGTTGTCATGCATCTCTACTGTGAATCAGGATGTCATCTATAAAGACCACTATGAATTGATCAAGGAATGGCCGGAAGATTCTGTTCATGAGTTCCATGAATGCAGCTGGTGCATTAGTTAGTCCAAATGACATAACTACAAACTCACAGTGACCATACCTTGTCCTGAAGGTTGATTTAGGTATGTCACTCTCCTTGATGCGTAACTGATGGTATCCTGAACTCAGATCTATTTTAGAGAATATAGTTGCACCACACAACTGGTCAAACAAGTCATCTATCCTTGGCAGAGGATATTTGTTCTTTATGGTTACTTTGTTTAGCTGTCTATAGTCGATGCATAACAGCATAGACCTGTCTCTCTTTTTAACGAAAAGAATTGGATCACCCCATGGTGAAGTACTCGGTTGAATAAAACCCTTTTTAAGCAACTCTTATAACTGTTTCTTGAGTTCTGTCATATCAGCAGGTGCCATTCTATAAGGTGTTTGAGCTATTGGTTGGGTATCCAAGATTAGATTAATCTCAAAATCAATTTCTCAGGGTGGAGGAACACCTATAAGTTCCTCAGGAAACACATCCTCAAACTCCCTAACAATTGAAACTTTAGAAAGACTAGGACTCTCTACTTTGGTATCTACCACATGTGCCAAGAATGCAAAGCATCCTTGTCACATCAACTTCTCAACTACCATAGCCGACACTAGACAAGTTGGAAGAATCTTTCTGCCCCCCAATAAAATCCATGTAACACCATTGTTTGTGAACATAGCTTGCTTGGAATCACAATCTAAGACAACCTTATACTTTTCTAGGGTGTCCATCCCAAGAATTAAGTCGAACCAATGCATCTCAAGTGGTATAAGATCCAACTAAATGCTATGTTCTGAAAAAGAAAGAACACAGGGAGAACATACCTCCCACAACACTGTAGATCCAACTAATGGGGTTTCTAATAACACATTATATGCTCTATGACTGACAGTCATATTGCAGTCATGAATCACTTCTTGAGTGATAAAGGAATGTGTAACACTTGGATCAATCAAAACAGATACGAAGCAGGATGAAGACATATCAGAATGAAATAATTTTGTCTGACCTATCACAACTCGTAGATTGACCACTGCTTCCGACTGATTCATAGCATAGTATCTTACCATTACTGGTCGTCGACCACTCACCCTATTGTCGGATGTAGATGAACCGGCTTGGGACGCCTATCCACGTCCTCGTGTTCTACTACTAAACTGTCGCTTCTGACAGCCTTGTTGACTCTGCCTCGGTGGTTGGGTTACACTCATGTCTCTAGCTAAACAATCTTTCATCAGATGTCCCATCTTCCCACATTTATAACAGACTCTGTTCTCCCACTGTGGTCTAGATGGTCCTGTTACTGACATTGATGCTGAGATGTGGTCTCCCTTTCATGGTAAACTACAACCTCTACCCTTGCTAGATGTCCACTGTGTCTAAGTATTAAACCTCAGTCGTGCTGTTGGTGCAGAAAATCTTGGTTTCTTAAAACTTTTGGACCTCTATCCCTGGAACTGGGTATATACTTTCTTACTGTTGGCCTGATGCTTCTCAGTCACTGACCTTTCTATCTGCCTGACGGACTCCACAAAGGTGGCAAACCTCTCTCTATTCTGTAAAGCAGATACTGGTGTGGTTAAATCAGTGTTCAAACCCTTCTCAAAACGCCGAATCCTCTCCTCATCTGTAGCAGCCATGTGCAGATAGAACCATAGAAGCTCCATAAACTTAGCTTCATACTCACTAATGTTCATTGGTCCTTGCTTTATCCTCTCAAACTGAGAGATTTTCTCATCCAGGTAATTCTTAGGAAAATATCTCCTAACAAACTCTCATCAAAACTCTTCCCATCCGACTTCAACACTAGACCTTTTGCCTTATTCTATATCCCACCAATGGCAAGAACTCCCCTTCAACATGTACACCGCATGCCTAACCTTCTCAGCTTCAGGGATATTAAGAATTCTGAAGGCCTTTTCCAGCTCAGTCAGCCACAAGTCCACGTCTGTTGGCTCAGCTGTACCAGCATAATCAGTGGCTCCTACCCGTCGAAGCTGTTCAAAAGTCTTTCCAGCTCCATGTCCCTCATTGTTAGCTGGTGCCCTAGGTGCAGGTGGTGGCATCCTATCCGCCATATGTGTCATAGTCACCATGAACTGCCCAAACAGAGCATGGAAATATGGGTTTTCTAGTGTAGCTTGGTCAAGATGGGGATGTTCAGGTACTAGTTCTTCTCTAGCCTGATCCCTTGCACCTCCTCCTGGTGCAACAACACTACTTTCAGCAGCATGTTCTTTGTGTGATCCATCCATCTTCAAGCTTTACTTATTCTCCTGAGAGTAGAAGTCACTATCAGATAAACTAGAAGACACTAGAACAGACTCAACGACCTTAATCCTATGTCTCTGTAGACTCAGCGAACCTTAGGATCTGATACCAAAACCTTATGATGACCCGATCACAAATCAGACTGTCACTGCGTAATTAATTGCGGAATCAAACATAAACAACAGATTAACAAAAATCACTAAAAATTAAAACCATTTGCAAAGAGATCCATTTCTAGGAAACTCTTATAACAAGAACCAAAATATTATATATACATTCTAGTCCACAAAGTGCATACCATGTACCTTCTCTTCTCGAGGATTACATACACAGTTGCTCTGTTAAATCTACACATAAGCAACATAAAACCTCGAGGCATTCAATGCCAAAATCTCAAATTGATCATAAAAGCACTAACTACTGACTCCAAGGACATGAGAATACAGAGATGACACATAGGACTCATATCTACAAGACATGACGGGCAGTATCTCCACTTGAGATGTTATTGCTGTCCTTGATGCTGATGTCCTTCCCTTGCTATATGGTCCCTACCTCCTCGTCCGCGTCCACCTAAAATGTTGGTGACCAACAGAGTGAGACCCATGTCCCAGCGAGAGATATAACTCTCTGCCATAAATATTATTATTGCAGATAAATAGTAATAAACGGAGCAGAGGATTCTCTATTGAAAATCAAGATTTAATCATTATTAAGCAGAATAGAGCAATATCATCTTTTAAAGCAATACGGCTATAAATGATAAAGCAGTAAATCATCTATCCATTTTAATAAGGAATATGAAGAACATGTATAACATCTATCCATTTAGGATACAGTAAGTAATGTAACATCAACCAATGATTTCTGTATTTCATTCTTAAGCAAATACACTACACGGATGATTACATTTTACAATCATACTTATGCCCTGAGGAAGTGAGCCATACCGATCAAATCCAACCTTCGGTTGCGAAACCCAAAGCCGATGCCATATAAGATCAATGGAAGAGCCGGACTCCACGATCTCATCTGTCTCGGTTAGTGCGAGACCACAAGTAGGACTGTTGTCTCTTGCTTAAGTGACCTCAGTCACATGGTTAGATCCCATAGGATACCCATTCTCAGCCCACCTTGGTATAGGTCCCGGCGCTAGTAAATCTGAGCCACATGCCAGTTCACCGTGCTCTCTAAGCCATGAACGCATTCATGCTCTATCACACTGAGCCATGGGCCTGTTCACCATTCTGTTATACATATCTTTGAGTCTACAACCGAAGTTGCACTCTAATCCTCCTATTTTCGGCTAGGAGAAACCCCGCATATTCAACAATATACGCTCCAGATTAACCCGTAGGAGAATCTGTTTCACCATCACCAACTACTGACGATGATGGATCTATGGCCATGGCTCTACATGATAAAATTCCACTTGATTATTTAAGTACATTAACATATTATTTTAGCATCAGTCAAGTTTTAAAACAAGAATTATTATGACAAATGCTACAAAGAAATATGTAATACTTCTATCAAGTACTTCTCAAAACTTTATAAAACACTGGGATCTCAATCCCTAATCTCATTACTGGGAATTCACATCCCTCAACCATACCATCATCATGTTTACTGGATCTGGTTATTCAAACCCTTAGTTCATCACTGAACATGGTTACCACTATCAGGTAACTATTACCTCTAGGTCATCTGACCAAGGTATTCATGATACTTGTTACACAAGCATCTCACATAGTTCACCAGGCATATTCAACTTCTTGTCACCTCTCACTAGGCAACAAATAAAATAATGTCTCACAAGTCCCATTAACATCATAGCTCATACCTAGTCATGCTCATCATCTCATGATACCTGCATGGTTAGTATACTTGATAACAACAATATCAATTACATATCAACATTATACAATACAAAGATAACATCACTATTCCGTCATTAGGGTTTGGGTTTCCCATCTTTATCAATTTGGGTTTCACATAACATCACCCTATATTAGGGTTTCACGTAACATCACCCTATATTAGGTTTTCATATAATATCACCCTATATTAGATTAGGGTTTCTCATCTTTATTAATTAGAATTTCTCATACCATCACCCTATATTAGGGTTTCACATAACATCACCCTATATTAGGGTTTCACGTAACATCACCCTATATTAGGGTTTCATATAACATCACCCTATATTAGAGTTAGGGTTTCTCATCTTTATTAATTAGAATTTCTCATACCATCACCCTATATTAGGGTTTCACATAACATCACCCTATATTAGGGTTTCACGTAACATCACCCTATATTAGGGTTTCATATAACATCACCCTATATTAGAGTTAGGGTTTCTCATCTTTATTAATTAGAATTTCTCATACCATCACCCTATATTAGGGTTTCACATAACATCACCCTATATTAGGGTTAGGGTTTCCCATTTCTTTTCAATTAGGGTTTCTCAACCCATTGCCCAAAATTAGGGTTAGGGTTTCTCATCTTTCTCGATTAGGGTTTCATGATCACATTATCAAAGATCAATACCTTAATTCAAAACTCCATGCATATTGAAGAATGCATTGATATTACAATTAATATCCAAAACCTAACTCATTGTTCCACATGTCTAGAATTACATAATACGTTCATAAGTATTCAATTAAACTTATGTATTGTAATTTTCCTTATTGATTAGGGTTTCCATTGTCCATTGATTAGGGTTTTATGATTACCTCATTAATCCAAGCCCTAAGTCAGTGCTTCCATATATCTTGGAGCACATAACATTATTTAAGTATTAAATCATACTTATCATTGTTCCATGTACTAGGAACACACATCACCATCATACCTTATTCAGTTGACTTAACCTTTCACTAAGTACATGCACCTATGCTTATCATAGTGTATTGAATTTATTACTTTCATAGGCATCAAGTGATAATCACTCTAATTATACTAATCACCTAAGTATACTTACATGGTTTGAATCAATTGAACCTTCAAACGATTTAAACCAATTGAACCTTCAAACGGTTTGGCCCTAAACCTTCAAACGGTTTGAGACCATTTAGACCTTCAAACGGTCTAGTCCTAAACCTACAAACGGTTTGAGACCATTTAGACCTTCAAACGATCTTGGTCTTTATATCCTTAAATTGTCTTGAAACTTTTGCTCATCAAACGGGTTTTAAACCGTTTCAACCCAAGACCCTCAAATGGTTTGAAGATCAATTAACCCTAAACGGTTTGAGACCGTTTGATCCTCAAACGGTTTGAGACCGTTTGGTCCTCAAATGGTTTGAGACCATTTGATCAAATAACTTTGAAACCGTTTAACCCTAAATGGTTTGAGACCGTTTGGTCAATTTAGAGATGAAACCGTTTGAACCTAAATTAAGGTTTTGACATCAATTGATCTAGGGTTTTGAAACCAATTGAGTTCTAAACATTTTGAAATCATTTGGCCATCCAAGGTTGAGACCATGTGGACTAGATTAGGTTGAAACCATTATACCTTTACACATTCTTGAAACTGTTTAGCCTCTAATGGTTTGAAACCGTTTGACCTCTAACAGTTTGAAACCGTTTGACCTCTAACGGTTTTGAAATCGTTTAGTCACCAAACAGTTTGAAACTGTTTGGTCTCTAACGGTTTGAAATTGTTTGACCAACAAAATTGAAACCATTTGTTTTTGATATTCTTGAGGTGTGTGCTAAGATGATTTCATCATCATCAAGATTCAGACCTCTGAATTCTACTGTCATATATATGATGAATTCATCAATTATTCAAGAAGGAAATAAAAGATCAACATATGATGAGAAATTGAAATCAATAATAACATTGATGGGTTAAAGTTATATAACCCACCTTCAAAGTAGCTTCAAAGATTTAGGATTCTCATCTCTAATGGTGAAAGAATCTCCTTCAACTATCCAAGGTTCGTTTCCAACTCTTTGGATGCAAAAGATAGCCAAGGTTGAGCATTGGATGGAAGAGAGAAGAAAATGAATGTTGAAATCCGATTTCAACCATTAATCCTTAGTTGACGATGACATTGGAGCTTACCTTCAGATGGGGGAATGCTTTCCTCCTACTCCTAAGCTTCTTGGTCATCGGCCAAAGCAAGGGAAGATAGTGGTTTGCAAAAATAGCCTTTCAAGTAAGGAGAAAATCGAGTACATATAATTGATGTTCTAGGAGAGAGAAAGTAGAAGAAAATTCATCCACTTTCTTGCCACATGCCGCCTCCCTTCCTTGCCTCCAAAGCCAACTTCCTTGCCCTCAATATACTCTCAATTATCCTTGAATTAAAATCAACCACTTAAGCACCTTAATCATTATAATACAATTATCCATTTTCAGTGGACATTACTTTTTAATTAACAAATGTGAGTGGATTTCTTCACCTACTTAAGATATTTCGGTGCCACTCAAAGCATTTGGACGTCCTCCCACTATAGGATTTCAACCACATCCTTTTTAGTTGATGGGAACTTCAATTAATATATTTATTTTTGCTACAAAATAAATTAGGGTTTCATTTAGGCTTATTTCTTGATTATTTTATTATCAAGATTATCTTTCCTCAAATGTGGTTCCAACAAGATGCCCCTTTTCTTTTTATTTTCTGTAAATGATACCAAGAAATAATAGATACATAATAGAGGTGGTATTTTACATATCCAACCCAAAGTTTTGGGTAATTTGCAAATTACACCAAAACTAGCATTCAATACACAAGCATTACTCAAACAAGCTCCTTCCTTGAACTTAGGCCTGTGGAAGCCATAAATCAGCATCATTCTCATTCTTATGATGCTGTAAACTTAAGGAACATTTATCATGTCACATTTGCAAGGTAACCCCTTAAATTGGGTAAATTGCACTTTAGTCCAAAATAGGTAAAATATTGTTTCAACATTATTCAAATAGGACCAAAATTGAAACATAAGCTCTCCTTTAGTCTTAATTACTTTTCAAAAGATAAAGACAAGAATCTAAATGACTTACTTAAGCAAAACTTCTAGGTTTAAGCTTAACTCAAGTCAGGGATGTTACAGAATGTGATACAACTTTTGATTTATCTTATTGTTTTTCCTTGACATGAATTGAATTTCTCTTGTTCATGTGAATTAAAATATTTACTTTTTAGAATTAGAACACAATTCTTTAAGATCATTTTACATTATGAGGTTACTTGACTTATTGTTTATATTATTAGTATCATGTAGACCATAAGTGATATGTAAATGAGTTTTCCCTAAGTGGATATTCTTTCCACATGTTTGAGATAAGTAGGAGTAGCTCTTGGCTTCAAGACTAGAGGTTTGGCTTGGTTTGGGTGGCAGGATTCTTACTGGGATCTAATGACTCCTATTTATTAATATAATAAAAGAAATTAAAATATAGGGAGGAAAACTTAGAATGAGTATGTACATACACTAGATATTGAAACATATGGGAAAGATTGGAATAACTAAGAATCAATTGGAACTGATTATGAAGATCCAACTTTGGGGCCTCAAACAAGAAACCCTAAATCGGGGATAAGGGAAGAAAAATAAATATAGGTTCAAGACACATATTAGCATATAGTGCATGAAATGAAGAAGAAAGACTAAATAAAGAGAAATGAATCACATAACAAACTGGGGCAATTTATTCAATTTTGAATTAAGGAAAGGTAAGAGAAAACTACATAGGAAGCCAAGATAGTAAGAATCAATTATGGGAAATGGATCATATAATTGAGTAAAATGCATTTATGCACTCCAAAACTAAGTGAAAAATAAAAGAAAAGAGTTAAGTATACGATAAGTATATAAAAATGGGGAGTCTTCAAAGGAATTAAAGTAAAGAGAACTAGATGAACATCAAATTATAAGACTAAGACAAGAAACTTAGTAGAAACAAAAAGAAATGTTGGAAATGATGAGTTTGATTAAGAAATAAGTGTTACATGATATAATTGAGAGAATGGAATGTGTACTTCTATTATGATGTTCAATACATTCATCCTTTTGATCTTTGGATTCTACATATCTATGGAACAACAACCTACTTTCCATCAGTTGTACTTAATAGGTTCCTAGTAGTTAAATAGAACTAGTTTTCAAAGGAAGAATAAAGTGTAGCCAAACAAATGAACAAGTCATATAAAGGTACATTATATTCAGAATGAAAAAGCTTGACTGAAGGAGAAACTATGGTTGATCCCTACATGCGACATTGATTTTAAATATGAAGGACATGTCATGTAAACATAAGATGAAATTAGTAGGGCTAATATTGATTTAGGATTTCAAATTCACATTAGTAAATGGATAATAAGAAATATATGTGGCATGAAATACATAATCATACACATGAATGAGCACATGATTATAAGAGATAAGTAGAAGTTAAAGATGACAGGTGAAGGAGTAGTATATCGTAAGAGGACTATGGAAAGTAAGGAATTGTTCAAAACATCATGGAGTAAGATAGACTAAAAAAGAGAGAAATTGTGAGATGTGAGAAAATGCGAAATAGTTTAGTCTCCTTGATAATGACTAATTAAAGCTAGATATGAGAAATGTGTTAAGTGGAAGTAGAGCACCCATGCCAAGCCGTCCTTGGTGATCGAGCTACTGAAGTGTGCTGACGCAAGCATGGCAGGTGGACGTCAACAACGAAGGTTGCACTGCCGCCAAGGTTGAAAAATGAGTGACGCGTAATGAGGTATTTTTGTCTCAGTGAGGTGAGGTGTAAGCCTCGAGGTGTTTGAGGCGTAATCCTCAAAATATGTATGAGGTGGTCATAAAAAATAAATTTATACATGTATTTACATATATATATTTTTATAGGTTTTGTATCAATATGTTATAACAAAAATATGTATATACAAACACAAAAATATGAAATAGTAATTATTTTAGAAACTTAAATAACGATAATAGAGACTAAGGACCCACCAGAATACCAAAATAAATATGTAAAAAAATAACAAGATATCAATTCTTTATACTACTAGAATAAAAGATGTCAATAGATAAACTAAAGGAGATAAAATTTTATATTAGTAGGAATGATGAACAAAATTTTGTTAACAATGATATGAAATTCACCAACATAGTGAATAAGAAGGTAGCAAACAAAGAGAAATTTAACAATGAAGATTGAGAGATGTTACTCATAAAATGCTGATTATTTTTATTAATGAAAAGTAACAATCAACTACAACTTTGATTTTTATGAAAAAAGTGTTTTTAATAAACTTAAAAGTAGACAATTTGGTGGTTAACATAAGACATCATCATTCAGAATTGAGGTGTGCACCTCAACTAAGCCTCATAGCCTCAGTGCTTTGAGGTGGGCCTCAGACATTGTGAGGCGTAAGCCTCAGTCCAGGACATAGATGCGCAAGCCTTGAGGTGCATTTGGGATAGCCTCGCCAAGAGGTGTAAGCCTCGAGAGCCTCAAGGTGGGTTTTTCATTACTACCACTGACAACACTGTTGTCTTTGAGGACATAGATGGTTTGGCCACAAGCCACAAACGACGATGTTGAAGGCGTGGAAGCTGTTGAGGAAGAGGACATATCCCACCCTGAGCCTCCATGGAAGCACAGGACTAGGATACATGATTGGGACCCCAACTCTACCTCTTGGCGATTCCAAAAAGATGAAAATGGTCGGTTGTTATGGTGTTGTATAGCACTGCTCCTTTGATTTGCATGTAGGATAATTTCTATCGGGTCAGGTCAGGCATATACTTTTCATGTACGGTTTTTTGGGGTCAAGTATATGCAGATTTCATAAACTTAGTACTATTTTCGGGTCATGTTGCATTCAGGTTAGTAAAAAGTGGGTCGGGTCGGGTTCAGATCAGGTTTATAAAAATCTGACCCATTGCCATGCCTACTCCAGTCCTTCAACTTGCCAATCTGAACTAGCGCCTCATTTTCTCACCGGAGGCTATGACGGCATGGGCAAATGCTAGAACGTGCTTCTTTGACTCAACACCTTCTCCAAAAGGCAAATGATATCTTAGCCCGTGGAGGAGGAACCATTTGGTGCTCCTCCTTCTCACCTTGTTCTGTACCAGAAGATGGTGAGCGACCAGAACGACAAGGCACCAAGTACCCTGAGGACATCATTTAGGAAAGGAAGAAACATGGAGACGAGCTTGATGACAACTATGAGTGTGAACCACATCACAATCTTGAACGGCGTACACCAGAACGTCATCTTGTTCTTGGGAATATTGTCGTCCTTCCCCCAAACACAGATGAAGCACATGAAACAATGCTGAGGAACTGGCTGTGAGAGGTGCATCGGGCGACACAAAGGAAGAGGCTAATTGTGAAGTAAGCAAATGACATGAAAGGAAGCCATCGAAGGCTTTCCACAAATTGAAATTTGGCCGTAGAAGGATCAAAATTGTATCAAAAGAACAAGGAAATACAAAAAAGTAATAAGAGAGGCGCACATACCAATAATTAATTTCACAACTTAGATAATCTCCTCCAAAAGATTTTCTTACAATTAATTTCACAACTTAGATAATCTCCTCCAGAACCAAACATGAATCTCTCAATTCACAGCCACGAGGACGGAGACACAAGTTATCTTTTTGAGGCTTGGGAATTGAGAGACGATTAGCTCGAAGGAGGCCATGAAGATGTCATTGGAGGAGGATGTTTGTCTGTAGGGTGTGGTGCAACCTTTTTATGGAGGTAGCTGGATCAGCGGAGGGCCCTGCATCATGTGAATCGCATGGCAGGGGCATCTACTAGTTAGGATATCAGCTGAAGTGAGAATCTTGGGAAAGAAGTGGAAGTGGAAACATGGTTGCTTTAAAACAACGGAAATTGAAAAATACAACAACTGTTTCCTCCGTCACTCACATCAAGATGTCCGTGTAAGTGATGTTGTACCCGACCATGGTGCCCCACATGTTAACATACTACACAATGTTGTACACTAACATGTTCCTGGGAACTTGGAATATGTATATTGGACACATGACACATGAATGACAATGGCTTTCCGATCAATATGTGAGGTACATGCTCACCTAGGTATGCCCTGATGACTCCCATGTAGGTGTGGTTCGTCTTCAGTATTGCCCATGCAGTTCCCTCATGTCAACTACAGTCAAGCAAATGGAAAAACACCGGATCAGAGTGCTTATAGCTGATAACGTCATTCTGTGCTAGATCTGAAATGAAAAAACTCAAACCATGTATATGTATTTAGATTTATAAGCGTTGTAATATTAGTGTTATCACACTTAAATGTTGTGTATTTTTATGAAATTAACCTTATAAATAGAAAAGTTCACTAAAGAGTAAATAATTTTTTGAAGTATTCTTTCCCTTGTCTAATATCTGATGTTATCTACTAAACATTTAGATCTATGTAAATTAACAAATAAAATCATGAAGATTTAAATGATTGTAAGCATCCGATATCATACACTTTTAGCTTTGCCAATCTTAAGACGACATCAATTGACTTCATAAAGGAGAAGTGCATAATGAAGATAGAGGGAAGGGTGGCAACAAACAAGGGGATTTGTCACGCCCTGTCATATTATTTCTTTTCTTTGATACCATATGCTTATGGAGGTATGACACTATAATTTCAAGTGTCTTTCCTATAGAAGCACCCCAACTTGAAACTTCTGGTTACTATTCTGCCATGCAATTTCCCCCTTCTAGTTTCAGGATAATCTTCTTAATAGTATTAAAATCAATATGATAATGAAGTATTCTATCCCTTGTCTAATATCCGATGTTATCTACCAAACATTTAGATCTATGTAAATTATCAAATAAAATCATGAAGATTTAAATAATTGTAAGCATCCGATATCATACACTTTTAGCTTTACCAAACTTAAGACAACATCAATTGACTTCATAAAGGAGAAGTGCATAATGAGGATAGAGGGAAGGGTGGCAAAAAACAAGGAGATTTGTCATGCCTAGTCATTTTATCTCATTGATATTGTCAATCTCACTTTGATACATGTCTCTTAAGCTTACTAGGACTAAGATTTTATTATTTCTTTTCTCTGGTCTCATATGCTTCTGGAGGTATGGCACTATAATTTTAAGTGTCTTTCCTATAGAAGCACCCCAACTTGAAACTTCTGGTTACTCTTCTACCATGCAATTTCCCCCTTCTAGTTTCAGTATAATATTCTTAATAGTATTAAAATCAATATGATAATGATTTATGTGGCCCAAAACTGATCTGGTCACAAAACCCAACTGATGTCTTATAAACTGTTAAATTTGTTGCTGCCATGTATACACCAAATCAAATTACTTGTAAACATTTTTTCCTTTAGTGCATCATAAGATTCAAACTTTATACATAAAATGAAACATATTTGTAACCATTTTATTTATCAAACAAAAGATTGCCTAAAAGCTATAAGTTGATGTGTTGCATCTACAAACTCGATACTATATATTTAGAAATTGATTCTGAAGGAACCTGTGAAATGGGCTTTTTTGTGATCAAGGTGCCTCATGTATGATTTATACAGAAATAGATTCTCCACTATCTACTACGCCAAGTAGACTATCATTAACATTCGCTCTAGCTAGTTTCATTAGGTCGGCCTGGCTAGTGGAGTAGTAGTCGAACAATTATTGTGACTGGTTATTTTTGTTTTGTTAAGATTTTTACCTTAGTCAGTGATCCCGCTCATTGCTTAATTTGGAAACCTAGGTCAAAAATCCCCTGCTTTTGATCAATTGATGCAGGAACATAGGTTGAGACTCATTCTCTCCCATAAATGCCTCTCACATGGTTCCTCATATGGTCTACTCTAGGCCTCCTTCAAAGTGCTGAATGGAAATGACCCTATGGAATTGGACATGGGATGCATGCGGAAACGGCTGGGTGTGGATGAATGAGAAGAGCGTAGGAAGGTATTGACTCCACACTTCAGTGAAGTATTTTTATGATATAAGTAACAAATTCCACACTAATCTTATATATGACCAACATGAGGTGATGTTCTGTTGTTATTTCGTTGTAAATTTCACATTAATCTTGTATATTCAGTTCATTACATGACAAAATGTATATGAATTTAGCCACATCATAGAATTGAACCCCCCTACAGGAAACCAATCTCCTGACCATGATCATGAACATACCATGTGGCATAGAACTATCATCCATCCCCAGATCAAGACAACAGGAAGATCGTTACCAAACTTCAGCCTCATTGAAAACCAATCATATATATAGAATCAGAAAATCCATAACTTAGAAGCAGTGGCCGACCTTCCCAGAAAAAACTCTGCAGGTATAAAGAGATGTATCTAGAGCAGAAAGCCTAACAAGACATATTGTAGATCACATCATCCCAATCTTTCATATTATAGAGATCATTTACCAGTAATCTATTTGCAAACAATTATCAGTCACCTAATCAAGAGAACATCATGGCATGGCTTAATAACTCTAGAGTATGTGCTTGCCTTAATAACTCTAGCTGGGGTTGGAGCCTGTAATATGCCCCTTAGGCTGCTTCCAGGATGATTGGTTGAGCCTGTTATATGCATTGTTTGGAAATCTGCATCCAAAGTTCTTAAGATGTGAGCTGTCACTGGACATTCATTTCTAAAAATTACTTGGTTTATGTAGAACCAAGCTGCGAGGCAGTTTGAGAACACCTTCCCACATTCATCACAGTTGTATTTAATAAGAACCCATGAAGTAAAGCTCTGAAACTGTCAGTAGGTCAATCCAAGGTCACATACCTATCAATTGAGCTGTTCTCAAAAGGATCAGCAAAAGAACAGAAGAGAATGTCATCAACAATGGTTTTTAAACCATTTTTGCATATCTGAAGGCATCCTCATTGCACACATGTCCTATTTTCAGAATCATTTATAGGGAGGTGGTTGGTGTAGCACTGCCATATTAAGTGTTACGGCTTCAGACAGAGGTTAGCAACCTATGTCCATTGCGATAGGCATTCTATTAATCCCCTGACTGACTAGTGAACCCCAACGAATAAGTAGTTATTACATAGAAAAAGCCATCCAAAGCTGGGTACCAATATTAAGAGTTCCCTGGGGCTGCAACGATAGGAATTGTGAGGATGGCTGGAATCACATCTTTATTGCCCAAGGAATCCAACACTGACACTCTCTAAGAGCAACCTATTATCCTTAAAAGTTGTATACAATGTAGTATCTATACATATTGTATATATATTTGTATTTGTTTTGTTGGTCATGGATTTCAACATTGTAAGACCTCATTTTTTTCAGTTTACCAATTGCAAAGTCGTTACACACATTAGATGCTTGATTTATTTTTTTGGGGAAGCCAGTAGCTACTTTTATTTATCCCGCACTACTACTACAGTTATAAATGTTATTTACTTCTCTTGGTCAGCCTTGGCCAATAGAAGCAGAGATGGCTGAAGTTGATGCTGTCAACAAAGCTAGGAAAGCAAGAAAAAAGCTTATGCCTGAAGGTGCATCTGAATACCAAGTACGCCAGTAGAAACTTATTTCAGTTGAACTGTTTTTATAAATAACATAGTATATCTATATCTTCTTTTACTCATTTTATTGTTATATGTAGGTTGCCTAGATTATTGATGAGACCGATGATGAAAATTCTGATAGTGATATTGAAGGAGATGATGGCATGGTACTTGATGAAGGAAATAATGAATGAACCACACAAGAAGGAATTGATTTCTAGATGAAGTCTATGAAAAAAGAAACAACAGACACATGAATGACGGTGAGTCAAGCACAACATTATGTTTCCTGCTACTACAGAGTTTGAAAATTGAATTATACTAACACTAATATTGAAAGCACATGGTGCTAAATGAAAGTTCGGTGTGTGAATTTCTAACCCCTAGGTGTATATGGATACCTTACTATGTGGGGCCAAACAAAAAACACTTGTCAAAATTTTTTCTAAGCAGGTACTTTTGAAGCCCTTGTTACCTCCACTATCTACAGATTTCTTAGAGCTCTTACTTTGGAGGTTGTACGAAGCTGATTTTATTCTTACCCACTCCCCTTGATATTCCTCCATGCTTGTCTTGCTGCTCAACTTTTTACTAAGGAAATATTTATTGGATATTTGATAGTCCATCATTCCATATTATTTTATATAACAATCTCTTCAATCCTGCCCTTTATCCCATAAAACGTATCCTTAGAACTAACCTTCTTAATCTTTGATCGCTTTGAGCTATGTGATTCTTCGTTCATTTTTGAGGAGATGTCATTCAAAATACCAAAAGCCTTTGCTTTGCAATTATTAGATGGTATACTGAGTAGTCAAATAAATCTTTATTGTCTTCGGTATACAACCATGTTTTATGCGCCCGAAGTTCAAGCCTTTTGTGTTATTTTATATATAATGTCATGATTTTGTTTATTGCAGGCTGCACGGTTGGATGTTCTTCTGAAAGCAATTGATTTTGAGGAAGACATGGAGGCTATACCTGAGTAGCCCACAGTTCATTCATTCCTTCCTCTTCTCACTTGCAACTATCTTACAACCTTAGAGAGTAGAAAACCTAGTTGTCCCAAAGCCATAGAGTTGGAGTGATTTGGCATTTCATTTGCCTTTGGCTTTGGCTACATTATAAGAACTCTGTGGAGTCTCCTCTTTTATTGAGTAGGCATTGAATCATCCGACATTGAAAAGGGATCTTGTTCATCAACCTGTGAGCCAACATCATTTTTTGTCTTTACCTATTGTGAGATGCCCTGTAAAGAACTTCTAGAAGAACTATACATGTGTTATATAGTAGACACCATGGAAGATTTATTAAAGGTAATGTTTCTCTCTACCAAGAAATATGGTACAAAAGGATCTTTGCACCAAATATATATCCTTTCACGCTAGAAGCATAACCAAATAATATGCATTTGATAGCTCTAGGTTCTAATTTGCCTAAATCAAAATGTACATAAATAGGGAAAATTAATATACACAAATTCAAATTATAAACATGTTTATCCGACCAAGTTTCTATTGGAGTCTTGAAGGCTATAGAAGATTATGGAGAATTGTTCACCAAATAACAAGAGGTTGATATAGATTTAGCCCAAAAAGATCTTTCCAAGCCTTCGTTGAGAAGCATGCATTAGACCCTTGTTTGTTGCCACCCTTCCCTCTATCCTCATTATGCACTTCTCCTTTATGAAGTCAATTGATGTCATCTTAAGTTTGGTAAAGCTAAAAGTGTATGATATATATCAGATGCTTACAATCATTGAAATCTTCATGATTTTATTTGTTAATTTACACAAATCTAAATGTTTAGTAGATAACATCAGATATTAGACAAGGGAAAGAATATTTCATTATCATATTGATATTAATACTGTTAAGAAGATTATACTGAACTAGAAGTGGGAAATTGCATGGTAGAAGAGTAACGAGAAGTTTCATGTTGGGGTGCTTCTACAGGAAAGACACTTGAAATTCTAGTGTCATTCCTCTAGAAGCATATGGGACCAGAGAAAAGAAATAATAAAATCTTAGTCCTAGCAAGCATAAGAGACCTGCATCGAAGTAAGATTGATAATATCAGTTAGATAAAATGATTGGGTGTGACAAATCCCCTTGTTTGTTGCCACCCTTCCCTATATCCTCATTATGCACTTCTCCTTTATGAAGTCAATTGATGCCGTCTTAAGTTTTATAAAGCTAAAAGTGTATGATATCGGATGCTTACAATCATTTAAATCTTCATGATTTTATTTGTTAATTTACATAGATCTAAATGTTTAGTAGATAACATCGAATATTACACAAGGGAAGAATACTTCATTATCATATTGATTTTAATACTATTAAGAAGATTATACTAAAACTAGAAGGAGGAAATTTCATGGTTGAAGAGTAACCCGAAGTTTCAAGTTGGGGTGCTTCTATAGGAAAGACACTTGAAATTATAGTGTCATACCTCCGGAAGCATATGGTACCAGAGAAAAGAAATAATAAAATCTTAGTCCTAGCAAGCATAAGAGACCTACATCGAAGTAAGATTGACAATATCTGTTAGATAAAATGACCGGGCATGACAAATCCCCTTGTTTGTTGCCACCCTTCCCTCTATCCTCATTATGCACTTCTCCTTTATGAAGTCATTTGATGTCGTCTGAAGTTTGGTAAAGATAAAAGTGTATGATATCGGATGCTTACAATCATTTAAATCTTCATGATTTTATTTTTTAATTTACACAGATCTAAATGTTTAGTAGATAACATCGGATATTAGACAAGGGAAAGGATTCTTCATCATCATATTGATTTTATTACTATTAAGAAGATTATATTGAAACTAGAAGGGGGAAATTGCATGGTAGAAGAGTAACCAGAAGTTTCAAGTTGGGGTGCTTCTATAGGAAAGACACTTGAAATTATAGTGTCATACCTCCAGAAGCATATGGGACCAGAGAAAAGAAATAATAAAATCTTAGTCCTAGTAAGCATAAGAGACCTGCATCAAAGTAAGATTGACAATATCAATTAGATAAAATGACTGGGCGTGACAAATCCCCTTGTTTGTTGCCACCCTTCCCTCTATCCTCATTATGCACTTCTCCTTTATGAAGTCAATTGATGCCATCTTAAGTTTGGTAAAGCTAAAAGTGTATGATATCGGATGCTTACAGTCATTTAAATCTTCATGATTTTATTTGTTAATTTACATAGATCTAAATGTTTAGTACATAACATCGAATATTAGACAAGGGAAAGAATACTTCATTATCATATTGATTTTAATACTATTAAGAAGATTAACTAAAACTAAAAGGGGGAAATTGCATGGTAGAAGAGTAACCAAAAGTTTCAATTTGGGGTGCTTCTACAGAAAAGACACTAGTGTCATACCTCCAGAAGCATATGAGATCAGAGAATAGAAATAATAAAATCTTAGTCCTAGTAAGCATAAGAGACCTACATCGAAATAAAATTGACAATATCAGTTAGATAAAATGGCTGGGCATGACAAATCCCCTTGTTTGTTGCCAACCTTCCCTCTATCCTCATTATGCACTTCTCCTTTATGAAGTCAATTGATGTTGTCTTAAGTTTGGTAAAGCTAAAAGTATATGATATTGGATGCTTGCAATCATTTAAATCTTCATGATTTTATCCGTTAATTTACATAGTTATAAATGTTTAGTACATAACATCGGACATTAGACAAGGGAAAGGATACTTCAAAAAATTATTTACTATTTAGTGAACTTTTCTATTTATAGGGTTAATTTTATAAAAATACACAACATTTAAGTGTGATAACATTAATATCACAATGCTTACAAAATTAAATACATATACATGGTTTGAGTTTTTTCATTTTAGATCTAGCACAGATTGACGTTGTCAACTATATGCACTCTATATGGTGTTTTGTCGTCCGCTTGACTATGGTTAACATGAGGGAACTACATGGGCAATACTGAAGATGAACCACACCTACATGGGAGTCATCAGGGCGTACCTAGGTGAGCATGTACCTCACATATTGATCAGAAAGTCATTGTCATCCATGTGTCGTGTGTCCAATATACATATTCCAAGTTCACATGAAGGTGTTAGTTTATGGCATTGTGTAGTATGTTAACCTGTGGGGCACCATGGACGAGTACAACATCACTTACATGACTAGCTTGATGTGAGTGACGGAGGAAGCAAATGTTCTATTTTTCAGTTTCCATTGTTTTGAAGCCACCATGTTTCTTCTTCCGATTCTTTCCCAAGATTCTTAGTTTAGCTGATATGCTAGCTAGTAGATGCCCCCGCCATTCGATTCACATGATGTAGGGCCTTTTGCTGATCCAGATACCTCCACAAAAATGTTGCACCACACCCTACAGACAAGCATCCTCCTCCAATGACATTTTCATGGCCACCTTCGAGCTAATCCTCTCTCAACTACCAAGCCTTGAAAAGATAACTTGGGTCTCTGTCCTCATGGTTGTCATGTCATTTGCTTACTTCACAATTAGCCTCTTCCTCTGCATTGCCTGATGGGCCTTCCAAGGCCAGTTCCTCAGCACCCTTTCATGTGCTTCATCTGTGTTCGAGAGAAGGATGACAATATTCCCAAGAACAAGAAGATGTTCTGGTACACACTGTTCAAGATTGTGGTGCGGTTCACACTCATAGTTATCATCAAGCTCGTAGCCATGTTGCTTCCTTTCCTAAATAATGTCCTCAGGGTACTCGGTGCCTTGTCATTCTGGTCGCTCACCATCTTCTGGTACAGAACAAGGTGAGAAGGGGGAGAAGCAAATGGTTCCTCCTCCACAAGCTAAGATATCATTTGCCTTTTAGAGAAGGTGTTGAGTCAAAGAAGCACGTTCTAGCATTCAACCATGCCGTCACAACCTCCAACGAGGAAATGAGGCACTAGTTTAGATTGGCAAGCCAAAGGCCTAGAGTAGGCATGGCAATGGGTCAGATTTTTATAAACCTGATTTGAACCTGACCCAACCCATTTTTTACAAACCTGAATGCAACACGACTCGAAAATAATACTAATTTAAAGAAATTTGCATATACTTGACCCTAAAAAACCCTACACGAAAGGACTACAACAGGATGATCTGAGTCGATAGCATTGGTGAAGGGTCATGTGCTTTTTGGACTTCGAGAAGATGATATTGAAGATCGGCCGTGAAGTGAGGAAAATGTGATAAAGGGAGAAGGTTTTGTAGTCGTAACCTAGGGAGGTGAACGCACATCTCCTTTACCCACCGCTTTCCTCATTATAATCAATTTCTTCTATGATCACCTATGTGTTGCAACTGACTGACTATCCTATCCCAACTATGTTCTGGCTAGGTGCGACAACATTTCCATCATGTACCCTTTCTGTCTGGCATAGCCTGCCACCACCATGAGCAGGTCGTGATGCTGCCTGTCAGAGATGAAGAGTGCAACGAGTGCGAGGCTCCCAATGGGTATTGCAAGTATAATGATTGAAACAAGAGGTGTTGCGGGTATATTCAATATTGTCATCAGTGAGGGTGAGGATCAAGCATAGGTACTCATGTGTATATTGATTAAAAAAAACCCGATTACTCAAAACATACTCCCTAGTGTTAGCCCACATCACCCTCAAACCCAATAAAACTTGATAATTGAGGGTCGGGTAGGGTCGAACAGGGTTTTTCTGCCATGCCTAGCCTAGAGTGGCCGGAGAAATCCTGACGGGTGAGGCTACAAGGAGGGGGCGGTTACAACTCACATGATGAGGGGAGGAGACTGAAGAGGCATGTGGTGCCTAGGAGGGGTAGGACCATGGCAGCAAGACTGACCATTTTGAAATAAGTGGCTACGTGATTGTGGACCTAGGGTGCTTGTCTACATTGTAGGATGAACTAAGGGGTGCTTTCTACATTGAAGGGAGACCGTCCGACATGTTCATCACTGGTACGACATAGGAGCAGGGATGTAGGGATCTTTTCAGACTCCACCAACATGCGGAGTTGACGAGTGTATGATGCTTATGTAGCTCCCTCATGTCAACCATAGTCAAGTGGAGGGTAAAACACCAAATCCGGGCGTCTCAACCTGACGATGTTAATTTGTGCTAGATTTGAAATAAAAAAGGACAAACCATATATATTGTAGATAGCCATGTTGGGGAGAATGAGATGACCTAAATGTAGGTCTCTCTCATGACTTGTATATATAGAAAATGTGTACCTTACAAATTTACACGTAGACCCTTACTTATCCACATATTACAAGAAGGTCTTGTGCACACCATATTAACACTCCCCCTTAAGCTGGGGCATGTATATCATATGCTTCTAGCTTGTTACATAATAATTAAACCGATAACCATTTAAAGACTTAGTGAATAAATCAGCTAACTGATCTTCACACCTAACTGGTGACAACTCGATCAAGCCCACCTGGATCATTTCTCTCAGAAAATGAAAATCAACTTCTATATGCTTCATTCTTTCATAAAAGATAGGATTTTGGTCAATGTCGACAACTGCCTATTTGTCACACTTTAACTCCATGGGACTGCTCTAACTAAAACCGAACTCTTCTAATAGATGTTAGAGCCATAATAACTCACAAGTGGCTAAAGCCATAGCTTTGTACACTGATTCAACACTAGATCTAGCAATAACTGTTTGCTTCTTACTTTTCTAGGACACCACATTACCTCCCTCAAAGATACAATAGCCAGAGATAGATCTCCTATCAGTGAAATATCTAGCCCAATCTACATCAGAAAAACCTTGAGTTCTCATGTGGTTATGATTTTGGTACAATAGTCATTTCCCATGAGACTTCTCCAAGTATCTCAGAATGCTCATAATAGCCTCCAAATGGCCAGTACAGTACATTGCTTCTCCATGAATTGACTAACAACACTTGTGACAAAGGCAATGTTAGGTCTGGTGACAATCAAATGATTCAATTTTCCAACAAGCCTTCTATAACGCCAAGTGTCATCAAGTGGCTCCCATGTTCTATAGAAAATCAGACCTTAGGGTCCATTGGAGTCTATGTTGTCTTAGTTCCAAGCAAACCTCTCTCTGTGAGATGATCTAGAACATACTTTCGTCGTGAAATGACAATTCCATCCTTTGGTTTGGCTACTTAAATCCAAAGAAAATATTACAGATTGCCTAAATCTTTTGTTTGAAACTTATACCCTGAAGAAAGTGCTTGAGTTGCTCAATACCTTGTCTATCATTACCGGTGATCACAATATCATCAACATAAGCTAATAGAAATACACATCCAGAATCACATCACTAGTAGAAAATACAGTGGTCCATTATGCATCTGTGAAGACCAAACTCAGAAAGAATACAACTAAATCTACCAAACCAAGCACGAGGTGATTGCTTGAGACCATAAAGTGACTTGTAGAGTCGACAAACAATACCAGACTCCCCGTGAGCAACAAACCAAGGTGGTTTCTCCATATTGATCTCTTAATTCAAATGACCATGTAGAAAGGCATTATGTATATCAAGTGGATGTAGAGTCCATGAATGGGTCTTGCCCATCTTGGCCACAAGAGAGAATGTCTCTAAGTATTCCTCACCATAAATTTGTGTGAATCCTACGACCACCAATCATGTCTGGAGTCTATCAACTGAACCATCAGATCCAACCTTGATTGTGAATACCCATCTCTAGCCAACCACTGATTTCCCAGAGGGACAATGAACTAATGACCATGTATGTTACTTTGGAGAGCAGACATTTCTTCCATCATAGCAGCATGCCATCGAGGGTGATTCAAGGCCTCTGAGATAGATGAAGCAATGGAATTGAAAGATAGAGGATAGAAAGGTATAATATGATGGAGAAAGATGGGCATAGGATATAACATTGGAGATGGGATGAGAGTTATAAAACAATTTGCCTTTGCATAAGGCAATAGGAAAATCAACACAATTGTTGATTTTCCATCAAATCATCTGATTGAGTGACGATTGTAGAAGAATTGAGACATGCATTGTACTTCACATAACCTGAGCAAATATTCTCATTGCAACATGTGTAGACTTGTGTAATGGGTGGAAAACTAGGAGAAGTGATCCCTGGGACTTGTGATTGTATGACAGACTTGTGTTTGAATAATTGATGACTATGATCGGCAGCTCAATGATTTGTGAATTAATTGAATGATTCTTTGGAATGGCAAAGACTCCTCGGTCTCTTCAAGAGACTGGGAACTACAAAAATATTGTGTATATTTAGAAAAGGTGACATCAGAAGAGACAAAGAGAGACATTATGATGTACGAAAACATTTGTAACCTTTTCTACTTGATAATAGCCCAAAAATATACATTTATTAGACTAAGGACTTAACTTATCTTGACCAACTAGTATAGGAGCAAGCAAACACACCCAAAGAGTTTAGGTGGCGCATGGTATTTTGGTTGTTCGGGATGAAGGACATAGAAGGGACTTCGATTTTGAATGACGGGCAATGGCATGGGGTTGATCAAGTAGATGGATGTAAGAACAACATCACTCCAAAATACTTTAGGGACGTTCATGTGGAGAATCAAGGTATGAGTAGTTTCAATGATGTGTCGATTCTTTTGTTCTGCAACTCCATTTTGTTGTGGGGTATGTGGACATGAGGATTAACGGGTGATGCCACGAGATGAAAGAAATTAAGTAAAATTGCGACTTAAGTACTCCTGGGCATTGTTAGTGCGGAGGATATGAATATGTTTGTCATAAATGTTTTCAACTTCTTGGTAAAAAGATTAGAAGATGGATAAAACTGCAGATCCATCCTTCATAGGATATAACCATGTAACCCATGAGGGATCATCTATAAAGGTGACTAAGTACCTATATCCAAGTTCTGATGGAACCCAATTGGGACCCCAGACATCAGAGTCAATGATATGAAAAGTCGACTCTGCTCTATTTTGGGTTCTAGACATGAATGGGGAACGTTGGTGTTTACCTAAATGACATGACTCACAATCTAGTTTATCCAAATGGGACAACTTAGGGTCCATCATTTTAAATGTGTTTAAAGTCATATATATGACCTAGACGACTACGAATACACAGAGGAGATGCAACTATACATACATTTGGAGGATCACCAAGGTAGTAAAAACCAATGTTTCTAAAACCGAACCGGACCGGCAGATCCAACCAGACAGACCGATGAACCATTAGCTGACCGGTCTGGAAGCCTAATAAACTAGTTATATGCCTTTTTTCGGTACAATTGGTCAGAAATACGGTCCAACTAGCCAGTCGGACCGAATCAGTTTGAACTAGTGGTTCAAAGAGAAGAAGAAACAGAAGGTAGAATACATATATGAATTTACATGTATGTATATATATATATATACATATATATATGTATATACAGATGGTATATATATGTATGAATGTATGTATTTATATAGAAAACATACATATAAGGTAGAATGCATATATATATATGCATATATATATATATGCATATATATATATATGCATATATATATATATGCATATATATATATGTATGTGTAAATCTGCATAATAATATAATATGTATACACATATATTTATATATATACATACATATATATATATGTATGTGTAGATCTGCATAATAATATAATATGTATACATATATATTTATATATATACATATATATGTATATATATAAAAATAAATAAATAAATAAATAAATAAATAAATAAATAAATATAAATAAATAATATATATATATATATATATATATATATATATATATATATATATATATATATATATATATATATATATATATATATATATATATATATATGAGTCAGGCTAGAATACACTCGAGTGTATTCGGAGCAGAATACACTCAAGTAGTTTTTTCATGATGCAATATTTTTTCAAAAATCTAATCCGTTGATCTTCTCAAACATCTTGTGAATAGCTCATACGCTAAATTTGAGTACATTTGGACATTTATAGGTCATGTTATAGAGACTGCAAAAATTATGCATTTCAAATTAGTTTTATGCGTTGATTTTGTTGCCCTTGGATGAGTGACTTACACTCATCCAAATGGGCTCAAAATTTGTATGTAGCCTAGTTATAATATGACAGTGAAGATCAATAGTTTATATTTTACAAAAAATAGTTTTGATATGAAAACACACTTGAGTGTATTCGTGCGATCTGTACACTCGAGTGTATTCTAGCATGACTCTCTCTCTCTATATATATAAATATATATACACACATATATATGTATGAATATATACATATACACAATAATATATATATATGTGTGTGTGTATGAATATATACATCTACACAATAATATATATGTATACATATATATTAATATATATACACATATCTATACAATGTATATATATTCAAATATATATATATATATATATATATATATATATATATATATATATATATATATCTACAAATAATATTGGTTCAACTGGTTTGACCGGTTCAACCACTCCGGTTGAACTTGACTCAATCTGGTCTAAGTCAGTACCGGTCCAACCACCGGTTCAGTTATGAAAACATTGGTAAAGACTAGCACGCTCATACCCTCTGACAATGGTCTTCTGTATCTGCAGATCTTAGATCACACAATTATCAGGTAGGAAGGTAATTGCAGTGTTAGAAATGGCTTTTCTTATTTATGTACCTCTTTATTATTATTGTTATCTATTGTATGGAAATATTCCTTGTCTATATAATAAATATGAACCTGTCATCATCAGGTATTGTTCTGGCCCAAACCATTCATATGGTAGCAGAGCATTCTCTGGGCTGGGAACCCTAGTCGTCGCGCCTTCTCCCTCTCATTCCCACACTATCGTCATAGTTGTTGTTCGTCGTCATGGGTCATAGAGGGTGGATGCACACTAATGATTCTTTGTTGATCACTTGAAAGGGAAGAAGATAACTGCTCGTTCTACCAAGTAAAAGAGGAAGAAGGTCTTCCTTCTTGTTTCCTTTGCTCTCTACATAGTCCCCATACGTGGATGAGTGCCTAAAGTTCATTGGGGTTGTTGATGCATCAATTTTGCATCAATTATTGACTAAAGTGACTACGCTAATTCCTGTTACTATCCCAGAGCATCTTCCCATGATTATTTGATCTACTCAGTCCTCCGACGCATCTTCCCAGAGTTTCCTTATGAATTGATGGAATTGGTAGCCATCATACCTGCTTTCCCGACATTCCACACGGTGTGTCAGGTATGTGACATGGCCTTTTTTGTCATCTAGAGTTTACGCATACGACAAAGGACACGGCATGTAGCATTACTACACGACGTAGTGTCCAAAGTCTGAGATTTTCAACTAGCACTTCTACACGGCGTGTAGAACATCTTCACGGTGTATTCTTAAAGTTCTGAGTTTTCTCTTCCATAAGTCGCACGACATGGACCTTTTATCACACGATGTGTTATCATCATACACGACGTGTGTTCTGAACTGAGTGTAAAGACCATTTGGACTACTATGAACTATGGGGGATGAAAAGCCTGCTACACCTTCTACAATCATTTACAATGATCAGTCTCAAATCACAACTATGAAATTCAATTCAAAGAACTATCTCCTCTGGATGAATGTTATCTATACGGTCCTTGAGTCCCGAGAGAAGGTCGATTTCATTGAGAAAGAACCTCCTAATGTAACCAACAAGGGCTATCCTATTTGGAGAAAGCATAATGGATTGGTAAAGTCCTGGTTATGGAATAGCATGGAATCACATATTGCGTCTAGGTTCATGTTCTATTCAACTGCAACACAAGTACGGGATGTTGCAAAGAAAAATTTCTCCCATGAGAAGAATGTTCTTTGTCTATATATTGTATATGACGGTCTCTTAGCAGAAAGGCAAGATAGTCGCTCTCTAGAGGATTACTTCAGTGATATACAGTCTCTCTCTTAGGAACTTAGCTTCTATCGACTGCTGAAAATAGATGATAAGTGAAAGATAGGGATGACTTGGTGATAGCAAGATTTCGAATAGGACTAAATCTGGTATATGCTCCTGCTAGAAGTGTTATTATCACCACAAATAAATTGCCCAATCTCAAAGAAGCCTTTGTAAGGATTCAACAATCCTCCTTTGAGTGCATATCTACTTATTTAGCTATCATTGGAGCACAACCATCTGAGAATCACACCTCTATTGTTGTTGTAGTCAGAGGAGTTTGGCATGGTGCATGACGTGGATGAGGTTCTTTCCCTAGAGACAAGTGCACTTTCTGTGGGAAACTTGGACATACAAAGGATCATTATGATTCTAAGCATGGTCGCCCTCCTATTGGTGTTGCTCATTGTACTGCTACCTCTTCATCTGGAGTGTCAAAACCAGAGGTTACCATCTCCAAGAAGAATACGATCATCTTCTTCAGAACACTCAACAAGCTTCTCCCGGCTCTTCCGCTTTCGCCAACCTGGTCTCATATACAAGTAACCATGGGACTTCACTTGTTGCTTCACATCCATCCTCTACTTGGGTGGTGGATTCTGGGGGGTCTCAACAAATGATGGGTATACGATCTATGTGTCTTTCTTTTGACTCGTATATCCCACATTCTTCTGTGACCCTTGTTGGTGGCTCTTTCAGGCGAGTACATGGTTGTAGAACTATACATGCATCATTTGATTTGACTCTACAATCTGTACATTATGTATTAGATTTTCCTTTTAATCTCATGTATGTTGCTAAGCTTGTTGACTCTTTGAAATCTTTGGAGACTCGTTTTTTGTGTTACATGATCCCATGAGTTGGAAGATGATTGGTGGAGTAATGTACCTGATATCCATGAAACTTTGAGCCTCTGATTTAACTAGTATCATAATTCTAGAAATTTATACATGAATCAAGATTCAGAAAGGAAGTTTTTGAATCAATGACTCAGGCCTATTGTCAAATCCTACTCAACAGAATATGGAGATAGTACTTATGGAAGAATAAGCCAATCTGGTCTTTCACAATAAATTGATAGATGGTGCTGCCAGGAAATGACTAATTAGCAGATTAATAGATCACTTTGGAATGACATATACATCACATACATTGGATCAATTAAAAACTCTAGGTTTCCAGCAAGCTACTGCTACATCTATTTCATTAGGAATTGATGGATTAGGAAAGGTGATCTCTAATTCTTTGAAGGTGGTCACCCAACACGTCAGATCTCATCTACCGCCTTCCACTGCTCTCTAATTACAATGGCACTATCACTATACGCACCCGTCTTTGCAGAGTCTTCAAAAGCTTGTCCCAAGCCTATCATCCATAAAGTCCTTAGAATGTCAGTCATGTCAACTAGGCAAACATCATCATATTTCTTTTCCTAGTCGTATTGTTAAACGCTCAAAGCGTCCTTTTGACTTTATTCATAGCGATGTTTGGGGTCATATTAAAGAGCCAAGTTATATAGATTTTGTTATTTTCTTTCCTTTATCGATGACTTTTCTCACATGACTTGGGTATACTTGAGTCTATAGATGAAGTTGTGTTTGTTATTCAAACTTTTTATCAATTAATAAAAGTTTAGTTTGATGTCAATATCAAAGTTATTTGTACATATAATGCCTTAGAATATGTTCATAAGGCCATTTCTACTTTTTGTGACTCTATTGGTATGATACATCAAACACCGTGTCCTCACACACCTCAAAACAATGGAGTTGTGAAACACATAAATTGCCATCTTCTTGACATAACCCCCACTCTTCTTTTTGAGATGTCTGTGCCAAAGAAATGCTGGTCTAATACTCTTACTGCATGCTTTTTGATTAATTGTCATCTGTCTTCCATCTTACAAGGGATACCCCCTTTTATGTGTTACGACCCCATGAGAAACCTTTCCATGTTCCCCTTCATGTTTTTTGGTTGCACTGCATTTGTTCATGTGTTTGATTCATGTGCTGACAAGTTGTCTCCTCGCACACTTTGCGCCATTTTCTTGGGATATTCCCCAACACAAAAGGGATAGAAATGTTATTGTCCTTGTATTTGTCATCTTTTTGTGTTTGGTGACGCTACCTTTTATGAGTCCACTCCTTTCTTTGCTGACTCTGTCCAAAAACACATTCCTATGAGCGACCATTGTTCAGGAAAGTGGTATTTGGTGTATGGGCGGAGAGGGCACTGCATAGAGTATATGCGGTACGTGGGAGTATATACGGGAGTATATGCAGTTTTGGATGTTTTAATAAATTTAATTATATATAGTCATTAAATGCAAGATGGAGATCATAAATAAACATTATAAAACATAGATTACACACTTATGTTACATATAAATGTAATATGCTTGTATGATATATTTATACATGTGTATATGTCTATATATGGAATGTGATTGTAATATATCTACAAATATTAAAATGTATGTATATAGAGATGTACTAATATGTGTAGTGTGAATGTATAAATGTGAATAAATCAAAATGTATACATATATGTAAAGATATATGTTTATATATGTAGGTATATTTTATATATGTGTATACATATGAACATGTCAAAGGTATATTCATATAGATGTAAAAAATGTCTGTGGGAATTGTTATATATATATATATATATATATATATATATATATATATATATATATATATATATATATATATATAACAATGTATACATCATACTTGTCAAGGCACTCGCCTAGGCGGCTGCCTAAGCGACAAGGCATCACAGGGCTGCGCCTAGGCGAGAATGCTTTATTTATAATGCTACAATGACCTAGTTTTGTGGCTCTGGTTGTATATTCACTTATTTTAATGTTTGACATGGCTACACCAGTGTTCAAAATTAATAGTGTTCCCTATTTTATGTGCCAAATATCACTTTTAATTGGATCTAATACTCTTTTTTGGGTTTGACTGGATCTAACATAAGACATTATCATCCAGAATTGAGGTGTGCGTCTCAGGTAAGCCCTTAGAGGCTTGGTGCTTTGAGGCGGGCCCCAGACATTGTGAGGCGTAAGCCTCAGTCCAGGACACCGAGGCGTAAGCCTCGAGGCACATTTGGTATAGCCTCTCCAAGAGGCGTAAGCCTCAAGAGCCTCAAGGCGGGTTTTTTTAATTCCATGGGCGCGCCTAGTCACACCTTGGCGCAAGGCGTCCAACCCCAACACCGTGTCGCCTTGCCGCCTTAACAAGTATGGTATACATATAATTTATTGACTATATATTTAAATTTTAATATATAATAAAATATGTGTATATATGTATGCATGTATGTATGTAGCACATGGACATAAGTTGTGGGCTTTTAAAAAAGTGGAGTTTAATCGGCCACTTAATCAGCCAAGAGGGAGTATATGCGGCCCAAGATGGGTTAGTGGACTTATTAGCAATACGTGTTGCGGTAGGTGATCGAATAGGCATAAGAGGGAGTATATGTTGTCGTGCAGACCGATTTCCCGAACAGTGTGTGACCATATTTTTGAGAGTGAACGAGAGCCACCACTTCCTATACTGAGTGATGATAGTTTTTTAGAAACTACTACACCATCACCGTCTTCTACATCTCAACCAATTGACCATTTTCCACCGGTATACACCAAGCGAGTAGGGCACCATACAGAGGATGTAGCAACATCGGTCCACCAGGTTGACTCACTACCTTCTGACACTCCTGAGGTATCTGCTCACACTGAGAGTTCTCCTGCTACTTATGTTACAAAATTACAACATCCTATTACAACACGTAAAGGTTTCATATCTTTTACTATACATCATCCACTCTCAAGTGTGAGTTTCCTATCTCATCTATCACCAACAACTCATACATTTTCTATTCAACTTGATTTTGCTTTTATCCCTTGGTCATACACCAAAGTTGCCAAAGGATATGTGAGTAAAACATGTTCTTGAAAATCTTGGTCCCAATCAGATAACTATTTTTTTTGGATATCCCAAAGGATATTACTTTTATATTCCATCCGACAACAAAGTATTTGTCATCAGTGATGCTACTTTCCTAAGAAAGGAATTTATTTCCAAAAGAACCAGTGGGAGAGAAGTATAACTCAAAGAGGTTCAAGACCAACAAGACAACACTGAATCTACAAAGGTATATGTAATGACCGTCACCAAACCGATAGCCAAATCATTACTAATTATGTGGAATGATCATAAGCAGTGGATTAACAAAAAGTCACTAAAAATTAAAACCATTTTTGCAAAGCGATCCATTTCAAAACTTTATATACATCGGGGTTCACATTGTACACACACTGTACCATCTCATCTCGAGGTTAACATATAATAGTTGCTTTGTCAAAACATATACTAAAGCAACATCAAACCTCAAGGCATACAATCTAAAATCTCAGATTGTTCATAAAACCATCACGTACTAAATCCAAGGACCCGGGAGTACAAAGATGACACATAGGACTTCTATCTACAAGACACGACAGACAGTACACTCAACCTGAGTTGTTACTGCTGCCCTTGCTGCTATTGTCCTTCCTCTACAGTACGGTCTCTACCCCCTTGCACACGTCCACCTAAAAAAATGTGGATCCCACGGGGTGAGATAATTGTCCCATTGAGAGGTATAACTCTCTACCAACAATGTTATTATCACATGTAAATAGTTTTAAAATGCGCATAGGTTCTTTTATATTACTAAACAAGGTTAATCAATGTGGATAAGCAGATTAGAACATTTCTCATCTTTTAAAGCATGGTAACTATCTATGATAGAGTAGTAAATCATCTATTCACTTTATGAAGAACATGTATATCATTTACCCATCATACTATATCAACATCTCAAGCTTATCATGTGATACTTATTATCATGGTGTGATATTCATGAATCATTCTTATTTCTATTTTTTTGGCCTCAACCAATCTGCTAGCCAGGTATTGGATTATACCAATCCTATAAAATCATATCCAGGTATTGGACTATGCCAATCCTGTGAAACTATTCCAGGTATTGGACTATACCAATCCTGTGCAATTATTCCAGGTATTGGACTATGCCAATCCTATGCAATTATTCCAGGTATCGGGTTATCCCAATCCTATGCAATTATTCCAGGTATTTGGTTATCCCAATCATGTGCAATTATTCTAGGTATTGGATTATGCCAATCCTGTGCAATTATTCCAGGTATTGGATTATGCCAATCCTGTGCAATTATTCCAGGCATTGGGTTATCCCAATCCTATGCAATTATTCCAGGTATTGGATTATGCCAATCCTATGAAATTATTCTAGGCTTTGGGTTACTACCAATCCTGTACAATTATTCCAGGTTTTGGGTTATTACCAATCATGTGACATCATTCCAAGTATTGGCTTATTACCAATCTTGTGCAATTATTCCAGGTATCGGACTATGCCAATCCTGTGCAATTATTCCAAGTATCATACTATGCCAATCTTGTGCAATTATTCTAGGTATTGGGTTATTACCAATCCTGTGACATTATTCTAGGTATCGGACTATGCCAATCATGTGCAATTATTCTAGGTATTGGGTTATTACCAATCCTGTGACATTATTCTAGGTATTGGGTTATTACCAATCTTTTGCAATTATTCTAGGTATTGGGTTATTACCAATCCTGTGACATTATTCCAGGTATTGGGTTATTACCAATCTTGTGCAATTCATCACTGAATACCACATCACCTTTACTAGGCATTATACCTTGTCCAAACCATCATACTTATTCACATCCTTTATGTAATATAAGTATTCCTCTTATCTCCTTTAAGCATATTCAAAACAGTATAACCCTTATTTGGCTATAAGCACAAAGCATGTACGATCAAGATTTCATTATTATTATTGTATCCATTTATTATCATTATTATGTTACTAAGTTTCCATTTCCTAGTTTATTTTGAACATTATCATATCTTACATGAGACTTTTATAAATATTATGTTACCTCTCACTAGGCAACAACTATTCTTATGGCTCACCAGGCCCATTAAACATCTTGTTACCTTTCACTAGGCAAAAACTAATCACATGGCTCACAAGGCCCATTAAACAACTTGTTACCTCTCACTAGACAACAACTAATCACATGGCTCACAATGTCCATATAATTGTATTATATGCAACATCATAGCTCATACTTAGCTATGATCATTATCTCATGCTACCAGCATGGTTTCAATATGGTTAAGGTTTCCCCTTTATTAACAAATTGTAGTTTCAACTCTTATCATTACCCTTCATTAGGGTTAAGATTTCCCTTTTAAAACCATCTATGGTTTTCAAGTACATTCATCAAGAATCAAAACCCCAATTCAGTCTCCACACATATTAGGAGTATCAATATATACTCATTACATGAGTATTAAACAAGTGTGAGTTTCTCTTTCATCCTTACTAGGACATTGATTTCATTATAATCCATTAGGTTGGCTCAATCCTTCTCTCAAGGTACATTGGCCCATATTTATCAAAATGCATTAAACCCTTCATGTCTTAAAGTATCATTTGACATAACATACTACCTGTATCACTCAATCAAGTGTATTGGATTGAGGTGCTTCCTTCATATCGGGTATAGAGGTGTAGGTATGCTTCCATATCGGGTATAGAGGTGTATCCTCATCACCTACCATGCATCCATATTGGATTACTCAATCTTAAGGGTTTGTATATCGGGTTTCACAACATCATGTTGAGTTTCAACATCATATTGGGTTAGGCTATATACTCAACACCATATCAGGTATAAGATGTGTGCTTAACCCCATATCATGCACAAAGTGTGTGTATGTATCACTCATATCATCCATGAGGTATAATTCATCACCATATCATGCTAGCGGCTGTGTTCATATCATCATATCAGGTTACCATATCACCATCTAGGGTTTTAGCACCATATCGGGTAAGAGGTGTATGTGTGCTCATATCGACCATGAGATGTATGTGTGTGCCACCATATCTTCCATGGGGTATATGCTAATCACCATATCATTCTAGAGGTGTATAACCATCATTATCTAAGGTTTCAATATCATATTGGATAAGATGTGTATCCCTCAACACCATATCGGGTTAGAGGTGCTTCAACCCCATATCGGGTTGCACCATGATGATGTCATCATCATCAACCTATAGACTCTTTTTATTACTATTCTATTTCATGGACACCAGTCCTAAGTTACTACTAGAGCTCATGGGTTCACCAATTATGCAAGAAAATTATATTGAAAAGTAAATCATTTAACTAAGGTAAGATTAATGGTAAATAATAACATAATTGAGTTCAAGTTAAATAACCCGCCTCAATAGAAACTTCAAATATCCAAGATCCAAATCTTCAAGTTCCCAAGGTTTAATATTAGATTCTTAAAGTTCCAAGACTTGAGATCCTTAGCCTCATGCATGATACCTCACCACTTGTGGCCAATATCCCTCACTTATGGCCGATATCCCTCACTTGGCCGATATCACTTGCAACGAGCGATATCACTTTTCTATGTCTGATACCAAGGCTCTATGCACGATAATCCTTCACCCTTGCATGATACCAAGACTCTATGCATGATATATAAGAGCAAGGGGGTGATATATTTCAAAAAATTCCACTAATAGGTGAAGGGAAGGGTATATATACTTGAGGTTCATGAAAAAGTGTGTATATGAGGTGTCATCATTTTAAGCTACTAGGTGCCACATGTCCATGCATGGTTGACACCTGTCCTTGAATGCACTCATATTTATCTTGACATGAAAAATTCTTGAGGATAATCTAGAGATGAGTGGCCATTAGTTATCCTGTTTGATAATATATCTCATCTTTATCTCATAAATTATGCAAACCGATACAACTTTTGCAAGGAACATATAACTCATCATGGATCACATTCTTGAGGTTATTTCCCATCATGGACAAGGCCAAGAGCTCACAAACTGATACAAGACTCCCCTTGTGGCTCCTTGTCCGATAGGCACTCTCTTATGAACTCCACAACCCGATACAAGCTCAAATTAGGGTTTCACATTCAACCCTTTCTTGGTCTTTTCATCACCAAGAGTACCATCACTTATACATGATTCAAACATGGTGCCTACTTCTATCTATATCCTCTAAATGATACTAGGAGGGAGTACGGACACTCTAGAGGTGGTAATTTGCATATCAACCCTACATTTGAGTAAATTACAACTTGCACCAAAATCGGTACACAAGATACTAGCATTATACAAACAAGTTCAAGCTTGGCATTTAGGCTTTCCACAAGCCACCACTTAGCATCATTCTCTCTATTATGATTCTAAAACACTTAAGGCATGTTCAACATGTGACATTTTGCAATATAACCCCTCATCTTGGGTAAATTACACTTAGGTCCAAAATAAAGGAACATTGCTCAAACAACATTCAATCAGGACCAAACTTGAAACATAAGTGTGTCACATGATAACAAAACACTTTAGAGAATTATATTAAAGTTCTAAGAAACTTATTTAGGCTAATCAAACATGGTTAGCCCTAAACCCAGGTCAGGCATGTTACAAGTTATAAACCCCTAACAAGGATTTCGTCCCCAAAATCCCAGATGAAAGAAGACAATTGTCATTCATGCATCATATCATCAAATCTCCACATAAAATTTTGATGTCATGGAGATGCCACAGAACTTTGACCAGCACAAAGTTCTTTCACATAGGGTTATCATAGAATCTGTCATACTCAACTATCCTTCCCAGTCTAGTGTTACATTCTGTCATTCATTTGAGACTACAAGTCTTATCATACTTCTGGTGTACCAGTCTGATTTTTTGATTCAACACTAACTTACTTGTGATTAGAATCAACCATCCCGTTAGCTATTTATTTTCTTGTCATAAGGAGAGGTTACATATCAAGAAGTATTATCTCAGAGGTGAATCTAGATGTTATACGTATAAGCTACCTCAACATATCTAGATGGGGATATCCTAAGAAGTTATCTTAGCTTGATAAACCTTTCCCAAGATGATTCTATGAATGTTTTCTCTAATTAATACATCCTTATCGATGCTATGTTTATGCAGAGCATAAAACCCTAACATATGATGCCCATATCATCCAACTAACCTCAAAGTTGGCCTTTCTAGGTAACTAAGCATTAATCAACTTATTAGGAGTCATATCCTTACCATATCATACCTTTAAAACTTATTGAATGCTATAATTCCTTACCTTAGTATTAGTTACATGTGTCAAAAACACATCACATCCTTATCATTTACATCCTCTGTAATTATTTACCAAAACCAAATGTATTACTTATCACATATAGTTTTGTCTTGGAATCAGAATCCAGCTAACTGATACTTTTCAAAGTATCCCATTATAGATTACTTCAAATCTATGCATATGAAGTGCCATAATACTTACTTGTTTGTCATGTTCATGAAAGGAAGGAATACAAGGAAATATAGTCCTTCTTATCACCCCATCATTATTCAGGGTTGTTTACTAAAGAAAAGAGGTTATCACCTTCTTTGAGTATTGCATGAACTTTCAATTGTTCATGTGTCATTCAATTTGGTTTCCTCTTATGCTCCTTGCCATCATCATAGGAATTTTAGAGATGATTACATGTCATCACCTCTCAATTTTATCAACATCAGGATTACTACCTCTGGGTATTCAAACCCATAGTTCATCATTGAATATTGTTACCTCTCCTCAGGTAACTGTTACCTCTAGGTCCTCAGACCAAGGTATACATTATACTAAACATCTTCTTTTGTTTTTAAGTTGATCTATGATTAACTCAGATTCCTCCATATATCAATTATAATGTGGTAGAAATATCCATGCCACATTTTCGACTTCATTATTTTCTTTAGATTGTCTCAAAATGACTACTTGATCAGAGTAATCGGAAAGATAGAAATCTAAGAATTCCATACTTACCTTGCCTTCAATAGATGAATACCTGGCCAGGGTATTCAAGAACTGAAATTAGGTAGTATGCATTTGTTTTATATTATGTCTCATCTCATTAAGTTTTACTACTTACTATCTCAGATTTTCTCTAGGTGTTTCTTTTACATCTCTTCCCTTTCAACATGAAGAGAGAAATTTCAAAAACATATAAAAGAATATTAAACTGAATATAGGCTCTTATCCTTCTTATCTCTTCCTCATGTCCTCATAGGACTAATTAAAGGAAGCTCAATAACAACTACCTTCTTATGATTATCAGATAAAATCAAGAGAAGACATATCAGAATGAAAAATCTCTATCTGATCACCACCCCTCATGGTCATGTACCACTTCAGGTTGACTCAATCATAGAGTCAAGTTGTTTCATGTTGTTACTTTTGCCTTTTTTTACACTATTGGGTTGTAACTTTCGTAAGCCCTATCGAGTCTGCCTTGATTGTTGGATCATTTCCTCCCTTATTTTTGAACAAAAGGGTTTAGTATGCTCAATATGTCCATATCTATAACATGTCTTGTCCTCGTAACCTAGTCTTATCGATCTTATACCGATGTAGAAGCTAAGTCGGGATTTCTTATAGGTGGAAAGTTAGGACTTTTGCCTTTACTTAGTGACTACTGCCCTGGTGCACTAAGCATTTATAGCACTGGTGGTACAAAAAATGTTGGCTTTTTAGAAAAATTAGGAAAATGTCTCTAGAATTATAGAGACATTTTCGTAATTCTCAGCTTATTTCCCCTCCTTGGGCATTGCTGTCACAGATATACTATCTGTCTTTACTTATGGCAGAGTCTATTTTCTTGCCATATGTTAATCGTTCTCATATTTTTCATTGTTCAACATGACTATGTCATTCAAGAATCCTTTCAGAACCCAAAGTTTCAGCATTGAGGGATGGTAACCTAGGTTGTATTTCTAGTATCCAATCCACTATATTCATCACTGTTGTCCTAACCTATCCAACAAAGGTAGGATTCTCTATCCTAATTAGGTCAAGATGGGAATTTCAGGCACTCATTCTTCTCCTGCCTGATCCCTTGCATCTTCTCCTGGTGTAACAACATTGCTCTTAGCAATGTGTTCCTCATGTTCTCCAGTCATTTTTAAACTTCACCCTTTCTTCTACATAAGTAGAAGCCACTATAAGGCATACTGGAAGTCACTAGAACATACTCAACACCTTAGTCCTATGTCTCTGTAGACTCATTGAACCTTAAGCTCTGATAGTATAGAAGGAACATGGAGAGTCAAAAACTATTGTGGAATCTCAAGTTTCTCATGTAACACATGAACCTCATAGATCTGGTAGGACACACCTTGAGCCTGAAATATTTGGATATCATGTTACTCAAGAAGGTGATGAGTTGATCATAGATGATGAGCCAACAACCTAATTAGAAGCTATTGAGGGACCTGAGTCTGAGAAATGACTTGAGATTATGAGATCAGAGATGGACTACATGTACACCAACAAGGTATGGACCATGGTGGATCCACCTGAAGGGGTAAAACCCATAGAGTGCAAGTCGATCTTCAAAGAAGATAACTAACATGGATGGTAATGTACAAACCTATCACAGTTGATTGGTTGAAAATGGTTTCAAATAAGTTCAATGTGTTGACTATGACAAAACCTTTTCTTCATCAATTTTCATGGTTAAATCCATCAGGATCATGCTTGCCATTTCAGCTTAGCTACAAAGTTCAATATATGGATTGAAGCAAGCATATTGAAGTTGTAATATTCAATTTGACAAAGCAATCAAAGAGTTTGTCTTTAGTAAAAATAACATGAAACCTAATTTATAAGAAGGTTAGTTGGAGAATAATTGTATTCCTCATATTGTATGTATATGACATACTATTTATGGGGAATGACATCCCTACCCTACAAATAGTAAAGAACTAGTTAGGAAGTACCTTCTCTATGAAGGATTTAGGCAAACCATCATATACCTTAGGAGTTTAAGATCTATAGAGATAGATGTAGAAGGCTTCTGGCCTAAGACATAGTACATACATTGATAGCATGTTGAAGAGGTTCACCATGTAGGACTCAAAGAGAAGGAATTTTCCCATCTCTCATGGAATTAGTCTATATAGAGCTCAATTTCCCAGTTCTTATGAAAAATGGGAATGTATGAGTAAGATGTCATATGCATCTTCTATTGGATTTATCATGTATGTAATGTTATGTAGTCATCCCAATGCCTCGTATGCTTGGGTATGACGAGAAGATATCAGTTAGATCTTAGGAAAAGTCATTGGACTGCCATAAAGAGCATTCTTAAGTACTTGAGAAGAACTAAGGATCAATTCCTTATTTATGGTGGTGAGGAAGAGTTGGGTATAAAGTGTTACACCAATGCAAGCTTCCAAACTGACAAAGATGATTAACAATCAAAATATGGATTTGTATTTTATCTTAAAATGGAGCTGTAAGCTGGAAAAGTTTTAAGAAAGAGATAGTTGTTGATTTTATAATATAGGTCAAGTACCTTGTTGCTTTGAACTCGGAAAAGGATGCTGTATGGATCAATATGTTCATTAGATGAACTTGAAGTGGATTCAAACATTTATGAAACAATATAAATATACGACAACAATGAATCCATTGAATAGGCTAAGGAATCTAGATTTCAGACTTCGATGTTTCCATCTCATACAAGAGATCATGCAATGAGGAGATGTGAAGATTTGTATAGTATGAACTGAAGGCAATGTTGTTGGCCCACTGACAAAAGGACATGCACAACAAAAACTTGATGGTGATCATTTGGAATTATATTTGTATGTGATTGGATCTAAGTACAAGTGGGAGTCTACTGGTATGTATGCCCAAAGAGGCAATCAAATTATGATATTACTAGGGTATTATATACTTGATTTAATGATAATAAAGGGAAATCCATCTATTTTGTTTGCCTAAATTATGAGATGATGACACAATAAGGTCATATGTTTGTCATATATGATGATAAGACAACATCCTTTAAAGAAGATATTGAGGGACCATATTTTGGGAAATGGCTTGAAGCCATGAGATCTACAATGGATTCCATATATACCAACAAGTATGGATCTTAGTGGATCCATCTGAAGGGGTAAAACACATAGGGTGCAAATGCAAACATGGACGGTCATGTACAAATTTATGAAGGATGACATGTTGTGAAATATTTAAAGCAAGTTCAAGGTGTTAACTATGATGAAACCTTCTCACCTATTATCATATTAAATCCATCAGGATTGTGCTTTCCATTGTAGCTAACCATGACTTTGAAATTTGGAAAATGGATATTAAAATGGCATTCCTTAACAAGAATATTCTTGAGGATGTACACATGACACAACCCAAAGATTTATAGCTCTAAATGAATCTAGAAAAATATGTAAGCTAAAATGGTAAATATATGGATTGCTCAAACATATATGAGCAGGAATTTTCATTTTTAGATGGTCAAATAGTTTGGCATTGTCTAAAATCAAGATGGACCTTCTTTTTACAAGGTTAGTGGGAGCATAATTCAATATGTAAAGAATGGGACCCAAGAGGGGATCCACTCAAATGGTATTATACAAAGAGACAATTAAAGATAAAACAATGGAAAAATAACTATTACCAAGTTAGAAAGTGTATATTTATTAGCTTTAATTAATCTTAGCTAATCTGCTTCATGAAAGAATGATTTACTTAATATATCACTAGAAAGGGGCCTAGAAAAATGTAAGGATAAACTATTATCCTAGGTTTGGGTATGTCACACTCTTCCACATATTTTATCTAGATAAATACTATTATTGACAAGGAATGACATTCCTACTCTACAATTGGTAAAAACATGGTTTGGAAATGCCTTCTAATTGAATGACTTAGGAGAAGAATCATATATTCTAAAATTCAATATCTATAGAGAGAGATCAAGAAGGCTTCATGGCCTAAGTCAAAGTACATACATTGACAAAGTATTGAAAAGTATCATTATCCAAGAGTATAAGTGAGAAAATTTCTTGCAGAATAAGTTTCCATAGAACTCAATGTCCCAAATCTTCTAAAGAGAGGGTTTGCATGAGTAAGATTCCATATTCATCTACAATTGGATTTATCAAATATGTGATGTTATGTGTACACATCCAGATGTACAATATGCTTTGGGCATGACAAGTAGTCACCAATTATATCCTAGTAAAGGTCACTAAACTATTTTAAAGAACATCCTTAATATTTGAGAAGAACTAAGGATTTGTTCCTTATGTATTATGGAGAGGAAGAGTTAGAGTGAAGGCTTATAATGTGACAACTCACAAGATTCCAAACTGACAAGGATGAATATCGATTCCAATCAAGTTTGGTTTTTTTGCTTTAGTGGCAGAGCTATGAGTTGGAAAAGTTCAAAGAAAGAGACAACAGATGATTCTATAATGGTGCCGAGTACATTGTTGTCTCCAACACAACAAATGAATCTATACAAATCAAGAAGTTCATTGGTGAACTAGCGACAGTTTCAGACATTGACGATGTAGAAGAGTTGTAGTGTGACAACAATAGAGCCATTGCATAGACTACAGAACCCATATGCATCAGCATTATAGGCATACACTATGGTGTTACTATCTCATTGGAGAGATCATACAGTGAGGAGATGTGAAGATCTACAAAGTACCAACTATAAGAAATGTTATTGACCCTCAGACAAAAGCACTTTCACAACAAAATAATGATGGTCATGTTAGATCACTTGGACTTACATTCATAAGTGATTGTCTCCAGTGGAAGTAGGATATTATTGGTAGTATGCCCTAAGAGCCACTCATATGATGATTGTAATGCACACTTTGCATTTGATTTGATTATTAATAAAAGAAATTCCATTTATTGTGTTTGCTTCATAATCAAATAATGAATTGATATAATAGTCTCCTAATGTATGACTCAATGATGTGATTTTAGGTTGAGGACTTTAACATGAGATCATGTGTATGCAAGATGATGAATGCATATTCACCAGGGATTTCAATTATCATTTTTGGACAAATTAAACTCATTACATTTAATTTCACTTACTAAATGACAAAATGTGCAAAATTACTTAATTGATCCAATTATCATGATTTTAATTGAATTTATGTTGATTTGATGCAGGTCTTGATGAAATTGAACAATCAGCTAGGTCCCACCTTCACTCACCCTTGGTCCTGACCGTTCGGTCACACCAAACGGTTTCGACCATTCGGTCTTACCAAACAGTTTCGACCATTCGGTCTGACCAAACGGTTTTGACCAAACAGTTTCATCCATTCGGTCTCAAGACCGAATGGACAGTTCTATTTCAAGACCATTTGACGCGCATGCGAAGACCGAATAAAGGATTGCAGGACCATTTGCTCAAACCGGTTGCAAGACCGTTTGCGGTGCAAGAAGTAAAAACCGAATGGAAGCCTACGTGAAAACCGTTTGAAGATTTTCGATCTGCGAGACCGTTTGAGGAGTTCCGGTCTGCGAGACCGTTTGAGGAGTTCCGGTCTGCGAGACCGTTTGAAGAGTTCAAGTCTTCGAAACCATTTGAGCTATACGTGAAGATCGAATGAGCAAGTAGTGAAGACCGTGTGAGCTGTACACGTAAGGGACCATTTGCTTTTCCTAGCATGTAAGACCGAATGAGCTTGACGTGAGCAATGTAGTACAATGCAAACCGTTTGCTCGGTTGCTGCTTGAAATAATCACATGCATGCAAACCACGTGGATAACATATATGCATGAGAACCAAATGGAGGCAATGACAATGCAAGACCGTTTGCTTGAGTGGAGACCAAACCGGATGACGGAGTAAGCATACAAACCGAATTGAGTAATCATGCAAACCGTTTGCTAACCACGATGAGCAACAAACCGAAAGAGCTGTGAAGACCGAATTGTTGGGCGCGTGAAGGCCGTGTGAGCAAACCACGTGAAGAATAATTGAGCAGCTGAATGCATGAAACCGTATGAAAAGTTAAAGCAATGAGGACCGAATGAAATAAACACAGTAGACCGTTTGCTGCTGCTAGCAACGACCGTTCACTACACTATTCACGCGAGGACCGAATGAAGGATCACGTGAAGACCATTTAAAGCATATAAATGCAAACCGTGTGAGCTAGCAGATCGTTTAACAAAGCAAATGTATGACGACCGAATGAGAATATGAAGACCGAATGAATCACTTACGTGAAATGCAAAACCATATGAGCATGCATACAATGCAAACCGATCAAGATATTTATCAAGACCGTTTCATTTGGATTCACACAAAAAGCATGAGGGACAGATCTGTGCCTATAAATAGGACCCCAAGGGTCCTCATTTGGGGTGGGGGAGGGTTCTGAGACGCCGACAGGCTACCTGTACACAAGTCTGATCCAGATCCAGTGTCATCCACGCCAGTTTCATTCCACCTACTGCCCGTGTTGCAACCAAGGAGACTGAGAAAAGAAGGAAGACGGAGCGAGGGAGACTGTCCGGTCTGTCTTGGCATCTCCCGTTCGCGTCCAGATCTGCTCCGACACGACGTAGAAGGCCACATCATCTTCACCGAGCTGCGACTACCTTCTGCACCGAATTCATGATGGATTTCTCTCTCTTTCTTATTCTTCTTATTTCTCGCATCATGAGCGAGTAGTACCTTTTCGCTGGGGTGCAGGGACTAGCCCCGCTACCCATGCAATCATATTATTTTATTAAGCATTCCATGGCAATGTGTATAATTTTCCATTTCGTTGTTAGTTGGTACATTTGTAGTTGATTATCTACTTGCTTACATCTTATTCTCTCCCTTATTGTGAAATCTTCTATATATGGGACGGGATGACAGTTTACTAGTTTGACTCCTTGATGAGAACTTCTGATAGGATTCCTTGAGGTCGTAAGTGTATGATCTGTGAGGGGACGAGACATCTAGCCTACGGTGACACTTCTGTAGTCTAAACATCCCTCAGGGAGGACCACAACCTTAGTTGGATTTTGTATCGTCTTGTCTATCGTCGATGTTAGTTTGTAGATCTATCACATGCTTGCTTATCAATTAACGTGGTTGACTCCCAAACTAGAAATGGAATGATATTTCTTCGAGGTCGTAAGTGTATGATCCATGAGGGGACGAGCCATCTAACCTCCGGTGACACTTTTATGTGCCTAACGCCTGTACAGGGGGCCCACAACCTTCATTGGATTTCTGTATCTTCAGAGCCGCAAGTAAGTGATCCGGTTGGTGACGAGACATCTGATGCCTAAGGTGATTCTTATACGACCCTAATGCTCGTATGGGGGGTTCTGTAGCAGCTCTATTTGGATCGTTTTATCTTGCCTGGATTGTTTGTGTTTGAATGTGCTTGCGTGTGTAGCGGTGGTGAAACTCGATACCATCCCATCGATTTCATATCATTGATCTAAACCCAACTTTAATTCAGCTTTTACTTACTTGCAATTAGTTTAAGTAACCTCAAATCAACCAATCATTTTAAATATTAGCCTTAACTCAAACTAGACTAGACTGACAAAGATTCTTAAAAATGTTGTCCTTTGAGTTCGATCCTTAACTATACTGCGATAAGACTCGTACGCTTGCAGGTGGTATTATTGTACTTTGGTGTTGGTAAAAGCTCGGGAATTTTAACCCCGAGTGAGTTTGTTAGTGCGATAAAATCCCACGTCACAAGAGTATTCCTATTTGTCTTAGTCTCTAGTCAAATATTACTGTGGATATTAGGATATGAACAATTCACTAAGGCTAGTGTGCTTTTTGACTAAAGACTATGTCTTATTAGTCATGACATTGGATATCATTTTAAACACATAGATACTTGTTATGAACAAGTGAATCAAACATACCAAACTTGAGTATGATACATTGAAGCTTAAAATCACAATTTGAATCATACCTCAATGAGAAAGTGGTGATTGTGATCCATAGACCTAAAATCCCCATGATGATCACATAATTCAGTGTACTTTAAGATTGCTCAATATGACCTTATATAAGGGTTACGACAGGAGTAGTACTTTGGAACATTATTACATGTGTTGAGAGTGATCTAGATAAAATGTGTCCCTATTATTGGAGTGATATCCCAACCACTTGAGCAGTGATATCATGAAATGCATGGCAGAGTCAATATGTGATATTGAGCTCACATGCATCATAAATAGTCTTCTCTAGATTAAAAAACAAAGATTAAACATAAGAGGCTTTTCCATGCCTTACATTCAATTTTTATATCAAAGGCAGAAGGATTATATGGTCATTGTAACAGTGGTCATAACACTAAGTTGAACTTTTTCTATATTTTATCCAATTACTTAGGTGGAAAAGGAGTCCTACTAGATACCAATAATTTCTTGTGAAGTTATAATATAATTATAGACATCACTATCACTGTCACATGGATCCTATAGTGTCACACACTGAATATGCACATGTAAGATGAGTACATCATAGACATACTATTAATTGGTTACTTAAAGCAATGATATACTATTTAGAAGCCAATCAGTCGATTGGGAAGTCCATATCCTTGGAAACTATCTTGAATGGTCTAACAGTATCTGGTTTTATCACTATTAATGGGAAATGTGTGAATGCAAGTAAAAAAATCTTTTATCTTTCTTCTCCAAATTTTTGTAAACTCCAACTTTGAAAGCATAAGTCCAAATATCTCATTCTATTATGTTGTATGATTTGCATGATTCATTTTTAGTTTTACCCCCCACCCACCGATCTCCATAGCATGAAAAAGTGACAAGCTACAAGAGAATTATTTGTAATGAGTCTCTATGAGATGAGGTACATCAGGTTTTGGACAAAAAATCACCACACCACTTTGGAAGCAATCATATATATGAAATTACACATGCTAATGGGATCAAGTTTGACAATATCTTTTAGTTTTTGTGCCTTAAGGATCATCCCTATAGTTGTGTATGGATATTTTCCCTTTCTACCTTCATAGATACCATATTTCTCACATTGTGTTAGAAATTTTTGAAGAAGAAAGGCTTTATGCCTCTGGCTATGGAACTTATTTGGATGAATTGGATGATAACCTCCCAAATGTTCTTCTTCATTATGTCTTTAAAAGTATGTTTTGTTGTTATAAAACATGAGCCTTGTACCCTTCCAATACAGATCCGAAAGATGATGACGAGGGAAAGAAAATGAATACCTTACTTGATACATAGATGGAAAGATACTTTGAGGATAGAATTGTGGCATACAACTTACAAAAACATAAATAACTAATGTGGAAGCGATCACTAAGCAGCGGATTACCAAAAATCACTAAAAATTAAAACCTTTTTATCAAGAGATCCATCAAAGGAAAACTTTCTCACAAAGAACCAAAGTAACACATTTACATTCTTGTTCAAAGGTACATATTCTGTATCATCTCCTTTTGAGAATTACAAGCATTAACTGTCCTGTCAGGTTAAACACAGGCATTATAAAATTTCAAGGCACTGAGCCGAAATCTCAAAAGCACTACTACAACTCCGAGGACCTGAGAGTATAGAGACGACACATAGGACTCTATCTACATCTATACCAGGCATAACATCCAGTGTCTTCACCTGAGACTTCACTGCTGTCCCTGCTGCTGTCCTTCTCCTACTGAAGGATTCTTGTCTCCTCGTCCGCGTCCACCTAAAAATGTAGTTCCCACAGGGGTGAGACAATTGTAAATTTCCCCAGCGAGAGATATAACTCTTCATCGGTAACATTATTATTGCAGCTTAAGAAGATAAATATGCACAAAGGAATCATATTTATTGGACAGCAGCTAATTCAATGTCTAGCAGATTAGAATATTATTCTTATCTAAAACATTGCAGCTATAACTTGAAAGAGCCACATGTCACTTATTCATTAAGGAATATGAAGAACATGTATAACATTTATTCACTATAGCATCATTACCACAACATTAACTATCTTCAGGCTTAGATCATATATCTAATACTTGGCATTGTCATTGTGGAGTCATGGCATGTAGCCATACTCTTTTCACAAAGTGTTGGGATCTTAATCCCTCAACTCACCAAGTACATTTCCTCTTCTTAACAAGTTCATCATCATAATTATAGCATCTGGGTATTTGAACCCATAACTCACCATATGATACTTATTACCACTTGTTAGGTAACTTTTTACCTTCAGATCATCTGACCAAAGATATCATAATTCTTTCTATACAATGTAATTTTCATAGTACACAAAGCTTAATGATTCTTACTACACAAAGCATATGAAGGCTTATAAAGCCTATAAAACATTCTCAATAAACAAGCATCATAACCCATACCTGGCTATGCTTCTCATCTCATCATCCCTGCATGATTAGTATTCATGGTAACAATAATAATGATTTCATATCAGTATCATACAACACTAAGTAGTAATATCCCTTTTAGGGTTCATGATTTCTCATTCACATCGGTACCATACAACACTAAGTAATACCACTGTTCCCTCTTTAGGGTTCATGGTTTCTCTTTTATATCAGCACCCTTCATTAGGGTTTTCCATAAATTACCACTTGGTTCTTAAGATCATATTATTAATGATCAGCCCTATTCCATTGCTTCTCAAAGCTAGGAAACAAAAATAGATATCATAAGTATTCAAACATACTTATATATCCTCATCATTCATTGTTGAATGCATTATCAATACAAAGTATGAGTTTCTTCCTCATCTTTATCAGACTATGATTGAATCATAGTATATTAATTTGGATTAACCTTTTCATAAGGCATGTTAGCCTACAACCATTAAGGTGCATTATATCTCAATGTAACAATTGACATGACACATTTCATGTGTCATCCATTCCAATTATAATGAACTTAGAACACATCATGATATATCAGAACTGGGGTGTTGGATGTGATATCTATCATACCTTGATGTATCACTTCCCTCAACACCTTCATCTTACCTGAGTTATTCACTTAGCTTGTATTAGGGTATCACTCATCCTAATACTCATGAACTAGATCATCACATTCATTATGCTATGTATTGGTCATGATTCATCTATTTTAGAAAACACAACCATTGTCAAAGATATGGACTCACCCTTGAGTCAAGGACTATTAATGTAAGGATGTCCATAATCAACCCCTCTAGGTATTTCATTTGTCAATACATTAATCACTATTTCATTAATAGGAATAAGATTTCCATCTTTATAATTGAGGTTCACTTAGCATCTCACAAACATATATAGATTTCACCTAGGATCGCTCTTTATTAGGGTTTCACATAACATCCTTCTATATCAGGGTTTCACCTAGTATTCTGTGAAATTAAGATTTCACAACACATCACCCAGTGTTAAAGCTTCACATTAGTATTAATGGCACTACCCTATATTAGGGTTTCATATACCTTTATCCCATTTTAGGGAATTAGGGTTTACCATTCACATCCAAGTGGGGTTTCTCTTTCCTCATACCCAAATTAGGGTTATGATATACAATTCCCATTAAATTAGGGTTTCTAGCATTGTGACACTAAGTTAAGGTTACATCATCACCCTAGATTATGGTTTCACTGAGCTTTGCCCTTAAATTATGGTTTCACATAACCTTGCTCTAATTTAGGATCAAGGTACATCAATCTTTTCAATGAAGATTTCATGATCTCATATTATGAATTAAACCCTGATTACACATTTATTCACAATGAGAGAATTAGGGCTTATTAAATAAGCAACCATCTCTCCCATTCACTCTCCCTCTCATCCTCTCTAGGATTTTAACTATTCCAAAATTAATCTAGGTCAACTCTTTACTTAAGTACACAAAGCTAGGGTTAACCTTCATAATCATCATGGGTCTACATCATTAATAATCACATAGCTAATTGACCTTTGATCATATTAGATGTCCAAATGGTCTAATCAATTAAACCATCAATTATATAAGGAATTCAAAAGAATTGACCAATTAAACTTTCAACTCCACAAAGTGATCAATTGAGTTAACCATCGAAATCTTCAATTGCATTAAGTAGCCAAATGGGTTCACCATATTGGACCTTCAATTACATGAGATATTCAAATAGGTTAACCATATTGATCTTCACAATATTAATTACTTAGACCATCAATGATCTTAGTTCTCATAAATTAATTGATTGAAAACCATTTGAACAAGTTATACTTGAAACCAATTGAACAAGGTAGGTATTGAAACCGTTTGCACTTTGGGTCTCCAAACAGTTTGAGGTCGTTTGGTCCCAAACAGTCTTGAGACCGTTTGGTCCAAACCTTCTCAAAACTGCATGGACCAAAAAGGCACTTCAACACTCAATCGACTCAATGTTTCAATCCATGAACCAATTATAAATTGAACCACTAAAGCATTCATCAATTGGACCACTGAATCACCATTCAATTAGACCTTCAATTTAGGGTTTTGAACCCAATTTAACTAGGTTTGATAATCAAGAAACCATCACTTAGGGTTTGAAATTGAGGATCCATCAATGGTTGACATTGTGGAACCAAATCAATTGAAATCAATAAACTATCATCATCACATGATATGACATGACCTCAAACGGTCTTGGATGACCACCAAATGGTCTTGAGACCATTTGGTTGATCTCCAAATGGTCTTGAGACCGTTTTCCCATTCCATCATTAAAATCCATGACATCCAATTAGGGTTTTGGACCATTGGATTGATTATCAAATCAACACTTAGTTGCAAATCAATTTGGTACCTTTGGACCTTCAAACACTTAGCCAAACTTAAAACTAGACCTACAAATGGTCTTGGGTGACCCCCAAATGGTCTTGAGACCGTTTGGGTGATCCCCAAACGGTTTTGAAACCGTTTGGGTCAATCAACCCAAAACATCATCTCAATCAATTGGAAATTCAGCACTTAGTCGATTAGGGTTTGCAATTAAGTAATCATTCACAATTGAAACCTTCAAGATCAAACCAATTGAAACCATTGAATCAAAATCCAATCACCACAGCATATATATTCAAATGGTCAACCATTCCAAACGGTTTGCAAACCGTTTGGTCACCAAATGGTTTGGTGAAACCGTTTGGTCTTCTGTGATTTCCATGGAGATTGCATCAATCAACCAAACTTAATTCCAGAAATGTAGAAATGATCACCAATTGATAAGGAATTGATTGCAATAATAAAATTAAGGGTTCAAGTTATAAAACCCGCCTCCAATTGATCTCCAAAGCTCTAAGATCACGGAAACAATGGTGGATGCAACTTATTTCACTATTACAAGGGTCTTCCTCAAGCTTTGAGTGAAAAGAATTGGCTAGGGTTGAAGAGGAGATCGAAATAAGAAGAAATCAATGATTTATTTTCGATTTCCACCATGGAATCAAGGAGAAAGGAGGTCAAGAAGCTTACCACAGGTAGGGAGTCGTCCTACTGGTCCTCCCAAGCTCCTTGGTCGTTTTCCAAGCAAAGGGAACAAGTGAATTTGAAATTCCCCTTTTACTCTATGGATAAATGAGCTTATATGCAATTTTTATTTAAAATTCAATTAGGAGAGAGAAAGTAGGAATCATCTCCCCCATATCCTTGTCACTTGCCCCCTTCTATTCCTTAGGGACGAGGATATCTTGTTTGCCTATTATTCCTCTCAAGTATCCATGATTTAAAGAAATGCAAATTAAGCATCTTAAATCATATTATACTAATATCCATATGTGAGTGGATATTCCTTTTCTTATAATAATGGTGAGTGGGATTTCACCTCCACAGGATATGCTCGTGCCTTTGCAAGGCTTTAAGATCATCCACACACATCTGAATCCAACCATTTTAATATTTGGTTTACTTTAATTAATACATTCATTTTTGCCCTAAATTAAAGTAGGGTTTCAATTAGGATTAAATCTTGATTATTTTAATATCAAGATTCTCTCTCCTCCAACTTAATTCAAATGAGGCGCCCCTCTCATTTTATTTACTCCACATGTTTCCAAGAATCATTAGGGACCTTATTGAAGTGGTAATTTGCATATTGAACCCTAGGTTTTGGGTAAATTGCACTTTTCACCAAAACTAGGTTTTAATGCACAAGGATTGCTTTACAAGCTTAATCTTGGTGCCCAAGCTTGTGAAAACCATACCAATACATCATATTCATTCTTATGATGTCTCAACATTAGAGTAAAATTTTATCATGTGCAATTTGCAAGTTAACCCCTCAACTTGGGTAATTTGCTCTTTAATCCTAAATAAGCAAACATTGCTTCAACATTGCTCAAACAGGACCAAAATTGAAACATAAGTTTCTCATGAGCCCTAATTACTTTTCACAAGATAAGATTAAGCATATACTCAACCTTATTAGGCAAAACATCTAGGTTTAACACATAACCCATGTCAGGGATGTTACAAATTATAAACCCCTAACAAGGATTTCATCCCCAAAATCCCCGGAAAAAGGAGGGACAAATTGTTCATTAATCATGCCCTCAAGTCTCCACATATCATCTTAATATTATGTAGATACCATGGATCTATAATTCACACACAGTTCCTTTCATTAATTCCTCCTTATCACTGTTTATATTAATGCAGAGCATAAACCCCTAACATGTGATGTCCATACTATTGAAAAGAAGAAGCATAAAAGAACATGCTTCTATCATCACCCCAAAATATTTACCAAAAGAGAAATATATACATATCTTTTTTTTAAAAAAAATTGGCCATTCATTCATCCTGTGGCCGGGGGGTTTCGAACTTGAGATCTATCAGTCTTACATCAGTACTTTTACCATCTGGGTGCCATTTCTTTTGGCAGAAACATATACATATCTAACACAGACAATTCACTCAGAAATCCTTTATTTGCTTGAAAAAGTTCACTGAGAAAGTTCATTAAGCAATTAATTTAGAAATATTCACTGAGAAGGTTCACTAAGTAAGTTCACTAAGTATGTTCACTGAGTAATTTGTTTTTGAAAATATTCACTGAGCAAGTTCACTAAGTATGTTCACTGAGTATTTTGTTTTGAAGATATTTACTGAGCAAATTCACTGAGAATGTTCACTAAATATTTTGTTTTGAAGATATTCACTGAGAAAATTCACTGATGTTTTGAAGATATTCACTGAGCAAATTCACTGAATATGTTCACTAAGTATATTGTTTTGAATATATTCATTGAGAAAATTCACTGAGTATGTTCACTAAATATTTTGTTTTGAAGATATTCACTGAGCAAATTCACTGAGTATGTTCACTAAGTATTTTTTTTGAAGATATTCACTGAGAAAATTCACTGAGTATGTTCACTAAGTATTTTGTTTTGAAGATATTCACTGAGCAAATTCACTGATTATGTTCACTAAGTATTTGGTTTTGAAGATATTCACTGAGCAAATTCACTGAGTATGTTCACTAAGTATTTTGTTTTGAAGATATTCACTGAGCAAATTCACTGAGTATGTTCACTAAGTATTTTGTTTTGAAGATATTCACTGAGCAAATTCACTGAGTATGTTCACTAAGTATTTTGTTTTGAAGATATTCACTGAGCAAATTCATTGAGTATGTTCACTAAGTATTTTGTTTTGAAGATATTCACTGAGAAAATTCACTGAGTATGTTCACTAAGTATTTTGTTTTGAAGATATTCATTGAGTATGTTCACTAAGTATTTTGTTTTGAAGATATTCACTGAGCAAATTCACTGAGTATGTTCACTAAGTATTTTGTTTTGAAGATATTCACTGAGAAAATTCACTGAGTATGTTCACTAAGTATTTTGTTTTGAAGATATTCACTGACCAAGTTCACTGAGAATGTTCACTGAGAATATTGTTTTGAAAGTATTCACTGAGAAAGTTCACTGAGAATATTCACTAAGTATGTTATTTTGAAAGTATTCACTGAGGAAGTTCACTGAGAATATTCACTAAGTATGTTGTTTTGAAAGTATTCACTGAGGAAGTTCACTGAGTATGTTCACTGAGTAATTTTTTTTGAAAATATTCACTGAGCAAGTTCACTGAGAATGTTCACTGAGAATATTCACTAAGTAATTTGTTTTGGAAAAATTCACTGAGAAGGTTCACTGAGTATGTTCACTAAGTAGTTTATTTGGAAAAAAATTTCACTTAGTTCTTCCTATTTAATTTCATTATACTCTCTAGATTGTTTCAGACTGACTACTTGATCAGAGTAATAAAAAAGATAACAATCTAAGAGTTTCATACTTGCTTAATCTACAATAATCATATACCTGGCCAGGGTATACAAGTATTGAGATTAGGTAGTATGCACTTTATTTACTATCATTTCCTCACTTTTCATATCATTATACACACATGATTTTCCATTTCTAGATTTTCTCCAAGCATCACTTCTATATTTCATCTTATATCACAAAGATAAGAGAAATCATAAAACATTTTAAAGGGCACTGAGTAAAATGTAAATTCTCATCTTCCTTGTGTCCTTATAAGACTTAGTTAAAGGAAGTTAAAAAATAATTACTTGCATATCTTTAACACATAGAATCATGAAATGAAGTATCAGGATGAATATATTTTATTTAAGTATTACCCCTCAAGGTCACCTACCACATTAGGTTGATTTTAACACATAGTGTCCAGTTATCACATGTTGCTGCTTTTTCCTTTACTTAGTGGCTACTGCCCTGGTGCACTAGGCATTTATTGCACTGGTGACACCAAAAACTTTGTCTTTTCAGAATATCCAGACAAATGTCTCTAAAATTGTAGAGACCATACCTTAATTCATAGCTTATGGCCCCTCCTTGGGCACTACCATCATAGATGTACTGTTTGTCCAGACTTATGGCAGAGTCTACTTTCTTGCCATTTATTAATCTTTCCCACATTTCCACTGTTCTAACATGACCATGTCACTCAGGAATCCTTTCAAAGCCCAAAGTTTATGCATTAAAGACTGGTAACTTAGGTTGTAATACTAGTATCCAGTCTTCTATATGCATTATTGTTGTCCTATCCTGCCCTTCAAGAGCATAACATAGGATTCTCTATCCTGATTGGGTCAAGGTGGGAATTCTCAGGCACTTTTTCTCCTCTTGCCTGGTCCCATGCACCCTCTCCTGGTGCAACAACATTGCCCTTAGCAATGTGTTCCTCATGTTCTCCAGTCATTTTCAAGTTCTTCTTCTCCTATGTGAGCAGAAGATACTATCAGATAAACTGGAAGACACTTAGAACAAACTCTACAACCTTAGTCCTATGCCTCTGTAGACTCAGTGAACCTAGAGCTCTGATACCACTTAATTGTGGCATACAACTTACAAAAACATAAATAACTAATGCGGAAGCGATCACTAAGCAGTGGATTACCAAAAATCACTAAAAATTAAAACCTTTTTATCAAGCGATCCATCAAAGGAAAACTTTCTCACAAAGAACCAAAGTAACACATTTACATTCTTATTCAAAGGTACATATTCTGTATCATCTCCTTTTGAGAATTACAAGCATTAACTGTCTTGTCAGGTTAAACACAGGCAGTATAAAATCTCGAGGCACTGAGCCAAAATCTCGAAAGCACTAACTACTACTCCGAGGACCTAAGAGTACATAGATGACACATATGACTCTATCTACATCTATACAAGGCATTACAACCAGTGTCTCCACCTGAGACTTCACTGTTGTCCATGATGCTGTTGCTGCTATCCTTCTCCTACTGAAGGATTCCTATCTCCTCGTCCGCGTCCACCTAAAAATGTAGTTCCCACGGGGGTGAGACAATTGTGAATTGCCCAGAAAGAGATATAACTCTTTGCCAGTAACATTATTATTACAGCTGAAGAAAATAAATATGCATAAAGGAATCATATTTATTTGGCAGCAACTAATTCAATGTCTAGCAGATTAGAATATTATTCTTATCTAAAACATTGCAGTTATAACTTGAAAGAGCTACATGTCACTTACTCATTAAGGAATATGAAGAACATGTATAACATTTATTCACTACAACATCATTACCACAACATTAACTATCTTCAGGCTTAGATCATATATCTAATACTTGACATTTTCATTGTGGAGTCATGGCATGTAGCCATACTCTTTGGCATTGAAAACCATTTGAACAAGTTATACTTGAAACCAATTGAACAAGGTAGGTATTGAAACCATTTGCACTATGTGTCTCCAAACGGTTTGAGGTTGTTTGGTCCCAAATGGTCTTGAGACCGTTTGGTCCAAACCTTCTCAAAACTGCATGGACCAAAAAGGCACTTCAACACTCAATCGACTCAATGTTTCAATCCATGAACCAATTATAAATTGAACCACTAAAGCATTCATCAATTAGACCACTGAATCACCATTCAATTAGATCTTTAATTTAGGGTTTTTAACCCAATTGAACTAGGTTTGATAATCAAGAAACCATCACTTAGGGTTTGAAATCGAGGATCCATCAATGGTTGACATTGTGGAACCAAATCAATTGAAATCAATAAACTATCATCATCACATGATTTGACCTGACCTCAAATGGTCTTGGATGACCACCGTTTGGTTGATATCCAAACGGTCTTGAGACCGTTTGCCCATTCCATCATCAAAATCCATGACATCCAATTAGGGTTTTGGACCATTGGATTGATTATCAAATCAACACTTAGTTGCAAATCAATTTGGTAACTTTGAACCTTCAAACACTTAGCCATACTTAAACCTAGACCTCCAAACGGTCTTGGGTGACCCCCAAATGGTCTTGAGACCGTTTGGGTGATCCCCAAACGGTTTTGAAACCGTTTGGGTCAATCAACCCAAAACATCATCTCAATCAATTGGAAATTCAGCACTTAGTCGATTAGGGTTTGCAATTAAGTAATCATTCACAATTGAAACATTCAAGATAAAACCAATTGAAACCATTAGATCAAAATCCAATCACCACAGAATATATATTCAAATGGTCAACCATTCCAAACGGTTTGGAAATCAAACCACCAAACGGTTTGCAAACTGTTTGGACTCGATCATTGAAACCGTTTGCCCTAGATATTTTGGGGAGGTGTGTGCTTATGATGATGTCATCATCATTAAGCTCCAAACTCACGAAATCTGCTGTGATTTCGATGGAGATTGAATCAATCAACCAAACTTAATTTCAGAAATGTAGAAATGATCACCAATTGATAAGGAATTGATTGCAATAATAAAATTAAGGGTTCAAGTTATAAAACCCGCCTCCAATTGAGCTCCAAAGCTCCAATCTCACGGAAACAATGGTGGATGCAACTCCTTTCACTATTCCAAGGGTCGTCCTCAAGCTTTGAGTGAAAAGAATTGGCTAGGGTTGAAGAGGAGATCGAAGTAAGAAGAAATCAATGATTTATTTTTGATTTCCACCATGGAATCAAGGAGAAAGGAGGTCAAGAAGCTTACCATAGGTAGGGAGTCGTCCTCCTGGTCCTACCAAGCTCCTTGGTCGTTTTTCAATCAAAGGGAACAAGTGAATTCGAAATTCCCCTTTTACTCTATGGATAAATGAGCTTATATGCAATTTTTATTTAAAATTCAATTAGGAGAGAGAAAGTAGGAATTATCTCCCCCTTATCCTTGCCACTTTCCCCCTTCTCTTCCTTAGGGACGAGGATATCTTGTTTGCCTCTTATTCCTCTCAAGTATCCATGATTTAAAGAAATGCAAATTAAGCATTTTAAATCATATTATACTAATATCCATATGTGAGTGGATATTCTTTTTCTTATAATAATGGTGAGTGAGATTTCACCTGCTTAGGATATGCTCGTGCCTTTACAAGGCTTTAAGCTCATCAACACACATATGAATCCAACCTTTTTAATTTTTGGTTGAAGGCCCTTTAATTAATACATTCATTTTTGCCCTAAATTAAATTAGGGTTTCAATTAGGATTAAATCTTGATTATTTTAATATCAAGATTCTCTCTCCTCCAACTTAATTCAAATGAGATGCCCCTATCATTTTATTTACTCCACATGTTTCCAAGAAGCATTAGGGACCTTATTGAAGTGGTAATTTGCATATTGAACCCTAGGTTTTAGGTAAACTGCACTTTACACCAAAACTAGGTTTTAATGCACAAGGATTGCTTTACAAGCTTAATCTTGGTGCCCAAGCTTGTGAAAACCATAACACTACATCATATTCATTCTTATGATGTCTCAACATTATAGGAACATTTTATCATGTGCAATTTTCAAGTTAACCCCTCAACTTGGGTAATTTGCACTTTAGTCCAAAATAAGCAAACACTGCTTCAACATTGCTCAAACATGACCAAAATTGAAACATAAATTTCTCATGAGCCCTAATTACTTTTCCCAAGATAAGATTAAGCATCTACTCAACCTTATTAGGCAAAATATCTAGTGTTAACACATAACCCAGGTCAGGGATGTTACAAGAATATACGGGTCCCTTCTTCTTTTTGTTGTGTACATACCTTTTAGGAGGGATATATAGTAGTGTTTAGCATAGATGAGTAGGGCGGGTGAGTTGGATGTAATACCTTTTTGTTTATAGCCCACAATGAGGAGTGTGGGATGAATGAAATCTACTCTTGGCTTTTAAAAAATGTAGGTGATAAGTAAGAATCTTTTTTTAATGTCGTCATGTGGGGATGGGGGAATAATGGCGAGAAAAAAAGTTATGGATTTAAGTGCTACTATAGTTTGAAACACATATTTTATACAATTGAAGCTGGGTCTTGCGTATTGGTAAAACCCATATCCACATCTAAATTGCTAAATACTTCATTAGTTTGCTCCGAGCTCAGATAATGTTTGAAACATATCGACCATCACATATTCTACTTAACAAATCTGGTCCCCAGTTTGGTGAAATAATAACATACAACAATTGCTTCTGAAGTCATATATAACCTACGACAATGACATTTCTTTCGAACAATATATGTGTGTTTATAAAAAAAATGAAACAATCATGCTGTAGATTTAACGTAATTGTAGAGTTTGTTAGTTAAGTACATCACATCGTGTTTGGTTCCCTCTCTCCTTTGTTCTCACGCAACTGCCGCTTCCATAGACCCAATAAAAGGAAAAAACTTACTATAGGAGTGGTCCTATGATAAGTTTTTCCTTCATTGTAGGGGAAACACATTACCACAACTTTTAATTATAAAATGATAAAAAGAGTACAAAAGAAATTAATAGCTTGTGTTTCAATATTTCAATGTTGGATGATGCAGCTTCAGTTCTTCCAACAATGTGTCACTCTTTAACTCCAGCGTGCCTTCCCACGCCATGGAGCACTGCTTTTAGGATACATGCAGCCAGCCAGCCGTTGTTCCCAGAAATGGGCTAATTTCATCCGACAAATGACTTTTGTAGACATAACCAAATAAATTAAAAAGAACAAACCTGTGTATAAACTTATCCGCGTGATATATTGTTAATCGTGTGTAACATCAAACAACAGGTAATCTTGGAGCATGAGAGTGTGAATGATTGATACATCGTACGACTACAGTGAGAAGTTTATCTCACTAATATATATATCTTAAAATCTTTTTTTTTATCAAAAAGTCGTTGTAGTATAGTGGTGAGTATTCCCACCTGTCACGCGGGTGACCCGGGTTCGATCCCCGGCAACGGCGAAAAGTATTTTTGGGGTCTGGACTTTTTTCTTGTACCTGTGGGCTGGACTTTTTTCTTGTACCTGCGGGCTGGACTTTAACCGGTTCAAGTTAAATGGCGGGGCCACTACTCATGTTCCGAAACTTCGCAACACCTGGTTGCCGGCGATTACGGCCTTCCTGGCTTTGGGGCTAGATTTTATTTGTTTAACCTTTTCAGGAGTTCGTCCTAATTCACTCGCTTGATCAACTCCGTTATCGTGCTGATGATTTCATGTTTTTCAAGGAAAAGTTCAGGTGACCGGCTACATTCCACGTGGATTTTTCTTCTTCTTCCGTCCGCACAAGAACTCCACTTTCCTGATACATTGCTGCGGAAAAACTTATTATAGGACCAGTTCTATAATATTTAGTAGGATCCAATAAAAATCCGTTATAATGCAAAATATGCATTTCTCTCTCTTTATTTTTTTTTAGGGGGTGGGGTTTTGAAGAGGAGAGAGGAGGAGATGCTGCAATCTGATTGGTGGTCCTATAAAAAACCTATAAGACCAGTCCTATAGTAAGTTTTTTCATGCTTGCTATGTTTGTTAGTCATTTATTTGTTTAAATTGTGATATTTTCAATGCTCACCATGACATGCTTTGTTTTAGTTTAGTCAACTTTTAGTTTGAATGGGAAGCTATTCATTATTTTAACTATTTGCATCTGTTTTGTTTTCCAAAAATCTCACTTGGAGGAGCTGCTTTTATACCGTATGAGTTGATCTCCGAATTCAACTCCAACGGGTAGCCCTAAAATATAAACAAAGACTATTTGTTCTTTTTTTCTTCTTATTCATAATTCACTTCGTTTTTCTCAATGTATGCCTTTATTTGTCTTTCTCCTTTTTATGTCTTTATTACAGAATATATAAACTTCCCTTCCTCTTATTTTTCTCTTGTTTTAATCTTGACTAAGACTATTTTGTGTGTTATAAATAACGACAGTAGAGGGTCTTTACTCAGTATTTTGATCTTGTTTTTTTAGATGACCCCATATTGTTCGTTGTAGAGCTTTATTTTACACTTAAACGCAATGATAAAACATGCCATAGTTTTAACATACTTTTGACATAATCCCAAAATAATCGTCTTGACAAGCAATGTAGGATATTTGTTTTTTTCTCATTTGTTATTATAGTTAAGACATGTTAGGTCTCCTTGTTTCCCATCTCTTATTCTAGTTAATACAAACCTTTCTGAACATGTTTTTCACATTTTGATGTCCTTTGTCTTCACTTTTTCAAGTACCCATTTCAATTGTTCTTCGTTCTCAATGTTCCCGTTGGCCAAGAGCCTTCTTCTTAGCCCAAATTTACTTTATCCTACCATGAACACATTAATCTTGGATATTTAAAAAAACCATTTTTTGTAAGGTCGCTACATATGTCTTATAGATCTATCAAAAGGCATCCATCTCAGCTAAGGGAGTTTCATGTGGAAATTATGAGTATGTTGTTTAGATAATGATAATGTTAATGGGATGAAGCTGGTGTTATCAAAACAAAACCTAAGAGCATCATCTTCCATTTAGGTTGGGTTCTTTGAACTATGAATGATTTGTTTCAGATAAAGATTGCAATCTTGATTATATCATTTTATTTAACTTTGATTTCTCATAATCCTAGGTATGATCTTATAGACACTTGATTGCTTAGATCTATTCTCCCATATATACCTTGGGAACGTATCTATCACTAAAATTTTGTATTATGTTTCATTGAAATTAATTTCATAATTTGATCACCAAAAATATAATGTACATAACATAATAATTGTAACCATGTATACTATTAACAATTAGTGATATTACTTTAAAACTGCAGTTTTTTTTTACTAAATTCATTTATGGTATGTTGACACCTAGTTTTTGATCCCTCATCATTCAATTGAGATTTGATCAATGTCACAAGTCCACCAATATATATTATCGTCTTAACTCTTGACATGCTCATTAATTATTATGTACTTGGGTTTCGATCCTGAATTGGATCCCAAAATGGGATTTCAGTAGTCCGCTTGAAATATTTCCCAAATTTGAATATTAATTAAACAAGATGTGTCCATCAAGAAATATGGTCAAGAGATATGGATCCTTCAATATTATATAGAACTTACGCTCATGTCGTCTATTTACCTAGAAAGTCTTCTCTCTATACCATACTAACGAAAACTCTTATTTATTCTTGAAATGATCCCTTATCTCATAAAAGGAACACATGCATAAGAAATTTTTCGTACAAGAATAATTACTAATCCATGATGAAAATTCTTGGATGGTTTTCCATATTTACTAGGAATGGCACACCTGAAAAGTTGTGAAATGCTCGCCACATGTAGTCTTTTCACTTTACAAAAGCCTATAACAGTTTCCATATCCTGATAGGATTTGTTTTCTATCCTTTTGATGCCTAGACATCAAAGAAATATCAACCACAATCCTTTCCTATGGTGACCCCCACTTTTGAGTATCCCCCCAATTACGAGAGACCACACAGTCGAGAGGCGTTACCCAAATTTTCAATGGTACATATTCAATAAATAAATAATAATCAATAATTTCCTCTATTGGGTGTTCTTTCAAGTAACTTTAAAGTAGGCCAGCAAGCTGGGGATGTCCCTTCACAAAAGGTACAAAAGTACAATACAACTTGAATAGAAAATCACCAAAAATTTTGCCTTTTTCTTTTGATACCTTTGGAGTATTTACTAATGGCCAGACCTCTATTTTATGACATCTTCAATACATCACCTATAGGAGCCTTGTGATGCCATATTCTTCATCTTATACTACAATTTTTAAATATGTAGGTTTCTTCATGTAGAAAGGACTAGAATCCCATATTGTTGCTCGTTCTTTTGCACATGCTTTTTGTAAATTTTCCATAATTAAATTTTTTTATTAGTAAACCACTTAATTGAACTTGAATTGGATGTAAATGTTTAAAAAATACTCCTTTAGTGAAGTACATGCACTTGTCAAAGGAAACAAATATGTACATGAGAGGAAGCACTAAGATAAGTGACTAATCCTCCTTGGTATCAACTCTAATATCTTCAATTGATTTCATTTGAATCTCCATGTATTATCTTTATATATAGCAGTTAAGTAAAACATTGAAAAACAAAAACATGGATCAATATACTATTTTACTGTGTACATGGGTGCATATAAAAGTGTGCATATATAATAACAACATATATTATCCAATATTAAAAAATATATCAACTTGTATTTTTATCTAGATTACTAACATGTGTTTGTCATACCACCCGAAGTGTAATCACCTTTCTCTATCCATCATTGGACTTAGGTAAACTACCATGTAGTAGGTCTAACCATGGAATATCATAGGTTTCATTTTATGATACTCAAATTGGCGTTATAATGAATTGAAAGTAAATAAATATCTAATCAATTTATTTCATCAAACATCAAGAAATCCTTGACAATCTTTGGAATTTGATATATGTGGGCACTCATAAATAACCGCATACTCAAATCATGTAGATATATCCATGCACCTTATGCATTCCAATCATCAATTGTATATCCATAATCAATCAACACTATCTAATTGTATGTATAACACCATGGGGTCACCATATATTCATAAGACACTAATTATACCTACTTAGGTTCTAAGGGTTATCTCGGGTCTTGGTTAGGAATAAGGGTATCAAACCCCTATTCAATCACATCATGAATTCCAAGGGTGAGAAACCCTGATTTACATCATCATCATCATCATCATCATCATCATGATCATCATCATCATCTCATCATCATTATCTTAAGGTACCAAGAATATTAGACTAAAATAGAAAGTGGATATATTTATTGTATTCAACATATTGAACATCAGACTTAGGGTTTCCATGTGATATTCACATTCAATTAATGTATCACCTATAATTTCTGATATAGGTTCATACTTTGGTATTGAGACCATTTTATTCATGATATACATATTTTTCAAAGAAAAATGATATGGTTTTACTATCATTCATTCTCCCAATAATCAACTACATTAATTACTAAAAAATCATATATTGACCAATGAGGGATAGACAAATCATTATTTAATTAACCTATCCACATCGGGTGTGGGCCTGGGTTATGATAATGTGCTCATGTAACATCCCTGACCTGGGTTATGAGTTAACCCTAGGTGTTTTGCCTAATTATGTAATTAAGATACTGGTGATTATCTTTTTGCATGTAATTAAGTTCCTGAGGAACATACTTTTCCTTTTCTGTTCCTTTTAAACACTGTTGAATTGATTGTTTTGTAATACAGGGACCTATGTGCAATTTACCCAGTTAGAAGGGTTAACTTGCAATTTGCACATGTTGAGATGTTCCTCTGATGTTGAGACATCATAAGAATGATTATGGTAAAGTTTGAGGGATTTCCCAAGCTTGAGCACCAAGGTGCAGCTGTGGAAGCAATCTCTGTGCTTGAAACCCTAAATTGGAGTAAAGTGCAATTTACCCAATTTGAGGGGTGCAACTTTTAAAATACACCATCTAAAATATCTTGTAAGACTCTTATAATCATTTAGAGAAGAAATGATGAAGAAGTCACTTCAATTGAATAAGCATATAATGAAAAACACCTTTGTGATTGAATAATCAAGGTGTAAGTACTATAGCCCTTTTATGTGTGCGCTTTAGTAATAGGTTGATCTTCTTTGCCTTCATTTCTTGACCTTAGAAGAAGGTTGTCCTTATAAAAAAGAGGTAGGGTCGAGAAAATAAGAAAGGGAGGACTTAGATGAGAAAATGAGGAAAACCTATGTACTTATGTTGAAATTCCACCCAAGTATATAAGCCCTTTTCCTCACTTAGCAAAGGAATGTTTCTTTCGTTTCCTTCACTGTTCCCCCTTGCTCAACTGACTAAGGAGAGCTCTGGAGCTCAGGAGGACGACCAGGGGAGTGCAAGGTAGGTTTGGATCCTTCCTTTTTCTTAAATTCTTGGATGAAACTCGAATTCAAGGTCAAATTCATGGCTAGCTCACTTAGCTCTATCTTTCTAGCCATCTCTTCTCAACTTTCCTTGGAGGATTCACCTTGGCCGACCTGTGGAGCTTCTAGGACGCCATTAAAGGCTTGGATCTCAAAAGCTTGGAGCTCAAGGAGCAAGCTTTAGGCGGGTTTTATAACTCTAAACCTATGCTTTGTTATATACATCTTTTCTATGCTTTTAGTTGCTAGTTCTTCTTCTTCCCTATCTTCCCTTGCTTCCTTGCAAGAAAATCCGTGAGGAACTGTTTCTGTTCTTGAGCTAGAAGATGAGGGTGTTATTTCCTATGCTTATCCACGGTTTTCCACTTTACCATACGACCTCAACCAAGTGCCCATACGGTTTGCAAAACCGTTTGATGAGAAAACGGTTTCAAGGTCGTATGAAGGCATACGGTCTCAAGACCGTATGGATGCATTGACCAAGCGTGGACCGTATGAGAATCCTGTTCATAATTATGTAGGTTAATCACCCACAAAATTTGAGAGGTTAACTCCATAGGAATCGTGAGATATAGGCAAAACAATTAGCAAATTCAATTGAATTTAGTTCTGATTTTCAATCTGCTTAATTTGCCCTTTTTGGGCAAACGGTCTCAAGACCGTATAAGATGGTTGACTAAGCATTGACCGTATGAGATTACTGTTCATAATGATGTTAATTAATGACTCACCAAATTTTATGGACTAATTCCAAACGAGTTAAGAGTTGAAGGTTGATTACTAGGGCAAACCCTAATTGAAATCAGTGCTGAAATCACAATGAGCTAATTTGAGATTTTGGGTTGATTAGCCCAAACGGTCTCAAGACCGTTTGGGGAATCATACAAACGGTCTCAAGACCGTTTGGGGATCACCCAAGACCGTATGGAGGTCTGGGGTCAAGTATAGTTGACCAATTGAAGGTACAAAGATACCAAATTACATTGCAATTAAGTATTGATGTAATGATCAACTCAATAAATCAAACCTTGATGAATTTTCACTAGAGTCCAAAGGATGGATGGGAAAACGGTCTCAAGACCATTTAAAATCATCCAAAAGATCTCACGACCGTTTGGTGACAACCCAAGACCGTTTGGAGGTCTAGGGTTAAGGTAATTTGATCAATTGAGGGCCCAATTACAATGGGTTATTGAAATAATCAAATTGCTGATTTGTGACTTAATTAAGGTTCAACCCCTATCAAATCAATCTAGATTTTGATGAATTCTTGGGCAAACGGTCTCAAGACCGTTTGGAGTATATCCAAATGATACCAAGACCGTTTGGGCCAAGTTTGAACCCAATTGGAGGTCAATTGATGGGTTCAACTTCGATTTGATTCACATTGTTGAATGTTGATGGTTGAACGTTTATAGACCTTAATTGAACCAACTCCAACCCTAATTGGATATCAATTGAGGGTCAATTGAGTGACCAATTGGTTAAGGATAACCCTAATTGTCTCAATTGGTAAGTGGTTAGCAAGCTTGAGACCAATTGATGGCTTCAACATAGGAAACCCTAATCGAGTTTACCCTTTGAACCACCTTGGAGGTCCATACGATCTTGAGCTTTTGAGGGCATTTGACCTCAAGACCGTATAAGGTCATTCGACCTCAAGACCGTATAAGGTCATTCGACCTCAAGACCGTATAAGGTCATTCGACCTCAAGACCGTATAAGGTCATTCGACCTCAAGACCGTATAAGGTCATTCAACCTCAAGACCGTATAAGGTCATTCGATCTCAAACCGAATGAGGGCATTCGACCTCAAATCGTATGAGGGCATTCGACCTCAAGATCGAATGAGGGTATACGACCTCAAGATCGAATGAGGGTATACGACCTCAAGATCGAATGAGGGCATACGACCTCAAGATCGTATGAAGGATGAAGGTGTGAAACCTAGTGGAGACTTTTGAAGTTATGACTGCCTAATGCCTTGAAGGCTTAAATGGTTTAATAGTTGTTCAACCTAAACCCTAATGATACCAAAAGACATTAAGGGTCAAGTGGTTAGTAAATTAAACCATGATGATGATCAATGTGTAATTTACCATAATACCCTTGAAAGGTTCAATTGAGTGAAACCTTGTTCTAATCAAACCCTAATCACTCAATAGTGGTGATTTGGTCTATGTTAATCAAAGTGGACTTAACCCAACCTGATCTAGATTGGTGTTATCACCATCTACAAGTATGAGGAGAGAGAAAGTATCTTAAGAAAGAGAAAGTACCCTTTTATGATGGAAATTCAAGTAAAGTACCTTCAATACACATGAATGTGCATGGTTAGGGTATGATCCACCTATGTGAGATCATGGAACCCTAATTATGATAAATGATGAATCTTAAACTAATATGAGAGCATCGATGATGATGTTCCTCATACATGATGATGTTATGAGTTTAATTCATCATAATGTGAATAGTAAACCCTAATTCAAGGGTGATGACATGTAATGTGAATAGTAAACCCTAATTCAAGGGTGATGACATGTAATGTGAATAGTAAACCCTAATTCAAGGGTGATGACATGTGAATAGTAAACCCTAATTCAAGGGTGATGACATGCAATATGAGTAGCAAACTCTAATTGATGAGAATCAGAGAACTTAGCTCTTATGACAAGAGTGGAAAGTATATTCTTGTTTTGAATTACCTTTATCAGTTGAATTAACCATGCAGGTTCTGATATGAAGGTGATCATATCCAGGTATGAATGATGATACTATATTCATTGAAAGCATGTTGTTAGCTTTATGAATAGTAAAATATCTTGATGCCTTGTCAGTGGCATCCTATGTTTTAAATGGGCTGTAAGAGCCATGAATACCATCAAGGTCATGCTTTAGAGATGACTTGTGATGAGTATACTGAGAAATGATGATTGATGTGAGTTAGGTTTGTTGCATTTAGTATTCTACTTTCATAGCTGTTATGCTACTGTTATTGTTTGAAGAACAATGTATGATGTAAAAGAATACTGAATGTACCTAACTAATCAAGTGAAATGTAGAGCCCTGATCATAGATCCATCATTGTCAGAGATCAAATGATGGTGAAACAGGTTTTCCTACGGGAACTCCTGGATCACATACTGTTGAGTATGTGGGGTATATGGATGTGTAGAACCTTACATCCTAGTATAGGAATTTGATGTAGATGTATAATCCGTCAATCCTTCACTACAAAACTCATACCGTATCAGTGGATGGTAAACATGAAACCTCCTGATGATGAGGAAAACATAGATATCCTTATCAGTGAAGATAAACATGAAATCTCCTGATGACGAAGAGAGTACATAACGCCACTGTAACTCTAAAATAGCGAAGGACCAGATTACCCTGGTGAGCTATAATAGTAGAGACACAAGATGTCCTACAAGTGATCCTCTTACTGACTGAGGAAGGTGAAGGTCATGAGAATCCGACTCTTTCGATGACCTAGTATGATACTAAGGCACTTAACAGTGATTGGTTGGGGTATGAGTGGTAAACCTCATCTCCACAGGGCATAATAATAAGAATGTTTGAAAAACATAATCTACAGCGTAGTATACCTGTTAAAGGTAACTATGAGATAATTGATTGATGTTACACTGTATAGTGCATATGTTCTTCATGCTTGATATATGTTGAGCTCTTGTATACAACTGTATCTGCTATTGAATACTTTGTAAGCTTTTACTGCTTAAGTTATTCTTTGATATTATAATAAAGCTTTTGGCGGAGAGTTATAACTCTCGCTGGGGAAATTATGTACAATTGTCTCACCCCGTAGACTTCAACTTTTTAGGTGGACATCGGAGACAGAGGAACAGGTCTACAGGTGACCAATCCCAGCAGCAACAGCACCAGGAGCAGCATTAAATCTCAGGTGGAGATTTAGCCTACCATGTGGTGTAGTTAGAGTCAGTCCTATGTGTCCTCTGTACTCTCAGGTCTTGGAGTCTTTTGGTTATGAGTTCTTGAGATTTTGTATCTTGTTGTATATAATTACTCAAGAAGTAATTATCATGAGATGTAAACAGTTTATCTCCTTTTATGAATGAAGCTTTATGGATTCAAGCTCTTGTCTCGAAAAGTTTTAATTTCCCGTGATTTCTGTCTTCCGCTGTTAATCAATTCGCTTCCGCTAAGTTTAAATCGTGTTTATATCGTGGTTTGGAGATCAGAGCCCACAATTAGTGGTATCAAATCTCTAGGTCCGTTGAGTCTACAGAGGCATAGGACTTAGGATGTCGAGTCTATCCTTAGTATCTCTTCCTTATCTAATAGAATCTTCTGCTCCTCAGGAGAAGAAGATACGTAAGGATGGCAGAGCCACATGATGAGTACGTGGTAGAAAGTAGTGCTAGTGCACCTCGAGGTGGTGCAAGGGTTCCAGTAATAGAACAGCCTGCACCTGAGCTACCCCAGTTTGACCCAGCTGATATGGGTAACCCAGCAGTTCAGACGATGTTTGGGCAGTTTATGACTGCCATGACACACATCACTGACAGGATGGCCATGCCTGCACCTAGGGCACCTGCCCAGCCCAAAGGACAAGGTGTCGTTAAGACGTTCGAGCGAATTCGTCGTGTCGGAGCTACCGAGTACTTTGGGACTGCTGACCCCGCAGATGCTGATCTGTGGTTAACAGAGTTGGAGAAGGCTTTCATGATTCTTATTATCCCGGAGGCTGAGAAGGTTAGACATGCTGTCTATCTTCTCAAAGGCAGTGCCGGTCACTGGTGGAACATGGAAGAGCAGAAGAGATCTGGAATAGAGTTCTCGTGGGAAGAGTTTCGTCGGGAATTTATCAATAGATATTTTCCAAAGACCTTCGTAGATGAGAAGATCTCTCAGTTTGAGAGATTGAGGCAGGGCATGATGAACATTAGCGAGTATGAAGCTAAGTTCATGGAATTGCTGCGGTTCTGTCCGCACATGGCTGCCACAGATGAGGAAATAATCAGGAGATTCGAGAAGGGTTTGAATGCTGATATGTCAACCCCTGTGTCTACCTTAGAAAACCGAGAGAGATTCTCTACCTTCGTTGAGTCAGTCCGAAGGATAGAGAGATCTGTGGTTGAGAAGAGGCAAACCCAGAAAAGATATCCACAGTTCCAGGGTTCTTCATCTAGGGATTTCAAGAAACCTAGATTCTCTGCACCTAACCCTCCACCACCCAGATCGAGTTCTCAAACTCAATGGTCACCAAGCAGAGGTAGAGGACGGAGTCCACCGCTTCAAGGGACTCACAGTTCTGCATCGATGTCAGTTACTGGACCACCCCGACCACAACAACAGGAGAGGAGATGCTACAACTGTGGTAAGGTGGGATACTTGATGAAGGATTGCCGTTCTAGGCCTGTCAGTGTGACATAGCCTCCGAGACAGAATCAACAAGGATCTCAGAGAATGCAATCTCAAGGAGCAGCTCGAGGACGTGGATAAGCGTCTCAAGCTGGATCATCAGCACCACCTCAACACCAGGGGACAATAAGGTTCTATGCTATGAACCCACCAGATGCAGTGGTCAATCCACGGGTAGTGGCAGGTCAGATGGAACTTTTATATCCTGATATGTCTACATCCTGTGTTGTATCTGTCCTGATTGACCCGGGTGCTACACACTCTTTCATCACTCATAGAGTGATTCATAACTACAACGTGACTGTTAGTCATAGGGCAGATAGTTTGTTGTTGGAGACTCCGTTGAGTGGGTCTGCCGTTTTGCAGGAGGTATGCTCTCCCTGCATCCTCTTCTTTTCTGACCATCACATTCAAGTGGATCTTATACCACTTGATATGCAAGGATTTGATATAATCCTCGGGATGGATACCTTAGAGAGGTATAGAGTTGTCTTGGATTGTGAGTCCAAGTTGGCTGTGTTTGCTGATGAAAGCAACACATGGATCTTTCAAGGTGAAAGAAAGATTCTGCCCACCTGTCTTGTGTCAGCTATGGTTGCTGATAAGCTGTTAAGGCAAGGATGTTATGCATTCTTGGCCCATGTGGTAGATGTTACCAAGGAAAGTTCCAATCCTGCCGAAGTTCCCATAGTCAGGGAATTCGAGGATGTGTTTCCTGAAAAACTTCCGGGTATACCACCACTTCGGGAGATTGATTTTGAAATCAATCTGATCCCAGATACGAAACCCATAGCCCAGACTCCGTATAGGATGGCGCCTGCCGAGATGGCAGAACTCAAGAAACAGCTTCAAGAGTTACTTGAGAAGGGTTTTATCCGACCGAGCACTTCACCTTGGGGTGCTCCGGTCTTGTTTGTTAAAAAGAAAGATGGGTCAATGCGGTTGTGCATTGACTATAGACAACTCAATAAAGTAACAATAAAGAACAAGTACCCTCTGCCGAGGATTGATGATCTCTTTGACCAGTTGCGTGGTGCAACAGTCTTTTCAAAAATAGACTTGAGGTCTGGATATCATCAACTTCGTATTAAGGATAGTGACATATCCAAGTCCGCCTTTAGGACAAGGTATGGTCACTATGAGTTCACGGTTATGTCGTTTGGACTAACCAATGCACCAGCTGCATTTATGGAACTCATGAATAGAGTTTTCCGACCTTTCCTTGATCAGTGTGTTGTCGTCTTCATAGATGACATTCTGATCTATAGTAAGGATGCTCAGCAGCATGAGCAGCATCTTCGCCAAGCTTTGACCTTGCTAAGAGAACACAAGCTGTATGCTAAGTTTAGCAAGTGTGAGTTCTGGCTACCGGGGGTATCTTTTCTAGGACATGTGATATCTGCCTCGGGAATTCGTGTTGACCCTACAAAGGTAGAATCTGTTCTACAGTGGGAACAACCGAAGACACCGACGGAGATTCGAAGTTTCTTGGGGTTAGCTGGCTATTATCGAAGGTTCATTAAGAACTTTAGTTCTATAGCCTTACCCTTGACCAAGTTAACCCGGAAAGATATTCCTTTTTCTTGGAGTGATAAGTGTCAACAATCTTTCCAGTTGTTGAAGGAGAGGTTGACAAGTGCACCTGTGCTTGTGCTACCTGAACAAGGAAAAGGATATGTAGTCTTCTGTGATGCCTCCAAAAATGGACTTGGATGTGTGTTGATGCAGGATAAACAAGTGATTTCTTTTGCTTCTCGACAGCTTAAGAAACACGAGGAGAATTATCTGACACACGATCTGGAGTTAGCTGCTGTGGTTCATGCCTTGAAGATCTGGAGGCATTATCTCTACAGAGAGACATTCCAGATTTTCACAGACCACAAGAACCTTAAGTATATCTTCTCTCAGCATGAGCTTAACATGAGGCAACGTCGCTAGATGGAGTTAATCAAGGACTATGATTGTACAATTGATTACCATCCGGGCAAGGCCAATGTTGTTGCAGATGCCTTGAGTAGGAAATCAGCAACATCAACCATGGATAGAGTACAACTAAACTCTTTAGTGTGCTCTACGAGAGATATGTTTATTTCTTTAAGGCAAGACAATGTACAGTTGAAGGTGTCATTGTTAGCCGGGTTGTTGGCTGAGATGCATATTAAACCTACCCTAAGAGAGCAGATTAAGGAAGCACATCAAGATGATGCTGCAGTTCAGCAGATCAGATCAGAGTATGGAAATGAGAAGCAAGATGGTTTCCATGACTCGGATGATCATGTAGCTTGTTATCATGAGAGGATGATAGTGCCAGATGTGGATAACTTAAGGAAGTTAGTCCTGGAAGAAGCTCATTCTTCGATGTATGCTATGCATCCAGGGAGCACCAAGATGTATCGTAATTTAAAGGAACTGTATTGGTGGCCTGGAATGAAGAAGGATGTTGCAGAGTTTGTTCTGAGGTGTCCTGTGTGTCAGCAAGTTAAAGCTGAACACCAGAAGCCTGCAGGAACAATGCAACCTTTACCCATACCATAGTGGAAGTGGGACCATGTGACCATGGACTTCGTTGTTGGCCTACCCAGGACAAACAAAGGACATGATTCTATTTGGGTAGTTGTAGATAGGTTGACAAAGACAGCGCATTTCTTACCTGTCAAAACAACCTATTCTGCTGAAAGGTTATCACAGTTGTATGTACAAGAGATAGTGCGTTTGCACGGAGTTCCTGTCACAATAGTTTCAGACAGAGGTCCTCAGTTTACAAGTCATTTTTGGGAACAGTTACACAGAGCCTTAGGCACCAAGCTAAGGTTTAGTACGGCCTTTCATCCGCAGACTGATGGACAGTCGGAAAGAACTATACAAACCTTAGAAGACCTGTTGAGAGCATGTGTTCTCCAGTTTACCGGAAGTTGGGACCTACACCTAAGCTTGATAGAGTTTGCCAATAACAATAGCTATCAACATAGTATTGATATGGCACCTTATGAAGCCTTGTATGGTAGACGTTGTAGATCACCTTTGTGTTGGTTTGAGACTGGTGAGCATCAGTTGTTAGGTCCTGATCTTGTGCAGCAGACCACAGAGAAGATTAAAGTAATACAACAACAGATTAAGACTGCACAGGATAGGCAGAAATCTTATGCTGACAAATGACGTAGACCCTTAGAATTCTAGGTTGGAGACAGAGTGTATCTCAAGGTCTCGCCTTAGAAAGGAGTCCTTCGTTTTGGAAGGAAAGGGAAGTTAGCTCCTAGATTTATGGGGCCTTATCCAATCATTGAACAGATTGGACAAGTAGCCTATAAACTAGAGCTGCCACCAGAGTTACAGAGGTTACATCCTGTGTTTCACATTTCTATGCTAAAGAAATGTCACCCCGATACTGAGTCAATTCTACAACCTATGGAGGTAGAATTGAATGATGATATATCTTATGAGGAAGGACCGGTGTCAATCCTTGATAACAGAATTAAAAAGTTAAAGAAGAAAGATATAAGGCTTGTGAAAGTCCTCTGGAACCACCGTGGTATTTAAGAAGCCACTTGGGAACTAGAGGATGAGATGAGAAGGAAGTATCCTGCCCTTTTCTCTTAATATGTTTTATCGATTTCGGGGACGAAATCCTTGTAAGGGGTGGATAATTTGTAACATGCCTGACCTGGGTTATGAGTTAACCCTAGGTGTTTTGCCTAATTATGTAATTAAGATACTGGTGATTATCTTTTTGCATGTAATTAAGTTCCTGAGGAACATACTTTTCCTTTTCTGTTCCTTTTAAAAAATGTTGAATTGATTGTTTTGTAATACAGGGACCTATGTGCAATTTACCCAATTAGAAGGGTTAACTTGCAATTTGCACATGTTGAGATGTTCCTCTGATGTTGAGACATCATAAGAATGATTATGGTAAAGTTTGAGGGATTTCCCAAGCTTGAGCACCAAGGTGCAGCTGTGGAAGCAATCCCTGTGCTTGAAACCCTAAATTGGAGTAAAGTGAAATTTACCCAATTTGAGGGGTGCAACTTGTAAAATACACCATATAAAATATCTTGTAAGACTCTTATCATCATTTAGAGAAGAAATGATGAAGAAGTCACTTCAATTGAATAAGCATATAATGAAAAACACCTTTGTGATTGAATAATCAAGGTGTAAGTACTATAGCCCTTTTATGTGTGTGCTTTAGTAATAGGTTGATCTTCTTTGCCTTCATTTCTTGACCTTAGAAGAAGGTTGTCCTTATAAAAAAGAGGTAGGGGCGAGCAAAGAAGAAAGGGAGGACTTAGATGAGAAAATGAGGAAAACCTATGTACTTATGTTGAAATTCCACCCAAGTATATAAGCCCTTTTCCTCACTTAGCAAAGGAATGTTTCTTTCGTTTCCTTCACTGTTCCCCCTTGCTCAACTGACTAAGGAGAGCTCTAGAGCTCATTAGGACGACTAGGGGAGTGCAAGGTAGGTTTGGATCCTTCCTTTTTCTTAAATTCTTGGATGAAACTCGAATTCAAGGTCAAATTCATGGCTAGCTCACTTAGCTCTATCTTTCTAGCCATCTCTTCTCAACTTTCCTTGGAGGATTCACCTTGGCCGACCTGTGGAGCTTCTAGGACGCCATTAAAGGCTTGGATCTCGAAAGCTTGGAGCTCAAGGAGCAAGCTTTAGGCCGGTTTTATAACTCTAAACCTATGCTTTGTTATATACATCTTTTCTATGCTTTTAGTTGCTAGTTCTTCTTCTTCCCTATCTTCCCTTGCTTCCTTGCAAGAAAATCCGTGAGGAACTGTTTCTGTTCTTGAGCTAGAAGATGAGGGCGTTATTTCCTATGCTTATCCACGGTTTTCCACTTTACCATACGACCTCAACCAAGTGCCTATACGGTTTGCAAAACCGTATGATGAGAAAACAGTTTCAAGGTCGTATGAAGGCATACGGTATCAAGACCGTATGGCTGCATTGACCAAGCGTGGACCGTATGAGAATCCTGTTCATATTTATGTAGGTTAATCACCCACAAAAGTTGAGAGGTTAACTCCAAAGGAATCGTGAGATATAGGCAAAACAATTAGCAAATTCAATTGAATTTAGTTCTGATTTTCAATCTGCTTAATTTGCCCTTTTTGGGCAAACGGTCTCAAGACCGTATAAGATGGTTGACTAAGCGTTGACCGTATGAGATTACTGTTCACAATGATGTTAATTAATGACTCACCAAATTTTATGGACTAATTCCAAACGAGTTAAGAGTTGAAGGTTGATTACTAGGGAAAACCCTAATTGAAATCAGTGCTGAAATCACAATGAGCTAATTTGAGATTTTGGGTTGATTAGCCCAAACGGTCTCAAGACCGTTTGGGGAATCATCCAAACGGTCTCAAGACCGTTTGGGGATCACCCAAGACCATATGGAGGTCTGGGGTCAAGTATAGTTGACCAATTGAAGGTACAAAGATACCAAATTACATTGCAATTAAGTATTGATGTAATGATCAACTCAATAAATCAAACCTTGATGAATTTTCACTAGAGTCCAAAGGATGGATGGGCAAACGGTCTCAAGACTGTTTGGAATCATCGAAATGATCTCAAGACCGTTTGGTGACAACCCAAGACCGTTTGGAGGTCTAGGGTTAAGGTAATTTGATCAATTGAGGGCCCAATTACAAAGGGTTATTGAAATAATCAAATTGCTGATTTGTGACTTAATTAAGGTTCAACCCCTATCAAATCAATCTAGATTTTGATGAATTCTTGGGCAAACGGTCTCAAGACCGTTTGGAGTATATCCAAACGATACCAAGACCGTTTGGGCCAAGTTTGAGCCCAATTGGAGGTCAATTGATGGGTTCAACTTCGATTTGATTCACATTGTTGAATGTTGATGGTTGAACGTTTATAGACCTTAATTGAACCAACTCCAACCCTAATTGGATATCAATTGAGGGTCAATTGAGTGACCAATTGGTTAAGGATAACCCTAATTGTCTCAATTGGTAAGTGGTTAGCAAGCTTGAGACCAATTGATGGCTTCAACATAGGAAACCCTAATCGAGTTTACCCTTTGAACCACCTTGGAGGTCCATACGATCTTGAGCTTTTGAGGTCATTTGACCTCAAGACCGTATAAGGTCATTCGACCTCAAGACCGTATAAGGTCATTCGACCTCAAGACCGTATAAGGTCATTCGACCTCAAGACCGTATAAGGTCATTCGATCTCAAACCGAATGAGGGCATTCGACCTCAAATCGTATGAGGGCATTCGACCTCAAGATCAAATGAGGGTATACGACCTCAAGATCGAATGAGGGTATACGACCTCAAGATCGAATGAGGGCATACGACCTCAAGATCGTATGAAGGATGAAGGTGTGAAACCTAGTGGAGACTTTTGAAGTTATGACTGCCTAATGCCTTGAAGGCTTAAATGGTTTAATAGTTATTCAACCTAAACCCTAATGATACCAAAAGACATTAAGGGTCAAGTGGTTAGTAAATTAAACCATGATGATGATCAATGTGTAATTTACCATAATACCCTTGAAAGGTTCAATTGAGTGAAACCTTGTTCTAATCAAACCCTAATCACTCAATAGTGGTGATTTGGTCTATGTTAATCAAAGTGGACTTAACCCAACCTGATCTAGATTGGTGTTATCACCATCTACAAGTATGAGGAGAAAGAAAGTATCTTAAGTAAGAGAAAGTACCCTTTTATGATGGAAATTCAAGTAAAGTACCTTTAATACACATGAATATTCATGATTAGGGTATGATCCACCTATGTGAGATCATGGAACCCTAATTATGATAAATGATGAATCTTAAACTAATCTGAGAGCATCGATGATGATGTTCCTCATACATGATGATGTTATGAGTATAATTCATCATAATGTGAATAGTAAACCCTAATTCAAGGGTGATGACATGTAATGTGAATAGTAAACCCTAATTCAAGGGTGATGACATGTAATGTGAATAGTAAACCCTAATTCAAGGGTGATGACATGTGAATAGTAAACCCTAATTCAAGGGTGATGACATGAAATATGAGTAGCAAACTCTAATTGATGAGAATCAGAGAACTTAGCTCTTACGACAAGAGTGGAAAATATATTCTTGTTTTGAATTACCTTTATCAGTTGAATTAACCATGCAGGTTCTGATATGAAGGTGATCATATCCAGGTATGAATGATGATACTATATTCATTGAAAGCATGTTGTTAGCTTTATGAATAGTAAAATATCTTGATGCCTTGTCAGTGGCATCCTATGTTTTAAATGGGCTGTAAGAGCCATGAATACCATCAAGGTCATGCTTTAGAGATGACTTGTGATGAGTATACTGAGAAATGATGATTGATGTGAGTTAGGTTTGTTGCATTTAGTATTCTACTTTCATAGCTGTTATGCTATTGTTATTGTTTGAAGAACAATGTATGATGTAAAAGAATACTAAATGTACCTAACTAATCAAATGAAATGTAGAGCCCTGATCATAGATCCATCATTGTCAGAGATCAAATGATGGTGAAACAGGTTTTCCTATGGGAACTCCTGGATCACATACTGTTGAGTATGTGGGGTATATGGATGTGTAGAACCTTACATCCTAGTGTAGGAATTTGATGTAGATGTATAATCCATCAATCCTTCACTACAAAACTCATACCGTATCAGTGGATGGTAAACATGAAACCTCCTGATGACGAGGAAAACATAGATATCCGTATCAGTGAAGATAAACATGAAATCTCCTGATGACGAAGAGAGTACAGAACGCCACTGTAACTCTAAAATAGCGAAGGACCAGATTACCCTGGTGAGCTATAATAGTAGAGACACAAGATGTCCTACAAGTGATCCTCTTACTGACTGAGGAAGGTGAAGGTCATGAGAATCCGGCTCTTTCGATGACCTAGTATGATACTAAGGCACTTAACAGTGATTGGTTGGGGTATGAGTGGTAAACCTCATCTCCACAGGGCATAATAATAAGAATGTTTGAAAAACATAATCTACAGCGTAGTATACCTGTTAAAGGTAACTATGAGCTAATTGATTGATGTTACACTGTATAGTGCATATGTTCTTCATGCTTGATATATGTTGAGCTCTTGTATACAACTGTATCTTCTATTGAATACTTTGTAAGCTTTTACTGCTTAAGTTATTCTTTGATATTATAATAAAGCTTCTGGCGGAGAGTTATAACTCTCGCTGGGGCAATTATGTAAAATTGTCTCAGCCCGTAGACTTCAACTTTTTAGGTGGACATCGGAGACGGAGGAACAGGTCTACATGTGACCAGTCCCAGCAGCAACAACACCAGGAGCAGCAGTAAATCTCAGGTGGAGATTTAGCCTGCCATGTGGTGTAGTTAGAGTCAGTCCTATGTGTCCTATGTACTCTCAGGTCTTGGACTTTTTTGGTTATGAGTTCTTGAGATTTTGTATCTTGTTGTATATAATTACTCAAGAAGTAATTATCATGAGATGTAAACAGTTTATCTCCTTTTATGAATGAAGCTTTATGGATTCAAGCTCTTGTCTCAAAAAGTTTTAATTTCCCGTGATTTCTATCTTCCGCTGTTAATCGATTCGCTTCCGCTAAGTTTAAATCGTGTTTATATCGTGGTTTGGAGATCAGAGCCCACAACTCATGCCTCACCAACACCCTATCCACTCACACAGGGTGTTTGAGAGAGGGCTAAATGATCCAACTTCCCATGGCGATGTGAAATAGATATGTCATGCACTTAAGGGTATATTTGTCACATTGTCCCAAGGATTGTTCATACCTTCCATTGGCTTGTTGCTGCTATAGCCAACCATCATTTTGATACTTCACTTGGGCTTGCAGTGTCTGACACGTAGATCAAATGCTATGATTGGTTTACCTGGATTCCATCAAACTTAGCAAGCTCTTTGGAACCATGAGAGGTGGATGGAGGGGGAGGTTCCAAGGTCAGATCTTATAAAAATATGGCTGGAGATATGAAGGGTGGAGTTTAATTCTATTGTTGGTGAATAAAGGCATGAATGACATTGTTGTAGGTCTGACTATTCTTCTCCACCATCCAAGATCTTTTGTGATGGCCCGATGTATAGGATCTGAGTAGGAACTATAGGGAACATAGATTGGAGGTTGGAGCTTCACCACAATGGATCTCCACTGAATGGGATAAAACCTAAGGCCATGGCTTCCTTCTTGGAGTCCCTAGGAAGCTCTGAGCCAATTAAAATTGTTGGAGATTGTCAAACCCAGTGGGTAGGTGTGTTGTTTGTAGGTATTATAGGTGGAGTCTGGTGGTATGATACTGATGGATTCATGACAACTGAGAGTAGAAGAGTGATGTTCAAGTCATGTGGGTTCTTTCCATGGCCTTATATAGGTGTTATAAATAGAGGAGAGTTGGAGGTGCTTAGCCCTAATCTCCTCGATATGTGGGAGTTTAGGCAATTTAGCTACACTTTGTGATAATGGCAATTATGAGGTTTGTTTCTGTTCATCTTGATCTCACAAATCCAATGAAGTTTGTTTCTAGGAAAGTGATTCAGATATGAGTTAGAATGAAATATGTTTGCGCCTATGTTCTTGGTTGTTAATCAATTGTATAAAATCAAAAGGATACTAATATTTCACACATTATCTAGATCCATATTAAATCATGTAGATCACTGGGAGAACTTAATTGTTACCAAACATTGGGGTTATCTCTATAATAGGTTTATCTCATATTAGACCAAGTTTGAGATCAAAATACTAAAGAAAAATACCTATTTCTTGTATCCAAATATTTACTTGATTTAGTTACCTAGGTCACGAATATTAATATAATTTTCCCATAACTAGGGTTTATCTTCATTTAGTCATTATCTCATATTAGACAAAGTATTAGGTCGTATTAGGTTAATTTGATACAAAAATACTTGAAATCTAAGTAGATTATTACTCCTTTAAGTATCTCATAATAAGTTTACCAATGAACTCACAATATTATTGGTATTTTGTTATGCATGAAATACCAATTTCTTTATCATACATCCCATGGATCTTTTTTCATCCAAATCGTCCATTTGGGTCTAAATCGGACCCCTGAGCCCATAATTCATGTTTAGGCCTTCCAATGGGTCCACAATCCTAATTACCTTTCTAGTTATGAACTTAAGGCATTTCTCATCATATTATTTCTATTAAAGCATGATATTAATATACTTGATCCATATTTCATTATTTAAGATTTACTCTAAGTATATAGCTTAAAGTCATCATTCCAATTCAATCAAGGTCATATTATTAGTCTCCCCATTCTAATATTACTTTGATTATCCTAAAGTGAATTTCAATGCATTATCATAGAATCTAAATTTACCAAATTTGAGGATCTTACATTCACCTCACCTTAAAAGAACTTTTTTTTACCAAAATTCAAAACTAAATAAGTTAATATGGATAATAAATCATATTTTCCTCATGAATAGGTCTAGCAAACTTCCTCAGATATGTTTTTGCTAGTTTACCATTAATAACTTTTATTGAGGTGAAAATCACCTACATACTGAGTCTAGAACCCTACTTTATTCAAAGGGTAGTTTCAAATTCTCAATCATTACATGAGAGCATCACTTGGGGGTTACATTTTCACCTAGGGCTCAAGCTTACTAATCATTATTCAAACTTATTTGTGCAAGGGTGAGGTACCGCCTCTATACCCTCAATTATGTCATTAATTTCAACTTAGAGTATTCATCTCCACATGTGAATTTTATGTATAAATGTAGTTGCTCAATCTATCACACTCAGAATAAAATGAAATAAAAATATTACTATAGCCCAAATATAAAGTCCGTCCCAATCTATTGTAGATAGGGTCTACCCATGTATCTTCTTTAAATTCATTTTTAATCATCCTTTACAATGACTTCAGACCATGAGTACATTTGGTTCCACAAATTTATTTACATTTCATGAAATCAAAGGGAAAGTGATTTCCTCATAATTCTTGAGTGTATGCACAAATCTTGTTAAATTCTATCTTGGCCACTATTTCATCAGTTTGTGTATTCCTTATATCTACATCTCATGTATTATTGTCCTTGGTCATTCCCTTAAGGTCTCTAGGATATATGTACCTTTGGAGTGATCTCCTCTTGTCCCCAGAGGTCTCATGTACTAATGGAGTGCCTTTCCCACTGACCCCTCGAGCCTCATGTGCTAATGGAGTGCCTTTCCCATTGACTCCTCAGGCCTCCTGTTCCCATGGAGGTGGCCATTCTCCAAACTTAATGGGCCTTGTGTACACTATTAGGAAATATGGTATAAAAAAGGCAGCGGAAAAAAATTATCGACCATATTCCTCATTAACAGACGATTGCGTCAACAAATACATAATAGGAATGATGGTTTATGAGATCATACATGGTCCCAGAGCAAGTCCAACAACTATTCTCTCACTGCATTATGTAGTTTTTGTCTAGTCGCATTCAGAAAATGTCTGCAATAGATCCCGGTTGATCACTACAGACATCAGATTTGACGTTGACCTCCTAGTGGGAAAATCTCCTCACCTCTATGCTAGTCCACACGAACAACCAGGAACTCTTGTCATTCTATTAGAACATACATGAATGAGTTATCCCCTCGGGTTGGTGTACTAGCACCAACTTGGTCTCCCACAATTGTTCTCCCTTGATATCCCTCCCTTTATCAGGTAGGACTTGCTTGGGTTCTCTCAGATACCACAACTAGAGAAGACAAACGATTGTCAGAATCAATTGAGTTGTTTTCTGAGAAGCGCCCAATACCCCTCAATTTATAGGAGGGTTAGGGTCAAGATTCCCAGTCAGAGTGGGAGTGGAAGGGACTAGAATTTCATGAAAATCACAACCTACGAGTAGAGAAATGCCTGATTCATTGGTGAACCAACTGGTTGGCATGGGATCCAATCAATTCAACCCTTGAATCAACCATTTCATCATGTTTTCTAATCACAGTTGTATTGGAAATTAACATCTCATTTAATGCAAAACATGAAGTCCACACAAATCCTTGATTCAATTGAATTGATCCACCAACTACTAGGTTCACAATCTATTTTGGTCATTTCATGTACCTAAGCCAATCAATTGACTTCCTGAACTGGTCGGTTCATTGTCCAGAATTGCCAAAGTTGGTTCGATTGACTTGACATACTAAAATGATTGGTTCAACACTTGAATTAGTTAGTTCACAATCCAATCAGTCAACATTCAACCAATTTTGTTTAAACTGAATATGTAATTCTTTAGTAAACAATTATAAACCATATTCATGAGTTAACTCCTATTCCAAGTGTATCCTATGTGTGTGACCCTATAGGCTCCAAGTTACATTGGAAATGAATGTCCATAACTCATTTATGACATATCAAGAAGTGAGTGATGTCTAGCGACAAATCATTTCTATACAAGTAATTTAGAAAGTTGAATAACAACTTCAACCTACAATCTATGATTGGTGTTACAGTGATTGCATATATAGTTCCTTTGTCACTGATATCCAGATTGAACTCGAGGCATGGAATCATCATCATTTCAATGTTCAATCCATGTTCCTTAAACTAGAGCAGATTGTCTGAAATATATGTGACCTCAATATCATATATTGATCCACATGTGAATGTACATGCTTTTCTCAGTCTCACTTATCAAGTGGATAGGATATCAAACTCCTGTATGAGGGACAAATTACATCTACATCACTCACAGTCATCCCCACGTGTAATAATTCATCCAATCATCATAATTTTGGCAAGCCTTACTCAAGGTCGCGGTGGATGATGTCAAAGTACACTAAACGACATGTGATGAGTGTAGTAATTTCAGTCTAATAACCACAATCACCACCTTCACTATGAGAGATGATTATGACCACCAATTATGGTTTCCATGTGTCACTCTCAAGGTGGGTTTGTCCTATACACTATTTTGCAACATGTATCTATATGTTTGGTTTGATATCACATACCATGATTGATGAGACTCTATCATCAACCAACAGACACTCTAGTCTTATGTGTCATTGATGTCTATCAACCTTCCGCAATAACATCCAACTAGATACAGAATAAGCATGTACATTCTCTTAGCATCTATATGTCTCATTGTTGATGTCATCAACTCGAAGACATACATCATTGAGTAATGTCATTCTTTAGACATTCATTATGTTTCCTCATTGTATCATTATTGAGTGAAATAGAATAAATCAGAATATTGCCTTTATTATTAATTAAATCCATTACAAGACATTCCATAACAATCATCACATGATGGGATCTCTAGGCATACATACCAACATACACATGTATTGTTTTCTCCTGACCCCATGGGCCTTTATGTACGTAGGGCATGATCATCTCCTGACCCTTGGTTCTTATGTTGATCAAAAACATGCGTCGAGTGCCAGGAATGACTATAAGCCAATAGAGTCATTGTGACATAAGTGATTTCAGGTCTAATAACCACAATCACCACCTTCACTATGAGAGATGATTATGACCACCAATTATGATTTCCATGTGTCACTCTCAAGGTGGGTCTATCCGATACACTTTCTACAACAAGTATCTATATGTTTGGTTTGATATCACATACCATGACTAATGAGACTCTGTCATCAACCAATAGGCACTATAGTCTTATGTGTCATTGATGTCTATCAGCCTTCCTCAACAACATCCAACTAGGGACATAACAAGCATGTACACACTCTTAGCATATGTATGATCTCATTGTTCAGGTAATCAACTCAAAGACATACATCATTGAGTAATGTCATTCTTTAGACATTCATTATGTTTCCTCATTGTCTCATTACTGAGTGAAATAGAATAAATTGGAAGATTGCCTTTATTATTAACAAAATCCTTTACAAGATATTCCATAACAATCATCACATGATTGGCTCTCTAGCATATATACCAAAATACACATGGATGGTTTTCTCTTGACCCCATGGGCCTTATGTGCTAAGGGCATGATCATATTTTGACCCCTTGGGTCTTATGTTGATTAAAAACATGTGTCGAGTGCCAAGAATGACTATAAGCCAATAGAGTCATTGTGACATGCATGAACCGGATTTGAAACCAGGTACAAGAAAGAGTTGATTGCCTGAAAGTCACATTGTGAGTCACCCAGAAATCAAAACTATGGAAGAGTGGAGTTGATTTTCATAGGTAACTAAATGACAAGTGACGAAAGCAACCAACAAAGGAGTGACCAAACCAAAATTTAGACTTAGTGTAGATCATAGTCAGTTAGGTAATATGCTTGGAGAATAGTTCCCTTCATACTCTTTATTTGAACAAATCTATGCCTTAATCTCCTTCATAGTAAATCAAAGAGTTTCTTCATCCACTTTGGGTTGGGGTAGTTCTTGGATCCAGTTGCGAAGTCGAGTGATATCAAAGAGAAGGCATAGTTAGTCACAAGTAGAAAGGAAAAGTTCTCATTCCTTACTTGAAAAATAAGTCAAGAATTTGAGTGCTTATGTAATAATAGCCACCATCATAGTTGAATTATTAGGATTGGGGTTGTCACCTGCTAAAAAATAGTGGACCATATTTGTCTGTTAGCTATGGGACTTCCTAAATTGGACTACAATCACAGTTTATCAACCACTCACAAGACCACCTAGATATTCGACGGACAAACATAATCCACCCATCCCTTCCCCAACCTATACAAGGGGAAAATACAAGATGCACACCTTCCTTATGGCACATTTAGTCATGGTATATCCTCTTTCCCCACTACCCCATCTGAATGGAGAGACTAGTTTTTCCCCTGACTCACGACTCTTACCTTTCAATCAATCCATTCCTCTTTCATGTCGTCAGGTGCACCCTCCAATCAAGTCGATGGGGAGAAGGAATGATATTGAACAATCCATGTAGGAAATTATTGTATGGATGAATCAGTGAAGACTTGCCTACTTAGGGAATGATGGTAGGATCATCATGTCCGAGTTGATAGAGCATGTCGATTGAGGGGACCAAGATGTATTGGGGAGTAGGAGAATGGGTTAATGAGGTGACAATTCCTTACTTCCATTCTTACAGGATTCAATGTTGATCTTGCATAGAAGTTGAGCTCTTTGTTGAGAACTCCCAATAAGAAGAGTCCTTTCTCCTCCCAATCCTTGACAGGCAAAAAATGACATTCATCTCTTTTCTCAAATACCATAACATCTTTGATGCTTAGGCCCAAGATTGACCTTCACATCTCATTCGAAAGCGGAAGTCTAACTGAATGTGGAAGGATATGGATACGGAGGGCTCACTGCGAACTGACGGATTGTCTAAAAAGGAACCAAAAGGAAAATGATTTCGTAGCAAGGAGAAGGTGGTTGGTTGACTAAAGTGGTTGAGGACCAAGTCAAAGCGTAGTGCATAAGCCCATCTCTCCATGGTTCCTCTATTTTTTGTGAGAGAGCCCCTTGAATGGGAGGGCACTTAACCCCAGTTCACAAAGTGAAGTAGCCTCCTTGGAGAATCAAGTTCCTCTAGCTTACTTGAATACATCTTGGCTTTTCCCCTTATAAAGGTTAGGGAAGGGATGGGTGGATTATCTATGGTCATCTAATATTGGGGTGGTCTTGTGAGTAGTTGTTAAAATATAATTGCAGTGTTATTTAAGAAGTCCCATAGATAATAGACAAAGAGGTGGTCCACTAGTTTTTATAGGGTGAGAACCCCAATCCTAATGAATTGACTATGATTATGTCTGTTAGCTATATAAGTGCTCGAATTCTTGACTTCTTTTCTGAGTAAGGAATGATAATTTTTTCTTTCTACTTGCGTCTAACTGCACCTTGTTTTTGACATCACTATACCTCACTACTAACTCCTAGAACTACCCCAACCCAAAGTGGAGGAAGAAACTCTTAAATTTACAATGAAAGAGATCAAGGCACAGATTGGTCTGAAGCGAGAGTCTGAAGGGAACTATCCTTTGGGCATATTAACTAACCGACTATGATTCACACCGGGACTTGACTTTGATACTGTCACTTGTCTTTTTCTTGCTTTCATCACTTGTCATTCAATTACATGTATATGTAAATCAACTCCAATCTTCCATAGTTTTGATTTATAAGTGACTCACAATGTGACTTTCAGGCAATCAACTCTTTCTTATACCTGGTTTCAAGTGTTGGTTCATGCATGTACCTTTAAGCATCCCTACTTAACCATAACTTGCCTAGGGTTTATCAAAATGTCATATCTTTATTTCGTTTCTTGTATCAATTACACCTTTTTCCAGTATAAGGGTCTCTATTATCATTGTATTTCTATATCCCATAACACATCCTTCTCAAGGAGAGTCTATAACTTAGATTTTTTTATATCATTCCTATCAACATGTTATTTCTTCCATTACACAATTTACTTGAGATTTCTCCAACCAAGTTTTCATCATTTTATTTATATATTTATGCATCTAGGGCATTTTAGCCAAACACACTCCCTTATCTTCTAGATTTAGTGGCAGTATATACCATAGAGGAACTATTATTACATTTTTACAATGTACTTTTCATGCTATTACACATTTACCCTAGGATTTCTTTAACCAATGTTTTCACATTTCATAACAGTTGTAACTACTTTTTGATCCTGGATTACAACCTATTATTATTAGGTAGGGTTCAGGACTTCCATGCCTCATACCCATACCATCCCATCATATTGCATCTCTAGGTCTAGGTCCATTTATGACGTCCATGGTTACTTAAGATTTTTAAAATCTAACACAAGGTGGCTCAACTCATCCTTCTAGGGGAGTTCCTACCCTTGGGTTCCTTCTTGACTTCTAAGAGGAGGTTAAGCTTTCTAGCCACAACATGACCCCACGGGTTTAGGTTTATGTCTTCCCCACATGTCTTTTCCCATTCTTGGGTTGACCCATCCCAAGTCGGGACACCACCCATAAATGTGAGTTTAGGGTCTTATATTTATTCTTACATCACCACTAATTACCTATGTTTCATATATATATACATACATACATATATATATGTATATATATATACATATATATATGTATGTGTGTGTGTGTTCACAACCATTTTCTTATATCATGCATGCATTACTCCATATATTTGCATGCATGGGAAACTAGGGTATCTATGGTGCCTAGACTAGATTACCAAACCCATTTTGGTTTTCCCTTTCCTTTCCCCTACTTAGAGTCTGATTCTTTGGGTAAGGTTATTATTTCACCAACACTACTCCCATTACTCATGATTTGGGTTTAGAGTTAGGGATAGGGACTACACCCTATAGTTTAGGGCTTTGTGATGCCCTTGACCTATTAAGGTGTCCATACCCTATTGGGTTATCCCATTCAAGTTGTGTATGTATGATTGAGTTTTCTCACCCATACTTAATTTATCTAGGGTTTACCCTCACTAGAGAAAAATCCATATAACAATGAAACATTTTTCATGACCATGTCATTATTATACATTAGTTGGTAAAGGATGCCTTAATCATGCTTCTTCTCAAGATCCAACTTGAGATGAGGAGGGAAGTGCATTTTAAGGATTTCTTAAGCATAGAGATGAGAAGAGGATGAAAGGAAAGATGAGAAAACTTAAGGAAATATTATTTTAGGAAAACCCTAGGTTCTAGCCATGCATGTATCCAGATTGGCCTAGGGAGTCCCCCTACACCAACTTAATGGTTTGAAGGAAAAAATTTCCAGCCCACAAAGTTGTAATCCTTTCTATACGCCATTACCCTTAAGGCATGCCCTAATAAGTTTCCTTGTAATTCTATAGATTATTTGAAATTATCAAATATTAAATATTATGTGATAGCTCCATCTATGTTTTTGTATGTTCTATGATATGAAAATGTAGATAGTCCCAAGCGTGGGTAAGGAGGAGGTTGGTGATAGGCTGACATCCAACCATAAAACTTTGTCACTCTTTTTATGACTTGGCCCTCTCAGATTAAAAAAAAGTTCTACAGAAAAACTATACAACCAACCATGCTATATGGGAGTGAATGTTGGGCACTTAAGAAACAAGATTTCAACAAGATGCACTACTGCATTTTTGGCCAATAACGTCACTGCCTGTAGCTTCATTTTTACTAGAAAAATCGACCTAATATGCTATTGCATCAGTTTTATCATAAAACTGACCCAACAGGTTTCCCGTGACAAAAATTGGCTAAAATTTGCCTTCGTGCCTCAAGCTATAGGGTCGATTTTTGCAAACTAACCGACCTTGCTATCTACAAAAAATTCAAGCACAACTTAACTCCCTTGATTTGGTTTTTTCAAAACAACTGACCTTGGATGTGGACCTCTTACGTCGGTTTTACAGGATAACTAACCTTGGAAATGCTTCACCTCTTGGGTTGGTTTTCTCCAAATACCCGACCTTGTAGGTGGTTTCTCTAGGCTCAATTTTTTTTCACTTACCCAACCTTGTAGTGTTAGTGCGGGCACCAGAAAGCTTGGTGTGGATTCCGCTAGAGGCGTACACACCAGCCAACTAGGGTGGCTAGGTGCACTCCACGAGGTCAGAATGCACATGATGGGATTTTGCTTTCGATATTTAAATTGTCCCTAACCAAGTCAATCACAAAGACTAAACAGGTCGCCCGTAAGCGTACGGGGTACTGTTGTAGTATAGGTGATTGGCAAGATACGGGGTCGGTCTACAGGGATAGAAGGGGCACTAGAGTTAGGTTCGTGTGAGCTATGTTCCTAGTGCACAGATTAGGGTTTGAGGGTTTTAAAAGGGTTGTTTGTTGATTACTCTAGATGAACAAGTAAGAAAGGAATAATGGAAACTAGGTTATCAAAAAGCTAGATTATCTTAAGCAAGATGAAACTAAGAAACTAGACTAAACAATTAACCAAACACGAGCAAGATGAACTATACTACTCTAGCAAGGCAAGAAGAAATTAAGAAATTAAACTAACCACTAGGAAGAGCAAGAGCCTAAGTTAACACTAAAGAGCAAAACTAAGCAATTAACTAGATTAAGCAAACACAACTAAACTAAACTAGCATGAACAAGAAAATAGAGTAGTTTGGGTTTTAACAAGTTGATTAGGGTAGGTGGGCCGTTTGGGTGATGTAACTTTGATATTAGTTGGGGGAGATCATTAGACATGCAAGGTTCTCAAATTATATCTAGATTACCAAACCAAACAATAAGGTCAATGCCATTAGAATATACCCTACACTACTAGTAGAAGACTAGGGTTAGGTGTAATTCTAATGGGATTAACCAAATCTAGGTTTCTAGAGTAAGTGATAGTGAGCAATTGAGGGTTGAGGGTAGAGATGGGAGTAGAGATGAGGGTATTTGACCTCATGACACTAGCCACTCTAGTCTTTAGAAGGCCCTAGGAAATTACATCACTCTCACTTACACTAGCTACTTAAATCTCACACTCACTTGTAGAAGGAGGGACGTGTATGTAGGAACAAAGGGGGCTAGCTAGGAATCCACTAATTGGACCTAGGAGCCAATCCTAAGATTGCCACATACACTCCAATTCCTCCTAGAAGCTAAGTGTCATCAAACATCTCAAAGCAAGCCATCCATGTTATAAGCACAAACCACATGCAATAAAATAGGAAATGAGATAGAAGTAAGAGGCAATCATCATAGATATAAATTGAGTTCATTACAAGCAATATTCCACCAACATGGTATCAAAGTCACATTTTAACCCCAAACAACCCACCACTAGGGGCTTAGGTACACATGATCAAAGAAACTACAAAAGAGAGGAGAAGAAGAGGTAGAAACGCCATGAAGCTTGATGAAGTGGCCTTCTTCTTCACCTCCAAGCTACTGTGCATGACCTCCCTCCTCCAAGGGTGTAGGGGAGCATGAAAATATGAGAGGTTATGGATGAAAACATAGAAAACTAGGTTTCCAAAGTGGGATGAGGGTGGAAATGGTGGATGATGAGCTAAAATGCAAAGGGATTGCACTAGGAGCTCAAAGAAGGAAGGTGGAATCTTGGAGCAGCTGTGGGAGAGGCCAGCCTTCGTGCCCCATCCGCCACCTATGTATATATAGGTGGTGGGGAGGCACTAGGGTAAGTAGGGGTAGTTTAGGAAACACAGTGTAAAAGTAGGGTAGGGTTGGTGGATGACCACGGTCGTGTTGGTGTGCCATGGCTGTGGTGAGGGTAGTAGGGAACAGTTGTGGGGTGGTAAAATGGTCGTGGTATGGAGGGAGTGGTGAAAAGCCAAGTATGGTGGTGGCCACGGCCGTGGCGGGGTGCCACAGTCGTGGTGGGTGAGAGGCACCACGGCCGTGTTGGATAACACAGTCATTTTGGAGGAGGGCGATGTGGTCGTGGCATAGCAACACATGCATTTTGTTCTTCAGAGGCCATAGTTGTGGAAAAAAGCCACGGTCGTGGCGATTTGGGGTGACAACCTGTTGAATCTTCACAATAAACGCACGACCGTGGTGGGTGGCCACGGCCATCTTTGACTCTTCTGGCCATGACCGTGTTTGATGGACACGACCGTGGCCGTTGGGTGCAAATTCCTTGTTGTCACTGTTGGTTCTCCACAATAAATGCACGACCATGGGGGTATTCCCATGGCCGTGTTGTGGTTTTCTTAAGTTTATTGTCTTTCAAACTTCATCATTTGTGGATGTCTTTGCTTGATGACGACCCTTGGCCATTGGAGGTAGGTTGAGGGAGATTTTGGGGCCTTCTTTGGGCCCCTCCATGATTGGGGGAACCCGAGAACTCCTTCTTTCTCTCTCGTCCATCTAAACAGGGTCCAAGTACCTGAAAACAGTACAAAGAACATCCATAAGCATATTTGCAATGATAAGCACATTAGGGGCAAAAAGCTTGTAATCTACATGTTTAGATGTGATTTAAGTACAAAATGACACATGATGGAGCCCTAAAATAGGGCTACATCACCACCCCAAACTTAAAACATACTTGTCCTCAAGTATGCTCCAACTCAATCTCTCTACAAAACTTCCACAAAAAGAAATGACATATGCAATGTAAAACCCCCTCTAGAACCCTTAGATCCAACAAGTGGTATCAGAGCTAAGGATCTTCTCCAAACAATCTCCCACAAGACGAGAAGATGGGTGACAACCTAATTGGTTCTCTCAACCTAGAGGGAGGCTTCTCCATGCGTCCTTTAGTCTTTGATGGCACCAACTTCCTCTATTGGAAGGGGCGTATGCAGTTCTATATTCAAGGGATGAACTTTGACATATGGAAGGTGATGATTGTTGGTATGTATGCCCTGAGAGACAATCATGGGATGATTGGTGGGATACATTAAGATTGATTTGATAAACATCAAAGGCAAGCTTCCAATTCTTTTTGGTTCAGTCATATGATATAGTGATAGAACAGATTGAATGTCTAGAGACTGAAAGTACTCAATGACGTATGCTTTCAGGTTCAGGACCTGAACAATGAGATCATACGGATGCTAAGAGTTTGTACATTCTTGTTATGTCCCTAGTCATATGTCATTGTGGAAGGTAGATAGACAGAAATGCCACACAAGACTAGATTGTGGTGTTGGTTGATGACAAAATCTCATTAGTCATGATATAGAGATATCAAACCAAACACATAGGTACTTGTTAGAGAACAAGTGTACCGGACAGACCCACCGTGAGTTTGATACATGGAACCATGACATGGTAGTCATAGTCAGTACTCACAGTGATGGTGGTGAGTGTGATTCTTTGACCTGAAATCACTACACTCAACACATGTCATTGGGTACACTTTGACATCATCAAACACAGTCCTGAAACATGGGTTGTTATAAAGGTGATGATTGGGTGGCTTTGACACATGGGGCTTTTGAGGGGTGAGTGATAGATATGGGATTTGTCCCTCCTGAGGGAGTTTGATATCCATGGCCACTTGATGAGTAGGATTGAGAAAGGCGTGGACGCATGTGTGAATCAATATGTGATATTGATGTCATACATATCTCTTCCAATCTACTCTGAGATCAAGAAAGGGAATGAACGTTGACAGGATGACTGTTCCATGCCTCGAGTTCATTCGGGATATCAGTGACAAAGGAATTATACATTCACTATAACACCATTCACGGATTGTAGGATTGAAAGTTGTTCTCCAACTTTCTATTTCACTTGGGTAGCACTGATGTGTGACTAGGCACCACTCTTTTCTTGTGAAGTCATAAGTGTTATGGACTTTCACTGCCAATGTGAAATGGACCTGCAGGGTCACACACATAGGATTTATCCTGGAAGAGGAGTTTTGTCCACAAACAATGTTTAGATTGATTACTAAAGGAGTTTAGTAGTTCAATTAAACACTCAATCAATTGATAGCTCAGTATCATAATGTTCAAGGTGTTGGACTGATTGATTGGAGTATCAGATTGATTGAAACTGCAATTGACTGATTCTGCACAATCTGCACTCCCAACCGATCGGCTCATGTGATGAACCGATCGGCTCAGCTTGGTGAACCGATCGGTTTAGGTGGTGAGTCGATCGTCTCATGGACAGGGTGAAACGATTGCTTCAAGTGTTGAAACGATCGGTTCAACTGATGCAACCGAGCAAGTTGGGAAAGTCAGGTTGGTGAGAAATTTCTTTTCATTTCACTTGCCCAATTTGATTGGAACAAGGATTGGTATTTGGTACCAATTAGAAATAAAAGAAGAAAAGTCAACCGGGAACTGACCAGGGCCACGAACCAACCAGTTCAGAAGTGAACCATCCGGTTGAGGTGTCCCAACCGATCGATTGAGGTGTCAACCGACCGGCTCAGGTCCCCAACCGACCATTTCAGAAATGAAACGATCGGTTCAGGTTGCGCAGTTGGTTGTTTTTGTGGAAAATCTCGAACCCTTCTACTCCTGCTTTAGTCCCACATTGCCCGGGATAGAGAACCCTGTCCCATGACCCTCCTATATATAGGGCTATTGGAGGCTTCTCAAAGTACAACTCAGTGCAACCGGTTGCTCTGTAAAGTTGTCGTTCTCTCTGGTTTTGGTAACCGAGAGAGCCCGAGCAAGTGCTACCCGATAAGGGAGGCACAACAAGGGAAAGACAACTGTAGAAAGCAACTGGTGGCAGGAGTGTGTGTCAGTGACTAGTACACTAATAGGAGGGTGCGACTCCTTCCAATTCCTTGTGGGACAAGGAGATTGGAGTTTCAGGTGGTCCGTGTGGACTACTTCAGAGGCGAGAGATTTCTGTCACTCGGAGGACAACTGTCAACCCCGATAGTCCTGGTGAGACTAGGAGTCATCAGTCCCGGTGTGACCAGGAGCTGCACAGACACCATCTAAGACCGGAGGTGAAGACCACGCAAGACGCGAGGTATTGTCGCCGAGCAAGCCTCGGGACAAGGTATGATTCCAAAAACCATCCTTTCCTATTGTATAGACGTTGAGGCGTTTCCTTGTTCTGGGTTTGGGGAGGAGAAACTTTTTTTGTTTCCGCTGCCTTCTCTGCCTCCCCTAAAACCCAACAGTGGTATCAGAGCCACGTCAAATTCTCTATAGTTTAGGATTATCGATATGATTGATTTTGGTTTGTCGCCTTTATTTATTGCATACGATGTGAATAAAATTGGCTTTATGCATGTCCAATCCTAAATCCACAAATCCCAATATACATATATGATATGTAATATGAATGCAATCGATACGCATTGCCCTTAAATGAGTTTTGTGGTGGATGTATAGCGTGGTTATGGCCAATAAACCCTATCTGTGTATGGTTGTATGTGGTTGTTTGCATCTCAGTCTGCACACCGATCTTCCTTCTCCTATTCCTGATGTAACTCGAAATAATTTGAGATTTCTTTCCTACCTTTGCTCCCCTCAAATGTAACTCGAGGTTTCTCCTTTTACAATGTAAAATAGGATAGAATATTCATTCCTGTTATGTCAAAGAACGGAGGACATCCTGACGACAACTGAGACGATCAGTTCAAGGCGTGAACCGATCGGTTGACGTTCGAGACGATCGGTTCAAGGAGTGAGCCGATCGGTTGATGACCAGTTCGAGGAGCGAGACAAGCGGGTGGCGGCCATGATGAGATGCACAATGACCAGGTGAACCGATTGGTTGGAGGAGCCAACTGATCGACTGGTGGCACCCAGACGACCGTCCTGATGGTGAGCTGATCAGTCATGTGATGAGTTGATCAAACCCAGAAAGGCAAAGCACAGAGTTCATCTTGTACAGGTTGCATGCGATGTAGACCTAGATGACCGTGATTCCTCTTGGCTCGAGGAATCACATTAGGATGGCCATAATCATCGCTTTTATTGTTTTGCATGTTTTCTGTGGGATATAGCATGTATATGATACGTACTATGTATTGTGGTGATTGGATATGTATATGTATATAAAAACCAAATCCCTCATTAAATATTAAGTTTTAGATTCCTTTCAAATGCGACACATGTGAAAAGCTTGATCGACCAAGTGTGGGCACGCCCTAGTGTGGTGCACCGTCTATCTCGTGGAAGCGTGAAGGATGAATGTGTGGGTCTGCCCAAGCAGGGTGCATATTCATCGTGTTGGCTTTGCGTCGAACTTAACAAGGTGACCTAGATTGGATCTAGCGCCTTGAGGCAAGGAGTTGCTCATGGCAAGGAGTTGCATGTGACATCTTATCAAGAGTTGCATATGATGCAATTGGTAAGAGTTGCCTACCTGAGAGATCTAAGTTGTGGGTGACATCCCTAGCTGGTCCATGACTTAGAGGATTTTAGGATCTTGCCCGCTAGAAGGTTGTACACTGCAATCTTCCGAATTGATGGTGAGGGCTATCAATTTGAACTAAAATAGTGGGAGCGATAATTAATTAAAGGCCTAATTATATCGTCAACCTTTCAAATCAATCAAATAAGTAAAAAATGAGTTTTTGGACTAAAATTGCATATTTCCTTTTGTAGTACAAATGGCAACAAACAACAATCACTTTTCTTTGCGATCCATCCTGGAAAAGGACAAGTTAAATGGGAATAATTTCCACGATTGGTTAGGACGTCCAGAAGCATTCTCAATCAAAGAGCGAAAGCTCTAAGTCCTAGTTATACCAGAACCAGATGAACTCGATCCCACCACATCAATGGCTGAAAATATGCTTATGGAAGCATACCGAGGATGACATTGATGAGGAGTTCTTGATGTTGTGTTCTCTGAACTATGAGTTACAGAGACAACATGAGACATATGATGTCTCCAAGACATTGTCCTAGTATGTCATGACAGAAGGAGATCCAGTAAGGTATTCACACACTCAATATGATTGGGTATGTGGAAAGACCTGACTAAGAATGATTCCATCTGAGCCAAGAGTTGGCTATTGGTATGATACTGCAAATGTTGTGAGAATCATACAGTTCATGATAAACTACAACGTGAACAACTTTGACAAGCATTGACAAAGTTTTTGGACATGTTGAAGACAATAGAGGCAAATATGAAGAAAGACTAACCCTAATCTTTGATGAGATCAATGAAAGGTATGTCTTAAGGGCAAGGGCAAGGGCAAAGCAAAGAAGTGTTCTGATGCTAGCCAGCAGCCCAAGTCGTCTTCAACCTCAAGGCACATGGGGAAAGGGTGTATGAGGGAATTGCCCTCTATATCTGGAAGAACAAAAGAAGATGAAGGAGGGGATGGAGATCTCCACCTAAGGTATCATGAAATGAACCACTTCTTTCTCTGAGGTATATGATACCAAGATATGGATATGTCATATATGATATGCAATATCCACAAAGAAGTGATGACCTTTGTGAAAGGACCAAGAAAGGAGTACCCATCATTGGAGAAAGTGTTGCTGCCATAGATAGGAGTACCTTTCAGTTTATTTCATCCTAAAGGGCACGAAATAGAGTTGAGAACTGTTATTTCATATTTGCCAATAGATAGAAACACTTTATTTTTGCATATTGTATGACAATGATGGCAATCAATAAAGAGATGTTTCAATCTCAAAGATATGATCTTTGTGGCAATGCCTTGTTTATCTTGTGGTACTTGATATGCATAAGATAAAATGATACCTAAAGTTATTGATGACTCAAACAATCAAATTAGCATAAATCATGAGAGATTCATTTCTAGTTTCCATGTGATGGATAAATATAGACTCTTTTGGTTAAAGAACCAGTAAGAGACATGAATATCTTGGACATGATTAATCAATCTACACTAAAGGTAGTGGGAGAATGATTATACTATTAGGTATGATACATGTGATGTATTTACATACCTATTGGAACAAATGCTAATACTTCAAATGGTGTTTGGAGAAATACCAATATGAATATCTTGAAGTGTTCAAAATTGTCATAGATGAAGTACAAATTTGGTAAAGTGTTAATTCTTGACGAGATCAATGAATGAAATACTTGGACCAAATGTTTGAGATCCTTGTGAGTGATTATGATATTGTATCATAATGAACTCATGATTAAGGCATGGTGATGTCTAGATCAAGAAGGAATCATACTCTAAAGAGTTAGAGAATGATTATCAAATAACTGAATTCTTTTTAATAAAAGAATACCCCACACTAATAAATGACATTAAGAATCACAAGGAGTTGTAAGTTCTTATATCCTTGACGGATACACCACATTTATCATGTGATGAGTTGTTCATATGATGAGTCAACTATCTAGATGAATATGAGGAACCAAATTTTGAGTTATGGTTTATGACCATTACATCCTAAATGACATCCATGTGAACCATAAGGTATGACCTTGATGATAGCACCCATTGGATGAAATCCATAAGTGCAAATGAATCTTAAGTGTTAAGACACATGGATAACATTTTGAGAAGGATGGTGCTTTTTGATTGCAACTTAATGACTAAGACATTTGGCATATGGATACTAAAACCACATTCCTATGAGGAATAAAACAAGGATGTGTACATGACACAACCTATAAGGTTTATGAATCCACTAATGCAAATGAAGTCTATAAGTTACAATGGACTAATCAATGTGATTGATTGGGTACAAGCAACTCAGAATTGGATCTTTACTTTGATGATATAGTCAAAGGGTTTGACTAATATGTCAAAGATAAAGAAGGGATTTGTGATTTCGTGGGAGCATGTTCACATTGCACATGTTGATGTGAAATGGAAATGTTGTAGAATGGAAATCCAAAAGTGGAAATTATCTTTAAGGAAGACAGAGATGTTTCCTATGTGATAGGAATAGAGATCTATAAAGATAGTTCTCGAAAACCTCTTGACCTGAAAGGAGAAAGCATGCATTGGCAATCTGTACTGAAGGGTTCAGTATGCACAGATTCAGTGGGAGAAAACTTGTCCATGTTACATGGAGTTAGTATCCCAAGGCCAAGTGTCCAATTCTTATGAAGAATGGGAACACTAAGAATAGATATGGATCTATCATGTATGTAATCATCCCATTATCTTGCATGTATCGACATGGCAAGAACAAAATGCATTCATCATCTTGTATGTAGGACATGGCAATATGATATGCTCATCCTCATAACTCGTATGTAAGACATGATGAGTGGATGTCTGTCTACTTCCAGTAAGGGTTACTGGAATACCATGAGAACTTGATAAGTACTTAAGAAGTACTAGTTCTATGGAGATAAGGAAGAGTTCAATGTAAAGAGTTACATTGATGCGAACTTCCGAAAGGACATAAAATTAATCACAAAATATATATAGGATATATAAAAGTGAAAGTTTATCGATAATTGGAAGTGTTCCAATAAAACCATTTAAAAGGAAATGCCGAGTATCTATGTGTTAGAGAACAACAGTGGATACTATATGGGTCTGGAAGTTTATGAGATGAACTTATAGATATTCCGCTCATTGATGACAAGTATGGAATCCTTGATCATGCAATGTGGCTAAAGGTTACCAAAGGAATACTAGATCGCATATTACGGAAACTCCATCTCGTACGTGTGACGTACAACGAAGAGATGAGAGACATGTAGTTAAAAACTGACTTTGGCAATGTGTTGCCATAACTCACTATGTTCTCACTAGAGCACAGTAACATGTGGGACATGTTTGAAGATCACTATGAATATGATTCAAGGGTGATTGGCTCGCAGTGAAAGTGGGAGTCTGTTGGTATGTATGCCCTGAGAGCCAATCATGGGATGATTGGTGGGATACATTAAGATTGATTTGATAAACATCAAAGGCAAGCTTCCAATTCTTTCTGGTTCAGTCATATGAGATAGTGATAGAACATATTGAATGTCTAGAGAATGACAGTACTCAATGATGTATGCTTTCAGGTTCAGGACCTGAACGATGAGATCATACGGATGCTAAGAGTTTGTACATTCTTATTGTCCCTAGTCGGATGTCATTGTGGAAGGTAGATAGACATCAATGACACACAAGACTAGATTGTGGTGTTGGTTGATGAAAGAATCTCATTAGTCATGATATAGAGATATCAAACCAAACACATAGGTACTTGTTAGAGAACAAGTGTACCGGACAGACCACCATGAGTTTGACACATGGAACCATGACATGGTAGTCACAGTCAGTACTCACAGTTATGGTGGTGAGTGTAATTTCTTTGACCTAAAATCACTACACTCAACACATGTCGTTGGGTACACTTTGACATCATCAAACACAGTCCTGAAACATGGGTTGTTATAAAGGTGATGATTGGGTGGCTTTGACACATGGGGCTTTTGAGGGGTGAGTGACAGATATGGGATTTGTCCCTCCTGAGGGAGTTTGATATCCATGGCCACTTGATGAGTAGGATTGAGAAAGGCGTGTACACATGTGTGAATCAGTATGTGATATTGATGTCATACATATCTCTTCCAATCTACTCTGAGATCAAGAAAGTGAATGAACGTTGACAGGATGACTGTTCCATGCCTCGAGTTCATTCGGGATATCAGTGACAAAGGAATTATACATTCACTATAACACCATTCAAAGATTGTAGGATTGAAAGTTGTTCTCCAACTTTCTATTTCACTTGGGTAGCACTGATGTGTGGAAAGGCACCGCTCTTTGCTTGTGAAATCATAAGTGTTATGGACTTTTACTGCTAACGTGAAATGGACCTGCAGGGTCACACACATAGGATTTAACTTGGAAGAGGAGTTTTGTCCACAAACAATGTTTAGATTGATTACTAAAGGAGTTTAGTAGTTCAATTAAACACTCAATCAATTGATAGCTCAGTATCATAATGTTCAAGGTGTTGGACTGATTAATTGGAGTATCAGATTGATTGAAACTGCAATTGACTGATTCTGCACAATCTGCACTCCCAACCGATCGGCTCATGTGATGAACCAATCAGCTCAGCTTGGTAAATCGATCGGTTCAGGTGGTGAGTCGATTGGCTCATGGACAGGGTGAAACGATTGCTTCAAGTGTTGAAATGATTGGTTCAACTGATGCAACCGAGCAAGTTGGGAAAGTCAGGTTGGTGAGAAATTTCTTTTCATTTCACTTGCCCAATTTGATTGGAACAAGGATTGGTATTTGGTACCAATTAGAAACAAAAGAAGAAAAGTCAATCGAGAACTGACTAGGGCCACAAACCGACCGGTTCAGAAGTGAACCGACCGGTTGAGGTGTCCCAACCGATCAGTTGAGGTGTCAACCGACCGGCTCAGGTCCCCAACCGACCATTTCAGAAATGAAATGATCGGTTCAGGTTGCGCAGTTGGTTGTTTTTGTGGAAAATCTTGAACCCTTCTACTCCTGCTTTACTCCCACTTTGCCCGAGATAGAGAACCCTATCCCATGACCCTCCTATATATAGGGGTATTGGGGGCTTCTCAAAGTACAACTTAGTGCAACTAGTTGCTCTGTAAAGTTGTCGTTCTCTGTAGTTTTGGTAACTGAGAGAGCCCGAGCAAGTGCTACCCGATAAGGGAGACACAACAAGGGAAAGACAACTACAGAAAGCGACTGGTGGCAGGAGAGTGTGTTAGTGACTAGTACGCTGACAGGAGGGTGTGACTCCTTCCAATTCCTTGTGGGACAAGGAGATTCAAGTTCCAGGTGGTCCATGTGGACTACTTCAAAGGCGGGAGATTTCTGTCGCTCAGAGTACATCTGTGAATCCCGACAGTCCCGGTGAGATCAGGAGTCGTCAGTCTCGGTGCGACCAGGAGCTGCACAGACACCGTACAAGACCGGAGGTGAAGACCGTGCAAGCCATGAGGTATTGTCGCCGAGCAAGCCTCGAGACAAGGTATGATTCCACAAACCATCCTTTCCTATTGTATAGATGTTGACGCGTTTCCTTGTTCTGGGTTTGGGGAGGAGAATTTTTTTTTATTTCCACTGCCTTCTCTGCCTCCCCTAAAACCCAACAATGATCACACCTTACAAGGAGCAAATCAAAGTTGTAGCAAAATGGAGTGAAACAACACTCAAATAATCCCAACTCAATGCCAAAGCCATAAGACTCCTCTATGCAGCCCTCACCCCAACACAATTCAACTGGATCTCATCTTGGGACACCACCTATGAGATTTTGGAAAAATTGTGCATCACATATGAAGGCACAAAGCAAGTCAAGGAGGCAAAGATCTACATGTTGAACAACTTTCTAGAGAACTTCAAGATGGGTAAGAAAGAAGGGATTGCATAGATGTACTCAAGACTCAATGTCATCATCAATGGGTTGGCTGCATTAGGCAACACTTTGGATAGAGGTGTAATCAAATCCAAGATCTTGATGACTCTACCAAAGAGATGGGAGTAAAAGGTCACCTCCATTGAAGAAGTGAGGAGCCTTGGTGACATCCCAACTGAAGATCTCATTGGAAACCTTCAAGCCCATGAGCCTAGGCTTGACAAGTAAGAAGAAGAAGCCAATCAAGAAGAGATGGAAGCCAAGAAGATCAATGATAGTGCTTTCAAAGCACAAGTGGAGGCTGTCATCCTTCAACAACAACTTGGTTTTTGGACTTCTCCCTCCTCCTCTAGTGAAGATGAAGGCCCTAGTGAGCATGAAGCCAACTACATCAAGGGCAAACACTTCAAGCGAAAGCAAGCCTCCTCCTCTTCTACTCTGAGTTGCTACAAGTGTGGGTAAAAGGGGCACTATAAGAGTGAATGCTCCAAGTCAAGAAAGTCACACCACAAGGGAAGCTCAAAGAAGGAAGAGGAATGCAAGAAGGAGGGTAAATATAAGAGGAAGGACAAGAAGGAGAAGAGACACAAGAATTTATCTCATGCATCTTGGGAAGCTTCATCTTCAAGCAGCTCAAGTTTCGAAGAAGATGGAGAGTGCCACCTTGCACTCATGGCCTCTACTCGTGAAGATATTGGTGAGGTAAGTGAGGTGAGTTTGCATGAGTTATCTAAAGAAGCTATGATCGGCATGCTTATTTCTATCCGTTCATCTTTTTCTAAGTGTAAATCTAAAAGAAAACAGTTAGGAAAAATTATTGATGATCTATATGTTAAGCTTGAAATTCTTGAATTGAATGAGAAAACAAATCTTGAGAGTATTGATAATTTGCAAGGGCATACCTTGATCTTGAGATCTAATACAATGCGGTTGAATTTGAGAATGATATCTATCTTAAGAATATTGAGAATCTTAAGGAAGAAAACCAAATTTCCTTAAAGAGCTTGAATTGGTTAAAACTAAAAATGTTGAATTTAAGCTCCTTATTGATGCTCGTAGAGAAGAGAGAGATGTCTATCTTAAAGAAATACAAATGCTTAAATGTGGAAATTCTAGGCCTCTTGGTCAAGTAAATTATCTATCTTCTAGACCTTTATTGCCTAGTGTTAATGTTGCTTCTATCTCTCTTGAAAACGATTCATATTTAACTAAAGTTTTATGTCTTGAGGCTGATCTTGTGTATGAGCGGGATGACATATCTAGTTTATCTACTTCCATTGTTTCTTTGAATGATGATAACCATTGATTGAGAGCATCCCTATAGAATTTCCTCAAAGTAAAGAACCCCCTAAATGAAATCCTTAACCATTCTACCAAGAAAAGTGGTACTAATGGTTTGGGATTTGTAGGGGGAGCATCAAAGGGCAATATCAAAGCCAAAGATAAGAAAAAGAGAAAGGAGACCTCTTTCTTTGTGTGAGAGTCTTCTGGCACTAAGAATCCTATGGTTTGTTCTTATTACAAATGTGATGATCATTATTCTACTTATTGTCCTTACAAGCCGAAGGAGACCAACCCAAAGATGAAATGGGTCTCCAAGATAACTCCAGATCACAAATTTTGAGTGGGGAATCGACATTCTCCTTTCTTGCAAGATGAATTTTTGATAGTGGCTACACTAAGCACATGACCGGTGACATAAGCTATTTCAAAAATTTCACCAAAAAGAAAGGAGGATCGGTCACCTTTGGGGACAACAAGAAAGGTAAAGTCAAAGGTGAGGGTGGCGTAGGTGAATCCTTGTGTATCAAGAATGTTCTTTTTGTGGATGGCCTACATCACAATTTAATTAGTTGTAGTCAACTATGTGATAATGGTTACCTTGTACTATTTACTTCCTTTGAATGCTTGATTCTGGTTTCCCTCACCTACCAAGTTATATATAAGGGAGCTAGAAGTGGCAATCTTTATGTTATTGTTCTTGACTCTATTAAGCATGTTGTTGATAGATGCCTAGTAATCAACTCGAATCATATTTCTCTTTGGCACCACCGGATTGGTCACGTAATTATGCATCAGTTGAAGAAGTTGCACAAAAAGGACTTGGTCAAGGGACTTCCTAAATGGATTTTGAAAAGGATGAGGAATTTCAACCTTGTACCCAAGGAAAGAAAACCAATTCCTCCTTCATATCCAAAGGATTCCTTAGTATTAAGAGATCTCTTGAGCTTCTTCACATTGATCTATTTGGACCAATGAGAACTCAATCGATTCATGGTTTCAAGTATTGCCTTGTTATTTTCGATGATTTTTCTAGATATACTTGGACCTTCTTTCTCATTTATAAAAGTGATATGTTTGATGTTTTCTCGAGTTTTATAAATGAGTTGAGAATGAAGCTTCTTGCCACATTGTTTCCATCCGTAGTGACCATGGGGGAGAATTTGAAAATGAGATTTTGAGTATTTTTGTCAGGAATTAGGTTATGCACATAAATTTTCTTCACCTCGAACACCTAAAAAAATGGGGTTGTAGAGAGGAAGAATAGGTTTTTACAGGAGATGGCTAGGACCATGCTTCTAGAGTATGATACTCCTAAGAAGTTTTGGGTTGAAGTTGTCAGTACCTCATGTTTTGTGCAAAACCAAGTTTTTACTCATGTTTGGCATGAGGTCCATTTGCGTTTTCTTCCACGTGAATAACCAAATGAGCATGCTTGAGCAAAACTGAATGAATAACCAAGCAACAAATGAGAAAAACTGAATGGAGTAAGCATGCAAACCGTTTGCTATACTCCACGTGCATGCAAACCGAATAAGCAAAACCGTATGAGCATCATGCATAGGACCGAATGAACTAAAGATCGTTAGATGCTTCCAAACTGAATGAGCATCTGATGAGGGACCGTTTGATCATGCAAGTGAAGACCGAACAAGCAGCCAAAACCGTTTGCACAACAAATCGAATGATGGCGCGCTACGGAGATCGTTTGATGCACGCACATCCAAACCATTTTCTCCAGTAGCTCAAAGACCGAATGAAGGAAAATATGAAGACCGAATGCTGAATGAAACTGAATGAGCCGATATCACGTGAGTGTACCATGCATATAGACCATTTAATAAAGTTTACACATGCAAACCGTTTTCTCTAGAAAATGAAAACCTTTTGATGCCAAAGCCACAACACCGTTTGGGCACTTAAAACAGAAAACCGTTTGGACTCACACCAAAACTGGGAGAGCCAGTCCAGTGCCTATAAATAGGACCCATAGGGTCCTCATTTTCACATCGGTTCAGGACGCCGACAGGCTACCTGTACACAAGTCTGATCCAAATCCAGTGTCATCCACGGTAGTTTCATTCCACCTACTGCCTGTTCTACAACCAAGGAGGCTGAGGAGAGAAGGAAAACAGAGTAAGGGAGACTGTCAAGTCTGTGTTGGCATCTCCCGTTTGCATCCAGATCTGCTTTGACACGGTGTAGAAGGTTGTATCTTCTTCACTGAGCTGCGACTACCTTCTACACCGAGTTCATGGAGGATTTCTCTCTCTTTCTTATTCTTCTTGTTTCTCACATCATGAGCGAGTACTCCTTTTCGCTGGGGTGCAGGGACTAGCCCTACTGCCCATGCAAATCATGTTCTTTTATTAAACTCTCCATGGCAATGTATATAACCTTCCATTTCATTGTTAATTGGTATGTTCGTAGTTGATTATCTACTTGCTTTCATCTTGTTCTTTCCTACATTGCGAAATAGTCTATATGTGGGATAGAATGGTGGTTTACAATGTTTGGCTCCTTGATGAGAACTTCTGATAGGATTCCTTGAGGTCGTAAGTGTATAATCCGTGAGGGGACGAGACATCTAGCCTATGGTGACACTTCTGTGGTCTAAACATCCCTCAGGGAGGACCATAGTCTTAGTTGGATTTTGTATCGTCTTTTTTTATCGTCGAATGTTAGTTTGTAGATCTATCACCTACTCGCTTATCGATTAATGCAGTTGACTCCCAAACTAGAAATAGAATGAGATTTCTTCGAGGTCGTAAGTGAATGATCCACGAGGGGATGAGCCATCTAGCCTTTGGTGACACTTCTATGTGCCTAACGCCTGTATAGGGGGCCCACAACCTTCATCGAATTTCTTTATCTTTGGAGCCGTAAGTGAGTGATTCAGTTGGTGACGAGACATTTGATGCCTAAGGTGATGCTTACACGAACCTAACGCCCGTATGGGGGGTTCCGCAGCAGCTCTATTTGGATTTTTATATCTTGCCTGGATTGTTTGCAATTGAATGTGTTTGCATGCATAGCGGTGGTGAAACCCGATACCATCCCAGTGATTCCATATCATTCATCTAAATCCAAACTTTAATTCAGCTTTTACTTTCTTGCTATTAGTTTAATTAACCTCAAATCTATCAATCATTTTAAATATTAGCCTTAACTCGAGCTAGATTTGATTAACAGCGATTCTTAAAAATGTTGTCCTTTGAGTTCGATCCTTAACTATACTGCGATAAGAGTCGTCCGCTTGCGGGTGGTATTATTGCACTTTGGTTTTGGTAAAAGCTCGGGGATCTCAACCCCAAGTGAGTTTGTTTGTGTGATAAAATCCCACGTCATGTAACTCATATTGGTGATAATATAGAGAAAAACACTTACAAAGTCCTAGAGGTTGACCTCTCTAGGTAGTGGACTGATTCACATCTAGTTTGAAGTGTGAAACCGCTCTACATCCCTTTGTCAAGTGCTTGCTATCAATCTCTCTCATCCTTGCTACGCTTGTTAGATAGGACTTCAAATTGCTCTTAAGCTATTTCTTTAAACTTGATATAATTTGTATGTCTAATTTGTTTTGTGAGAAATTTGTAGCTCTATTCACCCCCCCTCTAGAGCCCTTCAATCCAACATATACATCTGGAACTAGACATGTTAACTATCTAGCACCCACCAATCTCCCCCAATCCACATCTATCCCCAACACTTTCTTCACTGTCAAAGGAATATTTTTTGATCCGATTGGAGAGACTATGAGACAAAAGGACCCCATTGAGCTTCCACAACCACCCAATCATTGGGTACACTGTGAAGCTCCAAGGATTAAGGTCTCGACCCTCATACATATTCCATTCAAGTGAACATTCTTCGAGCTACCAGACCCTATAGTGATCCTTGTCCTTCTTTCCCCTCAATCTTAGATTTAAGATCTACCTAGTATGAGAAAAAATTTAAGTTTAGGGCCGAGATGGGTGGTATTTATTCATTCCACTCACACATTCTTAAATTTTTTACAATTTTCATTATGCTATTTAGTTTCTATTAATTTTTTTTTAATTTCTTTAGCTTCAAATTTTATCTAGTTAGACATGTCTTTATCTAGTTGGACATCATGACATACATATATATAACAATATACCCCCTTGAACAATGCAACTTCTTTTATAATATAATTATAAGACTTCCACTGCTAGAAATTATCCTACCAACTATGATCTAAATTAACATCATTCTTTGGAAAATATAGCAAGATGTAGAGGACTGATAGGATTCAAAATAATATTCCCTTATCAAAAGTTAAAGATTGACTTGAAAATTTTCTTGATTTTGCATACATCGGAAATAATAGACCCAATATATGATGCTCCCAATGAGCTAAAATTCAAGAAAATAAGTTGTACAATGAACAATCTTTTGACCACTTCTTCTATTGCCTCCTTATCTCTCCATCAACAAAACAAATAAAAAGCCAAAAGTGCTAAAACCCTAAGTTCGGAGTGGTACTCTTCCCCCACTTTCGATTCTTCCATATCAAGAAAAGATGCATAAAGAGCACACCAAAACATGCAGTCACTGTAACTGCAAACAAAGAAACAAAAATGCCTCAAGTTGAGTAGAGGAAAGGTTGCCTTCCTTAACTCCTTCACTCCAACTTTATGCCCAGGTGAATCTACATGACCCACAAAAAAACCTTGAGCCCTATTCTTGTGCATTAATTTGTATGAATATGTGGGAATATCAAATGAAAAGGGAATATGAAACCTATTTTTTTGTAGGTTTTGAAATGGAACCAAGTTTTGAAATAATTTTGAAATAGGGGTTATGAAAATTGCTTTACGTGAATCAAGGAAGTTAAGGTTTGTTGGCCATATAAAGTGGAAGGACTCAAGTGGTGTTAGGAAGGTGAGGATGATAGGTCGAAAGTATTATGTGGTAGTGTTATAAATTCAATGTTGCTTGAGGACAAGCAAACACTCTAGTATGGAGTATTTTGATAAATGTGTATTTATCCATTTTGTTTACATCTTTTAGATACCTTTTTAGGTTTGTCTTTTATTATTTTTCTAGTTTTAGAATTAATTGTCTTATTTTAAATTTTCTCTCTTTAGTTTGATTTTTTATTATATGTTCTTGGATTTTGTAGGAAAATGGTCCAATCAATCCAATGATTAAATACTCTTGGAATGTATTTACACAATTTCCAGTAGTCTTCATATCACTACTACAGAAGTGGCCTTTGGCGTCGGTCGTTTAACCCCATTTGGCGTCGGTTTTCGACCGACGCCTATGCGGGCGCCGCTAAAGGTCGAACACTTTGGCGTCGGTTGTTTAACCGACGCCTATTTAAACTATCGGCGTCGGTCGTTTAGTCGATAACCGACGCCAAAGGGGTTCGCGCCACATAAAACAGCGTCAGCTAGGGCACTTTCTGCATCGGTTATTTACTAACGGACCGACGCCTATACTACTTATAGCGTCGGTCTTTTAGTAGATAACCGACGCATAAAGTGTCCTAAATGACGCCATTTTTTGTGGCGCGAACACTTTTGGCGTCGGTTATATACCAAAAGACCGACACCTCTAATTTAAATAGGCATCGGTTTGATACGTATATCCGACGCCATTTCGAGGACTGCTTTGGCCACATAAGGCGTCGGTTATCTATAAATAACCGACGCTGTAGATCTTTGCTGACGGTTTTTATAAATAACCGACGCCTATTTTTTTTTTTTCATATCAGTTTGCAGGCCTGCTGTGGCTGGTCAGCAGGATGAGAACCTGCAGTTCAGTAACTGAACTGCAGGTTTACGACATCCATTGATATCAGCTTACAAACAGGCCGCAAACCTGCAAAAGTCATAAGCAAAATTTCACACAAGTACATACATTCAGACATCAATTCAATTCTCACATTCACACATATAGAAACATTCAAATACATGTATTAACATTCAGAAATATTCATTTACAAAGTATCATTCATTATCGCTATCAACATCCCAATTATATCTTACAGTTGCCACTGCTTGTATGGCTTTTGCCCATTCTTCTCTTACTTCATTTAATGCTTCCATCGTATATGGAGCATGTATATTTTTTAAGCGTTTACCTGTAGTGTTGTCAGTTTTAAACACCTGCAAAGAGAATGATGTATATATATAAGTAATAATATAAAAATAAGATAAGATTGATATATTGCATACTAACTAATGAGAGTATATATAATACCTCATGTATGGTATCGATGTCCAATGCGGCATATTTGATAATCATCTGCATAAATCGCATCACATAGTATGCGCATGCCCAGCCATTGTCTTGTGTAGCACACTATAAATTGAAACATACAAAATAATACAACTAAGCACAATTCACATCAATAATATATATATTCGAGTCGGGAACTTACTTGTACGTTCTGCCAATTTATTGGCTGGTTCTTTTTCCTTGGGACCGTTCCTCCAGCCTTTTTGAATGCATCTAAACCCCTACATGTTAATATAACACAATAAATTGCATAAGTAAATAGTAATGTAAAAAAATATGTTAATGGATATAAAAATGAAATATTTCTCACCAGAATAATGGCATTCTCATTACGTGTCCAATTTTAGTGTTCAATGTACTCCCCGCAGGATCTAGATAATAAACAGTGAATTTCCCGGGGACAATAACTAGTAACTCCCAATGTCTACCGCTAGAAGTAAGAAGTTAACAATTAATAACTCAAAATGCAAAATAAAAATGGAATTTTCTTAAGTCCAAATTATAAATAAAGTAAACTTACTTGACATTGAATGGAGCTACTATTATCGTCTTCTTTTGCTGACCAAAAATTGTAAAAGCATCTATACAGTATTGTTGAACATTATCAGGGTCTTTAGCTACCAAACTAATCAATGATGGAATCAAAAATACCACATGATCAAATGCAAATTGTTTGCAATGATCTTCGACTAGGTAGCTGTAAAACATATAGGTGTATGCATTAATATATAACAAACCAGATCACCGGATCTTACACAAGGTATATGGATGTATAAATAAGATCTCACCTTATCCATGTCTCTATCATTGATGTATTCAGCCAATCATACATAAACAGCTCAATAATATCTTGTATAAATAAAGAGCTATCGTATGATTGACCTGCATAATCTGCATCTAAAGAAATAATTATAGGGCAATGTACATTATGTGCCCGTAGCCAACATGCCATTCCCCTACAAGCAGGACCTAACGGGTATGTTAGGTCAGTTGGAACCCAATCGGGTAATGCGGGAAGTGGAAGTGGAGGCCTAGGTGCTCCTGGTGTCTTCTTTTTAACCTGTACATATAATTTCAGATCAGTTGACATCATATATATACATTAACAGTCTAAATCAATGTAAATTTATCTTACAATTTCAGTCGTGTAGACGACATCTGCTTTGGGCCACAATATCACCCCGCCTTCTGCCTCACCAAGTGTATCAATATCTAGGTGGGCATATGGCAACACAACTTCCCTCCAATCGGGTAACACACGTAATGGGCCCACACGAACATAGCCCTGTGGCATTGGAGTCCCGTGAAACCTTTCCCCAGGAAGGGACGGGTAAGCTTGTGCCTCTGCAACAACGTAGTCTTTCATTCTTAAGCGGCATGGCTTCAATGCCTACAAATTTACGTAAAGAATATTATACATATATACATATCATCTTGAAAACATAACAACTTGAAAAGACTAACTACAATGCCATAAACAATACTTACAGCAGACGTGCTAGGCGATGGATCTCCAGGATTACTCGCAGTCTGTGCATCAGGAGAAGAGTGGGTCGCCATAGGCGTATTGGAAGCCTGAGATGCCTGCCACCGCAGCAATTCTTCCTTGACCTTCTCAGCAACTACATCGTTGATCTTCTTAGCAACTAAATCCTCAACTCTCTTATTCTCCTATACATGGATAAAAGAAACATTAGCTTCTTATTAATGAATTTCCTTTTACAGTAACATTCTAAAAAAAGAATAGGTTACCTCTTCTTGAGAAAGTCCCGCTCTGGGTTTGCGCTGGGATGGCCCAAAGAATGCTTTGATGCCAACACCAGCGTCGGCACCTCTAACACGTCCAGGATGCTCTGGGTTACCCAGAGCAACTGTCAATTCATCCCTTGTGCCCTGAGGGATGAACGTGCCTTGTTTCCTCTGCTCGTGCAGCTCCCGCTAATCACCATAAACAGAAATTGGTAAGTTAACACCACAAATAATCAATATTCAAACGATTTCTCTAAGAGTTGTATTTTACCATTTTTGCAGCCGCCTCAGCAGTTACAGGCTTCTTTATTTCACCCTTCTTGTTTTGCCTGCCAGCTATCCAGATATCATGGCGAGGCATGGGTGTGGCAGACTCCTGAGTAGGAGAAGACTCCTGAGTAGCCGCAGACTCCGCCTGTAGTCTTTGGCGAACGCTTGCATAGCCTTTTGGACCCATAGTGTGGTCATGCACATTCAGTGCACGCCTTGCTTTTTGTGCGTCACTGAGGGACTAGTTAGTATGCACATTAATGATTTGGTTAGTAGCACTAAATGCTAATCTTGAATAGGTGAATACAATGTATATTAATTAAATTAGGAGTGACGCCTAATACCTTGAATTCTTCAGATTTTCTTGAAGCAACAAAATTGTCCCAATCTTCTTTGTCCACGAAGTTCCATTGTTCAAGGGCTGACTTCTTCTTCTTATCACCCTCTTTTATGTATTCTCTGTTCAGATTTGTCCTATAATTCCTAAGCATCTTTCCAGCGCGTTGCATCACATTTTTACGATGCAACTTCTCATCCAATGCAAACAAATTCTGTAAAATAGAAATGTTATTAACTAGTATCCAAAATAGAATTGCAAATAATAGAATTTGTAATCTACAAAATAGAATTGCAAATAATAATAACTCACGCATAAATCCTTCCATATCAAGTCTTTTTTCCCTTGAGGAACTTTATGCCAATTGTCATACTTAACACCACAATGGCTCCGAGTGGTACACCCAAGATAGTTCACAAAATTATTGCGGTTCACTCCAATTGGATTTCCTCCATTATCAAACTCCACCACCAATTTGGATCCACTACCACTTAGCGCTAATAACTTCTTCAACAGAGTGATGCCCCTTTTCTTGTTAAGTGTCTGGTGTTGCGCATCAAGTTGCTCCAGTGCTTCAGTGGGTACAGGTGCATCAACCTAAAATTTGACAAAAATAAAACACACTAACTTAGCCCAATATAGAAATATAGGATATATGACATAACTAGAAGATATTGAATTTTATAGAAATACAGGATATGTTTTTAGAACTTACATTAGTATCCTCGCCATGCTCGTCATGGAAATCATGCTCATCATGGACTTCATGCTCATCATGGACATCATGCTCATCATGGTCAGCCATCTGAAAATGTCATTAAAAAGGCAAACATTTAGCATTTCTATTAACTAGAAAAAGGCAAACATTTAGCATTTGTATTAACTAGAAAAAGGCAAACATTTAGCATTTGTATTAACTAGAAAAAGGTAAACATTTAGCATTTGTATAAACATACATGTCTCTAAAATTGTGATCTTTTATCAATTAACAATCCTTCATTGTGATCTCCGCGCACATATAAGTCATCATTAGCTTCAATATTTTGTGGAGTTGGCAACCCAACTGAGAATGGACTGGAGTCATCATACTTATCATAGTACTCTTCTTCATCTATAGGATCTTCAATGAACTGTCTTTTACCATGAAGAACAACCGACCATTTATCATTCACAGGATCATCGATATAGAATATTTGTTTCGCCTGTGATGCCAATATGAATGGTTCACCCTTCTCGCCAATCTTTTCAAAGTTCACCAAAGTGAAACCCAATTCATCCACTATAACTCCTTTGGTGTTATCAACCCAATTACATTTAAAGAGCGGAATTTTGAAATCTATGTAGTCAAACTCCCAAATGTCCTCAATGACACCGTAATATGACATTTTAGCTTCACGTGGACTCTTATCCTTTGCACTTGCAAAGTACATAGTCGACGCTTGAAGAGTGACCCCACTATTTTGGACGACACTCTTATCATCTTGGCGCTTTGTGTAATATGTGAATCCATTAATGTCAAACCCTTCATAAGACATAACATTCGGTTTTGGTTTAAAGGCGAGGCATTTGATAGTTTCTGTAATATCATTTGGTGTTTGAGATAGTTGATGTAAGACTTTATCTTCAAACCACTTAGTAAAAGTCTTATTATGCTCTCTAGCAAGCCACATTGAACTTGCTCGAGGATGTTGTCTCTTTATGAAATTGGTATGTTCCTCGATATAAACACTCACTTCGTCCATATTGTGTAAAATATACAAGTGAGCTTGTTCCAACTGCTCACGGCTGATTACTTTCACCCGTGTGGTATGTTCCTCGATATAAACACTCACTTCGTCCATATTGTGTAAAATTGGTATGTTCCTCGATATAAACACTCACTTCTTGAATGAAGAATTGTCATTAATCCAGACACTATATCCAGACAAATTCCCATATGCTGGAAAGTCATTAATAGTGCAAAACAACATAGCGTGCAAACGAAATGTCTCTCTTGCTGAAGCATCATAGGTCATCACACCTTCAGCCCAAAGTTTCTTTAAGTCATAAATCAAAGGTTCAAGATAAACATCGATATCATTTCCGGGTTGTTTAGGGCCCGATATCAACAATGACAACATAACGTACTTATTTTTCATACACATCCAGGGAGGAAGATTGTATATAACAAGCATGACTGGCCAAGTGCTATGTTGGCTGCTCAATGTCCCGTACGGATTCATCCCATATGTAAAAAGCCCAAGTCTTAGATTCCTATCTTCTTCACCAAATTTAGGGTACAATAGATCAATCTTCTTCCACTGTGGGGAATCAGACGCATGTCGTAGGATCCCATCATTATTTTTCTTAACATCTGCATGCCACCTCAAATTCTTCGCATCTTTCGGATTTGCAAACAAGCGTTGAAACCGTGATATTATAGGTAGATACCACAACACCTTGGCAGGAGAACCAGTTTTGGACTCCCCCGAAGTCGTCAATTTATACCGTGACGCACCACATTTTGGACAATCTTTCAAATCTACATAGTCCTTTTGAAATAATACACAATCATTCGGGCATGCGTGTATCTTCTTGGCCTCCATTCCCATTGGGCACAACATTTTCTTTACCTGGTATGTTGAGATTGGAAGCTCGTTTCCTTCAGCAAGAATTTCTTTCAACAAAGTCAACAATGAAGTGAAGCTTTTGTCGCTCCATCTATTGTTAGCTTTCAACTTATACAATCTCAACACAGCGCTAAGCTTCGTAAACTTAGCACAGCCTGTGTATAACGGTATCTCAGCATCATGCACAATGTTTGTAAAGATAGGAGGTGGATCGGTGTGCTCTACCCTACAACTATCCAGCATCGCATCAACGATGTCTGCTGGAACTGGTTCGTTCACATTTACGTCATCAGAGGCAATTTCTTCTTCCACCCAAGCACTGCTATCGACATCTACTGGTTTCGATTTTGAAATCTCTCCATGCCAGTGCCATTCTGTATAGCCTTGTACAATCCTGTTGCACATGACATGACTTTTGATTTCCTCAACAGTGTTGAATTTCAAGTTGTTACTGCAATGCCTACATGGACAGTAGAACCTATCTGTAGGTTTTTTCCTATGTTCCTCGGAAAATCTAATAAACTGATCAAGACCAGATATAAACTCTGGGGTGCAACGATTACGAATGGACATCCATGATCTATCCATTCTATGATCAGAGAAAACAAGTATATATTAGGAAACAAGTATATATTAGGAAAAGATTAGGCAGCATTTCCCTAGTATATAATAAATGTGTACCACCTATCCCATCCTTGAACACCTAATCTCACTAGTAAGTGTATAATGTGTATTGGGTTTTCGAGAAAATTTCGGCAGCATTTCCCCGCTGTTCTCTAAGTACATATGTACTTAGAGAACAAACGGGGAAATGCTACCAAAATTTTCTCGAAAACCCAATACACATTATACACTTACATCCTAAGTGAGATTAGGTGTTCAAGAATAGTCCCAAACCGGGGACTATCCAAGATTTACTCCTAATGAGTCAATCTTGGACGGGTTTCTAGGCCAACAATAATAGATATCTACAATGAAGCCGGATTCCATACAAACAGTATATAATTTAGTGATTGTTCATTCTAATTTATACCAATGTACAAGTAATATAAAAAACAATGATTGTTCACATTCTAGGCCAACAAACACATGTGATGTCATTCTTATATATAATAAATGTGTACCACCTATCCCATCCTTGAACACCTAATCTCACTAGTAAGTGTATAATGTGTATTGGGTTTTTGAGAAAATTTCGGCAGCATTTCCCCGCTGTTCTCTAAGTACATATGTACTTAGAGAACAAACGGGGAAATGCTACCAAAATTTTCTCGAAAACCCAATACACATTATACACTTACATCCTAAGTGAGATTAGGTGTTCAAGAACAGTCCCAAACCGGGGACTATCCAAGATTTACTCCTAATAAGTCAATCTTGGACGGGTTTCTAGGCCAACAAACGCATTTGATGTCATTCTTATATATAATAAATGTGTACCACCTATCCCATCCTTGAACACCTAATCTCACTAGTAAGTGTATAATGCGTATTTGGTTTTCAAGAAAATTTCGGCAGCATTTCCCCGCTGTTCTCTAAGTACATATGTACTTAGAGAACAAACGGGGAAATGCTACTGAAAGTTTCTCAAAAACCCAATACACATTATATACTTACATCCTAAGTGAGATTAGGTGTTCAAGAACAGTCCCAAACCGGGGACTATCCAAGATTTACTCCTAATGAGTAAATCTTGGACGGGTTTCTAGGCCAACAAATACATGTGTTGTCATTCTTATATATAATAATTGTCTATAAACTACAGGCAACATGGTTAATCCTAATCAACAGAGCATTATTAAATAATAAATCAAGAAATCAATAGTTTCAAACAAAAGGTCTAGGAATCTTTACTAGACATTATATGTATCCCTAATCATCATATTTAACATACTACATTATTATGAACATCCAGATCAGATTAAGATCATACTATGTTATAACCATTGGTTTAATAACCCTATTTCCGCATGTACATGTTTATCAACTTTAAAACCCTATAATTCATGAAATCATTCTAATTCAATTTAATATGTTGGGATCACATAATTATATAATGACATCAGAATATATAGAAGAATCAAGCAGAGCAGAGAAGAATATAAAGAATGTTGGGATCACAGAATATATATATGTTGCAAAAAAAAAGCAGAGCAGCTAGAAGCAGCGGGAAGACCAACCTTGTCGGGAAGAAGGCAGAGGCTCCGGTGGCTCTGGCTGGAGAAGTAGCTAGCAGCGACGGCGGTGGAGGAGCACCAGGCGGCGCCTAATCGTGTACCAAACATGAACCATGCATAGAGTACATCACATTAAAATATAAGATGTATAACTAGAGCTTTCAGAAAATCAAGCAATTCACTCATTTGAGCTAATTTTAAAATCATTCTATTTAAGGACTCAAAACCTATAATGTTATAGTTAGTAACACTGAAACCTAATTCATCCTGGTGTTTTTTATATATAAGTTCATACCCCTTTTCATTTTGATTTAAATTTTCGTAATTAGATTAATAAACCATCAAACCATTTGATTTTAAATATTTATCTTGACTTGGATTGGGTATGGTAACCAATATACTTAAAAATGTTGTACTCAGGGTTTGATCCTAAAAATATATTGCAATAAGACATGTATGCTCGTGGGGAATGATTATTGCACAATGGGTTTGATTAAATCTAGAATAAAATCTTATATAATTGTTTGCTATAAAATCACACATAATGCACCACAAGGGTATCTTCATAGATGACCCACAATCTCGTGATATATTTCAATAAACTCAGGGTCACTCCGTATATGAATATCAATGGATTAGCATGACACTAACCCTAGTAATGAGGCATGACAAAGATGGGTAAAGTGTGGGATAGGAGATTTGAATCACTTGTGGAATTATTTTTGCCTCACCTTGCCAATATAAGGAGAGAATGAGCTCTCAATTTAATCTAGATTGGGCCTACAAATTTAGAACATTCACTAGGAAAATCCCAGTCATTTGCAATCCAAAAGTCCATCATAAGGCTCAAACAACAATGTATGCAATGGTAACTATAAACTGAATATAAATACATTATGAAGACCTAAAGGGAACCCATATACGTATATATGCTTGTGATTTATTACTTGTTCTAAGAATTGTTGAGAATAAAGCCCAAGGAGGAGTCTTTGATGCAGACAAATGTTACTTCCCCTAGTTGGCCTGAGCAGCGGCGTGGAGGAAGGAAGGAAGGAGGAAGAAAGCAGTACCTTGAGGGAATAGGAAGAATGCCTGGCCTAGAGAGCAGCGGCGTGGCCTGAGCAGAGACCTACCCCAAAGAAGCCACCGGCGGCGAGGAGAGGAGAGCAACTGTGCGCGGCGAGGAGAGCAGCAGTGCGCGGCGGCGAGCAGGCGGCGGCGGTGCAGGCAAGCAGGCGGTGGCGAGCAGGCGACGGAGCAGGAGACTTCAGAGCGCAGCAGCAGGAGCAGGAGCGGCGGCGAGCAGGCGGCGGCGGTGGCGGCGACGCAGAGCTGGTGTCCAACGGCGGCAGGAGCGGCGGCGAGCAGGAGTGGTGGCGGAGAAGGGGGCACTGGAGAAGGGGAGCTGAATAAGAAATCGCCGGAGAAGGGGAGCTGAAGAAGAAATAGGGAAATCGCTCGCAATGAAACAGAAGAAAGGGGAAGAGTCGGGCGATCGAGGGTTATGAAGTTCCCAAATAGCGTCGGTTGTTTAAAACAACCGACGCCTAAACATCTTTAGCGTCGGTTGTTTGAAAAAACCGACATCCAATTGGACGATATTTTCATGAAATTGTTTGGCGGGAACCACCTTCAGCGTCGGTTATCCTTGAATAACCGACGCTGAAGGTGACACTTTTCGCGCAAATTTTCATCGCACATAGGCGTCGGTTTCTACCTAAATAACCGACGCTGCTAATGACACTATTTTTTTGATCGAAATATGGATTTCGCGGGCGACTTTAAGCGTCGGTTTGTTATAAACAACCGACGCTGAAGACAAAGCGGTACCCGTGTCTGGCTGGTCTTCGAATATAGACGTCGGTTTTTGTAAACAACTGACGCCTAACATAGAAGGCGTCGGTTTTCCTTAATAACCGACGCCCAGAAAAGTGTCACTGAATGCTATTTCTGTAGTAGTGTATATATACCCTGCACCAAAACATCATAACTTACCCATGGTACACTTTAACGTACAAGTATATGTTGGAAAGGAAAATGAATGATGTCCATGAAGAATGTATATTCGATGACTATCCATCAGGTCGACTGGCCTTACGAGCCAATCATTTCGTCATTTTATGAATCGAAATTAATGAAAATCACATGGTCAAATATTAAAGAAGACAACTCAACAAATCCCTCCATTTGTGGGGAAGAAATTAATATTGCAAAAGTTTACTCCTTTGAATGGGAAATTTGGTCCATTACATATGCTTTTATGTGGTGAAAAGAATTTAAATAAAGACTGACCAAATGTTGAAACAACAAAACCATCAATGTGGTAAAAATTTGATCAATATGACTTCAAGATGAAGTGATTAAATATAGTAGACCAAAGATGAGGCAATCTAGTCGCTTCCTACAATCATTCCTATTGGGTTCCCCCCTCCTTTAACCCTATAAAAGTAGGGAGGACTCCAAAGCAAAAGGGCATCTCTTCTTCTATCAGATTTTGTATCATTACTTGTATAATTCTTGTATCTTGTTCTAGCTTTAGCTTTAAATTACATTCTTTTTCTTGCATCTTTTACTCTTGTTTTTCAATAAGGATTTCTCATTTTTTTATTCTTGGTATTATTGCTTTGGGCAAGGAATCAAGAAGGGCGGCCATTTTATTATCACTAGACCAAGATCCATTGGGATTCTTCTCCTTCTAGCCCATTGCTTCCTTTCTTCTTTCCTTATTTCCATCTCTAATTTCCTTAGATTGTGAGTAGTATCCTATATCGGGGTGTGGGGATTAAACTTGTAGTCATCGTGTAGACTAGATCAATTTCTTTACGATAATACTTGTTAGATGGTCTTTGCTTGGATTTTTGCTGACTTAAACAAATGGACGTCTTACTTTTATTAAATGTTAGTTTTGGGCAATGAGACCTTGGACCCCAAGACTCAGAACAACCAAACAAATGCACAAAGATTTAGATGAGACCTCTGAAGGATTATTTGTTGAGATATTCAGTTAAGGATCTATAAACTCCAGGACCAATGTGTTTATAGGGAGTTCAACTTTTGTAAATGCATTTGAGAATGTTTTCACATACCTTCTTCTAACTTGTTTTATCTTATAGTTTTCCTCGATCTAGTTTCACACAGACTATGGTGGTAAAACCCATAAACCCAATATCCTTTGTCATCAAATCAATCTCAACATTTATTTGCTTATTCTTTAGTGCAACTTTCCATTGTCTATTCTTAGAATAACCAAAGTCTCAAAATTGAATTTCTACTTCCTTATTCTCATAATTAGATTTGAATCTCAACCATCCACTTATCCACCATCCCATGGATTGATACCTATCTATACTAAGTTGACTTGTTTTTTACAACAAGCTAACACCTAGTTGGAAGGTTCAACTCTAGGACTTTTCCTAGTGATTGTTGTGTGTGCAATGACACACATCAATCAACATGTAGGAAGATGGGTAGCTATCTAGGGATCCACTAGTTAGACTTAGGAAATAACAACATATAAGCCATTTCCCTTAAAACCTAGGTGATTTCAAGCATAAACCACTATATAATCCATGGGAAATGCGACTAAAGGAGTACATAATAACTCACAAATGAACTTCCAAAATTTACATATCACTTTCCCTTGACATGGTGTCAAAGTCATGTTTTAACCCAAAACAACCCATCTAGGGGGCTTAACAACTCATCAAATGGAAGATACACAAATGGAGAAGAGAGATATAAAAGAAGTTGTGGACCTTGGTGTAGAGGTTTATGTCTTCTTCTATAGTAGCTAGAAGCTTGACCACTTCCCTCCTCTGGGATTAAATGGTGTGTAAATGGAATGGGTAATAGCCAAATCCCTAAAATCTAGTGTTATGGGGTGAAAGATGATGTAATGGGTGTGGAGTGATGTACGTAGGTGATAAGGAGGTGAAATTAATGCTCGAGGGAGCCAACCCTCGACCTCTAGCCACCTTTAATGCTTATATAGGGGTCTAGGGGTGTAGGGTTAAGTGGGGGTAGAGTAGGGAATTTAGTGTAAAAAGCAGTGAGGAATGCCAGCCACGACTACTATTTTGGGAACCATGGCCGTGGTGGGTTGAATTTGTAACAACCGTCAGGTGTGGAACACACAAGGTTGGAAGATGGCGAGGTTATAGTAGAATTTGGAGTTGGGGTACATGAAGTGCATGACCGTGGTCGGAACCAGAGCAGTGTTGGGTAGGTGGTAGCACAGGCCTGGTGTTCACCATGGCCATTCTGGAAGGAGGGGGAACATCTTTTTCTTCACGTGGAAGCATCTTACCATGGTTGTTTTGGTTGACACAAATGTAGTGGATCTTGCACACCACAACTATCATGATGGTCACAACTGTGGTGGATCGCTTGTTGTAGATGCTTCAAAGTTGGACTTTAATTGTGATTTCTTACAATTGTAGCACGACTATTCCATGGTACCACAATCGTACATGCTCTTTTACTGGCACTTTGATCTTCATATTAATCATCCACATATCTCTTTTCTTTATCTCAACTCTTTGCCACTAGGGTTAGGTTGGGGAAGCTCTTGGACTCTCTCTAGGATCCTCCAATGGTAGAGTAACACTTAGATCATCTGTCCTCTCTCCCATCCATACAAAGTGTGGTCATCATACTTGAAAGACATGAAAAGAAACTCCATAAGTGCATTTTACAAAAACCATTTATTGGGAGAATTAGTATACATTCAAACATGTTTAGATGTGATTAAAGAGTAAAATGACACAAGATGAAGCCCTAAATGGGGGTTGCAACAACAATTTCTTTTAAAGTAGGCATAGAATGTGAAAAAATTGCAAAAGATGGTGTTGATTATGGAGAAAATTGTGATGGTGGTAAACCATGTCAAGCAAAGAAGGCACGCATATATGTAAAATATGCACAAACATAGGTAAATGAGGGACAAATGAGGAAAAATGCCATGAAAGATAGTTTTTTCTGGCGAGGAGGTGATGATGGTGGTCGAGGAGTTGAAGACAATAAGGCACAATAATAGGTGGAGAAGGAACAAGTGTAGGCAAACAAGGCACACAATGGGGAAAAGTAGGTGAAAAGATACAAAGAAAATAAGGTTGATTATGAAAAAAGAGGCTCAAATTCACAAAAAGAGTGCAATTTATTTTATACGAGTCATAGAAGACATTGTGGTGGACAAATAGGCAATGATGGTTGTAAGGACCCAATCTTTACAATCAATATTTTACAAGATTTATATCAAAATGTATAAACAAGTTTGTTTACATTAATGCTTTACATCATAGTTCATGGAAGCCTATACATGAGGACTATAATTTAAAATATACATGAACCCTATCTAATGTTCAATAGAGCAAATCTCATGCATGTCTCTTTTAAATCTCCATTCAGTCTCCTACCCATGTATATCCCAAAGCGATTAATCCATCAACGACATGGAACAAAGATAAATTATCAGCCAATGTCAGTATTGAACCATTATATCCAGTTGTTATACAATATGCACAAAATAAATGACAAAATGAAATTTGAAATTTCACGGAATATTGGTGGACTAGGTTGTCAATGTAAGAAATAACATTGTCAAGACATTAGTTTCAATATATGGGTTCAAAAGATTACCCATATAACAAAATTGTAAGGTTATTTGACATCCAAAATTTCTCAAGATACCAAGCATTTAAAATTGTCCAAAATATCCAAGATGTTCATAGTAGTAAGATAAAATCGGAATATTAAATTAAGTCACTATCATATCATAGTTTTTTAATGGTCGGTGCCTTTTTGACGTCACAGTCTATGAAAGAACAACATTGTCACCTAATTTCTAGTCTAAGCAGTATACTAGGGGAAAACTATTCCATTACAGTCACTACACTTTGTTGTGGGACAATATCCCACCTCAAGCGATACAAATCATTAAGGGGCTAAAGCCCAATGGACCAAAGTACAAATGGATCCAAAACCCAAAGGGAGTTAAAAACTCCAATCTATCAATTCTAGTGGTGTTTTAATATTCAATGATATTCAAGAGCTGCAAAACATATTTGTGGCGACCTTCAAGAGAAATATATGTTTAACAAACATTTTGAGTTAACTACTATACAAGATTCCATGCATGCAATTTCAAGAGATACAACAATAACTCAACATTGGAATAGAGAATCCATCTCTCCTTTGTTCAGGACTCCATAGTTTCTTAATCACAATAAGTCTCCAAGAGGAAAAATCTACAAAATATAGTATAACGAGGTCATCACTTGTCTTGGAACCAATTTCTTTTTCAATTTTTTTCTTTTAAGCATTGGATTTTCAATTTGTAATTCTTAATATTTTAGTACTTCTCACATTATATTTCTTACACAAATTTCTACTTTTTCATACATATAATCAAATTCACATGTTCATGTAGGAGAACGTTTACATATTAAAATTAGAACATTATGTTGTTAAGGTTCCTTCACATTCTAATCTAGGGTTTTGTTCTTATTAGTGGACATATACCTACTATATTTCTATTAATGTACATGTATTACATAATACATTTATATATCTATTTTAGGGTTTGGTATACCAGTTTGACATGTATTTTCATCCATACTCACAAATGTCATTCATTTTGTCAAGGACTAGTATATAGGTTGACTATATGTTAAATATACTTCTATTTCTCTAATCATGTTGTTTATATATCAAAATACACAGTCATAATTTTGATCTACACTATTTCTCCAATGAACATATAAATTGAAATGCATCCATATAATTTCTTAGAATTATTTGCATGTCAAAGTAAGTCATATTTCTTGGAAATAAAATTGAAATGCATCCATATAATTTCTTAGAATTATTTGCATGTCAAAGTAAGTCATATTTATTGGAAATAATATGTACACATTGTCCATTGATTTCTCATGATGTCATACAAACATAATAATTTATATACACATGTAAATAGTCTATGTATAAAAAATATAAATATGTGACCAGGACCATCTAAATGATTGAGAATGGGTCAATTCTTTGCAATTCTAAATCAACATGCATGAAGTAGATTTTGTAAAAATATATAAGGTCATCCACTCTCATATTTAGTGACTGAATACTTAGATGTATTTTGTATTTTTGAATACCATCATCTATATATGCATGCATGTATGTGGATACCGAGTTTACAATTCACACATGAGAAATATTAGGAGAGTATATCAATTGAATTCAGATTATCATCTTAGTACATGTTTTGTGTATGAAATACCTTAGGTATCAATTCATCTTTCATATAATATAGTTCGAGGGACAAAGTAGCTTGACTGATAGGGAGAGGGCTTCGCCTTTGGAAAAGCCCACTGACCCGCCGGTGAACATCCGATCAAAAAATCGAGGATTGGCCCCCTTCCTCCAAGCGTGATGTACCGGGCCACTACAGAGGGCAGTAGTTGATATTAACCGTTAAAGTATGCTATATTAACATGACATACAATAAAACTAGTATCTATAAACCAATATTAGTATTTATACTAATTAATATAGTAGTAGTTAGTAAATGTGAAACTAGTTTGGATGAATATTATAAACTATATTTAACATACAAAAAGATTCAAGAATATCTATTGAACTATTTAAATTAGCAGAATTGATAATGCATATCTACGAGACTTTAGAATTATGACTAGTAGAAATAAATAGATACATATAGATAGCTATACCTATATACTATAGTTTTATCAATCCCAAATCACAACCAACTTTTGATTAGCTCTATAACTAACATGGTGGGTGATATTTTCTTTATCCTCCAATCTTTTGCTTGCAAATTAGACAACATGTGAACATGGTGTGTGAACAAATTAAAATGTCAGATCTAGTATTAATCTATCTTAGTAATCTAAGTTACATATATGATACAATATGAGAGTGGGTTTCTAAATATACTAATGTAAACAACCATGTTTATTTTCCTTTGCTTATTTCTTAGAATAACATATTAAAACATTCTAATTTCTTTATTAATGGAATATTTGAGTTAGAACAACAAGAGAAGGAAAAATTGACCAACTATTCAATGGCTTTCTGTTGATCATTGATGGATGCAATTCATGTTGAGAATTGGTTCCAGAGGCTTGATCTAATCACACTATCCAGTTTGTTATAGTGTACATCACATGATATCAACAATGAGGAGGCTCAAGAGCAGTCCTCGTAGTAGTGAAATGGCTCAGGGAGCAGTCCTCATCGTCATGGCTTCCACCATCGGCAGAACTAAAGTGACACCTTTGGTTGGAAGATTGGTTAACAATAGCCAAAAGATAAAAAATTATCAACCTCTTATGAGGCCGAAAGGTTTAGGAGAAGGTGATGAAAAGGGCTGTGGTGGATGACAATGGTGGTGGTTTGGTTGATGTAGATGATATGTGGTTTCATTATGGCTAGTGTTCAGTCTGGGTGCAGGTGTGAGGATCCCAAGTTGATAGGTTGTAGAGGTAGGTAGTGGTGGTTTATTGGTATTAGAGGTACACTACTTCATTTGTAGACTACAATAATATGGTATTGGGTTGAGGGGGCTATAGTGCACCAACACAATATGTTGTTGTTTTGTGGTGCTTCCAGATCAAGTTGTAGATGGGTACTAGGGTTCAGTTCTAACCAAGGGGTGAGGATATGACAAGAAGGTAGAAAGGGCACAAGTTATAGTTGCAAGATGTGGTCGACTTCCTTGTATACCTTTTTATATTTACCATGGTATAGGTGTTAGGGGTAGAGGGGTGTAGCAAAGAGCCGAGGAGTGAGTAAGGATTGGTGAAGAAGGTTGGACAGGAGGGGGTTGAAATCTTCATATGGATCTTCTAGGAGAGTGGAATACACTACATGTCTCTATCATAGACCATGTTTGTGTGACTGCATCCATGAAGATGATAAGCAATGCAATCAAAACTTGTTTAATTGAAGGTTATAATAAAAAGGTCCAAGACTCCATATTGTAATACTATCTACATAATATTAAATCTTATGTTTTATGGGTTCATATGACTTGGAATTTTCTTCATATCTATGAGTCTTATGGTAGAACTTTTGAATATATAAATATATATATACATACATATATATATATATATATATATATATATATATATATATATATATATATATATATATATGAACAATATTTATATGATATCAAAGATGATGAGTTACAATTCAACCTACATGCAAAAGTGTGGATCCTAATCTATATGAATTGAACCGAAATAACAAGAAGTGACTTTTTTCGACAAGGCAAGAGTATTCAAATGAAATTAAATAGAAAATTAAATTTTTTTGATGTTCTTTTAGAGTGATGGGAATAATGTAATCCATCCCAAAATGACTCTGGAGTCTAAGATTTAGTATGTTACCTCCCACCTTCAAAGATATCACAGTCCCAAAATAAATACTTCTCAATAACCGTGTTTCTACTAGTGTCTAATCGATAAAGTCTACACTATACTACACTTCCTTGCTCAAAAGTCATGTTAAAATAAGATTCAATTCTAATTCTCCTTACAATAAAACATATTCTACTTGGTGACCAAACAATCATCGTATTACCCACTTGGAGTTACTTAGTTGATTGAGGTTCAAATTACACTTTGAGTAGTATATATATATATATATATATATATATATATATATATATATATATATATATATATATATATATATATATATATATATATATAGAGAGAGAGAGAGAGAGAGAGAGTCAGGCTAGAATACACTCGAGTGTACAGATTGTACGAATACACTCAAGTTTGTTTGCATATCAAGACTATTTTTTGCAAAATGTAAACCATTGATTTTCATCGTCATACTATAACTAGGCGACATACAAATTTTGAGCCCATTTGGATGAGTGTAAGTCACTCATCCAAGGGCAACAAAATCGACGCGCTAAACTAATTTGAAATGCATAATTTTTGCGGTCTTCATAAAATGAGCTATACATATCCAGATGTGCTCAAATTTTGTGTATGAGTTGTTTATGAGATGTTTAAGAAGATCAATGGATTAGATTTTCAAAAAAAATATTGCATCATGAAAAACTACTTGAGTGTATTCCGCTCCGGATACACTCGAGTGTATTCTAGCCTGACTCTCTCTCTCTCTCTCTATATATATATATATATATATATATAGGTTAGCACTTAATTTTGATTAGTCCATAAGACTTCAAGGATCGTATCAAATTTTGAGATATTCAATTTTAAGCCTCAAATTGTTATTATCAAAGTTTGAGTTACACCACAAGCTTACTTGTCAAGCTGTAATTATGGAGGCCAAGCTAAATACTTCGTCAACTTTTACTCAATATATGTTGTCACTAGTCTTTATGTGATATTTTTATTGGGTCAATAATTTATACTTCTTTTCTTTTTCTAATTTCAATTTGAGTAGGGATTTATTTCAATGTCATGACTAAATCATAGCAATTCTCTTAAGCTTTTTATCTAAAAAATAGTTAGTAATGTAGATGTCCTGATATTTATAACAATTCAATAAATTATTAGTTACATCTTAACCCATATGAATCTCTTTTACCTCAATTTCCCATTTATATGGGACTAGTGTTAAATTTATTTTATGTGACAATTGATTTTTGTTAAATAAGTTTTTCTAATTTTGTAATTACATATTTAGAAGGAAAAAATATTAGTTATCTCTTACTTTATATATCTCCAATTTATTATCTCTATTTTTGTCAAATTTATTATGAGGGGCATTTCTTCTAAGTAGGTGTGTAGTCTATATGTGGTATGTCATTTTTTAACAAGTTTAATTGAGCAGGAATTTACCTATATGTCTAAACATATTATTATTTATTTTCTGTCTATAGAATGTGACTATATATACATTCTTTTTAATTAGTTTGTGGCTTGATTCAAATATTAGGATTTTTAACTAGTTGAAATTGCCTTGGTAGACTAGATTTGTAAAGTGAGGAACCCCACTACCACATAAGTGGAGAGTGAGTAATTATACTAGAACCTTCATTAAACATTCCTTTCTTAGACACTTCAGTTCCTTTAAATCTAGATGGTGATATTTTCCCCCATTGATCAGTTCATTAGGCATATATTAAGTGAATTTGTTTATATCAAAGTTTCATCATTTTCAAAGTTCAAATATAGGTTATCAAGTGTAACCATATTTACCTAAGTGAGATAATTTTACAACTTATGTTACATATACTCATATATCTTTATATATTTGCAATTATTTGTGGGTGTCACAAATTGAACAGAAAGCTAGGGTAATCTATCCATTTTTATACCTAAGGTGATGAATATAATAGTCCTCATATTCATATCATTCACATAATCATCAACTACACTCTAAATAAATACATGCCTAGATGAGGAGTTTAATTCTATAATATGATGTATACAAATTCTATATATTGTTAATTGAGCTACATAATAGTACCAACTAAGTTTTTATTAATATCTATTAGGGTTTGCTATCAACTATTTGCCTCAGTTCCAAGTCTTTTTGATCTATTTTTGATAACTAACCAACATTTCCATGAAACATGCATGGGTGTCGAATATTTTTAGCTCCAATTTTATGTTGTAAAGACTCAATCTTTACGATCAAAATTTAAAAAAAATTATCAAAACATATAAACAAGTCTTTGTGCATTCATGCCTTACATCAGAGTTCATGAAAGCCTATGCATAAGAATTACAATTTAAACATACATGAATCTTCTCTACTCTTAAATAAAGGACATCTCATGCATGTCTCTTTTAAAATTTCCTTCAATCACTATCCATGTATATCCCAAAGGGATAAACCCATTCACGACATAGACAAAAGAAGAGAAGTGTCATCCAATGATGGTACTAAACCATTATTGTTGAGCTATTATACAATAGGAACAAATAGAGGACAAACTGCAATTCCAAATATTTGTTTTTCAAGATAAGTTCAAAAGACCAGACAAGTAATTCCAGCTTTTACAACATCACAAGAAATCAAGTATTCAAAATTGTCCAAAATATCCAAAATGTTTACAATAATAAGAAAATCATTTTTGAATATAAAAATTGAGCACTATCATATCATATCTTTCTCCATGGCTAGGTGCCTTAGTTTCCTCATATTCTACTAGAGTACAACAATGTCACCTAATTTCTATTTTAACTAGTATATTGGGTGACAACTACTTCATTATGGCTAATACATCGGTTGGTGGGTTGTTGCCTAACCTAAAATAAGATGAAGATCTAAGGGGCCAAAGCCCAAGGGGACCAAATTCTAAAGGAAGTCAAAACCCCAACAACGTTAGGAAATATGGGCACAAAGTATAGAAGCGGAAGTAAAAGTTTTAATTATCTGTCAAGATCGCATCTAGTACAATAAAACAGGAAGGATGGGATTTCGCGAGTTATACCTGGTCTTAGAGAAAGTTCAGCAACAAAACTTTCTTCTTTTCAACTTAATAAGTTGCTCTTGGACAGTTCTTATACAGCTCTTGGTCTTCACCATGAACAACAAACAAGACAACTTCTACAACAATCTTGTGGTCAGACCATGGACAGCAGGCTGCAGTTGTCCTCCTAGTAGCATCCAATAGACTCTTGCCTTTAGAGTAGTCCAAACAGACCAACTAGAACTCTTTTCATCCATCAAGAACATATAGGAAGGAGTTGTCCCTCCCATTGTTGTACTAGTCACCAACCTATTCTCCGACAATGACAACTATCACTTGTTATCTCCCTTTGGCTATCCCTCCCTGTCAGGTAGGACTTTCCTGGGATGTCTTGGTTACTACAACTAGAGAGGACAACATTTGTCAGAGGAACTGATTGTCAGTTATCTATGTTGTGTCTTGGGAAGCCCCCGGTACCCCTCCTTTTATGGGTGAGGTTAGGGTCAGGGTTCTCAGTCGGTACAAGATTGTGTGGGAGTGGAAAGGACCGGAAGAACTTGAACTTTTACAAGCAACAACAGCCAAAACGGTCGTTTCACACACCCAGACAGTCGCCTGGTGTAAGAGACAGTCATCTTGCACTGTCAAATGGCCGTTTGGTAGTTTCCCAATCGCACCCAAATTTGGCAATTTCGATTCCAATTAATATACATATTAATTTTACTTGCTCTTCAAGTATATGCAATCAAAAATATTTTGGAAACATTTTGAATCTTTGTTCGGCCCCAATTGTGCCATCTCACTCAGGCGAGATGCCCATCTTACTCACCCTTACAGACTTTTGGTGAGTTGAGATTAGCTGGTTGGTTCAATCATATTGAACCGGTCAGTTCAAGGATAGAACGAAGCTGATTCAAACTTTGATCAACATGACCCCCAAACGACTATCTCAACTACTTCATACGCCCGTCTGGCCTTGCCCAAATGGTTATCTCACCCAGTGAGATGGTCATTTGGTAGACCTGATCATCCAATTGAGGGATCAATTGTGTGAAATAAATACTTAAACACTTTAGTAACCAATCTAATTAGCATTAAAGATCAAATTCCTCTTCTATATGAGTTCCTATGTGTGTGACCCTATAGGTCCCATATCTGACAGTGACTATCCATAACTAGCTTATGACATCATAAGCAGAGAGTGGTGGTTAGTCACACATCATTGCTACCCAAGTGAATGGAAAGTTGGAGAATAATTTCAACCTACAATATGTGTAACGTGTTGTAGTGAATGTATAATTCATTTGTCTCTGATATCCAGGATGAACTTGAGGCATGGTTGGTCATCCTCCCAACGTTCCATCCATGTTTCTTGAACCAAGAGTAGACTGTCTGAGATAATGTGACCTCAATATCATATATTGATTCACATGTGCATGCGCATGCATTTCTTAGTCTCTCTTATCAAGTGCCCATGATACCATACTCCAATAAGAGGGACAAATCCCATATCTATCACTTACAGTCTATCCCCATGTGTCAAAGTCACCCAATCATCACTGTTATAACAACCCATGTTTTAGGATTGTGTTTGATGATTTCAAAGCAAACCCAATGACATGTGACGAGTGTAGCAATTTCAGGTCTAAGAATTACAATCACACCTTCACTATGAGAGATGACTGTGACCACCAAAACCATGTATCACTCTCAAGGTGGGTCTTTCCAATACATTGTTCCCTAACATGTATATGTGTGCTTGTTTTGATATTTCCATATCATGATTAATGAGATCTAGTCATCAACCAACTCACACTCTGATTGTATGTGTTATTGTTGTCTATCATCCTTCCACAATAACAACCGATCAAGGACATAATGAGAATATGTATATGTACTCTTACCATCCACATTAGCTCATCCACAAGGATAATAACTTGATAACATACGTCATTGAGTAATATAATTCTCTAGACATTCACTATGTATCCTCATTATCTCATAATTGAGTGAAACAAATGAATTGGAAGCTTGCCTTTATTTATGTTATTACTAATCAAATCCTTTTATGTAATTATGCCATGTCAACCATCATATGATTGTCTCTACAGGCATACCTTACTGATAGACTCCCACTTGCACTTAGAGCCAATCACCCATGGATCTAGTCCTTAGTGATCTAAACATGTCGAGCATGATTTTTATATGCTAGTGCCTATCCAGCGGGTTAGCAACACTTTTCTTACAGTCGGTATTGCATGTTTCTTATCTCTTCACTCTGAGATGAAATTGCCATAATATGGTATATAATATTCCTTGCCTAACAATTATCTCCATTGTTGTCACAATATCTCTACTGAGTTATCAATGGTCAGAACATCTGTAAGTTCATCATATGAACCTTTTAGATCCATATAGTATCACTCTGTATTCACAACACAAGTATACTCGACTTATATTTTAGAATAGAATTAATGGTTGTTAGTTAGGAACCATTCTAACTAATAACATCATTTTCTCTTTTAAAATCAAAACATATTTTAATTTGTGATCATCTTTTGTCATTATAGAAGCTTGCATCAATGTAACCCTTTACATCTAACTCTTCCTTTTATCACCATCCTTGGTTACTTCACAACTACTAATGGATGTTTTAATGACATTCCAATAACCCTAATTGGACTTTAGTAGCATCTTGTCGTGTCCATACATACAAGATTGTATGGGATAAACACATTTATTACACTCATGATAGATTCACGGTTGGGCTGGCCCATGGATCTTATTTATGATATTTCCATTCTTCACAAGAATAGGAATATAAGGTTCATGAGAGACTAATCTAGATTCTCACTCATTGAATCTATCCCATGTTGAACTCCTTCAACACTTTGCTATTGCATGTGCTTAAAACTTCCATTATGAAACGTTCAAGAACTATCCCATAGGTCTTGATCCTTATCCATAAGATGTTTTACCATGTCTTTCATTACTAAAGATGTTTTCATGCCAGTTATCGATATTCACATTATTGAGATGTTATTCCTCGTCATTTTTGGAATACTCATATATGCTCCCACTAAATCTTTTGTAAACACAAATTTTATCCTTTGTCTTGATTCAAGTCAAACTCTTTGGTTGTCTTATCAAGTCAAAAGATACCATCTCTAAGGTGCTTATTTCAATCCCAGATTGAACTTTGTAGTTTATAAACTTAATTTGCATTCATGAAGTTATGAAACCTTTTCGGTTGTGTCACGTACACATCCTCTAATGTATTCCCTTAAGGAAACTGGCTTCCATCTTCATATGCAAAATATCATAGTCCATCTAACTACAACAACAAGCATGACAATTGGTAAAAGCAATTCTATCATGTCCAACAACTTGAAAGTTTTTTGAAGAAATCAACCAATCTGTCCTTTTATGATATCCATGTAGGTCTTAGCCACAAGACCCAACTACACTTTCTGGGCATCACCCCTTTAGGTGGCACTGTGAAGGTCCTATCTTGTTAGCTTACATGGATTCCATATAGCTCAGAAATAGCTTCTAGTTACTAGTTGGCTCATCCTGTATGATCAACCCATATGAATTTTTGGATTCACAATACTCCAATCTCATATGTGTTCTACTAGATATATTTCATTATGTGTTATATGATGAACCTGAGATTCCACAACAACTTGTGATTCTTATTGTTCTCATTGTACCTCTTTGTTGGCCTCAAACACTTTGAGTATTACTTTTACTCCCACTAAATCTTTAGGAACTGAGTTATCCTATTAACAAAATAGTTTTGTTATTGGATAGGGATTAGTAGTAACATTCAACTATCATGGTTTATGGATAAACCTTCTTAAGAAACTACTTTCTTGAGGTGAGTTTCAATCCTTTAGACCTATCAGGACATTCCCAAATCATATCATATATGATGTCTTACAAAACATTAATGTGGTACATTATTTAGTGAGAGGTATACATATGTGAGGATATAAGAAGATTTGACTAATTGATAATTATATCATGACTCACTATGGTACAACTCCTTCATTCTAGCACATCATCAAGTTCAGATGGATTCGACTTGTGATACATTATCACAGTTCATTCCTGAAGGTACTCAAGGTATTGATGTAAAGTATTTCAACATCTGATTATATCAAATTATCTTAATACTTTCATCTATGTCACACTTCCTTTAAAATCTCCCTGATCATTTTAAAGAGATTAATGCTTTCATTTCATTTGGTACATATCATCGTATTACCAATAAATGAAAATGAAGTATTAGTTAATTATCTATAGCATTCATTCCATAAGATCTTCATGCATCACATGTATGAGGTCTAATGGAAGACTTATCCTCCCACTACATCTAGTGAAGGATTTCATGTCATATTTGAGCATAAATAAGATTTGCATGTTTCCTTAGGTCTAATAACCAAGAGAATATAGATCAATATCAATATGTATTCTAGGCCTGCACCTCTCGTATTTGTACAAGATGACTAATGCTAATGATAGTCTTGACTTATCGATTATACTCTTTTGGTATAAACATTATAAACATTCATCTTTTGTCTCACTTCACATATCACAAGATGTTTTAGGGCCAATGCCATGCAAGATCATATCTTTGAAATAGAAGCACTAATAATTCTTTATTGATAATCATCATTGTCCATACAAGATGGATAAAGAAAATGTTTCTTTTTTAATGGCATAATGAAATAGAAGTTCTAATAACTCTATTACATGCCCATTGGGCTAAGATAAATATAGACTATGGATTCCATAACACTTGCTCTGCCTTGTCCATCTTTGTCCTTCCATGAAGGCATTTACTTCTTATTAGATCTTGCACATCGATATGTCAGATCTCTATTTGGTATCACATACCAAAATTAAGAAGTAATCAAATTTATCTTATTTTGTTTATACCTAAAGTGGAGGCCTCAGTGCCATCCTTCTTCTTCTTTAGTTCCTCTAACCAGAGTGGGCTATTTCTCTTCCAATATCCAAGCTGGTGACAATGATGAGGATCACCTCTTTGTTTCTTTACTCCACTTTTTGCCTTGAGATATGAAGACTTAGGCTTCTAGCTATCTTTAGAACTCTTCTTAGCTTTACATTTGCCTTTAGACTTCCCCTTTGTCTTGTTGGTCACCATCACTGACTTGGGATTGTATTTATTCATCTGTGTCTTAGTTGTTCTCAACATGCCCAACAACTTTGTCAATGGTTTGTCAAAGTTGTTTATGTTATAGTTTATGACAAATTGATTGTATGACTCTAGAAGGGACTGCAGAATCACATCAGTAGGCAACTCTTGGCCCAAGGGGAATCCCAGTCTAGCTAGGTTCTCAACATACCCAATGAGCTCAAGTACATGAGGACCTACTAGATCTCCTTCTGCCATGTTGCACTTGAACAACACCTTTGAGACATCATATCTCTCTTGTGTTGCTTGATCTTGGTACATGTTCTTGAGATGTGTAACCATCTCAATCACCCCCATGTTCACATACTTCCTTTCCAACTCATGGTTCATGGAGAATAACATCAGACACTTGACGTTCACAACATCTTCAGTATGCTTCTTGTAAGCATCCTTGTCAGCCCTTGGAGCATTTTGAGTTGGTTCCTCTGGTTCTGGCATTTCCAAGACATAGAGCTTGCACTCCTATGTGAGAACAATTCACAGTGTCCTGAACCAATCATGGAAGTTGTTCCTAGTAAGTTTGTCCTTTTCAATGACCGATCATAGAAAAAAGTGATTGTTTGTTGTTGCCATTTGGTTCAACAAAAGAATTTGCAACTTTGTCAAAACTCATTTCAATTTGATTTGATTGAAATTTGGGCGATAATCATTATGTCTTTAATTAATTATCGTTCTCATTATTTTGTTCAAATTGATAATCCTCATCTATCAATTCAGAAAATTGTAGTGAACAATTTTCTAATGAGCTAGATCCAAGATAATTCAATAGTGTCCCGATCAACACTGCAATACACAATTAATCATCAAGGTGGGAAACTTTTTCCAATCGTATCATATGCAATTCTGGATAGATGATATGTGCAACTTCATGCCATAATCATCTTTATACCTCAAGGCCCAGATGCTCTGAGAATCACCAATTAAGCCTGACCCAATAGTAAATACGATAAAAATACACCTCATAGAGGCGAAACCTACATCATTACCATCACACTTCATGTATTTTGCTATTGGAAGACATCTTAGAGTTAATATGTTTGATTGAGAAATTCTATATATATCATATATATACATATATTATATGCAATCACCATATATATAGTACGTATCATATGCATGCTATATCCCACAACGTAAACATGCAATATAAAACAAAAGGTGATGGTTATGGCTTTGTCTACTTGTAATTTGTTGGAGCCACAAGGAATTACTACCACCTAGGTCAGTCATCACATCACATGTATGAACCTGTGGATGATGTACATTTTTGCTTGCCAATCTGGGTAGATCAGTTCAACCCTGGAACCTGTCATCTCGCCTCTTGGCTAGTTAGTTGGTCCTCCTGTCCGATCAATGTTTAGACTCCTTCCAAACGGTTAGTTGGGCCTCCAGGGATGGTATAGCCTCCTATTCAATAGATGTCTGGATTCCTTCCAGATGGTCGGTTGGGTCAACCAGACAGTCATCTAGTTCTATCGTTCTATCTTCCTTGATCCTCCAAATGGTCTGCTCGTCTCACAAACTGGTTGTCTCAAGCAACGATGAACATCTTCAATATCATTGCCAGAAAAGAAACTAGCCTATTGCTATTTTATTACATTGAATAAGAGAACATTGAGTTACATTTGAGTGGAGGAAAGGTAGGAAAACATTAACTTTACATTGGGAAGAGAGAAGTAGAGGATCGCTACACAAACAAAGATAAACAAGAACCAAACCATCCAACCATACACATATATAGGGTTTAGGCCATAACCATGCTACACATACACCATCAAAAACTCTTTTAGGTAGATGCATGTAAATTGCATATATATATATATATATATATATATATATATATATATATATATATATATATATATATAGTCAGGCTAGAATACACTCGAGTGTATACGGAGCGGAATACACTCAAGTAGTTTTTCATGATGCAATATTTTTTTTGAAAATATAATCCATTGATATTATTAAACATCTTGTGAACAACTCATACACAAAATTTGAGCACATTTGGATATGTATAGCTCATGTTATGAAGACCGCAAAAATTATGCATTTCAAATTAGTTTCGCGCGTTGATTTTGTTGACCTTGGATGAGTGACTTACACTCATCCAAATGGGTTCAAAATTTGTATGTAGCCTATTTATAGTATGACGGTGAAGATCAATGGTTTATATTTTGCAAAAAACAGTCTTGATATGCAAACACACTTGAGTGTATTCGTGCGATCTGTACACTCGAGTGTATTCTAGCCTGACTCTCTCTCTCTCTCTCTCTCTCTCTATATATATATATATATATATATATATATATATATAGAGAGAGAGAGAGAGAGAGAGAGAGAGTGAGTGAGTGAGTGTGTGAGTTAGGCTAGAATACACTCGAGTGTACAAACTGCAAGCTACACTCAAGTTGTGTTTGCATATAAAGACTATTTTTTACAAAATGTAAACCATTGATCTTTATTGTCATATCATAATTAGGCTACATGAAAATTTTGAGCTTATTGGGATGAGTGTAAGTCGCTCGTCTGAAGGCAATAAAATTGATGCATGAGACTAATCTAAAATGTATTATTTTTGTTATCTTCATAACATTACCTAAAAGTCCAAACGGGCTCAAGTTTTATATATGAGCTATTCACAAGATGTTTAACAAGATCAATAGATCATATTTTAGAAAAAAAAATTGCATCATGGAAAACTACTTGAGCGTATTATGACCCAAATACACTCTAGTGTATTCCAACCTAATTCCATATATATATATATATATACATATATATATATATCTTTTGGGATTATGTGGTCTTTGATAGGATAAAAATTTTAGAGTAGTTTTTATATTCACATCATATGCAATAAATAAATGGTAAAACCAAAATTTGATCATATCGATTATCCTAAAACATTGTAAATTGACGTGGTACTGATACCACTATTGGGAAATATGGACACGGAGTATAGCAGCGGAAACAAAAAAATTATCTATCACTATTCCCATAACAACAGGATTGCATCAACTACTATGAAATAGTAAGGTTGGTTTTAGTGAGTTATACCTGGTCCTGGAGCAAGTCCAACGACAAAACTCACTTCTTTGCAACTGCTGATAAGTTTCTCTTGGACGGTGGTTGTGTAGCTCCTGGTCTTCACCACAAATAATGAACAATACAACTTCTACAACGCCCCTGTGGTCAGACCACAAACTGTAGGTTGTAGTTGTCCTCCTAGCAGCAGCCAACAAACTCCTACCTATAGAGTAGTCCACATAGACCAACTATAACTTTTGTGTTCACCAAGAATGGATAGGAAGGAGTTGTCCCTCCCGTTGGTGTACTAGTCACCAACCTACTCTCCCACAATGAAGTCATCAGTGAAGGTAATGAAGTACTGATATCCACCTCTAGCGGTTGTTCTAAAAGGTCCAAATACATCATTATGTATGAGTCCTAATAGATCACTAGCCCTCTCATTGTTACCAGTGAAAGGGGTCCTAGCCATCTTATCCAACAAAGAAATTGTGCACATCTCTATTGATTCAAAATAAAAAGAGTCCAGATAAGCATCTTTATAAAGTCTAGAAATGTGATTCTCATTTATGTGCCCTAGACAACAATGCCAAATGTCTGTTTTGTTTGAGTTGTTAAGTTTTAATCTTTTGGTATTTACATTATAAATATTTGTCATTAGATCTAACAAATAAAGACCATAACACATTGACGCTGTAACATAATGAATCTTAGATTTAATATCCATGTAAACCTTTTTCCCAAGTTTCCCTCTCATTTCTATCCTTTATGTCATTTATGTTTAATTAGTGGAATTTATAGTGGTTTAGTGAACATTTATTCACTAATTGTACCAATATAAGGGTTTATGCACAAATACCTCAGTAAAAGCTTAATTACCATAATTAAGTTCTATAAACCTTAATATAATTTTTTTGATATGATTTGAAAACATAATATTAAGCTAAGTTTCAAATTTGGTTTGATTTGGATGTTGTTTGTGCAAGTTATGCAATTATATGCACATTCTGGACTTTTATGCAATTTACCCAATTGGGAGGTTTTCTTTGCAAATTATTACCTGAATTTTAATCCTTAGACATTACCTTACCATTAACGAGATTTGAAACCATTGTAGAACCTAGTTTCACCTTGGTTTGATGGTATTTCTTTCCAAGGGCATTATAGGGATTACCCTCTTTATAAAGATGCTTATCCTTAAAAGCTATCAACCAATGAGGTTATTTCTTTCTTGCAAAACGGTGGGGATGGCCTAAAATAATCTATGGGCCCTTATAACCGACTTTGGATATGGATGAAGCCTCTATGAGCTATCCTCTTGCATGCCCATCAATCCCTAGGCTAAAGACACATGGAAAGTCCCTTAAGACTCCTCATGCTTCACCTCTTTCTATATATAGCCATGTATACCCCTTCCCAACTCATAATTCGAAAATTCTTGCTCTCGTTTTCTTTCCTATAGCTTAGATAATAGTTTCTTCTGTATTTGGCCACGAAGTTGCTGCCCCAAGGCAATAGAGGGAGCCTACCTTGGTGAAGAAGGCTCATAGGGCTTCCAAATTGCTCTATTAGGGTTTCTAAAGCTCCTCCTTGGTAAATTCGACCAAAACTAGTAAGTTTTCTCCATTCCTTCCCTATTTTCATACTGATAGTCTTCCTTACACCTTCTTCTAGGTCGGAACCATGACCATACATGGTAAAACCCCACCTAGAACCCTAAAACACCTCATCTCTATGCTCTTTTGCTAGGGTTTGCACCTCTAAAGTGAAGAAGGTGATCTTTGCTCAAGAAAGAAGCTTGTCTTGGAGCAACCAAGCCTTCTAATCTCGGAATCCTTTCTGTTTACCTTCCTAGAGGCAAGTTTGGTTAACACCCTTCTCATATATTGCTTAGTACATGCTTAAAACTCATGCTTTTATGTTGAAAATCGACGATTTCCATCTCTTTTTACCATGCTCTTCTAAAGTTTTGATTTCTTGCTATTTTACCTTCTCTAGAAGCTCTAGTTTGGTTACCTATGCAACTTAAAACCTGATCTTAGTCGAATGGTGTTTTCTCCCTCTCCCTCTCTCTTCAATTATCTCAATCGGTTTGATGATGTGGCAATTTCTGATTGGTCAATATTGAAAATTTCATATCTTCTAAACCGCTTATCCAAATTTGAAAATAAAATATGTTTTGGAATCAGGAGAATGATATCTATCCAATAAAAACATTTTCAAGGTCTGATTTTATGGTTTGACGAAGGGTGATTTTTGTAAAACAAATTTAATGCATAAAATCCATAAAAATTACATCTTGATCATCATAACTCCAAAATTAACATAAATATATGTTTTCTTGATTAGGAAAACCTAATAAGTTTATTGGTGATGTTTTAAGAGTCTAAATCCTAATTTTTCTAAAAAGCTCTAAAATAGGGTTTCTATATATTAATGTGCACTATGTACTCTAATACATGTTAATACGTTGAAAATAGGCAAAGTGGAACTTGGACTCAATTAAAGTGGTGAAAGTTAGTAATTGATATCAGTAAGAGAGGTATGTGCATTCCTTACACCCTATGTTGGGATAATTGCAGCCAACCCTATATTTCCCTAATGAGGCTTAAATAAACCCTAAATATCCTATTCTTGAATCCTAATGTTGTTCATGCCTCAAATTAGATTATAATTTCTTCTTGTTTGGGTCTTATACCCCACTGCCATGCTTATTGAATATTGTGACTACTCTTGCCATGACTACTATTCTAGCATGTGGATTTATGTTCTATTTAATTTAAAGTAGCGGTACTTATGTACAACCACCCACAGAGGGCATGTAAATAATCGCCCTGGGGAATGTCTTATTCTCCCCATAATATTGTAGGTGACTAGGAATGTCTTATTCTCCCCTCACCTAAGGTTAGAGGTCCGGTAGGTGCCTCAACCCTACTTAGTTAGGTAGACATAATTATCTTACATGCAAATCCTTTTTGGCATAATTGTTAATGGCAAGTTTCTTTTGAATATAGCCTCATACTCTTGTTATCTTCATTATATGATGAACCATAGTCTGTTTTTGTTGTTGTACTTATCTTGATATCCTAGATTAGTTTTGTGACGCATACCTTGTTTTCTTTCCCCTTTTGCTGGGTGCTTTCCCAACCACCCAGGGGTTGGTGCTGAGTAAGGAGAAGAACAAGTTTGAAGGAATTCATCTCAGGAGTAGATCTCAAGCTATCTGAAAGGATGTCTAGGTTGCTATAGCTAGACCCTTTTCTCTTATCTTTATCATTTGAGAACAATCATGTAATGAACAATGAAAGCCATGTAATAGGCTTAGTTCTTTTATTTCCGCTGCTATTGACATTTTGTAATGTATCTGGTGCATGCTTATTTACTTGGAATATTATACATGCATCCCTCAATATCTTTTATCTTTCTAAAAAGATGGATGTTTTGTACTTCCTTTAAATTTTAGTAAGGAGGTGATCTCGCCTCTTTACAGCATGGTATCAGAGCCTTTAGGCAACTATTAGGACATGAAGTTGAAGCAAAGGTGTCTAGAATGGATCAGGGTTTCGGGGGATGGCAATATTTTCCTCCGCACCACTAGCTTGGTTTACGAGGACTCCCGTGCCCATATGATACCGACCTTGCCTGAGATGATACGAATTGCCCAAAATAGTATGCTTTTAGGCAATAGCATTCTAGATATTCTTTTCTCATCTATGCTTCTATTCTTTTCCATCTATGATTCAAATACTCCTGGGAACTTAACATATTAACCCTACCTTTCATGATAGGTGACTTGTTCGACAGTGGGATCAAGGGAAAGGAGTCAAACCCTAATGACTCCAATGTGGAAAACACTTATGTTACTCCTATCGGCCATAGTGTGGTCAACCCTGCTACTCCAGGCACCGCCTCCTTCACACCGGAGCAAGAGTTGGCAATGCTACGCCAGGTGCTCTCCACCTTGATGGGGCAACTCCACACAGTGGCTGCCGATGCCAACAAGCTGAGGGAGTTCACCCTCACTGACTTCATAAAGATGCAGCCACCCTACTTCAAAGGTGAAAGTGAACACAACATGGTGGATAAAGCAGATGACTGGGTGTTGGCTTTGGATCGGACCTTCGAGGGTATGGCATGACCTCCTCACCAGAAAGTTCGGTTCGCGACGTATGTGTTGGCACTACTACAGAAGTGCCTTTTAGTGTCGGTTGTTTAACCCCCTTTGGCGTCGGTTTCGGAACGACGCCTATGTGGGCGCCTCTAAAAGGGTGGACACTTCAGCGTCGGTTAAAAAACCGACGCCTATTTAATATAAAGGCGTCGGTGTTTTATAAAACACCGACGCCAAAAGGGTTCCCGCCACAGAAAACAGCGTCATCTAGGACGCTTTCTGCGTCGGTTATATACTAAACAACCGACGCAGAAAAGTGTCCTAGATGACTCCCATTTCCTGTAGCGCGAACCCTTTTGGCGTCGGTGTTTTATAAAACACCGACGCTGTAAGTCTGTGCTGACGGTTATCGGTAAATAACCGACGCCTATATCTATTTTTTTTTTATAAATCTGTTTGCAGGCCTGCTGTGGCTGGTCAGCAGGATGAGAACCTGCAGTTCAGTTTTCTGAACTGCAGGTTTACGACATCCATTGATATCAGCCTACAAACAGGCCACAAACCTGCAAAATTAACATAAAAAGATTCACACAAGTAGATACATTCAGACATCAATTCAATTGTCACGTTCACACATATAGAATCATTCAAATACATGTTTTAACATTCAGAAACATTCATTTACAAAGTATCATTCATCATCACTATCAACATCCCAATTATATCTTACAGTTGCCACTGTTTGTACAGCTATTGCCCATTCTTCTCTTACTTCATTTAATGATTCCCTCGTATATGGAGCATGTACATTTTTTAAGCGTTTGCCTATAGTGTGGTCAGTTTTAAACACCTACAAAGAGAATGATGTATATATATAAGTAATAATATAAAAATAAGATTGATATATTTCATACTAACTAATGAGACTATATATAATACCTCATGTATGGTATCGATGTCCAATGCGGCATGTTTGATAATCATCTGCATAAATCGCATCACATAGTATGCGCATGCCCAGCCATTGTCTTGTGTAGCGCACTATAAATTGAAACATACAAATTAATACAACTAAGCACAATTCACATCAATAATATATACATTGGAGTCGGGGAGTCGGGAACTTACTTTTACGTTCTCCCAAGACAATGGCTGGTTCTTTTTCCTTGGGACCTTTCCTCCAGCATTTTTGAATGCATCTAAACCCCTACATGTTAATATAACACACTAAGTTGCATAAGTAAATAGTAATGTAATAAAAGATGTTAACGGATATAAAAAATGAAATATTTCTCACCAGAATAATGCCATTCTCATTACGTGTCCAATTTTAGTGTTTAATGTACTTCCTGTGGGATCTAGATAATAAACAGTGAACGTCCCGGGGACAATAACTAGTAACTCCCAATGTCTACCACTAGAGGTAAAAAGTTAACAATTAATAACTCAAAATGCAAAATAATAATGGAATTTTCTTAAGTCCAAATTATAAATAAAGCAAACTTACTTGACATTGAATGGAGCTATTATTATCGTCTTCATTTGATGACCAAAAATTGTAAAAGCATCTATACAGTATTGTTGAACACTATCAGGGTCTTTAGCTACCATACTAATCAATGATGGAATCAAAAATCCCACATGATCATATGCAAATTGTTTGCAATGATCTTCGATTAAGTAGCTGCAAAACATATAGACGTATGCATTAATATATAAGAAACTAGATCACCGGATCTTACACAAGGTATATGGATGTATAAACAAGATCTCACCTTATCCATGTCTCTATCATTGATGTATTCAACCATTCATACATAAATAGCTCAATAATATCTTGTATAAATAAAGAGCTGTCGTATGATTGACCTGCATAATCTGCATCTAAAGAAACAATTATAGGGCAAAGTATATTATGTGCCCGTAGCCAACATGCCATTCCCCTACAAGCAGGACCTAACGGGTATTGTAGGTCAGTTGGAACCCAAGTTGGTAATGCGGGAATTGGAGGTGGAGGCCTAGGTGCTCCTGGTGTCTTCTTTTTAACCTGTATATATAATTTCAGATCAGTTGACATCATATATACACATTAACAGTCTAAATCAATGTAAATTTATCTTACAATTTCAGTCGTGTAGAGGACATCTGCTTTGGGCCACAATATGACCCCGCTTTCTGCGTCACCAAGTGTATCAATATCTGGGTGGGCATATGGCAACGCAACTTCCCTCCAATCGGGTAATACATGTATCGGGCTCACACGAATGTAGCCCTGCGGCATTGGACTCCCATGAAACGTTGCCCCAGGAAGGGACTGGTAAGCTTGCGCCTCTGCAACAACATAGTTTTCCATTCTTAAGCGGCATGGCTTCAATGCCTACAAATTTACGTAAAGAATGTTATACATATATACATATCATCTTGAAAACATATCATCTTGAAAAGACTAGCTACAATGTCATAAACAATACTTACAGCAGACGTGTTAGGCGATGGGTCTCCAGGATTACTTGCAGTCTGTGCACCAGGAGAAGAGTGGGTCAGCATAGGCTGATTGGAAGCCTGAGATGTCTGCCACCGCAGCAATTCTTCCTTGACCTTCTCAGCAACCACATCGTTGAGCTTCTTAGCAACTATATCCTCGACTCTCTTATTCTCCTATACATGGATAAAACAAATATTAGCTTTTTATTAATGAATTTCCTTTTGCAGTAACATTATAAAAATAGAATATATATGTTACCTCTTCTTGAGAAAGTCCCACTCTGGGTTTGCGCTGGGATGACCCAAAGAATGCTTTGATGCCCACACCAGCGCCGGCACCTCTAACACGTCCAGGATGCTCTGGGTTACCCAGAGCAACTGTCAATTCATCCCTTGTGCCCTGAGGGATGAACGTGCCTTGTTTTCTCTGCTCGTGCAGCTCCCGCTAATCACCATAAACAAAAATTGGTAAGTTAACACCACAAATAATCAATATTCAAATGATTGCTCTAAGAGTTGTATTTTACCATTTTTGCAGCCGCCTCAGCAGTTTCGGGCTTCTTTATTTCACCCTTCTTGTTTTTCCTGCCAGCTATCCAGATATCATGGCGAGGGAAGGGTGTGGCTGCAGACTCCTGAGTAGTCGCAGACTCCTGAGTAGCCGCAGACTCCGCCTGTAGTCTTTGGCGAACGCTTGCATAGCCTTTTGGACCCATAGTATGGTCATGTACATTCAGTGCACGCCTTGCTTTTTGTGCGTCACTGAGGGCCTAGTTAGTATGCACATTTATAATTACGTTAGTAGCACTAAATCTTAATCTTGAATAGGTGAATACAATGTATATTAATTAAAATGGGAGTGACGCCTAATACCTTGAATTCTTCAGATTTTCTTGAAGCAACAAAATTGTCCCAATCTTCTTTGTCCAAGAAGTTCCATTGTTCAAGGGCTGACTTCTTCTTCTTATCACCCTGTCTTATGTATTCTCTGTTCAGATTTGTCCTGTAATTCCTAAGCATCTTTCCAGCGCGTTGCATCACACTTTTATGATGCAACATCTCATCCAATGCAAACAGATTCTGTAAAATAGAAATGTTATTAACTAGTACCAAAAATATAATTGCAAATAATAGAATTTGTAATCTACAAAATAGAATTGCAAATAATAATAACTCACGCATAAATCTTTCCATATCAAGTCTTTCTTCGCCTGAGGAACTTTATGCCAATTATCATATTTAACACCACAATGGATTCGAGTGACAACCCCAAGATAGTTTATAAAATTATTGCGGTTCACTCCAATTGCATTCCCTCCATTATCAAACTCCACAACCAATTTGGATCCACTGCCACTCAGCGCAAGTAACTTTTTCAACAGAGTGATACCCCTTTTCTTGTTAAGTTTTTGTTGCTGCGCATCAAGTTGCTCAATTGCTTCAGTGGGTAGCTGTGCATCATCAACCTAAAATTTGACAAAAATAAACACACCGAATTAAGCCAATATAGAAATACAGGATATATGACATAACTAGAAGATAATGAATTTTATAGAAATACGGGATATGTTTTTAGAACTTACGTTGGTATCCTTGTCATGCTCGTCATGGACAGCATGCTCATCATGGACTTCATGCTCATCATGGACATCATTCTCATCATGGTGAGCCATCTGAAAATTTCATTAAAAAGGAAAACATTTAGCATTTGTATCAACTAGAATAAGGAAAACATTTAGCATTTGTATAAACATACACATTCTTATATATAATAAATTCACATTCTTATATATAATAAACATTCACATTCTAGGCCAACAAACACATTTCATGTCATTCTTATATATAATAAATGTGTACCACCTATCCCATCCTTGAACACCTAATCTCACTAGTAAGTGTATAATGTGTATTGGGTTTTCAAGAAAATTTCGGCAGCATTTCCCCGCTGTTCTCTAAGTACATATGTACTTAGAGAACAAACGGGGAAATGCTACCAAAATTTTCTCGAAAACCCAATACACATTATACACTTACATCCTAAGTGAGATTAGGTGTTCAAGAACAGTCCCAAACCGGGGACTATCCAAGATTTACTCCTAATGAGTAAATTTTGGACGGGTTTCTAGGCCAACAAACACAATAATAGATATCTACAATGAAGCCGGACTCCATACAAACAGTATATAATTTAGTGATTGTTCATTCTAATTTATATCAATGTACAAGTAATATAAAAAACAATGATTGTTCACATTCTAGGCCAACAAACACATTTCATGTCATTCTTATATATAATAAATGTGTACCACCTATCCCATCCTTGAACACCTAATCTCACTAGTAAGTGTATAATGTGTATTGGGTTTTCAAGAAAATTTCGGCAGCATTTCCCCGCTGTTCTCTAAGTACATATGTACTTAGAGAACAAACGGGGAAATGCTACTGAAATTTTCTCGAAAACCCAATACACATTATACACTTACATCCTAAGTGAGATTAGGTGTTCAAGAACAGTCCCAAACCGGGGACTATCCAAGATTTACTCCTAATGAGTAAATTTTGGACGGGTTTCTAGGCCAACAAACACAATAATAGATATCTACAATGAAGCCGGACTCCATACAAACAGTATATAATTTAGTGATTGTTCATTCTAATTTATATCAATGTACAAGTAATATAAAAAACAATGATTGTTCACATTCTAGGCCAACAAACACATTTCATGTCATTCTTATATATAATAAATGTGTACCACCTATCCCATCCTTGAACACCTAATCTCACTAGTAAGTGTATAATGTGTATTGGGTTTTCAAGAAAATTTCGGCAGCATTTCCCCGCTGTTCTCTAAGTACATATGTACTTAGAGAACAAACGGGGAAATGCTACTGAAATTTTCTCGAAAACCCAATACACATTATACACTTACATCCTAAGTGAGATTAGGTGTTCAAGAACAGTCCCAAACCGGGGACTATCCAAGATTTACTCCTAATGAGTAAATTTTGGACGGGTTTCTAGGCCAACAAACACAATAATAGATATCTACAATGAAGCCGGACTCCATACAAACAGTATATAATTTAGTGATTGTTCATTCTAATTTATATCAATGTACAAGTAATATAAAAAACAATGATTGTTCACATTCTAGGCCAACAAACACATTTCATGTCATTCTTATATATAATAAATGTGTACCACCTATCCCATCCTTGAACACCTAATCTCACTAGTAAGTGTATAATGTGTATTGGGTTTTCAAGAAAATTTCGGCAGCATTTCCCCGCTGTTCTCTAAGTACATATGTACTTAGAGAACAAACGGGGAAATGCTACTGAAATTTTCTCGAAAACCCAATACACATTATACACTTACATCCTAAGTGAGATTAGGTGTTCAAGAACAGTCCCAAACCGGGGACTATCCAAGATTTACTCCTAATGAGCCAATCTTGGACGGGTTTCTAGGCCAACAAATACATGTGTTGTCATTCTTATATATAATAAATGTCTATAAAGTACAGGCAACATGGTTAATCCTAATCAATAGAGCATTATTAAATAATAAATCAAGAAATCAATAGTTTCAAACAAAAGGTCTAGGAATCTTTACTAGACATTATATGTATCCCTAATCATCATATTTAACATACTACATTATTATGAACATCCAGATCAGATTAAGATCATACTATGTTATAACCATTGGTTTAATAACCCTATTTCTGCATGTACATGTTTATCAACTTTAAAACCCTATAATTCATGAAATCATTCTAATTCAATTTAATATGTTGGGATCACATAATTATATAATGACATCAGAATATATAGAAGAATCATAATTAACATGATTAACAACATGCTCATCAAACTAGGGTTTTCTTGAATATCATCTAATATTTGTGTACTAGACATTATATTTATCCCTAATCATCATATTTAACATACCATTATTATGAACATCCAGATTAGATTAACTCTAATCAAATACATTACATGCATTTTTATCACAACAATTTGATCGATGCATAAAAAAGCAGAGCAGCTAGCAGCGGGAAGACCAACCTTGTCAGAGGGAAGAAGGCAGAGGCTCCGGTGGCTCTGGCTGGAGAAGTAGCTAGCAGCGACGGCGGTGGAGGAGCAGCTAGCAGCTCCGGTGGCTCTGGCGGTGGTTGCGGCGGCGCGACGACCGTGGAAAAGCACCAGGCGGCGCCGAAGAGTCAGGCGTGGCGGCGGCCTCAGGCGCTTGGAGCAGCAGGGGCAGGCAGCAGGGGCGGGCAGTAGGGGCGGCGGAGAAGGGGGCGCGGAGAAGGAGGAGTGGTGGTGGAGAAGGGGGCGCCGGAGAAGGGGGCGCCGGAGAAGAAATAGCCGGAGAAATGGCACTGGAGAAGAAATCGCCGGAGAGAAATCGCCGGCAGCAGAGAAATAGGGTAATTGCTCGCAATGAAACAGAAGAAAGGGGAAGAGTCGGGCGATCGCGGAGTATAAGTTCCCATATAGCGTCGGTTGTTTGCATCCACCGACGCCTAAACATCTTTAGCGTCGGTTGTTTGCAACAACCGACGTCCAATTGGACGATATTTTCATGAAATTGTTTGGCGGGAACAACCTTCCGCGTCGGTTATAACAGGATAACCGACGCTGAAAGTGACACTTTTTGCGCAAATTTTCATCGCACATAGGCGTCGGTGTATACCTACATGACCGACGCTGACAATGACACTATTTTTTTTTGATCTAAATTTGGATTTCGCGGCCGACTTTCAGCGTCAGTTTGTTATAAACCACCGACGCTGAATACAAAGCGGTACCCGTGTCTGGCTGGTCTTTGAATATAGACGTCGGTTTGCTTAAAAAACCGATGCCTAACATATAAGGCATCGGTTTTCCTTAATAACCGACGCCCAGAAAAGTGACATTGAATGCTATTTCTGTAGTAGTGTGGATGGACCAGCATGTGTCTGGTGGAATGGTGTCGCTCGCACTCGAGACACCTCTACCATGGAGTGGGACCAGTTCTTGAAGCTCTTTAGGGAGAAGTATATCTGTCCTGCCTTCTTGAGGAAGAAGGAAGCCGAGTTCTACAGCCTCAGGCAGGGAGGCATGAGTGTGGCTGACTACATCCAAAGGTTCCTACTCTTGGAACACTATGCCACCGACCTTGGAGCCGAGAGAAGGGAAACATTGTTCTTGGAGGGCATAAACTACCAAGTGGGTCGAAGTCTTGTTCCACAACTTCCACTCACCTTCCAGCAGATGGTGGATAAGGCCCTGGTCATCGAGTCCTACCCAGGATTCCAATCCTATGGACACAGTAATGGATATAGCAACAATAAGAGGAAGAACCCTACCCAAAATGAGAATCGCGGACGTGATCGGTGCAATAGGTGCTCTCGTCACCATCCTCCAGGGAGATGTCCTACCAACAATGCACCTGCTCATAGAGACAACCGGCCTCCTATGACCTGCCATGAGTGTGGCCAAGTTGGGCATATCCGACCACACTACCCCCGTTTCCAGCAAGGACATAATAATGCCCAGCAACCCCAACAGCCAAGGCATAATCCACCTTTGCGGAATAACAACAACAACAACAACCAGAACCCGAGGCGACCACCAGTGGAGAGGAGGAATGGGAGAGTGTTTGCTCTCAATGCTGAGGAAGCAGGTGAAGATAATGAAGTTATTGAAGGTACCTTGCATCTTAATATGCATCCTATAAAGGCACTATTTGATTCTGGCTCATCCAATACCTTCATATCATGTCAGCTTGCTTCTATGTTAGAAATAGAGTCTGAGTATATGGATCATATATTAGATGTAAAAACCCCTAGTGGTAAGATATGCTCTTCATATCTCCAAACTCCAACCATGGACCTCTGTATATCTGGTATAATGTTTCCCTCAGATTTCATCTTACTCAACATGACCGCCTTTGATGTCATCCTGGGAATGGATTGGTTGAAGAGGTACAAAGCTATTTTGTTTTGTGAAGAATCAAAGGTTAGTTTGTCACATCCTATTGAGGGAAGATTGTGTGTCAAGGGTAGGAAGCGAGAAGATCGGCAATTTGTTATTTCCGCCATCAAAGCTGAAAAGCTAGTCTCGCAAGGGTGTAGAGCTTTCTTAGCCTCTATAGTCCTCGAGGATACACCTCCTTCTCTCGACCACATAGATGTGGTGAAGGACTTCCCGGAAGTCTTTCCCGAGGAGTTACCCGGTTTGCCACCAACTCGGGAGGTGGAGTTCTCCATCGAGCTTATACCTGGAACTTCACCAATGTCGAAGCCGCCTTACCGCTTGGCCCCTGCCGAGCTTGCCGAGCTGAAGAAGCAGCTAGAAGAGCTTATCAATATGGGCTTCATCCGCCCCAGTGTTTCACCTTGGGGAGCCCCTGTCCTGTTCGTAAAGAAGAAGGATGGATCGATGCAGATGTGTATGGACTACCGCATGCTTAACCAAGTAACGGTAAAGAATCGTTATCCTTTGCCTCGCATCGATGACTTGTTCGACCAACTAAAGTCAGCCACTGTGTTCTCTAAGATGGATCTACGAAGTGGCTACTACCAGATGCGCGTGAAGGATAATGATGTACCGAAGACGGCATTCAGAACTCGCTATGGGCATTACGAATTCATGGTCATGCCTTTCGGATTGACAAATGCCCCTGCTACTTTCATGGACTTGATGAACCGAGTGTTCCACCCATACCTTGACAAGTTTGTGGTGGTGTTTATCGATGATGTTTTGGTTTATTCTGAGACGTTAGAACAACATCGCGAGCATCTGCGGATTGTACTCAACACACTACGAGAAAATCAACTCTACGCAAAATTCTCAAAGTGTGAGTTCTGGATAAAGGAAGTGATGTTTCTGGGTCATGTGATTTCTGTCGGACATATAGTTGTTGATCCTGCAAAGGTAGAAGCTGTGACCAAGTGGAAAGCTCCAAAGAATCCCTCAGAGATCCGTAGTTTCCTTGGCTTAGAAGGTTACTATCGAAAGTTTATCAAGAACTTCTTTGAGTTGGCCTTGCCTTTAACCAAGCTGACGCGAAAGGAGGTCAAGTTCTCTTGAACACCAGAATGTGAGAATAGTTTTCAGAAGCTAAGAAGAGCCTGACTTCTGCTCCCGTGCTTGCCTTGCCTGTTGAGGGCATACCCTATGTCATCTACACCGATGCATCCAGACAAGGCTTAGGGTGTGTTTTGATGCAAGATGGAAAGGTGATCGCCTATGCTTCTCGACAGTTGAAACCTAATGAATCTAATTGGCCTACACATGATTTGGAGCTTGCTGCCATAGTTCATGCTTTGAAGATCTGGCGACACTATCTCTATGGTGAAAAGTTTGAAGTCTTTTCTGATCATAAGAGTCTGAGATATTTGTTGACCCAGAAGGATATGAACTTGCGACAACGTAGGTGGATGGAATATCTTAAAGATTACGACTTCACCATTACCTATCATCCTGGTAAAGCGAATGTCGTAGCTGATGCTTTAAGTCGCAAGAAGGATGTTGTTTGTGCTGCTTTGAGATGTTCAGTATGGGAAAACCTTGAACATGTGGCTAGATGGAGACCTCAGCATGTTAAATCAGTGGATGAAGACAAGTTGTGTGTTCATATGGCCAGCTTGACCATTACACCAACCTAGATCTCAGAAGTCGTGGCTGCACAGTTGGAGAGTTCTGAGCTTGAGGAGATGAAAGCTTTAACTGAGAAACTACAATCTGACTTCTCTGTCGGAGTGGATGGTGTTGTCCGCTTCAAACAAAGGTTGTGGATTCCTAATGTTGGTGAGTTGAGACAGAAAGTTCTGAGTGAAGCTCATGGGTCCAAGTACACTATTCATCTTAGCACAACAAAGATGTATAAGGACTTACAATGAAGCTTCTGGTGGAAGAACATGAAGAATAATATAGCTCTATTCGTCGCGAAGTGCTTGACATGTCAGCAAGTCAAGATCGAACATCAACGACCTGGTGGTCTTCTTCACCCTCTTGAAATTCCAGAATGGAAGTGGGAGAAAATCACAATGGACTTCGTTACTGGTTTCCCCAAGTCCAAGAAAGGTTATGATGCTGTTTGGGTAGTTATTGACCGGCTTACAAAATCTACTCATTTCTTGCCTTTTAAAACCAATTACAAAGTTGCAGATATGGCTCAGTTGTACGTTGAGTGGATCGTACGCCTGCATGGAGTACCTGAGGTAATAGTTTCTGATCATGACCCAAAGTTTACTTCTCATTTATGGGGTCAGATTCAGGAGGAGATGGGTACTGACTTGTGTTTCAGTACTGCTTACCACCCACAGACTGATGGTCAATCTGAGAGAACAGTTCAGATTCTGGAGGACTTGCTTCATGCTTGTGTGATGAATTGGGGTGGTGCATGGGATCAGTATCTGCCATTAGCTGAGTTTGCTTACAATAATAGCTACCAAGCTAGTATTGGTATGCCACCTTTTGAAGCTCTCTATGGTAGACCATGTCGTTCACCTTTGCATTGGGATGATGTCGGTGAACGTTCTCTAGTGAAGACCGATGACATGCAAATGATGATAGAAAAGGTGCAGTTGATAAAGAAACGCATGAAAGCTTCTCAAGACCGACAGAAGATGTATGCTGACAAGAAGAGGTCCGATGTTAACTTCCTAGTGGGTGACTATGCATTTCTGAAGATCAAGCCTATCCGTTCTATTGCTAGATATAAAGTTAAAGGCAAGTTGAGTCCCCGCTATGTTGGACCATTTGAAATCTTAGATAAGGTTGGAGACTGTGCATACCGCTTAGCCTTACCTCCTTCCTATGATAAGATTCATAATGTGTTCCATGTCTCTGTACTGAAGAAGTATTTCAAGGACTCATCTCATGTGCTTACCTTTGAGCCTTTGGAGATACATGAGAATCTGACCTATGAAGAGCTACCTGTGAAGATTCTTGACTCCCGAGTAAAGCAGATGAAGAACAAAGAGATTGAGCTGGTAAAAGTTTTGTGGAAATATCATGGTCTAGAAGAAACCACTTGGGAGTTGAGAGATGAAATGTTACGTACTCACCCTTCTCTTTTTACTTGAGATTTCGAGGACGAAATCCTTTTAAAGGGGTGTAGTGCTTTAACATAATGAATCATAGATGTAATATCCATGTAAACCTTTTTCCCAAGTTTCCCTCTCATTTCTATCATTTATGTCATTTATGTTTAATTAGTGGAATTTATAGTGGTTTAGTGAACATTTATTCACTAATTGTACCAATATAAGGGTTTATGCACAAATACCTCAGTAAAAGCTTAATTACCATAATTAAGTTCTATAAACCTTAATCTAATTTTTTGATATGATTTTAAAACATAATATTAAGCTAAGTTTCAAATTTGGTTTGATTTGGATGTTGTTTGTGCAAGTTATGAAATTATATGCACATTCTGGACTTTTATGCAATTTACCCAATTGGGAGGTTTTCTTTGCAAATTATCACCTGAATTTTAATCCTTATATATTACCTTACCATTAACGAGATTTGAAACCATTGGAAAATCTAGTTTCACCTTGGTTTGATGGTATTTCTTTCCAAGGGCATTATAGGGATTACCCTCTTTATAAAGATGCTTATCCTTAAAAGCTATCAACCAATGAGGTTATTTCTTTCTTGCAAAACGGTGGGGATGGCCTAAAATAATCTATGGGCCCTTAGAACCGACTTTGGATATGGATGAAGCCTCTATGAGCTATCCACTTGCATGCCCATCAATCCCTAGGCTAAAGACACATGGAAAGTCCCTTAAGACTCCTCATGCTTCACCTCTTTCTATATATAGCCATGTATACCCCTTCCCAACTCATAATTCGAAAATTCTTGCTCTCCTTTTCTTTACTATAGCTTAGATAATAGTTTCTTCTATATTTGGCCACGAAGTTGCTGCCCCAAGGCAATAGAGGGAGCCTACCTTGGTGAAGAAGGCTCATAGGGCTTCCAAATTGCTCTATTAGGGTTTCTAAAGCTCCTCCTTGGTAAATTCGACCAAAACTAGTAAGTTTTCTCCATTCCTTCCCTATTTTCATACTGATAGTCTTCCTTACACCTTCTTCTAGGTCGGAACCATGACCATACATGGTAAAACCCCACCTAGAACCCTAAAACACCTCATCTCTATGCTCTTTTGCTAGGGTTTGCACCTCTAAAGTGAAGAAGGTGATCTTTGCTCAAGAAAGAAGCTTGTCTTGGAGAAACCAAGCCTTATAATCTCGGAATCCTTTCTGTTTACCTTCCTAGAGGCAAGTTTGGTTAACACCCTTCTCATATATTGCTTAGTACATGCTTAAAACTCATGCTTTTATGTTGAAAATCGACGATTTCCATCTCTTTTTACCATGCTCTTCTAAAGTTTTGATTTCTTGCTATTTTACCTTCTCTAGAAGCTCTAGTTTGGTTACCTATGCAACTTAAAACCTGATCTTAGTCGAATGGTGTTTTCTCCCTCTCCCTCTCTCTTCAATTATCTCAATCGGTTTGATGATGTGGCAATTTCTGATTGGTCAATATTGAAAATTTCATATCTTCTAAACCGCTTATCCAAATTTGAAAATAAAATATGTTTTGGAATCAAGAGAACAACATCTATCCAATAAAAATATTTTCAAGGTCTGATTTTATGGTTTGACGAAGGGTGATTTTTGTAAAACAAATTTAATGCATAAAATCCATAAAAATTACATCTTGATCATCATAACTCCAAAATTAACATAAATATATGTTTTCTTGATTAGGAAAACCTAATAAGTTTATTGGTGATGTTTTAAGAGTCTAAATCCTAATTTTTCTAAAAAGCTCTAAAAATAGGGTTTCTATATATTAATGTGCACTATGTACTATGATGTGGCTTTTGAATGCACTAACAAATTCACTCGGGGTTTGTATCCCCGGGCTTTTACCGAAACCAAGTGCAACAATACCACCCGCAAGCGGACGGATCTTATCGCAGTATAGTTTAGGATCGAACCCAAAGGACAACGTTTTTAAGAATCCTTGTCAGTTAGATCTAGCTCAAGTAAAACTAATATTTAGAACAATAGGTTGATTTTGGTTTGATTAAACTAATTGCAAGAAAGTAAACGTGGAATAAAAGATGGGTTTAGATTAATGATACGAAATCGCTGGGATGGTACCGGGTTTGACCACCGCTACACACACAATCATACTCTCTCGCGAACAATCCAGGCACGAAATAACACTCCAAGTAGAGCTGCTGCAGAACCCCCCTTACGGGCGTCAGGTCCGCGTAAGCGTCACCATAGGCAGCCGATTTCTCATCGCCATCCGGATCATACGTCTTACGGCTCTGAAGATACAGAAATCCACGGAAGCTGTGAACCCCCCTTTCGGGCGTTAGGCGCACAGAAGTGTCACCGAAGGTTAGGCGGACCGTCCCCTCGCGGATCATACACTTACGACCTCGATGAAATCCCATCCTATTTCTAATCCGGGAGTCAACCGCGCAAACCGCAAAGCAAACAAGCGACTATTGTACGTGTAAACATCGACGAAAAGCACGAAGATACAAAATCCAACTAAGGCTGTGAACCCCCCTTACGGGCGTCAGGCGCACACAAGTGTCACCGAAGGTTAGGCGGACCGTCCCCTCGCGGATCCTACACCTACTACCTCAAGGAATCCTATCGGAAGTTCTCGTCAAGGAGTCTAACATGCTAAACGACATTCATACCTATGCATTGAAGTTCTCGCAACATAGGGAGCACAAAGATGGAAACACGCACATAACCAACTCACAAGCTTAACGATAAACGACAAAATGAAGAGTTATATACATTGCCATGGAAAGTTTAACAAGAGAACATGGTTTGCATGGGCAGCGGGGCTAGTCCCCGCACCCCAGCGAAAGAGGACTACTCGCTCATGATGCGAGGTACAAGAAAGATAGAAGAAGAAGATAGATCCGCCATGAGCTCGGTGCAGAAGGTGGACGTAGCCCGGTGAAGAAGATGCGCTCTTTGATCCGTCTTCTTCTCCTTCTTAGCCTCCTTGGACGCAACACCAGCTGTAGGTGGAGTGGATCTTGATCGGGATGGTGCTCTGGCAGCCTTTCGGCGTCCGGAACCGATGCCTCAAATGGGGACCCTGGGGGTCTATTTATAGTTTCAGATCTGACGCCAAACGGTCTTGAGACCGTTTGGGCGCCAAACGGTCTTGAGACCGTTTGGGCGCCAAACGGTCTTGAGACCGCTTGGGCACCAAACGGTCTTGAGACCGTTTGGGCGCCAAACGGTCTGGAGGTCGTTTAAGCGCCAAACGGTCTTGCTTTGATCGGTCTGGCTTTGGCATGGTCGCGCGGCTTTAGTTCTTCAATCGTTCCTTGCGCTCGCATCGAACGGTCTTAGGACCGCGCGGGACCAAACTGTCTTGGGACCGCACGACCAAACAGTCTTGGGACCGCGTGGGACCAAACGGTCTTGGGACCGCATGGGACCAAACGGTCTTGGGACCGCGTGGGACCAAACGGTCTTGGGACCGCATGGGACCAAACGGTCTTGAGACCGCATGGGACCAAACGGTCTTGGGACCGCATGGGACCAAACGGTCTTGAGACCGCATGGGACCAAACGGTCTTGAGACCGCATGGGACCAAACGGTCTTGGGACCGTATGGGACCAAACGGTCTTGGGACCGCATGGGACCAAACGGTCTTGGGACCGTATGGGACCAAACGGTCTTGGGACCGCATGGGACCAAATGGTCCTGAGACCGCATGGGACCCAACGGTCTTGGGACCGCATGGGACCAAACGGTCTTGAGACCGCATGGGACCAAACGGTCTTGAGACCGCATGGACTTCTTAGGCAACTGGTTTCGTCTTGTTCTTTGTGTATTCCAGCAAACGATCATGAGACCGCATGGATCCAAACGGTCTTGAGACCGTTTGCATGGAGTTGCCTGCTATACCTACATAAAATGAAAGATATTTAGTTAAAACCTTGATTATTGAATCACTTAGTAGTTTTGTGCATTATGATTCATATTAGGGTGAAAAGATATGGAATAGATATTAAATTGTTCCAAAAAGGTAATTGAAAATTATGATGAGTATGCACTCATCAAAACACCCCGAACTTAAACCGTTGCTCGTCCTCGAGTAACATAAAATTTGAAACTGTTGCCTGATGGAATACTTTCGATCCGTGTGATTTCTTCATCTTCACATCATAAATGTTTTCTTTCTGCTCAGTATAAATGAGTACCATAACTTCCTGGGACCACTAAACACGTCTTTCCATAGCTTCGTTCCTGAGTTCGTTTCCCAACAACGCTTCCTCCCCGCCTTTTCCAACACCAAGCATGTCAAAGAGTGTCGTAGGAGTTCTGAGATACCCGCAGAATCAACAAGTATGCATTTGATCTGACACTGGTGTTTTTCAGGATGGTAGGGCATGTATTGTGCCCTTAGGTAGAAAAAAGGAGTGAAAGGTGGTATGAAAGGAAGAAGAAAATCTCTCCTCTATTCGACTCGAGATTTTTATTTGTTTTGCAATATTTATTGCATATATTTTTTTGTGTGCGCTATGGCATCTTTTGTTGTAGATCTCTCCTCTATTCGACTCGAGATTGCATTTATTTTGTGTGCACTTTGGCATCTTTTTACTTGCAAATCTCTCCTCTATTCGACTCGAGATTGCATTTTTGGTGGTACGCCCCTATTTGTTGGAAGGGGTATGGAAGAAGCGGATATGAGGGAAGTGGTGTGCCACCCCGAACTTAGGGTTTGGCACAAGTTTGGCTATTTTGGTGGTATTTATGGATGGAGGGATACGAAGATGATAGAAGAAGTGTAGAAGAGAGTTCAGATCAGGGTGCAATTTGATTTACAATTCAAAACCGGGTTATTCTCTTTGTCATACTCTGCTCAAATAATGACTTGATGCGGATCCGGTGGGGTTTCTGAGCCATTGTTCCACTAGTCAGTTAGGAAGCGCGACATGTTTGATCCCTATCAGTTTGACAGATACTTATCATTATGTAAAAGGAATTATGATGTTAGGAATCATAAGTTTCACAGGATGATTTCAGGCAAGTTTCAAAAGTCAGCCTTCTGGAGGATTTGCTTCGACTAAGGAGGATGTTATGATAGAAGACGCATAACAAAAAGTTAGTTACATTTTTATCAACAAAAGTCAAAATTTCATCAGGTATCTGTTCAAAATTTGAAAAAATTTATGATAGAGACATATTGAGTATAAAAGAGGGTGTGTATGTGGAAGTGGAATACGTACCACCCACCCTCCACCCCGAACTTAGAGATTTGCTCGTCCTCGAGCAAACCCTAAATTCAAGATGGAGGGGAAAGGAAACACCAGGTATGACTGCCGAGAATGAATTCGTTGTGATCAGCACCAATCCGATCTCGTATCCTGAAAGAAAACTATCCATAAGGAAAATTTTATTTAAGGAAAATTAACTATAAAACAAAAATGGGAAAAGAAAGGTAAAACAGATTTATTGGTCGGGTTGCCTCCCGACAAGCGCCTTTGTTTTATGTCGATGGCTCGACAGAGTCCTTCGTCGTCATGTGGGATCCTTAGGATCGGTGAGTTCCAGCGTTGATTTGGTGCCTATGTCTGTTGTGGTGAAATATCTCTTCAGGCGGTGGCCATTGGTTATGAATTCACCCGACTCTGCACTCCATAAAGAGAAAGTGCCCTGAGGAGAGATGCTTTTGACAATGTATGGTCCAGACCAGCGTGAGCGAAGTTTTCCTGGGAATATCCTTAATCTTGAGTTAAAAACCAGAACTTGGTCTCCCACTTGAATGTCTTTTCTTTTCAGATGTCCATCGTGCCAAAGTTTTGTATGTTCCTTGTAGATTCGAGCATTTTCATAGGCCGTCATTCTAAGTTCATCCAGCTCGTTGAGTTGCAGAATCCTGGCTTGCCCTGCTTCCTTTATATCGAAATTTAATTGTTTAGTTGCCCACCATGCCTTATGTTCTAATTCGACCGGAAGGTGACAAGCTTTTCCATATATCAAACGAAAAGGAGTAGTACCAAGGGGAGTTTTATAAGCAGTGCGATAAGCCTATAGGGCATCGTTGATTTTTGTCGCCCAATCTTTTCGATTACGCCCGACGGTTTTCTCAAGGATAGCCTTTAGTTGTCGATTAGAGACTTCTACCTGTCCACTGGTCTGTGGATGGTAAGGAGAAGCTACCTTGTGTGAGACGCCATATTTTTTTAATAGAGCTTCGAAGCTTCTTTCGATGAAATGGGAGCCTCCATCAGAAATCACGGTTCTCGGCACTCCGAACCGTGGGAAGATAATATCTTTGAATAGTTTGATGACTGGTTTCGAATCACAAGTGACGGTTGGTATAGCTTCAACCCATTTGGAGACGTAGTCCACCGCCACAAGGATGTAAGAGAATCCATTAGAAGATGGGAATGGCCCCATATAGTCTACTCCCCAGATGTCAAATATCTCTACTTCTTGCCATAGATTCAGTGGCATTTCATCTCTCTTGGTTATATTGCCAGCTCTTTGACACTTATCACATGATATGACAAAATCATAACAGTCCTTGGATAAAGTTGGCCAGAAAAATCCACATTGCAAAACTTTTAAGGCAGTCTTTTTAGAGCTCATATGCCCACCCACGGGTCCTGAGTGGCATTGTTCCAAAATGGAATGGGCTTCTTCTTTGGCGACGCAACGTCTATACAATCCATCCGCGCAGAGTTTGAAGAGATATGGTTCATCCCAATAGTAATGCTTCACATCATGCATAAATTTCTTCAGACCGTTCCCTGTGTATTGAGGATGGATGACTCCGGCGGCAAGGTAGTTTACTAAGTCTGAATACCATGGTTCAGATTCTGAGACTCTCATAAGTTGATCGTCTGGTAGAGAGTCGTTTATCGGAATTCCTTCAGCATCCAGAGTGTGGATGCGACTCAGGTGATCTGCTACGACATTCTCCGTTCCTTTCTTATCTCGTATTTCTAGGTCAAATTCTTGTAGAAGGAGTATCCATCTGATCAGCCTTGGCTTAGCATCCTTCTTTGCCATAAGGTAACGGATGGCAGCATGGTCTGTGTAAACGATTACCTTTGAACCAGTAAGGTAGGATCTGAATTTATCGAAGGCATAGATGACTGCCAAAAGTTCCTTTTCAGTAGTGGCATAATTCCTTTGAGCTTCGTCGAGGGTTTTCGATGCATAATAGATAACATAATGTTTCTTCTCAATGCATTGTCCTAAGACTGCACCCACTGCGTAGTCACTGGCATCACACATAATTTCAAAGGGGTGCTCCCAATTTGGAGCTCTAATAATGGGGGTAGTCGTAAGGGCTTTCTTCAGCGTATCGAAACTTTTGATGCATTCCTTATTGAAATTGAAATTAGCATCTTTGAGAAGTAAATTGGTCATCGGCTTTGTTATCTTAGAAAAATCATGTATAAACCTTCTATAGAATCCAGCGTGACCGAGAAAAGCACGAACTTCTTTCACATTTGTGGGTATTGCCAATTTAGATATGACTTCTATCTTGGCTTTATCAACTTCAATTCCTTTGTTGCTAACCTTGTGGCCCAAAACTATGCCTTCCTTTACCATAAAGTGGCATTTCTCCCAATTTAGCACCAGATGTGCTTCTTCACAGCGTTTGAGTACCATGGAGAGGTGCTTAAGACAAGAATCAAAGGAGTCACCATATACAGAAAAGTCGTCCATGAAAACCTCCATAACTGTTTCAGTAAGCCCTGCAAAAATGGCAGTCATGCAACGTTGAAAAGTTGCAGGGGCATTACACAAGCCAAATGGCATCCTTTTAAAAGCATATGTCCCAAAGGGACAGGTGAAAGTTGTTTTCTCTTGATCATCTGGATGTATGGGGATCTGATAGAATCCAGAGTAACCGTCCAGGTAACAGAAGTATTCTTGGTGAGCCAATCTTTCCAAAACCTGATCGAGGAAGGGCATAGGAAAATGATCCTTCCGAGTGGCCTTGTTTAATTTTCTATAATCAATACACATCCTCCACCCAGTCACTGTTCGGGTGGGGATGAGCTCATTGTTTTCATTTCTTGTGACTGTGGTACCTCCTTTCTTGGGTATAACATGAACTGGGCTCACCCATGGTGAGTCCGATATCGGGTATATTATTCGAGCTGTAAGGAGTTTGATGATCTCACGACGGACCACTTCCTTCATATTCGGGTTTAATTTTCGTTGATGCTCGATTGTTGGCTTATGGTCTTCCATCATGGGAATTCTGTGCATGCACAAAGCTTGACTGACCCCTGTGAGGTCACTCATTCTGTAGCCTATGGCTTTCTTGCTATCCTTTAATATTTCCAGAAGTTGCTCTTCTTGTTTGGTTGTTAAACCAGAGTTTATAATGACAGGACAAACTTTGAGATTGTCTAAAAACATATAATTCAGCCCTTCAGGTAGGGGCTTCATTTCAGGAGGTTCTGGTTTTTTACTGATTTCTTCTGGGGTTTCGGTAACCTTTAATTCCTCATAGGTAGCTTCATGATTCTCCTCAGAAGAGTCGGGAGGTTTGGCGCAATCCTTATCTTGTTGGTCAGTAGGTTCATCATTAAAAAGGTCATATAGAGAAGTTTCCAAAGGATCGCATGACTCGTGATATTCTTGAGTAAGTTGTGACATCTGCTCAACACAATCTATCAGATAGACTTCCTCCTGTATACTTGGTCTTCTCATGCTTTCAAAGACCTTAAATTCCAGAGTTTCTTTTCCTAACCTGAGCAGTAAGGTTCCGGCTTCAACATCGATAAGAGCTCTAGCAGTAGCGAGGAATGGACGACCGAAGATAATAGGGTATTTGGTGTCTTCTTTTATGTCCATGATAACAAAATCACATGGGACATATGCGTCCTTGCCTACCTTGACCGGGATGTCTTCGAGAATTCCTAGCGGTCTTTTTACTGAATTGTCCGCAAGTTGGATTGTCATAGCAGTTGGAAGCAATTCTTCGAATCCTAATCTCTTGCATAGACTCAGCGGCATAATAGAAATACTTGCGCCAAGATCTGCCAATCCTTTCTTACATGATGAATCACCAATGTGGCATGAGATTCCGAAGGATCCTGGATCTTTTTGTTTCTTCGGCATCTTGCTTAATATGATATCTGATGTAGTTGCAGCCAATTTCACAGTTTCACACTCTTCCGTGATGTACTTCTTGGTGAGAAGCGACTTTAGATATTTGGTCCAGGCTGGTATCTCATTAAGAGCATCCAAGAATGGTATATCAACATGGAGCTTCTTCATAGCTTCTTTGAATTTGATGAATCTAGTATCAAACTTGGTTTCCCTCAGACGGGATGGGAAAGGGACACGAGGCTTATATACAGGAATTTCTGGTTCAGGAGTCTCTACTTCTTCATTGGTAGGTTTCTCAGAAATCCCCTTATCATTATTTCTCTCATTCGGTTGCGGTTCTGATGTTGTTGAGTTTTGATCAGTCAAGGGTTCATTCTCCTCAGGGATATCCATAGTTGTTTTCACTGGTGGATCCGAATAACTTTTCCCTGATCTTGTGGCGATAACCTTCAGCTGCTCCGGATGTTTCGGATTGTTCTCAGGTTGTCCAGCGAAGATCCCAGCTTGTGGCTTAATACTAGCAGCAAGTTGAGCTAGTTGAGTTTCAATAGCCTTCTGCTGGGCTTGTTGATTGGATATCATCGTTTGTTGTGTTTGCAATAACTTCTCGATGGTAGATAGCTTGTCATCAGAAGGGATAGGTCCTGTTTGGCCCTGTTGTTGGTTCAAGTTTTGATACTGAGAGTTGTTCTGATAATTGTTATAGTTTCTGTTCTGAAAGTTTCCCTTGAAGTTTCCTTGATTCCCAAAGTTATGTTGCTGATTAAACTGATACCCAGATGGGCCTCTTGGTTGATTATTTGGAACAAATTGATGTGAGTTCATAGCTCCTGAAGGATTTCCGTACTGGAAGCCTGGGTGATTCCTATTTTGATTTGGATTGTAAAAGTTCTGCCCAGGGTTGGTGTTAATGGCATTAAGATTTTCCATCTGGCAACTATCTCCTTGTCCACAGGCATTGCTTAAAACGACATCATAGAGAACATTGCATGATAGTGTTGAATGGTTAGTGCCTTTGCACGCTTCACAAAACAAATAAGTGGATTTGACTTGTTCTGGTTGCCTAGTTGGAGAATGTCCTCTTCCAATTGCAGCAAGGGATGATTCTATGTGATCTTGCTTTGCGACCAAGACTTTCAAAGTTTCAGCTATAGATTTGTATTCTGGGATAGCGTCAGCCATAGCTACCTTTAAGACTCCTTTACCAACAGATCTACCCCAGTTTGCTTGATTTTCTGCTCCCAGGGTGACTACTCTCCATGCGCTGTCGTAACTTTGCCGCATGAAGTTCCCTCCAGACGAGGAGTCAAGGAACATCTTGACATCATCTTCCACACCTCTATAGAATATCTCGATCAGCTGATTCTTAGGAATTCCATGGTGTGGGTATTTACGTAGGAGCTCCTTGTACCTATCCCAAGCTTCGGAAAGAGTTTCTCCTGGGACTTGAGTAAAATTTGTGATTCGTCCCCTGATTTCGTATGTAAGAGATGGGGGGTAGAACTTTTCCAGAAAGGCGTTTTGAAGCTGCTCCCAGGTGGTGATGGGTACATTACTCTGTAGTGAGTTGTACCAACTAATGGCTTTGTCAGCCAGAGAGTACTTGAAGAGACGGAGTCGAATAGCATCATCAGAGACTCCATTTTGCTTCGTCATGGCACACAGGTCAATGAATCTGAGAAGATGACCTTGGCTGTCTTCAGCTTGTTTACCGTAGAATGGGTTGTTCTGAAGCAAGGTTATCCAATGTGCTCTAATCTCAAAGTTGGCAGCTTCGATGGGAGGAGGCTGCACCGGATGATATACATTTGCGGCCTTTGGGATAGAGAACTCTCTAAGATCCTTCTGAAGTTCCGCTGCCTGCGCTGCTGCTTGTGCTGCTAAGATCTCCTGTTGAACCGCAGCTCTAGCTTCTTGCATGAATCTTTCTCTCTGCGCATTGATGGCTTGAGCCACCCTACGGGCTACTTCTTCTTCTTGTGCCATTCTTGCTTGATTCTCTCGGATCTGACGATGGAAGGTTCTATCTATTTCGGGATCAAAGCTCGCAGTCAGTCCGAGACTATCCGAACGGTGCATGCACTAATCGTCTAAGAGCACCTGAAACTTGAAAAAGTTTGAAAGTGAGATCCTTGAAGTAGAATAAAGATCAAGTAGATGAGCGATAGTTTCAAAAAGAAAACAAAATCCTAGATTAGTCTTAAAAGAACTAGATTTGACTGACTGATTCCGTTGTCCCCGGCAACGGTGCCAGAATTTGATGTGGCTTTTGAATGCACTAACAAATTCACTCGGGGTTTTTATCCCCGAGCTTTTACCGAAACCAAGTGCAACAATACCACCCGCAAGCGGACGGATCTTATCGCAGTATAGTTTAGGATCGAACCCAAAGGACAACGTTTTTAAGAATCCTTGTCAGTTAGATCTAGATCAAGTAAAACTAATATTTAGAACAATAGGTTGATTTTGGTTTGATTAAACTAATTGCAAGAAAGTAAACGTGGAATAAAAGATGGGTTTAGATTAATGATACGAAATCGCTGGGATGGTACCGGGTTTGACCACCGCTACACACACAATCATACTCTCTCGCGAACAATCCAGGCACGAAATAACACTCCAAGTAGAGCTGCTGCAGAACCCCCCTTACGGGCGTCAGGTCCGCGTAAGCGTCACCATAGGCAGCCGATTTCTCATCGCCATCCGGATCATACGTCTTACGGCTCTGAAGATACAGAAATCCACGGAAGCTGTGAACCCCCCTTTCGGGCGTTAGGCGCACAGAAGTGTCACCGAAGGTTAGGCGGACCGTCCCCTCGCGGATCATACACTTACGACCTCGATGAAATCCCATCCTATTTCTAATCCGGGAGTCAACCGCGCAAACCGCAAAGCAAACAAGCGACTATTGTACGTGTAAACATCGACGAAAAGCACGAAGATACAAAATCCAACTAAGGCTGTGAACCCCCCTTACGGGCGTCAGGCGCACACAAGTGTCACCGAAGGTTAGGCGGACCGTCCCCTCGCGGATCCTACACCTACTACCTCAAGGAATCCTATCGGAAGTTCTTGTCAAGGAGTCTAACATGCTAAACGACATTCATACCTATGCATTGAAGTTCTCGCAACATAGGGAGCACAAAGATGGAAACACGCACATAACCAACTCACAAGCTTAACGATAAACGACAAAATGAAGAGTTATATACATTGCCATGGAAAGTTTAACAAGAGAACATGGTTTGCATGGGCAGCGAGGCTAGTCCCCGCACCCCAGCGAAAGAGGACTACTCGCTCATGATGCGAGGTACAAGAAAGATAGAAGAAGAAGATAGATCCGCCATGAGCTCGGTGCAGAAGGTGGACGCAGCCCGGTGAAGAAGATGCGCTCTTTGCTCCGTCTTCTTCTCCTTCTTAGCCTCCTTGGACGCAACACCAGCTGTAGGTGGAGTGGATCTTGATCGGGATGGTGCTCTGGCAGCCTTTCGGTGTCCGGAACCGATGCCTCAAATGGGGACCCTGGGGGTCTATTTATAGTTTTAGATCTGACGCCAAACGGTCTTGAGACCGTTTGGGCGCCAAACGGTCTTGAGACCGCTTGGGCACCAAACGGTCTTGAGACCGTTTGGGCGCCAAATGGTCTGGAGGTCGTTTAAGCGCCAAACGGTCTTGCTTTGATCGGTCTGGCTTTGGCATGGTCGCGCGGCTTTAGTTCTTCAATCGTTCCTTGCGCTCGCATCGAACGGTCTTAGGACCGCGCGGGACCAAACGGTCTTGGGACCGCACGACCAAACAGTCTTGGGACCGCGTGGGACCAAACGGTCTTGGGACCGCATGGGACCACACGGTCTTGGGACCGCGTGGGACCAAACGGTCTTGGGACCGCATGGGACCAAACGGTCTTGAGACCGCATGGGACCAAATGGTCTTGGGACCGCATGGGACCAAACGGTCTTGAGACCGCATGGGACCAAACGGTCTTGAGACCGCATGGGACCAAACGGTCTTGGGACCGTATGGGACCAAACGGTCTTGGGACCGCATGGGACCAAACGGTCTTGGGACCGTATGGGACCAAACGGTCTTGGGACCGCATGGGACCAAACGGTCCTGAGACCGCATGGGACCAAACGGTCTTGGGACCGCATGGGACCAAACGGTGTTGAGACCGCATGGGACCAAACGGTCTTGAGACCGCATGGACTTCTTAGGCAACTGGTTTCGTCTTGTTCTTTGTGTATTCCAGCAAACGATCATGAGACCGCATGGATCCAAACGGTCTTGAGACCGTTTGCATGGAGTTGCCTGCTATACCTACATAAAATGAAAGATATTTAGTTAAAACCTTGATTATTGAATCACTTAGTAGTTTTGTGCATTATGATTCATATTAGGGTGAAAAGATATGGAATAGATATTAAATTGTTCCAAAAAGGTAATTGAAAATTATGATGAGTATGCACTCATCATACTCTAATACATGTTAATACGTTGAAAATAGGCAAAGTGGAACTTGGACTCAATTAAAGTGGTGAAAGTTAGTAATTGATATCAGTAAGAGAGGTATCTGCATTCCTTACACCCTATGTTGGGATAATTGCAGACAACCCTATATTTCCCTAATGAGGCTTAAATAAACCCTAAATATCCTATTCTTGAATCCTAATGTTGTTCATGCCTCAAATTAGATTATAATTTCTTCTTGTTTGGGTCTTATACCTCACTGCCATGCTTATTGAATATTGTGACTACTCTTGCCATGACTACTATTCTAGCATGTGGATTTATGTTCTATTTAATTTAAAGTAGCGGTACTTATGTACAATCACCCACAGAGGGCATGTAAATAATCGCCCTGGGGAATGTCTTATTCTCCCCATAATATTGTAGGTGACTAGGAATGTCTTATTCTCCCCTAACCTAAGGTTAGAGGTCCGGTAGGTGCCTCAACCCTACTTAGTTAGGTAGACATAATTATCTTACATGCAAATCCTTTTTGGTATAATTGTTAATGGCAAGTTTCTTTTGAATATAGCCTCATACTCTTGTTATCTTCATTATATGATGAACCATAGTCTATTTTTGTTGTTGTACTTATCTTGATATCCTAGATTAGTTTTGTGACGCATACCTTGTTTTCTTTCCCCTTTTGCTGGGTGCTTTCCCAACTACCCAGGGGCTGGTGCTGAGCAAGGAGAAGAACAAGTTTGAAGGAATTCATCTCAGGAGTAGATATCAAGCTATCTAAAAGGATGTCTAGGTTGCTATAGCTAGACCCTTTTCTCTTATCTTTATCATTTGAGAATAATCATGTAATGAACAATGAAAGCCATGTAATAGGCTTAGTTCTTTTATTTCCGCTGCTATTGACATTTTGTAATGTATCTGGTGCATGCTTATTTACTTGGAATATTATACATGTATCCCTCAATATCTTTTATCTTTCTAAAAAGATGGATGTTTTGTACTTCCTTTAAATTTTAGTAAGGAGGTGATCTCGCCTCTTTACAGATGCACTACCATAAAAGATCCCATATTTTGAAATATGCATCCTTGTCCATACAAGATATAGAGATGATGTTTTCATTTATAGTAGGTACATAATAGAAGTTCTTTAACACTATTACAAGCCATGTGGGAAGAGATAAACTATAGGTTCCAACTGTACTGGCCGCAACTCTTGTGCCATTTGCAACTCGTAGTTCCACGTCACCTTTTGCCAAAGGCCTACTTCCTTTCAGATTCTGCATATGGGAACATATGTGAGATTCACATATGATATCTAGTACCCATGATGATGAAGTAGATAGGTTTATCTCAATAACATATATACCTGAAGTGTAGATCACCATCCCCATATTCTTCTTCCTGAATTCCTTCAAGTACAAATGATGAGTTCCTCTTGTACTTTTCTTTCTCCTTATCTTGAGTGTTGAGGATTTATATTTAGGCTTGACCTCAGAACTCTTCTTGGTCTTGCTTTGATCCTTGGATTCAGATCCATTAATTACCATCACATGCTTTTCGTTCTTCAATTTTGCTTCAGCATGAATCAACATGGCAAGCAAGTCTGACATATATCCAGCCATATTATTCACATGATAACATGTAATAAAGTGTCTATACGATTTTGACATTGTTTTTAGAATCATATTAGTGTCTAACTCTCGGCTCAAGGTGAATCCTAGCTCTTCAAGATGATATACATGTCCAATCATACTGAGCACATGTACTTCTACTAAGGTTCCCTCTATCATATTAGATTCAAGTATCACCTTTAGAATATCACCCCTTTCTTGGTTTGCAAAACCAAGTGTCACTTTCCTAATATGTCTTACCATCTCAAGAACACTCATGTCCTCACATTTATCATGAAACTTATAGTTCATGTAGCTAATCATAAAGTACTTTATCTCCAAGCCATCATTGGCATGCTTCCAGTAAACATCCACTTCTGCCCTAGGTGCATTAGGAGCATGTATTTCTGGCACTGATTTGTCAAGGACGTAAAGCTTGCACTCTTCATTTAGAATTCTTCTCAAATTCCAAAACCATTCATGGAAATTTGTCTCATCAAGTTTGTCCTTCTTAAAGACCAATCATAATACGTACTTGTTCATCATTTTATGCTACAAGAGAAAATGTGCATTTGTCAACAAATACTTTTGATTTGATTTGAAAATTTTGACGATATTAATTAGGTCTTTAATTACTACCACTACCACTATTTTATTTCAAATTGATAGCCCTCCCATATCAATTTGGAATATTGAAACGTACAATATTCTTGTGTTACAAGATCCATATTTCATAAAGTCATGAGTCGACTTTTTCTGATTGCCCACAACTTGACTATTTAGGTAGGCCATCATGAAAATCCAATCATATGAAACTCTTAGATATATGATACGTACAACTCTTTGCCATAATCATTTCATGCATCTAGGCTTGGGCTCTTCGAGTCACTATTTAAGCCTGACCCAAAAGCCAACATGATAGATATGAACCATGATCTGTGCAAATTTACATATCTACCATCACACTTCCATGAGATAGACGACGCACCATGCTTTGTGCAAATCTATGATTGGTCGATCAAGCTTTTCATCTGTGTTTCTAATGAAAGGCATCTTAGACTTAATATTTTAATTGATGGAGTTCATATAAATACATATACTTTATCCAATCACCACATATATAATATGTATCATATACATGCTATATCCCACAACAAAACATGCAACAAACGAAAGCGATGGTTATTGCCAACCCAATGTAGTTCCTTAGAGCCACAAGGAATTACGTCATCATAGGTCCACATCAGATGTAGAAACTTGTTATTCATGAATATCCATGCTTCCAATCTAGTTTGATCATTTAAACCCTTGAACTAATCAACTCGCCTCTTGGCCAGTCGTTTGGTCATCTACTGGTCGTCTGGTTTTGTTGATCTGCCATCTGGTGGATCCTCTAGCTGATCGATTGGGTCCACCAGTCGATTGGTTTAGCTCGTTCTGTCTGGTCCTCCTTGGTCTTCCATCCAGTTGGCTCATCTAGGATACATCATCTTCTTCATCATAATATGAAAGTAAACTATCCTACTTCTACATAACTGTAGAGAAACCTCGAGTAACATTAGAGGGGAGTAAGGGTAGGAAAGAATTAACTTTACATTTGGAAGATAAGATAGAGGCCCGATTCATAGACCTAGATAAAAGGATAAACCAACCACACAACCATGCATAGATAATACTAGTTATTGGTCATAACCATGCTAAACATTCACCATCAAAACTGCTTTTAGGACGATGTTGTATATATGTATGTATGTATGTATATATATATGTATGTATATATATGTATATATGTATATATATATACACACACACATACATACATATATTAGTTTAGGATTATCATGATATTTGATTGGACATAATTATTTGCATAATATTTGTTTGGGATTATCATGCAATAATATAACGACAAAACCAAAATTTGATCATATCGATTATCCCGTAATATATTAAATTGACATTGGCTCTGATGCCATCGTAGGGAAATATGTCAACAGAATAGGCAATAGAAACAATAATTTTATCTACCATATTCCCCATAAGCTAGTAAATCGTGTCAATTACTACCAAATAGGCAAGATCATTTTGAGGATATACCTAGTCCTAGATCAAGTTAGGCAACATCTCGTCATCGTCATAGATGAACAACTATCTTCTAGTTGCACTGGGACTCATTTGACAATTTCACCTCCTGGTCTATACCACAAACTACAACCTTGAATGTTGTTGTCTGCAGTAGCTCCTCTCACAATGAAATGTTGGTTGACGTTGTCCTCCTAGCGGTACACAACAATCTCTCATTTCTAGAGAAGACCACACAGACCGGCGAGAACTCTTATCGTCCTTGTAGAACAGATAGGAATATGTTGTACCTCTCGTTGGTGTACTAGTCACCAACTTGCTCTCCTACAAAAATGATTCTCAGTTGTTCTCTCCCATAGTTGTTCCTTCCTAGTCGGATAGCACTTGCTTGGGCTCTCTTGGTTACCACAACTAGATAGGACAACAATTGTTAGAGCAACTGATTATCAATTGTTTGTCTTGTGTTCTAGGAAGCCCCTGGTACCCCTCTATTTATAGCAGGGTTTAGGGTATGGGCTCCCTGTCTGTGCCGGAGTGGAAGGGATCAAAAAATCTTGAATTTTCACAAACTATGACAATCGAAATAGTCGTATGGCATCCCGGACAATCACATGGCATCTCAGACGGTCGTATGGCATCTCAGACGGTCGTATGGCATTCTAGATGATTGTTTGGCATGTGATATGCTCTTCTCATACTACGAGACAATCATTTTGTAGTTTCCCAATCACATATGAAATTGGCAATTCATTTCCATTATTGCTAAACATTAATTCCTTACACAACAAATAATGTTCAATTGAAATGAATATAAGAAATATCTAGAACCTTCCCTCAGCCGAATCGAGCGATCTCGCCCATGCGAGATGACCTTGATCACCCAGAAGGTCATCTGGTGAGCCAAGATGAGTCGGCCTATTCAACCCATAACCAATTTTCACTTGAATCAGTTTGGCACTCTAGACGACCTTCTCACCCTATGAGTCGATAGTATGGCAGTGTAGCTAGTTGATTTGTTGCATGAATCAATTACCTAAATGCTTTTAGTAATCGATTCAATCACCATCCTATGTGTGTGGACCTATAGGTTCCATATTACGTTGGCAGTGAATGTCCATAACAACTTATGACATCACAAGAAATGAGTGGTGCCTAGTCACACATCAATGCTACCCAAGTAAATGAAAAGTTGGGGAACAAATTCAACCTACAATCTGTGCATGGTGTTATAGTGCTTGTATAGTTCCTTTATCACTGATATCAAGATTGAACTAGAGGCATGTAGTAGTTACCCTCTATTTATATTCAATCTTGTTACTTGAACCAAGAGCAGTCTGCTTGAGATATATGTAAGATCAATATCACATATTGACTCACATGTGTATGGCCATGCATTTCTTAATCCCATTAATTAAGAGGCCTATGATATCATACTCTTGTATGATGGAAAAATCCCATCTCTATCACTCATAGCCTATCCCATGTGTCACAGTCACCAAATCATCTCCATTATAACAACCCATGTTTTAGGACTGCATTTGATGATATCAAAGCATGCTGAGTGACATGTGATAAGTGCAATGATTTTAGGTCTAAGAACTACAACCACCACCATCACTGTGATAGTTGTCTATGCATTCCATGATGATGGCTTCCATGTATCAGTCTCATAGTGGGTCTGTCTGATACATTGTTCTCTAACATGTACCCATGTGGTTGGTTTGATATAGCCATATCATGACTAATGAGACTATGTCATCAACCAACTCACACTCTAATCTTCTGTGTTATTGTTGTCTAGCAACCTTCCTCAATAATAAATGATCATGCACATAATGAGAATATATATATGTGTACTCTTAACATATGTATCATCTCATTTCCTCAAGTCACGTACTTGAAGACATGCATCATTGAGTAATATTATTCTCTAGACATTTATAATGTTACACCATTATCTCATAACTGAATTAAACAAAATAAATTGGAATCATGCATTTATTTATTAATCAAATCATTTACAAATTATGCCATTACAATCATCACATGGTTGGCTCTCTGGGCATACATACCAACACAGGGGGCATCAGTATGATGTGAGTGTCAGCCATGAAATCACATTAAAAAGCTTTGTCAAGAAATTATTCTCTCTTCTAGTTCCGTCTGTCTAGTCTTCATACCATATTGGGCTATAAAATTATTTGCAACTTTAATTAGCTTCACTAAGAAACATTTATGAGGAGAGATACAGAGATAAATTGGGTAATATCTTTGTTGAAAAACTCCATCAGGACAAGGACACCTTCTGCATCATCAGGGTTATGCCTTCATTTAGAAAGGTATTGAACTTTCCCACATATTTTAAGGATTTCATGCATAGATGCATCGTCTCGACAAATAATAGGGATATCAGTGACCCAAAACCAAGATGATTCCTTTGAGTCAGCTTGCCCCATCATGCCCAAACGACTCAAACTCATCATCTCATTTTTGTATCTAATGGACTTTGCATCTATATGAGTTTTAGCATCATCATCTGAAGAAAAAAGAATAGCTACTCACTGTAGCAAAAATTGGAAACATTCGGTTGTCGTAAACCATCTTCCTTGTAGAAAGGTCATCCCAACTTTGATTCATCTTTCAGGATAATTGCATTGCTCATTGATTTTACCCCGATCTACCTACCAATGGGTGGATTGAGGACCATCTAGAGGCATTTTGGCATGTGTTGTGGAGCACCTCTTGATGGCCATCCTTGTGGCATCGAAAGAAGGGGAGGGAAGGGTGAAGATGATCAGATGTTCGAAGGATTCATATAGAGTATGGATCTACATTAGGATGCTATGTGGCCACTCTTGTGACACTCCTAGTAGGTCTTTGGCCTGTTGAATTAGCATTTCCAATGTCCTTGCCCAAGATACTGAAAATAGGTGTCCTTTCCTATGTTGTAGACATCCATCAACGATCGATTATCTGGTGTGCATTGATGGAATTGCTCCATACACCTAAGAAGATGGTCTGAAGGTACATCACTGTGCTTAGCAACATCGATCTGAGGAGTCTGTTCGGTGGATGGGGGTATTCGTCCATCACCCCTAAGTTCTTAGACTAATAGTCTTGGTCTAGGTTCATCAGATGTCACATGATCGAGGTTATCAAAATCTTCACCTGAGGTCAGGTTCAATAGGGCCATGTCATTTTTGTCAGCCACCTCTACTTGATAAACCATGTGGTGGATTCTCCACTCAACAACCACTCATCTCACCCTAAGGGAGTGTGTTTTCAATTATCTCGACTTCTAAAGGGGCATCACAAATTTCTCAGAGAAGAGGCTCAGACGCAACGGGAAAAAAGGGATATCACGAAGGAGGAGGGGGTGGAAACAAATAGTTATAGGGACTTGGAATCGAATATCTCCATCAACCTCTTACCTTTTTTGTCTCATCAGAGTATTAGAGAAGAGCGAGTATGGTCAATTTTCAACATGTGTAGTGCTTCTACCATGTCTACTTGACTGGCTATCCTAGATATCAACCTAGTGGGGAACTATAGTTGCCTATCTAAGAGCCCTACGACTTCTACTAGATGCAGGTAGCCCCCGGGTGACAGAGTTTTGGTCCAGATGGATGTGAAGGGTGCCCTCCTAGTGGCAATAGACATAGGAGGAGTTCACCTCAGAATCACCCAAAATTGCCTCTCCTAGAGGCAGTAGACGTTTATTGAGATGATTCAAATTCTGTTGTTAGCTCCTAAAACTAAATCACTTGCATATATGAAGGAGCCCAACCAACAATACAATGCTTCTTCTACCTATCCATTCAAAATACAAAGAATGTAGTTCTTGTCATTGGTGAATATGCTCAAGCTTTTGGTAGAACTTAGTCAATTAAGTGCCACTTTACAATAATGAATTATAGCAAAGGGACTTGTTCCAACTATATGTCTCTCCCATCTAGAAAAGGAATGCATATGAGATAAAACCTCCTTCATCATTGTAAAAAATCACACATGTCTCAATTTAGATGGGTATTTGACATTAATTATTTTGAAAGAATAGACAATCATCATGGGTTATCTAACTCTCATGAATGTGATGAAACTAATCATGTAGAGACTCTACCTATTATTACATTTATCCTTGTAAGCATTATTTTCCACCTGACATGAGTAAATGAACACAAGGTTTTGGTTTCAAGAAAAAAACTAACATATCTGAACATATTAAATGAACAAATTTTGTACCAAACATTTTTCAACATCTATACCCTAGAGAAACGTATATTGATCATTTCTCATACTCCATGTTTATCTATTCTATATGTGTGAAGGTAATCCTCTTCCAACACCACATATACAACAAATTCAAACACCATGTTATCCTCAAGACAATGTTGTTTACAATAGCCTTGACAATGTTGTTTACAAATAGTCCAAGGTCATACCCCTCAAGACACCCTATGACCCCTCTTAAAATTTTACAAAAGAAGAATCTATCATACATTGAAAATATTTTAAGACCCCTTACTTGGCTTAGTGCTTGATCTTGCTTGCTTTTCCTAAATAGATGCTTAAAACCTTAATACAATCATATGACGTGCTTTAAAACATGTGGTGTGCTTATGTTTTCAGTTTGGTCCAATTTTCATGATGTTTGAGCTAGTTATGCTACATGTGTGCTTTCTTTGGACTAAGTTGAAATTTACATATGATGATGGTTTATCTTGCAATTTTTCACCTATTAGATGTGTCTCTTATGTTTTGGTATCATGAGAGAGAGATTGATGCATAGGGGCACCTTGTTGGACCTTAGTTGATGTGGTGGCATCATGTGTGTTGAACCTATGGTTTGCTTAGATGCATGAGTTATGTTGGTGTCAACCATTTGTGTTTGTCTTTGAGTGTAGCACCCAATGTGGTTTTCTTGGTGTTGTGGTAGTAGTGACCAAAGTTATTCCTTAGGTTGTGTTTGTAGCGATTGACATGCTTTGTCTTGATTAAGGTCACTAGGTTTTGGCTTGTGTTGGTGTTGTAACGACCCTTTGCTTTAGGTGACATGGGTAGAGGTCACTACCATGTGGTTGTCTTGGTTTTCTTTGACCGTTTGGGTGTAGTGGACCAAGTGGTTGCTACATAGACTTTATTTTAATGATCTTTGGTGCATGCATATATAGAGTGCTTGCATGGTTGAGGTTTTTGAGGGACAAGTATCTTTAAAGGTTCTAGTAACTTGACACCTCATATCCCTCATCTCTCTCCTACCCTTAGATATTTATACCCCTCCTTGTACATGCAAGTAACCCATTTAGTCTATCTTATTATCCCTTCTTGCTTGGAGTCATCCTTGTTGTTGGTGGTGAAAGTGGAGGTGATCAAGCTTGTAGAAGGTAGTTGAGCCCTTTCATGTGGTGATCTAGGATTGGAGAATCTCTCTTTGTTAGTCCTTTGGTGATCCTTTTGTTTGGTAAGTGATCTAACCTTCTTGATCTCATTTTCTTGAAACCCTACCTTCTGTCTTCTCTTGGTCGAGACCATGGTTCTCCATGGTGGATATCTTGAGGAACTTCTCTCCATATGGGTAGAATCCATAGTTCTCCCATGGTAGTACCTGAGTGAGATGAAGAGCTCCTCTTTCTCTTTCTTTTATGGCCTAACTTTGTACCCATTTCTCTTTGAGCTTCCTTTGACCTTGGTTTGCTTTTCTTTGCTTGAGGTGATCTTTCTTGGTCGTGGAATTGATCCAAGCTTGGAGTTCCTTCTCTCTGTTAGAGCTTCTTGGTTTTGGATTTGATCTTCTCCTCAAGGTAGCTTCTATAACTCTCTCCTCTACTATTGTTACACATAATCTTGCATGCATGCTATCTTATCTCTAAAAGGTGATTATAAGTTGCTTGGTGATGATACCTTGTTTTAGGGTTTATGACTATGTAGTAATCTTGTATAGATTATCTCTTTATCTTAACTAGAATTCTTGCACACTCGGACCTATGGATGGTGGAGTTGTTGGTTCTTGCATGCATCTTGAACGTTCGTTTTATCACCATGATCTTGGTTCAGTTATCATGTAGAATATGGAGGTTTTGGTTCTTATTTGCATATGTTTGATGCTTGGTTTCCTCTCTTAGAGCATGGTTTCTATGTTGATACTTGCGACACTTGTTTTAGGGTTTTGATGGTCGTGATCACCATGAGGTTTTCACTTTGGTAATGTTTTAGTTTCCTAATGATATTCTTCTATTTTGGTCTCTATGTTTCTCTTGTTCCATATGATCAATATGATCCATGGTGGGCATTATGGTTTAGGTTGGTTTAGTCACAATAATACTAGCCCTAACCACCTTGACTATGATAGTAGAAGAAACCAATGATAGAATCATTGTTATTGTCGGTCACTACAAGCCCAAGTCAACTCTCAAGTTGACCTTGCCATGATTGGAAGTAGCAACAACTTTCTAGCCAGTAGAAGGGATGAAGATCTCTGGACTGATTCATCAATATTCCTTTGAGTGTGTGACATATCTAGTTTAGAGTACCATGGGCATTTGAGTCATTCAGTCATTTCCCAAACCCTAGATTGTGATCCCTTTAGCTAGACTTGGGCCCACAATTGGAGTGGATAAGTTAATTAAATAATGATATATTAATCCCTCATTGTCAATATATAATTATCGTGCAATTAACTTAGTTAGGTATTGGTAGATTGGATGATAGTGAAACTATATATCATTTTGCAAAACAATATCTAGATCACAAATAAAATGGTTTATATACATAGTTATGAACCTAGTTCTGAATTTATAGGTGATACATGGATGTGATGTGAATATCACATGAAAACCTTAGATCTAAACATCATCATGTTGAATAATTTAAATATGTTTGATTTATATTGTAATTTGAAATTGATGTTTTCTTATGGTAATGATGATGATTTATATTAGGGTTTCTCACTCTTAGAAGTCATGATGTGATTAAAATTAGGGTTTGATACCTTTATTCCTAACAAACGCCCAAGATGACCCTAAGCCCTAGGTTGGGAGCTAAGTGGCTCCAATTAGTGTATACTGAATATATGGTAACACTCAAATGTTATACATAGATGTAGATAATCTTGATTGATTATGGATATATAGCTGTTGATTAGACTACATAAGGTGCATGGATATAACTACATGATTCAAGGTATGTGGTTATTTATTAGTACTGACATATATCGAATTTTGAAGATTTATAATGATATCTTGATGTTTTATAAATAAATTAATGGGATGTTTATTTACTTCCAATTCATTATAATACCAATACGAGTATCATATCATGAAACTATGATATTTTAAACCCAGGGTTAGACCTACTATGGGGTAGTTTACATAAGTCCAATGATGGACGAAGAAAGGTGATCACACCTAAGGTGGTATGACAAACATGGGTTAGTTTATCAACATGAAAACACAAGTTCATGCATTTGATTTTTGGATTATATATGTTGTTATTATATATGCAAATTTTCATATGCACCCAGATACACAATATAGCAGTACACTGACCATGCTTTTGTTGGTCGACATTTTAGGTAATTGTCATATATAAAGATATGAAAACATGGAAATTCAGATGAAATCAATTGAAGAGAGTAGAGTTAATTCCAAGGAGGATTAGTTAGTTATCTTAGTACTTCCTCTCATGTACATGTTAGTTTCCTTTGAAAAATCATTTAACTCCTTAAAGAAGTATTTAGACATTTATACCCAATTCAAGTTCAATTAATGGAAATTTTTTATTATTATTTGTTATTTGTTAAATATAGATACTAAAAATTTAGGTTAAGACTATTGACTTTATGGTTAATTGGTGTGATACTCAAAAGTAGGATATTTACATTTGGTATCCGAGCCTAAGTTTATCACATAATATTTATAATCATCGTCATCATCATCAACGTTACCTAAGACTCAATCCCAACCATGTTGGGTCAATTTCATGGATCCTTGTTTTCCAATCAGCTATGTTATGGGTCATACTCTGATTAGGATATAAGGATTCAAAATCTCTCTTTATAAGCTCTTGCCAAGTTAATTTAGGTATGCATCTGCTTCTTTTAGTTGCAATGGACTCAATAACGTTGCATTGAATAAGTGAATTTGTCGGTTTGTGTTGCACATGTCCATACCATCTTAGATGACCTTCACGTAACTTCTCCGTGATGTTGACCACCCCCATTTTTTTTTCTGAATTAGTCATGCGTCAAATGATCTTTTCTCCTCTGCCCGTAGATCCATCTCAACATTTACATTTCGACCACATTCATCACTACTACAGTAATGGTCTATAGGGTTGGTTTTTTAAGCCTTTAGCATCACTTTTTAACCGACGCCTAAGTGGTCTTCGCTATGAAATTGCTCTATAGGGCCGTTTTTTAACCAAATAAAACCGACCTTATATAGTAAAAACTAACCCAACAGTCTATAAAAAATTGACCCAAGCAAGAAAGAAACAACACTTGAGGCTGTAAGGTCGGTTATTCCTACAACAACCGACCCTAGAGAGGTCTTGTAAGGTTGGTTATAGTAAAAAAATCGACCCAAAAGAGTTCAAAAAATGAGCTGATCCCAGACCCTTTAAGCTCGGTTATTACTAAAAAAATGACCCAACAGAGGTCTTGTAAGGTCAGTTATAAGCAAAAAAACTGACCCAAAAGAGTACAAAAAATGAGTTGCTAATCCCAGAGCCTATAAGGTCGGTTATTCCTAAAAAACCGACCCTAGAGATGACCTGTAGGGATGTTTATAAGCAAAAAACTAACCCAAGAGAGTACAAAAATTGAGCGGCTGATCCTAGAGCCTATAAGGTCAATTTTTTTTTCTGCAAAACCGACCCTAGAGATCTATAAGGTTGGTTTTTTAAAATAACTGACCCTAGAGTTTATAATTTTTTTAAAGAAAATTTCTGTAGAACATAAATCTTCATAACAAAAACATGCAGAACAGAAATCTGCTTTACAAAGATCAAAACCTGCAATAGAAAGTAGACTTGCAAATGCAATGATGCAAGCCAGAAATTCATTCCAAAGCCACATTTTCTAGCTTTTATGTCCAATCCTATTCGAATTGATTATCAATTTCCAAATCACACACATTCATAACAAAAATAATTCATATATATTCAGTTGGGACATATTCATACACATAGCACATCATAACATTCACAAAATGATAGATTGCAAGTCTGAGATGATATTAAAATTCATGTTAGATACAAAAGTAAATTTGAAAGAGTTCCAAAACCACATACATAAATGGAGCTGACAAATGCATTCAATCCAATGCTATATTGACTTCATTTAGAAAATCATCTGACCACTCTTCTCAGAATTCATTTAAGTCCTTCAGTGTGTAAGGCTGAGTTGTAAAGATCTACAACAGAAAATGCTCATGCTAATATTTTATAAAATGATTACAACTCACTTTTAAATTTATGATGTTATTCTTTATTACCTGATCTATAGTTTGAATGTCATGTGATGCTTCTTTGACAATAGTTTGCATATATTTCATTACATAGTAGCCACAAGCCCAGCCATTATTTTGTATAGGGCACTACAAATAACGAATTATACTTAATGTTAGTAAACTACTATAAATAGAGTTGAGATAAGACTATAAGGGTTGACATATAAGAGTTGAAATTAATACATATAAGACTAAGCAACCGTCAAAGTAGCTACATTGACATTTTTCAAAGTCAATGTCTTTAATTTTGTGGGTATTTGTCCTCCACCTTCACGAAAAGCCTTTATACCCGTATCAATTAAACGATAGTTGGTAAAATAGAAATTCTAAATAGATATATCATGTTGAAGCATAACAAATGACTAAATTTATGCTTACTCCATTGTTGGCAATTTCAGTTTGTGGCCCCTTGTTATTTTTTCCATTGGGTCAAGATAATAAAGAGTCATCAATTTTGGGACAACCACCAATAATTCCCAATGTCTAGATATGAGTAAGAATAAAAAAAACATTAAAATAAAGAAATTTACTCATTATTAAAACTATATTGAATAATAATACTTACTGGACATTAAAAGGAATTAGAATAATTTCCTTTCTCATACTAGAAAAATATTTGAATGTAGTAGAGAAGTACTCATTCACATCCTCAATATGTGTCTCCACCTGACTAGTGGCTGAAGGAACTAAGAATCCAACATTCTTTATAGAAATAAGTGTGTCTCCACCTCAAGTTTATGGCCTCGGTAAATAAGTGGCTTTATAACATTTGTAATCATTTCATATATAGAAATAAGTTAAAAATATGTATTGGAATTTTCTATATTGATAGATCCTTACCTTATCCATACTTCTAATATCGAAGTATTTATCCAATCATACTAGAACAACTCTATAATATCATTAAGAAAAATATAATTGTCAAAGTCCCTCCCAGTTGCATCTTTTGTTAAATTGACCAACATTTGTGATCCTGAGCTTTGGTTGGCTAAGTATCGACACAAACATTTACATTTACTTCCCAACTCATCGAATGTGGATTCTAGAATAAAATATGGCTTGGGCATAGGAGGACAACTAGTAGAATTGTTACTTTTTGGTTTACAAACATGTTAATGAAATTACATATATTACATGAGTTCATATATGTAGTCAAATATGAAAAACATGGTAGAATTCAGGTATACCTTGTCATTGATAACCAAGTGTCAAGGCCAACCCACCATAGCACATTCTGCTTCTTCAACGACTATATTCAAGATTATATATGGGTAGTGGTTTGTCCCCCATTCCGTCATATACAAGATGGATGGACACACGACAAATGTCATCAGTAATTGGTCGGCAATGCAATGTACCACCAAGGTTGTATACCTTTCCCGCTGCCACAACATTATATTATGGAACCTCCAATGAAAGTTTACAGTTCATACCAACCTAGAATTGAAATAATATAAGTTTTATATGAAGCGGTAAACCAGATACCTACTACCACTATATATATATATATATATATCATACTAATAACATAACATATAGAACAAACTTATTGTAGATTGTTGTGGTGGGTCATTGGGAGTGCTCCCACGACCTTCTACAACTAGAGCATGGGCTTGTACCTCATCATATGAGAGATGCACAGTTTGAATAGGTTGAGAAGGTTGACTAGGATGAAATGAAGACATTATTTCTTTTACTTTCTGTGCTACTAATGCTTCAACTTCCTCTTATGTAAGACCTCATGTACGATCTCTTTTAGATTGTGAGGGGAGAAAATAAGACTTGAATCCTATGCCAACTCCTAATTCCCTAACACGGACAGGATGCTCCTTTGTACCAAGAGCAACTGATAGTTCATCCATGCAGCCAGTTGGGATGAACTTTCCTTCCTTCCTTTACTCATGGAGATCCATCTATTCATAGTTAATAAAAATATAAAATCATAATAAATTAGATATAAATAAATCAAAATTCGTGGGAGTTACTCTTTACTTAGTTGGGATGAACTTACCATCTTTTGTGCCACCTGCTTAGTTGCAGGGTTGACAATTTCACCTGTTCGATTTTTTCTAGCATCAATCCACTACAAGTGTCGGGGTGGACGCTCAACTTGAGTTGTACTAGACTCTTCTCCAGAAGAGAGTTGCTTCTCTTGTAGTTGGCGGTGGAAGGCATAACCACCAGGCCCCAAGCGGTGGTCATGCAGATTTTTGGCCCGTCTATTCTTTTGGGCCTCGTGAATAGCTTGATCATTTGAAGTGAGGTATTGCAATTTAGACTTGGGAAATTATAAAAATATTCACCTCCTTAATTGTATAAAAAATTCATACAATACATCACAATCTTTATTACCTAAAACTCTTCCAATTTCCTAGATGTAACAAATCTTTCCCACACCTCAGGATCTATAAAAATATATTGATCTATTGCTTTCTTCTTTTGATTAGGATTATCTATATACTCCTATTTGAGATAGGTCTTAAAATCCCTTCATCGTACACCACAACGTTGTAGCACTTTTTTCTTGTGATATTTTTTATTTAAAAGAAAAACACCCAATACATACAAAAGAAGCAATAATGTTATTTTAAAAAGGATATGACTTTCCAAGAAAACTAAATTAGAATCAATAAAACAAATATATTAAAATAATATAACTTCAACTCACAGATATATCTTTCCATAGGAGGTCTTTTAAGGCATTAGAAACATCATGTCAATATTCTAATATCTATTGCCACCATACTACGCGTGGTTGCCCATACGTAATGCTTGAAAGCACTAGCATGTTCCCCAATAGGTGCTCCTGCAGCCTACACATCAGTGTGGGACCTCTATATTTCACAGCATCGCCACTACCATCCTCATGGTGCTCATGTTCATAATGTTCATCTTCACTTGCTATTTTAAAACAACCTACAAGTATACATGATAAAAGAAGCATAAGTGATAATAAAAGCACAAGTGGTGATATGATGTATATTTAAAAGATTGTGTGCTTGAATGTTAATAAAATAAATAATTCAAAGAATACATGCCTCTAGTATTGGTTGAGTTGTTAGTCAAGTAAAATTCCTTCAGCATGGTATTCAAGTCTATAGTATTCATCAGTGTTAACTTCAACATTTACACTTGGCAAATCAACTGAGAATGGGCTGGAATCAACATACTTTTCGTAGTATTCTTCTTCATTTATAGGATCTACAGTAAATTGTCCTTTTCCATGAAGAACGACAGACCAATTTTTATTTGATGGGTCATCAATATAGAATACTTATTTTGCTTGGTATTCCATGATGAATGGCTCATCTTTCCCACCAATCTTTTCAAAATTCACCAATGTGAAACCCAACTCATCCACTAAAACTCCTTTGTTGTTATCAACCCAATTACACCTAAAGATAGGAACTCTGAAATTTGTATAGTCCAATTCCCATATGTCCTCAATGATGTTGTAATATGACATCTCAGCTTCGTGTGGTCTTTTATCTTTGGCACTAGCAAAATACAATGAACAAGCTTGAACAGTGACCCCACTATTTTGGACTACACTACTTTCATCTTGACGCTTTGTGTAGTATAAAAATCTATTTATGTTATATCCTTCATATGACATGACATCCATTTTTGGCTTAAAGGTGAGCCATTTTATTCAACAACATTATTCGCTGATTCAGATAGTTGATTAAAGACTTTCTCTTCAAACCACCTAATAAATGTTTGATTATGCTCTCTTGCAATCCACATTGAACTAGATCGCAGATGATTTCTCTTGATAAGATCATTGTGTTCTGTGATGTAGCTACTAACTTCATCGATGTTGTGTAAAATATACAAATGTGCTTGTTCCCACAATTCACGACTAATTCCTTTCACTCGTGCTCCCAGAGTTCCATTACCACAATAAGATTTAGTATGATGAGAATTTTTTAGATCGCTAGAATTTTCATTGCAATTCAAAAAATCATTGCAAAAGTCCATCACCTCCCTGGCCACATAACCCTCAATAATACTCCCTTCAGGACGATAATGATTCTGAACATCACCTTTAAAAACACTCATGTACCATTCAAATGGATACATCCAATGTAAGAAAATTGGACCCAACATCTTCACCTCCCTTGTTATATGTAATACAAGATGAACCATGATATCAAAAAATGAAGGAGGAAAGTACATTTCAAGCTGACACATGGTAACAATTACATCTTTTTGTAATTTATCGAGAGTATCAGGATGTATCACTTTATTGCATATTTCAAGATGATATAGTCTGTTTCTCCTTCTTTGACAAAGTGTAACAAGATGGTGGTAAATATGTGCGGTGACCCCTGATATCCACTGATAATTCTTTTCTTATACCCACTAATTCTAAATCTTTTCTAGATTTTATGTCGTTTTTAGTCTTTCTCGGTATATTCAATAACGTACCAATGATGTTGTCACAAACATTTTTTTCAACATGCATGACATCAATGCAATGTCTAATTGACAAGAATCTCCAATAAGGAAGATACCAAAATATTAACCCCTTCTTGTATAGAGATTTGTCACATGAGAGAGTATGACTACTTGAACTCTTTCCAAATTCATTAACAATATCTCTCACCCTGTCATATACAATATTTCCTAGTATAGGTTTACGAGCACTTTGTTCCTCATTTGATCCACTAAAGGTTTTGCGTTGCCTTTGATAAGGATGCACTTGTGGGAGAAATCTCCGATGACTAAGATATACAATTTTACCACCATGTTTCAATCGGATTGAATTAGTATTTTCCTCACAAATAGGACATGCTTTGTATCCTTTTATGCTATATCCAGACAAATTTCCATAAGCTGGAAAGTCATTAATCATGCAAAACAACATACCACACAAACTAAAGATCTCTTCACGTGAAGCATCATATGTCATAACACCTTCTTCTCATAGTTTCATTTGGTCATCAATTAGAGGTTGAAGGTAAACATCAATGTCATTTCTAGGTTGCTTGTGCCCTGATATCAATATTGACAACATGACATACCTATTTTTCATACACAAACAAGGAGGAAGATTGTATATAACAATCATAACAGTCCAAGTTCTATGTTGGATGCTTAATGTACCATAAGGATTCATTCCATCTATACAGAGTCCAAGTCTTAAGTTTCTTGGTTCTTTACCAAATTGAGGGTATAATAAATCAATTTTCTTCCATTGTGGTGAATCAGATATGTGTCGTAGGATGCCATCATCATTGTCCTTTAACTCCCTATGCCAAGAAAAATTTTGCGCATCTTCAATATTAGAAAATAAGCGTCGAAATCGTGGTATTATTGGTAGATACCACATCACCTTGACAGGAGAGCCATTTTTAGACTTAACTGAAGTTGTGGTCTTGTACCTTGACGCACCACATTTTGGACAATTTATCAAATTACTATAGTCCTTCTGAAATAACACACAATCATTTAGACATTAATGAATCTTCTTAGCCTCCATTCCCATTGGGCACATTATTTTCTTTGCTTGATATGTTGAAATTGGAAGCTCGTTGATGTAGCCCTATTTTAGGGTTCCATCCTGTGCCATTTTGTACTTAAATCATATCTAAACATGTAGATTACAAGCTTTTTTCCGCTAATGTGCTTATCATTGCAAATATGCTTATGGATGTTCTTTGCACCGTTTTCAGGTACTTGGACCATGTTTAGATGGACGAGAGAGAAAGAAGGAGTTCTAGGGTTCCCCCGATCATGGAGGGACCCAAAGAAGACCCCAAAATCTCCCTCAACCTACCTCCAATGGCAAGGGTCATCATCAAGCAAAGACATCCACAAATGATGAAGTTTGAAAGACAATCAACTGAAGAAGACCACAACATGGCCATGGGAATACCCCCATGGTCGTGCGTTTATTGGGAGGAACCAATAGTGACAACAGGGAATTTGCACCCAACGGCCACGACCGTGGCCAAAGAATCAAAGACGGCTGTGGCCACCCACCACGGTCGTGCGTTTATTGCAAATATTCAACAGGTTGTCACCCCCAAATCGCCACGACCGTGGCTTTCTACAAAGACTGTGGCCTCTGAAGAACAAAATGCCCGTGTTGCTGTGCCACGACCACATCGCCCTCCTCCAAAACGGTCGTGTTATCCAACAACCCCACCATGATCGTGGCCACCACCATACTTGGCTTTTCACCACTCCCTCCATACCATGACCATTTTACCCCCCACGACCGTTCCCTACTACCCTCACCATGGTCGTGGCACACCAACACGGCCGTGGTGATCCACCAACCATACCCTACTTTTACATTATGTTTCCTAAACTACCCCTACTTACCCTAGTGCCTCCCCACCACCTATATATACATAGGTGGCGGCTGGGGCATGAAGGCTAGCCTCTCCCACAGCTGCTCCAAGCTTCCACCTTCCTTCCTTGAGCTCCTAGTGCAATCCCTTTGCATTTTAGCTCATCATCCACCATTTCCACCCTCATCCCACCTTGGAAACCTAGTTTTCTAGGTTTTCATCCATAACCCCCCATATTTTCATGCTCCCCTGCACCCTTGGAGGAGGGAGTCATCCACAGCAGCTTGGAGGTGAAGAAGAAGGCCACTTCATCAAGCTTCATGGTGTTTCTACCTCTTCTTCCCCTCTCTTTTGTAGTTTCTTTGATCATGTGTAGCTAAGCCCCTAGTGGTGGGCTGTTTGGGGTTAAAATGTGACTTTGATACCATGTTGGGGGAAGATTGCTTGTAATGAACTCAATTTATATCTATGATGATTGCCTCTTGCTTCTATCTCATTTCCTATTTTATTGCATGTGGTTTGTGCTTATAACATGGATTGCTTGCTTTGAGATGTTTGATGACACAGCTTCTATGAGGTGTATGTGGCAATCTTAGGATTGACTCCTAGGTCCAATTAGTGGATTCCTAGCTAGCCCCGTTGTTCCTACATACACATCCCTCCTTCTACAAGTGAGTGTGAGATTTAAGTAGCTAGTGTAAGTGAGAGTGATGTAATTGCCTAGGATCTTCTAAAGGCTAGAGTGGCTAGTGGCATGAGGTCAAATACCCTCATATCTACTCCCATCTCTACCCTCAACCCTCAATTGCTCACTATCACTTACTCTAGAAACCTAGATTTGGCTAATCCCATTATAATTACACCTAACCCTAGTCTTCTACTAGTAGTGTAGGGTATATTCTAATGGTATTCACCTTATTGTTTGGTTTGGTAATCTAGATATAATTTGAGAACCTTACATGTCTAATGATCCCCCCCAACTAATATCAAAGTTACATCCCCCAAACGGCCCACCTACCTTAATCAACTTGTTAAAACCCAAACTACTCTATTTTCTTATTCATGCTAGTTTAGTTTAGTTGCTTTTGCTTAATCTAGTTAATTGCTTAGTTTTTCTCTTTAGTGTTAACTTAGGGTCTTGATCTTGCTAGTGGTTAGTTTAATTTCTTAATTTCTCCTTGCCTTGCTAGAGTAGTATAGTTCATCTTGCTCGTGTTTGGCTAATTGTTTAGTCTAGTTGCTTAGTTTCATCTTGCTTAAGATAATCTAGCTTTTTGATAACCTAGTTTCCATTCTGCTTTTCTTACTTGTTCAACTAGAGTAATCAACAAACAACCCTTTTAAAACCCTCAAACCCTAATCTACGCACTAGGAACATAGCTCACACGAACCTAACTCCAGTGCCCCTTCTATCCCTATGAACCGACCCTGTATCTTGCCAATAACCTATACTACAACAGTACCCCGTACGCTTGCGGGCGACCTATTTAGTCTTTGTGATCGACTTGGTTAGGGACAATTTAAACATCGAAAGCAAAATCCCATCCCATGTGTTCGGACCTCGTGGAGTGCACCTAGCCACCCTAGTTGGCTGGTGTGTACGCCTCTAGCGGAATCCACACCAAGCTTTTTGGCGCCATTTCCGGGGACAGAGGCGCTCGACCTAGTTAGATAGTGTAGCTTAGCCCTTCCTTTTGCCCTCACCATTGCTATTATTTATTCTTTGTGTTACTTTTTCATCATGGTTTGCTGACTTGGTTTCTTGTTGTTTGTTTGTGTGGCATCCAACTTACAAAACACAAGATTAACCAATGCGGAAGCGTATCATTTGCAGCGGATTATTGAAAATCACTAAAAATTAAAACTTTTTGCAAAGAGAACCAATCATAGGAAACTCTTATAACAAGAACCATAGTATAACAATTACATCCTGGTTCAAAAGTACATAACTTGTTCCATCTCTTCTCGAGGAATTACAACATCAGCTGTCCTATCAACATTATGTACAGACAACATAAAACCTCGAGGCATCAAGCCAAAATCTCAAGTCGATGATAAAAGCACTATCTATAAATCCCGAGGACCTAAGAGTACAGAGGCGACACATAGGACTACTATCTATATGACTTGACAGTCAGTGCCTCCACCTGAGATCTCACTGCTGTCCAAGTTGTTGCTTTCCTTTTCCTGCAAAAGAGTATCTGCCTCTTTGTCCACGTCCACCTAAAAATGTTGGATCCCACGGGGGTGAGACAATTGTAAATTGCCCCAGCGAGAGATATAACTCTCTGCCAAAACATTATTATTGCAATTAAGGATATAAAAATGGGCAGATGATAAGCAATTTAAAGCATTCTCTTAATAAGGAATAGGAAGAACATGTATATCATTTATCCTCCATATTATACCATCATATCAAACTTCTCTTATGACACTCATTATCTTGATATGTCACCCATGAGACATTCTTGTTTCAACTTTTTAGCCTTAGCCAATCTGCTAAACAGATTTTGGTTATAATGGAAATGAGAGTGTACATCATCATGTCTTATTCAGGCATTAGTCTATACCAATCCTATATAAGTATTCCAGACATTAGATTACACCAATCCTGTGCAACCAGTACAAGCATTAGATTTATATTATTCCTGTGTATCCATTCCGGGTATTGATCTATGTCAATCCTGTGCAACAATTCCAGGTATTGATCTATGACAATCCTGTGCAATTATTCTAGGTATTGATCTATGTCATTCTTGTGCAACTATTCTAGGTATTGATCTATGTCAATCATGTGCAACTATTCCAAGTATTGGGTTATTACCAATCCTATGTTATTATTCCAGGTATTGATCTATGTCAATCCTGTGCATTCCAGGTATTGGGAGTTAGCCAATCCTGTGTTATTATTCCAGGTATTGATCTATGTCAATCCTGTGCATTCCAAGTATTGGGAGTTAGCCAATCCTATGTTATTATTCCAGGTATTGATCTATGTCAATCCTGTGCATTCCAGGTATTGGGAGTTAGCCAATCCTATGTTATTATTCCAGGTATTGATCTATGTCAATCCTGTGCATTCCAGGTATTGGGAGTTAGCCAATCCTGTGTTATTATTCCAGGTATTGATCTATGTCAATCCTGTGCATTCCAGGTATTGGGAGTTAGCCAATCCTGTGTTATTATTCTAGGTATTGATCTATGTCAATCTTGTGCATTCCAGGTATTGGGAGTTAGCCAATCCTGTGTTATTATTATAGGTATTGATCTATGTCAATCCTGTGCATTCCAGGTATTGGGAGTTAGCCAATCCTGTGTTATTATTCCAGGCATTGAGCCTCTGCTAGGTATTGGACTCTTCCAAACCTGATTACACCGCCAGGCATTGGACTTTAACCAACCCTGATTATAGGCATTACACCTCTGCCATGTATTGGATTTCTCCAAACCTGATTACACAGCTCTAACCAATCCTGATTACACAGCCAGTCATTGGACTTTAACCAATCCCGATTACATGGATCATGGAATATAAATTTCCTTCAACCCATCATTATTCATCTTGGTGCCTCTTACTATACTACAATTATTCTCATGGCTCATAAAGCCCATAAAGCATCTTGTCACCTCTCATTAGGCAACATCTAATCATATGGCTCATAGGGCCATTCAACATCTTGTCACCTATCACTAGGCAACATCTAATCATTTTATCTCTTGTAATATAATAGTAACACCACCATTCCCTTAATAGGGTTAGGGCTTACTATTCACATCACTTTGGGGTTTCTCATGTCCCATTACCCAATATTAGGGTTTCTCATGGAATCAACCTCAATTAGGGATTCACATGGAGTCAACCTCATTTAGGGTTCACATTGAATCAACCTCAATTAGGGATTCACATTTTATTATCTTGGTTTAGAGTCACGACATTACCCTGGGTTTGGGTTACATCTGATATTGCTCTAAATTTAGGTTAGGGCTCAACAACCTTCTTGATTAGGGTTTCATGACCCCTTTATTAAGGATCATACCCTATCCATCACATGATCAATACTCATGTATGAATTCCTTTTCATCATTCTCTCAATTTTATTAGGTTACATCAACCCTTCAATCAAGTACATACAACTATGGTTAACATAGTGTATCAAGTCATTGGTCCTATAAGCAATTAGGGATTCATCCTTTAATTGACACTTAAGCACTTAGGTACTATTAGGGTTTGAACCATTGTACCTTCATGGATTATCATTACTAATCATTATTGGATCAATGGAACATTCATCATCTTAATTGCCAAAGATTCAATCACATTGGACCTCCATTACCTAAGGTATCCAATTGAATTATGGTTTTCAATGTTGATTCCTTCAATCATTGAATTCATGGAACCTATCATCAATTGGACCTATACTCATACTTCAATTGAGTTAAATAGGTTAACCTTAAACTGATTTGACCCTCAATTAACCCTCCATTGGTCATCAATTAGGGTTTGATTCAATTAAATTAGGGTTTGGAATCGATGTTCCTTCAATACTAATCAATGTAAGACTAGTTACTTTGAAACCATTAAACCATCATCCAAATTGGGAATGACCTGACCCCAAACGGTTTTGAGGTCGCTTGGATGACCTCCAAACGGTCTTGAGACCGTTTTCCCATGTCCAAATCATAATCCAAGTCAACCAATTAAAGTTTGGATCATTGGATTGATCACCAAATCAACATTTGATTGCAAATCAACTTGGTACCTTTAGACCTTCAAACACCTAACCATACTCAACCCTAGACCTCCAAATGGTCTTGGGTGACCACAAAACGGTTTTAAAACCGTTTGGGTGAGCTACAAATGGTTTTGAAACCGTTTGGCTCAACCAACCTTTGGATTCTAGTGAAATTTCATCAAGGTTTGGTCTATCGAGTTGATCAACAAATCAGCACTTAATTGCAATATGATTTGGTACCTTTGGACCTTCAATTGATAAACTATACTTAACCCCAGACCTCCAAACTATCTTGGGTGATCTCCAAACGGTCTTGAAACCGTTTGGGTGATCCCCAAACGGTTTGGAAACCGTTTGGGCTAATCAACCCAAAACATCATCTCAATCAACTGCAAAATCAGCATTTAACCGATTAGGGTTCATACCCCATCTTTGGATCTTCAAACACTACACCATAGTCAAACCTAGACCTCCAAAAGGTCTTGGGTTACCACCAAATGGTTTTGAAACCGTATGGGTGATACCCAAACGGTTTTGAAACCGTTTGGGCTAATCAACCCAAAATCTCAAATTAACTCATTGGAATTTCAGCACTAATTTCAATTAGGGTTTGCCTAATTGATTAGCCTTAAACTCATGATTCCTTGGGAATTAATCCCTCAAATTTGGTGAGTCATTAACCAACATAATTAGTATAAGTAATATCAAACGGTAAACCCTTGGTCAACCATATAAAATGGTTTTGAAACCGTTTGCCCAAAAAGTCAAGTTAAATCAGGTTGAAAAACAACACTTAATTCAATTAGGTTTACCTAATTGATTAGCCTTCAACTCACGATTTCTTTGGAGTTCATCCTTAAAATTTGGTGAGTCATCAAAAAACATGATTATGAACAGTAATGTCAAACGGTCAACCATTGGTCAACCATCTCAAACGGTTTTGAAACCGTTTGCCCAAAAAGGTCAAGTTAATCAGATTAAAAATCACCACTTAATCCAATTAGGTTTCCCTAATTGATTAGCCTTCAACTCACGATTCCTTTGGAGTTAATCCCTAAAATTTAAAGGGTTATCAACCAAAATGATTATGAACAGGAATATCAAATGGTCAACCCTTGGTAAACCATCTCAAATGGTTTTGAAACCGTTTGCCCCCAAATGGTTTCAAACTGTTTGCTCTCAAACGGTTTTGGTGAAACCGCATGAGCAACTAATTGAAACCGTTTGGCTTTGATATTTGGTGAGGTGCTTGCTTATGATGTTGTCATCATCATCAAGCTCTAAATCCACGAAACCTGCTGTTATTTCCATGGAAATTGAATCAATCAACCAAACTTAATTTCGGAAATGTAGAATTGATCACCAATTGATAAGGAATTCATTGCAATAATAAAATCAAGGGTTCAAGTTATAAAACCCGCCTCCAAATGAGATCCAAAGCTACAAGATCACGCTAAAAATGGCGGATGAAGATTTTGCAACTCCCCTTAGGCTCGTCCTCAAGCTTTTGGATGAAAAAAGTTGGCTAGGGTTGAAGAGGAGATCAGATTAAGAAGAAATCCATAATTTATTTTCAATTTCCACCATGGAATCGTGATGAACCAAGGTCAAGAACTTACCAACAGGTTGTAGCTCGTTCTCCTGATTCTCCTTTGCTCCCTTGAGATCATCCAAAGCAAGGGAAGAAGAAAGGACCGAAAAAGCCTTTGTTTGGGCTAGGAAAGAGTCTTTTTATAAGAAATTCCATGAGAGAGAAAATGCATTATTAAAATGCATTTAATTCCAAAATTGGTGCCGCCTCTTCCCCCTTTGATTCCTTGGATACGAGGCTATTCCAATTTCCTATTATTACTCTCAATTATCTTCAATTTAAAGAAAAGCAAATTAAGCACCTTAGATTATATTATACTAATATCCATATGTGAGTGGGTTTTCTTTTTCTTATAATAATGGTGAGTGGAATTTCACCTCCTTAGGATATGCTCGTGCCTTTGCAAGGCTTAAGCTCGTCCACACACATCTGAATCCAACCAAATTAATTTTGGTTGAAGGCCCCTTTAATTATTTTATTTATTTTTGCATTAAATTGAATTAGGGTTCCAATTAGTCTTAAATCTTGATTATTTTAATATCAAGATTCTCTCTCCTCCAACTTAATTCAAATGAGGCTCCCTCCTCATTTTATTTGCTCTAAATGATGTCAAGAAACATTAGGGACCTTATTGAAGTGGTAATTTGCATATTGAATCCTAGGTTTTGGGTAAATTGCACATTACACCAAAATAGGGTTTTAATGCACAAACATTGCTTTATCAGCTCTTTCTTGGCACTCAGGCTTCCATAAGCCATACCTATGCATCATATTCACTCTCATGACGATTCAAAACATGAGGAACATATTATCATGCACAATTTTCACTTAAACCCCTCAACTTGGATAATTTGCACTTTAGTCCAAAACAACAAAACATTGATTTCAACAATGTTAAAAAAGGACTAGAATTGCAACATAGGATCCTCTTGAGGCCTAATTACTTTTCACAAGATAGGATTAAGCATTTAATCACCTTTCTTAATCAAAACACCTAGGGTTAAAGTATAACCCAGGTCAGGGATGTTACAAATTATCCCCCCTTATAAGGATTCCGTCCCCGAAATCCAGATAAAGGAAGACAGATGTATTTTATTCATCATATTATCTAGTCTTCACATATCATTTCCTTATTCATGTTCTTATCTTATGAGGAGTATACTTTTAATTCCTCATACACACATGCTCATCTGAGGTTATCTTAGATTTCTTTTTCTTATGCTTAGAACAGGATACATTTATCCATTCCATGCTTCTTATTTCATGATACTCATTAGATTGTATCATAATGACTGCTTGATCAGAGCAATAAAAAAGATTACAATCTAAGAGTTTCCATACTCACTTTATCATCAATAGTTGTATACCTGGCCAGGGTATATAAATACTGAGATTAAGTAGTATGCACTTTTTATGCTATTATATTCCTTCTTTTTCATATTATCACAAATATAAGATTTAACATCACTGGATTTTATCCAGACATCTCTTCAATACCTCATCTTCTTCTCATAGAGGTAAGAACAACATGAAACATCTATAATGTTTATTATGCAAAACATAAGTCCTCATAGGACTAATCAAAGAAAGCTCAATCAATTACCTTCCCAATTAACTCAGGAAATCATAAAAAGACATATAAAAATGACATTATTTTGTCTAACCTGTCATGATTCGTGGATTATTCGCTGCCTCAGGCTGATTCTGCCTCAGAGGTTGATCCACCATAACATTTCTGGCTAAGCAATATCTTGCCAGATGTCCAACCTGTCTACACAGGTAGCAAATTCTGGGTGCCAGGTATGGTCTAGAGGGTTCTTTACCCTTTTTGGAATTATTAGGCCTCTGTCCCTGGATTTGGATAGGCCTTTTCTTAATTCTCTCTTCCTTGTTCTTTGTTGGACAATTCTTTACAATATGTCCAGGCTTTATACACCTATAGAAAATTCTACTTTTGGGTTGAAACCTATTATTTCCTTCACTATTTATTGATTCAACAGGCTGAGGTTGAGCACAGACTTGTTCTAAATACAGAACTTCATCATTTCCCATTGCTTCCACCTGCTGATGTGGATTACATATCCTGTTGATATCCAAAACATCATCATTGGGAGCTGGTAATCTAGGTTGCACTGCTAGTGCTCGATCCACTAAATACATTATGGTTGCCCTAAATTCCCCAACAGTGATTCCTAAGGAAGGATTTCTTATCACAGTTGGATTAGCTATGGGGTTCTCAGGCAATTGTCCCTCTCTTGCTTGCTCCCCCGCACCTCTTCTTGGTACAACATTGCTGCTTTCTACAGCAGACTCCTCATGTGACCCAGTCATCTTCAAGTTCTTCTTCTTCTATATGAGCATAAGACACTATTAGATACACTGGATGACACTAGAATAGACTCTACTACCTTAGTCTTATGTCTCTGTATACTCAGTGAACCTAGAGCTATGATACCACTAAATTGTGGCATCCAACTTACAAAACACAAGATTAACCAATGCGGAAGCGCATCATTTGCAGCGGATTACTGAAAATCACTAAAAATTAAAACTTTTTGCAAAGAGACCCAATCATAGGAAACTCTTATAACAAGAACCATAGTATAACAATTACGTCCTGGTTCAAATGTACATAACTTGTTCCATCTCTTCTCGAGGAATTACAACATCACTTGTCCTATCAACACTATGTACAGACAACATAAAACCTCGAGGCATCAAGCCAAAATCTCAAGTCGATGATAAAAGAACTATCTATAAATCCCGAGGACCTGAGAGTACAGAGGTGACACATAGGACTACTATCTATATGACTTGACAGTCAGTGCCTCCACCTGAGATCTCACTGTTGTCCAAGCTGTTGCTTTCCTTTTCCTACAAAAGAGTATCTGCCTCTTTGTCCACGTCCACCTAAAAATGTTGGATCCCACGGGGGTGAGACAATTGTAAATTGCCTCAGCGAGAGATATAACTCTCTGCCAAAACATTATTATTGCAATTAAGGATATAAAACTGGGCAGATGATAAACAGTTTAAAGCATTCTCTTAATAAGGAATAGGAAGAACATGTATATCATTTATCCTCCATATTATACCATCATATCAAACTTCTCTTGTGACACTCATTATCTTGATATGTCACCCATGAGACATTCTTGTTTCAACTTTTTGGCCTTAGCCAATCGCTAAACATATTTTGGTTATAATGGAAATGAGAGTGTACATCATCATGTCTTATTCAGGCATTGGTCTATACCAATCCTATATAAGTATTCCAGGCATTGGATTACACCAATCATGTGCAACTAGTACAAGCATTAGATTTATATTATTCCTGTGTATCCATTCCAGGTATTGATCTATGTCAATCCTGTGCAACAATTCTAGGTATTGATCTATGTCAATCCTGTGCAATTATTCCAGGTATTAATCTATGTCATTCCTGTGCAACTATTCTAGGTATTGATCTATGTCAATCCTATGCAACTATTCCATGTATTGGGTTATTACCAATCTTGTGTTATTATTCCAGGTATTGATCTATGTCAATCCTGTGCATTCCAGGTATTGGGAGTTAGCCAATCCTGTGTTATTATTCCAGGTATTGATCTATGTCAATCTTGTGCATTCTAGGTATTGGGAGTTAGCCAATCCTGTGTTATTATTCCAGGTATTGATCTATGTCAATCCTGTGCATTCCACGTATTGGGAGTTAGCCAATCCTGTATTATTATTCCAGGTATTGATCTATGTCAATCCTGTGCATTCCAGGTATTGGGAGTTAGCCAATCCTGTGTTATTATTCCAGGTATTGATCTATGTCAATCCTATGCATTCCAGGTATTGGGAGTTAGCCTATCTTGTGTTATTATTCCAGGTATTGATCTATGTCAATCCTGTGCATTCCAGGTATTGGGAGTTAGCCAATCCTGTGTTATTATTCCAGGTATTGATCTATGTCAATCCTGTACATTCTAGGTATTGGGAGTTAACCAATCCTGTGTTATTATTCCAGGCATTGAGCCTCTGCCAGGTATTGGACTCTTCCAAACCTGATTACACTGCCAGGCATTGGACTTTAACCAACCCTGATTACAGGCATTACACCTCTGCCAGGTATTGGATTTCTCCAAACCTGATTACACAGCTCTAACCAATCCTGATTACACAGCCAGACATTGGAATTCAACCAATCCTGATTACATGGATCATGGAATATAAATTTCCTTTGACCCATCATTATTCATCTTGGTGCCTCTTACTATACTACAATTATTCTCATGGCTCATAAAGCCCATAAAGCATCTTGTCACCTCTCATTAGGCAACATCTAATCATATGGCTCACAGGGCCATTCAACATCTTGTCACCTATCACTAGGAAACATCTAATCATTTTATCTCTTGTAATATAATAGTAACACCACCATTCCCTTAATAGGGTTAGGGCTTACTATTCACATCACTTTGGGGTTTCTCATGTCCCATTACCCAATATTAGGGTTTCTCATGGAATCAACCTCAATTAGGGATTCACATGGAGTCAACCTCATTTAGGGTTCACATTGAATCAACCTCAATTAGGGATTCACATTTTATTATCTTGGTTTAGAGTCACGACATTACCCTGGGTTTGGGTTACATCTGATATTGCTCTAAATTTAGGTTAGGGCTCAACAACCTTCTTGATTAGGGTTTCATGACCCCTTTATTAAGGAGCATACCCTATCCATCTCATGATCAATACTCATGTATGAATTACTTTTCATCATTCTCTCAATTTTATTAGGTTACATCAACCCTTCAATCAAGTACATACAACTATGGTTAACATAGTGTATCAAGTCATTGGTCCTATAAGCAATTAGGGATTTATCCTTTAATTGACACTTAAGCACTTAGGTACTATTAGGGTTTCAACCATTGTACCTTCATGGATTATCATTACTAATCATTATTGGATCAATAGAACATTCATCATCTTAATTCCCAAAGATTCAATCACATTGGACCTCCATTACCTAAGGTATCCAATTGAATTACGGTTTTCAATGTTGATTCCTTCAATCATTGAATTCATGGAACCTATCATCAATTGGACCTATACTCATACTTCAATTTAGTTAAATAGGTCAACCTTCAACTGATTTGACCCTCAATTAACCCTCCATTGTTCATCAATTAGGGTTTGATTCAATTAAATTAGGGTTTGGAATCGATGTTCCTTCAATACTAATCAATGTAAGACTAGTTACTTTGAAACCATTAAACCATCATCCAAATTGGGTATGACCTGACCACAAACGGTCTTGAGGTCGTTTGGATGACCTCCAAACGGTCTTGAGACCGTTTCCCCATGTACACATCATAATCCAAGTCAACCAATTAAAGTTTGGATCATTGGATTGATCACCAAATCAGCATTTGATTGCAAATCAACTTGGTACCTTTAGACCTTCAAACACCTAACCATACTCAACCCTAGACCTCCAAACGGTCTTGGGTGACCACCAAACGGTTTTTAAACCGTTTGGGTGAGCTCCAAACGGTTTTGAAACCGTTTGGCTCAACCAACCTTTGGATTCTAGTGAAATTTCATCAAGGTTTGGTCTATCGAGTTGATCAACAAATCAACACTTAATTGCAATATGGTTTGGTACCTTTGGACCATCAATTGATCAACTATACTTAAACCCAGACCTCCAAACGGTCTTGGGTGATCCCCAAACTGTCTTGAAACCGTTGTGGTGATTCCCAAACGGTTTTGAAACCGTTTGGGCTAATCAACCCAAAACATCATCTCAATCAACTGCAAAATCAACATTTAACCGATTAGGGTTCATACCCCATCTTTGGATCTTCAAACACTAAACCATAGTCAACCCTAGACCTCCAAACGGTCTTGGGTGACCACCAAACGGTTTTGAAACCGTTTGGGTGATCCCCAAATGGTTTTGAAACCGTTTGGGATAATCAACCCAAAATCTCAAATTAACTCATTGGAATTTCAGCACTAATTTCAATTAGGGTTTGCCTAATTGATTAGCCTTAAACTCATGATTCCTTGGGAATTAATCCCTCAAATTTGGTGAGTCACTAACCAACATAATTATGATAATTAATATCAAACGGTCAACCCTTGGTCAACCATCGCAAATGGTTTTGAAACCATTTGCCCAAAAAGTCAAGTTAAATCAGGTTGAAAAACAGGACTTAATTCAATTAGGTTTGCCTAATTGATTAGCCTTCAACTCACGATTCCTTTGGAGTTAATCCATAAAATTTGGTGAGTCATCAACCAACATGATTATGAACAGTAATGTAAAACGGTCAACCCTTGGCCAACCATCTCAAACGGTTTTGAAACCGTTTTCAAAAAAAGGTCAAGTTAATCAGATTAAAAATCAGCACTTAATCCAATTAGGTTTCTCTAATTGATTAGCCTTCAACTCACGATTCCTTTGGAGTTAATCCCTCAAATTTGAAGGGTTATGAAACAACATGATTGTGAACAGGAATCGCAAACGTTCAAACCTTGGTCAACCATCTCAAACGGTTTTGAAACCGTTTTCCCCCAAACGGTTTCAAACCATTTGCTCTCAAACGGTTTTGGTGAAACCGCATGAGCAACTAATTGAAACCGTTTGGCTTTGATATTTGGTGAGGTGCTTGCTTATGATGATTTCATCATCATCAAGATCTAAACCCACGAAACCTGCTGTGATTTCCATGGAAATTGCATCAATCAACCAAACTTAATTTCGGAAATGTAGAATTGATCACCAATTGATAAGGAATTCACTGCAATAATAAAAGCAAGGGTTCAAGTTATAAAACCCGACTCCAAATGAGCTCCAAAGCTCCAATATCACGCCAAAAATGGTGGATGAAGCTTTTAAATCTCTCCGTAGGCTCTTCCTCAAGCTTTTGGATGAAAAAAGTTGGCTAGGGTTGAAGAGGAGATCGGATTAAGAAGAAATCCATAATTTATTTTCAATTTCCACCATGGAATCGTGATGAACCAAGGTCAAGAACTTACTAACAGGTTGGAGCTCGTTCTCCTGATGCTCCTATGCTCCCTTGAGCTCATCCAAAGCAAGGGAAGAAGAAAGGGCCGAAAAAGCCTTTGTTTGGGCTAGGAAAGAGTCTTTTTATAAGAAATTCCATGAGAGAGAAAATGCATTATTAAAATGCATTTAATTCCAAAATTGATGCCGCCTCTTCCCCCTTTGATTCCTTGGATACGAGGCTATCCAAATTGCCTCTTATTCCTCTCAATTATCTTCAATTTAAAGAAAATCAAATTAAGCACCTTAGATTATATTATACTAATATCCATATGTGAGTGGGTTTTCTTTTTCTTATAATAATGGTGAGTGAAATTTCACCTCCTTAGGATATGCTCGTGCCTTTGCAAGGCTTAAGCTCGTCAACACACATATGAATCCAACAAAATTTATTTTGGTTGAAGGCCCCTTCAATTATTTTATTTATTTTTGCATTAAATTGAATTAGGGTTCCAATTAGGCTTAAATCTTGATTATTTTAATATCAAGATTCTCTCTCCTCCAACTTAATTCAAATGAGGCTCCCTTCTCATTTTATTTGCTCTAAATTATGTCAAGAAACATTAGGGACCTTATTGAAGTGGTAATTTGTATATTGAATCCTAGGTTTTGGGTAAATTACACATTACACCAAAACAGGATTTTAATGCACAAACATTGCTTTATCAGCTCTTTCTTGGTACTCAGGCTTCCATAAGCCATACCTCTGCATCATATTCACTCTCATGATGCTTAAACACATGAGGAACATATTATCATGCATAATTTGCACTTAAACCCCTCAACTTGGGTAATTTGCACTTTAATCCAAAACAACAAAACATTGATTTCAACAATGTTCAAAAAGGACTAGAATTGCAACATAGGTTCCTCTTGAGGCCTAATTACTTTTCACAAGATAGGATTAAGCATTTAATCACCTTTCTTAATCAAAACACCTAGGGTTAAAGTATAACCCAGGTCAGGGATGTTACAGTTTGTGTCTTACACAGGTGACAACTGTGCATGCACAACACACATTCTACTTGTACCGACTTGGTGGTGTACGACCTTAAGATTGGTAGAAGGAGGTGCCAAGCTCACCGCAATCAGCACCAAGAAGCCGAGATGGCTGAAAACAACCTACAACCGGATGCTCAACCTCCACCGCCACATCGCCCGCTCCATGAGTACTTCACTCCGGGGAACTACAACTCCCCCATCGCCACCTTGGTTGACCAGATGTCTGGTCAACAATTCTCCATACTACCTGCACATTTGGGACTCCTCCCTACCTACTTCAGAATGGAGAATGAAAACCCCTACCACCACATTGACGCATTCCTTGAGACGTGTTCAACCTTTCGCACTCCCATCGCCACTGACGATTCCATTAGAAGGACACTCTTTCCTTTCTCCCTCAAAGAGAAAGCTAAAGAGTGGTACGTGTCCAAGCTGAAATTGGTTACATGGAATGAAGTGAAAAATGAATTCCTCAAGAAGTTCTTTCCCATTGCCAAGTTGTCTTACATGAGGAGGTGCATCACGTCATTTGCTCAGAAGGAAAATGAGCCCTTCCACGAGGCGTGGGAGAGGTTCCAAAAGCTGCTCCGAGACTATCCTCATCATGAAATACCCTTATGGCAACTCGTTAAAGCATTCTACACCGGTCTTGAAGAGAAAATCCAGAACAACATGGACTCTTCCTGCGGGGGCACTTTCATGGCAAAGCTGCCCGAACAATCATGGCCATTGTTTGAACACCTTGCTGAAAATTCTCGCCACCATGCTTCTACTAAAGGGGGGGCATTGCAGCCGAAGCTACACTCCTCCATCTTCCTCCGTAGCTCTGACTCGCAATACTACTGACCCAGACATGATGAAGATGATGGACGACATGATGAAAATGATGAAAAATCAAGCTGGTGGCTCTTCTAGCAAACCCACAATGGCAGTTGACACTATAGATGAGGAAGTAAATGATCTACACTCCTTTGGTGGCCGCAACAACCAAGGCCCCAGTCCAAAGCTTCCACTCCCGAGTGGAGGAACCATCCGAACTTCTCTTGGAAACAACAGAATGAGGATGGACCAGGACAAGGGCAACAAAAGCCACGCTACAGTTCAAAGTTTGAAGAGGAAGTACTGGGAAGGCTAAGAAGTCTAGATGAAGTGAAAAAGGATGTGAACTCACATGGGCAGTCCATCCACCGTCTTGAGCAAAGGCTGGATTAGATTTCTCTCTCCCTTGCAAGGAGGGAGTAAGGAAGACTACCCTCTCAATCGATGCCCAATCTGAACAATGACGGTGCCATCCTTGGGAGCACTTCAAGTGCATATGCTCCGCCACAATACCAAGCACTACCGAACCTCTATGCTTCACCACCTCCTCAAGCACCTCTCAACTACCAATATGCTCCACCTCCACCTCATACATACCAACTACCACCTCCGCAATATCACCCCCATACATAACAACAACAACCACCACCACAACCACAACCAAAATTCATTCTCCAAAATCCGAATTCACCCCACCAAAGGCCACCACCACCTCAACAGCCACAACCACCTCCACAAGCCTCTTCTTCTACTACCCATGAGCATGTGAAGGAGGTGACTACATTGACGAGTGGTCGTACTTTGGAACACCCCCATGATATAGTTGTTGATGATAAAGGTGATATTGAGGGTGAGCAGATTGATACTGAGATACAGGTTGAGGATACCATAATAAGAGGTAAGGTTGATATTGTGATTCCGGATGTTGATACTGTGATTCCTGTGATTCCAGTTGATGATACAGTTGATATGGACTATGTGGGGTCCCAACTCCCTCCGTTTCCTAAGGCTATTAAGGAGCCTTCTGCTGAGAAAAGAAGGAAGAAGCACACTGAGGACATTCTTGAAACCTTCAAACAAGTGAAAATCAACATTCCTTTGCTTGATGCAGTCAAGCAGATTCCCTCTTATGCTAAGTTCTTGAAGGATATTTGCACATTCAAAAGAAGGACTACGAGAAGAACCCCGAAGAAAGTGAAGCTCATCGAGCAAGTGAGCTCGATCCTAAAACACACCATTCCAAGAAAAAGAAAGGACCCCGATGCTCCTATCATCTCATGCTACATTGGGACACACCACATAGACCAAGCTCTCCTAGACTTGGGCTCTAGTGTCAACCTCATGCCGTATGATGTGCTTGCAAAGCTACAGATGGGGCAGTTGAATCCAGCCCACTGTACTCTACAGTTGGCTGATAGATCGATAAAGCCGCATAGAGGGCATGTTGATGATGTGCTTGTGAGACTTGATGACGAGACATCTTCTTTCTTTCCTGCTGATTTCATTGTCTTGGATATGTAGAAAGACACGAGGAAGGTTCCTATCATCTTAGGGAGACCCTTCCTAGCCACAGCTAATGCAGTTATCCATGTTAGGACTGGAACAATGTATGTGACATTCATGCACATGAAGATCTGGCTGAACATCTTCAAATCGTCAGCCACAACTGAAGTGATAGGGGTGACAGAAGAAGATTGATATCTCATTGAGTTCCTAGATGAGATTGTGGAGGAATGCCTACCTTCGTGGATCCAAACTGCTACTCAAGGTAGAGGTCTAGAACTGATAGTTGAGTTCCCCGATGATGATGAGGAGGAGGATGAAGAGAATGAGCTAGCCTTGGTGGCTGCGAGTGAGGACCTCCCTTCCATCTCCGAACCATTAAAGAACTCTCTTAAGGAACCCCCTACTCTTGAGCTGAAATCACTTCCAGAAGGTTTGGAATATGCTTTTCTAGGGACAATTGACACCCTCCCGGTGATCATTTTGTCCATACTCTCGCCAGAACAAGAGGAGGCTTTAATGAAGGTCTTGAAGAAGAACATCCAAGACATTGATTGGTCCATAGCTGACTTGAGGGGTATTGATCCCTCCATTTGTGTGCACATAATCTATCTAGAGGAGGATGCAAGGCCAACCCGCCAAATGCAAAGGCGGTTGAATCTGAAGTTGAAAGAGGTGGTGACTCAAGAGGTAGTGAAATTGCTCAATTCTGGAATCATCTATCCTATTTCTGACAGTACATGGGTGAGCCCCATCCAAGTAGTACCCAAGAAGGGTGGCATCACCGTTGTTGAGAATGTAGATGCAGAGCCAGTGAGAGAACAATCTAAGTGGAGGATGTGTGTGGATTATTGGAAACTCAATGAGAAGACAAAGAAGGACCACTATCCCCTACCATTTCTTGATCAAATTCTGGAGAGACTAGCAGGACAGAGCTTCTATTGTTTCCTTGATGGATATTCTGGGTATTTCCAAATTGCTGTGCATCCTGCAGATCAAGAGAAGACGACATTCACTTGCCCGAGTGGCACCTTTGCTTACCAGAGAATGTCGTTTGGGTTATGTAATGCTTCGTCTACTTTTCAAAGGTGTGTGACCTCGATCTTCGTGGATATGCTTGATTCATCCTTGGAAGTATTAATGGATGACTTATCAGTTTTTGGCAAGACATTTGATGAGTTCTTGCTACATTTAGCTATTGTCCTTGAAAGATGTGTAAAAGTCTGACTAGTTCTATCTTGGGAGAAAAGCCACTTTATGGTGCCCGAAGGCATTGTTCTAGGCCACTGGGTTTCTAAAGACGGAATTGAAGTTGACAAGGCCAAAGTGGGCCTCATTTCTACCCTCACCATTCCTTCCACCATAAGACATGTCCGGTCTTTCTTGGGACATGCTGGTTTCTATCACCACTTCATAAAAGATTTCAGCAAGATCTCAAGACCTTTGTGCCACTTACTGGAAAAGGATGTCAGGTTTCAGTTTGATGACAAGTGTATTGAAGCTTTCAATCATTTGAAAGAAAGACTCATTTATGCTCTGATCATGCAGCCCCCCAACTTCTCTTTTCCATTTGAGATCATGACTGATGCATCCAACATGGCAGTGGGGGCTGTGCTGGGCCAAAGAGTTGGCTGGATTCCTCATGCCATCTACTACGCAAGCAAGACTCTTGATGAAGCACAAAGAAATTACACCACTACCGAAAAAGAGTTGCCCGCCATCATCTTTTCTCTGGACAAATTCCGCTCCTATCTTTTGCAAATCAAAGTTGTGATTTATACGGATCATGCTACGCTCAAGTATCTCATGTCTAAGAAGGATTTGAAGCCGAGGTTGATAAGATGAATTCTATTGCTACAAGAGTTCAACATCGAGATAGTGGACAAGAAGGGAGTAGAAAATGGCACAGCTGATCATCTCTCCCGGATTGATCACCCCTTTGATAAGACAAGGCTAATCAAGGAAACCATGCCGCATGAACAACTCTTCCTCCTTTCATCTTCTCAAGGGCCATGGTACAAACACATAGCCAATTTCTTGGCTAGTGGGCGGATGCCTAGCACATGGACAAGGGAGGAGAGCAAAAGACTGTTTGCCATGGTGAAGAATTATGCATGGGATGACCCTCACCTTTTCAAGTATTGCCCCGATCAGCTTGTAAGAAGATGTGTTCCGAAAGTGGAACAAGACATCCTCTCCATGTGCCATTCCGAGATATGTGGAGGACACTTTGGAGGAAAGTGCACATCTGCCAAGGTTCTTCAGTGTGGTTTTTATTGGCCATCATTGTTCAAAGATTCACATGAATTCTGCAAAAGCTACTTGAAATGCCAAAAGGTGGGAAATATCTCCGAAGGAGACATGATGCCTCTATCACCCATTCTTGTAGTAGAGTTATTTGATGTATGGGGAAATGATTTCATGGGTCCTTTCCCTCCTTCATTTGGGTATATCTATATCTTAGTTGTCGTTGACTATGTGTCACAATGGATAGAAGCTATTCTGACTCAGACGAATGACCACAAGGTGGTTTGTGATTTTGTGAGATCAAACATCTTCAATCATTTTGGCCTTCCAAGAGCCACAATAAGTGACGGGGGAAGTCACTTCATCCACCACACCTTTGAGGGATTGCTCAAGAAACATGGAGTGAAACATAGAGTAGCCACTCCGTATCACCCTCAAATAAAAGTGGCCAAGTCGAGTTGGCTAATCGGGAAATAAAGCTCATTTTAGAGAAAACAATAAGACCGGACCGCAAGGATTGGTCTCTCCATCTAAATGAGGCTTTATGGGAATATCAGACTACATTCAAAGCCCCGATTAGCACCACGCTATTCAAGATAGTCTATGGGAAAAGCTGCCACTTATCGGTACAGATGCAAAATAAGGCGTTATGGGCCTTGAAGAATATGGACTTTCATGGTGACAACGCCGCAACGAAGAGAAAATTTCAACTCAATGAGCTAGAGGAAATGCTCCATGAGGCGTATGAGATGTCAAAAAGTTACAAGGAGAGAACCAAATTCCTTCACGACAAGATGATTAGGAGGAAGGAGTTTGAGCCTGGGAAGTGGGTGTGGCTCTACAATTCAAGAATGAAGTTCTTTCCCGGAAAACTCCGGTCTAGATGGGAAGGACCTTATCTTGTCAAGAAAATATACCCATTCAGAGCTGTTGTCATATGTGAAAAAGAAGGGGCAAAGGAATTTGTCGTCAATGGACAGAGATTGAAACCCGCTGTTCAAATCGGCCTGGATAAGGCCAATCAAGATTTTGATATTGGTATTCTTGTAGAGGAACAATCCGATGAAGAAGAGAGCTTGGATGAGGATGAGAAAGGAATCTACTACAAGGATGCCTTGAAGGTTCCAAAGAAGTGACAGAGATCTAGAATCAATAAGCCCAACTGAAGGCGTAAAATTTAGCGCTAGCGGGAGGCAACCCACGTGGTTTGAGATTATCGAACCTTGCTTTTTGATACTCTTGTTTTTCTTTACACAAACACACACGCACACTTGTGCTTTATAGTTTTCTTTTGAGTTTTGATGCTATGGCAGGTGATAGACATTAGAGAGGGAGGTTATAGAAGTAATTCATGGTCAGTAAAGAAAATATGTGGCCAATTGACAAATAAAAATGAAGTTCAAGTTTTTGAAGTAAAAGAACCGAATAAACACCTCCAACACGGCCGTGGTGAAAGCGGCCAAACACAACCGTGGCCCCATGCCATGGTCGTATTTTTATTGCATTAGTTTGCCCAAAGTTACAGGTTGTTTGTAAGAATCACCATGACTGTGGCCACCAGCCACGACCGTGTTGAAGACGAATGACCACGACCGTGGCACCCTACCACGACCGTGGGTTTATTCCACCAAAGTTACAGGTTGTTTGCAAGAATCACTACGATCGTGTTAAAGAGAAATGGCCACGACTGTGGCACCCTGCCACGACTGTGGCGAGGTCAGATTGAGGTTTTCTACATCGACAACATGACCGTGGCACTCGCCATGTCCGTGCTACCCAACCCTTACCACGACTGTGGCCACCCGCCACGATCATGGCTGAGCCCGGTTCAGCAAAAAAAATAAGTTTTAAACATCCAAACCCGACCTCCACACTCATTTTCTCGTCTTCAACCTTCTAACCACGACCATGGCGGCGTAGGGTGACCCCGAGCTCCCCCAATCTCCATCATCCACCCCCAAAAAACCTCCTTTCAGCCTCCAATCAATCCCAAATCGATCCCCAACCATCCCTCCATTGTTTCCACCACCTATTCTCTACCAATCGCCCCTCCATCTCCACAACCACCCAACAACACCCCTCCACAAATCCTCCACATAAACCCTTCAATTTTAGCCCAAATCCACCACAAATCACATTTCCACCATCCATATTGCATCCACACTAACTAGGGGCATGACATCAAGGAATGGAAGGTGATGTACTACATGATATGTCCACAACAACTTCCAAATAGCAATGATTGTGACTTCTAAATATTGCATTGGATGAATCAACTAATGGATGGAAACAACATTATAGGAGATCAAACTACAAGTGACACCATCCAAATTCTTTTTTAGGAACTTGCACTACAACTGCTATAAGATAAGACAAGCCTTATACACAAGAATAACGGAAACATTGGTATAGATATGACACAATCTCCTGATGTTATATTTGACTAAATAATGCTTTGTTGTAACATTCTAGCCAACATTATTATTTGGGAGTAAATGGTGTGCTATGTTTTTCTCATCAGAGTACTTTCTTGTAAACATATTTTTCACTATAACCACCCGTCTTTTGCACCTAGTTTTTACACTTCCATTGACCACTTTCCGTACATTTTCACCTTATTTCCCTAAAATTGACCTTGTTTCCCTATGTCTACATCTGATTTCGCAATATTTTCACAAAGTTACTCAACATTTTTGCCTTGTATTATTCCATTTGTGCATCTCATTCCTTTATTTGTGCCTACTTTACATTGCCTCTTCATCCACAATCACCCCTCGTATGCACCTTGTTTTATTTTCTTCAATTTATGACACTTTTTTGCCTCCTTTTCGATTGTCACCCCATTGTATGCATCATTCTCGATTTTCTGTGACTATTTCTCATCTTTTTGCATCCATTTGTGCCTCTTTGAATTTTCCTCCTCATTCACGATCACCCCCTTTATTGTACTTTTTATCCTCCTTCAATGCTTGGATTACTTTTAGTGTGCACCATATTTTTTTCTAAATTAAGCCTTATTTTTTCCTACCTTGTTTCTATGCTCAAACTGGAGCTTACTCAGCCTAAATTTAGGTGAAATGCACCTAATCTCACCTCTATATGTCACTTTTTGTTCCTTTTATATATAGATGACTCCTACTCAAGAAAGGAGAAGAAGGAAACAAGAAGAAAGAGATTCAAATAAGCCTTAATATAGTTTTCCTCAAAGGAAATGGGATATAAAGGAATAACGAATGACTAAAAAAGTTTAGCTTAAAGGATATTAGATAGGTTTAAATACTCTTCTATCGATCTTCCCTTTTTTAGCCAAATTTGTGCTACCAATTAGTGCCTCTTTGATTTAGGGTTTATACTAGTTACTGGGTGATATCAGAAGGTTATGTTTTAAATTTCATAACATTTCATTAAGTACAGTTTAAGAGAGTTACATTTTGTGATTGGTTTCCCTGGAGGCATTCGTTGAATCATGTATGTTAGTGGAGTTATTACTATCATTTTTTGGTACATATAGGGGGTCCATGGATTTACATGTTAGTATAAGAAAGTCATAACAAAAATGGAAAGTGATGCTAACTAAAAATATCATATGAAAAGTTAAATGAGTATCAAATTGAAATATAATGAGATATGAAAAAAAATGGAATCAAAATATGAACAATTTGATCATCAATATTGTTTTAGATAATCAATGATTCCTATGCACCTTAAGTTTCTTCTATGAATTTATCTAAATAATCTATTTCCAAAGACTTATGTAAGTATACATGCTTAATTAATACTTTTAGGATTAAATAACCTATTTTATTCTTATAATGTGAAGTTTTACAAACCAGTGTTGATATGCCAACTCACTTATTCAGTATCTCACCCCTATAGTGCTAATTTTTTTAGACATTCAGAAAGTTTTCAAAGAAAAATATTTTGTAAGTGTGTGAAATTCATTCTAGTAGGAAGCATTATTGAGTTAGAGTTGTTTTAGTAAATTATTTAGTAATATTCTGTGTCTACTCTAGGTTCTATATAGTATATTCAATTATGTTATTTAGTTGTATGGTGTACATATGGTATAGTGAGTGAATATAATAATATATATTTGTTTAGATGCTTTGGAGTTGTCCAATATTATATAACACAACTGGACATATCTTCATTCTCTATCGTCGATTATTCACCAATAAACAGACGACACATGTATTTATCTCTGTTAAAAAGGCCAACCTCACTAAGACTTGTCTCGTTGGTTTCTAGTAAAAAAATTGATGACATAATCCAATTTGGGGGGGGAGGAATATTTTTCACGATGCACATGAAGGGAATCATTTATTGTGGGTTCTTAAAGAGGAAAACTATACCACATGTTTTTGGAGGTAAAAGTTTTCGCGGTGGACATCACCTACGACATCGACTTTTAAGGATTTCAACCAACAACAAACACATTTTGGAGGCAATTTTTTTTTACGGGAGGGGCTTTGATGTCGGCTTTTGTACAACTGTCACAAAAGGCCTAATCAAAATGTTTCCCTGAAATTTTGAATTTTTTGACTTTTTATGATGTTGGTTCTTCACTAAATTGGTGTTATAATAAAAGCGGTAATCATGTTTTTTCTTAATCGGAAAGACTTGACCAGTAGTGATATTTTTGCTTTACCAACCGATGCTAAAGGTATTTTGTTTCACGTATCTATGAAAACCGACATTAAGAAAAGTGATGCCAATGGTAAAAAAATTTACTAGTGACTCTAATATTGTCATTACCTCTTAAGTGCTTTGTTTTCTTTGTTCGATACGTACTTATCCTATGTGTATGCCTTATTTTTTTAATAGCATGCCTTCTATTTTCTGACTATAAAACAACCATCAATTTTTGTTTTGCACCTCTTTTCTCTACACTTATGCCTACCTTTGTTGATTTTGCACTTTCTTTGCCTCAATTTTCTCCCATATTCATATTTCTTTTGTAAACAAATTTTTTTAATAGAATTATGCCTAATATATGCAATCAATGCCTAAATATATATGAGTACATACTTGTATAATTTTGTACCACTTGATAAGTGACACTAATATACATTATATATAATATAAACACAAAAAGCTTTACGTACTCAACAATTCGTTTGCTTTATATACAAAAAATAGTAGGTTGTATGCATGATGTGTCAAATCTACAATACTTGTTGCATAATTTGTAATTTGTGAGCAGCTTTCCTAGTTTGTACTTATGGGTGTTCTTTCATACCAAGGACTTGAATCTTCTTTTCTGAGGTTGACCAACTTGCCTAGGAAAACTTGGATCTTTCAACGATGTTATTGATCAGTAGTTGTTGGACCTAAAAGATGAAATTGGACACATATTAACATTTGGAACTTGTAGTGAAATACAACTTAAAATTAAACAATAGTATACTTATTCTATTAAACCAATGCCTCATTTGAGTTTCTCCATTCCTCACTTGATTATATCTAAATTTATTTGAGACATAGTAGAGGCTTACTAGAAACTCAACATCTTGTGTAATAACATTATACATGTTAATTGGATTTGATTGGTCAGGGGTTTCTATGGAGTTCTTCTTAACTAGTCTTTGCTTGATATCATTCCTTCGTATATCAACCAAGTGATAATCCTTTTTCAACTTTCCAATTCCAAGTAATATAGACAACAAACACGTGTATACATATTACCTAGATGATTCAAATGTCATATAATGGCAAATGTCTCCCTAGTTAAAATGTTGTATACAATTGTGAATGACTTAACCTAATAAGTGATTAAATTGGGTCCAATACATATCCTCTTCATTTCAAACACAACAAAAAGGGATAAATTCCTTGTTCACAGGGGTGCATGATATGTTTTGCGGTACATAAAACCCTTCATCGCTCTTTGGAATTTATTCAAGATGTTCATATTTTAGTAGTCATTGAGTTGTCTTTCCATTTCAAATGTGGACCTCAATATAGGCCTTTTTTGAATGTATTGAAACTCTACTTGGATTCATTCATGTAATTCGCACTAACTATAAATTCATATTGTTGAAGGACTTCCTACAATGTGACTCCTTCATTGAAATATCCTTTAAAAGATGCATTTATATATTTACTCATTTGTGTTGTAGACATTCCAACCAAAAATTATATTTCACAAAACCTGATACTCATATGTGATAGATAGGGTACATGTGGAAAACCCATATGTTTTCTTGCAAGTTGTATAAGTTGTTCGATTGAAACCGCCAACATTAAAAATAAATAGTACTTGTTAAGTCATATATAACTGATTCTATAGCTTTGTGTCCCCCTTCAAAATTCTCAAACCTTTAGGGTATCTTCTTAGCTATATGACACAATCACAACCTACGTTTCTTGTTAGGGAATACTTCTATGAAAAAATTGATAATAACTTGGGCTTGGTCAATAATACCTTTTGCATGTACATCTGACATGCACAACAACTAGATCTTTAACAACCATACAAAGTTTTGTGTTGTCTCTTTGAATAAAAGACCACATTCAAGAAGGATTGTTTCCCATTTTGGTTGAAACCAAAACATGTGTGAATGACATCTTGTTTTTTGGTCACATATGTACTATCAAAAGGCACAATATCTTCAAAGTACTCATTCATAGATCATGCTCATGAATTGAACCAAAAAATGTTTCTCAACATGATACTCTCATCTACATGCATGACACATTAAATTTTTGGTGCACTCTCTACATCTTGGTGAAATACTATTACATTTCTCTAGCATATCCCTCCCAAGATTTAGTCACCAGATTCGGCCTAAAATATTACATGTATCCCTCTTGCTAAAATTTAGATTTGAAGCCCCTACGACTTCAACAACAATTAAAACCGACTATGATGTCGATATATGATTCACCAAAAAATATGCTTAATAGAGGGTAAGAACATTAAATGCTCTATTTCAATGATAACATTATTATGATTATTGGAAGTTGTTTCCATACTAAAATACATGTCCTACATATGGACTTCTAGGTGATCAAGACAATTATCTCTAGCAATAAACATCTGTGTGTGTGTGATTCATTAGTAGGGAAAACTGAGGCAAGCCATATTTTTGACAATCCATCTCCATCCTTGACAATTCACCTCTCATATTCTTTCGTAAATACATAATCATAACTCATTAGTAACCTCTTTAGATTTAATAGCTTGGATAAAATATTCTTAAATGGAATGGTTGGACTACTCATATCACTAAGGTGCTTTTTAAGTAACCCATCAATAAGTACTCAACACTGAGAGTGCTACTACTAACGTAGTTCTATGATGTGTGACCTATCAGGAGGTTGATCATGGGCCATGCATGAGTGAGCATAAATTATTCAATGGAAGGCAATGGTGTGTCTATGGGGAAAATCATTATTTTTAAAACTCTACTAGAGATGTAGGTGGTGGGTGTGTGCATTATAAACCTTTTGCAATTTTTTTTTTGTAAAACTCTTTACTTTTACCAACAATATTACATATCATTCATGTTATGGGTTGTGCTCCACTTTTTACATTTTCATATCAGGAACTTATCATCCATTGCCCTTGGGTATCACAGTTTTGAACTTTCTTTCCCTTGGCTCGTATCTTGTGGTGTACAATAGATGTATTAGTCTAACTTGCATGTAACTTTATTATTTTCATAAATGCTTACTTGGGAAGGAAATTTAATATGACAATTTTGACTGATAAAATTATTGCAGCATTTTTTTAATCATCCTATTTAATATATCGTCTTGAACTTGCATATATGTTGATAACTGGTCTTGCATGGGAACCCCCTCATTTAGTAAAAAAAATCCTTATAATGCCAAGACATTTCAATTTTTACACATACACAAATGCTTTTTGACACATGCTTTTTTCGTTGTCTATATCTAGGTGTTGTTCCCCATCCACCTAGAGGTTGAGCTACTTATTGACTAGGAGCTTTAGAATTAAGGATTTGGGTGTATGTTCAAGAGTAGTTTTTTTTTAGAGAGTTATTATATGCTTAGGTATCCCTCTACAACTGATCTATCTAGTACAAGTAGCTTATTTATGTTTATCTTTATTTCCGTATGGACTAAGTTGGGGAATAATGCTTAAAGATTGTAATATCTTAGTTTATTTTCAGATTCTATAACTTTATCTTATTGATGTCTATATATTTTTAGAATTATTATGCACCACTTTCCTTTGGTTATTTGTTGATGAATATTGGGGTTGCTTTGTTTATTTTTCAAAATAAAAGTAAGGAATGTGTCCATCGTCAGGTCCCTCTCCTTATAGTTTTCCCCCTTTGGACCTTCTATTCAGCCTTTTGCATATGCCTTAGATGGTACCAATGCTTAATTACTCAATAGAAATAAATAGGAATGCAAAATTTGCAATGCTATTACACTAATCAAGGAAATGCATGTTATACAATATTATCCTTCATATATATAGTATCACAATCACATATTTTTCTGCCACAGTGTAACAACTATAGGAAAAGATGAAGACAGAGTAGGTAGTAGAAACAAAAACATCTAATCATATTTCCTAACCAACATATCACATAAACAAGAATGTATCTAGAAATAGGGTGCAAGAATTACGTTGTCATGGAGCGCGTCCAGTGTCTTTCCTTGCATAGTGATGTGCTCCCTTTACAAGTAGCACACAGACAACGATTAACATCATCCACCTAACATGGCAACAACAACTTCAACATCTCTACGTAGTCTACAAAGACTATTAGGAACTCCATGTCACACTTCCAGAGATGATGGGAAGGAGTTGTACTTTCGTTTGTCAACATAACACCATTGACTTCCTTTCCCCCTTGATATCTCTCCCTTTCTTGGGAAGATTTCTTAGGCTATCTCACACATTACCACAACTATGAGAAGAGAACTTGAAATTTGTATATTATGTGAAAAACTCATAGTCATGACATGAGGACATGATGAGATCTGAGTTTTAGTTGATATAGAGATAGACCCCACATATATGTGGGAGGAGAATTAATGATAATTGAGGAATAATTAATAAATAAATTATCATTTGAAAATATTATCAAATTAATACTCAAGGATTATATATAATTCAATTTTGAATCCCACACAAAAAGAATGAACCAAATCGGGGTTAAAGGAGTGAGTTATGGCCTTTTCAGTGACGTGTACACTTTCTCAATGACATCAAGACTTCCTCTCAACCTGAGTACACATGCGAGGAGTCAAATCTCTTCATGCTTGTTGTGCACTAGTGGACCTACCAAATATGTTCACTAATATTCACAACTCGTAACTCAGGAATCACTGACATCCTTAGGTGGTGTTAGATACCAACATTTAAGGAGTCCACCTCACTGGCCTAGACCCCCACACTCTACTGGTGCGCTCCATCTCACCTCAACTTACGTGAGACCTCTAGTCGGGAAGCACATTTCTTCGCCACAGCACAGGCCTCTTGTGAGGATTATACAGTGTTCAAGGCATCTAACATCTAGTGATATTTAGTTGAGTTTAATAGGTTCATTATCATAACTAATGATTATCCTATTTTCGTCAATTGAGCATCTCATATTAAGCACAGAAATCCTCTATCAACTTTCACATTTTTGAGTACAAGAGTTTGACTCTTTAGTTGCAAATTAGGGCAACCTAGCTTCCCTGGTACCTCTATTTGCACCATTTCAACACATGTCATTCATAGGAACTCGCATAGCAAGTTATGATATGATATCACATCACTAGCATATAATTGAATAATAATTTCTAGTACTAAAAATCACTACACAAACATATCAAATTCATCATAATCATCACAGAGAAAGATCAAAATACTAGAAAGCCATTATATGAATTTGTATGCTATAAATTAGGTGTAATGAGGCGGGATCACCCCCTTACTAAATTAAAATTTTGAAGAATAAAACGTCCATTCCAAACACACTCAAAGGTATTCTAGAATAGGTATAACATTTTCAAATTTCAATAAATGGTATTCAAAACAACCAAAGTATAGTAGCAGAATAAAAATGTTGACTGTATTCAATTTATAACAAGGTTATTACAAAAGTACATCATAATATCCCGTAAGGGTTTACATGTATGTTACAACATAGGGATCTGAGTAGAGGGAAATCTAAACCATAACAACTTTGTCTCCAAGCTTTAAATCCTTAAGCTAATCTAAAACTTCATACCTTATCATACAAGTCCTTCACCTAGGGTTGGAAGCATACCCCAACAAGAAGAAAAAATAGATGACATCAGCAAAGGCTGGTATGTGCATACTAAATAGGAAATTGAGCAATATATGGAATAAAGGACATCAAATATAAAAGTCTTCCCATAGAAATGATAAGGACCACTCAAATGGGTATCAAGAGAAAGGGAATTGAAATCATATAATAACAAAAGAATACTTGCCATTAATAAAACATAAATATTGTGCCACACAAGCACATGTAAAGAATTAGGGCACACACCCAATATCATCAACCTACATGTATGTGAGATAAAGATAGCCCTAGAACAATATAAACACAAAGATGGCCAAGTCTCATAAACTTGAAACCTGATAGAGAAAGGAATACTGCCAATCTCCCAAATATATAAAACACATGCCAAGAATCACACATCTTGCCCTGGGTATGAGGTTCCTTTCAATCCCAAAAGAGTAGGAAATATCACATCTTCTTGGCAGGATATAACACATCTACCATAAAAACCAATGCAATTACACTACTCTAGTGCTACTGAATGACATAGCTTGTTAAATGTAGATTCAAGTAGAAAGTATAGTCAAAATATATAAACTAGTCACCACATAAGTGACCCACATATACATCCACCTCATAAGTGGGAAAAAGACATCACATATCATCTTTTAGAGTTCCATCATGAACAAAGCATAAGATAAGAGTTCAAAAGAATATCCATGATCAAATGATCAATATCAAATAAGGTACTTCACATGAACCATGATTTTCAAAAGAAAAGACATTGTGTATATGCTAATGTCCATAGGACAAAGAGAATGAATAAGCATAGGAGAATTGCTCAACATAGAAGAATAGGGGATACATCATACAATAAGAGAGGAAATTGCTCAATATGAATAATCGTGTCTGCAAAAATACCTGAACTTCAGAGTCTAAACAGTCCAAGTCAGTCCTAGATCCAAACCTAGGCCTCCAAAGAACCTATAGGGAAGGTGGACAGGTCCAATAAGTAAGGTTCTCAAGCTTAGAGAGGTTGGTTTCTCCAATAGAGCTCCTATCTTGAGCAAGAAGCACCTTCTCCACTTTAGAGGTGAAAAACCCGAACAAAAGAACATGGAGATGAGGTGTTTATGGGTTCTAGGTGGGGTTTCACCATGGAAGGCCATGGTTCTGACCTGGAGGAAGGTGGAAGGAAGACTAACAACATGAAAATAGGGAAGGAAATGATGATACTTACTATTTTTGGTCAAAATCACCAAGTAGGAGCTTAAGAAATCCTAAATAGAGAAATTTGGAACCCTAGGAGCCTTCTTCACTAAGGTAGGCACCTCCTTTTACCTTGAGATAGCACCTTCGTGGAAAAATAGAGTAGGAATGATGCTCTAAGCTATAGGAAATAAAGGAGAGAAAGAGTTTTCAAATTGGGAGTTGGGAAGGGGTAGATATGGCTATATAAAGAAAAAGGTCAAGTATGAAGTGTCTATGAGACTTTCTATGTGGTCATGTATAAGGGTGTCCATGGTCATGCAATCCTTTATGGATAAGGAACAAGTCAAGTATGAGGTGTCAAGTTACTTTCCATGTGTCCAATGCTAAGGGTGCCTATGGACATGCAAACCTTTATGGATAAGGAAGAAGTCAAGCATGAGGTGTCCATGCAGATTTTCATGTGTCCTAAGCCTAGGGATTTCATGGCCATGCAAGAGGACAACTCATAAAGGTTTCTTTAATATCAAATTTTGGTTTAAGGACACTTATAGGCCATCCCAACTGACCCCCAATCAAATAAATAATCCCATTGGTTGATAGCTTCTAAAGATAAGCTCATTTATTAAGAGAGTAATCCCTAAAATGCCCTTGGAAAGAAACACCTTCAAACCAAGGTGCAACTAGGTGCCCTATGGTTCAAAAACTCGAGAATGGTAAGGAATACGTAAGGATTATAATGCATGTGACAATTTGTAAAGAAAATCTCCCAATTGGGTAAATTGTAGAAAAGTCCAATATGTACCTAAAATTGCATAACTTGAACAAACAACATCCAAACAACATCCAAGTTATCTTTTATGTTTTGAATATGAATTCACCATTATTTCCATATTTTAAAGTTATATAATCACATTATTCATTACTTATGCCTTTTACTCATTCTCTCTCCTAAACTTATCCTAATATTTCAAGGTTGTCCAAATTAGATGAAATTTGACATGTAGGCTAATTTTGATATGTAAATTTTGAATTTGAAGTTTGTTTGTACTTTTGAGACTTCTTTTTATTAGATATGTCATACGACCCATTAACGGCCCATTATCTAAATTCTTCATCCAATTAGTTTCTTATCTTCATATTACCACCAAAATGAGTTATGTAGCATATTTTATGTATCCATTATAAGCCTAAGATTGATGTTAGAACATTAGGTTACATTAAGGTGATCTATACATGCATTATCTCATTGAGGTTATACTAAACATCTATACATGCATTATCTCATTGAGGTTACATGCATTATAATGTATACATATAATTCAATGACTATATATCTCAATTTATATATATAATGAAATGTGTGTATATATATGCATGTATGTACAAAATGCATGAACATTAGTTGTGGGCTTTTCAAAAAGTGGAGTTTAATCGGCCGCTTAATCGGCCAGTCGAGAGTATATGTGGCCCATGACTGCTTAGTGGACCGATTAGTAATATGCGGTGCGGTAGGGTGACTGAATGGGTATATGCGGCCATGCAGACCGATTTCCCGAACATTGGTCAAAACTAATCTTTAAGTACAAAAGGTTCAACTACACTTCCTTACATACAACTACATAAGCATCATGCAAAAAAAGAAACATAACTTGCAAAGACTAACTATGAACTATGGGTTAACTTGTTGTTGTCCATCCTCAAACAAGTCTTTACACCTGGTAGACTAGTTCAACATATTATGGTCCCTAAAGATAAATCATATAGATGTCTAAGGCTACTATTGCCTAAAAGCATGCTATTTTGAATAATTCATATCAGATCAAGCCAGGATGGTATCATATGGATTTGGAAGTCCTCGTACACCAAGCTAGTGGTGTGGAGGAAAATCTTGCCATCCCTCAAACCCTAATCCTTTCTAGACACCTTTGCTTTCAACTTCATGTCCAAGTAGTTGCCTAAATGCCAAGCTTAACAACCTCACGTTACTATGGATACTTATGCATTTTTTAGTTGTAAGTACTTAGGAATCTATTCATCATTATTCTAATATGAAACTATAGGATCCTAAATCAACCCTTCATCATCTATTGATCAACTCTAGGGCAAAGATGTCACTTAAAGGTAAGGCAAGGATTCTAACTAGGGAGACAAAATTGAAATAGTCAGATTCTGACTACTATGGGCTTTGATACCATGTTGTAAGGAGGAGGGATTACCCCCTTACTATATTAAAATTTTGAAGAATAAAACATCCATTCCAAACACACTCAATGGTATGCTGGAATAGGTGTAACATTTTCAAATTTCAATACATGGTATTAAAAAGAACCAAAGTATAGCAGTGGAATAAAAATGTTGACTATATTCAATTTATAACAAGGTTATTACAAAAGTACATCATAATATCCCATAAGGGATTACATGTATGATACAACATAAGGATATGAGTAGAGGGAAATCTAAACCATAACAACTTTGTCTGCAAGCTTTAACTCCTTAAGCTAGTCCAAAAATTCATGCCTTATCATACAAGTCCTTCACCTAGGGTTGGAAGCATACCCCAACAAGAAGAGAAAATAGATGACATCAGAAAAGGCTGGTATGTGAATACTAAATAGGAAATTGAGCAATATATGGAATAAAGGACATCAAATATAATAGGCTTCCCATAGAAAGGATAAGGACCACCTAAATGGGTATCAAGAGAAAAGGAATTAAAATCATATGATAACAAAAGAATACTTGCCATTATAAAACATAAAGATTGTGCCACACAAGCACATGTAAAGAATTAGGGCACACACCCCATATCATCAACCTGCATGCATGTGAGATAAACATAGCCCTAGAAAAATATAAACACAAAGGCGGACAAGTCTCATAAGCTTGAAACCTGATAGAGAAAGGAATACTGCCAATCTCCCAAATATATAAAACATGGGCCAAGAATCACACATCTTGCCCTGTGTATGAGGTTCCTTTCCATCCCAAAAGAGTAGGAAATATCACATCTACTTGGAAGGAAATAACACATCTGGCATAAAAACCAATGCAATTACACTACTCTAGTGCTACTGAATCACATAGCATGTTAAATGTAGATTCAAGTAGAAAGTATAGTCAAAATATATAAACTAGTCACCACATAAGTGACCCACATTTACATCCACCTCATAAGTGGGCAAAAGACAACACATGTCATCTTTTAGAGTTCCATCATGAACAAAGCATAAGATAAGAGTTCAAAAGAATATCCATGATCACATGATCAATATCAAATAAGGTACTTCACATGAACCATAATTTTCAAAAGAAAAGACATTGTGTATAGGCTAATTTCCATAGGACAAAGAGAATGAATAATCATAGGTGAATTTCTCAACATAGAAGAATACGGGATACATCATACAATAAGATAGAGAAATTACTCAATATGAATAATCGAGTCTGCAAACATACCTCAACTTCAGAGTCTAAACAGTCCAAGTCAGTAATAGATCCAATCCTAGGCCTCCAAAGAACCTTTAGGGAAGGTGGAAAGGTCCAATAAGTAAGATCCTCAATCTTAGAGAGTTTAGTTTCTCCAACAGAGCTCCTATCTCGAGCAAGAAGCACCTTCTCCACTTTAGAGGTGAAAAACCCTAACAAAAGAACATTTAGATGAGGTGTGTATGGGTTCTAGGTGGGGTTTCACCATGGAAGGCCATGGTTCCAACCTGGAGGAAGGTGGAAGGAAGACTAACAACATGAAAATAGGGAAGGAAATGAGGATACTTACTAGTTTTGGTCGAAATCACCAAGGAGGATCTTAAGAAATCCTAAATAGTGAAATTTGGAACCCTAGGAGCCTTCTTCACCAAGGTAGGCACCTCCTTTTACCTTGGGATATAACCTTCATGGAAAAATAGAGTAGTAATGATGCTCTAAGCTAGAGGAAATAACGGAGAGCAAGAGTTTCTGAATTGGGAGTTGGGAAGGGGTAGATATGGCTATATAAAAAAAGAGGTCAAGTATGAGGTGTCTACGAGACTTTCCATGTGTCATGTATAAGGGTGACCATGGACATGCAAGCCTTTATGGATAAGGAAGAATTCAAGCATGAGGTGTCAAGTTTCGTTCCATGTGTCCAATGATAAGGGTGCCTATGGACATGCAAACCTTTATTGATAAGGAAGAAGTCAAGCATGAGGTGTTCATGGAGCTTTTCATGTGTCCTAAGCCTAGGGATTTTGTGGCCATGCAAGAGGACAACTCATAGAGGCTTATTGAATATCAAATGTCCATTTAAGGACACTTATAGGGCATTCCAACTGACATCCAATCAAAGAAATAACCCCATTGGTTGATAGCTTCTAAAGATAAGCTCATTTATAAAGTGAGTAATCCCTAAATAGCAGAGAACTTGGAACTCTTCTTTAAAAGGAGAAGATCATCGAATGAATTAGGGGTAAGGATAGAGGACTGGTCTTTACTCCATAAATCCCAGACCCGAACAGAAAAATTGCAGCTGTAAAAAACGTGAGAAGAGCATTCTTCACTATCCTCACACAAGACACATCTTGAAGCTAGAGAAAAACTGATCTTCTGAAGGTAATTGCATGTAGGAATCTTGCCAAGGAACCCTTTCCAAAGGAGAAGGGAACATTTTCTAGGAACACCCTTCCAAATCCAAGTGCCCCAACTCTTAAAAGAGTATTTCTTTCTAACCAATTCCCAGCTATCTTTCATCGATAATGAGCTGCTACCTTTGAAATGATTAATAAATGATGAAGTTTACAGAGTAAGCTCATATCCATATTTGGAACCTCAGATTTAATTATGAGATCATAATGATGAACAAAATCCATGTTATATGAAGATGAACCTTGATACATGGGTTGTAACCCTAATTTGAATGATGTATATAACTAGGGTTAATATGTCCACCAAAAAGGATATGGAACCTAATGTTTAGATAATGAACCATAATCTGGAAAATTACATCAGTAAAGATAACCCTAAGATGAGAGTAGAAGTAAAAGTGGGAATATAATTAAGAGACTAAGATAAACCCTAATAGATACAATTAGGGTTAAGATGCCAACAGAATAGCATCTCCAATGTGTCTACCTTGAACAAAAGCAACCTGATTGTTATCTATCAAAGAAGGAAGCACAGTTTTAAGACGGTTAGCTAAAACCTTAGCAATGACTTTGTAGATAATGTTACACAAGGAAATAGGTCTAAAATCTTTAAGACGAATAGCATTAGCACTCTTCAGGATGAGAGTAATAAGGGTGTTGTTGCACTCTTTCAAAAGCTTTCCAGAGTTGAAGAAGTTAAGAATAGCAGCAGTAATATCTGGTCCACTAGTATCCCAAACAGACTTGAAGAAAATAGAATTAAAACCATCGGGCCCAGGAGCTTTATCATACTTCATACTCATCATGAAATCTTCAATCTCCTTCTTAGTAACCTTGCTATTCAGAAAAGCAAACTGAGCTTCAGATATACGAGGAAGTTTCCAATCATAATTCCAATTTACAACGTCAGAAGGGGCGCCATTGAATAAACTTTCATAAAAGCACTTGATAGAGTCACGGATAATGTCCGGGTCATAAGTCAGGACATCATTGTCAATCTTTAACATATTAATGTTATTCCTCACTCTCCTCATTTTTAAAGAAGCATAAAAGAAAGCATTGTTTCTATCACCTAACTTGAGCCATTGAACTCTGCTTTTCTGCTTTAGAAGAATCTCTTCATCTTTCAAAGCCATGATACAGTCATTACACAAGGAAGATAACCTTTGTTGATTTTCCAGATTGAGGGGATCATAATCAACAACACGTTGCAAGGAAGCTAGCTCTTCCTCAAGCAGACGGGCTTTAGTGAAAAAAATTGCCAACCACATCAGTATTCCATTTCCAAAGAGCAGTAGCGACAGCCTGAAGCTTCCTATAAACTCTATACATAGGAGTGCCTAAACAATGAGTATTGTTCCAAGCATTGAGAACAACTTCTTTGTAAGAACTTTGGTTAACCCACGAGTTAATAAAATGGAAAGGGGTAGCACCCTTCTTACGGGAACCAAAATGAAGAGAAATTATCTTGTGATCACTAACAGTAGCAGGACAGACTTCACCCCAGCAAGATGGAAAGGAGGAAAGAAAACTCATATCAGTGAAGATGCGGTCAATCTTAGAGAAAGTGCTTAAACCTTTCTTGTTATGGCTGTCCCAAGTGAAGTAAAGGCCTTTAGAAGGAAGCTCAATAAGCTTAGAATTCACAATAGTAGTATTGAAGTCGACCATACTATGACAAGACAGAGGCTGCTTACCAATCTTCTCCTTTGAGAGCCTAACAACATTAAAATCCCCAAGCATACACCAATTACGAGGATTAAGCTTGAATATATCAGAAATAGAATTCCAGAGGTTCATTCTGTCAGCGTCAAGATTAGCACCATAGACCGCAGATAAATGAAAGTGCATCAGGTCCTTACAGATAGAGCAATGAATAACCTGGTCACTGCTAAGGATGGTCTTGATCTCTAAATTAGGGTCCCGCCACACAATAAGAATGCAGGTGTAAGAATGAAAGGCAGAATTATCAATAAAAGAAGCTCCAAGCCAGATGTTTTGAACAAAAGCAGCAATGTCAACTTTTTGTATTCTGGTTTCAAGGATAATGTAGATGTCAGCTTTGTTTCTATAAACCTCATTACGAATGTAGGGGATCTTATTGCCACCTCCCCTCACATTCCAAGAAAAAATGGTGAAAGGACTATCCATTTGGAGGAAGAGAAATAGGGACCTCAACCTTCTCACCCAACGGTGATGAATCATTTTCCTTATATAGATCTGAACTGTCAAAATTAGATAACGGAGAGTATTTGTTTAAGGAATCAGGAATAACCCTCGTGGAGTTTTTAGGAACAGCTTTGGGCATGGACTTAGATTTCCTCCTGCTGCTGCTGGTAATCCACCCTGGATCGGGAGAGGGAGTGGGTGTAATCACAGCTGACTGAGCTAACTGAGGGACGCGAGCTTGAGAAGATTGATCAGAATCTAGAATACCTTCCATAGAATCGCTGAAGACCTCCAAATCATCATCCTCAATCACAGTTTTTGGAACCCAACGCTTAGTAACCTTCTTCTTAAGCATCTTCTCCTTATCATTGATAGAATCAGAGCATAGAGAGGGTTCATGACCATAGAGACCACATGTCGAGCACTTCACAGGCATCCATTCATATTCAAAGGAAATAGTATCAAGTTTCCCATCATCACTTTCAATTTGCAGCTCCTTAGGATAAGAGAAGTCAGAGGGGATAATGACCTGAATTCGAGCATAGTCCTACCTCAGAAATTCCATGGTGAGCTTATCCGGACGAAGAGGAGTACCAAGAACAGACCCAATCCTGTTGAACATTTCAATATCCCATAGCTCGAGAGGCAAGTTAAATATCTTGAGCCATATAGGGATCTCGTTTAGTTTGATCTTCTCGAGCGGTTCACCCCGTTCCCACTTCTTGATGATAAGGGGTCTGCCAGCAACGAACCACGGGCCACCATCAATGGCAGTCTTCATGTCTTCGTCATCCTCAAACATAATAATGAAGAAGCCTTTCCCTCGAGACCTCACTTCCAGGGATCCTTTAATGTTCCAGATCTAAGCGAGATGCTTCACTAATGTAGGCCAGTGAGGCTTAAGCCCAACAACATATCCAGCAGCAGTTCTACTCCATCTTGAGATGTTTCTTTCAGCAATGTGCTTAGGGTAGATTAGCTTTCCTTCAGACAGAAGAACCTCTATTTTCTTCAGGGCAACCGGCACACTCGACGCTGGCACTTTCTCCTTGAAGAGGCTAGCCCAACTCAGAGGTGCTTTTGTATCAGAGACGACCTTCTCTTGATGAACACGTTCTAGCCCTGGATCTGGAGGATTCGATGCCGCTGTCTTCTCAGCGGAAATCAACATCGTCACCCCCTCAGTCACCGACGGGATGTCCTTCACTTGATGAGCACTTTCTAGACCTGGATCAGGAGGATTCGATGCCGCGGTTTCCTTGGCAGTAATCGACACCGTCGCCCCCGCGAACACCTTCGCCTTCACCCCAGCAATCGCCTTCGACGTCACCGCCGCGCTACTCATGCTTCCTCTGTTCCACATTTTGTCTCTTCTTCGCTGCTCGTATTCCACCTTTCCACCTGGGTTTTTTCCCCTTACCCTAGCATTAAACAAGTTATATTTGATGTGTTGAATATGAGTTTTCCATTTTTTCCATATTTTGAAGTTATATAATCACATTATTCACTACTAATGCCTTTTACTCATTTCTCTCTCCTAAACTTATCCTAATATTTCAAGGTTGTCCAAATTAGATGAAATTTGACATGTAGGCTAATTTTTATATGTAGATTTCAAATTTGAAGTTTGGTTCTACTTTTGAGACTTCTTTATATGAGATATGTCATATGGCCCATTAACGACCCATTATATAAATTATACATCCAATTAAGTTTCTTATCTTCATATTACCACCAAAATGAGTTATGTGGCATATTTTATGTATCTATTATAAACCTAAGATTAATGTTAGAGCGTTAGGTTACATTAAGGTGATCTATACATGCATTAGCTCATTGGGTATATGCTAAACATCTACTTAGGTCTAACCTTCAACCTTTTTTTGCTAAGTCCAAAATGTCAACTTCCATGGTAAGGTCTGAGATCTAGTATGTTACAGTAGGGTTAAAAGGTGATTTCCACTCATAGAATTCACCCAAGATTACCGATCTTAGCCTTTTCACCAACTAAACTCGGATCTTAGCTCACACGAGTTCGAATCAAGCTTCAGGCCTCAAGATCTCATTTTAGAATTATCATCATTAGGAAAATCATTATTAGAGTGCCTTATTAAGTTTGAAACGTCACAATTGATTACAATCATTAAATTAGGTTAAAGCAATGATCAATCTAATTAAGCATGTAATCATCTAGGTACACACTAGTACCAATTAAGCTCAAACGCAGTCATAACAATTCTCCTCCTCCTAAAAAGGTTTCATCCCCAAAACATAAATATACAAGAGAAGTACATTCAATGTTCCTTTTGAACTTTTAGAATCTAATTCGTCATAATATTATTGTATTTCATATATAAATATTGTTTTCATATAATAAAAAAGAATATTATTTTTAACATTGAGTCCTTTGTTTATCTTTTAATCACAAAAAAATTGAAGCGAGACTTCTTTATGACAGTAAAAGAATTTTTTGTGCCACAATCAAAAGTAGGAAAGAGAAAGACAAACCAACCTTTTCAATCCTTTCATACTCTTGAGGTGTTACCTCAACATTGATAATGTGTTCCAAATGTTTCAATTCATATTAGTAAAAGGGTAATAAGAAATATATAAGCTATGGAATACAGAATCATACACATGAATGAGCAACATGATCATAAGAGATAACTAAAAGTCAATGATGATAGATGGAAGCGTAGCATATATAGAGAGTGCATCAGAAATTAAATAAGGGTTTGAAACATGATGAAGTAATACAAAGTATAAAAGATAGATAATATAAGATCTGAGGATGTGCTAAGTAGTTTAGTCTCCTACATAATGACTAAGTAAACTTGAATATGCAAAATGTGTTAAGTGAATACTTGAAGACTAGAATTCTAAATCTCACAATCATCTTCTCTTTTGTATATTCCCTAACGAGAGTAATGTCTCTCGAGATTAAGTAGTAACAGAATGGATTCTAAGTGCTATATAACCACTATGGTAGAAACATCTAATGAATATAATGATGGCCAATATGGAATGATGATGAAACTTGAATAGGATAAATTAAGGAAGTAATCTATCAAAAAGGTAAAGAGAAAGAAAATTCAAGTGAAAAGATATGGAAGACTTCAGCAAACTTCAAGAGATATAAAGTTTGAATTTTGAATGCAGGGAGTAAAATCATGTCATGACAACATCATGTTATTGATCAGGATCAAACCTAGAATGTTTAGGGTTGTAGTAGCTCAAGGGATGTCACTAGTGGTTTGACCTTGATTACTAACATCATTATAAAGTGAATTCTTGAGATTAGTAATATGAGAATAAATAGGCAGTGATAGTAATTCAAGGTTTAAAGGTAGCAAATTAGAAAGGTAGATAAACAACATGGAAAATGACTAAGAGTAGAAGATGAGATTTAGATTTTAAATGTAATAAGTGTGATTTGAATAAAAGGAGAAGTACAACATGAGAAAATTTTGATTTGATATAAACTTTTGCACTGACAGCAAGGACAATAAATAATCCATTTCAGCTTGAATATTTTAATGTTAATGATGTTGAACTGATATGATCAAAATGAGAAGGACAAGTAATAAGAAGCAAATAGAAATGAATAAGAAGATAAATCAGAGATAACAAATGGCTTTTAGTAATATGTGAATTTGTTTTTAGAAGTATAATTTGTTAAAGGCATGTTACGGGATGAAAATTTCTTTTACATATACTTTCAGTTGTACGTGTGTGAGCAATATACTAAGTGAAAAGGGTGTTGTGGTTTTAAATATTCATACCAGTATTCCAGCTCAATACTATATAATTGTTGTTAAATCAAGTCTGACATCTTATGACTTTTTTCTATTGGAGTAGCACAATAGTGGAACTTCAAAACATGAAGCTAAACTCTCTTTAGTAACTCTAATGTGGCACAAAACAATTGTATGGATTGAACTATATGAAATAAGATAGTTGGATCAGATTTTCAATGTTTAGGTATCACCTTAAGAGTGTGAAAGGTTGAAAATGGTTGGTTTGTCTTTTTCTTTCCTATTATTGATTGTGACACAGACAATTCTTTTACTATCATTAATAAGTCTTTCTTCAAATTTGTTGTGATTAAAAGAGAAATAAAGGACTCAATATTGAAAACAATATTCATATATGAAATACAAGAATATTATGATGAATATTATTTCATAAGGTTAAAAGAAACATTGAATGCACTTCTCTTGTATATTTATATTTTAGGGACGAAACCTTTTTGATATGAGGAGAATTGTTATGACCGTGTCTGAGCTTAACTGGTAAGCTAAGTTTACCTAGATGATTACATGCTTAGTTATACTGATCACCCCTTAAACGTGATTTAATGATCGTAAGTCAATTGTGATGTTTCAAACTTAATAAGAACTCTAATCAGGATTTTACTTTGATGCATTTGTCTTTGATAGGTATAAACCCTACTTGTCAAAATTAGGGTTTTGATAGTATATAAATACAAAATTGATGGGAATAGAAGTATGGTAAATAATTTTTCACATTTTCCATGTAATTTGCATTTACTTGAAATTTGTAGATGATGTGGGAAACTAATAGTCATTACTTGATCACATAATGTGAACTGAGTTTTAGTTGATATAGAGATAGACCACACATATATGTCGAGGGGGAGAGTTAATGATACTTGAGAAAATAATTAATTAATAAATATTATTTTATAATATTATCAAACTAATATTTTAGGATTTTAGATAATTCAACTGCAAATATGATGCAAAAATAATAAACCAAATCAGAGTTAAAATGAGTAAGTTATGACCTTTTTAGTAACATGTATAGTTTCTCAATGACCACTGAGAATGGCCTTTCTCAGCGACCACCGAGGCCCAGTGACCAATGGTTGCTTAAGGCCCAGTGACCTCCGAGGCCCAACGACCAAAGCTTGTCGAAGACGCCATGACCATTGAAAATCACCGTCCAAGATAGTCAATCATAAAATGATCATATCTCAGGCTATACATATCTATTTTCAACAAAACGAAGTGCTTTAGAACTATGATTTGATCCTCTATATTCTCAGACCCCTAGGCTAATGAAAAGAAGACATGAAGGATGATTTCTAGGGAGATTTGTAGGGAAGAACACATAGAATAGTAGAAATTGAAGGTTTTTTTTATAGATATGACTTGGTAAGTTGTTAAAATGTTGATATCTTCGCTTTTCCCCCTACTTTCTTGATATGGATGTCCTCTCTAACCCAAAAATTGATGGTTATGACCAACAATTTCTTCATCTTCTACCTCCAGATGGCATCACTTAGATATGTCATCCCAAAAATTGGCTAGTTGGAATTAGTTCTCGAGGTTTAGAGCTCGAAGTCATGACTAGTAGATTGGAATCTAAAATTTTCTACCTCAAGCATGAGATTAGTAAGTGAAAGATCAAGTATAGGTGAGTGGGTATTTCCTTTAAACAACAGATTGCATGAAATTGGATTAAATCCACATTAATCTACAATTCCTTTGTATGCGACTACAAACACTAAACTACCTTTAAATTCTACATTTTGCAAGATGATATGAAATGGAATATTTTTCTGTTGTGATGGATTTCAGATGATAAATCATATTGAGAATGGATACAAATCTTCTAAAAGAAAATTTCTAAAGTTATTGCAAAGGTTATAAGAATATACTAAAATCTAGGGTTTTTGGTTATGTCTAAAATTGTTGTATGATTGTATAAAGAAGTTTGTCTATTTAAATCTCCTTGATTAGAATGATTGTTTATTCTGAATGCATAGTATAGATATGTCATATACTATCTTGAATTTCATTACACATTATCATTGATTGCTTAATTTCTCAGTAAAGATAATGAAACCATAGATGATTGGAAAGTTGAAGTTTATGTTAGACATCATGAAATTCAACTCATGTGGTCCTTTATCATTATAAATGCATTTATTGAAGTTTATTCTTAATGTATGATATTTCAATAAATGGCATGCAAATCTTATTTCAGTACATACAAGGGTTTTGTATATACATTTGGTTATATCTAAATCGTTGAGAGCAATCTTTAGTTAGGTGATAGTTTATGATGCATGAAATCTTCATGTGAGTCATGTGATATGTGAATGAGGCAAAGAAACCCCAAGGATAGGGTGTTCAGTGAATGAAATATTTTCATATCAGTGTTACTCAGTATGCGACATGATGATGTTTAACAGTTCAGTTTATGATACATTTTACAAATGATATATAAATGAACTATTTACAAAGATAAACTAAAACATATTGATGTGATGATTGAACTATGAATTTAAAGAGTGAATTAGACATTTAGATTCCTTGAACAATTTATATTCCTCATAGGAGGCCTATGCTTTGAGGAGGAAATGTGTTTCCTAACTGGAGGTCACACGTAGGTTGAGGTAAGCTGGAGAGCACCAATGAGGTGTGGGGGTCTAGGCCAGTGAAGCGGACTCCTTAAATTCTTAGTATCAAATATCAACTAGGGCTGTGGATGGTATATGAGTTATGAGTTGTAGTGATCATTGGACGTCTTCAATAGGTTCACTAGTGCACAACAAGCTTGAGGGCTTTGACTCTCTACCTGAGTACCCAGGCTGAGAGGAGAAGTCTGAGATATCCAGCCGCTCCCATTAGATGTCGAGTGGTAAACGTGTTGATGCCAGTTGTAGACGTGGTATTAAGACTAATGACTTAGGATCCTGGACATGCTTTTAAGTCTTGTATAGTTAGAACATTGCTTGCTGTGATTCTTTCACATGTTCTGTTACACCTCATGTGGGTGTAGGGCATAATAAGATGAATGAGAGGTTAATCAAGTGTATGTAGTTATTCAATTATTCTTTGTATGTTTATGAATTACTAGTTCTCTTTGAGATTAATCAAGAATGTTTAAAAATTGATTCACTCATGTAGATATCTATAGTATCCTTCCATATTTTGTTTGTGAAAATTTAGAGCCTTTGGAGCTTGTTGTTGTCCTAATTGATATCAGTTGCTCAACAATATATCCATAACTATATAAGTTCTTTAAATTGTTTCTTGAAGTACTCATTCACTAAGTGAGTAAGTTCACCCCTCGACTCACAATGTTTTTGGGAAATCATGTGATTCTGAAGAATGTTAATGCATTAGAGAGGATCTGCCACATGAGTTAAGTATGAGATTAGTTAAGTTAAGTCAATCCATGTCACTCTAATTCCTTGTATAGAGTTGAGAGAGTTATAAATGATGATGTGTAACTTTGTTTCCTTATTAATAGAGAATGTATCTAATTATCATGTTGTATGTACATGGAAGTGTGAGAAATAGAATGAATGTCTAGATATGTACCTTTAATATTAAGATCAGATTGGAGCAATCAAGTTATAGCTTCCCTTATAAAGTTGTTTATGTGATTGAATGTGAATAAACACGAGTTTGAAATATAAAAAAAATCATGAATGATCTTTATATTATGTTAAATCCTTGACTTATGCCCTAACCTCATCTTAGAGGTTATCATGGGATGTGAGTGTAACAAAACCCCTCTAAGACATACCACCGAAAATCACCTATAATACCTACAACAAAACATCTCTTTGATGGGTCTAGAAATCTCTAACAGATTATATTGGCTTGGAACTACCCATGGACTTGATGTAGATAGCCATGGGATCAGGTATTCATCCCATTCAACAAGGAGCCATCGCGATGAAGCTCCAACCTTGGGGGCCAGTTGCCTGGAGTTCCTAGTTAGAGCCTAGATCTCAAGCCACAATAGAATCACCCCGATGCTGGAGAAGAATAGTCAAACCTCCAACAATTTCATTGATGCATTTGCCAAAGGGTACCCACAACCAATTCATTGTTGAATGTTTGTACCTTATGGCAAACGATAGGATCTTTTAAATTTATAGGACCGTACAAACACACTCTTAAACAAATCTGCAAGTGCACAGGATCGAGAGTAATATAGGAGCACCAAGCCAGGGTCCATCCCAAGGGAGAGAGGGAGCACTAGAGCTACATTCATTTAAGTTAGGTTCCTAATGTGGAGTCTAGCGATGAAGAGTTTGTCTTGTATTTGGTTTGATTACACTAAGATGGTTCAACAAGTAATTAAAGTGGAAAAAGAACAAAACCTACCTTAACCCTAGATAATTTAGTTCTAACTAACAAAGAAAGCAACATAATCAAAGAAAGAGCAATGTATTTTAAGGCAAGCAAACAAAAGCTAACACGAACACTATACTAGCAAAGAAATCCTAATTAACAACTACGTATGGTAATTAACTAAAGTAGGAGAGAAATTGACTAGGGTAGCATCTAAATAGCTAAAGAAAGCATAAGAAAGAATAAAAGAACACTAACTACACTAGCATGACCTAACTATCAAGAACAAGACAATTAACTATGAACGTGAGTAAATAAACAAAATAAACATGTCTTATCTAATCAAGGGAGCAATTAGGGTATAAACAAGTTATGGAAGTGTGGGCCACTTGGGATAATGTAACAAAAAGATAGATTAAGGTTTATAACATGAAAACCACACTCATTCATTTTGTATTGTAAAATCAAACAAAAAGATAGATGCTATATAATTACCCTGAACTACTTAATGGCCATGGATAGACTAGGATGTGTGAAGGGGAACTACACCCAAGAAAACCCTACTAAATCTTGTGAGGCTCATTTGGACTAATGTTTACATGAAATTCTACTAGGATCAATCAAGTCTAGGTTTCTAGGATAGAGGTTCTTAGGGGAATTGGGGGCCAAGGTAGTGTTTGAGGGTGCAAATGAGGATGTTGCACCTCTCATCACCTCAACCTAGTCTTTAGATATCTCCAAGCCAATTCCACTAATTATTTCTAGACTAGATACTTAGATGTCACAGATACGAGTAAGATAAGGGATATATATATATATATATATATATATGTAGGAATATAGGTCCTAGTTAGGGATCTACTAGTAGGACCTAGGAGTAAATCCCAAAACAACTGCATATAGGCCATCCTCTCCTATACCTAGGTGGTTTCAAGCACAAATCACAAGATAACCCATTTTTTAAGAACAAATCACAAAATAATTTATGGGAAATGAGATAGAAGTATATGAAAATCCTTCAAAAATGAAATTATAGAGTTTCCAATTTATTTCTCCCAACATGTTATCAAAGTCACATTTTAACCCAAACAACCCACCTAAGGGCTTATCTACTCATAACAAAACAAAACAAGAGAGAATGAGCATAGGAGTAGATAGCCATGAAATCTTGGTGAAGACTCCTCCTTCTTTGCCTCCTCACAGTAGTAATTTTTCCTCTTTCTTACTCGTTGGTTGGATGGCATGGAAGTGTGGATGGAAGTAGCCAAACTTAGACAACTAGGAATTTGAGGTAGGGGATGGTGGAAATGAAGTGGGAGTAGGTCGAAGCTAAATGAATGCTCAAGTAGGTGGAAATAAGTGCTAGGGTGGCTAAATAGTGTCTAACATCATCCTCTAGTCACCACCCATGTATATATAGGGGCTAGGAAATCATAGGGTTAGGTGGGGCAAAATAGGGAAATTAGTGTAGAAAATGAGTTAGGGATCCTGGCCAAAATGACCATTTTGGTCACCACAACTGTGGTGGATGGAATGAATTTGATAGAGGCATAGTGGAATAGGCTAGGTGTAAAATGGATGAATTGTTAGATAAATTTGTGTCTTGGGGTTCTGATGGCATGATAGTAGTGGTGCCCTCTAGCCTGTGATCACCACGGGCATGCTAGACTTTAGTCACCACATGCCTAGTGGCTAGGATGGCCCTATTGGACTTTGGTCATCACATGACTGGTGTCTAGCACGGGCCTGATGGATCTTCTTCAAACTTGCACTTTAACTGTAACATGGAGCATTTATGCCACAGGTGTGACATCGTACCACAACTCATTTTGAGGGTCCATGTGTGAATTTTTACTTTAAAATCCTTCTTCCTACTATCTTTGCTTTGGATTAATATTTTATCACTTGTGGAAGGTTAGGGGATAGTGTATGACTCATATAAGGGTGTAACAACCCTAGGATCCTCCTCTCTCCTTCCATCCAATGCATGGTTTAAGTACCTAAAAACACCCAAATAACAACCATAAGTGCATTGGGAAATAATACACATATTGAGGGAAGTAATGTACATTCTAACATATTTAGATATGATTAAAGTATAAAGAGACTCAAGATTAAGCCCTAAAATGGGATTGCATCACCACCTCAAACTTGAAACATACTTCCTTAAGTATGCTTCAATTCAACCTCATTTTCACTTCATTCAAGAAAAACATGAGAGAATGCAATCACCACGATGTTCATTGGCTAAAGTAAGATGACATGTGGAATAAGGCATAAATCCACTATTCTCTATTCATTTTTCTATTTTTCAATGCCATTCAAGCATAGAGGACAAGAACTTCAAATATGGGAAATGAATCACACATTTAAGTGATGCAATTTCATAATGCTCTGGGTAGATTGTATCATGCATGGCACAAATCCAAATATTTGGAGTTTTTTTCACTTGCAAGAACTCCATTATACATTTCACTCCATCTTCCATGACCCACTTGGCATATGTAGGGGTATGAGGGATAGATTTGATTTACCCTATCCCTACTAGGCATAAAAAGAGAAGAAAGGGCTAAGGAATGGATCATGTGTTATTACACAAGAGAACCCATCTTTTGTTCTTTTCTTGAGAGGATAATACATATATCCATTCCTTATTCTTTTTCTTTTTCTTTTTCTCTGTGCCATATGTAAGGATGGCATATGGTGATAGAAATGAAGCAGGGAAGTAGATAAGGCCGCCCCATACTTTTGGAGGGTGGCCAAGGCTAATATGAGAACTTTTGGCATCCTTTCATGTGGTGGAGACATATGAAGATGATCGAAGAAATGTCGAGTCAAAGAGGAGTCATAGGTGATGAAGATTCATGTATGATTTCATTCAAGCAAACTAATCCATGCAACATTCACCAAAAGATATACCATGCATAAAATGATCAATATGGTATGTTATACTCTATCCACATTGAACGGGTAATCCCAATAATTTAAGGCTTGCAAGGATTGCATTTTTATTAAATAGTCCATTACTTGCCAGAGGGTTGGAGCACATGGTAAATTTTGTCATAGGACCCATTCAGTCAAAAGCATCATCAATGGGTTGCATTACCCAATTCAAGGTAGTCACATCACTATAGGTAGAAATTTAGTTGAAACACACTATTAGGCAAGTGCATTCAAGCATAGGAAAATTGGCCAAAATGGTGCCAAATTTCCTTCAGTCACATCTAAACTTAACTTACAAGAATTGGACAAAACATATACAATTTATGGCTAAAGGACACAAGTAATTTTGAAAATCTACATGACACACAATCCATGACAGTGGCAAAATAGACTTTTTTAAAAGAAATACAAGAAAATAACCTACATGATATGCATGTATGCAAAACAAGCACAACAAGTATGGATGGAAAAGTATAAAGGCTAGTTGGATTGTTTGATCACTTTTTGGGAAACAAATTAGAACAAGAAACATAGAGGAATGTATGGTAGTCAAGAGAGGTGGTGATCAAAGTAGCATCCAGTGGGTAGAGAAAAGACAACACAGATGTTCTGGGCAGACAGGCTATGTTGTGTGGAACGGTTGAGGTGGTTTCTTTCCTATAGGTTTTTCATTGAACTTATATAATTCTTGATCTTTTCCTTGACTAGATCGTTCAGGAATCATTCTACCATGATGTACTTGTTTTCACATGATTCACAAATAGAATAATCGTCAAGTACAATGTGTTTGTGTTTCTTGGAAATGGAAAACAAAAGTATAATAAGAAATGGGTTTTGAGAGAAAGAATCTAAAACTATGGTGGGTTGCCTCCCAGTAGCAATATGTTTATCACCTTCAGCCAGGCTTGGTGTTCTTTGATTAATCATCCATTGATAAACAAAATTTTCCCATCATTAACATAGTGAATCCTCTAAAATGCTTTCACAATGTGATCTTCCTCCTACTTTATGTGATCTTCTAGAGTGTTTTTCTTTATCTTTCTCTCCTTTAGAGTCATCATCATAGATATCAAAACAAGGATCCTCATCAATGAAACCCTTCAGCTCGATCAATATGATTCTCTTGGGTATCTTCCCCATTTTCTTCTCTTGAAGGTATGAACGCCCTAGTCAAATTTTGCATATGTTGGGATTTTCTTGTTGATATCAAGCAACGAGCTACTTGCCTTCACCTGGCTCAAGACCTTCTGAATCTTCATGTTATTCTTATGCTTCCCTTTAGAGAAGTGATCTTCTAAAACATCTAAAAGAGGGGGCTCAATCATGATAAAAACTTGATAACATTTGTTTATAACACTAGGATTTCTTGGATCAGTGGTTGGGCACTTGGTGGTATTGACTCAACACAAGGTGACATAGAATGGGTATCACAAACTCAATAGGAGGTGGGACACATGGTGTGATCTTCTCACAAAGACGTGGGATATCATGATCTCTAGTGTACTTGGCACTCTCACAAAATAGTAGGATGACAAGAGTGTTAATGCTTTTGGTACTCTCACAAGAAGGTGGGGCATTAGGAATGTTAGTGATCTTAGAACTCTCACAAGAACCTTTCAGCAATGTCATGTCTTCATGATCAATGTCAATTTGTTTATTGCCATTTTTGGACTACTCAAAAGAATTATCAAACATCATGATAGACACCATGTTCACTTGCTCATAGCGAGGAGGGGGATCTCATAATGATTGATGTGGTGGTGGTGTTGGCCTTTGTAGAATATTATAGGATCTATTTTTATTGTGGTTGTGGTTGTGGAGGTTTTTGTGGTGGTGGTTGTGGGTATTGAAGTGGTGGTTGTGGATTGAATTGGAGGTTGAATGAAGGTTGTGGTGGTGGTGGAGAATAGGGGTTTGGAGGGCCTTGGTATTATTGCAAGGTTGTCACTTGCCCTTGTGGTGGGATGTAGGTTCCTTTAGGAGCACCCATGGATCCACTAGCACTATTAAGATTAGCCAAAGTTTGGGAGGGAAGTCTCCCTTTCTCTCGACGGGTAAGTGAAAAGGAAATTTGGTCCAACATTTTCTCAAGCCCACTAGTATTTTGTCCATGATAGGACACATCTTTCTTAACCTCATATAAGCTCCTCAACCTTCCAAGCACCAATTCTTCAAACCTTGAGATGTTCCTTTGTCCTTGGGCCCCTTTTTGCTTCCATAAGAAATTTGAGTGATTCCTCCATTCTAGAGGATTGGAATCATATATGTGGCCTTGGTTTCTATGGTTCCATATGAGTGAAGAACCTTAACCTCCTTGTCCATAGACTCAATAGAGTGAGTAGTTTTTCTAGGAGGATCTCCCACATGGGTCTTCATCAAGTTCACCATGTCCGTAAGATTTTCATTTCTTATGGGTTGGTATCATCTTTGGCTTGAGGAGTATATAAAATAGTCCTATCATATTGGACACCCTCACTAAGCTCGATGTCATGAATTTCAGCCAAGTGATCAAAAAGAGGCCAAGATTCTTTAGGAGGTTTGGCCATAAATGGATCACCTCATGACAAATATACAACCGTCTGACCCATCTTAGAAAGTTTATAGTAGAAGGATTGGACTAGTTGCCAAAGTGGCACTTCATGGTGTTGGCAATCTCAAAAAAACTTTTAGAATATTTACCATGTCTCACGAAAATTTTAATTCTCTTTTTAGACAAAGGAGGTGATATATCTTCTCATCTGAGTCAGCTTGGACATAGGATAGAACTGCTTCAAAATTCATTCTACATGTCTTTCTGTGACAAAGTGAAATTTAGCATTAATATGAACTAATTCCAATTTCACTCTCCTTATACTCACTCATGGTGCCAAATCATTTTTCTTGGCTCCACAATCAATATTAATACTCAAAATTGAAATATGGTGATCAATGTGGACTTTATACACATTATAACATCACAAGTTTGATTAATTAATTACCTTGTCCAAATAAAAAAAATTGATCCATCAAACTTCATCATTTTATTCCCAAACTTTTTCTAAATATTCTCCACAATTTTTGGAAGCTATGTTACAAATTTCATTGCAATTGGACATTCCTACTAATTACTACAATTTCTTGAAGTTAATGGGTTAAAACCCCCTTTATTTGCTCTTTTATTGGCTTTGCCATGCCAACAATCTGTGGGGTGTGCAAGGGGGGCGAGTCAGGGCCCAATATGATGACCATTGGTCATCTCCTACCTCCCACAATCAACAGGGAGGAGTTAAGGAGGAACGAGACTTGCAAATTGCTCGAATAAGTCTCAATTTGAATTTTTAACCGAGCAAATCTCTTAGTCTCATGACTTCGCACTCAACGAGCCCTTGTTTGACCATCTTTATTGCATTGTTACTCCCTCCCCACGAGTTTCTTATTTTCTCCTCTCTTTTTGGCGGCCATGGCTGCCACCATGGAGTCCCCTAGCCCTAAGTTCTACCCCATGATGCTATAAAAGGACCCCCCAAGGTCCGCAACAAGAACACCTTGCATAAGGCTTGGGTCTCGCATGCCAATTTGACCTCAAACACCCCATTTTCTGCCCCCAATCACCTGCTACACCTTAGCAGTGCCGCCGCACAACCCTTTGGGCATTCCTCTTCCTCGGTCCCTCGCATCAATCTGAGACTATCATTTGATTTGCATGTCCCCGAAGAGTATGAACGACACCTTCTCTTGCCGCGCCGACATCTCCTGCCCTGATCCCCACTTGTGTCGGTGAGCTCCTCCGCCTCCTGATGAGGGACCTACGTGAGGGACATGTGGGAGGGGAAGAAAGATCCCTAAACCACTGGGTTCAATTCGATCTAAGCGGCCCAACAAACCACTGTTGAACCACTATCAAACCAGACAAACCAAGATTGGACCGGCCGTGTGAGCTGACAAGTTGCAAGGACTATGTGACTAGATCTAGGCCATTGCTTGGGCATCCATCAGCCCTGATTTTTCACAAATAAGGTATTATACCCCCTCTTTGCTTGGAAATTTATTTAAACAGTCAGATCTTTCTTTAATCGTAGAAAATGCATACTAGCTCCAAATAATTCGAGTAAATAGTCTATTTTGATAAGAAAAACCCAAGGATTCTTTTAAAATTTTGGAAGCCTAATTCTTGATATTATCACTGATATCCCTAGATCTTGTTCCTTTTCTTATTTAATTTGTCTAATGATTCAATAATGATGCTTAACCCTTGAGAAACCCTAATTCTGACCTTGATGCTCATCTTGAAACCGAACTTGACTACATATGAGTTTAGATTTGATCTTGCAACTCATTCTCCTAGAATGTGAATCATATACATTGAACAAAGGATTAACCTTAATATTGTGATAATGGATCTAAATCTTATGGAAAGATTGATCATGTGTATGATTAATGACTCTACTTTAATCAAACTGATCCTTGAATTCCAATGATGTTAGTTATCATAATGAATGATCTCAAAATGTGATGATGACTTGTATAATAATCATAAAGTTAGGGTTAACACATATGATCCTAGAAAACCTAGGTAATTCATTCACAAACAAATATATTGTACAATTGAAATAATGTTTGACATATTGAAATATTAATTATAAGTGAATGACCCAACCCTAAGGTTGACATAGGAAAGTATAACACTAATCTCGAATATTGAAACATGATATTCTGAACATCATGATCTTGACCCTTGATCCAATCTTGATGATTTAGGATCTGACTCGAAGGGTTGACCTATTGATTCAGATATTGATTATACTCAAAATCCTCGGTGAAAGGTACGCTATTATATAACTCCTCCTTGATTGTATTGAAGATACTTTTATGTATCTCTTGACTATATACTTGGCTACTTACTTGGATGAGCTACTGTTCCCTATGATTAGTCTTTTGTTTTTCTATACTATACTTTGAAAAACATGAAAACATAAATTACATGCCCATTATGATTGCTCGTATATTGATAATGATGATGATATTGATAATGTTGATATTGATTGCAACAACCCCCTCATTTGGAGGTGGGACTTGTACATTGGCCTCCTATTTCCTACGGTGAGAAGGAGCCTAGTGACCTTCCCCATCACGTTGGGGTTACACTGTCACACAAAATATATAAGCATGCTTATTTGATTATAGCATAATGGGAACTCGTAATAAAAATTGAATCGTTGAATAACAAACATTTTTTCGAATGACATTGGTTTTGGAAATCATTTGTTATTCTTTTGAATATAAGTCCTACCAAGTATACTCTTTTGTTATAAACCGCTTTACTTGATTTTCATAGTGTACCGTGCAATTGCATGATTGTGTCTAGATTTTCTTGATTTTAGGTAATACAAATGGAATATGGAATAAGATCGCTTCCGCACTCTACATACTCTGATGACAAGGATAAATCGACTATATCTCTATATTGGGACAATTAGTTCTTTTAAATATCCAATTTTTGAGTTATTATTTCTTATTATATATGCCAGTGTGATAGATCCTATCAAGCAACTCAGGTATGGGTCCTTCAACCCTCTTACTACTGTCTAGGCAGTAGGACTAGGATTAGGGTAAGAACGACTCTGTGAAAGTTGGTATCAGAGCTTACACACTCCCATATACTTTAAGTAAATAATTTCTCAAGTCACTTACACCCAAGAAACCCTAAAGTCCATAATGGTGAAAATTGAGGTGTCTAGGCTCAGGGTCCTGGCATAATATCTCCTATCTGTCTTCACAGTGGCTGAGATCCCCCACTCTACCTGGCTCTAATTAATCCAAAACTGGACCCAAAGGTTCTCTTGTGAAACCCTAGAGAGTTTTCTAGCATCTCATCTCTTCTTTAACGACTACCCAAGCCACCCATGTAGATGAATATTAGGTAGTATTCTCATCTCTTCATGTGGTCCTTCTCTTGTGTCCATTTACCACATAATTTCTTGATTATGGGTAGCTTATATGGGAAAAATGAATATGCTAAATTTTGAAAGGTGATACCATGATCTGACCTTAATTTGAAAACTCGATTTTCATCAATTAAGATTGAAATCAAATACTCATGTATGACTCCTGATATCATGAACACTCAATTTAGCCAAAACGCGACTACATGTTTTCTATGTTTGAGGTCAATATTAATAATCTAGATATGGTGAAATAAGGATGTATACCTTATACCTCATTGTTGATGAGGTCTCTATTTGATTAATGTCTATGTTGCCCTATTATTGATTAAACCTTAAACATAGTTAAGCAAACCTTTTCCCTATTTGATACACATCATGACTATGCCATCAAGTGACTAAGCCCAAGACTCACAAAATCATGATGTAAGACCTATGAGGCAAAAAGTAGTTTTCCTATTAACCATTGATGCCTTTTGCAATCTCAATTTTGATATGATGATGGGCCTAGATTTTTCACTATTATGCTCTAATTCCTCGAATGCCAAATTCAAATCCTGATTTCCAAATTATATCACTACCTTGAACATGAAAAGAAAGGGATGCAACTGTTATCTTAATTTTGTAACATTATGACATTATTTCCTTGTTATGATCTTGAATTTTGATCTCATCATTGACACTCTCCCTATTTTTGATAGTATGAAACCATAAATGTGATATACTCTTAACTCGACCTATGTGATTAAAGGACTCACAAATCAATATACCTTGCAGATGATCCCCCAAACCTATAGTCAAAAAGCAACATCCCTTAGAACCAATGATGATCAAGGAAAAAGGATTGATAAAAGGAAGTTTGATGAAGAAAAAGTCGAGGATTATATAGACAAAAGAAAAAGACCTAGGCTCAATGATGATAATAGGGATGATGCTTGAGAAGTGCAAAATAAGTTACTAATGGATGCTATGACCAAATGGGCGAGATACACAACATCACTATTTCCTGGAGGAGTCCAAGTCACCATGATTGGCTTTACCCCTACATCCAAGCCTGTAGTCATGGAGATAGAGACAAAGATAGAAGTTGGAATTCCAAAGGAGGACATGTGTAATCGCAACCTTTGAAGTCAGCACTAGATCTAGATTTTTATATGGCAATTATGTAACTCTTTGTAACTTTTCCTTTTTGAAATAAAACCTTATACTCACTATATTTTGAGAAATGGAAATGTGATGCATTTTTGGAACCTATCTTTGGATTTGGAAATTCATTTCTGATTTGAATTTTGACTCCCCATCCTCATATTTTGAAATTTTGACTCGAACATGTTGACCTACAAATGGACTATCCATTGTTGTAATCTTTGACTCAAAATCTTGAGATCTTGACTCGTTTGTATTGTTGAGGATGGTGATATTGAAAATATGTATAGGGTTAAGTTCCTAAAATGACCACACCGATCGTCTGGATAGGAATAAATACCCTAGACTTACATGTTTGGAACTCAAAATATGAATATTTGAATCTTGACTCTTGAATCATGAACTTGATAATACATGACCCGTTTAATTCATGATATATAATCTCGACTCTCGGTCTATATTTTCTCTCAATATGGAGACATGACTTGAGAATGAACTCAATTGGTGAATTTTGACCTTTGACCTTCATATTGATCAATGCAAATTTATGAGAAATTGTTGATGAGGTGATAATGTAGAGGATATAATTTTGATTATATAATTGAGGACACTTCAATATTTGAGGATAGGACCTAGATTTTGATGATCCCAATTTTGAGGTTGTTTTTGAATTTTGGGGACAAAATTACTTTTTAAGTAGGGAAGGATGTGACAAAGTGAAATTTAGCATTAATATGAACTAATTCCAATTTCACTCTTCTTATACTCACTCATGGTGCAAAATCATTTTTCTTGTCTCCACAATCAATATTAATACTCAAAATTGAAATATGGTGATCAATGTGGACTTTACACACATTATAACATCACAAGTTTGATTAATTAATTACCTTGTCCAAATAAGAAAATTGATCCATAAAACTTCATCATTTTATTCCCAAATTTTTGTAAATATTCTCCACATTTTTGGGAAGATATGGTCCAAATTTCATTACAATTGGACATTCCTACTAATTACTATGATTTCTTGAAGTTAATGGGTTAAAAACTCCTTTATTTGCTCTTTTATTGGCTTTGCCATGTCAGCAATCTGTGGGGTGTGTAAGTGGGGTGAGTCAGGGCCCTTGGATCTGCCCCTCATGGATCAAGGCCCAATCTGATGGCCACTAGTCATATCCTACATCCCACAATCAGTGGGGAGGAGTTAAGGAGGACAGAGACTTCCAAATCGCTCGAATAAGTCTTGATTTGAATTTCTAAACGAGCAAATGTCTTAGTCACGTGATTTCCTGCTCAACGAGCCCTTGTTTGACCATTTTATTGCATCGTTACTCCCTCCACATGAGTTTCTTGTTTGCTCCTCTCTTTCTGGCAGCCATGGCTGCCACCAAGGAGTCCCCTAGCCCTAATTTCTACCCCCTGATGTTATAAAAGGACCCACAAGGTGCGCAACAAGAACACCTTGCACAAGGCTCGGGTCTCACACGCTAATTTGACCTCAAACACCCCATTTTCTGCCCCCGATCACCTGCTACACCTTAGCAGTGCCGCTGCACAGCCCTTTGGGCATTTCTCCTCCTCGACCCCTCTCATCAATCTGAGACTATCATTTGATTTCCATGTCCCCGACGAGTATGAACGACACCTTCTCCTGCCACGCTGACGCCTCCTGCCCTGATCCCCACTTGCGTCGGTGAGCTCCTCCACCTCCTCACGAGGGACCTGTGTGAGGGAAAGAAAGGTCCCTGAACTGTTGGGTTCATTTTGATCCAAGCGGCCCAACAAACCACCGCTGAACCACTATCAAACCAGACAAACCAAGATTGGACCGACCCTATGAGCTAGCAAGTTTCTAATGGGTGTCTAAAGAGTATCTAACCTCATTCACTAACCACTACCCATGTATATTTAGGGGCTAGGAAATCATACGAGTATGTGGGGGAAAATAGGGAAATCGGTGTAGAAAGTGAGTTCGGGATATCGGTCACCATAGCCATGGTGGATGGAATGAATATGGTCATGGTGGAGTGGAACTAGTGAGGTGGAAAATTGATGAAAATGTTAGATGAATTTATTGTTTTGGAGGGTCGATGGCACGACCATGGTGGTCACTATGGGACTGGTGGACTTTGACCAGCATGGGTCTGGTGGTCATAATGAGCCTTTTAGACTTTGGTCAACACGGGCCTAGTGGATAGCATGAACATGCTAGTCTTTTTTCACCATGGGCCTGGTGTCTAGCACATGCCTACTAGAGTTGCATATAACTTGCACTTTAACTGTGACATGGAGGATTTTTGCCATGATTGTGGCATTGTACCATGACCCATTTTTAGGGTCCAATTGAGCATTTCAACTCTAGTATACCTTTTTAATTTTGTTCTTTTCTTTGCATTAATTTTTGACCACTTGTGGAAGGTTATGTGATGGTGTAGGGATCATCCAAGGGTGTATAAACCTAAGGATCCTCCTCATCCTCTCTCTATTCCAAACAATACATGATTCAAGTACCTGAAAAAACACCCAAAGAACAACTATAAGTGTATTTGATAGTATTACACATATTGAGGGTAATGTGCATTCTAACATGTTTAGAAGTGATTAAAGCACAAATAGACATAATATGAAGTCCTAAAATAGGGTTTCATCAGTCATCGAAGCCTTAGTTCACAAGAAATAGAGGAAAATTACACCCTCCATATCCCCAACGATGTTTGTATAAGATCCAACCCTCAAAACTCTACCTCCATCCACCTCTTATGGGAAAATAGAGCTTGCTAGGTTCGAAGGAATATAACCTTGAATGGTCATGGTGTTTTCCTTATGCTTGAGTGTTGTGGTCATTATGCTTTACATGTGTTGTGGTTGCTACATATGATGTTTATGTTGTGGTCTCTTGACATGAGCTCGTTGTTGGTCGCTAAATGTATTGAGTCATGTGGTCACTTCATGTTTTGGTGGTCTCTACGTTGGGCATGCTCGTGTCATGGTCACTACACATGATGTGGCTACTATGGATGACCTAACCCTAGTGGTCATTAGGACAACCAATGCCTAGTGGCCTCTAGAGGTGATGTAGCTCTTATGGTTGCTACATATGATGATGTACATGTTTGGTCACTACATATTGTTTGGTTATGATGATGATGCTTAACCTAATGCACTCCAAGAATGTAGGAAGAGGTAATCATTAGGGTATGATGCTAAGTGTTGTTATGAAAACCCTAATATGCTAACTATCAGAAATCCTAACCCTAATCTTGAATACATGATGTGATAATTATCTTGCTTGAGTGGTAAGCATATAATGAAATGTTATCTCTCTCCTACTTGTGTAACCACAATGTTGTGGGTTGAATGAACCTCATAGCTAGTGATTGCTACAGTATATCTTATGTGACACATGGTGATGATTATAAGCCTTGATGTGGCATGGTGAGCCAACGATATTCCCTACAAGAACAGGAATCATGTGAATGGTCGGATGACCTTAATAATGGATTTATGCCTAATGTGAGGTGATGTCCTTTGATGATAAGATAAGGAATGGTTATCTCATGTTGATATGGTAATGGTGATGTATTGGTGTAAGTCAGTGAGATAGTATCATGTGATGATGTGATCAACTTTATGTTTAATACATTTATATCTTCTGAAGTTGTAATCTACCCTTATTTTTGTATAATATGTTTAGGGTTTTTACATTGTAACTTGATTGATGCATTAAAAGTTACCTAATTGGCAATAAATATTCAAGTGAAACCCTAATAATGTAGTTTCCTTGAGCCATAGATCATTCTAGTGTTAGGACTTGCTGGATGGTGAAACAATTAATTCCTAAGGGAAACTCGAAGCGCCTATTGTTGAATAAGAGGGAGTACAAGTTGAGGGTATATCCTTGAATCCACAATCACAACGTATGGAGGATGACTGCGGTCGTGACTTGGTAGGAGAACGAATGCAGTCGTATCTCAGTATATGATGTGATAGAGTACAGTTGTGGTTATACCTTAGATGATTGTGTTTGTATACCTAGTTTACTAGTATCATGCCTATATACCAAGGCAGGCTAGGTTGTTATGAAGTTAGACTCTATATGTCACTGTGGCAGACTCAGACTGATGAGGGTGTGGTAGATCATCGGAGTCTGGCTCTCCTAGATCATGTATGGAACTAATTTCGACTTAGTAGTAGTTAGTTGGAGTATGAAAGGTATACCTCATCTCCATGGGGCATAATAAATACATAATTCAACTGTATAGTATATTTGCTTAGGGTTAAACACGAATCACATTGGATGTTACCCTTTGCCTTTTTCTTATACTATTTAGTTGATAACATCTATACATGTTCTTCATACTCCTTCTAAAAGTATATGATGTTCTACTAATCAGTTATAACTTCTTAATCTGCCTAAGCTATGTTGTCAATTTTTAATTATTCATTTAACTGAATTTGCTCATCCTGTAATAATTTTGCTATCTTGTTTAAGTATATATGTGTTAGTATAGTTGTTGGAAGAGATTTATATCTCTTGCTAGGACATTGGTCTCACCCTGTGGGTTTCCAAATCTTTTAGGTGGTCGTGCTCATTGTGGTAGAGATCGTGCGGTTGAGGAAGATCAACAAGGAGATTAGTGAAAGTAGAAGGTTGGATATGCTGCTAGTGTTTTGTAGTAGAGTCCTATGTGTCTTTCTTGTACTCTAAGGTCCTTGGGGAGTTTTTGTAGATGTTTTACATCAATCTGATATTTTGGTAGTATGCCTTGCTTGTACATGTATGGCTTGTATATGTGAATAGATTATCTTTTATAACATGTTTGTGGCAAGATGGCCATTGTACAGTGATGTATATACCTTTATGGTAAGATATGTGATACATGTGATGGTAGCTTGTGAACCACAATGTTTATGTTTCCATTTGAAATGATTATATCAGATCGATTTTAGTTTACTATGTTATGTGGTAATATGGTTGTTAGCTGATAATTTCATGTTTTGGTTTTGAGTAATCTTGTTTTGTGGAAGTGGGTCATCACAAAGATCCACGATAAATCTAGAAGGAGAAAGTTAAATGTAAATTACTACAAATGTGAAATTGTTCATCAGATACATCCTACCTCATCAACTTTTACATAAAATATATCACAAAAAGTTCCCTCATCCATAAGAAGTTCATGTGCTTGACATCCCTATCATGGGGGTGAGTACCTAAGAAACACAATCAAGTAGTTAACCAGGTAGAAAACTATCCCTCTCCATGCGCTATGAGGTATTCACCACCAATAACATCCCCATCTACCTCCAACCCTGGTATAACAACAAACATCCTTTAGAGTATTTTGCATCTCACCTCTAGGGAAAGAAAGGTGTTTGTTGTACACTTCCAATTTTATATTGTTGTACTTATATGCTAATGATATAGTTTGGTATGATTTAGGTTATAGTCAAGTTTAAAACACACAAATATAAGTGATACATACTACATCCTATAAATACTTCCTAATAGTTTCCTTCTTCTTCTTCTTCTTATTTTTCTATTATTAGTTTTAATCCCTCTTAGATCTAGTGTTGATACATGACTTAATACTAAGCTAGAATCCATATATGTATAACATGTGCCACTATTTACATAAAACTAACATATAGATAATAATACATGGATTTGTTTAATTATTTAATAATTGTCGCAACATGCCTAGAACCTTTAGGAAGATATTGATTCCATATTCTAAGAAATTACATTTACTTGAAAATAGCTAACCCTCTTAATTATAATAAATATATTATCAATTATCTTAAATATGGATATATAACTCATGTACCAACTATAATTCATAACTAAAATGACATTTATTCCAATGGTGCAATTAAGTATCTAAATTAGCCTAAAATCCAGACATACCTTTTCATTTATGTCATATTATGATGTCTAAAATACACTCTCCTCAATTTCTATGGCCAATGTAGTTTTATATAATAAAAAATATAAAAAATATTGTATACACTTTATAGAAAACATGACATTTATATTTTTTATATCAATAAAAAAGTTTATGTAAGTTTGATATAGTCTATAAATTATATATTTTAGCTTTTAATAATATTATTATGTGAATCAAACTATAGACCTATTATGATCAGATCACCCGGAACCTATCTAGTAGCCTTAAACAACCCAAAATTAATGAACACTTCATATTGGTACATTCTAGTCTACCATCCCCAAAATTTTGGTCTTAATCATACTTCATTTTTGGATTCATTTAGTTGTTTGAGTTTATATATTTAATAAACCTGATTATTACATTGGTTATCTTTGTTTGTTTAATTCCCACCTCTGCATAATTGTACTCTTGTGTGTTATACATTGAACACTTTTCCCCACACTGAACGCGATGGCGACAACTACTTGTAATTGACGCCATCTTCTCTTCATATCCTCTCTTTCTCTTATTTCTCTTTCTATTCCTGATCCTATTGTCCCCTTGCCCACCTCTATTTCTTCCTCCCCTCTTTCCTCACTACTCAATCCTATCCACAGAGACCTCTTCCTCCTCATATTTAACCACCTCTTGATAGACCTTTGACATGACCACCTAAAATCCAAGCTCGACAACACCCGACACAACTAGTCAACTTGCCTCAATCTCCTTGACCATCCCTCAGCCTTGACGGTAACACCAGGAACATACCCATCATCATGGTGACTTTTTGTTCTCTACAATGGCCTACACCCTAGAGATGACTCCATGAAGAGTGTCACATCAAGGACCCTAATCTGTGATGTGGACTGCAAGTGTACATAATCTACTGAGCCCCACCTCACTAGCGTGTCTCCCCTACACTATGTTGATAGGTTGTGAAGGCCTAAACATGTTCCTAGAAATGATCTATTTGGGAGTGACTTTGATCAAAGAAAAAAATGACATGGAGGCATACTATGAAGTCAATACCAACCAAGGTGACCTACAAGTAATTATGATCCTTCTATATGTAAGTATCATCCTTCTATATTTCTTTTTTGGGAAAGAATTCATCATAGGATATCCATCTACACATCATAAATAATCCACTTGCCTAAAATATAAAACTCAGTTATATAATAATCCACACTAGATTTATTATTCTAACAAGTATCTTACTAGTATCCGTAGTAGGGTATAGGTACTAGTAATGGTATTATGATAGCTCTACAAATTCTATATCATTTCATATTTCAAAAAAATAGATTAGTACATATGTATTAGATATAAGATTAGATAATAATTAGATCATGTTACATATATATATGAACATTGTTATAATGATCATACAACGTAGTTTATACATTATTTTAATGATTTCGATGTATGGATTAAAAACCATATATTCACATGTTCATGTATGTGATGATATTAGGAATAGCATTTACCTATATTTGTAAAGGGTATAATATATACCAAATACATAAATAAGTAATTCTATAAAAGTATGTGCCTATGACTTCATATTTTGACAAAATTTAAATCAAATGACATGTTGGTTTGAACTATTATTGAAACTAAATTATTTTCATAAAACCATATAGTGCACCGTTATATTCATATGCACAATTGGGATGTGAGTATGAGTGTATATTACTAGCATATATCTCTCTTATGTTGGGTAAAATCCTTGATGTATAAATATATTGGAAATATGTTGATCCAATAAAGGAATTGATAATACACAACTTGTAAAGTATCTAATTGTATAAGGAAGAAACTTTGGTCAAATAAATAACAATTAATGAGTTATCTAAATATACTATATATACCCTTATTGATATAGAAATATATAAAGGAATATATTGTTTTAAAAAGAATACTATTATGGTAAAGTTTATATTTTTAAATAGTATAATATTTCATTTAGCATATGTAAAGGTTTATATAGAAATTAGTACATGGTTAGGCTTAAAATAATTAAGGACCATGAAGTACTTGAACGTGTGTTTGTGGATATAAATTTTAAAAGGTGAATGTGAATCTAATCCTAATACACGTGGTAACAAGAGAAAAAAAACCACTTATGCAACGTGGATATTGATAAAGAAATAATTGGACCATCAAAATGTAACTATATGTGAGAATGACATAGTATCAAATGTACCCATGTTATAGTCCCTAACTAGATGGTTATATGTATGTGGCCATGAATGACAAATTGTTTATCCTATCATATAATGGATATATACATATATAAAAACTACCACTTGGACATTAATAGGTATATAATGGATCATCACTAAAAAGACTTAATATACTAATATGCCTTAATTAGCTTTAGGATTAGAAAATATGTGTAGTTGTACATGAATGTTTAACATTTTATATTTGGTTTGAATAACAATTTAATGTATTCCAGAATGAAAACTTGACTTTGTGAACCCAAGTATATTATTTTAATTAACCACATGTTGTGAGGATCAAGCATATGCAATTGTCATTTCTATTTGGGTTGTCATATCATTATGAACCCAGTTTCTGATAATTAGACACTTTTTGAATATTACATCTTCTTGTCAAATTCCCCATTCATCATGAAATCTAATCCTTTTAATTCTCCAAAAATATTGAAATAATCTTTATGTATTTATTTTATTACCTCATTTGTTATATCATTAAATATATCGATGTCATTTCATCTTACAATAGTATTGTGCATTCTTGTTTATTATATTAGTAGTCTAGAATAGCATTACTTCCATAGAACCATATATATTTTGAATGTCTCACACTAACTATATTAGTGGGTATCATGGTATTATTCCCCATTATGCTTGGGGTTTGAGATTTTATTCCCCCTTTCCCCATGGCTCAAGATCCTATGGTGTCTCAACCCTGCAATAGATGACTTAGTCCAATTTGCATGAAATTTTACCTATTATGAATTAATTGCAAGATATATGAAATAGGTATGTTGATCATACAAATTTATTGCATCATTAATTTTTTTAGTACCTTGTAATTTATATTCCTTTTAGTTTACTTATATAATAATAGTCCCCATTTCCATGGGAACACTCCCTTTTGTACTTACATATCCTATATGCCTGAATGTTTTGTTTATGCACATATTCAATAGTTTCTTATGCATAACCTTTGTTGTTTCTTCCTCTTCCTGGGTGTTGTTCTCAAATCACCCAAACTTGAGAGTTTTGTAGCATGAGAATTTAGGATGAACTTGTAACAAAACTTTGAACTTGATGATAGCTTGGGGTGGCTATGTTTTCCTATGAACTGGTCCTTTTGTAACAATTAGATGTACCCATAGCTTTTGTTATACATCGGATGTGAATTTTTTTATAATGATAATGATGTCTAAAGAGTTAATATTTCCACTGCTAATGACTTGATAATGATAATGATGTCTAAAGAGTTAATATTTTCACTGCTAAAGACTTGGTTGATATATCATAGGTGATAAATGAAATTAAATCTTTTCCATGATATATTAATGTGTGTTGGATTTAGTTGGCTTATTCTAAACTAAAGTAAAGAGAAATACCCTCCCATTTCCCACTCTTTATACTAGTCTATCTCTAAAATACCACAATAAATGACTTACTACAATGTAGAATGTTAGCTATATATATGGCTGAAATAGTCATTTATCTAAATAGGTTAAGGCCAATGTAATGTAGCTAGTACATAGTCAAAGGTAGTTTTGCCTCTTGTGCAATTGGGAAGATCCTTTAGTGCCACCTTGCTTGCTCCCAGAGCATTTGTGGTTCTTATATGTATGATCACGTGACACTAGTGTCCAAAGGGCTCTGGGAGAGTGTATACTCACCCTACTGATCAGTATGGTGACCACAACATACACGCACATGTGTGTGTGCCACACCACGACTCTCAGTGGGCTAGGAATATATGAGATTGGTCGAGTATGGGCACAGGCTTGGAATTGTGGGTTGTCAGAACTATTTTCTATCTTCCCTCTTCAATTTGCACCAGGATACACATTCATAAGCAATTAGTTATTTAATTTATTGTTACTTTCCTAAACATATTAGTTTTTGCATAGTGTACAAGAGAGGCAATGTGATTGTGTCATACTGGGAATAGGACGTGGGGTGAGAGAGGTCTATAAATAAGTTTCTGGTCATCAAGGCTAATCAAAAATTCAGAACACCATATGTTTCCAATCATGTGTGAGAAACCCTAACACCAATTGCTTCCTTCTACTGTAGTCACTCTGGAACTGCCTTGTGGACATTTCTTTCATGTGCAAAGTGAGTTCATTCTTCCTTTCTCAGAGACACGAACTGTCTGGGTGGTAGTACCTATAATTGTTGGGCTGCACTGGTAGGTAAGATGTTCATCATCAAGCGCAAGCGAGACAACTACCTGCTATAGCGTTGTGACCAGGTAAACTAGAAGAAAGGCACTCATCTTTGAGGATTGCAAGTTGCTAATGTCTTTAAGTATCATGTCCGTTGTTCAACAAACAGTCTGGTATGAGTTCCTACGTTTATTTTTTATTCTCATGCTTTAATTATTCTATGTATTTGTTAACTTAATTATAGTTGTTGTTACTACATGTAACAACATATAAGTTATAGACAATAGACTTAAAGAAATCAATTTGCTATCATTATTTAGAATTGTACGATCATGGTTTGAGCACTAAAATTGACACGTCAAAAATGCCTGAAAAATTTACTGGTACTATTTTTGCCTATCAGCAAAGTAGGATACAAATTTGGCTAAATATGATGGGTTATGATAAACTCTTAGAAGAGGATGAACCCTAAACATAGGAAACTATCCCTACTAATGCTAAATTAATTGCAAATTGGAAGAAGAGTGATAAAATGTACTGAGGGTTAATCTTATTTCCTTTAAATAACAAATTGTATGACTCTTACTCTAAGCTATTTGTCACAACTTTCAAGATTTTGTGGGATGAATAAAAAAGAAATATAATATAAAAAATCAAGGTGTGGAGAAGTATTGTGTTTCTAAGTTTCTTAAGTTTCAGATGGTTGAGAGTAAACCCATTTCTAACCAAAATCATGACTTTCAAATCTTATGTTAAGATCTCTCAGATGCAAGCATGGTATTGCATGATAAGTTTGTTGTTATGTCCATAATAGAAAATTTTCAACTTGGAAAGCATTTGGAATGACTTCTAAGAATCACAAAGGAGACTTGTCAATGAATGATCTCGTGAGGGATATTAACATATAAGAAGTGCACTTAAAAGAGAAGAATGTCAACTTACCTACTGATGTAAACTCTACTATCAATTTTATTGTTGCTAAGAATATAGATAAGAAATAAAATAATTCACTTAAACTTAAGTCAAAGATCTAGAAGAAACTAAAGAACAAACCTTATTGGACTTGTGGACAAGTTGGCCACTACAACATGGAATGTCCTTCAAAGAAAACAAAGAAAGTTGTTGCATTTGTATCTGAGGAGGCTATAGTCAACATGATGGTTGCATCCTTGAATATGTATGATGGGTATGTGTCTATAAAACCTGAAATCCTTTCATTTTTTAACCTCTTTATCAGATCATTGACATTGTGGGTAATGTACAAGTTTGTGCTAACAAGTCCCTATTTGTGTCTTACTGTGCCTCAAGGGTCAATCTGTAGCTTTGGGCAGTTCTAGCTCTATAGAAGTCAAAGGTGAAGGAAGATGGACTTAAGGTTTCCTTCAGGTAAGGTTATGATACTTTATAGAGTCAGATATGTTCCATCCATAGGATATGATATCCTCTGTGTCTTGTTAGGGATAGTTTTAGAATAGATTGCAAATGTAATAAGGCTATTATTACACGCCTTCCTAACTCTTTAATTTTTGGTAAGGGGTATGTATATGACATGGAGAACCTATTTAAGATTCTTGTTGAACATGTTTTGAATTCACCTTTAAATCTAAATGATAATAGTTCCATTTGCACAAATCTTGTATATTCAGACACATAACATAGTCATTTTGGACATGTTAATTTTGGCTCAATGAAGCAAATTATGAATCTAGAATTAATTTCTAAATCCAACATTAATGTTAGTAGATGTGGAATCTATGTGCAAGATAAAATACCTAGAAATCCTTTTCATTCTGCAAATAGGAATTCAAAAATCCTTGATTTGGTACACGTTGATATCTGTAAGTTTAATGGGTTTGGTACTAGGGATCAAAAACATTATTTCATAATCATTATTGCTAGTGCAAGTAAATATTGTTATGTCTATTTACTTAAAAATAAAGATGAGGCATTAGAGAAATTTAAAATCTTTACAAAAGAAGCTAAAACTCAAACTAGTAAAGTACTTATACAATTAAGGTCTAATAGGGGAGGAAAATACACCTTGAACTTATTCTTGAAATTTTGTCAATTACATGGTCAGTTCATGAGGATACTACTTATTTATCATAATATAATGAGACTATAGAACATAAGAACTGAAGCCTAATAGTCATGGTTAATACCTTACTACAAACCTCAGGTATACCCAACTTTGTGGGGGAAAGATTTGGATATAACTTGCCATATTCTTAAAGAAGTTCCCCATAAACATAAACAAAGTAGTTTGTTTAAGAAATAGAAAGGAAGAAAACTGAGTCTCAAAATTATCTTCAAGTGTGGGGGTGCCTTGCTAAGTACTTGCCTTTGAATACAAAAGCAATAAATTGGGACCAAAATGGTTTATGCCATGTTCTTGGGTTATGTAGAGACATCTTATGACTATAGATTCTTGATAGCAAAATCTAAAATTTTAGATTTTTCATCCTCTCCATGTTCTCGGTAATGGAGCCTATGGTGAGTGAATCCTCTTTAGATGCTTCTTTGTGAACACTAGATTTCGTGGGAAACACATCCTCAAGAGGATTCACTCACCATAGGTGAATCCTCTTTAGATTCTTCTTTGTAAACACTAGATTTCATGGGAAACACATCCTCAAGAGGATTCACTCACCATAGGCTTCATTTCTAGAAATGTGGAGAGGATGGAAAATGTGGTGGGTTACTCAGAATATACTATTTTTGAGTCTGATGATTTGATTGAAATGGTTGAACTAAGGAGAAGTAAATGGGCATGGACATCCAAAGATTTTGGAAGTGAGTTTCTCACTTACAATATTGAGGATGATCATGTATCTTTCAAACAAGTCATCGATTTTCTAGAGGCTAAGTTTTGTAAAGAAGTCATTAATGATGAAATCCAATAATTCTCTCAAATGGAACTTGGGAATTAGTGGATTTACCTCATGTTGTTCTATAGTTGGATGAAAATGGATCTTTAAGAAGAAACTTAATGAAGACGGGTCAATCAATAAGTATGAAGCTATATTGGTTGCTAAAGGTTACACACAAAGGGAAGGAATAGATTTTTATTATACATATTATCCTATATCCCGTATTGCCACAATATGAGTGCTTATAACATTGTATTCCATTTATAATCTATATATCCATCATATGGATGTCAAGACTGCCTTCTTACACAGTTATCATAAAGAGGAGATATACATGGAACAACATGAGGGATTTGTGGGTTGTGGAAATGATCTAAATTGTATACTTGTTAAGTCATTAGATGGCTAGAAACAAGCCCCTAAGAAATTGCATGAGAAGTTTGATTCTGAGATATCATCATTTGGCTTTATTTCTAATGATTTTTATAAGCTTGTTTACTGCAAAATTGTAAATGATGGATTCATTTTATTATGCTTATATGTAGATGATATCCTGCATTTTGTCTGCGATATGAACGTAGTCAATGAGACAAAGGCATTCTTGTGTATCAAGTTCAAGATGAAGGATATAGGTGTCATTAATGTGATTTTAGGGCTTAAAATCATAAGGTATGTTGATGGTATAACTATCCCATAGTCTCACTATGTTTAGAAGATACTGGAGAGTTTTGAGTAAACATCACATGAACCTATTAAGACTCCATATGATTCATACAAGGCCTTCTTCAAAAATGATACTAGAGTTCTAGTGTCTCAATTACGATACTCTCAAATTAGCAGAAGCTTGATGTATCTTATGAACAACACATGACCATACATTGCATTTGTCGTGACCAAGTTAACTAGATACACTAGTTTTCTAGACAAGACCTATTGGGAAGATCTTGATAGAGTATTGAGGTATATCAAGGGAAATTGCTTCCTTGGGCTGCATTATGGAAAATATCCTTTGGTAGTTGAATGATATAGGATGCAAGATGGATTTCCATGAACTATGAGAGTAATGGTGTCTCAGGATATATATTCCCGTTAGGAGGAGGTGTTGTTACATGGAGGTCTAAGAAATAGACCATATTGTCTCAATCTACTTTTAAGATAGAGTTGTGTGATTTAGATAAAACTAGATTGGAAGATGAAGGTTGCATGGACTTATGTCCACTTTACCTATGGTAAAGAAGCCACTTCCTACAATTTCAGTACATTGTGATAGAACTACAACCATTGCAAAGTTAAGGAGTTCCAAGTATAATAAAAAATAACATAGACACATCCAAGTTAGACTCAAATCTATAAAGGAATTAGTGTCCAATGGGAAAGTGGTTGTGGACTACGTCAGTATCAAAGAATACATCTTATCATTTTAGGAAATGTGTTAATTTGTCCTTAGTGAAGAAATCTAGGTTGGGTGGGATTGAAACCCCTTCAGATTTGCAGGCAATGGCAACCCACCCTGAAAGAGTGGATATCCCACATGTTGGGTTTGATGAAGTAATAACAAACTATTGGGTGAATCAAACAACACTATGATTTTCATTGATGCTTCTTACATATGTGTGTCTACTCCCTAAGAAACCTATTAGTTAGTAAGAGATCAGTATCTGAGTAGTGTCAAGTCTTAGGACATGATGTTAGTAGTACATCCTTGGAGACTCCTACTAAATGATTGATGTTGTGTAGGATGCAATGTGGGAATTGGGTTGTTCCATGATACCAATCATGACATGTTTTGGATACATGGCCTTACTGCATCATATTTCTTTTTTGTTGTGTCTTTATTGTTTTGTTACTAATGATAATCTTGCACCCAAGGATTGGATTCAAGACTTTTGTTCACCTAGTTCCTATGGGATTCAAAGTTGGATAACTCAGGTAGGTTCAATGTGAAAGGTATCTATTGAAAGCACATTATGCAAAAGTGAGTGGTAGAGAAGACTACACAATGGACATTGTGGGGAATTGATAGATATATGGCTATAATATCCATTTATATACATGGGATAAGCCCAATGTAGTGCAACTAGTACATAGAGGAAAAGTTGTTTTGCCTTTTGTGAAAATGGGAAGAGTCTTTAGTCCTACATTGCTTTCTTCTAGAATATTTTTGGTCCTTATATTTAGGATCACATGTGACACTAGTGTCGAAAGGGTTCTAGGAGAGAGTATGCTCACCCTTGTGGTAGGTATGGTGATCACAACATACATGCATGCATGTATACGCACGCGCCATGACTGGTCTTACATGGCCTATTCGGTCCAGGCTCAGGCTCAGGCTCGGGCTTGTGGCTTGTGGGAATTTTCTTCGGTCTTCTTGATACACAAGGATACAATTACATAATTAGTAATTAATTTAATTAATTTTTTACTTTCCTTAATAGAATTGTTTTATGGTTCATGTACAAGAGTGACAGTGTCATCTGTTGGTATGTATGCCCATAGAGCAAGTCATATGATGATTGTAATGGGATACTTTGTAAATGATTTGAATAATAATAAAGGCAATTTCCAATCTATATGTTTAAACTGTTTCTGAGATGATGGTGTAACATGATAGATGTCTAAAGATTGTTTTTACTCAATGACGTATGCTTTTGGGTTGAGGACCTAAACGATGAGATCATACAGATGCTAAGAGTATTCTTTCTTGTTTAGTCCCTAGTCGGTTGTTATTGTGGAAATAGCCATTGACATCAATAACACTGAAGACTAGATTGTGTGTTGGTTGATGACAGAATCTCATTAGTCATGATATAGTGATATCAAACCAAGCACATAGGTACTTGTTAGAGAACAAGGTATCGGACAGACCCACCGTGAGAGTGACACATGGAACCATGACATGGTAGTCACAGTCAGCTCTCACAGTGATGGTGGTGAGTGTGATTCTTAGACCTGAAATCACTGCACTCAACACATGTCGTTGGGTACACTTTGACATCATCAAACGCAATCCTGAAACATGGGTTGTTATAAAGGTGATGATTGGGTGGCTTTGACACATGGGGCTTTTGAGGGGTGAGTGATAGATATGGGATTTGTCCCTCCTAAGGGAGTTTGATATCCTTGGCCACTTGATGAGTAGGATTGAGAAAGGCATGTGCATGCACGTGTGAATCAATATGTGATATTGATGTCATACACATCTCACTCGGTCTACTCTGAGATCAAGGAAATGAATGAACATTGACAGGATGACTGTTCCATGCCTCGAGTTCATTCTGGATATCAGTGACAAAGGAATTATACATTCACTGTAACACCATTCACGGATTGTAGGATGAAAGTTGTTCTCCAACTTTCTACTTTCACTTGGGTAGCAATGATGTGTGACTAGGCACCGCTCTTTGCTTGTGAAGTCATAAGTGTTATGGACTTTCACTGCCAACGTGAAATGGACCTGCAGGGTCACACACATAGGATTTAACCTGGAAGAGGAGTTTTGTCCACAAGAAATGTTTAGATTGATTACTAAAGGAGTTTAGTAGTTCAATTAAACACTCAATCAGTCGATGGCTCAATATCATATGGTTCAAGGTGTTGGACGCATTGACTGGAGTATCGGATTGATTGAAATCGCATTTGACTGATTCTGCACAATCTACATTCCCAATCGATCGGTTCATGTGATGAACCGGTCGGCTGAGGTTGCTGAACCGGTCGGCTCAATTGTTGAACCGATCAACTCATGCACAGAGTGAAATGACCGGTTCAAGTGTTGAACCGATCGGTTCAACTGGTGCAATCGAGCAACATGGGAAAGTAGGATTGGTGAGAATTTTCCTTTCGTTTCAAATTGCCCAATTCGATTGGGAATAATATTAGTATTCGATACCAATTGGGAAAGAAACAAGGAAAGTCAATCGGGAACCAACCTGGAACCCCAACCGACCGGTTCATGAGTGAACCGATTGGTTCAAGGGTCCCAAACGATCGGTTCAGTGGTGAACCGATCGGTTCAGGTCCCCAGCCGACCGGTTCACTTGTGAACCAATCGGTTCAGGTTGCGAGATGGTTGCTTTTTGTGGAAAATCCCGAACCCTTCTACTCCTGCTTTAGTCCTGTATTGCCGGGCACAGAGAACCCTCTCCCATGACTCGCCTATATATATAGGGGTATTGGGGGCTTCTCAGAGTACAACTCAGTGCAAGTTGATTGCTCTGTAAAGTTCTCGTTCTCTCTGGTTTTGGTAACCGAGAGAGAGCCCGAGCAAGTGCTTCCCGCAAAGGGAGGTGCAGCAAGGGAAGGACAACTGCAGTTGAAATTGACAGCAGGATAGTGTGTTGGTGACTAGTACGTCAACAGGAGGGTGTGACTCCTTCCACTTCCTTGTGGGACAAGGAGAGTGGAGTTCCGGGTGGTCCGTGTGGACTACTTCAGAGGCGGGAGGTCACTGCCGCTCAGGAGGACAACTGTCATCTGACAGTCCGGTAGGAGGAGGAGTCTTCAGTCCCGGTGCGACCAGGAGCTGCACAGACACCGTCCAAGACCGGAGGTGAAGACCACGCAAGGCGCGTGGTATTGTCGCCGAGCAAGCCTCGGGACAAGGTATGATTCACAAACCATCTTTCCTATTATATAGATGTTGACGCGATTCCTTTTGTTCCGGGTTTGGGAGAAATTTTTTTTGTTTCCGCTGCTTCTCTGCCCTCCTACAAAACCCAATAGTGGTATCAGAGCCACGTCAACCTCTCTATATTTTAGGATTATCGCTGTGATCGATTTTGGTTTGTCGCCTTTATTTATTGCATGCGATGCGAATAATATCGGCTTTATACATGTCCAATCCACAAATCCCTAATATACATATATGATATGTAATATTAATGCACTCGATATGCGTCGCCCTTAAACGAGTTTTATGGTGGATGTGTAGCATGATTATGTCCTATAAACCCCTATATATGTGTGTGGTTGTTTGTGTGGTTGCTTGCATCTCGGTCTGCGCACCGATTCCCTTTCTCATATTCCTGATGTAACTCGAAATAATTCGAGAATTCTTTTCCTACCTTTGCTCCCCCCGAATGTAACTCGGGGTTTCACAATTCAATTGTAAAATAGGATAGATTTTATTTCCTGTTATGTCAAAGAACGGCGGACAACCTGAAGACGATCGGTTGGTGATCCAGACGGCCGGTTCGAGGAACGAGATGAGCGGGTAGCGACCTGAGGAGATGCACGATGACCGGTGAACCGATCGGATGGAGGCGCCAGTCGATCGGCTGGTGGCACCCAGACAACCTACCTGATGGCGAGCCGATCAATCATGGAGATGAGTTGATCAAACCCAGAAAGGAAGACACAGATTTCATCTTGTACAGGTTGCATGTGATGTAGACCTAGATGACCGTGATTCCTCTTGGCTCGAAGAATCACAAATAGGATGGCCATAATCATTGCTTTTATCGTTTATGCATGTTTTCTGTGGGATATAGCATGTATATGATACGTACTATATATTGTGGTGATTGGATATGTATATGTATATAAAACCAAACCCCTCATTAAAATATTAAGTCTTATATGCCTTCCATTAGCGACACACATGGCAAACTTGATCGACCAAGCGTAGGTTACGCCAAAGCGTGGTGCGCCGTCTATCTTGTGGAAGTGTGAAGGGTCGACATGTAGGTTCTGCCAAAGCAGGGTGCATGTTTACCGTGTCGGCTTATGGGTTTGACTTAACTGGTGATTCTTAGAGCGTCTAAGCCCAGAGGCACGGAATGTTCATGGCAATGTGTTGTGCATGTTCATTCATCAAGAGTTGCATATGATGCAATTGGCAAGAGTTGCCTACCCGGAAGATCTGAGTTGTGGGTGACAGCCAAAGCTGGTCCATGGCTTAGAGGATTCTAGGATCTTGACCCACTAGAAGATTGTACACTGCAATCTTCCGAATTGATGGTGAGGGCTATCAATTTGAGTCAAAATAGTGGGAGCGGTAATTAATTAAAGGCCTAATTAACTATCGTCAAATTTTATTCAAATCAAATCAAAAAGGTTTTGACAAATGCAAATTTTCTCTTGTAGAATGGCAAAAGAATCATCTTTTAAAATGGGAAAATTAATTGAGAATAAATTCCATAACTGGTTGAGGACTGTGAGAAGTGTTCTACACAATCCAGATATACCAGGAGCCTTAGAATCCACTCTATGTACGCTTAATGCGTTGGTGAAGAAGAAAGTAGGTAAGGGAGAGAAGTGTTCTCTCGCCAAACCAATTTCTTCTACATGGAGAGGATGGAAGGAACAATGGAAGAAGAAGTCAGAGATAGAGATCTCTACTTCTGGTGTATACGTGATAGAGATTAACTTTACTACTTCTTCGTCATGGGTACTTGATACCGGATGAGGATCTCACATTTGTTCAAATGTGAAGGATCTTAAGAGAAGTAGGCCTTTGGGGAAAGGCGAGGTTGAACTATGAGTTGCTAATGGGGCAAGAGTTGCCGCCAGTGCCGTAGGAACCTATGAGTTAACTCTACCCAGTGGGCTAATAATAGAGTTGAAGAACTGCTATTATGAACCTGCCATAAATAGGAATATCATTTCCGTTTCTTGTTTGGACAAAGATGGATTTGAATTTCTTATTAAGAATGGAAAGTGTTCCATTTCTAAAGATGGGATCTTTTATGGCAGTGCCCCTATGTCTTATGGTCTATAATTGATAGACTTGGAGACAAGTGTATACAACGTAAACACCAAAAGGCAAAAACTCAACGACTCAAACAAAACATATCTCTGGCATTGTCGTCTAGGGCACATAAATGAGAAGCGCATTTCTAGACTCCATAAGGATGGTTATCTAGACTCTTTTGATTATGAATCAATAGAGACATGTGAATCTTGTTTGTTGGGCAAGATGACCAAGACTCCCTTTTCAGGTAAAGGTGAGAGAGCTAGTGATCTATTAGGACTCATACATACTGATGTATGTGGGCCTTTTAGAACTAATGCCAGAGGTGGGTATCAGTACTTCATTACCTTTACTGATGACTTCAGTAGGTATGGCTATGTGTACCTGATGAAACATAAGTCAGAAACCCTTGAAAGGTTCAAGGATTTCATGAATGAAGTACAGAACCAGCTTGGTAAAAGTATTAAGGCACTTCGTTCCGATCGAGGTGGAGAATACTTGAGCCAGGAGTTTGAGGACCTTCTGCGAGCCTGAAGTATTGTATCACAATGGACTCCGCCTGGAACACCACAGCATAATGGTGTGTCTGAAAGAAGGAATCACACATTGTTAGATATGGTGCGATCTATGATGAGTTTTGTTGATCTTCCAATTTCTTTCTGGGGTTATGCTCTTGAAACCACCGCGTTTACACTTAACCATGTACCATCTAAATCGGTTCAAAAGACACCATATGAGATATGGACTGGGAAGCGTCCCAATTTGTCTTTTATGAAGATTTGGGGTTGTGGGGCTTACGTCAAGAAAATGTTTCCTGATAAGCTTGGACCCAAATCTGATAAATGTTACTTTGTTGGATATCCCAAGGAAACCAAGAGATACTATCTATACCACCCTACTGACAACAAAGTGTTTGTTGCCAGGGATGTTGTGTTCCTAGAGAAGGAATTTATTTCCAAAGGAAACAGTGGGTGGAATATAGAGCTTGAAGAGGTTCAAGCCCAACAAGAGAACATTGAACCGATAGATGTACCAGAGGAAAATGTAGATTCACAAGGTATTGTGGAATCTCAGTCTCCTCAGGTAACACAAGGACCTCGTAGATCTAGTAGGACTCGCCTTGAACCTGAGAGGTTTGGATACCTTGTAACTCAGGAAGGTGGAGAGTTGATCATAGATGATGATCCAACTACCTACGTAGAGGCTATGGAGGGACCAGATTCTGAGAAATGGCTTGAAGCCATGAGATCCGAGATGGAATCCATGTACTCCAACAAAGTATGGACTTTGGTGGAACCATCCGAAGGGGTAAAACCCATAGGGTGCAAGTGGGTCTTTAAGAAAAAGACCGACATGGATGGCAATGTGCAAACTTATAAAGGCAGATTGGCTGCGAAGGGTTTTTGACAAATTCAAGGTGTTGACTATGACGAAACCTTTTCTCCAGTTGCCATGATTAAGTCCATCAGGATCATGCTTGCTATTGCAGCTTATTATGACTATGAGATTTGGCAGATGGATGTTAAAACCGCATTCCTTAACAGGAATATTCATGAGGATGTGTACATGACACAGCCTGAAGGTTTTGTAGATCCAAAGAATGCCAATAAAGTCTGTAAACTGCAAAGGTCAATCTATGGATTGAAGCAAGCATCTCGGAGTTGGAATCTTCGATTTGATGAAGAAGTCAAAGTGTTTGGCTTTATTCAAAATGAAGATGAACCTTGTGTGTACAAGAAGGTTAGTGGGAGCTCGACCACATTTCTCATATTGTATGTGGATGACATACTTTTGATGGGGAATGATGTCTTAGCCTTAGAGAAGGTAAAGACTTGGCTTGGGAAAACTTTCTCAATGAAGGACTTAGGAGAAGCATCCTACATTCTAGGAATTAAGATCTATAGAGATAGATCTAAAAGGCTTCTCGGACTAAGTCAGAGCACGTACATTGACAAGGTGCTGAAGCGGTTCAGCATGGAGAACTCAAAGAGAGGCAACGCCCCTATGCTACATGGAGTTACCGTCTCTAGAGCTCAATGTCCCCAAACTTGTGAAGAGAGGGAGCGTATGAATGGGATCCCATATGCATCAGCCATTGGATCCATCATGTACGCTATGTTGTGCACACACCCAGATGTCTCGTATGCTCTCAGCATGACGAGCAGGTACCAGTCAGATCCCGGGGATGCTCACTGGACAGCTGTGAAGAACATCCTCAAGTACTTGCGAAGGACTAAGGATCAGTTTCTTGTGTACGGTGGCGAGGAAGAGCTAGTTGTAAAGGGTTACACCGATGCAATATTCCAAACCGATAAAGATGATTACAGATCGCAGTCAGGATTTGTGTTTTGCCTTAATAATGGAGCTGTGAGCTGGAAGAGTTCCAAGCAAGAAACAGTTGCCGATTCTACTACAGAGGCTGAGTATATTGCTGCTTCGCATGCAGCAAAGGAGGCTGTGTGGATCAGGAAGTTCATTTCTGAACTTGGTGTAGTTCCCAATAGCTGTGATGCAATTGAGCTTTATTGTGACAATAATGGAGCTATTGCACAAGCTAAGGAGCCCAGATCACATCAGCGGTCCAAGCACATACTGTGGCGCTTCCATCTCATACGAGAGATCGTACAGCGAGGAGATGTGAAGATTTGCAAAGTACCAACTGAAGACAACATAGCTGATCCACTGACTAAGGACCTTTCTCAGCAGAAGCATGATGGTCATGCTAGGTCACAAGGATTGCGTTTCCTTGGTGAATGGCTCTAAGTGCAAGTGGGAGTCTGTTGGTATGTATGCCCATAGAGCAAGTCATATGATGATTGTAATGGGATACTTTGTAAATGATTTGAATAATAATAAAGGCAATTTCCAATCTATATGTTTAAACTGTTTCTGAGATGATGGTGTAACATGATAGATGTCTAAAGATTGTTTTTACTCAATGACGTATGCTTTTGGGTTGAGGACCTAAACGATGAGATCATACAGATGCTAAGAGTATTCTTTCTTGTTTAGTCCCTAGTCGATTGTTATTGTGGAAATAGCCATTGACATCAATAACACTGAAGACTAGATTGTGTGTTGGTTGATGATAGAATCTCATTAGTCATGATATAGTGATATCAAACCAAGCACATAGGTACTTGTTAGATAACAAGGTATCGGACAGACCCACCGTGAGAGTGACACATGGAACCATGACATGGTAGTCACAGTCAGCTCTCACAGTGATGGTGGTGAGTGTGATTCTTAGACCTGAAATCACTGCACTCAACACATGTCGTTGGGTACACTTTGACATCATCAAACGCAATCCTGAAACATGAGTTGTTATAAAGGTGATGATTGGGTGGCTTTGACACATGGGGCTTTTGAGGGGTGAGTGATAGATATGGGATTTGTCCCTCCTAAGGGAGTTTGATATCCTTGGCCACTTGATGAGTAGGATTGAGAAAGGCATGCGCATGCACGTGTGAATCAATATGTGATATTGATGTCATACACATCTCACTCGGTCTACTCTGAGATCAAGGAAATGAATGAACATTGACAGGATGACTGTTCCATGCCTCGAGTTCATTCTGGATATCAGTGACAAAGGAATTATACATTCACTGTAACACCATTCACGGATTGTAGGATGAAAGTTGTTCTCCAACTTTCTACTTTCACTTGGGTAGCAATGATGTGTGACTAGGCACCGCTCTTTGCTTGTGAAGTCATAAGTGTTATGGACTTTCACTGCCAACGTGAAATGGACCTGCAGGGTCACACACATAGGATTTAACCTGGAAGAGGAGTTTTGTCCACAAGCAATGTTTAGATTGATTACTAAAGGAGTTTAGTAGTTCAATTAAACACTCAATCAGTCGATGGCTCAATATTGTATGGTTCAAGGTGTTGGATGCATTGACTGGAGTATCAGATTGATTGAAATCGCATTTGACTGATTCTGCACAATCTGCATTCCCAACCGATCGGTTCATGTGATGAACCGGTCGGCTGAGGTTGTTGAACTGATCGGCTCAATTGTTGAACCGATCGGCTCATGCACAGAGTGAAACGACCGGTTCAAGTGTTGAACCGATCGGTTCAACTGGTGCAATCGAGCATCATGGGAAAATAGGATTGGTGAGAATTTTCCTTTCATTTCAAATTGCCCAATTCGATTGGGAATAATATTGGTATTCGATACCAATTGGGAAAGAAACAAGGAAAGTCAATCGGGAACCAACCTGGAACCCCAACCGACCAGTTCATGAGTGAACCGATCGGTTCAAGGGTCCCAAACGATTGGTTCAGTGGTGAACCGATCGGTTCAGGTCCCCAACCGACCGGTTCACTTGTGAACCGATCGGTTCAGGTTGCGAGATGGTTGCTTTTTGTGGAAAATCCCGAACCCTTCTACTCCTGCTTTAGTCCCGTATTGTCGGGCACAGAGAACCCTGTCCCATGACTCGCCTATATATATAGGGGTATTGGGGGCTTCTCAGAGTACAACTCAGTGCAAGTTGATTGCTATGCAAAGTTGTCGTTCTCTCTGGTTTTGGTAATCGAGAGAGAGCCCGAGCAAGTGCTTCCCGCAAAGGGAGGTGCAGCAAGGGAAGGACAACTGCAGTTGCAATTGACAGTAGGAGAGTGTGTTGGCGACTAGTACGTCAACAGGAGGGTGTGACTCCTTCCACTTCCTTGTGGGACAAGGAGAGTGGAGTTCCGGGTGGTCCGTGTGGACTACTTCAGAGGCGGGAGGTCACTGCCGCTCACGAGGACAACTGTCATCCGACAGTCTGGTAGGAGGAGGAGTCTTCAGTCCCGGTGCGACCAGGAGCTGCACAGACACCGTCCAAGACTGGAGGTGAAGACCGTGCAAGGCGCGTGGTATTGTCGCCGAGCAAGCCTCGGGACAAGGTATGATTCACAAACCATCTTTCCTATTATATAGATGTTGACGCGATTCCTTTTGTTCCGGGTTTGGGAGAAATTTTTTTTGTTTCCGCTGCTTCTCTGCCCTCCTACAAAACCCAACATCATCATGTCTAAGTGGGAATAGGACATGTGGGCGTGAGAGGGATATAACTAAGTCTCTAGTTTTTAGGATTAATCACAACTTCAGAACACCATTCATTGTCATTTGTGTGTGAGAAACCCTAAACTCAGTTGCTTCCTTCTGTCACCATTGCTCTCAAACTACCTCATGGGGATTTCTCTCTGGTACAAAATGAGTTCATCCTCCCTCTCTCATAGATGCTATTTGTCTGGGCAGTGGTACCTATGATCACTGGGATATAGTGGTAGTGCAAGTTGTCCATCGTCAAGCACAAGCGAGATGACTACCTACTACAAGTTCATGATCGATTCAACTAGAAGAATGACTTTCATCTTTTGAGGATCGTGTGCTTATGATTTCTTAAAGTATCATGTTTGTTTTTCATCAAACGATTTGGTCTGAGTTCCCAACTTTATTTTTTGTTCTCTTACTCTATTTATTTTACGTGTTTCATATCTGGATCTAGCCTGAATGTGTTAATCTAATTGTAATTGTTGTTGATGCATGTAACGTCATATGAATTATATACAAATAAATCTAAGCATATTGTCTCTACGAGAAATGTATGTAACTATAAAAAGTTGATAGAAGGAGAAATCAATAACCAATTATAACATTACAATTATGCAATGATACTTCCATCTCAATAATAGAATTAAAATATTAGGAGCTAATAATATTTATCTCTCCCTCCTCTTGTAGGTAAATTAAATTATGTTATAAGTTCCTATACTATAGAATTAAAATATGAATCTACTACATATTCTTATATTACATGAAAGATAACATAAACCTACTATTATAGGTTCATAATTTAGTCCTAGTGCTAGATCTGCAATTGTGATATCAATTCCACACTTTCAACAAGAATATACAATATGGTTTGGATCAAGATCCATTCCTTTGTAATGTCTAGTGGTACAAGGTCTTCCTTCATGTCTCACACAAACAATAAGAAAGGGTATGTCACAATTTCATCATCAAATGATGGCTAGTGCCTCTTGCTTATAATTCACCTAAATTTACCCTATTAATCTACATGATAATTCAAAATATAATAATACTCATTGAAAAGGCTATGGAGTTTGAAATTAATATATATGGTGTCTACACACACATTCACAAGGTATGTGTTTGGTTTGTCTCTAACCGGTTTAATGTAAGTATCGCTTTAAGGAACTCATTTTTCTAGGAACTCTAATTCATATTCTACAATTTGCATAGACTTCTTTGTGATTGGGTTGTTGCAAGAGTTAATGAAGAAATCCTTATGTCATAATTTTTTAACATTATTTATTATTGGCAATGTGATCATTATGCTTGATGTTTTATATTTTATAAAAGAACAAATATGATCATAGAAAAAGAGTTTTTTTGTTGGTATGGAGCTTATTTTCCTCTCTTTTTAAGAGGGAACCCGGTAACTATATATTATGTGCATGTTTGTAACTCTAAGGAAGTATTTGAAGCTCAAATTCACATGATAATCATGAAAAACTACATAAGTTATTCCAGTCTACAATGTTAATTTGGGACCACTTATGAAGAACTGATCGTAGCCTCTGGTACTCCACAAATATAGCGAATGGTATAATTTTGATATGATCATGAGTGGTAATCCTCAAATTTAGTGAATGGATTAGTGTTGCCCAGGAAATGATTGACTATCCTCTATTCATCTCAATGAAATATTACCTCTATATAAGTACTGAAAAAATAATATCTATGTAAGTTATCACAATATATATTGTCAGAAATGAACTGAATGCTATACACAGACAAAATCATATGTATCTTGCATCTTGTTCCCAGTTGGAGATTTTTGGTAAGAATACATTCTTGGAAGGGTTTGTTGTCCCATATCTACTAAGCTGGACTATTACATCATGTCATGTTGTAATATGATCAATTAATAGTTGTAAATATAATAAGTTCTTGAATGGGAAGTTTTTCAGTACCTTTTAGCTCACCATTAAGAGAATCAGAATGATTGATTTTGAAAACCACACTTCTATAGCTTCAACTATATGTAAGTGACTACTTGACACGATAAACTTCACATGATGTTTGAAAAATGTTGGATTTATAGAGTGAATATTCTCCATCAACCAATCATATTTGAGAAAATGAGTTGTTGATCATGTAAGCTTAGATGATCTTAACTATGTTTTCACATTTTATTGTGTATGTTGAAGAGAACACATGCAAGTGGCCTTGTCGAACACACTTTGAACTATCTTGATACTTTCATTTATTATTCTATGTTAGATAATAAAAACTAAATGGTTGGAGAAGCTATAATCATTCTAGTACAAATGCTAAAGAACCATTTCAAGGTCTACTTTTCTTCCTTCTAACAAAAGCAAACATATGTGGAAAATAACATCATGAACATCAATTACATATGCAATCCAAACAATCCTTTTATATTTACCACTCATATATCTATCAATGCCACATAAAAAAGATGACAATGATGCCATCATGTAATAAAAGGTTCAAATGCCTAGAAGACCTAATCAAATCAATGTGTACATTCCTTCTACTAAGTACACATATGACTCTACGTGAAGTATATGGTTCCTGCCATGTATTGTAACCTAAGAAATTTAGGAGGTTGTTGGATGAATCCTCCCAATCTAAAAACATCTAGTGATGGTGTTCACCTAGCATACAACACCTTTGTATAAATTATGTTCAGACTTAGTTCATATTAACTATGTCATAGATCCACTCATCTCATTTCAAGACATGCTACTAGAGTAGTCATGATCATTTGTGCAACGTAAGATGCCGACAACTATTGATGATCTATATTTAAGAGAACAATATGGCTTTTGTGTTCAAGTTCACTTTTTCAATCTTCTACAAACTCCAAGAAGCATGTGCATGCAACCTCCATGCATAATTGTCATGTACATAGACTTAGGTCACATTTTAATGTTAGAGTGATGGTATGATACTAAAAAATTATTGACCATGTCAGCAAGTTTTGCTATAAATCCTTTTATAGAAACAACAACTTATCAAACATCATCCAAACAAGATGATTGTTTAATACATGCAAGTGTAAAAAATTGATACCACATTCATCATTTTGAAATAAAACTAAATTGTATGCAATTCATTGATATAACCATTCATTTACCAATAAATTGGATGAACTTAGAGAAGTTGTACTATCATTAATGTTGAAGTGTTCTAGACTAAGTTCATTTAGTAGTTGACCATGTGATTGTCTCAAGATCATCACTACAATTATTTTCTCTTCAAAGTCAATTATGACATTGTCAATTGATTGCCCGTGCTCATATTATTCAACATTTGACTGCACTAGAAATTTCTTTAGTGTTGAGTGACTCAGTCTGTTGACTCATGAGCTCCATTATCCCTCACCCTCTGTGAACAATTGAAAAAAGAGGCCCTTCTAGTTGACTCCTAACATATTACATGACTTTTTGTACATAGACGGTGAGCATTTGAAAGAATATTATTGTAGCAATGATCCCATAAACAACATAATGACATTGACATGTGTGAATTAATCACTTTGAACATATGGACTAGTATAAATATTACTAGAGTATGACCTTTAAATAAAAGTGTTTGTCATATTGTTACATCAATTTAATGATGGATGAGAATGACAAACTGGCCATGTCACATCTTGAAGAATTGGGAATATGTGCTAGATTTGTTTGTAGTTTAAATCAAAAGTACTTTTGTTCCCTTCAAAATTTTGAAATTTCTAATATCTTTAAATACATATTAATAACAATCAAAATGCAGCTAGTTTTTACGTTTAATATAGGGTTTCAAATAATTCCACATAAAAACTAGGTTCGCGTGATTGTTGATAATTATAGTGGCCGCCACAAATGATTGATAATTATAGTGGCCGCCACAAATGATATATCCATTTGATATTCGAAACAAGAGTGACCTCAAACATAGGATTTAGTATGAAAGTATATTGGTGATAGATACCTAATATTAGAACAACATGATTTATAGACTTGTGTTATGAATACACTTAAATCTTGGGCGCATTCAGATAGCAACAACTATACATAACAACTACTTCGACGTGTGTAGAAGTATTTTTCAGAATAGATACTTGGACTATATTGTGCCCAGATTTGGAAAAGTTCCATTGCACATTAGGAGAATATGCCGTTTGTGGGCTGATAAACTGTTGCTAGAATCCTCGGTCAAGAAAAAGAAATCATTGGACTAAATGGAAAAAATTGAACACATCTAGATAACAAAGGTGTTGTTTTGAAAATTAAATTTGAAAAGGTATAGGTCATTATTTGGTAAAAAAGTTATTATATATGTTTTCTTGATTAATTAACACAGTTGATTCCCACCAGGGAGGATGAGTAGACGATTTCTGCTTTCAAATTCCAATAGACGCTAGAATCCTCCGTTAAGAAAAAAAATCTTTGAAAATATGATACGAGAATGATTCTGTCACGCGCGGCAGCTGCAAGCTCACCTCACGCGTGGGGAAGAAGTGGTTTTTTGGGGAGAATGATGATTTGGGGTGCAGACGTGACAGATTTTAATTGGATGGACCGGTAGATGTTGTGTAATATGCAAATAAATTTGTTTTTCTTATAACTTTTGAACCGTAATGAATTTTTTGATGAAATAAAAACTGTTGGATTCGTTATGAAAAATGTATTTCAATAAGACTAATATTGATATATTTTAGACAAAAAAATATAAATGATATGAATCGGTTATTCTGGATGTCAATAAATTATTTTGGGTGTCAATTAATCATCTTTGGGTGTCATTAGCCATTTATGGGTGCCAATATGTTTTTTGGGTGTCTTTATGTTGTTTTGGTTGTCGATACCTTATTTGGACGTCATTTTAAACTTATGGGTGTCAATAAACTATTTTGGGCGTCAATTACTTTATTTGAGCGTCATCTTTATATTTTTGGGTGTCAATGAACCATTTTGGGCGTCAGTTCAACCATTTTTGGGTGTAAATAATCATTTATGGGCGCCATAACATCCAAAATGTATTATTTGGGCGTCATTTTAAACTTCTGGGTGTCAATAAACCATTTTGGGCATCAATGGCGTCAATTCAACCATTTTTTAGTGTAAATAACCATTTATGGGTGTCATAGTATCCAAAATGCCTTATTTGAGTGTCATTTTAAACTTCTGGGTGTCAATGAACTATTTTGGGCATCAATTACCTTATTTGAGTGCCATCTTTATACTTTTGGGTGTCAATGCACCATTTTGGGCGTCAATTAACTATTTTTTGGTGTCAATAACTGTTTATGGACGTCATAGTATCCAAAATGCCTTATTTGGGCGTTATTTTAAACTTTTGGGTGTCAATGAACTATTTTGGGCGTCATTTTAAATTTCTGGGTGTCAATGAACATTTTTGGACGTCAATTACCTTATTTGGGCGTCATCTTCATACTTGTGGGTGTCAACGAACCATTTTGTGCGTCGACTAACCATGTTTTGGGTGTCAATAACCATTTATGGGTGTCATAGCATCCAATTCCTTATTTTGGCGTCATTTTAAACTTCTGGGTGTCAATGAACCATTTTGGACGTTTTTGGGTGTCAATAATCATTTATGGGCACTATAGTTGGTTGTCAATCAACCTATATATATCATTTTTATATTTTTTATCTCAAAAATATATCAATATTAGACTTGTTAGATTGCATTTTTCGTAACAAAACTAACCGTTTTTGTTTCATAAAAAAATACATTATGGTTCAAAAGTTATAAGCGAAACAAATTTATTTGTTATTGTATATTTTAAAAAAAAACACTCAATCACCATCCGCAACTTGACGGCGGTTTGGAAGCTGTTTTGTCTGCGCGTGAATTGGGGCATGTAAGGGAGGTTGAGCTTCCCGAAATCTTAGTCCATGCTTATACTACAGAGTATCCCCCACAGGTACATATATTTCCCAGATTATGCGACATCTTTTTAGGGGAGTACTGCCTATAGGCAAAGTATCCAATGAAGCTTTGAGAGCAGTAGCTCCTGACCAAGCTAGATACGTAATCTCTGTAATGGGAGTTGGTGGGGAGGGGGTGGTGCTGCCGTGGCGCACACTAGCAAGGAGCAGAGCGGCGCCGGTAAATTCCAACGGGAGTGGTCCCTCCTCACCACTAGCTCTTAGTTAGGTACGCGCTAATAGCTGCTGCTTGCTCCGGCAGCAGAGATTACAATAAGATCTCACAACCCAGAATTGCAACAGCTAGATTCGAGGGTACAACGCTCTCAGTTGATGGTCAGCAGGAGGGGTAGATCGGGTGGATAGTAATCGTCGGCGTTAAAAGAAAGCTCCTGCTTTGAAGCCCTTCCAGTTACCATCTCCCGACCGTGCTTCTCACATTTCTTCCCTTGCGACCTTCTTTTTGCCATGAAGGGAATATTTAGCCTACACTACCACGTATATAAAGGTAAAGGATCCTACCCAACCAGTTCACTTCTTCCTTGAAAGCCCTTTGTCTTCGGGCTGTACGTGGAGACTAGAAGGAATATCTTGGCAGTGAAGGAATATCTGCCACCTCTTACCTTACCCCTAGCGTATTACACTTTCCTCCACATCACAAAAATGTCGTCTTCTACCTCTCAGATCTCGTTTCCGACATGCAAAACTTCCATCCACCGACACATCCTCGAACAAATCTAAGGCCATATTTAGTTGGAGACTGGGATTCTCTAGTTTGGATTGGGTTAGTCGGAGTTAGTCACTAGATCTGGATTGGGTTAGTCTGGATCCGGTCTGGATCTATTTGACAACCCAGTCTGATTCTGGTCAGCTGGTCATAATTGAGTCAGGATTCAGTCTGATTCTATTTGGCTATCAGTCAGGATTCTGTCTGATCTTGTTTGGCAACCTAGTCAGGATCTGTTTATTTTGTCCTATTCTTACAGAACTATTTTAACAAATACAAAGTATGACAAGTGAAGTTGTGATGCCACCGTAATACAGGTTTAAAATTTACAAAAAATATTTAATTGTAAACATAATGTGGGTGATAGTATTTGTTGTTTAGTGAAGTGAATATAAGATGGGTACGCTCATTTTATATGTTTATTTTAAATAAAATAAATTTAATTGTTGTCTTGCATGGCATGTTCATGTTGTATATATGTATAGTTGTACATATTCGATCCAGTAATCGGTTATTGACAAGATAATTGAAATTGTCATAATAGAATATAAATTACGCACAAGTAGCATAACAGTTTGAATAAAAACATGTCCATATGTCAATTACACATAATTATTCATAAAGTAGACTAAACATCATTTGAATGATAGTGTTATTAAAATGGTCATAATTGTTCCATAATAAAAGATATGACAAACTAAAGATGACAACGTTTTCATTAGAACTTAAACAATGACAAAAAAAACTGATAATAACATCTTTTGTTCCCGGGCAATTGTGTCATGAACCAAGGGAGAGCGGGCAAAAAAGGAGCGACATGTCCTGGGCCTAGACCTAGACACCCATACACACATGCTAAGATGGCAACCAGCCACTGTGCTGGCCAGTCTTCGGTGTGGAGGATGATTTTTGTTGATCCTCGGTAGGACCGTCCCAGTTGGCCCACTTTAGGGCCTCATCGTAGTCGTCCCATGACACGGGACAGTCTTCCTACAATGACTGATTGGGTTGTTGTTTGATGTCATCTTTTGGCCAGTCAAACAACAACAAAAGATGACAAACAGAGTGAGTGACCCCATCATTGGCTTGTTCCTAGCTCCCATATTTTCCTCCTTATGTGAAGGCTCGCAACACTTTTTGTACACAATGGTTTCTTGTACATATTTTTGTATTTTTGATGGAGACATCAATATCTTTTCAAACTTTGTCTGTGCTTTGAATGCGGTGTCAAAATCTAAATTTAATAAATAAATAGAAGTATGAGCAAATAATGATAATAGAAAACGAACTATGATAATAATTTATACAAATAAAAGTTGCCAAACAAACATAGATAAATATAAGTTTGAACGCGATGTAAGTCTTCTAAACATAATAAGTAGAAGTTTGATGAAATGATGGTAAGAACAAACTAACGATGCCCATAAGTTTTACAACTAAAAGTTGTCAAGCAAACATAAACAAATACAACTTCGAACAACTATGTTACAACTTCATTCGTTCACTTCACCGCCTAATCCTATAGTATTGTTGTTGATGTTTTCATCATTGTTAAGGTATTCACCAACTCCTGGTGGGTAAGTAAGACGAGTCATTACAAAGTTGCATTGAATGGCGTGTTACACGATCAATGTCGGGAGAGCCAATAAATCTCCCAAAATGAAACGATTTTCTCTTACAAACTCTCTCATGAGGTACTGCCATCGAATTTGTACCTCGCTCAAAGAAATGTAAGACCCCCTGTTATGTTTCAAAAGTCACATCATGCCTCCCTCCAAGCATGTGCAGTATATAATCCATTCACACATCTCCCCATGTCATATTGGTTTCTCATCAAACCTCTGAGAACCATATTATGTCCTGTACACCATATAACATAGGTGTCATGTGCTGGCCAGCTATATTACAAATTTTTGTATGTAATATATTACAATAGTAAGGCTTTTTTTCATAATGGTTCGAAGATGATATGATAATTCAAATATAGATAATTTAATGTGCATATAACAAAGGGCCTCCTTTGTAGTTAAGCCATAAATAAACATCATTGTGATAAAAGTAAGAGCATACATGCAGTAGCAAGCATATGATGTAGCTTTAAAAACAAAAAAGATCATGGGTCCAATTACAGGAATTAAAAAGAGTATACATCTGAATGTAAACATGGTCATTGTTGTGATGGATTTCATTCGTTGCCTTCACCACCTACTCCTGTAACAACATTGTTGTTCTTTTCAGCATTGGTCACGTTCGACACGACAAATGGATGAGTAGACATTAAATCATACAAAAGGAATTTGTTTTGTTTGATAAATTGTTTCATTAGGTTCTTCCAATGGGTTTTCTACATGTTCAACTAAATGTTAAGCACCTCAGTTATGTTTTTAAAGTCAAGCAATGTCTCCCTCCAAGCCTCTCTAGTATATGCTCTGTTGACACATCTCCACATGTCATATTGGTTTCTCATCGCATCAAGTAGGATTTGATTGTGCTCCGTACACCATATTAGAACATGCACCGTGGTGCCTTGACCAGCCATAGTACAAATTATGTATGTAAGATGTAGAAATAGTATAAGGGCTCGTTTCACAATGGTGGATATAATGTCATAATTCAAACAGTAAGATTTCATGTGCAAATAACATAGGCCATACAATCTGATGCATCCATAAGCATGCAACAACATTATGAAAAAACTAGCAAGATAATGATGTAAGTGTAACAACAACGTTATGGAGTCATCAGAGGTGAAGGAGTATCTAAAAGAAGACTACAACTTTCCTCCAACTTCTAAACAGAGGTTTGTAGAATTTCATAGTTGTACTTTCTGTAGGTGTAAACAAGTTTGGAGTTGTGATGGATTTCAACAAAGTCCTTTATGTTCATCGCTTGGCCCCACACTGACTTGTACTCACAAGTTAGTAATGTAATCTCAGCCTTCAAAGAATCAGTTGTTGGGGGGAGATCGACTGCCCAATGGAAGTATTTACATCGGTATTTTGCCTAAAATGTTTTCCCAAGTTCAAGTTAATAACAATGCATGCGCAATGTACTTACGAAGTACAACCGATTATTTATGGCTTTACTATCGCACCTGACTAGAAGGACATATGTAATACATTTTGCCTGGTCTTTCACTCGGAATGCCAAAGTCATATAACTTGGCATCCTCTGTGTTAAGCCGCAATGCTGCAACCAGACCACAATCACACCTCAGAACTTTAGATGGATTCATCGACATCCAAAACATGATTGATTATTAGTAACATAATGTCAGGTTCAAAACATAGATTTCAACTATAATTTGCAAAATATTTTGATTGGACCAATTGATTGTTCTAACATACAAGTGTTGAATATTATATCTATGATGTATTGTATTCCTCTTCCTCTATTGAAGAGTCATTATCGCTCGGTAGATGAATTCGTTCGTGAAGATATAGGCACCTCTCCCGTAGAGTTTCAATTTCTGCTACTAGCCTATCAGTGTATGTTCTTCTCGAACAGACAAAGTCACATTGTTCTAACCATTGCTTGTGTTGGTTGCGCATATGCAAGTTGTATTACCAACACATCCCTAATTGTCAGAAGGGTGGCCACAGTAGGTTCTACTAACTGTGCGGACAACATCATACAACATCTGTTTAAAACAAGACCCCTACCACATGTAAAATATGGCATGTGGGGTTTGTTGTCTTCAAACTGTCCATTTGTTGCATCTGTGGCATCCATGTACACTCGTACGGTGCATTAGAGGCCACATGGACACGATGGCATTTTATTCTCCATTTTAAGACAGCCTAATGAAACATAATGTGACGTTTTTTATTAGGAGCCATAAAAATATTTTACGAAACAAATATTTTAGAGCACATGTCAAGTGGTAGATGAGTTCTCAAACGCTACAGAAATGATGACAAGTACAAAGTAAGCTTAACGAGTATCCCAAATGAAATTGGAAATTGTTTCATGTAATACATCATCCTCCCTTACATCAGTCGAAGTTGTTTGTTGTAGCAAACTCATGTCGACCCCATTGGGTGGGACGACAGATGTTGAACTATTTTCTGGGATTTCCTCCATCAAACTGTCACCATCAATTGTGGAGGATACAACAAGCCATTATGAGGCGACACTGCAAATGTATAGGATATGTCGCCCCTTTTTGAAGGTAGGCAAACCTCCTCTTCAACATACTGAATGCTCCTTCTACAATATTATGTAATTGAGCGTAGTAGTGGTTGAACATATCCTTCTTGTTGTTGTATGAATGTATATTTCCTCGGTACTCAAATATATGGTAATTTGTATTGTGATAAGGTGCAAGAAACTGACGCGTGTTGGATTGCCCTGCATCAACTAGGTAAAACTTTCCTGGAGGTACTTTGAAACCGTCGGTGATTGTTGCTTCTTGTAGGACCCATTGGTCAATTGTCGATCCCTCCCACCCAGTCAGGACATATGTGAACTCCATTGAGAAGTCTACTACAACCATGACATTTAGAGAGATATTCCCTTTTCTATCTCGGTAACAATTTTTCTTTTTGTGTTTCACTAAGACTGGGATGTGTGTCCCGTCAATTGCATCGATTGCATTCTACAACACCAAAATCGAGTCTAAACATACAAAATAATTGAAAATTATTATAAATTGTATGGGATAAATATTACCTTGAAGTAAGGTTAGAACCTTGGGCTCTCCAATATACGACGATGTGTTGTGGTTATGGTTTGCATGACAACATAGTCACGACACAACACACACACCCCGTCCAATACTTCGTTGAACTTTCTACTTATGGTCTCACCAGAGTAAATGTAGTCCTCAGCTAAAACATGATTTGTATGGCCATGGCCAACCATCTGTAGAAAGTAGCATACAACCTCAACTGATGAGATGCCTCTACTACTTTGTAATAAGCCATGACTCTCAAGCTTGTCCACGAGGGCTATTATAGTATCTGGTCACATTCAGTATAGGTCATAAGCACTTTGTTCATGGCCGGTTATGATTTCTAGCACCTTTTGGTGGCCACTCCTAATGCTAACTGACCTAGGTGTTGTAGGTGGTATCTTGTCATCATTGGAAATGTTGTCCATGATAGAGTTCACTATTGACTCAACTACTGCATCAGCAATGCAATTTTCTAGACCAGACACAATATCCAAAACATTTGTGAGGAGGTTTGTTGTTTCTGTATGATCACTAGAAGACATGATGCCTACATTTAAAAGTATAACAAGCTTGACATGATGACGAAAATCAAAACAATAACAACTTGAACATAATATGGAAGATTGACAAGAAATAAATGACATCAACATTAGATATGAATTAAATGGTACGGGAAACAAATGTTTGTCCGGGAAAGTAATTATTACAATAATAAAGTGAATTGAAATTTATGTCCCCAAACACACAAAGCATTATGGAAAAAGAAATTTCTAACTTATGATGTTGAAGGGCCTCTGCTATTCCCACTTGTGCCAGCATCATTGGTTCTAGTATACCACATGGATGGCGTACTTGATGTGTTGTTGAAGTTTGGTGAAGGGGATTGTGAAGAAAATCCCTACTAAGATGGCACAAAAGAGGATGTCATTGAAGGTCGTGGTGTTGCACTACCTCCTTGGGACCTTTCCCAAAGGTCCTGCAACCATATTGTTATTTTGTGTGGTATATGTCTAAGGCTGAGGTAGAAGCTACGGTTTGTTGACTCCTTTATGGCATTGACAAGAGTTGTCAATATAGCAGTAGGGGAATCGGGGAACGTGTCATTGAAATGTTGTAAATTTGTTGTAAACTCTTTTTTTTCAATGGCTCTGGTGTCCACTCATGTAACTTTGTGTACACATGTGTGAATTCAGATAACACTTCATTAGAAAGCACACATCGCTCTTTTGGAATTGAGGGTTGCTTCATGTACCTGTGTCTAGGAGGAGTCCTTCCCCCAACACCCTGTGTATCTATTCCACCTCCCCCAGTGTCACCCTCACTCTACATCCTAGGTGCACCTATGTCTAGTTCCCCTTGGGGGATCTGTGTTCATGGGTGTATCAGAAGCATCTAAATCGACAACAACTAGATGTTGTAGTAGTGGGGAAAGAATCGGTCGATCAACCTAGAAAGATCCTTGTTTGCCTAATTATAAAAAGTCTTTATTAGGAGATTTATATGTCAATGTAGGTCACTACTTTTGGGTCAGTGTATGCTTATTGTACGTACCGCAAGGCTATCCCTCCACTCAGGGGTATCAGGAAGCTTGAGCTTGTTCCCAGTCTCATCCCATCTGACGCCACTCTTGTTGGTCATAAGCTTCAATTTGGTGTAGTCCATCTTCAGGTTCTTCCACTGAGTTTTGACTTGATCCAACATATAGTCCAGCCTCCCCATCCTATTTTTCCATTCACAAAGCATCTCCCTCCAAGCGTCCCTAGTAAAGTGGCCATCAATACACCTACCTATGTCATACTGCCTCCTCAATGATGAAACTAGAGCATCATCAGACTCTCTCAACCATACAATACAGAGCTTGGGGTCTGTGGAAGACATACTCGCGTAGGTGCTACAATATATAATGACAGTGAAGGGTGTTTATAGTAATTTTAAATATATAACATGGATGGTTTTCAATAGGTACAACCCATGACAATACAATAATCTGATTATTATTCCAGTTATTAAGCTGGCTAACTTAGGTGATTTGTAGCAATACAACCTAGTAAACTGAATTAAAAAACCATGCATTGACTAAACAGAAGGTTATGGTTGTAGTTGTACATTCAAATATTACTGAAGTGAAGGTTTACAATATGTCGTCCCATGGTGTAATCACTACAAAAAATAGTCTTTCTTCACGGGCCAGTCCTGTGAAAAACTCCTCTCTGTAGGCCCTCACAAATAGGAATGGTTGTGGGCCTGGCCCTCACAAATGGTCTGTGAAGAGAACCCATGTGAAAAATACTAGTGACCCTCAAAAATACAATTGTCATGGACTAAATATCCCTCATAAATGTTATATTGAGAGACTATTTAGCCTTCAGAAATACATTTTTGAGGGCTTGTTGAGTTCTCACAAATACATTTTTGAGGAACTTGATGATCCTGACAATTATATTTTTGAGGGCTAATGCCTTCATTAGTATTATTTTTGTGGGGCTATATGGTCCTCATTAAAATAATTTTGATGGTCGGTTTGTTCTTCATCGCTACTTTTTTTGAGGGACGAAAAATCTTCATCAATTTATTTATGAGGGACTAATAAACATTATATGTTATATATTTCATTTTTCATTTAGTTTAATTATTTATTTATTTTTATCATTTCTTATTAAAAAACAATTTTTAGATGAAAACTTTTAAATCTTGAAACCCAAGAAATATTTGTATGATATTCACATGACATCATAACACCAATCAACCAAAATTTCATATAGGAATTTTCGATCACCAAAATCAATATTTATAATTAAACCAAAATATTATCCAGACATTGCGTGGTCAATGTTAATATAACTAAAAAACAAAATTTGATATTGATAGCAATCAACACATCATGTTTGAAACTCCTAAGATCTATAATGTTTCAGTTTCCTTCAAATGATGTGTTTCTCTTCATGAATGCCATCCTTCATATGATTGGCTTCATATTGCTCCTGAAAATGATACAATCATTAGATTAATAGAATTTGAAAGATTGACAAATACATAAATCATAGAAAAAAAATGGAAGTACCCTTATAATTTGATTTTGGTGCAATCCAAGGTGGATTGAGGGTCTAAATCTATCTTTATAAGTAAATCCTCCCAGCCAATATAAATAGAAGAAAAAAGATGACCTAACTATTCGTCTATATCTTGAGGATAATGAAGATAACCAAATAGCAGTTTTAGATATATTTATAAAGTGCATCATCTTCATAATATGATTATCCAACAACATGCTCTATTGATCACTTCTAGTCTTGTTCATGGAAATTTACAATGGAATAAAGGTATGCATATACTTGGTAGACAACACACAATCTACTAAAAGCTGGTAAAGGAAAGAGCATTGTTAAAAGAATATTGAATAGCTCATTTGAATGGTGAACTACTATTGTGAAGGGGACTGATGATGATGTTTTTTATGTGTACGAAATTTGAGGGTGACTTTATGGATTTTTATCAAGAGGAGGGCCACCAACTTTGAATAGTTCCTTTCCAAATAGTACAATCATATGTCAATGTTTGTATGTGATTATCAACATACAAAGTAATCTATAGTTGTTATGTGGTACATGTGGCTGAAAGCTTGCTTTTTTTGTTTGTAGAACTTTACATGGGAAACATGTCTCCAATAGATTCATTTTCAGAACCTTGCATTTGAAACATATTTGTAGTAGGTCTTTCGATTACCTTACATTTGCAACCTGCCTAATCCTGCCCCACTTGAATGGCTTTGTCTAGGAAGCATGCATTTGTGAAACCAACAAACACAACATTCATCATAAGTGAATCATAGGTATATAAATAACATAAGGAGATATATGCATGAAGGAAGATAACTTAGTACTTGACGTCAACATCACAATCCCTTTTGTATATCAAACCACATGAAGATTTTATTAGTGTTACATTTTCAAAGTTCATCAGCATAATTCATGGAAAAGTTGAAGTAGGGTCACAGAAAGAGTAAAGAGTACCATTTATAACTAAAATCATAAAATCAGACACCATCAATGAAAATACATTGATACTCTATAAAATATTTGAAAACTTGTAGGTTTAAAGGAATATATACAATAGAATAGTACATTTTTGGAAATGTTGTTAGTGATTATACTAATTGGTGCAATGAAATATCTATATTTTTCAAAAATTATAGTTCTCCTTATTACTTCCCTCCCTCATATTTCCAAATTACTTCTCTCATGAATTCTCCTCTCTGCCCCTAATACTTTCCACCTAACATATTTATCACTTCCCTCCTCTTTCTTTTCTAATTCACTCATTTTTTTTCTCTCTCTCTCAAAAAAGAAGTCCACTCTTTATCTTCCCCTCTCTTTTCCTCTCCAACTCATTCTCTCTCTTCATCCATTAGTCATTTCATCTTAAATGTCACCCAAAAATTATGTTGTCACCCAAAAATTATGCTGACATACCCTTACATGTCACCCTTCTAAAATCATTTTCCCCCCATCTAAACTTCTTCACCATTTAGTTGCATGACATACCTTTACATGTCACCCTTCTAAAATCATTTTCCCCCATCTAAACTTCTTCACTATTTAGTTGCGCGATACACGCACAAGCGTGAAAAAATCATCTCTATTTGCTATTTATGTGTGAGTGAAATGTGCTTAAATTGGATCTTGAGCATGAACAAAAATTGAAATCATTAGCCCCTGTTTGGTTTTTGATGCGATCTGGATTCCGCTCTATCTTCTACTGACACATCATCTTAACCCGGTCCAGGTTGGGAAAATATAGTGTTTGGTTTGAAACCCCAATCGACCCCCATTTTGGGAAAATCAACAATAACATCATTGAACTCATTCATGCCATGGTAGTCAATGTCTCATGAACCTCTTTCTCCTCCTTGAATCTACCGATGTTGAAATCTTCCAGCAATTCCCCACATATTATTTCCTATAACAACATATAGGTGGATTAGAGATCACCAACTAATATTGAATACACGCCTAGTAATGGTGAATATTCATCTACTAGTTGTGAATATTATGTGTGGTTTCATATGAAATTTTGGTGATCGAAAATTCCTATATGAAATTTTGGTTGATTGGTGATCGACTAATATTGATTTTGGTGATCGAAAATTCCTATATGAAATTTTGGTTGATTGGTGTTATGATGTCAATGTCTCATGGTAGTCAATGGGAAAGGACCCAAGCATCCATCCCTTGAATGGATGAAACCACACATAATATATATGAATGAAACCAACAAACACAACATTCATCATAAGTGAATCATAGGTATATAAATAACATAAGGAGATATATGCATGAAGGAAGATAACTTAGTACTTGACGTCAACATCACAATCCCTTTTGTATATCAAACCACATGAAGATTTTATTGGTGTTACATTTTCAAAGTTCATCAGCATAATTCATGGAAAAGTTGAAGTAGGGTCACAGAAAGAGTAAAGAGTACCATTTATAACTAAAATCATAAAATCAGACACCATCATTGAACTCATTCATGCCATAGGATTGCACCTATGATTCACGAATTTATAATTTTTGAAAAATATAGATATTTCATTGCACCAATTAGTATAATCACTAACAACATTTCCAAAAATGTACTATTCTATTGTATATAGAGTAGGGCCTAGTATCCACAATGGAAATCATGTAGTTATGTACCCTTACAAGCCAACTTACTTGGTCCCCTCCCTCCACTATTGAGAAATCATCATTCTGTAGTACATACTCCACCATCTACAACCTCAACCAATAATGTTGAGCATGATGTCATAGATGAAGAAAAGTTTGAGAATGAACTAGAGAACAGAAAGTTTGGATGGGGCATGCAAGCAAGAAAAGCCTACTTCACGAAGATGGGGAACCACGTCACATGGTCCAATGGAATTTTGATGGAAATGTAATCAGAGAAAATGGTGGCAAATTGAATCAGTATTGCCATATGTTATCAAGAAAACCACACATTGCATTTATACTTGAAGTGGGGTGAACAACCATAACAAGCTTTGACAGATAGAAAATCATTCATTGGATTAATATTCTTCATTAGGTCTTGTATTTTGTGTAATTATTATTGTCAAAAGTTATAGTTTTATTATTTTAGAAATACTTTGATTTGGTAGTCAAATAAACTCATGGAAATCTGTTGATGAACATATTAACAAAGGAATATCAGTGTGGAGAGCACATGTAAAAAGGATTCTATAAAAAGTATGTATGAACTAAAATTGATGAAGAAGACAGGTGACAAAAATGCATCACTAGATATGGAACAATTCAAAATTCTTCTAAACGAATGGGGAATCAAAAAATTCAAAGTATAGGTATGATGGATCACACCGCAGGGTCTAAACCATGGATCTACTACTGGATAGAAATGGTATTTTATTAATTTTGTTTTATGAATAACCTTAAATCTTTTGAAATGGACAACACACATTTTATCAATCATCTATGTGAAGAACAACCCAATGTACTCCTTAAATTGTTTTTGAAAAAGGCTTATGACAAACGACACAAATGGTTAGTCAATATGCAACTTTTGATTTCCTTCATGTCTAGAAAGCTTCATATTCTTTCCTATCTCAGTGTAAATTTTCTTGGTATGGTGCTTTGTAATTACAATAAGAAATATCTATAACTGTGAAAAATCAAGTAGCAAATTAAGAAGAATTGGATCCTAGACAAGTTGATAAGTTGTCAAGTGAAGCTAATTTGTAACTTTGAAATCCTACAAATAAAGGTTAGGATTCGAGGTATTGGAACTGGCCACAAAAAGATAGGACATAAAGGAAAAGCTACCTGAATTAGATATGAAATGCTACTTGGGAAATGCAATGAAAAGGATGTATGTTGCATTACTTAACATGTTAATTGCTAGTCACAAATATTATTTTAGAATTACCTTTGTAATTATTTCCCATTTTAGGATACACTTAAGAAACTTAGTTAAATAACAATTGGTTTGAAGAATGATGTTTCTCAAGTAATGGATTGGTATCAAAAATCACAGTTAAATTTTAGTTGGATTCTATATCTCATTGTAATGCTATATTTGATGACACCATTGATTTGTTTATTCTAGGGTGATGGTGTTTATACTCAATCTACAACAATCCACCCCACAAATATGGGCCACATCAATGGGTTTCACAATACATGTGCTACAAATGGGACTGTTGTAGGTGTCTTACATATGCAAGGTCTCACAAACATTTCAAGTGTAGATTCATTTCACACATAAGATAATACAAGTGTAGATTCATTTCACACATAAGATAATACAAGTGGTGTAGATGTAACCACGTTCCCTAAGAAAAAAAATCAAGAGGGGTTGGCTTTGGGCATGCTTCCTAGACAAAGCCATTCAAGTGGGGCAGGATTAGGCAGGTTGCAAATGTAAGGTAATCGAAAGACCTACTACAAATATGTTTCAAATGCAAGGTTCTGAAAATGAATCTATTGGAGACATGTTTCCCATGTAAAGTTCTACAAACAAAAAAAGCAAGCTTTCAGCCACATGTACCACATAACAACTATAGATTACTTTGTATGTTGATAATCACATACAAACATTGACATATGATTGTACTATTTGGAAAGGAACTATTCAAAGTTGGTGGCCCTCCTCTTGATAAAAATCCATAAAGTCACCCTCAAATTTCGTACACATAAAAAACATCATCATCAGTCCCCTTCACAATAGTAGTTCACCATTCAAATGAGCTATTCAATATTCTTTTAACAATGCTCTTTCCTTTACCAGCTTTTAGTAGATTGTGTGTTGTCTACCAAGTATATGCATACCTTTATTCCATTGTAAATTTCCATGAACAAGATTGGAAGTGATCAATAGAGCATGTTGTTGGATAATCATATTATGAAGATGATGCACTTTATAAATATATCTAAAACTGCTATTTGGTTATCTTCATTATCCTCAAGATATAGATGAATAGTTAGGTCATCTTTTTTCTTCTATTTATATTGGCTGGGAGGATTTACTTATAAAGATAGATTTAGACCCTCAATCCACCTTGGATTGCACCAAAATCAAATTATAAGGGTACTTCCATTTTTTTTCTATGATTTATGTATTTGTCAATCTTTCAAATTCTATTAATCTAATGATTGTATCATTTTCAGGAGCAATATGAAGCCAATCATATGAAGGATGGCATTCATGAAGAGAAACACATCATTTGAAGGAAATTGAAACATTATAGATCTTAGGAGTTTCCAACATGATGTGTTGATTGTTATCAATATCAAATTTTGTTTTTTAGTTATATTAACATTGACCACGCAATGTCTGGATAATATATTAACATTGACCACGCTTTGTCTAGGAAGCATGCATTTATGAAACCAACAAACACAACATTCATCATAAGTGAATCATAGGTATATAAATAACATAAGGAGATATATGCATGAAGGAAGATAACTTAGTACTTGACGTCAACATCACAATCCCTTTTGTATATCAAACCACATGAAGATTTTATTGGTGTTACATTTTCAAAGTTCATCAGCATAATTCATGGAAAAGTTGAAGTAGGGTCACAGAAAGAGTAAAGAGTACCATTTATAACTAAAATCATTAAATTAGACACCATCAATGAAAATACATTGATACTCTATAAAATATTTGAAAACTTATAGGTTTAAAGGAATATATTAGGAAAACAATGAAATCTTTAGAAGAGTTATAACTCATTGAAGTTTCAATAAGTCAAGGAAATATTAATCACTCAAGAAGCATTTTATGTCAAACACATAAATTATACTTAAAATAAGAAGAATAAGGAACTATGATATATGAAAAGGATTCATAAATGTACTATGTTGGTGCAACTTATGTTGATATATGGATGTATTCTTTTCAAAAAATATGATAGCCTACAACTTCCTCAATGTCAAAGATATTAAGTATATGAAGAAGAAGAAGAAGAAAAATAGAAAACAAAAAAACTAATTTTATAGAAAATTTAGAACTTCGGCCAATGGTAGGGAAAGACATGGTCATCCTTAAAGATGTGTTTGTTCATGGTGAATCATGGGGAGGGCAATAGTGAGGAACAAAAATTTGTTTTGTTTACCATGGTGATGGGAAGGAAAAAATATTCTAAAACTAAAGCATAGGAAAGATTCATATGTTTCTGTCCCCGTGGAAAAACATGGTAAATCATATGTAACAAATTCAATTAAATAAGATTCATACTTATACATGGTATTTTATAAAGAAATTTTCCCTCCTCGTCTACATACCCATGTAATAACATTTTTTGAGTTTTTCTCCACCCCTATTGCTTTGCACATGCACATATTACCAAACACATTTTATTAATTTTTCCATCTTTGTCAGTCTCCTTCCCATACCCCTTTCTCTTAACTATCAATTGTTCACCATGTAAAAAACACAGTCAAAAAATGTTAAAAAATGGATGGGGTGGATATTCTAAGTTTTGATTATTCAGCAAAAAACACACATGAAAAAAGCAATACAGTCATACCTAACAATTTTTTTTGACTTCTTCACGGCAAGCTTCAAATTATCAAAGTCTAATAGTGGTACTCATTGCTCCTCAAAAAGAGATCAAACTGCTAGACTACTACGACTAACTTAGAAGTTGAGACAAGCTGCAAATCAAAAATTTCAAATTTGGTTCCTTAATAAACCAGAAAAAGGAGAGAACATTGATATTGAATTGTTGGCCTCGAGGAATACAAAGACCACTTTTAACAAACTTAATTAGTGAGACAGTTCAGTATCATTACATGTAACAATCACATCCTAAAATCAGATTAAATACTCTCTCAATTCAAGAGATCGTAAAGTTAAATAGAGAAGCTTGAAACACTATCATGATAGTAACATACCTTAATGATGCTTAATTAAGGTGTCGAACTCACCTTTATGCTCTGATTCTAGTTCTATATTTCTGTTGTCCATTGCTTCTTGGTCTCTGGTTGGTCATGGCAAACACCATAGCATAACGAAACTGGTAGGCAACACATTGGAAACTAGTAGCAGGCAGCAACGTGGATTCCGTTGCATTGAGTCAAGGCCTTAAGAACCGACAACAGGTGGAATTTGTATAGATAGTATATTATGGAGTATTGAAACTGAGAACAGTAGATACACCCGTGGACTCCAGTGTTTGAGCTAGAGAAAGGCGCGTACCATGTCTGAGATAGTCAGCAGAATGTAGAATGAACTCGCAGACAGGAAGAAAGACTTGTGCCTCAGCGGAGATGATGGTTGAAATCACATAGACTGGGAGACGACTTTCTCGTTTGTAGTGCGTGAAAAATAATGGAGAATGCAGAATCGGTAATAGGGTTTTGACTGACTTGCTCGTTCACAGTATCGATACTTATATTAAAGAAAAATTATCCATGGTATTAAGTGTGTTTTAGAGGGAAATAAAGGGAGAAACACATTAATATTATTGTGAGGGACTATTGTAATTTAAATTTTATTTATGAAGGAAAGGGGGTAACACCAAAATTGACATTTTTTTAAGAACATGGTTGAGGGACAAAATCTTGTTGGTTAGGGAGTATCCCTCAATAATAGATGTTTTTTAAGGCTTCTTATCCCTCACAATTGTCCTTTATAGAAATCCTTATTTATTGTAATGAATGGCCTAATAAGTGTAATACATGCATAACCTAATAAGATAACACACCTACACAAGTGTGCAATGTTGATACCTTGTGATGATAATGATCTAATCATACGTAACTTGATCAAACTTAGATCAGTTTCAAAAAAGTAGGAAATGGTGTAATTAGGGTTTCATGATATAATCATAATGTATAACTCCAATCGGCCATGTATGAAGAACATTGACCCTAATACTAGGGCACTTTATTTTTTCTGAATCTGCATGGATAAATAGGATAGCCGTCTAATAGGTAGAACTAATACCAATACAATAATACGGTTATTATTCAGGTTATCAAGCTAACTAACTTGTACCGGCAATACGGTAACCTGGTTGTTAAGGCCAGGTGAACAACTTGCAAGGTCAAATCTGACATGCATTCTAATGAGTCAAAGTACGACACAAATTTTGGAAATTCTAATCAGACATGTAATTATAGATATAGAATTATGTCAACAACATGCATTTTTTGCTTCAATTGTGATAGAGGTCTCATTATTATGTTGCAGACAAAAATGTCATACACTACAATATCTATTTTTGCAATGACATGATTTGTATTCCTAGATTATATAATCTCTTGATCCAATTAGCTAACCCTCCTATTGAAATGCCATGGGACTGAGCTGAGATGTTAACATGACATTAAGAAAACAACACAAGAATGTAAGAACATATATTGTTAATATGAGCATTGAACCATATTCAGTTCCTAAATCCATTCAATATCTTTTCTAAGATGAGTTTATCACAACAAAGGGTCCTACACAACATTAACAATATATACATAAAATAGCATCAAGAACATATCAAAATATTTGTATAATAAATTATTTACCCATACATCAACATCTACCTAACTATCAACCCAATACTAAAGAACACATTTACATTAACAATATTAGGATCAGACCCAAATGCAAATGAACCCTAGAGAAAACATTGTTGACTCTTTTATCAGTTAGCTCTAAAGATGAGACTCAATTTAGAAAGGTTATGCAATACAAAATTTCCTTTATCATTGATTGGTCATGGTTTTTGAGATCAAAAGATAGCTACAATGAAAATAAGAAGATGTGTAGGTACATTGTGCCATGTTCCCTTATCATGATTGTCAAATTAATTAACATTTTCTTGATTATCAAATTCATAAAATGAATCTCAAACATAGAATCTCAAAGATTTTCAAGAGTGTCACCAAACCATTTATTACCCAAATCCCAACTCAAATGAGCAGAAAGTCAATGGGAAAGGACCCAAGCATCCATCCCTTGAATGGATGAAACCACACATAATATATATGAATGAAACCAACAAACACAACATTCATCATAAGTGAATCATAGGTATATAAATAACATAAGGAGATATATGCATGAAGGAAGATAACTTAGTACTTGACGTCAACATCACAATCCCTTTTGTATATCAAACCACATGAAGATTTTATTGGTGTTACATTTTCAAAGTTCATCAGCATAATTCATGGAAAAGTTGAAGTAGGGTCACAGAAAGAGTAAAGAGTACCATTTATAACTAAAATCATAAAATCAGACACCATCAATGAAAATACATTGATACTCTATAAAATATTTGAAAACTTGTAGGTTTAAAGGAATATATTATCTTGTCTAAACTTATATAAATGCATGAATTGAAACAAAGAAAACAAAATCATCAAATACTTTATTATTAAAAAAAGGCATATTTTTAGTGCACTTCCATTAAACAATACAACTTTCTTATTAAGGCATTTAACCAACTTCTCAAATGAAGGGTCCATTGGGAACATTCAAAGCAATGCTAAGAATTAAACCTATCTCAATGTGAGGGACCTCAATGTACAAATGCCAAGAAATAACCATGTTTCAAGTTTTGTTCCCTTGCTTGATCAAAATCAGGTAGGTACATTGTGCCTTATGCCTTTATCATGAGAATATTGTGAGGTAAAAAGTGCTTTTAATGGACACAATATGATTAAATTTTTCAGTTGGTCAACGTTATATAATATAAAAGAAAAAAGTAGTCATAGGAAACAAGTAGCTCAACAACTAAATGTAGCCAATTGTAGAGACTCATATAGATACATAAAAGCACCAATGCCATAATCAATTTTAATAAGAGGTGAAGAATACCTTTAAATGAGTAAATTAGATTAATAACATGACTAGATATTTGGAAAGACCCCATCATAGTTATTGACATTACAAGAAATCATGGTTTGATTACATCAACATGATTTACTCCTATGAATCATGCTCATTAGGGTTGGATGTTTCACACTAGAGTCTATGCATAATTCCTCACAACATTGATTTCAACATTAAAAAAATGCATGTAATGTCATCACCAAACTACAGCTTAATTATAGATCATTCTTAACTGAGGGTGAAACATCACAACTATATAGGTATTTTAGATATTAGAGTTCATGATATTAATAGGAAAATATAAGTTTTGAATAAGAGTAATGACTAACTGATGAACTTGTCCATTTAAGTCATTTTTATGGAATATAATAACTAATAGAGTAAAAGAGTGGTCATTGTTATATTTCATGATACAAGGCATCATGTTACTTCTTGTTGTTACAAATATAGTATGGATCATCATTGGATCACTATTAGCATATGATTAAAGATCAAATTAAAATTAAGAATAATGTATCATGTTCCTTTTCACATCATAACTCATTAATCGAGAACAAGAGCAATGAAGGTTAGATTTTGGTTCCCATAGTAGAAAATAGTACTAATCTATAGTTGCAATATATCACGAAGTTGTTAGTAGGCCAATTTGTGTTGAATATTTAAAAGTTATTCACAAAAATTCCATATTTTGCCATATTACATGTCATAGGATCAAATTTCGAATTCAAGAGAGATGATGGTCGACATTAGGGGCACCCATTTTCATGTGTGATTATGCTAGACCAAAATATGTGTTTGAGTCATAAACAATCATGATTGGGTATTAAATAACAATATCTAATTAAAAAGGATTTACAATAAGCATTTTAGGCAAACCACTAGAATTTTGAGTAGTTTTAGATTTTGGGACTATTTTTAATATTAAGATCTAAATTTTTGGATTTATAGTATATAACATGCCGATATTTGAAAATTTGATACATCTTTATCATTTAAGAAAGAGAAAAAAATATATTGGAACATTCGTGATAGAGGGGTAATATTACCTACCTAGATATGAGAGGGGGAATCAATACTTACTACTCGTTTATTGTACTAATTTGTAGGGAAAAGGCACAAATAATAGTGGATTCCATGACACAAAATGTAAAATGAACCCAACAAAGTAAAAGGAAAACAAATTCCCCTTGGACAGTGGATTGTCAACGATTAGTTCTCGTTCATTGTACTGATTTGTAGGGAAAAATCAAAGATTATTAAGACAAGTACATGACCATATATGTGTAACTCAAAATTGTTCCAATCTAGGAGAAATGATGTAGTTGCAAGATATGTATTGATCAATCATGACCATTAAGTTGCATGATATGTAAATAACTCTCAAATGTAGCTTTGATTATGAATGTAAATAACTCTGAAAATTACAAAGTTGTAGGATACATATCAATCAATCCATGTTCACCACATTTCAGAAATTTTTAGCCTTTGCATGTATTTAAATTCTATACACCCTACAAATAGGATTGAACAAAATTTCAATCAGGGAATGGAATACCTGGAAGGGAGATTGAGAACAATCACAAACCAACCAGCACAGGGATGAGTAGCATGGATGAGCAACAGGTATGAGCAACACAAATGAGCATAGGGAAAAAATTGTGTCAGTATAAACTGAGAAATAAATACGACATTAGTATAAAAATGAAGACATTATTCAAGATGACCCACCTCTTCACAACTGGTTGAGAACGAGCAGCAAATTTAGAATTGCCAGGATGAGTAGCACCTTCGGAATAGTAGGGATGACCACCACCTTCAGAATACCAGGGAAGAGCAACAACTTCGGAGAACAATTGGTCTAGGATGTGGAGGTGGATGTGAAGGAGCTCGATGCACAACACAATTAATATGAAGCAAGACAGACACTCCTTGCCATGGATAGGGTTCCAAATATTTGTCGACAAGACGGGAAAATTACAACTGAAGGGGATTCAATTGGATGGTGAAAATAGATGATGGTCAGAAGGACAAGACATATGTTTCCTTTCTTTTCAAGGATTTAGCCACCCTAGTAGCCCGACAGTCGTAGAAGACCACATTGACTCACCATGCCTACACCCCTCCCGAAATCAGATGGCCTCCATCCATGAGATGCTCGAGGTAGAAGACCTCGGAATCGACCATTGCTTTAACTCATGGACGCACAGTGAGACTACAGTAGCAGGTAGAGGGAGAGGGGACTCTGTCGAAGAAGAGGGGCGAGAGGGAGAGAGTGGACTATTGAGGAGAGGAGGGTCGTGAGGGAGTCAGGGGTCGGTGGGTCTAACCCAGACTGAGCTACTACTACAGAAATAGCATTCAGTGTCACTTTTCTGGGCGTCGGTTATTAAGGAACACAGACGCCTTATATTAAAGGCGTCGGTTATTTAGAAGAACCGACGTCTATATTCAAAGACCAGCCAAACACGGGTACCGCTTTGTATACAACGTCGGTTGTTTATACAAAACCGACGCATCATGTCATCCAATTTTCGAGCGAAAAAAATAATGTCACTTTCGGCGTCGAGTCTGTAGTTAAAACACCGACGCTTATGTGCGATGGAAATTTGCGCGAAAAGTGTCCTTTTCCGCGTCGGTCGTCCTTTAATCACCGACGCTGAATGTGGTTCCCGCCAAACATTTTCACGAAAATATCGTCCAAATGGACGTCGGATGTTGCGAACGACCGACGGTAAAGATGTTTAGGCGTCGGTTGTTGTAAACAACCGACGCTATTGGGGAACTTCATAACCTTCGATCGCCCGACTCTTCCCCTTTCTTATGTTTCATTGCTACCCTATTTCCCTATTGCGGCGATTTCTCCGGCGATTTCTCTGCTGCTGGTACTAGTTTTTCTCCGGTGCTTCTCTCCGGTGCCCCATCTCCGGCGTCCCCTCTCCGGTGCCCCTCTCCGACGCGTTTCTTCTCTGGCACCCCTGCTGCCCGCCCTGCTGCTCCAACCTCCTGCGCCGCCGCCACGCCTGACAACCGGCACCGCCGCAACGCCTGGTGCCCACCTGCCTGCCACGCCTGAGAACCGGCGCCGCCGTACCCCCTTCTCCTTCTCCTCCGCCTGGCCGCTGCCTGCCTGCCGCCGCCTGGCCGCCTGCCTGCCTGCTGCGGCTGACGCTCCTACTCGTCGGAGTCACTGCCGCTGGTTCTGGAGCTCGTCGGCCGCCACCCACGTACTCAACCAGCTCGACCTCACCCTACTCTTCTTGCCCAGGTACCTGCAGACCTACCCAGGCGCGAAATTGGTTCTTTATGTGCTGACCTAATCTGCTTGCCTAATCTGCTTGCACGAAATTGGCTCCCTACTCTGCTTGCTTAATGTGCCTAATCTGCTTTAAGTGGTCCTAATATCATAACATGATAGTTTTATTATATGATTTGTGGCACGTTAGGGTGTATATACATGCAAATTATATAAGTGATAGATGTTGGATGTTTGTCAAGGTTTCTTGAAGATTGAATAAGTGATAGATGCTGGATGTTTATTTATTTCATCTATCCATGTTGCCTATAGTTTATAACATTGCATTGTGAATTATTGCATGTTTGAAACTATGAAATTCTTGATTTATTAGATGATATTCAAGAAAACCCTAGTTTGATGAGCATGTTGTTAATCATGTTAATTATGATTCTTCTATATATTCTGATGTCATTATATAATTATGTGATCCCAACATATTAAATTGAATTAGAATGATTTCATGAATTATAGGGTTTATATAAGAATGACAACACATGTATTTGTTGGCCTAGAAACCCGTCCAAGATTTACTCAGTAGGAGTAAATCTTGGATAGTCCCCAGTTTGGGACTGTTCTTGAACACCTAATCTCACTTAGGATGTAAGTGTATAATGTGTATTGGGTTTTCGAGAAAATTTCGGTAGCATTTCCCCGTTTGTTCTCTAAGTACATATGTACTTAGAGAACAACGGGGAAATGCTGCCGATATTTTCTTGAAAACCAAATACACATTATACACTTACATCCTAAGTGAGATTAGGTGTTCAAGGATGGGATAGGTGGTACACATTTATTATATATAAGATTGACATCAAATGTGTTTGTTGGCCTAGAAACCCGTCCAAGATTGACTAATATATACTGGTTTCCTAATATATACTTGTTTAAAAGGTTAACTGATGTTATACAACTTTTTCTGAAAATATATAACATCGTTATATGTACTTACACTTTGTTAATACTAATATTGTGCAGTCTCTGTCTTCCCATAACAATGACTATGAATTGGGCCTCTATGTCAATGTTAACGTTCCCTATTGAAGAACAATTGGACATCATCCTAGATGATCGTTCCTTAAACCAATTGGTCATACCCAAACATTGGCGTTTTCTAAAAGGAAGACACTACATGCCTGGTAAAGTGACCCTAACTTTTGGAAATTATTCACATGTAATCGAGGTTGAGTATGATTTGGCGGGAAATCTTGTATCAAAATCCGGTTGGCGTGATTGGATTGGAGAGCTGCATGTGGTCCGTTGGAATAGGCTTTTTCTCCGTCCAGTTGGCGATAATTCCATCAAAGTTTGGATAACCAACAGCAACTGCGAGACCCCCGATCATCTTCTGCGGTATGAGCGCACGGCGTCGCATATCAGCTCAGACAAATCTAAATCTGAGGCCCCTATCAGTTCAGATTCGTCTAAATACAGTGAGGAGCTTCGTGACACAGCTTCATCATCAAAAAGAAGTTACTGATGCATGCGGGACCATGTTGGTGTAGTATTTAGTTGTCTATCTATCTAGACTTGTCTGTAGTAATAGTTTTTTTAATTATGCGCATGTTTAGGGGTACACCAACCCCTTTGTTTAGTTATTGTTATAACTAAAGTGTGTGTTCCCATGAATGGAACTGTAAGTTGCTACATGAATGCTTATAACTGAAGTGTGTGTTCCCATGAATGTTCCCATTTACATGATTACACTACTATTTTCTCATATTGTCTTGCCTCAAAAAAAAATTCTTTTATTGTTTAGTCTATTTTAATACGACATACTTGCTTATATCTTTCTTAATGATGAACTGTAATACGACATACTTGCTTATATACTTGTTTCCTAATATATACTTGCTTTCCTAATATATACTTGCTTTCTCTGATCATAGAATGGATAGATCATGGATGTCCATTCGTAATCGTTGCACCCCAGAGTTTATATCTGGTCTTGATCAGTTTATTAGATTTGCCGAGGAACATAGGAAAAAACCTACAGATAGGTTCTACTGTCCATGTAGGCATTGCGGTAACAACTTGAAACTCAACACTGGTGAGGAAATCAAAAGTCATGTCATGTGCAACGGGATTGTACAAGGCTATACAGAATGACACTGGCATGGAGAGATTTCAAAATCGAATCCAGTAGATGTCAATAGCAGTGCTTGGGTGGAAGAAGAAATTGCCTTCGATGACGTAAATGTGAACGAACCAGTTCCAGCAGACATTGTTGATGCGATGCTGGATAGTTGTAGGGTAGAGCACACCGATCCACCTCCTATCTTTACAAACATTGTGCATGATGCTGAGATACCGTTATACACAGGCTGTGCTAAGTTTACGAAGCTTAGCGCTGTGCTGAGATTGTATAAGTTGAAAGCTAACAATAGATGGAGCGACAAAAGCTTCACTGAATTGTTGACTTTGTTGAAAGAAATTCTTCCTGAAGGAAACGAGCTGCCAATCTCAACATACCAGGTAAAGAAAATGTTGTGCCCAATGGGAATGGAGGCCAAAAAGATACACGCATGCCCGAATGATTGTGTATTATTTCAAAAGGACTATGTAGATTTGAAAGATTGTCCAAAATGTGGTGCGTCACGATATAAATTGACGACTTCGGGGGAGTCCAAAACTGGTTCTCCTGCCAAGGTGTTGTGGTATCTACCTATAACATCACGGTTTCAACGCTTGTTTGCAAATCCGAAAGATGCGAAGAATTTGAGGTGGCATGCAGATGTTAAGAAAAATAATGATGGGATCCTACGACATGCGTCTGATTCCCCACAGTGGAAGAAGATTGATGTATTGTTCCCTGAATTTGGTGAAGAAGTCAGGAATCTAAGACTTGGGCTTTGTACAGACGGGATGAATCTGTACGGGACATTGAGCAGCCAACATAGCACTTGGCCAGTCATGCTTGTTATATACAATCTTCCTCCCTGGCTGTGTATGAAAAATAAGTACGTTATGTTGTCATTGTTGATATCGGGCCCTAAACAACCCGGAAATGATATCGATGTTTATCTTGAACCTTTGATTGATGACTTAAAGAAAGTTTGGGCTGAAGGTGTGATGACCTATGATGCTTCAGCAAGAGAGACATTTCGTTTGCATGCTATGTTGTTTTGCACTATTAATGACTTTCCGGCATATGGGAATTTGTCTGGATATAGTGTCAAAGGAGCTAAAGCGTGTCCTATATGTGAAGAAAACACTGATTCAATAAGACTAAAATATGGCGGTAAGACTGTATATCTTGGTCATCGAAGGTTTCTTTCAAAATTCCATCCGTATCGTAGGAAGCGCAAAGCATTCAATGGATGGAATGATGAACGGAGTGCACCTAAACCTATACCAGGGGATGTTGTTTATGAAAGAGTAAAAGACATTGTCAATGAATTTGGTAAGAAATCACAATGTAGTATGGCCACACGGAGTGACAATTCTTCATTAAAAAAGAAGTCAATATTTTGGGATCTTCCTTATTGGAGTTCTTTGTCAGTCAGGCATTGTATCGATGTAATGCACGTTGAGAAAAATGTCTGTGATAGCATCATTGGTACTCTATTAAATATACCAGGTAAGACTAAAAATGGGATAAAATCCAGACTGGACCTACGTGAAATGGGAATAAGGTCAGAATTAATAGAATTACGTGAAATGGGTAATAAAAGAACATACTTACCTCCCGCTTGTTACACGTTGTCTAGAAAGGAGAAGAAAACTTTTTGTGAATGCTTGGTAAATGTTAAGGTGCCACATGGTTACTCATCCAACATCCGTAGATTGGTATCAATGAAAGATCTGAAGTTGATAGGTCTTAAATCTCATGATTGTCACACTCTAATGCAACAAATATTGCCCGTGGCAATTCGATCTATATTGCCGAAGCATGTAAGGTTTGCAATTACCAGACTTTGTTTCTTTTTCAACAGTCTATGCAGCAAAGTTATTGACCCTGATACTCTCGATAATTTGCAAAGAGAAGTGGTTGTTACCCTATGTCAGCTTGAGATGTATTTCCCTCCTTCGTTCTTTGATATCATGGTACATCTTGTTGTCCACTTGACTAGGGAAGTGAAAATCTTGGGACCGGTTTTCTTGCATTGGATGTATCCCTTTGAACGATACATGAGCATTTTTAAAGGTGATGTTCGAAACCGTTATCGTCCTGAAGGGAGTATTATTGAAGGTTATGTGGCGAGAGAGGTTATGGATTTCTGCAATGACTTTCTCAGTGGTAATGACACTCCTGATAATGACAAGAATATTGAGGAGGGCAAAGGAATTTTGGGATCACGGGTGAAAGTAATCAGCCGTGAGCAGTTGGAACAAGCTCACTTGTATATTTTACATAATATGGACGAAGTGAGTGTTTATATCGAGGAACATACCAATTTCATAAAGAGACAACATCCTCGAGCAAGTTCAATGTGGCTTGCTAGAGAGCATAATAAGACTTTTACTAAGTGGTTTGAAGATAAAGTCTTACATCAACTATCTCAAACACCAAATGATATTACAGAAACTATCAAATGTCTCGCCTTTAAACCAAAACCGAATGTTATGTCTTATGAAGGGTTTGACATTAATGGATTCACATATTACACAAAGCGCCAAGATGATAAGAGTGTCGTCCAAAATAGTGGGGTCACTCTTCAAGCGTCAACTATGTACTTTGCAAGTGCAAAGGATAAGAGTCCACGTGAAGCTAAAATGTCATATTACGGTGTCATTGAAGACATTTGGGAGTTTGACTACATAGATTTAAATATTCTGCTCTTTAAATGTAATTGGGTTGATAACACCAAAGGGGTTATAGTGGATGAATTGGGTTTCACTTTGGTGAACTTTGAAATGATTGGCGAGAAGGCTGAACCATTCATATTGGCATCACAGGCAAAACAAATATTCTATATCGATGATCCTGCAAATGATAAATGGTCGGTTGTTCTTCATGGTAAAAGACAGTTCATTGAAGATCCTATAGATGAAGAAGAGTACTATGATAAGTATGATGACTCCAGTCCATTCTCAGTTGGGTTGCCAACTCCACAAAATATTGAAGCTAATGATGACTTATATGTGCGCGGAGATCACAATGAAGGATTGTTAATTGATAAAAGATCACAATTTTAGAGACATGTATGTTTATACAAATGGTAAATGTTTTCCTTTTTCTAATTTATACAAATGCTAAATGTTTTCCTTTTTCTAGTTGATACAAATGCTAAATGTTTGCCTTTTTTATGACATTTTCAGATGGCTGACCATGATGAGAATGATGTTCATGATGAGCATGTTGTCCATGACGAGCATGGCGAGGATACCAATGTAAGTTCTAAAAACATATCCTGTATTTCTATAAAATTCATTATCTTCTAGTTATGTCATATATCCTATATTTCTATATTGGCCTAATTCAGTGTGTTTATTTTTGTCAAATTTTAGGTTGATGATGCACATGTACCCACTGAAGCACTGGAGCAACTTGATGCGCGGAGAGGACATTCCAACTCGAGATATCGTCTACCGTTTCCTCCTCCTCCGCAGTAATATCCTCATCTCTAAACGTTTCTCATAGGATTTTGAACCCCTCCCTTCCCTCTACTACATCGAAGCCATGCCGCAGTTGAACCCTTTCGCCGAGCCCTACCCGGCCAAGTAGGCGTCGCCTGAAGCACCACCGTCGTCGTCGTCTCCACCTCCATCGCAACTTGCTGTGCTAGTCCTGACAGTTTATCACCCCCCATGCCTTCCTCCTCAGTTCCTGCCGCTAGACGACCACACAATGGATCCAAGAGGATTGCAGGTGTTCGCCAAAGACTATAGGCTGAGTTAACTCAATAGTTAACTCAGCCTATAGTCTTTGGCAAACGCCTGCATATCCTCTTGGATCCATTGTGTGGTTGTCTAGCGGCAGGAACTGGGGAGGAAGGCATGTGGGGTCATAAACTGTTAGATATAATTGGGATGTTGATAGTGATGATGAATGATACTTTGTAAATGAATGTTTCTGAATGTTAAAACATGTATTTGAATGATTCTATATGTGTGAACGTGACAATTGAATTGATGTCTGAATGTATCTACTTGTGTGAATCTTTTTATGTTAATTTTGCAGGTTTGTGGCCTGTTTGTAGGCTGATATCAATGGATGTCGTAAACCTGCAGTTCAGAAAACTGAACTGCAGGTTCTCATCCTGCTGACCAGCCACAGCAGGCCTGCAAACAGATTTATAAAAAAAAAAATAGATATAGGCGTCGGTTATTTACCGATAACCGTCAGCACAGACTTACAGCGTCGGTTTTTTGTTGAACATCGACGCCAAAAGTGTTCGCGCTACAGGAAATGGGAGTCATCTAGGACACTTTTCTGCGTCGGTTGTTTAGTATATAACCGACGCAGAAAGCGTCCTAGATGACACTATTTTCTGTGGCGCGAACCCTTTTGGCGTCGGTGTTTTATAATAAACCGACGCCTTTATGTTAAATAGGTGTCGGTTTTTTAACCGACGCTGAAGTGTCCAACCTTTTAGCGGCGCCCACATAGGCGTCGTTCAGAAACCGACGCCAAAGGGGGTTAAACAACCGACACTAAAAGGCACTTCTGTAGCAAGAAACCAAATCTCACCTCTACCGGGACCGGGTTGGTCCAGATTACGGGATTTTGTTATCCCAAAATGGGGGTCGATTGGGGTTTCAAACCAAACACTATATTTTCCCAACCTGGACCGGGTTAAGATGATGTGTCAGTAGAAGATAGAGCGGAATCCAGATCGCATCACAAACCAAACAGGGGCTAATGATTTCAATTTTTGTTCATGCTCAAGATCCAATTTAAGCACATTTCACTCACACATAAATAGCAAATAGAGATGATTTTTTCACGCTTGTGCATGTATCGTGCAACTAAATAGTGAAGAAGTTTAGATGGGGGAAAATGATTTTAGAAGGGTGACATGTAAAGGTATGTCATGCAACTAAATGGTGAAGAAGTTTAGATGGGGGGGAAATGATTTTAGAAGGGTGACATGTAAGGGTATGTCAGCATAATTTTTGGGTGACAACATAATTTTTGGGTGACATTGAAGATGAAATGACTAATGGATGAAGAGAGAGAATGAGTTGGAGAGGAAAAGAGAGGGGAAGATAAAGAGTGGACTTCTTTTTTGAGAGAGAGAGAAAAAAAATGAGTGAATTAGAAAAGAAAGAGGAGGGAAGTGATAAATATGTTAGGTGGAAAGTATTAGGGGCAGAGAGGAGAATTCATGAGAGAAGTAATTTGGAAATATGAGGGAGGGAAGTAATAAGGAGAACTATAGAAACTGAAGAGGGAAGTAATGGGAAAGGATGATGAAATGAGGGAAATAATGTGAAGAGAGAAGATAAGTGAAAAGAGAAGTAATTGGATAAGAGAGAAGAACTGGATAAGAGGGAAGTAATTGGCAAATATGAGGGGATTAGTGGTGAAAATTGTAGCAGTGAGGAGGAAATGATGGGACAAGAGGAGGGAAGTAATGGGGGAGATAAGATAAGTGAGGAGGAAAGTAATGACAAAAAGGAGGAAAGCCAGGATGAAGTAATGCGATAATAAAGTTTGGGCACAAAATAATCAAAAGTAGACACTAAAAGACCAAAAGTAGGTGTAAAATTGACGGAAAATGGGTCCAAATCAAAGATCGGATGCCATAAAGCAAAATGTGAGTGTCAGAACACCAAAAGTTGGCTTCCAAAGACTAAGAATGGGAACAATTGATAAAAGTGGGTGCATAATGTTCAAATTAACTAATGTGCAAATTGATAAAAAATGGGCATCAAAAGACCAAAAATAAGATAAAGGGATCAAATGTGGGTGTAAACATAACATTAATTGGTACAAATACACAGGAAATATGTGAATAATAAGCTAAAATAGACTCATATACTTAAAAAAAATGAACTATTAGTTTATAATTACAAGGCACATATTCACCATTGGTAAGAGCATGAATTCAGTATACTAGGTGAAAATATACATAAAGTAAGTGCATATTCACCATGAGTAGGTGTGTATTCACCATGAGTAGTCGTGTATTGACCATTAGTAATGAGTAGAGGTGTATTCACCATTAGTAGGTGTGCATTCACCATTTATATGTGCAATTTCAACATCAATGAGCCCAAATACATATAAAGTAGGTACACATTCACCATTAGTAGGCACATATTCAGCACACCTATATTTATAGGCACATATTGACTAATACTAGGTGCATATTCACCATTAGTAGACATGCATTCACCATTAATAGTTGTGTATTTTATAGTAATATGAGATTATTCATAATTTGTGGGTGTGTATTCACAACTAGTAGATGAATATTCACCATTACTAGGCGTGTATTCAATATTAGTTGGTGATCTCTAATCCACCTATATGTTGTTATAGGAAATAATATGTGGGGAATTGCTGGAAGATTTCAACATCGGTCGATTCAAGGAGGAGAAAGAGGTTCATGAGACATTGACTACCATGGCATGAATGAGTTCAATGATGTTATTGTTGATTTGAATGTTTATGAAATTCCTTTTCAAAGGGAGTAAATTTACCTGGGTTGACAAACAAAAGCTCACACATACTACATGGGAGAGATTAGATAAAAGTTTTATTAACTAGGCATAGATAACATGTCTGTCGTTTACTTTGACATCTCATCTCACTCATTTTAGAGTGTTTTATCATTACCCTTTTGTTATTTTTTTGGTGATCAGGATGACTCTGGTTACAAGCAACATGTCCCTTTCCAGTTCCTTGATATGTGGCTATCACACGCAGATTGTATGGACACCATTCTTAGAGGTTGGGATATGAATGGATGGGGTAATCCATCGTTTACATTTTTGCCAATCTTGAAAATATCAGGGCTGTCTTGAAACAATGAAGTAAATGTACTTTTGTCCATATGTATAGAAGAAAAAGGACCTAGAAGATGTTATTCATACTCTTCAGATCTATTTTTACATATCCCCAAACACAGGTACCAAACATATGATCATCAGTGTTGGAGGATAACTTGATGCGATCCTAGAACAAGAGGAAGTCCTTAAGGCTAAGGCCAATATCAACTGGTTGGATGACGGTGATAGAAATTCATAAATCTACCATCCTATGATCAAGTTCAAAGAGAAGAGGAGGGATAACTCTTTCATATGTATAAATGAAGGCCCCATTATTGTTGGTTAGCCCCGTATGAAAGATGCAGCAGCTGAATACTTCATGATTTTTTTATAGCGAGCCTACTCCCCAGTGTTCCTTGCTAGATGATGATTTCCTTGATAACATTCCTTTGATTATCTTAGGTGATGACAATCTCACTCTTTTGGCTCCCGCTTCCTCAGATGAGATCCTCTCTAATATCAAGATGATGAACCATGATGCTATGCCTAGACCAGACAACTTCTCCCTAAAGTTCTACCTTGCAACCTGGAATATTATTCAATCTAATTTTGTGCAGTTGGATGATTTTTTCTTTAGAGGAAATCCCTATCGTCACAACCTCTTATGATGTCGTATTGCCATGATCCCCAAGGTATATCCTCCTAAGGAGCTTACAAGAGATTTTTGGCCCATATCTATTGAGCACATTTCTATCTGAATTCTTGTCTGAATTATCTCCAATTGAATGGTGACTATCATACCTTGACTTATTTCAGAGGAACAAGGTGCTTAAGTACAAGACCGAGACATTGTTTATAACATTAGACTGGAAAAAGAGTTAGCATATGATCAACACAAAGGAGAGGCTCATAGATGAAACATTGTTATCATGTATGATATGTCAAAAGTGTATGAAAGAATTGATTGGTCTTTCTTGTGATGTATTCTTCTTAATTTCAAAATGATGAATGATCTTATTGACTTGTGTATCAGTTTCTTTTCCAATGATTTGGTGAGTTTTACTCTTGATAATTGCACAACGATTTTTTTCCAAATGCACAGAGTCTGAAACAAGGAAATCCTCGATTATTGTTCATTCTTTTTTAAGAAACATTGTATCCAAGGATTAGAAAAGCAATTGATTCAAATCCTCTATCTAGGTTAAAGGCTAGGGGAAAAGGGGATGCCTCCACTATTCTCCTTTATGCAGATGATGTGGTTATCTTTTCTCAGGCTTCTAAAGACTCCCTTTATATCATAGTGGATATAATCTAATCCTATGAAGTTGTTTCTAGGCAACTAGTTAACAAGTCTGAATTAGGTTTTGTGAGTGGATCAGATGACCTAGAGGTGATTCAACTCATTATTGATAGATGACAAATTTCTCACCTGAGTGAATCCTTCTCCTATCTTGGGATTCCAATTGTCATAGGATGCATGAGACTTCATCTCTATGATAATTTATTGGAGAAGATTAAAGTCAAATTTGTTTCATGGAAATCCAATTTGTTGTCTTATGTTGGGCACACGATTCTCATAGAGCACACTTTGTCTGCAGTTAGTCTATAAAGCATGCCAGCCACTGACATTCCAATGGGTGTGATTAAGAAAATTAATCATATGCCCTCATAGTTCCTATGGAGTGCTAGGGATAGAAATAACAGAAGAGCATGGGTTGCATGGGAGAAAGTCTCTTTACTAAAGTCTATGGGAGGTTTGGAACTTCAATCCCTGCAGATCATTGCAAGAGCCTTTCGAATGAAAACTTGTTGGGAGATTATGACAATAAGTCCATTTGGACACATTTTTTAAGAAACAAATACCACATCTCGTATTGAAATCACAATGGACTCTATCATCATAACCTAAAGGTGGGCACCTTTTCCTCCCCTTATAGGAAAAAACTTTGGTGTTGCTTTCTGTATGTACTTCCCCATTGCACTTGGATTGAGGGTAAAGGAAAGCCTTCTTTCTGGCATGATAAGTGGTGTGAACAGACTCTCATCTTCCATGCTATCAATCAGGTAGACACAACTCTGGACTTCATAGTATTTGACTTCTGCACTCATCTATTAGGTTGGGACTGGAATTCTCTATCCCAAATCATCATGGAGGATGGTATGACTAAAAATTACATAGTTGTAGTTTCTAAGGTAGATGACAAGCTGGCCTGGCATCATTCAAGCAACAATGCTTTCTCTTTGAAGTTGGCAAATAAGCATATTTTCACTTATCCTTACTTTCCCCCTTCCTTCCAACCATGATTTTGGTCATCAGAGGCCATGCCTAAGTCTATAAATAGGGTATGGAAGATGTTACATTATGCTATTCCTACTTATGACAATGTCACTAGATGCAATATTCATTTGGTGTCCTCAAGTTTTTTCCTATAAGGGGAGGAAAAGGTGCCCACCTTTAGGTTATGAGGATAGAGTCCATTGTGATTTCGGTACGAGATGTGGTATTTGTGTCTGCAAAAATGCGTCCAAATGGACTTATTGTCATAATCTCCCAACAAGTTTTCATTCGAAAGGCTCTAGCAATGATCTACAGGGATTGAAGTTCTAGCTTGTCTCAGGTCACCAAACAACCATATGGGTGACTAAGACAGCCATCTCACATGGGTGAGATGGTCCAGTTCGATCGAGAGAAGGTTCTAGACATTTTTCTATTTGTTTCACTTGTACATTACTTGTTGTGCAAGGAAATCAATGTCCAACATTAATGGGAAATGAGTTGTCAATTTTGTGTACAATTGAGAAACTATAAGATGACTATCTCATATTGCGAGATGATTGTATCGTGCTCCAGATGACTATCTAGGTGTTCCATATGACCATCTCGGCTATCGCAGGTTGTGAAACTTCCAGAATTGTTGTAAAAATTTGAGATCTTCCAGTCCTTTCCACTCCCGCGCAGACTTGGAACCCTAACCATATCCTCTACTATAAATAGAGGGGTACTGGGGGCTTCCCAGAGCACACCATGTACAATTGAGGATTAGTTGCTCTGAAAATTTTTGTCCACTCTGGTTTTGGTAACGACGAGAGCCCAGGCAAGTCCTGTCTGACTAGGGAGGGATAGCCAAGGGAGAGAAACAATTGAGAATCGTTGTTGTGGGAGAGCAAATTTGTGACTAGTACACCAACGGGAGGGACAACTCCTTCCTATCCATTCTTGTGATGAATTTTATACAATTGATAATGACATCACACAAAACCACACGAAAACAACCATTAATGGAGGATTACCGAAAATTACTAAAAATTAAAACCTTTTTACCAAGAGATCCATTGTCAGAAACTTTTTACCAGGATGCCCAAAGCCATATATACATCATGGTTTACTTCATGCATACATCGTTTCATTACATCACAACGATTTTATATATCAGTTTCTTTACCAAAACATATACAAAAGCAACATTATACATCGAAGCGTTCCTAGCCAAAATCTCAGATCGATCATAAAACTAGATATGAAACTATCCCCCAGGGACCTCAGAGTACATGGATGACACATAGGACTTCTATCTATAACAAGACACAACTGACATCACACTTTCTCAAAATTACAGGTCTTCTTCCTGCTGATGTCTTGTCTCATCTACATGATATCTACTATCTCGTACACATCCACCTAAAAGTTGTAGAACCCACGAGGTGAGACAAAAATCCCAGCAGAAGATATAACCCTCCCCCAACAATACTGTTATCATAGATAAACATTTATGAAAGAGAGCAGAAGAAACCTTTATTGAATTAAACATGTATAACTACTGATTATATGCAGGGTACAGTAGTCTCATCATCTAAATAGTTCAAATATCTATAACTCAGCAATAGATCATTTATTCAATTTTAAAAATACTATGAAGAACATGTAAAATATTTATCAACTATGACATATAGAAGCAATATCAACCTCATTCAATGTTTTCCTATTTGATGCTTAAGTATATATGCTACATGGTTGAATACATCTTTCAACAATCAACCTTATGCCCTGAGGAGATGAGGTATGCCGCTCATACTCCAACCAACCTAAAATTAGGTAGCATTGGTGCCATACAAGGTCCATGGAAGAGGCTAACTCCACGACCTCACCCCCTTGATCAATACAAGAATATTGGCAGTGACATCATGAGTCGAACTACAATTAGCTAGCCTAGGTATATAGGTTCATCACTATAGAGATACAACACGTAGCTTGTTCTCTGTTCAGAGTATGACCTACAGTCAATCCTACATATATATATTAAATCATGGCATGCAACCATACTCTTCTTAGGGTATGACTTTACCACAAAGCTTGATGTTGCATTAGAGATATGGACTACAATCACACTCTTTTCAAGGTATGGCCTATATGCAATCCTGAGGTTTGAAGGAAGCAAGGAAATACTCATCTTGCACCCTCGCATATTAAAAAATATGCGCTCTGAGTAAAACTCATTTCACCATCCAGCAAGTTCTGACACTGAATGGATCAGACTACATTTTTAATTTCACTTGATAAGTACATGCATTACAACATCTTTTAGCATCAATCAAATTACAAGCATGAATTATAGATAAATACTACATAGAAAGATATAATATATTTTTCAAGGAATCTTGTATCAATTGGAACACATCTTGTTACCCTTATCATGGGATCTCAATCCCATAAATATATTACTGTGAAATCTCATCCCTTTAACATTATCATTATCACGATCACATGTTTTGGGTATCAAACCCTTAGTTCTTCATTGAACAATGTCACCTCTTACCAGGCAACAATCATCTCTAGGTCATCAGACCTATAATGTATGTTGTACAAGTATTTTACATGGTTCACAAAGCCTTATATAACATGTATGATGCAAAATCATTATAGCTCATACCTAGATATGCTCATCATTTCATAATACCTGCACGGTTAGGTTTTCATGGTAAAAGCAATACCAAGTAAATATCATCACCATGCCATAAAGAGAATCATTCAAATTGCAATGCTCTCGTAATTAGAGTTAGGGTTTCCCCTTGTAGTCAATTAGGGTTTTCAAGTTCAGATTTAAGAACCAAACCCTAATTCATGTCATAAGAGCTTATATTATTTCCATATGTATTCAAGCTTACTTAATTACTCTCATCAATTGTCATCAATTGATTATCAACATGAAGTATTACATTTCTCATGAGTAGTATTGGTTTCTCTTTCATCCTTACTAAGATATTGACTCCAACATACTTATTACATTGTCTTAATCATCTTTAGGATTTATCAGCATACACTTATTAAAGTGCATCCATCTCATTACCTCATAGTGATCATTTGATTATATTCAAAGTGTAGCGGCCTACACTCATCAAGGTGTATTGGCCTACACTCATCAAGGTGTATCAGCCTACATACTAACTCTTGTGTCGGACTAGACACATCTACTTGTGTCAGCCCAGGCACCATTGCTTGTGTCGACCATGGTGTGTCAAAGAGGTATCAGTTTAGAAATGCTTAGGGGAATATTAGTTGTAAGGTTCTTAGGGAGATATCGGCAAGGAATCACATCTTGATGTATCATCTTCACCATACCTTGGTGCATCACGTTCTTCATACTTTAGAAAAATATTTTCTCCTCACTTAGGCATCACACTTGACCTCACTTTAGGGTAATGGCCACCCTATCACTTTGTGTATCCATCATGACTTCAAAGAGTATGTTTTCCATACTTTCACATGATTTGTCGGCCTAGGTGTGTCACCCATCATACTTGTGTCAGGCTAGAGGTGTATCGGTTTATGGGTGTGTCGGGTTGCTAGGGTTAGGGTTTCACCAAGGCATCATGTTTTACCACTTCAAGGTGTATCGGGCAACCCCTTATCTAAAGTGATTCAGTCCTTACTCAATTATGGCATCATGGTTTAGCACTCAAGCATAGAAACTCATACATTATACCCCCCATGGTCATGATGGGCTAACTCCCTCCAAGCATCACATATCAGTTGGACACTTCTAGATCATACGACCGGCCACAACATAATGTATGTTCTGACTTTTTCATCTTCAAGCTTTAACCCTTTGTTCCCTAACACTCTAGTTCATGTATAACACCCCCATATATCCTTTATATCTCATAGAACCATCATTCAATCAAGGAAAGTTGTAGTTGAAAATGAATCATCATGTAGTGCATGATTAAAGGGGAATAACAATAGAGTTGAGTTCAAGTTATATAACCCATCTCAAAAGCACCACTAGATCTTCAAGCTTCAAAGCTCCACACTTCCAAGGCTGAAGATGAATTATTAAAAAGTCGAAGATTTTGATCAAAACACCTCTATATTAAAGAAGATATCATAGTCAGGGACTTGGTGAAGATGAAAAGAAAGAAAGAAACCATGACCCTAGAAGCATAGTCCATCGAAGGTCGAAGATGACCGTAGATTCACCTTAGGTAAGATGCTCAACCTTCCTCTTTCTACTTGAGCTCCTAGGGTCATCTACTAAGAAGGATATGGTAAAGAAGTCGAAAGATTTACTTGTTTGTAAAAAGAGAGGCTTATGTAGTTGAGGCTCATGAGAGAGAGTATGTGTAAGGTGTCATCACCATATGCACTTAGGTGACACGTGTCCCTGCATGGTGGAACCATGAAACCATGATTATCTCGTCATGAAAAATCTTGTGAATAATTCAAGAGTGAGATATCGGCCATTGGGTATCTTGCTTGACATCATATCACAACCTAATATCACTTATGCACAAACCGATTCAACTTTTGCAAGGAGCATCTAAACTGATAGGCTTTACCTACTAGAGGTGCTTAGGCTGATATGAATACTTCCAAAAAGTTTCTAAACCGATAGGGAACCTCCTCTATGATTTCTAAACCGATAGACACTCCCATATACTCTACATAACTCGATACAACCTCATCTAGGGTTTGAGATACTCAACATTCTTTTGTTCTTTCACCACCAAGAGTGCTATCACTTAACCAAGATCAAACAAGGATCCCCCTCCTTGATCTTTCTTCTAGATGATGATAAGAGAGAGAAGGGGCACTCTAGATTTGGTAAATTGTACTTCAGCCCCATAAATTGGGTACTTTCTTATTTGCACCAAAACTATCATATATAACACAAACAACCTTCAAAGAGGCTCTAACTTGAAACTTGAGCTCTCCTTAAGTCCTAATTACTTTTCAAAATATTAATACAAGGTTCTAATTATCTTACTTAGGCAAAAATTCTAGGGTTATCCCAAAACCTAGGTCAAGGTCCGTACAGTTCTATCAGGATGACAGGAGTTCAAGTTGGTCCATGTGGACTACTCTAGAGGTGGAGTCCTTTGGCTGCTTCTAGGAGGGTAACATCAACTCACAGTATGTAATGAGATCAAGGGATTTGCTACAATAGTTGTCTTAGTCTGTTGGCCATGGAGGAATGGTCAAATGAGTCTTAGTGCATCCAAGAACTACACAGACACTGTCCAAGATAGAGTGTGCATCTTCACCAATGAGGATTGTCGTTGGACTTGCTCCATGACCAGGTATATCTTTGTGAAACCATCCTTCCCATTGCATAGTCATTTACGCAATCTACTAGTTAATGAGAAATATGTCAATAAAATTTTTGTTTCCAATGCCTATCTGATGTCGTATTTCCCTACAATAGTTTCTATTACCCGTGTAAGAAATGTAGTAATGAATTGAAAGACAACATTGTCAATGAAATAAAAAGTCAAGTAATGTGCAATGTGATTGTACAACACTATACACAATGATATTGGAATGGAGAGATTCCTACTATTATATCTATAGATGTCCATGGTGATACTTGTATGGAATAAGTAATTTCCAACGGTGTTTATGTGAACAAACCAATTCTTATAGACATGGTTGATGTGATGCTAGATAGTTGTGGGGTAAATCTTATTAATCCACCTTCTTATTTAGAAACATTATACATGATGTTGAGAGATCGTTATACTTAGGTTGTACTAAGTTTACACAGTTGAGCACTATGTGGAGATTATATATTCTGAAGGCTAGTAATAGGTGGAGTGATAAAAGCTTCACATCTATGTTGTATTTGTTGAAAATATTCCTCATGAAGGAAATAGACTTCCAATCTCAACATAAAAAATATAAAAATGTTGTGCCGATTTGGAATGGAGGATAAGAATATACATGCATGCCCAAATGACTATGTGTTATTTCAAAAGGACTACATCGATTTGAAAGATTGTCCAAAATGTGGGGCATTGGTGCAATGATTTTGAGTCACTTTTTACATGCTATTTTCGTAGTGTTTTAAGCACAAATATTCATATATATATATATATATATATATATATATATATATATATATAATATATATATATATGTGTGTGTGTTGGGGGGTGGTTTTATTTGTTTTTTATTTATCATCTTAGGAATCACATATGTATCAATTATATCACATTTACATCAAATTATTGATTTTACAATCAGTATCTTAGACTTATGTTTCTAATTCTCTTATCTTAGGCTATTTGAGTATCTATTGGACAACCTAGTACCACCGAAAAAAGTCGGTGGTACCGACACCTCATGCCTGCTACAGCAAATGAAGAGAAACATCGATGCTACCGAGTGTCAACTTGGTGCTACGGATAAGTGTTTTGATGCCATAGAGATACATGCTTAGTGATACAGATCAATGGTTCAGAGAGAATCCATGATAGAATTTCAATATCTCAGTGCCACCAACAACCCAGTAGGTGGTACCGACTTTAGTATCTAGACTCCAATGAGAATAAACTAGGTTTTATCGACACACCTATCGATAGTACCAACAAAAACTGAGGAAATGCAAAGAGTCACTCAACTCGGTGTCATCAACACTCTATGTGTGGTAACAATATAGCGATATCAGTATAAAAGTGAGACTAAGTCAGATCCAATAACCACAAAATAAATGAGGGTTAGGCCTCACTTGTGACCTAAGGAGGTTGGCCACAAACCAGGTATCATGTACCTTTTGTAAGTGGATCCAAGAGGAGAGGAGATGTAGGATAAAATTGTCAATCAAATGATTAGGGCACTTTTGGAGGATGGATTTGCAACCAGAAAGCTACATATTAGGGTATTTATTGAAGGTGACTGTTGAGTTGATTTCTCTAGGAACTTTTACATTAGCTTTTTATTGTTTAGCTTCTCTTTCTTCCTTTATTCTTGTTGATGACAATCATGTAGGGAAAAAAGCCTTGTGTCTAAGGACTCGAGGGTAGCCCGACATGACGTTGTATTTGAATTCAATAAGTTTATAATATATTTCCATTGTTGTGAGTGTAAATATATGGTATTGTTAATGATTTGCTTATGTTTGGTCACCATAATCAAAGTAATTTACTACTGATGACAATGTATTTGGATTCTAAGTTAAAATTTCATCACATTCAGATATACCAATAAATAAGTAAAATTGAATACCATATTACTGCACTTCATCTTGTATAGCATGGTTGGTTGAGTTTTTCTAGGAGAAATTTGGCAGACCAAAAGGTGTAGAAAACATCCAAAAATCTTGATATTTTGGAAGAACGTTTATATTTAAGTGACATAGATGACATCCAAATTTAAATGTAATATGAATTATGTAGAATAAATAGTAAAAGATTAAAGTACAATACTTATCACATTTTTGTTTTTATACAAGCAAGAGACACAATTTGAACAATTAGGGTTTTCATTTCTTAAATTCTAATTATTCAAAACAAATAATGTGTGATGTGTCTCATGAAATTCAAAATATCATGACAAAATTCAATCATTGATCAAGAGTCATCCAAGAAAATCCTAATTAGCTAGCTCAGATGAGATTGGCTCATCATAATATATACCTTCCTTTTTAGGATTTCAAACTGAAATCCAACAAAATATGTGGAAGAAGATCTAATATCCAATTGTACAACTCTTTCAACCTCTTGTAAGAATGATTTCCTATATAATTTTCTTTCATATTACATCATTTTCTTGCTTCTTCGGTCTTTTACATTGAGATTCTAAATCTATAGGCATTATATGGATATTTTGTCAGCTATCATCATCAAATCCCTCTTAGACTATTCTAGACACTTATTTAAATAATCTTGTTAATAACTCACTATGATTCAAGTTACCTTTCATATTCTTTAAAGTTTGACTCTACATTTCATGGCTCAAACTAATAACTTATTCTATATTATTATCCATATCCATTGGTTTTCCTCATAAAGAAGATTATTTTAGTGGGTATTATTCTCAATTCTCATCTCTTTCATAAAATTTCAAATTCATACTCATATTTAAATTCATTTGAAGTAACTTAATAATCTATAACATTCATTTGTCTTTCTCAAATGAAATTTCCAACTTGTTTTAGATTCAATGTTTAGTTATATAATGCAATCTCATTCTTCATGTTTATGCTTTGTATTTCAATATACATTTTATTATATTCCCAAATGGTCCTCATCATGATGCTTCGTTAGGGTAGCTAGAAGACGTATAGATAGTAGTTTCATACTAGCTTATATCAATACTCAGATACCTAACCATAGTAGCTAAATTATGAGTTCGTTCAGTAAACATATCATTTAGGCTATGTTCAATTTTCATTCTATCATTTATTCTTGGACCCTATTGTCCCAGTAGATTTGTAACATCCCCGGATTTGAGGCCTTGGATAACATGATCTTAAAAGGAATGATTGGACTACCCATATCACCAAGGTGCACCTCCTTTTTCGGGAGCCCATTACTAAAGAACTTCATAGTTAAATGTGCTCAGCTTGGAGTAGTACTAGGATGGGTGACCAGTCGAGAAGTTGATCCTGGCTTGCGCATGAGTGAGATTAAAGCACGCAGTTAAGGCTAGTGGTGGTTTGTGGGGCCAGTCATCATTCCTAAAACTCTACTAGAGCCTTGGGCAGTGGGCCCGGGCATTACAAATGGTATCAGAGCCATAACCCCTCCAGTAAGTGGGGCCCACATGGGCATGTGGCATGCCAGTCTTGAGCCGTACGGTCCAGGCATGTAGGAAAGGGTTGTCCATGGTTGACGTAGCCACCCTTGCGTTGGTATTCCGTGATCGGGAATTGGGTGTCCATAGGACATTGTGGGTCTGCACTGAAATGGGGTCAAATTATGAGGCCTTATACTTGAGCCTTGATGAGGATGTCAAGAGCCTAAGTGGGGGAGATTGTAACATCCCAGGATTTGAGGCCTTGGATAACATAATCTTAAAAGGAATGATTGGACTACCCATATCACCAAGGTCCACCTCCTTTTTCGGGATCCCATTACTAAAGAATGCCATAGTTAAGTGTGCTCAACTTGGAGTAGTACTAGGATGGGTGACCAGTCGGGAAGTTGATCCTAGCTTGCGTGTGAGTGAGATTAAAGTGCGCAGTTAAGGCTAGTGGTAGTTTGTGGGGCCAGTCGTCATTCCTGAAACTCTACTAGAGCCATGGGCAGTGGGCCCGGGCGTTACAAGATTCATCTAGCATAAGCTCATATTACATGTTGTGGGGACCCCTCCTTTGATTAGCATATGTTCTAACCATTAGAGAGAAATCCTAAACTTAAACCCTGTTTATAAATAAAACACATGATTATCAAGAAATATGATTAACATAGTATACGACAAAGACGTGTAAATTCATAAAACTTGGGAAAACAAATTCCACACCAGAACATCCACATGCTCAAATTATCACAAGTCTTATTCAAAATCATTAAAGACAAATCTAGTCTTCTTACTCACATGTACTTTAATGGATAATGGCTTACACATATATGAAAGAAACAAATTTGAACTATAATCCATTCTAAGAAAGAGTGACTACATGTACATTTCGATTTGATTATTCCATTTACATTTTATTTGTCATGAGCTCTTTATTGGGTGACATAACACCCTAAAATCACATGAAACAAAACTCATGAGACTCATATAGAGCCCCATTGATTGGATACCTCCCACTCAAGTTAAGTAACATGCATCGACATCACATTGAGTGTCTTGAACATAAAATAAATATACAAACATTGAAAGTCTAATGGAAATCCTTGAATAAAACACATGTAGTTTATGGAAATATTTTAACTAATCAAATATGCAAATATTATTTGTTCCATAATTGTATTTCTTAACTGACATTTAGAGCATATCTATAAACATATATATGCAAATATTGTTTATTCCATAATTGCATTTTTATTCCATAAGTAACAAGATCAACAACAATACATTTATAATCTAGCAGTGCTAACACATCCTTGTGACACCACACTAGCCAGACCAGGAACATATCATGTAGTCATGAAGTTGTAGTCCACATAAAACATGTGAACAAAATAGACTTCTCAAATGACTAAAAATGTCAAATCATAAGAAGAGTGGATATCAAATTCCAACATAAACTAGATGTCAACATCCCAGATTTGATTACATAATAGGTGGGTAAGGGTAAGGACACATATTATCTTTATAAAAGAATGATTAATTTGGACAAGAAGAAACATATTGAACAATAATATATTTATCAAGTAGTAGTAAAACGAATATAACAAACATTCACCTCATACTCTAAATGGCTTGTCACCTTTTATTCATTTTCCCTTAAACTACTTGTCTCATACCTCACCAAATAGAAGTCGACACACTTGATTCTTATGTCAATGACTCACAATAATTATCTTATGGTTTTTCCACTGACCCTAAGATATCTACAACATACCCTTGTCAATTACAAGTTTTTCTAAAGAGGCCCAGGTCCTCATCTTGTGTAAATGATATGGAAACAAACAAAGCATAATATCACTTATAAGAAAATGTATCATGTTTCATAGCTTGCATTTCATCAGAATCTATTTTTTATGGGCATAAACTTTCATGGTAGAGGATATATCCAGAACCACATTGTGTGACTCACTCCTAAATCATAGTGGTCTAACCTTCAAGGTCTTGATTTACACTTCAAAAATCCTTATCGTAGTCCTCCAATTACTAGAAGGAGATCTGTGTCATTTTCCCAGTATGGACCTCAAGGAAAACTCACAATGTTTAGGGCATTTCAGATTCCTAATTAACCACATCATCGTGTCACTTGTTATTAATCCTTTTACACATATTAAAGACAACTCAAATCATCATACGTGATATGTGTGTATTCTGTTACAACTAAAATGCCATAAGTAAATTAGGGTTAATAAGTAAGACAAATCATTATCTAAAGATTGACATTGATCTATGATTTACATCATACATGTTTGTTTTCCATTTTCACATTATTTCATATGGTTTATCATTAGTGGGCTATAAGTCTCATAGGTAATATCATTATCATGTATACCCTAGAAAGGGTTTATTAAAAGAAAATCATTATAAGCCATTTCAACTTCTCATATTTGCCATCATTTCCTTTTGTTTAACATTTTTCAGTATAAAAATTCACAATGACAATAGAACATGCAACAAGATCAATGTATAAGCATATTTTATAATTCATTCTTTCAAAATCTAGTGTATCATACAACACATTGGCAATCACATTTAAATACACTTAGACATAGAAATTCCTTTATATTATGGCATTGATAGCACATTGTTAATATTCCATACAAAATTCTTATCAATACTAGTTAACAACCATTATTTACTATATTCTTAATAAATCCATGTATATTCAATGATCCACATTCATCAACCTTCAATTCTTCATTAGTATCACTTTACTTATCATATTATGGTTAGGGTTAGGTTCAAAGATCTAGCTAATAATTTTCTTCTCTTTCCCCTCATTTTAAATTAATTAGTCTTAACTTCTTTCATTTAATGTTCATTACTTTACTAGAATCAATCATCTTAGTTCACTTCATATATAATGAATGCTACACTTTCATTGGCATACATCATAGTCTAATTTTTGTGTATTTCTTTCAAATATGTCAAGAAACGTATAAGTAAAATACATATAATAAAGATTCATCATATTAGTTTCAAAAATATTTAATCCTTACACTTCAATTCATCCTTCTCCCTTTCATTTCTTGCATTTATATACATATGTCATGTTATTTGACAACTAGTGGCATTTTGGTAATTAAAAACAATGTTTCTGTTCCTTAAATGATTACTCACTTTATGAGGTAGAATGGATCATGGTTGCTTCTTAACTCCTTAAACTCTAGTCATTTTTTCAATTAATTATCATGTAACTTGTATAAAACGTTTTCATTTATGTAGGATTTACTCAATATTCCTTAAATTACACTAAAATATATGTATATAGATAGGTCATCTTAATAAGTCTTCTTACCTTCTGTTGAATAAATACTAGCTACAACTGATCATTTTCTTCTTGTTTGTAAGATTATATATAGGTGTGGGCTTTATCTCTCATAATTGTCTAAGTACTGAATTTCTATGATTTTTAAGAGGTTGGCTTAGTTTGATAAATCATAAGAACCTTATTATTCACTAAAGTGATCAGAGTGTACATGGCTTCATTAAGTCTTTTCACAACACATGAAATCATATTTTCCATTTCCACACAATTCATCCATGACTTATAGGTATGCATCGATTCATTGGCTCATTTGAGTCATTATCGCAACACTAAACCTAGAAATAAATACCTCAATTTAAAATTCCTCATTTTGATCCTCATGTACATCTCATATTAAGTTTCATCAAGATCAGCAATACACTTGAGTAATTAATGCTTATTCAAATTAAGCATAATTTTATACATGACTACAAGATTTCTGAGCATATCATTAGCCTAATTTTTAGCCATGTTAGCATAAAAAATAAAGTTTTGTATCAATAAGGTGTGTCATAGGAACTGAATTAATAGATCGGGATCTAGAAAAATACAAATCAATGAATAAAATTAGTAGCATTCAATTCCTCAAAGTCTTCTCAATTGATTACCCAACACATACAAATACAAGCAAGGATCTTATTTATTTTAGTCTGATATAATTCAGTTTTCAACATGATTACATAGCTCAAAAGGGACATAACACTCATGCTAGTAACCAAGCACCGTAAACACTTTTTCATATTTTGAATTTCTAGAAATCCAAACAACTCCCATGATTCAATTAATCTCTTGCTCTTTGCAACTTAGGTACCCCGAAAATGAGAATCAAAGAGAACGAAAGAGAAATGAGGTGATTTGATATCTTCTAAAGCTAAATCAGAGGTATGACTGAACTTAGACATAAGAGAGAAGATTCACCACAAAACCCATCCAGGGTTGATGAACTTACATGAATTTGGAACCTTTTGGGAGCTAAAACCTAAATCAACATTCTTGACTATTTTCTCCTTTAAAACCTAATTCTCCTCCCTCTCACATACACACAAATTTTGTATCACATATAACAATTACATATAATTTGAGTTTGTAGGTTGTTAATGATACATATCAATTCAAGGTGCTTGAAACACTTACAACAAGATTCCAAAATCATTCTTCAATCTTTTTTATTTATTATTCAGATTGGTTGGCCGACTCAGTTGTTACTGATAAAAAACTACCCAAAAGAACACTTTGTGCTCACTCCTATACACATAATTATTAAAATTTAATATTTTGTCTGAAATTTAATTTCCAATATACAGTTAAAATTTTAGCTCATTTGTGTACCAATTATAACTAAAAATCAATACCATGTTGCTATACTTTAGCTTGTTACATGGTGCGTTGAGTTTGTCTTGGGGATATTTAGTTGAGCAACAAGTCCAAAAAAAAATTCTAATAGTTTGCATGAAAACTTATATTTTAGTTATTCAAATTTCGATGTCACAAATAAAATAAAAAATATCAAATATTACACTATTATACTTATCACATTTTATTTTGTTATACAAGAAAGAGCCTAAATTCAACCAACTAGGGTTTTCATTCAGAGACCCTAAATATTTTATAAAAAAGCATGTGATAGGTGTCTCGTCAAATTTAAAATATCATAACAAGTGTCCATCATTAATCAAGATTAAACTAGGATAACATAGTAAAGCATGTAATCAACCAAGTAGACCCTGATTAGCTAGCTAAGACAAAATCAGGTGATTACAAATTCTTTCCTCCTTTTAGAATTTTATTCTAAAATCCAAGAAAAGATATGGACTGAGATCATAGTATCTAATTTTCATATCTCTTAGCCACTTGTTATCATGTTTCCAATTTATAGATTATTTATATTACATTATTTTCTTGCTTCCTCAATCTTTTACATTAAGTTTTTGAATTTGTTGGCATTAGATGGATATTTCATCACCTATCGTCATCATATCCCTCTTGTATATGAGTGAAATTGTTTTTGACACCTCTGCTATTTTAAGAGATAATTGAGATGAAAGTAAATATTAGGAAAATGATTCGTGGGATACTTTTAGCATGCTATATAATATCTATAAACTGAAGGAGATCAAAGAAGGATAACTTTTAATGAGAAAGGTAAATTTTCAAATTGCTGATATTAACACTCTTATTGAACCTTTTAGGAGGATACTTATCTCTCTTATTTAGAGTTTTCAACATAGAAGTTTTAAGTATATAGAATTAGAGTTATGTTTTGAAGTTGAATAGTAGGAATAATATTGGACTAAGAAACATAATCACATTGAGTGTTTGAAGGAACTTACAAGTTTAATTTATTCATATCACCAATGAGTATACATGTATCATGACAATCTCAATAGCAAAAAAGAGAAAAAGATGATGGATCTCTAAGGCGATCAGAGGTGCGGTTCTCTTTTGCGTCTGTTGCCACTCAGCGGGTTCCATTTGCTTACTTCCGGAATGGCACTCCGCTGCCCGAGAGACACCTACTTTCTCTTTGCATGTTGTCCTTGAGGTTTTGGGTGTTCCACAGAGGATCCTATTCTCCAAACAGTTCACCTCCCTCTTCCATAGGATCAAGCGGTCAAGGCACCTCTCCCTCACTATGTGGTGTGCTATTGTGGAGAGGAAAATCCACGGTCTGGTCTCTACTATGGAGGTGGAGGAAGACGATAGCATGGTGTTGTTGAACTTAAACCCTAATGAAGTGTGGCAGGAGATCACATACAATGACTTGGATCAGTAGAGACACAAGTTATAATTGGATGAATTGAGAGGAGATAGAAATGCATCTAGAATGATGCATTAACCAAGCTTGACCGGTAGGAAGTGATCTTCATGGGTGTCACCGCAACAACAACCACAACAATAGAAATATAATGGAGATGATCCCCTGAGTGACAACACTTGTCACCTATTCAACGATTGGGATGAAGTACAACATCCCTAAAGACGTATGCTTCCATTGGCTTGAGTGAGGGCACTAGCAAACATGGTGCACGAAGCGAAAGATTTGTTTTAAATGCCACAATAGTGGGCATGTTTCTTTCTTTTGTCATTTCGTGTGGTATCGGCCCCCTCTGGATATTAAATCGTCAATAGCTCCCCCCTTCTTCCGACACCACCAGACTGGAAACTGTGAGGTGCCTCAGAAGATACCCCTAAGCGCCTCTCGGTGGTGTTGGAACCCACTCTGGATAGGTAGAATTGTGCTCGTGATTTGAGTAAAGTTGTTCAAGTATCTTGGAAGATGAACCAATGTTGTGTGGATTTATCAACATTCTTAAAAGGTAGGTTGCTAGATTTGTTGGACTGCTATTGTTTCATGCAGTAGAAAGTTGTGATCTTCTTCCCCTCTAAAAATGAAACCATGGATCTAGCTGGATACAGATCAATCAGTTATAGAAATGAGATGTTATAAAACAAGCTCTTGGATGGAATGGGACAAGCCGCATAGAAGTAATCCTCCTGGTTTTGGATTTTGGATATTCCTATCATTTGTAGAGATGAAACCATGATGCACAAAATTCTTCAGGTTTGTGGTAAAGTGTAATACTTGTCTAAATGGAGAAGAAGTCATGATGACACACAAGTTGTCTAGTGTTGATGGAGATGTTCAATGAAGATTATCCCCAATTCATAAATGTCTCTCATTTTTATAAGCATTATATCATTATGCTTGTTAAGGTAGCAACTACATTCATGACACCTAACGGTATCAAGACAACAAGAATAGAGATGGGGAGTGAGATGAATTTCCCAAATGGTATTTTCTATTGTGACTTCATGGATGAAGTTGTGAAAGAGTCTATGCCATTAGTTTTGCATCTGATGATTCAATCCCCCAATAATAAAGATAAAACTGAGAATAGTGTAGAGACTACATCTACTAATTGTAATAATAGGAGAGGCAGATCACTTGATTCTTATGATCATGGTCAAGATGGTTTCAGAAGACCAGTTGCCCACATGCGGATGATTGATTTCATTCTATAGAGTCAATATCAATCATATAGAATGAGTGTTAGCAGGGGACAACCTCAACTCACAATAGTTTTAGGAGATAATCAACTAGATGCAGAAGAGATTTCCAGATTAGAGATCAGTCTTTATCCCAATCTGAGTACTCGATCGAGGATTGGGAAGAGATGACATGGTATTTCAAATCTAGTGAAGAGTGCTCCAATGATGATTGTAGGTTCTTGGAAGGTAGAGACGGAGGAGGAAGGCTTCATAGATTAGAAGTTTGCTATGGTTTAGATGTTTTTTGTTTTTCTTCCATGGCCATGTTAAAACATCTTTTCTGGTATGTCAGAGGGGTAGGCAATAACAAGACAAAAAAAGTGTTAGGTAGGCTATGCATGAAGCATAGTCTTGTCATGGTTTCTATCTTTGAACCTCACATTCATTCAACTAGGGATGAGGAGCTTCTTGATATCGTTGGCCTGGATTAGGCCAGCAATAACACCACTGGAGGAAAAGTTTGGTTGTTTGTTGATGCGTCCTCTAAGCCCAGCATTTTTCTTTCTCATTTTCAACAACTCACTGTTCGGTTGGAAGATATCTTTTGAGTGCATTCCTTCATCACAATGGTTTATTGTCCTCTTCCGCCAGAAGAGAGTTGTGGAGGCCCCTTGTGCAGCTATCGGGGATGATTGGGGACAACATTTGAGAGATCATTGGTGACTTCAATATTATCAAAATGAAGGAGAATAAGAGAGGCCCTGGTGATTTTGATTATGTGTGGATGAGGGAGTTCAATGATATGATTGTTGATCTCGATTTCTATGAGGTTCCTTTCAAAGGTAGTAAGCTTACCAGGGTTGATACACAGAAATGCATGTTGTCTGCCTGGGAGAGGTTGGATAGGGGTTTTGTCAACCAGGCATGGTTTGCATGTACTCCACACACTTTGGTGTACCATCTTAGAAGATTTAGAGTATCATACCACTGTCCTATTCTTATCTTTTTGGTGGCCTTTCTGATCTCATTCCTAGACAGCCCACCGCTGTTAAGTTCCTTAAAATGTGGCTAATGCATGGTGATTTCCTGGATATGATTCAAAAAGGGTGGGACATGGTCAGCTGGTGGGATCCCTCATTCAAGTTCTTTATGAAGCTCAAGAATCTCAGGTTGTTGATGAAAAAGTGGAGTAAACTGACATTTGGTGACATGTCTTTGAAAAAGAGAGATTTGGAAGATGTTACATTGTAATGACCTCACTATCTGTATCCCCCAATTAAGTAAAGACCTTCAAGTTGAGAGACATTACCTATATTCCCAACGATCCAGATTTAGAAAATAATAAGTAATAGAAAACAATTTCATTAATTCACAAACATTGTTTACAAACTACTTACATGAAATTCCATTACCAGGACTACACATAGAGAAGAAGTATCTATCGAAATCCTCCTTACTTAGATTAATGTCTTCACATGGTTTCATCTTCATCTTCATGTCCCTTATCATGTATATCGTCATATACCTAAAGCGCTGTGAAACAAAATATGGTCTGTATGACTAGTCATACCGGTATGTGGGGGAAATAAAACTTTACAAGTAATGATAACAACATAATTTAACAATTAATATTTAACAAACCAAATTTAACATTTTTACCATGACTACCCAATCTAGGTTTCTCCATCCTCTGTCATAACCCCTTAGGGCCTCATACTGCAGTACTCATACTCTTCCTCTATTCAGGAAGATGACTTCATCAAGTCTCCCCCTATCCAGGCATGTGACTTCATCATGTACCCCCTATTTAGGCTTGTACAAAAATATACCTTCCCCTATCCAAGAGGATGGTTTTTCCATAGATCCATAGGTGACCTAGATTTAGGCTAGTCATGTTCATATATAATGTGATAATCATAGTCACTTTAAAATTTGCATGGAATGAAATAAACAAGCAAGCATATATCTTCAAACCATGCGAATAAATCTCTGAGAAACCACGTGAAACTACAATGAATATTCTTAGGCATAACCACATAACTTTTCCATGTAGATTATTCAATTATACTTCAAGAATGTTGTCCAATCAAGCAAGAAAATCAAGTAATCATCATATAATATGCATTACATCATTTCTTAAGTGTCACCAAACACATTAAATGCATTATACCCTCCTCGGTCCTAATCTAGAGTTTAGGTTTTGGATAAGGAATCAGGGTATTAACCCTATTTCCATCTCATAATTAACATTAGGCAAACCCTAGTTATTAGATCCATCTTATCCTTTAATTAAGATCACTTAGATCAAATATGTTAATTAACAACATAGTAAGTTAGGATCTTTAGTCCTAATTCCACACATGAATGATTATCCACATTAGAGACCCTACTTATCTTATCATCATTACCATCATTACATTAATTATTATTATTATGCTCAACAAGATCAAATAATAGCATAAAAGAAAGGCTTTTAATGTTTTCAAAATTATAATACTCAAAACTAGGGTTTCTATGTGCTAATCACCACTTTAAAATATGTTACCCTATTTTTGGGACAAAAATCCAAATTAGATCTCAATTATAATTTGTTGTGTCCCTCTCGTTCTCTCAATCATTTTGATATATAGTTTTGCTATTTTTGGGCACTCCTAGCATTTACTACAAATAAAACAAGAAAACCATATATACCTTTAGTTTGGGCCACGTGGTGCTTTCCCATTAGTCAATGTCAACGACAGGTTGTTTTAAGTTGAGGTGTGGTTTGCCCTTGGTTCTTTATTGGACTAGGCGTGAGTTGGTTTAATGGACTGAACTTTAGGCTAGACCCGACCACTTTCTTCCTCGTGAGCCTGCAGACTGCGATCCTCGGTGATCTGGTCACGCTATGTAATGTTGAGTCCAGAGCCGTATGCCCTCTTCCTCCAACAATGCCATTAGCTACTTCTGCCTTCAATGTGATGCAGATCTGCCACACAAAAGTCATCTTGTCCTGCTCCTTGAGCACATCTCATCCTTCTCCTCATGAAACCATGTGTGAGGGTAACTGCACACCTTACAACCTGCTCCAACCGCACGTCCGTGCCACCTCCGACGGTCCCTGCTACCTCAGACATAGGCCATCATTGCCCTGAATGCAGCAGGTCGGTGCCCCCAGATTCTTGTCCTACTCCCCCTTTCCTCCATGCCCTTTCTGTCCACCGTGCTTGCTCATGTAAGGTTTTCTGCAAGGGAAGCATTATCCCAGCCCACCATGATCATGTTGACCAACTGCAAACATCTTCAAGCCCCCAGAGTACACCAATAGGGAAGGGCCCTCTTCCAAACCTAGTCGGGGAGGGTGCATCAATGGTCAAAGGATAGCGGTGTTGCTCATGCAAGCAATAGAGATGCAATGCCAGCAAAGGAAGTAAAACAACAAAAAAAGGCGAGTGTTCTTGGACCCACTGTGAGTAACGAAACACTATTAATAGGAGCCAAGTTTGTTGGGTAACAATGGCCTTCTCCACATCCACCTATATATAGGTCTAAGGAGAAGCCCTAATGGCCACTAGAAGGACATAAAGGAGAGAAGTAGAGAGGCATCAAATCCTAAACTTTCTCCCAATTTCATCGCGAGACAAAGGATGATTTTACAGAATTTATGAGTTTCCCTTCCTATACCCACGGGTGAAGGAACATATTCATATTCCCTATATTCATATTCCCTAATTCTATAGATGAGAAGGAAATCAAGAGCATTAATTCACATGCCTTATTCTCACAAAACACAACCATGTGTATATGTTTTGAATATAAAAACCATTAAACATCACCTACTCCTTTCTATTTTGGAATTGGCAACAACAAAATTATAAAGGAAAGTCCATCTCTATAAGGTATTCATTAATCCTTTTCCATCCACATCTAATGTGGAGTTTTGTTGGAATATCTACTCAAAACTTGCTCTTTTGGTAATCTTATTATCATAATATCAATTGATGTCCCAAACATTGTGTTGACAACTTGGCTATATAGACACCACACGTCTTATTTGTTTTTGGAAAATTGTCCAATGTTCCAAAATTCTATAATTTAGTAATTCATAAAGTCATTATTATTTATTTATTCATACACTTTTACTTGTTTATCTTGTGGCACGATCTCCCATGCCAGCAAAAAGGTGATCAACATGATTATTCCACCAATAATATCATTGGGGAAAGTTATTTATCAAAACATGCTTTCTACTCAATTTTATCAAAGTTGAGGATATTACATTCACCCCTCCTTAAAAGGAATTTTGTCCCCAAAATTCACACCTAGTAAGCTTAAGGTGAATGACAACTTGTCTTAATTTCCCAACTTAGGGTTAGCAACCTTACTTATATATTCTTGATATCCCTTATTGAGATGCAAAATCCTCACATCATGACTAAGATTGGTACTTGAATTCAATTCAAGTTATATCCACATCCTTAGTATCTACACAATACCATCTTAGTGATTACTTCTTCATTTTGAAATTTTAATTTCACTTGGTGATTTTTCTTTTCACCTAGGTTTCCAACCTATTATTCTTTATTTTCAAATAAAGGTGAGGTGACACCTTAAACTCTAGGTCATGTCATTAAACTTTCAACATCGGATATTGATTCTCATGCCTCAACTTTAAGCATAATACATGTCTTCCCAATCTCTCTCCCTCATCATGAGATGAAATAAGCATTTGACTGCAGTCCAAATACAAAGTTTATCCCATTCCAAGAGAAGAGATGGTGTATCCACACACTATCTTAAAATTTCACACTTTAGGTTGAATCATCCTCAACATGACTCTAAACAATACATGTTTTTAATTCCACAATATTCTTTTATTTCATAAAGTCATAACTACTCAATCCTGACTTATCCAAGCCTCTGTGTTGTCCCTACAATGGACATGGATACTACCTCTTGCATATGGTAGATCCTTAATAGCCCTTATGGTCCTACCCCAATGATAGACCAAGACTTAGAGCCATGTAGTCAGATGATCCTACTCCAAAGGTAGATCAAACATCAATTCATGATAACCTGTTGATCCTACCATGAGGGTAGACCAATACCTAGTTGATTGCATACACTGAAAGCTACAGAGGAGGATGAGGATCTGAGCTAGATAGGCACATATTCTTGAATCTGTAACAACTCCTTTCATTATTATGTGACTTATTTTTATCTTTTACATTTACACCTCATGTGTTATGACCCTTAGCCACTTCCTTGAGTTATCTAGGGGTACAGGTACTTTTGGAGTGATCTCATCCTTATCCCTTTAGGGAGTGCCCCTCACATTCACCCATTGGCCACATGAACATCATGAAGGTTGCTAATCTCCTGAGACATGGGCCTTGGGCAAACATAGCTATTACTTATTGACCAGATATTCTTGTGCATTCAGGGAACAATCAACTCCTAATCTCATCGGTCCAAGTACCTTTAATACTCCCTACTTGACCCTAGGATTGACTTCAGACTCTACCCTTCCCAAGGGTCATTGCTAGCACATTATTTTCATATGCAATTCTTTAAACCAATTTCCTCCATCTCTTGTGATGCTCATTACTCACTTTATGTCCTCTCAATGGACTCATGGCAACATTTATTTTTCAGACTCGATCCCATACGGTCAGCCACTTCCATAGTGACGTTTCCTCGTGTTCCTCAGAGATGGCATACTTGGGTTCAAAGAATTGTGACGCACTATTTGAACAAAATGTTATTAACTAAGTGGAAGCGATCATTAACAGTGGATTAATGAAAAATCACTAAAAATTAAAACCATGTACAAAGAGGGACCTGAGAGTACAGAGATGATACATAGGACTCTCTATACAAAATATGACATCCATAGTCTCCACGTGGAGTTTCACAGTTGTCCCTGTTGCTGCTGCTGCTCTCCCCTTGCTATAGGGTTTCTGCCTCTTCTTCTGCATCTATCTAAAAAGTTGGATCCCACCGGGGTGAGACAATTGAAAATTATCCCAACGAGAGATATAACTCTCCGCCAGAAACATTATTATTGCTAATAAACAGTAATAAACTGAGCAAGAGTTCTTTTATATTAACAGCAGTATTAATCATTATATGAACATATTAAGATAATCTCCTTTCTCAAGGAGAACATTGCATCTACCCATGGTAGACTTGTACATCATCTATCTACTTTGCAAGGAATGTAAGGAATCATAAATATATCATCTATCAACTAAAGTTGCATAAAGAAATGTAACATCTTCCAATGATTTTTGTATTCAATCCTTAAGCATACATGCTATACGGATGATTACATTTTACAATCACACTTATGACCTGAGGAGATGAGGTATACCGCTCATACTCCAACCAACCATTGCAAAGTCAAAATCGGTGCCATACAAGGTCAATGGAAGAGTCGGTTGCCATGACCTCCCTTATCTCGGTCAGTATGAGATTCCATGTAGGACATCTTGTGTCTCTACTAAATAGCTGTCCAGGGTATACTGGAAACTTCACTATAGAGTTACAGCGTCAATTGTACTCCTTCGACATCAAGAGATTTAATGTTTATCTCACATCGATCCGACATTTATATTATCGGGAGATTCGTGATACATCCATCCCGGCTTCAGGGGATTTGTGATACATCCACCCCGGCATATATAATGAAGGATTGAGAGATTTAATGTTTATCTCACATCAATTCCTCCATTAGGGAGTATGGATATTTTCAACCATCACCCCCACATATTCAAAAATATGCATTCTGGGTTATGCCTCGGAGCAACCTGTTTCACCATCCAACAAATTCTGACACTGATGGTTATATGTCCAGGGCACTACATGATAAGATTCCGCTTGATTGATTAAGTGCATTATCATATTATTTTAGCATCAGTCAGGTTTTCAAACATAATTTATTATATCAAATTCTACAAAGAATGTGTAATACTTTTATCAAGTACTTTTCAAAGCTTTATAAAACATTGGGATCTCAATCCCTTATCTCATTTCTGGGAATTCACATCTCTCAACCTCATCATCATGTTTACTGGATCTGGGTATTCAAACCCTTAGTTCATCACTAAACACAGTTACCATTTATCAGGTAACTATTACCTTCACGCCATCTGACCAAGGTAAACATGATGCTTGCTACACAAGCATCTCACATGGCTCACAATGCTCATTAAGTATCTTGTCACCTCTCACTAGGAAACAATTATTACATGACTCACAAGGCCATTACATCTTGTCACTTCTCTCTAGGTAACAACTTATTTACATGGCTTACAAGGCCATTGCACATTTTGTCACCTCTCACTAGGCAACAACCTATTCACATGGCTCACAAGGCCATCACACATTATACTTTTATTCAAGTATTTAATATGCCTAACAAGACTTATACAACAAAAGCATTACAACCTTCCCATCATTAGGGTTAGGGTTTTCCTTCCTTATTGATTAGGGTTTCTCTTACATATTATCACCCTTCATTGGGTTTAGGGTTTTCCATTATTAACCATTTAGGTTCTCAAGATCATATTATTAATGATCAAACCCTAACTCATTGCTCCACACAGCTAGGAGCCAACATTGATAACATAAGTATTAAATCATACTTATTTATTCTCATCATTTATCATTAAATGAATTATCAATACAAAATATAAGTTCCTCTCCCACTTTACCAGAATATGATTACATCATACTTTATTAGCTTGGCTTAACCTTTTCTTAAGGTATGTTGGCCTACACTTATCAAAGTGCATTTCATCTCAATGTATCAATTTTCATGGCACACTTCATGTGTTACTCATCCAAGTATATTGGATTTAGGATACTTCAAGGTGTATAAATCTTAAGGTGTTGGATGTGATATCTATCATGTCTTGATGTATCACTTCCCTCATCACCTTTATCTTAATTTCATCAACTTATCTTGTATTAGGGTATCTCCCATCCTAATACTTCATGCACCAGTTCATCACATTTATCATGTAATGTATTGGTCATAAGTCACTTATTTGAAATATGCAACCATTGTCAATGATATGGACTTATCTCGAGTTAAGACATTATTGATATAAGGTCATCCATTAACAACCACCTTAGATGTTTCACTTATCAATATATTAGTCACTATTCCATTATTAGGGATAGGGTTTCCCATCTTTATCAATTAGGATTTACATAATATCACCCTATATTAGGGTTTCACATAACATCACCCTGTATTAGAATTTCACATATCATCATCCTATATCAGGGTTTCACATAGCATTACCTGAAATTAGGGTTTCTCAACTCATAAGCCAAAATTAGGGTTATGGTTTATCATCATATTGCCCAAGATTAGAGTTTCATGCACTATAACACAAAATTAGGGTTTTACATATCTTCACCCTATATTAGAGTAGGGTTTCATATAGCATTTCATAGCATCACCCTGGATTAGAGTCTCTCATCACATTACTATATTAGGGTTTCATATGGCATCACCCTGGATTAGGGTTTCACATGGCATCACCCTGGATTAGGGTTTCATTATCTTGAATTAAGGTTCCTTATAACTTTTCCCCAAATTAGGGTTTCATGTGGCTTTACTCGTAATTAGGGTTTTCATGAAGCATCCTCTTAAATTAGGGTTTTTCATTATTTTACCCTGAATTGGGATTACTCATATCATCACCCTAGATTAGGGTTATACCATTACCCTAGATTAGGGTTTCACCTAACATTGCCCTAAATTAGGGTTAGGGCTCGTCAACCTTCTCAATTAAGGTTTCATGATCTCTTTATTAAGGATCATACCCTAACTACATATTTTATTCATGTTGAAAGTGTTGAGGCTTATCCACTACTTGATTATTATACATGCATGAATTCCTCTCTCTCTCTCATCCTCTCTAGGATGTTGATTGCTTCATGCTTGATTAGATTAGGTCAACCCTTCATTCAAGTACATACATTTAGGGTTAGCATAATGTATTGAAATATTACTTTCATAAGCATCAAAGGTTAACCCTTCTAAGGATACTAATCACCCTAGTACCTTAAAGGTACAACTATTGTAATTATCTTTGAGGTACATCATTAACAATCATAGGGTTAATTGATCATTCATAGCTTTGAGGCTATTAGGTCTCCAAACGGTTTTGATACTTTTGAACCTTCAAACAGTTTTAAGATGTTGACCTTCAAACGGTCTTGAGGTGCTTGACCTCCAAACGGTCTTGATCCACATCTTCAATCAGTCTTAAGACCGTTAGACCATCGAACGGTCTTGATCTCACAATCCCTAAATGGTTTGAAACTGTTTGAATTAAATATAATTAACCCCAAACGGTTTGAAACTGAATGAACAACTCATCATTGAAACTGATTGAACATCAAATGGTTTGAGACCGTTTGCCCTCCAAACGGTCTCAAGACCATTTGGACTCAAACGGTCTCAAGACTGAGACGACCCGTCACAGAAAACGAGATTAACTAATGCGGAAGCCAATTATTAGCAGCAAAATACTGAAAAATCACTAAATTTTAAAACTTTTTGGAAATAGAACTTTAAACCATAAATCCTTTATAAGAATACAAGGTAAACAGTTTACATCATAGCTTGACATTACATCTCTATGATTACATACATCCATTGCCTTATTATCTGAAGAAGGCAAGATACAAAATCTCGAGGCACTAAGCCAAAAACCTCAGACCTACTAACTCCTAGGACCTGAGAGTACAGAGATGACATAAGACATACTATCTATAAGACTTGGCACTCGGTATCTCCACCTGAGATTCACTGCTGCCCCTGGTGTTGCTGCTGCTGATACTGCCCACCCTTGGATTGGTTCAATTTGTAACATCCCTGACCTGGGTTATGAGTCAACCCTAGGTGTTTTGCCTAAATGTGTAATTAAATCTTTGTGATTAACTCTGAGCATGTAATTAAGTTTCTCAGAAACATATATTTCAGTATTTGCTCCTTTTTATTTAAAGTTGTAGCATTGTTTTGATATACAGGGACCTATGTGCAATTTACCCAGTTAAAAGGGTTAGCTTGCAATTTGCACATGTTGAGATGTTCATCTGATGATGAGACATCATGAGAATCTTTTTGATAAAGTTTGAAGGATTTCCCAAGCTAGGGCACCAAGGTGCAGCTGTGGAAGCAATCCTAGTGCTTGAAACCTTAAATTGGGGTAAAATGCAATTTACCCAAATTAAGGGATGTAAATTGTAAAATATGTCATCTAATGTATCTTTTTAGACTCTTGCCATCATTTAGAGAAGAAATGATGAGGAAGTCACCTCAATTGAATAATCAGGGTATATGTACAATATCTTTTTATGTATGTACCTCATTATTAGCTTGCTCTCCTTTACCTTCTTTTCCTAAAGACCTTAAGAGAAGGTTTGCCCTTAGATTAAAGAGGAAGGGACGATAAAGTAAAGAAGGAGGGACCTAGTTGGAATTATGGACAACTTATGAACTAATGTTGAAAATCCTACCCCATGTATATAAGCTCTCCTTCCCTTAGTTGCAAGGGAACTCACCCTTCGTTCCCTTACTGTTTCATTTCACCAAAGACGATCAAGGACTGCCTTGGAGCTAAGGAGGATGACCAAGGGGTGCAAGGTAGGTTTAAACCCCTCTTCTTGCCTAATTCCATGGTTAGAACTCGAATTCAAGGTCATCTTCATGGCTAACTCTTGAAACCTTACCTTTCTAGCCGTCTCTTTTCATCCTTCCTTGGAGTTTTCACCTTGGCCAACCTGTGGGAACTCAAGGACGCCATTAGAGCTTGGAGCTTGAAAGCTTGGAGCTCAAGAAGCAAGCTTTAGGCGGGTTTTATAACTCTAAACCCATGCTTTACTACACACATCTTTTATATGCGGTTAGATGATAGTCCTTCATGTATTTTGCTGTTCTTTGCTATTTTGCAAGCAAACCCGTGGGATATCTGTACTTTTCTTGAGCTAGGAAATGAAGGCGTGATTTCCAAGAAAAACCCACCGTTTTTCACTTCCTTAAACGGTCTCAAAAGTTTTCTCTCTCGGTCTCAAGACCGCGAGGTGAGCAAACGGTCTCGAGACCGCGACAGGGAAAACAGTCTCCAAGACCGTTTGGCCCCATTGACCGAGCGTGGACCGTATAAGAAATCTGTTCCTCATTATATAGGCTAATTACCCTCAACATTTGGGAGGCTAACTCTAAAGGAATCGGGAGATATGACCTTTTTAAGTAACAACTTTATTTGAATTTATTCCTGATTTTCAAACGGTCAGAAATTGCCTTTTTGGGCAAACGGTCTCAAGACCGTGTAAGGTCGTTGACCAGGCGTTGACCGTATGAGATTACTGTTCAAAATAATGTTAATTAACAACTCACCAAGTTTGATGGTCTAATTCCAAACGGGCTAAGAGTTGAAGGGTGAAGACTAGGGCTAACCCTAGGTAAAATCAGTACTGAAATTATGGTGACCTAATTAGGGTTTTTAGGGTTGATTGACCTAAATGGTCTCAAGACCGTTTGGGGGTCACCAAACGGTCTCAAGACCGCGAGGGCAATCAACCAAGAACGTTTGGAGGTCTGGGGTCAAGGATAGTTGACCAATTGAAGGTACAATTACACCGAATTACATTGCAATTAAATATTGACATGATCATCAACTCAATGGGTCAGACCCTGATGAATTTCCACTAGAATCCAATATTGGATGGGCAAACGGTCTCAAGACCATTTAGAACTCATACAAACGGTCTCAAGACCGAGAGGACAATCACCCAAGACCGTCTAAAGGTCTAGGGTTGAGTAATTTGACCAATTGAGGACCCAATTGCAAATAAGTTATCAATTGATCAAAATACTGAATTGGTGACCCAATCATGGTTCAACCTCTATCAAATCACCTTAGCTTTTTATGACATCTTGGGCAAACGGTCTCAAGACCATTTGGGGTCCACCCACATGACCTCAAGACCGTTTGGGCCAAGTTTGAGCCCAATTGGAGCTCAATTGAAGGGTTCAACCTTGTGTTGATGCACATTGTTGAGTATTGATGGGTGAACATTGATAGACTCTAATTGAATCGATTTCAATCCTAATTGGTCAACAATTGAGGGTCAATTGAATGACCAATTGGTTAAGCATAACCTTAGTTGACCCAATCCATAGGTGGTCAACATAACTTTGACCTTTTGAGGGCTTCAACATCGGTTAACATCATCGATTGTATCTTTGATTTTGTTGATGGACCAAGCGGCTGAGACCATGTGAGCCTCGCGGTCTCAAGACCGTGAGAGGGCTCGCGGTCTCAAGACCGAGAGGGGGCTCATGGTCTCAAGACCGAGAGGAGGTTCGCGGTCTCAAGACCGCGAAGGGCCTCGCGGTCCTGCGGTAAAACTAGCTAAACGGTCAACGTCTCTTCGCGGTCTCAACTCCAATTTGATCTTCGCGGTCTCAACATCAATTGAACCAATGATAGGGCTTCGCGGTCTTGAACCACTTGAAGAGGCTCGCGGTCTTGAAGCCTAAGGGGGCTCGCGGTCTTGAAGTTAGAAGGAGGCTCGCGGTCTTGGAAAGTCAAAGTGGGCAAACGGTCAACACTTTCAACCGATCTCAACTCAATTAATGATTAATGATGGAAATCAATCAATGTAATTCCAAGTTGACTTCTTTCAATCAACTCATAATATAAATGGTCCAATGTTGCCCAAATCAAACCCTAATGATAATCTAGGATAGTAAGGGGTTATTTGACTAAGGTTTTTGACCATAATGATGATCAATGGGGTGAATTACCAAAATACCCCTGAAGGGTCAATTGAGTTATATCTTGCTCAATTCAAACTCTATTTACATGAGAATGAGTTTTTTTTTAGTCATAATGACTCTATCCAACTTGATCTAGTCTAATGTCATCATCAACCATTAGTATGATGAAAGAGAAAGTAATCTAGAGAGAGAAAGTACCCTAGAGAGAGAAAGTAACTCTAATCACATAATGATGATGTTTTTGGCTATGTTAGCCTATGATGACTTAATCCGACCTGATCTAGGGTGATGTTGACATCACCTAACCTTATGATGAGAGAGAAAGTACTTCTAGAGAGAGAAAGTACTTCTAGAGAGAGAAAGTACCCTTTTTAAGTGGAAACTCAATTGAAGCATCCCCAATACACAGAAATGAGCATAATTAGGGTATGATCCACCTGTGTGAGATCATAGAAACCCTAATTATGATAAATGATGAACTTTTAACTAATCTAAGATCATCAATGAAGATGTTACTCATACATGATGATGTTATGAGTCCAATTCACCTTAATGTGAATAGTAAACCCTAATTCAAGGGTGATGACATGTAACGTGAATAGTAAACCCTAATTCAAGGGTGATGACATGTAACGTGAATAGTAAACCCTAATTCAAGGGTAATGGCATGCTTTTGAGTACTAAACTCTATTTGATGAGAATTAGAGATTTAAACTCTTATGACAAGAGTAGGAAGGATATTCCTTATTTTTGTATTACCTTTATCAGTTGTATTAACCATGCAGGTTCTGATATGAAGGTAATCATATCCAGGTATGGATGATGATGTTATATTCATTAAAGGCATGTTGTTAGCCTTATGAATAAGTAAAATAATCTGATGTCTTGACAGTGGCATCCTATACTGATAATGGGCTGTGAGAGCCATGAATACCATCAAAGTCATGCCTTAGAGATGACTTGTGATGAGGATAATGAGAAATGATGATTGATATGAGTTAGGTCTGTTACATTTAGTATTCTTCTTTTATAGCTGCTATGCTATTATTATTGTTTGCAGAACAATGTATGCTGTTAAAGAATACTGAATGTACCTAACTAATCAGGTATAATGTAGAGCCCTGATCATAGATCCATCATTGTCAGAAATTAAATGATGGTGAAATAGGTTTTTCTCAGGGAACTCCTGGAGCACATACTTTTGAGTATGTGGGGTACATGGATGTGTAGAACCTTACATCCTAGTGTAGGAAAGTGATGTAGATGTGTAATCCATCCATCCTTCACTATAATTCCATACCGTATCAGTGGTAGGTAAACATGAAACCTCCTGATGACGAAGACAACACAGATATCCGTATCAGTGGTAGGTAAATATGAAACCTCCTGATGACGAAGAGAGTACAGAATGCCACTGTGACTCTAGAATAGCGAAGGACCAATTTACCCTGGTGAGCTATATTAAGTAGAGACATGAGATGTCCTACAAGTGATCCTCTTACTGACTGAGGAAGGTGAAGGTCATGAGAATCCGGCTCTCTTAATGACCTATGTATGATACTGATGTGACTTCTCAGCGATCAGTTGGAGTATGAGTGGTAAGCCTCATCTCCACAGGGCATAATGTTGTTTGTAAAACATAATCAACCATGTAGTATAACTTGTTAGAGATAACTCCAAGTTAGTTGATTGATGTTACGTTGCAATAGTGTTTATATTCTCCATATCTCCTAAATGGTTGAGATCTTGTTATACCTGCAACTGTTACAGAATGCTTTGAAGGCTTTACTGTTTAAGATATTCTTTGATGTTATAATAAAGCTTCTGGCGAAGAGTTATAACTCTCGCTGGGACAATTATGTATAATTGTCTCACCCCGTAGGCTTCAACTTTTTAGGTGGACGACGGAGACGAAGGAACCAGCCTACAGGTGATCAGTCTCAGCAGCAGCACCAGGGGCAGCAGTAATCTCAGGTGGAGATTGTCCTGCCATATGGTGTAGTTAGAGTTAGTCCTATGTGTCCTCTGTACTCTCAGGTCTTTGAGTCTTTTATTCAGTGATCTTGAGATTTTGTATCTTGATGTATATAATTACTCAAGAAGTAATTATCCTGAGATGTAAACAGTTTATCTCTCTTTATGAAAGAAGTTTTATGGATCCAAGTTCTTATCTCGAAAAGTTTTAATTTCCCATGATTTTTGTCTTCCGCTGATTTCCGATTCGCTTCCGCTACGTTTTAATCGTGTTTATGTCATGGTTTAGAGATCAGAGCCCACAACTAGTGGTATCAGAGCTCCAGGTTCAGTTGAGTCTACAGAGGCATAGGACTTAGGATGTCGAGTCTACCTTTAGTACTCCTTCCTCATCTAATAGAATCTTTTGCTCCTCAGGAGAAGAAGATACATAAGAATGTCAGAACATCGTGATGAGCACATGGCAGAGAGTAGTGCTAGTGCACCTCGAGGCGGTACAAGAGTTCCGAGAATAGAACAACCTGCACCTGAGTCGCCAAGAGAGCCACCCCAGTTCGACCCAGCTGACATGAGTGATCCAGCTGTACAGACGATGTTCGGGCAGTTCATGACTGCCATGACACACATAACCGATAGGATGCCCATTCCTGCACCTAGGGCACCTGTCCAGCATGAAGTACAAGGTATCGGTAAGACGTTCGAACGACTTCGTCGTGTCGGAGCTACCGAGTACTTCGGAACTGCCGACCCTGCAGATGCTGACTTATGGTTGACAGAGTTGGAGAAGGCTTTCAGGATTCTTATGATTTCGGAAGCTGAGAAGGTTAGACATGCTGTCTATCTTCTCAAAGGCAGTGCTGGTCACTGGTGGAACATGGAAGAGCAGAAGAGACCTGGAGTAGAGTTCTCATGGGAAGAGTTTCGTCGGGAATTTATCAATAGATATTTTCCAAAGACCTTCCTAGATGAGAAGATATCTCAGTTTGAGAAACTAAGGCAAGGTATGATGAACATTAGTGAGTATGAAGCTAAGTTCATGGAGTTGTTGCGGTTCTGTCCGCACATGGCTGCTACGGATGAGGAAAGAATCAGAAGATTCGAGAAGGGTTTGAATTCTGATATGTCAACCCCTGTGTCTGCCTTAGAAAATAGAGAGAGATTCTCTACCTTCGTTGAGTCAGTCCGAAGGATAGAGAGATCTGTGGTTGAGAAAAGACAAACCCATAAAAGATATCCACAGTTCCAGGGTTCTTCATCTAGGGATTCCAAGAAACCTAGATTCTCTGCACCTAACCCTCCACCACCCAGATTGAGTTTTCAAACTCAATGGACACCAAGCAGAGGTAGAGGGCGGAGTCAACCGCTTCAAGGGATGCATAGTTCTGCATCAGTGTCAGTTACTGGACCACCCAGACCACAACAACAGGAGAAGAGTTGCTACAACTGTGGTAAGGTGGGACACTTGATGAAGGATTGCCGTTCTAGGCATGTCGGTGTGACACAACAAACCCCGAGACAGAATCAACAGGGATCTCGGAATAGACAACATCAAGGAGCATCTCGAGGATGTGGACAAGCATCTCAAGCTGGATCATCAGCACCACCTCAACACCAGGCGACTGCGAGGTTCTATGCTATGAACCCACCTGAAGCAGTGGTCAATCCACGGGTAGTGGCAGGTCAGATGAAATTTTTATATTCTGATATGTCTACATCCTGTGTTGTATCCGTTCTGATTGATCCGGGTGCTACGCACTCTTTCATCACTCATGAAATGATTCGTAACTGCAATGTGACTGTTAGTCATAGAGCAGATAGTTTGTTGTTAGAGACTCCGTTGAGTGGGTCTGCCGTTTTGCAGGAGGTATGTTCTCCCTGCATCCTTTTCTTTTCTGATCATCGCATTCAAGTGGATCTTATACCACTTGATATGCAGGGATTTGATATAATCCTCGGGATGGATACCTTAGAAAGGTATAGAGTTGTCTTGGATTGTGAGTCCAAGTTGGCTGTGTTTGCTGATGAAAGCAACACATGGATCTTTCAAGGAGAAAGAAAGATTCTGCCCACCTGTCTTGTATCAGCCATGGTTGCTGATAAGCTGTTGAGGCAAGGATGTCATGCATTCTTAGCCCATGTGGTAGATGTTACCAAGGAAAGGACCAATCCTGCTGAAGTTCCCATAGTCAGGGAATTCGAGGATGTGTTTCCTGAAGAACTTCCTGGTATACCACCACCTTGGGAGATTGATTTTGAAAACAATCTGATCCCAAATACGAAACCCATAGCTCAAACTCCGTATAGGATGGCGCCTGCCGAGATGGAAGAACTCAAGAAACAGCTTCAAGAGTTACTTGAGAGAGGTTTTATCCGACCAAGTACTTCACCTTGGGGTGCTCCGGTCTTGTTTGTTAAAAAGAAAGATGGGTCAATGCGTTTGTGCATCGACTACAGACAACTCAATAAAGTAACAATAAAGAATAAGTATCCTCTGCCAAGGATTGATGATCTCTTTGACCAGTTGCGTGGTGCAACAGTCTTTTCAAAGATAGACTTGAGGTCTGGATATCATCAACTCCGTATTAAGGATAGTGACATATCCAAGTCTGCCTTTAGGACAAGATATGGTCACTATGAGTTCACGGTTATGTCGTTTGGACTAACCAATGCACCAGCTGCATTTATGGAACTCATGAATAGAGTTTTTCGACCTTTCCTTGATCAGTGTGTTGTCGTCTTCATAGATGACATTCTGATTTATAGTAAGGATGCTCAGCAGCATGAGCAGCATCTTCGCCAAGCTTTGACCTTGCTAAGAGAACATAAGCTGTACGCTAAGTTTAGCAAGTGTGAGTTCTGGCTGCCGGAAGTATCTTTTCTTGGACATGTGATATCCGCCTCGGGAATTCGTGTTGACCCTACAAAGGTAGAATCTGTTCTACAATGGGAACAACCGAAGACACCGACGGAGATTCGAATTTTCTTAGGGTTAGCTGGCTATTATCGAAGGTTCATTAAGAACTTTAGTTCTATAGCTTTACCTTTGACCAAGTTAACCCGGAAAGATGTTCCTTTTTCTTGGAGTGATAAGTGTCAACAATCTTTCCAGTTGCTGAAGGAGAGGTTGACAAGTGCACCTGTGCTAGTGCTACCTGAACAAGGAAAAGGATATATAGTTTTCTGTGATGCTTCCAAGAACGGACTAGGATGTGTGTTGATGCAGGATAAACAAATGATTTCTTTTGCTTCCCGACAGCTTAAGAAACACGAGGAGAATTATCCAACACATGATCTAGAGTTAGCTGTTGTGGTTCATGCTTTGAAGATCTGGAGGCATTATCTTTACGGAGAAACATTCCAGATTTTCACATACCACAAAAACCTTAAGTATATCTTCTCTCAGCATGAGCTCAACATGAGGCAACGTCGCTGGATGGAGTTAATCAAGGACTACGATTGTACAATTGATTACCATCCAGGCAAGGCCAATGTTGTTGCAGATGCCTTGAGTAGGAAATCAGCAACATCAACCATGAATAGAGCACAACTAAACTCTCTAATATGCTCTAGAAGAGATATGCTTATCTCTTTAAGGCAAGACAATGTACAGTTGAAGGTGTCATTGTTAGCCGGTTTGTTAGCTGAGATGCAAATTAAACCTACCCTAAGGGGGCAGATTAAAGAGGCACAACTAAGTGATGCTGCAGTTCAGCAGATTAGATCTGAGTATGGAAATGAGAAGCAAGATGGTTTTCAAGACTCAGAAGATCAAGTAGTTTGTTATAATGGAAGAATGGTAGTGCCATATGTGGACAACTTGAGAAAGTTAGTCCTGGAAGAAGCCCATTCTTCCATGTATGCTATGCATCCAGGGAGCACCAAGATGTATCGGAATTTGAAAGCTCTGTATTGGTGGCCTGGGATGAAGAAGGATGTTGCTAAGTTTGTTCTGAGGTGCCATGTGTGTCAGCAAGTTAAAGCTGAACACCAGAAGCCTGCAGGTACAATGCAACCTTTACCCATACCACAGTGGAAGTGGGACCATGTGACCATGGACTTTGTTGTTAGCCTACCCAGGACAAGCAAAGGACATGATTCCATTTGGGTAGTTGTTGATAGGTTGACTAAGACAGCACATTTCTTACCTGTCAAAACAACCTATTATGCTGAAAGGTTATCAGAGTTGTATGTTCAAGAGATAGTGCGTTTGCACAGAGTTCCTGTCACAATAGTTTCTGACAGAGGTCCTCAGTTTACCAGTCGTTTTTGGGAACAGTTGCACAAAGCCTTAGGCACTAAGCTAAGGTTTAGTACGGCCTTTCATCCGCAGACTGATGGACAGTCGGAAAGGACCATACAGACCTTAGAAGACCTGTTGAGAGCATGTGTTCTCCAGTTCACCGGAAGTTGGGATCTACACCTAAGCCTGATAGAGTTTGCCTATAACAATAGCTATCAGCATAGTATTGATATGGCACCTTATGAAGCCTTATATGGTAGACGTTGTAGATCACCTTTGTGTTGGTTTGAGACTGGTGAGCATCAGTTGTTGGGTCCTGACCTTGTGCAGCAGACCACAGAAAAGATTAAAGTTATACAACATAAGATTAAGACTGCTCAGGATAGGCAGAAATCTTATGTTGACAAACGTCGTAGACCCTTAGAGTTCCAGGTTGGAGACAGAGTGTATCTTAAGGTCTCACCTTGGAAAGGGGTCCTTCGTTTTGGAAGGAAAGGGAAGTTAGCTCCTAGATATATGGGGCCTTATCCAATCATTGAACGGATTGGAAAGGTAGCATATAAACTAGAGCTTCCCCCAGAATTACAAAGGTTACATCTTGTGTTTCACATTTCTATGTTGAAGAAATGTCACCCAGACACCGAGTCAGTTCTACAACCTATGGAGGTAGAATTGAATGATGACATATCCTATGAGGAGGGACCAGTGTCAATCCTTGATAAATGAATTAAAAAGTTAAAGAAGAAGGATATAAGTCTTGTGAAAGTCCTCTGGAACCATCGTGGTATTGAAGAAGCCACTTGGGAGTTAGAGGATGAGATGAGAAGGAAGTATCCTGCCCTTTTCTCGTAGTATGTTTTATCGATTTTGGGGACGAAATCCTTGTAAGGGGTGGATAATTTGTAACATCCCTGACCTGGGTTATGAGTCAACCCTAGGTGTTTTGCCTAAATGTGTAATTAAATCTTTGTGATTAACTCTGAGCATGTAATTAAGTTTCTCAGAAACATATATTTCAGTATTTGCTCCTTTTTATTTAAAGTTGTAGCATTGTTTTGATATACAGGGACCTATGTGCAATTTACCCAGTTAAAAGGGTTAGCTTGCAATTTGCACATGTTGAGATGTTCATCTGATGATGAGACATCATGAGAATCTTTTTGATAAAGTTTGAAGGATTTCCCAAGCTAGGGCACCAAGGTGCAGCTGTGGAAGCAATCCCAGTGCTTGAAACCTTAAATTGGGGTAAAATGCAATTTACCCAAATTAAGGGATGTAAATTGTAAAATATGTCATCTAATGTATCTTTTTAGACTCTTTCCATCATTTAGAGAAGAAATGATGAGGAAGTCACCTCAATTGAATAATCAGGGTATATGTACAATATCATTTTATGTATGTACCTCATTATTAGCTTGCTCTCCTTTACCTTCTTTTCCTAAAGACGTTAAGAGAAGGTTTGCCCTTAGGTTAAAGAGGAAGGGACGATCAAGTAAAGAAGGAGGGACCTAGTTGGAATTATGTACAACTTATGAACTAATGTTGAAAATCCTACCCCATGTATATAAGCTCTCCTTCCCTTAGTTGCAAGGGAACTCACCCTTCGTTACCTTACTATTTCATTTCACCAAAGACGATCAAGGACTGCCTTGGATCTAAGGAGGACGACCAAGGGGTGCAAGGTAGGTTTAAACCCCTCTTCTTGCCTAATTCCATGGTTAGAACTCGAATTCAAGGTCATCTTCATGGCTAACTCTTGAAACCTTACCTTTCTAGCCGTCTCTTTTCATCCTTCCTTGGAGTTTTAACCTTGGCCAACCTGTGGGAACTCAAGGACGCCATTAGAGATTGGAGCTTGAAAGCTTGGAGCTCAAGAAGCAAGCTTTAGGCGGGTTTTATAACTCTAAACCCATGCTTTACTACACACATCTTTTATATGCGGTTAGATGATAGTCCTTCATGTATTTTGCTGTTCTTTGCTATTTTGCAAGCAAACCCGTGAGATATCTGTACTGTTCTTGAGCTAGGAAATGAAGGCGTGATTTCCAAGAAAAATCCACCGTTTTTCACTTCCTTAAACGGTCTCAAAAGTTTGCTCTCTCGGTCTCAAGACCGCGAGGTGAGCAAACAGTCTCGAGACCGCGACAGGGAAAACGGTCTCCAAGACCATTTGGCCCCGTTGACCGAGCGTGGACCTTATAAGAAATCTGTTCCTAATTATATAGGCTAATTACCATCAAAATTTGGGAGGCTAACTCCAAAGGAATCGGGAGATATGATCTTTTTAAGTAACAACTTTATTTGAATTTATTTCTGATTTTCAAACGGTCTGAAATTGCCTTTTTGGGCAAACGGTCTCAAGACCGTGTAAGGTCTTTGACCAGGCGTTTACCGTATGAGATTACTGTTCAAAATAATGTTAATTATCAACTCACCAAGTTTTATGGTCTAATTCCAAACGGGCTAAGAGTTGAAGGGTGAAGACTAGGGCTAACCCTAGGTAAAATCAGTACTGAAATTATGGTGACCTAATTAGGGTTTTTAGGGTTGATTGACCTAAACGGTCTCAAGACCGTTTGGGGGTCACCAAACGGTCTCAAGACCGTGAGGGCAATCAACCAAGAACGTTTGGAGGTCTGGGGTCAAGGATAGTTGACCAATTGAAGGTACAATTACACCGAATTACATTGCAATTAAATATTGACATGATCATCAACTCAATGGGTCAGACCCTGATGAATTTCCACTAGAATCCAAAATTGGATGGGCAAACGGTCTCAAGACCGTTTGGAACTCATCCAAACGGTCTCAAGACCGAGAGGACAATCACCCAAGACCGTCTAAAGGTCTAGGGTTGAGTAATTTGACCAATTGAGGACCCAATTGCAAATAAGTTATCAATTGATCAAAATACTGAATTGGTGACCCAATCATGGTTCAACCTCTATCAAATCACCTTAGATTTTGATGAAATCTTGGGAAAACGGTCTGAAGACCATGTGGGGTCCACCCACATGACCTCAAGACCGTTTGGGCCATGTTTGAGCCCAATTAGAGCTCAATTGAAGGGTTCAACCTTGTGTTGATGCACATTGTTGAGTATTGATGGGTGAACATTGATAGACTCTAATTGAATCGATTTCAATCCTAATTGGTCAACAATTGAGGGTCAATTGAATGACCAATTGGTTAAGCATAACCTTATTTGACCCAATCCATAGGTGGTCAACATAAATTTGACCTTTTGAGGGCTTCAACATCGGTTAACATCATCGATTGTATCTTTGATTTTGTTGATGGACCAAGCGGCTGAGACCATGTGAGCCTCGCGGTCTCAAGACCGTGAGAGGGCTCGCGGTCTCAAGACCGAGAGGGGGCTCACGGTCTCAAGACCGAGAGGAGGTTCGCGGTCTCAAGACCGCGAAGGGCCTCGCGGTCCTGAGGTCAAACTAGCTAAACGGTCAACGTCTCTTCACGGTCTCAACTCCAATTTGATCTTCGCGGTCTCAACATCAATTGAACCAATGATAGGGCTTCGCGGTCTTGAACCACTTGAAGAGGCTCGCGGTCTTGAAGCCTAAGGGGGCTCACGGTCTTGAAGTTAGAAGGAGGCTCGCGGTCTTGGAAAGTCAAAGTGGGCAAATGGTCAACACTTTCAACCGATCTCAACTCAATTAATGATTAATGATGGAAATCAATCAATGTAATTCCAAGTTGACTTCTTTCAATCAACTCATAATATAAATGGTCCAATGTTGCCCAAATCAAACCCTAATGATAATCTAGGATAGTAAGGGGTTATTTGACTAAGGTTTTTGACCATAATGATGATCAATGGGGTGAATTACCAAAATACCCCTGAAGGGTCAATTGAGTTATATCTTGCTCAATTCAAACTCTATTTACATGAGAATGAGTTTTTTTTAGTCATAATGACTCTATCCAACTTGATCTAGTCTAATGTCATCATCAACCATTAGTATGATGAAAGAGAAAGTACTCTAGAGAGAGAAAGTACCCTAGAGAGAGAAAGTAACTCTAATCACATAATGATGATGTTTTTGGCTATGTTAGCCTATGATGACTTAATCCGACCTGATCTAGGGTGATGTTGACATCACCTAACCTTATGATGAGAGAGAAAGTACTTCTAGAGAGAGAAAGTACTTCTAGAGAGAGAAAGTACTTCTAGAGAGAGAAAGTACCCTTTTTGAGTGAAAACTCAATTGAAGCATCCCCAATACACAGAAATGAGCATAATTAGGGTATGATCCACCTGTGTGAGATCATAGAAACCCTAATTATGATAAATGATGAACTTTTAACTAATCTAAGATCATCAATGAAGATGTTACTCATACATGATGATGTTATGAGTCCAATTCACCTTAATGTGAATAGTAAACCCTAATTCAAGGGTGATGACATGTAACGTGAATAGTAAACCCTAATTCAAGGGTGATGACATGTAACGTGAATAGTAAACCCTAATTCAAGGGTAATGGAATTCTTTTGAGTACTAAACTCTATTTGATGAGAATTAGAGATTTAAACTCTTATCACAAGAGTAGGAAGGATATTCCTTATTTTTGTATTACCTTTATCAGTTGTATTAACCATGCAGGTTCTGATATGAAGGTAATCATATCCAGGTATGGATGATGATGTTATATTCATTAAAGGCATGTTGTTAGCCTTATGAATAAGTAAAATAATCTGATGTCTTGACAGTGGCATCCTATACTGATAATGGGCTGTGAGAGCCATGAATACCATCAAAGTCATGCCTTAGAGATGACTTGTGATGAGGATAATGAGAAACGATGATTGATATGAGTTAGGTCTGTTACATTTAGTATTCTTCTTTTATAGTTGCTATGCTATTGTTATTGTTTGCAGAACAATGTATGTTGTTAAAGAATACTGAATGTACCTAACTAATCAGATATAATGTAGAGCCCTGATCATAGATCCATCATTGTCAGAAATTAAATGATGGTGAAACAGGTTTTTCTCAGGGAACTCCTGGAGCACATACTTTTGAGTATGTGGGGTACATGGATGTGTAGAACCTTACATCCTAGTGTAGGAAAGTGGTGTAGATGTGTAATCCATCCATCCTTCACTATAATTCCATACCGTATCAGTGGTAGGTAAACATGAAACCTCATGATGACGAAGACAACACAGATATCCGTATCAGTGGTAGGTAAATATGAAACCTCCTGATGACGAAGAGAGTACAGAATGCCACTGTGACTCTAGAATAGCGAAGGACCAGTTTACCCTGGTGAGCTATATTAAGTAGAGACACGAGATGTCCTACAAGTGATCCTCTTACTGACTGAGGAAGGTGAAGGTCATGAGAATCCGGCTCTCTTAATGACCTATGTATGATACTGATGTGACTTCTCAGCGATCAGTTGGAGTATGAGTGGTAAGCCTCATCTCCACAGGGCATAATGTTGTTTGTAAAACATAATCAACCATGTAGTATAACTTGTTAGAGATAACTCCAAGTTAGTTGATTGATGTTACGTTGCAATAGTGTTTATATTCTCCATATCTCCTAAATGGTTGAGATCTTGTTATACCTGCAACTGTTATAGAATGCTTTGAAGGCTTTACTGTTTAAGATATTCTTTGATGTTATAATAAAGCTTCTGGCGAAGAGTTATAACTCTCGCTGGGACAATTATGTATAATTGTCTCACCCCGTAGGCTTCAACTTTTTAGGTGGACGACGGAGACGAAGGAACCAGCCTACAGGTGATCAGTCTCAGCAGCAGCACCAGGGGCAGCAGTAATCTCAGGTGGAGATTGTCCTGCCATATGGTGTAGTTAGAGTTAGTCCTATGTGTCCTCTGTACTCTCAGGTCTTGGAGTCTTTTGTTCAGTGATCTTGAGATTTTGTATCTTGATGTATATAATTACTCAAGAAGTAATTATCCTGAGATGTAAACAGTTTATCTCTCTTTATGAAAGAAGTTTTATGGATGCAAGTTCTTATCTCGAAAAGTTTTAATTTCCCGTGATTTTTGTCTTCCGCTGATTACCGATTCGCTTCCGCTACGTTTTAATCGTGTTTATGTCATGGTTTAGAGATCATAGCCCACACCTCCGTCCTCGACGTCCACCTAAAAAGTCGAAACCCACGGGGGTAAGACAATTTGAATAATTGTCCCAGCGAGAGTTATAACTCTCTGCCAGAAGCTTTGTTATAGCAATAAAGGATTAACATAAGCAATATAATCTTCAAGGCATTCAACACAGATTTGGTATTAAGTAAGACAACATTTACTTAAGCAATCATATCAATAAGGAATATGAAGAACATGTATACTAGTTACTTGACTAGAACATTTATAAACAATGTAACATCAATCATTATTTCTCATAGTTCAACCTAAGCAGTTATGCTACGCGGCTGATTATGTTTTACAATCATTATTATGCCCTGTAGAGATGAGGTATACCGCTCATACTCCAACCGATAATTACTAAATCGCATTGGTACCATACATAGGTCATCAAAAGAGCTGGATTCTTATGACCTCATCTTCCTCAGTCAGTGTGAGGATCAACATGCAGGACATCTCGTGTCTCTGTTAAGATAGCTTTCCAGGGTATTCTCGCAACTTCGCTATCAGAGTTACAGTGACGTTATGTACTCTCTTCGTCATCGAATGATCTCTTGTTTATCTCTCATCGATGCGGCATTAAAGATTCCCTCGGGAGATTAGTGAAACATCACCCCAGCATAAACACATAACGAAGGATTGATGGATTAAAATACATCTTACATCAATTCCTACATCAGGAAGTAAGGATATTTGCATCCATAAACCCCCACATATTCAAAAGTATGTGTTCCAAGAGTTCCCTTAGGAAAACCTGTTTCACCATCATTTGGCTTCTGACAATGATGGATCTATGATCAGGGCTCTATATGATATGATTATACTTGATTATTTAGGTACATTTCAGCATTCTTTTAGCATCAAGCATGTTCTCAATCATTAATCATTAAAACACTACTATAAAAGAAGAATACTAAATGTATCAAGTTTAACTCATATCAGTTATCGTATGGATATTAATTCTTAACCATCTCATCATATGATTCAGGAACATGGCTATTCAAACCCTCAGATTATCATAACACTTGCTAAAAAGTGACATATAAGCATCAAGTCATCTAACAACATGACCTTGATTGAAGCAATGCATATACTTTTCACATATCATTACTCTAAAAGCTTATAATTGTTTTCAAGGAATATGACATCATAACTCTTACCTGGCTATGATCACCTCATAATATCAACCTGCATGACTAATACAATTAAGGACATGCATATATAACAGTCTTAACACAATACCAAAACTTTTCAATTTCTTTATAGGACACCACGGCCGTGCCACCTTGCACGGTCGTGCAAAGTAAGGCTACCACGGTCGTGCTCCCTTACACAGTCGTGCAAGTTAAGGCTACCACGGTTGTGCTCCCTTACACGGTCGTGCTACAGAAGATCATTACATGATTCATATTTATATATATGTATTCTAATATTTCATTCTTTCAACTTGATTAGGTCATATCAACCCTTCAATCAAGTACATACTACTATGGTTAACATAGTGTATCAAGCTATTAATCCTATAAACAATTAAGAATTCTCCCTTTCATTGGTACTAGTCACTTAGGTACTATTAGGGTTTCAACCTTTATGACTTCATTTTTTGTCATTACTAATCATCATTGGATCAATAGAACATTCATCATCTTAATTCCCAAAGATTCAATCACATTGGACCTCCATTACATAAGGTATCCAATTGAATTAGGGTTTCCAATGTTGATTACTTCAATCATTGAATTCATGGAACCAATCATCAATTGGACCTATACTCATACCTCAATTGAGTTTAATAGGTCAACCTTCAACTGATTTGACCCTCAATTGACCCTCAATTGACCATCAATTAGGGTTTAAATCAATTGAATTAGGGTTTGAAATCAATAACCCTTCAACATATTTCAATGTGGGTCTAATTGATTTGAACCCATTGAACCATCATTCAATTGGGATATGACCTGACCCCAAACGGTCTTGGGATCGTTTGAATAACCTCTAAATGGTCTTGAGACCATTTTCCCATCATATCATCAAAATCCAAGTCAACCAATTAAGGTTTTGATCATTGGATTGATCACCAAAACAACAATTGATTACACTTCAATTTAGTATCATTGGATTATCAATTGCTTAACCATACTCACCCCTAGACATCCAAACGGTCTTGGGTGACCTCCAAACGGTCTTAAGACCGTTTGGATGAGTTCCAAATGGTCTTGAGACCGTTTGGCTCACCCGACCCTTGGATTCTAGTGAAAAATCATTAGGGTTTGAGCTATTGAGTTGATCATCAAATCAGCAATTGATTGCTTTGTAATTGTGTACCTTTGGACCTTCAATTGGTCAACTATACTTAACCCCAGACCTCCAAACGGTCTTGAGACCATTTGGGTGATCCCCAAACGGTTTTGAAACCGTTTGGGCCAATCAACCCAAAACAATCAACTCATCACTTGCAAAATCAGCACTTAGCCGATTAGGGTTCATACCACATCTTTGGATCTTCAAACACATATCCATACTTGACCCTAGACCTTCAAACGGTCTTGTATGACCCCCAAACGGTCTTGAGACCGTTTGGGTGATCCCCAAACGGTTTTTAAACCGTTTGGGCAAGAAAACCCAAAAAGTCAAATCAATCAAGTTGAAAGTCATCACATAATCCAATTAGGGTTTACCTAATTGATTAGCCTTCAACTCATGATTCCTTTGGAATTAACCTATAAAATTTGGTGAGTTATTAACCAACATAATTATGAACAGTAATTTCAAACGGTAAACCCTTGGTCAACGCCCTCAAATGGTTTTGAAACCGTTTTCCCAAAAAGTTCAAGTTAATCAGGTTGGAAAATCAGCACTTAATCCAATTAGGTTTACCTAATTGATTAGCCTTTAACTCATGATTCCTTGGGAGTTAACCTATCAAATTTGGTGGGTTATTAAATAACATAATTATGAACAGGAATATTAAACGGTCAACGCTTGGTCAACTCACTCAAATGGTTTTGAAACCGTTTTCCCAAAAAGGTCAAGTTAATCAGGTTGAAAATCAGCACTTAATCCAATTAGGTTTACCTAATTGATTAGCCTTCAACTCACGATTCATTTGGCGTTAATCCCTCAAATTTGGAGGGTTATCAACCAACATAATTATGAACAGAAATCTCAAACGGTAAACCCATGGTCGACTCAACCAAATGGTCTTGGAGACCGTTTTCTCCAACCAACCTTGTGAAACCGTTTGCCCCAAATGGTTTTGCAATCCATTTTCCAGGGGGGGCAAGATCGTTTGATAAAGTAACATTGGTAATCATGCCCATCTTCTTCTACCTCCAGATCAAGGTATGTTCTTCGTGGTTTTAGTTGCAAGAAAGAAAGGAAGGATGGGGGAAAGAAGAACAAACTACTTTTGCAAGAAAGAAAGATGTATAACAAAGTTTAAGGGTTTAGAGTTATAAAACCTGCCTTAGAACCAGCTCTAGAGCTCCAAGCTTCGAAGCTTTAATGGTGGCTTGAGCTCCACAGGTCTTCCAAGGTTTCTTCTTCAAGAATTGGTTGGAAAGGATGGCTAGAAAGAAGAACTAAGTAAGAAAAACTAGCAAACCAACCTTGCAACATGATTTCCTCCATGAATTCGAGCAAGATGATGATAAAAGCTTACCTAGAACTGCTTGGCCGTTCTCCTCTTCTCCAGAGCTCTGTCCTAAGTCGGTCTAAGCAAGGGGATAAGAAGGGAAGTGAAGGAAATGATCCTTGCTAAGTGAGAAAAGGTGTATATATACTTTGGGTGAAATTTCAACATAAGGACAACTTGTTTCTCCATTTCTCATCTAGGTCCTTCCCTTATTCTAAGCCACATTTCTCCCTTCCATACTTAAGCAAAACTCATCTTAAACCCAAGGTCTAAAGGTGAAGAAAGCCAACTTCTTACTAAGTTGCACTTATAGAAGGGTTATTAGGCTTATAACTTGATTATTTAATTACAAGGTTTTTCCTTCTTATTTGATTATTCAATTGAAGTGCCCTCTTCATCATTATTACTCTAAATGATGCCAAGAGTCATAAAAGATACTCTAGAAGGTGTATTTTACAAGTTGCACCCCATATTTTGGGTAAATTGCACTTTACACCAAAACTAGGGTTTTAAGTACAAGGATTGCTCCACAAGTTGCATCTTGGTGCCCAAACTTGGAGAATCCATCATACTTCATCATATTCATTCTTATGATGTCTCAACATCAGAGGAACATATTAACATGTGCAATTTGCAAGTTAACCCTTTTAATTGGGTAATTTGCACACAAGTCCCTATTAACAAAACAATACTATAACATTATTCAAAAGGGACATAAATAGAATTATATGTTCCTCAGAAGCTTTAATGACTACCAAAAGATAACCACAAGTATCTAATTACATAATTAAGTAAAACACCTAGGGTTAGTTCATAACCCAGGTCAGGGATGTTACAAATTATCCACCCCTTACAAGGATTTCGTCCCCGAAATCAATAAAACATATTAAGAGAAAAGAGCAGGATATTTCCTTCTCATCTCTTCCTCTAGTTCCCAAGTGGCTTCTTCAACACCACGGTGATTCTAGAGGACTTTAACAAGACTTATATCTTTCTTTTTCAACTTTTTAATTCTGTTATCCAGGATTGACACTGGTCCTTCCTCGTAAGATATGTCATCATTCAATTCTACCTCCATAGGTTGTAGAACCGACTCAGTATCAGGGTGACATTTCCTTAGCATAGAAATGTGAAACACAGGGTGTAACCTCTGTAACTCTGATGGCAACTCTAGTTTATAGGCTACTTTTCCAATCCGTTCAATGATTGGATAAGGCCCCATAAACCTAGGAGCTAACTTCCCTTTCCTTCCAAACCTCAGAACTCCCTTCCAAGGTGAGACCTTGAGATACACTCTATCTCCAACCTGGAACTCCAAAGGTCTACAACGCTTGTCAGCATAAGATTTCTGCCTATCCTGTGCAGTCTTGATCTATTGTTGTATTACTTTGATCTTTTCTGTGGTTTTCTACATAAGATCAGGACCTAACAGTTGATATTCACCAGTTTCATACCAACATAAGGGTGATCTACAACGTCTACCATACAAAGCTTCATAAGGTGCCATGTCAATGCTATGTTGATAGCTATTGTTGTAGGCAAACTCTATCAAGCTTAGGTGCAGATCCCAACTCCTTGTAAACTGAAGAACACATGCTCTCAGCAAGTCTTCCAAGGTCTCTATAGTACTTTCAGACTGTCCATCAGTTTGAGGATGAAAGGTCGTACTAAACCTTAACTGGGTGCCTAAAGCTTTATGAAGTCATTCCCCAAAACGACTCATAAACTGGGGACCCCTGTCTACAACTATAGTGACTGGAACTCCGTGCAGTCGCACTATCTCCTGAATATACAACTGTGCTAGCCTCTCAGCAAAATAGGTTGTTTTGACAGGTAAGAAATGCGTTGTCTTTGTCAACCTATCAACTATTACCCAAATGGAATCATACCCTTTGCTTGTCCTAGGTAGGCCAATAACAAAGTCCATGGTTACGTGATCCCACTTCCACTGTGGTATGGGCAATGGTTACATTTTTCCTGTAGGCTTCTGATGTTCAGCCTTAACTTGCTGACACACAGGACACCGCATAACAAATTCAGCAATATCTTTCTTCATCCTAGGCCACCAATACATATCTTTCAAGTTTCGATACATCTTGGTGCTTCCTGGATGCATAGCATACATCGAAAAATGAGCTTCTTCCAGGACTAACTTTCTCAAGTTATCCACATCTGGCACTATCATCCTCCCATGATAACAGAATATTTGGTCATCAGAGTCATGGAAACCATCTCGTTTCTCATCACTAAACTCTGATCTGATCTGCTGAACTGAAGCATCAACTTGTTGTGCCTCCTTGATCTGCTCTCTCAGAGTAGGTTTTATATGCATCTCAGCTAACAACCCGGCTAACAATGACACCTTCAATTGTACATTGTCTTGCCTTAAGGAGATAAGCATATCTCTCCTAGAACATACTAAAGAGTTTAGTTGTGCCCTATCTAAGGCTGGTGTTGCTGATTTCCTACTCAAAGCATCTGCAACTACATTGGCCTTCCCTGGATGGTAATCAATTGTACAATCGTAGTCTTTGATTAACTCCATCCAGCGACGTTGCCTCATGTTAAGTTCATGCTGAGAGAAGATATACTTAAGGTTCTTATGATCAGTGAAAATCTGGAATGTCTCTCTGTAGAGATAGTGTCTCCAGATCTTCAAGGCATGAACCATATCATCCAGTTCTAAATCGTGTGTTGGATAATTCTCCTCATGTTTCTTAAGTTGTCGAGAAGCAAAAGAAATCACTTGTTTATCCTGCATCAACACACATCCGAGTCCATTCTTGGAGGCATCACAGAAAACTATGTATCCTTTGCCTTGCTCAGGTAACACAAGTACAGGTGTACTTGTCAACCTCTCCTTCAGCAACTGGAAGGATTGCTGACACTTATCACTCCAAACAAAAGGGACATCCTTCCGGGTCAACTTAGTCAAAGGTAGGTCTATGGAACTAAAGTTCTTAATGAACCTTCGGTAATAGCCAGCCAACCCTAAAAAATTACGGATTTCTGTCGGTGTCTTCGGCTGTTCCCATTGTAGGACAGATTCTACCTTTTTAGGGTCAACACAAATACCCGAGGAAGATATCACGTGTCCAAGGAAAGATACTTTCGGTAACCAGAACTCACACTTGCTAAACTTAGCATATAGCTTGTGTTCTCTTAGCAAAGTTAGAGCCTGACGAAGATGTTGTTCATTCTGCTGAGCATCTCTACTATAGATCAGAATGTCATCTATAAAGACAACAACACACTGATCGAGGAAAGGTTGGAAAATTCTATTCATGAGTTCCATAAATGCAGTCAGCGCATTAGTTAGTCCAAACGACATAACTGTGAACTCATAGTGGCCATACCTCATTCTAAAGGCAGACTTGGGTATGTCACTGTCCTTAATACAGAGTTGATGATATCCCGATCTCAAATCTATCTTTGAGAAGATAGTTGCACCACGCAACTGGTCAAAAAGATCATCAATCCTCGGCAGAAGATACTTATTCTTTATTGTTACTTTATTTAACTGTCTGTAGTCAATGCACAACCGCATTGAACCGTCTTTCTTTTTAACGAAAAGGACCGGAGCACCCCAGGGTGAAGTACTCGGTCGGATGAAACCCTTCTCAAGCAACTCCTGCAACTGTTTCTTGAGTTCTGCCATCTCAGCAGGCGCCATCCTATATGGTGTTTGTGCTATAGGTTGTGTGTCTGGGATCAAATTGATTTCAAAATCAATTTCCCGAGGCGGTGGTACACTTGGAAGTTCTTCAAGAAATACATCTTCAAATTTCCTGACTATAGGAACTTCAGCAGGGTTAGGACTTTCCATGGTAGTATCTACCACATGGGCCAAGAATGCATAACATCCTTGCCTCATCAGCTTCTTAGCAACCATAGCTGACACAAGACATGTGGGTAGAATCTTTCTCTCTCCTTGAAAGATCCATGTGTCACTTTCATCAGCAAACACAGCTTGCTTGGATTCACAATCCAAAACAACCTTATACCTTTCCAAGGTATCCATCCCAAGGATTATGTCAAATCCTTGCATCTCAAGTGGTATAAGTTCCACTTGAATGCGGTGTTCAGAAAAGAAAAGGATGCAGGAAGAGCATACCTCTTGTAACACAGCAGACCCTCTCAATGGAGTCTCTAGCAACAGACTATCTGCTCTATGACTAACTGTCATATTGCAGTTACGAATCATCCTTCGAGTGATAAAGGAGTGTGTATCACCCAGATCAATCAAAACAGATACAATGCAGGATGTAGACATATCAGAATATAACAACTTCATCTGACCTGCCACAACCCAAGGGTTGATCACTACATCAGGTGGATTCATTGCATAGAATCTTGTTGTTGCTTGTGGTTGATTCGGTGCTGACGATCCAGCTTGGGACGCTTGTCCACATCCTCTAGCTCCTCCTGGAAACTGTCTCCTCTGCGATCCTTGCTGACTCTGCCTCTATGGTTGTGTTACACTTGCTGGTCTAGCTCTGCAGTCTATCATCATATGCCCCATCTTCCCACATATATAACAACTTCTATCTTGTTGTTGTGGTCTGGGTAGTCCTGTAACCGACATAGATGATGAACTGCGAGCCCCTTGTAGTGGTAGGCTTCATCCTCTACCTCTACTTGGTGTCCACTGTGTCTGAGCACTAGGTCTAGGTGGTGGTGGTATAGGCGCAGAAAATCTAGGCTACTTGAAGTCTCTGGATGAAGATCCTTGGAACTGAGCATACATCCTCTTGTTATGGGTTTGCCTCTTCTCTGCTACGGACCTCTCTATCCTTCTGACAGACTCTACAAAGATAGCAAACCTTTCTCGGTTATCTAGGGTAGAGACAGGGGTAGTCAACTCAGTGTTTAACCCCTTCTCGAAACGCCTGATCCTTTCTTCATCTGTAGCAGCCATATGCGGACAGAACCGTAACAACTCCATGAACTTAGCCTCGTACTCGCTAATGTTCATCAAACCTTGCCTTAACCTCTCGAACTGAGAGATTTTCTCATCCAGGAACGTTTTAGGGAAATATCTATTGATAAATTCCCGTCGAAATACTTCCCACGCAACCTCCACACCAAGTCTCTTCTGCTCTTCCATGGTCCACCAGTGACCAGCACTCCCTTTGAGAAGATAGACAGCATGTCTAACCTTCTCAGCTTCTGGGATGTTTAGAATTCTAAAAGCTTTCTCTAGTTCAGTCAACCACAGGTCGGCATCTGCGGGATCAGCCGTTCCAAAGTACTCGGTTGCTCCAACTCGGTGAAGTCATTCAAACGTCTTGCCGATTCCTTGTCCTTCAGGTTGGGTAGGTACCCTAGGTGTAGGCATGGGCATCCTATCTGTTATGTGTGTCATGGCAGTCATAAACTGCCCAAACATTGTCTGGACGGCTGGATTCAGTTGGATTGAATTGGGGTGGCTCGGGTACAGGTTGTTCTATCTCCTGGTTCCTTGCACCTTCTCGTGGTGCAGCAACGCTACTCTCTGCCACATATTCCTCATGTGGTCCAGACATCCTTAACTTATCTTCTTCTCCTGAGGAGCAGAAGACACTATTAGATATACTGGAAAACACTAAGAATAGACTCGACATCCTAAGTCCTATGTCTCTGTAGACTCGGCGAACCTAGAGCTCTGATACCACTAAATTGAGACGACCCATCGCGGAAAACGAGATTAACTAATGCGGAAGCGAATTATTAGCAGCGGAATACTGAAAAATCACTAAATTTTAAAACTTTTTGGAAAGAGAACTTTAAATCATAACTCCTTTATAAGAAAACAAGGTAAACACCTTACATCATAGCTTGACATTACATCTCTGCGATTACATACATCCATTGCCTTATTATCTGAAGAAGGCAAGATACAAAATCTCGAGGCACTAAGCCAAAAACCTCAGACCTACTGACTCCTAGGACCTGAGAGTACAGAGATGACATAAGACATACTATCTATAAGACTTGGCACTCAGTATCTCCACTTGAGATTCACTACTGCCTGTGGTGTTGCTGTTGCTGATACTGCCCACCCTCGGATTGGTTCCTCCGTCCTCGACGTCCACCTAAAAAGTCGAAACCCACGGGGGTGAGACAATTTGAATAATTGTCCCAGCGAGAGTTATAACTCTCCGCCAGAAGCTTTGTTATAGCAATAAAGGATTAACATAAGCAATATAATCTTCAAGGCATTCAACAGCAGATTTGTTATTAAGTAAGACAACATTTACTTAAGCAATCATATCAATAAGGAATATGAAGAACATGTATACTAGTTACTTGACTAGAACATTTATAAACAATGTAACATCAATAATTATTTCTCGTAGTTCAACCTAAGCAGTTATGCTATGCGACTGATTATGTTTTACAATCATTATTATGCCCTGTAGAGATGAGGTATACCGCTCATACTCCAACCGATCATTACTAAATCGCATCGGTACCATACATAGGTCATCAAAAGAGCTGGATTCTTATGACCTCATCTTCCTCAGTCAGTGTGAGGATCAACATGCAGGACATCTCGTGTCTCTACTAAGATAGCTTTCCAGGGTATTCTGGCAACTTCGCTATCAGAGTTACAGTGACGTTCTGTACTCTCTTCGTCATCGAAAGATGTCTTGTTTATCTCTCATCAATGCGTCATTAAAGATTCCCTCGGGAGATTAGTGAAACATCACCCCAGCATAAACACATAATGAAGGATTGATGGATTAAAATACATCTTACATCAATTCCTACATCATGACATAAGGATATTTGCGTCCATAAACCCCCACATACTCAAAAGTATGTGTTCCAGGAGTTCCCTTAGGAAAACTTGTTTCACCATCATTTGGCTTCTGACAATGATGGATCTATGATCAGGGCTCTACATGATATGATTATACTTGATTATTTAGGTACATTTCAGCATTCTTTTAGCATCAAGCATGTTCTCAATCATTAATCATTCAAACACTACTATAAAAGAAGAATACTAAATGTATCAAGTTTTTTTAACTCATATCAGTTATCATATGGATATTAATTCTTAACCATCTCATCATATGATTCTGGAACATGGTTATTCAAACCCTCAGATTATCATAACACTTTCTACCAAGTGACATATAAGCATCAAGTCATCTAACAACATGACCTTGATTGAAGCAATGTATATATTTTTCACATATCATTACTCTAAAAGCTTATAATTGTTTTCAAGGAATATGACATCATAACTCTTACCTAGCTATGATCACCTCATAATATCAACATGCATGACTAATACAATTAAGGACATGCATATATAACAGTCTTAACACAATACCAAAACTTTTCAATTTCTTTATACACTACTACAGAAATAGCGTTCAGTGTCGCTTTTCTGGGCGTCGGTTATTTCGGACAACCGACGCCTATGATATTCAGTGTCGGTTATTTATACAAACCGATGTCTATATTCGAAGACCAGCCAGACACGGGTACCGCTTTGTATTCAGCGTCGGTTGAGTGTAACCAACCGACGCCTAAAGGCGCCCGCGAAATCCAATTTTTGAGTGAAAACAATCTGGGTCACATACAGCGTCGGTTGTTTAACAATTCACCGACGCCTATGTGAAATGAAATTTTGCACGAAAAGTTCCACTTTCGGTGTCGGTTATCCTTGGATAACCGACGCTGATAATAGTTCCCGCCAATTAGTTAGGGGTAAAGATTGTCTAATTGGACGTCGGTTATTACGATCAACCGACACTGAAGATAATAGGTGTCGGTTGTCCTAGATAACCGACGTCGTTGACCAACTTAATAGAGGCCCGATCACCCGACTCTTCCCCCTTTCTTCCTGTTTCATCGATTCTCCTGTGCGCTCTCCCAAAATCGCAGTCTGGTGCTTGGTGCCTACTGCTTCTCGCTCGCCGCCGACGATCCCTACTGCTGCTCTGCGTCGCCGCCGCCGCCCGCCGCCTTCCTCCTTGTGCCGCCGCCGCCCTCTCCTTCCTCCCTGCTCACGCCCTACTGCGGCGTTGTCTTCTTGCTTGCCTCCGCTGCTCACAAGGTATTAGCCGTAGCACCTTCTTCCTTGTCTTCTTCCTTGCCGCCCGCTGCTCTGCTCTGCTTGCTGCTCTGACTTCAAAACCTAAGACTAGTTAGTGTTCTACTTCTTTCACTGAGAACTGAGAAGAATGGCCTACCACGGCCGTGCTGCCCAGCACGGTCGTGGTAGGCCAACACAGCCATGGCCGTGTTTGATTTGATTTAAACCCTAATTTGATTTAAACTTGTCCATTCTAGCATCCTAATTTGATTTGATTAAACACTAACATTGATGAAACCCTAACATCAATTGTGATGAAAGCCTAACATGTGCATATCTATTATTGTGTTTGTTGGCCTAGAAACCCGTCCAAGATTGACTCATTAGGACTAAATCTTAGATAGTCCCCGGTTTGGGACTGTTCTTGAACACCTAATCTCACTTAGGATGTAAGTGTATAATGTGTATTGGGTTTCGAGAAAATTTCGGTAGCATTTCCCAGTTTGTTCTCTAAGTACATATGTACTTAGAGAACAGCGGGGAAATGCTGCCAAAATTTTCTTGAAAACCCAATACACATTATACACTTACTAGTGAGATTAGGTGTTCAAGGATGGGATAGGTGGTACACATTTATTATATATAAGAATGACATCACATGTGTTTGTTGGCCTAGAAAGTGAACAATCATTGTTCTTTATATTACTTGTACATTGGTATAAATTAGAATGAACAATCACTAAATTATATACTATTTGTATGGAGTCTGGCTTCATTGTAGATATCTATTATTGTGTTTGTTGGCCTAGAAACCCGTCCAAGATTGACTCATTAGGAGTAAATCTTGGATAGTCCCCGGTTTGGGACTGTTCTTGAACACCTAATCTCACTTAGGATGTAAGTGTATAATGTGCATTGGGTTTTCGAGAAAATTTCGGTAGCATTTCCCCGTTTGTTCTCTAAGTACATATGTACTTAGAGAACAGCGGGGAAATGCTGTCGAAATTTTCTTGAAAACCCAATACACATTATACACTTACTAGTGAGATTAGGTGTTCAAGGATGGGATAGGTGGTACACATTTATTATATATAAGAATGACATCACATTATACACTTAGGATGTAAGTGTATACCCTAATCTTTTCCTAATATATACTTATTTCCTAATATATACTTGTTTTCTCTGATCATAGAATGGATAGATCATGGATGTCCATTCGTAATCGTTGCACCCTAGAGTTTATATCTGGTCTTGATCAGTTTATTAGATTTGCCGATGAACATAGGAAAAAACCTACAGATAGGTTCTACTGTCCATGTAGGCATTGCGGTAACAACTTGAAAGTCAACACTGGTGAGGAAATCAAAAGTCATGTCATGTGCAACGGGATTGTACAAGGCTATACAGAATGGCACTGGCATGGAGAGATTTCAAAATCGAAACCAGTAGATGTCGATAGCAGTGCTTGGGTGGAAGAAGAAATTGCCTCTGATGACGTAAATGTGAACGAACCAGTTCCAGCAGACATCGTTGATGCGATGCTGGATAGTTGTAGGGTTGAGAACACCGATCCACCTCCTATCTTTAGAAACATTGTGCATGATGCTGAGATACCGTTATACACAGGATGTGCTAAGTTTACGAAGCTTAGCGCTGTGTTGAGATTGTATAAGTTGAAAGCTAACAATAGATGGAGCGACAAAAGCTTCACTTCATTGTTGACTTTGTTGAAAGAAATGCTTCCTGAAGGAAATGAGCTGCCAATCTCAACATACCAGGTAAAGAAAATGTTGTGCCCAATGGGAATGGAGGCCAAGAAGATACATGCATGCCCGAATGATTGTGTATTATTTCAAAAGGACTATGTAGATTTGAAAGATTGTCCAAAATGTGGTGCATCAAGGTATAAATTGACGACTTCGTGGGAGTCCAAAACTGGTTCTCCTGCCAAGGTGTTGTGGTATCTACCTATAATATCACGGTTTCAACGCTTGTTTGCAAATCCGAAAGATGCGAAGAATTTGAGGTGGCATGCAGATGTTAAGAAAAATAATGATGGGATCCTACGACATGCGTCTGATTCCCCACAGTGGAAGAAGATTGATCTATTGTACCCCAAATTTGGTGAAGAAGATAGGAATCTAAGACTTGGGCTTTGTACAAATGGGATGAATCCGTACGGGACATTGAGCAGCCAACATAGCACTTGGCCAGTCATGCTTGTTATATACAATCTTCCTCCCTGGATGTGTATGAAAAATAAGTACGTTATGTTGTCGTTGTTGATATCGGGCCCTAAACAACCCAGAAATGATATCGATGTTTATCTTGAACCTTTGATTGATGACTTAAAGAAAGTTTGGGCTGAAGGTGTGATGACCTATGATGCTTCAGCAAGAGAGACATTTCGTTTGCACGCTATGTTGTTTTGCACTGTTAATGACTTTCCAGCATATGGGAATTTGTCTGGATATAGTGTCAAAGGAGCTAAAGCGTGTCCTATATGTGAAGAAAACACTGATTCAATAAGACTAAAACATGGCGGAAAGACTGTATATCTTAGTCATCGAAGGTTTCTTTCAAAATTCCATCTGTATCGTAGGAAGCGCAAAGCATTCAATGGATGGAATGATGAACGGAGTGCACCTAACCCTATACCAGGGGATGTTGTTTATGCAAGAGTAAAAGACATTGTTAATGAATTTGGTAAGAAATCACAATGTAGTATGGCCACACAGAGTGACAATTCTTCATTCAAGAAGAAGTCAATATTTTGGGATCTTCCTTATTGGAGTTCTTTGACAGTCAGGCATTGTATCGATGTAATGCACGTTGAGAAAAATGTCTGTGATAGCATCATTGGTACTCTGTTAAATATACCAGGTAAGACTAAAGATGGGATAAAATCTAGACTGGACGTACGTGAAATGGGAATAAGGTCAGAATTAACAGAATTACATGAAATGGGTAATAAAAGAACATACTTACCTCCCGCTTGTTACACGTTGTCTAGAAAGGAGAAGAAAACTTTTTGTGAATGCTTGGTAGATGTTAAGGTGCCACATGGTTACTCATCCAACATCTGTAGATTGGTATCAATGAAAGATCTAAAGTTGATAGTTCTAAAATCTCATGATTGTCACACTCTAATGCAACAAATATTGCCCGTGGCAATTCGATCTATATTGCCGAAGCATGTAAGGTTTGCAATTACCAGACTTTGTTTCTTTTTCAACAGTCTATGCAGCAAAGTTATTGACCCTGATACTCTCGATAATTTGCAAAGAGAAGTGGTTTTTACCCTATGTCAACTTGAGATGTATTTCCCTCCTTCATTCTTTGATATCATGGTACATCTTGTTGTCCACTTGACTAGGGAAGTGAAAATGTTGGGACCAATTTTCTTGCATTGGATGTATCCCTTTGAACGATACATGAACATTTTTAAAGGTGATGTTCGTAACCGTTATCGGCCTGAAGGGAGTATTATTGAAGGTTATGTGGCGAGAGAGGTTATGGATTTTTGCAATGACTTTCTCAGTGGTAATGACACTCCTGATAATGACAAGAATATTGAGGAGGGCAAAGGAATTTTGGGATCACGGGTGAAAGTAATCAGCCGTGAGCAGTTGGAACAAGCTCACTTGTATATTTTACACAATATGGACGAAGTGAGTGTTTATATCGAGGAACATACCAATTTCATAAAGAGAAAACATCCTCGAGCAAGTTCAATGTGGCTTGCTAGAGAGCATAATAAGACTTTTACTAAGTGGTTTGAAGATAAAGTCTTACATCAACTATCTCAAACACCAAATGATATTACAGAAACTATCAAATGCCTCGCCTTTAAACCAAAACCGAATGTTATCTCTTATGAAGGGTTTGACATTAATGGATTCACATATTACACAAAGTGCCAAGATGATAAGAGTGTCGTCCAAAATAGCGGGGTCACTCTTCAAGCGTCGACTATGTACTTTGCAAGTGCAAAGGATAAGAGTTCACGTGAAGCTAAAATGTCATATTACAATTTCATTGAAGACATTTGGGAGTTTGACTACATAGATTTCAAAATTCCGCTCTTTAAATGTAATTGGGTTGATAACACCAAAGGAGTTATAGTGGATGAATTGGGTTTCACTTTGGTGAACTTTGAAAAGATTGGCGAGAAGGGTGAACCATTCATATTGGCATCACATGTGAAACAAATATTCTATATCGATGATCCTGCAAATGATAAATGGTCGGTTGTTCTTCATGGTAAAAGACAGTTCATTGAAGATCCTATAGATGAAGAAGAGTACTATGATAAGTATGATGACTCCAGTCCATTCTCAGTTGGGTTGCCAACTCCACAAAATATTGAAGCTAATGATGACTTATATGTGCGCGGAGATCACAATGAAGGATTGTTAATTGATAAAAGATCACAATTTTAGAGACATGTATGTTTATACAAATGCTAAATGTTTGCCTTTTTCTAGTTAATACAAATGCTAAATGTTTGCCTTTTTAATGACATTTTCAGATGGCTGACCATGATGAGCATGATGTCCATGATGAGCATGAAGTCCATGATGAGCATGCTGTCCATGATGAGCATGGCGAGGATACCAATGTAAGTTCTAAAAACATATCTTGTATTTCTATAAAATTCATTATCTTCTAGTTATGTCATATATCTTATATTTCTATATTGGGCTAATTCAGTGTGTTTATTTTTGTCAAATTTTAGGTTGAAGATGCACATGTACCCACTGAAGCACTGGAGCAACTTGATGCGCAGCACCAAACACTTAACAAGAAAAGGGGAATCACTCTGTTGAAGAAGTTAATAGCGCTTAGTGGCAGTGGATCCAAATTGGTTGTGGAGTTTGATAATGGAGGAAATGCAATTGGAGTGAACCGCAATAATTTTGTAAACTATCTTGTGTGTACCACTCGGAGCCATTGTGGTGTTAAGTATGATAATTGGCATAAAGTTCCTCTGGGGAAAAAAGACTTGATATGGAAGGATTTATGTGTGAGTTATTATTATTTGCAATTCTATTTTGTAGATTACAAATTCTATTATTTGCAATTCTATTTTGGATACTAGTTAATAACATTTCTATTTTACTGAATCTGTTTGCATTGGATGAGAAGTTGCATCGTAAAAGTGTGATGCAACGCGCTGGAAAGATGCTTAGGACTTATAGGACAAATCTGAATAGAGAATACATAAAAGAGGGTGATAAGAAAAAGAAGTCAGTCCTTGAACAATGGAAATTCTTGGACAAAGAAGATTGGGACAATTTTTTTGCTTCAAGAAAATCTGAAGAATTCAAGGTATTAGGTGTCACTCCCAATTTAATTAATATACATTGTATTCACCTATTCAAGATTAACATTTAGTGATACTAACCAAATCATTAATGTTCATACTAACTAGGCCCTCAGTGACGCATAAAAAGCAAGGCGTGCACTGAATGTGCATGACCACACTATGGGTCCAAAAGGCTATGCAAGCATTCGCCAAAGACTACATGCGGAGTCTGCGGCTACTCAGGAGTCTGCTCCTACTCAGGAGTCTGCTCCTACTCAGGAGTCTGCCACACCCATGCCTCACCATGATATCTGGATAGCTGGGAGGCAAAACAAGAAGGGTGTTATAAAGAAGCCCGTAACTGCTGAGGCGGCTGCGAAAATGGTAAAATACAACTCTTAGAGCAATCGTTTGAATATTGATTATTTGTGGTGTTAATTTACCAATTTCTGTTGATGGTGATTAGCGGGAGCTGTACGAGCAGAGGAAACAAGGCACGTTCATCCCTCAGGGCACAAGGGATGAATTGACAGTTTCTCTGGGTAACCCAGAGCATCCTGGACGTGTTAGGGGTGCAGGCGCTGGTGTGGGCATCAAAGCATTCTTTGGGCCATCCCAGCGCAAACCCAGAGCGGGACTTTCTCAAGAAGAGGCAACCTATTCTTTTTTTAGAATGTTACTGCAAAAGGAAATTCAATAATAAGAAGCTAATGTTTCTTTTATCCATGTATAGGAGAATAAGAGAGTCGAGGATATAGTTTCTAAGAAGGTCAACGATGTAGTTGCTGAGAAGGTCAAGGAAGAATTGCTGCGGTGGCAGGCATCTCAGGCTTCCAATCAGCCTATGGCGACCCACTCTTCTCCTGATACACAGACTGCGAGTAATCCTGGAGACCCATCGCCTAACACGTCTGCTGTAAGTATTGTTTATGACATTGTAGCTAGTCTTTTCAAGATGATATGTTTTCAAGATGATATGTATATATGTATAACATTATTTACATAAATTTGTAGGCATTGAAGCCATGCCGCTTAAGAATACAAGACTATGTTGTTGCAGAGGCGCAGGCTTACCCGTCCCTTCCTAGGGAAAGGTTTCATGGGACTCCAATGCCATAGGGCTACGTTCGTGTGGGCCCATTACGTGTGTTACCCGATTGGAGGGAAGCTACATTGCCATATCCCCACCCGGATATTGATACACTTACTGAGGCAGAAGGCGGGGTCATATTGTGGCCCAAAGCAGATGTCGTCTACACTACTGAAATTGTAAGATAAATTTACATTGATTTAGACTGTTAATGTGTATATATGATGTCAACTGATCTAAAATTATATATACAGGTTAAAAAGAAGACACCAGGAGCACCTAGGCCTCCACCTCCACTTCCCGCATTACCAACTTGGGTTCCAACTGACCTAACATACCCGTTAGGTCCTGCTTGTAGGGGAATGGCATGTTGGCTACTGGCACATAATATACATTGCCCGATAATTGTTTCTTTAGATGCAGATTATGCAGGTCAATCATACGATAGCTCTTTATTTATACAAGATATTATTGAGCTGTTTATGTATGATTGGCTGAATACATCAATGATAGAGACATGGATAAGGTGAGATCTTGTTTATACATCCATATACCTTGTGTAAGATCTGGTGATCTGGTTTCTTATATATTAATGCATACGTAATACATGTTTTGCAGCTACTTAGTCGAAGATCATTGCAAACAATTTGCATTTGATCATGTGGGATTTTTGATTCCATCATTGATTAGTATGGTAGCTAAAGACCCTGATAATGTTCAACAATATTGTATAGATGCTTTTACAATTTTTGGTCAGCAAAAGAAGACGATAATAATAGCTCCATTCAATGTCAAGTAAGTTTACTTTATTTATAATTTGAACTTAAGAAAATTCCATTTTTATTGTGCATTTTGAGTTATTAATTGTTAACTTTTTACCTCTAGCGGTAAACATTGGGAGTTACTAGTTATTGTCCCCGGTACATTCACTGTTTATTATCTAGATCCCACGGGAAGTACATTAAACACTAAAATTGGACACGTAATGAGAATGCCATTATTCTGGTGAGAAATATTTCATTTTTGTATCTGTTAACATCTGTTATTACATTACTATTTACTTATGTAATTTACTGTGTTATATTAACATGTAGGGGTTTAGATGCATTCAAAAAGGCTGGAGGAATGGTCCCAAGGAAAAAGAACCAACCAATAAATTGGCAGAATGTACAAGTAAGTTCCCGACTCCAATGTATATATTATTGATGTGAATTGTGCTTAGTTGTATTATTTTGTATGTTTCAATTTATAGTGCGCTACACAAGACAATGGCTGGGCATGCGCATACTATGTGATGCGATTTATGCAGATGATTATCAAACATGCCGCATTGGACATCGATACCATACATGAGGTATTATATATAGTCTCATTAGTTAGTATGAAATATATCAATCTTATTTTTATATTATTACTTATATATATACATCATTCTCTTTGTAGGTGTTTAAAACTGACCAAACTATAGGTAAATGCTTAAAAAATATACATGCTCCATATACGATGGAATCATTAAATGAAATAAGAGAAGAATGGGCAAAATCCATACAAGCAGTGGCAACTGTAAGATATAATTGGGATGTTGATGGCGATAATGAATGATACTTTGTAAATGAATATTTCTGAATGTTAATACATGTATTTGAATGTTTCTATATGTGTGAATGTGAGAATTGAATTGATGTCTGAATGTATCTACTTGTGTGAAATTTTCCTTGGGACTTTTGCAGGTTTAGTGGCCTGTTTGTAGGCTGATATCAATGGATGTCGTAAACCTACAGTTCAGAAAACTGAACTGCAGGTTCTCATCCTGCTGACCAGCAACAGCAGGCCTGCAAACTGATATGAAAAAAAAAATAGATATAGGCGTCGGTTATTTACAGAAAACCGTCAGCAAAGACCTACAGCGTCGGTTATTGGATAAAAACTGACGCCTAATATTACAAACAACCCGAACGTCCAGGAAAGTACGGCCGTGGTGGAAAAGGCGTCGCTTATTCATATAAAACCGACGCCTATAGCACTAAACACGGCCGTGCAGGGAAGCACGGCCGTGTCGTCTTGAAGTATGGCGTCGGTTTTTTAGTAGATAACTGATGCAGAATGTGTCCTAGATGACGCCGTTTTCTGTGGCGCGAACCCTTTTGGCGTCGGTTATCTACTAAAAGACCGACGCCTATATGTTAAATAGGCGTCGGTTAAAAAACTGACGCCGAAGTGTTCGACCTTTAGCGGCGCCCACATAGGCGTCGCTCAGAAACCGATGCCAAAGTGGGTTAAACAACCGACGCCAAAGACTGGTTCTGTAGTAGTGATAGGACACCACGGCCGTGCCACCTTGCACGGTCGTGCAAAGTAAGGCTACCACGGCCATGCTCCCTTGTACGGTCGTGCAAGTTAAGGCTACCACGGTCGTGCTCCCTTACACGGTCGTGCTACAGAAGATCATTACATGATTCATATTTATATATATATGTATTCTAATCTTTCATTCTTTCAACTTGATTAGGTCATATCAACCCTTCAATCAAGTACATACTACTATGGTTAACATAGTGTTTCAAGCTATTAATCCTATAAACAGTTAAGAATTCTCCCTTTAATTGGTACTAGTCACTTAGGTACTATTAGGGTTTCAACCTTTGTGCCTTCATTGTTTGTCATTACTAATCATCATTGGATCAATAGAACATTCATCATCTTAATTCCCAAAGATTCAATCACATTGGACCTCCATTACATAAGGTATCCAATTGAATTAGGGTTTTCAATGTTGATTACTTCAATCATTGAATTCATGGAACCAATCATCAATTGGACCTATACTCATACCTCAATTGAGTTTAATATGTCAAACTTCAATTGATTTGACCCTCAATTGACCCTCAATTGACCATCAATTAGGGTTTAAATCAATTGAAATAGGGTTTGGAATCAATAACCCTTCAACATATTTCAATGTGGGTCTAATTGATTTGAACCCATTGAACCATCATTCAATTGGGACATGAACTGACCCCAAACGGTCTTGGGATCGTTTGGATGACCTCCAAACGGTCTTTTGATCGTTTGCCCATCATATCATCAAAATCCAAGTCAACCAATTAAGGTTTGGATCATTGGATTGATCACCAAAACAACAATTGATTACACTTCAATTTAGTATCATTGGATTATCAATTGCTTAACCATACTCACCCCTAGACCTCCAAACGGTCTTAAGACCATTTGGATGAGTTACAAATGGTCTTGAGACCGTTTGGCTCACCCAACCCTTGAATTCTAGTGAAAAATCATTAGGGTTTGAGCTATTGAGTTGATCATCAAATCAGCAATTGATTGCTTTGTAATTGTGTACCTTTGGACCTTCAATAGGTCAACTATACTTAACCCCAGACCTCCAAACGGTCTTGGGTGATCCCCAAACGATCTTGAGACCGTTTGGGTGATCCCCAAACGGTTTTGAAACCGTTTGGGCCAATCAACCCAAAACAATCAACTCATCACTTGCAAAATCAGCACTTAGCCGATTAGGGTTCATACCACATCTTTGGATCTTCAAACACATATCCATACTTGACCCTAGACCTTCAAACGGTCTTCGATGACCCCCAAACAGTCTTGAGACCGTTTGGGTGATCCCCAAACGGTTTTGAAACCGTTTGGGCAAGAAAACCCAAAAAGGCAAATCAATCAAGTTGAAAGTCAGCACATAATCCAATTAGGGTTTACCTAATTGATTAGCCTTCAACTCATGATTCCTTTGGAATTAAACTATCAAATTTGGTGAGTTATTAAACAACATAATTATGAACAGTAATATCAAACGATCAACCCTTGGTCAACGCCCTCAAACGGTTTTGAAACCGTTTGCCCAAAAAGTTTAAGTTAATCAGGTTGGAAAATCAGCACTTAATCCAATTAGGTTTACCTAATTGATTAGCCTTTAACTCATGATTCCTTGGGAGTTAACCTATCAAATTTGGTGGGTTATTAACTAACATAATTATGAACAGGAATATCAAACGGTCAACTCTTGTTCAACTCACTCAAACGGTTTTGAAACCGTTTTCCCAAAAAGGTCAAGTTAATCAGGTTGAAAATCAGCACTTAATCCAATTAGGTTTACCTAATTGATTAGCCTTCAACACACGATTCTTTTGGAGTTAATCCCTCAAATTTGGAGGGTTATCAACCAACATAATTATGAACAGAAATCTCAAACGGTCAACCCTTGGTCAACTCAACCAAATGGTCTTGGATACCGTTTGATCCAACCGACCTTGTGAAACCGTTTGCCCTTCAAATGGTTTTGCAAACCGTTTTCCAGGGGGGGCAAGATCGTTTGATAAAGTAACATTGGTAATCATGCCCATATTCTTCTACCTCCAGATCAAGGTCTGTTCTTCGTGGTTTTAGTTGCAAGAAAGCAAGGAAGGATGGGGGAAAGAAGAACAAACTACTTTTGCAAGCAAGAAAGATGTATAACAAAGTTTAAGGGTTTAGAGTTATAAAACCCACCTTAGAACCAGCTATAGAGCTCCAAGATTCGAAGCTTTAATGGTGGCTTGAGCTCCACAGGTCGTCCAAGGTTTCTTCTTCAAGAATTGGTTGGAAAGGATGGCTAGAAAGAAGAACTAAGTAAGAAAAACTAGCAAACCAACCTTGCAACATGATTTCCTCCATGAATTCGAGCAAGATGATGATAAAAGCTTACCTAGAACTGCTTGGAAGTTCTCCTCTTCCCCAGAGCTCTGTCCTAAGTCGGTCTAAGAAAGGGGATAAGAAGGTAAGTGAAGGAAACGATCCTTGCTAAGTGAGAAAAGGTGTATATATACTTTGGGTGAAATTCCAACATAAGGACAACTTGTTTCTCCATTTCTCATCTAGGTCCTTCCCTTATTCTAAGCCACATTTCTCCCTTCCATACTTAAGCAAAATTAATCTTAAACCCAATGTCTGAAGGTGAAGAAAGCCAACTTCTTACTAAGTTGCACATATAGAAGGGTTATTAGGCCTATAACTTAATTATTTAATTACAAGGTTTTTCCTTCTTATTTGATTATTCAATTGAAGTGCCCTCTTCATCATTATTACTCTAAATGATGACAAGAGTCATAAAAGATACTCTAGAAGGTGTATTTTACAAGTTGCACCCCATATTTTGGGTAAACTGCACTTTACACCAAAACTAGGGTTTTAAGTACAAGGATTGCTCCACAAGTTGCATCTTGGTGCCCAAACTTGGAGAATCCATCATACTTCATCATATTCATTCTTATGATGTCTCAACATCAGAGGAACATCTTAACATGTGCAATTTGCAAGTTAACCCCTTTTAATTGGGTAATTTTCACAAAAGTCCCTATTAACAAAACAATACTATAACATTGTTCAAAAGGGACAGAAATAGAATTATATGTTCCTCAGAAGCTTTAATTACATACCAAAAGATAATCACAAGTATCTAATTACATAATTAAGCAAAACACCTAGGATTAGTTCATAACCCAGGTCAGGGATGTTACAAAGACTGTTTGGTCCAAACCACCTTGAAACTGAATGGACCAATTAGGGTTTCCTCCAATCAATCAATTGATTTTAGGGTTTGCTGTATTGAATTGATCATCAATTGAACCATTGAGAGTACATGAAATTACAGCCCTTGGATCTCCAGCCATCCATCATAGCCCTTGAACTCCAAATAGCCTTGAGACCGTTTGGTCTTAAACGGTCTTGAGACTGTTTTCCTCCAAACGGTTTTGAGACCGTTTGGACCATCAACCAAGAAATTGATCCAATTCAATTAGGATTTCTTCAATCAATCGATTAGGGTTTGCAATCAATGGATCATCCATTCTGGAATCCATTATAATTAAATCAATTTGATCCATTGGATATTCATCATTCACATCAGCAATTAACCCCAAATGGTTTTGAAGTTCAATTTACCCATTCGATCTTGAGATCCATTACCTATTCGGTTTTGAACCCAATTACCTATTCGATATTGAAGTCAATTACCCATTCGGTCTTGAAATTAATTACCCATTCAGTTTTGAAGTAAATTACCCATTTGGTCTTGAGTTCAATTACCCATTAGGTCTTGGGTTCAATTACCCATTAGGTCTTGGGTTCAATTACCCATTCGGTCTTGAAACCAAATCAACTCAATTGGTTTTGAAACCGAATTAGCTCAATCGGTTTTGAAACTGAATTAGCTCAATCGGTTTTGAAAACTGTTTGCCCCTTCCTTTGTTGAGGTGTGTGCTTCAGATGAAATCATCATCTTCAAGCTTCAAACCTTCAAAATCAATTGTGATTCTTATGGCGATTTCAACAACTAATCAAAAGGAAATCGAGAAAGAAGAAAGGTTCAACACATGATGAATAAATTGCAAGCAATAATGATATTTAAGGGTTCAAGTTATATAACCCACCTTTAAAACTGAATCCAATCTTCAAGCTTCACATCGTCAATGGTGAATGAAGCTTTCTCAACTGTCCAAGGTCCGTTCTCAAGTCTTTGGATGTAAAGGATGATCAAGGTTGAGCATTGAATGGAGAAAAGAAGAAATCAATCATTGAATTTCGATTTCCACCATGAAATCTAGGTTGAAGATGACTATGGAGCTTACATACAGGTTTGGGGACGTCCTCCTACTGCTCCTAGGCTCCGTTGTATTCAACCAAAGCAAGGAAAGAAAAAGGAATCGAAAAAGCCTTTCATGTGGGTTGAAAATGGGATGTATATAAGGGAATTTTAAAGAGAGAGAAAGTGATAAATAATTCCTTCAACTCCCAAAATTGGTGCCACATACTCCCCTCCATCGCTTTAATACAAAACCAACTCCCCCACCTTGTAATTCCTCTTCATTATCCATGAATTAAAAGAAGACAATAAAGCACCTTAATCAATATAATAATAATATCCAAAATTGAGTGGATATTACTTTTTCTTTAACTAATGTGAGTGGGCTCTCCACTCACTTTAAATATTTCATTGCCTTTGAAAGGCACAAGGACGTGCATACTTATTCAAATTCAACCATCACACTTTTGGTAGGAGGGCACTTCCATTGATATATTTATTTTTGCATTAAATTGAATTAGGGTTTCAATTATGCTTAAATCTTGATTATTTTAATATCAAGATTCTCTCACCTCCAAAGAGATACAAATGAGACTCCCCTCTGATTTTCTTGTCTCTAATTGATACCAAGAAACATTAGGTACTCTCTATAAGTGGTATTTTGCATATTGAACCCTAGGTTTTGGGTAAATTGCACATTACACCAAAACTAGGTTTTAATGCACAAACATTGTTTAATAAGCTCTTTCTTGGTGCTCAGACTTTCACAAGCCATACCTATGCATGATTTTCATTCTTATGATGCTTCAAAACTTGAGGAACATTTTATCATGTAACATTTGTAGGTTAACCCCTCAACTTGGGGAATTTGCACTTTAGTCCAAAATAAGCAAAACATTATTTTCAACATTATTCAAAAAGGACTAAAATTGAAACATAAGTTCCTCTTGGGCCTTAATTACTTTTCAAGAGATAAGAGAAAGCATATAATTAACTTTATTAAACAAAACATCTAGGTTTAAAGCATAATCCAGGTCAGGGATGTTACAAGAATCATATTGAATATATGTGCTTTCATCTTTTATTTTATATGACATTCTTGGTTACCTCCATATTTTAAATTGATTTGGTCAACATACCTTTCTAGGGAAGGTTCTAACCTAGGGTGCCTTCATGGCTCATAGGAGGAAATTAGTCTCTCTAGCCACAAGCTTACCCCAAGGTCATAAAGTTCTGCCTCCCCCATAGGTCCTTCTCCCACTCTTGGATTGCCCCACCCCAGGTTGGCACACTATCCCAAAAGGTTTCCCATTTTCATCTTTATGCATTGCTTTTATTATTATAACTTCTCAACCCTTGTTTTCTCAATCTCTGGGATACCCTCTCATGGGGTTATTCCATGTAGTGGACTCGACCACCTTCCCCTTCAAGGGCTTGGTGCCTATGTCTGCCTTCCCCTCCACGGGCTTGGCCTTTATTGACCTTCCCCTCTAGGGGCTTGATCATAGTCATCTAAATGACTTTCTTTCCATAACCAAACTTCTAGAGATAGCATAAGGGATTCGATCAAGTTATATTCATATTTCCATTTCCTTGTATGACTATTGGTTACTTATGTATATACTCATGCATTTTCTTTCTAACTTCTCAACTTAACATCTATGGGACACTCCCTCTCTAGAGTATTCATGTGGAAAAGCCTCTCTTTAGGGTAAGTCCCCACAGTCAACATCATACATAAGCAATGGCCATATCACCTATCATTATAGTGGCAATCATATTTAGGCCTTTGCCCAAGGTGATTATCCTTTCTGGGCCAGATCAGCGACGACCATAGTGACCAGACATAGGTCGTCTTGGCCCAAGGTGATTAGATAGGCCCGATCATACATCCCACATGTATTGCATACATGCAACCGAGTTAGTTGAGCAAGTTATATTATTTCACATTTTTTTGTAAGTTTCTTAAAAATTTTCTTATTAATGTCTTGTTACAAATACACATGTGCATGGGAGGTTGAGTCACTTAACTCATTTAATTTAATATTCTTTCACATTAATCATTCATGCATGGATTACCAAAAACATTTATGTTCTCTCTTTCCTATTACTCTAAATGACTTCATATGGGTAGCATACTACTACACCACAATATCCATACTTCTCTTAGTTAGGGTTTTAGGGTTAAGGTTAGGGAGACTACACCCTATCTCTTAGGGTTTTAATTTCCCTTGACCCATTGTCTTTTCCTTACCAACCCTAGTTCCATCTATTACTCACACAAGGAGAACCCATAAAACAATTTTTTTCTCTTTACAGTATCATTATTTCCACATGTACATGTGCATTATTATTACATATAACATGTATATTAATTGGTGGAGGATCCTTTAATCCTAATTCTTCTCAAAAACTCTAACTTTAGATGAGGAGAGAAGTTCCTTTTAGGGTTTATTAAGCAAGAGGATGATGAGTGGATGAGAGAGATGAGATTAAACCCTAAAGGTATTTTACTTCGGGTAAAGACTTCTGACATTGGCCAGACAGGATGCATGGGTCTGGGAGTCCTCATAAGCCGACTAGTAGTGCGGAGGAAAATATTACCAACCCCCAGTCATGATCCCTTCTAGACACCATCTTTTCAAAAAATGCCATGATAATTCCCTCATAATTTCTACAGATTATTCGAAATTGTAAACTATTAGATGTTATTTGAAAAATATGGGGCTCTGACCAAATGTAACAACCTCACTTTCTGTGTCCCCCAATTAAGGAAAGACCTTCAAGTTAAGAGTCCTTACCTATATTCCCAAGGATCCATGTTTAGCAAATAATAAGTAATAGAAAACAATTTCATTAATTCACAAACATTATTTACAAAATGCTTACATGAAATTCCATTACCAGAACTACACATAGAGAAGAATAGTCTATCCAAATCCTTCTCACATAGATTAATGTATTTACAAGGTTTCATCTTCATCTTCATGTCCCTTATCATGTATATCGTCATATACCTAAAATGTCAGGAAATAAAACATTGTCAGTATGACACGTCATACTGGTATGTGCGGGAAATAAAAGTTCACAAGTAATGATAACAACATAATTTAACAATTAATGTTTAACGAACCAAATTTAACATTTTCACCATGACTACCCAATCTAGGTTTCTCCACCCTCTGTCATAACCCCTCAGGTCCTCATAGTGTAGTACTCATAGTCTTCCCCTATTTAGGTGGATGACTTTATCATGTCTCCCCTATCTAGGCAGGCGACTTCATCATGTACCCCCTATTCAGGATGGTACCAAAATATGCCTTCCCCTATCCAGGCAGATGGCTTTTCCATACATCCAGAGGTGACCTAGATTCGGGCTAGTCATGTTCATATATAATAAGATAATCATAGTCACTTTAAAGTTTGCATGGAATGAAATAAAGAAGCAAGCATATATCTTCAAACTATGTGAAGAAATCTTTGAGAAAACACGTGAAACTACAATGAATATTCTTAGGCGTAACCACATACCTTTTACATGTAGATTATTCAATTATACTTCAAGAATGTTGTCCAATCAAGCAAGAAAATTAAGCAATCATCATATAATCTACATTACATAAATTCTAAAGTGTCACTAAACACATTAAATGCATTATACCCTACTTGGTCCGAATCTAAGGTTTAGATTTTGGATAAGGAATAAGGGTATTAACCTTGTTTCCATCACATAATTTACATTAGGTGAACCCTAGTTACTAGATCCATCTTATCCTTTTATTAAGATCACTTAGATCAAATATGTTCATTAATAACATAGAAAGTGAGGATCTTTATCCCTAATTCCACACATTAATGATTATCCACATTAGAGACCCTACTTACCTTATCATCATTACCATCAATTTATTTATTATCATTGTGCTCAACAAGATCATATAATAGCATAAAAGAAAGGCTTTGTTGTTTTCAAAATTATAATACTCAAAACTAAGGTTTCCATGTGCTAATCACCACTTCATCATATGTTACCCTATTTTTGGAATGAAAATCCTAATTAGATATCAATTATATTTTCTATGTGTTCCTCTCATTCTCTCGATCATTTTGATATATAGTTTTTCTATTTTTGGGAACTCTTAGCATTTACTACAAATAAAACAAGAAAAACATATATACCTCAAGTTTGGGCCATGTGGTGCTTTCCCATTGGTCAATGTCAGTGTCAGGTTGTTTTAAGTTGAGGCACAGTTTACTCTTGGTTCTTTTCTGGATTGGGCATGAGTTGGTTTAATGGACTAAACTGTCGGCTAGACCCGACCGCTTTCTTCCTGGTGAGCCTGCGCATTGTGATCCTCGGTGATCAGGTCATGCTATGCAGCTTCATGGCCAGAGTCACACACCCTCTTCCTCCAACAATGCCATCAACTACTTCCACCATCAATGTGATGTAGATCTGCCGCACAAAAGTCATATTGTCCTACTCCTTGATCCCATCTCATCCTTCTCCTCACAAAACCAAGTCTGAGGGTGACTACAAACCCGACGATCTACTCCAACCGCATGTCTATTCCACCTCCGGTGGTCCCTGGTACCTCAGCCACAGGCCACCATTGCCCTGAATGCAACAGGTCGGTGCCCCCCCCCAATTCTTTTCCTACTCCTCCTTTCCTCCATGCCCTTTTTGTCCAATGTACTTGCTCCCACAAGGTCTGCTGCAAGGGCAGCATTGTCCCAGCCCACCGTGATCATGCTGACCAACTGTGAACATCTTCAAGCCCCCAAAGTGCACCGATAGGGAAGGGCACCTCTTCTAAACCTAGTCATGGAGGGTGCATTGATGGTCAAAGGATAGCGGTGTTGCACGTTGCTCAGGCAAGCAACAAAGGCACAACGCCAACAAAGGAAGTAAAACAATGAAAAAAGGCGAGTGTTCTTGGACCCACTGTGAGCAACAAAACACTGCTGATAGGAGCCAAGTTTGTTGGGTAACGATGGCCTTCTCCAGAGCCACCTATATATAGGTCCAAGGAGAAACCCTAATGGCTGATAGAAGGACATAAAGGAGAGAAGTAGGGAGGCATCCAAGCCTAAACTTGCTCCCAATTTCATCATGACACAAAGGGATGATTTTACAGAAGTTATGAGTTTCCCTTCCTATACCCACGGGTGAAGGAACATATTCATATTCCCTATATTCATATTCCCTAATTCTATATATGAGAAGGCAATCAAGAGCATTAACTCACATGCCTTTTTCTCACAAAACACAACCATATGAATATGTTTTGAATATAAAAACCATTAAACATCACCTACTCCTTTCTAAGGTATTCATTAATCCTTTTCCATCCATATCCAATGTGGAGTTTTTTTGTAATATCTACTCAAAACTTGCTCTTTTAGCAATATTATTATAATAATATCAATTGATGTCCCAAACATTATGTTGCCAACTTGTCTAGATAGACACCACACATCTTATTTGTTTTTAAATTCTATAATTCAATAATTTAGAATGCCACTTTTATTTATTTATACATGAATCACTTTTATTTATTTATCTTGTGGCACAATGTCCCATGCTAGGAAAGGTGATCAATGATTATTCCACCAATAATACCATTGGGGAAAGTAATTTCTTAAAACATGTTTTATACTCAATTTTATCAAAATTGAGGATATTACATATATACACTTTGCAAATCTCATATGATGAATCTGCTGATAGGGATACTGAGTTGCTATTGGTGAATGTCAAAAAGGAGCTTGGTGTGATTTGAAATCTTGAGGAGTGCCTTCTCAGGGCTAAGGAAATCATCAACTGGTTGGATGATGGGGAAAAGAACTCGAGATTCTATAATGCAATGCTTAAATGTAGGAAAAAGAGAAGATCCAATACTTCCATTTGCATTAATGGAGGTCCACATTTTGTTGGCCAACCTGCAATGGTCAATGCAGTGGTGAGGTTCTTTGCAAGCTTTTATCAGGATCCTCCCCCCAGGGATGTATCATTACATGATTATTTTCTAGATAATATCCCCCACACTCCTTTATGGAGATGACAACTTCACCCTCCCGACTTCCCCATCCACTGAGGAGATTCTCTCCAAATAGATGGACTTAGATGTGATTCCAAGCTTGGATGGCTTCTATCTAAAATTTTACTTTGCAGCTTGGAATATTATCCAGTAGGATTTTGTCAACTTGTCTAACTTCTTCTTCAGAGGCAACATATGTCATCATATCTTCATCCGTTGTATAATTTCTTTGATCCCAAAATCCTCCTGTGGAGCTAAATAAGAATTTTAGACTCGTTTCCATTGAAAATGTGTCTATGAGAATCCTTGCCATAATTATTTCGAACTGGATGGCATCTATGATGCCACATATGATCTCAGACGAGTGTCTATGAAAGGCAGAGATATTGTTTACAATATCAGATTGACTAAAGAGTTGATGCGTGATCTTGAGAAAGGTGATGGCAATAGTTGCAATATGATTATTAAGTATGATATGGATAAGGTCTATGATCTCGTTGACTGGCCTTTTCTTCGTAGTGTTCTTAGGAATTTTGCAATGATGGTTGAACTTATTAGCCTTTGCATAAGATTTTTATCAAATGCTTGAATGAGTGTTACGCTTAAAAATTGTACAGTGGGTTTTATCCAAATGCATAGAGGGCTAAAGTAAGGCAACCCTATTTCATCCTTCTTGTTCATCCTATTTGAAGAAACTTTATGTCAAAAGATTAAGAGGAAAATTGATGTAGATGATCTAGATCATTTTAAGATGAGAGGAAAAGGTGATGCTCCTGGAATCCTTCTTTATGTGGATGATGTGATTTTGTTCACCTGAGCTTCTAAGTAATCTCTCCTATGTATATAAGATATTTTTGGATCTTGTGAAGTGATTTCTAGGAAGTTGGCTAACAAGATGATGTTTGCTTTCATGTGTGGTGGAGTAGACCATGAGGTAGTTTGAATATCTCTACGTATCTTCATATTAACCCCCTCAGTGAATCATTCTCATATCTAGGGATTCTACTTATTAGAGGTCGTATGAGATTCCATCATTTTGACTCTTTGTTGGAGAAGATCAAATTCAAAGTTGCTGCTTGGAAATCAAACTCACTATCATTTGTTGGATGCAAGATTCTTATTGAGAATATGTTTTTGTGGTTAGCATCTATAGTTGGCAACTACTGGCATGCTTGTGGGTGTTATTAGTAAGATTAATCATATGCTTTCAAATTTCCTTTGGAGTGCCTAGGATAGAAATTGCAGAAGAGTTTGGGTTGCTTGGGAAATTACTACTAGAGCATTTCGTTTGAAAGCCTGCTGGGAGATTCTAATAGGGGATTCTCTTTGGGTTGATTTTTGTAAGAAGAAATATCACAATAGCTACATCAAACATAGTGACGTCCCCCTATATTAGATGAAAGGGCACTTTTGCTTCCCCTTAATGAAAAAATATATGGAATTACTTCCCAGAGATAATCCCACAATCCATCTGGATCATAGGAAGAGGTAATTTATCTTTTTGGCATGATAATTGGTGTCAGTAGACCTTAGAAAACTACATGATTGATCATGTGGATATTGTGTGGGACTTAAAAATTTTTGACTTCTGGGATGATGAACACGGTTGGGACTGGGATTCACTATCTCATATTATCATGCAAGATGGTATGAAAATGACTGCTAGATCCCTTTCGGCTATATCAAATGTTGAAGACTTGATTGTGTGGTGTCACACCAACACTGGTATGAAGTCAGATAAGTGCTTTATTATGGATGGTTCTAATACAAATTATATCCCCAAACCTTGGTTTTGGTCTTCTATTGTTATTCTAAAGGCCATTTCCCTCATTTGGAAAATGTTGCATTTTGCAACTCCCACAGATGACGACGTTACTAGATGGAACGTACAAAGGCTTCCTCTTGTAATTGATGAATGGTCCCAAGAGTTGAGAGGATGGATCACATGTTTTACATAATTGATGTGGTTGTTTCCCTCTGGAACTTCGGCAGCAAGCACCTCCAGGAGGAAGCGTTGCTCAATTTTAATGACTAGCATAGCTTTTTCAGATTGTGGGAGAAATTACATTATGTAGTTGGTCTTGTAGGATGGATTTTTTCTTGGTTAATCCATCATATGTTTTGGGCAACTTGGAAGTATAGGTGTGTTGGTAGGTTCGATGGTAATACATTGAACCTGAATACTTTGTGGGATGACATTGTGGTTGTTGTTAATTGCAAACTTTCTAGTAAGGTTTCCAAAAGGTTTGAGATGCCTAACATTTATATGTTGATAGATCTTCACATATTTGTGGTACCTAGAATAAAGATTTAGTGCATTAGGTTGCTAATATGGCAACCCCCGGATGTTGTCAATCTTAAGATGAATCTCATTGTTGGTAAAGTGAAGCATATTGATTGACCTAGAGGCTTTTGAGCTACTGGTTGAGTGAGAAAATTTCATGCATATATTAGGCTCACTTTTAGATATTGGTTTAAAGGCAAAAACCTCTATGAAGCTTTCATGCAGGACTACATTATTGCGTTGAAGACTGTGGATGACCATAACCTCACACTCTCCATTATGGAGATTGGAGAAAAGCATATTGTGAACTGCATTTGGGGTGTTGGTGCTTATCCATGGTGTTTTATTGTTTGGGTTTGAGATATTAAGTTTTTTTTATTGAGTTTTCTATCATTGGTAAGCTTTCCATATAGTTCTAAATCTTGTCCCAAGAGAGCTTAGTGTTTGGGGTGTTGACAAAGACAAGTCCTATGTAGTTAGTGAGTCGAGCCTATTGCCCATGCAGGTTAGTGGCCATGCAATTTTGGAGAAGAAGGATATAAATACATAGTAAATGATTGGATAGATATGTACCAGATATGATTCTAGATAAAAAAAAAGAGTGTACATGTAGCATACATTTCATTTACAACATAACTCAACTTCTTAGAATCACTATGTGGACCTAGGATATTTTCTTGGGTATTAATTAATTCTTCCCTTCTTCTTTATCCACTCAATTGGAATGTACATCACAACAAAGATTTTCCTACAATTGATACATCACAAAGGCTCTCATTCTTACTTGAAAGGAAATCATAAATCCACTCCATCTCCACTTAGGATGGTGAGTTCCTTTAAAAAATTAGAATCAACTCACAGATGTTGTAATCGGGTGTACTCAAAATCTCTTTAGGATAGTGTAGAAATATCAGCACAAGGATATTTTGCAAGAAAATAACCAATCCAATTGAATGTATTTTCATTCGAAGCTTCAGAGAAAGGGCATAAATTTTAATGCAAATTGGAATATTTGTCATTTTCAATTTTTCCATCTAGTCTTTTCTTTCCTACATCCAAATCAATGGTTTTCCAATAACAAACCATGAGCCTCCCTTAAGTGTTTTCAACCTGTAATTGTTGTTGGAGAATTTATAACTAAGAATGATTTACCCCTAGCAAGAATCCTAGATAGATCCCTTCACCTTACCAATATTTTTCATATGCATACTAAACAGGGGACTATGGAAGTGTGAGCCTAATGATAAATCGATTTACATCTCTAGTCCATATCTTAAGGTTCGTCTCTTTAATATGATTTGTATTAACCATTTTACCATCCACATACTCAATACTAGTCTTATGAACATTTGGTGATGTGTTAGTATAACCAGGGCAAAAACTTCTTCCCACAATTTCACTTTGTTGATAATGAGAAAAACAATGGCTTCATCACACCACTCCTTCCATCTACCCCCTTATTATGCCATGTGGAGGAATTCATATGGAGGAGAATGAGGGAATGCCTTTCCCATGACCATTCTAATTCCACTATCAGGCTCCAAAAATTTAATGGGCATCCTATTTATTTATGTTGGATGTAATACGTGAAATTAACATGTTCATAATATATCCATTCATTTTGATAAAATAATAGTTTAGTGACTCAATTGGTTTTCTCTTAACTATTACTCAATAATTCAGGAAATACACTTTATACACAATTTGGTTAAAAATCTAACTACTGCCTTATTTTTCATTTCACTTAATATACACTAAATTGCATTTTCTCAACTTCTTGGTCATTTGAACAAAGTATATATGTTCTTTAATTAGTTTATCTAGAAAACATAAATAAAACAAGTAATATTTATTATGGTTCACAAACTATAGGATCACAAATTGAAGTTGGGTTGAATTGTAACACTAATTATTTTCTAATTTGAATCATCTTATTTCAAACATAACTATTGTGTGTTTACAGAAAGTGATGATCTTAATAGAGTTTGAGTGTAGTGAAATTTGCATAAATGAGAAATCATGTTTGGAAAAAAAATTCAAAACTAAAATGATGTTCAGGGTATTAAATAAGAATTAACATTTGTATCATGACCTAATGTGTGGGTTTGTTTTGATCATTTATTTGTAACAGACATTATGGCCATGTTTCATAAGTGAATGTTATGTTGTTCACATCATTATGATGAGAAATTGTACAAGTATTATTAAACCTAAAGTACAAAACAAAAAATGAAGAATAAAGATTATGTGATCATATAAATTTCATTATTATGAAAATTGCTAAATTATGAGTAGTTAGTTGTAAGTAAAATTGATATATAAATTTTACAGGCTTAAAGTGCGTGGGTATTGTAGATCTTCACTGATAATATTAGTTTCAACATAGTGAAATAGATTTGCCTTGTGAAGACACATAGGTGATGAAAAAGAACATGAAGCCTAGAATCATCATGCATGATTAATGTGGTATGACATATAATGAGTTATAAGGGTTGCGGACAAGTGGGGATGGCACGTTAATTCACTGACACATGTTTTTCAGTGTGAGACCTCACATAATGAGGAGAGACCCAGGTATCAGTTCTTGATAGTTGAATTGTTCTACTTATTTTAAATTTTTTGAGTTTGATGTACAAATAATTCTTCCATGCTTTCTTGTATTTTGCTAAAACCCTTCCTAAGTATCGAGTGCATGAGATTTCATTTTTACAGGTTGTAGACCATTGTTCCCCTATAGTCTAGGCATGCAACCTTATATGGATTGAAGTAGTGTTTCCATCCTAGAGATACTAGTAACCCAAGAACATATAGTGGTCTACATGGGCTCATCACAGTAGCTATAGTGTTGTGGGTATGAACCAAACTAGTTAGGGCATATAAAAACAAGTAATCAAACTAAGTAAAAATGATATTTTTGGTAAAAGTGGTTTACGTGACATGTGTGCACTTTTCAATCTATTATGTAAATAGTATAATATTGCATTACTTTATATTGAATTCCTTGCAGACATGAATGATACACATTACGTTAGTAAGTGTACTGATAGTTTAGCTAATCAGCATCAACATGTTATGTACCCTTAAATATAGTAACTTGAATATTGATCATTGATTAACATAAGTAATTCTTTACTATCTTGTTTAGTAGCATGTTAAAATAATATGATGATCGGTGAATTGGATATTCTACTAAAAGAAGTGATAGTATCATCTATGTTAAATACGGGAAAACAACTTATATAGACCGATAAGACAGATTAAGTGTAATGTATGAGAACACAAGTATTAAAATAACAATCAAACAAAAATATCATATGTAGACTTGATGATACAAGTTAAGAAATTTTATTTTAATGGAAATTTGTATATAAAAAATAAAATGTGTTAACACATATTTATAAATTTGATTGTTAATATCAGATGTGATTATTTTAGTGTTTTGTGCTATAAAAAAATAAACATTTTTAATTGAACTGTGTTACTTATCTTGAATGGAATTTATTCCACTTACTAGGACTTGGTGAATCACATCATTTGTTTAAAATTTTTAGGATTAAGCTAGTCTAAATGGAGAGTTCAAGTATTGAAGGGCACCAGATATAATCTAGATACAGGAAGTCCATGTATTCTCACTTTTCTTGGGATGGTTGTAATATGATGTTTTAGGCATCATATACAATTATGATTTAATAAAAAATGGTAGTTTGGCATTATTCGTTTTCTATGATAAATCATATTGTTCTTATTTTTGTAACCATGAATTTTTTTTATAAGATTAAAATCCAGTATATGTGAGATTAATTTGAGTTCATATCTATATGGGAAAAAAATAAAAGAATTATTTATTTGTGTCTTCAATTGCTATAAACTGTCTGTTTTGATAATTATTATATGTTTTTTTTTAGTTTGGGGTTTACCCTTAAAGAATAAATAATGTGTTTTCATTGGTGTTAACCTGAAAGGTGACTCTTAATAATAAGGTTTTGTCGTATGATCTTGGAAGCATTGAAAGAAGGATAACCCTAATTCAAAATATTCTTCTACTTTTATAACTCAAAGTTTAGTTTTTAATGACATTATTTGTTCAATGATATTTGGACAAAAAATTTAAACATTCATATTACCACTAATTTATTTTTCTTTGGTTGTCTCTTTCAGTTGTTCAAAAAATCCTCAACCAAGAGTGTGATGGACTGGAAAATGACTTAATTTCAAGGATGAAATTTATTTTAAGGTATGTAGGATGTAATCGAGTGAATACTGATGTCTTTATTGCCTAAGGAGATAATTGAATATGTGTATTTGGTTTATATTAAGAGCTCTAAATGTTCAGATGAAGTTTGCAAGATGACTGATATTATAATTATCATTAATATCTCCAAGTTTGTGCCTTATTGGAAAAAATTATTTGATTAATAAAAATGTGGAACTTTTGATACAAAAATCATACAGAAGGTGTCTTTAATGGAAAGGAATGTATGATTTAAATTCGGTGATATTTAGATGTCTCTAGAGAAAGATATGGAAGTTATAATGTTTTGAGTAGATGAGTAATAATTATTGTATTTATTGACTATGTTTTAATCTTTAGAATAAGTGGGAGTATGCCAGATTGAAGATATGTTGAGTTTTGGACCAAAATGAGAGATGCTTGGGTTGTATAGTGTCCTATATACTCATTAAGGTGCTTGGAACAGTTAACTATACATTTTTTAGTCCTTTTTTTATTTTTCCAGAAAATCTGGTCAGCCAAGTTTGTTCTGTTAGAAACTCGACCGACACAATTTTTTTTGTTACAGAAAACTTCTCCAAAAATTCGGAAAATTTATTATGCTATTGAAAATTGAGTATAAAAACTTCGGTTAAAATTTCATCTTAATTGGTAAGACAATAAATTATCAAAATATCAAATACTACACTGCATACTTCAGTTTCTATAGCATGGTTGGCTGAGTTTCTCCTGGGGAAACTTGAATGACCAACATGTCTAGGAAACTCTAAGATTCTAAAAATTTTCACTGACACTCATACTTGAGTTATACAATAGATATCTGAAATTCAAGGTAATATGAGTCACACATAAAATAATAAAAAATATTTTACTAGACTATTGTATTTGAGACCGAATGCATCATATTTCTATTGAGGATTTCATGTGACTAGGATTTTCAATTTACTACCCTAAAAACCTAATCATTAATGAAAATAATTTAACAAACAAGGTTTAGGATTTAAATTAATATTCAACCTAATTAGGCAAAAATTAAATCAACAACAAATGGTGCTTAGGAAAATTGAACTAGGATTTAATGTAATTTCGGAATGGGTCCTTACAAATCTCCACTCCTTTTAGAGTTTCATTTCAAGACTCTAGGAAAGGTTGAGATGGCATCTCTACATGTCATATTCCAATGTTGCTTCTTAAACTCCATGATGTATCCATAAGACTTTCACCATATGTATCTCACATCTACACATCATTTTGATCTTCCTATCCATAATCTAAATCAGTCCTTCCACATAGGTCACATCAGCTGCTAATTGTACAGTAGATGGATAGAAGATCTTATTGGTATTAGGATGACACTTCCTTAGCATAGATACATGGAACACATCATGTAGCTTTTCTAACTCAGGTGGTAACTAAAGTCGATAAGCTACTTTTCCAACTTGTTGTGGAATAGGGTATGGTCTTGTATATCTAGGAGCTAACTTGCCACACTTCCTGAACCTGAGAACACCTTTCCAAGGATAACCTTTTGGATGTACTAGATCCCATACTTGAAACTCAAGAGGTCTACGCTTGCGGCTGCATAGCTCTTCTATCTATCCTATGCAACTTTCAATTGTTAGCGTATCACAGAGATCTTCCCAGAAGTTTGTTGTACTATCTTAGGTCCCAACATCTATTTCTCACCAACCTCATACCAACTTATTGGCAATCTACACTTCCTGCCATATAGAGCTTCATAAGGTTCCATTCCAAGACTAGATTGGTAACCAATATAATATGGAAATTCTATCAGGCTAACATGTGAGTCCCAACTTCCAAGGATTTGTAAAACACAAGCCCTAACCATGTCTTCTAGCCTTTGTATTGTCCTTTCTGACTATCCATCGGTCTTGGGATGAAAACTGGCATTGAAGTTCAACTGAGTTCCCATTGCTTCATGTAGACTATCCCAAAACCAAGAAGTAAACTATGGACCTCTATCTAATACAATAGAAAGTGGAACACCATGTAGTCTGATTACCTCATCCACATATATCTGATATATTCATTCAATAGAAAAAAGTCATCTTGATAGGAATAAAATGAGCAATCTTTGTCAATCTATCTACAACAACCCATATGGAATCATGTCCCTTAGAAGCATGGGGTAATCCGACTACAGAATCCATAGTAACATGATCCCATTTCCACTCAGGTATAGGAAAAGGTTGCAAATACCCAGCAAGTCTTTAATATTCTACTTTACTTACTGACATACACTACATCTTGCAACAAAATCAGCTGTATCTTTCTTCATTCCAAGCCACCAATATAATTCCTTGAGATTTTTATACATTTTGGAACTGCATAGATGCATAGCATACACAAAAGAATGTTCTTCCTCAAGTACAGTCTTTCTCAACTCCTCCTAACTTGGGACACATAACCTTCTCTGAAAACATAAAAGATCCTCATTAGTGAAATGGAAGCCTTCTCTATTCCCTTCTTGCATCTCTTTCATTAAAGTCTGAATATAAGGATCGATGCCTTTCATTTGTTTAATCTATTGCCCCAACACATGCTTTATCTGGAATTTGCTAGAAGACCACCAGAATATGTCAAATCTATATGCACATTTGTATGCCTCAGAGACAAAAGCATGTCCCTTCTAATGAATGCCATGGAATTCATCTCTGTAGAAATCATAGATGGCGATGACTTTTACTCAATGTGTCTACCACCACATTTTTAGGATGGTAATCAATGGTGCAAGTGTACTCTTTAATAAATTGAATCCATCTATGCTTCCTCATATTTAGATATTTCTATGTGAATATATATTTCATTCTCTTATGATCTGTTTTACCTAGCAAGGCTCTCCATGTAGATAATGTTGTCTGGTTTTCAATGGTAAGACTACTGCAGCAAGTTCTAGGTCATGCGTAGGGTAGTTTTTTTCATGCTTCTTCAACTATCTAGAAGCATATGCCACTACCTTACCATACTAGATAAGAACACAACCTAAACCCATCTTAGAAGCATTACAATATACAACATAACCTTTCCCTATCTCATGAAGAGTTAGGACTGATGCAGATTTCAACAGCTTCTTTAATTGTTGAAAGCTATGTTGATATTGATTTGTCCATACGAACTGGACTTCTTTTCTCATCAAGGGAGTCAAAATCATGGTAAAAATTCTAAAGTCATGTATAAACCTTCAGTAATATCCTCACTTCGATGGATGTATTGGGCTATTACCAGTGGAGTACAGATTCTACCTTCATAGGATCTACACAAATCCTTTCAATAGAAATTACTTGGCCTAGAAATGCTACCTCAGATAATCAAAAATTGCATTTACTAAACTTGGCATTTAGCTTATTTTGTCTCAATAAGTGTAAATTTAATTGTAAATTCTCTTCATGTTGCTCCCTATTCACATAATATATCAACATATCATCAAATGAAAACAACAATGAACTGATCAAGGTATTGACAAAATACTCTATTCATCATGTCCATAAAAGTTTTCGGTGCATTCGTTAATCCAAAAACTATAACCAAAAACTCATAGTGGCCATATCTAGTGCTGAAAGCTATCTTAGGGACATCTTCAACCTTGATCCTGAGCTGATGATAACATGATCACAAATCAATCTTAGAAAACATGGTTGCCCCTCTCGATTGATCAAAAAGATCATTGATCCTAGGCAAAGGATATTTATTCTTGAAAGTGAATTTGTTGATTTTCCTATAATAAGCACACAAATGCATTGTTCTATCCTTCTTCACAAATAGAACCGGTGCTCCCCATGGTGATGTGCTAGGTTGAATAAAACCCTTATCAAGCTATTCTTGCAATATTTTCTTTATCTCTCTCAATTCAGCTGGGGCCATGCAATATGGTGCTTGTGAAATAGGTTGAGTACCTGGAGTTATATTGGTCTCAAAATTAATCTCGTTAACTAGAGGTAATCCTAGAAGTTCATATGGAAAAACATCAATGTACTCTTTCACTATGGGCACATCAAATAAGGTAGGGTTGTCAATCACAGTATCAATTACATGTGCAAGATAACTTGTACATACCTTCCTCATCATTTTATCAACATCTATAGATGATATAAAATATGTAGGTAGTGCTTTCATGTCCCCTTGAAAGATCTAAGAAAAATCTCCATCAGAGAATGTAGCTTCCTTGGTAAAGAAATATAGCTACATCTGATATCCTCTATGCAATTCATGCCTAGAATAATATCAAACCTATGTACTTCAAGAGGTAATAAGTCCACTTGTATGCATTGTCCATTAAAGCTTAGAACATATCCTGGAAAAACCTTTGTCACAATTGTAGGATGTATAGTAGGTATGTCTAACAAGAAATCATAAAGTAGCTCGAAAATAGAAAGTTGACCTCTAGCTATGACACCTGAGTACAACAGAATGTGTAGCACTAGGGTCCATCAACATTATAACTGGTATAAGAATAGATGTATCTAAACAAATCTGACACGTCACAACATGTGGAGAAAATACTCCATCTTGTTGAGTCAAAGCATAAGCATGAGTTGTCACTTGCTTCATACCTCGACCTCATCCTCTACCCTGATGTATTGTGGCTCCTTGAGTGTTAGAACCTACTTGTGATGCATACCCTCTTCCTAAGCTCTATGGTAATGTCAGTCTTTGTACTCTTTTCATTGACTGTTGTTGAGTTCTAAGTGGACATCCCTGACAAAATATCCTTCCTGACCACATATAAAACAACCCTTGAAATTAGGGCCCCAACATGGACCTTTATGGAACTTGTTGCAATATGTACATTGTGGTGGTGTTGAGTGAAAGCTCAGCCTATGGAATTTGTGGTGGTGCACTAGCTAGCATGTATGGCCTCCTAGAAGGATATGTAGGTGGCCTAGTCATCCTTGACTATGTACTAGGTCCTGGCCTACTCAACTTACCACATGCCCTCTTGCGGGTCTCAAACTCCCACCTCTACTACATGACATGCTCCACACGCCTGACTGCATCAACAAAGGCATGAAAATTTGTCTTGCATTCTATCATAGCTATCCTCTCCTACAGATCATAGTTCAAACCTTGTTCAAAATTCTTGATATTATCCTCATCTGTGACACATAGATGAGGAAAAAACCTAAGCAAATCCATAAATAGGGATTCATATTCAGTCAATATCATTTATCTCTGCCTCAGAGCCTCAAACTAATGAAACTTGTCACATATGTATGTGGCAGGATAATAGCAAGACTCAAACCACTTTCTAAATTCATCCCATGTCAGACTCGGCTCCTCCAGGTGTGTCTCTTTCATGCTCCACCAGTGACTTGCACTACCTTTTAGAAGATAAGTAACATTGTTCACCTTCTCTACATTATATGCATGATATATTTTAAACACTTTTTTAGTTTTATATAGCCATGCACCTGGATCTACATGATCAGCAATGCCATAGAAGTCATAGGCACCCTTCTTTCTCATCCTCTCATAAGACCTACTAATATCATGCAATGGATCAGGAACACTTGGAGTTGATGGAGGGACTACCCCTGTTGCTGCATGAATCATCACTAACATTAGTCTATGTGCCATAGCATATAGAGGATCAATTGTAGACAAGGTAGTCATTGCATGATGTTGATCTATTACTTCAGTAGGAGGCTCTTCCCACCCTGGTTCATCCCTAGCACCACCTAATGGAGGTGCCACATAGAAACTCGTCGCTTGTTCTTCACCTCTACCAGCCATGATCTAAAAGAAAATAGAATATGCCATACATCATTAGATAATTTGAAGGACCAAATAAGACTCATCTAATGTCCCTATAGATAAGAAGTAACAAAACCCTAGGATCTGATACCACAATATATAGTATCCCACCTCTGAAACCCCATAATGTTATACAAACTACCCATGTCGATCTTTTCATTAACACATAAATCATGAAATCAAAACATTCGATTATATGAAAAATGCATATAACTTTTTCCATTTTCAGAACTAGCACAAGCAATTAAAGTTATATTTTATTTTACCAGATCATATATAAGAAAACCTTAGATGTAAGTATTGTTGAAGATAAAATTCTAGTACAACATGATGTAGAAAGATACACTATTACATTTACTTAAGCAGCATAAACCAAGATAAAGTACACCACTACAAGCACACACACCCTCCCAGGACTCCCTAGTATAGGGAAAACCTATACATATAACCTACAACAAGAAGAGATTTCTCCACCTCAGATGGTGAAGAAAGGATCATTATGGATGAGAAACTCTTGGGTGAATTGAAATTGATTAAGTACCTATAAAATTTAAACCACCACTTATCAACACACTAAGTGAGTGGAACTAGTTCAAGACAAAACTTACATTGAACTAATCCTTTTTAAATTGATCAAAGATAAGTATATTTATGATTAAAATAGACAATTATAGATATCATGCAGATAATGGAAGATATAAGATACATAGAATGAACATGAAATAACAAACAAAACTAACATGTAATTGGAGATTGACAATCAAATCTTATTCTCAGCTTCTCAAGATACATTATTAGGTTTTCCCTAAAATTACTTGATTTGTACTTGATCAAGTCAAAATCGTCACGCTAGGTTCTTGTGTCAATAACTCACTATCCACATATTAGGGTTAACTCGAAACCCTAAGATAAGCAACAGACTATGTTGTACCTCAGAGTTTCCAAATAATGGTAGGTAAGAACATAAAGCCTCTCTACCTTACATACCTTATCTTTGGTACATGAGATAAGTTTAATGACATAAATGTCAAAGATAGGGAATCATGTATGAGATACTAAACAAAGCTATCCCTACTAATGAATTTCACATTAAGATCACAATTTTCATAATAGTATTTCAAATACAATTAATTCCATTCACTTAGCAATAGAGAATTTAGCTTAGCATCTCATCTTGAAATCTTTCCTAATATCTGGTGACCTAGCCTTCAAGGTCTAGAATCACACTTTAGCATTCCTTTTCATAATCCAAGGACTATTAGAAGGAATTTCGTTTCATTTCCTCAGTGCATACCTTAGGAGAAACCAGAGCATCCAGGGCTCCTATATAGATGACTTAGGTTATAATTGATATTAAGTGTATGTACCCACTTTAAGGAAAATATGAGTTAATTATATGGCATGTATGTGATTTCAAATTCTAATACTAGAATATGTGGATTTGGGTTTCATAGATACATTATGTTTAATTCATATTACAAATACCCTATATATCTTTTCCAATCATATAAATTTAAATGAAACAATCACAACTCAAGAATTCTCAACTTATGCACAATACTTCATGTTTAACCAATAGTGACACTTGCAATGTATAGAAAATAAGAATGTGTGAACTAAACATAAGAAATGCATATTAATCATGATCAAGAAAATTTAACACCCATTCACTTCATTTGCAAGGATCAAGACTAGAATCATATTCAAGATAAAGAAAAGCAAAACATTCCTATACAATGTTGGAGCTTCTCAATTTCCACCAGTTATGCTTAAATGAGTAGATTTTATGTTATAGTTCAAGAAAAGTTATCATATAAATCTACGCCACTCATATCAGTGTGAAGCACCTGAAATTCGTATCCCATCTACTGCTTATTCTTGAATCAAGTCCTCACTTGAGGAAATCAGAATTTTCTTGCTCCTCTTTACTCAACAACCAAGAAGCATAAGAATGGAAAGAATGAAAGAAGAGATTGTTTTGGTATTTTTTATCCAAATCAGGGGAGTGACAAGTTATATACATAGGATAGAATCCAATAAAATAAACCTATCAAAGATTTATTTTCTATATAAATTTACCAACATTGGAAAGAGAAAACCTAGAAATCTAAAATTTCAACTTCAGATTTGCCAAACCCTAGAATCTCCTTCTCTCTCAAGAATTCTGAAGATTGAAACTATAGGATAGAAATTTGGGATTCTTGTTCATAATAGTTTTCTATATACTAATTAAGGTTCTTGGAATAATTAACTATAAACATTTTTTAGTCCTTTCTTATTTTTATAGAAAATTCAGTCAGTCAAGTTTGTTTTATTAGAAACTTGACCGACATAAGATTCTTTTGTGACTCAAAATTTCTCTGAAAATTTTGAAAATTTAGTATATTATTGAAACCTGAATTTAAAATTTCAGATTAATTGGAAAAGTCAATAAATTATTAAAAATCAAATACTATATTGCTATACTTCATCCTGTATAGCATGCTCGTTGAGTTTCTCCTGGAGAAACTCGACTGACCAATAGGTCCAGGAAACTCTAAAAAATGTGAACCTTTTCTCTAACACTCATTATTTAGTTATACAATAAATATCCAAAATTCAATGTAATGTTAGTCACAAAAAAATAATACAAAATCTTTTACTAGATTGTTATACTTAATACCAAATTTGTCATATTTCTATTGAGGATTTCATGCGACTAGGGTTTCCAAGTTACAAACCTACAAACCTAATCATTAACAACAAGAATTTAATAAACAAGGTTTAGGATTTAAATTAATATTCAACCTAATTAGGAGAAAATTAAATCAATAATTGATGGTGTGTAGCAAGATCGAACTAGGATTTAATGTAATTTAGGAATGGGTCCTTACAATATACGTGAGCTAAATATATGATAATAAGACAAGTAATTTTGAATATATCCTAAAGAGCTAATGGGCATAACTAGGTTGAGATAATGAGAATATAATGCATGTCATATATGTGTTCATGTCTTCATCAGGGTTTGACCAAGGGCAGAGCAAATTCACAAATGTGATGGTTAGGTGATCTCGATTCAAGGTATGCTTTACCTTTTACTTGTCTTACTATAGAATATGGTTGTCTTATTTGTGTAAAAATTACTTGGCATGTGATTTTTGGATGAAATAAGTGTTCTTGTATATTACCTTGGTTGATTTTTTATATACATAGTTCTGAACACATGAAGGCATTAAATATTTGATCCATTATATGAACGCATGAAACTCTTTGGTAGTATAATGATTGGAAGTGACTTAATAACTCTTTGATAGTCAATCACATTGTATATATGATCTAACTCTTTGGTAGTAGATCATAAAGGCCTTGAATGTTGAGCTCCTTGAGATTCAAGAGAATGCATTCAACCTTTGATGATCACTGCATGAATAATATAATGAAAAATTAACATAAAACATGTGTCCTCTTTTTGTAAATCATGATTATTTAGAAATATTTTTGTTATTAATATTACTACCGATCATTGATTTATCTTATTGCCAAGTCATAATATTAAAGAGTTATATGATTCTTTTAGCATACTCAATACAATATTTTGTTACATTGTATTGACATGTACCACTTGTAATCTCTTCTTTAGGTGAAGTGGGAACATGATCTGGAAGACTCTTCATAGTTGGGAGTTTTGTGTTGAGCAGATATACATGTGGACCTATGGTCTAAAATATCTTGTTGTAGTGTTAATATGTGCATATGTAAAAGTTTATTGTTCAATATATAATGTCAAATTTGTACTTATTATCCTTTTAGTTATATATTGAATGATGAGTTTGTGTTGATGTAGTTTTTATTGTTCATGTGGAAGTACTACTATTGTTTCCTTTTGACTTCCTCTGAGTTTCTTCTTCCTATCATAGTGTGTGGTGTTTAACCTTGGGGTTCTCATTGAGGTGATAGTTTCTAATTTGAATCATCTTATTTCAAACATAACTATTGTGTGTTTACAGAAAGTGATGATCTTAATAGAGTTTGAGTGTAGTGAAATTTGCATAAATGAGAAATCATGTTTGGAAAAAAATTTCAAAACTAAAATGATGTTCAGGGTATTAAATAAGAATTAACATTTGTATCATGACCTAATGTGTGGGTTTGTTTTGATCATTTATTTGTAACAGACATTATGGCCATGTTTCATAAGTGAATGTTATGTTGTTCACATCATTATGATGAGAAATTGTACAAGTATTATTAAACCTAAAGTACAAAACAAAAAATGAAGAATAAAGATTATGTGATCATATAAATTTCATTATTATGAAAATTGCTAAATTATGAGTAGTTAGTTGTAAGTAAAATTGATATATAAATTTTACAGGCTTAAAGTGCGTGGGTATTGTAGATCTTCACTGATAATATTAGTTTCAACATAGTGAAATAGATTTGCCTTGTGAAGACACATAGGTGATGAAAAAGAACATGAACCCTGGAATCATCATGCATGATTAATGTGGTATGACATATAAGGAGTTATAAGGGTTGCGCACAAGTGGGGATGGCACGTTAATTCACTGACACATGTTTTTCAGTGTGAGACCTCACATAATGAGGAGAGACCCAGGTATCAGTTCTTGATAGTTGAATTGTTCTACTTATTTTAAATTTTTTGAGTTTGATGTACAAATAATTCTTCCATGCTTTCTTGTATTTTGCTAAAACCCTTCCTAAGTATCGAGTGCATGAGATTTCATTTTTACAGGTTGTAGGCCATTGTTCCCCTATAGTCTAGGCATGCAACCTTATATGGATTGAAGTAGTGTTTCCATCCTAGAGATACTAGTAACCCAAGAACATATAGTGGTCTACATGGGCTCATCACAGTAGCTATAGTGTTGTGGGTATGAACCAAACTAGTTAGGGCATATAAAAATAAGTAATCAAACTGAGTAAAAATGATATTTTTGGTAAAAGTGGTTTACGTGACATGTGTGCACTTTTCAATCTATTGTGTAAATAGTATAATATTGCATTACTTTATATTGAATTCCTTGCAGACATGAATGATACACATTACGTTAGTAAGTGTACTGATAGTTTAGCTAATCAGCATCAACATGTTATGTACCCTTAAATATAGTAACTTGAATATTGATCATTGATTAACATAAGTAATTCTTTACTATCTTGTTTAGTAGCATGTTAAAATAATATGATGATCGGTGAATTGGATATTCTACTAAAAGAAGTGATAGTATCATCTATGTTAAATACGGGAAAACAACTTATATAGACCGATAAGACAGATTAAGTGTAATGTATGAGAACACAAGTATTAAAATAACAATCAAACAAAAATATCATATGTAGACTTGATGATACAAGTTAAGAAATTTTATTTTAATGGAAATTTGTATATAAAAAATAAAATGTGTTAACACATATTTATAAATTTGATTGTTAATATCAGATGTGATTATTTTAGTGTTTTGTGCTATAAAAAAATAAACATTTTTAATTGAACTGTGTTAATTATCTTGAATGGAATTTATTCCACTTACTAGGACTTGGTGAATCACATCATTTGTTTAAAAATTTTAGGATTAAGCTAGTCTAAATGGAGAGTTCAAGTATTGAAGGGCACCAGATATAATCTAGATACAGGAAGTCCATGTATTCTCACTTTTCTTGGGATGGTTGTAATATGATGTTTTAGGCATCATATACAATTATGATTTAATAAAAAATGGTAGTTTGGCATTATTCGTTTTCTATGATAAATCATATTGTTCTTATTTTTGTAACCATGAATTTTTTTTATAAGATTAAAATCCAGTATATGTGAGATTAATTTGAGTTCATATCTATATGGGAAAAAATAAAAGAATTATTTATTTGTGTCTTCAATTGCTATAAACTGTCTGTTTTGATAATTACTATATGTTTTTTTTAGTTTGGGGTTTACCCTTAAAGAATAAATAATGTGTTTTCATTGGTGTTAACCTGAAAGGTGACTCTTAATAATAAGGTTTTGTCGTATGATCTTGGAAGCATTGAAAGAAGGATAACCCTAATTCAAAATATTCTTCTACTTTTATAACTCAAAGTTTACTTTTTAATGACATTATTTGTTCAATGATATTTGGACAAAAAATTTAAACATTCATATTACCACTGATTTCTTTTTCTTTGGTTGTCTCTTTCAGTTGTTCAAAAAATCCTCAACCAAGTGTGTGATGGACTGGAAAATGACTTAATTTCAAGGATGAAATTTATTTTAAGGTATGTAGGATGTAATCGAGTGAATACTGATGTTTTTATTTCCTAAGGAGATAATTGAATATGTGTATTTGGTTTATATTAAGAGCTCTAAATGTTCAGATGAAGTTTGCAAGATGACTGATATTATAATTATCATTAATATCTCCAAGTTTGTGCCTTATTGGAAAAAATTATTTGATTAATAAAAATGTGGAACTTTTGATACAAAAATCATACAGAAGGTGTCTTTAATGGAAAGGAATGTATGATTTAAATTCGGTGATATTTAGATGTCTCTAGAGAAAGATATGGAAGTTATAATGTTTTGAGTAGATGAGTAATAATTATTGTATTTATTGACTATGTTTTAATCTTTAGAATAAGTGGGAGTATGCCAGATTGAAGATATGTTGAGTTTTGGACCAAAATGAGAGATGCTTGGGTTGTAATAGTGTCCTATATACTCATTAAGGTGCTTGGAACAGTTAACTATACATTTTTTAGTCCTTTTTTTATTTTTCCAGAAAATCTGGTCAGCCAAGTTTGTTCTGTTAGAAACTCGACCGACACAATTTTTTTTGTTAATCGGAAAATTTATTATGCTATTGAAAATTGAGTATAAAAACTTCGGTTAAAATTTCATCTTAATTGGTAAGACAATAAATTATCAAAATATCAAATACTACACTGCATACTTCAGTTTCTATAGCATGGTTGGCTGAGTTTCTCCTGGGGAAACTTGAATGACCAACATGTCTAGGAAACTCTAAGATTCTAAAAATTTTCACTGACACTCATACTTGAGTTATACAATAGATATCTAAAATTCAAGGTAATATGAGTCACACATAAAATAATAAAAAATATTTTACTAGACTATTGTATTTGAGACCGAATGCATCATATTTCTATTGAGGATTTCATGTGACTAGGATTTTCAATTTACTACCCTAAAAACCTAATCATTAATGAAAATAATTTAACAAACAAGGTTTAGGATTTAAATTAATATTCAACCTAATTAGGCAAAAATTAAATCAACAACAAATGGTGCTTAGGAAAATTGAACTAGGATTTAATGTAATTTCGGAATGGGTCCTTACAAATCTCCACTCCTTTTAGAGTTTCATTTCAAGACTCTAGGAAAGGTTGAGATGGCATCTCTACATGTCATATTCCAATGTTGCTTCTTAAACTCCATGATGTATCCATAAGACTTTCACCATATGTATCTCACATCTACACATCATTTTGATCTTCCTATCCATAATCTAAATCAGTCCTTCCACATAGGTCACATCAGCTGCTAATTGTACAGTAGATGGATAGAAGATCTTATTGGTATTAGGATGACACTTCCTTAGCATAGATACATGGAACACATCATGTAGCTTTTCTAACTCAGGTGGTAACTAAAGTCGATAAGCTACTTTTCCAACTTGTTGTGGAATAGGGTATGGTCTTGTATATCTAGGAGCTAACTTGCCACACTTCCTGAACCTGAGAACACCTTTCCAAGGATAACCTTTTGGATGTACTAGATCCCCTACTTGAAACTCAAGAGGTCTACGCTTGCGGCTGCATAGCTCTTCTATCTATCCTATGCAACTTTCAATTGTTAGCGTATCATAGAGATCTTCCCAGAAGTTTGTTGTACTATCTTAGGTCCCAACATCTATTTATCACCAACCTCATACCAACTTATTGGCAATCTACACTTCCTGCCATATAGAGCTTCATAAGGTTCCATTCCAAGACTAGATTGGTAACCAATATAATATGGAAATTCTATCAGGCTAACATGTGAGTCCCAACTTCCAAGGATTTGTACAACACAAGCCCTAACCATGTCTTCTAGCCTTTGTATTGTCCTTTCTGACTATCCATCGGTCTTGGGATGAAAACTGGCATTGAAGTTCAACTGAGTTCCCATTGCTTCATGTAGACTATCCCAAAACCAAGAAGTAAACTATGGACCTCTATCTAATACAATAGAAAGTGGAACACCATGTAGTCTGATTACCTCATCCACATATATCTGATATATTCATTCAATAGAAAAAAGTCATCTTGATAGGAATAAAATGAGCAACCTTTGTCAATCTATCTACAACAACCCATATGGAATCATGTCCCTTAGAAGCATGGGGTAATCCGACTACAGAATCCATAGTAACATGATCCCATTTCCACTCAGGTATAGGAAAAGGTTGCAAATACCCAGCAAGTCTTTAATATTCTACTTTACTTACTGACATACACTACATCTTGCAACAAAATCAGATGTATCTTTCTTCATTCCAAGCCACCAATATAATTCCTTGAGATTATTATACATTTTGGAACTGCATAGATGCATAGAATACACAAAAGAATGTTCTTCCTCAAGTACAGTCTTTCTCAACTCCTCCTAACTTGGGACACATAACCTTCTCTGAAAACATAAAAGATCCTCATTAGTGAAATGGAAGCCTTCTCTATTCCCTTCTTGCATCTCTTTCATTAAAGTCTGAATATAAGGATCGATGCCTTTCATTTGTTTAATCTATTGCCCCAACACATGCTTTATCTGGAATTTGCTAGAAGACCACCAGAATATGTCAAATCTATATGCACATTTGTATGCCTCAGAGACAAAAGCATGTCCCTTCTAATGAATGCCATGGAATTCATCTCTGTAGAAATCATAGATGGCGATGACTTTTACTCAATGTGTCTACCACCACATTTTTAGGATGGTAATCAATGGTGCAAGTGTACTCTTTAATAAATTGAATCCATCTATGCTTCCTCATATTTAGATATTTCTATGTGAATATATATTTCATTCTCTTATGATCTGTTTTACCTAGCAAGGCTCTCCATGTAGATAATGTTGTCTGGTTTTCAATGGTAAGACTACTGCAGCAAGTTCTAGGTCATGCGTAGGGTAGTTTTTTTCATGCTTCTTCAACTATCTAGAAGCATATGCCACTACCTTACCATACTAGATAAGAACACAACCTAAACCCTTCTTAGAAGCATTACAATATACAACATAACCTTTCCCTATCTCATGAAGAGTTAGGACTGATGCAGATTTCAACAGCTTCTTCAATTGTTGAAAGCTATGTTGATATTGATTTGTCCATACGAACTGGACTTCTTTTCTCATCAAGGGAGTCAAAAGCATGGTAAAAATTCTAAAGTCATGTATAAACCTTCAGTAATATCCTCACTTCGATGGATGTATTGGGCTATTACCACTGGAGTACAGATTCTACCTTCATAGGATCTACACAAATCCTTTCAATAGAAATTACTTGGCCTAGAAATGCTACCTCAGATAATCAAAAATTGCATTTACTAAACTTGGCATTTAGCTTATTTTGTCTCAATAAGTGTAAATTTAATTGTAAATTCTCTTCATGTTGCTCCCTATTCACATAATATATCAACATATCATCAAATGAAAACAACAATGAACTGATCAAGGTATTGACAAAATACTCTATTCATCATGTCCATAAAAGTTTTCGGTGCATTCGTTAATCCAAAAACTATAACCAAAAACTCATAGTGGCCATATCTAGTGCTGAAAGCTATCTTAGGGACATCTTCAACCTTGATCCTGAGCTGATGATAACATGATCACAAATCAATCTTAGAAAACATGGTTGCCCCTCTCGATTGATCAAAAAGATCATTGATCCTAGGCAAAGGATATTTATTCTTGAAAGTGAATTTGTTGATTTTCCTATAATAAGCACACAAATGCATTGTTCTATTCTTCTTCACAAATAGAACCGGTGCTCCCCATGGTGATGTGCTAGGTTGAATAAAACCCTTATCAAGCTATTCTTGCAATATTTTCTTTATCTCTCTCAATTCAGCTGGGGCCATGCAATATGGTGCTTGTAAAATAGGTTGAGTACCTGGAGTTATATTGGTCTCAAAATTAATCTCATTAACTAGAGGTAATCCTAGAAGTTCATATGGAAAAACATCAATGTACTCTTTCACTATGGGCACATCAAATAAGGTAGGGTTGTCAATCACAGTATCAATTACATGTGCAAGATAACTTGTACATACCTTCCTCATCATTTTATCAACATCTATAGATGATATAAAATATGTAGGTAGTGCTTTCATGTCCCCTTGAAAGATCTAAGAAAAATCTCCATCAGAGAATGTAGCTTCCTTGGTAAAGAAATATAGCTACATCTGATATCCTCTATGCAATTCATGCCTAGAATAATATCAAACCTATGTACTTCAAGAGGTAATAAGTCCACTTGTATGCATTGTCCATTAAAGCTTAGAACATATCCTGGAAAAACCTTTGTCACAATTGTAGGATGTATAGTAGGTATGTCTAACAAGAAATCATAAAGTAGCTCGAAAATAGAAAGTTGACCTCTAGCTATGACACCTGAGTACAACAGAATGTGTAGCACTAGGGTCCATCAACATTATAACAGGTATAAGAATAGATGTATCTAAACAAATCTGACACGTCACAACATGTGGAGAAAATACTCCATCTTGTTGAGTCAAAGCATAAGCATGAGTTGTCACTTGCTTCATACCTCGACCTCATCCTCTACCCTGATGTATTGTGGCTCCTTGAGTGTTAGAACCTACTTGTGATGCATACCCTCTTCCTAAGCTCTATGGTAATGTCAGTCTTTGTACTCTTTTCATTGACTGTTGTTGAGTTCTAAGTGGACATCCCTGACAAAATATCCTTCCTGACCACATATAAAACAACCCTTGAAATTAGGGCCCCAACATGGACCTTTATGGAACTTGTTGCAATATGTACATTGTGGTGGTGTTGAGTGAAAGCTCAGCCTATGGAATTTGTGGTGGTGCACTAGCTAGCATGTATGGCCTCCTAGAAGGATATGTAGGTGGCCTAGTCATCCTTGACTATGTACTAGGTCCTGGCCTACTCAACTTACCACATGCCCTCTTGCGGGTCTCAAACTCCCACCTCTACTACATGACATGCTCCACACGCCTGACTACATCAACAAAGGCATGAAAATTTGTCTTGCATTCTATCATAGCTATCCTCTCCTACAGATCATAGTTCAAACCTTGTTCAAAATTCTTGATATTATCCTCATCTGTGACACATAGATGAGGAAAAAACCTAAGAAAATCCATAAATAGGGATTCATATTCAGTCACTATCATTTATCTCTGCCTCAGAGCCTCAAACTAATGAAACTTGTCACATATGTATGTGGCAGGATAATAGCAAGACTCAAACCACTTTCTAAATTCATCCCATGTCAGACTCGGCTCCTCCAGGTGTGTCTCTTTCGTGCTCCACCAGTGACTTGCACTACCTTTTAGAAGATAAGTAACATTGTTCACCTTCTCTACATTATATGCATGAGATATTTTAAACACTTTTTTAGTTTTATATAGCCATGCACCTGGATCTACATGATCAGCAATGCCATAGAAGTCATAGGCACCCTTCTTTCTCATCCTCTCATAAGACCTACTAATATCATGCAATGGATCAGGAACACTTGGAGTTGATGGAGGGACTACCCCTGTTGCTGCATGAACCATCACTAACATTAGTCTATGTGCCATAGCATATAGAGGATCAATGGTAGACAAGGTAGTCATTGCATGATGTTGATCTATTACTTCAGTAGGAGGCTCTTCCCACCCTGGTTCATCCCTAGCACCACCTAATGGAGGTGCCACATAGAAACTCGTCGCTTGTTCTTCACCTCTACCAGCCATGATCTAAAAGAAAATAGAATATGCCATACATCATTAGATAATTTGAAGGACCAAATAAGACTCATCTAATGTCCCTATAGATAAGAAGTAACAAAACCCTAGGATCTGATACCACAATATATAGTATCCCACCTCTGAAACCCCATAATGTTATACAAACTACCCATGTCGATCTTTTCATTAACACATAAATCATGAAATCAAAACATTCGATTATATGAAAAATGCATATAACTTTTTCCATTTTCAGAACTAGCACAAGCAATTAAAGTTATATTTTATTTTACCAGATCATATATAAGAAAACCTTAGATGTAAGTATTGTTGAAGATAAAATTCTAGTACAACATGATGTAGAAAGATACACTATTACATTTACTTAAGCAGCATAAACCAAGATAAAGTACACCACTACAAGCACACACACCCTCCCAGGACTCCCTAGTATAGGGAAAACCTATACATATAACCTACAACAAGAAGAGATTTCTCCACCTCAGATGGTGAAGAAAGGATCATTATGGATGAGAAACTCTTGGGTGAATTGAAATTGATTAAGTACCTATAAAATTTAAACCACCACTTATCAACACACTAAGTGAGTGGAACTAGTTCAAGACAAAACTTACATTGAACTAATCCTTTTTAAATTGATCAAAGATAAGTATATTTATGATTAAAATAGACAATTATAGATATCATGCAGATAATGGAAGATATAAGATACATAGAATGAACATGAAATAACAAACAAAACTAACATGTAATTGGAGATTGACAATCAAATCTTATTCACAGCTTGTCAAGATACATTATTAGGTTTTCCCTAAAATTACTTGATTTTTACTTGATCAAGTCAAAATCATCACGCTAGGTTCTTGTGTCAATGACTCACTGTCCACATATTAGGGTTAACTCGAAACCCTAAGATAAGCAACAGACTATGTTGTACCTCAGAGTTTCCAAATAATGGTAGGTAAGAACATAAAGCCTCTCTACCTTACAGACCTTATCTTTGGTACATGAGATAAGTTTAATGACATAAATGTCAAAGATAGGGAATCATGTATGAGATACTAAACAAAGCTATCCCTACTAATGCATTTCACATTAAGATCACAATTTTCATAATAGTATTTCAAATACAATTAATTCCATTCACTTAGCAATAGAGAATTTAGCTTAGCATCTCATCTTGAAATCTTTCCTAATATCTGGTGACCTAGCCTTCAAGGTCTAGAATCACACTTTAGCATTCCTTTTCATAATCCAAGGACTATTAGAAGGAATTTCGTTTCATTTCCTCAGTGCATACCTTAGGAGAAACCAGAGCATCCAGGGCTCCTATATAGATGACTTAGGTTATAATTGATATTAAGTGTATGTACCCACTTTAAGGAAAATATGAGTTAATTATATGGCATGTATGTGATTTCAAATTCTAATCCTAGAATATGTGGATTTGGGTTTCATAGATACATTATGTTTAATTCATATTACAAATACCCTATATATCTTTTCCAATCATATAAATTTAAATGAAACAATCACAACTCAAGAATTCTCAACTTATGCACAATACTTCATGTTTAACCAATAGTGACACTTGCAATGTATAGAAAATAAGAATGTGTGAACTAAACATAAGAAATGCATATTAATCATGATCAAGAAAATTTAACACCCATTCACTTCATTTGCAAGGATCAAGACTAGAATCATATTCAAGATAAAGAAAAGCAAAACATTCCTATACAATGTTGGAGCTTCTCAATTTCCACCAGTTATGCTTAAATGAGTAGATTTTATGTTATAGTTCAAGAAAAGTTATCATATAAATCTACGCCACTCATATCAGTGTGAAGCACCTGAAATTCGTATCCCATCTACTGCTTATTCTTGAATCAAGTCCTCACTTGAGGAAATCAGAATTTTCTTGCTCCTCTTTACTCAACAACCAAGAAGCATAAGAATGGAAAGAATGAAAGAAGAGATTGTTTTGGTATTTTTTATCCAAATCAGGGGAGTGACAAGTTATATACATAGGATAGAATCCAATAAAATAAACCTATCAAAGATTTATTTTCTATATAAATTTACCAACATTGGAAAGAGAAAACCTAGAAATCTAAAATTTCAACTTCAGATTTGCCAAACCCTAGAATCTCCTTCTCTCTCAAGAATTCTGAAGATTGAAACTATAGGATAGAAATTTGGGATTCTTGTTCATAATAGTTTTCTATATACTAATTAAGGTTCTTGGAATAATTAACTATAAACATTTTTTAGTCCTTTCTTATTTTTATAGAAAATTCAGTCAGTCAAGTTTGTTTTATTAGAAACTTGACCGACATAAGATTCTTTTGTGACTCAAAATTTCTCTAAAAATTTTGAAAATTTAGTATATTATTGAAACCTGAATTTAAAATTTCAGATTAATTGGAAAAGTCAATAAATTATTAAAAATCAAATACTATATTGCTATACTTCAGCCTGTATAGCATGCTCGTTGAGTTTCTCCTGGAGAAACTCGACCGACCAATAGGTCCAGGAAACTCTAAAAAATGTGAACCTTTTCTCTAACACTAATTATTTAGTTATACAATAAATATCCAAAATTCAATGTAATGTTAGTCACAAAAAAATAATACAAAATCTTTTACTAGAGTGTTATACTTAATACCAAATTTGTCATATTTCTATTGAGGATTTCATGCGACTAGGGTTTCCAAGTTACAAACCTACAAACCTAATCAATAACAACAAGAATTTAATAAACAAGGTTTAGGATTTAAATTAATATTCAACCTAATTAGGAGAAAATTAAATCAATAATTGATGGTGTGTAGCAAGATCGAACTAGGATTTAATGTAATTTAGGAATGGGTCCTTACAATATACGTGAGCTAAATATATGATAATAAGACAAGTAATTTTGAATATATCCTAAAGAGCTAATGGGCATAACTAGGTTGAGATAATGAGAATATAATGCATGTCATATATGTGTTCATGTCTTCATCAGGGTTTGACCAAGGGTAGAGCAAATTCACAAATGTGATGGTTAGGTGATCTCGATTCAAGGTATGCTTTACCTTTTACTTGTCTTACTATATAATATGGTTGTCTTATCTGTGTAAAAATTACTTGGCATGTGATTTTTGGATGAAATAAGTGTTCTTGTATATTACCTTGGTTGATTTTTTATATACATAGTTCTGAACACATGTAAGGCATTAAATATTTGATCCATTATATGAACGCATGAAACTCTTTGGTAGTATAATGATTGGAAGTGACTTAATAACTCTTTGATAGTCAATCACATTGTATATATGATCTAACTCTTTGGTAGTAGATCATAAAGGCCTTGAATGTTGAGCTCCTTGAGAGTCAAGAGAATGCATTCAACCTTTGATGATCACTGCATGAATAATATAATGAAAAATGAACATAAAACATGTGTCCTCTTTTTGTAAATCATGATTATTTAGAAATACTTTTTTATTAATATTACTACCGATCATTGATTTATCTTATTGCCTCACGGTCTGGAGACCGCGAGGAAGACGGACCGCGCGGGAGACGAACCGCGCGGCCGTTCGTTGGCTAAGAGCTGCGGAGACGATGATGGCGACAACGGCGGGGGAGGGTTCGAACGCGAGTTAGAAAAAGTGATGCGTCACCTGTCGCTGTGGTCGGTGGGTCGGCGAAGGGGTAGCGGCAGCAGAGCTGTCGATGAGCCGGGAGCAACGACGAGCTAGGAACGACGACGACAAAGTCGAGAACGACGGCGACGAAGCCGAGTCGTCGGCGAAGCACTTGAAACAGCGACGCGCGGGAGTGGAGAGACGAAGGTCAGAGCGGAATGAAACAGGAGAGTTCGAGAATTCGAGAATCAAGAAGAGGGGTGTGTAAGCGGGGGGGTATATTTATAAGTTTCGAGGAGCCTCACGGTCGTGAGACCGCGAGGGGCCTCCCGGTCGTGAGACCGCGAGGGGCCTCCCGGTCGTGAGACCGCGAAGGGCCTCACGGTCGTGAGACCGCGAGGGGCCTCACGGTCGTGAGACCGCGAGGGGCCTCACGGTCTCTCAGACCGTTTGACCGCAAGATCAAGAGGATTTTTATGTCCTTGGGAAGAGAAAATCAGGCCTTGGGTTTCCTCCCAAGAAGCGCCTTGGTTTAACGTCGCTGGCTCGACAAGATTATTGCTCCGGCTATGCTGACTTTATAGGGTCATGAATCTCGGTGGTTTGTCTTGGTAACTTGTCTGCTGGAGTGTGGTACTTTTTTAATCTGTGGCCATTGACGGTCCTCTCTCCTCCATTATCGTCAATAATAATGACAGCTCCTGTCGGGTAAATATGTTTGATTGTAAAGGGACCCGACCATTTGGTACGCAGTTTTCCAGGAAACATTTTTAATCTGGAGTTGAATAGGAGGACTTTGTTTCCGACGATTATATCTTTCCTTTTGATGTGGCCATCGTGCCACATCTTAGTTTGTTCTTTATAGATTCTTGCGTTGTGGTAGGCTGTCATTCGTAGTTCTTCTAACTCTTGGAGTTGAAGTTGTCGGAATTCACCAGCACCTTTGAGATCGAAATTTAGTTGCTTAATGGCCCACCAAGCCTTATGCTCTAATTCAACTGGCAAATGGCAAGACTTCCCATACACTAATCGAAACGGTGTTGTTCCGATGGGTGTTTTGAAAGCTGTACGGTAAGCCCATAGAGCGTCGGATAATTTGGTTGACCAATCGGTGCGGTGTCGATTGACGGTTTTTTCCAGAATAACTTTAATTTGCCTATTGGAGACTTCAACCTGTCCACATGTCTGTGGGTGGTATGGTGTAGAAACTTTGTGGTTGACTCCATATTTTCTTAATAAGGCTTCAAAGCTCCGTTCCAAAAAATGTGATCCGCCGTCAGATATAATCGTTCTTGGGACGCCGAATCTGGGAAAAATTATCTCTTTAAACATCTTGATAACTGGTTTTGAATCGCAAGAGGTGGTTGGTAGAGCTTCTACCCATTTTGAAACGTAATCCACAGCAACCAAGATATACTTGAATCCATAAGACGAGGGGAAAGGGCCCATATAATCTATTCCCCATACGTCAAAAAGTTCGATTTCTTGCCATATGTTCAATGGCATTTCATTTCTTCTTGTTATTCCTCCGGAAAGTTGGCACTTGTCGCATGATCGCACATATTCATGTGCGTCTTTAGCGATGGTGGGCCAATAAAAGCCAGATTGCAAGACCTTGAGGGCCGTCTTCTTAGAACTCATGTGCCCCCCAGTAGGGCCTGAGTGACAGTGCTCAAGGACCGGAGTGATTTCTGTCTCTGGGATGCATCTACGAAAGAGTCCATCTGCGCATAAGCGAAAAAGATAGGGTTCGTCCCAGAAATATTGCTTAGCGTCGTAAATGAACTTCTTTTTATCGTGATAGGATGCGGATGGGTGAATGATTCCTGTTGCCAAATAGTTGACAATGTCGGCATACCAGGGAAATCCGTTAGAAACTTTCATTAAGTGGTCGTCTGGGAGGGAATCTTGGATAGGAACCTTGTCGTCATCCTCAACTCTAATACGGCTAAGATGATCGGCGACGACGTTTTCCAGTCCGCTTTTGTCTTTAATTTCCAAATCAAATTCTTGGAGCATTAGCACCCAGCGGATAAGTCTAGGTTTTGCGTCTTGCTTCTGAATCAGATATCGTATAGCGGAATGGTCAGTGTAGACAATAACTTTAGCTCCTATCAGATATGAGCGGAATTTTTCGAATGCGTAGATGACAGCTAAAAATTCTTTTTCTGTAGTGGTGTAATTTTTTTGTGCTTCTTCCAGCGTTTTAGATGCGTAGTATATGACATGGGGTTTCTTGTCGATTCTTTGCCCTAAAACGGCCCCTATGGCAAAATCGCTTGCATCACACATGATTTCGAAAGGTAATGACCAATCTGGAGCTCGTAATATTGGTGCAGAGATCAGGGCATCTTTCAGAGTTGTGAAGCTTTGCAAGCATTCTTGGTTAAAGTTGAACTCTGTGTCCTTGGTCAGCAGTTGTGTCATTGGTTTTGCTATTTTGGAGAAATCTTTAATAAATCTTCTGTAAAATCCAGCATGTCCTAAGAAGGCACGGACTCCTTTTACATCTTTTGGTGGCATCAATTTTGAGATAACGTCAATTTTTGCTTGATCCACCTCGATCCCTCTGTCGCTCACTCTGTGTCCTAAAACAACACCTTCTGTTACCATAAAATGGCATTTTTCCCAATTTAAAATGAGGTTTGTTTCCTCACATCTTTGTAGGACTTGAACCAGGTTGAGCAGACAGTTGTCGAAGGAGTTTCCGTAAACTGAAAAATCATCCATGAATACCTCCATTATAGACTCTGTCAATCCCGCAAAGATAGCGGACATGCATCTTTGGAAAGTAGCTGGTGCATTACAGAGCCCGAATGGCATCTTCTGAAAGCGTACGTCCCAAAGGGACAGGTAAAAGTAGTTTTTTCTTGATCGTCCGGATGTATCGGGATTTGGTAAAAGCCGGAATATCCATCGAGGTAACAAAAGAACTTCTGATGAGCTAGGCGCTCGAGGACCTCATCTAGGAAAGGCAGGGGGTAGTGATCTTTTCGTGTTGATTTATTAAGTTTCCTATAATCAATGCACATACGCCACCCTGTAATGGTTCTAGTGGGTACCAGTTCGTTTTTGTCATTAAGAACAACGGTGGTTCCCCCCTTTTTAGGGACCACCTGCACTGGGCTTACCCACTGAGAATCAGAAATTGGGTAGATAATGCCTGCCTTTAGAAGTTTGAGGACCTCGAGGCGAACCACCTCTTTGAGGTTGGGGTTTAACTTTCTCTGGTGTTCTCGCGATGGTTTAAACTCTTCAACCATGGGCAGTTTGTGCATACATAGAGCAGGGTTTATGCCCGTCAGATCAGTCATTTTATAGCCAATTGCTTTCTTATGCTTCTTCAGTTCATCGAGGAGTCTTTTTTCTTGATCCTCCTCTAGAGTGGAGCTGATGATAACCGGACAGAGCTTCTCATCATCAAGAAAAACATGTTTAAGTCCCTCGGGTAAGGCTTTCATTTCTGGAGCCTTAGGTGGCTCAGTGGCTTCTATAATTGTGATGGCTTTAAGTTCTTCAAACGTGGCTGTCGGAGCTTCTTCAGCTTTTTCTAAGTATTGCAGGCACTGTTGTACTAGTTCACTGGCCGAGAATTCGACATCCGGGTTTGTAAGAATATTTTCCAATTCGTCGGATGGTTCAGACATTTCTAACTGGGACATTTGATAAATAGCATCCAGGAGAAAGACTTCCTCTTGAATGCTTGGACCTTTCATGCTGTTTAGAACTCTGAACTGGAAAGCCTCCCTCCCAAGTCTCAGAATAATAGTTCCTGCTTCGACATCAATGAGAGCTCGGGCGGTAGCTAGGAAAGGTCTTCCAAAGATTATCGGATATCTCAGGTCTTCTTGTATGTCCATAATAACAAAATCACACGGGACATAAGAATTTGTTCCTATTCTGACAGGGATGTCTTCGATAATGCCAAGGGGGGCAGTTATGGTAGAATCGGCTAACTGGATTGTCATAGTCGTAGGTAACAAATCAGTAAAGCCTAATCTTTTACACATTGAATAGGGCATAATAGATATGCTTGCTCCTAGGTCTGCCAATCCTTTCTTGCTGGAGCCATTTCCGATGGAACACTGAATGCCGAAGGAACCTGGGTCCTTCTTTTTCTTTGGCATTTTATTAAGCAGAATATCTGAAGTGGTCTGAGCAAGTTTCACTGTTTCATGCTCCTCTGTCATATACTTTCTCGACAAGAGGGTTTTCAGGTATTTTGCCCAAGCTGGCACTTCGGAAAGGGCATCAAGAAAAGGAATATCGATGTATAACTTTTTCATAGCTTCTTTAAATTTTTGGAACCTAGTGTCCATTTTGGTCCCTTTAAGTCTGTCTGGGTAAGGAATTCGTGGCGGGACTTCTGAGATTGGTTCCTTTTCTTTTTCGTTCTCTGTAAAAGTTTCTGTTTCTCTGCTTGAATTCCCTGTTGGGGAAGGGATGGCTACGTTATCATCATCATGGTCGATTCTTGTGACATCAGGCAGGACACGACCAGACCGCGTGGTGACGGCATTAAGTTGTTCTGGTCTGTTTGGGTTATGACGGGGGTTTGCCTCTGGTTGCCCAGCAAAAGTGCCGGCTTGAGGTTTCAATTGAGCGGCAATCTGCGCCAATTGGGCTTCTACGGCTTTTTGTTGAGCTTGTTGGTTTGCAAGCATGGTTTGTTGCGATTGAAGCATTTGTCTAATCAAGGATATCTCATCAGATGATTGGGGAAGATTACCCCTTTGTTGATACTGAGTGACTTGCTGTCCTGGTTGTTGTAGAGGTGCAGTTAACTGTGGCTGCGGGGGCTGCTGCAACTGGGGTTGCTGCGGCTGCTGCAACTGAGGGTGCAGTCCTGAATGGGCATATTGGTAAGAAGGATTCCTGGGATAGTTAGATCTTTGAAAACCTTGTCTGTAATTCCCTTGATTGAAGTTATTTTGAAATCCTGGTGGTTGTCTATTGAAAGATCCACCTTGTGCCTGCTGCTGTGGGTTGGCAGTCCCTGCAGGATTCCCGTATTGGAAACCAGGATGGTTCCTTGGTTTGTCTGGGTTGTAATACACTTGGCCAGGTATTGAATGTATGGAGTTAACTTGCTCTGGCATTTGATCTTCGGGATGCTCGATGATGGGTTCATATTGCGGCATAGGTGGTTGTAAATCCATCATGACATTGTACAACAATCCACATGATAATGTGGGATGATCGGATGCATGACAGGCTTCACAAGTTCCAGTAGCTGACTTAACTTGTTGAACCTGAGAGCTTTTCTTCTTATCATATTCCCCGAAAGAAGTTTCGAGGGCTTGTTGCTTGCTAGCGATAGTCTTTAAAGCCTCAGCAATGGCCTTGAGTTCCATGGATTCTTCCGCTTTGTAAACCTTGAGAACGCCTTTGGGTTGGTTAGATGACCTTCCCCAATTGGATTGGTTCTCGGCTCCCAGCGTAACTATATTCCAGGCATCTTCATAATTCTTTCTCATAAAGTTTCCTCCAGATGAGGAATCTAGGAATTGCTTAATATCATCACTTACTCCTCTGTAAAATGTTTCTATAAGTTGATTTTGAGAAATGCCATGGTGAGGACATTTTCTCAGGAGTTCTTTGAATCTTTCCCAAACTTCAGCAAGTGTTTCTCCAGGTAGTTGGGAAAAGTGATTAATTTGTCCCCTTATCTCATAGGTTAGCGAAGGTGGGAAGAATTTCTCAAGAAACTTCTCTTCTAAGGGAGTCCAGGTAGTGATGATGGGGTGTCTATCCAAAGCGTTGTACCAACTTAGTGCTCTTCCAGATAAGGTGAAGTGAAAAAGGTGTAACATGATTGCTTCCATTGCAATTCCTGCTTGGGGTACAAGTCGGCAGAGTGACTTGAACCTCTTAAGGTGATCCATGCAATCATCTCCGGGTGCTCTGGAGAAAGAGATGCCTTGCATGATCTGGATCCACTGCGTCCGAATTTCAAAGTGTGGTATGTTAATAATCGGTGGTCGGACAGGATGATCGTCTTCATAATTCTTTGGGACTGCGTAGTCCCGAAGTTGCTTGTTTCTTAATGCAAGTTGAGCAGCAGCATGCTCTGCTTGGATGCGGGCTTGTTCCTCAGCTCGGATCTCAGCTTGCACCTGAGCACGAGTGTCGGCAATAAGTTGTGCTCGTTGTGCTGCTATGGCGGCGTTGACTCGTTCTGCAACAAGGCGTTGCTCTTCGGCCATCTGTCTGGCTCTTTGGCGATTAAGTCTGTTCCTTCGGTGAAAACTTCTTTCTACCTCAGAATCGTATTCTGGTTCAGGGGAGAATCCGATGCTATGCGGGGGTTGCATACACGTTTTCTACCTGAGTAGAAGGAAAATCACACGTTAGGATAATGGAAGGAAATGAAAAAGCTCAAGAAGAATTGGATTTGTTATTAAGAAAAAGTGTAAAATCCTAATCAACCAGGAAGTTGGTAAGTAAAAAACTAAAAAGTTCCGTTGTCCCCGGCAACGGCGCCAATTTTTGATGAAGTTTTGCAACACCACTAAAAATCCTAAGGTGATGAATCCTTAGGTTTAGCCTTGCTAGTACTATGGTAAGAACTCCACCCACGTGTGTTAAGACACGCGGAAGTCTTATCGTAGTATAGTTAAGGGTCGAATCCTCGGGACAACGGTCTTGACGAAGTCAAGATGGAAAACGTTTTAGTTCTACTTAACTACTTAACAGTTGATATTTAGATCGAAAGTTTGATGTTGGTTCTAAAGCTAGATGCGAGGAAAGCAAAGCAAGAAGGTAAAGATTAAAGTTGTAAACAAATGATAAAAACCACTAGGATGTTATCGGGTTTCACACCACTACACATGGATCAAGTCATGCAACATAATAAAACAACCTGCAAAAAGGGTCAAATCAGTTAGTATCTTGTAGTCCTAGCTTCCTTTCGGATAACTAGCCACGAGAAGTGTGGAGTATTGCAATGCCGGCCATCCCATAACGAATGGTCACATGCCTTGCATTACTCCTTCATGAAATGTGTTCCTCGACCTTACCAAGGTTGCACTTCCATACGTCAACTGATTCCATTTCATAGTATGAAAGTGCAACGATGGGGGTGAGTTTACTCCACTCCTGAAAACACTTCTAGACACCGAAACAGACGTATGGTGACTACATACATCCATAACCAACATTCAATCGACATTTAGATCTAAGGGTATAAACGTAGACAATTCATACCAAAAGACAATATGTAACACAAGTTGATGATCAAGCAACTAGTATTCATTAAGCGATTGAAGTCAAACTGAAAGGAAGAGTATCTTTATTACAAGTTGTTGAATTACATCGCATGAAATGAAAACATGGGTAGCGGGGCTACTCCCCGCACCCTAGTGAAAGAAACTACTAGCTCATGGCAAAGGAGGTGAGAAGAGAGAGAAAGAACGTCATCTCCACGGAGGAGGGAAGGTTGAACCCTTGGTGAAGAGAGCAACGATCTTCGCACTTCGTAGTTGCTTTGATGAAGGATTTTCTCTTCCCACCTTCTTTGTTGAAGAGATGGAAAGAAGAGAGAGAAGGAAGCTTGATGATGAGCACGGATCCCAAAACTGGCAGCCTTGGGGCAGTGGACGGAAGATCAGAATGCTCTGGGTCTGGAGAGGCAGCCTTTGGGCGTCTTGGAATTCGATTCCCCTTGAAGTGACCTTTGAGGTCCTATTTATAGGCTTCAAGTGGCTTCTCGCGGTCTTGGGATCGTGAGGCTTCTCGCGGTCTTGGGATCGTGAGGCTTGTCGCGGTCTTGGGACCGTGAGGCTTGTCGCGGTCTTGGGACCATGAGGCTTGTCGCGGTCTTGGGACCGTGAGGCTTGTCGCGGTCTTGGGACCGTGAGGCTTGTCGCGGTCTTGGGACCGTGAGGCTTGTCGCGGTCTTGGGACCGTGAGGCTTGTCGCGGTCTTGGGACCGTGAGGCTTGTCGCGGTCCTGGGACCGTGAGGCTTCTCGCGGGCTTGGGACCGTGAGGCTTGTCGCGGTCTTGGGACCGTGAGGCTTGTCGCGGTCTTGGGACCGTGAGGCTTGTCGCGGTCTTGGGACCGTGAGGCTTCTCGCGGTCTTGGGACCGTGAGGCTTCTCGCGGTCTTGGGACCGTGAGGCTTCTCGCGGTCTTGGGACCGTGAGGCTTCTCGCGGTCTTGGGACCGTGAGGAGTCTTTGTGAATTTTTTTGTGTTTTCTGTAATGAAAAAGAGGAAAAGTTATTTACTGCAATAAAGTAAGGAGGTTTAATGATTCTATTTAGTTTATCTAAGAGAAAGTATGGAAAACTAAAGAAAAAGGCTAAAATAAACTACTAAAATAGGAGGTTATCACCCCCCCCTAACTTAGAGTCTAGCTTGTCCTCAAGTTAGATAGAGCTGAGACATGAAATGGCGAGGCGATCTTAATTAAGATTTCCATACTCTTGCTTCAATTCTTGACCTGAGTTCCCCAGGGGTCGTATCGAGGCTTATTGCATGCCTTGATCCTTTTGGATTTCGAGAGTTGCTTGGATTTCAGATTTTTCCGTATCTCAAAGTTCGCCTTGGGACCACATTTATTTTGTGCATGATGTTGACTCTAATCAACTTTATACCTCTCTGAAGACCTATTGGAAGCTAGAGAGGGTATGAGGGTTGGCTAAAGGCTTTGAAGTGTAACTCCCCTTCGAGTGGGGGAGGGGCTGTCTATGCTTTTTAGGATCTCACTACCGGACACGACACATCTGCCTTTATGAGGGCAGCTGGATGTACCGGCCGGGCAAGTCCTTTATTAGCCTTTTCATATACTTGGAACTTTTAGGGTTTCACTACCGGACGCGACACATCTGCCTTTGTGAGGGCAGCGGAATGTGCCGGCCGGGTGAGCCCTTTATCAGTTCTTAATATAGGTCCTTATTCGTGGCACAATTTGGGTGCAAATTTCATCTACAATATCAAGACACAATTGCAAAAGACTGCACTGCGACATCAATAAAGCCCCTGAGTCAGCGCTACATCAATAAAGTTTTCGTCCTCCTCGCGGTCTCACGACCGAGAGGCCCCTCGCGGTCTCACGACCGTGAGGCTCCTCGCGGTCTCACGACCGTGAGGCCTCTCGCGGTCTCACGACCGTGAGGCCCCTCGCGGTCCCCAGACCGTGAGGCTCCTCGCGGTCTCACGACCGTGAGGCCTCTCGCGGTCTCACGACCGAGAGGCCCCTCGCGGTCTCACGACCGTGAGGCCCCTCACGGTCTCCAGACCGTTTGAGACCAAATGGTCTCTGGACCGTTTGCACTAAATCAAACTAATAAAACTCAAATTCAAAATTTTTACTTTGTTATAATTTCAAACTTTAAGATTTCTAACTTTTGTTTCTTATCAATTATTTCAGAATGACTTCACCTGCTAAGCAAGGACCAACAGACACTCCTTTCTGGACAAAAGAGCAGCTCATTACTGAACGAGCAAATCTGCAAAGCCTAGTTGACGACTTCAAAAGGACTGGAAAAGTCCCAGCAGAAGTAAACCTGACTGCTGTTTTGAAGGACATCAAGAGAATCAACCGCTGCTTAGACGAAGAACCTTCTGACGAGGCGGTCAACGAGACCTCATCCGACGAGGCCTCCGAATACCAGCCTTCCCCTGAGCAAGAATCCCCCACTACAAAATCTAAGGGGAAGAGATTGGCTCAAGAACCAACAACTGACCCCACATCTAAGAAGAGAGCCAGGAAGCAGGTCAACCCTGCCTGTGCAAGAGAACAACTCTTAGCAGAGTACATCCCACCACCCTCCACCACCGTCACCAACCCTGCCACAATAACTGTTCCTATCTTTCCTCCCATCACCACCACAGCACCACCACCCGAGAACCTTCACCTCCAAACCATTCCCCCCATCAGCCAACTCCTTAAACCAACCAAATATGCCTGCCCCAGCATACTGATGAAGATGGGGATCTACCACAGAATCCTCGCCCTTCTTGACAATTCTAACCTCTCCCGGCTCTGCTTTGTATCAGAAATTTCCTACTCTGAGCCAACTACTGAATTCTTCACTTACTTCAACAAAGAAGTGGTGGACATCTCGCATAAAGAAAGGGACGGTGGTGACCGTAGAATAACCTCCAGAATCTTCAACAATGAGGTAGTCATCACCGAAAATCTCCTGAACGAAATTTTCATTGACAATAAAGACCAGCTGCAGAAAGCCAAAGCTGCTGGCACAGACCACCCCAGTTTCAACAAGCATAAATTCTGGAAGTCTTTAACGGGGTTACCAACCTTCGATCCAAGGACAAGCAAGGCCTCCAACGTTCACTCTGGCCTAGTGCGCACGCTACACAAAATTATAGTCGGCGCATTTTTTCCTAGATCCGAAGGGGGCAATATCTCCATATCCGACCTTTTTGTCCTCTGGTCAGTCCTCAACGGATTGCCTGTCAACATCGGACGGCACATGCTGATCAAGCTCTCCGCCTTCGCCCTCGGGAAAGAAATCTGCACGGGTGGTCATATCACATCTATCATCAAATATCTCAAGATGGATAGACTTCTACCCAAATGCAGCCCAATAAAAGGCGACATTCTTACCAATGAACAGACACTAAAGAACTCTCACATCTTAAAAATTAAGGATGGGAGGCTGCACTACGCTTTCTACCCCACAAAATCTTCACGAACCCTGCTGCCACTTCCTGAGCTTGCGGACTATGATAAAGACAAGCTCCTGTTCACAGATGATGAGATCGCCAAAATCATCGCTTCACTCAAAGCCAGAGAAAAGAAAACAAAGGCAGGGCAGGTAGAGCTTAGTATAACTGCCCCGGCAACTAAAACAGCAAAGCTCCTAGTCAAACGACCTTCCAGAAGGCTCGTCAAAACTCATGAGCTATCCGGGACACCCACATCGAAACCTAATCCTGAATCTGAACCCCCCCTCCCCGACGAACATATTACATCCTCATCACTAGACTCTTTTATAATGAGTCTAAATGACGAGCTCAATACCACCTCTCCACCCTCCACCACCCCAATATCCACCACCCCACCACCATCAACCACCCTTCAATCTTCCTCCGCTCCACCTTCCTTCACCACCCCTCCACCACCTCCACCCTTCTTTACTTCGGGCACCCCATTCTCCACCACAAAGCCTGAATTCTCCTCCTTCACATCCACCGCCTTTCCATCAACATTTCCGAATCCACTTCCATCTTCGGGAATGCCACCATTTTTTCCATTCTCCACCACCCCGACATCACTAGTGACTCCATCTACAGTCACCTCGCAATTCGCGGGTCCATCAACTGTGTCTTTTCCGCATGACACTATCATTCCACCCCAACCCCAGCCACCTCACCCTTCTATCACTGGGGTCCCTTTTACTAACGTCGGTGAGGAATTCGGACGTCAATTTGACACCATCCGAAACCTCCTCACCGACCCAACTAACATTTTAAATTCTATTTTTTCATGTGTGCATGGTCTAACTAAGCAAATTGCCCAGATCGGCGAGCAGAACCGCTCAATGCCTGGCATCCTCCAAGGAATCCAACAACGTCAAGCTTCAGTGGCCAAGCAAGTCGACCACATCGACGGCTACTGCAACAACTTGCCCAAGTTGATCCAGGGAGTACAACGCCAGCATGATATGTTGGCAACACAAGTCGATAGGATTTCCGCGCAGACTTTACCTCTGCCAGAGACCCTACGCGAGCTGCAGCAACAACAACAAGCTTTCAGCACGCGCCTGGACGACATCACCACCACCCTCACACAGCTGCATAACCGCCAGGAGGAGTCATCAAATAATGAGCTCATTCAGCTAAGAGCTCAAGCAACAGATCTCACAGCAAGACTCCTCTCGGCTGAACAACGTTTTCTAGATCTTAAAGAAAACCATGAAGCACTGCTCGAAACACACGAGCACGTGCAAGTGGCTTATGATGAACTCCAATCCATCCATCGTCTGTGCAAAAAGAAAGCACAAAAGAAGACAACTAATGACGATGACGATGCTGCTGATAACGATGACGATTCTGATTCTTCAGCAGACTCCACCAACAGTACCTCCTCAGATGAAGACGCTGACAAACCAGATAATGCTGGGGAGGGTCCAAGCCAAAGAGTAGAACCCAGCCAACAAACAGATCACCATGACGGTAATAAGGATCCCAACTCCCCACACCATGATAATGTTCATATATCATATGGGGATCAATTTCTTGACTACTCTGCTATGGGATCCATCGGGGAAGCTGCTAAAGAAGCAGCCTTCGCCGAGTTCCACCAATGCATAATCGGAACTGGCGCCACCCCTCCTACAACAGCTGTCTTACCCCTCTCAGAGCCCACCACGAAGGCAAGCTCACCCCTAGACGAGTACGAGTCAGAACGAGTGCAGTTGGATACTGATGAAGAGCTCGATTCTGCCTCGGACTCGGACAATGATACTTTTGGCTCTGAGGAAGCTCCTGAAGTACACCCTTCCCCCCCTCCACAGGAGCTTCCCCCACCACCACCCTTGCCGCACAAAATGCATGACCTTGATATGGCGGCCATTTCCACTTTAGATGCCCAGGACATCTTTATACTGAACACTATCGTGGACGATACAAAGGCAGGAGACGATATTATCTACCACAACACTAAAACGAAGCGCAAACTGACACGTGAAGATTTTCGCAAAATCCTGCGACCTGGGTCGCCGATGCCAATGTCTATCTTCCGTGTCCTCCTCGCCAACTGTATCGAAATTTACAGAAGTCACAAAAGGAAGCAGCCTGTCTTCAATGCCTCACCAGCCCTATCCTTGGGCCTCCTATACAAGGACATCCAAGAAAAATCCATCGAACGTCTGCGCATCGGGCTAGCACGGCGAGCACGTTATCTTACTGTGCCATTCCAAATCTTAAACCATTGGCTAGCCATGATTGTCGATACAGAGGCTCGGGACGCCACAGTTTATAACTTCTGCAGCACCGAGCTACCCGCCGGCACGATAAACTTTGTGGGTGAAGCAGCCGGCGAAGCAAGATGCATACCCTTTCGGCTGCTTAAGCTAATTTGGGCTGCACGCCCATCTCTCCGCCAAGACTGGCGCCAGCCCTGGTTCAAAATTATAAACCCTCCAGTTCAAGCCGCAGATGGATCCGGGGATTGCGCTTTCTGCACCATTCGCCACATCCAAGCACTAAACCAAGAAATCCCTTTCTCTGCCCTGGTCACCGAAGATTTTCATTCTTTGAGAGGACGTTATGCGATGGAACTCATCTGCGACAGACGGTTCTTCAAAGACCAAACGATGGCACCAGATGATGTCCCTCGCTACCTCTTCTCTGCTATCCAGCGACCACAGCGGCGACCCTTCCGCCAAGCTCTAAAAGAGTTATCACAATCAAAAGAACCGGCTTCCGCTACCGAGCAAAGCCAGGATGCCAACAACCCGTTGTCTGCCATCACACCATCTTTTCCAGACTTTGATCTCAGTGCTTGCAACGGCCTATCCAGCTACGAACTACGGCTCATTATGTCAAAGCTTTCCGCCACGAATGATGAGCTCGTTTTCATGTCTGGTGACATTCTTATAATGGCAGACACTCTGCGAGAATCTTTACAAATTAAAGGATCCCTCTCTGTTGGCCTTATGTCCGCCTATCAGCTTCTTATCAGACAAGATCACCCCACAGCATACATGGCGTCTCCATATCTGAAGGATGATCTTTTAAAGCTAAAGAACTTCGGCGCAGCTGAAACGCTAATCTCATATCTACAACACACAACGCCGAAATTCATCATGCTACCCTTCCTCTATCATGAACACTGGCTACTTCTGGCAGCAAACCTACCGGACGGAACAATTACAATTTATAACAGTTCCGATAGCCAGTACAACCCACGACAGAAAGTTTACGTCGTAACGCCAAAAACACCCACAGAGGTAGTGGCAAAAGAATGTGCTGAAAGATTAATTGATCTCCTTAGTCAGCACACAAAAGCTTACGCCAAAGAACACTTTCACCGCCCTTCCTTCTGCCACAAGTGTCCCCAGCAAATCCGCCAATCCAACGACTGCGGCTTCCATGTCCTCTACTGGATGTACACCATCCTAGTTCTTCAGAAACCAGTAGAGGATATGACTGACGTAGACTATCATGCCCTGCGTGGACAGTTCGCAGCTAAGCTCCTCCAAGCACCAGGGGCAAGCTCAGGATTAACTGACGCCTAAATGCCCTTGTCCATGCACCTCTCATCCTATCCCTTTGACACTCTGTGGACAGAGTGCATGATAAGTTAGGGGGGAGTGCACTGGACAAGGGCGAGGTACCATTCTTCTCCAACTCTTCTAACTCATTTTTCTTTTTCGCACATCGTTTTCAAATTTTCTTTTCGTACTTAGACTTTTTTCAAGTATTCTTTTTCAATAAAACAACTTCTAAATATAACTTTCATAATGAAAAGTATCACCCTTACCGAAGTTAGAGATAAAGCAGTCCTCATATAAATAATAAGATTAGCTTACAGGCTTGAAATGGCGAATCCACAAAATTCATTCACTAGTGGTTTCTATATTTTTGCTCCAATTCTTTATCCGACTCTCCACAGGTCAAAATCAGGGCAGAAATAAGCCGAGATCTCAAGGATGAGAGGGAAATCAGGCAATTTCCAAGTCAAAAAGCTCTGCAAGTGGACCACAAACCAAATAAGTGCATTCTGAAAAACTTTAAGAACAACTTTCCTCTCTTTAAAATAAAAAAAAGGGCTTGGCCGCCCAAAATAAATCCTCATCCCAAAACCCAAGCCTGTGAGTTTTTGAATAAAAGCCAGAGAGACGAATAAAATCATGAGAATTGTGCCACGAATAAGGACCTATATTAAGAACTGATAAAGGGCTCACCCGGCCGGCACATTCCGCTGCCCTCACAAAGGCAGATGTGTCGCGTCCGGTAGTGAAACCCTAAAAGTTCCAAGTATATGAAAAGGCTAATAAAGGACTTGCCCGGCCGGTACATCCAGCTGCCCTCATAAAGGCAGATGTGTCGTGTCCGGTAGTGAGATCCTAAAAAGCATAGACAGCCCCTCCCCCACTCGAAGGGGAGTTACACTTCAAAGCCTTTAGCCAACCCTCATACCCTCTCTAGCTTCCAATAGGTCTTCAGAGAGGTATAAAGTTGATTAGAGTCAACAGCATGCACAAAATAAATGTGGTCCCAAGGCGAACTTTGAGATACGGAAAAATCTGAAATCCAAGCAACTCTCGAAATCCAAAAGGATCAAGGCATGCAATAAGCCTCGATACGACCCCTGGGGAACTCAGGTCAAGAATTGAAGCAAGAGTATGGAAATCTTAATTAAGATCGCCTCGCCATTTCATGTCTCAGCTCTATCTAACTTGAGGACAAGCTAGACTCTAAGTTAGGGGGGGTGATAACCTCCTATTTTAGTAGTTTATTTTAGCCTTTTTCTTTAGTTTTCCATACTTTCTCTTAGATAAACTAAATAGAATCATTAAACCTCCTTACTTTATTGCAGTAAATAACTTTTCCTCTTTTTCATTACAGAAAACACAAAAAAATTCACAAAGACTCCTCACGGTCCCAAGACCGCGAGAAGCCTCACGGTCCCAAGACCGCGAGAAGCCTCACGGTCCCAAGACCGCGAGAAGCCTCACGGTCCCAAGACCGCGACAAGCCTCACGGTCCCAAGACCGCGAGAAGCCTCACGGTCCCAAGACCGCGAGAAGCCTCACGGTCCCAAGACCGCGAGAAGCCTCACGGTCCCAGGACCGCGAGAAGCCTCACGGTCCCAAGACCGCGACAAGCCTCACGGTCCCAAGACCGCGACAAGCCTCACGGTCCCAAGACTGCGACAAGCCTCACGGTCCCAAGACCGCGACAAGCCTCACGGTCCCAAGACCGCGACAAGCCTCACGGTCCCAAGACCGCGACAAGCCTCACGATCCCAAGACCGCGAGAAGCCTCACGATCCCAAGACCGCGAGAAGCCACTTGAAGCCTATAAATAGGACCTCAAAGGTCACTTCAAGGGGAATCGAATTCCAAGACGCCCAAAGGCTGCCTCTCCAGACCCAGAGCATTCTGATCTTCCGTCCACTGCCCCAAGGCTGCCAGTTTTGGGATCCGTGCTCATCATCAAGCTTCCTTCTCTCTCTTCTTTCCATCTCTTCAACAAAGAAGGTGGGAAGAGAAAATCCTTCATCAAAGCAACCACGAAGTGCGAAGATCGTTGCTCTCTTCACCAAGGGTTCAACCTTCCCTCCTCCGTGGAGATGACGTTCTTTCTCTCTCTTCTCACCTCCTTTGCCATGAGCGAGTAGTTTCTTTCACTAGGGTGCGGGGAGTAGCCCCGCTACCCATGTTTTCATTTCATGCGATGTAATTCAACAACTTGTAATAAAGATACTCTTCCTTTCAGTTTGACTTCAATCGCTTAATGAATACTAGTTGCTTGATCATCAACTTGTGTTACATATTGTCTTTTGGTATGAATTGTCTACGTTTATACCCTTAGATCTAAATGTCGATTGAATGTTGGTTATGGATGTATGTAGTCACCATACGTCTGTTTCGGTGTCTAGAAGTGTTTTCAGGAGTGGAGTAAACTCACCCCCATCGTTGCACTTTCATACTATGAAATGGAATCAGTTGACGTATGGAAGTGCAACCTTGGTAAGGTCGAGGAACACATTTCATGAAGGAGTAATGCAAGGCATGTGACCATTCGTTATGGGATGGCCGGCATTGCAATACTCCACACTTCTCGTGGCTAGTTATCCGAAAGGAAGCTAGGACTACAAGATACTAACTGATTTGACCCTTTTTGCAGGTTGTTTTATTATGTTGCATGACTTGATCCATGTGTAGTGGTGTGAAACTACTCGCTCATGGCAAAGGAGGTGAGAAGAGAGAGAAAGAACGTCATCTCCACGGAGGAGGGAAGGTTGAACCCTTGGTGAAGAGAGCAACGATCTTCGCACTTCGTGGTTGCTTTGATGAAGGATTTTCTCTTCCCACCTTCTTTGTTGAAGAGATGGAAAGAAGAGAGAGAAGGAAGCTTGATGATGAGCACGGATCCCAAAACTGGCAGCCTTGGGGCAGTGGACGGAAGATCAGAATGCTCTGGGTCTGGAGAGGCAGCCTTTGGGCGTCTTGGAATTCGATTCCCCTTGAAGTGACCTTTGAGGTCCTATTTATAGGCTTCAAGTGGCTTCTCGCGGTCTTGGGATCGTGAGGCTTCTCGCGGTCTTGGGATCGTGAGGCTTGTCGCGGTCTTGGGACCGTGAGGCTTGTCGCGGTCTTGGGACCGTGAGGCTTGTCGCGGTCTTGGGACCGTGAGGCTTGTCGCGGTCTTGGGACCGTGAGGCTTGTCGCGGTCTTGGGACCGTGAGGCTTGTCGCGGTCTTGGGACCGTGAGGCTTCTCGCGGTCCTGGGACCGTGAGGCTTCTCGCGGTCTTGGGACCGTGAGGCTTCTCGCGGTCTTGGGACCGTGATGCTTCTCGCGGTCTTAGGACCGTGAGGCTTGTCGCGGTCTTGGGACCGTGAGGCTTCTCGCGGTCTTGGGACCGTGAGGCTTCTCGCGGTCTTGGGACCGTGAGGCTTCTCGCGGTCTTGGGACCGTGAGGCTTCTCGCGGTCTTGGGACCGTGAGGCTTCTCGCGGTCTTGGGACCGTGAGGAGTCTTTGTGAATTTTTTTGTGTTTTCTGTAATGAAAAAGAGGAAAAGTTATTTACTGCAATAAAGTAAGGAGGTTTAATGATTCTATTTAGTTTATCTAAGAGAAAGTATGGAAAACTAAAGAAAAAGGCTAAAATAAACTACTAAAATAGGAGGTTATCAATGATCACTGCATGAATAATATAATGAAAAATGAACATAAAACATGTGTCCTCTTTTTGTAAATCATGATTATTTAGAAATACTTTTTTATTAATATTACTACCGATCATTGATTTATCTTATTGCCAAGTCATAATATTAAAGAGTTATATGATTCTTTTAGCATACTCAATACAATATTTTGTTACATTGTATTGACATGTACCACTTGTAATCTCTTCTTTAGGTGAAGTGGGAACATGATCTGGAAGACTCTTCATAGTTGGGAGTTTTGTGCTGAGCAGATATACATGTGGACCTATGGTCTAAAATATCTTGTTGTAGTGTTAATATGTGCATATGTAAAAGTTTATTGTTCAATATGTAATGTCAAATTTGTACTTATTATCCTTTTAGTTATATATTGAATGATGAGTTTGTGTTGATGTAGTTTTTTATTGTTCATGTGGAAGAACTACTATTGTTTCCTTTTGACTTCCTCTGAGTTTCTTCTTCCTATCATAGTGTGTGGTGTTTAACCTTGGGGTTCTCATTGAGGTGATAGTTTCAATTTGGATGTCACACATGTGGTTATGGTCTTGAAAATCTGGGGACGCCTACGTGGTATTAGAGCATGATCAATAGAAAATCCTGACATTTTCTCATTATGCGGCTCAAACTAAAACCTTGAACTTGAAACCTTTAGGGGAAGATAAATCATCTTTTAGAGATTGGATCTGAACTAGCCTCTAGATTCGAACTTAGATGATTGAGAACTACATCTAGACTGGTGCTTGTTGTGTAGGAAGTCCTTAAGTGTCAATCATCCCTTATACCATGGAAATATGGGACATCACATTATTTAGAGATGATTGGCATTGTAAGAAGAGTCACCATAAAATTATGGTGTTCATTTATAAGGGAATACACACAAGTCTACACCTTGTTCTCACCCATTCACTAAGTGACTTGGCACTAGAGTCTCTACTATGTGTGGAACATTCGGTTTGTTGATTGGTTTTGTTTCCAATGGGATCAAGACTTGAACATTTCTCTAACTCTTTATTTATAAAAAAAATAGAATAGTTTATTATGTGTGTATGTAAGTAAAAGAATGTGTCTAATACATATACGAGTAGAAGGTAGTCATGCAACCTAAGTGAAATAAACTGACATTAGCCTAGACAAGAGAGTAGTTCTAGATTAGATGTCTACAGCCTTATCTGAATATGTGATAGTCATAATGATAGATGATATAAGAAAGGGTGATATGATGAAAGCTTGATAAAATTATAAAAGTTGGTTTTCAAGATCAATGTTTGTCTTTTTGGACCTAATTTAAATTTAAGGATTTGGGATGATTTTGGTAATACAAGAACATAGGTTTTGAAATTTTAAGATAAGCTCAACTAAGGAAAGGTTGTGATTCATGTGAGACTCAAGTTCTTTTCTAGACTAAAGCCTCTAGTACTAAGACCAATTTCAGGTTCGACTCCAAAGAGGGTGAGACCCACAGGGAGAAAGTCCTACACACTAACCTCTAAGATATGAGAATATAAGAAATATGTGATATGATATGTCCTAAACTAGACTACTCCTGAGTGAATGAGTTGATTTTCTTTATGCACAATTCATATAGTCATTTTGAATCCTATATGTCCTTGGGAGGACCAATCCCTAGTGTCAGAGAGATGTTTGCTATATATGCATATAACCATTGTATTACAAAAGATTTTAGTGTGTTCATATAATGGATCAAATATATTATGTTTTCATGTGTCAAAGACTAGCTATACAATCCAACAAGGTAACATACAAAACACTTATCTCGTCCAATATCATATGCCAAGAATTTTTTACACATATATACAAGCATGTCATAGTAGGTCAAGTAAGAGGTAAAGTGTACCATGAATTGAGATAACCTAACCATCACATTCATGATTCCACTCTACCGTTGGTCAAACCTTGATAAGATAAGACCATATATATGAAATGCATTGGATTTTCATCATTTTAACCTTAGTTATGCCCATTAGGGTTTTCATAGTTCTTTAGAATATGTTCATTATTACTCATGTTCATCTCTTAGATTTAATTCACATATGTTATGTTCCAGATTAAGATAGATCATATGATTATTAGGTTCCATATTCATTACTTGTGTGTTAACTCTAAATATTAGGTGGATCATCATAATAATCTTAGGGTTCCAACCTAATTTTATCTTCATAACATGTTAACATCGAAATCTATTAATAATATTGATAATAAAGTTACAAGTCATGTTCCAGATACTTTTATTAACATGTTTTGCTTTCTTGTCCATAATACTTTTTGCAACAAGAAAATTAGTTTTAGTAGCTTAAAGTATCTACATGAAGTATTTTACATGATTCCATTTCTAAAAATTTGCATATCTGACATCACATGGATTCTATATCTCTAAGTTATTTATTTTCCCAATTTTATACCATCGTATGTCATTTATTACATGAGGTATGGTCATTACACTATTTTCATGATATATCTGATTTTAAGCATAAAAGACTAATATTAGGGTGTAGAGTTGTTCTACTCATAATTTTGAGAATTGTGGTATTTTTTCATATTATTCAAACAAGAGGGATACATTCTATGATTTGTCAAATATATGGGTATTTACCAAAGTATTTACCTTTTAATAATTATTATGGGTTGTTGAATTACTTTCCTAGGTCTCCCAGATGCATGTCACTTGCCTTTGAGAGGGCGCATAATTTCTCTTGGCTTTGGCCTTGAGCCAGTCATTTCCTCACCTAAGCCCATCAGGTCCACACTCTATTCTCCACACCAGTCCGCAATATTCAAGGTCATTGGATTATACTTATAGAGGCAAGGCTAACTATGTGCTCTATTTCCTTCCTCTGCCCACGACCTGGATGTTCATATGTCGTCAATGGGTCATGCTACCCCATATTTCATTCCCCAAAATAAATGAAGGTTGAAGAAATTGGCTTTGTGCTCAGATCCATAATAAACCGTCCAAATCAAGTCCTTCTACAATATGATCTATGGAACTAGCCCACCACAAGGACATGTGACATATCACAGATATCCCACTTAGTCTAATATATTACAAATATGGGTCAAAAAAATGCATTAATTATTAATCATTTAATCACAACATCTAAATTTCCATCTTTCCTAGGGACATCTTAATATCACCAAATGTGTCTCACATGTTGTTCATCATGAGAGCTACCTTCCATAAAAGTTTTTCTTCAAAAAGCCAATTTAACTAATCAAATAATTTTTTCAAGAGGGGACTCACTTGGGAATATTAATCGTAATATTAATATTTGTCTGCCTAAAAAATTCATCCAAACCCTTAAAGCTCTAAATATAAACTAAATGCATAAATTCAATTATCTCCTTAGGTATTCAAGACCTCAAAAGTTCACTCCATCACTTCCTACACTCCTTATAAGAAATTTCAACCTCAAAATTAAGTCATTTTCCACTCCATAACAACCTGAACACCTTAAAAAAATCATCCTTTAAGTTTAACCATTCAAAGTTTTAGATTTATTTTATTGTCAAATGATAGTATTAAAGAGATATGTGATTCTTTTAGTGTACTCAGTAAAATATTTATTGTATTATTCTAAAATGTACCACTTTAATCTCTTATTTAGGTGATGTGGCTATATGATCATGAAGAATTAGAATAATTGGGAGTTGAGTGGGTAGCAGAAGTAAAGGTTAACCTATTTTCTAAAGATCATGTTCTAGTGTTGGTATGGCATATGTAAAAGTCTATCATTCAATGTGTAATATCAATTTTAATAATTCATTTTGTAATTATTTATTGAATAGTGAGCTTGTGTTGTTGTGCTTTTTTATTGTTCATGTGTGTGCACAAATGTTGTTTCCTTCTAAATTCCTTTGAGTTTCTTCTTCTTGACCTAGTGTGGGGTGCTTAAACATGGTATTCTGTGACAACCTTGATTTTTAGGTTTCATATCCAATATAGTAATTGGAGTTCATGACTTTTCTTAATTGATTAGTTCCGAGTTGAGGTGACATTTATCCAGAGATTGATGCCTTTAACATACAAGTATGACTACAGTTCCATTATAGGATGAATACTTTTATCAAGGGCCTTCTTTGGACATACAAGTGCTTAACATGTACTATTAGTTATTTTGATTACTTATCAAGTGAAGTGTCCAATTGAATTATAAAAGGACTCAATTGATTCAATGGTGAGCCTTTAGGTGTAACATGATCAAAATATGCAAGTTAAACTTGTTTGATTAAGAATTGATGATTCATTGGTTTGGATTTTAGGTTTATGCACTTTTTATGTGGTTACTTGAGGATTTAATTTGGATGACAAAATTTTAGAGTTTTGAGCTCAAACTTGGTTATACAAGGCCTTATGTGATGGGGAATACATGGTTTAAATTTCATCTAAATAGGAGGTTCCTACTAGAAGATATAAGAATTTGTAATTATCAATGTCGGTTCAAATATCTGGTCAAACCATAGTCTTCTAGGTATTTAAGACTTAAGAAGTTGTGACATTTAAATGTCACTCAGCCTAGATATTAAGTGAATTGTGGAGCTCACTCACCCAGCCATAGATCTTAGATCCAAGGTCCAACACACCATTCCCTACCTCTAAACTTCATAGAAGGAAATGGTAATAGATATGCGATCCAGGAGCCTATCCCACCTTATCTTTGGACTTCCCCCTTCCATACAATTCTTTTTAGTGCTTCAGATCTGAGAACGGTGGAGATAACTAATGACCCCTCACTTAGCACCTAAGGTTGAGGGGTTGTTGAGATTCATCTCCCCTCCCTCATAGCCTCTCCACCTGTTCTATAGTAGGAATCTAATCCGACACATAGCCAGTCTAAGCGGGGAGAAGAGTTGGTTCCATGGCTTGGGAGAGACAAGGCCCACACCCTCAAGCTCCCAGACACCCAACAGAGGATGGGTCACTCTTCCCTGGGATGGCAAGCTCCTCTACGACCACCTAACTCTATCTCGTCGACAGTAAGAGTGGAGTCATGATGGCCGCCAATGCTTCTAATATCACCTTGGGAGGGAATGGTCAAGTCCCTAGTGGTTCTTTGTAGATTTCCAAAGCTAAAGGAAAGGAGAAGAAGCTCTGCGATGGAAACGCTCAAATCCTTGAAGTCTAACTCCGCGGTGACCCCAACCCAGCGTGGGGTATTAATTACTGGGAACCTCTACACCATAGAACCTTGTTGAAGAGGATATGGAGGCCACCACGAAACTCTAAGGTGCCTCTACATATGATGGGAGTTGATGCTTGTGCATCCCCTCCTTGCAAGAGGTCTCATGTGTGGCTGCAACTGCATCATGGTGGGGTCAGAAGACTCGCATAGGATTAGAATGAGAGGGAGGAGAGGGATCTTCTCCAACCCTTGTTCCTCGACAGAGAGGCCAAAAGATCACACCTTCAGTTCAACAGATTCCAAGCCATAACTTCCAGAAGCCCCAACATCACGGAGATTTTTAAGTCATAGATCCAAGCATGACGTCTGTCAATCCACGGATCTCTCTCCAAGCAATGAGAATAGCCATCAAGGTGTGTGGATTCTTAGTGGGCTCTTAGGTGCTGACATCAGAAGAAAGCGAGGGCCATGAAAGGCACGATGTATCGTCAGAATTGGGCATCGCAACGGTGCTCCCACGTGCAGAGGGAGGACCTATCGAGCTTGGAAACTCTCGCGTGAGCGAGAATGAGTTGAGTCGAGGATGATAGATTGGGACCAGAGCTCATAGGCTAGTTGGTTCATTTTGGGCCAGTGTGAACCGAAGGAAGATTTAGGTGCCTCCTTCAGAACAGGATGGCTAATCCTGGAGAGCCACCTCAAGTGGTGGGTCCATTACATAAGGTAAATTATCTTTAATTCTCAGAAATAGACTTAATCTTGCACAATTGGTTATAAATAGGTCCCTTGGCCAATAATTTCCCCAAAAATATCCCTAGACTCAAGAAAATGTTCTATACATTACTGGACCCTTAGATTAGGCTTTTGATGAACAAACAATGATGGTTTATAATATAGATGTTTTTTCTCCATTTTAAAGATAGTAAATTGGAATAATTAGCAAATTATGCAGATTAAATCAGAGAAAAATAGTGTTGAACCCTAGTATCATTTAGAAACTAAATGTGGGCTCCTATCTTAATTTTATAGATCAATACTAGGTATTTTCCCCATAAATACATAATTATATGTTTTAGCCTCATATTAATTCTAGAAAATAGACCGGTCATCAGACAAATATGAAAATTGAGCCAGACCTAAGTAATGACCTCTAGATCAGTACAAAAATATCATAAATCAGTTAAGGCTAGTATGAACCTAGGTTTAGTTAAACCCTAATTTGGACCTAAAATACATAATATGGTGAACAATCATTGATGATGATTAATTGTTATTAATCAGGTGATGACCAGAGTAGTAGATGGCCTTGGATGTATAAGGAATCTCTGAACTCAGATACATGGGTTTTATTTAAGTATATGACTATGATTTTCTTTCTTGCAATCATGATATGTATGTATGCTCTCTTATATTTGCAAATATTGGATGTAGTATTTCTATATAGTACTCGTTTTATCACTTGAAAACATAAATGATGAGTAGATGTTTTGTAGTTATTTAAGGTGTTTATTATCCCCCTTATGTGGGAATGCATTAATGTTGACTAGTAAACCTCCCTAGAGCACACAGTGTACGAGGAGTTTCCCTAGAGTACTCGATACACAGGGATGGGCCCAATATATATGTTTTGTACTAGTCCACCTTGATAATGCAACTCATCTAGAAAAATGAGTAAAAATTGGCATATTTTGCTTAATCAATAAATGTTTTCTATGATTGTCTTCCTTTCTTTTTGCAAATCTTTTCAAATTATGAAAACCATGAATATATGTATCTTTCTACCCATGCACTCAACACCTTGTGTGTTGATTCGTTGTTTCCTGTATGTTTTAGGTTCAGAGATAGCATGGAACAAAAGTACAGGATGTGAGCAAGTTGTACAGGTTTACCTATTGTGTTAAGATCCTAGCATACATGTTCATACTTATGTAAAATATCCTTTCAGTATGTAATTATCACACATATTGTAATAAGTTATTTTGTAATATATACATGTTGAATGTTGAGGGTGTTCATGGTGTATGAATTATATTTGAATGTTCATGTATGCGTGAATTGCTTCCGCAACACACTCTAAAATTATTATCTAACGTTTTCGGATTTGTCCTCTTGGGCCTTCAAAGTCTAAAGATGACAGAATCCGGGGACGTTACAGTTGGTATCAGAGCATGAACAATAGCTACACCTGACAATTGTTCCCCATGAAATAAATAAAAAATCTCACCTTTCACTTTAAACCCTAGAAACATAGCATGTTGTTCTATAGGAACTATGTTTGACTTAGCCTCTAGGTTAGAATCTAGATGTTCGAAAACTAGGTTTAAACGTTTCCATATAGAGATCATATGTATAGGGTAGTTGCACTAGTCTACATCTCGTTCTCACCATCTCACTAGGTGGCATAGCACTAGACTATCTACTATGTGTGGGACACTCAATTTTGCTGATTTGGTTTTGTTTTCCAATCGGCTCGAGCCTCAACAGTTTTCTTTGATGTCTTCTTTCTCAGAGAAAAACTATATAATATTTTATTAAATATATGTAAATATAAAATGTGTCCCTCACACTGGAGAGTAGTTAGTGTTCATGCAACCTAAGTGAAAGGGAGTGACATTAGTCTAGAAGAGAGAGTAGATCTAGATTAGATGTCTAGAGCCTTATTGGATATGTGAAAGTTAGAGCTGATGATTGATTTATATATATGATTTAAGCATGTGTAATTTTATCCAAGTTTGATCTCTGCTGGTATAAGTTTCATTATAAAGATTTAAGCTGTATATGAGATGAATCTCAATTTGGAGAATCTAAGCTAAGTGTCGATGATAAAAGTACATTTTCTTTTCTTACTTAAGATGAGGTAAGTTAAGATAAAGTTGAATATGCATGAGCCTCAAGCTCTTTTATAAAGGAGGACCTCCAGTGTTAGGACAAGATACATTGTGAAATCGAGAGAGAGTGAGACCCACAGGGAGAGGGTCATAGGACCTACCCCTAATATATGAAAAATATGTGATATACATATGAAATGATGTGTCCTAAGCTGGGTTACTCCTGAGTAGACGAGTTGAGTCATTTTTGCATGATTCGATCCTATATGTGAGAGTAGGGTAAAAATATGATGATGGCTAGGTGACTTTGTTGGGTTTTAGGGGAGACAGAGAAGGCAGCGGAAACAAAAATTTTCTTCTCCCAAACCCAGAATAAAGGAATCACGTCAACGTCTATACAATAGGAAGGATGGTTTGTAGAGGCGTACCATGTCCCAAGGGTTGTTCGGCGACTATACCTCGCGGCTTGCGCGGTCTTCACCTCTGATCTTGGATGGTGTCTGTGCAGCTCCTGGTCTCACTGGGACTGTCTGGATTGATAGCTATCCTCCGAGCGGCAGCAGTCTCCCGCCTCTGAAGTAGTCCACACGGACCACCTGGAACTCCGATCTCCTTGTCCCACAAGGAATCAGAAGGAGTCGCACACTCATGTCGGCGTACTAGTCACCGACACACTCTCCTAAAACCAGTTGCTTTTCTACAGTTGTCCTTCCCTTGTTGTGCCTCCCTTATCCAGTATCACTTGCTCGGGCTCTCTCTCAGTTACCAAAACTAGAGAGAATGACAACTTTGTAGAGCAACTGATCTCTAAGTTCTATTTTTTTAGAAGCCCCCAATACCCCTATATATAGGAAGGTCGTGGGATAGAGTTCTCTACCCCGGGAAATGCGGGATTAAACAGGAGTAGAAGGGTTCAATATTTTCCACAAAAACCAACCAACTGTGCCACCTGAACTGATCATTTCATACATGAAACGGTCGATTGGGGAGTTGAGCCGATCAGTTCAACCTCAATCGATCGGTTGGGACCCCTGAGCCTATCAGGTCATTTATGAGACGATCGGTTCGTGGTCCTGGTCCAACTCAAATTGACTTTCAAATTTGTCTTCGATTAATCAAACTTTAATCCTTGTCCAAATCGAATTTGTACAAGTGAAATAAACTGTATTTGCAAAATCGACTTTCCAAACGATCTTGGTTGGTCACATGAGCCGATCGGTTCAACATTTAAGCCGATCAGTTCATTGCACATGAGTCGATTGGTTCACCAACCTGAGCCGATCGGTTGGGGTAGCAGACTTATGCAAATCAGTCAATCACAGTTTCAATCAATTCGATACACTAATCAATCAGTCCAACACCTTGAACACTATGATATTGAGCTATCAATTGATTGAGTGTTTAATTGAACTACTAAACTCCTTTAGTAATCAATCTAAACATGGTTTGTGGATAAAATCCTCTTCCAGGTTAAATCATATGTGTGTGACCTTGCAGATCCATTTCACGTTGGCAGTGAAAGTCCATAACACTTATGACTTCACAAGCAAAGAGCGGTGCCTAGTCGCACATCAGTGCTACCTAAGTGAAATAGAAAGTTGGAGAACAACTTTCAATACTACAATCCATGAATGGTGTTACAGTGAATGTATAATTCCTTTTTCATTGATATCCCGAATGAACTCAAGGCATGGAACAGTCATCTTGTCAACGTTCATTCACTTTCTTGATCTCAGAGTATATTGGAGGAGATATGTATGACATCAATATCACATATTGATTCACACATGCGTGCACATGCCTATCTCAATCCTACTCATCAAGTGGCCATGAATATCAAACTCCCTCAGGAGGGACAAATCCCATATCTATCACTCACCCCTCAAAAGCCCCATGTGTCAAAGCCACCCAATCATCACCTTTATAACAACCAATGTTTTAGGACTGTGTTTGATGATGTCAAAGTATACCCAACGACATGTGTTGAGTGTAGTGATTTTAGGTCTAAGAATCACACTCACCACCATCACTATGAGAACTGACTGTGACTACCCATGTCATGGTTCCATGTGTCAAACTCACGGTGGGTCTGTCCAGTAAACTTGTTCTCTAACAAGTACATATGTGTTTGGTTTGATATCTCCATATCATGACTAATGAGATTATGTCAGCAACCAACACCACAATCTAGTCTTGTGTGTCATAATTGTCTATCTACCTTCCACAATGACATCTAACTAGGGACATAATAAGAATGTACAAACTCTTAGCATATGTATGATCTCATCGTTCAGGTCCTGAACCTGAAGGCATACGTCATTGAGTATTGTCATTCTCTAGACATTCAATATGTTCTATCACTATCTCATATGACTAAACCAGAAAGAATTGGAAGCTTTCCTTTGATGTTTATCAAATCAATCTTAATGTATCCCACCAATCATCCCATGATTGTCTCTCAGGGCATACATACCAACAGACTTATAATGAGAAAGTCAATCCTTTTGATTGAGTTAGGTCCTAGCTTGGGTGACATATGTTGTGAATCTCATCATTTCTACAAGTGAGGTGATATATGAAACTCTAGTTATAAGAGTAAAATGCTTTTTACATAAGATACTCATAAATATTGTTCCCCCACTTCTCTTTGTTAATATATGATGCTAGAAACCTCACTTGAGCTACATATATGATTATACATGATGAGTCACCCACAGAAGCTAACCTATTCAATATTCCCTCCCTATATCATACATGTGATGCCCAAGTTTGAAAACATGATAAGGTTGATTTAGTTTGTTCCCTTTACCTTCATATCATGCATAAAATATATCAGTTTAAATCATGAACTTGAAATGAAGATATCTTTGGATCATAGGATACATGATAAAAAAAGATGTAGTTCTTAACCTCAAATCTTTTAAATATACATTTTAAGATTGACAACAACCCTTATAATGGGGTGGAATTCTAACATTCAAGCATAAAAAGTAAGCCCTTCCCTTAATGATGAAATCTTAATATGATGTTGATCATAAACCACATGAGGATGTCAAGTGTGAATGTTCTATTATTAGATGACATAGAATCTTGATATCACCTTGCATACTTTAATGGTGTGAAAAGTGAAACCCTTAGTAGTACATTCTCAACTCAATATGAGTAAATAAATCCCTAATTATTAGGGTAACAAGGGATGTAAATCCTAGAATAATAGAATGTCAAGTTATGACTAAGCCATTAAATGATGCTTCCACCTATATAAGGTGGGGTGTCTACACCCTCGATGCTTTAAACTTTAACAATTATAGCTTAGGGTTCATCAAAGATTATGATAGTTTTGGCACCAAGAAGTTATGGCATGATGGAAGTAGTGTGAGAGTAGTTGAATTTTGAGGGGAAATTCCATATAAGGTGGGGTGAATGTGACAACCTTGATTTTTAGGTTTCATATCCAATATAGTAATTGGAGTTCATGACTTTTCTTAATTTATTAGTACCAAGTTGAGGTGACATTTATCCAATGATGGATGCCTTTAACCCACAAATATGACTACAGTTCCATTATAGGATGAATACTTTTATGAAGGGCCTTCTTTGGACATGCAAATGCTTAACATGTACTATTAGTTATTTTGATTACATATGAAGTGAAGTGTCAAATTGAATTATAAAAGGACTCAACTGATTCAATGGTGAGCCTTTAGGTGTAATGTGATTAAAATATGCAAGTTAAACTTGTTTGATTAAGAATTGATGATTCATTGGTTTGGATTTTAGGTTTATGCACTTTTTATGTGGTTACTTGAGGATTTAATTTGGATGACAAAATTTTAGATTTTTGAGCTCAAACTTGGTTATAAAAGGCCTTATGTGATGGGGAATCCATGGTTTAAATTTCATCTAAATAGGAGGTTCCTACTAGAAGATATAAGAATTTGTAATTATCAATGTTGGTTGAAATATCTGGCCAAACCATAGTCTTCTGGGTATTTAAGAGCTAAGAAGTTGTGACATTTAAATGTCACTCGGCCCAGATATTAAGTGAATTGTGGAGCTCACTCACCCAGCCATAGATCTCAGATCCAAGGGCCAACACACCGTCCCCTACCTCCGAACTTCATGGGAGGAAATGGTAACAGATATGCGATCCAGGAGCCTATCCCACCTTGTCATTGGACTGCCCCCTACCACACGATTCTTTTCAGTGCTTCAGATCTAAGAAGGGTGGAGATAACTAACGACCCCTCACTTAGGGCCTAAGGTTGAGGAATTGCTGATATTCATCTCCCCTCCCTCCTAGCCTCTCCACCTATTCTGCAGTAGGAATCTGAGTCGGCACATAGCTAGTCTAAGCGGGGGAGAAGAGTTGGTTCTAGGGCTTGGGAGAGATAAGGCCCACATCCTCAAGCTCCCAGACACCCAACGGTGGATGGGTTACTTTTCCCTGGCTAGTGAGCTCCTCTATGACCACCTAACTCTATCTCATCGGCAGCAAGGGTGGAGTCATGATGGCTGACAATGCTTCTAATGTCACCTTGGAAGGGAATGGTCAAGTCCCTAGCAGTTCTTTGTAGATTTCCGAAGCTAAAGGAAAGGCAAAGGAGCCTGTTGAAGAGGCTATGGATGCCACCAAGAAGCTCTAAGGCACCTATACATCTAATGGGAGTTGATGCTTGTGCATCCCCTCCTTGCCAGAGGTCTCATGTGTGGTGGCAACTGCAACATGGTGGGGTCAGAAGACTCGCATAGGATCGGAATGAGAGGGAGGAGGGGGATCTTATCCAACCCTTGTTCCTTGATAGAGAGGCTAAAAGCTCACACCTTCAGTTCACTAGATTCCAGGCCCTAACTCCCAGAAGCCCCAACCTCACGGAGATTTTTTTCCATAGATCCAAGCATGAGTTCTGTCAATCCATGGATCTCTCTCCAAGCAATGAGAATAGCCTTCAAGGTGTGTAGATTCCTAGTGGGCTCTTAGGTGATGACATTGGAGGATGGCGAGGGACATGAAAGGCACAATGTATTGCCAGATTTGGGCATCACATCGATGCTCCCACGCGCAGAGACAAGACCTATCGGGCTTGGGAACTCTCGCATGAGCGAGAATGAGTTGAGTCGAGGATGATAGACTGGGACCAGAGCTCACAGGCCAGCCGGTTCATTTTGGGCCAGTGAAAACCAAAGGAAGAGCAAGGTGCCTCCTACTTTAGAATAGGATAGCCAATCCCAGAGCGCCACCTCAAGTGGTGGGTCCATTACATAAGGTAAATGATCTTTAATTCTCAGAAATAGACTTAATCTTGCACAATTGGTTATAAATAGATCCCTTGGCCAATAATTTCCCCAAAAATATCCCTAGACTCAAGAAAATTTTCTCTACATTACTGGACCCTTAGATTAGGCTTTTGATGAACAAACAATGATGGTTTATAATATAGATGTTTTTACTCCATTTTAAAGATAGTAAATTGGAATAATTAGCAAATTATGCAGATTAAATCTGCGAAAAATAGTGTTGAATCCTAGTATCATTTAGAAACTAAATGTGGGCTCCTATTTTAATTTTATTGATCAATACTAGGTATTTTCCCCATAAATGCATAATTATATGTTTTATCCTCATTGATTCTAGAAAATAGACCGGTCAACCGAATAATACGAAAATTGAGTCAGACCTAAGTAATGACCTCTAGATCAGTACAAAAATATCATAAATTAGTTAAGGCCAGTATGAACCTAGGTTTAGTTAAACCCTAATTTGGACCTAAAATACCTATAATATGATGAACAATCATTGATGATGATTAATTGTTATTAATCAGGTGATGACCAGAGTAGTAGTTGACCTTGGATGTATAAGGAATATCTGATGTATGTGGGCTTTATTTAAGTATATGACTATGGTTTTCTTACTTGCAATCATGATATATATGTATGCTCTCTTCTATTTGCAAATATTGGATGTAGTATTGCTATATAGTACTCAATGTTTTATCACTTGAAAACATAAATGATGAGTAGATATTTTGTATTATTTAAGGTGTTCATTATCCCCCTTATGAGGGAATGGATTATTGTTGACTAGTAAACCTCCCTAGAGCACACGGTGTACAAGGAGTTTCCCTAAAGTACTTGGTACACGGGGATGGGCCCAATATATATGTTTTGGTACTAGTCCACCTTGATAATGCAACTCATCTAGAAAAATGAGTAAAAGTTGGCATATTCCGCTTAATCAAGAAATGTTTTCTATGATTGTCTTCCTTTCTTTTTGCAAATCTTTTCAGATTATGAAAACCATGAATATATGTATCTTTCTACCCATGCACTCGACACCTTGTGTGTTGATTTGTTGTTTCCTGTATGTTTTAGGTTTAGAGCTAGCATGGAACAAAAGTACAGGATGTGAGCAACTTGTACGGGTTTACCTATTGTGTTATGATCCTAGCATACATGTTCAGACTTATGTAAAATATCCTCTCAATATGTAATTATCACTCATGTTGTAATAAGTTATTTTGTAATATATACATGTTGAATGTTGAGATTGTTCATGGTGTATGCATTATATTTGAATGTTCATGTATGTGCAAATTGCTTCCGCAACGCACTCTGAAACAATTGTCTAACATTTTTGGATTTGTCCTCTTGGGCCTTCTAAGTCTCGAGATGACAGAATCTGGGGACGTTACATATTATCTCTAAGATCAGAGTTTTAACTTGGACATTATGGTTAAAGTGTTAAAATATAGCGTCGCCACAAAGTGAAGGTTGGAATTTAAAAGGTTTCATATTGCTGGTAGTTAAAAGAAAGTTTGAATAGTTTTTGTCTATACTACTATGTTTGTGAGTTGTTAAATCTATTTTTAGATATTCAAGAATTAAACTTACTATGCTCAATTTAGTCCATAATAGGGTTTTTGTAAAGTTAAATAGATTTTAAATAATTTCATATGAAAGTCTAGTAAATGTTATACATGTTGTTATTATTATGATTGTTCATGTATTACATGAAGACTGATGGATTTCATTACATTTTAGTGAAATGAAAGGAAGTAAGAAAAAAATGGATGAGTGTGCGTTCATTCATAGGATCAACCCCGAAATTTGTTGGTTGTTTTGGTTTTGGCACTCGAGTTCTCCATGAAGATACATTATCACTTATTGGAAGGAATGGCATCACAATCTGGTGACTGATGATATCCTCCATAAGTCATTGGTTCTCATTGGACTCTATATATGCATACGTTCCATAAAGCAACTTAATCAAATGCCCACTATAATTGTCAATGTGAGTTTCCTTATGTGGATGACTTAAGGCAACTAAAAGGACAAAATTACAACTATGTTGTGTGTCATATGTTGAGGAACAACCTAGTGTAATTGTTCTTTGGTACTAAGCACAATCAATTTGGAAGCCTATATGTGTATGATAAGGTTCCTTGCTGAAATTCACCTTGTATAATCATTTTTAAATGGGAAATTGTAACACAATTAGTGATGTTAAAATAGTGGAATAAGTTAAATCAGATTATAAAATATGTTGGTATATTTCATGATTTTAGAGTAAATATGGATTTCTGGATGTAATAGGATTGCATAATGTAAAGTTTAGTTATATTTATATCATTGAATGAAATTCACACAATTTTACTTTAGGTGTTAGGTTATAATTTGAATGTAAGTTGTTAATGCAACAATATGTTTGACTATTGGGTTGTTACATACAATTTTTTTTGTTTGTAAAACAATGAATTAGAATGATACATTTTTTTTAGATTATTGGATCATCGTCAAAGAATTGGACCAATTTTATCTAGACCCTAAAGCTCCCTAATATGGTTAATGATAAATTTTTTCACTAAAATACCAAAATATGTAAGATATCTTTGATTATATATGTTCTTTCTCATAATATATATCAAAATTAGGGTAGAAATTTCAGTTAAAGTGAAATCTTATTCAGTCAGTGTTCAAGGGAGACCATAGCTTTTTTATTATGTTTGAGTTGAAGAAGTGAAATTGGTTTTTGATGTTGTAATCTGGTGGAAGGAGTGAAGGAACCAAAAAAATGGAATCCAAGATAATAAATAAATATCAATTAAAGGAGATTTTAGGGGACCTCATAGGAGTGAGGACAATTATTGGATTCATTAACCATGATTTTGAGCGTAGGACCTCACTGGGTGTGGGGAAACTTGTGTATCTTTATAATTATTCAACTTACGTACTCTTATTGTGTTTAGGGGTTCATGTGAAGCACTAATTGCTTGATAAAACTTATTGGCAGCCCTCATGAGTACTATGAACACATGGCTAGGTTGTTTAGATATCAAGTTATTAATCCCATATGTGTCCAGATGTGGCAACCTCTTACAGACTAAGGTCAATTTGTAGTCTCACATGGACTAGTAACCCTACTGGCAACCAAAGATCAGAATGCAGGGATATTTATATTTATCCTTGTAGATGTATCTTGGTGGGTACATGTGTATATAATGAGGGAAATAGTATATATAATGAGGGAAATATGAACAAATATAAGAATAGTCTAGTAGATGGATATTATTGTGTTATTGTTGAATGATATGTTTAGAAGTTATAATAGTTGTTATCCATAATTGATGGCATATTATAAAATTGTATATAAAATACTAATTTACTACTAAAGTTTTACTATCTCAAGAAAAATTGCCAATTCTTGTATAACTATTACTTGTTTCACATGTTATCACTCTTAAGTGAGATTTTTCTTGGCTAGTTGGGCTCAATGTCTTATCTAGTTGGTTTGTTTCCTTAAATTCTCGACAACATCCTTCTAATGATGCTTTTCTTCATGAATAACATCAAACACAACAATAGGTGACTCCACTTTTGGAGGTGGGAGTAGGGGTTTTGTGTGTGGTCTTAGTGTTTGAAGATTGGCCATGTACATTGAGTCATAGAAAAGGTTGGTAGAAGAATTTTGAGAGTTAAGATAATTTTATATATTTGATATGTGTGTTGTTTGAGATAAACCTTATGGTAATGAAACATAAATCTTATATTTTATGCTCAACCTTTATTAAGTAATTGTGGTTTATTAATCCATTTTAAATTGTTATTGTGTTTCTTAAAGTGGAACAAGTTTTCCCTAATTTTTGTACACTAATTATACTTGCAATTTTGAATGACCTACTGTTGGACTTCTCTAGAAAGCGTCACCTCACAGGAGCAAGATGTGGATTATATATAGGCATTATCTGGGGATCAACTCCACATATAAAATGACTAAAATAAATTAAGGTGAATTAGATTTGAGATGAATCATATCATTATAAAGGAAATCGTTGTTAAATATTTTAGAATTGAATGAAAACATGACAAATGTATGATATTAAAAGCCATATTTTTTTACATTCATTCCTTATTAAATAATATTTGTTTGACCTAGTTCATGAGATATTGATAAGTTTCTCTATATGTATGATTTACATGTAGTTTTTGTATATTGGTTTCCTATATGTTGGTTCTGGAATGAGTATGTGGCATAAACAAACCACTACAAGTTGATAAGAATTTCTAGGCAGACCTCCCTAAGAGGAGGAACATTATGATCTTTTGATTTAATTTAGAATATATCATTTGTATATGATGATGAAAAATAAAAATAAAATGAAACATGTTTTTAAAATGTGTTATGTAGTTTGTCTATATGATAGAGATTCATTCAATGCAAACATGACTTTATCAAAGTTTTGACATATATAAGTAAAAGAAAAAAAATTATGGAAAACATTCATATTGTTTATTTTGAGAGTTGGAATCAAATATGATGAGGTTTACCTCTAATTACTATGATTTTTCCTTATTGGAGTAAGGTTGACGAAGGTGTTTTGCTTAGCCATTCGGCTGAGTTGGATCTGGCATGCCCGATATTGGATCTAGCTTAATTATGATTCATCTTTGAAAATGCATTTGACTAGAGTATGGGTGGCGATCCATGAACATAATGGAAAATAGTTACAAGGTTGGGGTAGATTGATGAAGGTGAAACCAGTTGATGAGGATGAATCTATTACCATTCTACTTGCTCTTGAGAAGGCATGGGAGGAAGGATGGAGATAGATTATGGTTGAAGCTGGTTGTAGAATTCCCTCGAGTAGATTAATAATGCTCTTAAAGACTCAACCGCTCTAGTGTCATGGAGTGAGAGGATCCTCAAGATGAAAGAAGAAACTAGAAATTATTTGTGCATCATGATATAAATCAATCACATACCTCTCTTACTATATACATCTAAAATCTTAGTTCTACCCAAAAAAATGAAATAGAATTCTGTGGAAATTTTTACCCCCCACCCTATAAAAAAATTTCATTGAACCTGATTGCAGAATTGACATCAAGTTTATAAATAATTCTCCTAAAAACTCACTGGATATAGTTGCATGATAGGAGAGTATACTCAAGATGAAAAGTATGAATTGGTGTGTGGAATCTACATATATTGATCATCTTCTAAATAGTGTTGTATGCCCTCACAAAGCAACACCTCAAAAGATGAAACTTCCAAGTGGACTTACAGTCTGCCTCCTACGGACATTTGTCTTAATCAATATCATTTTTCATATAAGTAAAGAATCTATTTTCTACATATTTCCTTCCTCTTGCATTTTAAATTGCATTCACTACTGTTGTTTATAGAGATAAACGTTGTGGTACTACTACCATTGCATGCTTCATGTTTTAAACTACTCAACAAAGCAACATGAGGATTAACATATTCATAAACTCATGGATGTTTTCTAGGTGGACCTTAGCCAACATATCAGCCATAACATTTCTTTCTCGGCATACATAGTGCACCTTCCTTTTCTCCTTCAAAAGTTATAGAATATTTGTTATCCTGTGGAAAAATCTAGGGTTTAAGAGGTTTTCATCTTCAATCACCTTGATCGCCACTACACAGTCAGTTTCCATGCTAAAATTGTGAAACCCTCTTTTTTCTACAAACTCTAAGGGCATGTGGTAATACAAATCATTTTAATTTAGATAGTGTCAATCATAATCCTTCAGTTTCCAATATTTTTAGTGATGGTTTTTAGACTAATAATTGTTGCTTAAGAAGAGCAGGTTAAATAAGAGGTCTCTTGGCTTTCTTGAAAAAGAATGAAAAGGAGGTTTTAAAAGGACAAATTGAAGCATGACATGAAATAGGTAGGGTTCTGCAATAGTAAAAGACATCATTTCTCTTCATGAAACTTCAAGACATGTGTAATATACATGCACGTTAATCATAAATATAGAATATAAATAATCCTAGTTTTTTATCCAGTAGGAAACTCTAGGGTTTAAGTGGATCTCATCTTCAATCACCTTGGTCACTACTATATGATCTGTTTCCACAATAACATTGTAAAGTCCTCTATTTTCTACAAACCCTAAGACCATGTGGATGCCCATTAATTTGACTTCAGAAGCACAGGTTGTTCTCATCTTCTTCCCATGACCTTGCATCAACTAACATTTTTATCTCATATGACAATACCATTGCCTCTTCAGACTTTCTCATAGCCACATTTGTGTTCATCTTAATACATCTTGGGTATGGTGAAGACCATGTCCCTGCTCTATACATCTTCTTGCTTTTCTCATTCCTGACCCAAGCCTTCTCTTTTATCAAAAAAAAATTCTTGATGTATGTGATCTAATGTTCAGCCATTTTCAGCCTGTCCCAAAAGATATGTTGATTTCTACAATGCTATATGTAGTGGTAGGTAATCGTGAATTCATTGGCCATCTTATATGGATCCATGCCATATCTTTTATCCCAATTTTATGTCCAATTTATTCCCAAGAATCCTCTATCATCACTCCATTTATTACCCTCATCCTACCCCCACTGACTATAGAGTCATTAGCAATAGGGTTTGGGCGTCCGTCCAAAAAACAACATAAGAACACAAAAGCATATATAAAACAGAGCATCTAGAATTACATAATCATAATTACAGAACCAAAAGATCTTTAAGCACAACATAAGGCCATGAAGACAAAAAAAGATAGACAGGTTTAAAAGAAAATATGCTACATTGAGAGCATAGAACACCCCTTAGATTACTACAAATAAACCCATGATGGTGATGATGTCATCTGATGCAATAGATTATTCAAAAAGCGTGTCATCTGGCAACATCTAATAGGGAACAAAATCAAGTAGTGTAATCAACATGTAGGATAACCAAAACCACATCAAATAAGTAACCAAGTGTTTTCAAAAGTACATTTTAGATGCATTGACCATTATATAATAATATTTTATCATAAGGCCTTATTTTTTGACAACCTCCTATAGGAAGATTCAATTAGGGCATTGAGGAACAAAGCCAATAATTGGCCTTATTTCAACATGAGGGACCCCAATGACCATAGTTGTTGGGTTAACCCTACTTCTATATGTGTTGTGCTCCTCATTTGAGATCTAAGATGGGAGAACTAAGCCATGTGCCTCATACACAATCAATTGAGTAACGAATAAGGGTTTTTATGATGGCTTTTCTAAATTATGTTTAATTGTTTGATCAACATATAATATACCAAAGTTAACAAAAATTTATAAGAGAAACTTATTTCAAGAAAGTCTCAAAGCCAAGCTTATGCACTAAATATATATAAAAACCAAGTCATAGCAAATAATAGGGTCAAAGAGGATAGAAGTGTACCTTAAGTAGGGGCGACGATATGATCCTTACAAAAGATTCACAAACTAGATCCCTTTAAGGATGAGATAAGATTTAAGAGAAAAGTGAGGAGGAGTCTTAGATCATTAAGGATTGGATGTCATAATCATGTTACAAACTGTATAAATGTTCTCATAGACTAGGTCCTACAACATTAAATCATCCTCTTCATATGAACATGTGTGCATTTATTCAACATAGTACTAGTATCACAAAGGTGCCTTATGTCTTGATAGAATATCCAGACATAGAAGGGTCACAAAGTAAGTTTATCTCTAATTTTAACTAGATAGAGAAAGATATTTGTATAAATTCATATTTTCATCATATGGAAACAAACTAGGTCAACTAGATCATTTTAATGCACAAAAGTGAATACTTGAGATCTTATAATGCAATCATAGAATGTTAGCATAACATCTTGGTTAAAAAGGGTACAAAGTATGACATAGATTACTAATTTTAAATATTAAGCATTGCATGATGATATTAGGTCAAAGCCTCATATAGGATCAAGTTGCACCATATAAGTACATAAAAGGATCATATTTGGGTTACAACTAGTCATGATATGTAAATTTGTACTCGCCCTACCCCCACTGACTATAGAGTCATTAGCAATAGGGTTTGGGTGTCCGTCCATAAAACAACATAAGAACGTAGAAACATATATAAAACAGTGCAATCTAGAATTACATCATCATAATTTAGAACCAAAAGATCTTTAAGCACAACATAAGACCATGAAGGCAAAAAACGATAGTAGGTTCAAACGAAAATATGTTATTACATTGAAAGGATAGAACACCCCTTAAATTACTACAAATAAACCCATGATGATGATGGTGATGATGATGATGATGTCATCTAATGCAACAAATTCTTTGAAGAGCATGTCATTTGGCAACATCTAATAGGGAACAAATGCAAGTAGTGTAATCAGCATGTAAGATAACCAAAACCAAATCAAAGAAGTAACCAAGTGTTTTTAAAAGTACATTTTAGATGCATTGAATATTATACTACAAAGTTTTATCATAAGGCTTTATTTTGTGACAACCTCCTATAGGAAGATTCAATCAGGGCATTAAGACACAAAGCCAATAATTGGCCCTATTTCAATGTGAGGGGCCCCAACAACCATAATTGTTGGGTTAACCCTATTTCTATATTTATTGTGCTCCTCATTTGAGATTTATGATGGGAGAACTAAGTTGTGTGCCTCAGACCCCATCAATTGAATAAGTAATAAGAGTTTGTATAATGGATTTTCTAAATTATGTTTAATGGTTTGATCAACATATAATATACCAAAGTTAAAAATAATTCATAAGAGTCACTTATTTCAAGAAAGTTCTCATACCAAGCTTATGCACTATATATATATAGCAAGCAAGTCATAGAAAATAATAGGGTCAAAGAGGATAGAAGTGTACTTTGGAAAGTGGGGGTGACTATATGATCCTTTCAAAAGAGTCACAAACTATATCCCTTTAAGGATGAGCCAAGATTTCATAGAAAAGTGAGGAAGAGTCTTAGATCAGTAAGGATTGGATGTCATAATCATGTTACAAATCATATGTATGTTCTCATAGACTAGGTCCTACAACATTAGATCATCGTCTTCATATGAACATGTGTGCATTTATTCAACATATTACTATATCACAAAGGCGCCTTATGCCTTGATAGAATATCCATATATAGAATGGTCATAAATTAAGTTTAACTCTAATTTTAATTAGATAGATAAAGATATTTGTATAAATTCGTATTTTCATCATATGGAAACAAACTAGGTCAACTAGATCATTTTAATGCACAAAAGTGAATACTTGAGATCTTATAATGCAATCATAGCATGTTAGCATAACATCTTGGTTAAAAAGGGTACAAAGCATGGCATAGATTACTAACTTTAGAGTTAAAGTATTGCATGATGATATTAGGATAGAGCCTCATATAGGATCAAGTTGCACCATATAAGTACATAAAAGGATCATCTTTAGGTGACAACTAGTCATTATAGGTAAAGATAGGCATTTAGGGTATTATACATGGCCCAAGGCAATAAATGATGTCCTAATGAGGTAAAGTTATTGACTTGCATTTTGGAGAGTAATAGATGTGGAAATACAGTATGATGGGGAAATCCCATTGTGTAGTTATTCATTTGATAAAAGGGTAGCCTTCCTCCCATATAAATAGGATAAGAGGGAAGCATATAGAATGAAGACAAATGTTGATGGGCCAAGACACCATTAGGACCGTTTAACAAAGAGACTAAACAATTTAACTAAATAGACTCTCTAACACTCCCCCTCAAGTTGGAGCTTGGGATAATCCCAAGTAAGATTGCAAATGGATAGATAGAATAAAGACATAGAATCTAGAAAAAGACAAACCAATCCCATAGAATAAAAGTCATCCCCCTCAATATTACAATAAAGTACTCAATCTCTCAAATACTTCCCCTTAAATAGATAATCCAAAGTAGGTATGCAACCAGGTTGAATCTGAAGCATGTCGATAGGCAATTAAAGCTCTTGACAAAAAAGATGTGGCATATGGAGTAGTAGTAAACAATAATAAGAAGGCATTAGAGTCTTCATCACAGTCACTATGCTCACAGTCTAGAGAGTTTGATCCATAATAAAAAAAGTCTAGAGGGTGTTGGTTTTTAGTTTAAAGTCTAATGGGTGCTAGTTCATAGCAAAAAAGTCAACGTGCACAAAGAACGAACAATGTAAACATGCAAATAAAGCACAAACAGAAAGAGTCAACATGTCCAAGGCACAAACAAGCCAGAGAGTGATGGCATACAACAACAGAAAGTAGATAATGTAGCAGGATAAAAGACCAATGTGCAAAGTAGTAAGAAGATAAAGGACTCCAAGATCAAAAATAGCAGCAGTAAAAGCATGAAACTACATCATATTCTTGTAAGTTGCCAACAGATTTTTTCATCACCTTCTCTCTTCAAAAAGTTTACATCACATTAACATATGTGACAGTCCAGAGAGTGTTGGTTCATAGTAGTAGAAGTGTTTGACATGCGCAAGAACAAAGAGTCAACATGCAAATAAAGCACAGACAAAAGATAGTACAAGGAACAAAGCAAAAAGTAAAATGTGCTAATCATAGCACAAGCAATAAGACTCAGGTTGATGGATAGAAAATCAATCAACATATATCACAAGTGAAGTATATAACTTTAAAGAGTAGTCAAGATAGATGATGAAATGATCCTCACAAGCCCGTCATAAGGTAGGAAGATAAATAATAACAACAAAAGGATTGACATAGCAGCAAAAGCAACATCACATAGTAAAAACAGAAGTAGCATGAAGATCGATAGAGTAGCATAACTGAATCCCTCTTCTTCCCTCCTCCATCTCATCTCTTCCCTTTACTCATTATCCAATATTCACCTGCTCACATCAACTATGAAAGAGTCAAGAGAGTGGCTGGGATGAAAAGTCAAAAATAATGGTAGAGGCAAGTATGTGGAGGAAGAAAATTTTCAGGGGAAGAAGAAGAAGAAGAAGAAAAAATAGCATGGCAGCCTCCCTATTTTTTGTGCTTTATGAATTAGCGCACATTGTTTGATTTTCTTTGTCATAATCAAGTTGTTTCCACTCAAGGATGGTCAAAGTCTTTGTCATGTTCGTTCTTTTGGCAGTTGTAATGTTAGGGAGTGCTTTTATTAGGTTGGTCAAAGGCTAATCAAAGTGAGTGCTTTATTATGTTTGTCAAAGAATGGTTAAAGTCCAGTATACACATTTGATGAAGCATAATGTTAGTTGATGTTTGAAATTTTTTTATCTTGAATAGTTGGTCATTCAAGATCATCCAACAAACAACAATGCTACATTATTGTTTATGTTCCTTTTCTTTTGTTTGTTGCAATAAAAGGATAGCAATGTAGCACAACCATCCAACTAACGGAATGAGACAAATTTGGGATCAAAAAAAATATATAAAAGAAATGACAACCCAACAAGACAGAATTGTTGTATGTCAAATTCTAATCACGATGGGTATTTGTAATGTTGATGATTGTGTTGCTCATGCAAATTGGAGTGGTCCCAAATATAAAATCATTGTTGTTTTGTATTCCATAAAAGATGATGAGGATATATAATATGAAATTCCAACATGATGGCACAAAAGAGACGACCTTTCAAGATGTGGTTGTTTGCCCCCACTGGCTGAGAAAGTTTCTTGTTGGCCCGATCTCCTTGCAAGGTACATGCAGTGATGGCAGATCTCTGACAATGTGAAAGTGGAACATAATGGTGCAACAACAACAAGAAATTTGGTGTCTTTATCAAAGATTGGGTATTGGATTCAGGGAAGATGTATAGAAGCATCAACTAGATATATTCATAGGACTCAATGGATACACTGTTTGGTGATGGCCAAGATGTACAATGTCGACAAAAAGATTGTATTTTTATAAAAGAAGAAGATATGGGATGACCATAGAGGCCAAGAAGATTCTTGGTAGGTGACTAAGTCAAGAAGAGCTAACAGTCGCATGTAGGAAGAGGCTTTTTCTTTGTCCCCATAAGTTAGGATTGATGTTGTAACATACTGAATCTTAGATGTAATCTCCATGTAACCTTTTTTCTCAAGTTTCCCTTTCATTTATGTCCTTTAATTCGTTCATGTTTAATTAGTGGAATTTATAGTGGTTTGGTGCACATTTATTCACTATTTGCACCAATAAAAGGGTTTATGCACAAATACCTTGGTGAAAGTCTTTTTAAGGACCTTATTAGGTGTTATAAACCTTAATATAACTTTTTTATGTGTTTTGAAATCATAAAATGAGCCCAAGTTTCAAATTTTGTTCAATTTGGATGTTGTTTGTGCAAGTTATGCAATTTTAGGAACATTCTGGACTTTATGCAATTTACCCAATTGGCAGGTTTTCTTTGCAAATTATCACATGTATTATAATCCTTAGATATTCCATTACCATTATAGAGATTTTGAACCATGGGGAACCCAGTTTCACCTTGGTTTGAAGGTGTTTCTCTCCAAGGGCATTTTAGGGATCACCATCTTTTTAAATGAGCTTATCTTTAAAAGCTATCAACCAATGGGGTTATTTCTTTGTTTGAAGGACGGTGGGGATGGCCTAGAAGTATCCATGGGCTTTTAGGACTAACATTTGATATACAATAATTCTCTATGAGTTGTCCTCTTGCATGGCCATGAAGCCCTAGACTAGGGACACATGGAAAGTCCCATAGACACCTCATGCTTGCCCCCTTCTTTATAAAGCCATGTCTACCCCTTCCCAACTCCCAATTCGAAAACTCTTGCTCTCCTTCTATTTACCCCAGCTTAGAGCAACATTCCTACTTTGTTTGGACATGAAGATGATGTCCCAAGGTAAAAGAGAGTGCTTACCTTGGTGAAGAAGGCTCCTAGGGTTCCAAAATTGCTCTATTTAGGGTTTCTAAAGCTCCTTCTTGGTGATTTCGACCAAAACTAGTAAATTTCCTCCTTTCCTTCCTTGTTTTCGTGTTGTTAGTATTCCTCACATTCGTATAGGTCGAAACCATGTCCTTCCATGGTGAAACCCCATCTAGAGCCTTAAACACCCCATCTCCATGTTCTTTTGCTAAGGTTTTTCACCAAGTGCTTCTTGCTCGAGATAGGAGCTTTGATGGAAAAACTAGCCTCTCTAGCTTGAGAATCTTTCTAGTTGAACTTTTCCACCTTCCCTAAAGGAGATTTTTGAACTCCCTTCTCATATATTTCTTACTACATGCTTAAAATTCATGCTTCTATGTTTAAAATTTATGATCTCTGTCTCTATTTACAATGTTCTTCTAGGGTTTTGGTTTCTTGTTGTTTTACCTTCTCTAGAAGCTCTACTTTGGTTACCTATGCAACTCAAAACCTGATATTGGGTCAAATGGTTTTTTATCCCTCTCCCTCTCTCTCTTCAATTATCTCGATCGGTTTGATGATGTGGCAATTTTCTATTAGTCATTATTGAAAAATTCATATCTTCTAATCCGCTTATCAAAAATTGACAAATAAATATGTTTTGGAATTGGAAAAATAATCTCTATCAAATAAAAATATTTTCAAAGTGATTTCATGGTTTGAACAAGGGTGGTTTTTGTAAAATGAATTTAATGCGTAAAAATCATAAAAAGTACATCTTAATCATCATAACTCCAAAATTAACATAAAAATATGTTTTCTTGATAAGTAGAACATAATAAGTTCATTGGTGATATTTTTAGAATCTAAATTAGAGTTTTGTTAAAAATTTCTAAAATTAGGGTTCCTATACATTAATGTGCATTATGTACTCTAATACATGTTAATATATTGAAAATAAGCAAAGTGGAACTTGGATTCAATTAAAGTGGTGAAAGTTAGTAATTGATATCAGTAAGAGAGTATGAGAAAATACTATTTATGTATGTGCAATCCCTATTTATGTATGTGCATTCCTTACACCCTATGTTGGGATAATTGCAACCAAATCCTATATTTCCCTAATGAGGCTTTAATGAACCCTATTTCCTCTATTCATGATTCTTGTGTTAAATTGCTTCAAAATCAGTAATAATATTAATTTTTCTTATATAGTGTACCCCACTTCCATGTTCTAATTGATATGATGCTTTTACTTGCCATTATTTCTTTTCTAGCATGTTGATTTTATGGACTATTTAGCTATAGTAGTGGTACTTATGTACAACCACCCATAGATAGGGCATGTATTAATTTGCCCTGGGGAATGTCTTATTCTCCCCCATAAACATGTGTAGGTGACTGGGAATGTATGAATTCTCCCCTCACCTATCAGTTGAGGTCTGGTAGGTGCCTCAACCCTACATAGTTAATGTAGTCAATATTAATCATGCATGCAAAACTTTCTTGACATGGCAAGCATCTATCTAATTATGCCTCATACTCCTGTTCTCTTCATCTTATGATGAAATTTTAGCCTTTAATTTCATGTATTTCCTTATCTTTTGTTCATGTCCATTATTTGACACATACCTCATTTTTCTCTCTCTTATTGGGTGTTTTCCCAACCACCCAGGTTTAGATCAAGGGGTTGACCATAATCAAGGAGAACATAGCTTCCAACATGGGCCTAGCTCTTGGAGATGTTTCTTTGAGACAGATATGAAGTAGTTTGGACTTCCCTCTACTTAGATCCTTATGTTGTATCATACATGTAAACTCTTATGGGAGATTATGATGTACTTTTGTAATTTTTTGTGAAAATCAAATATAGTCATTTATTTAATTATGATGCCACGCTTTAGTTGTTTTGAATAGAATCTTTATTGAAATTTGAAAATTTACATCTATTCCAGCATACCTTTGAGTGTGTGTGGAATGGATGTTTTATTCTTCAATTTTTTTTAGTAAGGAGTGGATACCACTCCTTACAGATGCTCTATGCCATGTGATAATACATTAGGATGAAGAAATCCCCTTGTGTACTTTTTATTTTGAGAGAAAGACATCCCCATTCTCCTATAAATAGGATAAGGGGAACATACATACTCAAGATAAGCACTAATGGGCCAAGATACCATTAGGGCCTTTTAATAAAAGGACTAAACAACTTAAATAAATAGACTCTTTTACAATAGATTATTAAGAATACATGTTACACATGATAGAGGGTGATAATACTCAAAAGATCATAAAAGAAAGGATTTAATAAAATGGTGAGAGGTCACATAAAACTAGTAGGAGGTTATAGAATCATTAGCAAGGTGATATTTTTTTGGTTGAAAATGATATATAACATCATGGAATTTGATTAAATAACCTAGGATATGTGAGGGCTTGAAGTTTAACCTAAGATTGGAATCTTTGGGGGAATTTTCTACAAAGGGGGGCGAGTTGGACCATGTGGGAAGTGAGCTTCTTTCTCCTTAGGCCTCGTGAGAGAGATAAGCAATGTGGTTGGGCCACAATTGTGTTTCTATCCATAAGTAGTATGTGATGCTTGCAAGTGAGAGGGGGTTGGTCTGCTCTAGTCGGAGGCTAGAAGTGATCATGGTCGAGGTGAGGGTGATTTGATCCATAGGAGGTCAATCCCACATTTCCCGAGTCATCCCTAACCTCATGTTATGGATTCTCATTGAAGCAGGTGGTAGTTCCAAGCAAAGTGGGGATATTGAGGGTGTGAAAACACTTGTGCATGAAGAAGAAAAGCTAGAGGAAGATAAACCAAATTGAGGCACCTAGGAATAGGCTACATGGTATGAGGTGTGATATATGGTTGTTTTAGGGTTTTGAGCATGGCTCCTTGCCATTGGAGGATGAAAAGAGGAGCCAAATACATTATATACCCCCACTGAGGGGTCACACATTCCCCATTGGGTCATCACCAATCATGCTTCTTAGTGCAAGGCTAGTGCATCTACCACACGAAGGAGGGAGGAGAAAGATGATCTTCATAGTCATCTAATCGAGCCATGATCCATGGAATCATGAGGACCGTACAATTTGGGTGAGTCGGGTAGGTGAAAGATCAAGAAAAGAAAGGAAGGGGGAGGCATGTGGGTCATGTGAGGTTTGGGTCCAAAGGGGTCGGACCAAGAATAAGAAAATTGGTAGAAATTAGGTATAATTAGGTGAAAGAAGGAAATTCAAAGAGGCACAAACATCACCATTGAAACTCAAATTTGGATGAGACAATATGCTTTGGAATCATGAGAGATATGTAAACTATGTACACAAGAATAGGATGTAGATTTGTACAAGGATAAGATCTTGATAAGGAAGATGGTGGTGTGTGATATAGTTGGAAATTAGATATTAGGTAAAATTGAGTAGCACCGAGGTAATCAGTAAACACAAAATTAACCAAGTATGCATCACGACATATTCAATTATGAAATTCAAGGTAAGATAAAGAAAAAGTAGATCAAGGTAGAGACTACAAGGTACATACATTAAGAGAGAGAATATATAGTCCTCCACATCCCCCACCTTAAAAAGGAAATTTGTTCTAAAAACTCGACATCCTTGAAAAGGTTGGGCAAATGTGACTTTGTGTCAGACTTGAGCTCATGGGTAGCATCATCACTACTCTGGCGATCCCATAGAACCTTCACCATATCTATCTTTTGTTTTTTATTTCTTTATTAATATTTACTAGAACCTCCTGATAAACCAAAGAGTTGATCGACTCAATAGGTTTGTAGTTCAAGACATGACTGGTGTGGCAACACATCCCACTATCACACAGACAACGAGGTGTTACGCGAAAACATGCGGAAAACACCATGAACCACAAATTACCAAAAACACAGGTTAATTAAAATTGATTGCAGAAAAGCAGATAAACCAAGAAGCTATTACATTTAGATCCTCAGCCTGCAAGGAAACATGTTATATAAAACATTTACAAACTGGATACGTGTCCACAGCTTAGGAAATCAGCTATCTAACCACCACATGAGTTCATCACCTGTTATTACATACAGAACGGCCCACATCCGGACAGCAGCAGGATATACAAAACATCAACGGCTATACATCGTGAAACAACATCAAAATGCTCCCAAGGACCTGAGAGTATAGGGATGACTCTAAGACTCTACTACAAAACAACCAAAACAACAGCATATCCATCTTTTGCCTTCTACTGCTCTTCTTGCTGCTCGGTCGCAACTCCGCGACCACCACTACGTCTAGCTCGAACACCTACAAAGGTTATAAACCAACAGGGTGAGACACACAGTCCCAGCGAGAAACATAACTCCCCGCCAAAACTATAAAACCATAAAGCAATAGCAGCAGATAACTGATAGACGATATAACAAGAGCAGTCTATATAGAAAAGCTATTCATACCATCACGCTTACCAAATGTACGGAAGGCATATCACCAAATATCTCTTTATGGAACATGATTGACAAGATAAGATTTATAAGATCTTATCACATAACATAAGGAACGTATAAGTAATTGCAAGGTATAAAAAGCTCAACTACTCAAACAAGGCCTCAACCAATGTTCTGTGTTTTGCCTTAAGCAATAAATACTATTCGGCTGAATTACGTATTATTATGCCCTGAGGAAGTGAGCCGTACCGCTCAAATCCAACCTTCAGTTGCGAAACCCAAGCCGGTGCCATAAAAGGTCAATGGAAGAGCCGGACTCCACGACCTCCCACCTCATGGTCAGTACACAAGTACAACACAAGCAGGACCGCAGTCTCATGCTTAAGTGGCCTCAGCCACAGGGTCAGCTCCATAGGCTACCCTCTGCCTAGCCTGCCTCAGTACAGGTCTTGGCGCTAGTATATCTAAGCCACGAGCGTGTTCACCGTGCTCTGAGCCATGAATGCATTCATGCTCCCATATCACATATCATGAGCCATGGGCATGTTCACCATGCTCTACACATATCCCGAGTCTGCAACCGCAGCTGCACTCACATCCTCTCTATTTTAGGCTAGGAGAAACCTCGCATATTCAATAATATGTGCTCCGGGTTAACCCGCAGGAGAACCCGTTTCACCATCACCAGCTCCTGACGATGATGGATCTATGGCCAGGGCAAACTACATGATATGTTCCACTGTGGTTAGTTAGTATATTTTAAGTGGATTGCAAGATTCAGCCAAGTTGTGTAACATGCAAACTAGAACAAGAATAAACAACATGAAACTCAATATCATGCTTTTACTGTCACCAACATCATCCTGATCCATCACAAGGATCCAACACTACATGTTACCACTAGGCCTCTTGCAAATCATCTAGATCCATCTCAAGGATCATCACATTACCATGGGATCTCAATCCCCCATCACATAGTGTCACTTCCTCTCAAGGCTTACATCATCACCATGGGATAACAATCCCAGATCATCATCAAAGGATAACACCTCATCAAGGCACTTTAGCCAACTCAGGTCCTCAGACCAAGACACATCATGCATGTTATCTCATCAACAAGAGTAACCCTCAAAGCAGTGTCATTCAAACATATTTACCTCATAGCCCTTTACCTGGCTATACAACTGTATGAATCACATGCATGGTTAGTATACACCATCATCATGGATTAACGGAAAGATCATATTATCAACATAGGGTGACATTGATGCTTATATGCTTTATCATTCATGCCTCGACCTATGATCATAGACATAGGTCATATCATCATGCAAATCATCTTACATGGTTATCATTAACTCAGCATTATACATATGATCATAACCATAGATGTGATCTACTATAACAATTACCATCAAGCATATCAAGGATCACCACCATAACAAAACATGGTTATATGAACAAGATCCAGCGTATAGAAGGAACATAACCCTCATTAAAAGTACCCACTACCCTCACCATAAGTGTGTCGGGTAGGGCACCCTCTCTAAAGGTTGTATCGGGCAGGGTACTCTCCCATATCGTCCAAGGTACTCTAACCTCATATCGGCCAAGCAACCAGTAGGGGGTAACGACTACCACATCATGGTGTATCGGGAAACCCTAGGTGTCGCGCACCTCATGTGTCGTGCAGCGCTGTGTCGTGCAACCACATGTATCGGGCAACCAAAGCATAACGGCCACCAGCATAGCGTGCAGCTCAGCCCAAAGGCATGTCGTGCAACAGGTGTAACGTGCAACACCATGTCGTGCAACGGCGCGTCATGCCTCAAGGAACCAAGGCATACTGTGCACCCATATGTGTCGTGCACTTCGGTGTCGTGCAACGCTCCGTCGGGCATCCATGTGCAACAGCTAGGGATACTATGTGACACTCTGTCGGGCATCACCACTAAGTCATGACGCCCAGCACCGAGGTAGCCACTAAACTCTATAACGTCCAAGACATAACAGCACCAAGCCACTCCTAGGTTATGTGTGTCGGGCAGGGTACTCAGCTAAGTGTGACGCTCGACACAACAAGGCAAGGACCAGGGGTGTAACGCCCATCACAACACCGCAACCTATCGACCCAAGCTCTTAGACCAAAGGAGGATATCGGGAAGTGTCAACCTCAAGACTATATCGGCCAAGATGCCACTCCACAAGGTCATCACCAACCTCAAGCACAAGGGCACCAAAACCCTAATGGATCAAGAAGATGCTCACCTCTCAACAACCAAGAGAGGGGTCTTGCACACTTCTTATCACCAATCGGGCAACTCAAGGAACAACCACAACCAAGGTCCACAACCACTACATAGCTCACCTTTCAAGTCCATGGTGAGAGGAGGGTGTTTCTCAAGCAACTAGAACACCAGCTCACCTCTCAACTCAAACGAGAGAGGAGTGTTTCCCATATTACTAGAACTCAAGCTCACTCCTCTAGACCTAGGAGAGAAAGGGGTGTTTCTCAACAAGAAACCCTAGAACATGGTTCGGCCAACAAGAAGCAACTAAGCAAGAAACCAAACTAGCAACATGCATAGCCGATCATAAGAAACATACAAACAAGAACATAGAATATGGTAATGTAGTTAGGGTTAGGTGTTATGTAACCCACCTTAAGCAAGCTCCAAGCTCCAAGCACCACCAAGGAAGAAGAGCAAGGCACTCTAGGGTTCGACCACCACTAGAGGAAGAAGGAGACTCCAAGGCAAGGATCGGCCACCAAGCTTGCAAAAGAAGAGGGTGTCGTGCACCAAGGGAGAGGGAGACTAAGGAACTAAAGGGATCCTTAGCAAGAGAAAGGAAACACATATATAGAAGAGGACGGTGGAGAAACCAAGGTAAGACAAAGCAAGGTGTCACCCTGTCGCCCACCTAGGGACACTTGTCCATGGGCAATGCCACCACTCTAGCATGTCTTAAACACATGTCCAAGGCCATTGCCACATGCAAGCATCAAGCGCCAAGTGTCCACTAGTGGTGACACAAACGAGGTCAAAGAGGGTCAAAGGGTCCATGGGCAACACAACCCCACACCATGGCCGACACACACCCTGGGCGACACACATAGGCCGACACAAGGTCCAAAAAGGCAAAGGCAAGGCACGACAAGGCTCAACAAGGCTCAACCAAGCCCAAAGGAACTCAAGCAACGAGCCCAACCCTTCCTCTCAACACTAGAGGAAGCGAGGAGAGGGAGGAACACCTCACAAGGTGACAAACTTTCCCACAAACCCTAGACTTGGTTTAATTGCAAGTAGCACCTCCAGCTCTCAACAAAGTACCAACAAACCCTAATCACCACTAAAGGTGATTAGCAAGCAACTAAGCATCAGGGTTAAGCAAAGCAAACAGGATAAGCCCTAAATGGAGGTAAGGGTCCTTACAATTGGGATCCTTCATATATCCCTTATAGTTGGGAACATGAAAGACATTATGCATCATATTGTACTATAGAGGTAGGGCCAATATGTATGAACATTCACCATTATGAGCCAAGATCTCAAAAGCTCCCACGTATGTAGGGATCAACTTCCATGTGTTCTTTGCAATGTCTTGAATTGACCTGGTCTTCAAGAACACATGCTCATTGACTTTGAAAGACAAGTCAGTCCTATGAGCATAATCATAAGATTTTTCGTCATGTGTTGTCTTCAGCATTTGCTTGATTAGATGAACATTATCATAATACAATTACAACTCTGTAGATTTTAAAATTTGTCTTTCACTGAATTCATCCCATAGAGAGGTGGCATGTATGGCCTCCCATGCAAGGCTTCATTTGTAGGCATTCCGATACTAGAGTGGTAGTTTTTGCTGTAGGAAAATTCAACCAGGGGAAGATATTGGCCCCATAAACCACCTCAATCAAGAACACAAGAGTGCAAAAGATCCTCCAAAATATGACTTGTTATTTCTATCTACCCATCCATTTGAGCATGATATGTGGAATGAAGTTCAGTTGAGAACCCAACTCATGTTAGACCTACTATAAATGGTGCAAAGTGAACTTGGCATCCCTATCTGAGAATATTTACACATGGATTTCATAAAGTCTCACTATTTCATTAAGGTATAACTCATTTAGCTTAGCAACCTTGGTCATCATCTTGATAGGAATGAAGTGAGACGGTTTTGTCAAGTGGTACACTATGACCCATATAGAATCACTTCCCTTCTTAGTCCTGGGTAAACACATCACAAAGTCCATGGTGATGTTATCCCTTTTTCATTCAGGGATATATAAAGGCTATAGAAACCCTCCAGGTCTCTGGTGCTCAACTTGGATCTACTGGTAGGTAAGGCACTTTGAGATGAAAGTATCTATATCATTCTTCATGTGCCTCCACCAGAATTTGCATTTGTAAGTTTGTGTACATCTTTGTTGAACAAAGATGAGTTGTATACCTATACTCATGGGATTAAGAGAGGCACTTTCCCATGCTTGTGGTAGAGACCGAATGCCTGGGAGGGTGGTAAATCAAGGCACCAACTGGGATGTATACATGTACTCATGAGCTTATTGTAGTATGTTTCCCATAGGGTAGAATCTTCAGGGACCCACAGCATTGCTTGTACTGAATATTGCCTTCAACACCCATGAATAGGTGTCTCATAGGCTTTTCCATAATCTTCATCACCTCTTCTAGATTAGAAGTGCCTTGTTAAGCTATAAGAATATTAGACTGTAGGTCAGGTTTCATGTTGATGTGAGCCAGTCTAATCATGTCACCCAAGTTCTTAGGCACCATGGGAGAAAGAAACTCCATATGTTTCTACTTGATGGTGATGATTACAAAACATGTAGCCTATTTCCTACTTAGAGCATAGGCTACCACAGTTGTCTTACCAGAGTGGTAAAATATAGTGAAGTCATAGTCCTTGAGGTACTCCAACCATCTCCTTTGTCTCAGATTAATATCTTTATGAGTCAAGAAGTATCTTTAGACTTTCATGGACATTGAGGATGTCATAAGTAGCATCATAGAGATAATGATGCCAGATCTTTAGACCATAGATGACAATTATGATCTTGAGGTCATGTGTGGGGTATTCACCATATTTTCTATCACCTTCCTAGAAACACAGGTAGCTACCTTGCCTTCTTGTGTCAACACACAACCAAGACCAAATGTTAAAGTGTCAGTGAATATAATAAACCCACCCTTCCCTAAGGAAGGGCCAAAATAGGAGCATAAGTGAGTCTAGTCTTGAGCTCCTGGAAGCTGAATAGCAAGATTCAGACAAAACAAAGGGTTTCCCTTTTCAAGTCAACTTGGTGAGGGGCAAGGGAGTCTTGTTGAAGTTGATATGAAGATACAATAGTAATCTACTAGCAAATGGAAGCTACATATCCCAGAGATGGTCTTTGGGGCTTGCCACTAAAGAATGACTGAGACCTTGGCAAAATTAACATAACTTTTCCCGTATGAGATGAAGTGTCCTAATTACATACATGACCTTGTCAAACCAAAAGTCACACTTGGACGACTTTGTATAGAATCAGTTTTCTTGAAGAACATGCAAACCTGACGAAGATGGATTGGTGTGACTTGTGATTTTTAGAGAATATAAGAATGCCATCGATGAATACCACCATGAAGTCGTCAAGGAAAGGTTGGAAGACTATGCTCATTAGTGTCATGAAGACAACTGGGGCATTAGTAGTTGAATGACATTAGTTGAAATTCAAAATTCCCATAGGAACTATAGAAAGTAGTCTTTTAGATGTCTTCCTATTTGACCTTAAGATGATGATAACCAGAATGGTCCATTCTCAAGAAGATATGGGCATGACAAATATAATCATAGAGGTCATTGATTGTGGGAAGAGGATATTTGTTCTTGACGGTGGCTTGGTTAAGCATACAGTAGTTGATGCACATCCTCATAGAACCAACTTTCTTTTTAACAAATAGGATAGGTGCACCCCAAATAAGACAAAATCAAGTAGATAAAGCCATTATCAAGAATGTGATACAGTTGTTTCTTAAGCTCACAAAGCTCAGAAGGAGCCATCCAGTACGAGGCTCGAGAGATAGGAACGATATCATGTTGAAGATTAATAGAGAACTTGATTTCATGAGTTGGCGGAAGATCAAGAAGTTCTTCACGAAATCCATTAGTGTACTCACATACCACCTCAATTGAGTCAATATCATATGTATCATGGTTCAATAGGGGCAAAGTAGAAAACTAGGTTATGCACCCTTTAGATTACAAGGATGTAACTTTAATGGAGAAGATCACAAGAATTTTGGCTTGGTCTTTCATACCAGGAATCTTAAGATGGGATAATCATGTCAACAAATGATGATTTTTTCAAACAAAAATCGATGATGTCTTGGTTCTATACAACCAATCCATCCCAAGAATGAGTCCAAAATGCTTTATGACTAGAAAGATGAAATCAATCATGAGTTTGTGATGTCCATAAAAGAGAGGGACATTTTAGCCACGTGATAAGAGGTGTAAAACCGTCCACTAGGGGTTGAGATATCAAGGCTATATCCAAGGTCTTTAAACTTAAGATCAATTAACATTGAAAAACTTTAGGTTATGAAGGTATGACTAGATCCAAAATTGAGAAGGGCCACAATAGGGTGATCATGAAGTGTCAAGACACCTAGATCATAAACATATGTGTAAGTTATTTTATCATTTTTTCAATAGTTATCATTATTAAGAAAGTTATAATTTGTAACTAAAGATACATTCAATCAAACAATTTCCATTGGCATTAGCTTCATCATCATTAATATCGATGTTCACGCTTCTTACTCTAGTTGTCCCATGGTGGAGGGGGTAGGCACAAGATCCCCTGAAGTGTCCCTCTCCTTGTAGAAGTGGCACACAAGCTTGTGAAATGTACACGGGCTAGGGTGATCAACTCCACAGTTGGTTCACCTTGGAACCACACCATGTCCATTGTTGGTTGTTGTTGTATCCCCTTCCTTGACCTCTATTCCAAGCTCCATTGCCCCTACCATGACCCCTACCTCGACCCTTGTTGTTTTTGGTGTGTTGAGGTGGTCCTTTAGGCCCTTGGACAACTTGCACCATGTGAGTAACCCCTAGGTATGTGAGTCTAGATGTTTTCTTGGTGCTTGAACCTAGGGTTCTCTTCATAAACAAGTCCTAATCACATGTCTCCTAAAAGGTGGTCAAACAAGAAGCATATAAAAAGGTATACAGGGTGAGGTGTAACCTATTGAGAAAACAATCCACCCTATTTTCTTCAGTCAACCCAGGGGTATGACGTTCTAGGATACAAAAAAATTTCCCATTGTCAGTTGCATATATGTTAATAGTTAATGTTTCTCCTTCCTCTCACAAACAGGCATGCAACAAGTTGTTAAGATGGGCTTGAAGGCTTCCCAATTGAGGAGGATATTTTTCTGGGAGTGGATGTGTAAGGAAATATGGTGAAAGAGCAGGCAGTAGAAACAAAAATTTAACCACCATATTCCCCTTTATAATAGTATACCATGTCAACAACTATATAATGGGAAGGATGATTCAGAGGATATACCTGGTCCTAGAGCGAGTCCAGCAACAATCTCCTCATTATACTATATGCCATTTGATCGAGTATGTATGTTCTAGAGCAGCTCCTGGTTGATCACCATGGACAACCGTCTGATGTTGTCTTCCTAGAGGGAAAACCTCCTCGCCTCTAGAGTAGTCCACACAGACCACTAAAAACTCCTGGCGTTCTAGAATAACAGACAAGAAATTGTCCTTTCTCATTGGTTTACTAGCACCAACTTGCTTTCCCACAACTATTCTCCCTTGCAATCCCTCCCTTTATCGGGTATGACTTTCTCGGGTTCTCTTGGTTACCACAACTAGAAAAGACAACCATGGTCAAAACAACTGATTTTGTAGTTTCTAAGAAGCCCCCAGTACCCCTCTATTTATAGGAGGGTTAGGGTCAGGGTTCCCAATTTGTATGAGAGTGGAAGGGGGAAGAATCTCACAATTTTTTGCATCCTCTGAGCGGAGAAATGGTCGATTCACAGGTGAACCGATCGGCTGGCATGTGAACTAATCTGTTAACCCAGTGAACCGATTGGTTCACCCACTAAACTAGTCATTTCATCATGTTTACCAATCACAATTGTATTGGAAATTAATATTCAATTAACTCATAACACGATGTCAGCACAAATCCTTGATGCAATCAAATTGATCTACGAACCGGCCAGTCGGCTGACCTTGAGTTGATTATTTCACTTAGTGCACCGATCAGTTCATTCACTGGTTCAATTGATATTCAGACAATGCAATCTCTAATAAACCTAACATTCCAACCAGTCGGTTCAACATTTGAAATGATCTGTTCAACATTTGAATCAATGAGTTCAGAATATAAATAGTCAATTATTGTTTAAACTAAATGCCTAAACATTGTAGTAATCAATTTAAACATCGTTCTTGAATAAACTCCTATTCTAATTGAATCCTATGTGTGTGACCCTATAGATTCAATATTACATTGACAGTGAATGTCCATAACTAGTTTATGACATCACAAGCAAAGAGTGGTATCTAGCAAAACATCATTGCCACCTGAGTAATTGGGAAGTTGGAGAACAACTTCAGCCTACAATGGGTAACTGTTGTTATAGTGTTTTTATAGTTCCTTTGTCACTGATATCTGTATTGAACTCCAAGCCTAGAATCATCATCCTCTTCAGTCATTCAATCCATGTTCCTTGAGCTAGAGTAGGTTTGTTTGAGATATATGTAAGCTTAATATCACATATTGACTCACATGAGCATGGCCATGCATTTCTCAGTATCTCTTATCAAGTATCCAGGATACCCCACTCCCGTAGGAGGGACAAATCCCATATAGATCATTCATAATCATCCCCATGTGTCATAATTCATTTGACCATCACCTTTATGGCAACCCTTATTCAGAATCATGGTGGATGATGCCAAATTACACTGAATGACATGTGACGAGTGTAATGAATTCAGGTCTAAGAAACACAATCACCACTAACATTATAAGAGATGATTCTAACTACCAATTCTGGTTTCAATGCATCGCTCTCAGGGTGGTTCTGTCTGATACACTATTGTCAAACAAGTATTTATATGTTTTGTTTGATATCACATATAATGACTAATGAGATTCTATCATCAACCAACACACACTCTAGTCTTATGTGTTATTATTGTCTATCAGCCTTCCATAATAACATCCTACTAGGGACATAATAAGAATGTATATACTCTTAACATATGTATGATCTCATTATTCATGTCATCAACTTGAATACATACGACATTGAGTAATATCATTATTTAGGCATTTATTGTGTTACTTCATTATCTCATAACTGAATAGAATAGAATAGATTTGAAGATTGCATTTGTTAAGAATCAAATCATTTACAAGATATGCCATTACAATCATCATATGATTGGATCTCTGGGCATACACACCAACAGACTCCCACTTGTACTTAGAACCAATCACCCATGATTTTTTTCCAAGTGATCTTACATGACCATCATGCTTCTGCTACGAAAGTGCTTTTATCAAGGGGTCAGTAATATTGTTCTCGGTTGGTACTCTGCAAATATTCACATCTCCTCATTGTATAAACTCTCGTATGAGATGGAAACACCTTTGTATATGCTTGGAACGCCAATGGGATCTAGGTTCCTTAGCTTTTCAATAGCTCCATTGTTGTCACAATATAGCTCAATTGTGTCATTGATGCTTGGAACTACCCCAAGTTCAGAGATGAAATTATTGATCCAAACAGCTTCCTTTGTTGCATTCAATGCAACAATATACTCAGCCTCTATTGTAGAATAAAAAAATATCTCTTGCTTGAAACTCTTCCAGCACACAACTCTGTTGTTGAGGCAAAGCATGAATCTGGACTACAATTTGTAATCATCTTTGTTAGTTTGGAAGATTCCATCGGTGTAAGACTTTACCACCAACTCTTCCTCTCTGTCATAGACAAGGAATTGATCATTAGTTCTTCTCAAGTACTTAAGGATGTTTTTCACAGTTGTCTAGTGAGCATCACCTAGATCTGACTGATATATGCCCGTCATGCTCAAGGCATATGAGACATCAAGATGGGTACATAACATTTCATACATAATGGATTACAGATTCATATGGAGTCCTACTCATGTGTTCCCTTTCTTCATAAGAATTGGGGCATTGAGCTCTAGAGATGGAAACTCCATGAGACATGGGCGGGTTTCCTATCTTTGAATCCTCCATGTTGAACCCCTTCAACACTTTGTCAATGTATGATCTCTGACTTAGTCTAAGAAGCCTTCTGGAACTATCTCTATAAATCTTAATTCCCAAGATGTAGGATGCTTCACCCAAGTCTTTCATAGAAAACGTATTTTCTAGCCTTATCTTTACCTTTTGTAAAGTAGGGATGTTGTTGCCCATCATCTGTGTGTAATATATATAGAATATTAGGAATGAAATCATGATTCCACTAACCTTCTTGTACACATAAGTTTCATATTTATTTTGAGTAAATCCAAACTCTTTGATTGTCCCATCAAAATGAAGATTATAGGTCTGATATGCTTGCTTCAATCCATAGATTGACCATTGTAGCTTACAGACTTTATTTGCATCCTTTGGATTTATTAAACCCTCAAGTTGTGTCATGTACACATCCTCAAGAAGATTCTTATTAAGGAATGTGATTTTAACATCCATCTATCAAATCTCATAGTCATGATAAGATATAAGATTAAGCATGATCCTGATGGACTTAACCATGACTACTAGAGAAAAGGTTTCATCATAGTCAACACCTTGAACTTGTCTGAAATCCTTTACAACCAATCTGCCCTTATAGGTTTCTACATTACCATCAATGTCGATCTTCTTCTTGAAGACCCACTTGTACCCTATGGGTTTTACCCCTTCAGGTGGATCCACCAAGGTCCATACCTTGTTGGTGTATGTGGAATCCATCTTAGATCTCATGTCCTTGAGCCATTTCTCATATTTTGGTCCCTTAGTAGCTTCTATATATGTTGTTGGCTCATTATGACCAACTCACCACCTTCTTGGGTCACAAGATAGCCAAATCTTTCTGGCTCAAGGTGGGTCCTACTAGATCTACAAGGTACCTGTGTTACTTGAGGAATTTGAGATTCCATAATGTATTGTAATTCTCTTTGTTCCTTTTATACATCTACTGGTTTTAATGTTTTCATGTTCATTTTGAACCTCTTCGAGTTTTACTTTCCTCCCACCGATTCCTTTGGAAATAAAATCATTTTCTAGGAATGCAACATCTCTAGCAACAAAAACTTTATTGTCAGATAGGGAATAAAATTAATATCCCCTGGTCTCCTTAGGATATCCCAGAAAATAACATTTGTTAGATTTGGGTCCAATATTTTTAGGAAACTACTTTCTCACATAAGCTTCACAACCCCTAATCTTCATAAAAGACACATTGGGACGTTTTCCATACCATATCTCATATGGTGTCTTTTGAACCAATTTAGATGGTACCCAATTTAGTGTAAACGTGGAGGTTTCTAGACCATAACCCCAAAAGGTAGTCAAAGGTTCAGCTAAACTCATCATTGATCGCACCATATCTAACAATGTGTGATTTTTTCTTTCTGATACACCATTTTGATGTGGTGTTCCAGGTGGAGTCGATTGTGATATGATACCACAGGCTCGTAGAAGGTCATCAAACTCTTAGCTTAAGTATTCTCCACCTCAATCAGAATTAAGTGCCTTATTACTTTTGCCAAGTTGGTTTTGTACTTCATTCATAAACTCCTTGGACTTTTCAAAAGTTTCTAACTTATGTTTCATCAAGTAAACATAACTGTACCTACTGAAGTCATCAGTGAAGGTAATGAAGTATTGATACCCACCTCTAATAGTTGTTCTAAACGGGTCATATACATCGGTATGTATGAGTCCTAAAAGATCACTAGCCCTATCATTGTTACTAGTGAAAGGAGTATTATCATCTTGCCCAACAAACAAGATTCACATGTCTCTATTGATTCAGAATAAAAAGAGTCCACATGTCTCATGGATGGTAGGGTTTGAGAGATGAGGCAGCGGCCGGGGCCAATCTTCGTCTCTGAGGACTTGCTACCATGAAAGGATGGCAAAACAAGAGATCCATGCTAATGTAGAGGATGGTGTAACCGATCAGGCAATTGCACCGGATGCCATGGATGCTACTAAAATTGTGCCGAAGGAAGCAACAGCCAAAAAGTCCTATAGGGATGTTCATGTTGGGAAGGATGTAGGCCTTCTCTCGTACATCAATCCAACTCCCCTGGATATCCTAACCACTGATGATATCCATGTTGACCTAAGCGATGTCTTCCCAGCTTTCTTGGTTCAATAAGATTCCAATTAGCCCCTGCTCAAACCTTGGAAGCATGTCGTTATCGTCAAAGGGATTGGAACTATGCTAGGGATCCAAACACTGGTCAATAAGATAATGATCCTCTGGAGCCCAATAGTGCAATACCGGGTCATCTACCTTGACAACGGCTACTACATCATCCAACTTGGGAACCAACACAACTACGAGAAAGCAATGACTGGTGGCCCATGGACCGTCTTCGACAGCTACTTGTCAGTGCAATCTTGGTCACCATCATTCTGGCCCTCCGAACCAATCCTTCATAAACAGGTAGTCTAGGCAAGAGTTGTAGAGCTCCCCATATTCCTTTATCAAAATCAACTACTGGAACAAATTGGTAACTCGATCGGTAAAACCATAAAGATTGATGCCAACACACTAATGGGAAATAGAGGGGAATTTGTCTGTATCGCGGTGGAGGTTGATACTAGCAAGCCCCTCCTACCGGCGATCTTCAACAATGGTGAATACTTTCGACTGGAGTATGGAAACCTCCCCCAATTCTACCTTAACTGCGGCTACATGGGACATGTTGAGGCAGATTGTAAACAACAGGATCAGAGGCCAGACCTAGAATCTACGTCTATCCCTATTCTTGTACCCACGGTCAGTTACATGTTGGCCATCCATGCTAGTATTCATGAGCGTCATAAAGCAGAAACACAGGAGAAAGTTACCAAAACCGTACCTGCTCGTCAACAAGTTGTTCCTAAGAACTGTATTGATTAGCATGAAGAGACACAACAGCACTCCACCACTACCGACAAGCCTGAGACCGAGGGTGAGGGGGAGGATTGGTAGACTGTCATAACCAAGAAGGCTAAGCAAAGGCAACACAGGAAGCAGGTAGCTGATAATCAACTGTCTCACTCAACCACAGAGAATGTGAAGCCTGACCCTCTCGAGATGAACACAGTTGTTCAGTTGAAGGTGAATGAAGTTCTCATTGGTCGCCCGCATCATGCCCGTGATGGTGGGACATTCCAATTTGCATCTAACCAAACAAGGATTCCCTCCATCCCAGCCCGTTCCATCCTGAGCAAAAAGGATGCCTCCGGGTTTGTGATGTTGAGGAACTGAAAGATTTTCTACCAAATATTCCAAAGCCCAGATAGAGTTTGAAAGAAAGGACGAACGGACGAGAAAACTTGGGAAGGAAGCCATACAAATCCAAATGTGCAACATGACCTAGAGTTTCAGGAACACCTCAAAGCTGCAGGCTCTGGAACCCTAGATAACATGAACACTGAGGAAGAAGACCAGTCCATTGGACTATGCACCGCCCTCCAATAATTCTTGCTTAATGAATGCCCTATGTTGGAACATTCAAGGGTCAGGCCTTGACAAGAAAATCCTTCTAATCAAAGAACTAAAGACCATTCATAAAATCCAAATTGTTTCTATCTTAGAACCTCGTTGTTCTAGAACCAAAGCAACTAATATTATCAAGAAATTGGGTTTCACATCATCTCAGAGGGTCAAAGCTTCTGGCTTCTCTGGCGGCCATTGTGACGTAGAAATTCTCCTCAATCACATGTAGTTCATCCACTGTTGTATCAACAATTCATGGTACCTCACTTTTATCTATGCGAGCCCAAACTCGTTCAGGCAGAATGTGCTTTGGGAGCATCTTGAAAGCATCAATGCATCCATGAACGAGGCTAGGGTAGTTATGGGTGATTTTAACACCCTTCTCCATGTTGATGAAAAGTGAGGGAACAAGTATTTTTACAAACGAGCAAGTGCTCATTTCCAAGAAGCACTGGTTAATACTGGTCTAGCTGATCTGAAAACCCAGGGCCATTTCTTCACCTTTAAAAAACTCAACCTCCTTGAGCGTCTCGATAGAGTGATTGTAAACTCTGAATGGATCCACAAATTTGACAATGCCTCTATCACATTGTTGCCTAGAACGTTCTCTGATCACAATCTCCTCCTCCTTTCAAGTGGTAATAGGGTCCAAAGAACCTTCCACTTCCGCACAAAAGCAAGTTGGAACCTACAACCTGACTTCCAATCGGAGCTTCTCAGCCAGTGGCCAACCCACTCCTGCTTCCAAGATGCCATCAAGACCTTCAAGGAGGCTACCAGCAAATGGGAATCAAAACGCCATATAACACAACACAGGGAGAAAACTAGTCTCCTAGATAGAATCGACAAGTGCCAGGTACAACTTTAGAACCTTACGCGCATACCTAACCTTGATCCCTCCATCCCCCTCTAAGAGAAGCTCCATCACATACTCCTCTTGGAGGAAGTTGGTTGACGGCAAAAAGCACATATTGATTGGTTAAAACTTGGTGATCTCAACACCAAGTTCCTCCAATCATATGTTAAGGCTTGACGACACTATAACAAAATCACCTGCCTCAAAGACGACTCCAACACTGACAATTGGATCACTAAACCTATTGAGATCAAAGCATGCCTCCGAGCTTGGTTTGAAGACTTGATGACACAGAAAACTACACAAGACCCTGACCATGCCCATTGCTATCCTGGAATCTTCCCTGGCATTGATGATCAAACCAGGAGATCCTTGGGCACGATCCCACAAACTTCAGAAATCAAGTGGGTCCTCTTCTCCATGGAACCACTCAAGGTGTCGGGTCCGGACGGCGTTTATCTGGATTTCATCCAAAAGAACGAGGACACAGTGGGAGATTCTGTCACCACTAATGTCTGTAATGCTTTTTAATCTAAACATATAGAGAGTTCTATTGTAGACTCATACATGGTACTCATTCTGAAGGTGGCTTCTCCACAAAGATGTTGTGATTTCAAACCCATATATTTAAACAATAGGTGATTTAAGCTCATTTACAAAATCATAGTGGAACGCCTGAAACCCCTACTGAGCAACTGGATCACACCTACACAATATAGCTTTATCCCTGGGTGTCGCATCAGCAACAACATTATTTTGGTGTAGGAAGTTATCCATACGATGAAAGCTTGTTCTACAAAGAAAAAGCTCATGTGTATCAAACTGGACTTGGCCAAGGCATTTGATAAAATGAACTGGCATTTCATTCATGACACGCTATCCAGAACTTACTTGCCTCTAAAGCTCATCAATATCATCATGCAAATTTTATCACATGGCTCAATGTCGATCCTTTGGGAAGTAGAACCTCTCCCTTCGTTTAAGGCCTCTCAGGGTGTTAGACAGGGTGACCCCATCAGCCTATATTTTTTTGTCATGTGTATGGAGAGGCTAAGCCAGGTCATATCCAACTCAGTTCACTCTGGAGATTGGAAACACATCTCCCTCACATGAGGTGGTACCCCACTCTTCATGTTCTATTTGCATATGACATCCTACTATTGGGGGAAGCATCCCTGGCATAGACTACTACCATCAACAAAATCCTTCGAGACTTCGCTAAGGCCTCAGGACAAATAGTCTCAAAGCAGAAATCCAAGTGTTTCTTCAGCTTGAAACTCCCAGGTCTGAGATCTACTCCATCAGCAAACAGTTGGGTATTGGATGGACTATGGACCTGGGGAAGTATCTGGGAGTACCAATCTTGCACCACAAAGTTAACAAAGCCACCCATGGTAGCATCATCTCGTCTATCCAAAGCAGATTAAACAGTTGGTCATTGTGTCATCTCTCTCTTGCAGGGAGAATTACCCTAGCCAAGTCCATGCTTCAAAGCATCCCAACTTACACAATGCAAAATGTCAAGTTGTCTCCACAACTAAGCGATGATATCAACAGGCATATCAGAAGGTTCATCTAGTCTGGAACTTCCTCCCAACAAAAAATTTCCCTAGTATCATGGAAGAAAATATGCTCAAACAAGGACATAGGTGGCCTAAGCATCAGTGATGCGCGCGACCAGAACAATGCACTTATGCTCAAGAACACTTGGTCCTTCGTCACAGACCTGAGCACGATGTGGTTCCAAGTTATGAAAAAGAAGTACATGAAGAACAGCAGACCTATCTCTAAGTCATTCTCTTCAGCCTGGAGCTTCATTAAACATAGTCTTGATCTTATCAAACTACGTTGCCTCAAATCCATCAATAATGGTTGCAGCACAAATGTTTGGTGAGACAAATGGCTCGCAGGACAATCAGTTACAGACATCTCTCCAAATTGGCCAATCCTTGAATATCTTTTAGATCTTACAGTCAGTTGTATGCCAATTGCAGAAGGTTGATGGGACTGGAGTTTTATTAACTCCTACCTACTGTCGGAGGTAGAAGACATCATCAAGCACATCACGTTGCCTTCAAATAACATGTTGGAGGATGATTGGATATGGTCCCTAGAGCAAGATGGAGGCTTCACTTCTCAATCTGCTTATAGATGGCTCTATCAAGAAAAAGAAATCAATCTCCCTGGAAATTAGAAGCAAATATGGTGGTCCCCATTACCTGCTCAAATAAAGACTTTTCTCTAGATCCTACAACACCAGGCTCTCCTCACCAATGTGGAAAAGCATCGTCGACACATTGATATCTTCAAGCTTTATCAAGTGTGTAACAATGAAAGGGACACTCTACTTCATGCACTGAGGGACTTCCCTTCCAAAACTGAAGTCTGGCAGCTCATGTCACCTGGGCTCAGTCGCTTCTCTTTGAACGAGAAGGAATGGATTGATCATGGGATGAACGTTCACCACTCATTTCACAATATCTGAACAATTACCTATTAGCACCTATGGCAATGTCAAAATAGCTTCATCCACCAGCGTCAGGAGAAACCAGCTGCAAGCAAGGTCCTCTTCATCCAGCAGCGCAACCTCACAATCCAAGACATAGCTACTCAAGGCTGTGAGAGGGTCATCAAAGTCAACAAAACCTGGGGACAATTTCAAGGTAGAGACCTCTATGTCTTCACCGACGTATCATTTCAAACCATCACACATAACGCATCCATCGGCATCCATGTTGTTAATGCCAGCGGAATCCATATCTTGGGCATGGGCTACATTACCAAAGCTACCTCAGCTATGGAAGCAGAAGCCAAAGCCATTGTGAGAGTCACTGAATTACGCAAACAACATCATTGGGACAATGCATACATTCTGTCAGACTCTCTGTTAGTGGTTCGAGCTATCACTGGAACAACCATTGTCCCCCTTTTAAAACCCTACACAACGAAGGTGATGAGCCTTGTCCCCTATAAAACCATCTTCTACATCAGCCGCATCTTTAACGAGCATGTTGATAGGATTGCAAAGCATTGCCTTGCAACCAACCAAAGCTTTAGTTTCAAGCACTCTATCCCTAGCAACTATAATTTCATTACTCATGTAAATGTTTCTGATGTCTTGACTACACTAGAGAGAAATATAAATAAATAGACATCTCTAGTTTCTCCAAAAAAAATAGATATGTGATTCTCATTTATATGCCCTAAACGACAATGCCAATGATATGTCTTGTTTGAGTTGTTAAGTTTTAGTATTTTGGTATTTACTTTATAAATATATGTTTTTAGATCTATCAAATAAAGATCATAAGATATTGGGGCATTTCCATAAAAGATCCTATCTTTTGAAATAGAACATTGACAATTCTTAATATGAGATTCATATGTATATGTGCCCATACAAGATACAAAAATGGTGTTTCTATTTATGGAAGGTACATAATAGTAGTTCATTAACTCTATTACAAGCCCTATGGAAAGAGAGAAGTTATAGGTTCCAACTGTAGTGGAAACAACTCTTGCTCCATTTGTGACTCACAATTCAACCTTGCCCTTTCTCAAAGCCCTACTTCATTTCAGATCGTGCATATTTGAGCATATTTGAGATCCACATCCGGTATCCAGTACCCAAGATGAAGAAGTAGATAAATTTATATCAATAACATATATACCTAAAGTGGAGATCACTATCCCCATCTTCTTCTTCCTGAATGCCTTCAAGTACAAAGGATAGATTCCTCTTGTACTTTTCTTTCTCCTTATCTTGAGTGTTGAAGACATGGATTTACACTCAACCTCAAAAGTCTTCATGGCCTTGATTTCATCTTTGGACTCGACTCTGCTGATCACCATCATGAATTTTTCCTTCTTCATTCTTACTTCGACATTAATCATCATGCCAAGTAAATCTGACAATGGTTTGTCCATGTTATTTAAGTGGTAACATTCAATAAAATGGCTATATGATTCAGCAAATTATTGTAGAATCATATTCATGACCAACTCTTGGCTAAAATATAATCCTAGTTCTTCTAGATGCTCCATGTGTCCAATCATATTGAGAACATGTGTCTCTACTGAGTATCCCTTGTCATCTTTCACCCAGTATTCATCATGTTTCCCAATTGCAATTATGTTTACAATTAATATCTGATTAATGCATAACATGACATCAGCACATACCCTTGATGCAATCGAATTGATCTATGAACCGAGCAGTTCATCACATGAGTCGCTTGGTTCACTCAGTGAACTAGTCAGTTTATGCCATGGTTCAGCTGATATTCAACCGATGCAGTCTCTAATCAACCAGACACTTCAACTGGTCAGTTCAACAGTTGAACTGGTCGATTCAGAGTCCATTCAAACAATTGTTGTTTAAATTGAATACCTAAACACTTTAGTAATCAAGTTAAACATCATTCATGAATAAACTCCTATTCCAAGTGAATACTATCTATGTAGCCCTATAGGTTCCACATTACGTTGGCAGTGAATGTCCATAACTAGTTTATGACATCACAAGCAAAGACAACATCTAGCAACACATCATTGCTACCCAAGTAATTTGAAAGTTGGAGAACAACTTCAACCTACAATCTGTAATTGGTGTTATAATGTTTGTATAGTTCCTTTGCTACTGATATCCTAATTGAACTCAAGGCATGGAATCATCATCCTCTTCAATTTTTCAATCCATGTTCTTTGAATTAGAGTAGACTATCTGAGATATATGTAAGCTCAATATCACATATTGACTCACATGAGTATAGCCATGCATTTCTCAGTCTCTCTTATCAAGTGACCAAGATATCACACTCCTATGGGAGGGACAAATCCCATCTTGATCACTCATAGTCATCCCAATGTGTCATAGTGCATCCGATCATCACCTTTATGGAAACCCTTATTTAGAATCACGATGGATGATGTCAAAGTACACCGAAAGATATGTGATGAGTGTAGTGACTTCAAGTCTAAGAACCACAATCACCACCAACATTATAAAAGATGATTATGAATATCAATTATGGTTTCCATACATCACTCTCATGGTGGGTCTATCTGATACACTATTCTCTAACAAGTATCTATGTGTTTGGTTTAATATCACATATCATGATTGATGAGATTTTATCAACCAATACACACTCTAGTCTTATGTGTTATTGATGTCTATCATCCTTCCACAATAACATCTGACTAGGGATATAACAAGAATGTATATACTCTGACATCGGTATGATCTCATTATTCATGTCATCAACCTGAAGACATATGTCATTGAGTAATATCATTGTTTAGAAATGTATTATGTTACTTCATTATCTCATAATTGAATAAAAAGAATAAATTGTAATATTTCCTTTATGATTAATCAAATCATTTACAAGGTATGCCATTAAAATCATCATATGATTGTCCCCCTGGGCATACACACCAACAGGATGTAGCTATCCCACCATACCCCTAAGATGGAAGATGGCATAGGTGATCATGTCACGTTCATGGCATCTAATGACCCTAAAAGTGGTGTCCATGTCAAGAAGCCAAGCATAAACCTTATCCATGACATCACTCTCATTCTAAACACAGAAAGTTCTAGGGTTAAACTTAAGGAAATCATATATGGTGGGGGATTCTTGGGTTAGGGTTACGGGGTTGAGGTCCCTTAGGTAGTACTGATGTGGTGTGAGTAACCAAAGTATGCATGACATCCATGAGGACATGCCTATGCTCTTCCCAGTCTCATGATGTCATGGTCTTACTAGTAGGGTTTCCATAAGGGTTTTGGGTCCCTTGGGTAATACTGATGCGATGTGAGTAACCAAAGTATGCATGGCATCCATGAGGACATTCCCATGCTCTTCTGAGTCTCCTTAGACTCCACTCTATCCCTCTTTTCCTTGCCTTTGTCACCTGATTTGGTGCCTGAGGTACTGGTGTGGGTGGCACAAGTCTTAGGAGACATCTGCAAGATGTATTATCACCATTATTAAGGCAAGATTTCATGATAATATTTCAAAACCTAATCATAAGAGTCGAGCATCATTATCATTTTGTTGTCACGTTATTACTAATTAATTCTATATTTTAGTTGTAACACATCCTTAATCTACTCAAAATAGAGAAGATTATGAGAGTATAATCTCAATAGAGACAAAGAGATGAGATGACTATCTAATCACATCCAATCAGGTGGCTCAGTTTGGTCCTTAAACCATATGCTAGAAGACTCTTTAGGCTTGGTAGGAGAGATCATTAATCTAGTCTTGGATCCACTTTAGACAAATAGGTATACATGAGGGACCTCAACACTGCATCCAGGTGATAGGAGGTTCATCATTCCTCGTGTAGTAACCTACATGGAAACCATAGTTTCACCATTATGGACTTAGGTTTTCCCTTATGTTATAATGATGTTTTATTCCCTAATATATATGGAGTAGCATATGTTTGTCTCTAATAACATTTATCACTGATATGTTTATTACCCTCGTCTTATTAATTATAGGTCAGTGGTAATAGTTTGGGCGTCCATTCATAAAATAGCATAAGAATATATCAACATATATAAATCAGAGCAGGCTAGATTCCATCATGACAATTAGAACCAAAAGGTCCTTAAGTAAAACATAAGGCCATGAAGGAAACTGAAGATATACAAATTCAAAAGAAACTATGCTATTACATTGAGAGGATAAAACACCCCTTAGATTACTACAATATAACCCCTGATAATGATGATTTCATTTGTTGCAACGAATTTTTAAACAACATGTCATTTTGTAGCATCTAATAGGGAACAAATACATGGCACAATTTGATGCAATTGCATATGTACACTTTAAAAGATGAAAGTTAAAAGTTAAAGAGTTTGAATAACTTTGCTTGACATGTAGTGCAGTAACAATGGAAGATAACCAAAAGCACATTAAAGAAGTAACCAAGTATTATCAAAAGTACATTTAGATGTGTTGACCATTATAGTATGAAATTTTGTAATAATGCCTTGTTTTGTGATAACTTCCTATAGAGATAGAATCCATGAGGGAAATTAAGTCACAAAGACAATTATTGGCCATGGTTCAACATAAGAGGCCCAAATGACCATAGTCATTGGGTAAACCATATTTTATGTGTCGTTCTCTTCACTTGACATCTCAAGGAGCGGAGCACTAAGCCTTGTGCCTAAGTCTCCATCAATTAAGTAAGACACAATCTTTTATATAATGGTTTTTCTAAATTATGTTTGATGGTTGGATCAACATATAATATACCAAAGTGAAAATTAATGTCATAAGATTCACTTATTTCAAGAAAGTTATCATATCAAATATATATAGAAAACAATAGGACTAAAAAAGATAGAAGTGTACCTTGGAAAGTGGGGTTGATGATATGATCCATACAAATGAGTCCCAAAGTATATCCTCTCAAGTATGACCTAACATGTAAGTAAAAAGTGAGGGGGTCTTATATAAGGAAGGATTAGATGTCACAATCATGTTACAAATCATATGGATGCTCTCATAGATCTAAATCTGATATCATTCAATCATAGTTCTATTCATATCAACAAGTGTGCATTTATTTAACATGGTACTAGTATCACAAAGTCACCTTAGGTCTAGATATAACATCCATATTTAGAAGAGTTATAAAATGAATATATCTCTAATTTAAACTAGATAGGCAATATATTTGCATAAATTTGTATTTTCATCATATGAAACAAACTAGGTCAACTAGATCATTTTAGTGCATGAAAGTGAGTACTTGAGATCTTATAATGAAATCGTAGAATATTAGCACAAGATCTTGGTTCAAAAGGGTGAAAAGCATGCTATAAGTTATTGATTTTAGAGTTAAACCATTAAATGATGATATATTAGGCCAAAGTCCCATATAGAATCAAGTTGCATCAATTAAGTACATAAGAGGATCATCTTTAGGTCACAATTAGTCATGATAAGTATTAGGGTACATATAGATGGTCCAAGGCAATAAACGATGTCCCCAATGAGGTAAAGTTATTGATTTGCATGAATGGAGAGTAATAGATTATTAAGGATACATGTTATGCATGATAGAGGGTGATTAATACTCAAAAGATCATAAAGAAGACATCTATAGTAAAGTAATGAGAGGTCATGTAAAACTACCAAGAGATTATAGCATCATTAGCAATGTGATGCTTTTTTTATTGAAATGGCATATAATGTCATGGCATTTGATTAAAGAACCTATGATATGTGAGGTTTGAAGTTTAGTCTTAGATTGGGACTTTTGAGGGATATGTCCTCAAGGGGGCGAGTTGGGCTGCATGAGAGGTGGGCTCATTTCTCCTTGGGCCCGCATAGGAGAGGGGAGCGGTGTGGCTAGGCTTGAGTTCACGTGTCAATTTTCTGGTGGTTAGCAACACTTGAAAGTGATAGTGGGTGTTGGCGTGCAGTCATGGGAGGCTAGAAGAAATCATGGGTGAGGCGAGGGTGATCAGATCCATAGGTAGCCAATCCACGCTACCCAACTCGTCCCTAACCTCACATTAGGTCTTGTCAACAAAGTAGGTGGTAGTTGCAAGTAATGGGAGGATATTAGGGATGTGACAACCCTTGTAAGGGAAGAAGAAAAGTGAGAGGAAGAAAAAATTAGAATGGAGGCACCTATTTATAGAGTAGGTGGAGGTATGGGGTGTGAAATATGGTCATTTTAGGGTTTGGAGCATGGCTCCTTGCCACCGGAGGATGAAAAGAGTTTCCAAAACTCTCTGACGAGGGGTTACTCATGCCTCATTGCCTATGGGTGTGACTCTTACTAGATAAATGGAGGAAAGGATAGGACTGGGCAGCCTCTAATTGTGCTGCTCAATGCAAGGTTGGCACAACTATGACACAATAGGTAGGAGGAGAGGGATGACCCTAGTGACCATTGGTTCATGCACGATTCAGGGCATTGCGAGAATGGGGTGGATCAGGTGAGTCGAGCAGATGAAAAGCTGGAAAGGGAAGGAAAGAGGAGACAAGTGGGCCACATGGGGTCTTGGACCAAAGGGGACGGCCCAAGACTAGGAAAAGTGGTAGAAATATGTATACAATAGGTTTAAAAAGGGAAATTCAAAGAGGCATAAATTCCTCATTTGAACTCTGATTTGGAGGAGACAATATGTATCAGAATTGTGAGAGAGACATCTACAACATGAACTTAATAATAAGGTGTAGATGAGATAGGGATAATATTATAATTAATAAGGAAGATGGTGGTGAGCAATATAATTGGAGATTAGATTTTTGGTCAAATTGAGTATCCCAAGGTATTCATTGAACATGAAATTAACCAAGTATGCATTAAAACACATTCAATTATGAAATTAAAGATACAAGAAAGAAGAATAGAGAAAGGTAGAGTTTAGAAGGTACATACATGAAGAGAGAGAATATTTAATCCATCACATTCACTCCATTTGGTTTCCTTTAGAATTCCTTCCCATACCTTTTTACATACTTGCATGCCCACAAAGCATGTGTAGTCGTTTCTCACCATATTTACATCTTGCAAAAGTAATGACCTCAGAAAGATATCGATCTCTTTATCTAAAATTTGTAAGCAACGCTCCATGACAAATGGTCCACACACATTGCTTCACCTTACTTTCCATGTTTATCTACCATATAGACATCCAATTTCCTGAATTGTCTATGTCCCTTGAATGTATCAGTGTGTTTGGTTGGTGATATGCACTGAGAGGCAATCATATGATGATTTTAATGGCATATCTTGTAATTGATTTGATATTAACAAAGGAAATTCCAATTATTATATCTGTTTCAATATGAGATAATGAATAAATATAATGGTCTAAAGAATGATATTGCTCAACGATGTATGTCTTTGGGTTGAGGACCTGAATGGTGAGGTCATACGGATGTCAAGAGTATATGCATTCTTGTTATGTCCCTAGTCAGATGCTATAGTGGAGTATAATAGACAACAATAACACTTAAGACTAGAGTGTGTGTTGGTTGATGACATAATCACATTAGTCATGATATGTGATATCAAACCAAACACATAGATACTTGTTAGAGAACAATGTATCAGAAAGACTCACTTTGAGAGTGGCACATGGAAACCATGATTGGTAGTTAGAGTCGTCTCTCATAATGATGGCGGTGATTGTGGTTCTTAGACCTAAAATCACTACATTCATCACATTTCGTTCGGTGTGCTTTGACCTCATCCCGTATGATCCTAAACAAGGGTTGCCATAAAGGTGGTGCTTGGGTGCACTGTGACACATTGGGATGATTGTGGGTGATGTAGATGGGATTTTTCCCTCCTATAAGAGTTAGATATCCTGTCCACTTGATAAGCGAGACTGAGAAATGCATGGACATCCTGGTGTGAGTCAATATGTGATATTGGATTTACACATATATCAGATAGTCTACTCTAGTTCAAGGAATATGTATTTAATGTTGAAGAGGATGATGATTCCATGTCTCGAGTTCAATCTGGATATTTTTTTTGGAACACCATAGAGATTAGGTTGTATTCATCCCACTCTCTACTACGGACCAAATGTTCGCAACATTAACATCTAGGTTTACAGCAAGCCATGGGGGCACATTATCTTGAAAAGTAAAAGTAGTATTGGCATTAATAGAGAAACGGGCAATGCGATCAGCTACGTTATTGTAAGATCTAGGGATATGGAAAATAGATGGCTAGCTGACGTCTTCACAGAGCTTCCGAAGCCAATGCAAATGAGGGGTGAACAGTGTTGTGGTGGATGCATCCTCAATGGTGATGAGCATCGTTGTGGTAGCATCAGACAAGATGGTGGGAGACCGCCACCCTGTGATTTTGCAAAGCTCCAAAGCACAGATGATACCTTGGATTTCTACTTCCAACGTCGAACTGGCATGGCTGGGTAAACCGTGACCCAAAAGAAACCTACCCAGTTTATCAGTAACATGAACAACAATCCTGGTAGGAGAGGAATTGGAGTTGTAAGAAGCATCAACAAGCATGATGATGTTGTTGAGCGTAGGTCAGCTCTTGATGGGAGCATGTACCACAGAAGTCGTAGCGGTCCACATAGGGAGGGAAAGAATGGTTCGAGCCCTATCTTTGATGAATGATACGCATTTGCTTAATGGAAGCTACTTTTGAGTGTGGAAAAAGTCGTTCCTATGCATCCAGATTGCCCAGCATGTGACCACATGCATGATAGAGGCCATGTCAGTGCATGATGAAGACAAGATTTCCATGATCCAATCATCCTCCGAGAGAAGGAAGAAGGTCGGGTTAACTTGACAGGAAAACCACATATCCTTACTAATAGTACAATCTCGGAGGCAGTGTAAAAGTGTATCTCTCGCATTTGAGCAGATCGGGCAAGTATCTTCAACTGGAATATGACGTCGGGCTTTCTCCACGTTGGTAAGAAGTGCTTTATGATGCAGGATCCATAGGAAGGTACAGATTCTCGCAGGTATGGGTAGCTTCCATATAGTAGTCCATTTACCAAGAAAAGGTTGAATAAGATCCTTGTAGAGCCACTGATAGGTCGGCTCTTGATGGGAGCATGTACCACAGAAGTCATAGCGGTCCACATAGGGAGGGAAAGAATGGTTCAAGCCCTATCTTTGATTAATGATATGCATTTGCTTAATGGAAGCTGCTTTCGAGTGTGGAAAAGTCATTCCCATGCATCCAGATTGCCAGTATGTAACCACATGCATGATAGAGGCCATGTCGGTGCATGATGAAGACAAGATTTCCATGATCTAATCATCCTTTGAGAGAAGGAATAAGGTCGGGTTAACTTGACAGGAAAACCATGTATCCTTACTAGTAGTACAATCTCAGAGGTAGTGTAAAAGTGCATCTCTCACATTTGAGTAGATCGGGCAAGTATCTTCAACTGGAATATGACGTTGGGCTTTCTCCACGTTAGTAAGAAGTGCTTTATGATGCAGAAGCCATAGGAAGGTACGGATTCTCACAGGTATGGGCAGCTTCCATATAGTAGTCCATTTACCAGGAAAAGGTTGAATAAGATCCTTGTAGAGCCACTGATAGGCTGACTTCACTGTGAAATGACCAGATGGAATCAAAGGCCATTTCCAAGTGTCACAGCCCGACGTCAGGTCAAGTGGGTACACATGGCAAATATGCGGCCAAGAGGTATTAGGAAGATAGTTTTGAATGAAATCCCAATCCCAGTTGTTACACTCCATGCCCATGGATGCGACGTTAAGATCGGCGAGGTCAGGCGGCGGCACAAAGTTAGGATCTAGTTCTTTGATAGAAAGGCCATGGAGCCTTCTGCTTGTCCACACATTTGTGGACTCTCCATTATTAATAGTGACTACCGAGTCTTGCTGAATAGACAGAATATGTTTCCTGATAAAGGACCAAACAGATGAACAAGGTTTCTTTGTAGGAGTGTCAATTTGCATGTACTTGTCTCGCATAACACGAACCCATAATGTTTTTTGACTATTCATAAAGAGCCAGACATTCTTGAGCATGAGGGCTAGATTTTGTGAACGTGCATCCTTGATTCCCAAACCACCATCCGCCTTAGCCATAGTAACTTTTTTCCACGAGACCAAGGAGATGTTGTGATGTAATCTACCACCTGACCAGATAAATTTTTTGACATGTTTGTTGATGTCATCACATAGAGATGGAGAAAGGTGTACCGATTGCATAGCACAACTGGGGATGGCTTGAAGAGTTGATTTAGCGAGAGTTATCCTTCCTGTAAGGGACAACTGTCGGGCTGACCAACTCGTCATGTGATCTTTCATAGTATCTATAATGGCTGAATGAGTAGACCGATTAAACCGGTGATGGAGGATGGGAACATCCAAATAGCGACCCAAATCCATTATGTACGGAACACCCAGATGTATACAAAATGCATCCCAGATTTGCTGTGAGGTATTTGGTGAGAAGAAGTAATGAGACTTAGACATGGAGACCGCCTGTGCAGATGCACGCACAAAGGCTTTAAGAACTCTGCCGTGGGCTCCGATCTCCAAAACCACGATATAAACATGATTTAAACTTAGCGGAAGCATTCGATTAGTTCCGGAATATGAAAAATTACTGGAAATTAAAATTTTTGAGACGAGATCTGGAAATTATAAAATTCCTTTTATAAGAAACCAAGTAAACAGTTTACATCTCTGTTAAACCACTTCTTGAGTAGTTATGTACAACATGATTCAAAATTCTCAGGAGCTAACACCAAAAACTCAAAACACAGATTCCTAGGACCTGAGAGTACAGAGACGGCATAGGACCATTTAACTACATAACTCAGACAGTATCTCCACCTGAGATTCACTGCTGCCTTTGGTACTGTTGTTGCTGTTGTTGCTCATCCTTAAATGGGATCCTTCGTCTTCGACGTCTACCTAAAAATTTGAATTCTACGGGGTGAGACAATGTACAAATTGTCCCAGTGAGAGTTATAACTCTCAACTAGAAGCTTTATTATAACATTAAGGAATATCATAGACAAGATAACATAAATCATACAACAACATGTTTAATAACAAGTGAAGCAACTTCTACTTAAGCAGTCATGTCTTTAAAGCATATAAAGGACATGTATACAAAATATCTGAATAGATCATTAATGTAAACAATGTAACACCAAACATTGTTCCTCGTAGTTTAACCTAAGCAGATATACTACGCGATTGATTATGTTTTGCAAACATTATTATGCCGTGTGGAGATGAGGCATACCACTCATACTCCAACTGATCGCTAATGAGTCACATCAGTATCATACATAGGTCATTAAAAGAGCCGGATTCTTAAGACCTCATCTTCCTCAGTCAGTTAGAGGATTGCTTGCAGGACACTTTGTGTCTCCGCTGTTATAGCTTACCAGGGTAATCTGGTCCTTCGCTATTTTAGAGTTACAGTGGCGTTCTGTACTCTCTTCGTCATCGGAAGATTTCTTGTTTATCTCTCACCGATGCGGTATTTGTGTCTTCTTTGGGAGATTTGTGGTACATCTCACCATTTGGGTTTTGTAGTGAAGGATTGACGGACTATGATAAATCTACATCAATTCCTACACTAGGATGTAAGGATTTACGCATCCATCTCCCCCACATACTCAAGAGTATGTGATCCAGGAGTTCCCTTGGGAAAACCTGTTTCACCATCATTTGGTCTCTGACAATGATGGATCTATGATTAGGGCTCTACATTACACTTGATTAGTTAGGTACATTCAGTATTCTTTTAACATCATACATTGTTCTTCAAACAATAACATTAGCATAACAGCTATAAAATGAGAATACTAAATGTAACAAGCCTAACTCTTATCAATCATCATTTCTCAATACATTCATCACAAGTCATCTCTAAAGCATGACCTTGATGGTATTTATGGCTCTCACAACCCATTTAATTCATAGGTTGCCATTGACAAGGCATCAAGATATATCACTATTCATAAAGCTAAAGCATGCTTTCAATGAATATAGTTTCATAATCCATACCTGGATATGATCATCATCTCATGACAACCTGCATGGTTAATTCAACTGATAACAGTAAATAATTCATTCTAGAAGTTACACTTTCAAACTCTTAGAAGAGTTAAGTTCCCCAATATTCATCAATTAGGGTTATTCATTTCCTTTGCTTATGATTAGGAATATTGATTCCTCATCTCATACTTCAATCATGAGGATTCATGCTTAAAAGCATAACTGGAAATAGGGTTTCACCCTATTCAAATTAAGGTTATTGAAATCTCTTTATCCTATAAGACATCATATTTGGTAACTTGTTCTCAAAGTTTCATACCTAAAGGCATGACACAGGACTAAGGTTAACATACCCCATCCTTCATTGTTAATATTTCCTTTTTAGATTATTAGTCCAATTCTAGTATGCAACTCTGCCATCCTTAGAAGCATACCAGGGTATGGTGAGTATTTGCCTTAAATACAACATGTATTGAACATCATAATGATTATCAATTCAAGGTATGAATTCACTTCTCAATCTTATCATGGTGTGAACACATCATACTCATTGATTTGACTATACTTTATTTAAAGGCATTACCTTATACACATCTCCAGGAATTCATAATTGCTAGGTCATATACTAGGCTCACTATTCATCCCACTAGGATTTCCATATTTTTATTTCTAATTTAGGGATTATCATCCATATTACATCTCCTCTGGATTAGATTTATTAAAATTCTTATCTCACATGGCATAAAGATTCCTCATATAACAACTTGTATTTTAGGGTTTCATACTCAAAGGCATAACCCTGAATTACTACATTTATCAGATCACCATAAATTAGGGTTTACTATTCTCATTACATGTTATCACCCTAGAATTAGGGTTTACTATTCACATTATGGTGAGTTGAACTCATAACATTGTCATGTATGAGGAACATCATCATTGATGCTCTCAGATTAGTTTAAGATTCATCATTTATCATAATTAGGGTTCCATGATCTCACATAGGTGGATCATACCCTAATCATGCACATTCATGTATATTGAAGGTACTTTACTTGAATTTTCATCATAAAAGGGTACTTTCTCTTTCTTAAGATACTTTCTCTCTCCTCATACTTGTAGATGGTGATAACACCAATCTAGATCAGGTTGGGTTAAGTCCACTTTGATTGACATAGACCAAATCACCACTATTGAGTGATTAGGGTTTGATTAGAACAAGGTTTCACTCAATTGAACCTTTCAAGGGTATTATGGTAAATTACACATTGATCATCATCATGGTTTAATTTACTAACCACTTGACCCTTAATGTCTTTTGGTATCATTAGGGTTTAGGTTGAACAACTATTAAACCATTTAAGCCTTCAAGGCATTAGGCAGACTTAACTTCAAAAGTCTCCAATAGGTTTCACACCTTCAACCTTCAAACGATCCTGAGATCGTATAAGGTTGTAGACCGTTTAAGCTTTGTAGACCGTTTAGGGTTTGGTTGACTTCAAGACCGTATAACACTCAAGACCGTTTACCCTCATTCGGTCTTGAGGTCGAATGGTCTCATTCAGTCTTGAGGTCGAATGGACTCATTCGGTCTTGAGGTCGAATGACCTCATACGGTCTTGAGGTCGAATGACCTTATATGGTCTTGAGGTCAAATGAACTTATACGGTCTTGAGGTCGAATGACCTTATACAGTCTTGAGGTCGAATGACCTTATACGGTCTTGAGGTCGAATGCCCTCAAAAGCTCAAGATCGTATGGACCTCCAAGGTGGTTCAAAGGGTAAACTCGATTAGGGTTTCCTATGTTGAAGCCATCAATTGGTCTCAAGCTTGCTAACCACTTACCAATTGAGACAATTAGGGTTAGCCTTAACCAATTGGTCACTCAATTGACCCTCAATTGATATCCAATTAGGGTTGGAGTTGGTTCAATTAAGGTCTATAAACGTTCAACCATCAACACTCAACAATGTGAATCAAATCGAAGTTGAACCCATCAATTGACCTCCAATTGGGCTCAAACTTGGCCCAAATGGTCTTGGGATCGTTTGGATATCCTCCAAACGGTCTTGAGACAGTTTTCCCAAGAATTCATCAAAATATAGATTGATTTGATAGGGGTTGAACCTTAATTAAGTCACAAATCAGCAATTTGATTATTTCAATAATCCATTGTAATTGGGCCCTCAATTGATCAAATTACTTTAACCCTAGACCTCCAAACGGTCTTGGGTTGTCACCAAACGGTCTTGAGATCGTTTGGATGAGTTCCAAACGGTCTTGAGACCGTTTTCCCATCCATCCTTTGGACTCTAGTGAAAATCCATCAAGGTTTGATTTATTGAGTTGATCATTACATCAATACTTAATTGCAATGTAATTTGGTATCTTTGTACCTTCAATTGGTCAACTATACTTGACCCCAGACCTCCATACGGTCTTGGGTGATCCCCAAACGGTCTTGAGACTGTTTGGGCTAATCAACCCAAAATCTCAAATTAGCTCATTGTGATTTCAGCACTGATTTCAATTAGGGTTTGCCCTAGTAATCAACCTTCAACTCTTAACTCGTTTAGAATTAGTCCATCAAATTTGGTGGGTCATTAATTAACATTATTATGAATAGTAATATCATACGGTCAATGCTTAGTCAACCATCTTATATGGTCTTGAGACCGTTTGCCCAAAAAGGGCAAATTAAGCAGATTGAAAATCAGAACTAAATTCAATTGAATTTGCTAATTGTTTTGCCTATATCTCACGATTCCTTTGGAGTTAACCTCTCAAATTTTGTGGGTGATTAACCTACATAATTTTGAACAGGATTCTCATACGGTCCATGCTTGGTCAACGCAGCCATACGGTCTTGAGACCGTATGCCTTCATACGACCTTGAAACCGTTTGCCCACCAAACGGTTTTGTAAACCGTATAGGCAATTGGTTGAGGTCGTATGGTAAAGTGGAAAACTGTGGATAAGCATAGGAAATAACGCCCTCATCTTCTATCTCAAGAACAGAAACAGTTCCTCACGGATTTGCTTGCAAGGATGCAAGGGACGATAGGGAAGAAGAAGAACTAACAACTATATGCATAGAAAAAGATGTATAATCAAAGCATAAAGTTTAGAGTTATAAAACCCGCCTAAAGCTTGCTCCTTGAGCTCCAAGCTTTCGAGAGACAAGCCTTTAATGGCGTCCTAGAAGCTCCACAGGTCGGCCAAGGTGAATCCTCCAAGGAAAGTTGAGAAGAGATGGCTAGAAAGATAGAGCTAAGTGAGCTAGCCATGAATTTGACCTTGAATACGAGTTTCCTCCATGAATTCAAGCAAAAGGGATGATCCAAACTTACCTAGGACACTTGGTCGTCCTTCTCTGCTCCAGAGCTTAGCCTTGGTCAGTTTTGAGCAAGGGGAAAAGAAATGAAAGGGAGAGGGTCGTTCCCTTGCTAAGTGAGAAAAGTAGTATATATACTTAAGTGAAATTTTCAACATAAGGACATATGTTTTCCTCATTTCTCATCTAAGTCCTTCCTTTCTTCCTTGCACTTCCCCACATCTTATTTCTAAGGACAAACTCCTTCTAAGGTCAAGAATTGAAGGCAAAGAGGATCAACCCATCACTAAAGCATACACATAAAAGGGCTATTATACATACACCTTGATTATTCAATCACAAAGGTGTTCTTTATTATATGATTATTCACATGAAGTGACCTTTTCATAATTTCTCTTCCAAATGATGCCAAGAGTCATAAACGATGTTTTAGATGATGTATTTTACAAGTTGCACCCCTCAAATTGGGTAAATTGCATTTTACACCAATTTAGGGTTTTCAAGTACAGGGGTTGCTTCCACAGCTGCACCTTGGTGCTCAAGCTGGGGAAATCCCTCAAACCTCATCATATTCATTCTTATGTTGTCTCAACATTGAAGGAACATATAAACATGTGAATTTTGCAAGTTAACCCCTCTGATTGGGCAAATTGCACATAGGTCCCGGTTTTGCAAACATTACTTCAACATTGATTTATAAGGGACAGAAATGGAAACATATGTTCCATAAAGCTTTAATTATATACTAAAGGATAATTACAACCATCTAATTTCATAATTAGGCAAAACACCTAGGGTTAGCTCATAACCCAGGTCAGGGGTGTTACAAATCATAAACCCCTAACAAGGATTTCGTCCCCGAAATCTCAGGACGAAAAGGGGAAAGCAGATATTGTTTCAGCATACACATTGTTACATCCTTAGGTAACATACTATTTTTAGGGAGATGTTATAGAATTTTGATCAACATTCTTTAGGATCAAATTCATGCCCTGATATTTATTCAAGATCATATAAGGGCCTTTTCACCCTGAGTGTATCATCACATCTGATAATTAGCATACTAACTCCCTTTATTATATGCATTAACTATCTCATCAGTTACACATTCTTATCATAGAGAAAAAGTTTTCTTGTTACACAAGGATTTACTTAACAAGCATTCTGGAGAAGGATATGTTTATTTTAAGAACATAAACCCCTAACAAGGGATGTTCTTAAAATTCTATCTTTATTTAAGAACATAAACCCTTAACAAGGGATGTTCTTAACATTCTTACTTTGGTATTACTTACTTGTGTTATCAAAACTTTATATATCTTTCTTCCTTTTATCATGGGACATTGCTCATTACATATATTCTTTCAATCGTCACTAATCATGGTTGACCTTCTTTATTCTTATTTTTCTTATCTTATGATGCTCTTTAAGTTGTTTTAGATTGACTACTTGATCAGAGTAATCAAAATATAACAACTTCAAAGTTTCCATATTTACTTCATCATCAGTAATTGTATACTTGGCCAGGGTATATGATTACTGAGGTAAGAAAATATGTACTTGTATATTACTATGTTCCTTCTCTTTTTCCATACTTACAAACATAATTATTAACTTTACTGAATCCTACATCCAGATCAATTCTTTAATACCTTTTCTTCTTATAGAAGTAACATGTAATATAAAACGATTATATCTAATGCATCATTGAAAACTTTTATGAGACCAATCAAAGAATAGTTCAATCAACTACTATTTCAACTTGTCCAAAAGATCATAAAGAGATTTATAAGAAATACCATTTATCTTGTCTAATCAATCATGGCTCGAGGATTCTATCAAATCCTTGCATGTCAAGGTATTGGATCCACTCGAATGCGATGATTAGAAAAAAAAAGGATGCAGGGAGATCATACCTCCTGCATGACAGCAGACTCACTCAACGGAGTCTCCAACAACAACTATCTTCCCTATGACTGAATGTCATATTGCAGTTACGGATCACTCTTCGAGTGATAAAGGAGTGTGTAGCACCCGGGTCAATCAGAACAGATACTACACAGGAATTAGACATATCAGAATATAAAAGTTCATCTGACCTGTCATAACCCGTGGATCGACCACTGCATCAGGTGGGTTCATAGCAAAGAACCTCACTATTGTCTGTGGTTGATTTGGTGCAGATGATCCAGCTTGGGACGCTTGTCCACGTCCTCGAGCTGCTCCATGAGATTGCCTTCTCTATGATCCTTGTTGCCCTTGTCTCGGAGGCTGTGTCACATTGACAGGCTTAATTCGACAGTACTTCATCAAATGCCCCACCTTACCACAGTTGTAGCAGCGTCTCTCCAGTTGTAGTGGTTTAAAGGGTTCTTTACCCTTTCTGGATAACCATTGCCTTGATGTACTAGGTCCTGGTTGTGTTGGTGACATCAGAAACTTCTTCCTTCTGGAAATTCCAGGCCTTTGCTTCTGGATTTGGATAGGCCTTTTCTCAATTCTTCCTCTATATATCCTTTCTGGACAGTTATCTCTGATATGTCCAGGCCTCCTACAATTATAATAGGTCCTGGTCTCTGACTGTATTCTAATTCCTACATTACTGTGGACTGATTCATCAGTTTGAGGCTGAGCATAGTCTTGCTTTGAGTTCAAAGCTTCATCATTTACTTCTACTTCAACCTGCTGCTGAGGGTTACATATCCTATGGATATCCAGAACATCATCATTAGGAGCTGGTAATCTAGGTTGTACTGCTAGTGTTTGATCCACTAGGTACATCATGGTTGCCCTAAATTCTCCAACAGTGATTCCTAAGGAAGGATTCCTTATCATGGTTGGATTAACTAGGGGAACCTCAGGTAAGTGTCCCTCTACTTCTTGCTCCTCTGCACTTCTTCTAGGTGTAGCATTGTTACTTTCTGCAACAAACTCCTCGTCCTTATATATCTTCTTCTCCTGAGGAGTAGAAGATTATATTAGATGAGGAAGAAACACTAAAGACAGACTCGACATCCTAAGTCCTATGTCTCTGTAGACTCGGCGAACCTAGAGCTCTGATACCACTTAATTGTGGGCTCCGATCTCCAAAACCACGATATAAACACGATTTAAACTTAGCGGAAGAATTCGATTAGTTGCGGAATATGAAAAATTACTGGATATTAAAATTGTTGAGACGAGATCTGGAAATTATAAAATTCCTTTTATAAGAAACCAAGTAAACAATTTACATCTCTGTTAAACCACTTCTTGAGTAGTTATGTACAACATGATTCAAAATTCTCAGGAGCTAACACCAAAAACTCAAAATACTGATTCCTAGGACCTGAGAGTACAGAGACGGCATAGGACCATTTAACTACATAACTCAGACAGTATCTCCACCTGAGATTCATTGCTGCCTTTGGTACTGTTGTTGTTGTTGTTGCTCATCCTTAAACGGGATCCTTCGTCTTCGACGTCTACCTAAAAAGTTGAATTCTACGGGGTGAGACAATGTACAAATTGTCCCAGCGAGAGTTATAACTCTCAACTAGAAGCTTTATTATAACATTAAGGAATATCATAGACAAGATAACATAAATCATACAACAACATGTTTAATAACAAGTGAAGCAACTTCTACTTAAGCAGTCATGTCTTTAAAGCATATAAAGGACATGTATACAAAATATCTGAATAGATCATTAATGTAAACAATGTAACACCAAACATTGTTCCTTGTAGTTTAACCTAAGCAGATATACTACACGGTTGATTATGTTTTGCAAACATTATTATGCCCTGTGGAGATGAGGCATACCACTCATACTCCAACTGATCGCTAATGAGTCACATCAGTATCATACATAGGTCATTAAAAGAGCCGGATTCTTAAGACCTCATCTTCCTCAGTCAGTTAGAGGATTGCTTGTAGGACACTTTGTGTCTCCTCTGTTATAGCTTACCAGGGTAATCTGGTCCTTCGCTATTTTAGAGTTACAGTGGCGTTCTGTACTCTCTTCGTCATCGGAAGATTTCTTGTTTATCTCTCACCGATGCGGTATTTGTGTCTTCTTTGGGAGATTTGTGGTACATCTCACCATTTGGGTTTTGTAGTGAAGGATTGATGGACTATGATAAATCTACATCAATTCCTACACTAGGATGTAAGGATTTACGCATCCATCTCCCCCACATACTCAAGAGTATGTGATCCAGGAGTTCCCTTGGGAAAACCTGTTTCACCATCATTTGGTCTCTGACAATGATGGATCTATGATCAGGGCTCTACATTACACTTGATTAGTTAGGTACATTCAGTATTCTTTTAACATCATACATTGTTCTTCAAACAATAACATTAGCATAACAGCTATAAAATGAGAATACTAAATGTAACAAGCCTAACTCTTATCAATCATCATTTCTCAATACATTCATCACAAGTCATCTCTAAAGCATGACCTTGATGGTATTTATGGATCTCACAGCCCATTTAATTCATAGGTTGCCATTGATAAGGCATCAAGATATATCACTATTCATAAAGCTAAAGCATGCTTTCAATGAATATAGTTTCATAATCCATACCTAGATATGATCATCATCTCATGACAACGTGCATGGTTAATTCAACTGATAACAGTAAATAATTCATTCTAGAAGTTACACTTTCAAACTCTTAGAAGAGTTAAGTTCCCCAATATTCATCAATTAGGGTTATTAATTTCCTTTGCTTATGATTAGGAATATTGATTCCTCATCTCATACTTCAATCATGAGGATTCATGCTTAAAAGCATAACTGGAAATAGGGTTTCACCCTATTCAAATTAAGGTTATTGAAATCTCTTTATCCTATAAGACATCATATCTGGTAACTTGTTCTCAAAGTTTCATACCTAAAGGCATGACACAGGACTAAGGTTAACATACCCCATCCTTCATTGTTAATATTTCCTTTTTAGATTATTAGTCCAATTCCAGTATGCAACTCTGCCATCCTTAGAAGCATACCAGGGTATGGTGAGTATTTGCCTTAAATACAACATGTATTGAACATCATAATGATTATCAATTCAAGGTATGAATTCACTTCTCAATCTTATCATGGTGTGAACACATCATACTCATTGATTTGACTATACTTTATTTAAAGGCATTACCTTATAAACATCTCCAGGAATTCATAATTGCTAGGTCATATACTAGGCTCACTATTCATCCCACTAGGATTTCCATATTTTTATTTCTAATTTAGGGATTCTCATCCATATTACATCTCCTCTGGATTAGATTTATTAAACTTCTTATCTCACATGGCATAAAGATTCCTCATATAACAACTTGTATTTTAGGGTTTCATACTCAAAGGCATAACCCTGAATTACTACATTTATCAGATCACCATAAATTAGGGTTTACTATTCTCATTACATGTTATCACCCTAGAACTAGGGTTTACTATTCACATTATGGTGAGTTGAACTCATAACATTGTCATGTATGAGGAACATCATCATTGATGCTCTCAGATTAGTTTAAGATTCATCATTTATCATAATTAGGGTTCCATGATCTCACATAGGTGGATCATACCCTAATCATGCACATTCATGTATATTGAAGGTACTTTACTTGAATTTTCATCATAAAAGGGTACTTTCTCTTTCTTAAGATACTTTCTCTCTCCTCATACTTGTAGATGGTGATAACACCAATCTAGATCAGGTTGGGTTCAGTCCACTTTGATTGAAATAGACCAAATCACCACTATTGAGTGATTAGGGTTTGATTAGAACAAGGTTTCACTCAATTGAACATTTCAAGGGTATTATGGTAAATTACACATTGATCATCATCATGGTTTAATTTACTAACCACTTGACCCTTAATGTCTTTTGGTATCATTAGGGTTTAGGTTGAACAACTATTAAACCATTTAAGCCTTCAAGGCATTAGGCAGACTTAACTTCAAAAGTCTCCAATAGGTTTCACACCTTCAACCTTCAAACGATCCTGAGATCGTATAAGGTTGTAGACCGTTTAAGCTTTGTAGACCGTTTAGGGTTTGGTTGACTTCAAGACCATATAACACTCAAGACCGTTTACCCTCATTCGGCCTTGAGGCCGAATGGTCTCATTCGGTCTTGAGGTCGAATGGTCTCATTCGGTCTTGAGGTCGAATGGACTCATTCGGTCTTGAGGTCGAATGACCTCATACGGTCTTGAGGTCGAATGTCCTTATACGGTCTTGAGGTCGAATGACCTTATACGGTCTTGAGGTCTAATGACCTTATACGGTCTTGAGGTCGAATGCCCTCAAAAGCTCAAGATCATATGGACCTCCAAGGTGGTTCAAAGGGTAAACTCGATTAGGGTTTCCTATGTTGAAGCCATCAATTGGTCTCAAGCTTGCTAACCACTTACCAATTGATACAATTAGGGTTAGCCTTAACCAATTGGTCACTCAATTGACCCTCAATTGATATCCAATTAGGGTTGGATTTGGTTCAATTAGGGTCTATAAACGTTCAACCATCAACACTCAACAATGTGAATCAAATCAAAGTTGAACCCATCAATTGACCTCCAATTGGGCTCAAACTTGGCCCAAACGGTCTTGGGATCGTTTGGATATCCTCCAAACGGTCTTGAGACCGTTTTCCCAAGAATTCATCAAAATCTAGATTGATTTGATAGGGGTTGAACCTTAATTAAGTCACAAATCAGCAATTTGATTATTTCAATAATCCATTATAATTGGGCCCTCAATTGATCAAATTACTTTAACCCTAGACCTCCAAACGGTCTTGGGTTGTCACCAAACGGTCTTGAGATCGTTTGGATGAGTTCCAAACGGTCTTGAGACCGTTTGCCCATCCATCCTTTGGACTCTAGTGAAAATTCATCAAGGTTTGATTTATTGAGTTGATCATTACATCAATACTTAATTGCAATGTAATTTGGTATCTTTGTACCTTCAATTGGTCAACTATACTTGACCCCAGACCTCCATACGGTCTTGGGTGATCCCCAAACGGTCTTGAGACCGTTTGGATGATTCCCCAAACGGTCTTGAGACCGTTTGGGCTAATCAACCCAAAATCTCAAATTAGCTCATTGTGATTTCAGCACTGATTTCAATTAGGGTTTGCCCTAGTAATCAACCTTCAACTCTTAACTCGTTTAGAATTAGTCCATCAAATTTGGTGGGTCATTAACTAACATTATTATGAACAGTAATCTCATATGGTAAACGCTTAGTCAACCATCTTATACGGTCTTGATACCGTTTGCCCAAAAAGGGCAAATTAAGCAGATTGAAAATCAGAACTAAATTCAATTGAATTTGCTAATTGTTTTGCCTATATCTCACGATTCCTTTGGAGTTAACCTCTCAAATTTTGTGGGTGATTAACCTACATAATTATGAACAGGATTCTCATACGGTCCACGCTTGGTCAACGCAGCCATACGGTCTTGAGACTGTATGCCTTCATACGACCTTGAAACCGTTTGCCCACCAAACGGTTTTGTAAACCGTATAGGCAATTGGTTGAGGTCGTATGGTAAAGTGGAAAACTGTGGATAAGCATAGGAAATAACGCCCTCATCTTCTAGCTCAAGAACAGCAACAGTTCCTCACGGATTTGCTTGCAAGGATGCAAGGGAAGATAGGGAAGAAGAAGAACTAACAACTATATGCATAGAAAAAGATGTATAATCAAAGCATAAAGTTTAGAGTTATAAAACCCGCCTAAAGCTTGCTCCTTGAGCTCCAAGCTTTCAAGCTCCAAGCCTTTAATGGCGTCCTAGAAGCTCCACAGGTCGGCCAAGGTGAATCCTCCAAGGAAAGTTGAGAAGAGATGGCTAGAAAGATAGAGCTAAGTGAGCTAGCCATGAATTTGACCTTGAATACGAGTTTCCTCCATGAATTCAAGCAAAAGGGATGATCCAAACTTACCTAGGACCCTTGGTCGTCCTTCTCTGCTCCAGAGCTTAGCCTTGGTCGGTTTTGAGCAAGGGGAAAAGAAATGAAAGGGAGAGGGTCGTTCCCTTGCTAAGTGAGAAAAGTAGTATATATACTTAAGTGAAATTTTCAACATAAGGACATATGTTTTCCTCATTTCTCATCTAAGTCCTTCCTTTCTTCCTTGCACTTCCCCACATATTATTTCTAAGGACAAAATCCTTCTAAGGTCAAGAATTGAAGGCAAAGAGGATCAACCCATCACTAAAGCATACACATAAAAGGGCTATTATACATACACCTTGATTATTCAATCACAAAGGTGTTCTTTTTACTATATGATTATTCACATGAAGTGAACTTTTCATCATTTCTCTTCTAAATGATGCCAAGAGTCATAAAAGATGTTTTAGATGATGTATTTTACAAGTTGCACCCCTCAAATTGGGTAAATTGCATTTTACACCAATTTAGGGTTTTCAAGTACAGGGGTTGCTTCCACAGCTGCACCTTGGTGCTCAAGCTGGGGAAATCCCTCAAACCTCATCATATTCATTCTTATGTTGTCTCATCATTGAAGGAACATATAAACATGTGAATTTTTCAAGTTAACCCCTCTTATTGGGCAAATTGCACATAGGTCCCTATTTTGCAAACAATACTTCAACATTGATTTATATGGGACAGAAATGGAAACATATGTTCCATAAAGCTTTAATTATATACTAAAGGATAATTACAACCATCTAATTTCATAATTAGGCAAAACACCTAGGGTTAGCTCATAACCCAGGTCAGGGGTGTTACAAATCATAAAACCCTAACCAGGATTTCGTCCCCGAAATCTCAGGAAGAAAAGGGGAAAGCAGATATTGTTTCAGCATACACATTGTTACATCCTTAGGTAACATACTATTTTCAGGGAGATGTTATAGAATTTTGATCAAAATTCTTTAGGATCAAATTCATGCCCTGATATTTATTCAAGATCATATAAGGGCCTTTTCACCCTGAGTGTATCATCACATCTGATAATTAGCATACTAACTCCCTTTATTATATGCATTAACTATCTCATCAGTTACACATTCTTATCATAGAGAAAAAGTTTTCTTGTTACACAAGGATTTACTTAGCAGGCATTCTGGAGAAGGATATGTTTATTTTAAGAACATAAACCCCTAACAAGGGATGTTCTTAAAATTCTATCTTTATTTAAGAACATAAACCCTTAACAAGGGATGTTCTTAACATTCTTACTTTGGTATTACTTACTTGTGTTATCAAAACTTTATATCTCTTTCTTCCTTTTATCATGGGACATTGCTCATTACATATATTCTTTCAATCATCACTAATCATGGTTGACCTTCTTTATTCTTATTTTTCTTATCTTATGATGCTCTTTAAGTTGTTTTAGATTGACTACTTGATCAGAGTAATCAAAATATAACAACTTCAAAGTTTCCATATTTACTTCATCATCAGTAATTGTATACCTGGCCAGGGTATATGATTACTGAGGTAAGAAAATATGTACTTGTATATTACTATGTTCCTTCTCTTTTTCCATCCTTACAAACATAATTATTAACTTTACTGAATCCTACATCCAGATCAATTCTTTAATACCTTTTCTTCTTATAGAAGTAACATGTAATATAAAACGATTATATCTAATGCATCATTGAAAACTTTTATGAGACCAATCAAAGAATAGTTCAATCAACTACTATTTCAACTTGTCCAAAAGATCATAAAGAGATTTATAAGAAATACCATTTATCTTGTCTAATCAATCATGGCTCGAGGATTCTATCAAATCCTTGCATGTCAAGGTATTGGATCCACTCGAATGCGATGATTAGAAAAGAAAAGGATACAGGGAGATCATACCTCCTGCATGACAGCATACTCACTCAATAGAGTCTCCAACAACAACTATCTGCCCTATGACTGAATGTCATATTGCAGTTACGGATCACTCTTTGAGTGATAAAGGAGTGCGTAGCACCCGGGTCAATCAGAACAGATACTACACAGGAATTAGACATATCAGAATATAAAAGTTCATCTGACCTGTCATAACCCGTGGATCGACCACTGCATCAGGTGGGTTCATAGCAAAGAACCTCACTATTGTCTGTGGTTGATTTGGTGCAGATGATCCAGCTTGGGACACTTGTCCACGTCCTCGAGCTGCTCCATGAGATTGCCTTCTCTGTGATCCTTGTTGCCCTTGTCTCGGAGGCTGTGTCACATTGACAGGCTTAATTCGACAGTACTTCATCAAATGCCCCACCTTACCACAGTTGTAGCAGCGTCTCTCCAGTTGTAGTGGTTTAAAGGGTTCCTTACCCTTTCTGGATAACCATTGCCTTGATGTACTAGGTCCTGGTTGTGTTGGTGACATCAGAAACTCCTTCCTTCTGGAAATTCCAGGCCTTTGCTTCTGGATTTGGATAGGCCTTTTCTCAATTCTTCCTCTATATATCCTTTCTAGACAGTTAGATCTGATATGTCCAGGCCTCCTACAATTATAACAGGTCCTGGTCTCTGGTTGTATTCTAATTCCTACATTACTGTGGACTGATTCATCAGTTTGAGGCTGAGCATAGGCTTGCTTTGAGTTCAAAGCTTCATCATTTACTTCTGCTTCAACCTGCTGCTGAGGGTTACATATCCTATGGATATCCAGAACATCATCATTAGGAGCTGGTAATCTAGGTTGTACTGCTAGTGTTTGATCCACTAGGTACATCATGGTTGCCCTAAATTCTCCAACAGTGATTCCTAAGGAAGGATTCCTTATCATGGTTGGATTAACTAGGGGAACCTTAGGTAAGTGTCCCTCTACTGCTTGCTCCTCTGTACTTCTTCTAGGTGTAGCATTGTTGCTTTCTGCAACAAACTCCTCGTCCTTATATATCTTCTTCTCCTGAGGAGCAGAAGATTCTATTAGATGAGGAAGAAACACTAAAGATAGACTCGACATCCTAAGTCCTATGTCTCTGTAGACTCGGCGAACCTAGAGCTCTGATACCACTTAATTGTGGGCTCCGATCTCCAAAACCACGATATAAACACGATTTAAACTTAGCGGAAGCATTCGATTAGTTGCGGAATATGAAAAATTACTGGAAATTAAAATTTTTGAGACGAGATATGGAAATTATAAAATTCCTTTTATAAGAAACCAAGTAAACACTTTACATCTCTGTTAAACCACTTCTTGAGTAGTTATGTACAACATGATTCAAAATTCTCAGGAGCTAACACCAAAAACTCAAAACACTGATTCCTAGGACCTGAGAGTACAGAGATGGCATAGGACCATTTAACTACATAACTCAGACTGTATCTCCACCTGAGATTCACTGCTGCCTTTTGTACTGTTGTTGTTGTTGTTGCTCATCCTTAAACGGGATCCTTCGTCTTCGACGTCTACCTAAAAAGTTGAATTCTACGGGGTGAGACAATGTACAAATTGTCCCAGCGAGAGTTATAACTCTCAACTAGAAGCTTTATTATAACATTAAGGAATATCATAGACAAGATAACATAAATCATACAACAACATGTTTAATAACAAGTGAAGCAACTTCTACTTAAGCAGTCATGTCTTTAAAGCATATAAAGGACATGTATACAAAATATCTGAATAGATCATTAATGTAAACAATGTAACACCAAACATTGTTCCTCGTAGTTTAACCTAAGTAGATATACTACACGGTTGATTATGTTTTGCAAACATTATTATGCCCTGTGGAGATGAGGCATACCACTCATACTCCAACTGATCGCTAATGAGTCACATCAGTATCATACATAGGTCATTAAAAGAGCCGGATTCTTAAGACCTCATCTTCCTCAGTCAGTTAGAGGATTGCTTGCAGGACACTTTGTGTCTCCGCTGTTATAGCTTACCAGGGTAATCTGGTCCTTCGCTATTTTAGAGTTACAGTGGCATTCTGTACTCTCTTCGTCATCGGAAGATTTCTTGTTTATCTCTCACCGATGCGGTATTTATGTCTTCTTTGGGAGATTTGTGGTACATCTCACCATTTGGGTTTTGTAGTGAAGGATTGACGGACTATGATAAATCTACATCAATTCCTACACTAGGATGTAAGGATTTACGCATCCATCTCCCCCCACATACTCAAGAGTATGTGATCCAGGAGTTCCCTTGGGAAAACCTATTTCACCATCATTTGGTCTCTAACAATGATGGATCTATGATCAGGGCTCTACATTACACTTGATTAGTTAGGTACATTCAGTATTCTTTTAACATCATACATTGTTCTTCAAACAATAACATTAGCATAACAGCTATAAAATGAGAATACTAAATGTAACAAGCCTAACTCTTATCAATCATCATTTCTCAATACATTCATCACAAGTCATCTCTAAAGCATGACCTTGATGGTATTTATGGCTCTCACAGCCCATTTAATTCATAGGTTGCCATTGACAAGGCATCAAGATATATCACTATTCATAAAGCTAAAGCATGCTTTCAATGAATATAGTTTCATAATCCATACCTGGATATGATCATCATCTCATGACAACCTGCATGGTTAATTCAACTGATAACAGTAAATAATTCATTCTAGAAGTTACACTTTCAAACTCTTAGAAGAGTTAAGTTCCCCAATATTCATCAATTAGGGTTATTCACTTCCTTTGCTTATGATTAGGAATATTGATTCCTCATCTCATACTTCAATCATGAGGATTCATGCTTAAAAGCATAACTGGAAATAGGGTTTCACCCTATTCAAATTAAGGTTATTGAAATCTCTTTATCCTATAAGACATCATATTTGGTAACTTGTTCTCAAAGTTTCATACCTAAAGGCATGACACAGGACTAAGGTTAACATATCCCATCCTTCATTGTTAATATTTCCTTTTTATATTATTAGTCCAATTCTAGTATGCAACTTTGCCATCCTTAGAAGCATACCAGGGTATGGTGAGTATTTGCCTTAAATACAACATGTATTGAACATCATAATGATTATCAATTCAAGGTATGAATTCACTTCTCAATCTTATCATGGTGTGAACACATCATACTCATTGATTTGACTATACTTTATTTAAAGGCATTACCTTATAAACATCTCCAGGAATTCATAATTTCTAGGTCATATACTAGGCTCACTATTCATCCCACTAGGATTTCCATATTTTTATTTCTAATTTAGGGATTCTCATCCATATTACATCTCCTCTGGATTAGATTTATTAAACTTCTTATCTCACATGGCATAAAGATTCCTCATATAACAACTTGTATTTTAGGGTTTCATACTCAAAGGCATAACCCTGAATTACTACATTTATCAGATCACCATAAATTAGGGTTTACTATTCTCATTACATGTTATCACCTCTAGAATTAGGGTTTACTATTCACATTATGGTGAGTTGAACTCATAACATTGTCATGTATGAGGAACATCATCATTGATGCTCTCAGATTAGTTTAAGATTCATCATTTATCATAATTAGGGTTCCATGATCTCACATAGGTGGATCATACCCTAATCATGCACATTCATGTATATTGAAGGTACTTTACTTGAATTTTCATCATAAAAGGGTACTTTCTCTTTCTTAAGATACTTTCTCTCACCTCATACTTGTAGATGGTGATAACACCAATCTAGATCAGGTTGGGTTAAGTCCACTTTGATTGACATAGACCAAATCACCACTATTGAGTGATTAGGGTTTGATTAGAACAAGGTTTCACTCAATTCAACCTTTCAAGGGTATTATGGTAAATTACACATTGATCATCATCATGGTTTAATTTACTAACCACTTGACCCTTAATGTCTTTTGGTATCATTAGGTTTTAGGTTGAACAACTATTAAACCATTTAAGCCTTCGAGGCATTAGGCAGACTTAACTTCAAAAGTCTCCAATAGGTTTCACACCGTCAACCTTCAAACGATCCTGAGATCGTATAAGGTTGTAGACCGTTTAAGCTTTGTAGACCGTTTAGGGTTTGGTTGACTTCAAGACCGTATAACACTCAAGACCGTTTACCCTCATTCGGTCTTGAGGTTGAATGGTCTCATTCGGTCTTGAGGTCGAATGGTCTCATTCGGTCTTGAGGTCGAATGGACTCATTCGGTCTTGAGGTTGAATGACCTCATACGGTCTTGAGGTCGAAAGACCTTATACGGTCTTGAGGTCGAATGACCTTATACGGTCTTGAGGTCGAATGACCTTATACGGTCTTGAGGTCGAATGCCCTCAAAAGCTCAAGATCGTATGGACCTCCAAGGTGGTTCAAAGGGTAAACTCGATTAGGGTTTCCTATGTTGAAGCCATCAATTGGTCTCAAGCTTGCTAACCACTTACCAATTGAGACAATTAGGGTTATCCTTAACCAATTGGTCACTCAATTGACCCTCAATTGATATCCAATTAGGGTTGGAGTTGGTTCAATTAAGGTCTATAAACGTTCAACCATCAACACTCAACAATGTGAATCAAATCGAAGTTGAACCCATCAATTGACCTCCAATTGGGATCAAACTTGGCCCAAACGTTCTTGGGATCGTTTGGATATCCTCCAAACGGTCTTGAGACCGTTTGCCCAAGAATTCATCAAAATCTAGATTGATTTGATAGGGGTTGAACCTTAATTAAGTCACAAATCAGCAATTTGATTATTTCAATAATACATTGTAATTGGGCCCTCAATTGATCAAATTACTTTAACCCTAGACCTCCAAACGGTCTTGGGTTGTCACCAAACGGTCTTGAGATCGTTTGGATGAGTTCCAAACGGTCTTGAGACCGTTTGCCCATCCATCCTTTGGACTCTAGTGAAAATTCATCAAGGTTTGATTTATTGAGTTGATCATTACATCAATACTTAATTGCAATGTAATTTGGTATCTTTGTACCTTCAATTGGTCAACTATACTTGACCCCAGACCTCCATACGGTCTTGGGTGATCCCCAAACGGTCTTGAGACCGTTTGGATGATTCCCCAAACGGTCTTGAGACCGTTTGGGCTAATCAACCCAAAATCTCAAATTAGCTCATTGTGATTTCAGCACTGATTTCAATTAGGGTTTGCCCCAGTAATCAACGTTCAACTCTTAACTCGTTTAGAATTAGTCCATAAAATTTGGTGGGTCATTAATTAACATTAGTATGAACAGTAATCTCATACGGTCAACGCTTAGTCAACCATCTTATACGGTCTTGAGACCGTTTTCCCAAAAAGGGTAAATTAAGCAGATTGAAAATCAGAACTAAATTCAATTGAGTTTGCTAATTGTTTTGCCTATATCTCACGATTCCTTTGGAGTTAACCTCTCAAATTTTGTGGGTGATTAACCTACATAATTATGAACAGGATTCTCATACGGTCCACGCTTGGTCAACGCAGCCATACGGTCTTGAGACCGTATGCCTTCATACGACCTTGAAACCGTTTGCCCACCAAACGGTTTTGTAAACCGTATAGGAAATTGGTTGAGGTCGTATGGTAAAGTGGAAAACTGTGGATAAGAATAGGAAATAACGCCCTCATCTTCTATCTCAAGAACAGCAACAGTTCCTCACAGATTTGCTTGCAAGGATGCAAGGGAAGATAGGGAAGAAGAAGAACTAACAACTATATGCATAGAAAAAGATGTATAATCAAAGCATAAAGTTTAGAGTTATAAAACCTGCCTAAAGCTTGCTCCTTGAGCTCCAAGCCTTTAATGGCGTCCTAGAAGCTCCACAGGTCGGCCAAGGTGAATCCTCCAAGGAAAGTTGAGAAGAGATGGCTAGAAAGATAGAGCTAAGTGAGCTAGCCATGAATTTGACCTTGAATACGAGTTTCCTCCATGAATTCAAGCAAAAGGGATGATCCAAACTTACCTAGGACCCTTGGTCGTCCTTCTATGCTCCAGATCTTAGCCTTGGTCGGTTTTGAGCAAGGGGAAAAGAAATGAAAGGGAGAGGGTCGTTCCCTTGCTAAGTGAGAAAAGTAGTATATATACTTAAGTGAAATTTTCAACATAAGGACATATGTTTTCCTCATTTCTCATCTAAGTCCTTCCTTTCTTCCTTGCACTTCCCCACATCTTATTTATAAGGACAAAATCCTTCTAAGGTCAAGAATTGAAGGCAAAGAGGATCAACCCATCACTAAAGCATACACATAAAAGGGCTATTATACATACACCTTGATTATTCAATCACAAAGGTGTTCTTTATTATATGATTATTCACATGAAGTGACCTTTTCATCATTTCTCTTCTAAATGATGCCAAGAGTCATAAAAGATGTTTTAGATGATGTATTTTACAAGTTGCACCCCTCAAATTGGGTAAATTGCATTTTACACCAATTTAGGGTTTTCAAGTACAGGGGTTGCTTCCACAGCTGCACCTTGGTGCTCAAGCTGGGGAAATCCCTCAAACCTCATCATATTCATTCTTATGTTGTCTCAACATTGAAGGAACATATAAACATGTGAATTTTGCAAGTTAACCCCTCTGATTGGGCAAATTGCACATAGGTCCCTGTTTTGCAAACAATACTTCAACATTGATTTATAAGGGACAGAAATGGAAACATATGTTCCATAAAGCTTTAATTATATACTAAAGGATAATTACAACCATATAATTTCATAATTAGGCAAAACACCTAGGGTTAGCTCATAACCCAGGTCAAGGGTGTTACATCTGCTAATAGTCTGAGCTTGCCCAACGTTTGCTTCAGCTAGTAATAAAATATCATCAGTGAAGAAAACATGCGAGAGAGGCGGACCATATTGTGAGAGCTGAATGGGTTTCCAGTCACCCTAATTTATATAATGTGTGATAGTTTGGCTGAGTCTTTCCATGCATAAAACAAAGATGTAGGGGATGATGGGATCACCTTGACGAATTCCATGGGTCGTCTTGAAGGGCTCCAAAGGACATCCTTCCCATAGAATCAAAGTGCGCTCTTTGGTAATGATTTGCATAATCAAGCAGACGATAAGATCTGGAAGACCTGTTCTCTTAATAGTGTCATGGATAAAATCCCAGCTCATTCTATCAAAAGCTTTTGCAAGATCCAACTTAATACAAACTAGCGCCTTGCCACTACATTTCATGCACATGGTGTGAATGACCTCCTGGACTAAAATGATGTTATCTGTAATATGTCTATCCGGAAGGAAGCTAGATTGGGTTTAAAAAATCCAACCATGTAGGAGGGGTTTGGTCTGCTCAACAATAATCTTGGAGATCAACTTGAAGCATGTATTATTCAGGGAAATAAGATGAAGATCACTGCAAGTTTGCAACTGTCTAGTCTTCATAATCAGGAAAATATATGAGTCAACAATCATGTCATCAATAACGCCAGTCATGAATGTATCGTGGACCATGTTGATGAAGGATGGGCCTATAACAGACCAGTTCTTCTACAGAAAGAAGTTGCAGATGTTGTCAGGCCCAGGTGCTTTGTTGGGCGCCATCATGAACATGATACATCTTATCTCATCAGCTGAAGGAAGTGTGGCGATGGCACTACAGATGTTGTCAGGCAGGCGGCTGAAAAGGCCATAAAAGCCAGAGATAGCAGCATTGGTTCTTGTGTTGAGGTTCGGGGCAGTCATAAGGCCAAAGAAGAAGTTCCGAACAAAGATTTTCAAGGAAGCTGAGTCCTCCACCCAAGCACCAGATTTGTCCTTGAGACGATTGACTTTATTGAAGAAATGACGAGCTTTAACATAGGTATGGAATAATTTTGTATTGTCCTCACCAAGGCTAAGCCAGTTGATGTTAGCTCGTTGACACCAATCTGCCTCCTCTTATAGAAGAATGTTGTTGTATTCATCTTGCAAACGGGCCACAATGATATCAGTATTAATGGAGATCAGAGTGCTAGGAGATACCTGGAGGTTGTTAATTATTGCAGGAGCTTATTCTTATGCTTGTTGTTGGAAACTTGATACTTAGAATCCCAGGTGATCGCAGCTTCACGGAGGGCAGGCAGGGTATCCAGAAATTTTTTGGATGAGTCCCAAGTGTTAAGGAGAACATCTTTGAAGGCAGGTGTCAGAGACCAGCTATCCTTGGTGTGAAAGGATCTAGTTTGATTATGATGACTCAGAGAGTCAAGTATGAGGATCAGTTTATGGTCACTCTATAGATGAGGAAGCACATTGGCAGAGGTATTATTTGCCATAGTGAGCCAGCTATCATTAGTAATGACCTGGTCGAGCCTCTCCAACTACTGAAGCTGCTTGAAGGTGAAGAAAGGGTCGTTGGCCTTAATATCTGAAAGTCCAGTGTGCAGAATGAGAGGGTTGAATTTCCTACTAGAACGGAATCAAAGGAACACCCATTCTACTTTTCAGAAATATCCAGCATCGTGTTGAAGTCACCAATCACTGCCCAAGCACCAGAGATGGAAGTTCAAATGTCTTGTAGACGACTCCAGAGAAGGTCGCGTTGACAAGCATTAGGGTCACTGTATACAAAGGTAAGGTGCCAAGAGTTATCAATGCAACAGTGAATGAACTAACGATGGTTAAGAACAAAATTAATAGAGCAGTGAGCATCATCCCACATCACCCAAATTCCACCAGAGAATCTGATGGCCTCGACACAGTGAGAAGGAAAACCTAGTTGCTTGATGACGTTGTTAGCCTTGGACCCACTAATACGTGGTACAACTATGGCCATAATATGTAGCTTGTGATGCCTTTTAAAATCTTTGAGGAGATGGATTTTTTCTTGTAATAGGAACCCTATATATTCCAACAAAGGATGTTCAGCATTGACAAACGTTTAGAGAGAAAGAGTGTGGGCAACTAAGCAATTGTCGCACAAAGGCTGACAGATTGATCATCGCCGACCATTGCATCATCTGGGGGTGTCACTGCCTCATTGTTGAAGTCAATGGCACATCTTACATCTGAGTCTTGGTTGAGGTTGCCGACAAGCAGAGTCAGCTTACCTTTCTTCCTCTCCCTACTAGGACTAACAGTTTGATATATGAAATTCCTATTTCTCAGAAGAACACCACTTCCTCCTCCTTTATCGCCCCATTGGAAAATGCGTTGGGAATCCATGTGGATGTTCTCCGTAGCTGCAAACTGGAACGGTGGATCTGACCCCATCTCCTTTACTCTGCCCACACAAGTGTCATTGCCCAGTAGTGTGACACTTGTGTTGCTCGGGCTGGTATCTTTGCCTACAGTCAGTGGTGGCTTGGGTGGCGTGGCAGAACTGGAGCCCGACTGGGCATGGAGTTTTTATTTCCCTTTTCTTTTCTACTTCCTTGATTGGATGGTTTGCCAATCCTCCTCGGACGTGTCTTGAATGTCCAGTGTAAACGTTGGTGGGTTATCCTTCACAGCATCATCATGCCCATGAGGCTCTGTCACCTTCGTCACAAGATCTGTATGTAATAGAGCGGTCTTTTTGTTAGAAGGAGTGCGTTTGTTCAACTTCTTTGCATGGATTTGAGGTGTGTATTAAACCTCCTTCAGAAGAGAAGGGTCCGCTGTCGAGGGTGGATCAGTAAGGAAGAAAGGGGTGACAAACGTACATGATTTATCATTGTGTCCCACTCTACCACACTTCATGCAGACGGATGGAAGGTTCTCATATTCCAACCTATAGTTTTTTCCGTTGAGATAGATGGCCGGCAGAAGGGGCTTTAAGGTGTCCACTTCTGCTGCTAACCGTGTGAACTTACCATGATGACCTGACAGTGTGGTTGTGTCAACCTTGATCATTTTACCAATGACATCGCCAATGCTTGCAAGGAGTTGATATTGATACAGGTACACTGGAAGCTCAGGGATCCATAGCCAAACCACAAGCTTCTTCAGGATGTGATCTACAGGATGAAAGTCTGCCGACCAGGACTGTACTGACAAGTAATTACCAAAGATCATCCAGGGACCTTTAGTCATAGCCCGCTCAAAGTCTTCCTTGTTACCAAGCTGGATGATGAAGTAGCCCATCTCCAAATCAATGACCCGAAATTGTTCGGTGAGCTTCCATAGGGACATGATGCGATTGACTAGCGTGGCGAAGCCAACGTTGATGCCGACCACCTTGACCACTACAGTAAACCTCTAGGGTTCGAGTAGCGGTGGAAGGGTAGACGGGTTAATCTGGAAGTTGGGAAGAACTCCACTTATGTCGACATGGATGTCGGCGGCCTTAAGGGCATCAGGAGAAACCAGCCTGATCATCAGGGTCTTGACGCTACCCGTGATGGCGTCGCGGAAGGAAACCAGGCCAGGGATGGCCCCTGCGGCTTGGTCACTCTCGTCCATGGTGCTTGCCACGTCCATGTCCTCTGTGTCATGCAACGACGACAAAGCGTCATCGTCAGGCTTGTCCAGATGGAGATCCCCCCCTTGACTAGTGCGTGGGTGGGACAAGTTAAAGAACTCACGTCCTGCACCCTCCGAGTTCAATCTAGATATTAGAGATAAAGGAACTATACATTCACTATAACACCAACTGCAGATGATAGGTTAAGTTGTTCTCCCACTTCTCCGATTACTTGGGTAGTAATGAAGTCTTACAAGATACCAATGATTGCTTGTGAAATCTTAAATATGATTATGGATATCACTACCAACGTAATTTGGAGTCTACTGGAGCACACACATAAGATGTGTTAGAATAGGAGTATAATAGTGTACATGATCAAAAACGTTCTGAATCAAATTGATTACTAAAGCATTTAGGTAATATGTTAATATTGGAATTAAATCTAAGTTAATTGGTTAAAATGTTTAAGCCAATCAATTAAACTTCGGGTGAGTAATCTCGAGAGATTAACTAGAGCATGATAATAAATATTAGTTAATCAATTAATGCAATTATTTGGTTAATTAATTAATTCTAGAATATTCCTTTAGTTGTCCATGAGTGGCTTGTTTTTCGACACAGATACAACTTTTTTATTTTCCCAAGGGATTTGGGAAATCTTGCTTTCTTTCTATGCTATTTGTAGGGGCATAACTGTCGTATTTGAGACACTCTCACATACACACTCTTGTATGTGAACCCTATCCATCATAGTCCCCAAGTGAGAGATAAGGAGAGAAACTGACGCTAACATGTCGTCAAGCAGAAGGCTACTCCTTCCCACCAGCTTGAGAAGAACGACATGGAGTTCCAGTCCATCCGTGTGGATGAAGTATAGACACACATGTTGTTTCATCTGTGTTCAGAGGATGTTTGAGGATTATCTATGCATGCTAGGAATGATGCACATTACTGTGTGAAGGGACTTCGTCGGACTTGCTTCTGGATGAGGTATATACCTGCACGCTCCTTCCAAATATGATGTTGTCAGTGAGATCCTATTTTTATGAAACGTGGAGATTTTTTTGTCACTTTTGTTGCACTTGTCGCCTACACGAATCCCAACATGTATATGCAAATTGCACAGAATAATTGTTTGACACATTGTAACACCAGATTTGGATGTCCATACATGCATTTTCTATAGGTGTATTAGCATGATTGATCTCCTTGACTGTCATAGGTAATAACCACTCTTCTAGGAAACCTTTGTCCCATTCACCATTAAATTTCACAATATTACGCACATGCAGATTTACTAGCTCCATAGGTATCGTCTTCCTCAGATAGTTTTGAGTTGCATCCCAACTTTAATTCGGTAGTCTTCCTAGACGTCGGTGGATGTCCCACTCAATGGATAATGAAGGAGCTATCACTGATGAAGTACTTCCCTTCAAAATAAAAATTCCCCAATCTAGATACAACCACAAAGTTTGTATAATTAAAAGCTACATATCAATATCATAGACTCTTACACCTATAGATTCCATGTCTGAAGCCATATCTGAAGAGTTGTTTAATAGAAGAGCTTGGTTCCACTCTTATGTCGATTTAATTCCCAAACACCCTAACTTCTTTTTTCTAGTGACTTTTCCCTAGGCAACTAGTTCCATCAGATGGGTTTTATGATTTCCACCCAAAATGAATCTTCTGATAACTTCATCCAATCTATCACATAACTTCAATGGCAACACACCCATTTGCAAGACATAGGTGGGTATTGTAGTTAACATTGCCTTAGTCATACACACTCTCCCTACTAAAGACACGCTTCTAGCATACCACCCATTAACCCTACTTGATACTTTCTCCAAATCTCCTAAATAGGTGTCCTTGTTGATTCTTTAGTCTATGGTCAGTGCTCCTAGGTACTTCCCCAAGTAATGAGTTACCTAAGACTTGCTTATGGAATGAATGATATTGACATCTCTTCTAGACACACTCCATGAAAAGAATATACTAGTCTTTGAGATGACCATGACCTACCTAAGGCCTTCTTAAAAGTTTTGAAATACTTCTATATGAATCACATTTGAACTTTTATTGCATGAGAAAATAAGATTAAATCATGAAGGAGACATACATGAGCAATCTAATGACCCGAATTTCTAACGTTCTTCGGTTTCCAATTCCTTAGTTTGACATTTCTTTGGATTAATTGACTGAATATCTCAAGTTGTAAAAAAATAGGTATCAGGAGAGAGGATCTTCTTGCCTTAATTATTTACTAGCATTAAATTGTCAGGTACCCTTTCCATTCCACCCAATAGATGTTGAATTGCTTGTAATAGAATACATGATATTATGTTTTTCAGAGTTCCCACTAGAGTGATGGTTTCAAGGATGGGGCTCTAAGCCATTTGATCATAGGCCTTCATAAGATCTACCATAATAGCCATAGTTCTCACCCCTCTCTTTCTCTTCATATTGTGCACTAGTTCCTAGAAAAGCACTATGTTGTCAGGGATCTTTCTCCCCAAAACAAAGCTACTTTGTTTGGGTGAAATCCACTCAGGTAGGAAATTCTTGAGCCTTTTGACAACTTCAATGCAATTATGAGAATGACATTATTAAGAAAAATCGACCTTAGGTGTTGGCATTTTTTTGGTCTTGCTATTTTAGGTATATTAGTATATATATTTTACTGGATTCATATTTATTAGTGTGTTATGGGATTTAGACATGTCTTGTCTATTAGCCTCTTTCTTTTATCCCATATTGCCTACCTCTCCTATAAAAGAAAGTCTTTTGTAATTGTTTTAATCATCTAATACAAAGCATTTTATTATTTTAGATGGTATTAGAGCAACCCGATTCCCCATAGCCCTTTCCACCCTAACCCTAACTCCAATGCTAGCCCCAACCTAACAACCACACCTTCTTCCTCCCTCTCCCTCGTGCTACCATCACCCCCACCCCCCCAACCACTGCTGCCAACAGCCCACCCACCCCCTCCTTATCGTCGCCTCTTCCCGCCCCTCCCCTATCCCACCCACCTCCAACCCCCCACATCCCTCTCCCATCCACCACCAACCCCTACTTCTCCCCTAGCACCACTTCCAACTCCCCTTCAGCCTATGTGCCACTGCCATCTCCACTTCTTCCTCCCCTCTTCCACACCACAACCCCATCTTCTCTTCCCTTCTTCTCTCTTACCCTATCCATCTACCTTCCCATCTATCCTTTCATCTTGCCACCCAAACCACTCCATCTCTTTACCACTAACCTTTGGACGTCTCTGGTAACTTTCTAACGATTGCACATTGACGGGTTAATCATATTTCACTCACTACATGCATACGCCTTATGGTTGAGTAAGTCTTCCTCCATGGCAGTGTAGGTTTTTCTATCTCTTCTATTGCCCGTGCATGGATTTTTGAGATCTGATGTTTTAAATATCCTATTTCTACTTTCTGCCCCTGTGCAGATTTTACTAGTTCTTGCTTGAAGTCTACTGCTGCCCATGTGTTGGATTTCTAGTGTTATTTCTTTCTACTGTCTGCTACGTCCCTATTTCTCCTACTTGCTACTCATGTCTGCTGCTCCTGCCTAGTTTGGTGTCTTGCATATTGTGCACTTCATGGATTCCACCGATCTGCTCTAAAATCTATGTATCACTATTGTCAAGCTCAACGGCTCCAACTGTCACACATGGGTGGCTTCTTTCTAGCTTTATGTCAAGGTTTAGGGATGTTATTCCCATCTTTCTACTAAAGGTTTAGATATTATTGATACAAATGTTGATGACAAGACAAATCAAACATATTATTTATGTTCAAAAGAAGATTTTGGTGTTATGACCTAGGTGGTCAACAGTGCTAAAACTAAAATCAGCCAATATCTTCTATGACTGCAGACAACTAAGGACATGTGGGATCAACTTTCCCACGTATATTCTCATCAGAAAAATGTAAAGAAAGTGTTTGATATCTTCAAACACTTGGCCAAAAAGGAGTACACTACTACTAATTCTATAGAATACTACTAGAATCAGTGTTGTACACTCTGGAATGAATTCGAGGTCTACCATCCGCTCTCAGTTCAGATTGAGGAAGACCAATGACAACATAACGAGCTTTAGCTTGTTTGGTTCCTAGTTAGGTTACCACCCTCCTTTGCAAGTGTTGTTGATTAGATTCTCTCGAGTGATCCTTTACCTACTTTGAGAGACATTTTGAAATGCATACAACGCTTACCTTCTGTCTCTCAAGTGTCTCCTGACTCTTCTGGTGGTGTTGCCCTTGCTATCTGGTCTAGTGATTCTTTCTATGGTCGTAGTCACAGCCGCAGTCGTGGGCATGGTCAAGGACTCTCTACTATATGTCCTGGTTGTAGTTCATACTCATCTAGTTCTTATTCCTCATCTATAGAATAATTCTACTAAAACTTCTGCAAGCGCACCAATCATACTGAAGATAAAAGCTGGATCAAGCACGAAAAACATGCTTGGGCAAACCAAGTTTTGTCATAACAGTCTGACACCGATGCTTCTTTGTCTGTTCCACCTTCTACTGACTAGATCTCATATCACTTTGAGAAGTTTCTATAAGAATGACTGGCCTCCTCAACTGAGACTTCTACTTATGGTAGTTCTTCTCTTTAGCACAATCTAGTAAAAGTACATGGGTGATTGACTCCGGTGCAACCTCCCATATTACTGGCAATCATTATTTATTTTCTAGCCTACATAAAACTTCTGCTATTCTGCCTATCACACTTGTCGATGGTTCTCAAACACCTATTTTAGGAATAGGGAATATCTGCACTCCTGGCCATCTTTTATTATGCTCAGCCCTATAAGTTCCTAAATTTTCTATAAACTTGTTATCTGTGAGTAGAAATGTTAAGAGCCTAAGGTGCTCCATAACTTTGACCCAGATGGTGTTAACGTTCAGGAACTATGCATGAGGATGAACATTGGTTTAGGCCATCAGAGAGCAGATGAATTATACTACTTGGACACACCAAAGACTACTACATTCATGAATACTTCTGTAACCGACATCCAGTGGCACTGTCGCTTAGGGAACCCTTCATCGGCTAAGTTGAAGCACATACTACCTGACACTTCTGATTTGGTTTTTCACTGTGAAACATGCCAGTTGGGCAAACAAACAAGATCTATTATTACCAGGAAAAATTGTCTTAGCTTAAAACAGTCGTTTAATATAGTGCATGCTGACATTTGGGGCTTGTGTTCTATTTCCTGTATTTTTAGTTTTCAATACTTTATGAGTTTTATTGATGATTTTTATAGAACCACCTGGTATTTTTGTTAAAAGGCAAATCTCATATACTTTATACTATCACATCGTCTTTTGCTAAGATATGTACCTAGTTTGATAAAACTACAAAAATCTTTCGTACTGACAATGCACTTGAGTTCATGCAACACTCAGTTAATCTTTTCTGTCGCAAAATGGGTACCATTCACCAACTTTCTGTGCATACACAACCCAATAAAATGGCATTTCTGAATGCAAGAATCATCATCTTCTCAAGGTTTCCCACAATCTCCTATTCCACTACCATGTCCCCCAATATTTTTGGCTGGAAGTTGTTTCCACAATGTGTTATGTAATTAACTACATGCCTTCTTCTATTCTTGGCAACCAAGTGCCTTTTCGAAATTTATATCCCGATGCACTTCTTTTCACTATGTCTCCTTGAATTTTTGGGAGTACTTGTTTTGTAAAAAATCTACATCCTGGTTTAACTAAATTGGATCCATGTGCTACCAAGTGTGTTTTCTTGGGGTACTCTATGACACAAAAAGGATACCATTGTTATGATTTGATTACCAAGAAGTGGATGGTTTCTACTGTTGTTGTATTTTTTGAGCATAAGACATTTTATTCTTCTGTTGACTCTACCTTGACATATGATTTAATTGTGGATACCCCTTTACCTATGATTGATGATACTACTCTACCAAATACCAATGTTGCACATACTCCTCCATTGAAGGTGTATAAAGAAGACCAAAGGCACCAACTCCCTCCATGGACCCTCCAAATCCTCCATCCTCATCGGCAGATCCACCTCCACCTTAGGTATTTTCTGACTTGGATATTCCTATCGATTTATGCAAAGGAACTCAGTCTTACACTCAACATCCCATTTGGAATTTCTCCACTAATACTAAATTAGGAACTAATTCTGCAAATTTCACTTCTACCATGTCTATTGTTTCTATTCCTAAAAATGTACCCATGCCCTTCAACATCCTGCATGGTGTGAAGCCATAGAATCTGACATGTAGGTTCTCACTAATTGACATACTTGGGAGTTAGTTGATGCACCTACTAATTGTTCACCAATTGGTTGCCTGTGGATTTTTATAGTAAAATGTCAACCCGATGGCACAATTGAGGGACTCAAAGCTGGAGTGGTAGGCCAAGGCTAACTCAGACATATGATGTTGATTACTTTGAGACCTTCTCTCCCTTGGATCATCTAAATTCGTTTCATGTTCTTATTTCTGTGGCAGTAAATTTTGATTGGCCTTTATTTCAATTAGATGTTAAAAATGCCTTCCTATATGGCAATCTGCATGAGGAGGTATACATGTAACAACCTCATGGATTCATGATAAGGGGGATTCCTCCAAGGTCTGTCACCCGTGCAAAATAATTTATAGCCTTAAGCAAAGTCCCAGATCCTGGTTTGATAAATTGAGTTCTAATCTTCAAAAGGTTGACTTTCGTCGTTCTCCGCCTGATCATTTTGTATTTGTTAACAAAACTATCTCTGGTCTTATAATCTCGATTGTCTATGTTGATGATATTATCTTATCTGGTAGTGACTCTATAGTAATCTAGACTACTAAAAACTACTTTGAAAGACACTTTGTTATGAAAGATTTAGGGAAATCGAGATATTTTCTAGGCATTGAAGTTTCTCGATCATACTTTGGTCTATGCTTGTCTCAGTGGAAATACGTTCTGGATCTCCTATTTGAAATAGGAATTCTTGGGGACAATCCTTCTATTACCCCCTTGGATCCAAACACTAACTAGGATGATGAGAATTCTCCTCTTACCCTGGCCATCATCAGAGACACAGAATGGTAGGGAAACTTATATATCTTATTATCACTAGGGTAGCTATCACTTTTATTGTTGGACTGGTTAGTATATATCGATAATCCTAGACAATGTCATCGGGATGTTATCTACCATATTCTAAAGTATCTGAAAAGTTCTCCTGGAAAAGGCCTGCTTTACAAGAAACATGGTCATTGTAACCTTACTAGCCATTCTGATTATGCTGGAAGAAAGATAGATTGTAGATCTACATCTGGGTACTATACTTTTTTAGGTGGTAACTTGGTCACCCAGCAAACAAAGAAGCAAACTATAATTGCTCGCTCTAGTACTGAAGTAAAGTATTGAGCAATGGCTCACACTACCTATGAAATCTTTTAGGTACGTAGACTTCTAAGCCTGCATTTGGCATGAGACTAGGATTTTGGAATCTTGACTGGGTTCGTCGGGGTTAGTCAGATGATCTGGGTTGGGGTAGTTAGGATGCAGTCAGATTTTGTTTGGAAATCCAGTCTGATTCTGGTCAGCTGGTCATATTTGAGTCTGGTTTCAGTTCGATTCTATTTGGCTACCAGTCAGGATTCAATCTAATTCTATTTGGCAACCAGGTCAAGATTTGAACTGTTAGTTTTTCATGAGCTGATTTCAATACAAATATGTTTGCATTATAAAAATTGATTATATGATATTGGTTACACAACATAAATAAACTTCAATATTATAAAATTTAGGCTTACTTAAGTCATGTTTAGTTTGTTTTTGTAATACAAATGCAAAATATTGTAACCACTTTGTGAATACTACAAGGGATGAATGAAAATGACATAGTTATGAACATGAAGCAATGTTTTTGTCCAAAACAATAACTAAACAAGGGGGTTGGTGTACCCCTAAACATGCGCATAATTAATATAACTGGGAAGAGAGAGAGACACAATTAGTCTAGATACACAACTTAAACAACAGCAACATGGTCTGGAATCAGCAATTGTGAGTGCCTTTTCATGTGGTAGTCTTCTCTTGAAGTTTTAACAATAAAAAATAGCTATGAAGATTGATTACTTTAAGACAAAAAGTGGAAACACAAAATAATATAGGAAAATAAATTTGTTTCTTGGACCTACCTTGGTTTTTTTTGTTGATGTTGATGTGTCGCGGAGCTCGTCATTGTAACATCCCTGACCTGGGTTATGGACTAACTCTAGAAGTTTTGCTAAAGTAAGTTATTTACAAACTTGTTCTAATCTTTTGAAAAGGAATTAAGACTCTTTGTGAAGTTATTTTCAAGTTTGAGCTTATTTGCAAACTATGTGTGCATTATATGATAGTTTGAGTGTAAAATGCAATTTACCCAAGGTGAGGGGTTATATTGCAAACTTTCACATGTTGAATGTACCCTAGGTGTTTTAAATATCATGAGAGAGAAAATGATGCTAAGTGGTGGCTTGTGGAAAGCCAAAATTCTAAGTGAGAACTTGTTTGAATAATGTTAAGTGCATTGTGCATCAATTGTGGTACAAATTGTAAATTATCTAAAATGGAGGGTTGATATGTAAATTACCACTTCTAGAGTGTCTTTACTCCTTCCTAGTATCATCTAATAGGAGATATAAAGAATAAGACACCATGTTGAAATCATCTTTGAAGGATGATATTCCTGGTGATGAAAAGACTAAGGAAAATGTAAAGTTGAAATCTTTACATGAGCTATATCGAGTTGAAGACTTGGTATAGGAGCCCTATCAGCCAAAGATCCATAGAGGAAGTCTCCTATCATTTTTATGACTCTTGTCTTTTCCCATGATGGGATAATCACCTCAAGGAAGTCATATGTATCAATTTGCAACTTTTCTTTGGAAAAGGTTGTGTTTAATATAATAATAAGTAACTTGCTCTAGAAGATAACCAAAGGGACGACCCTTATCCCTTGCATTATCCTTAAGCTTTTATTTTTGCATGACAAGATAAATATTGGATGCATGCAAATACATGTGTCAATCCATGCATGGCCATGTGACACTTAGTAGCTTAAGGTAATGACACCTTTTACACTCTTTTTCATAAACCACAAATATAAATACCCTTCTCTTCACCTATTAGTAGAATTTTCAGATCTTGATACCATATTTTCCTTAAATATCATGCAAACCACTTTGGTATCGTGCATAAGCAAACGAGTATCAAGTTTTGAGCTTGGTATCGGCCATATAGGAAGCATATCGGCCAAAGCAAGGTGATATCAACCTAGCAAGGCAATATTGGTCACAAGGAGTGAAGATATCGGGCAAGTGCTAAGGAGCTCAAGTCTTGGATTTCGGAGAAGGTCATCTTCAATCTTGTGAACGTGAAGAATTGGAGCTTGAAGCTTGGAAATTGATCTAGAGGTGGGTTATATAACTTGAACCCGACTATATTATTATTCACCTTCAATATTGTTGAACTTGTAGATTTACTTTCAATTTTGAACTCCTTTGATCAATTGTTGTTCCTTTGATATCCAATAAGTTTTTAGGACTGTTTTCCATGAACTAGAATAGGCAAGACAAAGGTCTTGAGGTTGATGATGATGACATCATCATGGTGCAACCCGATATGGGGTTGAAATACCTTAAACCCGATATGGAATCCAAGATGAAGGGTAAACCAATATGGATATGGGTGATACCTCATGAACGATATGAGGCATGTCTTATGAACGATATGAGGCATGTCTTATGAACGATATGAGTGATACTTATAGACACCTTGTACATGATATAAGTTTAAGTCTATACCTCTTGCACGATATAGTGCCAATTGAATACTATAACTGATATAGGATTGAAACCCTAGATGATAGGTTGAAACCTGATATACCCCTAACCTTTGTGTAATGGATTGTTGTGAAAGAATCCAAACAAATATCTAGTTTGTCATGCAATTATATGATAGAATTGATCCTTGAAGACATAAAAGGGTTATGAGCATTATGGTCTACCCAACTTGGTAACCTGATATGTCAACCAACTTGGAAACTCGATATGATAACCCGACAAAAAAACTGATATGGTATTAAATATACACTACTTGAACGATACCATGGTGAGGCATACATCCTATGCCCAATATGGTGCACATCTTGTGCATGATATGGAATCAAATATACCCATATGCCGGATATGAAGTCAAGCATCTAGCCATACACGATATGAGGTAAATTTGAGGTGATAGGAACTAAGTGATAGCTAACCCGAGATGGATACACGATATGGTGTTAGGGGATATACCCTAAACATGATATGATGATGTAGTTTCACTACATGCCCGACATGGATACATGGTAGGATTTGAAGGTTGTATCTCAAACACAATATGATAGCATATATACATCATGATGCCCGATATGGTTGGTATGCTTCAATCCAATAGATTTGACTAAGTGATATATGTTGTATGTTAGATACAACATTAATATGCAATGAGTTTAACTCAATTTGATAATTGTAAGTTAATGTACCTTAAAGAGGAGAATTAAGTCAAACTTAATAAAGTAAGGTGTGGGAAATACCTTCAAGTGAGGTAAGGATATTATACCCATGAATGGTCAAGGTGATACACCATATGATTGGCAAGGTTGATACTTTAATGGGTAAATGATGAGGGATATGATGATGCCTAGCTCTATATACACCTAACCCAATACATGTGTTCAACTTGACATACATGATTCAACCCGATACACCTTGTAAAGGTGAGGGCAAGACACTCTTAGGAGTGATGAGTGTAATACCAAGTAGTGGTGTAGCTAATACTTTGTTAGGTGAAACATCTAAAGTATTTGATAATGTTCAACCCTATATCAACAATGCCTTAACCCAAGATGAGTTCAAATCACTTAATTATAGTTTAGTAATTCAAGTGTGTGACTTATGGCCAATACATTACAGGATAAATGTGATGAGTTAGTGCATATAGTATTAGGATGGGAAATATCCTAATACAAGATAAGTTGATGAACTTAAGTAAGTTAAAAGTTATGAGGGAAGTGATACACCAAGGCATGATAAATATCACATCTAGCATCTCAAGGTTGATAAACCTTGATGAACCTCAAATCCAAATACTTGGATGAATAACACATGAAGTGTGTCATATTAATTGTTTCATTAAGATGTAATAAGTTTAATGCACTTTGATAAGTGTAGACTAACATACCTTGAGAAAGGGTTAAGCCAAGTTAATCAAGTATGATGTAATCAATATCCTAGTGAGGATGAGAGAGAAACTCATACTTTGTGTTGATAATCATTTAATGTTAAATGATGAGAATAAATAAGTATAATTGAATACTTATGATATCAATGTATGCTCCTAGATTTGTGGAGCAATGAATTAGGGTTTGGATTGATAATTTGAACTTGACACCCTATTCAACTATAAGGGGAAACCCTAACCCTAATAATGGGAAGGTTGTATTTCTCTTATTGCATAAGCCTTGTGAGATATGTGAAATACTTATATAATGTTTATGTGGTCTGATGACCTAAAAGATATTTGTTTCCTAGTGAGAGGTGACAAGATGTCTAAATGGGATTTGTGAGCTATGTGATATACTTGTACAATAAGTGTAATGAATACCTTGGTCTGATGACCTAGAGGTAATGGTTACCTGATAAGTGGTAATAGTACTCAGTGATGAATCAAGGGTTTGAATACCCAACCATGATGATGATAAGAGATTGAGATCCTAAATGTTCTATGTGTTCCAAATAATCATGAAAGTACTTGATAAACACATTATGATAAGAGATTGAGATCCTAAGTGTTCTATGTATTCCAAATAATTATGAAAGTACTTGATAAACATATTATATCTTTCATTGTAACATCTAATATAATTATTTCTTACAACTTGATTGATGCTAAAAGATATTCTAATACACTTAATTAATCAAGTAAAATGTTATCATGTAGTTGCCCAGACCATAGATCCATTTAGTTTTAGGATTTGTTGAATGGTGAAACAAGTTTAACTCGGTATACATATTTTTGAATATGTAATTATTATACTGGGGTGATCAGTGGACTCCCCAACTAAACAGGGGTTTCTCAGTGGACTCCCCAACTAAATAGGGGTTGCTCAGTGGACTTCCCAACTAAACCAGGATTGTTCAGTGGTCTTCCTAATGAAAAATAATCCGAGAATGCTCAGTGGTCTTTCCCGAAGAGAGTACATGATGCGGCTATAACTCAATAGAGAAGATGTCACTATACCCCATCATAGCTAATTGCAATTGACACAAGATGTCCTGCCAGTTATCTCGTACTGACCGAGATAGGTGAGGCCTTGACAGTCGGCTCTTCCATTGACCTTGTATGGTACCAATTTGACATACTAGTGGTCAGTTGGAGGATGAACGGTAGACTTCATCTCCTCTGGGTATAAATGTGATTATAAATATGTAATCAACAGTGTAGCATATTTGCTTAAGGATCGAATACGGAATATATTAGTTGATGTATACTTATTTTATACATCTAAATTGGATAGATGTTATACATGTTTCTTCATATTCCTTGTAAAGTGAATATATGATTTATTGCTCTATCATAGATAGCTACATTACTTTAAGAGAAGAGATTACTCGGTTATGCTTATAATAGTGATTAATCATGCTTATTCATAAAAAAGAATCCTCTACTCAGGTTTATATTGTTTATCAGTGATAATAATATTATTGGCAGAGAGTTATATATCTCGTTGGGACAATTGTCTCACCCTGTGGGATCCATAATTTTTGGGTGGACGTGCAAGAGGAGGTAGAGATTGTTCTACAGAGGAAGGACAATAACAGTAGGGACAACAGTAATAGCTCAGGTTGAGTGTATTGTCTATCGTGTCTTGTATATAGAAGTCATATGTGTTGTCTCTGTACTCTCAGGCACTTGGATTTAGTACGTGATGGTTTTATGAACAATCTGATATTTTGGCTTGATTGCCTCAAGATTTTGTGTTTCTTATGTATAGATTTTGGCAAAGCAATTTCTATGTGTTATCCTCGAGATGAGATAGTACAATGTATGTACAATATGAACCATGATGAATATAAAGTTTTGGTTCTTTCAGTAAGAGTTTCATGGAAGAGGATCTATGTGCAAAATGGTTTTAATTCTTAGTGATTTTTGTTAATTCTGTTGTTTATGGTTATTCCGCAATTATTACTGGTGATGGCTTGATTTGTTATCATGTCGTCACAAAGTTTTGGTATAAGAGCCTAAGGTTCGCTGAGTCTACAGAGACATGGGACTAAGGTGTTGAGTCTATGTTAGTGTCCTCTAGTATACCCTATAGTAACTTCTGCTTATGCAGAAGAAAGGGTGAAGTTTAAAAATAACTGGAGAACACGAGGAATACGTTGCTAAGAGCAATGTTGTTGCACCAGGAGAGGGTGCAAGGGATCAGGCAAGAGAAGAATGAAAGCCTGAGAATTCCCATCTTGACCCAATCAGGATAGAGAATCCTATTTTTTATCATCTTGTCGGATAGGGTAAGACAACAGTGATGTATATAGTAGATTAGATACTAGCACTACAACCTATGTTGTCATTCCTCAATACAGAAAATTTGGGTTCTGAAAGGGTTCCAGAATAACATAGTCATGTTTGAACAGTGGAAAATGTGGGAAAGATTAACATATGGCAAGAAAGTAGACTCTTCCATAAGTATAGACAGATAGTACATCTATGATGGAAATGCCCAAGGAGGGGCAATAAGTTGAGAATTAAGGAAAGGTCTCTATAATTCTAGAAACATTTGCCTAGTTGTTCTAAAAAGCCAAAGTTGTTGGTTCCACCAGTGCAATGAATGCCTTGTACACCAGTGCAGTAGTCACTAAGTAAAGGTAAAAGTCCTAACTTTCCACCTGTAAGAACTCCTGACTTAGTTTCTACATCAGTAATAAGATTGATAAGACGATGGTATGAGGACAAGACATGTTATAGATATGGACATGTTGAGCATACTAAACCCTTTTTGTTTGAGAAGAAAGGAGGAAATGACTCAACAACTAAGACAGACTTAGTCAGGCTTACGAAAGTTATAGCCCAATAGTGTAAAATGGCAAATGCAACAACATGAAACAGCTAAACTCTATGTTTTGAGTCAACCTGAAGTGGTAGATGACTGTGAGGGGTGACAGTCAGATAGAGCTTTTTCATTCTTATATGTCTTCTCTTGATTTTATCTGATAATCATAAGAAGGATTGTTGTTGTTGACTTCCCTTTGGTTGTCCTATGGGAACATGGGGAAGAAATGATGAGGACTAGAATTTATATTATGTTCAGTAATCTTTTAGATACTTTATAATTGTTTATTGTCCATATAAAAGAGGCAGAGATGTAAATGAAATGATATGAAAAGTAAGGTGTATGATACAAACAAGGTGCATACTACCTAATCTCAGTACTTGCGTACCCTGGCCAGGTATTCAACTATTGAAGGTAGGATAAGTATGGGACTCTTAGATTGCTATCTTTCTGATTACTTTGATCAAGTAATCATTTTGAAGACAATCTAAAGAGCATAATGAAACTGAAAACAGGGCACGAATGTTTCTATCACATCCTAAGTGCAATGAAATAGAAACTGAGTTTATCTCAGACCAGTCTGTGTGTATGAGGAAGTAAAAAGTACAATCCTCATGATAAATGAAAGGGAATAAGAAAGATGATCCTTTTTCAAATAGAGAATATGTGAAGGATAATGATCTCTTCCATAATGTGAAAATGAGAAATATGATGAAATCATAAAATGTTCATGAACATGTTAGACAATAACAAAGAAAGAAGTGATGACATATAATCATTCTTATAATTCCTATGCTGATGGCAAGGAACTTAGGATGAAAGAAGAGTAAATGGCTCATGACCAGTTGAAAATTCATGTAATAATCAGAGGAGATGATAATCTCTTCTATTTGATAAATAACCATGGGTGATGATGGGGTGATAAGAGGAATATGTTTCTTTGTGTTCTTTCCTTTCAGGGACATGGAAATCAAGTGAGTCTTATGACACTTGATGTGCATGAGTTAAATGTGTTCTATTGATGGATACTTAGAAAAGTATCAGTTCGTCTTGGACGTTGGTTCCAAGATAAATATATGTGTAATAAGTAATGTCCAAAGATGAAAGAAAGATCCTTTTGTATATTTGGTTTTGGAAATAACAATAGAAGATGGAAATGGTGGGGATGTGATGTGTTTTTTACACATGTAATGGATACCAAGGTAAAGAATCCTAGTATCCAAAAACTTTCGATGGTATGAGAAAATGAAAACATGACTCCTGATAAGATGATTAATGTTGGTTACCTAGAATGGCTAAACTGTGAGATCAGTCTAGTTACATAAAGTAGTATGGACATCATATGTTAGGGGTTTATGGTCTACATAAACATCACATCGATAAGGATGTATAAATTGAAGGAACAATTGTAGAATTGTCTTGGGAAAAACTTATCAAGATAAATATAATTCCTTAGAATATCCCTATCTAGATCTGTTGAGGCAGCTTATACATAACATCTAGAGATACCTATGAGATAAGTTCTTTTCTGATAAGTAGCTTCTCCTTATGACAAGAAAATAAATAGCTAACGAGATAGTTGGTATAAGTCATAAGAAAGTTTAGTGGTCCGTCATCACATTAGAGTGGCACATCAGATGTATGATAAGACTTGTAGTTCCAAGTGGGTAACAGAACGTGACTATGTTCTTTCCTTGAAGGTGAAATGTTAAACTAAGTGAAGAGTATGGAAGACTCCCAAGGTCAAGAATCTTATCACATAAGTTAAAAGTTGAGAAGGTGCAAATTAGTGAGATGTGACACCTGAGTTAAATAAGGTATGTATAATGCTTCTCTAACTAAGAAAAGTGTTACTTGACACAGAGTTGACTCTACAGTCAGTAATGAAAAGGAGAGTTGAATATGTGTCATGTATGATAGATTCTATGATGACCCTGAATGGAAGGACTTTGTGTTGGTCAAAGTTCTATGGCGTCTCCACGATATTAAGATGTTATGTGGATACTTGATGATATGATGCATGGATAACAATTGTCTTCCTTCATCTGGGATTTCGGGGATGGAATCCTTATTAGGGGTTTATAATTCTAACATCCCTGAGCTAGGTTATGGCCTAACCCTAGAAGTTTTACTTAAGTAAGTTAATTAAAAACTTTTTCTAATCTTTTGAAAAGGAATTAAGACTCTTTGTGAAGTTATTTTCAAGTTTGAGCTTATTTGCAAACTATGTGTGCATTATATGATAGTCTAAGTGTAAAATGCAATTTACCCAAGGTGAGGGGTTAATGTTGAATGTACCCTAAGTGTTTTAAATGTCATGAGAGAGAAAATGATGGTAATTGGTGGCTTATGGAAATCCTAAATTCTAAGTGAGAACTTGTTTGAATAATGCTAAGTGTTTTGTGCATCAATTGTGGTACAAATTGTAAATTATCTAAAATGGAGAGTTGATATGTAAATTACCACTTCTAGAGTGTCTCTACTCCTTCCTAGTATCATCTAAGAGGAGAGAGAAAGAAGAAGACACCATGTTGAAATCATCTTTGAAGGATGATATTCTTGGTGATGAAAAGGCTAAGGAAAATGTATAGTTGAAATCTTTGCATGAGCTATATCGAGTTGAAGACTTGATATAGGAGCCCTATTGGCCAAAGAGACATAGAGGAAATCTCCTATCAGTTTGATGACTCTTGTCTTTGCCCATGATGGGCTAAGCACCTCAAGGAATTCATATATATCGGTTTGCAACTTTTCTTTGGAAAAGGTTGTGTTTAATATAATAATAAAGTGAGTAGAAGTAACCTGCTCTAGAAGATAACCGAAGGGATGGCCCTTATCCCTTGCATTATCCTTAAGCTTTTATTTTTGCATGAAAAGATAAAGATGGGATGCATCCAAATACATGTGTCAATCCATGCATGGCCATGTGGAACTTAGTAGCTTTAGGTAATGACACCTCTTACACTCTTTTTCATAAACCACAAGTATAAATACCCTTCTCTTCACCTATTAGTAGAATTTTTAGATCTTTTGACCATCTTTTCCTTATATCGTGCAAACCACTTTGGTATTGTGCATAAGCAAAGGAGTGTTGAGTTTTGAGCTTGGTATCGGCTAAAGAGGAAGGATATCGGCCAAAGCAAGGTGATATCAACTAGCAAGGCGATATCGGTCACAAGGAGTGAAGATATTGGGCAAGTGCTAAGGAGCTCAAGTCTTGGATTATTGAGAAACTTATCTTCAATCTTATGAATGTCAAGACTTGGAGCTTGAAGCTTGGAAATTGATCTAGAGGCAGGTTATATAACTTGAACTCGACTGTGTTATTATTCACCTTCAATATTGTTGAACTTGTAGATTTACTTTCAATTTCAATCTCCTTTGATCAATTGTTGTTCCTTTGAGTTCCAATAAGTTGTTAGGACTGTTGTCCATGAACTAGAATAGGAAAGACAAAGGTCTTGAGGTTGATGATGATGACATCATCATGGTACAACCCGATATGGGGTTGAAATACCATAAACCCGATATGGAATCCAAGATGAAGGGTAAACCGATATGGATATGGGTGATATCTCATGAATGATATGAGGCATGTCTTATGAATGATATGAGTGATACTTATAGATACCTTGTACATGATGTAAGTTTAAGTCTATACCTCTTGCACGATATAGTGCCAACTGAATACTCTAACTGATATAGGGTTGAAACCCTAGATGATAGGTTGAAACCCGATATACTTCTAACCTTTGTGTAATGGATTGTTATGAAAGAATCCAAACAACTATCTAGTTTTTCATGCAATTATATGATAGAACTGATCCTTGAAGACATAAAAGGGTTATGAGCATTATGGGCTACCCAACTTGGTAACCTGATATGTCAACCAACTTGGAAACCCGATATGGTATTGAATATACACTACTTGACGATACCATGGTGAGGCATACATCCTATACCAGATATGGTGCACATCTTGTGCATGATATGGAATCAAATTTACACATATGCCCGATATGAAGTCAAGCATCTAGCGCATACATGATATGAGGTTAACTTGAGGTGATAGGAACTAAGTGATAGCTAACCCGAGATGGATAGATGATATGGTGTTAGGGGATATACCCTAAACACAATATGATGATGTAGTTTCACTACATGCCCGACAGGGATACACGATAGGGTGTGAAGGTTGTATCTCAAACACAATATGATAGCATATATACATCATGATGCCCGATATGGTAGATATGCTTCTATCCAATAGATTTGACTAAGTGATATATGTTGTATGTTAGATACAACATAAAGATGCAATGAGTTTAACTCAATTTGATAATTGTAAGTTAATGTACCTTAAAGAGGAGAATTAAGTCAAACTTAATAAAATTAAGGTGTGTGCAATACCTTCAAGTGAGGTAAGTATATTATACCCATGAATGGTCAAGGTGATACACCATATGATTGGCAAGGTTGATACTTTAATGGGTAAGTGATGAGGGATATGATGATGCCTAGATCGATATACACCTAACCCAATACATGTGTTCAACTTGACATACATGATTCAACCTGATACACCTTGTAAAGGGGAGGGCAAGACACTCTTAGGAGTGATGAGTGTCATACCAAGTAGTGGTGTGGCTAATACTTTGTTAGGTGAAACACCTAAAGTATTTGATAATGTTAAACCCTATATCAACAATGCCTTAACCCGAGATGAGTTCATATCACTTAATGATAGTTGAGTAATTCAAATGTGTGACTTGTGGCCAATACATTACAGGATAAATGTGATGAGTTAGTGCATAAAGTATTAGGATGGAAAATACCATAATACAAGATAAGTTGATGAACTTAAGTAAGTAAAAAGTGTTGAGGGAGGTGATACACCAAGGCATGATAAATATCACATAAAGCATCTCAAGGTTGATACACCTTGATGCACCTCAAATCCAAATACTTGGATGAATAACACATGAAGTGTGTCATATTAATTGTTTCATTAAGATGTAATGAGTTTAATGCACTTTGATAAGTGTAGGCTAACATACCTTGAGAAAGGGTTAAGCCAAGTTAATCAAGTATGATGTAATCAATATCCTAGTGAGGATGAGAGAGAAACTCATACTTTGTGTTGATAATCATTTAATGATAAATGATGAGAATAAATAAGTATAATTGAATACTTATGATATCAATGCATGCTCCTAGATGTGTGGAGTAATGAATTAGGGTTTGATTTGATAATATTAACTTGAAACCCTATTCAACTATAAAGGGAAACCCTAACCCTAATAATGGAAAGGTTGTATTTCTCTTATTGCATAAGCCTTGTGAGATATGTGAAACACTTGTATAATGTTTATGTGGTATGATGACCTAAAAGATATTTGTTGCCTAGTTAGAGGTGACAAGATGTTTGAATGGGATTTGTGAGCTATGTGAAATACTTCTACAATAAGTTTAATGAATACCTTGGTCTGATGACCTAGAGGTAATGGTTACCTGATAAGTGGTAATAATACTCAGTGATGAATCAAGGGCTTGGATACCCAAACATGATGATGATAAGAGATTGAGATCCTAATTGTTCTATGTGTACCAAAGAATCATGAAAGTACTTGATAAGCATATTATATCTTACGTTGTAACATCTGATATAATTATTGCTTGCAACATGATTGATGCTAAAAGATATTGTAATACACTTAATTAATCCAGTGAAATGTTATCATGTAGTTGCCCAGACCATGGATCCATTCAGTGTCAGGATTTGCTGAATGGTGAAATGAGTTTAACTCAGTATACATATTTTTGAATATGTAATTATATAATGAGGTGCTCAGTGGACTCCCCAACTTAATAGGGGTTGCTCAGTGGACTCCCCAACTAAATAGGGACTCAGTAGACTTTCTTACTAAACCAAGATCACTCAGTGGTATTCCTAATGAAAAATAATCTGGGAATGCTCAGTGGTCTTTCCCGAAGAGAGTACATGCTGCGGCTGTAACTCTATAGTGAAGATGCCGCTATACCCCAGCATAGCTAATTGTAGTTGATACAAGATGTCCTGGCAGTTATCTCGTACGGACTGTGATAGGTGAGGTCTTGACAGGCAGCTCTGACATTGACCTTGTATGGTACCGATTCGACTTACTAGTGGTCAGTTGGAGGATGAACGATATACTTCATCTCCTCTGGGCATAAGTGTGATTGTAAATATGTAATCAGTCGTGTAGCATATTTGTTTAAGTATCGAATATGGAAGGTATTGGTTGATGTACACTTCTTTTATACATCTAAATTAGATAGATGTTATACATGTTTCTTTATATTCCTTGTAAAGTGAATAGATGATTTATTGATCTATCATAGATAGTTGCATTACTTTAAGAGAAGAGATTACTTGGTTCTACTTATAATAGTGATTAATCCTTCTTATTAATGAAAAAGAATCCTCTTCTCAGTTTTATATTATTTTTCTGTGATAATAATATTATTGGAGAATAGTTATATCTCTCATTGGGACAATTGTCTCACCCTGTGGGATCCACAATTTTTAGGTGGACGTGCAAGATAAGGTAGAGACCGTTCTGTAGAGGAAGGACAATAACAACAAGGATAGCAGAAATAGCTCAGGTTGAGTGTATTGTCTGTCATGTCTTGTAGATAGAATTCCTATGTGTCCTCTCTGTACTCTTAGGTCCTTGGATTTAGTACATGATGATTTAATGAACAATTTGAGATTTTGGCTTGATTGCCTCAAGGTTTTGTGTTGCTTATGTATAGATTTTGGCAAAGAAACTGCTATGTGTTATCCTCGAGATGAGAAAGTACAATGTATGTGCAATATGAACCATGATGAATATAAAGTTTTAGTTCTTTCAGTAAGAGTTTCATGGAAGAGGATCTATGTGCAAAATGGTTTTAATTCTTAGTGATTTTTATTAATTCCATTGTTTATGGTTATTCCACGACTATTACTGGTGATGGCTTGATTTGTTATCGGGTCATCACAGTCATTTTCTTTAGACAGATCTGAACTGATGGTGATAGGGAAATTGATGGTGCCAAAAGGAATAAATGGGACTTTATAGCAATTGCAATATACCTCATCGTGTGTGTTCTCATCATCAGATTCATCCAAATGTTCCCCATCCTCTGTTGAGTATTCAAGCCATTTGATATGATCAGGTGTCTCATTGTTGATGTTGGTTATCTAAACCTTGATGGTATTATGGTCAACCAGATGGAGAAAAAGCTTGTCGCTACGGCCCAATAACATCTTCCTAACCCACTTGCACCAACCAGATGTGGATACAAGATTTTCGGCAACATCGTACTTAACCTCGATAACAGATGATGAATTTTCAAAATTTAGGTACACTTCACCATCATTGTAGCATCTTTCATTTAGATAACACTAATGTTTAGGTATAGTGAGTTATGATAAGGAACAATCGTCTAGGATGATGTCGAACTGTTCTTCATCAGGGAATAGTAACATTGGGGTAGAGGCCCATGCCATGGTGACTGTTGAAGATCTAAGGTGTTGTGGTTGGAGAGAATTTGAACAATTTAGATGTTATTCCTACAACAATGTAAAGTAATGTTGAGAAAAAGTAATATAAATGTAAGTACTAACAACAGACAACAACATGGGTTATTACAACAACATGTCTGACGTTTGAATGAAATTTAGATGTTATGCCTACAACAATATAAAATAATGTTGAGAAAAAGTAATATAAATGTAAGTACTAACAACAAACAACAACATGGGTTATTACATATTCATGACAGAGAAATAATTGTTTCATAAGAATATATAACATATTGTCTGCATAGTTAACTGCAAACGAAGCAAACATAGTCAATCAAATATAAACTGACATCCATTGCACTAAGTTATTCAATTTCTACCAACATTCTCGAGTACTATGCATGTATATTCTATCTATATTGTGCAAGTATGATATCTATGTTGTTGGTAACTAGATCTTGTTGTAGTCCTGGTGGATAAGTTTGTGGGCTAGTCCAGAAAGTCAATGGAACTGCATCCACAATTTTTAAATTTTTCCATCTCACCTTAAACACACCCATACTAATATCAGTTCTGCCAGTTATCTCATGGAACTCGGATATGGCATCATGCCAACCTTGTTGTGAAGAATGGCCACGTAGTTTGTGCAAGTAATATTGTCGACCTAACACTGTTCCTAGGGTTGCATCACATTCTACATCCCATACAAACAGATTCATTGTATCTGCCAAACTGAAAAATACATGTGTAGTCGGTAAAGAAACATTCATGATGGAGATAATCTAGAATGAGAAATTATATAGCTAAATGGTATTTAAAATTAAGTACCGTGTGAATAATCTTAGTACATGTCCAACATTCAAGATGGTAGCAGGAAACATACCTTCCAATCATACATTAGTTCGTACTAAGTGTAGTACGTAGTGAAATAAACATGTGGTACATTAATAAAGACAAATTCATATAGACTAGTGTAGAAAGGGCATTAGATGACCATACATTGAGTGGTCATGCTTTAGGATTTGTTGCGCTGGCCTAAAGAAGGCAATGGAATCAGTCAGTAGATAGAAGATTGTATTTTTGTCAACAAGGAAATGAAGTTTGATTTGGCATGATATGGTTTGTTCGATTCAGTTTGGTCAAGAAATGAAAAATCTACATTGGTTACTAAATTTAGCTGGAATAGTCATAGGATGCAGTCTGGTTTAATTTGGCAACTGTAACAGTAGCCAAACAAAACCATACTACATCATGTGCCTATTCCAGCTAAATTTTGCAACAAAGATGTTTCATTGAATGACCATTGTGAACCGTACAACTCCTACCATGCTAATTGGACTCCACTTCTTTGTCGACAAAAATGTAGTCTCTTTCTACCATATGTATCAATTGCATTCTTTTGGCCGGCACAACATCTCGTGGTGCATGACTACATATGTATACCCAATTGTTCCCTTGTACGGTGACTAAAAACAAAACCCGCCCACTACTTGGAAGAAGAAGGGTTTCGTTTGTACGCTCTCTTTTGTGTCAGACAAATTTGGTCATCTGACGTAAACCCCTCACTATAGATACATAGAAAATCCTTGTCATATTCTTCAAACTCAGCACGTGTTGCTGCCCATTCTACTTTTTTCAATTTCTTGGCCACGTCCATTGGCCAATCGAAAATCAATGGTAGGTTTTGATTTTTACCGGGTGATAGTGAAGAAGAAGAATCGACTGAGTTGTCATCGACACAACATATATACTTTGACCAGTCTAGGGGTATCCCATCTACATCACGTTCCATTTTTGACCAGTCTATTATGGCTTTCATCGATTTATCCTTACACGTTGTGTAGCGCACAAACTTTTTATTGAATTTGTTGTTGTGTGACATCTACAGGTTGTTCCAAAATGAATGGTCAAAAACACATAGCTAAGTCGGTATCACATTTTATTACTACGTCCAAATATAGGTGCATGAAATGAGTATGCACAGATATGCATTCATTAAAATATATTCAGACATGCAAAATATTGAACATAATGAAAACTTTTGCCAATTCAAAAAGAATAGGTACGTTTTTAAATGCATATAAAACAAAGAACCGAACATCCCTAAGGTGGTCAACAATTTTTTTCAACTTCATTCATTGCCTTCACCACCTAATCATGTAGTTGTGTCATTGTTGTTTTCAATATTGTTTAGGTTTTCAACAACTCCTGGGGGATCGCATATTGCGCTAAGGGATGAGGAGGAAATAAATGTGCCAAAAGGAAATGATTTTATTTGATGAAGTCTTTCTTTAGGTTCTTATGAATGGTTTTAAACTGGTTCAAAGTTATGAAATGCATCCCCATTATGTTTCGAATGTCAGTCCATGTGTTGGCTCTGATCTCCAAACCATGACATAAACACGATTAAAACTTAGCGGAAGCGAATCGGTAATCAGCGGAAGACAAAAATCATGGGAAATTAAAACTTTTCGAGATAAGAACTTGGATCCATAAAAACTTCTTTCATAAAGAGAGATAAATTGTTTACATCTCAGGATAATTACTTCTTGAGTAATTATATACATCAAGATACAAAATCTCAAGATCACTAAATAAAAGACTCCAAGACCTGAGAGTACAGAGGACACATAGGACTGACTCTAACTACACCACATGGCAGGACAATCTCCACCTGAGATCACTAATGCCCCTGGTGCTGCTGTTGCTGAGACTGATCACCTGTAGACTGGTTCCTTCGTCTCCGACGTCCACCTAAAATGTTGGAGTCTACGGGGTGAGACAATTATACATAATTGTCCCAGCGAGAGTTATAACTCTTCGCCAGAAACTTTATTATAACATCAAAGAATATCTTAAGCAGTAAAGCCTTCAAAGTATTCTATAACAGTTGCAGGTATAACAAGATCTCTACAATTTAGGAGATATGGAGAATATAAACACTATTGCAATGTAACATCAATCAACTAATCTTGGAGTCATCTCTAACAAGTTATACTACATGGTTGATTATGTTTTACAAACAACATTATGCCCTGTGGAGATGAGGCATACCACTCATACCCCAACTGATCGCTGAGAAGTCACATCAGTATCATACATAGGTCATTAAGAGAGCCGGATTCTCATGACCTTCTCCTTCCTCAGTCAGTAAGAGGATCACTTATAGGACATCTCGTATCTCTACTACTATAGCTCACCAGGGTAAACTGGTCCTTCGCTATTCTAGAGTCACAGTGGCGTTCTGTACTCTCTTCGTCATCAGGAGGTTTCATATATACCTACCACTGATACGGATATCTGTGCTTTCTTTGTCATCAGGAGGTTTCATGTTTACCTACCACTGATATGGTATGGAATTATAGTGAAGGATGGATGGATTATACATCTACATCACTTTCCTACACTAGGATGTAAGGTTCTACACATCCATGTACCCCACATACTCAAAAGTATGTGCTCCATGAGTTCCCTAAGGAAAACCTGTTTCACCATCACTTAATCTCTGACAATGATGGATCTATGATCAGGGCTCTACATTATACTTGATTAGTTAGGTACATTCAGTATTCTTTAACAGCATACATTGTTCTACAAACAATAACAGTAGCATAGCAGCTATAAAAGAAGAATACTAGATGTAACAGGCCTAACTCATATCAATCATCATTTCTCATTATCCTCATCACAAGTCATCTCTAAGGCATGACCTTGATGGTATTCATGGCTCTCACAACCCATTATCAGCATAGGATGCCACTGACAAGGCATCAGATTACTTTACTTATTCATAAGGCTAACAACATGCCTTTAATGAATATAACATCAACATCCATACCTGGATATGATTACCTTCATATCAGAACCTGCATGGTTAATGCAACTGATAAAGGTAATACAAAAATAAGGAATATACTTCCTACTCTTGTCATAAGAGTTAAATCTCTAATTCACATCAAATAGAGTTTAATACTCAAAAGCATGCCATTACCCTTGAATTAGGGTTCACTATTCACATTACATGTCATCACCCCTGAATTAGGGTTTACCATTCACATTACATGTCATCACCCTTGAATTAGGGTTTACTCTTCACATTAATGTGAATTGAACTCATAACATCATCATGTATGAGTAACATCTTCATTGATGCTCTTAGATTAGTTAAAGGTTCATCATTTATCATAAGTAGGGTTTCTATGATCTCACACAGGGGAATCATACCCTAATTATACTCATTCAAGTGCATTGGAGATGCTTTAATTGAGTTTTCACCTGAAAAGGATACTTTCTCTCTCTAAAAGTCCTTTCTCTCTCTAGAAGCACTTTCTCTCTCCTCATGCTATTAGGTGATGTCAATATCACTCTAGATCAGGTTGGATTGAGTCATCATAGGCTAACATAGCCAAATCATCACCATCATGTGATTAGGGTTTGATTTGATCAAGGTATTACTTAATTTACCCTTCAGGGGTATTTTGGTAATTCACCCCATTGATCATCATCATGGTCAAAATCCTAGTCAATTAGCCAATTAATATCCTAGGTTGTCATTAGGGTTTGATTAGGGCAACATTGAACCATTTATATCATCAATTGATTGAATGAAGTCAACCTTGAATCACATTGATCGATCTTCAACCATCAATCTCCAATTGATTTGAGATCATTTGAAAGTGTTGACCGTTTAGCTAATTTGACTTTCCAAGACCGCGAGCCCTCCTCTAACTCCAAGACCACGAGCCTCCTTAAAGTCCAAGACCGCGAGCCTCTTCAATTGGTTCAAGACCGCGAAGCTCAAATTGATGTTAAGACCGCGAGGGTCAAGTTGATGTCAAGACCGCGAGCCCTCCTTTGACCTCAGGACCGCGAGGCCCCTCACGGTCTTGAGACCGTGAGCCACCTCACGGTCTTGAGACCATGAGCCCTCTCACGGTCTGGAGACCGCGAGGCTCACATGGTCTCAACCGTTTGGTCCATCAACAAAATCAATGATACAACCGATGATGTCAACCGATGTTGAAGCCCTCAAAAGGTCAAAGCTATGTTGACCACTTATGAATTGGGTCAATTAAGATTATGCTTAACCAATTGGTCATTCAATTTATCCTCAATTGTTGACCAATTAGGGTTGAAATCGACTCAATTAGGATCTATCAATGTTCACCCATCAACACTCAACAATGTGCATTAACACAAGGTTGAACCCTTCAATTGAGCTCCAATTGGGCCCAAACTAGGCCCAAACGGTCTTGAGGTCATGTGGGTGGACCCCACATGGTCTTGAGACCGTTTGCCCAAGATTTCATCAAAGTCTAAGGTGATTTGATAGGGGTTGAACCATGATTGAACCACAAAACAGAATTTTGATTAAATTGATAACTTATTTGCAATTAGGTCCTCAATTGGTCAAATTACTTAACCCTAGACCTTCAAACGGTCTTGGGTGATTGTCCTCTCGGTCTTGAGACCGTTTGGATGAGTTCCAAATGGTCTTGAGACCGTTTGCCCATCCAATTTTGGATTCTAGTGCAAATTCATCTAGGTCTGACCTATTGAGTTGATGATCATATCAATATTTAATTGCAATGTAATTTGGTGTAATTGTACCTTAAATTGGTCAACTAATCTTGACCCCAGACCTCCAAACGGTCATGGTTGATTGCCCTCGCGGTCTTGAGACCGTTTGGGTGGCCCCTAAACGGTCTTGAGACCGTTTAGGTCAATCAACCCTAAAAACCCTAATTAGGTCACCATAATTTCAGTACTGATTTCACCTAGGGACAGCTCTAGTATTCACCCTTCAACTCTTAGACCGTTTGGAATTAGACCATCAAACTTGGTGAGTTGTTAATTAACATAATTTTGAACAGTAATCTCATACGGTCAATGCCTGGTCAACGACCTTACATGGTCTTGAGACCGTTTGCCCAAAAAGGCAATTTCATACCGTTTGAAAATCAGGAATAAATTCAAATAAAGTTGTTACTTAAAAAGGTCATATCTCCCGATTCCCTTGGATCTAGCCTCCCTAATTTTGAGGGTAATTAGCCTATATAATCAGGAACATATTTCTTATACGGTCCACGCTCGGTCAATGGGGCAAAACGGTCTTGAAGACCGTTTTCCCTGTCGCGGTCTCGAGACCGTTTGCTCACCTCGCGGTCTTGAGACCGAGAGAGCAAACTGGTAAGACCGTTTAAGAAAGTGAAAAGTGGTGGGTTTTTCTTGGAAATCACGCCTTCATCTCCTAGATCAAGAACAGTACGGATATCCCATGGATTTGCTTGCAAAAATAGCAGAGAAAGTAGGGAAACATTAAGGGCTATCATCAAACCGGATATAAAAGATGTACATAGTAAAGCATGGGTTTAGAGTTATAAAACCCACCTAAAGCTTGTTTCTTGAGCTCCAAGCTTTCAAGCTCCAAGCTCTAATGGCGTACTTGAGTTCCCACAGGTTGGCCAAGGTGAAAACTCCAAGGAAGAACGAAAATAGATGGCTAGAAAGGTAGGGTTTCAAGAGTCAGCCATGAAGTTGACCTTGAATTCGAGTACTAACCATGGAATAAGGCAAGAAGAGGGGTTCAAACCTACCTTGCACCCTTGGTCGTTCCCCTTGAGCTCCAAGACAGTCCTTAGTCGGCCAAGCAAAGAGGAAACAGTGATATGCACGAAGGAAAAGTTCCTTTTCTTGAGAGGTGAAGTATACATATACTTGGGTGATGTTTCATTAAAGGCCCATAAGTTTCTCCATAATTCCAATTAAGTCCTTCCTTCATTACTTGCTCGTCCCTTCCTCTTTATTATAAGGACAAACCTTATCTTAAGGTCTAGAAAAAGAAGGCAAAGAAGAACAATCTAATGATAAGGTACATACATAAAGAGTTATTGCACATATACCCTGATTATTCAATCACAAGGTATATTTCATAACCTGATAATTCAATTGAGGTGGCTTCCTCATCATTTCTTCTCTAATGATGGTAAGAGTTCTAAAAGATACATTAGATGACATATTTTACAATTTGCATCCCTTCATTTGGGTAATTTGCATTTTACCCCAAATTAGGGTTTCAAGCACCGGGATTGCTTCCACAGCTGCACCTTGGTGCCCAAGCTTGGGAAATCCCTCATACTTTGCCAAAAATATTCTTATGATGTCTCAACATCAGAGGAACATCTCATCATGTGAAAATTGCAAGCTAACCCCTTTAACTGGGTAAATTGCACATAGGTCCATGTATATCAAAACAATGCTACAACTTTAAATAAAAGGAGCAAATACTGAAATATATGTTTTTGAGAAACTTAACTACATGCTCAGAGTTAATCACAAAGATTTAATTACATAATTAGGCAAAACACCTAGGGTTAACTCATAACCCAGGTCAGGGATGTTACAAATTATCCACCCCTTACAAGGATTTCGTCCCCGAAATCAATAAGACATATCAAGAGAAAAGGGCAGGATACTTCCTTCTCATCTCATCCTCTAACTCCCAAGTAGCTTCTTCAACACCACGATGGTTCCAGAGGACTTTCACAAGACTTATATCTTTCTTCTTTAACTTTTTAATTCATTTATCAAGGATTGACACTGGTCCCTCCTCATAGGATATGTCATCATTCAATTCTACCTCCATAGTTTGTAGAACTGACTCGGTGTTTGGGTGACATTTCTTCAACATAGAAATGTGAAACACTGGATGTAACCTCTGTAACTCTGGGGGAAGCTCTAGTTTATACGCTACCTTTCCAATCCGTTCAATGATTGGATAAGGTCCCATAAATCTAGGAGCTAACTTCCCTTTCCTACCAAAACGAAAGACTCCTTTCCAAGGCGAGACCTTGAGATACACTCTGTCTCCAACCTGGAACTCTAAGGGTCTACGACGTTTATCAGCATAAGATTTCTGTCTATCCTGAGCAGTCTTAATCTTATGTTGTATTACTTTAATCTTTTCTGTGGTTTGCTGCACAAGGTCAGGACCTAACAACTGATGCTCGCCAATCTCAAACCAACACAAAGGTGATCTACAACGCCTACCATACAAGGCTTCATAAGGTGCCATACCAATACTATGCTGATAGATATTGTTATAGGCAAACTCTATCAAGCTTAGGTGTAGATCCCAACTTCTGGTGAACTGGAGAACACATGCTCGCAACAAGTCTTCTAAGGTTTGTATGGTCCTTTCCGACTGTCCATCAGTCTGTAGATGAAAGGCCGTACTAAACCTTAGCTTAGTGCCTAAGGCTCTGTGCAACTGTTCCCAAAAACGACTTGTAAACTGAGGACCTCTGTCAGAAATTATTGTGACAGGGACTCCGTGCAAACGCACTATCTCTTGAACATACAACTCTGATAACCTTTCAGCAGAATAGGTTGTCTTGACAGGTAAGAAATGTGCTGTCTTAGTTAACCTATCAACAACTACCCAAATGGAATCATGTCCTTTGCTTGTCCTGGGTAGGCCAACAACAAAGTCCATGGTCAAATGGTCCCACTTCCACTGTGGTATAGGTAAAGGTTGTATTGTTCCTGCAGGCTTCTGCTGTTCAGCTTTAACTTTCTGACACACGGAACACCTCAGAACAAACTCTGCAACGTCCTTCTTCATCCCCGGCCACCAATACAGATCTTTCAAATTCCGATACATCTTGGTGCTCCCTGGATGCATAGCATACATGGAAGAATGGGCTTCTTCCAGGACTAACTTTCTCAAGTTGTCCACATCTGGCACTATCATTCTTCCATTATAACAAGCTACTTGATCTTCTGAGTCATGAAAACCATCTTGCTTCTCATTTCCATACTCTGATCTTATATGTTGAACTGCAGCATCACCTAGCTGTGCCTCTTTAATCTGCTCCCTTAGGGTAGGTTTAATATGCATCTCATCTAACAAACCGGCTAACAATGACACCTTCAACTGTACATTGTCTTGCCTTAAAGAGATAAGCATATCTCTCCTAGAGCATACTAAAGAGTCTAGTTGTGCTCTATTCATGGTTGATGTTGCTGATTTCCTACTCAAGGCATCTGCAACAACATTGACCTTGCCTGGATGGTAATCAATTGTACATTCGTAGTCCTTGATTAACTCCATCCAGCGACGTTGCCTCATGTTGAGCTCATGATGAGAGAAGATATACTTAAGGTTTTTGTGGTCTGTGAAAATCTGGAATGTCTCTTTGTAGAGATAATGTCTCCAGATTTTCAAGGCATGAACCACAGCAGCTAACTCTAGATCGTGTGTTGGATAATTCTCCTCGTGTTTCTTAAGCTGTCGGGAAGCAAAAGAAATCACTTGTTTATCTTGCATCAACACACATCCTAGTCCATTCTTGGAAGCATCACAGAAAACTATATACCCTTTTCCTTGTTCAGGTAGCACTAGCACAGGTGCACTTGTCAATCTCTCCTTCAACAACTGGAAAGACTGTTGACACTTGTCACTCCAAGAAAAAGGAACATCTTTCCGGGTTAACTTGGTCAAAGGTAAAGCTATAGAACTAAAGTTCTTAATGAACCTTCGATAATAGCCAGCTAACCCCAAGAAACTTCGAATCTCCGTCGGTGTCTTCAGTTGTTCCCATTGTAGAACAGATTCTACTTTTGTAGGGTCAACACGAATTCCCGAGGCAGATATCACATGTCCAAGAAAAGATACCTCCGGCAGCCAAAACTCACACTTGCTGAACTTGGCATACAGCTTATGTTCTCTTAGCAAGGTCAAAGCTTGGCGAAGATGCTGCTCATGCTGCTGAGCATCGTTATTATAAATCAGAATGTCATCTATGAAGACGACAACACACTGATCAAGGAAAGGTCAAAAAACTCTATTCATGAGTTCCATGAATGCAGCTGGTGCATTGGTTAGTCCAAACGACATAACCGTGAACTCATAGTGACCATATCTTGTCCTAAAGGCAGACTTGGATATGTCACTATCCTTAATGCGGAGTTGATGATATCCAGACCTCAAGTCTATCTTTGAAAAGACTGTTGCACCACGCAACTGGTCAAAGAGATCATCAATCCTTGGAAGAGGATACTTATTCTTTATTGTTACTTTATTGAGTTGTCTATAGTCGATGCACAATCGCATTGACCCATCTTTCTTTTTAACAAACAAGACCGGAGCACCCCAAGGTGAAGTACTCGGTCAGATAAAACCTCTCTCAAGTAACTCTTGAAGTTGTTTCTTGAGTTCTGCCATCTCGGCAGGCGCCATTCTATACGGAGTCTGAGCTATGGGTTTCGTATCTGGGATCAGGTTGATTTCAAAATCAATCTCCCGGGGTGGTGGTATACCAGGAAGTTCTTCAGGAAACACATCTTCGAATTCCCTGACTATAGGAACTTCAGCAGGATTAGAACTTTCCTTGGTAACATCTACCACATGGGCCAAGAATGCATAACATCCTTGCCTCAACAGCTTATCAGCAACCATAGCTGATACAAGACAGGTGGGCAAAATCTTTCTTTCTCCTTGAAAGATCCATGTGCTGCTTTCATCAGCAAACACAGCCAACTTGGACTCACAATCCAAGACAACTCTATACCTTTCTAAGGTGTCCATCCCGATGATTATATCAAATCCCTGCATATCAAGTGGTATAAGATCCACTTGAATGCGATGTTCAGAAAAGAAGAGGATGCAGGGAGAACATACCTCCTGCAAAACGGCAGACCCATTCAACGGAGTCTCCAACAACAAACTATCTGCTCTATGACTAACGGTCACATTGTAGTTACGAATCACTTCACGAGTGATGAAAGAGTGCGTAGCACCCGGATCAATCAGAACATATACAACACAGGATGTAGACATATCAGAATATAAAAGTTTCATCTGACCTGCCACCACCCGTGGATTGACCACTGCCTCAGGTGGGTTCATAGCATAGAACCTCGCAGTCGCCTGGTGTTGAGGTGGTGTTGATGATCCAGCTTGAGACGCTTGTCCACGTCCTCGAGCTGCTCCTTGATGTTGTCTATTCTGAGATCCCTGTTGATTCTGTCTCGGGGGTTGTTGTGTCACACCGACAGGCCTAGAACGGCAATCCTTCATCAAGTGTCCCACCTTACCATAATTGTAGCAACTCTTCTCCTGTTGCTGTGGTCTGGGTGGTCCAGTAACTGACACTAATGCAGAACTGTGCGTCCCTTGAAGCGGTTGACTCCGTCCTCTACCTCTGCTTGGTGTCCATTGAGTTTGAAAACTCGATCTGGGTGGTGGAGGGTTAGGTGTAGAGAATCTAGGTTTCTTGGAATCCCTAGATGAAGAACCTTGGAACTGTGGATATCTTTTATGGGTTTGTCTTTTCTCAACCACAGATCTCTCTATCCTTCAGACTGACTCAACGAAGGTAGATAATCTCTCTCGGTTCTCTAAGGTAGATACAGGGGTTGACATATCAGAATTCAAACCCTTCTCGAATCTTCTGATTCTTTCCTCATCCGTAGCAGCCATGTGCGGACAGAACCGCAACAACTCCATGAACTTAGCTTCATATTCGCTAATGTTCATCATACCCTGCCTTAGTTTCTCGAACTGAGAGATCTTTTCATCTAGGAAGGTCTTTGGAAAATATCTTTTGATAAATTCCCGACGAAACTCTTCCCATGAGAACTCTACTCCAGGCCTCTTCTACCCTTCCATGTTCCACCAGTGACCAGCACTGCCTTTGAGAAGATAGACAGCATGTCTAACCTTCTCAGCTTCCAGAATCATAAGAATCCTGAAAGCCTTCTCCAACTCTGTCAACCATAAGTCAGCATCTGCAGGGTCGGCAGTTCCGAAGTACTCGGTAGCTCCGACACGACGAAGTCATTCGAATGTCTTACCGATACCTTGTGCTTCAGGCTGGACAGGTGCCCTAGGTGCAGGAATGGGCATCCTATCAGTTATGTGTGTCATGGCAGTCATGAACTGCCCGAACATCGTCTGTACAGCTGGATTACTCATGTCAGCTGGGTCGAACTGGGGTGGCTCTCTTGGTTACTCAGGTGCATGTTGTTCTATTCTCGGAACTCTTGCACCACCTCGAGGTGCACTAGCACTACTCTCTGCCACGTGCTCATCGTGATGTTCTGACATTCTTATGTATCTTCTTCTCCTGAGGAGCATAAGATTCTATTAGATAAGGAAGGAGTACTAAAGGTAGACTCGACATCCTAAGTCCTATGCCTCTGTAGACTCAACTGACCTAGAGCTCTGATACCACTAATTGTTGGCTCTGATCTCCAAACCATGACATAAACACGATTAAAACTTAGCGGAAGCGAATCGGTAATCAGCGGAAGACAAAAATCACGGGAAATTAAAACTTTTCAAGATAAGAACTTGGATCCATAAAAACTTCTTTCATAAAGAGAGATAAACTGTTTACATCTCAGGATAATTACTTCTTGAGTAATTATATACATCAAGATACAAAATCTCAAGATCACTAAACAAAAGACTCCAAGACCTGAGAGTACAGAGGACACATAGGACTGACTCTAACTACACCACATGGCAGGACAATCTCCACCTGAGATCACTAATGCCCCTGGTGCTGCTGCTGCTGAGACTGATCACCTGTAGACTGGTTCCTTCGTCTCCGACGTCCACCTAAAAAGTTGGAGTCTAAGGGGTGAGACAATTATACATAATTGTCCCAGCGAGAGTTATAACTCTTCGCCAGAAACTTTATTATAACATCAAAGAATATCTTAAGCAGTAAAGCCTTCAAAGTATTCTATAACAGTTGCAGGTATAACAAGATCTCTACAATTTAGGAGATATGGAGAATATAAACACTATTGCAATGTAACATCAATCAACTAATCTTGGAGTCATCTCTAACAAGTTATACTACATGGTTGATTATGTTTTACAAACAACATTATGCCCTGTGGAGATGAGGCATACCACTCATACCCCAACTGATCACTGAGAAGTCACATCAGTATCATACATAGGTCTCATGACCTTCTCCTTCCTCAGTCAGTAAGAGGATCACTTGTAGGACATCTCGTGTCTCTACTACTATAGCTCACCAGGGTAAACTGGTCCTTCGCTATTCTAGAGTCAAAGTGGCGTTCTGTACTCTCTTCGTCATCAGGAGGTTTCATATATACCTACCACTGATACGGATATCTGTGCTTTCTTTGTCATCAGGAGGTTTCATGTTTACCTACCACTGATATGGTATGGAATTATAGTGAAGGATGGATGGATTATACATCTACATCACTTTCCTACACTAGGATGTAAGGTTCTACACATCCATGTACCCCACATACTCAAAAGTATGTGCTCCAGGAGTTCCCTGAGGAAAACCTGTTTCACCATCACTTAATCTCTGACAATGATGGATCTATGATCAGGGCTCTACATTATACTTGATTAGTTAGGTACATTCAGTATTCTTTAACAGCATACATTGTTCTCCAAACAATAACAGTAGCATAGCATCTATAAAAGAAGAATACTAGATGTAACAGGCCTAACTCATATCAATCATCATTTCTCATTATCCTCATCACAAGTCATCTCTAAGGCATGACCTTGATGGTATTCATGGTTCTCACAGCCCATTATCAGCATAGGATGCCACTGACAAGGCATCAGATTACTTTACTTATTCATAAGGCTAACAACATGCCTTTAATGAATATAACATCAACATCCATACCTGGATATGATTACCTTCATATCAGAACCTGCATGGTTAATGCAACCGATAAAGGTAATACAAAAATAAGGAATATACTTCCTACTCTTGTCATAAGAGTTAAATCTCTAATTCACATCAAATAGAGTTTAATACTCAAAAGCATGCCATTACCCTTTAATTAGGGTTCACTATTCACATTACATGTCATCACCCCTGAATTAGGGTTTACCATTCACATTACATGTCATCACCCTTGAATTAGGGTTTACTATTCACATTAAGGTGAATTGAACTCATAACATCATCATGTATGAGTAACATCTTCATTGATGCTCTTAGATTAGTTAAAAGTTCATCATTTATCATAATTAGGGTTTCTATGATCTCACACAGGGGAATCATACCCTAATTATACTCATTCAAGTGCATTGGAGATGCTTTAATTGAGTTTTCACCTGAAAAGGATACTTTCTCTCTCTAAAAGTACTTTCTCTCTCTAGAAGCACTTTCTCTCTCCTCATGCTGTTAGGTGATGTCAATATCACTCTAGATCAGGTTGGATTGAGTCATCATAGGCTAACATAGCCAAATCATCACCATCATGTGATTAGGGTTTGATTTGATCAAGGTATTACTTAATTTACCCTTCAGGGGTATTTTGGTAATTCACCCCATTGATCATCATCATGGTCAAAATCCTAGTCAATTAGCCACTTAATATCCTAGGTTGTCATTAGGGTTTGATTAGGGCAACATTGAACCATTTATATCATCAATTGATTGAATGAAGTCAACCTTGAATCACATTGATCGATCTTCAACCATCAATCTCCAATTGATTTGAGATCGTTTGAAAGTGTTGACCGTTTAGCTAATTTGACTTTCCAAGACCGCGAGCCCTCCTCTAACTCCAAGACCGCAAGCCTCCTTAAAGTCCAAGACCGCGAGCCTCTTCAATTGGTTCAAGACCGCGAAGCTCCAATTGATGTTAAGACCGCGAGGGTCAAGTTGATGTCAAGACTGCGAGCCCTCCTTTGACCTCAGGACCACGAGGCCCCTCGCGGTCTTGAGACCGTGAGCCCCCTCACAGTCTTGAGACCGTGAGCCCCCTCACGGTCTTGAGACCGCGAGGCTCACATGGTCTCAACCGTTTGGTCCATCAACAAAATCAATGATACAACCGATGATGTCAACCGATGTTGAAGCCCTCAAAAGGTCAAAGCTATGTTGGCCACTTATGAATTGGGTAAACTAAGATTATGCTTAACCAATTGGTCATTCAATTGATCCTCAATTGTTGACCAATTAGGGTTCAAATCGACTCAATTAGGATCTATCAATGTTCACCCATCAACACTCAACAATGTGCATTAACACAAGGTTGAACCCTTCAATTGAGCTCCAATTGGGCCCAAACTTGGCCAAAACGGTCTTGAGGTCATGTGGGTGGACCCCACATGGTCTTGAGACCGTTTTCCCAAGATTTCATCAAAGTCTAAGATGATTTGATAGGGGTTGAACCATGATTGAACCACAAAACAGAATTTTGATTAAATTGATAACTTATTTGCAATTAGGTCCTCAGTTGGTCAATTTACTTAACCCTAGACCTTCAAACGGTCTTGGGTGATTGTCCTATCGGTCTTGAGACCGTTTGGATGAGTTCCAAACGGTCTTGAGACCGTTTGCCCATCCAATTTTGGATTCTAGTGCAAATTCATCAAGGTCTGACTTATTGAGTTGATGATCATATCAAAGTTTAATTGCAATGTAATTTGGTGTAATTGTACCTTAAATTGGTCAACTAATCTTGACCCCAGACCTCCAAATGGTCATGGTTGATTGCCCTCGCGGTCTTGAGACCGTTTGGGTGGCCCCTAAACGGTCTTGAGACCGTTTAGGTCAATCAACCCTAAAAACCCTAATTAGGTCACCATAATTTCAGTACTGATTTCACCTAGGGTTAGCTCTAGTATTCACCCTTCAACTCTTAGCCCGTTTGGAATTAGACCATCAAACTTGGTGAGTTGTTAATTAACATAATTTTGAACAGTAATATCATACGGTCAACGCCTGGTCAACGACCTTACACGGTCTTGAGACCGTTTGCCCAAAAAGGCAATTTCAGACCGTTTGAAAATCAGGAATAAATTCAAATAAAGTTGTTACTTAAAAAGGTCATATCTCCCGATTCCCTTGGAGTTAGCCTCCCTAATTTTGAGGGTAATTAGCCTATATAATCAGGAACAGATTTCTTATACGGTCCACGCTCGGTCAACGGGGCCAAACGGTCTTGACCGTTTGCTCTGTCGCGGTCTCGAGACCGTTTGCTCACCTCGCGGTCTTGAGACCGAGAGAGCAAACTGGTAAGACCGTTTAAGAAAGTGAAAAGCGGTGGGTTTTTCTTGGAAATCACGCCTTCATCTCCTAGCGCAAGAACAGTACGGATATCCCATGGATTTGCTTGCAAAAATAGCAGAGAAAGTAGGGAAACATTAAGGGCTATCATCAAACCACATATAAAAGATGTACATAGTAAAGCATGGGTTTAGAGTTATAAAACCCTCCTAAAGCTTGTTTCTTGAGCTCCAAGCTTTCAAGCTCCAAGCTCTAATGGCGTCCTTGAGTTCCCACAGGTTGGCCAAGGTGAAAACTCCAAGGAAGAACGAAAATAGATGGCTAGAAAGGTAGGGTTTCAAGAGTCAGCCATGAAGTTGACCTTGAATTCGAGTACTAACCATGGAATAAGGCAAGAAGAGGGGTTCAAACCTACCTTGCACCCTTGGTCGTTCCCCTTGAGCTCCAAGACAGTCCTTAGTCGGCCAAGAAAAGAGGAAACAGTGATATGCACGAAGGAAAAGTTCCTTTGCTTGAGAGGTGAAGTATACATATACTTGGGTGATGTTTCATTAAAGGCCCATAAGTTTCTCCATAATTCCAATTAAGTCCTTCCTTCATTACTTTCTCGTCCCTTCCTCTTTATTATAAGGAAAAAACTTATCTTAAGGTCTAGAAAAAGAAGGCAAAGAAGAACAATCTAATGATAAGGTACATACATAAAGAGTTATTGCACATATACCCTGATTATTCAATCACAAGGTATATTTCATAACCTGATAATTCAATTGAGGTGGCTTCCTCATCATTTCTTCTCTAATGATGGTAAGAGTTCTAAAAGATACATTAGATGACATATTTTACAATTTGCATCCCTTCATTTGGGTAATTTGCATTTTCCCCAAATTAGGGTTTCAAGCACCGGGATTGCTTCCACAGCTGCACCTTGGTGCCCAAGCTTGGGAAATCCCTCATACTTTACCAAAAAGATTCTTATGATGTCTCAACATCAGAGGAACATCTCATCATGTGCAAATTTCAAGCTAACCCCTTTAACTGGGTAAATTGCACATAGGTCCATGTATATCAAAACAATGCTACAACTTTAAATAAAAGGAGCAAATACTGAAATATATGTTTCTGAGAAACTTCACTACATGCTCAGAGTTAATCACAAAGATTTAATTACATAATTAGGCAAAACACCTAGGGTTAACTCATAACCCAGGTCAGGGATGTTACACCATGTCTCCATCCAAACCTCTCAAGTATCAAATCCATAGACACATCTCCCCCAGTCATACTGACGTCTCATGGCATCTAGTAGGATTTGATTGTGATGTAGACGCCATAAAGCAAACACGTTCATTGGATGTCCAGCCATATTACAGATTTTGTAAGTAATATATATCATAAGTAAGGGTGTATATCACAATTATGTGGATAAAACCATAATAAATACTAAATATCTTATACGACATTTCCATGCCATATTATGTAAACACACACACACATAAATAATGAGGTCCTCATACAAATACAATGTGGATAAAATCATTTAACATGTATAGGAGGTAAGTCATGACATTTTACATGTATAGGAGGAATAAGAGGTAAGCCATGACGTATATAATTAAAGCAATTACCCGCATAAGAAATAAATAGAGAGATTGCAGATATGAAATCACCATGATAAAATATACAAGTCATATGTATAAGCATAACTATTTGTTACTTACCACGATCAATAGCATGATACAGATATGTTTGTAATCATGAAAAACATTACACATCACCAAATTTAGAGATTGAACGTAATGATAAAATATACAAGTCGTATAGGTGCATGAAATGAGTATGCACGAATGTGTATTCATTAAAATATATTCAGACATGTAAAATATTGAACATAATGACAAATTTTGCCAATTCAAAATAATAGGTGATCACCTTTGTCATAATGTTTACACGTACCATATTAAGTTGTGGTTGATAAGCTAAGCATGGGTTATTACAACAACATGTCTGACGTTTGAATAAATTTTTTGCAAGACTGATCGTTCAAATATAAATGGAACATAAATTTCATGGAGTCATTGGAGGTGGCGGTGTACCCAATAGAAGATTATAACTATCCTCTACCTTGTTAACCTTAGTGTAAAGTGTATAGTACTAGTATTGGTATACTTTGTAAACCTCTTCGACATCATGATGGATTTCAACAAAATTATTCATGTTCATTGCTTGACCCCTGTAACATACTGAAAACTCCTTTGTACCTCTTTGTACTCTTTTCTATAAGCTTTAATCTCCATTTTCGTTCCTTATGTCCTTGGTCTTATTTTAAAAGAAATTTAGATAGTTATTGGTTAAATATTTCCCATATATTCTTATTTCAAGGTTTCATGTACAAATGACTCAGTTAGATTTAGACAAGGGGTTTAATATGCAATTTCACCTTAAGATATAAAAAGGGGATAAAATAATTCGTCCTAGAATCTTCTAGTGTTTCCTAGAATATAAGAAATAAGAAGGAAATCCGAATTTTATAAAAGAAAGAAGATAAATATAATAAGTAAAGGAAATATGAGAAAATATGAGTAAAGAAGATAATTACAAAGATTTTGTAACAAACAAGATAATTTGAAACCATCATGATAATAAGTAAAGGAAATATGAGAAAATATGAGTAAAGAAGATAATTACAAAGATTTTGTAACAAACAAGATAATTTGAAACCATCATGATAATTTGATAGTTTAATTCGTTTCCTTGAGTAAAGAGTAACTTAAGGGTCAAGTATTATTTAAAATAAAAATATTAATAACATTATCAAAGGAAAATAGGAAATAAGCCAATAAAAAGAAATAAAATGTTTAATGATCTCAAATCAGGGAAATAACTTCAAATTCGTATTCTAAACATAAAAATAAGCCTCTGTGCAAATTTGCAACTAATTTAGATGATATATGAATAAATAGGAAAATAGGAGAGAGAAAGAGTGTAGAATGTTCTAATTAATTTAATAAATAAAAAGATAATGTCAACTTGAGAAGATAATTGCAAAATCGTGTTTCAAACCATTAAGAAGACTTAAGGGTGAAGTTACATTAATTTTAGATAAGGTTATCACTTCGTTTGAGGGAGGAGAGAGAAAATGACATATTAATTAATTCACCTTTTAAACTTTCTCAAAATGAAAAACTAACTCCATATTCGGATTCTACGCGTCGAAATAAGTCAGAATATAACTTTTCATAATTTTTGGGCAACGTTTGAGCCTCCAAAATAAGAAAGAGAAAAACATTTAAAATATAATGGTTTTAATCGACTTTTGATCAGGGATATTTCCCTCACCTAATGCGCGATCGAACGGCCCAGGTTGCTTGATGGACCCGCATCCATCGATCCAACGGTGCGCGGTCATCTTCTACCTTGAGTCGGATTAGGCAACAGACTTGGATTTTTCGTTTTCTTAAAAACGCAATAACTTGAGATTTACTCAACGATTTTCCTTGATTTTTGTTGCGTTGGTTTCCTTGCGAGATTTCGCACAAGATTATCCCAACTTTTGCGAGCTTTAACGCGTATTTGGGAAACGCCCAAAGTAGCCTCCGGCCACTTCCCTTTGCTCCTACCCACATCCTAGTTTAGGCTTCCTTGCCTATAAATAACTACACCCTCGCAACCGCAATCACCTTAGCAACCTGTTCGTGCCTCTAATTTGGGATTTCGTCGACGTTTGCACCACCAACGAGCCGCCGGTTGCTCCTGTCTTGCGGCGCCTAGTGCTCTCTTCTTGCTCCATCTCCGTCCAAATTAAAGGTACCTTCGAGTTCGTCTCGTTATGCTCTTTCTATCGACTACCTGAACGCGCGATTTGGTCGAGTATAGCGATTTTGCCCAAATCGGTCGAGCTAGCAGCTCGCGCGCGATCGAGCTTGAAGACGATGGGCTTTTGACCGTTTTGCCCCTCCGTCCTCTTCTTCTTTTGATTTCTCGCCAAGGACACGATGGTCTTTTTCTCTGTTTAAACGTCGGGTCGCCCGACCGGTGGCACGTGGTCCTGAGACGCGGGTCGCCGCTCTCAGCCGCCCGCGACCGCGGACTGCGGTTAGCTTTGCCTACGTGGCAAGCTACCATTGGTCAGAATCAAATAATTTTTATTAATTAATCCGTTGGTCAAAATTTAAAAATAAATAGTGTTTTAAAATCAGGAAAATGAGATCTATCCAATAAAAATATTTTTGAGATTTGATTTTGAGGTTTGCGAAAAAGTGTTTTTAATATCGATTTAATTAACTTAAAAATCTCTAAAATTAACCCTGAAAATCTATATTTCCAAATTATACAATATTATATGTTATTTTGATCAGGAAAACCTAACTAAGACGATTATGATGTTTTTGAGGTCTGAATCGAGAGTTTGTACAAAAAGTTAGTCAAATAAGGTTTTTAAATCTTTTAAGTGAATACATGCAATTCTAATAAATGAATTAAATGATGTATTAGGAAGTTTGGGTCTATAGTTCGTGAGAAGATTGAAAAAGGGAACTTAGGACACCTGTGGCAAAGGTATGTGTTTAGTATGGATTAGTATGTGCTTGTTATGAGTCATGTTGTACATCTACCTATCAGTTGGGAATACTTAATCCAATGCCTAGATTTCTTCTATGAGGTTTAATTTGATCTAAACCATTGAATATATTTGAAACCTAAATTGTCTTATTTGCCTCAAATATCAGTTATAGTACTCTCTTGTTTGGGTATTCATACCCTATTGCCATGTTGAATATCTTTTGCTTATTCTTTCCATAAGTCTCTTATTAGCATGAAATTAAATGTTCTATTTAAATTTTAAGTAGTGGTACTTTTGTACAACCACCCATAGAGGGCATGTATAAAATCGCCCTAGGGGAATGTTTATTAGTCTCCCCATTAAAAATTTGTAGGTGATTTGGAAATGTTTATAATTCTTCCCTCACCTAAGGTTAGAGGTTCGGTAGGTGCCTCAACCCTACTAAGTTAGATAGACATATTAATAAACATGCTAAAATCCTTTATTTTCTTTGTTAATGGCAAGTTCTTTCATGAAAACCTCATACTCTTTGATATCCTCTTACACCAAATACTTGACTGGTTTACTTGTTAAATCGTTTCTTTGCCTTGCATAGATTAGTAGTATAACACATACTTTTTCCTTGTTTTCCCTTTTGCTGGGTGCCTTCCCAACCACCCAGGTGTTGGAGCTATTCAAGGAGAAGGAAGGACTTAAAGAAAGATTCATTGCTGTGTTCGTTTGCTTGTGAAGAGGGATGGCTAGGTTGCTATAGCTAGATCCTCTGTTCTATCTTATCTTTTCTTTTAGAAAGCAATGATGTAATAAACAATAAAGCCATTAGAAGGCTTGATATTTCTTTCTTTCCGCTGCTATTGACATTTTATTATGTATCTGGAATCATGCTTATTTAATTGGATTATTATGCAACCATCCTCAAAAGTCTCAATTTTTGTTAAAACTTGTGGATGTTGTATTTCCTTTAAATTTTAGTAAGGAGGTGATCTCGCCTCTTTACAGCATGGTATCAGAGCCTTTAGGCGACTATTAGGGCATGCAGTCGAGGCAATGGTGTCTAGAAAGGATCAGGGCATGGGGGCTGGCAAGATTTTCCTCCGACCCACTAGCTTGGCATACAGGGACTCCCGTGCCCATATGATCCGGCCTGGCCTGCGCCGATACGAACTACCCGAAATAGTATGCTTTTAGGCAATAGCATTCTAGTTATCCTTTTCTCATCTCTATTTCTTTTCCCTCTCATCTATGATCCTTTACTCCTAAAAATTTAATAAGATACCCTAATTTCAGGAGAGGTGACCTGTTTGAAAACTCAAACCAGGAGTCCAACACCGACAACCCTGACACTCCTGCGACACCTGCTGTGAATCAATCGAACTCTGGTGTTCCTGCTTTCACCCCTGAGCAAGAACTGGCGATGCTGCGACAACTGTTGTCCTCCACCATGATGGGACAACTCAACACCATAGCTGCTGTTGCTACCAAGCCGAGGGAGTTCACCCTCACCGACTTCATCAAGATGCAGCCACCCTACTTCAAGGGTGAAAGTGAGCCTAACATGGTGGACAAAGCAGATGACTGGGTGTTGGCCCTGGATCGGACCTTCGAGGGTATGGCTTGCCCTCCTCACCAGAAGGTTCGGTTTGCAACGTACGTGCTGGATGGACCGGCGCGTGTCTGGTGGAATGGAGTTGCTCGAACTCGAGACACCTCCTCCATGGAGTGGGCTCAGTTCTTGAAGCTGTTCAGAGAGAAGTACATCTGCCCCGCGTTCTTGAGGAAGAAGGAGGATGAGTTTTATAGTCTCAAGCAAGGATGCATGAGTGTGGCCGACTACGTTCAGAAGTTTCTGCTACTGGAGCGTTACACCACCGACCTTGGAGCTGATAGAAGAGCAACCCTGTTCTTGGAAGGCCTGAACTACCATGTTGGTCGAAGCCTTGTTCCATAGTTGCCACTCTCATTTCAACAGATGGTGGATAAAGCTCTCGCCATTGAGTCATATCCGGGATTCCAGGCTTCTAGTTGCTTCAACAACAACAAAAGGTAGAACCCGAACCAGCATGAGAACCGTGGTCGAGATCGCTGCAACATATGCAATCGCCACCATCCTCCTGGAAGATGTCCCGTCAACAACGCACCTGCTCGTGTTGGCAATCGTCCTCCCCCAACCTGCCATGAGTGCGGCCAAGTTGGGCACATCCGACCTAACTGCCCTCGTTTCCAGCAAGGGCAGAATCCTGCTCAGCAACCACAACAGCCGAGACAGAATCCTCCACCGTGAAACAACAACAACCAGAATCCGAGACGTCCGCCAGCTGAGAGGCGGAATGGGAGAGTGTTTGCTCTCAATGCTGAAGAAGATGGTGATGGTAATGAAGTAATTGAAGGTACACTACACCTCAATTTGCATCCTTTAAAAGCTCTGTTTGACTCTGGTTCCTCCAATACCTTCATATCTAGCCAGTTTGCCTCTATGCTTGAAATTGAATCTGAATTCATGGATCATGTGTTAGATGTAAAAACCCCTAGTGGAAAAATCTGCTCCTCGTATCTCCAAACTCCTACCCTGAACCTCTGTATATCCGGGATAATGTTTCCCACCGTTTTTGTGTTGCTTGATATGACTGTCTTTGACATCATCCTTGGTATGGATTGGTTGAAGAAGTTTAAAGCTGTTCTGTTCTGTGAGGAATCCAAGGTTAGTCTGTTCCATCCTGATGAAGGAAGAGTGTGTGTCAAGGGCCAGAAGCGAGGAGAACGACAGTTCGTCATCTCTGCCATCAAAGCTCAAAAGCTCGTCTCTTAAGGGTGTAGAGCCTTCCTAGCCTCCATAGTTCTCGAAGCTACACCTCCTGCCCTAGACCATGTTGATGTGGTGAAGGACTTCCCAGATGTCTTTCCTGAGGAGTTGTCCGGGTTGCCACCAAATCGTGAGGTGGAATTTTCCATCGAGCTCATAACTGGAACTTCACCGATATCGAAGCCACCTTACCGTTTGGCACCTGCTGAACTGGTGGAGTTGAAGAAGCAGCTTGAAGAGCTTCTTGACATAGGTTTCATTCGCCCCAGTGTTTCGCCTTGGGGAGCCCCTGTTCTGTTTGTGAATAAGAAAGATGGTTCGATGTGGATGTGTATGGACTACCGCATGCTCAACCAGATGACAGTGAAGAATCGTTATCCGTTGCCACGCATCGATGACCTATTCGATCAGCTGAAGTCAGCCACAGTGTTCCCCAAGATGGATCTGCGGAGTGGCTACCAGATGCGTGTGAAGGATGATGATGTTCCGAAGACAGCGTTCAGAACTCGTTATGGGCACTATGAATTCTTGGTCATGCCTTTTGGTTTGACAAATGCCCCTGCTGCGTTTATGGACCTGATGAACCGAGTATTCTGCCCATACCTCGACAAGTTTGTGGTGGTGTTTATTGATGACGTTTTGGTTTATTCCGAGACGTTGGAACAACATCGCGAACACTTGCGGATTGTACTCAACACATTGAGAGAAAATCAATTATATGCAAAATTCTCGAAATGTGAGTTCTGGATAAAGGAAGTGATGTTTCTTGGTCATGTGATTTCTGTCGGCCACATAGCTGTTGATCCTGCAAAGGTGGAAGCTGTGACCAAATGGAGTGCTCCGAGAAACCCGTCTGAAATCCGTAGTTTCCTTGGTCTAGCTAGTTACTATCGGAAGTTTATCAAAGGGTTTTCTGAGTTGGCTTTACCTTTGACCAAGCTAACTCGGAAGGAAGTCAAGTTCACATGGACCCCTGAATGTGAGGATAGTTTTCAGAAGTTGAAGACGAGTCTGACTTCTGCTCCCGTGCTTGCTCTGCCTGTTGAGGGTATACCTTATGTCATTTACATTGATGCATCCCGACAAGGCTTAGGGTGTGTTCTGATGCAAGATGGAAAGGTGATCGCCTATGCTTCTCGAAAGTTGAAGCCTAATGAAGCTAATTGGCCTACACATGATTTAGAGATGGCTGCCATAGTTCATGCTTTGAAGATCTGGCGACACTACCTCTATGGAGAAAAGTTGAAGTCTTTTCTGATCACAAGAGTCTGAGATATCTGTTGACTCAGAAGGATCTGAACTTGCGACAGCGTAGGTGGATGGAATATCTTAAAGATTACAATTTCACCATCACTTATCATCCTGGTAAAGCAAATGTTGTAGCTGATGCTTTAAGTCGCAAGAAGAATGTTGTTTGTGCTGCTCTGAGATGTTCGGTGTGGGAAAACCTCGAACTTGTTGCTAGTTGGAAACCTCAACCTGTTGACTCAGTGGATGAAGATAAGCTGTGTGTTCATATGGCCAGTTTGTCTGTTACACCAACCTGGATCTCAGATGTTGTGACTGCACAGTTGGAGAGTTCCGAGCTTGAAGAGTTGAAAGCTTTAGCTGAGAAACCGCAATCTGACTTCTCTGTCGAAGTGGATGGTGCTATCCGCTTTAGACAAAGGTTGTGGATACCTGATGTTGGTGATCTGAGACAGAAGGTTCTGAGTGAAGCTCATGGTTCCAAGTACACTATTCACCCTGGCACAACCAAGATGTACAAGGACCTACAACGAAGTTTCTGGTGGAAGAATATGAAGAATGATATAGCTCTGTTTGTGGCAAAGTGCTTGACATGTCAGCAAATCAAGATTGAACATCAACGACCTGGTGGTCTTCTTCATCCCCTTGAGATTCCAGAATGGAAGTGGGAGAAGATCACAATGGACTTTGTTACTGGTTTCCCTAAGTCCAAGAGAGGTTATGATGTTGTTTGGGTGGTGATTGATCGGCTTACTAAATCTGCTCATTTCTTGCCTTTCAAAACCACACATAAAGTTGCTGAGATGGCTCAGTTGTATGTGGAGTGGATAGTTCGTCTGCATGGTGTCCCTGCTGTGATAGTTTCTGATCGAGACCCGAAATTTACTTCTCATTTGTGGGGTCAGATTCAGGAAGAGATGGGTACTGATCTGCGTTTCAGCACTGCTTACCATCCACAAACTGATGGTCAGTCTGAGAGAACAGTTCAGATTCTGGAGGACTTGCTTCGTGCTTGTGTGATGGATTGGGGTGGTGCTTGGGATAGGTATTTACCATTAGCAGAGTTTGCTTACAACAATAGCTACCAAGCCAGCATTGGTATGCCACCTTTTGAAGCTCTCTATGGTAGACCTTGTCGTTCACCTTTGCACTGGGATGATGTTGGTGAGCGTTCCCTGGTGAAGACTGATGACATGCAGATGATGCTTGAGAAGATACAGTTGATAAAGAAACGGATGAAAGCTGCTCAAGACAGACAGAAGATGTATGCTGATAAGAAGAGGTCTGATGTAAGCTTCTTAGTGGGTGACTATGCTTTTCTGAAGATCAAGCCTATACGTTCTATTGCAAGATCTAAAGTAAAAGGCAAGCTGAGTCCTCGCTATGTTGGACCATTTGAGATCTTAGATAAAGTGGGAGATTGTGCATATCGCCTAGCTTTGCCTCCTGCTTATGATAAGATTCATAATGTGTTCCATGTTTCTGTGCTGAGGAAGTACGTTAAGGATCCATCTCATGTGCTCTCCCTTGAACCTGTGGAGATTAATGAGAATCTGACGTATGAAGAACTACCTGTGAAGATCCTTGACTCCCGAGTGAAGCAGCTGAAGAACAAGGAGATAGAGTTAGTGAAGGTTTTGTGGAGATACCATGGGTTAGAAGAAACCACCTGGGAGTTGAGAGATGAGATGTTACGTACTCACCCTTCCCTCTTTGTATGAGATTTCGGGGACGAAATCCTTTTTAAGGGGTGGAGTGCTGTAACATACTGAAAACTCCTTTGTACCTCTTTGTACTCTTTTCTATAAGCTTTAATCTCCATTTTCGTTCCTTTTGTCCTTGGTCTTGTTTTAAAAGAAATTTAGATAGTTATTGGTTAAATATTTCCCATATATTCTTATTTCAAGGTTTCATGTACAAATGACTCCGTTAGATTTAGACAAGGGGTTTAATATGCAATTTCACCTTAAGATATAAAAAGGGGATAAAATAATTCGTCCTAGAATCTTCTAGTGTTTCCTAGAATATAAGAAATAAGAAGGAAATCCGAATTTTATAAAAGAAAGAAGATAAATATAATAAGTAAAGGAAATATGAGAAAATATGAGTAAAGAAGATAATTACAAAGATTTTGTAACAAACAATATAATTTGAAACCATCATGATAATTTGATAGTTTAATTCGTTTCCTTGAGTAAAGAGTAACTTAAGGGTCAAGTATTATTTAAAATAAAAATATTAATAACATTATCAAAGGAAAATAGGAAATAAGCCAATAAAAAGAAATAAAATGTTTAATGATCTCAAATCAGGGAAATAACTTCAAATTCGTATTCTAAACATAAAAATAAGCCTCTGTGCAAATTTGCAACTAATTTAGATGATATATGAATAAATAGGAAAATAGGAGAGAGAAAGAGTGTAGAATGTTCTAATTAATTTAATAAATAAAAATATAATGTCAACTTGAGAAGATAATTGCAAAATCGTGTTTCAAACCATTAAAAGACTTAAGGGTGAAGTTACATTAATTTTAGATAAGGTTATCACTTCGTTTGAGGGAGGAGAGAGAAAATGACATATTAATTAATTCACCTATTAAACTTTCTCAAAATGAAAAAATAACTCCATATTCGGATTCTACACGTCGAAATAAGTCAGAATATAAATTTTCATAATTTTTGGGCAACGTTTGAGCCTCCAAAATAAGAAAGAGAAAAACATTTAAAATATAATGGTTTTAATCGACTTTTGCTCAGGGATATTTCCCTCACCTAATGCGCGATCGAACGGCCCAGGTTGCTTGATGGACCCGCATCCATCGATCCAACGGTGCGCGGTCATCTTCTACCTTGAGTCGGATTAGGCAACAGACTTGGATTTTTCGTTTTCTTAAAAACGCAATAACTTGAGATTTACTCAACAATTTTCCTTGATTTTTGTTGCGTTGGTTTCCTTGCGAGATTTCGCACAAGATTATCCCAACTTTTGCGAGCTTTAACGCGTATTTGGGAAACGCCCAAAGTAGCCGCCGGCCACTTCCCTTTGCTCCTACCCACATCCTAGTTTAGGGTTCCTTGCCTATAAATAACTACACCCTCGCAACCGCAATCACCTTAGCAACCTGTTCGTGCCTCTAATTTGGGATTTCGTCGACGTTTGCACCACCAATGAGCCGCCGGTTGCTCCTGTCTTGCGGCGCCTAGTGCTCTCTGCTTGCTCCATCTCCGTCCAAATTAAAGGTACCTTCGAGTTCGTCTCGTTATGCTCTTTCTTTTGACTACCTGAACGCGTGATTTGGTCGAGTATAGCGATTTTGCCCAAATCGGCCGAGCTAGCAGCTCGCGCGCGACCGAGCTTGAAGACGATGGGCTTTTGACCGTTTTGCCCCTCCGTCCTCTTCTTCTTTTGATTTCTCGCCAAGGACACGACGGTCTTTTTCTCTGTTTAAACGCCGGGTCGCCCGACCGGTGGCGCGCGGTCCTAAGACGCGGGTCGCCGCTCTCAGCCGCCCGCGACCGCGGACTGCGGTTAGCTTTGCCTACGTGGCAAGCTACCATTGGTCAGAATCAAATAATTTTTATTAATTAATCCGTTGGTCAAAATTTAAAAATAAATAGTGTTTTGAAATCAGGAAAATGAGATCTATCCAATAAAAATATTTTTGAGATTTGATTTTGAGGTTTGCGAAAAAGTGTTTTTAATATCGATTTAATTAACTTAAAAATCTCTAAAATTAACCCTGAAAATCTATATTTCCAAATTATACAATATTATATGTTATTTTGATCAGGAAAACCTAACTAAGACGATTATGAGGTTTTTGAGGTCTGAATCGAGAGTTTGTACAAAAAGTTAGTAAATTAGGGTTTTAAATCTTTTAAGTGAATACATGCAATTCTAATAAATGAATTAAATGATGTATTAGGAAGTTTGGGTCTATAGTTCGTGAGAAGATTGAAAAAGGGAACTTAGGACACCTGTGGCAAAGGTATGTGTTTAGTATGGATTAGTATGTGCTTGTTATGAGTCATGTTGTACATCTACCTATCAGTTGGGAATACTTAATCCAATCCTAGATTTCTTCTATGAGGTTTAATTTGATCTAAACCATTGAATATCTTTGAAACCTAAATTGTCTTATTTGCCTCAAATATCAGTTATAGTACTCTCTTGTTTGGGTATTCATACCCTATTGCCATGTTGAATATCTTTTGCTTATTCTTGCCATAAGTCTCTTATTAGCATGAAATTAAATGTTCTATTTAAATTTTAAGTAGTGGTACTTTTGTACAACCACCCATAGAGGGCATGTATAAAATCGCCCTAGGGGAATGTTTATTATTCTCCCCATTAAAAAATTGTAGGTGATTTGGAAATGTTTATAATTCTTCCCTCACCTAAGGTTAGAGGTTCGGTAGGTGCCTCAACCCTACTTAGTTAGATAGACATATTAATAAACATGCTAAAATCCTTTATTTTCTTTGTTAATGGCAAGTTCTTTCATGAAAACCTCATACTCTTTGATATCCTCTTACACCAAATACTTGACTGGTTTACTTGTTAAATCTTTTCTTTGCCTTGCATAGATTAGTAGTATAACACATACTTTTTCCTTGTTTTCCCTTTTACTGGGTGCCTTCCCAACCACCCAGGTGTTGGAGCTATTCAAGGAGAAGGAAGGACTTAAAGAAAGATTCCTTGCTGTGTTCGTTTGCTTGTGAAGAGGGATGGCTAGGTTGCTATAGCTAGATCCTCTGTTCTATCTTATCTTTTCTTTTAGAAAGCAATGATGTAATAAACAATAAAGCCATTAGAAGGCTTGATATTTCTTTCTTTCCGCTACTATTGACATTTTATTATGTATCTGGAATCATGCTTATTTAATTGGATTATTATGCAACCATCCTCAAAAGTCTCAATTTTTGTTAAAACTTGTGGATGTTGTATTTCCTTTAAATTTTAGTAAGGAGGTGATCTCGCCTCTTTACAACCCCAGACAGACTTGCACTCATCAGTCAATAACTTAATCTCATCCTTCAAAGAATGAGTTGTTGGTGGGAGATCGACCGCCCAATGAAAGTATTTGCAATGGTATTTTCCCTATATTGTAATATGAATTTTGGATTAGTGTTAGAAAACATATATCCATGTGATAGTCAATAATAACTTGTATTGAGGGTCTTTACATGTCAAACCTCTTCGATAGAGCAGATGTAATACATTTCTCCCAGTCTTTCACTAAGAATGACAAAGTCATACAACTCGACATCTTCTATATTAATCGGCAATGCGGCCAGAAGACCACAAAAACACCTCCTACCTTCAGATTCATCCGTTGACATCTAAATATATGTAATAGTATAATTGAAAGTAAGCCAACCATGTAGGGACTTAGTTAAATAAATTATTCATGCATCTTCACATTTAAACATACATCATAATTCATAATCGGGAAGACATTGGATTTTACATTATGACGTATTGTAACCTTCATCCTCTATTGTTGAATCACTATCAGTCAGCATGTGAAATTTTTTGCAAACATAGTCATGTCTTATACTAAGTGTTGTAATTTTAGTGACCAACCTATGTGTATCTGCTCTTGTGGAATGTACAAAATCACAACACGAAGACCAGTGCTTCTGTTCGTTTCGTACATATGCTAGTTGTGTTACCATATCATCCCTAATTGCAGCTAGGGTTGTCACGATATGTTGGACTCGTTGTGCGGGTAACATCATACGACACCTATTTTCAACAAAACCCCTGCCACATGTAAAATACAATATGTGTGTATTGTTATCTTTGAAATGACCATTTACCGCATTTGTTCCATCCATATACACTCGCACGGTGCAATGAAACCCACATGGGTAGAAAGGCATCCCAGAATCCATTTGAAGCAAACCTATTGATAACAAAAATAATGACACACTCAGAAGTAGGCGGTATACCAAGCATCTAACTTACGCATCAAATATGAAAAGGGAATCAGTCAAACATGTTGTAAAACATGTTTCAATGTCTTAAAAGTTATAAAAAACATGAAATTCAATGATTTTTTCACATAGAATTGGCAAGTCTTTCACACAAAACGTCTCCCTCCCTAGCATCAGTCTGGCTTGTTTGTTGGGAAAACTCAAATCGTTCAAGATGCCAGGGGTTGTATGAGGGCTCCAAGTTTTCGTCCATCAAAGGATCACCATCATTTTGGCATAGGATAAAATTGTGGATGATACAACAAGCCATTACTATGTGAGATTGTGAATGCACAGGAAAAGTTGATCCTTTTCAAAAGGAGGCAAACTTCTTCTTCAACACACCAAAGGCTCATTTCAACGAATGTTACAGAGTTGAGCATGTTGGTGGTTGAACATCTCCTTTTTGTTGGTGTATGAGTTTCTATTACCCCGATACTCTGATATATGGTAATCTACATTTCGATATGATGTAAGAAATTGTTGGGTGTTGGCATACCCTACATCAACAAGATAATACTTTCCAGTGGGTACTTTGAACCTGCTTGTGGTTGTAGCTGTGTGTAGTACTCGTTGGTCAGCTATAGAGACCTCCCAACCAGTCATGATATATGTAAACTTCATTGAGAAGTCTACTACATCCATGATATTATAGAAACATTCTATTTTCTATTTTTATAATTGTTCTACTTATCACGCTTCACCAAAATGGGGATGTGTGTCCCATCAATTGCCCCAATGGCATCCTAAGACAAGTATATACGAAATTTAGTGATTAAGAAAGTGTTTATACTAGAAACAAATTGGTGGTCAACAAATTGATGGTCATGCCTTGAAGTAAGGGTAAAATCTTATACTCTCCAATATTCGTTGGTGCAAAGTTGTGGATGCAGTTTGCATCACAACATATTCATTGCACAAAGCACACATTGCATCCAATACCTCATTAAAATTTCTACTTATGGTATCACCAGAGCGAATGTAGTCATCAGCTAGAACACGGTTGGTATGGCCATGTTCAACCATTTGAAGGAAGTAGCATACAGACTTCACTGATGACACACCTCTGATACTTTTCAACAAACTACACTCCTCAAGTTTGTCCACAAAGGCTAAAACCATGCCAGGTAGCATGCGGTACAGGTCATATGCCCTCTTTTCATGGTCAATTATTATTTCTAAACCTTTTGATGGCCTCTCCTAATACTAATCGATTTCGGTATTGGTTGTCGTGTGGGTCCATCGTTTGAATTGTCCATGATATTGTGTGATATTTGGTCTGCTATTACGTTAGCAATGGAATTAGCTAGACCGGACATAAGATGACAAAGTTGTACATTGTCATCAGTTATTTTTGGATGTTCAATACCGACCATGATGTCTATAATTAAAGCAATTACCCACATAAGAAATAAATAGAGAGTTTTCAGATATGAAATCACCATGATAAAATATACAAGTCGTATGTATAAACATAACTATTTGTTACTTACTACGATAAATAACATGATAATTATATGTTTGTAATCATGAAAAACATTACACATCACCAAATTTCAAAATTGTTCCCAAAGCAAGCAAATATTTCAACATCAAATTTAAAAATTGTTCTTAAATTAAAGCCACAATACTGATATTGTTTATAAATTAGACAACCTCACAAGAACAACTAAGGGATAGGGCCTCTGTTATTACCACTCGTGCTACTAAACAACAAAGATGGCGATTGTGAATATGGTGGCGTGAAGGGTGTTTGTGATCTAGAAGCTATATTCTTCATTTCTCAAAGGTCTTGCAACCATATGGTAATTTTGTGTGGGGTATCTCGAAGGCTTAGGTAAATGTTACCATTTGATGACTCCTTTATGGCATGCACATGAGTGGTAAAAATAGGGACATGGGCGTCAGGGTACGTTGCATGAAAATAGTACAAAATGGTTTGATACTCATCTTTATCATTAGATCTACCGGTGATATCGGTGCCCATTTCATGTACCTTGGCAAACACCTTTGTGAATTCGGAAATGACATCATTAGTAAGGCCACAATTGTCTTGTTTCGTTGTGGCTCACTTACTACGTCTGTGTGTGGGAGGAGTCCTTGCACCAACACATTGGTTGTCTGTTCTGCCATTGTTGTCCTCACTTTCATCCCAAAATAACCCATATCATCTATAAGACCGGTTGGTTTTGGGCTGACAAATGGATCAGATGCATCTAAGTCGACAACAACATCATCTTCAGATGGAACATCAGAAGGAAGTTGTCTATCCATTGAGGACATTGCATGATGCCCCATAGTGATGCTCCTTCCCCCCATCATCTCGACATCGTAGTAGTCATCGAATGGTTTGGTGATCATCTCGCTAGTCCCTTGTTTCCCTCAAATGATCAAGCACTACTGATTAAGTCAATGTTGATCACTTTAAGTGAATATTTAATATTTAGGGGGGTGTATAATTGGACATACCGCAAGTGTCTCCCTCGACTCTGGGGTGTCAGGCAGTATTGCTTGTGCCTGCTCTCATCCCAGCCAACACCACTTTTGTTGGTCACCAGTTTTATCTTTGCAAAGTCTCTCTTGAGGTTCTTCCATTGAGTTTTTACCTGATCCATTGTACAACCATGCCTCCCCATCATATTTTTCCAATCGCGTAGTGCCTCCCTTCACGTGTCCCTAGTAAAAATTTCACCGATGCACCTACCCATGTCATATTGTCTCCTCAATGTCGAAACCAGAGCCTCATCTAACTCTCTGGTCCATTCAATATGGATCTTCAGGTCTGGAACAGACATAGTACCAATGGCACTGTAATAGATCACTATAGTCATGGTGTTTATACTAACCTTTATACCAACCTAGTTTGGGTTTGTTTGTACAGTTTAGACAACAATAATTTGTTTTAAAGTAGTCTATTATAATTGTCATAAGGTATTATGTTTTCCGTTTGTTGGAAAATAATATTACAAAGTATGTTGGATAAATTGGAGGACTATGTTGGAATAGATGGTTAAAATACTTATGACAATGAAATTCACTTCTATTTTTGGTTATAGCTCTAGGTGTTGTATAATTTTTTCCAATCGAAAGGTAAGAGCTTAGGGATAACAAGCACTAATGTCAGATAGGTGGAGGAGTCAAATATTGACCTATTTATTAACAGAGAAAGTATTCACAACATAATTGTATTGCTGATATCAAGCAATTTTGACAGTTCCTTATTAGAGGAAAAAAATTGCCCTAAAAAACTAGAAATCTCATAATAAGGTTCGATGATTAACAACAACAAAATTTATTTTAATAATAAATAACATTGATTAGGGTACTATAAGGTCATACAAACCACATTAAGGGGAAAGATGACACATATTTTGTTCCATATAAGTAGTTTGTTCCACATTACGACCAATAAGTAGTTTGATCCACATTAAGATCAATTAGTAGTTTGTTTTTAGAATCAATATCAATTCCATGATATCGGAATGAGATTGCATATATGCAATTAAGCAAATAACAAAGAAACCATTCAATGAAGCAGAACGTGGCATGCAAACAACAACCAAGGGAAACAACACTGAAATTTTGTTCCATCATACATAAATTGTTTTTTGTCCTGTACAAAATCATATCCAAGATCAAATCAACGACGCGACATGAATTCAATTAAGCAAATAAAAGGGAACGTATACAATGAAGCTTAACATCACATAAAGACCACACTAAAGAGAAACATGAGACATATTTGTTCCATCATAGAGAATTAATTAAAAAAATAATAGTCATTAGGGTAGGTGTAAAGGTCATGTGATTTGGTAAACAAGCATTGATGACAGATAGATGGAATCTGTCAAATATTGACCTATTTATTAATAGAGAAAGTATTCACAACATAATCATATAATGGTAGGTGTTTTTCTGCTAATAAAAAATAAAAGTCATTAGGGTAAATATCCTGCTATCTAACATAGCAATATAGGTAAGTAATATCTATACGTAATAAAACATGGATAACAAACAGTGAAGACACATGGGTGTAGCTGATAAATACTCACATATGACAGTGACACTCATACATTCAATTTTTGCTTATAGATGTAGGTGCAGGATAATTTTTGTCAATCGAAAGGTAATGGAGTAGGGATAACAAGAAATGAGGACAGATAGGTGGAGGAGTAAATTATTGACCTATTTAGTAACAGCGAAAGTATTCACAACACAATTGGATTGGTGAACAGAGTACGTTGGACATGACCTTGAAGCAATCAATCAAACATAATCATTATAATTTATTTGGTGTATTGATAGCTATTTTTCTACTAAAATAGACAATTTTTTTTGCCATAGCATAAGCTAATATCGTAGGGATATCAAGAAATTTTGATAGTTCCTTATTTGAGAAAAAATGCCCTGGAAAAACTGGATATCTCACAATTAGGTTCGATGATTAACAGTAGCATAAATTGATTCTAATAATAAATAAAATGTATTAGGGTACTGTAAGGTCATACATACCACATTAAGGTATGTTGACCTATTTATTAACAGAGAAAGTATTCACAATAGAATCGTATTGCTGAACATGGTATGTTGTACATGATCTTGAAGTAATCAATCAAACGAAATAATTTTAATTTATTTGGTATAATGGTAGTTGTTTCTCTGCTATTATGTGTAGTATTTTTGGGCATAAATTCAATTGCTAATATCGTAGGGATATCAAACATTTTTGACAGTTTGTTATGGGAGACAAATAATTCCCTATTAAGACATGGAATATCATAATAGGGTTAGATGACTTACATCACCATTAATGATTCTAATAAAAAATAACAGTCATTAGGGTACTATAAGGAATATCCTGCTATCTGACATATCAATATAGGTAAGTTGTGTATGGATTTTAATACTACTAAAGTGGTCATACATGGATGTTTTGGTCTGTTTCAAAAAAAACATAATAAATATTGAATATCTTATACAGACACTTTAGTGTCATATTATGTAAACACAAATACATAAAGAATGAGATCCTCATACCAAGTAAAACATGGATAAAATCATTTTACATGTATAGGAGGTAAGTCATGACATTTTACATGTATAGGAGGTAAGTCATGACATTTTACAAGAATTTCGGTTAGAATAAAATTAATATAGGGGTTGTAGGTGCAATATAATTTTTGCAAATCATATGGTAATAGTCTAGGGATAACAAGCACTGAAGACAGTTAGGTGTAGTTAAATAATGACCTATTTATTAACAGAGAAAGTATTCACAACACAATCGTAATGTTGAACAGGCTATCTTGGACATGATATTCAAGCAATCATTCAAGGTAAATCATTTTCATTTATTTGGTATAATGGTAGATGAGTTAAATAATGACATATTAATTTATTTGGGGCTCAATGAAGCTCAACGACACATTTAGACCACATTCAAGTGAAAAATAGACATATTTTGGTCCATCATAGAGAATTAATCTTGACCTAATAATTCCTTACCTAATAAAATGTGTCCTTTTATGGCATAGTTGACAAACAAGGATCCCAGTTAAATAAACATAATACATAATGTGTTTTTATCAAACATATCATACATCCATGCAACCAAGCACATTAAATTGAGTAGGTATAAGGGGTTTGGAAAGCAAAACAAGATTAGATACGAGTCTTGTATACAATATTGAATGCAATTAAACTCATCTGACGAGGTCGGGCACTCAACCTTGCATTAAAAGTTGATAAGGGCAATATGAGGTTATCTAACACATCAATATCGTTCATTGTATCAACCATTCAACATGGTTATGCTTACAGCTAAAATTATAGATCAACTAAAAATAGTTTCATATTGGTAAGTAGATATACCTGGTAAGAAGAATATCCATGTAGAAGAGGAGATCACACAGTCACCAAGAAAGTATCAGTACATAGATGAAGACAAGGTAAAGGGAATAAAGATTAATGTGCATTCCTACTACTACATCAACTTACTGAAAGAAAAATATGCTCGGCCAACACATACCTCTCAAGTAGATGGGCAACTTCGGCATACAAGGACTCAACAACAGCGGCTTCAAAGAACAGATGGTGGAGGATGCAAAGTTGAATGGGGAGGAGATCGACGAAGAAACGCAGCACTATATAGCAGCTACGGCAGGTGGTGCCCTCACTAGGGTTTGGTCAACACCTTACACAGAGTGAAAAGGGGGCATTAAGGGGCTTTAATTGGAGATGACAAGTTGGGATGCCTAACTTTGATTCTCGCCATCTAGCCTGGTGTCGTAGCTTGGCGATGCATGATGAACCAGCACACCCCCAATCCGAATTTGTCAGCTTCATTGACCATCTGTTCACCCTACGACCCTACGCTACCACCGATTCAGCGTGTTAGAGGCAGCTTTAACTCACAGAGGCAATAGTTCCTCCTGAAAGAGAGCAGGTCGAGGAATGGCTGTGTCGAGAGAGCAGAAGAGGGAGAGGGGAAAGGGGGGGTGTCAGGGGCGGCTGAATAGATTACTCGTGTTCTAAGTGAAATCTCGGGTTAGGAAATGGAATCCCTCCTCTCGCGAGACTGACCTGGTCCGGTTTTTGAGTTTCCATTATCCCGTAACGGAGCCAAAACCAGATTAGTAACCAAACAGAAAACCAATCCTAATCCGTCGAGTATTTGACCGGGTTGGCACTAGGTGACAAGCAATAATCCAGATCTAATCCTATGCCAAACACATGCTAAAAGATTTTGCTGTTTCTTATTCTAAACCTATTCTTATGCACAGTGACAACAAAGAAACCATCTTTTTCCTAGCAATCCCACTTTCCATGAGCGTGCTGAACACATTGAGGTTGATTGCCACTTTGTTCAGGAAGCTGTCTTATCTGGTCGGATATCTACGCCTTATACACCTACTTTAGATCAAGTTGTAGACATTTTTATTGAAACTCTTCTGAAGACCAGATTCACTACTTTGACAGAGGGCATGATTGACATCTATGCTCCAACTTGAGGGGGGAGTATTAATATATATATATATATATATATATATATATATATATATATATATATATATATATATATATTACTAGATTTATTTTTGGTAGTGTGTTATGGCCTATTTTTATTAGTCTCTTTTTTATTTATTCCATATTGCCTATCTCTACTTTATCTCTCTTGTCCTATAAAAGAGAGTCCTATGTAATTGTTTTAATCATCTAATACAAAGTCTTTTATTATTTTAGAAGATATTAACACAATAGTGAAGTCACATAACTCCTTTGGTAGCAACTTTCCTCCAATTGCTTCTTGGATGTAATTTGTCACTGAGTTTCCTATTCTTTCCCCCAATTTGTTTGTATGAAATGAGCGCTAACACCATCTGGGCATGCGTCCTTGAAGGGTTTCAAGCTCATCAACACTTTCAGACCCTCATCCTTCAAAGGCATTGTACTTATAGTAGTGGCTTGTTCACAAATCTGTCAAGACGGCCTTCTCGAAGTGGTTGATAACCATAGTTGACAACTCATTCTCGTCAGTTACCCATTCACTATCAACATTCCACAACGAAGTAATTGCATTACTTCTCTTATGTTGATTCACCCAGACTTGGTAGAACCTTCAAGTTATTATCCCCGTTCTTTAACCAATCTTTTGAAGGAGAAAAACAAGGCGCACTATGTATGCAAAAAAAGAAATGTTTTAACTAATATGTTGGATATGATTCACTCAAAAAACCATCCGAGTTAATATACATATTGGATGTAATCATTTGTGCACCATGCTAACACGAACCTCTCTCACTATAAGAATCTAGCATATTGGTTTTATCCGACAAAAAAAAAATCTGTGGAAAAAATTACCCCCCAACCTGTCAAGCAAAGTCGTTAGATTTTTGGTTTGATTTGGCCTTCATAAAGTTTTTCCGTTTATGTCCTCCCAGTTTTCCTTATATTGGAGCCAAACAAACATGGCGCCTGATTTCTCTCACTACTAGGCAACCCTAATCTGCTTACTTCCCCACCACCCTCCGTTTCCAATTTCACTCATCATGCTTCAGGAGCGGAGATAGGGGAGAGAGAGGTACAGGAGGGGGGAGACCGAGAGGGAGGAGAGGAGGTAGAAGCTACGCTCTAGAGAGCGAAACGCCCAGGCAGCTAGAATAGTTTAGATGGGCATTCCCACCAGCAGTTCCCGAGCTCATCTGCTCCCGTCAGCACCACCACCCTTCGCCATCACCACCATCACCGCATTCCTCCTTTTCGCACTCGTTGCCATCTCCGCGCATACGGTCTCAGCTGACCTCTACACTCTCATCTATAAAGGCTGCGCTACAGGCGGCGGCGGCCAGGTGCCACAGCAGTCCCTCTCAGCTCTCTCGACGGCGCTTCTCGCAAAATCCTCCACCTCCAAGTTCTTCAAGACCACCACGGGCGGTGACACAACCCCACTGTTCGGCCTCTACCAGTGCCGAGGTGACCTCTCTCCTGGAGACTGCTCCGCCTGCGTAGCTCGACTTCCATCCCTCTGGGTCTCGCTGTGTGGTCAAGCAGCCGCCGCCCGGGTCCACCTGGCGGGTTGCTACGGCCTCTACCAGCTCCCTGGGTTTCCCCAAGTCTCCGGCACAAAGATGCTCTACAAGACCTGCTCCACCACGGGCAGCGGAGGCGGGGGGTTCGAGGAGATGCGTGGGACAGCACTGACCAGCCTGCAGAGCGGCGTGGCGGGTTCAGGCGCTGGGTTTTACGCCACCAGTTACGGGAATGTGTATGCAATGGCGCAGTGTGAAGGGGATTTGTCCGCCGGAGATTGCGGGGAATGTGTTGCTGAAGCGGCTCAGAAGGTTCAGGTCGAATGCGGCGGCGCGGCCTCCGGGCAGATGTATCTGGATAAGTGCTATGTGAGTTACAGCTACTACTCACATGGGGTCCCACGGGATGCTGGAAATGGTGTTGCTGGGGCCGTCACCAGCAGCAGTGGCGGCGGCGGTGGAAATGGAGGTGGAGGAAGCGGCGGTTCGGGTACAATTTTTCCCACAAGCTCTGTCATCTTCTCACTTTCCCCTGTATTTTGTTCTGAATGTGTCTGCTTTACGAATCGCGTGCTCTAGTTCGGTAAGCCAATCGACCTGGAATCTTTGCTCTTGTTCCTTTGTTCCGGAAGTATTGGATTTCCGTTTACCGCGGCCGGTCTATCTACAGTTTTGGTTCCGTGGTCGCAAAAGCCGTCACCTTTATTTTCTCGGAATGCCAAACTTTTACACAGCACACTGATGCTTGCCGTCTTGCCGAACTCGTACTGAATTTTTGACTGAGCTCATCTGACTCCCTCGATTCCTGCACCGACGTTGACTAGGTTGGTGGCTTTTCTTCTCGGCTTCGCTAGTTGAGTAGGTGGGAGATTTACTCCCCGTGCTCAATTTCTGACGCTGTTGGTTTCATTAGCGGTAACATAGATGGCACATTTTTGCTTTTCTTCTTCCTAATGAGATTGTCATCCCATTGCGTGATTGCAGGGCAGCCGACGTCGAAGACGGTAGCCATCGTCGTCGGCGGGGCAGCCGGCGTGGGGTTCCTGGTGATCTGCCTCCTATTCGTGAGGTCCCTCTACAAGAAAAGAGACGGTAAAGATCTCATTTTTTCTTTTTGCTGAAACACTTAGCATTAACAGTATTTGTTGTTCCACTCTCAATCTCGTGAGGCATTAATAAGTGGCTGAAAGGTGTCAATTCATTTCATTTCATTTCCGTGCAGATTATTGAATGGCGTTTAATGAAGGAGCAGAGCTGGTGGTGGAAAAAGGTGGAGTTTTTTTTGTCACCAGAAGAGCGTCTTATTTTGATCTAAGTGAGAGGGAGGAAGGTGAAGGAGAGAGGAGAACAGGGAAGAAGTAGAAGAAGAATCCTTTTCTGCATCAGACAAGAGGAGGAGAAATTGAATGCGCTGCCCCTGCTACTGCAATCAAGCATTGGTGGGTGTCCTTACTCCTCTTACTAGTGGGAATGGAACCGAGGTGGTTTTGGAATTTTTCTCCGGTCCATGTGAATCCACCCAACAAGAAAACAGAGATTGGTGGTGGGAGGAAGTGGCCAAAAATAATGCCAACCCATCTCCACTATTCAGAGATTCCTCGCTACTCCTCTCTCTCTCTTTCCTCTCTATCCCTCACCACCTTCTGTCCCCTTTCTCTTTGCTCATTCAAGCTGCTGCCGCGGTCTCACCTCCATTCCCCTCAATTACCTTGAAAAAAAGAGAGAGAAGAAAGTTGTATATTATTGCTTTGAAATCATGGACCAAGGTGGAGCCACCCACCCCCAAGCTTGCATTTTTCTTTTTGGAATTTAACAGATTGAGAGATGGAAGTTGAAATCTGTGTTCTTCTTCCTCCTCTGTGTATTCTCTTTTTCTTCTTCTTTGTTATTATTTTGTTGTCTCTCATGGTATAAAGGTCGCAGTTTTGGAAATGCTGCTGGCTCGCCTGGCATTCCTTGGAGTGGAGCATGTGGAAATCGAAATATGCCCTGCCTCCTTTTTAAAATTCACTGGATTCTATATTTAATTAGTTGTGATCTTGGAGTAATGCAGCGGCAGCAACCAGCAGCTGCTGTTTTTGGAATACAATAATAGCAGTTCTTCACTTCCAAGTTGAAATCTAGTTGAAGTTTGCCTCAAATGCAGAAGAAAACCCCCATTCCTATGCTTTCATAGCTTACCCCCAGGCCAAGGTTGGAATGCAGTTGAAAACGACTAGCATTGCGAACCCAGTTTTGAAGAACATTTAAAACGTTTCGGATTCTGCATTTCTTATTTGGAGTGTGGCCTGTTACAGAAAAACCTGCAATCTTCGGTCTCACTCCGACGTGGTGCTCCGATAAAGACAGCTAAGCTCAGCTCACTCACTGTCACAGGACATGGGAAGCTTAGCTTAGCTTTTGGACCGTACCACCCGTTTAATAACTCCCTTGCCTTTTAATGACGCAATGAATGAACCTTGAAAGCTACATCCATGCCGCTGCTTTGACTATTTTACAAACTCAGTAACTTGATATTTTTTCCTCAGTAACTTGATATTTTTATAAGGAATCTGATAATTAGATTAGATTTGAAACCCTTTTTGTCCTTTTGCTTGTTATAGAACAAAATAGGAGAGGGAAGTAACTGAGATGAGGCGGAGAGTATTTGGTGGTGGTGATTTGGTTGATTGAAGAAGAGGGAGGAAGAGGGAGGGGATGAGTGTTTCAGATCTGAAATCATTCCCATCCTAGCCAACCAGATCCAATCAGAATGTGTTTGCTAGCGTGACGGTAATTGGTGTACTAGGCAATTAAGCATTGTTTAAGGCATGATCATGGCTAACGGCGATGGATATTATTACTATATCAATAGCAGTTTCCATTGATAGTAAAATGGTAGGGAACTACGGCCAAATAGCCGAAATTGTGGATTGAGGGGACCAAAAATCCCCGATCAAGCGCTTGTAGACCATTCAATGAAAAAAAAGTACATTTTTCAATAAATGGTAAGTTGCATATATTTACGGGAATATGGTGATTTTTTAACGTGTTTAATCTAGATAATATCACTATCATCAATATTGTAGGATATACTCAATAATTTGTAAATGTACTTTTACGACTAGTATATATAATTACGTGTGTCAAATGGTGTACATGTCCTAAACTCTATTTGGCAATATGTCTACAACCTACATACATGTTCATAAATTTCTTCATTTTCATATGTTATTTGAGCTAGTATGAATCTGATACGAAACACAGATCCGATGTCTGGTTCAAAATGTTGACCAAGATTTTCATATTACTTGGGTTTATAGACAACTCTGCCTACATTCCCTACACGTGTACAAATGTATTAGCTGCCAATCTTAGGTAGAGGAGTGTTGGTGGTAGGTTGACAAACAACAATAAAACTTTCTCACTCTTTTTATTGTATAGGTTCTACATTTGTACAGATTGATTGGAGACACAAGGTGTAAAACTTGATATACAAGTGTTGTCAAACAAGAATTAGTGTAAGAATTATTTTTCATTATATATTGAAGAATTTTATTGTAAAAGAAGAAGAAGAAGAATTTTATTGTCAAGTTCACAAGGATGGGTGACATAATCTAACCATCAAGGCTGTTCTTGGGGGGAGTATTTTTAATATTATTAGTGTATATGCCCCCAAGTTAGCCTAAGCAAGAGGCTAAGACAAATTTTTGAGATAGAATGGATGGGCTAATGTAAGGAAAATCGATGGAGGAGAAGATCATTAGTTGGAGTGAATTAAATGGACATGTGGGGAGTCGTAATGTTAGATATATGAGAATTTATGGTAGCTTTAGATGTGACAGCAAAATGGAGAAGGTGAAGAATATTACATTTTATAGTCACTTATGATATGATTTTAGCAAACACTCATTTCAAGAATAGTTCATCATATGATAACTTTTAAGGGTAGGCACAACCTTAGTCAAATTGATTACTTCCTTACAATACATGTGGATCGAAAAGTATGCAAGATTTTAAAGTGATCCATGGCAAGGAACTCACCATCTAACATAGGTTGGTGGTTCTGGACATTAAAGTGAAGATCAACAAAGGTAAATACAATAGAAACTAAGATAGAAAGATCAAACAGTAGAATTTTAAAGGAAAAAGAAAAAAGAAACACGGGTGTGCTTACCAACATTACCTTGGTCTACAGACAACTCTACTTATGTTTCATACAGTTGTACAAATGTAATTCTTGTCAATCATGGGTAAAGGAGAAACATTGATGGTAGGGTTACAAACAAGCATAAAACTTTCTCACTCTTTTTATGGCATGGATTCTTATAGGAACTTTCTTAGAGTGTCCCTATGAACTCAGGAATTTGGGTAGAATACAAGAAAATTTTGATATTCCATGCATTATTTAGTAGTGCAAACAATATCATCAGTAATTAGAGCACACTCCACATAAATAACCTTATCCCAAAACCATCATCATTCAAGATTTTCTCAAGCTCAACCATAAAATATTCTATGAGAGGATATAGGGGACATCTTAGATAAATCTGATGCATGGTTATTATCCATAGAAGATACCTTTTGTGCATTTATATACCCTAAGAAAGATAATTTTACCTATGCTACCTAGAAAATGAAGGGTGCAACAAAGTTATGGTGCAAAAATGTTGTCTAGCTCACAACAAGTTGTACCTCTAGAGTTGGAATATCTTAAAACCTTTTGGAAAACCATTTTATGCCAATCTCCAAAAGGAAAGGAAAATAAAAACATTTTTCACTACTAAAGAATACACCTTTGGCGTCGGTTGTTTAACCCCCTTTGGCGACGGTTTTCAAGCGACGCATATGTGGGCGCCGCTAAAGGTCGAACTCTTCGGCGTCGGTTTTCGAACCGACGCCTATATGATCTATAGGCGTCGGTTATATATAGTTGGCCGACGTCTATAGGGTTCGCGCCACAAAGAAGGGAACCACCTAGGACACTTTCTGCGTCGGTTAACAACTGAACAACCGACACCATACTCCCAGACGACACGGTCGTGCTTCGCTGCACGACCGTGTTTAGTACTATAGGCATCCGTTTTATACGAATAAGGACACCTTTTCCACCACGGTCGTGCTTTCCTGCACGGTCGAGTTGTTTGTCATATTAGGCGTCGGTTTTTATCTAATAACCGACGCTGTAGGCCTTTGATGACGATGTTTTATAAATAACCGACGCCTATACTTTAATTTTTTTTTCTTATCAGTTTGCAGGCCTGCTGTGGCTGGTCAACAGGATGAGAACCTGCAGTTCATTTTTTTGAACTGTAGGTTTACGACATCCATTGATATCAGCCTACAAACAGGCCACAAACCTGCAAAATCAACAAATATTTTTTCACACAAGTAGATACATTCAGACATCAATTCAATTCCCACATTCACACATGTAGAAACATTCAAATACATGTAGAAACATTCATACATGTATAAACATTCAAAAATATTCATTTACAAAATATCATTCAGCATCGCTATCAGCATCCCAATTATATCTTACAATCGCCACTGCTTGTATGGCTTTTGCCCATTCTTCTCTTACTTCATTTAATGCTTCCATCGTATATGGAGCATGTACATTTTTTAAGCATTTACCTATAGTGTGGTCAGTTTTAAACACCTGCAAAGAGAATGATGTATATATATATAAGTAATAATATAAAAATAAGATTGATATATTTCATACTAACTAATGAGACTATATATAATACCTCATGTATGGTATTAATATCCAATGAGGCATGTCCGATAATCATCTGCATAAATTGCATCACATAGTATGCGCATGCCCAACCGTTATCTTGTGTAGCGCACTATAAAATGAAACATACAAAATATTAAAAAATACAACTAAGCACAGTTCACATAAATAATATATACATTGGAGTCGGGAACTTACTTTTACGTTCTCCCAAATTATTGGCTGGTTCTTTCTCCTTGGGACATTTCCTCCAACATTTTTGAATGCATCTAAACCCCTACATGTTAATGTAACACAATAAATTGCATAATTAAATAGTAATGTAATAACAGATGTTAACGAATATAAAAATGAAATATTTCTCACCAGAATAATGGCATTCTCAATATGTGTCCAATTTTAGTGTTCAATGTACTTCCCGCAGGATCTAGATAATAAACAGTGAACGTCCCGGGGACAATAACTAGTAACTCCCAATGTCTACCGCTAGAGGTAAAAAAGTTAAAAATTAATAACTCAAAATGCACAATAAAAATGGAATTTTCTTAAGTCCAAATTATAAATAAAGTAAACTTACTTGACATTGAATGGAGCTATTATTATCGTCTTCTTTTGCTGACCGAAAATTGTAAAAGCATATATACAATATTGTTGAACACTATCAGGGTCTTTAGCTACCATACTAATCAATGATGGAATAAAAAAACCCACATGATCAAATGCAAATTGTTTGCATTGATCTTCGACTAAGTAGATGCAAAACATGTATTACGTATGCATTAATATATAAGAAACCAGATCACCAGATCTTACACAAGGTATATGGATGTATAAACAAGATATCACCTTATCCATGTCTCTATCATTGATGTATTCAGCCAATCATACATAAACGGCTCAATAATATCTTGTATAAATAAAGAGCTATCATATGATTGACCTGCATAATCTGCTTCTAAAGAAACAATTATAGGGCAATGTATATTATGTGCCCGTAGCCAACATGCCATTCCCCTACAAGCAGGACCTAACGGGTATTTTAGGTCAGTTGGAACCCAACTTGGTAATGCAGGAAGTGGAGGTGGAGGCCTAGGTGCTCCGGGTGTCTTCTTTTTAACCTGTATATATAATTTCAGATAAGTTGACCTCATATATACACATTAACAATCTAAAGTAATGTAAATTTATCTTACGATTTCAGTAGTGTAGACGACATCTGCTTTGGGCCACAATATCACCCCGCCTTCTGCCTCACCAAGTGTATCAATATCTGGGTGGGCATATGGCAATACAGCTTCCCTCCAATCAGGTAATACACATATCGGGCTCACACGAACGTAGCCCTGTGGCATTGGAGTCCCATGAAACGTTGCCCCAGGAAGGGACTGGTAAGCCTGCGCCTCTGCAACAACATAATCTTGCATTCTTAAGCGGCATGGCTTCAATGCCTACAAATTTACATAAAGAATGTTATACATATATACATATCATCTTGAAAACATATCATCTTGAAAAGACTAGCTACAATGTCATAAACAATACTTACAGCAGATGTGTTAGGCGATGGGTCTCCAGGATTACTCGCAGTCTGTGCATCAGGAGAAGAGTGGGTCGCCATAGGATGATTGGAAGCTTGAGATGCCTGCCACCGCACTATTTCTTCCTTGACTTTCTCAGCAACTATATCATTGACCTTCTTAGCAACTATATCCTCGACTCTCTTATTCTCCTATATATGGATAAAAGAAACATTAGCTTCTTATTATTGAATTCCCTTTTGCAGTAACATTCTAAAAAAAGAATAGGTTACCTCTTCTTGTGAAAGTCCCGCTCTAGGTTTGTGCTGGGATGGCCCAAAGAATGCTTTGATGCCCACACCAGCGCCTGCACCCCTAACACGTCCAGGATGCTCTAGGTTACCCAGAGCAACTGTCAATTCATCCCTTATGCCCTGAGGGATGAATGTGCCTTGTTTCCTCTGCTCGTGCAGCTCCCGCTAATCACCATCAACAAAAATTGGTAAGTTAACACCACAAATAATCAATATTCAAACGATTTCTCTAAGAGTTGTATTTTACCATTTTCGCAGCCGCCTCAGCAGTTATAGGCTTCTTTATTTCACCCTTCTTATTTTGCCTCCCAGCTATCCAGATATCATGGCGAGACATGGGTGTGGCAGACTCCTGAGTAGGAGCAGACTCCTGAGTAGCCGTAGACTCCACCTATAGTCTTTGACGAACGCTTGCATAGCCCTTTGGACCCATAGTGTGGTCATGCACATTCAGTGCACGCCTTGCTTTTTGTGCGTCACTGAGGGCCTAGTTAGTATGTACATTAATGATTTGGTTAGTAGCACTAAATGTTAATCTTGAATAGGTGAATACAACGTATATTAATTAAATTGGGAGTGACGCCTAATACCTTGAATTCTTCAGATTTTCTTGAAGCAACAAAATTGTCCCAATCTTCTTTGTCCAAGAAGTTCCACTGTTCAAGGGATGACTTCTTCTTCTTAACACCATCTTTTATGTATTCTCTGTTGAGATTTGTCCTATAGTTCCTAAGCATCTTTCCAGTGCGTTGCATCACACTTTTACGATGCAACTTCTCATCCAATGCAAACAGATTATGTAAAATAGAATTCTTATTAACTACTATCCAAAAATAGAATTGCAAATAATATAATTTGTAATCTACAAAATAGAATTGCAAATAATAATAACTCACGCATAAATCCTTCCATATCAAGTCTTTCTTCCCCTGAGGAACTTTATGCCAATTATCATACTTAACACCACAATGGCTTAGAGTGGCACACCCAAGATAGTTTACAAAATTATTGCGGTTCATTCCAATTGCATTTCCTCCATTATCAAACTCCACAACCAATTTGGATCCACTGCCACTTAGCGCTATTAACTTCTTCAACAGAGTGATGCCCCGTTTCTTGTTAAGTGTTTGGTGCTGCGCATCAAGTTCCTCCAGTGCTTCAGTGGGTACCTGTGCATCATCAACATAAAATTTGACAAAAATAAACACACTAAATTAGCACAATATAGAAATATGGGATATATGACATAACTAGAAGATAATGAATTTTATAGGAATACAGGATATGTTTTTAGAACTTACATTGGTATCCTCTCCATGTTCGTCATGGACATCATGCTCATCATGGACTTCATGCTCATCATGGACATCATGCTCATCATGGTCAGCCATCTGAAAATGTCATTAAAAAGGCAAACATTTAGCATTTGTATTAACTAGAAGATAATGAAACATCAAATCTGAAAATGATCTAAAATCCAAAGCCCTAGAATGGGTAAAGTTCAAGTCAAAATGGCTACAAGTGTGCGTTTTGGGTTTTCTATGTAAACGACCTTAGAACATCTATGTAATCACTTGTAATGATGAATTGACTTGTAACTTAGAAGAGAAAAATGTTTGGGACAAATTTCACCAAGTGCTAATCACTTTAAATGCAAATTAGAAAATGGATTACAGGCACTTGGTCGGTCGAGTTTTCCTGGATTGAAACTCGACCGATCATCCTTGGTCGATTTTCTGAAGATTGCATCGGTCGAGTTCTGTGAGTGCACAACTCGACCGATGCAATCTTCAGAAAATCGACCAAGGATGATCGGTCGAGTTTCAATCCAGGAAAACTCGACCAACCAAGTGTCTGTAATCCATTTTCTAATTTGCATTTAAAGTGATTAGCACTTGGTGAAATTTGTCCCAAACATTTTTCTCTTCTAAGTTACAAGTCAATTCATCATTACAAGTGATTACATAGATGTTCTAAGGTCATTTACATAGAAAACCCAAAACACACACTTGTAGCCATTTTGACTTGAACTTTACCCATTCTATGGCTTTGGATTTTAGATCCTTTTCATGTAACATGCCATTTAGCATTTGTATTAACTAGAAAAAGGCAAACATTTTGCATTTGTATAACTAGAAAAAGGCAAACATTTAGCATTTGTATTAACTAGAAAAAGGCAAACATTTAGCATTTGTATTAACTAGAAAAGGGCAAACATTTAGCATTTGTATTAACTAGAAGATAATGAAAAATCAAATCTGAAAATGATATTGATATTAAAAAAGCAAACATTTAGCTTCAATAAAAATATATAAACATACATGCCTCTAAAATTGTGATCTTTTATCAATTAACAATCCTTCATTGTGATCTCTGCGCACATATAAGTCATCATTAGCTTCAATATTTTGTGGAGTTGGCAACCCAACAGAGAATGGACTGGAGTCATCATACTTATCATAGTACTCTTCTTCATCTATAAGATCTTCAATGAACTGTCTTTTACCATGAAGAATAATCGACCATTTATCATTTGCAGGATCATCGATATAGAATATTTGTTTTGCCTGTGATGCCAATATGAATGGTTCACCCTTCTCTCCAATCTTTTCAAAGTTCACCAAAGTGAAACCTAATTCATCCACTATAACTCCTTTGGTGTTATCAACCCAATTACATTTAAAGAGCGGAATTATGAAATCTATGTAGTCAAACTCCCATATGTCTTCAATGACACCGTAATATGACATTTTAGCTTCACGTGGACTCTTATCCTTTGCACTTGTAAAATACATAGTCGACGCTTGAAGAGTGACTCCACTGTTTTGGACGACACTCTTATCATCTTGGCACTTTGTGTAATATGTAAACCCATTAATGTCAAACCCTTCATAAGACATAACATTCGGTTTTGGTTTAAAGGCGAGGCATTTGATAGTTTCTGTAATATCATTTGGTGTTTGAGATAGTTGATGTAAGACTTTATCTTCAAACCACTTAGTAAAAGTCTTATTATGCTCTCTAGCAAGCCACATTGAACTTGCTCGAGGATGTTGTCTCTTGATGAAATTGGTATGTTCCTCGATATAAACACTCACTTCGTCCATGTTGTGTAAAATATACAAGTGAGCTTGTTCCAACTGCTCACGGCTGATTACTTTCACCCGTGATCCCAAAATTCCTTTGCCCTCCTCAATATTCTTGTCATTAACAGGAGTGTTATTACCACTCAAAAAGTCATTGCAAAAATCCATAACCTCTCTCGCCACATAACCTTCAATAATACTCCCTTCAGGCTGATAATAGTTTTGAACATCACCTTTAAAAATGCTCATGTATCGTTCAAAGGGATACATCCAATGCAAGAAAACTGGTCCCAACATTTTCACTTCCCTAGTCAAGTGGACAACAAGATGTACCATGATATCAAAGAACGAAGGAGGGAAATACATCTCAAGCTGACATAGGGTAACAACCACTTCTCTTTGCAAATTATTGAGAGTATCAGGGTCAATAACTTTGCTGCATAGACTGTTGAAAAAGAAACAAAGTCTGGTGATTGCAAACCTTACATGCTTCGACAATATAGATCGAATTGCCACGGGCAATATTTGTTGCATTAGAGTGTGACAATCATGAGATTTAAGACCTATCAACTTCAGATCTTTCATCGATACCAATCTACAGATGTTGGATGAGTAACCATGTGGCACCTTAACATTTACCAAGCATTCACAAAAAGCTTTCTTCTCCTTTCTAGACAACGTGTAACAAGCGGGAGGTAAGTATCTTCTTTTATTACCCATTTCACGTAATTCTGTTAATTTTGACCTTATTCCCATTTCACGTAGGTCCAGTCTGGATTTTATCCCATCTTTAGTCTTACCTGGTATATTTAACAGAGTACCAATGATGCTATCACAGACATTTTTCTCAACGTGCATTACATCGATACAATGCCTGACTGTCAAAGAACTCCAATAAGGAAGATCCCAAAATATTGACTTCTTGAATGAAGAATTGTCACTCCGTGTGGCCATACTACATTGTGATTTCTTACCAAATTCATTGACAATGTCTTTTACTCTTTCATAAACAACATCCCCTGGTATAGGTTTAGGTGCACTCCGTTCATCATTCCATCCATTGAATGCTTTGCGCTTCCTACAATACAGATGGAATTTTGAAAGAAACCTTCGATGACCAAGATATACAGTCTTGCTGCCATGTTTTAGTCTTATTGAATCAGTGTTTTCTTCACATATAGGACATGCTTTAGCTCCTTTGACACTATATCCAAAAAAATTCCCATATGCTGGAAAGTCATTAATAGTGCAAAACAACATAGCGTGCAAATGTAATGTCTCTCTTCCTGAAGCATCATAGGTCATCACACCTTCAGCCCAAAGTTTCTTTAAGTCATCAATCAGAGGTTCAAGATAAACATCGATATCATTTCCGGGTTGTTTAGGGCCCGATATCAACAACGACAACATAACGTACTTATTTTTCATACACAACCAGGGAGGAAGATTGTATATAACAAGCATGACTGGCCAAGTGCTATGTTGGCTGCTCAATGTCCCATACGGATTCATCCCATCTGTACAAAGCCCAAGTCTTAGATTCCTATCTTCTTCACCAAATTTGGGGTACAATAGATCAATCTAATTCCACTGTGGGGAATCAGACGCATGTCGTAGGATCCCATCATTATTTTTCTTAACATCTGCATGCCACCTCAAATTCTTTGCATCTTTCAGATTTGTAAACAAGAGTTGAAACCATGATATTATAGGTAGATACCACAACACCTTGGTAGGAGAACCAGTTTTGGACTCCCCCAAAGTCGTCAATTTATACCGTGACGCACCACATTTTGGACAATCTTTCAAATCTACATATTCCTTTTAAAATAATATAAAATCATTCAGGCATGCGTGTATCTTCTTGGCCTCCATTCCCTTTGGGCACAACATTTTCTTTACCCGGTATGTTGAGATTGGCAGCTCGTTTCCTTCAGGAAGCATTTCTTTCAACAAAGTCAACAATGAAGTGAAACTTTTGTCGCTCCATCTATTGTTAGCTTTCAACTTATACAATCTCAACACAACGCTAAGCTTCATAAACTTAGCACAGCCTGTGTATAACGGTATCTCAACACCATGCACAATGTTTTTAAAGATAGGAGGTGGATCAGTGTGCTCTACCCTACAACTATCCAGCATCGCATCACCGATGTCTACTGGAACTGGTTCGTTCACATCTACGTCATCGGAGGCAATTTCTTCTTCCACCCAAGCACTGCTATCGACATCTACTGGTTTCGAGTTTGAAATCTCTCCATGCCAGTATCATTCTGTATAGCCTTGTACAATCCCGTTGCACATGACATGACTTTTGATTTTTTCACCAGTACTGACTTTCAAGTTGTTACCGCAATGCCTACATGGACTGTAACATCCCTGACCTGGGTTATGAGTCAACCCTAGGTGTTTTTCCTAAATATGTAATTAAATCTTTGTGATTAACTCTGAGCATGTAATTAAGTTTCTCAGAAACGTATATTTCAGTATTTGCTCCTTTTTATTTAAAGTTGTAGCATTGTTTTGATATACAGGGACCTATGTGCAATTTACCCAGTTAAAAGGGTTAGCTTGCAATTTGCACATGTTGAGATGTTCCTCTGATGTTGAGACATCATGAGAATCTTTTTGGTAAAGTTTGAGGGATTTCCCAAGCTAGGGCACCAAGGTGCAGCTGTGGAAGCAATCCCGGTGCTTGAAACCCTAGTTTGGGGTAAAATGCAATTTACCCAAATTAAGGGATACAAATTGTGAAATATGTCATCTAATGTATCTTTTTAGACTCTTGCCATCATTAAGAGAAGAAATGATGAGTAAGTCACCTCAATTGAATTATCAAGTTATGAGATATGCCTTGTGATTGAATAATCAGGGTATATGTGCAATATTTCTTTATGTATATACCTCATTATTAGCTTTCTCTCCTTTACCTCCTGTTCCTAAGACCTTAAGAGAAGGTTTGTCCTTAGAATAAAGAGGAAGGGATGATCAAGTAAAGAAGGAGGGACCTAGTTGGAATTATGGACAACTTATGAACTAATGTTGAAAATCCTATCCCATGTATATAAGCTCTCCTTCCCTTAGTTGCAAGGGAACTTACCCTTCGTTCCCTTACTGTTTCATTTCACCAAAGATGACCAAGGACTGCCTTGGAGATAAGGAGGATGACCAAGGGGTGCAAGGTAGGTTTAAACCCCTCTTCTTGCCTAATTCCATGGTTAGAACTCGAATTCAAGGTCATCTTCATGGCTAACTCTTGAAACCCTACCTTTCTAGCCGTCTCTTTTCATCCTTCCTTGGAGTTTTCACCTTGTCCAACCTGTAATAACTCAAGGACGCCATTAGAGCTTGGAGCTTGAAAGCTTGGAGCTCAAGAAGCAAGCTTTAGGCGGGTTTTATAACTCTAAACCCATGCTTTACTATGTGCATCTTTATATGCGGTTGGATGATAGCTCTTAGTGTTTCTCTACTTTTCCTTGCTATTTTGCAAGCACATCCATGGGATATTCGTACTGTTATTGAGATAGGAGATGAAGGCGTGATTTCCAAGAAAAACCCACCGCTTTTCACTTCCTTAAACGGTCTCACCAGTTTGCTCTCTCGGTCTCAAGACCGCGAGGTGAGCAAACAGTCTCGAGACCGCGACAGGGAAAACGGTCTCCAAGACCATTTGGCCCCGTTGACCGAGCGTGGAACGTATAAGAAATGTGTTCCTAATTATATAGGCTAATTACCCTCAAAATTTGGGAGGCTAACTCCAAGGGAATCGGGAGATATGACCTTTTTAAGTAACAACTTTATTTGAATTTATTCCTGATTTTCAAACGGTCTGAAATTTCCTTTCTGGGCAAACGGTCTCAAGACCGTGTAAGGTCGTTGACTAAGCGTTGACCGTATGAGATTACTGTTCAAAATAATTTTAATTAACAACTCACCAAGTTTGATGGTCTAATTCCAAACGGGCTAAGAGTTGAAGGGTGAATACTAGGGCTAACCCTAGATGAAATCAGTACTGAAATTATGGTGACCTAATTAGGGTTTTTAGGGTTGATTGACCTAAACGGTCTCAAGACCGTTTGTGGGTCATCCAAACGGTCTCAAGACCACGAGGGCAATCAACCAAGACCGTTTGGAGGTCTGGGGTCAAGAATAGTTGACCAATTGAAGGTATAATTACACCAAATTACTTTGCAATTAAATATTGATATGATCATCAACTCAATAGGTCAGACCTTGATGAATTTGCACTAGAATCCAAAATTGGATGGGCAAACGGTCTCAAGACCGTTTGGAACTCATCCAAACGGTCTCAAGACCGAGAGGACAATCACCTAAGACCGTTTGAAGGTCTAGGGTTAAGTAATTTGACCAATTAAGGACCCAATTTCAATAAGTTATCGATTTAATCAAAATTCTGATTTTGTGACTCAATCATGGTTCAACCCCTATAAAATCACCTCAGACTTTGATGAAATCTTGGGAAAACGGTCTCAAGACCATGTGGGGTCCACCCACATGACCTCAAGACCGTTTGGGTCAAGTTTGGGTCCAATTGGAACTCAATTGAAGGGTTCAACCTTGTGTTGATGCACATTGTTGAGTGTTGATGGGTGAACATTGATAGACCCTAATTGAACCGATTTTCAATCCTAATTGGTCAACAATTGAGGGTCAATTGAATGACCAATTGGTTAAGAATAACCTTAATTGACCCAATCCATAGGTGGTCAACATAGTTTTGACCTTTTGAGGGCTTCAACATCGGTTGACATCATCAATTGCATTATTGATTTTGTTGATGGACCAAACGGTTGAGACCTTGAGAGCCTCGCGGTCTCAAGACCGAGAGAGGGCTCGCGGTCTCAAGGTCGTGAGAGGGCTCACGGTCTCAAGACCGAGAGGAGGCTCACAGTCTCAAGACCGCGAAGGGCCTCACGGTCCTGAGGTCAAGATGGGCAAACGGTCAACGTCTCTTCGCGGTCCCAACATCAATTTGATCTTCGCGGTCTTGAACCACTTGAAGAGGCTCACGGTCTTGAACCACTTGAAGAGGCTCGCGGTCTTGAAGCCTAAGGAGGCTCGCGGTCTTGAAAATAGAAGAGGGCTCGCGGTCTTGGAAAGTCAAAGTGGGCAAACGGTCAACACTTTCAAACGATCTCAATTCGATTGAAGGTTGATAATTGAAATCAATCAATGTGATTCAAGGTTGACTTCATTCAATCAATTGATGATATAAATGGTCCAATGTTGCCCTAATCGAACCCTAATGACAACCTAGGATATTAAGGGGTTAATTGACTAAGGTTTGGACCATGATGATGATCAATGGGGTGAATTACCAAAATACCCCTGAAGGGCCAATTGAGTTACATCTTGCTCAATTCAAACCCTAATCACATGATGATGATGTTTTAGCCATGTTAGCCTATGATGACTTAATCCGACCTGATCTAGGGTGATGTTGACATCACCTAACCTTATGATGAGAGAGAAAGTACTTCTAGAGAGAGAAAGTACTTCTAGAGAGAGAAAGTACCCTTTTTAAGTGGAAACTCAATTGAAGCATCTCCAATGCACAGGAATGAGCATAATTAGGGTATGATCCACCTGTGTGAGATCATAGAAACCCTAATTATGATAAATGATGAACCTTTAACTAATCCAATAGCATCAATGAAGATGTTACTCATACATGATGATGTTATGAGTTTAATTCACCTTGATGTGAATAGTAAACCCTAATTAAAGGGTAATGACATGTAATGTGAATAGTAAACCCTAATTCAAGGGAAATGGCATGCTTTTGAGTATTAAACTCTATTTGATGTGAATTAGAGATTTAACTCTTATGACAAGAGTAGGAAGTACATTCCTTATTGTTGTATTACCTTTATCAGATGTATTAACCATGCAGGTTCTGATATGAAGGTAATCATATCCAGGTATGGATGTTGATGTTATATTCATTAAAGGCATGTTGTTAGCCTTATGAATAAGTAAAGTAATCTGATGCCTTGTCAGTGGCATCATATGCTGATAATGGGCTATGAGAGCCATGAATACCATCAAGGTCATGCCTTAGAGATGACTTGTGATGAGGATAATGAGAAATGATGATTGATATGAGTTAGGCCTGTTACATTTAGTATTCTTCTTTTATAGCTGCTATGCTACTGTTATTGTTTGAAGAACAATGTATGCTATTAAAGAATACTGAATGTACCTAACTAATCAAGTATAATGTAGAGCCCTGATCATAGATCCATCATTGTCAGAAATTAAGTGATGGTGAAACAGGTTTTCCTCAGGGAACTCCTGGAGCACATACTTTTGAGTATGTGGGGTACATGGATGTGTAGAACCTTACATCCTAGTGTAGGAAAGTGATGTAGATGTGGAATCCATCCGTCCTTCACTATATTTTCATACCGTATCAGTGGTAGGTAAACATGAAACCTCCTGATGACGAAGAAAGCACAGATATCCGTATCAGTGGTAGGTAAATATGAAACCTCCTAATGACGAAGAGAGTACAGAACACCATTGTGACTCTAAAATAGCGAAGGACCAGTTTACCCTGGTGAGCTATAGTAGTAGAGACACGAGATGTCCTACAAGTGATCCTCTTACTGACTGAGGAAGGTGAAGGTCATGAGAATCCGGCTCTCTTAATGACCTATGTATGATACTGATGTGACTTCTCAGCGATCAGTTGGAGTATGAGTGGTAAGCCTCATCTCCACAGGGCATAATGTTGTTTGTAAAACATAATCAACCATGTAGTATAACTTGTTAGAGATGACTCCAAGTTAGTTGATTGATGTTACCTTACAATAATGTTTATATTCTCCACATCTTCTAAATTATAGAGATCTTGTTATACCTGCAACTGTTACAGAATGCTTTGAAGGCTTTACTGTTTAAGATATTCTTTGATGTTATAATAAAGCTTCTGGCGAAGAGTTATAACTCTCGCTGGGACAATTATGTATAATTGTCTCACTCCGTAGGCTTCAACTTTTTATGTGGACGTCAGAGACGAAGGAACCAGCCTACAGGTGATCAGTCTCAGCAGCAGCATCAGGGGCAGCAGTAATCTCAGGTGGAGATTGTCCTGCTATATGGTGTAGTTAGAGTCAGTCCTATGTGTCCTCTGTACTCTCAGGTCTAGGAGTCTTTTGTATAGTGATCTTGAGATTTTGTATCTTGATGTATATAATTACTCAAGAAGTAATTATCCTGAGATGTAAACAGTTTATCTCCCTTTATGAAAGAAGCTTTTATGGATTCAAGCTCTTGTCACGAAAAGTTTTAATTTCCTGTGATTTTTGCCTTCCGCTGATTACCGATTCGCTTCCGCTACATTTTAATCGTGTTTATATCATGGTTTGGAGATCAGAGCCCACAACTAGTGGTATCAGAGCTCCAGGTTCAGTTGAGTCTACAGAGGCATAGGACTTAGGATGTCAAGTCTACCTTTAGTACTCCTTCCTCATCTAATAGAATCTTCTGCTCCTCAGGAGAAGAAGATACATAAGAATGTCAGAACATCGTGATGAGCACGTGGCAGAGAGTAGTGCTAGTGCACCTTGAGGCGGTGCAAGAGTTCCGAGAATAGAACAACCTGCACCTGAGTCGCCAAGAGAACCACCCCAGTTCGACCCAGCTGACATGAGTGATCCAGCTGTACAGACGATGTTCGGGCAGTTCATGACTGCCATGACACATATAACCGATAGGATGCCCATTCCTACACCCAGGGCACCTGTCCAGTCTGAAGCACAAGGTATTGGTAAGACATTCGAATGACTTCGTCGTGTCGGAGCTACCGAGTACTTCAGAACTGCCAACCCTACAGATGCTGACTTATGGTTGACAGAGTTGGAGAAGGCTTTCAGGATTCTTATGATTCCGGAAGCTGAGAAGGTTAGACATGCTGTCTATCTTCTCAAAGGCAGTGCTGGTCACTGGTGGAACATGGAAGAGCAGAAGAGACCTGGAGTAGAGTTCTCATGGGAAGAGTTTCGTCGGGAATTTATCAATAGATATTTTCCAAAGACCTTCCTAGATGAGAAGATCTCTTAGTTTGAGAAACTAAGGCAGGGTATGATGAACATTAGTGAGTATGAAGCTAAGTTCATGGAGTTATTACGGTTCTGTCCGCACATGGCTGCTACGGATGAGGAAAGAATCCGAAGATTCGAAAAGGGTTTGAATTTTGATATGTCAACCCCTGTGTCTGCCTTAGAAAACAGAGAGAGATTCTCTACCTTCGTTGAGTCAGTCCGAAGGATAGAGAGATCTGTGGTTGAGAAAAGACAAACCCATAAAAGATATCCACAGTACCATGGTTCTTCATCTAGGGATTCTAAGAAACCTAGATTCTCTGCACCTAACCCTCCACCACCCAGATCGAGCTTTCAAACTCAATGGACACCAAGCAGAGGTAGAGGACGGAGTCAACCGCTTCAAGGGATGCACAGTTCTTCATCAGTGTCAGTTACTGGACCACCCAGACCACAACAACAGGAGAGGAGTTGTTACAACTGTGGTAAGGTGGGATACTTAATGAAGGATTGCCGTTCTAGGCCTGCTAGTGTGACACAACAACCTCTGAGACAGAATCAACATGGATCTCAGAATAGACAACATCAAGGAGCAGCTCGAGGACGTGGACAAGCGTCTCAAGCTGGATCATCAGCACCACCTCAACACCAGGCGACTGCGAGGTTCTATGCTATGAACCCACCTGAGGCAGTGGTCAATCCACGGGTAGTGGCAGGTCAGATGAAACTTTTATATTCTGATATGTCTATATCCTGTGAGGTATCTGTTCTGATTGATCCGGGTGCTACGCACTCTTTCATCACTCGTGAAGTGATTCGTAACTGCATTTTGACTATTAGTCATAGGGCAGATAGTTTGTTGTTAGAAACTCCGTTAAGTGGGTCTGCCGTTTTGCAGGAGGTATGTTCTCCCTGCATCCTTTTCTTTTCTGACCATTGCATTCAAGTGGATCTTATACCACTTGATATGCAGGGATTTGATATAATCCTTGGGATGGATACCTTAGAAAGGTATAGAGTTGTCTTGGATTGTGAGTCCAAGTTGGCTGTGTTTGCTGATGAAAGTAACACATGGATCTTTCAAGGAGAAAGAAAGATTCTGCCTACCTGTCTTGTATCAGCTATGGTTGCTGATAAGCTGTTGAGGCAAGGATGTTATGCATTCTTAGCCCATGTGGTAGATGTTACCAAGGAAAGGACCAATCCTGCTGAAGTTCCCATAGTCAGGGAATTCGAGGATGTGTTTCCTGAAGAACTTCCTGGTGTACCACCACCTCGGGAGATTGATTTTGAAATTAATCTGATCCCAGATACAAAACCCATAGCACAAACTCCATATAGAATGGCGCCTGTCGAGATGGCAGAACTCAACAAACAGCTTCAAGAGCTACTTGAGAGAGGTTTTATCCGACCGAGTACTTCACCTTGGGGTGCTCCGGTCTTGTTTATTAAAAAGAAAGATGGGTCAATGCGGTTGTGCATTGACTACAGACAACTCAATAAAGTGACAATAAAGAATAAGTACCCTCTGCCAAGGATTGATGATCTCTTTGACCAGTTGCGTGGTGCAACAGTCTTTTCAAAGATAGACTTGAGGTCTGGATATCATCAACTCCGTATTAAGGATAGTGACATATCCAAGTCTGCCTTTAGGACAAGATATGGTCACTACGAGTTCACGGTTATGTCGTTTGGACTAACCAATGCACCAGCTGCATTTATGGAACTCATGAATAGAGTTTTTCGACCTTTCCTTGATCAGTGTGTTGTCGTCTTCATAGATGACATTCTGATTTATAGTAAGAATGCTCAGCAGCATGAGCAGCATCTTCGCCAAGCTTTGACCTTGCTAAGAGAACATAAGCTGTACGCTAAGTTTAGCAAATGTGAGTTCTGGCTGCCGGAGGTATCTTTTCTTGGACATGTAATATCCGCCTCGGGAATTCGTGTTGACCCTACAAAGGTAGAATCTGTTCTACAATGGGAACAACCGAAGACACCGATGGAGATTCGAAGTTTCTTGGGGTTAGCTGGCTATTATCGAAGGTTCATTAAGAACTTTAGTTCTATAGCTTTACCTTTGACCAAGTTAACCCGGAAAGATGTTCCTTTTTCTTGGAGTGATAAGTGTCAACAATCTTTCCAGTTGTTGAAGGAGAGGTTGACAAGTGCACATGTGCTAGTGCTCTCTGAACAAGGAAAAGGATATGTAGTTTTCTGTGATGCTTCCAAGAACGGACTAGGATGTGTGTTGATGCAGGATAAACAAGTGATTTCTTTTGCTTCCCGACAGCTTAAGAAACACGAGGAGAATTATCCAACACACGATCTGGAGTTAGCTGCTGTGGTTCATGCTTTGAAGATCTGGAGGCACTATCTCTACGGAGAAACATTCCAGATCTTCACAGACCACAAAAACCTTAAGTATATCTTCTCTCAGCATGAGCTCAACATGAGGCAACGTCGCTGGATGGAGTTAATCAAGGACTACGACTGTACAATTGATTACCATCCAGGTAAGGCCAATGTTGTTGCAGATGCCTTGAGTAGGAAATCAGCAACATCAACCATGTATAGAGCACAACTAAACTCTTTAGTATGCTCTAGAAGAGATATGCTTATCTCTTTAAGGCAAGACAATGTACAGTTGAAGGTGTCATTGTTAACCGGTTTGTTAGCTGAGATGCATATTAAACCTACCCTAAGGGAGCAGATTAAAGAGGCACAGCTAGGTGATGCTGCAGTTCAACATATAAGATCTGAGTATGGAAATGAGAAGCAAGATGGTTTTCATGACTCAAAAGATCAAGTAGCTTGTTATAATGGAAGAATGATAGTGCCAGATGTGGACAACTTGAGAAAGTTAGTCCTGGAAGAAGCCCATTCTTCCATATATGCTATGCATCCAGGGAGCACCAAGATGTATCAGAATTTGAAAGATCTGTATTGGTGGCCTGGGATGAAGAAGGACGTTGCAGAGTTTGTTCTGAGGTGCCCTGTGTGTCAGCAAGTTAAAGCTGAACACCAGAAGCCTGCAGGAACAATGCAACCTTTACCCATATCACAGTGGAAGTGGGACCATGTGACCATGGACTTTGTTGTTGGCCTACCCAGGACAAGCAAAGGACATGATTCCATTTGGGTAATTGTTGATAGGTTGACTAAGACAACACATTTCTTACCTGTCAAAACAACCTATTCTGCTGAAAGGTTATCAGAGTTGTATGTTCAAGAGATAGTGCGTTTGCACGGAGTTCCTGTCACAATAGTTTCTGACAGAGGTCCTCAGTTTACCAGTCGTTTTTGGGAACAGTTGCACAAAGCCTTAGGTACTAAGCTGAGGTTTAGTATGGCCTTTCATCCACAGACTGATGGACAGTCGGAAAGGACCATACAAACCTTAGAAGACCTGTTGCGAGCATGTGTTCTCCAGTTCACCGGAAGTTGGAATCTACACCTAAGCTTGATAGAGTTTGCCTATAACAATAGCTATCAGCATAGTATTGATATGGCACCTTATGAAGCCTTATATGGTAGACGTTGTAGATCACCCTTGTGTTGGTTTGAGACTGGTGAGCATCAGTTGTTAGGTCCTGACCTGGTGCAGCAAACCACGGAAAAGATTAAAGTTATACAACATAAGATTAAGACTGCTCAGGATAGGCAGAAATCTTATGCTGACAAACTTCGTAGACCCTTAGAGTTCCAGGTTGGAGACAGAGTGTATCTTAAGGTCTCACCTTGGAAAGGGGTCCTTCGTTTTGGAAGGAAAGGGAAGTTAGCTCCTAGATATATGGGGCCTTATCCAATCATTGAACGGATTGGAAAGGTAGCATATAAACTAGAGCTTCCCCCAAAATTACAGAGGTTACATCCTATGTTTCACATTTCTATGTTGAAGAAATGTCACCCAGACACCGAGTCAGTTCTACACCCTATGGAGGTAGAATTGAATGATGACATATCCTATGAGGAGGGACCAGTGTCAATCCTTGATAAACGAATTAAAAAGTTAAAGAAGAAAGATATAAGTCTTGTGAAAGTCCTCTGGAACCATCGTGGTATTGAAGAAGCCACTTGGGAGTTAGAGGATGAGATGAGAAGGAAGTATCCTGCCCTTTTCTCGTAGTATGTTTTATCGATTTCAGGGACGAAATCCTTGAAAGGGGTGGATAATTTGTAACATCCCTAACCTGGGTTATGAGTCAACCCTAGGTGTTTTGCCTAAATATGTAATTAAATCTTTGTGATTAACTCTGAGCATGTAATTAAGTTTCTCAGAAACGTATATTTCAGTATTTGCTCCTTTTTATTTAAAGTTGTAGCATTGTTTTGATATACAGGGACCTATGTGCAATTTACCCAGTTAAAAGGGTTAGCTTGCAATTTGCACATGTTTAGATGTTCCTCTGATGTTGAGACATCATTAGAATCTTTTTGGTAAAGTTTGAGGGATTTCCCAAGCTAGGGCACCAAGGTGCAGCTGTGGAAGCAATCCCGGTGCTTAAAACCCTAGTTTGGGGTAAAATGCAATTTACCCAAATTAAGGGATACAAATTGTGAAATATGTCATCTAATGTATCTTTTTAGACTCTTGCCATCATTAAGAGAAGAAATGATGAGGAAGTCACCTCAATTGAATTATCAAGTTATGAGATATGCCTTGTGATTGAATAATCAGGGTATATGTGCAATATTTCTTTATGTATATACCTCATTATTAGCTTGCTCTCCTTTACCTCCTGTTCCTAAGACCTTAAGAGAAGGTTTGTCCTTAGAATAAAGAGGAAGGGACGATCAAGTAAAGAAGGAGGGACCTAGTTGGAATTATGGACAACTTATGAACTAATGTTGAAAATCCTATCCCATGTATATAAGCTCTCCTTCCCTTAGTTGCAAGGGAACTTACCCTTCGTTCCCTTACTGTTTCATTTCACCAAAGACGACAAAGGACTGCCTTGGAGCTAAGGAGGACGACCAAGGGGTGCAAGGTAGGTTTAAACCCCTCTTCTTGCCTAATTCCATGGTTAGAACTCGAATTCAAGGTCATCTTCATGGCTAACTCTTGAAACCCTACCTTTCTAGCCGTCTCTTTTCATCCTTCCTTGGGGTTTTCACCTTGGCCAACCTGTAAGAACTCAAGGAAGCCATTAGATCTTGGAGCTTGAAAGCTTGGATCTCAAGAAGCAAGCTTTAGGCGGGTTTTATAACTCTAAACCCATGCTTTACTATGTGCATCTTTATATGCGGTTGGATGATAGCTCTTAGTGTTTCTCTACTTTTCCTTGCTATTTTGCAAGCAAATCCATGGGATATTCGTACTGTTCTTGAGCTAGGAGATGAAGGCGTGATTTCCAAGAAAAACCCACCGCTTTTCACTTCCTTAAACGGTCTCACCAGTTTGCTCTCTCGGTCTCAAGACCGCGAGGTGAGCAAACGGTCTCGAGACCGCGATAGGGAAAACGGTCTCCAAGACCGTTTGGCCCCGTTGACAGAGCGTGGAACGTATAAGAAATCTGTTCCTAATTATATAGGATAATTACCCTAAAAATTTGGGAGGCTAACTCCAAGGGAATCGGGAGATATGACCTTTTTAAGTAACAGCTTTATTTGCATTTATTCCTGATTTTCAAACGGTCTGAAATTGCCTTTTTGGGCAAACGGTCTCAAGACCGTGTAAGGTCGTTGCTAAGCGTTGACCGTATGCGTTTACTGTTCAAAATAATGTTAATTAACAACTCACCAAGTTTGATGGTCTAATTCCAAACGGGCAAAGAGTTGAAGGGTGAATACTAGGGCTAACCCTAGATGAAATCAGTACTGAAATTATGGTGACCTAATTAGGGTTTTTAGGGTTGATTGACCTAAACGGTCTCAAGACCATTTGGGGGTCATCCAAACGGTCTCAAGACCGCGAGGGCAATCAACCAAGACCGTTTGGAGGTCTGGGGTCAAGAATAGTTGACCAATTGAAGGTATAATTACACCAAATTACTTTGCAATTAAATATTGATATGATCATCAACTCAATAGGTCAGACCTTGATGAATTTGCACTAGAATCCAAAATTGGACGGGCAAACGGTCTCAAGACCGTTTGGAACTCATACAAACGGTCTCAAGACCGAGAGGACAATCACCTAAGACCGTTTGAAGGTCTAGGGTTAAGTAATTTGACCAATTAAGGACCCAATTTCAATAAGTTATCGATTTAATCAAAATTCTGATTTTGTGACTCAATCATGGTTCAACCCCTATCAAATCACCTCAGACTTTGATGAAATCTTGGGCAAACGGTCTCAAGACCATGTGGGGTCCACCCACATGACCTCAAGACCGTTTGGGTCAAGTTTGGGTCCAATTGGAACTCAATTGAAGGGTTCAACCTTGTGTTGATGCACATTGTTGAGTGTTGATGGGTGAACATTGATAGACCCTAATTGAACCGATTTTCAATCCTAATTGGTCAACAATTGAGGGTCAATTGAATGACCAATTGGTTAAGAATAACCTTAATTGACCCAATCCATAGGTGGTCAACATAGTTTTGACCTTTTGAGGGCTTCAACATCGGTTGACATCATCAATTGCATTATTGATTTTGTTGATGGACCAAACGGTTGAGACCTTGAGAGCCTCGCGGTCTCAAGACCGAGAGAGGGTTCGCGGTCTCAAGGTCGTGAGAGGGCTCACGGTCTCAAGACCGAGAGGAGGCTCACGGTCTCAAGACCGCGAAGGGCCTCGCGGTCCTAAGGTCAAGATGGGCAAACGGTCAACGTCTCTTCGCGGTCCCAACATCAATTTGATCTTCGCGGTCTTGAACCACTTGAAGAGGCTCACGGTCTTGAACCACTTGAAGAGGCTCGCGGTCTTGAAGCCTAAGGAGGCTCGCGGTCTTGAAGATAGATGAGGGCTCGCGGTCTTGGAAAGTCAAAGTGGGCAAACGGTCAACACTTTCAAACGATCTCAATTCGATTGAAGGTTGATAATTGAAATCAATCAATGTGATTCAAGGTTGACTTCATTCAATCAATTGATGATATAAATGGTCCAATGTTGCCCTAATCGAACCCTAATGACAACCTAGGATATTAAGGGGTTAATTGACTAAGGTTTGGACCATGATGATGATCAATGGGGTGAATTACCAAAATACCCCTGAAGGGCCAATTGAGTTATATCTTGCTCAATTCAAACCCTAATCACATGATGATGATGTTTTAGCCATGTTAGCCTATGATGACTTAATCCGACCTGATCTAGGGTGATGTTGACATCATCTAACCTTATGATGAGAGAGAAAGTACTTCTAGAGAGAGAAAGTACTTCTAGAGAGAGAAAGTACCCTTTTTAAGTGGAAACTCAATTGAAGCATCTCCAATGCACATGAATGAGCATAATTAGGGTATGATCCACCTGTGTGAGATCATAGAAACCCTAATTATGATAAATGATGAACCTTTAACTAATCCAAGAGCATCAATGAAGATGTTACTCATACATGATGATGTTATGAGTTTAATTCACCTTGATGTGAATAGTAAACCCTAATTCAAGGGTAATGACATGTAATGTGAATAGTAAACCCTAATTCAAGGGAAATGGCATGCTTTTGAGTATTAAACTCTATTTGATGTGAATTATAGATTTAACTCTTATGACAAGAGTAGGAAGTACATTCCTTATTGTTGTATTACCTTTATCAGATGTATTAACCATGCAGGTTCTGATATGAAGGTAATCATATCCAGGTATGGATGTTGATGTTATATTCATTAAAGGCATGTTGTTAGCCTTATGAATAAGTAAAGTAATTTGATGCCTTGCCAGTGGCATCATATGCTGATAATGGGCTATGAGATCCATGAATACCATCAAGGTCATGCCTTAGAGATGACTTGTGATGAGGATAATGAGAAATGATGATTGATATGAGTTAGGCCTGTTACATTTAGTATTCTTCTTTTATAGCTGCTATGCTACTGTTATTGTTTGAAGAACAATGTATGCTGTTAAAGAATACTGAATGTACCTAACTAATCAAGTATAATGTAGAGCCCTGATCATAGATCCATCATTGTCAGAAATTAAGTGATGGTGAAACAGGTTTTCCTCAGGGAACTCCTGGAGCACATACTTTTGAGTATGTGGGGTACATGGATGTGTAGAACCTTACATCCTAGTGTAGGAAAGTGATTTAGATGTGGAATCCATCCATCCTTCACTATATTTTCATACCGTATCAGTGGTAGGTAAACATGAAACCTCCTGATGACGAAGAAAGCACAGATATCCGTATCAGTGGTAGGTAAATATGAAACCTCCTGATGACGAAGAGAGTACAGAACACCACTGTGACTCTAAAATAGTGAAGGACCAGTTTACCCTGGTGAGCTATAGTAGTAGAGACACGAGATGTCCTACAAGTGATCCTCTTACTGACTGAGGAAGGTGAAGGTCATGAGAATCCGGCTCTCTTAATGACCTATGTATGATACTGATGTGACTTCTCAGCGATCAGTTGGAGTATGAGTGGTAAGCCTCATCTCCACAGGGCATAATGTTGTTTGTAAAACATAATCAACCATGTAGTATAACTTGTTAGAGATGACTCCAAGTTAGTTGATTGATGTTACCTTACAATAATGTTTATATTCTCCACATCTTCTAAATTATAGAGATCTTGTTATACCTGCAACTGTTACAGAATGCTTTGAAGGCTTTACAGTTTAAGATATTCTTTGATGTTATAATAAAGCTTATGGCGAAGAGTTATAACTCTCGCTGGGACAATTATGTATAATTGTCTCACCCCGTAGGCTTCAACTTTTTAGGTGGACGTCGGAGACGAAGGAACCAGCCTACAGGTGATCAGTCTCAGCAGCAGCATCAGGGGTAGCAGTAATCTCATGTTGAGATTGTCCTGCTATATGGTGTAGTTAGAGTCAGTCCTATGTGTCCTCTGTACTCTCAGGTCTTGGAGTCTTTTGTATAGTGATCTTGAGATTTTGTATCTTGATGTATATAATTACTCAAGAAGTAATTATCTTGAGATGTAAACAGTTTATCTCCCTTTATGAAAGAAGCTTTTATGGATTCAAGCTCTTGTCACGAAAAGTTTTAATTTCCCATGATTTTTGCCTTCCGCTGATTACCGATTCGCTTCCGCTACGTTTTAATCGTGTTTATATCATGGTTTGGAGAACAGAGCCCACATGGACAGTAGAACCTATCTGTAGGTTTTTTCCTATGTTCCTCGGCAAATCTAATAAACTGATCAAGACCATATATAAACTCTGGGGTGCAGCGATTGCGAATGGACATCCATGATCTATCCATTCTATGATCAAAGAGAAAACAAGTATATATTAGGACAAGATTAGGGTATACACTTACATCCTATCCAAGATTTACTCCTAATGAGTAAATCTTGGACGGGTTTCTAGGCCAACAAACACAATAATAGATATGTAAATCATATCATTAAGAGCATGGTTTCATGTTAGGTCATCATAGGTCATAATAATCCACTAGAATGAGCAAAAAATGTCTCATGGTGTTAAAATAACATAAGAGTATTAGATCTTGATTCTAGAGTGTACAAGTAGCAATGTTGATCTATACAGATCCTCCTAAAGATAAAACCCAGGAAACCCAGCAATTTTGATTTGATAAAAGAATTTTATAGAAAAAAGGTTAATGAAGAAAAGCTCTAACTAGTTCCTTATTTTACAATTGAAAGTAGGCGTTCAAAATTTCTAGCTACTAGTAAATTAATAAAGCTACTACTAATAGTTATAGGTAATCAATTCCTTAGATGTTGAAATTCCATTACTATCCATCTATGTGTGCATGGACATATCCAAGGTTGGTATATATAAGAAAAGACTAAAATTATGACTGTTATATCAATTTGTGACTCTGTGACTAGACATCTAATTAAGAACAAACAATAAGACTAAGTTAATTTAGCTCAATTAAATGGAACAGAGTCAAAGGAAAAATTGTAAAATGATTTTCGTTGGCTGTAGCAAGGTCTGTTGATTTCTCTATTGTTTAATCACATATGCAATTACCATATAAAGATGTTTGAATGAATCTAAACTAATTAATTTGATTAGAAGCTGAAAATAGCTGGCCATTAGAATGATTGGACTCAATAATTGTAGAAGGTATGCAATACAAATCAGTACAGGCATCGCCCAGGCATCCCAGAGGCCTAACTAGGCTGGGCGCCTGGGTTTGGGACCCTAGGTGAACGCCTGGCCGCCTAGGCGTGCCTGGGTGCCGCCTGGGTAGGTCGGCAGGTACCTGGGCAAGCGAGCAGGGTGAGGTCGAGGCGAGGTGAGGTCGAGCAGGTCGAACCGGTAGGCGGCGGTGACACCGGCGAGCTCCAGGACCGCCGGCGCAAGGTAGGCAGGCGGCGGCGACACCGGCGAGCAGGGAGCGGCGGCGGAGCGACAGCAGCGCATAAGGAGCAGGAAGCGGCGACGGCTCACAAGCAGCAACATCGGAGGGCGGCGCACAAGCACAAGCAGCAACAGTGGAGGGTCGGGCGGCAGCAGCAGCGGGGGAGATTCTCGCAATGAAACAGAAGAAAGGGGAAGAGTCGGGTGATCGTGGGATATTAAGTTCATAAACGGCGTCAGTTGTTTATAAAACCGACACCTAAACCTCTTCAGCGTCGGTGGATCATAAAAAACCGACGTCCAATTGGACAATATTTGCCCAAAATTATTTGGCGGGAACCACTATCAGCGTCGGTTATCGACGGATAACCGACACTAAATGTGACACTTTTCACGTAAATTCTCATCATACATAGGCGTCAGTTTCTATCTAAATAACCGACGTTGTATGTGATACTTTTTCTTTTCGCTCAAAAATTGGATTTCGTGGGCGATTTTAGGCGTCGGTCTGTTATAACCAGCCGATGTTGAATACAAAACGGTACCCGTGTCTGGCTGGTCTTCAAATATAGACGTCGATTTGCATAAATAACCGACGTCTAATATTATAGGCGTTGGTTTTCCTAAATAACTGACACCCAGAAAAGCGACACTGAATGATGTTTCTGTACTAGTGTTTATACCATTGCCCAAGTAAATTGTCCATTGTTGAATATAGGTGAAACTTCTGCATGTACGAGCATCATGCCAGAAACCTAACCAAAGAATATAGGGTGAACAAGTTCTCTGATGAGATCCATATTAACGTAAAACTCTATGGCTCCTCATCCAAATACACACCTTTTAAAGCTATTTATGACCATGTCTTATTCATTGAGAGAACCTTGGGGATGGAGTAGGGAAAAAGCATGAGTAGCCTACTTATGGCTAATTTGTTGTGCATGCCAAGACTGCACAAATAGAAAAGCAAGGTAGAAATTGCCATAGACCCAAGAACAGAAACAAAAGCCACATGACTCCTCTTTACTAGAACTACAACCATGGTCCTATCAAAACTGCAACCATGGACCTAACTCAAAAAGATAACAAAGTCAAGGCCCAATTCTAGATATTCAAAGGCATCCCAACATTGATAACCGCCACTCCACATTGTGCAAGATTCAAGGGCAAATCTTCTACTTTTGTAAGAAGGAATGCCACTCCATAGAAAAATGCCTCCTCCATCCTCTAGAGTGGTTCATGCAGACTGACCACATGTAAGCTCGTGGCATTGCATTGAATGTTGAAGAGACAAATGCCAATGGGAACAAGTTGATGGAATGTATATTTCAATTTAAGTTATTTATAAACTATAAGTATCATGATTAGATTTTATCCAAAACCTTAAGCATTGGTATGTGTACATATGTATCATGCATATCGATGGACACTTAATATCCACTCTCTCTAACTCTAGATCAACTCACGCCTTCATGTTTAGGAGTCTATCCCATATGCTTAATTAAGAGATACATGACTTTGTATATATACTGAATTTGATATCTCCACTAGGAGAATGCAAAACACATATATCTTGTGTGATGTTTGTTAGATGGAGTCTATCTTCATTCCTTTAGACAAGGAAGATTTTAACCTCATATTGAAAATGGATTATTAATATAAAAGTCATATTGTAATAAGTTGTGGTGTCAAGAAAATTATCATATCCATACCAAACATCCCTACTCTTGTCATCCCTAGAAGAAAATATAAAAACAAAAATATCTTTAGTTTTTCTATTGAAAACCAATCCATAATGTCCAAGGGGTGTAAAACATGCCTAAGGACTGCTATATAGCTAATAGAATATGATATGCCTTAGGGTATATTGACGTAGTGTGTGACCATCTGAGTGTCTTTCCTAAGGAACACCCACATACCTCCAAATCTTAAAAATGAATTTTCATAGAGTAAGCACTAGGTAATGCACTTGTTTATTTAGCATTATATGGAATGGATCCTGCTAAGTCGAATAAACACAAAAAATAGTAGAAGGAATTTCTAGACAAGGTTTTCATTTATTGTGACATCCTTTGCCAAACAAAGCGAGATTACTCAAAACTTAAACCACGATCAACCATTAACATCAAATTACCAAAAATCACAGGAAATTAAAACCTATTTGGCACAAGCACCATGAGCTAAGATTTCTTACACAAGAATCAACACTTGCATTTCATAACATATATTTAGAGTGCTACATCATTGTTTTCCAATCATCTGATTACATAGGATAATAGTTCCACATGCATATTCATACCACCAAAGTCACACAAGCTAGAAACTACACATCAATCGTCATGTCTACAAAACACATTGAGAACACCCCCAAGGACCTGAGTGTACAGGGACGACACATAGGACTCTATTACTAGATACTATCCATATACCATGTTTCACCAGGTATAGTTTCTCCTCTTATTATGTCCTCAGCCACATGATCTTTATCTCAGCATGCAAGTCCACCTAAAAAGATATTTAACCAACATGATGAGATAGTAGTCATAGTGAGAGATATAACTCTCTGCCAACTCCATTATTATCACAGACAACTAGGTAAATAGATTAACATACTGAGTAGATTGAACTAAATTAACTAAATGACATATATCTCATGGATGAAATAAATAGAGAAGTAATATGCACTTGCCAATGAGGAATAGAACAACTAATAAATTAAAAAAAGGATATGAAGAACATGTATAAATTTTATAAACTAAATAATATAAAAACAAGGCAAGACTTCATCCAATGTTTCCGTGTTTGATCATATACACACACACTACACGGCTGATTACGTATTCACCATGCCCTGAGGATATGAGTCGTACCACCCAAATCCAACCGACCACTAGTAATTCAAAATCAGTGCCATACAAGGTCTAATGGAAGAGTCGGAATCCACTACCTCACCTTCCTCAGTCAGCACGAGTGAACATGCAGTGCCATCACAAGTTAACTATTCCGCTGACATATAGTCCAGCTTTGAAAACCTAGTTTGCCTTGGTACAGGTCACAATGCTAATGAAACTGAGCTACGGCCCGCAACCACACTCTTCCAGGGTATGGCCCGCAACCAATCCTATGAAATCCCATAAACATAATATTACTGAGTTACGACCCAAAGTTGCACTCTTTCCAGGGTATGGCCCAAATCCAATCCTGTGTCACATATCCCGGGGCATGACCTGAGGCTCACGCATTGATATTAGGATACCAAGCTGTCCCCACATACTTAACAATATGCTCTCTGAGTTTCCCGTAGGAGTTACACATTTCACCATCCAACAAATGCTGACACTGAATGGATCTATGGCACATGGCAAGCTACAAGATTAGATTTCACTTGATTAATCAGATCAATTAAAATGTCTTTTAGCATCAATAAAGTTACAACGTACAACCCACAAACAAATCTTTCAAAAGAAGAGGAGCATAGTATTACAACAACAAATATCATTATTTAAACTATAAACTGATTTCCATCATCTCATAACACTATATCATTGCCATCCACAAGACCATCATCGTCAACATATTATAATGGGATATCAATCCCTCATTCCAATACCAGAGGATGTCACCTCAATCAAGCACTAGGCCCATCACATCATACTTATGATTCATGGTTACCTAATCATGCTTCATTGGGCATATAAGCATTACTTTATACTAATAATCATTTGTGCCATATCACATATACATACCCTAGCAACTATTCACTATTACATGCATCTTTGTGACAAAACTAATATTATATAATCAGAGAGATAATACGTTCCAACACATCCAACACCTTTAGATAAGCCAAAAAAATGCATCATGAATTCTCTAATTTAGAGTTAGGCTTCATGCTAGTTTCACATAAGGTTCTCAAGCATCATTCTAACTCAAATCTCTAAGTTTCAATACCTTTCATAAGTTGGAGTATTTGAGGCTAAGAATTAAACAATTTAACCAAGTATGCACATTCAAATATTCATACTTCATGCATTCACTTATCAAGTTTCATATCCAAAGCTTAATATTATTTAACCATCTTCATAGTACTCACAAGTTATAACACACAATTAACCCATTAGGTTAAAGTCATGTAATTTAAGAGAGAGAGAGAGTACAATATCATTATTTCCACTCATACACATTCAATAATATGACCTATCCTTAGAATTAGGGTCAATACTCTTTACACGTAGCCATTTAAGGTTTTACCTCATGGTCACATAACCAAACCCTAATCACACCAATTCCCACTTTCTTGAAACTAATTTAGGTTGAACAACATTAGTTAGATATAATTAGATCTTTTTGTCATCAACACTAGATAACACGATAGCATACATATACATGTGCTTACAATCCTGCATTATGTAAACATATTGACCGTGCTCCATTCATAATGTTTCATTATTTGTGACCCATACATTATTACCCCTCACAAATCATTAACCACATATCATATTAAGGAAGTTCAAACCTTAGTTTACATAACTAGAGGGTTTCACTTCAAACTATCCACTAAACACTTATTAGATCCTTAAACTTGTTTATATGATTTCTACACAAATATTGTCACATTTTATTCCAACAAGGCTTATCATCACCATCACACACACACAAACACACACACACACACACACACACACACAAACACACACACACACACACACACACACACACACACACACATATATATATATATATATATATATATATATATATATATATATATATATATATATGCACATAGTTGAGTCATTTACCTCACTTCACAAGTTAGGATCATATGAAAAGGAAATATAGTAGACACTTGTCATGGATTATAAACTTTAATTAAGATGAGAACATGGGTCATATTCTTCCATGATTAAGGTTATCATATAGATATTCAACCATTGAACCCTACATCCATTACTTCCCACATTGTTGGAAAGTTTAGGGCTAAGCTCTTTAGTCAAGGATGGACCACTCATAGTAACATCATCCTATGGTGCACTAGATTTAGGAGGAGAAATTGAGATTAGGTGTGAAGGGCAACACAAGGGGTGATGGGTGGTTAGGGTTAGGGTTAAGGTCATGTCAGCCTCTTGCACAATCAAGGGTGTCACAATTTAGCACTCAAAATAGACCAATTTACACAATATGTCCTCATGATCATGACGGGCTAGCAAATCATATCAGTCTAACCCCATCTAGGGCATGTCGGCTAGCACCATCAAAGCATATCCGTCTAAGCACCTCCTAGGGCATAACAGGTTAACTTCATCAAGGCATGTCAGTTTAGCCAACATATCAACTTAGGCATTTCTAGGGCATAACGGTTGAGCACCCATCCAAACCTATCGGCCTAAGCACTCCCAACTCATGACGAGTTGTTACATGTTGTGTCAATTTAGGCACCATGAGTCATGACGACCATTCACCACTAATGTGTGGAATTTGTCATCTTCAACCTTAGGAAACTCAGCCACTCATCCACCTACTATCGTTGCAAGAAGGTGCAAGGTATGGACAACAAAACAAACAAATTTCCTTCATCAAAATAGTTCTCAAACCAGCACCAACTACTAACATATATGAGATAAACGATCTATAGGTGAAGAACAACATAAGCATATGAAAGAGTGAAATAATAAAGAAGGCTAAGAGTTATATAACCCACCTCAAAACCGACCAGTTCACATAAGATGTCCTCACAGTCATGACGGGCTAGCAAGTCATATCAGTCTAACCCCATCTAGGGCATGTCGGGTAGAACCATCAAAGCATATCGGTTTAGGCATCTTCTAGGGCATAACAGGATAACGTCATTAAGGCATGTCGGCCTAGACAACATATCAATTTAGGAATCTCTAGGGCATGACATTTTAGCACCCATCCAAACCTATCGGCCTAAGCACTCCCAAGTCATGATGAGTTGTTACATGTTGTGCCAGTTTAGGCACCATGATTCCTGATGACCATTCACCACTTATGTGTTGACTTTTTCATCTTCAACCTTAGGAAACTCAACCACTCATCCACCTACTATCATTGTAAGAAGGTGCAAGGTATGGAAAACAAACCAAACAAGTTTCCTTCATCAAAATATTTCTCAAACCATCACCAACTACTAACATATATGAGATAAATAATATAGAGGTGAAGAACAACATAAGCATATGAAAGAGTGAAACAACAAACAAGGCTAGGAGTTATATGAACCACCTCAAGAAGGTCTCCATCAAGGGTTCAAGCTCCATGATCAAAGCCCATAGCACACGTTCCCCAACTTGAAGATGATCCATCAAGAGTCCCAACTCGATCTCATCATCACCTCAAGAAATAATATGAAGATGCCATGGTTATGATAACTCAAGAAGAAATGAAATAATGAGAGTACCACGACCTAGTAATACTTCATCCAAGGTATGATCCATGGCCGAGAGAGGGGAAGAAGAAGATGACGAAGAGAGCTCAAAGGAATGGCCATCAAAGAAACATAACTCACCAAGATGGAAGCTATAAGAATCACCATGAGAAACAAACTTGACCTCCAAGATGCATGGAGACTTCCTCTAGCTCCTTAAGCTCCCAAGCTCATCCACCAAGAGGAGATAAACAAGAATGGACAAAGGGTTCACTTGTGTGAAGAAGGAGGGGGATATATACTTGAGGGAAGGAAGAAAGATCAAAGAAGAGGTGTCATCACGTTAGGATCTTAGGTGACACTTGTCTACGAGAAAGGGACCAGATGAAACAACATGCAAGACAAGATGATAAGATTTAGGCTAGATCTCGCCCTCTTGGTCTCCTTCCAAGGTCATGCTCGATATGCCAAAACCCTACACACCCACAAACTAATATGGAAAAACCCTACACACTCAAAAACTGATAGAGCATAACCCTACACACTCACAAACTGATAGGGCACAACCCTACACACTCACAAACTGATAGGCAGCCTCTCCAAGGGTCTCTAACCTGAGATAACCCATCTAAGAGTAAAACACATCTCACTCAAATGTCCTATTCATCACCAAAGATGCTTCCACACAACCAAGATCAAAACAAGGTGCCCATTTCTATCTATCTCCTCTAGATGATTTTAAGAGAGGGAATGAACACTATATAAATGGTAAATTGCATGTTAACCCTTCACTTTGAGTAAATTACAATTTACACCAAAACTAGCACATATAGCATAAACATCATCCACACAGGCTCAACTTGATACCTGAGCTCTCCACAAGGTGCCCCGTAGAATCATTATCTCTCTTATGATGATAAAGCACTAAGGGAACACCCATCATGTGACATATTGCAAGATAACCCCTCATCCTGGGTAAATTTCACTTTGGTCCAAAATAGGCAAACATTGCTCAAACAACATTCAATCAGGACCAGACTTGAAACATAAGTGTGTCACATGATTAAAAAACACCTCAAAGGATTAGATTAAGTTTTTAAGAAACTTACTTAAGCAAAACAAATAAGGTTATCTCAAAACCCAGGTCAGGGTCCTTACAAATCATAAACCCCTAATAAGGATTTTGCCATAGAAATCCCAAGCAAAAGGAGACAGATGTTACTCATGCATCATATCTTCAAACTTAGACATAGCCACTTGATGTCAGGGTGATGTCATAAGACTTGACCAACGTATTGTTCTTGCATCCAAGGTCAATACAAGATCTATTGCACATGATACACACTCAACTTATCTTTTCCATTATTGGTTGTAGAGTCAACCATATTCCAGGTGATATACTTTCTTCACCATAAAAGCACTATACATACTTATCCAACTCATGTGTCAACTCTTTCTTATGTATCACCTCCTCAACTTAAAACAACATAGGATAAGATTCTTGATTTTGGGAGTTTACCATACCCTCCTCAAACCTCAACATGTCTCTTCCAAAGAAAGACTAGAGATACGTTCTATCATCCACTTGGAACTATAAAGCCTATCATGCTTCTGTTGTGCTACTCTGATCTGCTGATCCAAAACTAGTCTTACTTCTACCAACTATCTTGCCAACATACTCACTCCCAGCTATACATTCTCCTATCATAAGAAGAGGCTACTTATTCAGGGAAAACTATTTCAGTGGTAACCCAAGATGCTATATATATGTATATCACCTTAACTGACCTAAATAGGGATTGAAAACCCTGCTTATCCATCTATAGCCAATGCACAATATTTTTGGAATCTTTCTTAGTTGCAAGCCTAATAGGAGTACTCCTAGGGATTACACTCAGACTGATGAACTTTACCCAAGTAGATCTTGCCACTGTCTCTTCAACTTATGCATCCTTGTCAATGTTACATTTATGCAGAGCATAAACCCCTAACATGTGTTATCCATACTATAGGTTAGGTAGTTGTAACCAGATTGATCCCAAAATCAACACTTCTAGGTAGCGAAACACCTAATCATCCTATCAAGTAGCATGTTCTCACTCTCCCATACAACTGGCACTACTTAGATGCTAGGATTCCTTACCGTGGTATCCATCACATATGTTAGAAACACATCATACTCCTATCACATCCATATTTTGTTGTTTTTACCAAAACCAAATATGTCAAAAGGATCTTTCTTTCATCCTAAGACATCTCCTATCACAAATATCCCTATCTTAGAACAAAACCCAAGACCAACTATTACTTACCAGAGTATCCTTCTTAAGATCACTTCTAAACCATGCACATCAAGTGAATAAAACCCACTTGACTGCCACATCCTTGAAAGTACATAACACAAGGGAACACATTCCTCTTATCACTACATCATTACCCAAGGTTTGCTAATCTAGGTGAAGGGATTATCACTTTCTTTGATTATTTCACGAGTTTTCAACTGTTCATGTGTCATCTTAACTTATTCTTGCATAGGTTTCCTTGCCATAAGCATAGGAACTGTAAATATGACTACATGCCATTACTCTTTCTTTGATTATTGTTCTACATATTCATGAACATTTCCTTATTTTATCACATTCTTTTATATTTACAACATGAAAAGGGTCATTATTCTTTACATATTCTTTATTGAATAGGGATCATCTTCCTTGTTTCCTTTCACATATCATGATCATTACACTTTATACTTTCTTATACTCATGGGTTGGTTTGAGATTAACTCAGGTTCCATCTTATTTGTTTATCAATCGTTCATATTTGTCTTCTAATTTCATTCTGGTTCTAGGAATTCTCTCCATGTTATGTGAATTTTATACCTTGACTTACTTTATTAGTACAAGTTCATCTATCTTTTCTTCATACATTTCTTGAAATTACAACTTCAAGAACTTTTCTTATCATATTCACACTTAGATTTAGGTTTCATGGAGCTGTATCTTTCTCTTTTAATCACCAAACATTTAAGTTTTAGTGAATTATGGTGTAGTTCATATCTCTTTTCATAGTGTGATGGAAGTATTAACTTCATGATTTCTGTTTTTATGCTCTTTAGATCGTTTTGAAATGACTACATGATCAGAGTAATCAAAGAGAAATCAATCTAAGAGTTCCATACTTACCTTTTATTCAACATTTGAATACTTGGCCAGGGTACTCAAGTACGGAGATTAGGCAGTATGCACCATATTTTATATCATGTTCTTATCTTAGACACCATCCTAATCATACTCCTAGTGTCCCTGTAGACTCAGCAAACCAAGAGCTCTGATACCACCAAATGTGACACCCTTTCCCACACAAAGAGAGATTACTCAAAACTTAAACAACGATCAACCATTAACAACAGATACTGAAAATCACATGAAACTAAAATCGATTTGCAACAAGAACCATGAGCTAATATTTCTTACACAAGAATCAACACTTGTATTTCATAACATATATTTAGAGTGCTACATCATTATTTTCCAATTATCTACTTACATATGATAACCGTTCCAAATGCATATTCATACCACTAAAGGCACACAAGCCATAAACCACGTATCAATAATCATGTCTAAAAACACATCGAGAACACCCCAAGGATCTGAGTGTACATGGACGACACATAGGACTTTATTACTAGACACTATCCATATACCATGTTTCACTAGGTGTAGTTTCTCCTCATATTATATCCTAAGACACATGATCTTTATCTCAACATGTACATCCACGTAAAAAGATATTTAAGCAATAGGGTGAGAGAACAGTCCCATCAAGAGATATAACTCTCTGCCAACTCTATTATTATCACAAATAACTAGATAAATAGATTAGCATACTGAGTAGATTAAACAAAATTAACTAAATGACATATATATCAGGGATGAAGTAAATACAACAGTAATATGCACTTGCCAATGAGTAATAGAACAACTAATAAATTCAGAAGTAATATGAAGAACATGTATAACTATTATAAACTAAATAATATAAAAACAAGGCAAGGCTACATCCAATATTTCTGTCTTTGATTCTATACACGCACACTACATGACTGATTACGTATTCATTATGCCCCGAGGAATTGAGTCGTGCCACCCAAATCCAACCGACCACTGCTAAGTCAAAATTGATGCCATACAAGGTCTAGTGGAAGAGCTGTAATCCACGACTATACCTTCCTCGGTCAGTATGAGTGAACATGTAGTGACATCACAAGTCAACTACTTCCAACGACATGTAGTCCAGCTGTACTAACCTAGTTCACCTTGGTTTAGGTCACAACGACAGTGAAACTGGGATATGGCCTACAACAACACTCTTCCAGGCTATGGCACGTAGGAAATCCTATGAAATATCATAAACATAATATTATTGAGCTACTGCCCGAAGCCACACTCTTTCCAGGGTATGGCCCACAGTCAATCCCGTGTCACATATCCTGAGGCATGACCTGAGGCTCACACATGGATAAAATCACCCTCAGTTGCTTGATATTAGGGTACCAACCTGTCCTCACATACTCAACAGTTTGCGCTTCGAGTTTTTGGTAGGAGTTACTCATTTCACCATTCAACAAATGCTGACACTGAATGATCTATGGCAGATGGCAAGCTACACGATTAGATTCCACTTAATTAATTATACCAATTAAAGTGTCTTTTAGCATCAATCAAGCTACATCGTACAACCCACAAGCAAATCCTTCAAAAGAAGTGGAGCATAGTATTACAATAGCAGATATCTTCGTTTAAATTATAAATTGATTCCCATCATCTCATAACACTGTATCACTTCCATCCACAAGGCCATCATCATCAACACATTATCATGGGATATCAATCCCTCATTCCAATACCAGAGGATATCACCTCAACTAGGGACTAGACCTTTACTAGGTCCTAATACCCATCACATCATACTTATGATTCATGGTTACCTCATCATGCTTCATTGGGCATATAAGCATTACTTTATACTAATCATCATTTGTGCCATATCACATATACATACCATAGCAACCATTATCTATTACATGCATCTTTGTGACAAAACTACTATTATATAATCAGAGAAGGAATATGTTCTAACACATCCAACACCTTTAGATAAGGCAGACAATGTATCATGAATTCTCTACTTTAGGGTTAGGCTTCATGCTGGTTTCACATAATATTCTCAAGCATCATTATATATATAATATCTGACCTTCACTACCTTTCATAAATTGGAGTATATGAGGCTAAGAATTAGACAATTTAACCAAGTATGCACATTCACATATTCATACTTCCCGTGTTCCCTTATCAAGGTTCCTAGCCAAAGCTTAATATTATTTAACCATCTTCAAACTACTCACAAGTTATAACACCCAATTAACCCATTAGGTTAAAGTCATGTAATTTAAGAGAGAGAGAGTGCAATATTGTGCTATCCACTCATACATATTCAATAATATGACCCACCCTTAGAATTAGGGTCAATACTATTTACATGTAGCCGATTAGGGTTTTACCCCATGGTTACATCATCAAACCCTAATCACACCAATTCCCACTTTCTTGAAACTGATTTAGGTTGAACAACATTAGTTAGATATAATTAGATCATTGTGTCATCAACATTAGATAACACCATAGCATACATGTACATGTGTATTACAACCCTGCATTATGTGAACATGTTGACCAAACACCATTCATAATGTTTAATCATTTGTGACCCATACGTTATTACCCCTCACAAATCATTAACCACATATAATATTAAGGAAGGTCAAACCTTAGATTACATAACTAGAGGGTTTCACTTAGAACTATCCAGAAGACACTTATTAGATCATTAGACTTGTTTATATGATTTCTACACAAATGTTGTCACCTCTTATTCCAACAAGACTTATCACCACCATCACACACACACACACATACATATATATATATATATAGAGTCAGGCTAGAATACACTCGAGTATATCCGGAGCAGAATACACTCAAGTAGTTTTTCATGATGTAATATTTTTTTTGAAAATCTAATCCATTGATCTTCTTAGACATCTCGTGAACAAATCATACGCAAAATTTGAGCACATTTGGATATGTATAGCTCATGTTATGAAGACCGCAAAAATTATACATTTCAAATTAGTTTCACGCGTCGATTTTGTTGCCCTTGGATGAGTGACTTACACTCATCCAAATGGGCTCAAAATTTGTATGTAGCCTAGTTATAGTATGACGGTGAAGACTATTTTTTACAAAATGTAAACCTTTGATCTTCACCGTCATACTATAACTAGGCTACATACAAATTTTGAGCCCATTTGGATGAGTTTAAGTCACTCATCCAAGGGCAACAAAATCGACGCGCAAAACTAATTTGAAATGTATAATTTTTGCGGTCTTCATAACATGAGCTATACATATCCAAATGTGCTCAAATTTTGAGTATGAGTTGTTCACGAGATGTTTAAGAAGATCAATAGATTAGATTTTCAAAAAAAATATTACATCATGAAAAACTACTTGAGTGTATTCTGCTCTGGATACACTCCGAGTGTATTCTAGCCTGACTCTATATGAGCCAGGCAAGAATACACTCGAGTGTACAGATCGCACGAATACACTCAAGTGTGTTTACATATCAAGACTATTTTTTACATATATATATATATATTCACACAGTTGAGTCATTAACCTCACTTCTAAAGTTAGGATTATATGAAAAGTAAATATAGTAGGCACTTGTCATGGATTATAAATTTTCATTAATATGAGCACATGGGTCATATTATTCCATGATTAAGGTTATCATATGGATATTCAACCATTGAACTCTACATCCATTACTTCCCACATTGTTGGAGAGTTTAGAGCCAAGCTATTTAGTCAAGGATGGATTACTCATAGTAACATCATCCTATGGTGCACTAACTTTAGGAGGAGCATTAAGATTAATCATACAGTATCCAAAACAACACTCTTCTATATTGCACATTGTTCATATGTGTACATCATTGAGTACCCAAGCATACCCTTCAACCCTCATCATATGATATCAATTTCACCTCATCCACATGTGTCAGCTTGACTACATCATGGTGTGTCAGGAAAGCTCACCTTTGGTGTATCGAGAAATCCTACTTGAAGTGTGAAGAGAAACACTAGGTGTGGCGGGCAACACTAGGGGTGACAGGTTGTTAGGGTTAAGGTTAGGTCATTCTATCCTCTTGCACAATCAAGAGCATCACAATATAGCACTTAAAATAGACCAGTTCACATAAGATGTCCTCATGGCCATGATGGGCCAACAAGTCATATGTGTCTAACCCCATCTAGGGCATGTAGGGTAGCACCATCAAAGCATATCGGTTTAGGTACCTTCAAGGGAATAACTGGTTAAATTCATCAATACATACCGGTCTAGCCAACATATCAGTTTAGGTATCTCTAGGGCATGACAGTTTAGCACCCATCCAAACCTATCGGCCTAGGCACTCCCAAGTCATGACAAGATGTTACATGCTGTGTAGATTTAGGCCACATGAGTCATGATGACCAATCATCACTTATGTGTCGACTTTGTCATCTTCAACCTTAGGAAACGAGACCACTCTTCCACCTACTATCATTGCAAGAAGGTGCTAGGTAATGACAACAAACCAAATAAATTTCCTTCATCAAAATAGTTCTTAAACCATCACCAACTACTAACAAATATGAGATAAACAATCTATAGGTGAAGAACAACATAAGTATATGAAAGAGTGAAATAACAAAGAAGGCTAAGATTTATATAACCCACCTCAAGAAGGTCTCCATCAAGGGTTCAAGCTCCATGATCAAATCTCCATAGCACACGTTCCTCAACTTAAAGATGATCCATCAAGAGTCCCAACTCGATCTCATCATCACCTCAAGAAAGACGGAAGAAGATGCCATGGTTATGGTAACTCAAGAAGAAAGGAAAGAAGGAGAGTTCCACAACCTAATCATCCTACATCTAAGGTATGATCTATGGCTGAGAGAGGGGAAGAAGAAGATAAGGAAGAGAGCTCAAAGGAATGGACATCAAAGAAACATAACTCACTAAGATGGAAGGTGAACCAAGAATCACAATGAGCAAGGAACTCGACCCCCCAAGCTCCATGAAGACTTCCTCTAGATCCTTAAGCTCCCAAGCTCGTCAACCAAGAGGAGACGAACAAGAATGGACAAAATGGTTCACTTGTGTGAAGAAGGAGGGGGGTAATATATTTGAGGGAAGGAAGAGAGATCAAAGAAGAGGTGTCATCACATTAGGAGCTCAAGTGATGCTTGTCCATGAGAAAAGGACTACATTCAACAACATGCAAGACATGGTGATAAGATCTAGGATAGATATCGCCCTCTTGGTCTCCTTCCAAGGTCATGCCCGATATGCCAAAACCCTACACACCCACAAACCGATATGGAAAAACCCTACACACTCACAAACCGATAGAGCATAACCCTACACACTCACAAACTGATAGGGCACACACCTACACACTCACAAACTGATAGGAAGCCTCTCTGAGATAACCCATCGTAGAGCAAAACACATCTCACTAATGGGTCCTATTCATCACCAAAGATGCTTCCACAAAACCAAGATCCAAACAAGGCACCCATTTCTCTCTCTCTCTCCTGTAGATATTCCAAGAGAGAAGGAACACTTTAGACATGGTAAATTTCATGTTAACCCTTCACTTTAGGTAAATTGCAGTTTACACCAAAACTAGCACATAAAGCACAAGCATCATCCACACAGGCTCAACTTGATACATGAGCTCTCCACAAGGAACCACATAGCATCATTCTCTCTCTTATGATGCTAAATCACTAAGGAAAAACTCATCATGTGACATATTGCAATATAACCCCTCATCTTGGGTAAATGGCACTTTGGTCCAAAATAGACAAACATTGCTCAAACAACATTCAAACAAGACCAGACTAGAAACATAAGCGTGCAACATGATTAAAAATAACTCAAAGGATTTTATTAAGGTTCTAATCAACTTAATTAAGCAAAACAAATATGGTTATCCCAAAAACCAGTCAGGGTGATGTCATAAGACTTGACCAACATATTGTTCTTGCATCCAAGGTCAATACATGATCTGTTGCACATGACACATACTCAACTTATCTTTTCCATTATTGGTTGTAGAGTCAACCTTATTCCAGGTGATAATTTCTTAACCATAGAAGCACTATACATACTTATCCAACTTAGGTGTCAACTCTTTCTTATGTATGACCTCCTCCACTTAATACATCGTAGGATAAGATTCTTGATTTTGGGAGTTTACCATACCCTCTTCAAACCTCAGCATGTCTCTTCCAAAAAAATACTAGAGATACATTCTGTCATCCACTTGGAATTAAAAAACCTATCATGCTTCTGCTACGCTACTCTGATCTGCTTACTCAACACTATCTTACTTCTACCAACTATCCTGCCAACATACTCACTCTCAACTGTACATTCTCCTGTAATAAGAAGAGGGTACTTATCTAGGGAAAACTATTTTAATGGTAACTCAAGATGCTATATATATGTATATATCACTTGAACTGACCCAAATAGGGATCAAAAACCCTGCTTATCCATCTATAGCCAATGCATAATCTTTGCAGAATCTTTCTTACTTGCATGCCTGCTAGGATTACTCCAAGGGTTTATACTCAACTCGATGAACTTTACCCAAACAGATCTTGCAACTGTCTCTTCAACTTATGGATCCTTTTCGATATATCATTTATGCAGAGCATAAACCCCTAACATGTGATATCCATACTATAGGTTAGGTACTTGTAACCAGATTCATCCCAAAGTCAACATTTCTAGGTTGCCAAACACCTAATCATCCTATCAAGTGACATGTTATCACTCTCCCATACAACTGGCACTACTTGGATGCTAGGATTCCTTACCTTTGTATCCATCACATGTATCAGAAACACATCATACTCCTATCACATCCATCTTCTATTGTTTTTACCAAAAGTATATATGTCAAAAGTATCTCTCTTTCATCTCGATACATCTCCTATCATAGATATCCCTATCTTGGAACAAAACCCAAGACCAAATGATACTTACAAGAGTATCCTTCTTAAGATCACTTCTAAACCATGCACGTCAAGCGAAATAAGACCCACTTGACAGCCACATCCTTGAAAGGACATAACATAGGGGAACATATTCCTCTTATCACTACATCATTTCCCAATGTTTGCTTATCAAGGTGAAGGGATTATCACTTTCTTTGATTATTTCACGAGTTTTCAACTATTCAAGTGTCATCTTAACTTATTCTCACTAATGTTTCCTTGCCATAAGCATGGGAACTGTAAATATGACTACATGCCATTACTCTTTCTTTGATTATTGTTCTCCATGCTCATGAACATTTCCTTATTTACAACATTCTTTTATCTTTACATCCTGAAAAAGATCATTATTCTTTACATATCCTTTATTGAACATGGATCATCTTATTTTTTTCCTTTCACATATCATGAGGATTCACTTTATACTTTCTTATACTCATGGGTTGGTATGAGATTAACTCAGGTTCCATCTTATTTGTTTATCATTCGTTCTTATTTGTCTTCTGATTTCATTCTGGTTCTAGGAATTCTCTCCATCTTATGTGAGTTTTATACTTGGCTTACTTTATTAGAACAAGTTCATATGTCCTTTTTTATACATTTCTTCAAATTACAACTTCAAGAACTTTTCTTATCATATTCGCACTTAGATTTAGGTTTCATGGAGCTGTATCTTTCTCTTTTAATCACCAAACATTCTAGTTTTAGTGAATTATGGTGCAGTTCTTATCTCTTTTCATAGCATGATGGAGGTATTAACTTCATGATTTCTGATTGATATGCTCTTTAGATCATTTTGAAATGACTACTTGATTAGAATAATCATAGAGAAATCAACCTAAGGGTTTCATACTTACTTTTCTTCAACATTTGAATACCTGGACATGGTACTCAAGTACTGATATTAGGCAATATGCACCATATTTTATAACATTTTCTTATCTTAGACACCATCCTAATCCTAGTCCTAGTGTCCTTGTAGACTCTGCGAACCAAGAGCTCTGAAACCACCAAATGTGACACCCTTTGTCAGACAAAGTGAGATTACTCAAACCTTAAACCATGATCAACCACTAACAATAGATTACCAAAAATCATAGGAAATCAAAACCGATTTGCAACAAGAACCATGAGCTGATATTTCTTACACAAGAATCAACACTTGCATTTCATAACATATATTCAGAGTGCTACATCATTGTTTTCAATCAACTGATTACATAGGATGACAGTTCCACATGCATATTTATACCACCAAAGGCACACAAGCCAGAAACCACGTATCGAACATCATGTCTAAAAAACATATCAAGAACACCCCAAGGACATGAGTGTACAGGGACGACACATGGGGATCTATTACTAGACACTATCTGTGTACCATGCTTCACCAGGTGTAGTTTCTCCTAGTATTATGTCCTCAACCACATGATCTTTATCTCAGCATGCACATCCACCTAAAAAGATATCTAACCAATGGGGTGAGACAATAGTCCCAGTGAGAGATATAACTCTCCGCCAACTCTATTATTATCCCAGGTAACTAGGTAAATAGATTAACATATTGAGCAGATTATAAATAAAAAATGCCATATATCTCATGGATGAAGTAAATAGAGCAATAATATGCACTTGCCAATGCATAATAGAGCAACTAATAAATTAAAAATGAATATAAAGAATATGTATAACAGTTATAAACTAAATAGTATAAAAACAAGGCAAGGCTTCATCCAATGTTTCTGTGTTTAATCCTATACACACACACACACTACACGGCTGATTACATATTCTTTATGCCCTGAGGATTTGAGTCGTACCACCCAAATCCAACCCACCACTGCCAAGTCGAAATCGGTGCCATACAAGGTCTAGTGGAAGAGCCAGAATCCACGACCTCACCTTCCTCAATTAGTACCAGTGAACAAGTGACATCACAAGTCATCTGCTTCCAACGACATATAGTCCAGCTATGCAAACCTAGCCCTCCTTGGTATAGGTCACAACGCTAGTGAAACTGAGCTATGTCCCACAACCACACTCTTCAAAGGTAAGGCCCACAGCCAATCCTGTGAAATCTCCTCAACATAATATTATTGAGCTACGACCCAAAAGCCACACTCTTTCCAGGGTATGGCCTGCAACCCCTGTGTCACATATCCTGAGGCATGACCTAAGGCTCACACATGGCCAAAGTCACCCTCGAATGCTTAATATTAGGGTATAAAGTTGTCCCCACATATTCAACAGTATGCACTGAGTTTCCCGTAGGATTTATTCATTTCACCATCCAGTAAATGCTGACACTGAATGGATCTATGGCACAAGACAAGCTACATGATTAGATTTCACTTGATTAATTAGACCAATTAAAGTGTCTTTTAGCATTAATCAAGTTACAATATACAACCCACAAACAAATCCTTCAAAAGACAAGTAGCATAGTATTACAACAACAAATATCATTGTTTAAACTATAAACTGATTCCCATCATCTCATAACACTATTCACTACCATCCACAAGGTCGTCATCATCAAAATATTATCATGGGATACCAATCCCTCATTCCAATACCATATGATATCACCTCAACCTGGAACTATGCCTTTACCATATCCTAAGACCCATCACATCATACTTATGATTCATGGTTACCTCGTCATGCTTCATTGGGCATATAATCATTACTTTATACTAATCATCATTTGTGCCATATCACATATACATACCATAGAAACCATTAAATATTACAAGCATATTTGTGATAAAACTAATATTATGTAATTATAGAGAGAATACATTCCGACACATACAACACCTTTAGATAAGGTAGACAATGTATCACGAATTCTCTACTTTAGGGTTAGGCTTCATGCTAGTTTCACATAAGATTCTCTAGCATCATTCTATCTCAAATCTCTGACTTTCACTACCTTTCATAAGTTGGAGTATATGAGGCTAAGAATTAGACAATTTAACCAAGTATTCACATCCACATATTCATACTTCCTGTGTTCCCTTATGAAGGTTCATAGCCAAAGCTTAAAATTATTTAATCATCTTCATAGTACTCACAATTTATAACACCCAATTAACCAATTAGGTTAAAGTCATGTAAGTTAAAAGAGAGAGAGAGTGCAATATCATGCTTTCCACTCATACACATTCAATAATATGACCTACCCTTAGAATTAGGGTCAATACTCTTTACATGTATCTGATTAGCATTTTACCTCATGATCACATCACCAAACCCTAATCACCCCAATTCTGACTTTCTTGAAACTAATTTAAGTTGAACAACATTAGTTAGATATAATTAGATCATTGTATCATCAATAGTAGATAACACCATAGCATACATGTAGATGTGTATTACAACCCCGCATTGTGTGAAATATGTTGACCATTCACCATTCATATGTTTCATCATTTGTGACCCATACGTTATTACCCCTCACAAATCATTAACCACATATCATATTAAAGGTCAAACCTTACATTACATAACTAGAGGGTTTCACTTCAAATTATCCAAAAGACACTTATTAGATAATTAGACTTGTTTATATGATTTCTACGCAAATGTTTCCACCTCGTATTCCAATAAGGCTTATCATCACCATCACATTTAAATATATATTCACATAGTTGAGTCATTAACCTCACCTCACAAGTTAGGATTATATGAAAAGGAGATATAGTAGACACTTGTCATGGATTATAAACTTTCATTAAGATGAGCACATGGGTCACATTCTTCCATGATTAAGGTTATCGTATGGATATTCAACCATTGAACCCTACATCCATTACTTCCCACAAATATTGGAGAGTTTAGGGCTAAGCTCTTTATTCAAGGATGGACCACTCATAGTAACATCATCCTATGGTGCACTAGCTTTAGGAGGAGAAATTAAGATTAATCATACATTATCCAAAACAAAACTCTTGTATATCATGCATTGTTCATATGTGTACATCATTGAGTACCCAAGCATACCCCTCAACCCTCATCATGTGATATCGGTTTCACCTCATCCACATGTGTCAGCTTGACTACATCATGGTGTGTCAGGAAAGCTCACCTTTGGTGTATCAGGAAACCCTACTTGAAGTGTGAAGGGCAACAGTAGGTGTGACGGGCAACACTAGGGTGACAGTTTGTTAGGGTTAGGGTTAGGTCATGCCAACCTCTTCCACAATCAAGGGCATCATGGTTTACACTCAAAACAGACCTGTTCACAAAAGATGTCCTCATGGTCATGATAGGATAGCAAGTAATATCGATCTAACCCCATCTAGGGCATGTCGGGTAGCACCATCAAAGCATATCGGTTTAGGCACCTTCAAGGGCATAATGGGTTAACTTCATCAAGGCATGTCAGTCTAGACAACATATCAGTTTATGTATCTCTAGGGCATGCTGGTTTAACACCCATCCAAACCTATCGGCATAAGCACTCCCAATTCACGATGACTTGTTACATGTTGTGTCGATTTAGGAACCATGAGTCATGTCGACCATTCACCACTTATGTGTTGACTTTGACATCTTCAACCTTAGGAAACTCGGCTACTCTTCTACCTACTATCATTGCAAGAAGGTGCAAGGAATGGACAACAAACCAAACAAATTTCCTTCATCAGAACAATTCTCAAACTATCACCAACTACTAACATATATGAGATAAATGATCTAGAAGTGAATAACAACATAATAATATGAAAGATTGAAATAACAAAAAAGGCAAAGAGTTATATAACCCGCCTCAAGAAGGTCTCCATAAAGGGTTCAATCTCCATGATCAAAGATCCATACCACACGTTCCTCAACTTGAAGATGATCCATCAAGAGTCCCAACTCGATATCATCATCGCCTTAATAAATAAGAAGAGCATGCCATGGTTATGATAACTCAAGAAGAAAGGAAAGAAGGAAAGTACCATGACCACATCATCCTGCATCCAAGGCATGATCCATGGTCGAGAGAGGGGAAGAAGAAGATGAGGAAGAGTGTTCAAAGGGATGGCCATCAAAGAAACACAAATCACCAAGATGGAAGTTGAACCAAGAATCACCATTGGCAATGAAATCGACCTCCCAAGCTCCATGGAGACTTCCTCTAGATCCTTAAGCTTCCAAGCTCATCCAGCAAGAGGAGACGAATAAGAATGGATGAAAGGGTTCACTTGTGTGAAGAAGGAGGGGGTTATATACTTGAGGGAAGGAAGAGAGATCAAAGAAGAGGTGTCATCACATTAGGAGCTCAGGTGACACTTGTCCATGATAAAGGGACACATGCAAAAACATACAAGACATGGTGATAAGATCTAGGCTAGATCTCGCCCTCATGGTCTCCTTCCAAGGTCATGCCTGATATGCCAAAACCTTACACACCCATAAACTGATATGGAAAAGCCCTACACACTCACAAACTGATATAGCATAACCCTACACACTCAAAAACGGATAGGGCACAACCCTACACACTTACAAACCAATAAGAAGCCTCTCCTAGTCTCTCTAACCCGAGATAACCCATCTAAGAGCAAAACACATCTCACTCATGGGTCCTATTCATCACCAAAGATACTTCCACACAACTAAGATCCAAACAAGGCACCCATTTCTCTCTCTCTCTCATATAGATGACGCCAATAGAGGGAAATAACACTCTAGACATGGTAAATTTCATGTTAACCCTTCACTTTGGGTAAATTGCAATTTACACCAAACTAGCACATAAAGCACACACATCATCCACACAGGCTCAACTTGATACCAGATCTCTCCACAAGCCACCCCATATCATCATTCTCTCTCTTATGATGGTAAAGCACTAAGGGCACATTCATCATGTGACATATTGCCAGATAATCACTCATCTTGGGTAAATTGCACTTTGGTCCAAAATAGGCAAACATTGCTCAAACAACATTCAAACATGACTAGATTTGAAACATTAGCATGTCACATAATTACAAAACACCTCAAAGGATTAGATTAAGGTTCTAAGAAACTTACTTAAGCAAAACAAATAGGGTTAGCCCAAAACCCAATCAGAGTCCTTACAAGTCATAAACCCCTAACAAGTATTTCACCCCCAAAATTCCAAGCAAAAGGAGACATATGTTACTCATGCATCACACCCTTCAAAATTCCACATAGATACTAGATGTCAGGGTGATGTCATAATACTTGACCAACATACTATTCTTTCATCCAAGGTCAATACAAGATCTATTGTACATGACATGTACTCAACTTATCTTTTCCATTATTGGTTGCAGAGTCAACCATATGCCAGGTGATACTTTCTTAACCATAGAAGCACTATGTTGGATAAATTGGACATTATGAAACCCTTTGTTTTGATGATAACAAACATTTCATTCTTATGGATCTAAATTTTTATTTGAGTGTTTTAGGGATAAACAAATAAGGAAGTGGATAGTTGAAGACCAATACAAATTGGAAGATCAACATGCTTAGATTACTTTTATTTTCATGATTGTACTCAATGTAAAAACTTGTACAAGTACATAGATATCATGTAAATCAAGCGTTAGATCTTTCCTATCCACTCACAACACTTAGATAGATCCTCCCCTAAGATAGAATCACAATTACAAATTGATACACACACACACACACTTAGTAGATGATTCAACACCTTGAAATAGGGACATTATCGATCGACAAACTTCTTGACTGAGACACTCTTAGTCAACAAAATCCTCGACCAAGAACCACCTCAGTCTAACTCACAAACACGAATTATTGACCTACTCATCTAACCCTAGAATAACTCTCGGTCGACAACATTCTCGACCGAGATAGACCTTCGAGTAGGTTCCATAGATGTTAGACCACTAGTACAGAAATGGCTTATAACGTCACTTTTGATGGTGTCGAATGTATTAATACACCGACACCTAAACCATACAATGTCGGTGTATAAAATAAGCCGACATCAATCTCTGAAGGGCGACCAGACACGGGTACCGCTTTAATTCAGTGTCGGTTCCTTATTAAGAAACCTTTTGTCATATTCATTTTCATTTGGATAATCCTAATGTCACTAACGCATGAGGAAAGAGAAAACATGACTCACTTAATTAATACATAAAAAGTTCCAAATGTGAAACTAATGACAAAATAAAAAAAATACATGATTTATTCGGGCTAGGTGCCAAATTTGGTATATGTTTCACTCTGTTTAAGCCCTCAAATCAATTAAAAAGAAATATATTAAATATCCTCCAATAATCTAATTAAATTGTTTAATACAGTCAATTTCATATAGTTCTCAAATTTATTTGTGTAGCGCATGACTTCCAATAATTTCACCTGGGTACATCCATCAGGCAGCTCCCTTTCCCTAGCAAGTTTTTCTCTGAACCCGGATGGATCTGAGGGTCGCAACTTTGTCCCCCTCACCCGCAAACTTTCCTTTTCATTTGTATAATATGCAATTTCTTCTCCTACTTCTTCCTCCCTAACTGTTACATGTCTATCTTCGATTTTATCTTCCCCATCTTTGTCATTTTGTTTTGCATCTGATCTACCCTAGATTGTTAGGGTTTTATTGCATACATATCCCTAACCACTTTTGCCTCCCTTCCAACCCCTATTCTGACCCTCGTGGCTCTTACTCATGATACCAGGACTCCGACTTTGCAACATGTGATGTCGTAATGATGTTCCAAGCTTTAATAACCCAAGGTGATTGCTTTCTTGGACCCTTTACTCTTAGCGTAGCCCTCCTTGTCAGAACATGTGTCATTGCACCTCTCTGAGTTCGGCGGCGGCTATCCTTGATCCATGGTATAAAGCCTATGCCCTGGTCAATTTGGTCACCAAGGCAGGTATGTCATTTCCCCCTTTGTTTCCCTTTCCCTATTGGTTTCAGGCGTGTTTGAGAATCAGGTGTCTCCACCTTGTGTTCTTGCAAGTTTCCTCACATTTGAATCCACCTAAGGCCATAGTAGCCTTCTGGGAAAATTCTGGAGCATGCCTTGGTGGGGAGTCCTTTTTGGCACCTTGTCCAGTTTTTGTTTGCTTGGTGTGAAGCATGTATCGAGGGATGAATTCCCTCAACTGATTACCTCCTTTGCCCCCTATTTTCTCTTTTCATTTTGCTTTCTTGTCGAGGGTAATAATGTCATTTCACATTCTGGTTTGGTTCTTTTCGATATTGGGCTTTACACTAAGTGGGTGGTGAGTTGGTCAGCTATGGTTGGGTCAACTCATCTGCCTTGACCGTTAACCAAGATTTGTTTGCTTACAAGGATATTTGGTGATTTCTGATTGGACAATTCTTCTATAATTCATAATTAATTAATATATCTCAGAAAAATATAATAAAAATGATTTAGAATCATAAAAATATAAGCTTTCCAATGGTACTGGTTTTGTTACCAAAATATAATGTTATAAATATGTGATTTTGATGGATTTATCTAAATCGATAATTACTTGTAAATTTCATAACTAAATATTTAAAATCCAAAAAAATAATAATAAAATATGTTTTGAGAACATAGAAGTATAAACTAAAACATGGTGTGGTTTTGATAACCTAAATCACATACAAAGAAAAAGGTGACTTTTAGGGTTTGAATAATCACTATGAAATTGACTCCAAATCTACATATATGCTTAATAAATTCCTTAGAAGTGAGGCTTGGACCTTGATTGGACTTTGGACTATTTTGACTCTGAATAGAGGTATGATTGCACCCCACATTATTTTGATATTGAGTAATTTCTAATTCCTCTCTATAAATGTATGTTTGCATCCCCTATTATTCCTTTTGAGCAATTAACCTATTTTCTTCATTCTCTTGGTCCTATGGACAATAGCCTACACAATATTCTTTCTTTTGAAAAGTATGGTTCATGTGAACTATTTTATTCATTACTGATCTTGTGATCATATTTAAAAATTCTCTTGGTCTCTTTCTTATGCTTTGTTCATGATAGAACTCTATATGATGACATGTGATGTCTTTTTCCCACTTGTGAGGTGGATGTATATGATGGTCACTTTTGTGGTGACTACAATCTGACTATAGTTACTTGCCTCTCTATTAAGCATGTTATGTGACTTAGTAGCCCTAGAATAGTGTAATTGAATTGGTTTTGGGTTATGTGCCCTTATTATATTTTGGGATGGAGGTTATGTGCCCCATACCCAAGTTTTAAGTTTATGAGGCTTGGACCACACACCTTATATTGCAAAGTTTGGTTATGTGTCATTCTCTATCAGGTTTCAAGTTTATGAGGCTTGGCCACCTTTGTTAAGTATATTGTTCTAGTTCTATGTTTGTCTCACATACATGCATGTTGTTATTATATCGGGTCTTGTGCCCAAAAAGATCATGTGTGCTTTTATGGAACCACTTTTATTATTGTTTTGATGGAAAGTATCTCTATTATTGTGATTCATTTCTTTTATGCCTGATGGGGTAGTCCTTACCTTTCATGGGAAGCCTTTATTTTGATGTCCTTTATTCCATATATTTCTCAATTTCTTTCTTAGTATGCACATACCAGCCTTTATTGATGTCATCTATTTTTCTCTTCTTGTTGGGGTATGCTTACAACCCTAGGTGAAGGACATGGAGGACATGGCATAAAGATATGGACATCGCTTAAGGAGTTAAAGATTGGAGACAAACATTGATGTGGTTTAGATTTCCCTCTACTTAGATCCATATGTTGTATCTTACATGTAAACCCTATTTGGGATATTATGATGTACTTTTGTAATATTTTGTGAAGAAATGAACATAGTCTTTATTTTAATTTTGTTGCTACACTTTTTTTTGTTTTGATTACCATTAAATAAGATTTGAGAATTTTACACTCACTCCAAGATGCCTTTTTTGGGTGTGTTTGGACCGAGGTTATGTTCTTCAAATTTTTAGTAGGGAGTGGATCCCCTCTTGGGACCCACTCCTCACACTCTCCCTATTTGTAAATTTGTAATAGTACTCACCACCATGAGTGCCTATACTTCTATCTTGAGTTGGGAGTAGCCACTAAGGCTGTCCTAAAATGTAAATACTCATATCTATTGAATATATGCTCTTAGCAAAGATTATCTTCATACTCTTAGTCTTAATGTTCCACTTGTATGATTAGCTACCATCTTGTGATGTTTGATTGTTAGTGCCTCTAAAGAGTAGTATTAACCTTATCTAAGTGTCTTGGAGTTGCATGAATGCATGAGAATGTTGGAATGCCTAAGCTAATGGTCATATGGTTATATAGTTCGGTCATAGTAGCCTGGGTGGTAAGAGCTCGGTAAGTCTCAATGAAGGATTCGGGTTCAAACCTCACCGAAGGCACTTTATGAACGGCAATTCACACTGATTAGGCACGGGAGGGGGGTGACCGGACCACACCCTCTCATGCCTCAAGAGTTTACCATGTCAGCTTCGCCCGGGATGGGTTCTCTCGGTCATAAAAAAATGGTCATATGGTTATATTGTAATTGTTTGTTTGTCATCTCGAGAGAGAGACAATATCATAATATGGATCTATCCTAAGCTTGAGAGAGGAGGGAATAGACATATATGATGATTTCTTGTAATATTGTTAAGGGTATACAATGGGTATGAGTATTTCATGTTGGTGAGATATGTTAAATGGTGAAACCCAATCCAAGTTCCCATCCATACTTATTATATCCCTCTTTGTTCCTATTTGTTCTCTTGTTTTTCTTCTTAGTTTGTTCTGCTTATTTTACTTATTTTATTGGCTGGAGTACCATTGTTCCCTAAGGAATGCCAAACTTAATCCTACCCTTTTGATATGTGTAACTTAGCCAAAGTTTTAAGTGTAGGGAAATATGGTATCAGATATGGTAGCAGAAACAAAAATTTAACAATTATATTCCCCTGAGACAGATAATTGTGTCAACAACTATGTAATGGGAGGGGTGGTTTACGAGGTCATACGTAGTCCACGAGCAAGTATATTGACTATTCCCTCATTGTAATATATTGATTTCTTCAAGTCGCACTCGGAAGGCATCTACTACAGATATTGGTTTACTACGACAGACAGTAGTTTGATATTGTCCTCCTAGTGAGAAAAGATCCTCGCCTCGATGGCAGTCCACATAGACAACTGGGAACTATTGTCATTCTAGTAGAACTAACAAGGAGTTGTACCATGTCTGTGCAGCTTCTGGTCTTCACCACAGACAGCAGACTCGAACAACTTCTGCAGCAGCTCCTGGTTTGACCATGGACTGTAATATGACAGTGCCCTCCTAGAGACGGGAAAAGGTCACCTCGCCTATACAGAAGTCCACATGGACCAACTAAAACTCATGTTGTTCTAATAGAATAGAAAGGAAGGAGTTGTCCCTCCCGTTGGTGTACTAGTCACCAACTTGCTCTCCCACAATTATTTCTCCTGTGTTATACCTCCCTTTAGCAGGTAGAACTTGCTCATGCTCTCTATTGGTTACCACAACCTGAGAGGACAACAATTGTTAGAGGCAATTGAGTTGTGTTCTGAGAAGCCCCCAGTACCCCTCTATTTATAGGAGGGGTTAGGGTATGGGTTCCCATTCTGTGTGGGAGTGGAAGAGACTGGAACACTATGAATTTTCTCAACCTGTGAGTGTTGAACTAGTCGGTTCACATGTGATCTGATTGGTTTGGAGCTCAATCAGGTCATTTTGCCATGTTTCCCAATCACACATGAATTGGCAATTCGTTTCTAATTAATGCTAAACATTAATGGTCATATGGTTATATTGTAATTGTGTGTTTGTCATCTTGAGAGAGAGATAATCTCATAACATAGATCTTTCCTAAGATTGAGAGAGGAGGGAATAGACATATATGATGATTTCTTGTAATATTTCTAAGGGTATACAATGGGTATGAGTATTTCATGTTGGTGAGATACGTTAGATGGTGAAACCCAATCCAAGTTCCCATCCATACTTATTATATCCCTCTTTGTTCCTATTTGTTCTCTTGTTTTACTTCTTAGTTTGTTCTGCTTATTTTACTTATTTTATTGGATGGAGTAACATTGTTCCCTAAGGAATGCCAAACTTAATCCTACCCTTTTGATATGTGTAACTTAGCCAAAGTTTTAAGTGTAGGGAAATATGGTATCAGATATGGCAACAGAAACAAAAATTTAACAGCCATATTCCCCTGAGACAGACAATCATGTCAACAACTATGTAATGGGAGGGATGGTTTACGAGGTCATACATAGTCTAGGAGCAAGTATATTGACTATTCCCTCATTGTAGTATACGGATTTCTTCAAGTCACACGTGGACGGCTTATACTACAGATCTTGGTTTACCACGACAGATAGCAGTTTGATGTTGTCCTCCTAGTGGGAAAGATCCTCGCCTCTATGGAAGTCCACACAGACAACTGGGAACTCTTGTCATTCTAGAAGAACTAACAAGGAGTTGTACCCTATCATTAGTGTACTAGCACCTACTTGCTCTCTCACAATTGTTCTGACTTGTGATCCCTTAATTTATAGGGTAGGACTTGCTCAAGTTCTCTTGGTTACCACAACTATAAAAGACAAACAATTGTCAGAGGAAATTCAGTAGTCTCTGAGAAGCCCTTTATACCCCTATACTTATAGGATGGTCAGGGTTAGGGTTCCCAGTCTGAGTGGGAGAGGAAGACAGAGTTTCATGAATATTTTACAACCTACGAGTGATGTAACTGTCAGTTCATATTTGAATCGATCGGTTGGCATGGGAGTCAATTAGTTCAACCCTTGAACCAGTCGTTTCATCATGTTTCCCAATTGCAATTGTATTGGTAATTATTATTTGATTTAATTCACAACATGACATCAACACAAATCCTTGAATAAATTGAACTAATCCACCAACCACTCAATTCACAACCTGGTCTGGTCAGTTCATGGACCTGAGCTAATTGGTTCACTTCCTGAACCCGTCAGTTCACTATCCAAAATTGCCAAAGTTGGTTCAATTGACCTGACACATTGAAATGATAGGTTCAACACTTGAACTAGTCAGTTCACAGTCCAATCAGTCAATTTTCAACCAATGTTGTTTAAATTGGATACCTAACTCTTTAGTAATCAAGTTTAAACCAAATTCATGAATGAACACCTATTCTAAGTGTATCCTATGTGTGTGACCCTATAGGTTCGAAGTTACATTGGCAGTGAATGTCCATAACTCATTTATGACATCACAAGCAAAGAGCGGCGTCTAGTAACACACCATTGCTACCCAAGTAATTGGAAAATTAGAGAACAACTTCTTCAACTTACAATTTGTAATTGGTGTTACAATATTGTAGAATTCATTTGTCTTTGATATCCGGATTGAACTCAAGGCATGGAATCATCATCCTTTCAATGTTCAATCCATGTTCCTTGAACTAGAGTAGACTGTCTGAGATATATGTGACCTCAATATCATATATTGATTCACATGTTCATGCACATGCTTTTCTTGGCCTCTCTTATCAAGTGATCAGGACATCAAACTCCTTTAGGAGGGACAAATCCCATCAACATCACTCATATTCATTCCCATGTGTCATAGTGCATATGATCATCACCTTTATGGCAACCCTTATCCAAGATTGTGGTGGATGATGTCAAAGAACATTGAACGACATGTGAGGAGTGTAGTGATTTCAGGTCTAAGAAATAGAATCACCACCTTCACTATGAGAGATGATTATGACCACCAATTATGATTTCCATGTATCACTCTCAAGGTGGGTCTATTTGATACATTGTTCTCCAACAAGTATCTATGTTCTTTGTTTGATATCACATATCATGATTGATGAGATTCTCTCATCAACCAACACATACTCTAGTCTTATGTGTTATTTTTATTGATCAGTGTTCCACAATAACGTCTGACTAGGGACATAATAAGAATGTATATACTCTTTACATCAGTATGATCTCATTTTTTAGGTCATCAACTCGAAGACATACATCATTGAGTAATGTCATTCCTTAGACATTCATTATGTTTCCTCGTTATCTCATAATTGAGTGAAATAGAATAAATCTGAAGATTGCCTTTATTATTAATCAAATCCTTTACATAATATGAAATTACAATCATCATATGATTGTCTCTCTTGGCATTCAAAACAATAGACTCCTACTTGCACTTAGAGTCCATCACCCACGAATCTCATTCTTATTGATTTAAACATGCACATCATGTTTTTGCTGCGTAAGTGCTAATCCAGCAAGCTAGCAGCATTTTGCCTTTAGTCATATTGCATGTTTCAAGTCTCTTTGTTGTACGACATCTCATATAAGATGGAATTGTCATAGTATGCTATCTGATATTCCTTGCATAACCAGTATCTCCATTGTTTTCATATTTCTACTACGTCATCAATGGTTGGAACATCTCATAAGCTAATCTATTTGAACTTCTAGATCCATACAGTACTCACTCATTTGCTCATAAAACCAAGACATATGGCTTCAATTGTAGAATTAAAATAATGTTCTATAGTTGGGAACCCTTTCCAACTCACAACCCTTCTTTTAAGATTAAACATAGTTTTATATTTCGATCATTCTCTGTCATTTCAAAAGCTTGCATCGGTGTAACCCTTTACACCCAACTCTTCCTTGTTACCATAGTTCAGCAGTTGATCCTTAGTGCTTCTCAAGTACAAATGGATGCTCTTTATGGTATACCAATGACCTTCACTGGGATCTGACTAGTAACATCTTATGTCCAATACATACAAGATAACAGGATGAGTACATTATATTACATACATGATAGATCCAAATGTGAATGCCTATGGCATCTCTTCCATTCTTCATAGAATTAGAACATTTGGTTCTTGAGAGACTACTCCCATGTATCATGGACAGATTCTCTCTCACTAAATCCTTCATGTTGAACCCTTTTAGTATCTTGCCAGTATATGTGCTCATACTTAGGTCAAGAAACTTTCCAGAATTATCTCTATAGATCTCAATTCCTATCACATAGGATGTTTCTCCTAATCCTACTTAAAAAATTGATTTCCATGCCATGATTCAATACTTAGTATTGATATGTTATCCCTCATCAATATGTGGAATATTTATATGCTCCCAGTAAATCTTTTGTAATCACATATCTTGTCTTTTATCTTGACTCAAGTCAAGTTCTTTGACTTTCTTGTCAAATTAAAAGATTCTAACTCTGAGATGCTTGTTTTTAAGTTGTAGATTGAACATTGTATCTTATGGACTTTATTTACATTAGTGGAGTTATAAAACCTATAGGTTGTATCACGTACACATCCTCTCTATTATTTTGATTAAGGAATGTTGTTTTAATTCCATATGTCAAACCACATAGTCTTATTAAGATGCAATAGTAAACATGTCAATTGGTGAAGGAATTTTATCATGTTTAACACTTTGAACTGGTTTGAAAACCTTTGAAACCAATGTGACCTTTTATGTTATCCATGTTGGTCTTCCTCTTGAAAACTCAATTGCACCTTACGGGTTTTATCCCTTCAGGTGGTACCACTAAGGTCATACCTTGATGGTTTATATGGATTCCATTCTAGATATTATGGCCTCAAGCCATTTCTCATACTCTAGTCCCTCAATAGTTCTTGGTTGAATTTTAGCTCATTATCTTATCACCAACTCACAACCTATCTGAGTTATAGGATTCACAATATTTTAACCTCATATGTGTTCTACTAGAACTTCGATTTTTGTGTCACATATAGAACTTGAGATTCCACAAAAATTTGTGATTCTCCTAATTCCCATTGTACCTCCTTAAGTTTCAATGTCTTCCTATTGATCTCAAACTTTTCAAGTTCTATTTTACTCCCAATGATTTCTGTGGAATTCAGATATCATAGAAACAAACACTTTTTCTATCGGACTGAGATAAGTAGTGTTTAAAAAATTAATATTTGTATGGGCTTCAGGAATCTTTTCAAGAAACTATTTTCTTGTATAAGTTTCAATCCTTATAAAGGACATATCGGGACATTCCCATACCATAACTCATATGGTGTCTATCAAACCATTTAGGCAGTACATTATTTTAGTGCTAAGCATGTTTCCAAAAGGAAATTAGAAGAATAGATTAAATGATAATCACATTAATATTTATCAGGATGTAGTTCCTTCTTTCTGATACATCAACATGTTTCAGGTGTACCTCATTGTGATTCACTATCACAGTCTCTCCAGAAGGTCCTCAAAATATTCTTGTAAGATATTTCAACATTTATCATATCAAAGTATCCTAATGTCTTTAAGGAAGTTGTGTACTTCATACATGTAATCTTGTTGAATACTTCAAGAGATTTGTATTTTACTAAATACATATCACCATATCATCAACAAATAAAATGAGGTACAAATAACTATCTATAGCATTTATTTTGAAGGTCTTTGTACATCATTATGTACATGTCCTTGTACAAAGCTTATTCTCCCACTACACCTAGTGAGAGGTGGTTTGTCATGCTACTCATAATAAGACTTGCATGTCTCTTATTATTTCAATAATCAAAAGAGTCTAGATAAACATCAACATGTTCTAGAAATCCATTTCTCATATATGTGTTATTGCATATTTACGACAATGCTATATTTTGATTGTTTGAGTTATCAAGTTTTAGTCCTTTAGGTATTTATGTTATAAACATTTATATATAGATCCTTCAAATAAAGATCACAAGACATTTGGGGCATTTCCATACAAGACCACATCTTTGAAATAGAACCATTAACCACTCTTTATTAATAATCATCCTTATCCATACAAGATGCATAAAGTAAAATGTTTCTATCATTAGCATAATGAAATAGTAGTTCATCTAATTCTAGTACATGCCCCTTGGGCTAAGATAAATTCAAAATATAGAATAAAGTTGCAAAAACACTTGATCTGCATAGTCCATCATTGCCCTTTTGTAAAGGCTTACTTCTTATCAGATCTTGCATATCAAATATATGTTAGATATGCATATGGTATCACATACCTAAGATAAAGAAGTAATTAAATTTATCTTATAATATATATACCTGAATTGGAGGTCTCTACCCCCTCCTTATTCTTCTTTAGTTCCTCCAAGTAGAGAGGGCAATTTCTCTTCTAGTGTCCAAGCATGAAAGTGGTGGCAATTGTCACCCTTATTCACTCCTCCCTTTGCTTTGAGTGTTGAATACTTAGACTTCTGGCTAGCTTTAGAACTCTTCTTAGCTTTGACTTTGCCTTTAGACTTTCCCTTTAGTTTGTTGATCATTATCACAGACTTGGGCTTGTCTATCTTCATTTGTGCCTCAACTGTTCTCAACATGCCAGGTAACTTTGTCAATGGCTTATCAAAGTCATTCATGTTGTAGTTCATGACAAACTGACTATATGACCCTGGTGGAGACTGTAGAATCACATTAGTGGCCAAATCTTAACCCAAAGGGAACCCCTATCTAGAAAGATTCTCCACTACCCAATGAGTTTGAGAACATGAGGATCTATTGGATCTCCTTCTGCCATGATACATTTGAATAGTACCTTAAAGACATCAAATCTCTCTTGTCTTGCCTGATCTTGGAACATGTTCTTAAGATGTCTGACCATATCAGTAACATCCATGTTCTCATATTTTCTATTCAACTCATAGTTCATGGGCACAACATTAGGCACTTGACATCAACAACATCTTCTGTGTGCTTCTTGTAAGCATCCATGTCGGCCTTAGGTGCATTGGGAAGAGGTTCATATGGCTCTCGTGTTTCTAGGACATAGATCTTGCAATCATGTGTGAGAACAATTCTTAGCATCCTGAACCAGTCATGGAAGTAATTCCCATCTAATTATTCCTTCTTAAGGATTGATCATAGAGAAAAGTGTTGTGTTTTGTCATTTGATTCTACAAGAGAAATTTGCAAATTTCGCAAAACCCTATCTTTGATTTTATTTGATTTGTACAAAATTTGACAATGTCTAATTAGGCCTTTAATTAACTATTGTCCTCGTTATTTTTTCCAAATTGATAACCCTGAATTATCAATTTGGAAGATTACAACACACAAACTTCTAATGAGCCAAGATCCAAAATAATTCAATTATTACTCATCCAACACTGACGTCCATAATCAATGGTTAAGGTAGGCAATGTTTACCAATTGCATCTTATGCAATTCTTGGATAGATGGTATGTGCAACTCTTTGTCATATTCATTTTCATACTTCTAGGTGCTTAATCTCATTTACGACACCCAGTTAAGCCTGACCCAAAAGCCAACACGACAGAATATGCACCCCACATTGGCATATCTACATATCCACCATCACACTTCCATGAAATGGATAGTGCGCCATGCTTTGGTGTAACCTACACTTAGTCAATCAAGTTTTCCATGTGTGTTTCTTATGGAAAGCATCTAAGACTTAATATTATATTGAGGGATTTTATATTTATAAATACATATGCATTATCCAATCACCACATATATATAGTATGTATCATATACATGCTATATCCCACAGTGAAAACATGCAACATAAAACGTTAGCGATGGTTATGGCCATACTAATGTAATTCCTTGGAGCCACAAGAAATTACTACCATCTAGGTCTACATCACAAGCATGAACTTGTTGTTGGTGTAGATATGTGCTTGAATCAATCCAAGTTGATTGGTTCAACCCTTGAACTGGGCAGTTTGCTTCTTGGTCGGTCAGTTGGTCATCTAAAATGACCATCTGGCCTCCAGTCCAACTGAGGTCTGGATACCTCAAATGATTGATTGGGTCCACTAGGCAGTCAATTCAGCTCCTCTTATGATTTTCCTTCCTCAATCCTCCAATCGGCCAGTCTATCTCTAGAAACAGTTGGCTCGCCGGACATTGAATGTGTCTTCATTGTCACAAAAAAAGAAAATTATCATAATGTTATTAAACTTATTACATGGTAAAGAGAAACCTTGAGTTACATTTGAAGGGATCATAGGTAGGAGATAATTATACTTTACAATGGAAAGAAGAAGGTCGAGGCTCGGTATGCAAACTGAGATATAAGCAGGAACAAATAAACCATTCAAGCACATGTAGATAATTAGTTATGGACATGACCATGCTATACATCCACCATCAAAACTAATTTTAGGGTTACACGTGTAGATTATATATATATCAAATCATACATAAATATATGGTATTGTATGTGGTATTTAATTAGATATGAGCATTAATCAATTTAAACATTCACATCATATGCAATAAATAAAAGGTGAAACCTGAAATTTGACAATATTGATTAAATCCTAAAACATAGTAAATTGACATGGTTTTGATACTAGTTTGTGAAATATGGCATTAGACGTGGAAGCAAAAATAGAAATTTAACTACCATATCCGATTAAATACCACATACAATCTCATATATATATATATATATATATATATATATATATATATATATATATATATATATATATATATATATATAGGCGTTCATTCAATACGCGTGTGGGTAGCCTAGTTTTTCACTACCCGCACATCCAAAAGTGTAACTATATGGTACACAAAAGTAACTCTAAGATCAAAAGAGTAACTATATTGATAAAAAAGCAACTCTATGACTAAAAAAGTAAATGCACAGAAAATATACAGTCAGTAAATATATGGACGTATTTTTTTATTTTGGTGGGGCAAATGATATTATTTTTGGATGAATTTTTTTGGGGAGCTGGATAAAATGCTCCTCTACAATTGCGAGAAAAAAAATAAAAAAAAGTGACAGGAAGGGTGTGCAGGTATTAAAGAAGAACCCTATATATATATATATATATATATATATATATATATATAGGGATTGTATGTGGTATTTAATCATATATGAGCATTAATCAATTTAAACATTCACATCACATGCAATAAATAAAAGGTGAAACCCAAAATCTGACAATATTGATTAAATACTAAAACATAGTAAATTGACATGGTTTTGATACCAGTCTGTGAAATATGACATTAGATGTGGAAGCAGAAATAGAAATTTAACTGCCATATTCTTCTTAAACAGACGATCGTGTCATCAACTATGTAATGGGGGGATGGCTTATGAGGGCATACCTAGTCTTGGAGAAAGTCTAGTGACTATTTCCTCATTGTAGTATGGGGCTTTTTTCAAGTGGCACTCCGACGACGTCTACAGTAGCTCCTAGTTGATCACCACAAACAACACTTTGACATTGTCATCCTAGTGGGAAAAGCTTCTCGCCTCTATGGTAGTCCACATGGACAACTGGGAACACATGTTGTTCTAGTAGAACTAAAAAGAAGGAGTTGTCCCCTCTCATTGGTGTACTAGAACCAACTTGCTCTCCCACAATTGTTCTCCATTGTTATCCCTTCCTTTATTGGGTAAGACTTGCTCGGATTCTCTCAGATACCATAACCAGAGAAGAAAAACAATTATTAGAGGTAACTGAGTTGTGTCTGAGATTACCCCTCAATTTATAGGAGGATCAGGGTCAGGATTCCCAATCTGAGTGAGAGAGGAAGGTATTGGAATTTATGAATTTTCACAACCTACAAGTGGCAAAATGGTCGGTTCACAAGTGAACCAATCGGTTGGAATGTGAGTCAATCAGTTCAAACCTTAAACTAGTCATTTCATCATGTTTCCCATTTGTAATTGTATTGGAAATTAATATTTGATTTCATACACAACATGGCATCAACACAAATCCTTGAATCAATCAAATTGATCCACCAACAGCTCGGTTCACAAGTTGAGCCAGTCAGTTCATGGACCTGAGCCTATCAGTTCACTTCCTCGACCAGTCAGTTCATTGTCCAGAATTGCCAAAGTTGGTTCAATTGACCTGGCACATTGAAATGATTAGTTCAACACTTGAACTCCTATTCTAAGTGTATCATATGTGTGTGACCTTATAGGTTCCAAGATACATTGGTAGTGAATGTGCATAACTCATTTATGACATCCCAAGCAATGAGTGGTCTCTAGTAACACCATTTCTACCCAAATAATTAAAAAGTTGGAGAACAACTCCAACCTACAATCTGTGATTGGTGTTATAATGATTGTATGATTCCTTTATCTATGATATTCAGATTAAACTCGAGGCATGGAATTGTCATCTTGTCAATGTTCAATCCATGTTCCTTGAACTAGAGCAGACTGTTTGAGATATATGTGACCTCAATATCATATATTGATTCACATGTGCATGTGCATGATTTTCTCAGTCTCGTTTATCAAGTACTCAGGACATTAAAATCTTATAGCATCACTCACAATCATCCCCAAGTATCACAGTGCATCCGATCATCACCTTTATAGAACCCCTTATCCAAGGTCACAATGGATGATCTCAAAGTATATTAAACAACATGTGATGAGTGTAGTGATTTCAGGTCAATAATCACAATCACCACCATCACTGTGAGAGATGATTATGACCACCAATTATGGTGTCCATGTATAACTCTCAAGGTGAGTCAGTCTGATACATTGTTCTCCAAGAAGTATCTATGTGCTTGGATTGATATCACATATCATGACTGATGAGATTCTGACATAATCCAACACACACTCTAGTCTTATGTGTTATTATTGTTTATCAATCTTCCACAATAACATCTGACTAGGGAGATAACAAGAATGTACATACTCTTAACATTCCTATGATCTCATTATTCAAGTCATCAACCCGAAGACTTACTTCATTGAGTAATGTCCTTCTTTAGACATCCACAATGTTTCTTCATTGTCTCATACATGAGTGAAATATAATAAATCAAAAGATTGCCTTTATTTCTAATCAAATTCTTTACATGATATGTCATCACAATGATCATATGATTGGCTCTCTTGGCATACATACCAACACTAAGTTCTTATAACTTAGTACTCCTTGTCGTTATAGATCAACCCCAATTTACTGCATTGGAACCCGTATAATTGTTGTTGGGGATGAGTGTCGGGTTATAAATTTAAGAGTTTGACTACTCTAGATCTACTCCCATTTGGATGTGTAATTTAGGCCAGTCAATCCCATGAATTTGATACATCTTGGTGTCCATCATCTATTGTAAGATATATATCATCTATTGTAGGATATGTGTGATTCTTCATGCAACAATATTGATCTCTATGTAGTTTACATGCATCTCTAGTTACTAAAAGTATGATAATTAAGTTTAAAACAAAATACATTAAATACACACGCATAAAACACAATATAGTATAGTATAGTCTTCTTTCTAAACATACTCCAATATGCATAAAGGGAATTATATAGTCCAAACTTAAAGCTAGAAATTTCAGTTCAATATTTAACATGTAAAGGGAAATAAAATTAACTACAACATGGCGGTTCCATTCAAGAAAGTTATTCATCCATGAGGGTGGTATACTAGAAATAGAAAACAAATAAATTAAACTAAGTAATAAGTACCAGTTATAGAGGAAATCCTCTTCACAATATCTCTAGATATATAATATCTTGGAGCATGATCCTCATGCATCTCCTCTACCAAAACATATACACTTTGTTGGTTTGGGAACAAAATCCAACATAGGGAGCATGAAGGTGAAACGATTATCATTTAAAAGACAGATGTGTGGTAGATAATCAAATTATTGGGAAATGCAAGATTAAGACTCAATAGATTATGGAGGAATAGGTGGGGTCTAGGATGACTTAGGAAGCAAATTTTAGGTGATCGTCACTCTAGTATTCCTCCTTGGTTGGGCATCCTGATAGTCCCAGATTGCATCCTAGCAATCAACATTACCCTCTTCCTATGACCTCCCCTCCATTCTTTGCATGTTGGTTCCCCCCTATGGTGGTATCCATTCACTCACCAAGTGGGTTGACAATCATTGCCCCTGATCTGATAGGGGTGGGTGAGAGGGGGTATCCCTCGATTGACCTTCCATTCCTAACCCTATATCCATGCAAAGTCGGGATTTTTGGTGCCCTGCCTTCCCATTATGGTTGGATCATTTGTGATGAGTAAATATTTATGCGGTTTTGGGCATGGTTATGGTTTCTTTTGCACAACAATATGCACCAGATTTGTGGATAGCTTGATGATTGAGAACCACAACTTGGTGGAGATTGGTTGTCATGGAGAGAAGATAGTATGTGATTGCATCCTGACTAGATCTAGAAACTAGTGTACAACACATAAGATAAGAATAGAGAGTTGGTGAAGATGGGTACTATGATAGTGTTTACCACACTAGAGTGGATAGTGGTAGGGAAGTCGAGTAGAAACCCAACATCGATAGTACAAATTAGTTGTGCATGCTAAGAATGATGGTCAAAGGGTACTGTGATCCGATTCACAATCTCAATTGGTGGTGTGCAATAGATGGCTCTAAAGGAGGATAAAGTTTAACATCCCAGTTGATACATTCTATACATGTTTTGGAAAATAATACTGGAGAATGTAGAATAATTGACCAAAATTGTATTACAAATGTACATCTAGTGCACCTATGTAAGTGTATGCCCCCCCTTCTCCCCTACCAGACCTACAATCCAAAAGGATAATCTTGATTTTAGAACCCAGATTGCTAATTAGGTCAAACAGGGGTGAGTCACAACAAGTCCCCAAGCGATTGGTTGTTGTGCTAAACTGTGATGACAATGAGAGATTTCTTAGAGCAGACTTGATGAGATATGTCGTAGAAGTAACCTGGTCATTGGAATGTAATTGAGTTTAGGTAGACCCTTACCTGAGAACTTCCATGCCATAAATGATTGATCTTTATAGGTCAAATCTTAAGAAGAAGCATGAAATATGCTTAATAAAAGGTCCTTGATATTTACATATTACTACACATAGGACCTATGAATTCTTTGTGTCAAGAATCGGCAAGTATGAAAGCTTGGTTTTGGGTCATAGACTTTCCCATCTCATATTAGGATGATGTATCTCTATAAGAGAACATACAACCTTTTGCAAGCCTTGTCAAAGTTTTGCAATGGAGGAGAACTTTGGATGATCAAGTGGGGGCTTTCTACTGATCGAGGCTTTCAAAAAAGTTGTACTGTAATTATCATCCATTGCCTTTTTAATCATTGATTATACATAAAGTTATTATAGATAGCAGTAGTAGGTCATGTAGACTTTGTTGTGCAAATGATTGAGTCAAAGAAGGAGACAGAAATTTTGAAGCAAGAAACTATTGACATTAATATGTCGATGACACATCCTACAACACATATTCTTTAGATGAATCTTTACCATGAAATTAAGTGACACCAACATGGGAATGAATTCTGGATTCCATTGGCCAGTAAGAGTTGTTGAAAAACATATCATGGGCCCCGAACAGAGAGTTGTTCTTGATCATGAATAGAGAAGGCAATTACTGCAACATTGAAATCTAGGGGATTTCATCCTCAATAAGGATCACCATAGGAAAGAAGTGATGAAAAAATAAGAAGGAGGTAACATCATCACAGTGACCCATAGACACAATTGCAAAAAAGGAAGGAATATGTCGAGACTGCATCTGAATAGGAGAATAAATGGGTCTGTAAAGAGTGGGACTAGATATGGGATCCACTCTTCAATAATTGAATAATGAGCCCTTCCAATTCCAAATAAGGAAAGGAGAAATATCATTCATTTCTCAAATGGTATACATATCAGATCATGAAGTTGATAAGCATCGGAAACAAAACTATATCATATTTACAAGGCATGTCATTATACAATTGTTCTTCATCTATAAAAGGCGGCAAAGAAAAATAATAAGGTACACATATAGTATATGCAATAACATGTAAGACTCATTGTAGAGGGAAACCCAACCATTCCAAGCTATCCTTAGGTCCAAAACCCTATGTATGGTCTTCATGCATCTTTGTCTTCTAAGGTACCTACATCTGGGTGGAAGGGAACATCACCCAGAAAATTGGAAGCAAAGGCAAGTATGTTAGAAAAGGTTGAGTATGTACATATATAAAACACTTTAGGCATTATATGAGGTTATAAGTGTAAAAGAGATGTTCCCACAAGAAAATGGGGCATATTTGCAATTAGGCAAGTACAAGGGAAATATAACAAGAAAAATGAAGCATAATAAAATTCAAATTACAACCATCAGAATAAATATGTCTTGTCATATCATTTAATCATAATCACAATTCAAAACAATACACTTTTGCATGCCCAACAATCTAGACTAAATATGCCTAAAATATGGCCATAACACCATAGGATCATGGCCTAAAAGAAATAAGGGTGGAAGCGCGCACCCCGGACGGAATATGCATGTCGTTTATAAGTATGGTTGTACATAATACCACTATTCTATATATTATAGTCAAACATGTAGTATGCATAAATAGAGTAGCAAAACTAGCATTTTAGTCAATTTCACATTAATTGTAATCAAAGTAGGAGGGTCCAAAAACCCATTATAACATAGTAGTTCAACAATCACAAGAGTTTAAATGAATCCAAGTCAGTAAATATGAATGCCCAACGATCCCATTTCAAGTAGAATTGATATTTAAGAGATGACTTGTTAAATGGATTAGGTTTAAGTCAAATAATGCCCAAAATAAAATAGAGGATGTGCATACTTGATTTTAATGACTAGTGGTTAGCTCAATGGATATAATTGATCCCCAAATTCAAGATTTCATCCTAGAAACATATTGGGTATATTAGGGAAACCAAAGAAAACATATATTCACATTCCTAGTATAGTTATATATAGCTCTTACCCTAGTTATGAACACCTGATAACAATTAGGGATTTAAATACTATTACATGGACACATGATTAATTATAAATCTAGTGTAGTTCTAGTATCCATCTCTAGTCACTTAAGTCTAAGTAGGTATATGCTACATATGTGTATGGATAATTTGTTAATCCAAATTAGGCCTTGCGATATCATTTTCTCTATTAATACCATCATCTCAATTTTGGTTAGCTAGGATCAAGTATATGTAGTACATAAGTTATTCTCGAACAATATACTCTTATTAGAGAATTCAAAGGTTTGATCCCACTAGAATTTATGTGTATAACTTTATACTTCTTGTCCTCTTACTTAGATTCTAGTAGTCCATGTGGATAAAAGTGCGCATATGATACAATTTTATATGAATATACATAATGTTGTCCAAATTGTTCCATCATAAGTCAGTTTATCAAGATATGAAGTCACCCATACTTACATTTATATATTCAATTTTTTACACATATCATCTCCCTAATGTTCCATACTAATAAAAATATACCAATTCAGTTAGATGTAGTTTAGAGAGCCATTTGTGTTTCTAGACTTTCATATAATGAAGAATGAAATCAATAATTTGATTATCTTATCAATAATTACTAGGATTTCACAATTACAACCTAACCATATAATTACCTCAGACACCTATAAATATATGTAATAAATTTAATACATACTTAGAAAATAAGACAAAGTGGATAGATTATTATTACACTTATGTTTATACACAGTACACTCTCATATTTATCTATCTATAGTATAGAAGTTTATATTAGCAACTATTTCAAAATTTTCAAATGTTATGTTAATTGACATAACCTTACTTGTGTATCGATAGTTTGATACTCCAGTACACATTTTCAAAAATTATTGATTTCTAATTTATTGATATTAATACACTAAGAAATATGTATATATGCTATTACATGGAATCATTCGGCCAATTACTCGCAAGGTTAAAATACTTATCTTTATCAAACTATAGATTATCATGACGTTTCTAGTCCTAGTATTGGATTGCCAATATAAATCATCATGAATAAGATACTAACCTATAAAATGATGGTGACACTGGTGCTCCTATAAGGTTTCCATGTCTCTCTTCCTGTCAAGCCCAAAGTTGTTGAAGAGGCCAACAAAATTATGAATAGCATTCCTATGGGGTCTGCGAAGGGTTGTATTGATGTCTTGAGATGAGTCTAAAATGCTTTAGACGGGTGATTGTCAATAGCTCAGCTAAAGGTGGTTTCTTTAAGTTATAAAGAGGTGTGACCGGTGGTGGGTGGGGAAAAGGGTGTGAGGAGTCATGTAGGTGGCGGTGGCTATGGCCGTCAGCAATCACCACATCAGGTGATGAAGCATCATGTTGTCATGGTGTCTGGGTACAAGGGGAGATGAAGGTCATCTCTTGAATCTAGGTGAAGAGGTGAGGAGATGTGGTAGTGACAAAGATGGTTGTGGTAGGGTCAGGTCACATAGACAAGGGTTTGGCTAGACTATGTCATAGCCATACAAGGTTCCTCTCCTTTCTGGATGTTGTAGGTCATCGACGTTTAGGGAGGAAGAAAAAGAATAAGGGTAATAAGAGAGGAGTTGATGGTCTATGATGGATAGTGTTTCTATGGATGTAGGGAGATTTTAACGGTGGCCTGGGTTGTGGAGGCGAGAGCAGCTTTGGGTTGAGTAGGTATTCTATCGTTGCTCCAAGAAAACACCATGCTAATCTGAAACTATAGAATGTCAAAATTGTGATGATGGTGCTCCTCTATGATTTTTAGGGATCATCCTCATTGGATCTATGGAGCTAATGTTTGGGTCAGGTGTTTTGAGGGAAGTCAGGGTGGTCAGGGTTTCTAGCGGCAGCATCAACCTTCACGCTCCGAGGACCTGCAACACCACTGTCAGCCACCAGGTCTGAAGTGCAACCTCTTTGTCGCCAGAAGGTCCCATGGAAGAGAGGATGTCTATGGATGACACTAGGGTTTCTGGTTACATTTAAGTGAAAAAAGGAAGAAGTGGATGAAGAGGAGAGGCTGAGGAAATGGCTAGTAGAAGGAAAGAAGATGAGGGAATGAGAATATATGATACTTGGGTTCTATCCATCATGATGCTAGATCAGCATGAGGATTATGCCCAAGGTTACGAGGAAGGTGGGCCGCAATATAGGAGAAGAAAAGGGAGAGGGAAGCAGAGAGGGAAGCAGAGAGGAAGAGAAGGAGAAGACGGCTTTGAGGCGAACTAGTCATCCGTAAAGATAGAAAGCATGAAACACGTGGGGTAGGGGAGGAAGGGGATGGTAGGACCAAGTCAAATGAGCTAAGCAGTAGATTGAGGAAATCAATTCATGATTCTTAATTTATTAATTAAACTTAGGTAACTATATGATTTTCCATCCTTAATCAATTAGTAGGTGTATTTAATATCCATTTAACATAAAATTACTGGGTTAGCTAATTATGATATGAGGAATGAAAAATTAACCTTATTTTTATCTCTTGATATCAATGTTTATATCATACTACTGGTTATATTTTAATTACTTGATTAATGCATTATTACCTTTCTCATTCAATAATGGATAATATTTCATGTTTTCTTCATTTTCCTTCACTCACTGCCTAAGAGGATACTAGAGTTAAAAGTTATATCCATAACTTATTTTAAATGGTGAGTTTATATATATTTAACCTCGATTAAGAACTTAAACATTTAGTTGATCCTAAGACCTCATATAAAGGGATACTTATCATCTTACAACCACTTTTGAGTCCAAAACTACTAATTCATCTTTTCAAGGGAAAAGGTTCCTAATACTAATTATAATTGCAAAGGTGTCTAATGAAAGGGATGTTTAAATTATGAGCCTAGATTCAGGTATGTTACAAAACTTTACCCCTTATAGAGGATTTTTTCTCCAAAATCCACCAAAACATATCCTAATATATTCTTAACTAAATTATAGATTACTATCTCCACTTTAACGTATTGGATCGTAGTAAATTATCCCAAGTGAACTATAGTCCAATCCCAAGGTGAAACTATGTTATCCCATGTGTCATGTCTCCATATGTCTTATCCTACAAGATGTTGGGTTAGAGAAGTTACACTAGAACCTAGTATTGTCTTAATGATGTTGCATTCACTATTAAGTGATATCACCTTCCACTTATCACGATCTCTTTTTTTAGTAACTTATCTTACTTATGTATATCATTTGGAATAGGGAAGATACATTTTAAAATTTATCTTAATTATGTAAGTAATGTTCATGGTGGTAAGATTTGCAAGGCTTACCCATATATCATGGTTTTAAGGTATCTACATGCCTATTACATTAATAATTGAGGTTACTCATGATTTACTTACTACAACCACTATTTACTGCAAGTATTCCTAAGTTGAGTTATAGTTTTAAAGGATAAATAGTCAGTATTGCACCTATTCAAGGGATTGAAATATATCCTAACTAAACATATAGAGAGAGAACAAGGTAGATCCACTAGGTCACTTATACCTAAAATTCCTTACTCCCTATTTGACTCTTAGTCCTAAGATCTCAATGTTGATCATGCCATTCAAGTATTTCTCTATTAAAGGCTTTCTCTACCACTAAATATTTCTTGTGGTGGTGACTTTTTTTTTGGATCAGGTAAAATATTACTATCTCAAAAAGGCGTATAGGTGAACCTATACTGTACAAAGGGACAGGTAACTACAAAAACCCCACTGTGTACTGGTGACTGGGTCTAAACCTTTATAAACAATAGGTTTTTCCCTTACGTTAGCAACAAGTCTACCAGCAAGGGACTCAAAAACACCAAACATATCAGTATCCCGACCACTGTGGATTTTGGTATTTCTCTCAAACTAGATACAATAGACGATAGAAGCAATACCCATACCACCAAAAGCTCTCATAGAGGCGCTCCTATTAGTTATCTGCCTTATCCACTTCATCCCATCATCCAAACAACCGGGATGGTTACCGCCCCAACCATTTTTGAGGGACCATCTGCACCAGATGTACCTAGAAAATCTACAAAGAAAGAAGAAGTGTACATGTGTTTCATTGGCATCACCACAAAGCACACATTTAGAGTCGACATTAAGACCCGAAGCAGCTAGTCTGTCGAACGTAGGGAGACGCCCAAGAATAGCCCTATACAAGGTGCACCCCCATTTCGGCAACTAACCTTTGTTCCAAACGATATCGGCCCAAGGCACCGGCGGGCCGCATATCTTAAGCTCCCAAGGCTTGGCAACCAAGCAGTCCCAAACACCATCACTCCTTACCTGGTAAGCATATTTCACTTCAAGCCAACTCATCAACATTCTTTTCCAAACAACGGAGTTGCATCCCGCAGCCACTATGTCCAAGGAGCAGCCATATCTTTCCTTCATCCACACCGTCCAAATAGAGTCATGTTGGGTGATAAACTTGTGGATACGTTGGGCGGTAGCAATCACAGCCAACCCGACCGGATCAACCACTCCCAAACCACCATGAGATCGATCTTTGTTTATAATATCCCAAGAAATCCCATGCATCTTCCCACCCCACAGGAAGCTACTCGTCAAGCTTCTAAGCTTACCCAAAATGAACCCGGGAAGCTCAGCCTATCTACACCAGAACCTGGTCTTAGCACCCAGAACCGAGTTACACAAGACTAATCTCCCTGTCATAGAAATGTGAAGACCAGCCCACTTGTCGATCCTGGATCTCATCTCATCCACCAAACTACCATAGTCTTTGCCTCTACCTTTACCACCAGAAATAGGGACACCTAGGTACTTAGCAGAAAACCTCCCCCTCGTAATACCCACTGCTGCCTTCATTCTCCCCCTCCTCGAGTCACACGATCTTGAAAAGAAGACTTTAGATTTTATATCATTAATGTACAACCCAGTGAGGCACCCAAAACTAGTAAGGATCTACCCTCACGGACGGTTGTAGCAATGGAGGATAACAGAGCCTCCATAATAAGCACAAAGAGCAAGGGAGATAAGGGGTCACCCTGTCTCAAACCATTAGAAGCAGAAAACAAGCCGTGGGGGACACCATTCACCAAAACCAAGAAAGAGGTGGCTTCAACACACTAAATCATAAGCTTGATCCATCTTTTAGAAAACCCCAAAGCTTCTATAATACCCCACAGAGCTGTCCACTCCATGTGATCGTAGGCCTTAGTAATATCTAATTTGAAGCAGGCCTTTCTATTGGAGTTCTTAACACCAAAAAGGTTCAAGAACTCAGCAGCAAGAAGAGCTCCATCTGCAATATCCCTGCCTTGAACAAAGGCCAGCTGGTTGGGGGAGACAATCTTGGGTAGAATTTTCTTAAGGCGTCTAGAAAGCAACTTCGCAAAAATCTTATAAAGTATAGAGCAGCACACTATAGGCCGGAAATCCGCCATGGAGGGCGTAAGATTCTTCTTAGGAATGAGTTTAATAAAAGCATGCTTGACCTTCTTGAGCATAGTGCCACCAACCATGAACCAACGGACGGCCCGACAAACATCCTCTTTAATAATGTCCCAACAGAACTGGAAAAACTTTCCGTTAAAACCATCAGGTCCAGGCGCCTTGGACGGACCAATAGAGAAAACTGCCTCCTTAATCTCCTGTTCCGACACTGGACCACATAAAGCTCTATTCATCTCGTCATCCACCTTCAAATCTGGCATCTCTCCCTGCACCACCCGGTGGTCTTTGTTGTAAAGATTTTTAAAATAAGTAATAGCTTCCTCCGCCACTTCTCTATGTCCTCTCACAGCGGTACCATCTTCCTTCATAAGCCCATGTATACAATCTTTCATGTGATTTTTCTTTATAGCATTGTAGTAGACCTTGGTATTTCTATCACCATCATTTATCCATCTAACTCTGCTTCTTTGCCAATGAAACAACTCTTCAGACTTTTCTAACTACAGCAGCCTACAAGAACTATCCGCTTCCTCCTTTATTTTATCCTCATCCAACGGGTTAAGCCGAAGAAGACCAGCTACTTCCTTATAGTTCTCGCGAGCTTTGTTCACCATATTGGGAAGGTTAACCAAACCAGCTGGCCAATCTTTGAGGCCTTTCTTGGTCCTTTTAAGTTTTTCCACCACATAGAAAATATGATTGCCTATCACCTTCTCATTCCACACCTCTTGGACCACATCTTTAAACCTGGGCCACTCCACCCAAAAATTGAGGAACCAGAAAGGTTTGTTCTTCCTCTGGTTCACCCCCATCTCTAGGACCATCCAAGAATGATTGTTATCGGGATGACCCCCTAAAGAAATATTAGCTTCAGGGAAGATGTCCAGCCATACAGAATTGACCAGCCCCCTATCCATATGACTAGAAATCCTATGAGCCGGACTCCTATTATTCTTCCAAGTTGTGATCACGCCATTCATATTCAGCTCAATCAAACCAGCACTATCTACGACATCATTGAACTTGTTGAGAATCTTGTGGTGGTGACTTGGTTCCAAAGATCATCTATAAAATATGGAAGCTTGTACCTTTTTGGTACATATAACTTAATAATGAAAACAAATTTAGCGATAAAATCTTTGTGATGTAAAATTCAAAATTGGCACCAAAATCAATTCAAGAACCAAATCAACCACCTTCCACAACACATATACTATTACTCTATCATTGCTTTGTTCCGCAAAAAGTATATAATTCTTATAACACCATAAGGGCATATGATTGCATCTATAATATGTAAGCATAAGAGGGAGAAGGGTTTCTTATTATGTATAGTCAACATATATTAAACCCTAATAAGGCACAAAATCCACCATTCACATGTCACTCTTAATTATAATATTCACTACCTCATCTCGATACCTAAGCAAGTCATAAGGTTATCCTATAAAACAACTAGCCTTCCTTGGTACATGGTACAGTGCTAGAAAACAAGCTCATGCATGGTCATTCTATAATAACACATCACATCACTATTTCAACATTTTAAGGATACAGGGAGATATCTCCACTTTTACCCCGCACATACAACAATATGTGCTCCAATTTTCTAGTAGGAGTTACTCATTTCACCATCCAGCAAGATACTGGCATTGAAAATGGATCTATGGTATAGGGAAATTACATGATCAAGGTTTCGCTTTATTAGTTATGCCAATTAGGTAAATTAAGGCTTCATCATACAAGTGGACATACAAACCCTAATTTAATCTAGCAAGCATAACTATGAAACAACCTCAGAAAATATAAAATGTATAAGGCATGAACATGTCACATCATCTCAAGGAAACACTATTTCACTATCTTAAATAAGGCCATCAACATCACCACTTGTTGACACTACCATTTTAGGCCAATCATTATTAACACATCACTGGGGATAACAATCCCTTATCACATTAGTGGAGGATATAACCTCACACTAGGCATCAAGCCTTCACTGGGTCATAAGACCAGTTACATCATTCTTGTAACTCATTATTATCACATCATGCCTCATTAGACATATAAGCATCACATGTTTCTCATCACATATACACCACAACAATCATTATCTATGAAAATCATTTCACCTACAAGGTCAACAATATAAAATAGAAAGAGAATATTCATTGTCATCTCATCATGCCTCATCAAGAATATATTATCATCACTTGTGTCACATCACATATAAACCATAGAAGTCATTATCTATGATAATCATCTTACTTGCAAGGTCAATGTTATTCAAATAGAGAGAGAAAACATTTCAACATATTAAACACTTTAGGAAGTGTAAGTAATACATCACTTGTCCCCTCAATTCAGGGTTAGGGTTTCATGCTTAACCACATAGGGTTCCATGGCATTATTTATTTACCAATATCTAGTTTGATTACCTCCCACAAGTTTGGAGTGTATTAAGGTTGAGCACTATAGATTATATCTAAGTGTCCACATTCACATGTTTACAATTCTAGTGCACCTCATCCAGGCTCATGGTAATCATCTATTATCATTTAACCATCTTCATAGCATGCACAAGCTATGACACTCAATCCATTGTAATTTAGGACCATACAAGTAGGAGAGATAAAGTATAATCATATGCTATTCATCCATTCACGTTCTACAAGTATAACATACCTTAGGATTATGGTTAGGGTTCACTCACATTGCCATTTCGAGTTTACATCATAATTATAGCACTAAACCCTAATTGAGTCACTTCCCATTTTATTGGATCATATTAAGGTTAAGGATCATGGTTAGGGTTAACCATTCAATTATTCCCACAACACTATACATGGATCATTATTTGCTTACTCATGCACATGTATTAACTATCTGCTCATGTATGTGCCTCGACCACCCTCAAGCAAAGTGTCTTGACCACCTTCATGCAAGGTGTCTCGACCACCCTCAAGCAAAGTGTCTTGACCACCTTCATGCAAGGTGTCTCGACCACCTTCATGCAAGGTGTCTCAACCGCAACATGTCTAGGTGTTGCAACCACAATATCATCATATGTCTTGACCTCAAACCATGATATGTCTCGACCTACCATCAACATAATGTTTGACCTACTATCAAAAAGTATATCAACCATCAATAACACCATGTGTTACCACCACTAGCCATCATGGGTCACAACCAAAATATAGTTAGAGTTTCGACCATTAACAAAGTATGTGACACGACCATGACAAAACCAGCTCAAAGGTGTCTCAACCAAAACACAACTCATATTCACAAACCCAAACACCAAGGGTTCTCGACCAAAACTCAAGCAAGATGTCTCGACCTCATCATGTCAAGGTGTCTCGAACCAAAACTATACATGGGTGTCTCGATCCAAGACTAAGACATAAGTGTCTCGACCTCAACTCCAAGGGTGACATATGTGTTGACCCAAAACTCAAGGCTAATCAGCAAGAATACCAAGTGTCACTATGTCCAAAACTTGGGAATCATGATCATTCAAACCCTAACACAAATCACCATAATGATCATTAACAAAGACCACTTAGGAGAGAGAAAGTTGAACTTCAACTTATGTGAGAAATCATCCATGACTTTATGACCAACATGATGTCTAAAAACTGAGCACATGGTAATGAAACCAAAGTTTAATATGCATATAAGATCATCCTCTCAAGAACTCTTTATAAATCGAGTACATGGATTTAGGGTTTAGAACGAGAGCAACCTACATAAGAATGAAACAAATGCATAACCCTAAATTCATAAGGACCTCATTTTCCATCTTAATAATTATGTTAATAACACCAACTAGTCATCACCTCCAACCTCTCTAGACAAATCATGATCTTTGACCATTAACCAAACATATAAGACTAAAAATATAGGTGAAATGACCACTAAGGTCAAATGTCTATAATAACATATAACCATCCTCAAATCAGGGATGAACCATAACCAAATTAGTAGATTATCCCCAAGGAATGCTCATAACAAACATAGGAAAATATTTCCATACAAAGATGATCATCAATATCTTTTGAGCATAATAGAATTATATACAATAGAGCCTCATAAATAGAGGTGATTACTCAGGTTTAACATCTATAAAAAAAGTACTAAAACTCTTGTCACACAAAGGTACCCTAATCCCCATTCATAAAGATAGAAATCAATAACCAAGGCCAGAAAAATACCCATTATGTATTTTTATCAAATTTGGGTACAAGAGAAATTAGGGTTTTAGAAAATAGAATAAAATTCCATAGAATTATCACCATGGATCAAAACCTAATTCATGATAACACCTTTTAATATATTAAGATCATATTTCAGATATATAAACAGCAACAAACGAGCATGATTATGGTTCCAAAATAGAAGAGATGAAAGTTATATAACTCACCTTTTATGATGATCCAAACTCCAAGAGAAGGAAAGAAGCCCCAACTTTGATTAGCACTTCGGCCACCAAATCACCTCACAAAAGAGTAACATCGTGATTAAGAAGTAGATCCAAAAATAGGGCAAGAAACCCTAGGCCGAACCAAAAGAAAAAGAGAGAAAGATAAGGGATCATCATTTCACTCAGGTTCACCATGTCAAAGCATAGTCTATGACCCCTTATGACGAGGAGTTCTTCTCAAATGGACATCATGGGTGTTCTATAGTCCATGACTGAGGAAGAAGAAGAATATTATGGAAATTTCATGAGAAGAATGTGATCAAGAAGATTGAACCACTTACCAAGTGAAGATTCACCACAAATCACCACCACTAGAATTGATCTAGCACAAATCCTTCTTCAAGCAAGGTTGATCGGCCACCATAGCTTTACGATCTGATCTCCTTTTCTCCCAAAGCTCCAAAGTGGGTTGCAATGGAGAGGGGAGAGAGTAGGGCCAAAAAAGAATGCTTTATAATGAATACAAATGGATATATATCCAAAGGAGGAGGGAAGTAGGGTTAATGTTAGGTGTCAACATATTAGAACACCAAAGGAACACTTGTCCATTAATAAGATAGGCATGCAACCACTTTATGCATGCATGCATGAGATGGTGATATAAACTATGTTTGGTATCGACCTACTTGGGTCCCCAACATGTGGTTTTGGTCACTACACTTCATAGAGGTTGAAAAAAGAGCAAAACATCAAGACTAGGTCGAAACAATATCATCACCATCAAAGAGTTCAAAACACAAGAAGACAAACATATAGGTCAAAACAGATCATCCCAAACCATCATGGTCGTAAAAAAATCATGACAAGGCAGGTGCTTTAGTTGAAACACATCCATGACAGCCCCTAGGTTGCTACCTAGGTCGCTACCATCACCAAGGTTCAACAAGGTCGAAACAAAAGAGTCATCAACATACTAGGTCGAGACATAACACAAGAAGACAACATGTCTCGACCCCAAACACATACAAAACCATCTAGGTCGAGAAAACATCACCAAGGGAATGTGTTTCGGTCGAAACACTTCCAAAACATACCATAAGGTCGAGACAAGGGTTGTTATACCCATGCAACACCACTAGGTCGACACCATCCAAACCCTAGAAACCCTAGCATATCGTGTGAAGCCACCTCATCAATCAAGGTCCCATTAGGTGCTCATAGCATCATAATCTCTCTTATGATTCTAATGCACTAAGGACACACTCCACATGTGAAAAATTGTAAGTTAACCCCTCAACTTGGGTAAATTGCATTTCGGTTCTAAATAAGCAAATCTGATTCAAACAACATTCAAATAGGACCTAACTTGAAACAGAAGCTTGTCACATGATAAAAAAACACCTCGAAGGATTAGATAAAGGTTCTAAAAACCTCATTATACAAAGTAAGCACACTAGAATTAATCTAGGTTAGCGGCCTTACAGTACCTACACTTGGGTGGAAGGGAACATCACCCAAAAAATAGGAAGCAAAGGCAAGTAGGTCAGAAAAGGTTGACAATGTACAGATATAAAATAGTTTGGGAATTATATGAGGTTATAAGTGCAAAAGAGGTGTTCCCACAAGAAGGGGGCTATTTGGAATTAGGAAAGTATAGGAGAAATAAAACAAGAGAAATGAGGCATAATAGAATTTAGATTACAAGCACCAGAATAAAATGTCTTGCATATCACTTAACCACAATCACAATTTAAAACAATAAGTATGGTTGTACATAAGTGCCACCATTCTAGCTATTCTAGTCAAACATGCAACATGCATTAATAGAGTGCAAGACTAGCATTTTAGTCAATTTCACATAAATGGCAATCATAGTAGGAGGATCCAAAGACTCATTATAATAGATACCTTCAACAATCACAAGAGTTTAAATGAAGACAAGTTAGTAAATATGAATATCCAAAGATTGAGTTTCAACTAGAATTGATATTCAAGAGATGCCTCGTTAAATGGATTAGTTTTAAGTCAAATAATGCCCAAAATAAAATAGATGATGTACATACCTGATTTTAATGACTACTGGTGAACTCAATGGATATAATTGCCCAAAGTCAAGCTTTTGTCCTAGGAACATATTGGGTATATTAGGGAAACCAAAGCAAAAATATATTCACATTCCTATTATAGTTATATATATAGCTCTTACCCAAGTTATGAACACCTAATAGCATATTAGGGTTTTAAATACTATAACATGGACACATGATTAATTATAAATCTATTTTAGTTCTCGTATCCATCTCTAGTCACATAATTCTAAGTAGGTCTATGTTACATATGTGTATGGATAATTTGTAAATCCAAATTAGGTCTTGTGATGCCATTTTCTCTATTAATACCATTTTCTCAATTTTGGTAAGCTAGGATGAATTATATGTAGTATATAATCAAACAATAAACTCTTATTAGAGAATTTAAAGTTTTAATCCCACTAGCATTTATATGTGGATAATTTTGTACTTCTCGTGCTCCTATTTAGATTCTAGTAGTCCATGTGAATTAAAGTATGCATTTGATACAATTTTAGATGAATATAAATAATGTTGTCCAAATTGTGCCATTATAAGTAATTTTATCAAGATATGAAGTCTGTACTCTCTCATATTTAGCTAATATATAGAATAGAAGTTGATATTAACAATATATTCTACAAATTTTAGACGTTATGTTAACTGACATAACATCACTGATACGAGTATTTTATACTAACTTGTTGTGTATCGGCAGTTTGATACTCCAGTACACATTTTTAGAAATTATTGATTTACGATTTGTTGATGTTAGTACACTAAGAAATACATATATATGTTATTACATGGAAATGATCAGACAAGTACTCTCAAGGTTAAAATACTTATCTTTATCAAATTGTAGATCATCATGACTTTTCTAGTCTTAATACTAGAATACCAATATGAAATATCAAGAATAAGATACTAACTTGTAAAATGATGGTGATACTACTTCTCATGTAAGGGTTCCATGTCTCTCATCCACTTGAGCCCAAATTTGTCGAAGAGGCTAAAAAAATGATGAATAGCATGCCTAGGGGGTCTGCGAAGGTTTGTATCAATGCCTTGAGATAAGTCTGAAATGCTTTAGATGAGTGATTGTCAATGGATCAGTTGAAGGTGGTTTCTTCAAATCCTAGAGAGGTGTGACCAGTGGTGGGTGAGGAAAAGGATGTGAAGAGTCACGTAAGTGGCGGTGGCTATGGCCATCAGCAATCACCACATCATGTGATGAAGCATCCTGTTGTCATGGTGTCTAGATACAAGGGGAGAGGAAGGTCATCGTTGGAATCTAGTTACATAGGTGAGGAGATCTCATAGTGACAAAGATGGTTGTGGTAGAGTCAGATCACATGGACAAGGGTTTGGATAGACTATGTTATAGTCATACAAGGTTGCTCTCCATTTTGGATGATGTAGGTCATCAATAGTCAAGTAGGTAGAAAAGAAGAAGGGTAATAAGGGAGGAATTGGTGGTCTGTGATGGCTAGAGCTTTTAGGGATATTTCAATGGTGGCCTAGGTCGTGGAGGCCAGAGAAGCTTTGGGTTGAGTAGGTATTCCAGTGTTGCTCCAAGAAAGCACCACGCTAGTCTGAAACCATAAAATTTCAAAAATGTGATGATGGTGCTCCTGTATGATTTTAGGGGATCATCCTCATTGGATCTATGGAGCTAGAACATTTGGGCCAGGTGTTGTGAGGGAAGTCAGGGTGCTCAAGGTTTCTGGTGGTGACATCAACCTTCACGCTCTGTGGACCTACAACACCATTGTCGACTGCCAGCTGTGAAGTGTAGCCTCTTTGTAGCTAGAAGGTCCCATGGAGGAGAGGATGGCTAGGGATTTTTGGTACACCTAAGTGAAAGAAGGAACAAGGGGATGAAGAGGAGAGGTTGAGGAAATGGTTAGCAGAAGGGAAGAAGATGAGGGAATGTGAATGCCCGATACTTGGGTTCTAGCCATCGTGATGCTATATCATCATGAGAATTATGCCTAGGGTTCACGACGAAGGTGAGTCATAATATAGGAGCATATAAAGGAGAGGTAAGAGGATATGAAGAGAAGGATAAGATGACTTTGAGGCCAACTAGTCGTCTACAAAGATGGAAAGTAAGAAACATGCGGGGTAGGGGAGGAAGGGGATGGTAGGATCAGATCAAATGGGCTAAGCAGTATATTGAGGAAATTAATTCGTGATCATTAATTAAATAATTAAAATTTGGTAACTATACTTTTTTCCATATTTAATCAATTAGTTGGAGTATTTAATATCCATTTCACATGAAATTTACTAGGTTGGCTAATTACGATATGAGGAATGTCAATTTTAACCTTATCTTTATCTCATGACAACAATGGTTATATCATACTACTACTTATATTTTAATTAATAGATTGATGCATTATTACCTTTCTCACTCAATTATGGATAATATGTCATGTTTTTTTGTTCATTTTCCTGCACTCATTACCTTAGAGGATACTAGAATTACAAGTTATATCCATAACTTATTTTAAATGGTGAATTTATATATATATATAACCTCGATAAAGAACTTAAACACTTAGTTGATCCTAATACCTCATATTAAAGGGATACTTACCATCTTATCACCAGTTTTGAGTCCAAAAATACTAATTCATCTATTTAAGGGAAAAAGATCCCAATACTAATTATAAATAGGAAGGTGTCTAATGAAAAGGAGGTTTAAACTATGACCCTATATTCAAGTATGTTATGGGTGCTTAGAGATTCCACTTGTGAATGGGTCACAGAGAAGCCACTTCATGTTCTACTCTAACAGGTCCACTAAATAAGGTTTTGATAGAGAATAAAAGCCTTATAATATTGATGATGAAATATAGGAGAAGAGATGATTCATGAGATGGAGCTCCTTGTAGAGGTGGGGAGTTGGGGATACCTTGATGGACCCTAAGGATGGGCCTATCTTTTGGTTTGTTTAATGTTAAAACATCTATTCTGAACACCAAGGGTGTAGGTAACAATTCTAATTGCAAGCATCTGGGTACATAGACTTGGAGGAACAACATAATATCCATTTGAAGAATGATCACCAAGAATGAAAAGGGGATTGAAATAAGGTAATCCCCTTTCTCCCTCCCTCTTCATCATATTCAAATAAAGTTTATGCATAAGGATAAAGAACGAAGTTGATATGGAGTTGGTTGATAGGCACAGAATTAGGGGCCATGGGTTGTCCCCTCCCATTCTGATGTTTACAAATGATTTGATCATGTTCACAACAACTAAATAGAATTCCATAGAGGCTTGGGTTTTTGGTTGAGGAATATGACTAGGATATTGGCCAAAGAGTGAACATCACACAATCATCTTTCATTGTTGGGGATAAGGTCAACAACAACATAACATCCATCACTAATGCACTTAAGATTGATCATGTCGGTGATAACATCATATATTTGGGAGCTCTGTTGGGAAAAGGGGTTTTAACATCTCATTGCTTTGGGGCGCTAATGGAGAAGATACAAAAGAAAATGGTGGGGTGGAAGTCTAATCTTATATCTTTTTGTTGGTCGTGTTATGTTGATAAAACATAAATTAACATTTATGCCATTGTATATCCTGGAAGCAGCTCCTTCCCCAATAAAGGTCATTTAGAAGATTAAAAAAATAGTTGAACTCTAGAAGGCTAGAGATGTAGGAAAGTGTAAGGCATGGGTAGTGGGTTGTTAGACCTTTCAGGAGGATGGTTTAAATATAGTGGATTTGAAGATTACCAACATGACCTTTGTGATAAAAGCATGTTGAGAATTCCATAAGGGGAAATCTTTGTGGGTGATGTTTTGCAAGGCAAAGTATAAAAGATAGATAATATATGATGATATCGAGCATCCTTGGAATGTGGGGCTACCATCCTTCCTATCCCCATTATGGAAAAAGATGTGGGTCTTTCCCCACGATCATGCAATACTTGAGATGGAGAGTCGGAAAGGGGGCCTTATCATTCTAGTATGATAAGTGGTGTGATGAACTCTTATACAGATATGCAAGTAGACACCAAGATGTGGATCAACATATTGTAGCTAGAGACCTATAGACGGATAAGGCTAACTAGGACTAGACAAAAATTATGTGCTTGTTGAAAGAAGAAGGAACCTATATGATCATAAACATACCTACAATCATTAAACAAAAAGATGATGTATCTAGGGTCACACGTTGATGAGGGGCTTCTCCTTGAAGTCAGCCAAAAAGATATTGATGGGAGAGAATGACAACTATGATTGGAATAGATGGATATAGTGATCTGATGTTTCCCATAGAGTTAATGTAGTTCTTTGGAAAGAAATTCGGAAAGCTTAACCCATTGATGATAACATAGCATGTTGCATTATTCCAGTGGATTCCAAGTGTGAATGTTGTGTCGAGACTAAATAGGAGAAGCTAGATAATCTTTTTATAACAAGTGATCCATGCATTATGTTATTAAAGAATATCATGGAAATGTTGGAGATGAAGAGACTAGATCTGACACACAGAAGCTTGAAACAGATTATGGACTTCCTCTAGGAGGGGAAAGAGATGATTTGTTCCAAAAATGGTGTCATGGGACCATCTATGGTAATCTTGTGGACCATATGGAGGATGAGATGTAGAGATTGTTATGATAGAAGGGAGGTCTATGGAATGTTGGCCTGAAGAGAAGTGATGGAAATGATGGGGAAAGAGAATGGTGATCAATCATTTAAAGTAATGTATGAATATGAACTATGGTAGAGAAAAGTGGATCAAGTGGTGCAAAGACCCAAACGAACATTGAGACATCGTGATATCTTCATATGGATGGATGCCCATATTCATAACTTGAAATCCAACCTGGCCTTTGTCTTGGAAAACATGAAGGGGATCGGAACAATTAGGATGGATGGTGTGTTTGGTTCGTAATCATCATAGTCACATGGTGATTGCAATTAGGTGAATTATACAATTCTCATTGAGTCATGATTTGGGTTTAAAGGCTATGGTCATAGTGTTGAAGATGATACATGACTTGGAGATAAGAGTGAACCACATGGAACTGGATAGCTCAGCTCCTTTTGACATGATATGGGGATCTAGCAGAGCACCATGGAAGGTGGCGGCTCTACATGAGGTGGTTTGGCTGACAGTACATGACCAATGATGATGGGTGTCCACATGCCTAAAGAAGGCAATAGCACAACAATACATCTTGGACGTAGTGGACTTTTCCAAGGGGAGGTTTGGTTTTCACACAAATCATGCACACTTCCACTACAAATCTATAGGATGGTGATAATGGAGTGGAAGAAGATCATGTATGTTATTAGGAGATGGAAAGAGGTTAGGAAGGTTATAGGCTAGGGTTTTTATACATACAGTTGACCTTTTCTTTTTTTATGAGCTTTTACATGATATGATGTATAGAATGGGGTTTCTTGTGGCCATGTTCTCATTGGCCCTTGATGTGACCGTGTGGTATAGTTAACCCACTTGATGAGCTTGGGATGCATGAGATACACTCCTGGTTTATAAAAACACATATGGGTATGTTGTGCGGGAATTTGGTTTTGGAAGGAAGGCTTACTCTTTTTGTTATTGCAAGAGAATAGCTATTTGGTTCTCTATTAGCTTGTGTACTATCCCATGGGGGCTTATCTTATTATTTTTTAGCATCTCTTGTACATTTCCTTTACTTTGAATCAATCCTATCTCTCTGGAGTCTTTGAGGCTAGTAAATCAATCGTATCAACCTTTCTAGGATTCATCCTTGTGTAGAATCTTGTATTGCTTGACTCAGTATCTCCATCAGTCTGAAATTTGTCCGATAGGATATGCCGTACTATGAAAAAGCAATTTATTATCCTTCATCTTGTTTAATTACACTTCTCTTTGAAGTTCACTCTCAAAAAATGATTATGTTGATACATTACGGTTGGGTGTGTGAAGTTGATTCTTTCTTGACTTGTTGGATCACCTAAGGTGAGGACTAAGTTTGCTTTCTTTCTTGCTTTATATCGAGGTAGTTGTACCACATGTATCTTTTTGTTAGAGGTGTCCTTCTCTTATTATATTTGCCATGTATGTGGTGATTAATTTTTATCACTATTTTTCTATCCTTTCTTGTTTAAGGAGAATGTGTCAGAGCTCTCTTAAAAAAAGGAAGAAGCTTTCTTTATCACTCTGCCCCTACTTTTTTATTATTGAAAGTCATGGAAGAAACTAAAGAGGATTCTCACACCACGAGTTCCCAAGAGAAATTGTCCATACTCATGACAACATTTATTTAACTAGTCTAAGAACTATGTCTAATTGTCTAGTGGTGGTAGGCATCATGGGTCCTCCCATCCATATGGTGTATTTAGATTAGCTTTGCGACATTATTGGGTTGGAGGGGTATGTTAACAATGAGAAGTGGGAGGTATTATTTGGGCACACACAGACATAGTCCTACAGTGAATAGTTTTGCATTCTCACCAGCAACATCTCATAATGGATAGTTTAAGTGGTGTTTCCTATGGTATATGCTAAATGCACCATAGTCAAATGCAAATAGATATGGGTCTCTCTGAATGAGATATCAGGAAATTCCACCATAGTCTGAGACTACAATGAGAAGAGAGAATGTAAGAAGCCTTACAGGTAGGGTATAATGAAGTCAAATCATCAGGTGGCTAATCAGGATCAGCATAAGATCCCCTACAAGGGAGTATATTCACCTGGGTGTCAAGCAAAGGTTTACATCCATAGCATGATAAAGTCTTCATATAGGTTTTGTAAACAATGCTTGGTTGGTGCATTCCCCAATGATAAAGTTTCATTGTCTTACTACATATAGAATGTCAGGCCCTTGCCAAACCCTCGTTAGTGTTTGGAATTCATCTCTCCCTACAACATTGATCCCTTTCTCCTTTCTTGAAGTTTTGATTTCACATGACTGTGCATGGATGCCATTTTTTAGGCATGAATCATGGATGGTTAAGGAAAGCACGTGTATAGATTCTTTCCTAAGATGAAGAACCTTATAAAGAAGCTTCGAATATGGAATAAAGTCACCTTTGATAATAATTCTCAGATGAAAGAGATGTGGAGGATATATCAAATACCTTTTAGCTACAGTCTGATAAAATACCCTACATAGTTGAATGATAAAATTCTATTGGAGGCATAAGCTGAATTGGAGGAAGTTTCATGCAAAATAAGAAGTTATTTAGAAGGATAAATCAAAGATTTCTTGTTTGTATGGTGGTGAGAGGAATGCACAATTTTATCATTTACATGTTAAAACTAAAAGAAAGAGGATTTCTATCACCAAAATGCATCAACGTGAAGGGTGATGATCTAAAACCTATTTCAGATCACAAGGCATTTGATCACATTTTGTAGTAGTGTTTCTTTAGCTACTATATCCAATTCTTTCCATGATTGATAACATGTACATGCATGGCCTTCCTTCCAAAGATGAGGTTATATACACAATGAACCTGGTGGATGCATGCTCAATGCCTAGACCATGAGGCTTTGATTTGACGTTATATTTGGTTACATGAAAGGTTACTAGTGATGACTTCTTAGAGCTTGTTACACATATGTTTAGGGGTGGTGAGGCACATAGAAGTATTATTTCTTGCAAATTGATTCTAATTCTGAAGGTTGGTGAACCCTTTTAAATGGATAAGGACTTTAGGCCTACTTCTATGGCGAACATTTCTCTGAGAATTATTGCTAGGATCCTTAGGTATAGGATCATAATGTTCCTTCTAGATATTATATCACAACAGAATGGGGCCTTCATTAAGGAAGTGGAAATTGTTAATAATATGAGGCTCGCAAATGAACTGGTTTATTCCATCGAATAGGGAGATGATAGAAAAAAAATTCTATCAATTGTCATTTGGCCAAAGAATATGATAATGTGAATTGGATTTATATTAGGTTGGTCCTTGATAAGGTTGGCATGATTTTGGCACGTGTGGATTTTGTAAGAGCTTCTTCTTCACTAGATCTTGGATCACAATGTCCATTAATGGGACATCTAGAGGCTTCTTTTAACTTTTTAGGGATCTGATGCAAAGAAATCTAATATCACATGCATTGTCAATGAAGAATAAATGAGGATCTATTTGTTGGTCTTGCTAAAATATATATCACATGTAGATTAGTTCTCCCACTTGTGTGCTTGATTTCTATTAGTAGTAAAATCTCATGGATTATTGTGTGATTTTGCCACCATATGTTCCCATTCTTTTTGTGTTTTAACTTCTCCATGTGGTTGTGAATTAGTTATCTTGTGTATCTACCAATACTTACTTCTTGGTATATTATTAAGAAACTTCTATCAATTGTCATTGGGCCAAAGAATATGATAATGTGAATTGGATTTATATTAGGTTGGTCCTGGATAAGGTTTGCATGATTTTGGCACATGTGGATTTTGTAAGAGCTTCTTCACTAGATATTGGATCATAGTGTTCATTAATGGGACATCTAGAGGCTTCTTTCGAATTTGTATGGATCTAACGCAAGGAAATCAAATATCACCTACATTGTTTATTATTTCAATGAATAATAAATAAGGATCTATTTGTAGGTCTTGCTGAAAGATATAAAATCGGACGAAAGGGTTTTGGCTATCCCTATCTTTTTTGTATGTCAACAAACTAGTCCTCTTCAACTGGTCATCTTTAGAGTCTCTTCAATGTCTAGATAGGAGGTTTAACTAGTAGGAGGAGGTACTGGGGTAGATGGTTAACTGATTGGATTTTGGTTTCATGGTTTATTATGAGGATTCAATGCAAGTTCGATGAATTGTTGATGACCTACAATTACAAAACAACTGGTACTCCTCTGGTTACCTAGGAATCCCAATATGAAGTGTAGAAAGAGGATTCAACATTTCAAGTTGCTATTAGAGGATTTAAAAAAGTTCACAACATGGAAGGGAACCCTCTTATTATTTGAAGAATGGTGTTGATTAAATGCACGCTCTCATCAATCTTGATGTATATGATGTCAGCCACAGGTGTACTTGCATGGGTACTAAAATTATTATATGTATGATGTCCTCCTTTTTATGGATATTAAAATATCACAAAGTTGAAGAACATGGGTGGCCTAGGACATAATAAGTTGACCATGTGATGAAGGAGGTTTGGTTATCACATCAATGTTTACCTCACCTTCAAGTCCTTTAGGTTCAAAGCTTGTCACAAAGTGCTAAGGGCTCTTTGATATGGGCATCTTTTTGTAACGAGAAATATGTGGGTATGTACATGCATCATGGTGGAGACTACTCTTACTTCTTCTAGCTTATTTTGCTTTCTAAATTATTCTGTAAAGTCTTATGAAGATCATTCCCTATGGTTCTTCCTAAATGTAGAGGGTGATATCTCCTTCGAGTTTGATCTTTGGTGTGAGGAATGGCTTGAAATCTTTTCTAGATCTGCTATTAACCTTGATAGGGATATTAGAGTCAAGGACTTGAGGAGGGAGATAGAAGTATGTAATTTGGAGAAAATTACCAAGAAACATATAGCACATGGAGTGAGGATGATGGCTTTATCGCATGATTAAACATCTGACAATGCAGAGCTTCTTCTATGGATTCCCACATTGATGTGATATTCTCTGTGAAATTAGTCAAATAGATTATTTACCAACTCCCTCAAATCCACTAGGTCAAACTCCTATATTTGGGATAATGGCATGATGCCTCAAAAAAGGTGATGATCTAGAAGATATTCAAATGATGTATCTCTAACCTTTATTTGGCATGCTTATGTTGCCAATCACACTAAGAAGAGTTGATGCAAGACCTTTTTGTACACATCCAGGTTAATGGGTTTCTATGGCACTAGCTTTGAAGATCTTATTATGGTTGAAAAATGATGGAGGGGTGTCTAGACGCAACAATTTATTGCACAATAGAGTGTGAATGTCGATAATAAGAGCACAAGAGGTTGTCTCTTTTATTTTTTTACATGCTTCATATGTTGGGAGATTTGGAGTTTCATATGAAGAGCCAAGACTGAAAATAAGAATATCATGTTTAGTCAGATTTGGGAAGATATTGTGAGAATTATTAATGTGAAAATTAGAAGGAGATACTTCCAAATGATTGAGGAGTCAGCTTTTTACCGCATGTTTGCTACATATGGAAATCTACAACCTTAAACAAAAATCTATTGCATCAAGTTGGTCAGATGGATACCACCTGACATGAAGAACTTGAATATGAATGTGGTTCTTTAGTAGGTCCTACCACAATGGAAAAGTCAAAAGATGATGAATGGTTGGGCTGATTAGCTATAAGAATGGATAGCTCATCCTCACATATAGATATTCATTGATAGTGAGTAATCGGTGGATGTAATGGTGCATTGTATCATTGTGGCACTTAAGAATTTTGAACCTTATCATCTCAACTATGGAGATTGAGGATGATCATATATACAAGATGAAATGGGGAGATGGGTGATGTCTGTTGTTCTTACTTTATATCAGGGTGATTAAAAGTGCTTGAATAATTCTCCATTGTTGGTAATTGTGTTTATAGGTTGGTGCATTTGGTGGCCCACTCGATTGACTTAGAGGGAGAAACCTCAGAAGATGGCTTTATTAGTACTAATAAAAAACATGAAGGTGTAGGACTAGAGGCATTATGATTTTACATATAAAGTATACACCCTACATCACTACTTCTTGGATAGATAATTAGACATAGTCATATGTACATATGGGTCTCAGTTGAAGAGACTCTGTACTTTTGGTTGTGTTACATGGTAGATTCCTTTTTGGTGTGGTATGGTTTTGTTTGGTTTGGTTTTGGACTTGTTATGCATCCTTTAGGGAGATCATTACCTCAATTTTTAAGTGGTGTTGTAGATTTCATGATTTGTTTTGTCTATACGAGGAGGATAGTGTGAATACAGAGACACCTCTTGGATTTATTAAAAAACCTAAACAATGGTGACTTTCAAGATAAGGCATAAGTGTGGAAATTAGACATTATATAGTATATGTTAAAGTAAGAGGTGATGTGGTTACTCTAGATGATTACATAGACAACAAAATGTTTTTTCAACCCTACTACAACTATCAAAAATAGAGTGAAATAATATATCATATGAATATTAAATATTAAGACAAAATGCAATCTAAATTGTCAAGCACCATCAAATTTCAATCCATGGGAAGGAGAGTTACTACAACCTCAAACCTCTCTTATAAAGTATACAAAATTAGGTGAGAGCACAACCACTCAAAAGTGGGGGTTTTTGGTTTTGACACCTATGTTGAATGTATATGTTTGTCTACTAGGCTCTAATGTCTATAATACACCACAACACTTAGATAATACTAGGATACTCAATCCAACATGAATTTAATAAAGGCAAGATAGTTCAATCATCTCAAGTTAATTTCAAATAATAAGGATATCAAATAATTCATTATGGAAAAAGCGTGAAAGGGATCGACAATATAATAAATAGGAATTTTGTTTGTAATGGTTATGGAATCATGGTAAATTCAGGTCTTAAATAGCAAAAAAAAATCCCAATTAATATTAGTTTAGAAACAACCTCAAAGATGCACCTAACTGTCACTTAACATGCCTATGATCTTATGTTAAATTGTTAACACACCTTATGCATAAATTTGGATAATTTTGTACTTCCCGTGCTCTTACTTAGATTCTAGTATTCCATGTGAATAAAAGTATGCATTTGATACAATTTTAGGTGAATATAAATAATGTTTTCCAAATTGTGCCATTATAAGTAATTTTATCAAGATATGAAGTCAGTACTCTCTCATATTTAGCTAATATATAGTATAGAAGTTGATATTAGTAATATATTTTACAAATTTTAGACATTATGTTAATTGACATAACCTAACTAATACGAGTATTTTATACTAACGTGTTGTGTATCGGAAATTTGATACTCCAGTACACATTTTCAGAAATTATTGATTTCCAATTTGTTGATGTTAGTACACTATGAAATACATATATATGTTATTACATGGAAACGATCAAACAAGTACTCTCAAGGTTAAAATACTTATCTTTATCAAATTGTAGATCATCATGACTTTTCTAGTCTTAATACTGGATTACCAATATGAAATATCAGGAATAAGAAACTAGTAAAATGATGGTGACACTACTTCTCCTGTAAGGGTTCCATGTCTCTCATCCACTTGAGCCCAAATTTGTTGAAGAGGCTAACAAAATGATGAATAGCATGCCTAGGGGGTCTATGAAGGGTTGTATACACGTCTTGAGATGAGTATGGAATGCTTTAGATGAGTGATTGGCAATGGCTCAGCTGAAGGTGGTTTCTTTAGGTCCTACAGAGGTGTGACTAGTGGTGGGTGAGGAAAAGGATGTGAAGAGTCATGTAGGTGGTGGTGGCTACGGCCATGAGCAATGACCACATCACGTGGTGAAGCATCATGTTGTTGTGGTGTCTGGATACAAAGGGAGAGGAAGGTCATCTTTGAAATTTAGGTACAGGAGTAAGGAGATCTCATAGTGACAAAGATGGTTGTGGTAGTGTCAGTTCACATGGACTAGGGTTTGGCTAGACTATGTTACAATTGTACAAGGTTGCTCTCTCCATTTTGGATGTGTAGGTCATCAACAATCGGGTAGGAAGAAAAGAAGAAGGGTAATAAGGGAGAAATTGGTGGTCTGTGACAGCTAGCATTTCAATGGATGTAGGGACATTTCAACTACGGCCTAGGTGGTGGAGTCCAGAGAAGATTTGGGTTGAGTAGGTATTCCAGTGTTGCTCCAAGAAAGCACCATGATAGTTTGAAACTATAGAATTTCAAAATTGTGATGATGGTGCTCCTATATGATTTTAGGGGATCATCCTCATTGGATCTATGGAGCTAGAACATTTGGGTCAGGTGTTGTGAGGGAAGTCAGGGTGCTCAAGGTTTCTGGCAGTGGCATCAACCTTCATGCTCTATGGACCTGCAACACCACTGTTGACCGCCAGGTTTAAAGTGTAGCCTCTATGCTTCCAGAAGGTCCCATGGAGGAGAGGATGGCTCGGGATTCCACTAGGGTTTCTGGGTACACCTGAGTGAAAGAAGGAAGAAGAGGATGAAGAGGAGAGGTTGAGGAAATGGTTAGTAGAAGGGAAGAAGATAAGGGAATGAGAATGCCTGATACTTGGGTTGTAGCCATCGTGATGCTATATCAGCATGAGGATTATGCCTAGGGTTCACGATGAAGGTGAGTCATAATATAGGAGAATAAAAGGGAGAAGGAAGCAGAGAGGAAGAGAAGGAGAAGATGACTTTGAGGCCAACTAGTCATCTGCAAAGATGGAAAGTGAGAAACACACGGGGTAGGGGAGGAAGGGGCTGGTAGGACCGGGTCAAATGGGATAAGTAGTAGATTGAAGAAATTAATTCGTGGTCATTAATTCAATAATTAAACTTTGGTAACTATACTCTTTTCCATCTTTAATCAATTAGTTGGTGTATTTAATATTCATTTAACATGAAATTTACTAGGTTGGCTAATTATGATATGAGGAATGTCAATATTAACCTTATTTTTATCTCATGACAACAATGGTTATATCTTTTTTTGGATTGTCGGGGGAAACCCACCCCCCCTAGGCAAAGGCCCAGATAGCAGGGATGGTAAACCGGGAGACCCATGCGCCCGCACACCGGTATCTCAATAAGTCGCATCAGAGGCCGGATGACGCTGTGGGAAATTCATTTTTGAGCAGTGCTTCCAGCGGGAGTCAAACCCGAGACCCTTCGTGAGGGGCCCCGAGCTGCGACCAACTGAGCTACAACAATGGTTATATCATACTACTACTTATAGTTTAATTACTTAATTGATGCATTATTACCTTTCTCACTCAATTATGGATAATATGTCATGTTTTTTGTTCATTTGCATGCACTTGTTGCCTTAGAGGATACTAGAGTTAGAAGTTATATCCATAAACTATTTTAAATGGTTAATTTATATATATTTAACCTCGATTAAGAACTTAAACACTTAGTCGATTCTAATACCTCATATTAAAGGTATACTTACCATCTTATCACCAATTTTGAGTCCAAAAATACTAATTCATCTCTTTAAGGGAAAGGGATCCCAATACTAATTGTAAATGGGAAGGTGTCTAATGAAAGGGAGGTTTAAACTATGACCCTAGATTCATGTATGCTACGGGTTATTAGAGATTCCACTTGTGAATTGTCATAGAGAATCCACTTGAGGTGCAACTCTAATAGGTCCACTAAATAAGGTTATGATAGAGAACAAAATCCTTATAATATTGATGATGAAATACCAGAGAAGAGATGATTCATGAGATGGAGCTCCTTGTAGAGGTGGGGAGTTGGTGATACCTTGATGGACCCTAAGGATGGGCCTATGTTTTGGTTTGTTTAATGTTACAACATTTATTCTGAACACCAAGAGTGTAGGTAACAATTCTTCTTGCAAGCATCTGGGTACGTAGACATGGAGGAACAACATAATATCCATTTGAAGAATGATCACCAGGAATGAAAAGGGGATTGAAACAAGGTAATCCCATTTCTCCCTCCCTCTTCATCATATTCGAAGAAAGTTTGTGCATAAGGATAAAGAAGGAAGTTGACATGGAGTTGTTTGACAGGCACAGAATTAGGGGCCATGGGTTGTCCCCTCCCATTCTGATGTTTGTAGATGATTTGATCTTGTTCACAACAAGTAAAGAGAATTCCACAGAGAGGCTTGGGTTTTTGGTTGAGATATATGACCAGGATACTAGGCAAAGAGTAAACATCACAAAATCATCTTTCATTGTTGGGGATAAGGTCAATAACAACATAACATACATCACCAATGCTCTCAAGATTGATCATATTGGTGATGACATTATATATTTGGGAGCTCTTTTGGCAAAAGTGTTTTACATCTCATTACTTTGGGCATCTAGTAGAGAATATACAAAAGAAAATGGTGGGGTGGAAGTCTAATATCATATCTTTTTGTTGGTCATTTTGTGTTGGTAAAACATAAACTGATGTTTATGCGATTGTATATCCTAGAAGCAGCTCCTTCTCCAATAAAGGTCATTCAAAAGATTAAAAAAAAATTGGTTGAACTCTGGAAGGCTAGAGATGTAGGAAAGTGTAAGGCATGGGTAGTGGGTTGTTAGACCATTCAGGAGTATGGTTTAAATATAGTGGATTTGAATATTACCAACATTACCTTTGTGATAAAATAATGTTGGGAATTCCATAAGGGGAAATCTTTGTGGATGATGTTTTGCAAGGCAAAGTATAAAAGATAGAGAATATATGATGATATTGAGCATCCTTGGAATGTGGGGCTACCATCCTTCCCATCCACGTTATGGACAAAGGTGTGGGTCACTTTCCCCAAGATCATGCAATACTTGAGATGGAGAGTCAGAAAGGGAGCCTTATCATTCTAGTATGATAAGTGGTGTGATGAACCCTTGTATAGATATGCAAGTAGACACCAAGATGTGGATCAACATATTGTAGCTAGAGACCTATGGACGGATAAGGCTAACTAGGACTAGACAACAATTATGTGCTTGTTGAAAGAAGAAGGAACCTATATGATCATAAACAGCCCTACAATCATCAAACAGAAAGATGATGTATTTGGGGTCACATGTTGATGAGGGGCTTCTCCTTGAAGTCGGCCAAAAAGATGTTGGTGGGAGAGAATGACAACTATGATTGGAATATATGGATATGGCGATATGATGTTTCCCATAGAGCTAATGTAGTTCTTTGGAAAGAAATTCTGAAAGCTTAACCCATTGATGATAACATAGCATGTTGCATGATTCTAGTGGATTCCAAGTGTGAATGTTGTGTTGAGCCTAAATAGGAGAAGGTAGATGAGCTTTTTGTAACTAGTGATCCATGCATTATATTATTAAAGAAAACCATGGATCTACTGGAGATGGAGAGACTAGATATGACACATAGAAGCTTGAAATAGATTCTAAACTCTCTCTGAGAGGGGTAGGGGATGATTTGTTCCAAAAATGGTGTCATGGGACCATCTATGGTAATCTTGTGCACCATATGGAAGATGCGATGTAGAGATTGTTATGATAGAAGGGAGGTCTATGGAATGTTGGCCTAGAGAGAAGTGATGGAAATTATTGGGCAAGAGAATGGTGGTCAATCATTTAAAGTAATGTATGAATATGAACTATGGTAGAGAAAAGTGGATCAAGTGGTGCAAAGACCCAAACAAATATTGAGACATCGTGAGATCTTCATATGGATGGATGCTCATATTCATAACTTGAAATCCAACCTGTCCTTTGGTGTGGAAACCATGAAGGGATCATAACAATTAGGATGGATGAAATGTTTGGTTCGTAATCATCATAGCCTCATGGTGATTGCAATTAGGTGATTTATATAGTTCTCATTGAGTCATGATTTGGGATTAAAGGCTATGGTCATAGTGTTGAAGATGATACATGACTTGGAGATAAGAGTGAACCACGTGGAACTGAATAGCTCTGTTCCTTCTGACATGATATGGGGATCTAGCAGAGCACCGTGGAAGGTGGTAGCTCTACATGAGGTCGTTTGGATGAAAGTACATGACCAATGATGATGGGTGTCCACATGCCTAAAGAAGGCAATAGCACAAAAATACATCTTAGACGTAGTGTAGATTTCCAAGGGGAGGTTTGGTTTTCACACAAACCATGCACACTTCCACTACAAATCAATAGGATGGTGATAACGGAATGGAAGAAGATCATGTATGTTATAAGGAGATGGAAAGAGGATATGAAGGTTATAGGAGAGGGTTTTTATACATACAGTTGACCTTTTCTTTTTTTATGAACTTTTACATGATATGACGTATAGAATGGGGTTTCTTGTGGCCATGTCCTCAATGGCCCTTGATGTGACCGTTTGGTATAAGTATCCCACTTGATGAGCTTGGGATGCATGAGATAGACTCAAGTTTATAAAAAAAACATCTGGGTATGTTGTGTAGGAATTTTGTTTTGGAAGGAAGGCTTACTCTTTTTGGTTATTACAAGAGAATAGCTATTTGGTTCTCTATTAGATTGTGTAATATCCCATGGGGGCTTATCTTCATATTTTTTAGCATCTCTTGTACATTTCCTTTGCTTTGAATCAATCCTATCTCTCTGGAGTCTTTAAGGCTAGTAAATCAATCGTATCAACCTTTCCAGGATTCATCCTTGTGTAGAGTCTTGTATTGCTTACTCAGTCTCTCCATCAGTCTGAAATTTGTCTCATAGGATATGTCGTACTATGAAAAAGCAAGCTATTATCCTTCATCTTGTTTTATTACACTTCTCTTTGAAGTTCACTCTCAAAAAATGATTATGCTCATACATTACGGCTGGGTGTGTGAATTTGATTCTTTCTTGACTTGTTGGATACCCTAAGGCGAGGACTAAGTTTGCTTTCTTTCTTACTTTATATCGAGGCAGTTGTACCACATGTGTCTTATTGTTAGAGGTGTCCTTCTCTTATTATATTTTCCTTGTGTGTGGTGATTAATCTGTATCACTATTTTTCTATCCTTTTTTGTTTAAGGAGAATGTGTTAGAGCTCTCCTAGAAAGAAAGGAAGAAGCTTTCTTTATCACTTTGCCCCTACTTTTTTATTATTGAAAGTCTTGGAAGAATCTAAAGAGGAATCTCGCACCATGAGTTCCCAAGAGCAATTGTCCAAACTCATGACATTATTTCTTTAACTAATCTAAGAACTGTGTCTAATTGTCTAGTGGTGGTAGGCATCATGGACCCTCTCATCCATACGGTGCATTTAGATTAGCTTTGTGACATTTTTGGGTTGAAGGTGTCTATTAACAATGAGAACCTTATAAAGCACGTGTATAGATTCTTTCCTAAGATGAAGAACCTTATAAAGAAGCTTCAGATATGGAATAAAGTCACCTTTGCTAATAATTCTCAGATGAAAGAGATGTGAGGAATATATCATATACCTTGTAGTTGTAGTTCGATAAATACCCTACATAGTTGAATGATAAAATTCTATTGGAGGCATAAGTTGAATTGGAGAAAGTTTCATGAAACATAAGAAGTTGTTTGGAAGGATAAATCAAAGATTTCTTGCTTGGATGGTGGTGAGAGAAATGCACAATTTTATCATTTACTTGTTAAATCCAAAAGAAAGAGGAGTTTTATCACCAAAATGCATCAACCTGAAGGGTGATGATCTCAAACTGAATTCAGCTCACAAGGCATTTGATCACATTTTGCAGTAGTGTTTCTTGAGCTACTATATCCAATTATTTCCATGAATGATAACATGTACATGCATGGCCTACCTTCTAAAGATGAGGTTATATAACACAATTAACCTGGTGGATGCATGCTCAATGCGTGGACCATAAGGTTTTGATTTGAAGTTATATTTGGTTACATGAAAGGTTTCTAGTGATGATTTCTTAGAGCTTGTTGCACATATGTTTAGGAGTGGTGAGGCATGTAGAAGTATTATTTCTTGCAAATTAATTCTAATTCTGAAGGTTGATGAACCCTTTTAGATGGATAAGGACTTTTGGCCTACATCTATGGAGAACATTTCTTTGAGAATTATTGCTAGGATCCTTAGGTATAGGATGGCAATATTCCTTCTAGATATTATATCACAACAGAATGGGGCCTTCATTAAGGAAGTGGAAACTGTTAATAATATGAGACTCACAAATGAACTGGTTTATTCCATCGAGTAGGGAGATGATAGAAGAAACATTCTATCAATTTTCATTTGGCCAAAGAATATGATAATGTGAATTGGATTTATATTAGGTTGGTCCTTGATAAGGTTGGCATGATTTTGGCATGTGTGGAACTTGTGAGATATTCTTCACTAGATTTTGGATCACAATGTCCATTAATGGGACATCTAGAGGCTTCTTTCAACTTTTTAGGGATCTAGCGCAAGGAAATCTAATATCACATGTGTTGTTTATTGTTTCAATGAAGAATAAACAAGGATCTATTTTTTGGTCTTGTTGAAATATATATCACATGTAGATTAGTGCTCCCACTTGTGTAATTGATTTCTATTAGTAGTAAAATCTCATGGATGATTGTGTGATTTTACAACCATATGTTCCCATTCTTTTTGTGTTTTAACTTCTCCATGTGGTTGTTAATTAGTGATATTGTGTATTTACCAATACTTACTTCTTGGTATATTTTTATGAAAAATTCTATCAAATTTTATTGGGCCAAAGAATATGATGATGTGAATTGGATTTATAATAGGTTGGTCCTGGTTAAGGTTGGCATGATTTTGGCACATGTGGATTTTGTAAGAGCTTCTTCACTAGATCTTGGATCACAGTGTCCATTAATGGTACATCTAGAGGCTTCTTTCAACTTTGTAGGGGTCTGACGCAAGGAAATATAATATCACCTACATTGTTTATTATATTAATGAATAATAAACAAGGATTTATTTGTAGGTCTTGCTGAAAGATATAAAACCAAACGAAAGGGTTTTGGCTCTCCCTATTTTTTTGTATGTCAACGACCTAGTCCTCTTCAACTGGTCAGCTTTAGAGTCTCTTCAATGGCTAGATAGGAGGTTTAACTAGTAGGAGGAGGTATTGGGGTAGATGGTTAATAGATTGGATTTTGGTTTCATGGTTTATTATGAGGATTCAATGCAAGTTCAATGAATTGTTGATGACCTACAATTATAAAACAATTAATACTCCTTTGGTTACCTGGGAATCCCAATGTGAAGTGTAGAAAGAGGATTCAGCATTTCGAGTTGCTATTAGAGGATTTAAAAATCTCACGGCATGGAAGGATAGCCTCTTATTATTTGATGGAAGAAAGGTGTTGATTAAATGCACGCTCTCATCAATTTTGATGTATATGATGTCAGCCACATGTGTACCTGCATGGGTACTAAAAATTATTATATGTATGATGTCCTCCTTTTTATGGATATCAAAAGATCACAAAGTTGAAGAACATGGGTGGTCTGGGACATAATAAGTTGACCATGTGATGAAGGAGGTTTGGTTATCACATCAAAGTTTACCTCACCTTCAAGTCCTTTAGGTTCAAATCCTGTTACAAAGTGCAAAGGGCTCTTTGATATGGGCATCTTTTTGTGATGAGAAATATGTGGGTATTTACATGCATCATGGTGGAGACTACTCTTGCTTCTTCAAGCTTATTTTGCTTTCTAAATTAAAGGCTTATGGAGATCATTCCCTATGGTGCTTCCTAAATGTAGAGGGTGATATCTCATTTGATTTTGATCTTTGGTGTAAGGAATGGCTTTAAATATTTGCTAGATCTGCTATTGACCTTGACAGGAATATTAGAGTCAAGGAGTTGAGGAGGGAGATTGAAGTATGCAATTTGGAGAAAATTACCAAGAAACCTATGGCACATCGAGTGATGATGATGGTTTTATTGCATGATTAAATATCTGACAATGCAGAGCTTCTCCTATGGATTCCCACATTGATGAGATATTCTCTGTGAAATTAGTAAAATAGATTATGGCAAAAAAACAAAATGGCATGTTTGGCCATTTTAATTCCCATAATAGCACGTTCTTGAACTTAATTCCCAAAATGGCACATTTGGGGGAATGTGTCCCATGTGGAGACACATTGCTTTCTCGTGAGGCAATGTGTCCCATTCCATGACGCATTGGCCCCACATAGGGGCAATGCGTCCTGGACCAGGACGCATTACTCTGCGACGGAGCAATGCATCCCGATCCAGGATGCATTGGTCTTCGGTGGGACCAATGAGTCCTGATGCAGGACGCATTGCTAGAAATGTGTCTCACATGGGGACGCATTAAGTAATGCGTCCGCATGCAGGACGCATTGCTACCAATGCGTCTCCAGGCAGGACGCATTGCTATTTTACAATTTTTTTCATTCATTATTATTCTTTAATGCATAATGTTTGTATGTTAACAACATTGATTATATTTGCACATTTACTATTCTTTCACTTGTATTTGAATGTCTATAATATAGCCAATTATTATAAATTTGTTAATTTCAATAGCTCCAAACATGCATATGGATTATAGAAGTGGTATTGCAACCAACACTAGTTGCTTTCTAATTGATTATATAAGAAGAAATTAATCTAAAAAAATGAGATATCATTAAAAACAAGGTTAAAACATGAACCAACTTGATGAGAAAATAATACACAACAAAACAATTTGATAGATCCAAAATGAACCAATTTGATATCATAATATGATAGATCCACATACAAGCCAAATAAATGCCTGAACAAAGGCATATATACAACACTACACAACATGTATGTATATTAACAACATTGATTATATTTGCACATTTACTATTCTTTCACTTGTATTTAAATGTCTATAATATAGTCAATTATTATAAATTTGCTAATTTCAATAGCTTTGAACATGCAAATGGATTATAGAAGTGGTATTGCAACCAACACTAGTTGCTTCCTAATTGATTATATAAGAAGAAATTAATCTAAAAAATGAGATATCATTAGAAACAAGGTTAAAACATGAACCAACTTGACAAGAAAATAATACACAACAGAACAATCTGATAGATCCAAAATGAACCAATATTATATCATAATATGATAGATCCACATACAAGCCAAATAAATTCTTGAACAAAGGCATATATACAACACTACACAACATGTACAAAACTATGAAAATCTAAGCACGTCCTCCACGCCCACGACGTCCTCTCCCACCTCCCTATACTTCTGGCTCCTGAGTACTGAAGTCATCTGGAGATGCCTCAGTGGGGGACAACTGCGTAGCAGTAGGCTGATGAGGACCAGGAAAGTAATGAAAAGCTGGAGGTGGGGTGAGGGGTCTCTAAATACTAGGATGTGGGGCATCAGGTGGGTGCATCCTGAGAAATCAAATGGAGTTGGTGAGTATGTGACATAGGATGGTGGTCGACTGTCATGAATAACTGGTGGTGGGAGTAAAGTGTATGGAACAGAAGAAGGACCAGCTCCATAGTAGTATGCTGGTGGAGGTGGGGTGATGTATGATGAAAATGAACCAGCTCCTAAAAAGTATGGCCCTGTCGGTCCCCATGTCATGAACTGAGAAGTGGGAGTGGGAGTGGGCTCAGCAGTAGTAATCACAGGAGTAGGAGTAGGAGTAGGAGTAGGAGTATGAGTAGGAGTAGGAGTGGGCTCAGGGGTTGTGGTATGAGTGGGTATGGGATCATACAGGCAAGCGTAGTCAGGAAGATTGTCAAAGTAAGTCCAATGGATGCCATAGATGTCATCTCTGATCTGTGAAGGGGCATGTTGTAAAGCCACTCAGATCTGCACATGTGATTCCACATGTTCAAATAAAGTATGTACAAATATTAAAGACCAATTGCATATATTATAAATAATAAAGATAAATAATAAGAATTTATAAAAGAAATATAAATGATACTCACAAATTGATGTTGATGATAACTTTGTGGGTAGTATGTTGTCAGAGGTTGAGCTGGAGGGGGCAATACGTACTAGAGATGATACCATCCGTAGTGCGCCTATGGACTGAAGACTGTATCCATTGGTGGAGGGGAGACTACGCTCTCGCATCTATTGTTCCATAGTTGCACCTCTCGCCTATAATGATGCAACCAGTCCTCGACCGCATGACCCCTCCCATCTATCCTACTAAGGTGTGGCAACTCCAGAGTAGGTTGTACTTGAACAAATCTGAATTGTCCCAAGTACTCTGTCAGAGAAGTGTCACTCTACTACTGTGTAGCACAGTAAAGGCACTCGCACCAACCAAATATCCTGACCCTCTCGACATAAGGTTGGAAGTCTCTCCAGAATATTAGCAGTGTAAGGAGTTAATTGTATCTGTTATTCAAATAGATACAACATGTATCGTATAAAATAGAGTAAATTTCATAAAAAAATACAACATATATCATATAACATGTTAGTAGAAGTAAGTTAGTTATACCTAAGAGGGAAAAATCTGGTCAAATGTTGAATCATAAAATTGGACCGATCCTCTCATAGTATCACTCCCTTCAAGAAATGTAGGCCACCTATTAAATTGACAAACAAAATTTAGATAAACATTACAAAATGTTTGGACAAATGTATAAAAATATTATGTAAATCTTTACCTATAACCCAAGGGAACATTATCTGGCCACTCCCCCAGTTCGTAACAATTGAACTTGGGCGTCCAATTCCTAACCTCTCCCAAAACCACATCTACAGTAGACATACACAACCAGACAGGTGGGTGGTTTTCCTAGAGCAGGTGGTAGCCTTGTACAACTCCCTATACAAGTATGCTAAATTTGTAGCACCCCAAGATAGAGTGCTACAACTAGCAAAGTTAGACAGAAGCGGGAGGTACTGTACATGAACCATGTCCCCGGTACCATCAGGAATAAGGTAACTACCTAAAAAGTATAGGAGATATGCTCTAGTGTACCTTATCCTATTTTGTATTTGTTGTTCTTCATCTCCCAAAGTGAAATCCATATCCCTAAAGGTCTCACGCAACCATATCAAGGAGATATACCCCTTAGACATCCCATCTGATGCATCTCCTAAGAAACTCTCACAAAGGTGAGACCATGAAGAAAATTGCCCCTCTTCTATGCCTAAAGGATATGAAGCTATAACTGGTGGCCCATCAATCCTACGGCCTAAAAGAACTACAACATCCTGAAGGGTTACACTCATCTCAAAAGGGGGAAATCTAAAAGTATTGGTAGAGTTGTCCCACTGGTTAACTAAGGCAGTGATTAAATTGGGATCAAGGTGGATAGGTCGTAGCCTATGAACAAGTCCAAAACCAGACAAAGAAATGTTTTCCAAAACACCCGAGTCAGTAATAGGCCACCGTGACAACATAAAGTGGTGTTGGGAGAGTCAGAAGGATGCTTGTCTAGGAGCCATATCTATTAAAAGTGTAAATATTACATTAAATGAAAAGTGCAAATATTACATTAAATGAAAAGTACAAATATTAATTCAAATACATGAACTACCAAACAATATTAAAATACAACATGAACTACTAAAAGAGAAATATTACAATAATTTGTTACTGCATTTGATTCAATATCTCATCTAGAGGTTCATAAAATGGCCACATTTGATGTACAACTCGATGTATCTCTGGATGTGATATAGCTAACTAGTTTTTAACTTTTTCGTTGATTGGCATTGCTTTCTGTTTCATGTTATCCCAATACCAACCAGGTAGCTCAAGAAGTTCTTCATACATGTGAAACATTTGTTTTAAAAATTGCCAATGAAATTTTACTTGTTCTTTTGTCACTATAAATCCTAACTTGTTGTACAATAAATCTGGTACGTCATTCCAGTCATCATCCAATAAAGTTTGATGAGCCATTTTTCCCTGTAGGCACTTTGTAGCTATTATTTGGATTAACTCTACGGACGTTTGAAATGTCCATCTCCTTCGATGAACCATTTATAAAAAAACCCATTATAAATTCATTCATTTAATGAAATTGCAAACATTACATGACTTGAGTAAATTGAAACATTACATTACTTGAGTAAATTGAAATTCCAAACATTACATGACTTGAACAAATTGAAATTGCAAACATTACATGCCTTGAGTAAATTTAAAATAGCAAACATTACATGATCAAACATCATATTACATTAGGACAAGTGTGTCTATTATGTCCCTTTGTGCCACACTTATGACAATGATATGTATATTGATTTGGATCAACATCCATAGTTGAATGCCTTCTTTTTTTTCTTTGGTCTTCCAGTGTGCCTTCATTTCCTTGAGGGTAATAAGGGATAAATGCCTCTGCTTTCATCAAAATGAGGTCAATACCTCTTGTCGGGAATACCATGAAATTCAATTTTGTATGTGTTTAAATAAGCTTCATTTGTATAATATGGGCTCACAAGTGCATCAGTATCATAATTGATAGATCTTGCAGCTACCCAAACATGAGCACATGGAAAATGCCATTGTTGTGGAAAACCACAACTGCATTCACTTACACCATTTGGATGCATGAAGACTTGAAATCGATGTCTGTCCATGTCATCAACAAGTCATTCATCATTGTTCACGTAGATGTTTATTGATAGTTGTCGTGCATCCTATGATACATCAAAAAGCTTATCATGAAACCTAAAGGGCCATTTAAAACCCTTTTGTGCATGACCATATGCTTGATTATGCATCTCCAACCACATTGTAACAGAGCGATAGTATGTGGCAACAATAAGTACCTATATTAGTAAACCTCTAACACCTTTTAAGACTCCATTTAACACTTCAACATGATTGCTAGTCAATGACCCATACATGTAGCCTCTGTCATATGTGAGAGACCACTATACTGGATTTTGGGCTATCAGATACTCCTTAGTCACTGGTTCTATGGTTTCTATATCAGCCATTAGACGATCAAATTTATGTGTATCAGTTGTGGATCCCACCTTCCACAAAAGTTCCTTCAACTCCTGTGACTTGAACTTTTGATGGAAGTTCCCACGAAGATGTCGAAGACAATAACGATGTTGAGCCCAGTTAAATTTTGACCTAAGTGCTAGAAAAATTCCACTCATTCGATCAGAAATAATACACAGATCTGTACGGCATGGAATGATAGGAATACAAGTTTGTAGAGAACCAAAGAACCACTTCCATGAGTCCTTATTTTCTGCCTCGACAATAGAAAAGCAACTAGAAATAGACCATTATCAACATCTATGCCACATTCAATGAGAAGTGTGCCAAAATATTTTCCTATTAGGAATGTGCCATCAACAGTAAGAACAGACCTGCAATAGGCCCAACCCCTCACAGCTGAACCAAATGCCCATAACACCCGCTTGAATCTATGAGTGCTTTTAGTTTGAAGGGTATAATCATCTACAAGGTGGGAATATATAGTTCTTGGAATAAATTGTGATAGAGAAATCAGGAACGGCAACAAAGTATGATATGATGATTCCCAGTCTCCAAATATTTTACAGACAGCCTTCCTCCTCGCTAGAAATGCCTTCTTGTAAGATATATGGAGCCTTAGTTCAACATTCACATTGTCACGAATTTCTCATATGGACATATCCAATCTTGATACTAGGATTGTCATTATCATACGAGCAATATAATATGATGTGACTTGGTGATGGTCCTCATTCAGAATAGTTAGTTGACAATTGTGGCTTATACTATAACGTTTTACCTTCCACATGCCACATGCTCTTTTGTACTGGCAAGCGGTCAAACTCCAAGGACATCGATGGTCATGGATACAAACAAATTTAATATGATGATTATTTGAGTGTTGTGTCTGATATTGGACATTATTTTGTACCGACCATTTTTGGATCGTCTCAACCATTACAACTTTGGATGCAAATAAAGCACCCACATATATTTCAGTGCTGGAAGGGTTGTAATTGAGACGAAATTCCTAATGAAAATCTTCCACCCATTGTTCATCTTGAAAAGCTTCATAGTTGGTATCAATGTGTTCATGTTGGGGCCATTCTTTATCAAATATAGATGGAACGGAACTCAATGTTATAATAGAGTCAGGGAATGGATGTCCATGCTCATCATCAATTTCAATCAATGACTCATCATCATGATCACTATTATTATCACCTTCCTGGTCACTATCATTATCACCTTCATGGTCACTATTATCATCACCTTCTTGTTCACCCTCCTCAACCTCAACACCAATACTCTCAATAGTAGGATTTTGAGAGAATTCAGGTGGTTGATTTCATTCAGCAGTTACATTACTACTACATGGTTGGGATTCAAATTGATTCATCAAACTAATGAAACTAGATTGTTGGTGGAAAGATATTTTTTCAAGAAACACATCAATATAGGCATCAGATGAATTTGCAAACAAGGTTCTATATGCATCATCATCATCAACTTGTATGAGCATATGATCTTCTCCAGGGAAATGATAGGATATATTGATAGAGAAGTGGTTGGGGCTGATGTCAAGTATTGTATGGATATATGATTTTAGTTCAGATAGGGTATTGATAAGTGAAATATTTATGGGTCTAACAGATCGACTAGAATAAGACCCATCTGAGAGAAATTGACCATTATATCGAAGCTTGACTATTCATGAATGTGAACTAAATGCCATGTTCCTATCATTGTAAAATAGTAATTCAAATTTTAGAACAGTAATTTAACTTTGGAACAATAATTAACATGAATTAATATTTTATAGCATGAATTAATATTTTATAGAATGAATTAATTTTTTTGAACATTCACATCAATTTTAGAAGAGTAGTTAATATTTTATAACAATAATTTTGAATTTGGAAATAAATTTGAAACAATATTTTTTGTATAACATTAACATTCTAGAACAATAATTTTGGAATTTGGAACAATAATTTTTTGAACAGTAATTAACCTTCAGGGGTCATTTTCTATAACATTATTTTAGTAATGTGGAATCAAATAGTAATAATACAATTATTTTATTTTTAATATTGCATAATAATTTTAGGTACAAATTTTTGAATCTAAAAATATAGTAGAAAAATTACCTCAAATGGTGAGATCTCAAAACCCAAGAATAGAAAGAAGAGAAAGAATCCTGGCCAGACAGCGAAGCAATAGAAATCCGAGCAGTGAAGCAATAGAAGAATAGCTCCAAGATCACTTGGAATCAGCTCCAAGATTGCCGAAAATCAGCTCCAAGCAATAGAAATCCGAGCACACCACTCCAGAGCAATGGAAGTAGAGAAGAAGTTGAAGAAATGGATGAATGGTGTGGGTTTGGGGGTGATCTCATATCCTTTATATAGGAGACCCATGTGTCCCCAATGGGGATGCATTGCCCCCCCCCACGTGGCAGCGGGCGCGGCCCGCAACGGCTACTTTTCAACGATCGGGGGAGCAATGTCTCTCCAGCCAGGATGCATTGCCCCAACTAGCCGTTGGGACGGCCCAGGCCGGGATGCATTGGTCCCACTGAAGGGCAATGCGTCTCGGGACAGGACGCATTGGCCCCACACAGGAGTAATGTGTCCCAGTTTGGGACGCATTGCTCCCTCACAGAGCAATGCGTCCTGGTCCGGGACGCATTGCCTCATGAGAGAGCAATGCGTCTCCACAGGGGACACATTGCCCCCAAAATGTGCCATTTTGGGAATTAAGTTCAAGAACGTGTTATTATGGGAATTAAAATGGATAAACATACCATTTTGATTTTTTTTCATAGATTATTTACCAACTCCCTGAAATCCACTAGGTCAAACTCCTATATTTGGGATAATGACATGATGCCTCAGAAAAGGTGATTGATTATCTAGAAGATCTTCAAATGATGTAGCATCCACCTTTATTCGGCTTGCTTATGTTACCAACCAAAATAGGAAGAGTTGATATGCAACACCTTTTTGTACACATCAAGGTTGATGGGTTTCTATGGCACTAGCTTTGAAGATCTTATGATGGTTGAGAAATGGTGCACGGGTGTCTAGCTGCAACAATTTATTGCACAATACAGTGTGAATGTTGATAATAAGAGCACAAGAGGTTGTCTCTTTGCTTGTTTTACATGCTTCATATGTTGGAAGATTTGGAGTTTCATATGAAGTGCCAATATTGACATTAAGAATATCATGTTTAGTCAGCTTTGGAAGATATTGTGAGAATTATTAATGTGAAAACCAAAAGGAGATACTTCCAAATGATTGAGGAGTCAGCTTTTTACCGCATGTTTTCTACATATGGAATTCTAAAACCTTAAACTAAAATCTATTGCATCTAGTTGGTTAGATGGATACCACCTGACATGAAGAACTTGGATATGAATGTGGTTCTTTGGCAGGTCCTACCACATTAGTAGAGTCAAAAGAAGATGAATGATTGGGATGATTAGATATAAGAATGGATATTGACTGTGAGTAACTGGTGGATGTAATGGTACATTGTATCATTGTGGCACTTAAGAATTTTGAACCTTATCATCTCAACTGTGGAGATTGAGGATGATCATATATACCGGATGAAATGGGGAGATGGGCGATGTCTGTTGTTCTTGCTTTATATCAGGGTGATTAAAAGTGCTTGAATAATTCTCCATTGTTGGTAATTGTGTTTATAGGTTGGTGCATTTGGTGGCCCACTCGATTGACTTAGAGGGAGAAACATCAGAAGATGTCTTTATTAGTACTAATCAAAACATGAAGGTGCAGGACTAGAGGCATTGTGATTTTACATATAAGGGATACACCCTACATCACTACTTCTTGAATAGATAATTAGACATAGTCGTATGTACATATGGGTCTCAGTTGAAGGGACTCTGTACTTTTGGTTGTGTTACATGGTAGATTCCTTTTCAGTGTGGTATGGTTTTGTTTTTTTTTTGTTTTGGATTTTTTGTGCATCCTTTCGGGAGATCATAACCTCAATTTTTAAGTGGTGTTGTAGATTTCATGATTTGTTTTGTCTATACAAGGAGCATAGTGTGAATACAGACACCTGTTGGATTTATTGAAAAAAAACCCAAACAATGGTGACTTTGAGAAGGCATAAGTTTGGCAATTAGACATTATATAGTATATGTTAAAGTAAAAGGTGATGAGGCTACTCTAGATGATTACATAAACAACAAAATCTTTTTTCAACACTACTACAACTATCAAAAATAGAGTGAAATAATATATCGTATGAAGATTAAATAATAAGACAAAATGCAATCTAAAATTTCACTTTGAAGCACCATCAAATTTCAATCCATGGGAAGGAGAGTTGCTACAACCTCAAACCCCTCTTATAAAGTATACAAAATTAGGTGAGACCCTCAACACTTGAAAGTAGGGGTTTTGGACTCGACACCTATGTTGAATGTATATGGTTGTCTACTAGGCTCCAATGGCTATAATACACCACAACACTTAGATAATACTAGGATACTCAATCCAACAAGCATTTAAGAAAGGCAAGATAGTTCAATCATCTCAAGTTTATTTTAAATAACAAGGATATCAAATAATTCATTATGGGAAATAGTGTGACAAGGATCGAAAATATAATAAATAGGAATTTTGTTTGCAATGGTTATGGAATCATGGTAAATTTAGGGTCTTAAATAGCAACAAATTTTTCCCAATTAATATTAGTTTAGAAACAACCTCAATGATGCACCTAATTGTCACTTAACGGGTCTATGATCTTATGTTAAATTGTTAGCACACCTTATGCATAAATTTGGATAATTTTAGGGTTAAGTTTCTAATAAGGGATGAAGCCTTATAATTGACTTCTACAATCAGTCAAAACACCTAAAAAAACCCACACCAGCCATGGAGTTGTTATTTATTTTATCTTTAATTGTAAATTATTTCCTATTAACATTTTAAATTATCTCAATTAACTAAAAAATAATTTACATAATATGTAAAGGAGTCATATTATCCCTGCATCACACATCAAAAGATTGATACAAGGTAGTATTAGTGAGTTGACAAACATAAAATACACACATTAAGTATCAAAATCATAGATTAAAAGGCTATTAAATCCATGAGTGTTGTGAAAATTTAAAACAAACCAAGGGTAAATCCTTGGAATGGCTAGAATCATTTTCCTTTATTAATTAAATGAAGATAAAAAGTAGTTATGTGTCGATCTAGGATTTGCATTTGGGATGTGATCCAAACCATAATGAACCATCATCTCCATATAGCTCCTCAAACCTACAGCTTGGGTAAATGTGATTGTTATAGTAACCACAACTCTCTTCCACCATTAAAGAAAAAGGAGAAGTGTGCATAAATCTAATAAGAAGGAACTAATGGAAGATACACAAGATCATAAAAATTTCACTTAAGCCATTGGGGAGAGATTTACTGGCACCTCAAACCCCTCTTATGAAGTCTAAATTTAGGTGAAATTTTCAATAATTAAATATCAAGGACTAGGAACCAACACCTATACCAAAAACATATGGTTTTCTACTAGGAACCAACACCTAGAATACACCACTACAATTAGATAAGACTAGTGTACTTAATACTACACACTTTTATATAGAGGGAAGATATTCAAATCATGGAAAAATAATTTCAAATAATAAGTATATCAAATCATTCATCAAAGAAAAGTAGTGTGTCAAGCATCTAAAATATGATAAATGGAATTTTATTAACAATAATGGTGAAATCACAATAAGTTTAGGGTTTCTTAAAGGTAAGTAAAGAGTACAAAATATTGGGGTGTAGCCTCATCAATGGGTTATTAGGCTTAGAATAGCACTGGAATCTCTCAATTTATATAATTTTATCAACATAACTCAATGATGCACCTAATTATCACTTAATGGGCCTAAATTATTATATTACAGTTCCACCACACCTAATACAACAATTTGGATAATTTTAGGGTTAGGCTTCTAATCAAGAATGTACACTTTATTGGCTTCTAAATCGGTCAAAACACTGAGTAAAAGCAATGCTTGTCCATAGAACTATGAATTTTTGTATACTTTTCTGATGGTAAACTATTACTATGAGTTTTTTAAGATAACTCAATTAAGTAGAGATTAAACAAACAAAAAAAAGAATTCATGTTGTCCTTGCATCACACATCAAAAGGTTGGCTCATGATAAGGCGGTAAAAGTGATTTGGCAAACTTAAAACATGCATGTAAACTATCAAAATAAAAGATTATAAGACTACCAAACCGATGAGTGTGGTGAAAAAATTATATAAACCAAGGGAAAATCCTCGGAATTACTAGAAGCATTGTTATTACTTATTAAGTGAGGATCAACAACAGTTTTGCATTGATCTAGGATGTGATGGAAATAGAAATGAATCATCATATTCTCTGGGCTCTTTAGGCCCTTGATTTAGGATCATGTGGTGGTCATAGTAGTCACTACTCCCTTCCACCATTATATAGATGGAGCAGCACATAAAAATCTACCAAGAAGTAAGTAATGGTAGATACACAAGATCACTAATTCACAACCACATGGAAAAGTTAAAACACAAAAAGAATGGGAACGTATGGTGGCAAAATCACACATTCATCCATGAGATTTTACTACTAATAGAAATCAAGTACAAAAGTGGGAAAACCAATCTAAATCCATGATATTTTAGGTTATGGAACCATTACTTATAAATAGAAACCATAGCTACTAACTTCCCTTCAATATGGCAATAGAGGTTCTGAGGAACTACGTCCTGCACAACAACCTATTCCATGAAGTCTAGTAAAAGTATAGATTTTTAGCTTTAGGAGAGGATGAGGAATCTAATGGGAGTAGTGGTGGGTTCTAAGAAAGACTAAAAATTAACATATACTCAAAGAGGGTGTCACTCACTACTCTATTCCAATTGGGCTTTAAAACAAGGTTGATGACGGCCTAAGGACCTATCTACCAACATACCTTGCCTATACATAAAACATGTCATCAAAAATAGAAAATCTATATAATATCCCAAAGTCCCTAATATACAATGTGTGGTATATATCCATTCATACAAGACATTGAATATTCATGGAGAGGTTCAATAAGTTCCACCTTTGAAAATTTCTATAAGATCACATCCACACCTTTGCATTACACAAGGAGTTGATGAGTAGTGATGGAATGTGTTTTGTCTCATTTTTCATATAGATGTTGGCTTATTTTTGTCTAATGATGCACGCATGGATAGGGTAGGGTGATTGGAATTGCCTTTCAACTTAATTATAAAAAAGATGATGCCATTAGATTTATATGTTAACAGTAGTTGTAATGATTCTTAATAAATTTGGGTTTCTTATTCCATTAACCTAGTGGGTAGTTCTACAGTATTTATTGTTACTTTATAGTATTTCAGTTATATTATTGAGTGTTTATCCTTATACATAGTCATATGGATAGTTACAACTCATCAACTCCTTGTGTAAATATTTTGTACCATCACTAATAGGGCCCTTATTTTTTCTAATGGATTAGTTATTCTCTCTTATAGGTACACCCTCACATGGTCTAGATGTATTGGTTTGTTTTCAATATAAGAGAAATCAAATCTAATTTTCATTAAATTCCAAGAATGCTTGTATGAACATAGGAGTAAATAACATACCTAGAATTGTTTATTTTATTACACATATTCTTGCATGTGTTTTTCCTTCCTATGTTACCTTTGGGAACAAGCATGATTTTTATCACTTGCATGCATTGCCCCATTTGGGCCCACAAACATTTTAGTTATCTTAGTTCTTGAATTCATTAATGAAAAACTCCCACTGTCCTGATGAATTTTAGGTCCCCTTGAGCATGACCAAAGTCGTGTTTTCTTCTCAAAACTATCTAAATGAGGAGTATAGATATTAGGGTGGAGGAGGAGATATTTTTGTAGTACTCAAACTCCCATGCAATTTTATAGATTGACATTGTACATATGTCCATCATCAACTTATAAGGATAAGAAAGAGTCATAAAATGAATTGGAGAATGGAAAAAAATATAAATCATGCATTTGATGATAAAAGTATGACTGAAGAATATGAACTTTCTACTTATGATCATCACGAATTGAATTATAATCAAATATATATATATACATACATATATATACATATATATATATATATTGTCCAAGCTTATGAAAATACCACAAGTCAAGAGGCATGTATAACATGCACTTACAACAAGTAGACATAAGAACTATCATGATATTTAACTATGTACCCTTTTTCCGAGATCCTAATATGTCACTTAATTTATCCCAGATCTATCAACTCTTGTTCATAAGAAATTACCACAACCATACCAAGATCATCATCGTTATGATCCAATTAGGTTATCATTATTCATTAGGTTCACCTAATCCCATATTCGTGTTCTAGATTTTATTTACTAGCAAAATTATATTAGAGTTTATGAACTCTCTTCCATTGTTATACCTTACTAAAAGTATACTTACCATAATTAACATTAAACCATGCATACTAGGGTTTATCCATGCATTCACTTGAAGGCTAATTATTTAAAGTGAATCTAATTAAGTGTTAAATCCATTATCTAGATATCAACAACTTTTTAAAGTTCATTTACTAATATAATTTATGTTAAAGTTTGTGCACTCTCTTCTATTACTAAACCTTACTAAAAGTATATTTACTATAATTAGCATTGAACTATGTAGTAGGATTTCTGTAACGTCCCAGGATTTTAGGCCACAGATAAAATGATCTTAAAAGAAATGATTGGACTACCCATATCACCAAGGTGCGCCTCCTTTTCAGGGAGCCCATCACTAAAGAACTATGTGGTTAAGCATATGCTCAGCCTAGAGTAGTACTAGGATGGGTGACCAATCGAGAAGTTTATCCTGGCTTGCGCATGAAGAGGACAAATTGTGCAGTTAAGGCTAGTGATGGTATGTGGGGTTAGTCATCATTCTTGAAACTCTACTAGAGCCTTGGGCAGTGGGCCAGGTTATTACAAATGGTATCAGAGCCATAAACCCTCCAGTAGGTGGGGCCCACATGGGCATGTGGCATACTAGTCTTGATTCGTGCGGTCCATCCATGTTGGAAAGGGTTTTCAATGGTGATGTAGCCACCCTTGCACTGGTATTCCATGATCGGGAGCTGGGGGTCCATGGGCCATTCTTGGTCTGCACTGGAATGGGGAAATATTATGAGGCCATATAGTTGAGCCTTGACGAGGATGTTGAGAGTCTAAGTGGGGGAAATTGTAATGTCTCAAGATTTTAGGCCTCAAATAAAATGATCTTAAAAGGAATGATTGGACTACCCATATCATCAAGGTGCACCTCCCTTTTAGTGTGCCCATCACTAAAGAACTATGTGGTTAAGTGTGCTCAGTTTGGAGTAGTACTAGGATGGTTGAGTAGTCATGAAGTTTATCCTGGCTTGCATGTGAGTGAGGAAAAAGCACACAGTTAAGTCTAGTAGTGGTCTGTGGGGCTAGTCATCATTCCTGAAACTCTACTAGAGCCTTAGGAAGTGGGCTCAGTTGTGACAATGTATCCATGTATTAACTTTAAAGCTAATTATTTAGACTGAGCCTAATTAAGCCTCAAAGCCATTATCTAAAGATCATGCACCATATTTATTACCTTTTCTTGATTTTCCAATATTGTATAATCTCATTATCACTTTTCTAAAAATATTATAAGATATTACCTAGAAAATTAGGTTTTAAGATAATAATCTCTCTTGTCTACAATTAGAGCATGTAGTTCCCCATTATATTCAACATAATACTATAGGTGTATACCTAATTTTCTATATTATTCATATTACGTAACATTTTCTATACATGTAATGCCATTAGTATCGTTTCTCTAAACATACTCATATATAAGAATACTCATCAAGATTGAAATATGGTTTATCGATCTTGATGATTATTAGAAAATATAACTAAATGTTCCAATATTTTAGGTAACCAACAATTTTTACATGACCTTATTTGAACCGTATATGGTCTATAGGCTTGTACTCTCATAAAATGGGATAGAGCCTCAAGTATAGTGGTTATAAAGAAACAATTTTTGAACAATTTTCCATTATTTTGATGTTATTTATCATCATTTAAGATTGTATTGATCTAGGATCTATGTCAAATGAAACTATTATATGTATAAGTTTTGAGACCACAATCTATTATCATCGACCCCTTAATATTTGAATTTTGGTATTCTTGGTGGATGATATGAATATCACAAGAAAATATCACAATTAAGCTAGGGATGGCTTTTGGGCATTCTTTTTTACTTATGCTTTCCTTACCCACATGCCATTTGTGTATCTTACGTGTTGCTTAGAGAAATAGTGGTATTCTTTCACAAACTTAATCACCTCATTCTCTCTTTTTTTTAATATCCATTCATTCATCTGGTGACCGGGGGGTTTCAAACCTAAGACATGTTGGTCCCACATTAGTACTTTCAATCACCTCATTCTCATTCCATGATGAAATGTCAGAAAGTAAAAATAGCATCATCTTTATTTGAGGCCCCTCTTCCTTGGTTGTCAAGTTTCCCAACATGGAAGAATGGGGATTGCGTTTCACAAACTACTTCCCTTGCAATGCCATTATTTATTTTTGTCTCTTCTATGGTTTCATTCCTCTCTCAAATTTCTTGCTTCTCATATTTTGATCAGCTTCACTGAAGTTGAGGCTAGCTATTATATATGGTGTGACCTCACATGTCACCACAAACGCCTGCCTTGATTTCTTCTACTTGATCGCTTGACCAAACTATGAACATTAATAAGAGTGGAGTATAGAAATGATTTTCCTTCCAACTTTTCAACCACAAATATGTACAAATTTGCTAAAATTATGTATTTTATTTGATTTTTAGTTGTGCTCTTGTAAATTCAGTGATTCATCTCTGAGGAACAATTTTTAGTTTGACAGAAGTAGAAAAAAAATATTTTTGTATTGAAACAATCACTTTGAATTACTCAAAAATCCAAAATAAAGCTCCTTACCCTTGCTTTCTTCACTAAGAACATTCCATCCAAGTTTCAATCAAGTGTGGTTGATTAGATCTCAAAATATTATCTTTGAAATACCTCCACCAATCAAGAAAAAAATAGAATAATAACCCATGGTGTATCCTGCTATGAAATTAATACTCATAATTATGAACTCCAAATCCAGTAAAAATATAGCCAAAGGCTTTGTATAGGATAATTTTGTTGAAGAAATTATATGTGTTTACATGTTTAATAATCCTTAAAATTTTCTTCTTGAATAAGATAGTTAAATAAAATGAAGTACCATAATTATCTTCCACTATCCACACAATGATGTTTGAAATTAGTGTATTTAATGCATTTTTAATGACTTTTAATTAGGACTCAAGCTTGTATGTTACTCGATATATACATAGCTCAAGGCACATGCTTATAACGAACTAAAATCTAGGATCTTATTCTATTCCATAATTAGAAAGCTAGTAAGGTTATATTGATTATATTAAAAAGAAAATAACTAATATACTAAGTAAATAGTATAAACCAACTTGTATAGATTATGTGTATATATAATTTATGTGAAGTTATAATAAATAAAATTATGGTGTAATATAAAGGGAAACAATGTTGTATGTGCATGTTAAATATATAAAAAATATTATGGTGGAAAATCGTAAGATATATTTACTTTCTAAATACATTGTGACTGAGGTAATTGCAATAATGTAAAATATGTAAAATATTTTAATAAATTAGAACAAACTTTAAAGATCTAATTCTCACTACTTAATGTTTGAAAGAAATAAATAAATAAATAAATCACATTAACATATCATAAAGGAAATAAATATTTTAACTCTATTATATATTTGTTTGGAAATAAATAAACATTCCCAATTTTATATAATCAATTACTTAACTCAAGTAAGAAATAATAATCACCTTGACTAAATTAATTCCTTAGTAAACCTCCCTATTACCTCCTAAAATTGTTAACAATAAGGAAAAAGAAAGATAGTTCGATAGATAATGTTTTCACTCTTTCAATTTGAAATTCATGTGTCTATAATAATTAGTTTTAGATATATAGATTTATTAGCACCAATCTGCTCTACAAATAAATTCATGTCGTAAATCATCAATGGGACTCATAGAATCTTCAACTTCGGTCATGTGGCTATATATTGACCATAGTTTACGAAGATTAGAGATTTACTAGGCATTAAGTATATAGTCTTCAACATTGATCTTTAGTCATAACCTAGGTATCGAAACCCTAAGATCAAGATTGGTATAATAGTCCTCATAGGCTGCATTTGCTATCCTATCTTATAACCACGTCCAATCTCAAGTAGGTGTGTGGAAAATCAATCTTGATGTAGCATTTTCCAGTTTCCCCATTCTACCATCTTATAGCATGATGCTATAAGCAATGGATTTACTATTCAGTTCTTTCCTATAATTCGGTTACATTCCTTTTTTTGTACAATTTTTTATGATAGTTATGGCACACATCTTCTTCCCATCCACAAGCTTTTTTTTCATCGAAAGGGTACACATGAGGCGTTCACGGTAGGTAATACCATTATTGCATTAGCGACAGGGAGTGTGTAGCCCCTTTCTCGGTCATTACCTGATACTTCTTCTCGTGTTTGTCTATTGATGTATTCCTAATACTTTCTTGGATATTCCCTAGTAATTCTCTACAAGTTGCATAAAGCAATAGCACTTTTCTTGTGGTTCCAAATGCATGACTAAAATGCAAAACGTTTCGTGGAGTTTTTTCACTTATCAATTGAAATACAATATAGTTCTCAAAAGTTCAACAAAAAGACATATCTACAACTATCTTAATAAAATGATAAAGAAAAGGGATCGTAACATCTATTTCCTAGCATGCACAATGCAATGAACACACAAATTGTGTCAAATGAGTGTGAAATCTCCTTTTTATGTAATGTTCATACTGCAACTAGAGCATCCAGGACAGACATGTATTTTCATCCCAGTCAATGTAGCTTCAAACTGTTAATTCTTGATTTAGATAAATAACAAAAAAGGCATGCACTTTACCTGCCACTTCACGACAGAGAGATGGTTGTCATCGTTCCCTTTGTCTTGTACAATGTTAGTTGTAGGGTAAAACAAAACCGTTGTAGATAATGTATTTTGTTTATTGACACATTTAGCCTCAATCAATTTGCCAGGTTCCTTGGGAAAATATTGGTTGGGATGCACAATGTTTGCTTAAAGGCAGAGAGAACGAATACTTTTATATGTTTCACTGTGAATGAAATACCTTCCTTGCATCTTAAACATCACGATTGTTCATCTTTGAATACAACAATGGTTGTGACTTGCCAGCTACTTTGACCCTTAGGGGAACCTTGATAGGTTAGGTAATATCGTATGTTTTTTTTAAACTAGGTAATATCGTATATAATTTCCTATTACATTGGATAAATTTATTGTTTGGAACATTAGTGTGGTAGTCAAGAGAATGATAGAGTGATTTAAAACTTGTCTAGAGAACATGGGCTTTTTGCTTTTGGGGTTCTTGACCTTTTTTGGAACCGGGCAGAACTTCTGAATAGTACTTTAAAGTAATCAACATGGATTAGGTGTGTACCAACGGTGACCTAGGTGGGAAATTTTGGGCATTCGCGGAATCTAGAGCATCTTGTAGTCTTTTAGCCAAATGTAAACAACATATAGACATAGGATGTGAGATAATTGATCTAAAGCTTAAATTATCTTTCATCTACGCCTCTTGCAATAGACATGAGAGACGCAAGCTCTAGAGGAAATTATATGACCTTCATGACCCTCAGGAAACACATCTATGTGATTTGTCTGGGGACTTTAATTCTTATGGAAATTGGATGAGAGGGTTGGGGGATGAACCATTCTCTAGGGCTATGAGAGATATATTCATGGGTTGGGTGTTCAGGAGATACCTTTCACTGGGAATCATTTTACATGGGTAGATAAGCACAAAGGGATTCCTAGTCTTTGCGGCAGGCAAGATAGGGGTTTTATTAATTAAACTTGGTTAGATGACCTTAATACTTTTGAGGATCACCTAGTAAGAACTTGGGTTGAAAACATTGCCCTCCCTTATTTCAATAGCTCATAGAGAATCCTATGAACCCACATCTATCTTTAGTTTTCACAAGACGTGACTTAGTCAAAAAATATGATGAATATCATTGGCAAACTTTGGAATCTAGAGACATGGGATGACCAAACCTATAGGCTTTATGAGAAATAAGAAACCTTAAGAAGGCACTTAAAAGATGGAATGTTGAGGAGATAGGTAACATTTTTAAAAACATTAAGGGTCTTCAGAGAAAGCTTAATAAAATGTAAATTTTAGGAGATGCACCTGATAACGCATAAGCTATAAAGAAACTTATGAATCCGAGAGAGAGTTAGAAGACCTATGTAGATGGGAAGAATTATATTGAATAGAGAAAGTGGATATTAGGTGGCTTAAAGAAGGGGATAAAAACATACATTTCTCCACACCCATGTTAAAGGATGTAGGAAGCTTTTTATATAGTGGAAAGGCTCATTAGGGACGATGGCACATGGGAGGTAGGAGAGGAAGAGGTGGGTCAGGAGGTGGTGATATATTACAATGATATCTTCCAAGATGAAGAAAGCAACGACATAGAACAATTTGTCAATATCATGCCTAGGTTTGTAAGCGAGGAAGATAATATGAACATCCTTAAAGAGGTGACAAAGGAGGAGTACACAAGGTTTCGTCAGACATGGATCAGGATACAAAACCTTTCCCAGATGGTTTCACTATGGTTTTTTAGAAAGAGAGTTGAGGGCGTGTTAAAGACGATATGGCTGAATTCATTTGGCACTATTTGGAGTGTAAGGAAATCCACAGAAGCATGAAATGTGTATGCTTGGTACTTATACCTAAGGTAGATAAAATCAAGTGTATCCATGAATTTTGACCCATTAGTGTGGGAAAGGTAGTGCTCAAACTAGCCTCTAAACTCATACTTTCTAGGATATTGCCCCTACTATCAAATCTCATATCCCTAGAAGAAGCAGCTTTCCTAAAAGATGCATATATAAGTGACAACATTAGACTCGCTAATGAACTTATGCATGACCTCTTTAGGGGAGAGAAAAATAAGGAGAACCTATCCTTTAAATTTGACATGTCAAAAGCATTTGATAGACTGGGGTAGTTGGTTTTACCTTGAGACAATTCTCTACCAAGTCAGGTTTGACAGTCTAGTGGCCGCGAGCATTATGAACATAGTCAAATGGGTGTGGTTCTCAATTGCTATGAATGGTAGGACATTTGGGTTCTTCACTACGTCGAGAGAACTTAGGTAGGGTGATTCGCTTTCACCTTTTCTCTTCATTCTTGTACAATAAGATATGGGTAGGTACAGAACAAGAGAGACTAAGATGGCTCTATCACAAGATACATTACTAGAAGAGGATCACACCACCGTATCTTATGTTTGTGAATGATCTTATTTTCTTTGTCAACCTAGCCAGAACAACGACCATTTGGCTTTGGGATATCTTGAGGGTTTATTCTTAAGTGTCTAGCCAACAGATCAATAAGAGGAATTTGCTATCATGTTAGGATCCAAATCTGAGGAGGGGAAGAGCGAGATTGATGTTGAATGGAGTTGTGAGTGCACTACTGAACCCATTAAGTACCTAGGGAATCCCTTTTTTTTGGATGGTGTTGATCGGATATTATGATGGAATGATCGATAAGGTTACAAATAAGCTACCTAATTGAGCGGGGAAGCTCCTATCCATCTTGGGATTCATACATTGATTAGATCAGTCCTCTCTTTGATACCTCTACACATCTTAGGGGCTAGCACGGTACCTATAGTGATCTCAGAGCCATTCAAAGTAAGATGCCTAAATTTCTATGGGAGTTGAGGGATTGGGTGAAGAGAAGCCATTGGGTTAGATGGGCTAAACCACATGATGATGGGGGTTAGGCATACCTAGATTGCGATCTAGATTTGAACATTCCTCATGAAAATATCTCAGGAAATTTCAAAAGGGGAGTCTCTTTTAACAAGGTTTTGTAGAGAAAAATACAAGAGATCAGACTGTGATCTAAATATGGAATACACGTGATTCCTAAGGAAGGGAAGTCATACCTCCATATAGTGGAAAAGGTTGTGGGGTTGTTTCCCTATGGTCATGAGGTGCATAAGATGGGAGCTAGGTAAGGGTGATCTACCCTTCTGGAGGGAGGAATGGGGTACCACAACCATGAGGACATGGAAGTTAGAACATGTTGAGATGGAATCCAATCTTAGACTCCTAGAGGTGTTAAATAATGATGGGTTGCGGGACTTTAATATTTTAATAAACCTCATATCCTAGGAAGGAGTAACTAGGTTGGTGTGAGGAGTTAGGTTAGAGCCTGAGGTGATAGATTTACATTTTTGGACATTGAGAGAAGATGGTAATTTTACGATTGCTTCTGTAGGAACAGTGTTGGGAGGAACGGTTACTACCTCCATGAATATAATGGGACACAAATGGGTTTAGAACGAGCTCCTCCCCATAAAGTAAAAACACTTTCATGGAAATTATTACATATCAATTGATGGCATGATTAGAACATGCAACATATACATAGGCTTGATATCTGAATGTTATTTAGAGGGGCAGGTAGAGACTTCGAACCACCTCTTTAGAACTAGTGAGATTGCTAAAATGACTTGGGTTAAGGCTAAGGGATTCTTGTTCATGAAATTCTTTTCTAGTGGACACCCCATAGGCATGGGTTTGGGTTTATGTTGGAATGAGGCGTTGATGCGAACATGATTGGGATTTATTAGAGGAACCCTGTCGTCAGTAATACTTTGGTGCATTTGGGTAGCCAGATGTTGGAGTAGATACAACGCAATGAGGATGATGGTGGAGAGGATGTGGAAAAGGATAAGCTCTATTTTTATATTGATCTTTAAACGCAAGAACCTGGATGAGGTTGTTGCTCCTAGGAATATTGCCCTAGGATGGGTCAAGCAGATCTTTTTTTGAGATAAGAATTTGGAGGTATAGATGGAAAGAGGTTAGATGGATCCCTCCCCCAACACCAATGGTCAAATTAAATATGGGGGGTGTTTGTTGGAGGGCACCGCAGCTTGACTATGCGGGACATGCATTCAACAGGCAGTTAGGGATCAATGTGGCTTGATCATATATGGATTCACGGGACCATCCTTAGATTCGGACACGTTGGGATACTACATCAGGGTGCTAGATATAGGATTGGAAATTTGCGTCAACATGATGTTTTATGGAATGTTGATTGATGTGACAACCAAACATTAGTAAGGGTTCTAAGGGCTACAAAAACAATACGTTCAAGATACAAAAATGAGTGTGCAGCTAAAACTCTCCTTCATGACCGTTGTTGGATGTCATTACTCATAAGAAAGTGAACAAATTTGTCCTTAAGCTAGCATAATATCACACTAGTTTGAACAACACCTACAGCCTTAGCTCTCTATCCAGGATGTCACCACCAGTTAAGAGGGGTTTATCGGTTGGAAGACATGCAACTTGCATATTTGAAGAAGGTTAGAATAGGGTCCCAGAGCATAGGTTCATTCTTTGCATACATTCAAGTATGAAGACCTTGTTTTTTACAGAGATACACCGTATGTACTATGTAGTTTCTACCGGTTTTTTGAATTCTTAGGTTTTGGAGAAGTTCATTTTTGTCTTGTAGATTTAGCTTAGCGGTGGGCATAGGTCTCTGTATAGTTACTATTGGCACGGACACCACTATATGTAATCCTTTTTACTCTAGCGCTAGGAGGAATGGGATGAAAGAAAAAAATTTCCAAAATTAAGCTTTCTTTAGAAGGCTTCTTTGTATGCTAATGATCTCATTGTGTTCTTTTTTGGAGACGTGCTGTCTGAGATATTTTCTCCCCTGAAGGAGTACAAACATCAGTTAAAAGCTTGTAGCTTCTGTTTATTTTGCCTCCTCGAAGTATATAACGAGATAGAATACAGAGGATGCGATACAGCCACGATACTATGTATAAAATAAATACGGATTGACGGCTCCACTAACAATATAAGGAGACCCGCCTTCCAAAGCATTTTCAAAGAATTCGTCCGAGTTCCACAGCATTTTCAAAGGATTCGTCAGTTTTGTGCACGAACCAGATGAAAAGATCAAAAATTGTCTGGCTCAGGGCAGGGTCCTGTGCTAACCATTTACAACATCAAATGCATCGAGTTAAGCTGGAAAATTCTTCCCATCGCATAAGATGATCAGTTTTATCTGGGGATAAACTGAGATCATGAATTCTGGAAGTGAACAACAATGCAGGTTATGTTATCTGAACTCCCTTTGGTAAACGCCTCTTCCACAAGCTTTCTGGCGGATGCCTCAGCGTCCAGTACGTCTCGGACTATCATCACAGCATCCTACAGTCAAAGTTATTATAAGTCACAAATGAGATAAACGCCACCGTTGCGAAAGAACGGATCTATTAATTCCATTCAACTCAAAATATTCGTAACGGTCCAACATGCAGGAATTAATCTATTAATAAATCATGGCAGCACGCATGACAGAACTACGTCAACCGCCAAGGAGCAGGACCCGGACCCCTCACATTTTCATTCGTTTCTTCAGAAACGTTAGGAAGAATACAGCGTGACCAATCAAAAGTCATTGGCCACCAAGACTTGCAAACAGAAACATTGCGTACTTGGCTGTTTACAAGATTTTTATCCGTAACGTGATTATATGCTGACTCTAATTCCTTTTGGTTTAGCACTGCTCTTCATGCCGGTGATTAATGAAATTAGGCTTCCAGGCCATAAGATCAGTTGGTCAACCGGAATACTGTAAACTTGCCATCAAACTACCTGATTTGCAGGGCTGCTATATATAATGTTTTGAAAACCACATATCCGAAAAGGGAAATGATGACCATTTAATAAAATGTAGATTAATTCCCAAAATTAGAAACCCTACCGCATATATAGATTCACTCCAAAAATGTAGATTCACTCCTAATATCCGTACCCGCAACATTTGTATCATATAACTAAAGAAGAGGCAACTTTGAGCGAACCATATATTATAGCCTTCCAGAAGTCAACCATACAAAGTCAGCTCTAGACGCCTACCGCATATAAAGGTGAGTGAAATTTATCAATAAAATATTAGGCACACCTTCCTATATGGTCGTATGACTCGATCAACAAATGCCAGCATAACTTTCTTAAAACCATCGGTAACCCATTAGGCTACCCGAACTACATGGTAACCGGATGTTGTAATTCACTCCTATAATCCAGACCTGCAACATTTACAACATATAACTAAAGAACAGGCAACTTTGAGCAAAAAACATATTATACATGAAGTCGGCTCTAGACGCCAAGGAAGCATGGACACTTCCCGGAGGTGAGGCTGCCGTGTCTGTGTTCAAGACGTGGCCAAAATAGACACACCTTGGACATGTGGCGGACACACCTCCGGATGTCTACTTTGAATTTTTTTATTGCAATGATGGACACGGCTTGCACACTCTGTGAACATATTCAAGACAAGCCATCCAACCTGATTAGGCTTAATAAGCCTAAACATATGAAAAAAAATCAGAACCTTCTCCAAATTATCGTCTCCTATTCTCCACTATTCCTTGCCCTACTTACATTAGGTAGTTAAGCTTCAGCTGCTATATGCAAGAAGACGTCAACACCCTTCTTTAGCAACTGTAGCAGCACCATTAGCGGTGTCGTCTCCACCAACTCTTGCAGCATCCGGTAGGGACTGCCTCTACCGCATCAACACGAAGAAGAAAGTAGTTGGATTCACCACCTTGTAATTCTTTCAACCCCCCCCCCCTCTCCTTCCTCCTCTTCCTGCTTCTTCTTATCCCCATCTTCTTTTTCCTACTCTAAAGCTACAGTAGCTGCAAAAATGTTACTTCACCTCCTCTTTATCATGTTCTTGTATGTCTGCTTCACCCTCATCTACTTTTCCTTATTCCCTTCTTTTTCCTCTTCACATTCCTGTCCTTTTTCTTTTCCAATTTGAATGCGGCAACAGCCGTAATACTGTTCCCCACCCCCTCCTCTTATTTCACATTGGTACTCCACTTCTCCTTCTACCTTGTCTTGCTAATCCCCCTACATTCATGGGAACAAAAGAGAACTACAGAGTTGATTCATGAAAGGTCGAAGCTCACAACGTGTTTATGTTTGTGTCTATGTTCGTGCTTCTGTTTGCTCCTATAGGCAAAAATAGCGTAGTATGTCCTCCCTGCGCCTACTCTTTTTCTTGCTTCTCTACATCTCCATCTCCCCTCCTCTTCTCTTGCCCCTCCATCTAAGTAATTCTCCAATGTATTCCCCTCGTTTTTTTCCCTTTCAACCTCCAAGACACCTTCATTTTCCACCTCCGCCACCAAAAATAACAGATTTCCTCACTCCCTTCCCATCTTGATAATAAATCTTCTTCGCTATTACTTCCACCAAAAATAAAAAAACTACTGCCTCAAAATTCTACTGCTCTTAATTTATACAATTCCACATATTTTTACACAACAATGTTATAATCAAACATTATATATGTTATGATTTATAGCCCATATTGTGATTTGTGGACATGATGTTATATGTTGATTGTTTGTTGGATTTCATGGTGATTTCTGCTATGGATATACATATAGCCTATTATATGTCATGATATGTTCTACAAATATAATTATTTAGTTATCGTGTCAGTGTCGTGTCAGTGTCCTATATTTTTAGACATCAAGTGTCACATGTTTCTGTCTGTGTCTATGTTCGTGCTTCCTAGCTACCACGTATAAAGGTGAGCAAATTTTACAAAAAAAATATTAGTTAAATTAAACCTATTGAACAAATAATAAACACATTTGTAATAACTAAAGGGAATCAGTCTCATTCATCAAGTATGTTAAACAATGACACAATAGAAGAGCCTTGATATAGGCTTATAAAAGAAAGACTAAATGGGTGGTAGCCAATGTGGGATTTAAACCACATGACTTTAACAAAAGCCCAAAATAAGGAAAAGGCATAGTAAAATAACATAAGCTAATAAAAACCTAACTAACGACAGAGCGTCTATGCACTCGTAAGTGCATAGAAGCGGCACGTCCAATATCAACTCCCCTTGGCTGCAAAAGACTCAACTCCGCACTTAGGTGGAGCTCAAGAAGATTTGTGTCAATACGGCAAAAGTCATCCTCAGTGATCAATGTAGTGTCTGCAGTAGAATGGTCGAACCAACAAACTAGAAAATGGCATACGGTGCCCTGGATGGTAAGCACAATCTAGTCATCAAGGACAGTGTCGATGCGCTCGGGCGGCTGCTAAGGAAGTTGAGGCATAGGAGGTAGAGTCGCGGAAGACGGTGAGGTGTCATGACAATCCAAAGAAGTTGTAGCCAGGGGTGGAGGGGGCTCGAATGTACTAGGATAGGATAAAGATCCTCCACGTTGAACACAATCTGCTAACAAATCCAGTACATAGGCATTGGTCCCTGTCAACTAGTTATCTGAAAAGGTCTTAATGCTCAAGCATGAAGCTTCTTCAAAGAATTTTTAGGGTAACGTTGAAGACACACATGTACTAACACATAATCTCCCACGTTAAATTCCTGAAGCATGTGGCATGCATCTGCAATAAAATTAAGAGTTTTCATAAGACAAAGTGAGTTTTTCCTGAATCTCAGCCAGTGTTTTAAAAAGCGGCCCAGGTGGCCCAGACCCCTAGCCGCTTAGAATGGGCTTTAGGCGGGCAGACATGCGGATCTCCATTAAGCGGACACTTCAGACCCGCTCAGCCCGCTTAAGCGCCCGCCTGAGCACTGCTTCTGGACGCCCGCCTGAGGACGCTTAAGTGAAAATTAGGTTTTATGCCCACTTCCTAGACCCAAAATGAAATGTAATTTAATTGTTAGCATGTATCAATATTGTATAACATTATTTAACATGTTAATTTAATACTATTGCACTAAACAACTAAATATGTATACACTAATTTTGCTCCATAACTTATGTTTCTAAATCAAGGTGTAAGTATGTGTTTCTAATTTTTAATTGAGTTGTACATGCATCAAAATCGTTCCTACTTCATATAAGCTATGTATGTATGTACTGTTGCACCCATTTTACATCTTTATGTATGAACTGCTGCACCTACATTACATATTTATCATTTATACATACATTGCTGCTCTGTTATGAACTCAACTACTAATATTTACCAATAGACTATACTTGTATCTATACATACAGTCATACGTTAGTTTTTTTTGTATTGTTATGTGTTCAACTAATGTACTATCTATGTAGATTTACTTTGCTGGTTTGCAATACATATAACGGTATAATGTACATATCATGTAGCCTACTACTGTATAATGCATATTCTATACTATGTAGCATGTACCTCTAAAGCATAATGTATAACATATCTCATGTACTGCCTGCTACTATATATTCATGTACTATGTACTATGTAGTATGTATCACTAGTGTAAATATATCATCTATTGGCTGCTCCTGTACATATTTAATTTAATATATTACTAGTTACTACATTGAGTATGTTTCGGTAATTTTATACTCATCACATTGTTTATATATGTATAAAAGTTCCTTAAAAAAATATTTTATTCATATACATAAGTGTAATTTTCTATAAATTATATATGCATTTATGCTCCCGTTTTTTCAAAAAGCGCCTGCTTGAGCGCCCTCCTGGCGCTCAAGCGGCCACAAGGTGTTGTATGCACGCCTCCCGCTTTATGAAACATTGATCTCAGCATAGAAATAAGAATGTGACAGGAAAATGTCTTTGTTGTGTGGAAGGACGGACAGCGATGGATTTGTAACCATGAACAACTTCAAAAGGGCTCTTTCTTGTCGATCAAATAACAATTAAGAAAAATGGGGTGTGAGGGGGGCAGCGGCGGCGACCTAGGCGATCAAGGAAGTCCAAGAAAAAGCCTAGAAGAGGACGACGGGGGTACGCGAAGTAAAGATCAAGCAGGAGGATCACGAGATAAACCCGTTCGCTATGCGACCCAAATCAGCATCCAGCAGGTGGGATTGAATCTGACCTATTAAGGTATGAGAGCCACGGCCCAAGATGAAGAAGACGGGAACACTGCTATGAAGAGAAGTGGCAAGTATACTATAGGAGGAACATCCTTCGGAGGCCACAGAAAAACAAAGATGGTTCTAAGAAGAATACGCCTAATGGTAATCAGCCCAATAGATTTCATTCGTTGGAGGGGGAGGGGGAGGAGGATGAGGAGGTCACTGAGGCTCAGGGCTCTGACGAACAGGAACAAACGCAGCAACAGAACAAGGAAGATCCAAAGGGCAGAAGGTGTGGAGGAAGAAGCAACGGAGAAATGAGGATACTGACGTCTCAGCGAGAAAGGAACCAGATATTGGCGACACTGGAAAAGAGCAACCAGAAAAGGATACCACCGCAAAGGTCACTGAAAACGCCTCTCATATTGTAGTTATACCTGTCGGGGATGAAGTCATACATGGCAGGCATGTGCCACAGCTAGATGATCAGCAGGGAACCTCAGCGGCAACTAAAATAATTCTGGTTGAAGGAAATAAAGCAAACGGAGGCAACAAAGAAACTACCATCCACTTTGGGAGGAAAGCCTAAGAAAAAAAGGTGACACAGGGCGTCAGCCATCCTCAAAAGAACCATGTTTATAATACCAGCAGCAGGACCAAACAGGGAGTCGATGTTCAAGAGGGGATTGCAGGTCCTCTACTCAATTATTAGTTTGCAATGATTAATTCCTTAGCCTGGAACATTAGAGGAGCCAACAAGAAGAATGCACGGCTCTCTTTAAAGCATTTGTTGTCAAGTATAAAATCAAAGTTGTCTATTTCTGAACCTCGCATTTCAGGGGAACAGGCACAGGCTGTTATACGAGACTCGGGTTTCAAAGGTCTCATCGAGTGGTGTGTGGTTTCTCGGGTGGTATTTGGGTCCTATAGAACGAGAATGACTGTAATGTCCAGATCATTCAGAGCCATAAGTACTACATTCACTGTTGCATCAATGGGGAGGTCTTTTATACTTTCATCTACGCCTCACCCAATCTGGGGAGTAGGCCAATCCTTTAGGATCACCTCATACAACTCAATCACTCCATCGATAAACCTTGGATTATGATGGGGGACTTTAATTGTATGTTGAATCCGTCTGAGAAGATGGGCAGTAATAGATTCGGCCTTTCGGAGGCCTCCCGGTTCAATAATGCTTTGATACAGGCTGGTCTCACTGACATAGGTTGCTCTGGGTTCAGATCCACGTACAAAAAAAGTCTCCTACACGAACGCTTGGATAGAGCCGTTGCGAACTCAGAGTGGCTACGTCTTTTCCCGCACTTCAACTGTGTTACACTTCCAAGAGTTGGATCGGATCGTAATCCTATAGCGGTCGTCAATAATCGGACAGTTGCCCAAATGAGTAGATTTAAAACGAAGGCAACCTGGCAGGCAGACACCGAAATTCCCGAAATCTTGGAGACCATATGAGACGCATCATCTGATTTTTTGGCCGCCTTGGAACAGATAAAAAAAACCCGTCCTCAAATGGGACGCCTAGTACAGGAAAGAGCACAATAAGAACTTCATGTTTAATCTTATCGGTATCCTCCATAGAGATATAGAGGACTGCTATAATGTAGACAAAGATCGATGGTGTCACCAACTAGCATAGTCACAAATTCGGTATTCGGGATACGTACGGCGGAGCTAAAAAATTCGGAATTCGGGAATTATGCGGAAAATTCGGATAAAAACGGTAAAAATACGGTCAAAGTACGGTCAACTATTCGGGAAAAAGTCGGGAAAAATAGAGATGTACCAATATATATATGCTTACATTTCACACAATATAAAGCCACAGTCACACAAATAAAAGTGGAAGATGCAACCAATGTTCTACAAGATAAAGTCAAAGTTTGCCATAGCCCATAGGCCTTACAAAAGAAGCATCTCAAATGTTAGAAGTCTAGCCCAATACATTTATATGACCACTAGCCAGATATAAGGCTATACATGCTCAGTATCAAAATCAAGAGTGAATGGCTCAGAATCAAATGCATCATTTGCATTATCTTCACTCTCATGTTGAGGTTCCTCCTCATCTTCCTCCTCAAAGTCTTCATCTTCATTATTTGGAGAAGCATCATTTAGATCAGTCGAGTATGCATCTATCTTCTCCAAATCAATGGGAAAGGTGTCTTCTTCCTCTTTTGCTCTTGTTGTCCTCATCAAATGATCATTCATCCTGATATACACTAAAGTCTCCAGCCGCTCAGGGTCAAGGCGGTTGCGCTTTTTGGTGTGTGCAGCATCAAAAGCACTCCAATTGCGTTCACAAGAAGACGCACTACAAGGTTGGCTTAAAATTCTAATAGCCAACTTCTGCAATAAGGTCAGATTTCCGCCCCACATATCCCACCAAACCCCTAAAAAAAAAAAGCAAGAACCATGTCAAAATAAATAGCTATAATTTTAAACATAAAGAATTATAGGAGAATGAGGGTTCAAATCTTACTGGGGTGAGTGGTAGTGAGACATTCAATTGCCAAAGGAGAAAACAACATTGGAGACTTTGAATGATAATCACGAATCTCCCTTGCTATCAAAGTCCTACTAGGCAAATCAGCCACCATTTTCCTTACAACTGTTTCCATGCCTTCTTTAACCTCTGCATCCATGGTGACCCTTTTTTATAGTGCAACAAGGGGTTCAAGTAAGCAGCTGCAGCATGAAGAGGACTATGCAAATTCTTATCCCATCTATAATCAATGATCTTCCAGAAAGGTGTGTACTTGTCTATAGCTCCCTCAAATATTTCTTTAATCGCCTCCTTGGCCCTGTCTAATCCTTCATACAAGTAGCCAATAGTAGAACGTTCACTATCTGCCATTCTTAAAATTCTGATTAGCGGCTCCATGACACGAATTATCATCCTACCAGACTCCCAAAAATTGTTATCTTGAATGATATCACAGATTTCAATGCCATCTTCGGTCTTAGATTGAGGCAAATCTCTCCAAGAAGGAGATGCAAACATAAACCTCAATCCCTGCTCTTGTGCGAGCACAGACTGCAAACACAGAAAATGAGTAGCAAATCTAGTAGCACCAGGTTTTTTCAATTCCCTACCATCTGTGTGCTTTCTCATCAAGTCTAACACATGCTGATACTTGTAGACAAATTTGACAATCTTTTAGCATTGTCAAGGGTAGGAGAAACTATGTCAAGACCACCAAGATCTGTCAATATCAAGTTCATACCATGTGTTGTACAATTTGTAGAGAATAAATGTGGATACTTTATTTCTAACAAAGATCCTGCACTACCATAGTTAGCTGCATTATCAGAAATGAATTGGACAACATTTTGCGGACCTATCTTTTCAATTATAGAAGAGATAAAATCAGCAAGATAGGGACCATCTTTGACGTGTCCAACCGTGCACAAGGATTTATAGAACATGACCCCTTTAGGACTTTGAACTAACAAATTAATGTGAGGCCTACTCCTCATATCTTTCCAACCATCAGACATGACAGTGCAACCAGAAAATTGCCAGCTCTCTTTGACAGAGGTAATATATGCGTCGATATCCTCCTTCACTTCATCTAGAAGGCATGTCCTAGCTGTTTCACTGCTAGGTGGTTCGTAGCCAGGACCAAAATTGCCAATAGCAGTGTACAACTCCTTGAATTCAGGAGATCTAAGAATAATGAAAGCAATGTTTGTTAACCAACAACTTCAAAACAGCTTTATCAACCAACTTCTTCTCCCCTTTTTTCACCACACGATGAAGAGTCGGTTGACTAGAGATTTCCATCTTGTACCTATCAACATCAACCACATCTACAATTGTAGATCCTCCTGCTGGACTAGAACCATGAGAACTGGTTGTCTTCCAGAATTCTGTCACCTTCTGCTTCTTTGATTTGACACTCAACTCTTGAATTGCCTGAAGTGCCATGGCTCTCACGTCGTCTGTCACAGACGGACAAGGTCGAATGTCCTTTCCTTGATACTTGGCAAAGTGATAGCGCAGGCGTGTGATCCCTGTAGTAAAAATCTCATGGCAAAACTACTCCCAAATTGGATCCCTACCTCGTGGCATTTGTATCCTAATTAATTAATAAAATAAATAACACATTAATATAGTACTCAATTGTTAATATTCTAATAGATTTATATTAATTGGTCCAAACATATAAACAGTCAGTAAAAAAGTTGATTTCTTATGAAATAGAACATATTGTAGTTACTGTTTGATGACTTACAGTATTCAACGCCTTGAATCTATTTGATTTGCGAGCTTGTCCAGCAATAGGATCACTTTTATGTGCTAGCCTTGCTACAGAACTACGACTGCAATCAATAAGGGTGCATTTGATTATTGAAGTGATGAGGGAAAACACCATTATGTAATGTAGAGTGGGGGATAACTCCCTGTAAAATCGGAGGACAAAGGGTACTGAGAGGTCTGTAAATGTAATTTATGAGGAGAAATAGGAAGAAAGAATGTTGAATAAGAAATTAAGCAGAATAGGAATTCTCAATGGCAATATGATACAGCTAGCAGGGAGTTGTTCTGCAATTAAAGGAAGAAAACGGAAGAAGAGAATACAGGGAAAAAGAAGAAGAACCCCTTTACTGGTTAGAGGATTCTTCACGCTTATACAGCTAGAGCCTAGAGCTGCTATGCTCCTATGCAGCAGCTGCTCTTTGGGGCTGGAGTTGTTGGCCGATTATGGAGGAAAAAGAAGGGTAGAGGAAGGGAGAAACCCAATACAGAGGAAAAAGAAGGGTAGAGGAAGGGAGAGGGATAGTGGCCGCGAGAGATACAAGGAGAGGGGAAGCGGCTGATACCACAAGAAGAAAGAAGAAAATATGGGAAGAGAGGAGGAACGAGTTTAAGAAAAGAAAATGGAAGAGGATGTGTACCTGTAGCGCCGGAGCTTCTCCTCCGCCAGCTGCTAGCGTCGGAGCTTCTCCTCCGCCTGCTGCTAGCGCGCTTCTCCTCCGCCCGCTGCTAGCGCTGGAGCTTGAGCTTCTCCTACGGCTGCCGGCTACTGTCGTCGGCGTTGGAGATGCTTCACGCCTCCAGCAACTGCCGTTCTTGCGGCTGGAGCTTCAGTGCTAGGCGGCCGGCAGCTAGGGTTCTTCGCTCCACAAGAGCCGGAGTGCGGAAAGAAACAGGGAGGAGAAAGCGGCAAAAAAAATAGTCGGGGGAGGATTTTACTGAACCCGCTGCACAGTGACCGAACACGAACGTTTAAAACGGGTTAAAAACGAATAAAATGCGATTAAAATGGGATACGCGTTTAAAACGCGAATAAAACGAGTACTACGCGATTAAAACGTTCCGGGCGAACTAAACGACCGTCACATACAGCACACCAAAAAAACGCGTTTAATACTCGACTTTTTCAAAAAGTCGCCGATTATTGTGACTATGCCAACTAGAGCTAGAACTAGAAGCACTTCTGATGAAGGAGGACTGCGATTGGAAACAACGCAGTCATATTAACCGGCTCCGTGAAGGAGACAACAATATCAAATTTTATCACGCCATTGTCAGCAACAGAAGAAGGTCGAACAAGATCTCTACTCTACAAGATGAGGGAGGCATGTGGGTATCTGATCACACGACGCTTAAAGCCCTTGTTTCTAATCACTTTCAGCAACTCTTCACAGCATGCTCAATACCAACCCCGACAACAATGCAAAAGATACCAGCTTAGTTCAAACTCCTCAAAGTACAGCAACAGCATGGGTTAGCCGCATCCCCCACTGAATACGAAGTCCGGAGGATCATCAAAAACTCAAATCTGTTTAAAGTTGCGGGTCCATCTGACATGTACTTCATCAAGAACAATTGGAAAATTATTCGCCAGTCTGTTCTCAAATCTATCAGAAGCATGATCAACGGCGACCCTTTTGTTGGGTTGATGGGAGACTCCAATATTGTACTGATTCCTAAAACAAAGCACCCTACGAGCTGCAACCAGCTGAGACCGATTACTCTCAACAACACTTGTATAAAATCAGCGTCCAAAGTGGTTGTGGAAAGAATAAAGCGATATATTCCACAGTGGGTATCACCTGTACAGACGAGCTTTGTGCCGGGCAGATGTATATCTGACAATATCATCATCGTCCAGGAAATTATACATAACATGAGAAGGAAATCATGTGCCACACAAATGGCCATTAAAGTTGACCTCTCCAAAGCTTATGACCGTATGTCCTGGGAGTTCATTGAAGTCTTGGCCTCCTAATATCAAGCATTACATCATGAACTCGTTGAATGCAGGTAACACAAAAATTATCTTCAATGGAGAGGCCCTGCCCCCTTTCAAGGCATCTTGAGGATTGAGACAAGGGGACCTCCTGTCCCCCTACTTAATTGTGCTATGCATGGAGCACCTGACCCAACTCATTAACCAGTGCGTAGAAGAGAAAAAATGGAGACCTATCAAAGTGGCCCAGTAAGGGCCGTTGATATCTCACATATCCTTCGCAGATGATATTGTTATTTTTGCTAAGGCATCGTTGTCTCAAATCGATATCATCAACCAGTGTTTTATGCTTTTTGAAGCTGCTTCTGGACAGCAGATTTCAGTTGATAAATCAAGAATTTTCTTCTCTAAATCTGTTGATCGCCACACCAGAGATGCCATCTGCTCAGCCAGTAAAATTCCGGAGACCGTTGACCTGGGGATGTACATGGGTGTTCCTATCCTACACAAAAAGGTGACCAAAGAAACCTATTCCTTCATTGTTACGAGTATGGAGTCCAGAATCAATGGTTGGCAGCTAAAACTCTGTCTCTAGTTGGTCGTATATGCCTAGCAAAGTCAGTCATCACGGCTCTACCTACGTATGTGATGCAGACTGCAAGGATCCCTAGCAGCATTTGTGCAAAGTTGGACAAGATAGTTCGCAACTTCATCTAGGGAGGACACAAAGCAAGGTCGATCTCGTTAGTATCCTGGAATAAGGTATGCGCCAGCATGGAGGGGGGTCTGGGTATATGTTCCATGGCTGATTGGAACAAGGCACTACTGTGGAAGAACTCGTGGAAGTATCTAAACAACACAAATGTTCTTTGGAAGAACAGACTACAACAGAAGTACAAGGGATAGTGTGCTAAAAGTCAATAATGCTACCCCTTTCTGGAAACAATTACAGGCAGGTATACCCTTTGTCAAATCCCACTGTAATAAGACGATTAACAGTGGCGAGGACACCCTGGTATGGTCTGACCCCAGGGTACCGGGTGTTGAAAGTTTGGATGGAATCACGATACGGCCAGTTGAAGAGGATATTACCGATCTCCGGGTCTCCAGCTTAGTAAACCTGGAAGGCGGATGGAACAAGAACTTTCTCTGCACTTACCTTCAACAAGCTCGTGTGGACAAGATCACCTGCTTACTTGCGCCCGATGCGACTGAAGGAGTGGATCACTGGAGTTGGAAACATGATGTGAGAGGTGTTTATAACACAAGCTCCGCCTATGGTCTTATTCATGAGGGAGATGACGCACCTGCAGATGTGCTATGGAATCAGATCTGGAGCCTTAAGATTCCGAGCAAGATAAAGGTCTTTGTGTGGTTAGCTGCAATGACTAACTCACGCAGAAAGCAAACAACCTTCACGGATGATGAGGTATGTCCTCGCTGCGATAGTTGGAAACATGATATGGGTCTCCAGCTTAGTAAACCTGGAAGGCGGATGGAACAAGAACTTTCTCTGCACTTACCTTCAGCAAGCTTGCGTGGACAAGATCACCTGCTTACTTGCGCCTCATGCGACTGAAGGAGTGGATCACTGGAGTTGGAAACATGATGTGAGAGGTGTTTATAACACAAGCTCCGCCTATGGTCTTATTCATGAGGGAGATGACGCACCTGCAGATGTACTATGGAATCAGATCTGGAGCCTTAAGATTCCGAGCAAGATAAAGGTCTTTGTGTGGTTAGCTGCAATGACTAACTCACGCAGAAAGCAGAGAACCTTCACGGATGATGAGGTATGTCCTCACTGCGATATGGTGGAAGAAACTACCATGCATGTGTTATGTTACCGTCCTTATGCAATGGAGGTCTGACAAAAAGTTTCTCACTCCACAGGTCTAAGTGTCAATCATGATGTAGGTGTTCGCACCTGGCTCTTGAATAATCTGAAAAACTCGCAAACACACCAAGCTACCTTTGCCAACATTTGTTGGACGATCTGGAAAGCACGCAATACTTGGGTGTTTGAGAAGACCCCTACCACCCTTGAACGACAGCTCATGAACATCAATCACCTACGACTCCTTATAGAGGAAGGGTGGAAGACAAAGGTAAGTGTCAAGAATCCCATCAAGCAGGATCCGCTATCTGATATCATTGTACCTACAGAAGGGAGGATAGTCATGGTAGATGTCGTTGTTAAGGAGAACATTGTTGCCATTGCAGCTATCCACCTCGATGGTAGTGGCAAATGGCTCTTGGGCAGCGCATGCACTATCTGGGTGAAATCAACTGTGGAGGCAGAGATAAGAGCTATCGTTCTTGCATTACAAAACTCAAATAACAACTACAGCCAACCCTTCATTATTCTGTCTGACTGTTCCACTGTTATGGATGTTGTTGAAGATACTGCTGAGAAGTTCCCCAGCTTGCAATCTTGGACCAGGCCGATTAAGGAGACTCTAGAGCGCTATGACACTGTGAGGATCTTGAAGACTCCACAAGAGCGTATAAATCTAGTTGATGCTCTTGCTAAACAACACCTCAAAACCTGTAAGGATGCCCATCCGTATACGGAAATCCCTCTCGACCATGTGGGTCGCCCTCTCCTCTTTCCCCTATGTAATGGTGGAATATCCACCACTTTTTCTTTTTCAGTAGGACACCGTTGTAATTTACCCTTTTTCCCTGTAAGAGAAGGGCAGGATGAATAAAAGGACCTTCTGACTTTCAAAAAAAAAATTTAACAATAGGTAGGAGTAATCTCAATTGCCTAAGCGTTTAGCCACACCACAAGACATCGCATAAGGTTACCTAACTTTCTATTACCCACCTTAGTTTGACAATTAGTCTTAGGCTGAAAGACTGAAGAGAATTCGAGGTGAGTACCAAAGATTTTCCAGTCTTCTAAAAGTAGATAACAAACTTCACATCACAGTCAGACACTATGGTGGCGGGAATTTTGTGTAGCTTGGCAAAAGACGAGCAATACGAGAGGGTCAGAAGTCTACTATAACGAATAAAGTGGGTCATCTTAGAAAAATGACCAACAACTACGAACATAGAGTCATGGCCACGTGAGGTGCAAGGAAGGCCTAGATTGAAATCCATACTCATGTCCTTCCATGGCTCATGGGGAATAGGGAGAGGGGTGTAGAGGCTTGTATTGTCTTTTTGTTGTGGCCATTCGACAAGTACGAGAGGGTCAAAAGTCTACTACAACGAATAAAGTGGGTCATCTTAGAAAAATGATCAACAAGTACGAACACAGAGTCATGGCCACGTGAGGTGCGAGGATGGCCTAGAATGAAATCCATACTCAGGGCCTTCCATGGCTCATAGGGAATACGGAGAGGGGTGTAGAGGCTTGTATTGTCATTTTGTTGTGGCCATTCGACAAGTACGACACTGAGACACGATGCAAGTAACATCATGACGCACCAATAAAATATATCAATGACTAGAGCAATGGTTTTATCCCTACCAAAATGACTAGCTAGGCCACCAGCATTTAATTCCCAAATGAAAAAATCTCAAACGAAAGGTGGAGGAAATACATATTTGTGTGCCATAAAAGAAAATCCCATCACGTAGAATAGAATCAGATGTCAGTCAAGTGTGCTACTAAGGAGCTTGGAATGGATTATTCCAAAGTCAGGATAGGTGGGGTTATTGTTCCTTCAAACGGTCAAAGCTCACAACTCCAATGCTCATGAACTGTAGGATGGTCAACAACGACTAAGAACGTTAGCGGCCTTGTTCTCAACACTAGAGCAATGTTTGAGAACCAAAGTGCAAAGTGTACTCCTATGAGAAATTCACACCACTTAGCGTGACAGACACTTAAATTTTTTGGGAATTCAAGAAACGAAGGCCATGATGGTTAGGCTAGGGGATGAACTCCTGATGTAGAAGATAGTGTCGCTAATGACGTACAGATTGCATAACATTTTAGAATTTTTTTATCATTAGTAGAGTACTTACGCTTTGCGTCATCGAGTTTCTCATTGGAAAAAAGCAACATAGTGGCCTTGTTGGCTCAGAACACCACCAATCTCAACATCGGAAGCATCACATGATACCTCAAATGGAAGCAAAAATCAGGAAGGCGAAGAATAAAGGTTTCAATCAATTTAGTTTTGACAGCCTTAAAAGCTCGTGTTGTTGATGGTGTCCACTCTAATTTATTGTGCTTCATCAACTCAATGAATGGAGCCATAATGGTGGTACAACCTCGAACAAAACGACGCTAAATGTGGCCAGCCTGTGAAATCTACTGAGCTCAAAGTCATAGTGGATGTAGGCCAATTAGTGATGCCTTTATCTTTGGGTAGGTCAACCTCAATACTAGTAGCGGATAAGAAGTGGCTATGGAAAAGGAATTTATCTTGGAGAAAAGAATCGTTCTTGAAATTGTTATACAATTTCTTAACGCCAAGTGTCAAAAACAAGTCGAAGATGAGTCATATGCTCTCCTTGATTTTATTGAAAATCAAATATCGTCAAAGTAAACCACCAAAATTTTAACAATGAATGGCCACAAACAGGGCTGTCAGACTCAAACTGGTCAGCGAACTGGTGAGGACTCTGGTTCACAGTTCACTGGTTCAACCAGTGGTCTGACTGGTTCAACTGGTGACGTCAGCATGACGTCACTAATAGTTTAAAAATATATAAATGTCTTTAATACTCATGGAAAATATCCCCGCAAAAGTTATGAAACATGAACACAACTACTCACAATAACTTGATAAATAGACTAAATAAAAATATTATTCTATTCGTGGACATTTATATACGAACATTTATACCGTATTCAATATTGACTAACAAAAACTAGCAGCAAAATACATTTACTTGTAAAGTGAGAGAACCGGTCGATTGGGCTAAAACCGGACCGGTTTGCCGGTTCAACCGGTCAGTTCACCGGTTTGATGCGATCAGACTTCATTTCTGGCTTTGGGAGAGAACCGACCCGGTAGAGTGAATGGTTCCCGATTCAACCGGCCGGTCCAGTTTGGTTTTGATAACCATGGCTACAACACATGGTTCATGACTCTCATTAAGTTGTTGGGTGTGTTGAACAGGTCAAAGGGCATTACCTGCCATTTATAATTCATCTGAGTTTTTGAAGGCAATCTTGTACTCATGAAACTCCTTGACATGGATCTGGTGGTAACCGCAACAGAGGTAATTCTTGGAGAAAGAGCGGGATCCAATCAATAGATCAAGCATGTCGTCAAGGCGTGGAATAGAAAAACAATATTTGACAATAATCTTATTGATAGGTCGACCGCTAAACACATTTTTTAACTATCATCCTTCTTTGGGGCAAGGAGAGAAGAAATCACACATGGACTCTATCTCTCATGAATAAAACATTTGAGCAGGAGGGCATCAACTTGGTATTTCAATTCAGCATGCTCAATCGAGGTCACACAGTAATGAGGTTGGATCGGGAGCAATGACCTTGGAATCAAATCAATCTCGAGTTGAATATCATGTAAAGGTGGGAGCTCATCATGGAGGTAAACGGGTGTCGCGTCTTTGAACTCGTCGTGAAAGGAGACAAATTCTACGGGTAGGGTTAAAAATCAGATATAAGAGTGGATTTTTTGATGCATTAGCACATACATGCATTCGGCTTCTCGACCGATCTCTTCAAGTTCTCTGTGGGTGACAAGGTGTAGAGAGTGTTGGGACTTCGAGGTTTGGGGATTTGGGGATGAGCTCTTTTTCAAATGAGAGATTAAACAAGTAGAGGAAAGTTGTATGTGTTTGCCTTTGTGCTTGAAGGTATATACATTGGAACGTCCCTCATTTTAGGCATCCAAGTCATGAATCCAAGGACGACCAAAGATGGCATGGTTAATATCCATAGGCAACACATCACACCAAATGTGGTCTAAAGAAGCACCCACAGTGATGGGCACAAGGCAACGTTGGGTGACGGGCAAGCTAATCTAGTTCATCCAATGGACCTTGTGTGGCTGAGGATGGGGCTCTAGGCGCAACTCCATGTGCTTCAATCTACGGAGCGAGATGATGTTGTGAGAACTATTATCATCAATGAATAGTTTACAACTTTTACCAGCGTGTTTGGACAAGGTTTGGAAGGGAGTGGTGTCTTTCCATACCTACCGCTCAGAAGGGGCAGCCAGGACACACATGACCTGGAGATATGACAAATCATAATCATAAGTGTAGTCGGAAGTCATCATCCCAAGGTTCGGAGGTAGGTAACACTTCTTCACACTCAATTTCATCTTCAGGGGGGTGTTAGGAAAATCAGAGGACACGGATAGTACATTGGCAGCCTCACCGAGGAGGGCTAGTGGATGAGATGATCACAACTTCCTTGCCCTTACTAAAGGAGGGGGTTGAAGAACTCTGGTGAGGGGGTTGAGGCACAGGGTAGGCAGAACGAGATAAGGTAGTAGATGGGTTATTGGTGGAGCAATTGTGTTGCTCAAAACAAGAGAAGGAAAGGCGCGAGCAACCAGTTGTAGGTAACTTACTATCTTTTGGGCACGATGAAACGCGTCGTCCAAGAAATCGTGTTGGACACCTTGCCAATATTACTTAGCTGACCTTCGAGTTTCATCTTAGCAAACCAAATATGTTAGGCGTCTTTCATGTTATACCAATCAAAATAGTCTTCCAAACTAGCAATCCAATTGAGAAAAGCTTTAGGATCAAGTTTGTTAGAGTCTATTTACTTAAGTGCTTTAATCTTTTACTTTAGTTGTTTAGTCTATTTGTAATATGGGCCCAATTGTGTTTTGGCCCATTAGGGTTTGTCTAGTGTTTGTATGCTTCCACCCTATCCTATTTATTGGAAAGGTGGATGCCTCCTATCAATAAGAAAAACCCTACACGAAGGGGGATCTTCCCCACTTATATCGTTTTCCACAAAGTTTACCATCAAAAGTGGGGCATCCATTTTAACTCGTGGAATGATATCACCCTACGGTGGTGGATGAGGTCCCAGGCAATACTAACCATATGGATTGTGGGGAGAAACATGTCTACGAGGGGGCGTGAATAGCATCATGGCCAAGAGGACAAGGACGTGATCCAAGAGGAGGGCCCATCTGAGGATGTGACGTAGCCAATGGTAGTTGATGGGGTGCATGAACAAAGCGTGAGAAACACATGTAGGGGATATGGAGGTGGTGCATAGAGCGCTTGTGGGACAGCAGGTTAGGATGTGTTATGGTTAGCGTGGAGGTATGGTGGTTGATAGAGGTGTGGTTCCACATAGGGGTGCGGTGAATAAGGATAAGGTCCTACAAAAGGGTCCACATCTCCATAGGGATGGTGCTCATGGGTCTCACGTACTTGTGGCGCACATGATCATTGAGGAGCAGGGTTAAGGGGTTTGTGATGCATTTCTAGGATTTGGTGGTGTCTCATACTCCATATAATGTGTTGAAGGTTGTTAACATGGAGTGTGTTTGCCTGTCAAATGGCGCAAAGCTCAATCATGATGTTACTGACCGCTTGACCAAGAGTGTCAAGGGTAAAAGCAGGTTGTAAATATTCAAGAGTGGCACTTGGAGTGGGTTCCAAATTGGGCTACCTCTACTGCCATGCATTTTGATTTGCACAAAGAGAAGCAAAAAAATATTTCAAAATTACATCAGACTAATATATGAAAGTAAAGTGGTGTACAGAACGGGGAAAACCTTGAACAAAATATAGGAATTTGGCAAATTTGCGGTAGGGGAACCAAACACACTCTATGGACCCGTTGCGAGTGTACTAAATTTGCAGTAGACGAGCAAAAGCACGGTAAACGATGGAAAGATCTTACCCAAATTCATGATAATCTATTGCCTCCTTGAATTTGAAGTAGTCGTGAGGAAGCAATATATCTTAAAAATTCAAGGGGTTGCTTACTAGCACCGAAGGCTACTGTTTGCGGCGATTGTAGAGATTGTTGATGCTTTGAGAGGTGGCGGCAGCCGCGCATGCTGCTACTGACAACAACAACAACAAAGGTCGTTGCCACCTCCAAAATGGTGACAGCAGGAGTTGTTGTGGGCGGCAGCAATAGCGGATGCTTCTGCTGCTACAGGTGGAGGTCATTGCTACTACAAGCGGAGGCTGCAGCTGCTATAGGCAGAGGGTGTACCCGCTACAGGCGGCGCTGGAAGCAGTTGTCATGGTAGTTGGAGGATGTGATGGATGGGAGAGGGCGGCGGCTAGGTAGGACAAGAAAGGGTGGCGGTTATGTTTTGTAGGGGAAAGGGCAGCAGTCAGGTAGGGCAGGGAGGGTGGTGACTAGGTTTCACAGGGGAGAGGGCAGGAGTAAAGGATAGGCTTTGATACCACTTAATGTAAAACTACTGAACTAATAATAAACGTTGTTGAATAACTAAAGGGAATAAGTCGTGTTCATCAAGTGTGTTTAAACAAAGACGCAATAGAGCCCTTATATAGGCTTCTAAAAGAAAGACTTAATGGGCGGCAGCCAATGTGGTACTAAACCACATGACGTTATAAAAGGCCAAAAATAAGGAATAGGCATAATCAAATATTGTATGCCTAACTAATGATAGGGCGACGTCTGCTCTCATAATTACGAAGAGGCAACGCCTGTCCTACATCACACATCTTCCTATATGGTAGTATGACATCATCAAATACCAAAACAACAAATGCCAACAGAACTTTTGAAAAATCATTGGTTCACTAACTATGAAGTCCATCTTTAACATCATCCAATGCAAATGAGCAATTAGTCTATATGCATGTAGGGATTAGTCCAAAATATTTATCTACAATAAGGGAGAAATCATATACCTTTCTCGGCCTTTTGGCTAAGATCAAGTGTAGTATATGTTCTTATCAGTGTAATATCTGATACGTGGGCCATCGGCCCACATGATATTAAATAAGGGAGAAATCATGATAACTCTATGAGTGATTTCTTTTTAATTGATAAACTTGGCCCACAAATGGTTTTTGTCAAAATCTATCACTAACATGTGCATGAGAAACAAACAAACCTAAGAAGATGAAAATGTCTATAAAAAGAGAGCCAATGGGAAGGACGTACAGGACAGCTAGACATGAGTAGGACCCATTTGAATTGCGGTAGTAGGATTAGACTTTAGCAACATTGTCCTGATACACTCTCAAGAAACAAGTTCCATGATCTAAGATTTCATCAAAAGTCTGAATCAGCTAGGTACTGGTTTTTTAGCAAGGCAGAGGATGGACTGAATTTAGGCACTCTTAATAGTATGTTTCTCGTGATGAATAAATTTGCTAGAACTAATCATAATCAACATAGAATTCTGCCAGATTTTTTCTGATGATATGAAAATTTGATAGAAACAAAATTCAATTCTCTTCTTTGAAAACCACATAAAAATAACAGGAATCAGGGTCAGACATACTGTTTTGCTGGAAAATTCCACACCTCATCATCATCACCATCATCAACTAAGCCTCAATCCCAACTATGTTGGGGTTGGCTACATGGATCCTTCTTTTCCATTCAGCTCTATCATGGGTCATATTCTGGTCAAGATGTAGAGATTCAAAACCTCTCTTTATAAGCTCCTCCCATGTTAATTTAGGCCTTCCTCTTCTTCTATTAATTGTGCTTGCCTCAATAGTTTTGCTTCGTATAGGCGCATTAGTCGGTCTGCATTGCACATGTCCATACCATCTGAGTCGGCCCTCGCACAACTTGTCCCCAATGCTCGCCACCCCCACTTTATTCCTGATATAGTCGTTTCTCAAGCGATCTTTTCTTGTCTTTCCACACATCCATCTCAACATACGCATTTCATCCACGTTCATCTTGTTGAGTCATTGTTTCTTCACCGCCCAACATTCACTCTCATAGAGCATGGTTGGCCGTATAGCAATTTTATAAAACTTGCCTTTTAGTCTGAGAAGGATCTTCCGATCACATAATACTCCAGTTGCACTCCTCCATTTCAACCAGCCTGCAGTGATCCTATGACAAACGTCATTTTGGACATCCCCATCTGTTTGAATGATAAGAGCTCAAGTAACAAAATTTATCACATTTTGGTATATCTACTCCGTCCAACTTGGCTCCACCATTCACACTGCGAGAATGGCTGAAATTGCAATGCATATACTCAGTTTTGCTCCTACTAATCATCAATCCATTTGATTCCAATGCCTTTCTCCAAAATTCAAATTTATCATTCAAACCATCTTTAGTTTCGTAAATCAATACAAATTTCACACCTTAAAATTAAATTAACTTTTGATGATACACTGACACATGATAGTTAAAACAAATTATAAATGCATACATCAAATTTTTAAATGCAATTTCAAAACATAAGTCAGGCGGTAGATACAGAGGACAGCTCGCTGGCTAGAGTAACTTTTCAGCATCAATACATGTGTTAATTTTGCATATGCAGTTTTAGATTTTACTAGCATCCAATTTACTAAGTGTGTGGGAAGCACCCAAGTAGGAGTCAAAGGAATAACAGGATAGCAAAAGATGGGAAATGGCGACGATCAAAAAAAAAAGATGGGAAATGGTCTGGTGACTGATGACGCTTGAAGTATCCAAGGTTGTCTGTACATAGGATGTACCTGCCAACTTGTTTGAATACAGGTACATTTGGCCATTTGCTTGTTTAACCTAGATCCTAGAAGTTTTTGGACAATCTAGTGTGCGGCACTGTAGCATGTATTTTCGCTCCATACATTACAGATTAACATCAGAATTCTAGTAGCATACATGAAACTTTATGTGATTGTATTTCAATTACCAAAATGAACCATCAACAAAAAGTAATTAGCATGTATTTTCTGTATGTACATCAGTTGAGGAACCAATTAATGCATGTTAAGAAGCAAAGGCCATTATCTTACCTCGTTAGACATCACGTTCCACAGACCATCACTGGCAATAATAAGGAAACTAACTCCTTTTATATCTTTCTCCTGAAATTCTTCACAGGCAACGCAATTTAGTAACATTCTTCCTAACTAACTAATATATATCGCAAGAGAAACTGCCAAACTAAAAAGCAAAGTAGATCCAAAGGTGAAGGCCATAAATGATACAATAGAGCATATGTAGGAATGAACTAACTAGTAAGATTAAACAATTTGACAAATGATATGACTCTCCAATAACTGACTACCCAATAAGGATGGAGATTTGTTCTAGGTATGTGGTACATAAATACTTTGCCAGACGTCTGACTTTTCCTATCTTATTTCCAGCTCTACTTAGAGGCCTGCAGCAGTAAGCAATGCTCCCAGACAGCTCTGTTTTCCTCTCCTCTCAAGGGTTCAATCATACAGACAATTCAGGCTTTCCAGCCTTCAGCTTCAGAGGAGACAACTATTCATAGCCCCAACTCCAGTTTTGAAGACTGGTCTCGAGACTTTCAACCAGCATTATTCGGGTTCCAAGCCAAGTATAATTCTCAACCATTTTGCACGGGGGAGGTGAATTGACATAACACATAAGGGATAACTGGTAACTGATCACAGAAGTGAAGATCTGATTCCAAATGTTATTATATTGCAGGGCAGTGCATGGTATATAGTATGGAGATGTACAACATGGAATGACAAATCCATTGCTTTGGAAAAAGTTACTGAGCCTGACAACATTAGAGGGAAAGAATTAAGTCAAGATTATTATGGCAAAAACTAATTAGAAGAGATCTCAATTCGTTAAATATCATTGAGATAATGACCCAAATGAGAGTTAAATGAAAAATATGGATCAAGGTAGCCGAACCCAAAATATTTTGGAGTTAGATGATGATGAGGCAATAGATGGGGAAAGGGGTAATTTACTTTAATGACACAGGTGAGTGCTCAATTAATTAACTGGAGTAGGATTAGGCACAATAGCAACAAATATCAAGGTAACATTTAAGAATAATTTCAGACTAAGTAATTGATGGGGAACAAATTCCCCTAAAGCCTATAATTGTCTATCTGCCTGTTTCGATCGGCATTTATATAGATCGAAACCCTCTTTGCTGTGCCAGTTGCAACTAGAACCTATTCAACAATTGAGCAAAAAAACTCAATGAAACTACGAGAACCTGGAGCTTACAAATAAGTCCCTGAAATAACAAATAAGCCCCTAAAATTACTATTTGATCCCTGCAATTAATTAAAGCAAAAATATACTAAAAGTCCATAATGACTGTTCAAGGCTTCAAGCTCTAATCAGGTTCTCGCGGGAGCTTCTTTCTATATCAACGCCCTCTGTCTTTGAAAGACGAGCCTTGGGCTAGTCGTATGGGCGATCCGGGACCCGAGTCCATGTTGCAGCCACAGATCCCTGGAGTGGCCCGTCAGAAATGAGAGCTTGAGTGACTGGTTGATGTGTTGTGAAGAGTATGACCCAAAACAGTAGTTCATGGTTGTAGGCATTATGTTGGAAATGATAACCAGGGCTTTTGATATAAAATTGGGGCTCTCATTCTCATTCACATACCGAGGACCTGAGAAAGTTCCGATATTCTTGGTGATAACAGTTCTACACTCCAAAAGGAGGATTAATTTCTTCCAGAGAAAGCATGTTCTTGATCTTATGAAAAAGAATGGGAAAATCAATGATATACATCGGACACCAAAACCTCAAAATGAAGAAGAGAAGTTTAATGGTCTACGAAAAATATAGAAGGATGGTTGAAAAACTCATTTGTCTCACCGTAACCATATATGCAGTCAGAGTGGTTGGTCAGATCATGAGTTGTGAATGGGGAGTTTCAATTGATTAAAACCGATAATTCATAGGTCATGTATGTAAAGGACCAAGATAAGTTGTAAATGGGGAGCAGCATAACATAAACTAAACCACTACTGATTGGATTAAATTAAACTAGGAGCATTTGCTCTAACCTCGAGTTAAAAAATACACATTATGTATTCCCAACTTGTTACACATATAGTTGAAGGTTGAAGGAGAAAGAGGTTTAGTGAAAATGTCAACTATATGTCCACCAATCTCTACATAAGGAGTGATGATGTTCTTTGCACAAATCAGATCTGTCAGAAAATGATTAGACGACTGATCGATATATTTGATACGAGAAAACCCTCCCTATACATAGAAGGGGGAAGCGTACAGACTAAGACAAAACCCTAATGGGCCAAGACACACTTGGGCCTGTATACAAATAGACCAAATAGACCAAACAACTAATTAACTAAATGATAAGACTCTCTAACACTCCCTCTCAAGCTGAAGCTTTGGAGAATCCCAAGTCAGCTAGCAAACAGAGAGATAGACTAAAAAACAAAGAAGCATAAACAAAGATAAGCTAAGCCCATACAAGAACATTTCTCCCCCTAAATATTACAATAAAGCACTCATTCTAAAATACTCCCCCCTCAAGTAGATAATCCAAAGCAGGTATGCAAGCATGTCGAGTCTAAAGCATGTCAAATGGGCAGGTCGCAAACAGGTAGCAGAAGCATTTCAACTAAAGGATGTGGCATCTGAAATAGCACTAATCAACAACAAGGTGTCAGGGTCTTCTTTGGATCACAGTCTCAAAGAGTGCCGGGTCACAGCAGCAGTAGTCAATGCGCTTACAAAGTATGGACAGATCAACGTGCAAACAGAGCACGAACTTACCAGAGAGTGTTGAAACCGAGTAGCAAAAAGTCAGCATGTGCAAGGCATGGGCAATGTCAACGTGCAAATTAAGCATGGACAAAAAGTAGTAGAGCCGATGTAGCTGATAGAAGACCACCAGCATAAATAAGCAAGCAGCTGACGTGAAGCTTTATATAGTAAGCTTTCCAAAAGCATACAACAACAGAAGCATCAAAATAGCATGATAATCCATATAGATAGCAATAGAAATAAAGTCTTCCTCTTTTCATCTCCTTTCCTCCATCTCATATCTTCCCTCTATTCATCATCCTCCATTCTCCCCCACACGCCAAGAACAAAAAGAATCAAGAGAGCGGTTGGGGAGGAAAGTCATAAACAATGGTAGAGACAAGGGCTATACAGGCAAATATGTGGAAGACGAAGCCGCTAACCCGAGTCAATGATAACATGACTCGATTAGGCAGATCCGGATAGAAAACAAATGGATCTTTGTGCGACCCGAAAATGCTCATCTCTCCAGCCCTTAGGCCGACAAATGTAAGGGTGTTGTGGGGCGAAGCCAAGGAAGAAAATGTCCGATTTCGATATCGTTTCAGTGGCCACAAAATAAAAATTTATCGAAATTTCGACGCAAAGTTCAACAAAGGTGTTCCTAACGTTTTGACAGCAAAATTAACTAATTCATTTATGAAATTTTACCAGATTTATCTACTAGTGCAAATTTACTTAAATATGCAATAATATTTCATACTGGATATGTGGGGGTGGGTCTCTTCATTTGTGAGTGAAGGACCCTGAACTGTTTCGATGGGGAATTTCGATGTCAATTCAATGGCGAAATCAATTAATTAAGTCATTATAGTTTGCAAGCAAAATATATAGACTTAAATACACAAAATATGCAAAAGAATAAGCTCTAGGTAGTCCATAACTCCCTATAGTACATTAAAAAGAAAGAAAAACTTTGTTGGTCAGTGCGTTTTGACAGTGCATTTCGATGTCTAATAACAATCGGTATGGAAATAATTGCCAAAATTTCGGCAATTTTGCCAAAAATCTATAAACTATGGGCGAAGCCCCCCCCCCCCAAAACACGTTATGGATCTGTATGGGGGAGCACAAGTATTGAAGGAGACAAAAACTATGTATGTAGGTTAGGTTGGTGGAATAAAAAAGCAAAAAAATAGGTGGAAGAAAGAGGAAGCAGCAGTGTAAGTGGTTGGCTAAAAGGATTGGAAAAAACATGACTTTATTTTTGTCCCTTAGTTGTAAATCAAGAAGCATCTACCAATCCTTTTGCCTCTGTTAACAGGGAGATTATAGGGCAGAGCTACATGACTTTGTATTAACAGGGCAGACCTATATATTTGGACTTGGGTGGTGGCCAGTAACCCAATAATTACACAGTATGGGACTAATCCTATATATACAGAGAAGTAGAGCAAAGAATAATAAATAATAAATACTTATTATTCTAACACACCCCCTCAAGTCGGTGCATAGATATCATAGGTACCAAGCTTGTTACATAAGAATTTGACTTGACAACCATTAAGGGATTTAGTAAACGCATCTGCTACTTCATCTTCTGACTGGAACTGAACAAGCACGATTTGTTGATCTTGTATCTTTTCCCGAATAAAATGACAATAAACCCTAATATGTTTAGTTCTTTCATGAAAAATCAGGTTGGAAGCTATGTGGACAGCAGCTTGGTTATTACAACAGAGTTGCATTGCCTCAAATTGATTGTACCCAAGTTCTTTAGGATGTTCTTGGTCCATAAGAGATCATTGGTCACAAAGGCCATGGCTCGGTGCTCAAATTCACCACTAGACCGAGCTAATACAGTTTGTTTTTGCTTTTCCAAGACATTAGATTGCCTCCTAAAAATACATTGTATCTTGAGATAGACCTACGATAATTAACATATCCTCCCCAATGTGCATTTGAGAATTACTTTGAGATGTCCATGATTTGAGTACCGTATACCTTTTTCGAGACTCTTCTTAAGATATCGAAGAATTCGAATGACAGCCATATGACCAGTACATAATTTGCCCTTGAATTGACTAACCCCACTCGTAGCAAAGGATAGATTTGGACAAGTGATGGTAAAATAATTAAGTTTTTCGACCAGTCTTCTATACCTCTACTGATCTTCAAGTGGCTCCCCCTTTTCCTTACATAACTTGACTCCAGGATCCATTGGAGCATCTGCAGGTATCGCTCCAAGCATGCTTATTTCTTCAAGCAAATCAAGAGTGTATTTTCTCTACGAGCTGATCATACCATCTGGTGAACTAGCCACTTCAATACCCAAAAACTATGTTAGGTGACATAAATCTTTAGTTCGGAATCTACTTAGAAGAGATTGTTTGAGTTGAAGAATACCCTATTGATTATCTCCAGTGATGACAATATCATCAACACAGACAATAAGAAGGACAATGCATGAGGATCATCGCTAACAGAATATTGAATGATTAAAGATCGGACGGTAAAAGACCGAACTCCAAGAGTGTTTGACTAAATTTGTTGAACCATGCTCTTGGAGGATGTTTGAGCCCATAGAGTGATTTATGAAGCCTACAAATAAGATGAGACGAACCCATGGGTTGCTCCATACAAAATTCCTCTGACAAGTCACCATGGAGAAAAGCATTCTTGATATCAAGTTGATGCAGAGGTCAAGAAGAATGAGTAGACAGGGAAATAAAAGGAAGCACATATGACATTTTAGGCACTGGAGAAAATGTCATAAGGTAGTCTTCTCCATAAACTTGAGTATATATCTTGTCTTCTAGAGTAGAAACAAGACTTCGTGTGTGATTTTGTTGTCGAGCATTCATCTCATCTTCCATAGCATGACACCATCTTGGGTGACTCATAGCAACAGATAGAGAATTAGGAATAGTAACATTGAACATGGTTGAGATAAAGGTTATGTATTGAGGGAGATTAATTGTCATATGAAAGTTAGAAATAGAATGAAGAGAACAAGACCGTTTTCCTTTCTGAAGTGTAGTAGGCAGATCAAGAGAACTATTATTACTAACAAGATCTTCAGATTGAGTGGTGATTGAAGGAGGGTTGCCATTTGCGTTGTCTGATTCTTGTCCAAGATTGCTTGTCTTCACGTGACATGTGCAGACATGACTAATAGGGGGCTTTTCCACTTGAGAAGTGTCAGAAGCAAGGAAGAAAATGTCCGATTTCGATGCCGTTTCGGTGGCCACAGAAACAGATATTTCGACAAATTTCGGCAAAAATTTCGATAAATGTGTTCCTGGCGTTTCGACGGCAAAATAAACAAATTAATTTATGAAATTCTACCAGAATGATCTACTAGCGTAGATCTACTCAAATATGTAATAATATTTCATATCAGATATGTGGGGGTGGGGTCTCGTCATTTTTAAGTGAATGACCTTGAACTGTTTCGATGGGCATTTTGATGGGGATTTTTGATGTCAATTTTCAATGGCAAAATCAATGAACTAAGTCATTATAGTTTGCAAACACAATATACAGACTTAAAGACACAAAACTGTGCAAAAAAATATGCTCTAGGTAGTACATAGTATATGAAAAAGTAGAAAAAAAATCGATGATCTGCATGTTTCGAGAGTTTCGTCAGTCAATTTCGATGTCCGATTGCCACAGAAACAGAAATTTCGCCAAAAATTTCGACAATTTCGTCGAAATTTTGAACATTGGTCAGAAGAATGGGTGGAGGTGATTCTCCTTGGACAAGAGGTCCAGAAAAAGATATCTCAATGACCATGGGAAATGCGAGAACATCCTCAAGTTCCCCTACAGACTAAGAATCCCAACGAATGGAGTATCTTCAAAGAAAGTGACATCAGCAGAAACCATAAATTAGTGTTCAACGGGTCATAATACATGTATTCTTTTTGAGTCTTGGAGTAACCAAGAAAGATGCATTTAGAATCCTTTGGGTTGAGTTTATCACAACCAGCCCCAACAATGTTCACAAAGCAAACACACCTATTATTTTTGGATAAAAAGTACAAAAGGAATGGTTTGGCAAAGGAGTTGGATGGTATGCGGTTGTTTAAGGTGGATGATGGCAAGTGGTTAATGAGATATGTGGCGGTAGGGACAGCATCACCCCAGAATTCCTTTAAGACTTTCATATGCAAAAGGAGAGTATGTGTTGTTTCGAGTTTCGACAATATGGCGGTTTTTTCATTCGGCTACCCCATTTTGTTGAGGTGTGTGTGGACAAGATGATCGGTGAATAATTTCATTGGAAGACAGAAATTGAGGGAAAGCATAACTAAAACACTCTTTGGCATTATCCGTTCAAAGAATACGAACTCGTTGAGAAAATTGAGTTTCAATTTCATTATAATAATTTGTATTATTGACAAAATTTCAAAATTATCTTTCATCAAATACAACCAAGTAACTATAGAGAAGTCATTAGAATGAATAACCTTAAACTTTGACTGGGCACTCATCTGATCCTAGGACTTAAAGGTGGATCGATGAAGCTTTCCTATCTGACATGACTCACATTCTAATTTATCAAGACTAGATAACCGAGGATGAAGAACCTTGAGTTTTTCAAAAGGCATGTCTCCAAGTCGACTACGAATACGAAGAGTAGCTACTCCACACGCTTTGGAAGTCAGACCAAGATAGTAGAGACCTGCAAAATCATACCTGCCACCAATCACCTTTTTTGTCTGGAGTTCCTGTATAACACAATCATAAGGGTAAAATGTAATTGAGCTTGAAGAGAATGGGTTAACTTGGTTATAAAAATTAAATCAAAGGGAATTTGGGAATAAATAAAGTTGACGGTAGTGTGATTGTAGGTAAGGGTTTGATAGTTCCAGTGCCTTGTACAGACACTCTAGAACCATTGGAAATGGTGATTGGTGGAAGTGCTAATCTGCTAGTGGAAAGATTAAATATAAGGTTGGTTGTACCTGTAATGTGATCTATTGCACCAGAGTCAAGAACCCAAGAAAACAATCATGCATGAGAAGCTTGAGATATGCATGCAGAAGAATCACCAAGTTGGACGAAGGAAGTTATAGATGCAACTGATGATGAGGCTTGTTGAGATCATTTGAATTGGCGCAATTGATTGTACTCATCATTTGTCTCCTGAATTTGGCGGTTGGTGTCTCCCAAAGTGTCTTCAGTAGATGCAATATTTGCATATGAGGTTCTCGAAGGACACCCATGAATCTCATAGCAAGTTTCTTTGTAATTCCCCTTTGAATCTTTTGGAAAAATTGAAGACAGCTAATTGTTGTATTGAATAGAAGAAACCCTGCTCCTATAAATAGGAGAACAGGGAAGCGTACAAACATAAGACTAACCCTAATGGACCAAGACACTTGGGCCCATATAACAAAGACACTAATAACAATAATATAAAGACTCTCTAACATTCCCCCTCAAGCTCAAGTTGGGAGAATCCAAATCCGCTTGCAAACAGAGAGTCAGACTAGAAAACAAAGAAACAAAACAAAAGGATAAACCAAGCCCATACAAGAACCCATAATTTTACAATTAAAGCACTCAAACACTCAGACATTCATACACTCCCCCTCAAGTAGATACTCCAAGCAAGCAGGCAAGCAGGTCGCAGAAGCTTCTCGATCATCTGGAGCAGAAATAAGCAGTAACACAATCATCTGGAGCAAAAGATAAAATAGTTGATAGGCACCACGGTCTTCATCAAAGTCGTCGTCATAGTAGCCAGAGAGTGTTGGGTCACAGTGGCAGAGTAGCAGAGTCCAGAGATTGTTGGATCACAGTAGCAGAAGTAGTCAACGTACAAATAAAGTATGGACGAGTCAACGTGTGAAACAGGGCACGGACGAGCCAGAGAATGCTGGCACACAGAAGTAGAGAGTCGACGTGCAAACAAGGCACAGACATGCCAGAGAGTGTTGGCGCACAGCAGAAAAAGTCGACAACATAGGCAGATAGAAGACCAGTAGGCAGTGTAGCAAGCAAATAAATAACTCCAGTAGACGAAGCTCCATGTAAAGTCAGCAACAAATGTCTTCATCATCTTCCCTCTTCATAAAGTATCCATCACGGTAGCAGATGTCAAAGTCCAGATAGTGTTGATCCACAGAGTCCAGAGAATGTTAGTCCACAGAAGAAAGTCAACGTGCAAATAAAGCATGAATAGCAGAAAGTGCAAAAGCACAAAGCAGCAAATAGAATGTGCTAATCATAGCACTAGTAAGAACGACGTCTGAATATGTAACTTCATAGCAGTAGTCGAGGTAGATGATGAATAAGCAATAATAGCAGCAGCAAGCATCACATAGCAGCAGAAGAAACCATATATCAGTAGTAAATGTGGCATGAAGTCCAATAGAACAGTAGAATAAAATTCTTCTTCTTCTCTCCATCTCTCCTCCATCTCATCTCTTCCCTCTACTCTTCATCCTCTATTCTCCCCCTCACGGCAACTACGGAAGGAGTCAAAGAGTGGTTGGCGTGGAGAGTCAAAACAATGGTAGAGGCAAGGTTTGTGTAGGCAAATATGTAGAGGAGGTAATCGATAACATGAGTCAAGGTAGAAAACGACCCGAATAGGCAGTTCCGAATAGAAAAATAAATGGATCTTTTGTCGACCTGAAAAGGGGATTTGTTTGGCCCGGTAGGGCAACAAATCCGGGGGTGCACGGGCGGAGCACCGTGAAAATCCGATTAGGCAAAAAATTGGATCCGATTAGCACAATATGTAGAATGTATATGAGGGGCAGCAAAAATATTGAGGGGAACATAAAAAAATTTGGGTTGCGGTTACTAGCGGTGGGTCGCCGCTGTTGGGTGGGTAACAAAAAGTAGTGGGTTATGGGCGGCGGGCTAGCAGGAGCGACAAGGCGCAGTAGCAAAAGAGTGATGACGGCGGCAGACGGGCAAGCAGCGGCGGGTAGAGTAGGCGCAGGCAGCGGCATGACGAGTGTTGCAGCGGCTGGTAGAGGCGGCAACATCACAGAGGACCACCGACGGCGGCAAGGCGGTGAGCAATGATCATGACAGCCTTTACAAGGCAAGCAGAAGGCAGCAACAGCTGCGGCGGCCAAGGGCAGCAGAGGCCATCAGGCAGTAGTAGATGGTGGTGTGGGTTGGCAGAAGGAAGTGGAGCGACGCAGGGGACAGGGTCGGTGGGGCGCAGCAGTAGCGGCGGTGCACAGAGACGCAGCGGCGCATGCAGGCAGTAGGCGGGGGTGCAGGAAGATATTAGCAGCAGCAATAGCGGTGTATGGAGCAGAAACCGGTTAGAGGTGGTGGCGGCAAGAGTGGCGCAGGCAGCAGGGGCCAGGGGTGGCGGTAGGTAGAGTAGTATTAGGCAAGATAGAGGTAGGAGAAGCAGGAAAAAATGAAGAAATCGCCTCGGAGACCATGGAACTGTCTGCGGGCAGCCGACCCACAAAGAAGAAGGGTGGTCGCCCGCCGGCTACATCTCCCTCTTGTTTCTCTCTCTCACGTACGACGACAGCTCAAGATCGCTGCTCTGACACCATCTGAAAAAATTGAAGACGGCTAATTGTTGTATTGAATAGAAGAAACCCTGCTCCTATAAATAGGACAGGGAAGCGTACAGACATAAGACTAACCCTAATGGGCCAAGACACTTGGGCCCATATAACAAACACTAATAACAATAATAAACAGACACTTTAACAAATCGCATAGCAGCTTTCATTGCAATGCCCCTTCTTTCCACAATGAGTACATTCTGGGCAGCCTCGTCCTCTAGAAATATGCCTACGCGGCCTCCTCGTCCTCGTCCACCGGTATAGAAATCGGTATTGGTGTGACCATTAGTGGCAGAGACCATGGTAGATTTATTAGAAGTGATGTGTGGGACTTGCTCAATGAAGGCACATGAGACTCGCTGATATGCATCAGCCTACTTAGGAAGTTCAGATTCTACAAGGATTTTACTACACACTCCTTCATACTCACGTGGGAGACCAGCTGGAATTTGATGACTGCCATCTGATCTCTCTGATTCTGAAGCTCTTTGAAATCCAAAGTCAATTGAAGTAAAGAATGGAGATCCTTGGTGATTTGAGTTACCTCTCCCGAGTATTTAGTTAGAGACTTATCATCCTGCCGAAAATTATACAACCCCACAGTCATCTCGCACATGCGTGAGATATTTGACTCATACATGAGGTTAAGATGGTCCCAGACAACCTTGCATTTCTCAAAGTGGTTTTTGAGATCAACTACATGCGCCTCCAAGGAATTCCATACAATAGACAAAAGATTTGCATCATTTGGTTCCCGCTATTTTTTATTGTCATTTGTGGGAGGACCTTCTTTGAGGTGTTTATATTTTCCTTGTCCCTTGAACCAAATCTTGACGGTACGGCTCTGTTGCGTGAAGTTCTTTTCATTTAACTTTTGAATGGTGATGAATTGATCACAAACTAGGAGGGAAGGCCACTGCTTCTTTCTTCTCAGACACGATGGTGACCAGACTTGACCAAAACCACTTGTATGAGATAGATAGAGAGTGGTATTGGTGACAACAGTTTATTTACACGACATGTTGAAATCTTACACAGACTATAAGGTATCGAAGACAAGAGACAGACTTTCCACCGACAAGTCGTGCGGAATTATGATACGACATATAAGATGTCGAAGACGAGGAACAGACTTCCGCTGACACATTGCGTGGATATCTGACACGGCATGTAAGATGTTGAGGACGAGGAACAGATTTTTGCCGACCATGTGGAAATTAGACACGTTGTATAAGATGTCGAAGACGAGAAACAACCTTCCGTCAAGATGTCGTGTTGAAATCCGACACAACCCGTCACTTTAGGTCTGGACGAAACCATACACCACCGGATGAAGACACACGGCGTGTTGATTGTAGTACACGTGTCCCCTACCGTCGGGGCAAATTTTTAAGCAAAGACGTTAGAACTGGTATGTCCTATCTTCACGGAGGACTCCTCTTCTAGAAATAGACCTCCTAGATGTGGATCCAAAGGAGGAGAAAGGGAGGAGCATCAACGTGGAGACAATGATTTGAATGATGAAGACAACAATTCAGGTGGTGGAGAGATGACTTTCACCACTATGGAGATGACGGTCCGGATGTTGGAGATAACAATTTGGGTGGTGAAAATCAGTCGTTTAAAAAGTGGTATCATGTGTTATGCATGCGGAGAGGTCACCTTGTAGAGTATATGCGGTATGCGGGAGTATATGCGGAAGTATATGTGATTTGGGTTTTTTTTATAATTTAATTATTATATATAAATTAATCACACAATTGCATATTTAATTTGTACAATTACATATTTGGACCCTAAAAGTTGAGATATATTTAAATATAAAGTTTCAATGAAAAGTAAAGCACCATTTAGAATGCATTCTAGAATTACTTAAGCATAAACTTCAATGAAGCATGCACGAAATGGTTTAACACAAGTACATAACAATGAATACTAACCAAATCATGCAAAAAGATGCCTACATGTCCTAGATGTCCAAAACAACAAACATTAAATGGGCATGTTACTCATGTACAAAATATCAACATAATAGTACAATAAGAGAATGTTATCTATAAAACTATAATCTAGTTTGGGTTGAGATAACAAATGTCTATCTAAAAATTGTTGGCTAATCGGCCTTAGAAACGGCTAAGTATATGTGGCCCGTGCAGCCTTTTTTTGAAACAATGGTGGGGATGACTTCCACCACTATGGAGATGACGATCCGGATAATAGAGACAACGATCTGAGTGATGGAGATGACTTTTGCTACTTTGAAGATGGCCTGGATGGTGGAGATGACTTCCACCGAGGAGAAGAAGAGAAGATGACAACAGAGATGCTCGATGGAGATGACGTCAACGTCGTTGATGATGACAAACCAACATTCGACTTTCTCTTTAAGGGATTGGGGTACCGCTTGCTCTGATACCATGTTAACAGGTGAATTATGGGGCAGAGTTACATGACTTTGTATTAATAGGGCACATCTATATATATGGACATAGGCAGTGGCCCCAAGTATACAGTATGGGACTAATCCCATATATACAAAGAAAGAGAATCAAGGAAGAAAATGTCCGATTTCAATGTCGTTTCGGTGGCCACAGAAACAGATATTTCGACAAATTTCGACAGAAATTTCGATAAATGTGATCCTGGCATTTCGACGGCAAAATAAATGAATTAATTTATGAAATTCTACCAGAATGATCTACTAGTGTAGATCTACTCAAATATGTAATAATATTTCATATCGGAAATGTGGGGGTGGGGTCTCGTCATTTTTTAGTGAATGACCTTGAACTGTTTCGATGGGCATTTTGATGGGGATTTTTAATATCAATTTTCAATGGCAAAATCAATGAACTAAGTCATTATAGTTTGCAAACACAATATATAGACTTAAAGACACAAAACTGTGCAAAAAATATGCTCTAGGTAGTACATAGTATATGAAAAAGTAGAAAAAAAATCGATGATCTGCATGTTTCGAGAGTTTCGTCAGTCAATTTCGATGTCCGATTGCCACAGAAATAGAAATTTCGCCAAAAATTGACAATTTCGTCGAAATTTTGAACATTGAAGAGAATAAAGAATAATAAATAATAAATATGTATTATTCTAACAACCTCCTTTGGCTGCTCAAGTTCGATCAATCGTTCAGCCCAGGCCTTATCCCTGACAACTGGAGTCATATTACGCTCCATTCTCTCTTATGTTCTTTTTCCTTTTATCGGCAAGTGTTGCTTTTTGTTTCTTTACATCACTAGCTATGAATGTTTTCAGTTGTTGTATCCTCTTTGTCATCTTAGCTTTGACACTTCCCTTTTTAGGCTAACTAGTGGCTACAGGCTCCCCAGGTACAAATTTGAATTCAAGAAAAAGGACCATTGGGTTTGAGGCATGCCCTTTTCTTGCGAGACGTTGCTCCAGGCCTCCTTTTCAGCAGGCGAGTGTCCACTAGGTGGTTGAAAGTGGAGCTATTCAAGTTAGTAGTTAAAACGAGTCACGATGATCGAATATCTACCGAGCAGGAGACAGAAACATTGTCGTTAGATATCGTGGACGGATGAAGAGAGATGTGCAGGCACGGAGAAATGGAAGAGCGAAAACGCTATGATCGCCGACAATAGGGCGAGCAAATACCCAAACAAAAATGCTTCGAAAGCCCATATGGACACACTGTTAACTGGAAAAGCCATGTGATCCCCGGAAGCGTCAAAGCGATTGTGTATGACAGGAGTGCAGGCGGGTGTCGATGTTGTTGAGCGAGATAATGGTGGGTGTCGGTGTTGTTGGGCAGGATGATGGCAAGTGTCAATATGTTGGCCGGCGATAGGGAGGGAAGCAGTAGAGCGGCTATGCAACGTGCAACAAGGGGCAATGGGGCAGCAACTGTCGCAAGATAGTAACAGGTTGGGCAATAATAGGAGCCAGTAGCAGCGTCAAGAATTGGAGGTAGGAAGAGAGGGAAATGGGGGCAGTAAGGGACCAGTGACGACGGCAAGGGAGGGAGTTCCAAGAAAAAAGGCACTTTTTCCCTTCCCAAAGGAAGAAATGCCTGTCGAGCAGCCAAGCCAAAGAGCGGTAGCCCCTGCAAGGGGAAGAAGTTCTCTTTCTCTCCCCCTCAGTTAAGGCTTTAAGTTCTCTATTGTGATACCATGTCAGAGAGTAAATAGAAGGCTATGTGATATATCTGATAAGAGAAAAGCCCCTCCTATATATGAAAGAAGGGAGAAGAGTACAGACTAAGACAAACCTTGATGGGCCAAGATGCACTTGAGCCAATATATAAATAGACCAAACAACTACTTAACTAAATAATAAGACTCTCTAACTAAAATTGGAATTGCACAATATCGAGAAACAAGATATCTTACAAAATGGCAATCAACTTGAATGTGTTTTGTGTGCTCATGGAAAACTGAATTCTTTACAATATGTACGACAACTTGGTTGTCACATCTGAGCGAAGCTGGAGTGGCAACAAGATTGCCCAATTCTACAAGGATAGATGTTACCCATTGGATATCGCAATAGGAATGAGCCTGGGCTCCTTATTCTGCTTTCATGCTTGAGCAAGCTAGGAGAAAATGTTCTTTGCTTCCCTAGTTGATAGAATGATCTCTCAAAGTACACGGAAACATGAGGTAGATATTCCATCATTAACATCCCATGCCCAATCAACGCATGGAATACGACTCAACTTCTAGTCCATTTCAACATACATGGAATTAGAAGTTTGTGGAAACTTCAAGGAAGTTTCTAATCAGAACGTTGAATATAAATTAAGCTAAGAAAAATGGTGAAATTATGATGAAGCTAGGTAAAATCATCAAAATTAGCATAAACCATATTATATCTATAAGTTCTCAATAACAAATTTCTAAAATATAGATCTAAAGATTCTTCAAGATAAATTTTGAGCTTATTGTCGCAAATTTTCATAACAGAGACAGACTTGATGACAACTAATAGGTAACAAGTTACAAGCTTACAATTTCAAACAAAATATTTATAAATACAATATAAATCGTATATCATTGTCTCTGAATGAATCCTAATTTTTTGCCCATTTCATTTATCACATTTTTTGCATTTATTGAAATACTTATCAAAAGAGTCGCAAAGAACAGCATCATTCTATTAATTTGTGTAGATATATGCAACTTAGGGCGTGGTTGGTCCAATTATAGTTGTGGGTGGCTAGGTAGTGATCTCCAAGACTTGGGAGCCTTGTCGCCTAGGTAGTGACACTACTTAGGCTGACTAGGCATTCTATCTTTATAATTCTATGATTAATGCTTTAATTTAAATTAGATATATCTTATGTATATTTTACTAATTTTTATTTTAAATTAGATATGTTTATATGTGTATTTTACTAAGTATACCATAATTGTTTTCTAATTCATAGACCCTATAATTACCTAGATGGACACTTAACTTGACCAAGTTAGGTCTAATGTACTCTAATTTTATTTAACCTAAATCAGACTCAAGCAGCCAAATGGACCTGAATTAAACATGACATAATTCAGCCCCAAAAAGACCTTAGGTAACCTAATTTGACAAAAGTTAGACTTGATTTCACATTATTTGGTGCCTAAAGAACCTGAATTGGGCCTAAAAGGCCCTAGACCTAGTATGTGCGCCTAGGTCTTTGAAAGACCTTACATGACCTAGTTTGACAAAGTTCAAATCTAGCCCGCCAAGGTGGGGGTCGAGCCTTGATAACTATGCCTGCGTTTGGCACGGAACCGAAACCCGGTTTCGTGTTGTCTTTTAGTGCCAACCCTGCCAAACAACTGCCGGTTCAAGGCTGGTTCGTGTTTGGTTCAAAACCCAGAAAATCCTCCGTTATGGGATAACGGAATCCCCCAATCCGGGTTGTCCCAGTCCCACGAGGGGCGGGATTCCGGTTCACAAACCGGTTTAGGCGATCCTCTCCTGTCCTCGCCCCACACCCATCCCGACATTCTTCTCCTTTCCCCTCTACCTGCTCCTTCTGCTCTGTGGTCTATCCTCTCTTCTCTCCCGACACCTCCTCTCCCGAGACCTCGAGACGAGCTCTGTGGTCTATCCTCGCCATTACTATTATCGCCATTAATAAAGCTGAGGCATCATTTCCATCGGTCGTTTCCAGCGGCAGCCATGCCAGGTGACTGGCGTACCCTAAACCCTGCCCAGTGTAGGCGGAGTAGCAGGTCAATCAAGCGGCAAAGCTGTGGTGGCTCGTCTGCAAGCGCCGAGCTACTCCCGAGTTGTCAACTCGCATCAAAGCGCCGTGTAGTAAACCCTAGGAAGGGCAACCAGTGTCCCGCCTGCTATATAGTTGTGCACTTCATCATCGATCTCGTCGCATTTCACCTTCGAAGCCTCCATACTATCTTCTGTTCCGCTGCCGCTGTTGTGGGAAGTCGCCGACCTGCTTGCAAGGTAGGTATCCGCCGCCCCTTTTCAGTAACATTGCAAGGTTTTCAGTATAAAATTGGTATATGTCTCCGCCGACCTGCTTTTCAGTAACATTTCAAAGTATCAAGGTGTAGAGTACCTCGTAATTACACTAATTTCTGGGACAAAATGGTATCTTCGACTTCCATTGTCAAAAAGGCTGCAAGGAGCCAGCTTGAATGAACTGAAAAAACATGAGCCTCAAAGCTACTGTGGTGATGATGATAGAAAATACCTTTGGACCTGTATGAATGAACTAAAAAATTATTCCAGTCCACAATCTCGATTTCAATCATGTACATATCAACTATAATTGCTATACTGCTTAATAATCCTTCCCATGTTTAATTTTCTGGGATTATAGAAGTATGCTGCCAAATATGCCCTTAGCTCGTTATAGTGCATTGTTTAGCTTCTCTGTATATTACCTTCTATATATCAGGATACATGCTCCTGATTAGCTATGTTACCTTCTGTATATTACCTTCTATATATTACCTTCTATTTATATTGTCGGTTGTATTACATATGAATATGTAAGTAAAAGGTTATTACTTAAGAAAATTGAATCCCTAGTGTGTTTGTATTTTGTTTCCAATGGTAAGACAAGAAAATACAGTATATAATGTGTATGCTTGTATTTCTAGTATTTGTTAAAATTTAAATAGATAAAATATAATATACTAAAAATAGGAATCTATAAGATGTATGTCATAAATATTATATAGTTATATGCAAACATCACTTTGTTACTTAAATAGCCACATATTAGATTATTATTTCAAAATTATAATAAAGGTAACTCAAACCACCAAATATAGGGCACTTTTGATCATTGGATGATGAGTTACATGCATGGAGGTTTACTATTCAAGTCCCCTGGTCTTGTTAGTGGTGGGTACAAATGTGACCCTTACTCGATTATTGAGCTTCTTCTAATTTGGATAGGTAGTATGGGCAAGATTGGACTAAAAATTCTTAGATCAACCAGAGATTTTAATGAGTGTCTACATTGTTAGTAAACATGCTTTTAACATACTGTGTACATCTTAACTATGATTCTATTTTGTATACAACTGTATCTTATTCAAAACATGTTTCTTTTTGTTCAAATAATAAGATTGTCCATTTTGTGTATATGCAAATAATATTTTATTGTCAAACTATATTAGGTATTTTAATTAAATATCATCAATACTGTCCTCAAACTCAGGCTAATACCATTATAAAAATTGACTTACTTTTTAATATGCAAGTAGTTTCTTACTTTTTGTTCACCTGCAACTTGTTAGCAACATGTTCGGTTAGGAAAACACTCAACCACTAGAATTAGTGTAGTTTTAAGCTTGGTTTGTACACCCACCTAGTGATTACCATCATCACTCACTAAATTGGGATCTCCTTGAATCATGATACTGTATAATGTGATATAGTTTGCCTGTGTAGAGATTGATACTATTCCAATTAGACCTAGTAACATTTTTGGTTTTTCTTTTCCATGTATATATATGGTTGTATCATTGTAGGCCCATCTTGTTTCACATATCTAATTACACAAGAGTAAGAAAAAACAGAGTGAAAAGAAATGAATCAAACTATATACATGACTAAAATCATAGCAAACAAATTTTGTTTGACTTTTCTCAAAATGCTATGGGTTTCTCAATAGAAGTTGAATGCATTCTCATTCACAAACACATTGTGGTTTCATTTTTTTGTAAGATCACTTTCTCTTCATGGTGAAGAATCCTATTTTTTGGTTCTTTATTTTTTGGATAGCTGTGATCAAAACAAATGCACACAAGATACTGCCTTGGATGGAGAAAAGACATGTAACATTAATAGTATTTGTTTAAAAAATAATATTAATGAGTATCATATCTTTATTTTACACACTGGAGCATACTCGACAGTCCAGAATCTCGATTTCAATCATGCACATATCAGCTATAATTGCTATACTGCTTAAAAATCCTTCCCATGTTTAATTTTCTGGGATTATAGAAGTATGCTGCCAAATATGCCCTTAGCTCCTTATAGTGCATTGTTTAGCTTCTCTGTATATTACCTTCTATATATCAGGACACATGAGCAGAACTGTTTGCAGAACTGTTTGCAATTAGTGATCTGTTTGCAATTAGTGATCTGTTTGCAATTAGTGATATTTTTGCACTGTATGAGCAGAACTGCTCAATGTTGTACTGGAATCTTATGTTCAAATTGGAATGTTGTGAATGCTTGTAGAAGTGTTGAGTTTTAAGGAGTTCGAGTACAAGCTTATTTATATTGTCGGTTGGGTATTACATATGAATATGTAAGTAAAAGGTTATTACTTAAGAAAATTGAATCCCTAGAGTGTTTGTATTTTGTTTCCAATGGTAAGACAAGAAAATACAGTATATAATGTGTATGCTTGTATTTCTAGTATTTGTTAAAATTTAAATAGATAAAATATAATATACTAAAAATAGGAATCTATAAGATGTATGTCATAAATATTATATGGTTATATGCAAACATCACTTTGTTACTTAAATAGCCACATATTAGATTATTATTTCAAAATTATAATAAAGGTAACTCAAACCACCAAATATAGGGCACTTTTGATCATTGGATGATGAGTTACATGCATGGAGGTTTACTATTCAAGTCCCCTGGTCTTGTTAGTGGTGGGTACAAATGTGACCCTTACTCGATTATTGAGCTTCTTCTAATTTGGATAGGTAGTATGGGCAAGATTGGACTAAAAATTCTTAGATCAACCAGAGATTTTAATGAGTGTCTACATTGTTAGTAAACATGCTTTTAACATACTGTGTACATCTTAACTATGATTCTATTTTGTATACAACTGTATCTTATTCAAAACATGTTTCTTTTTGTTCAAATAATAAGATTGTCCATTTTGTGTATATGCAAATAATATTTTATTGTCAAACTATATTAGGTATTTTAATTAAATATCATCAATACTGTCCTCAAACTCAGGCTAATACCATTATAAAAATTGACTTACTTTTTAATATGCAAGTAGTTTCTTACTTTTTGTTTACCTGCAACTTGTCAGCAACATGTTCGGTTAGGAAAACACTCAACCATTAGAATTAGTGTAGTTTTAAGCTTGGTTTGTACACCCACCTAGTGATTACCATCATCACTCACTAAATTCGGATCTCCTTGAATCATGATATTGTATAATGTGATATAGTTTGCCTGTGTAGAGATTGATACTATTCCAATTAGACCTAGTAACATTTTTGGTTTTTCTTTTCCTTGTATATATGGTTGTATCATTGTAGGCCCATCTTGTTTCACATATCTAATTACACAAGAGTAAGAAAAAACAGAGTGAAAAGAAATGAATCAAACTATATACATGACTAAAATCATAGCAAACAAATTTTGTTTGACTTTTCTCAAAATGCTATGGGTTTCTCAATAGAAGTTGAATGCATTCTCATTCACAAACACATTGTGGTTTCATTTTTTTGTAAGATCACTTTCTCTTCATGGTGAAGAATCCTATTTTTTGGTTCTTTATTTTTTGGATAGCTGTGATCAAAACAAATGCACACAAGATACTGCCTTGGATGGAGAAAAGACATGTAACATTAATAGTGTTTGTTTAAAAAATAATATTAATGAGTATCATATCTTTATTTTACACACTGGAGCATACTCGACAGTCCAGAATCTCGATTTCAATCATGCACATATCAGCTATAATTGCTATACTGCTTAAAATCCTTCCCATGTTTAATTTTCTGGGATTATAGAAGTATGCTGCCAAATATGCCCTTAGCTCCTTATAGTGCATTGTTTAGCTTCTCTGTATATTACCTTCTATATATCAGGACACATGAGCAGAACTGTTTGCAGAACTTTTTGCAATTAGTGATCTGTTTGCAATTAGTGATCTATTTGCACTGTCTGAGCAGAACTGCTCAATCTTGTACTCGAATCTTATGTTAAAATTGGATTGTTGTGAATGCTTGTAGAAGTGTTGAGTTTTAAGGAATTCGAGTACAGCCTTATTTATATTGTCAACTTATATGAGAACCCTACTGTCCATTACATCATAATAACTTTAGCCATGAAAAGAAAACTATAGTCCGGCCATAGTAGCCCGGGTGGTAAGAGCTCGGTAAGTCCCAATGAAGGACCCGGGTTCGAACCTCACCGAAGGCACTTTGCAAACGGCAACTCACGCTGATTAGGCGCGGGAGGGGGGTGACCGGACCACACCCTCTCATGCCTCGAGAGTTTACCATGTCGGCATCACCCGGGGTGGGTTCTCTCGGTCATCAAAAAAAAAAAAAAATTGTGCAAATTGTGGTTGTTGTGCTGCGGTTGTGATACATCAGACATATACCAATATTTTTACAATGTTACTATTGTACACACGAGTTCTGCTGATTATATTGCAAATAATACCACTATTTCGGCTAATCTGTGTTCCCTCTGAATTTCTTGTATGTACCGTCCCTGACCCTGTCGCTGCCCGTGCAACTCTCTTTAACCTTCACTTGGGCTTACCAGGTATATCTCATGAGCAATACGAACACGTTTAATGTGAATGCCATGTTGAATGCTTGCTATTTATGTAGTTTTCCTATAATGAACATATTTGATGATGCGTTTGCTACAACCATTTCAAATTTAACTACAATTTAAAATTTGTTGTACACATTTTGGATCTTATGACTGGTCCGCTAATGGATCTTGTCTTAGCCTACTTCAATACAAGTTATTGCTTTCAACTGCGTAGTCTCATACTAGGTTCGTATGACGGTTTCGTTTAAACACCCACACTAAATTGATATATCGCAGTGTCATTGCTACTATGGTTGCACCCGACCCGAGGTTCTGTATTGTATGGTCGAAAGATTTGGATGAGGCTCTAGTTGTGGCATTGAGGAGACAATATGACATGGGTAGGTGCGTCGATGGAATATTTACTAAGGACGTGTGGAGGGAGACGCTATGCGATTGGCATATCAGGATGGGGAGGAACGAGGGTACATTGGATCAGTTAAAAACTCGGTGGAAGAACCTCAGGAGAGACTATGCAAAGATAAAACTGGTAACCAACAAAAGTGGTGTTGGATGGGATGACAACAGGCACAAGCCAATATTGCCTGACACCCCGGAGTGGAGGGAGGCACTTGCGGTATGTCTAATAATATATACTCCCCTGACTATTATATATTAAATTAAACTTGTTACTTTTGACCTAATCAGTAGTTGTCCCCTATTTTAGGCAAACAGGGAACTAGCGAGATTGATCAACAGACCATTCTACCACTACCACGACGTCGAGCTGATGGGGGGGAGGAACATAGCTAGGGGCCATCATGCAATGTCCTCAACCGATAGACAACCTCCTTCTGATGTTGCATCTGAAGATGTTGTTGCTGTTGACCTAGATGCATCTGATTCATTTGTCAGCCCAGAACCAACCGGTCCAGCCGGTTTCACTGAAGACGTGGTTAATTCTGGGACACAAAGTGAGGACACCAATGGCGGATCACACAACCAAGGAGTTGGTGCAACGACTCCCACCACGATGAGACGTAGGAAGCGAGCGTCAAGCTCACAGGACAGTTGTGTCCTGTCTAATGATGTTGTGTCTGAATTCACAAAGGTGTTTTCCAAGGTACATGAGATGGGCAGCGGAATTGCTGCTAGGTGTAATGATAAAGACGAATACCAAACCATTTTGCACCACTTTCATGCAACCTACCCTGACGCCCCTGTCCCAGTTTTTACCACTCTTGTGCACGCCATAAAAGATCCATCTAACCGTAACATTTACCTAAGCCTTATGGACACCCCACAAAAAATTACCATTTGGTTGCAAGACTTGTGGGAAATGAAAAACACAGCTTCTGTAGCTTCTGCATCACAATCACCCTTCACGCCACAATCTCCACCGTACTTTTGAGGTTGACTAATTTAATAAGTATATCAGTATCCTGCCTTTTATTTGATGAACTTTATCAGAAGTTGTTGTTGTATTATTTTATTCAGTTGTTGTAGTACTATTTTATTATGTTGGGAACAAGCTCTAAACTATAGTACTATGTAATGGTTTTAATGGAACAAGCCCTAATTTCATTTCTGCAATATCTCGATATTTCCCTGATGCGGATAATCGCTTTTAATTATAGACGTGATGGCTGGTATGCATCCATATGAAACAACTGATGACATTCTACAACTACTGCATCTTATGTCTGGTCCGGCTTATGACATTGCTAACGCAATATCCTACCAAATAGACGACCAAATTTCCCACAATATCATGGCAAATTCAGACGCCTCAACCACACACCAACCAATACCGAGATCGGTTAGTATTAGGAGCGGCCATCAAAAGGTTTTAGAAATAATAACCGGCCATGAAAGGAGGGCGTACGATCTGTACCGTATGCTACCCAACACGGTTTTAGCCTTTGTTGACAAACTTGAGCACCAAGGTTTGTTGAAAAGTACCAGAGGTGTGTCATCAGTGGAGGCAGTTTGCTACTTCCTTCAGATGGTTGGCCATGGCCATACCAACTGTGTTCTTGCTGAGGACTACATTCACAGTGGTGAGACCATAAGTAGAAAGTTTAACGAGGTGTTGGATGCAGTGTGTGCTTTGTGCAGCGAATATATTGTCATGCCAACTGCATCCACAACTCCGCACCGCCGCATCGGCGAGAGTCCAAGATTTTACCCTTACTTCAAGGCATGACCATCACTTAGTTGACCATTGTCCATTCCATTGTTAATATAACCACTATCGTCATCGTTGAGTTTGGTATTTACTTGCGTATTTCTTATATACTTGTCTTAGGATGCCATTGGGGCAATTGACGGGACACACATCCCCGTTTTGGTGAAGCGCGAAAAGCAGAACCGATATAGAAATAGAAAAGGGAATGTTTCCATGAATGTCATGGCTGCAGTCGACTTCTCAATGGAGTTTACATATATCATGACTGGTTGGGAGGGATCTGCTGCTGACCAAAGGGTACTTCAGGCAGCTACAACCACAGGCGGGTTCAAAGTACCCGCTGGGAAGTACTATCTTGTTGATGCAGGGTACGCCAACACCAGGCAATTTTTTGCACCATATCGAAACGTTGCTTACCATATAGCTGAGTATCGGGGTAAAAGAGGCTCATACACAAGCAAAAAGGAAATGTTCAACCACCGACATGCTCAACTACGTAACGTTGTCGAGCGAGCCTTTGGTGTGTTGAAGAAGAGGTTTTCCTACTTTCGTAAAGGAGCAACTTTTCCCGTGCAGTCTCAGTCTCGAATTGTAATGGCTTGTTGTATCGTTCACAATTTTATCCGGCGCCAAAATGATGGCGATCCTATGATGGACGAAAACTTGGATGACCCTCATACTACCACAGACATCTCGAACGAATTGAGTTCTCTGCAACAAACAAGCCAGGCCGATGCTAGAGAGGGAGATGTCTTGCGCGAAACTGTTGCCAATTCTATGTGGGCAAATCAGTGATTTATACATTTGTTTTGTAACTTGCAGACATTGAAACATGTTCTACAACATGTTTCACTTACTCCCTTTTTTGTGTAACCTAACGGCCAACTTTTGTTCTCAAACTGTATTGTTCACTACAATTTTGCCTACTTATAAACAATGTGAAATTATGTCTCATTAAGTTTTCTGTCTAGAAATGGACAATGACATGTCGTCGTGCCCATGTGGTCTGCAGTGCACCGTACGAGTGTACATGGATGCCACAGATGCGGCAAATGGACGGTTTGAAGACAACAATCCCCACAGGCCATATTTTACATGTGGTAGGGGTCTTGTACAAACCAGATGCCATATGAGGTTGCCCGCGCAGCAAGTTCCAGCTACAGTGGGTACGCTGACTGCAATTAGGGATGCAATGGTATCACAACTCGCATATGCACGTAGTGAACGCAAGTTCTGGTCAGAACATTGTGCCTTTGTCTGTTCAACCAGAGCAGACACAGATAGGTTACAAGAAGAAATTTCAAGTATGCGTGACAGGTGCCGATATCTTCGCCACTGACTTCAAATTACGAGCGATAATGAATCTTCATCAGAAGAAGATGGATACAATACGGCATAGATATACTATATTATGATATGTCCAAATGAACTCCACTTGTCTGTTGCAACAATTAGCTACTCCTGAACAAATGGTCTTCATATTATCTTCGAAAACTATGTCATGAACCCGATATTTTTCTATTAATCGTAAATTTTGTTTTATTAGATGTCGATGATTCCATCTGAGGTTCCGAGGTGTGATTGTGGGCTAAATGCAGCCTTACGGCTTAACACAGAGGATGCAGGGTTAAACGACTTTGCCATTCTGAGTCAAAGGCCGGGCGAAATGTATTACATATGCCCTACTCGTGAGGTGTGATAGTACATCAATAAATAATAGACTGTCCTTGTCGAGGTTCCGCATTCTTTGCCATTAACTTGTACCTCGTACTACATTTTAGGGAAAAGACCGATGCAGATACTTCCATTGGGCAGTCGATCTCCCCCCAACAATTGATTCATTGAAAGCGGAGATTATGTTACTAACTGTTGAGTGCAAGTCAGTGTGGGGTCAAGCGATGAACATGAAGGACTTCGTTGAAATGCATTACAACTACGATGAATTATACTCGAACAAAAAGTATGAGCATGAGGTTTTAGAACGCAACGTTGCCAGTCTGGAGGAAGATTGTCGTCTGCTTCTGGACATCCCTTCACCTCAAATGACTCCATAACGTTGAATGGCAAATGCATTTACATTGTCTTCTCTGTTTAGAATGACTATCAATGGATGTTATGAACATCATAAACTTGTTTAATTTAGGCACTTTTATAAACGTCATATTACATTTTAAGTGGTATGAAAATTTTGTTCATGTTGATGAGTGTTTTATTAATGATGTATGTTATTATTCGAATTTTTTGTTAACGTTAGCTCAAACCAAATAATACAATTAATTGTGATATACACCCTTACTTTTGAAAAATATATTACTTACAGAATCTGTTATATGGCCGGCCAACCGCCGACACCGTCTTTTATCTGGTCACACGAGCTTGATATGGTTCTCAGGGGTTTGATGAGAACCCAATATCACGTGGGTAGATGTGTAAATGGAGTATACTCTACACAGGCTTGGATGGAGGCATGGCACCAGTTCTTATACATAATAGGAGGCCCTTACATTTCATTGCCTGAGTTGCAAATGTGATGGCAATACATCAAAAGAGAGTTTGTAAGAGACAATATGTTCATATTGGCAGATTTATTGCCTCCCCCCACATTGGCCGCGCAACAAAGCATTGAACGCAACTTCTTGACGACGCGTCGCACTTACCCACCAGGGATTTTTTTTAGCACTGACGATTGAAATAAACAAATGAACTTGTAACATTTGTGCTAAATGTAGTTGTGTTTTTGCGTCGCAACAATATACATTCTCTACTTATGTATTACATTATTATAAGTTGCTACCATAATGCGATCAAATTTCCTACTTCATTATTATCTTATTGCCACAGTTACTTTACGAATTATGTTATTTGTTCATACATTTGTTTTTATTAATTTTAGATGTCGACATCGCGTGCAAAGGCAAGGGCAAGGGCAAAATTTGAAAAACTTTTGATGTCACCGGAAAAAATTCATAAATATGTTGAAGATAACTTTTTATGCACAAAACCATGTTGCAATCACACAAACGAGGAGGGCAAAATTGGGACCGATGATCAAGGCAAGGGCAAAGTCGTCAAGGGCAAAGTCAGTCAGCATGTTCCTCATTTGCCATTGTTGTTTGATTGGCCAAAAGACGACATCAAACAACAAAACAAGCAGCCAGTGCAGGAACCATGCCCAGTGTCATGGGACGAGTACGATGAGGCATAACGTTGGCCTATTTTAATCAAGATCCACATCCAACCATGTCTCCCCAAAGTGCCTTGTCAAAATCTTAGCTTTGGTTTGGCTGTTTATTGCTCCCCTTTTTTGTCCTTCTCCCCTGAGGAAGATCACCCGTAAACAATTATGTTATTATCAGTGATCGTTTATGTTTCACTAATGACGACAATATGATTATTATCAGTTGCTTTTACTGACGATAATGTAATTTGTTTATGTTATGAACAAAATATATTAGGCCAATTTCATATTTCATGTAGCTTGACTGCCAATTTCATATTTCATGTAGCTTGACTGTTACTGACGATAATGTAATTCGTCACACTCATGACGACAATTAACTATGTTCAACATTACATATATACCACATGCAAAAGTCATTCCAGACGACAGTAACGTTTCATTACTTTTTAATCACTACGTTAAAATTAAAATTATCATATCTTATTTGCACTATTATAAATATACAAAATAACACCCACACAACACAAATAAAATATATTTTTAATATATTCTAAACTTAGGTTGAAGTGACATCACAAACACACATTCTGCGTACTTGTTCAAACAGTGATGCAAGAACATGACAGTTAATTGTTAATCACTACGTAAAAATTAGAATTATCATATCTTATTTGCACTATTATAAATATACAAAATAACACCCACACAACACAAATAAAATATATTTTTAATATATTCTAAACTTAGGTTGAACTGACATCACAAATACACATTCAGCGTACTTGTACAAACAGTGATGCAAGAACATGACAGTTAATTTTTAATCACTACGTAAAATTAGAATTATCATATCTTATTTGCACTATTATAAATATACAAAATAACACCCACACAACACAAATAAAATATATTTTTAATATATTCTAAACTTAGGTTGAAGTGACATCACAAATACACATTCTGCGTACTTGTTCAAACAGTGATGCAAGAACATGACAGTTAATTTTTAATCACTACGTAAAAGTTAGAATTATCATATCTTATTTGTACTATTATAAATATACAAAATAACACCCACAACACAAATAAAATATATTTTTAATATATTCTAAACTTAGGTTGAAGTGACATCACAAATACACATTCTGCGTACTTGTTCAAACAGTGATGCAAGAACATGACAGAATAAGCAGATACTGACTACGCTGCCAAACAGAATCAGACTTCCAGCCAAACAGATTCAGACTGCAGTCAGACTGAAATCAGACCAGCTGACCAGAATCAGACTGCGTTGCCAAACAAAATCAGACTGCATCCTGACTGCCCCAGCACCGGAATCCAGACTAACCCTGACTAACCCAGTCCAGATTCCAGAATCCCAGTCGTGTGCCAAACGCAGGCTATGGGTATAGTACATCCACATAAATTATAATAGCATTGTGTTAGAATCATTGTTCTCATATGTCCCGCATGAGGCCTATGTCGTTGCGCCATCATCAGAGCGACGTATGTCTATGCAGCCCATTATGTGATCCAGATCGTGTATGCGACGCATATGCACACGATTTTTGTATAGAGACTATGTCTATGTGTTTTATCATTATATATCTTTTTTTTAATCAATTACCTAGTTTAATTATTATTATTTCAAGCAAGCCGCCATGGTGAAATCGGTAGACACGCTGCTCTTAGGAAGCAGTACTAGAGCATCTTGGTTCGAGTCCGAGTGGCGGCATCATTCTATGTCTACTTTTTTTCTTTTTTTGGGATAGCTGTAAGAGATGGTATTCATCCAGCCTCTCGTCACGCGCATACGGTGTCAAATTACAACTCATAACATATATACATACATACATATATACACATATATATAGAGAGAGAGAGAGAGTCAGGCTAGAATACACTCGAGTGTACAGATCGCACGAATACACTCAAGTGTGTTTGCATATTAAGACTATTTTTTGTAAAATGTAAACCATTGATCTTCACCGTCATACTATAACTAGGCTACATACAAATTTTGAGCCCATTTGGATGAGTGTAAGTCACTCATCTAAGGGCAACAAAATCGACGAATGAAACTAATTTCAAATGTATAATTTTTACGGTCTTTATAACATGACCTATAAATGTCCAAATGTGCTCAAATTTTTCGTATGAGCTATTCACAAGATGTTTAAGAAGATCAACGGATTAGATTTTTGAAAAAAACATTGCATCATGAAAAACTACTTGAGTGTATTCTGCTCTGAATACACTCGAGTGTATTCTAGCCTGACACTATATATATATATATATATATATATATATCATATGCCCACCACTCTCATATAATGTCTCTCTCATAGAACTTTTCTCTCTTTGACACTCTCTCATACAATTTCCATCTCGTACAACTCTCTCTCTAGTATAAACTTTCTCTCTCTCTCTTGTACAACCTTTTGCTCCAGGACAATCTCTTTCTTCTCTCTTAAACTCTCTCTCTCTCTTTTACAAACTCTCTCACTCTCTTACAATGTTTCTCTCTTTCCTCTGCCTTCCTACTGATCATGGCATGGGACCCTCAACTTCTAGAACTACATGCCATAAAGGTGGCATTTCTAGGTCCAGTAACCATAAAGGCAGCAGATCTAGGGTTTAGCAACCCTAGTCGCAGCCAACAAACCCTTGCCACCGTAGGCAGAAAGCAACGAGCGAGGAGCACGACCTGGTGACGCTGCCACCCTCACATGGATCGTCAAGTTGGAAAAGGTTGAAGCCTTGCAAATGATCTGCAAAAATACGGCCAGGGGAATCTCTCGTACAAAAACGTAAGGTGTTTTTTCTATCTCTATTGGTATATCTCAAGCTATGGGTCCTCCAACATCAGCCCTTTCAAGGAAAGATCGTTGTCTAGTTATAGTGTAGGAGAGGAAGCTTAACGAACGGGCGGGAGAGTTCCTGGAAGTCAGAAGCTTTGCAAGCCGTAGAGGAGAGCAGGAGGGCCACAAGATCCTAGATCCAATGCAAACGAGGCAACCAAAGCTTGGGGAAGAAAGACCGCCACCTAGAGGACCCGTGCAGCAGCATCTCCCGACATCCCAAGCCGAGCCACGGTGTAGATCGGCAACCCCAACAGAGTGAAAGGGGGTACAAACCTCTGAATCACACCACAGTATGGGGAACGTGGAAGAGAAGCGTGGGGGGCGAGTCAAGAAGGATCGCGACCTTCAGATGGGGGGCTACGCCATGGCCCAAGGAGGGAGCAGCCACTTCCGCCGATGAGGACATCGCAAAACCCAGCAGGCATAGCCTTTGTGCTACATCAGTAAGGCTCAAACCCATCGGTGAGGGAGGCATCTGCCTTCCTTAGGCTCCACGAATAGCTTCGGAAGGAAGTTGGGAGAGGCCTCTAAGGGAACCCACCGTATGCCTTTAAATGGACCACCAGCCAACACCATCCTCCCAGCGGAAGCAACACCACCCAGAACAAGCCAAGATGGGAAGGGCAAAGCAAAGCAAGGAAAGGAGGAGAAACAGACGGGGGTGGGGTGGGGCAAAGGGGGCCAAGGGGAGTATAGAAGATTGAAGAGGAATGCATTGGATGAGTAAAAAGGTTTACAGTGCATTCTCTTATATAGGATAAGAGAGGAGATACAAAAACGGAGATGAGCAATATGAGACTAAACCACACAAGTAAAAACATAAGTGAGGCACATGTTAGGCACACGAGACTCAGTGAAACATAATTTATCTCTATACTCCCCCTCAAGCTGGAGCGTAAATGTCGAACATGCCCAGCTTGTTTACTAGAGTCTAGAAGCGAGCTTTTGGAAGAATTTTGGTGAAGATGTCTGCTACTTGTTGCTCAGTGTTGAGATATGGAGTACAGATACGACCAGAAAGAACAGTCTCGCGGACAAAGTGGCAATCGACCTCGATATGTTTGGTCCTTTCATGAAATGTTGGGTTGTTCGCAATAAAAATAGAAGCCTTGTTGTCACAAAATATTGGTATAGGACTAGAATAGGATATGTCAAACTCCTTGAGAAGACTCTGGACCCACAGAAGTTCACATGCAGTGTAGGTCATGGCTCGATATTCCACCTCTGCACTGGACCTGGAAACTACAATCTGCTTTTTGTTTCACCAAGTAACTAGATTGCCACCCACAAATGTGCAATAGCCCGATGTAGATTTACGATCATATCGACTTCCTGCATAGTCAGAATCTGAAAAACCTGAGAGATTGCAATAGTCGTGCTTTTTATATAATAAGTGTTGCCTAGAGAGCTTTTGAGATAGCGCAGGATGTGACACACAGCGTCCCAATGACACTGTCGTGGTTTGTCAAGATATCAGCTTATAAATCCTACAGCAGCAATAAGGTCAGCTCTTGTGACAGTGAGATAAATAAGCTTGCAAACAAATCTTCTGAATTGGTGGTGATCAGCATAAGGGGGGGAGTTTCCATCGTCCCAATCAATATTTCGGTCAAGAGGGACGTTGGCTGGTTTACAGCCAAGCATACCAGTTTCCTACAAAAGATCAAGGACGTATTTCCGTTGGGAAAGGCACAACCCTACAGGTGATTTGGATACCTCAATGCCTAAAAAATATCTCAGCTTTCCAAGATCTTTGGTGATAAAGTGGTTTTTAAAGTAAGTTTTAGTAGCCTAAATGCCAAAGGTATCACTTAATGACTAGCCCTGCCTCAATTTTGCGGATAAACATAGAATGATCTGAATGGGAACGACGAAAGCCAAAAGTTACTAAGATCTGACTAAGCTTGTCGAACCAAGCACGAGGACTCTGATGTATGTCGTACATGGCCTTTCTCAATTTATAAACTTGCGAGGAGGACTCCCCCTGAGCAACAAACCCCATTGGTTGCTCCATGTAACCTCTTCCTGCAAGTCTCCACAAAGAAATACATTTTTGACATCTAACTGAAATAGGGGCCATTTTTCGAACAGAATTTAAACGTGCTACACGAGAAAAAGGTTCAAAGTACTCCACACCATATGTTTGTGTATAACCCTTTGCCACAAGACGAGCTTTCAGCCGCTCGATTGTACTGTCTGGTTGATATTTAATAGTGAAGACCCAGCGGCATCCAACAATAGGGCAGGACGGAGGACGATCCACAAGCTCCCACGTCTTGCGATCAGAGAGTGCCTGCATTTCATGTTCCATCGCCAGTTTCCATGCAGGAATAAGAATAGCTTCTGCAGCAGTTTTTGGAATAGAGACAGCAGAGATAGTAGAAGTGAAGCACGGAAAATTGTCAGACATATTAGAAGATGAGGAGAAATGGCTAATAGGATGCTTTGTGCAAGAACAAACACCTTTGCGCTGACTGATAGGCAGATGCAAGTCATAAGTTACCTCAGTGGTTGTATGATCATCCGCATAAGGAGGAATTGGTTGTGGGGGCGGTTTTTTCTTTCCGCAACTCCATTTTTGTTGTGGAGTGTAGGGGCAGGTAGTTTGGTGTAGGGTGCTACGGACAGAACAAAAAGATATCACCGATTTTTGCATAAATTCAAGGGCATTATCGGTGCGTAAAATTTTAATGGCTTTGCTGAATTGTGTCCGACTAGGAAGCACGGACACTTCTCAGAGGCTGTCGTGTCCGTGTCCGACACGTGTCCAACCCAGACACGCCTTGGACACACGTGGACACGCGACGGACACTCCTCCAACGTGTCCAGTTTCATATTTTTTTATTTGCAAGCTGGACACGGCGTGGACACATCTACGACGCTTAGTGGACACGACCAGCCCAACCCACATTAGATCGAACTAAAATGAAAAGAGAAAATAAGACCCAACCCTGTAGACTACTCAACCAAACCCCAACTCCTCACCAAAACCTTCATCCCTTCCCTCGAGAGGCGACCAACAAGCCTCACCCTCTAATTGTTGTTGTTCCCGTAAATAACGTATGAAACCGCTTCTAGCAGCAGCTAGGTCCTGAAGTTGCTGCAAGCAGCCACCATGAAGAGATGGAGCTGCTACTAGCAGCCTTTGCATCAGCAACCACTAGGAACTAAAGCCACCATAAGCAGCAGCCTTTTGTGAGCCATTTGCAGCAGGAGCTGCCAACACCTAGAGCAGCCACTGAAAGCAACTTCCTTCCCTTTCTAGGAACTGCTTCCCTCTTCTTCCTCTTGATTTTATTATATCATTTTGTATGCTAAATTTTATAGCATCAACATAGTGGGTTTGAATACAAATGGGAATATAAAGTGGATATCATGGTGATTGTTGTTTCTGCTTGTTGTTAAGAATTATGGAGTTCGTTGTGTTTACAGATAAATTATATACATATATATGTCTTTAACTGTATATATTTATTTAAATATATATATATATATATATATATTGTCATGTCCAACGCCGTGTCCGTGTCCTATATTTCTGAAAATTGTCGTGTCTCGTGTCTGTGTCCGTGTCCGTGTCCATATCCGTGTCCGTGTTCGTGTCCGTGCTTCTTAGGTGTCTGAATATCAGAGAAAAAAACACTAATATGATCCAAAACCGTGTTGCGATCTTTTAGTAAAAACAGCCAAGTAGCACGTGAGTAATCATCGATAAAGGTTAGAAAGTATTTAACTCTAGAATGGCTAGGAATAGAACATGGACCCCAAATATCCACATAAACAATATCAAAAATTGCTTTAGAACCAATATCTTTCTTAGCGGGAAACAAAGTACGAGTTTGTTTACCCAACTGACAAGATTCACTGGAAAAGGTTTTTTCGGATAAAGCATGAAATAAATGCTTCAACTTTGTTGTAGAGGGGTGACCAAGCCGGTAGTATCACTGGAGTCCCGTTACTGATGTTGACAGAAGAGCAGACGCCGCTGGTGGTCCATCCAGATAGTAGAGTCTGTCTGGTCCCTCATGACCCGAACCAATCCTCGTCTTCATGCGGAAATCCTTCAAAGCACAACCAGAAGGATCAAATTTATGGAGCACTGAAGATTTTTTACAGTCTTACTAGCAAGTCAATAGGAAATTTTAGGATTTATAAAACAGATTTCAAATGCAACTTTTGTAAGGGAACAGTATCTATGCCATGAACAGAAGATTTAGAACCATCAGCGACAGTTACAGGTGGAATCTGTGTGATTTTAGTAAGGGCAGAAAATAAGTTGATGTCACCGGCCATATGAACCGATGCACAAGAGTCAATGCACCATTTATTGTTACCAGCAAAAGGAGAGGCTAGCAAGGCAAAAGATCCAGCGGTAGACGTACAGGGAAGCTGAGTCATGCGTTCTTGAAAAAAAATCTCAAATTCTGAGTGAAGCCACTCAGTTGAAGGCGTAGCCGATGGCTGTTAAGGTGTAGTATAAGTGGAAGTTTTTGCGGATGCTTGGTTTGCCCAAGCAGGTTTACCGTGCTTGATCCAGCATCGGTCTTCATTGTGATTATCGCGGCCACAGAAGTTACAGAAGTGAGGACCAACAGATTGTCCGTGACCAGTAGCAGGAGCAGTAGATGTGTGACCACCGTTAGGAGGGAGACGTCCACGACCACGGTCGCGTCCTCGTCCACAACCGGATTCAGTGGTGCGAACAGCCAGAGCAGGGTGTTCAATTGCAGGAGTGGAGGTCATAGATGGAAGTCGTTGAACCCGCTTGAGGACGTCTCGAAGAGTGGGTAGTGGGTCACTGGATAGAATTTGGTCGACCACCCCAGAGAAGGAAGCAGGAAGGGCAGCCAGAAATTGGACTAGTTATAGTTCATTGTGCTGCTTCTGGGCTTCTTTGATGTCGGTTGTCAAGGGGTGATATATTTCATATTCATTCCAGAGGGCAGAGCATTGATTGTACAAGTCTTCAACAGGAGTGTCAAAGGAAAACTCCTTGGCCAGAGTTTTAAAATTTTCAAAAACTCTTTTGGGATTTTGCTGATGAGAATATACGTGAGATAGTTGATCCAGACATTGCCTTAGCATCATGAAGACAAAGTAACAACCGGCTGATCCGCAGCTCGGTGCTATTAAGAATCTAGGACATAACCCTGGAGTCGTCTTTGGACCATTGTGCATAAGCTTGCTTGCTTTTCTCATCCGTTGTAGCAGCAGGGGAAGCGGGAGAGGGGAGAGGAGGAGGGAGCATCAGCGGCGGGGGGAAGGGGGTGGCGGGGGAGAGGGGGGTTAGGTCATGGGAGGAAAAGAGGTTAGGGTGGGAATTTGCACGGGGGGAAAGAACCTGCTCTCGATACCATATAGAAGATTGAAGAGGAATGTATTGGATGAGTAAAAAGGTTTAAAGTGCATTCTCTTATATAGGATAAGAGAGGAGATACAAAACAGAGATGAGCAATATCGGACTAAACCACACAAGTAAAAACATAAGTGAGGCACATGCTAGGCACATGACACTCAGTGAACCATAACATATCTCTATAGGGAGGAGACACACGGGCCGCCCCTCCACCAAGTAAAAATCCCAAATGTGAGTCTGGAGCACCTCGCGACACTTCTAGATCCCACAGCCATCAATGCTAGGTATATGGACGACCAATCAAAAATACCAAATAGCTCATTCCCCGTCGTTAAACTACTTACACACACAAAGATTCACCCACATGTGCATATATGTATGCATACATATACATATATATAACTCACTATACATGTATATTTATATGTTTACATGATACTATATATAGGTGTGATGTTTTACATTTTAAATATACAATTTATGGACTTTAATTTATTAAAAAAATCCAACTGATACGCCCTGAATATGTGGCCACCTTCCGCATATACTCTATGCAGCAATCTGGCCAAACACATATTGCATACCGTTTTTCAGGACATTGTTTAGAATCCCCAACACAACAATATCTATATAAGTAAGCACTTCAGTAGAAAGGATTTAATAGGAGGGCTAAAAAGGTGTTTGATGAATTGGAATTAGTTTAATCTATAGCTTTATCTTAAAAATTTAAAAAAAAAAATCCAATAAAGATACTTATCATTGGTTTGAATAGGTTTTCTCCCAATAAAGAAGTACCATTAGAGTTATTCTAGCACAACATCATCGAAATTGGTCGACAACTGGGTAAGTCATCAACTTTTCTCAATTTTTCTATAGGGTTGAGGTCGACATTTGGGTAAGTCTTCAACCTTTATTTCGTTTTCTATTGGATTCAGCCAAAATTGTCGATAATTGGCTCACGTGTCGACGTAGGTCAAAAGATCGTCAAAGTTTCTGCATACAAAATTGTACCAAAAATAGAATTTACTAACTGTTGACATCAACAGAATTGGCATTTTTTTGCTAAATTCTGATGACATTTAGTACTATAAATCAAACGTCAATGATTTAAGTCAAGTTGATGTCCTTGGTTTGGTGATTCTTGTGGCAGAGATGTGTCCTGGTGCACTTTTAACAACCAAATAAAGCAAGATTCTCCACACCTGAGTCCAGTAGCACATGAGGGGTTTGGCCATGCATTGACTAACCACACTAACTACGAAAGAAATGTTATCGTGAGTTATAGTCAGATAGATGAGCTTCCCAACTATCCGTCCATACTGCTTGGGATCCTCAAAGGACACCCCCTTAGATACATAGTTTTAGTGTGGTAATCCATAGGAGAAGCCATAGGTTTGGAATTGATCATTCCAGATTCATCCAAGAGATGCAGTCATGCAGAGGTATCTTCACATAGAGAGTTAAATGCCACACCACTAGATCATATACATGAAAAGCACATCCATGTTGTACTTCAGCATATTGTCTAAGCTTGAGAAAGGGTAGTTCAACACTACTTAGTTCCATGAAAAGGTTGCTCAATTTCTACCACTACTTAGCTCATATATTTCGAGGGTTTTCATACAAGTGTAAGAGTGGTACCGCCCTACAGACTCAACATGTCCAAGGTTTGTGCAACCAAGAGACTTGATCTAAGACAACCTCTGCATATCACCTATCGAGCATAGGCATCATTGTCAAATTTAGTCTCGCATTGGCAAATTATTAATATATTAGGATTTAGTCCAACATTTTAAGTAGGTAGGCTTTGACTATCTTTGACATAGAACGATCATAGCCTTTGGCAACTGTGTTTAGATGCTATCTAGGAGTGAATAAATATTCAATATTACACTGAGTGCAGTCCATATGTATTCACAATGAGTAAGTATTAAAACAGTAAACGCCCTGCTAAATAAATTATGGAGACAGATGTTGCCATGACTAAAACTGCTGAAATATCATAATCCTTCCGGTAATTTTATACGATTTTCCACACACGATACTTTCCAATTAAAAATCTAACAAAATAAATAGTTTAAGGTCCAAGAAAAGAAAAGAAACTATCAGTTGTCCACCTAAAGTGCCATTCATGCGACTTTGTGTAAGCCATACAATATATGTGTATATCAGTAGGAGTTACATGAATATATTACAAGACAGAAAGAATGCAGAATTAGAACCTGGATTTCTGGGTCAGCGACAACATATTGCTTGAGCAACTTATCACCAAATGCACGAGAAACAGCAAGAACACCACTAACCCTCCAGGTTCCTGTAAATGATATAATAAACGATAAAATTATATGCACAGCCAAAGATTGTCATCACATTGCAAGCGAAATCCGTATGCTAACCAGCCCACACGACAAATCCTCCGGCATTCTCTATACGCTCTCGCTCGTCAGACCTGTCAGGTTTGTGGTCATCTGATAACGGAACGGCTACATTTATGTAAAAATAATGTATAAGTATGTTTCTAAGACTGTTTAAAACAACTTCAAATTAATTTACACCTGAACCATCAATACAGGCAACTACTCTAGAGTCCCCAACATTTGCCACATAAATTATGTCACCAAGCAAAAGGGCCGTAGATGCAGTGGAACCTGCATCTCTCTGGTGACTTTGCTCTTGGGCCAAAAAATCAGAATCTGTTTGTCTAAAAGATTCAACTGCAAAGCATTGATTATCCATACATAGGTTTAATAGAAGGCCTAAACAATAAACAAGCATCAGCATCTAAAATCAGCCAACCACAGACCAATAGCTGACTTGGGATTTGTTATGAATTCAGGATGACTACTCAAATTTTTAAAAAGATTGGTTTTCAGATATTCAGCAGCTCGTGAACCACCATGACCTGAAGAACAGAAAACATGCTATATGAGATTTTTTTTATCTTTTCGTACTACAAAATTGATGAGAACATAAGTTGCGGACTCATTGTGACCTCAGAAAGAAACATCAATACTAGAAAGGGTTTTTTTTTGCACTTCTTATTGATCAGTTAAATCTCCCTTGTATTGGATTTTTCCGTTTAAATAAGCAAGAACTAGTACCATCAAAAACAGCAAAAAATGCAACCATCTGAGAACAAACTTCTGATATCCTGGTCTCAAAAAAATCCTCCATTGTTGGTCGTTTTCCTTTAAAACTGCAGTAACCATAGCTTATACGTTCATGTTTACATCCTGAAAGAAAGCTGCCAGAATAAAGAGGATCATAAATCATTATTCCAGACAATGTGACAAGGAAAATGCATTAAAGGAATGTTTAGACTTTAGATAGAGAATGCCATCCATTTTCAACAAACCAAAAAACGAAAGGAAATCACCTCATTGATCGGGAATTGGTTCATAATTTATCAAGTCACTGTCATTGTGAATTTTATCAGCTTTAAACTAATAACTGTGAATTAGTTTTTTTGTCGGAATTGGTTCACAAGTTTATTAAGTCATTATTATTGAAGGAATGCTTAGATAGAGGATGTCATCTGTTAAAGGGTTTATCCAAGACTATGATCTGCAATAGCGAATTGTAATTTATTATACAGAAGAGAGGAATCAAACAATTACATAAGGAACCCAACATACAGAGAAATAAGAAATAACAGAATATAAAAATCAGAATAAGACTCTATATTCTAATACTCCCCCTCAAGTTGGAGTATACACATCGTGCATGCCCAGTTTGGAAATCATGTAGATAAACGTTGATGGTATATGAGCGGCTTGGTGAAGACAAATGCAACTTGTTGTCCAGTCCGAACATGAGGCGTTTCAATCTTCTTTCATAGCACCAGGTCACAAAGTGACGTCTACTTCAGTATGCTTTGTTTGTTCATGAAATATAGGGATAGTGGCAATATGTATAGTCATCTGATTATTACACATAAGAGTGATCATGGTGAGACTCCCATTTCAGTCAGAATAGACATAACCCATTGAAGCTCACAGCAGGCATGTGCAATAGCACGTACTTAGTCCATGTACTAGACCTGGCTACCACACACTGCTTTTTACTCCTCTAAGTCACCAAGTGTGACCCCAGAAAAACACAGTAGCTTGAAGTTGAACGTCCGACGACTACATCACCAGCCCAATCAGCACCAATATATCAAGTCAACTGTGGCTTATAAGTTACCCCCTGTCATGTGGATGTGGAATATGTGACTCCTTTGGCAATCCTTTGAGATATCTCAAGATTTGAGTGACCCGCCATCCAGTGACTTGCTATGGGAGCACTCATATACTGGCTAACAACCCCTACAACATAAGTATTGTCAAGACAAGTAACTATCAAATAGATCACCTTCCTAACAACACTATTAGTATATATACTTTACTGTTTTTCTTTACTTAGTGTATTTGCTTATTTCTCTTTATTCTCTTCTTCTCTTTATCCCATATTGCTCATCTCTAAATATTGTACACTCTCTTGTCTTATAAAAGAGAGACCATTGTATTCTTTTTAGATCATCCAATAATAAGCAATCTCGTTGCCAACTTCTAGATGGTATCAGAGCGGGCCGATCCACCTTAAACCTAATCCCTCTCTCACCCCAACCCTAGCTGCCATCTTCTCCACCAACCCTAGCCGCAACCACCCCCACCTTTTTTTCCGCTGCTACAGTGTTGCTACAGTACCACCGCCCTCTCATCCAATCTCTCCACCAACCTCCTTCTTCCCTTCTCCCATCCTTGTGGCCTAACCCACCACATGCCCCTCCGTCTAGCTCCATTTCTCTTTCCAAAATCTCCAGACAGCTCGGTAACTTTCCAGTTCTAGCACGTTGACGGAGTAACGGGCTTCATCCTCTCTGTTTGCCTGCACCTCATGGTGGAGTGACTGATCCTCCATGTTGGCGTAGGTTTTGTTTTTCATCTGCTGCCCCTACGTGGGTTTTTCTAAGATCCATACGTGGATCTTCTACCTTCTACTATTAGTCCATGTGTTGGACTTCTGCCTCTGACTGCTGACTACTACTGCTCTCTGCGCCTGTGCTTCTGCCCCTGACTGCACCTTCCGATGGCGACTCCAGATCTTCCGCGTACTCTGTGTGTTACTACTGTGAAGTTGGATGGCTCCAACTATCACCTCTAGGCAGCATCCTTTGAACTCTATGTTTAAGCACAAGGACACTATTCTCATCTATCGACCAAGGGACCGGACGCTCCCACTGTTGATGTTGATGACAAGACCAAGCAGGCCTATGATCTCTGGTCCAAGGAGGACTATGGTGTTTTGACCTGGATGGTCAACAGTGCCGAACCGAAGATCAGCCAGTCTCTCCTTCGTCTGAAGACTGCAAAGGATATGTGGGACCAGCTCTCCCATGTATACTCTCACCAGCAAAATCCAAAGAAGGTGTTTGAGATCTTCAAGCAACTGGCCAAGCAAGAGTTTTCTACTATTGATTATATCGAGGACTACTACAACAACTGCTATGCTCTCTGGGATGAATTTCAGGTGTACCATCCGCTTTCTGTCGACATCACTGAAATCCAGCGTCAACGGAACGAACTTCAGCTTGTCCAGTTCCTCACTGGTCTACCCTCCTCCTTCGCCGGAGTTGTTGATCAGATTCTCTCGAGTGATCCTCTGCCTACACTGCGAGATGTTCTGAAACGTGTTCAACGTCTACCTTCTGTATCTCAGTCTTTGCTGACACTTCTGATGGAGCGGCCCTTGCTGTTCGCACAGGTGACTCCTCTCGTGGCCACGGTCGAGGATGGGGCCGTGGCCGCGGGCGCTCCTTTGCACCTGAACGTGGCTCTGGTACTGAGAATACTGAACCACGCTTCTGTACTTTCTGCAAGCGCACGAATCACAATGAAGATCGTTGTTGGATCAAGCATGGCAAGCCAGCCTAGGCAAACCAAGTCACTAGAGATCAACCTGAGACTACCACTACCTCTGTTGCTCCTTCTGCTGATTGGATCCGGTCGGAGTTCAAGAAACTTCTTCAGGCTCGTCTTGCTTCTTCTGCTGAAGCCTCTACTAACGGGAGTGCTGCACTTCTGACCCAGTATGGTAAAAATTCATGGGTGATTGATTCGGGTGCGACATCCCATCAGCAGATACAAACCATTTCTTTGACACGGGATCATAATAGTGGTACCCTTTCTGAGTGCGAGAGTACCCTAAAAATGCTTCTCAGGCTCTTAAACATCCAGCTTGGCGTCAGGACATGAAAGCGGAAATGCAAGCTCTTACTGATCGCAATATTTGGCAGTTAGTCGATCCTCCTACTGATTGTTCTCCAGTTGGTTGTCGTTGGGTGTTTACTGTTAAATATCAACCGGATGTCACGGTTGAGCGCCTCAAGGTTAGACTTGTTGCCAAGGGCTACACGCAGACTTATGGGGTCGACTACTTTGAGACTTTTTCACCGGTGGCTCGGTTGAATTCCGTATGCATTCTTATTTCTGTTGCTATTAATTCTGATTGGCCCTTGTACCAGCTGGATGTGAAAAATGTGTTTTTGTATGAGGATTTACATGAGGAGGTCTATATGCAACAACCTCCAGGATTTGTGCTTCAGGGGGGCTCCTCCAAAGTCTGCAGGTTGCGAAAAGTTATCTATGGTTTAAAACAGAGTCCCCGTGCTTGGTTTGATAAACTAAGTATCATTCTTCAAAAGTTTCTTTTTCGACGCTCCCAGTCTGATCATTCTATCTTCATTAAAAACACTACTGCTGGCCTTGTTATTCTGATTGTATATGTTGATGACATTATTCTCTCAGGGAGTGATCTTGACGGTATTCAGGCTACTAAGTGTTATCTGGAGAAACACTTTGTCACCAAAGACCTTGGGACTTTGCGTTACTTTCTTGGGATTGAAGTCTAGATCTACTTCTGGTTTATGCTTGTCTCGACGTAAATATGTTCTGGATCTTCTTTCTGACACAGGACTTCTTGGTGTTAAACCTGCTAATACTCCTCTAGATCCAAATACTAATTGGGACGATGAGAACTCTCCTGCCTATCTTGATCATCATCAGTATCGCCGCATGGTTGGCAAGCTCATTTATCTTACTGTTACTCGTGCTGATATTACTTCTGATGTTGGGCTTGTTAGTAGATGTCTGGATAAATCCCATCAATGTCACTGGGATGTCGTTTGCCACATTCTAAAATATCTGAAGAGTGCTCCTGGGAAAGGTTTGCTATATAAAAAACATGGTCACTGTAAGCTTGTTGGATACTCTGACTCTAACTATGCCGGGAGTAAAATTGACCGACGCTCCACCTCTGGCTACTGTACCTTTGTAGGAGGAAATCGTGTTACTTGGCGAAGCAAGAAACAGACTGTGGTTGCTCGCTCAAGTGCTGAAGCAGAATATCGCGCCATGGCGCATACTACTTGTGAGTTGTTCTGGATTCGGAGCCTACTGAAGGATTTTGGCATTTCTGACTCTTCTCCTATTCCGATGTACTGTGACAACAAAGCTGCCACTTTTATTGCCAGTAATTCTGCTTTTCATGAGCGAACAAAACATGTTGAGGTTGACTGTCATTTTGTTCGCGAAGCTGTCTTATCTGGCCAGATATCTACTCCCTACATACATACTTCTGATCAGGTGGCTGACATCTTCACCAAGATTCTTCCAAAGACGAGATTCACTGTTATGACATCCAAGCTGGGCATGATTGACATCTACGCTCCAGCTTGAGGGGGAGTATTAGTATATACACTTTACTGCTTTTCTTTACTTAGTGTATTTGCTTATTTCTCTTTATTCTCTTCTTCTCTTTATCCCATATTGCTCATCTCTAAATATTGTACACTCTCTTGTCTTATAAAAGAGAGACCATTGTATTCTTTTTAGATCATCCAATAATAAGCAATCTCGTTGCCAACTTCTAGAAATACATCTATACAGGATCATAGAATCACCATCATCAAAAGTAAGCCCTTTGTATGATAATCGGTAATCCGTAGGTGTAGATCTCAGAAAATAGATTCAACATACTTCCTCTGAGATTGATTGGTGGTACCTTTCTTGGAATGTAGAATCTATAGACCAAGAAAGTACCTAAGGTTACCCACAATCTTAATTTGAACTTGTGTTTATAGCCACTCCTTGAGTTGAGATATACTTGCGGGATCATCTCTTGTAATCACAATACCATCTACATACACAGCAAGGACAATAGTACCCACTAGAAGTCTGATAAATAATTAGGAATGATACGTAGATGGTAGCAAACTGGCTAAAACCAAATTGAGCAAATGCAACACTTAAGTTTTTCAAACCATGCACACGGTGATTGTTTCAAACCATTTCTACTTCATAGTATACACCCAGTGGCATACAACAATAGAATTTCCTACAAGTAAATCCACTAAATCCCACATAGAGTTGTGGCGCAAAGCCTCCATCTCACTGTCCATAACTTGTATCCAACAGGCATGTCGAGCTGCCCCAGCTTAGGACCAAGGAATCAATGTAGAGTCTAGCTAATAGCAAAAGTGCGGCAGAAGACGAGAGATGGGATCAACAAGATATCGGAGACCGGGTGTTGTATAGTGCACAAACAAACACCTTTTCGTTAACCAACGGGGAAATGTAAGTTAGGCATGATTCACTAGACACATGGGTGATTGAGATCTCTTCGTAACATCTCTACTCTATATACTCATACTTCTGATCAAGTAGCAGATATCTTCACAAAACTTCCCAAGGCCAGATTCACTACCATGGTGGACAAGTTAGGCATGGTAACATCTCTACAAGTCATATCATCAATACAAATGACACATATGCTCCAGCTTGAGGGGGAGTATTATTATATATGTTTTATTGCCTTATGATATGTTATGTGTTTTATTATGTGCTTTAGACTTGTCTTGTCTTTAGCTTTTCTTTTATCCCATATTGCCCAGTTTTGTTCTTACTTACTCTCTTATCCTATAAAAGAGAGAGCGGCGCATTTTTTTAAACACATCAAATAAAGTATTTTCTATTCTATAGTGATAAACTCAACCTAAAGGCTTCCAAATGTGTCTTTCTTGGTTACTCCATGACTCAAAAGGGATACATGTGTTAAGACATTGTTGAACCCAAATTTATGGTTTATGCACTTTCTTTGAAGATACTCCATTCTTTGGAGATTTTCAGTTTGTGGGGGAACTTGAGGAAGCTCTCCCGCTTCCCATGGTGATTGAGATCTCTTCGTCCGGACCTCTTATCCAAGGAGAATCACCTCCACCCATGTTTTCCTACACTTCTCAAGTGAAAAAAAACCCATTACTCATGCATGGACACGCCACACAAATGCAAGCAATCCAAAACAAGAACTAGACAACGCAAATGGCAACCATCCTTCAATCACCACTCATTTTAGAGATCCTATCAGCAGCGATAGTTCTCTTGATCTGCCTATTGCACTTCCTAAAGGAAAACGGTCATTACCTCTTCATCCTATTTATAACTTTGTTTCATATGATTGTTTATCTCCCTCATCAAAGCATTTATCTCATCCATCCAATATTACTATTCTTAGTTTTGTATTCATTGCTATGAGTCACTTAGGATGGCGCCATGCTATGGAAGATGAGATGAATGTTTTACAACAGAATCACACATGGAGTCTTGTTGCTACTCCAGAAGACAATGCTATTGTTGGCTGCAGATGGGTTTTCTTTGTGAAAGTAGGGCCTAATGGTGAAGTTGATCGACTCAAGGCTCGGTCAGTAGTCGGGGAAAAACTCAAGTACATGGAGAAGACTACCTCGAGGAATTTTCTCCAATGGCTAAAATATCATTTGTTCGACTTTGTATCTACCTGCATGCTCATTTTTCTTGGCCACTGCAATCTGCATCAACTTGATATCAAGAACGCTTTTCTTCATGGTGACTTGTCAAAGGAAATTTGTATGGAGCAACCCCCTTTGGCTCGTTGCTCATGGGGAGTCTCATCTCATTTGTAGACTTCATAAATCACTCCATGGGCTCAAACAGTTTCCAAGAGCACGGTTCAACAAGTTTCGTCACGCCCTCCTAGAATTTGGTCTTCTACAATCAGATCTTGATCATTCCGTTTTCTATCAGCGAGGATCCCCAGGCTTTGTCCTTCTTATTGTCTATGTTGATGATATTGTCATCACTGGAGATAATCAATAGGGTATTCTTCACCTCAAATGGTTTGCTTGAAGAAACGGGCATGCTTGGAGCGAAAACTGTGGATACGGATCCCTGAGTCAAGTTATATAAGGAGCAGGTGGAGTTACTTGAAAATTAGTAAAGGTATAGAAGACTAATCAGAAAATTTAACTATCTTATTGTCACTAGTCCAGATATACCCCTTGCTACGAGTGTGGTTAGTCAATTCATGGATAAACCAGGTATTTGTCATATGGAGATTGTCATTCGGATTCTTCGATATCTATAGAAGAGTCCCGGCAAATGAATGCGATACTCAATCATGGGCATCTCAAAGTACATGGATTCTCATATGCGGATTGGAAAGGATGTGTTAATGATCGCAGGTCTATCTCAGGATATTATGTATCTGTGGGAGGCAATCTAGTGTAGTAGAAAAGCAAAAAGCAAACTGTAGTAGCTCGGTCCAATATTAGATTTGAGTACCGAGCCATGGCTCATGCGACCACTGATCTCTTATGGACCAAGAAAATCCTAGAAGAATCGGGTTACAATTAAATCTGAAGCAATTGAGCTCCGGTGTGATAACAAATTTGTTGTCCACATTGCTTCCAACACGGTTTTCCATGAAAGAACTAAACATATTGACGTTGATTGTCATTTCATTCGAAAAAAGATACAAGATCAGAAAATAATGCTAGTTGATCCAGTCTGATCACAAGATCAAGTAGTAGATTTGTTTACTAAATCCCATAGTGGTTGTCAGGTCAACTTATCATCTAACAAACTCGGTGCCTATGATATCTATACACCAGCTTGAGGGCAGTGTTAGAATAAAAAGTGCTAGTTGGGACTCTAATCAAGTATAAGAATCAGGTGATTCATGTGTATAGAGGTCTGACGGAAAATGCCTAAGTTCAAGAACCAGTGCTACAGAATTCCCACAACCCAAACTACCAATAATCAAGGACTCAAGGGGAAGATTAGCATAGCCTGCATATTTTCAGGAGTTTGTGCCTCACACTGCAACTACACAGTCATGACACTGGAAGTCCGGAGCTAGCTCAAGCTCAATTCCGAACGGGGCAAGGCAATTGGCCTCAACAATCAATCAAACAATCAACCCAAACCGACAACAAAAATGAAAAACCTCGGCAAACAATCCTGCCAAGTCCATAGCCCATGTTTTTGTAGCAACGGAACTTCGGAAAAAGCAAAATCAACAAGGTTGAAAGTGGGATCAAATACCTGATTCCGCCGCCGCTGACTAAGAAATATGGGTTCGACTTCCGCACCATGATCATCGTCGTATTTGTCCCGGCGGACGAGGCGGATGGGTCGCGGCTACCATTCGGAGGCGAGTCGAGACGGACGGGTCGCAGCGGACGAGGTGGTGGCGCAGACCCTCTGTGCCGCCAATCCTCGTCGCCGGTTCTGCCGTCTTTCCGCCAATGCTCTTGCAATATGATCCGCACGACTCCCCGACCCCACGGCTTACAGTAGGATTCGAGTATTTACTTGAGCACTTGTTAACAGGTACGAATTGTGAGAAATTAGTATACAAGTTGAGTATCTCCTAATGTTAGGACTGTTTAATTAGACTAGTGATCACTGACGTGCACGTGTCATTTTTTAATTAGCATTGTATGATTTTGATATTATATATATATATATATATATATATATATATATATATATATATATATATATATATATATATATAGTTAAGCTAGAATATATTTGAGTGAATTCGGAAAAAAATATACTCAAGTAGTTTTTCATATTGCAATATTTTTTTTAAATATAATAAATTGATCTATTTAAACGTCTTGTAAATAGCTCAAATATAAAATTTGAGTCTATTTGGCCATTTATAGGTCATGTTGTTATAAAGACTACAAATAGTATGCATTTCAAAATATTTCTGTACATTGATTGTATTGTGTGAGTGACTTATACTTGTTCAAATGGACTCAAAATGTGTATATAGTCTAATTGTAGTATGACAATGAAAATCAATATTTTACATTTTGTAAAAAAAATCTTGATATGCAAACACCGCTTGAGTGTGTCGTGTGATCTGTACACTCAAGTGTATTCTGACCTAAATACATCTGATTGCTCGAGTTGGAAGACCTACAAGGAACTCGGTTGTACCATAAATAAAAAAGAATCGACATGTGTCAATGGATTCAAAATCTTTCTTCGGTTGAACCTGATTCCTCTTTAGAAAAAAGGTTCACATCCAATTTGGTGTGTGCTTTTCAGAAAAAGAGACGGAGATATATATTTGCATTCACTTGCTGGCTTGATGTCGCTACTTACTTGACTTGATCAAAGCGATTCTTCGCTTTGATAAGTAACTACCGATATGACCTACTATCAACGAGACGGGAAATAGAATTGGATTGGGTATGATACGGTGGTCGAGCCAAAAGTGGTTTAAGCTAGCCTGGCTATTTTGATAGTTTAGTGAATTTGCAATTGGTCGAGTCAAACAATTTACTATACGAGTTAGGCTAGAATACACTCGAGTGTGTATATCACACCATAGACTCAAGCGGTGTTTGCATGACATGATTATTCTTTTGCAAAATCTAAACCATTGATTTTCATTTTTATACTATAATTAGGATGTATACAAATTTTGAACTCATTTGGATGAGTGTAAATCGTCACTCATCCGAGGGCAACACAATCGACGCACGTAACTAATTTGAAATGTACAATATTTTTGGTCTTCATAACATGACCTATAAATGTATAAATGGGCTTAAATTTTATATTTGAGTTATTCAGGAGATGTTTAACAAGATCAACGAATTAGATTTTAAAAAATATTGCATCATGAAAAACTACTTGAGTTTATTCTTCTCTGAATTCACTCGAGTGTATTTTAGCCTGACTCATTATATATATATATATATATATATATATATGTATATATATATATATATCAAATAAATTGTGATATGTATACTTATTATGGATATTTAAATAATGTGTTCTCAATTGAAATCAATATGGTAAGGTTGTGTTTGTTACATTGTGAATCATGAGGAACGAAATGATGTTGAAATAAAAACATCATTTTTGCCATGGTGTAGGACTGTTTAATCAGACTAGTGATCACTGGAGTGCACATGTATGTGTCATTTTTTAATTAGAATTGTATGATTTTAATATATATAACATATTATATATATAATAATGAGTTAAGCTAGAATATATTTGAGTGAATTCGGAAAAGATTATACTCAAGTAGTTTTTCATGTTGCAATATTTTTTTAAAATATAATGAGTTGATCTTTTTAAACATCTTGTAAATAGCTCAAATATAAAATTTGAGTCTATTTGACCATTTATAGGTCATGTTATAAAGACTACAAATATTATGTATTTCAAAATATTTCTGTATGTTGATTGTGTTGCCTTCACATGAGTGACTTATACTTGTTCAAATAGGCTCAAAATTTGTATAGTCTAATTATAGTATGACAATGAAGATCAATATTTTACATTTTGTAAAAAAATAATCTTGATATGCAAACACTGCTTGAGTGTGTCGTGTGATCTGTACACTCAAGTGTATGCTAACCTAAATACATCTGATTGCTCGAGTTGGAAGACCTATAAGGAACTCGGTTGTACCATAAATAAAAAAGAATCGACATGTGTCAATAGATTCAAAATCTTTCATCGGTTGAACCTAATTCCTATTTAGAAAAAAGGTTCACATCCAATTTGGTGTGTGCTTTCTAAAAAAAAAAGACAGAGATATATATTTGTATTCACTTGCTGGCTTTATGTCGCTACTTACTTGACTTGATCGAGTGATTCTTCGCTTTGATAAGTAACTACCGATATGACCTATTATCATCAAGGCGGGAAATAGAATTGGATTGGATATGATACGGTGGTCGAGCCAAAAGTGGTTTAAGCTAGTCTGGGTATTTCGATAGTTTAGTGAATTTGCAATTGGTCGAGTCAATCAATTTACTATACGATTTAGGCTAGAATACACTCAAGTGTACATATCGCACCGTAGACTCAAGCAGTGTTTGCATGACATGATTATTCTTTTGCAAAATGTAAACCATTGATTTTCATTTTTATACTATAATTAGGCTATATACAAATTTTGAACTCATTTGGATGAGTGTAAATCGTCAATCATCTTAGGGCAACACAATCGACGCACGAAACTAATTTGAAATGTACAATATTTTTGGTCTTCATAACATGACCTATAAATGTATAAATGGGCTCAAATTTTATATTTGAGTTATTCAAGAGATGTTTAACAAGATCAACGAATTAGATTTAAAAAAAATATTGCATCATGAAAAACTACTTGAGTTTATTCTTCTCTAAATACACTCGAGTGTATATTAGTCTGACTCATTATATATATGTATATATATATCAAATAAATTGTGATATGTATACTTATTATGGATATTTAAATAATGTGTTGTCAATTGAAATCAATATGGTAAGATTGTGTTTGTTACATGGTGAATCATGAGGAACAGAATATGTTGAAATAAAAACATCATTTTTTTGCCACGGTGATAGGGAATGCAAAATGTTCCATGATAAATCTATGGTGAGATTTGATATGTTTTTGTGCCCACGGAGAAGTATGGTGAACCATGGTGAAAGAACTTTCTTTCAAGACTTCGCTACTTGTTTAGATATATATATGCAAAAAAGTATTCTAACAAATATGATCTTACTTGAGTAGGGTACTTCTATAAAGAATCCCCCCTCTCCATCCCTATAACCATGTATCAAATAGCATTTTTTAAGTTTTTCTCAATCCATATCACTGTCACCATGCACATGTTACCAAAATAGAAAATTTAACAATTTTTCCATCACCATCACCGTCCCTTCGCCGTCACCGTCCCCATCCCATTACTATCAACTTTTTCACCATGTACTGAACACAGCTTAACACATACAAAAGTATGGAAAAGTAAAAAAAATGATTGTGACCTAACATCTTTTATTGATTAAAGTTTGTGAGTAGTGTGAAATTTATCAAAATAGATGCAAGTAATTTAATATTAAGTATTAAAGAGAGTTTTTATATACCTTCGTATGACAATTGCGTACGAAAGTAATGTAAACCAATATTTCTCCCATTCACAATCAAAATTTAATATAAAATGGTGATGAAATATGTATACCTGAAGAGAGTTTGTATATTTGTATTGATATAATCTTAGTATATTATATTATTAAATAATAATGTAAGTTAAGTTACTAGTAGAAATAAACTTTTACCAACAAATTCTTGTTTTCTATTAGTTATTAGTTAATGAAAGTATTTTCGAAGATTTTGAAAAACTTGTAACTCAAGCATTAGTAAGACATCATTTGAAGGACCAAAATATAAAAATTCATGTTGAAATTTATTAGATCTGAGTATGAGATTCATGCATTAGCTATAAGAACAATCAAGGAGTTGTGTGTGGTATATCTTCTTAAATATTCTTTCAAGTAAAAAAAAACATTTATATTTGAGGTCAATTTTTTTTTTCAAAGTTGAAATCATTATCTGATGATAATATTATACAAGAAAAATGAGTGATCATTGTGTGGTAAATAGTTGATCCATCCTATAACTAAAAATATGATAATGATATCTAAAACTGCAAAAGGGATGGTTGACGAACATTATAAGGATTCCTTCATGTGAAAAATAGAAACATATACGTTAAGTTGAGGGTGATAGATATTTTCAACCAGTCTGTTTAGTCTGAATCATGATTCAATGATTGTGTAAAAGAAAAAATAAATATCATGTTGTACTAAAGTGACACTCCATTTTATAGTTAAAAATTTTGTAATGATATTTATAGTGCAAAAGAAATGGTTAGCATATTCATTTTACATGAGTGATATACTAATTTCCCTAATATGTTACTTGTTGTATGAAGAAACAAAGGTGCATATTTATCTAACATCAAATTGAACCCATGTCCATTGATCTATACATAAATGACTATTTGATTCTATATTTTGTTTAATAATAATTTCTGTAAGACCCCTGACCTGGGTTTTGGGCTAACCCTATTTGCTTTGGAATGATGATGTGCTTCGAACCTTGCTTTAATCCTTTGAGATGATTTCAGAGCATGTGGAGAGCTTATCTTTCAAGTTTGTGCTTTGTGTGCCAGATTTGGTGCAAATTGTAATTTACCCAAAGTAGGGGGTGAATGTGTAATTTGCCACCTCTAGAGGGTTCCTTCTCTTTCTTGACATCGTCTATAGGAGAGAGAAGGAAGTGGGTTCCTTTTTTGAGCCTTGGTTGAGTGGTGGCACCCTTGGTGGTGATTAGGGTTTCTAAGGTTTGTTGTGTCTCAACCATGTGCACATGGATGGGTGTAGCGACCCATGTTGCAACCTATGTCGCGACCTAGGTGGTTTTTGGGTGTGTCTCGACCGAAACACTTCTCTGGATCATGTTGGTTTCTACCTAGGGTGTGAGGTGGAGGTCGAGATAGTTTGTCTTTGTGTGTCTCGACCGAGGTTGTGTGGTGACATCTTGTTTTGACCTAGTGGTGTTTGGTGCTTTGTTGCGGCCATGGATGGTGTTCCATGGTGGGTCGCGACTGTGACTATGTTGGGGGTGACCCAAGTAGGTCCAGACCCAACCTAGAGTGTATCACCATCTTGAGCATGTATGGCTAAAGTGGTTGCATGTGGTTGCATGTTGGTTTCTTGGGTGGGTAAGTGTCCCTTTGGTGCTATAGGGTGTTGACACCTCATCTCCACCCTACTTCCCTCCTCTTTTTCTATATAACCCCTTATCTCTCCATTCAAGTGATCACTTTCGGCCTTCCTTCTTCCTCCTCCTCTTTTTTTCATCCTTGGAGTTTGGTGGTGCAAGGAAGCTTGGTCTTGGAGCTCTTGGTGGCCGGACTTTCTTTGCATGTGGTGCTTGTGGTGATCCTTGGTCATCTTCTACCATGGTAAGTTTATGCCTTTCTTTTGCAATATTTTCCTTGGATACCCTAACCCATCTTCTTCTCCTTCCTTGCCCATAGACTGTGTTTTGACATGGTGGCCATTCTTGAGAAGAAAGCTCCTCATCACAAGGGTGATAGGCCATGTTTTGACAAGGTGACACCCAAGTGAGAGGGAGTTTCTCCTCTCTTTTCTCCTTTCTTCTTTGGATAGGCCTAGGGTTCTTCCTTGCCCTTTTTCTTATGCCATCTTTGACCTTGGTGTCTTCTTCTTCTTGAGGTGCTTTGTGTCTGAAGGTGGAGCTTTTGGTGGAGCTTCAACATCCTTGGTGATCGTGTACTTAGAGCTATCACCCTTGGAGTGATTTTCTTTGAGGTGGGTTATATAACTTTTAACCTTCTCTATTAATGCACTTTTCCTATTGGATGTTGGTCCTTTGCCTTGATGGCAGTTTGATCATTGGTGGTCATTATACCTTGTTCTCCTTTGGGTCGATACACCTTGGTGCTTGGTTTTGTTTTGGGTCGAGATGCATGACCTAGTGTTGCGCCCGTGACCTAATCCTATTAGGTTGAGGGTCATGGCATATCCTTGGTGCCTGAGGTTGTGAAATGGACTAGTTTTGAGGTCGAGATAGTCCTTGTTTCCGGTCGATATATTACCTTGTCCTTGGGGTCACGACATGTTTCATGGGTGGTTGAACCCTAACTCTAGTTGATAAAGAGGTTGAGCCACCTTGAGTGTGTTGAGGTCACGACACCTTGGCTGTGTTGAGGTCGTGACACATTGGTTCCTGGTGGTCGAGACACCTCTTTTATAGATGGTCGCGACCCATGTATGATGGGTGTTCATGACACTTGGATAGTGAGTGGTCATGACACTTGGATAGTGGGTGGTCGATGCATGTACTTTGAACACCTAATCAATGCACTTGAATGAGTAATGAACGAATCATGTATGGTGATGTTTGGTTGGATGCCTAATCAGCCTTAATCATGATCCTTAACCTTAAATGTGCTCCAAGAATGTGGGAGGTGACGCAGTTAGGGTTTAGTGTTATAATTAGTTGTAAACCCTAATCGGTTAAGTATGGAACCCTAACCCTAAACCTAGGGATGATTGATGTGTTTGCTTTTTCACTTGGAATGACTATAAGGTTATGATGGTTTCTCTTTCCTACTTATGAATCAAAACCATGCATATGATATGTGTTTAAATATCATGGCTAGTGTATGCCATGGTGGCTATGATATGTAACAGGTTGAATGAGCCCTGATGAGGCATGATGAGACACATGTGATGCAAGAGTGATGTGACTAGACACCTATGACCCGAAAGAGGCTTATGCCTAGTGTGAGGTGATAATACCCTCCAGTGATATGGTTGGGGGATTGATATCCCACAATGATGTGACTCTGGTGATAGCCTTGTGTGGCTGTGTGACAGTGATGATGGCCTTGTGAATGGAAATGCTTCAGTGCTATGTGATGATGTAGATAAGTTCACACCTTATATGTTTTATATCTTCTGAAGTTGTAATATACCCTTATTTTTGTAGAGTTTTTACGGCTTTATACGTTGTTACGTGATTGATGCTAAAAGATATCTAATGATGATAACATCTCTAGATGTCGTATCATGCTTCCATCCAGATGTTCATGCTGTGAGTTTCCTGATATCGAGACAATGCAACATCTATTTTTTAACGGGCAAGTTGCTTCATTCTTCTGGCAGAAGTTATCAGATATCACCGATCTCTCCCCTCCTACTGCCATTGCTGACATTGTCTCTCTCCTTAGCAATTTACAACAACGCTCATCCGCCAGATTGTGGATCCATGAGCAACTATGCTTCTTCATCCCTTGGTTCATTTGGTGTAATAGATGCACTCGTAGATTCGATGATAGATGCACTAACCTACGAGTCCAATGGAAATCCTTAACGTACATGATCAATCATTCCTTGAAAGATCTCACTTTCTCTAAGATTGAATCAGCAGATTTTTATGACAGACTGACTGCTCACGGCATTCACGAGCCTCAAACATGCTTCAAGAGAATTTTCTTGATGAGATGGTCTCCTCCGGATATAGCTAATCTCAAGCTAAATCTCACCACAGGGAGAGATATTGATCCTACTGGGAAAAGAAGATGATGGGCTACGGGCATCGTCTGTGACTCATCCTGTAGGATGCGGCTCGCCTTCAGGGTTTGGTTAATGGAAAAGGATTTCACATTTGCATATCTTTCAGCATGTGCGGTGGCACTCAAAATAGTCGATGACAAGAATCTCACCATTTCGGTTATTGAAGTAGACGATCTCAACACTCATGATATCATCTGGAAAGATGCCCCTGAACCTTGGAGATGCACTCCACTCACCAGGGAGCTTAGGCAACTAGTAATTAAGTAGGCGATTCTGGGACAACATGTGCATAAGATCATTAACTCTGCATCTTCAGAGCTATGAAGATGGGGACATAACTTGCTCGATCCTTTCATCTGTACTGAGCCCTCGATCCTTCCCATGAGAGTTAGAGGCTTTCTAATCCTCGAGAGAAGATCCACGCCATATGTAAGTATGAGCAGATGACCTGTGGGTAGGTTTTCTCTATGAGTTTGCCTTTCTTTTCCTGTTTTGTTTTGTGTTAGGCCTTGGTTTGGCTGCTTTGTGGGCTGGAGGGCTTTTGCTTTGGGAGTGATACCTGCGTACATATAAGCATGAGATGTACCTTTTTGATGCTTTTTTTTCCACAAGAGGGGGGTGGGGTGAATAGATTACCCTCTGGCTTAATTTTAAAAAACATCTAATTTGCTTAATTAATCAAGTGAAACCTAGGTGACTTGTGCCATAGATCCATTCTAGTGTCAGTCTTAGTGTTGGATGGTGAAATGATTTCTCCCTTAGTGGAAGCTCAGAGTCGTATATTGTTGAGTATATGCATTCACAGGATTGCCTGTGGGTCATACCCTGGCAGGAGTACAACTACGGGCTATAGCTTAGTGATGTGACTCAGCATATACTGTCACAAGATCAGTTATGGGCCATACCCTATAAGGAGTACGACTTTGGGTCGTATCTCAGTTTCACTAGAGTTGTGACAATATACCAAGGCAGGCTAGTTTTTTTTGCAATTAGACTTGATATGTATCTGCGATGTTTTCTCCTACTGACCGGGAGGTGTGGGGAGGTTGTGTATTTCAACCCTTCCATGGACCTTGTATGACACCGATTTCGACTTAACAGTGGTCAGTTGGAGTAAGAGTGGTATACCTCATCTTCTTAGGGCATAATAAAATATGTAATACAACTGTGTAGTGTAATTGCATAGTGATAGATGTGATAAAACATTGGTTGAAGCCTTGTCTTACTTTTATACAATTTAGTCGATAAATGATATACATGTTCTTCATATTCCTTTTTATAATATGACTTGAGTTACTGTTCAATGGTAGCTGCTTAGTCTTTCTTAAACTACTTTATATATTGATTACTTGTAACATCCCTGACCTGGGTTATGAATTAACCCTAGATTGTTTTGCTTAATAAGGTTAAGTATATTCTTAATCTTATCTTGTGAAAAGTAATTAGGGCTCATGAGAAACTTATGTTTCAATTTTGGTCCTGTTTGAACAATGTTGAAGCAATGTTTGCTTATTTTGGACTAAAGTGCAAATTACCCAAGTTGAGGGGTTAAATTACAAATGTTACATGGTAAGATGTTCCTCTGATGTTGAGACATCATAAGAATGAATATGATGTAGTGGTATGGTTTTCACAAGCTTGGGCACCAAGATTAAGCTTGTAAAGCAGTGTTGTGCATTAAAACCTAGTTTTGGTGAAAAGTGCAATTTACCCAAAACCTAGGGTTCAATATGCAAATTACCACTTCAATAAGGTCCCTAATGTTTCTTGGAATCATGTAGAGCAAATAAAATGAGATGGGTGCCTCATTTGAATTAAGTTGGAGGAGAGAGAATCTTGATATTAAAATAATCAAGATTAATGCCTAATTGAAACCCTAATTTGATTTAGGGCAAAAATGAATAAAAATAATTGAAGGGCTTTCAACCAAAATGTTTTGGGTTGATTTTGAATAAGGATGGAAGTTCCTTTTCCAAGATAAGGAACGAAAATATCCTAAGTAGGTGAAATTCCACTCACCTTATTATAAGAAAAAGAAAACCCACTCACATATGGATATTAATATAATAAGCATTAAGGTGCTTAATTTGCTTTTCTTTAAATTGAGGATAATGAAGGAGAATTAAATGCAAAGGAAGGTGCCTCGTCCTTAAGGGATTTGAGGGGGAAGAGGCGGCCATATTTTTGGAATTTAATGTATTTTTATAAGGCATATTCTCTCTCATCAATTTCTTTATAAAAGTGCCATTTCCAAGCCCAAACCAAGGCCTTTTTCGGATTTTCTTCTTCCCCTTGCTTGCAAAACCGACCAAGGAGATAGGGAGGAGCAGGGAGCACGTCCCCAACCTGTGGGTGAGCCCTTGACCTTCGTTTTCCTTGATTTCATGGTGGGAATCGAAAATAAATTATGGATTCCTTCTTATTTCGATCTCCTCTTCAACCCTAGCCAACTTTTGCAATCAAAAGCTTGAGGACGAGCCTAGGGGGAGTTGCTAGAGATTCATCCACCATTAATGGCGTGATATTGGAGCTTTGGATCTCAATTGGAGGCGGGTTTTATAACTTAAACCCTCAAACATTGCTATTGCATCAATCTTCTATGCTTTGTTGATTGATTTCTTCAATTTGATAAACTTTTGCTTCTTTGCTGCAAATTCCATCAAGAACGGTTGCTGTTCTTGGTTTTTCTAAGGAAGGGGATAATGACATCATCCTATATGCTTATCCAAAGAAAATTACCAAGCAAAACCGTTTTGATAGCTACTCCAAATCGTTTTAATTTGATTGGCTATGCGGTTTCAGCAAACCGTTTAAGGGCAAACGGTTTGAGACCATTTGGGAGAAAACGGTCTCAAGACCGTTTGAGATGGTTGACCAAGCGTTGACCGTTTGGGAATTTTGTTCCTAATTATGTAGGCTGATAACCCTCCAAATTTGAGGGATTAAATCCAAAGGAATCGAGAGTTGAAGGCCAATCAATTAGGCAATCGAATTGAATTATGTGCTGCTTTTCAACCTGATCAACTTGACCTGCTTGGGCAAACGGTCTCAAGACCGTTTGAGTGCGTTGACCAAGCGTTTAACGTATGATATTATTGATCCTAATTATGTTGGCTAATGACTCACCAAGTTTTATGGGTTAACTCCCAAGGAATCGTGAGTTGAAGCCTAATCAATTAGGGAAACCTAATTGGATTAAGTGCTGATTTTCAACCTGATCAACTTGACCTGCTTGGGCAAACGGTCTCAACACCATTTGAGTGCGTTGACCAAGCGTTGACCGTATGAGATTTTTGTTCATAATCATGTTGGTTAATGACCCTCCAAATTTGAGGGGTTAATTCCAAACGAGTCATGAGTTGAAGGCTAATCAATTGGGATAACCCTAATTGAAATCAGTGCTGAAATCACAATGAGCTAATTTGAGATTTTGGGTTGATTAGCCCAAACGGTCTCAAGACCGTTTGGGGGATCATCCAAACGGTCTCAAGACCGTTTGGGGTCACCCCAAGACCGTTTGGAGGTCTGGGTTCAAGTATAGTTGACCAATTGAAGGTCCAAAGGTACCAAATCATACTGCAACTAAATGCTGATTTGTTGATCAACTCGATAGACCAATCCATGATGATTTTTCACTAAAGTCCAAAGGTTGGATGGGCCAAACGGTCTCAAGACCGTTTGGAGGTCATCCAAACGGTCTCAAGACCGTTTGGTGGTCACCCAAGACCGTTTGGAGGTCTAGGGTTGAGTATAGTTCAGTGGTTGAAGGTCTAAAGATATCAAGTTGATCTGCAATAGATTGCTGATTTGGTGAGCACTTCAATGAACCAAACCCTAATTAGATTGCTTGGATTGGAGTGATATGATGGGCAAACGGTCTCAAGACCATTTGGAGCTCATCCAAACGGTCTCAAGACCGTTTGGTGGTCACCCAAGAACGTTTGGAGGTCTAGGGTTGAGTATGGTTAGGTGTTTGAAGGTCTAAAGGTGCCAAGCTGTTATACAATGCAATGCTGATTTGGTGATCAATCCAATGATCCAAACCTTAATTGGATGGCTTGGATTTGAGGGATATGATGGGCAAACGGTCTCAAGACCGTTTGGAGGTCATCCAAATGACCTCAAGACCGTTTGGGGTCAGGTCATACCCAACTTGGATGATGGTTCAATGGTTTCAAAGCAACTAGTCTTACATTGATTAGTGTTGTTGAATCATCGATTCCAAACCCTAATTCAATTGAATCAAACCCTAATTGATGACCAATTGAGGGTTAATTAAGGGTTAAATAAGTTGAAGGTTGACCTATTTAAACTCAATTGAAGTATGGGTATAGGTCCAATTGATGATTGGTTCCATGAATCCAATGATTGAAGGAATCAACATTGGAAACCCTAATTCAATTGGATACCTTATAAGGTCCAATGGATCAAACCTTTTTGAAAACCTAATGTGATTAGGTGGGAGATACCTTTAATGGTACTATTCATTAATGCATAACAAATGCATGGATCCAATACATGATGTAAACCCTAATTGAGGCCGATTTCATGTATAACTCTATTAAGAGGTTGCCTACATGTGAAATCACTAATTAGGATGAATAGTAAACCCTAATTCCTTTGGATACCTTATGTAATGGAGGTCCAATGTGATGATGAATGTACTATTGATCCAATGATGGTTAGTAATGTTAACCAATGAAGGAACAAAGGTTAAAACCCTAATAGTACCTAAGTGATTAGTGTCAATTAAGGGATGAACCCTAATTGCTGATAAGATCAATGACTTGGTACACTATGTAAATCATAGTTGTATGTACTTGATTGAAGGGTTGATATGACCTAATCAAGTTAAGAAGCTGATAGCATGAATTCATACATGAATATGAATCATGTGGTGTATAAGGGTTATGATCCTTAATCAAAGAGATCATGAAACCCTAAACATGAATATAAACCCTAATTGACAGGGTTATTGAATTCAACCCTAGTTGAGGGTGATTCCATGTGAAACCCTAGTTGAGGGTGATTCCATGTGAAACCCTAGTTGAGGGTGATTCAATGTGAAACCCTAGTTGAGGGTGATTCCATGTGAAACCCTAGTTGAGGGTGATTCCATGTGAAACCCTAGTTGAGGGTGATTCAATGTGAAACCCTAGTTGAGGGTGATTCCAAGTGAAACCCTAATTGAGGGTGCATCCATGTGGAACCCTAGTTGAGGGTGATTTCATGAGAAACCCTAATTGGGAATGCATCCCTAATTGCTTATAGGACCAATGACTTGGTACCCTATGTTAATCATAGTTGTATGCATATGATTGAAGGGTTGATGTGACCTAATCAAGTTGAAAGGATCAAATAATAGAATTCATATATAAATATGATTCATGTGATGATCCTATGTAGCACGACCGTGCAAGGCAGCACAGCCGTGGCGACTTTACTCAGCACGACCGTGCAAGGTAGCACGGCCGTGGTAGCTTTACTTTGCACGACCGTGGTGGTCTATGCTTGACTTAGAGCTGAATTGAAAGTGACCTAACATGGTCGTTTTGTTAATTCTCAATTTAAGGATGAGAGAGATACTCATACCTTGTGATGATAATCATTTAATGATACTTGATGAGAATAAATAAGTATGAGTGAATACTTATGGTATAAATGTTGGCTCCTAGATGTGGGGAGCAATGAACTAGGGTTTGATCATTGATAATATGATCTTGAAAACCTAAATGGTTAATAATGGAAAACCCTATTCTTAATGAAGGGTAATGATATGTGAGAGAAAGCCCTAATTGATGGAAAACCCTAACCCTGGTAAGGGAATAGTGGTGTTACCCTGTATTGCATGATGTGTTGTAAACCTGATAAGTCTATTATCATGTGTGACAATCATGCAGGGTTCATGAGTTGATGATCATAGCCAGGTATGAGCTATGATGTTTATTTGATAAGAATTGATTGGCCATATGTGCCATTATGTTTTTGTTACTGAGAAAGAAGTAACAAGATGAGTTGGGCTTGTAAGCCTTTGTTTAAGTTGTTGCCTAGTGAGAGGTGACAAGATGTGAATGGCCTTGTGCGCCATGTGAATAAAGTTGTTGCCTAGTGAGAGGTGACAAGATGTGAATGGTTTTGTGAGCCATGTGAATAAATTTGTTGCCTAGTGAAAGGTGACAAGATGTACAATGTTCTGATGAGCCATGTGTGATGGAAACCCAAATCCTGATAAAGGATTAAGGGTAATACCCTTGAAATATTAATACATTGTTTTTGCATGGTATTGATAGATAATTAATGTACTGCTATTATATGTGCTAACCATGCAGGTATTATGAGATGATGAGCATAGCCAGGTATGAGCTATGATGTATTATTAGTTTGAATTGTTAACTGGGCCTTGTGTGCCATAATATACCTTGTGCCTGGTAAGAGGTGGCAAGAGAATTAATGTGCATCAAGTGCCATGATGGATGCTTGTGTAGCAAGTATCATACTTACCTTGGTCAAATGACCTAAAGGTGTTAGTTACCTGAGAAAGAGGTAATAGTGCTCAAGTGATGAACAAAGGGTTTGAATACCCAGGATTTCATGGTTATGGTATTGAAATTGAGAATGGATGAGAAGCCCCAGTGTTGAAATGAGGGATTAAGATCCCAACACCTTGTGAAAAGAGTATGGCTACGAGCCATGACTCCACAATGATAATGCCAGGCTTTAGTCATATGATCTAAGCCTGAAGAGAGTTAATGCAGTGATAATGATTCTGTAGTTTGAATAGATGTTATACATGTTCTTCATATTCATTAAAGGAATAGTAACATGGTTATTCTATCAAGTTACAGTTGCAATGCTTTTGATATAGAATAATGATTTAATCTGTTAGACATCAAAATATATGCTGTTAAATAAATATGATTTCCCTATTCACATTTATCTTATTAAGTTGCAATAATAATGTTTCTGGCAGAGAGTTATATCTCTCGTTGGGGCAATTTTTATAATTGTCTCACCCCCGTGGGAACCACATTTTTAGGTGGACGCGGACGAGGAGACAGGAATCCTTCAGGAGGTGAAGGACATCAGCAGTAGCAGGGACAACAGTAAAGTCTCAGGTGGAGACATTGACTGTCATGTCATGTTCAGATGTATATAGAAGTCCTATGTGTCGTCTCTGTACTCTCAGGTCCTTGGAGTAGTAGTTAATGATTTCGAGATTTTGGCTTAGTGCCTCGAGGGTTTTATACTACCTGTGTACAGTTAAGACATAGTAGTTAATGTTTGTATTCCTCGAGAATCAAAAGTACATGAGATGTATATATATGAACCAGGATGTAAAGTTTTACTTTGGTTCTGAATGAAAGAGTTTTCCTATGAATGGATCCCTTTGCAAAAAGTTTTAATTTTTAGTGATTTTCGCTAATCCGCTGCTTGATGAACGCTTCCGCATTAGTTAATCTTGTTTTCGCGAGACGGTCGTCACAATTTAGTGGTATTAGAGCTCTAGGTTCGCTGAGTCTACAAAGACATAGGACTAAGGTTGTAGAGTTTGTTCTAAGCATCTTCCAGTTTATCTGATAGTATCTTCTACTCACATAGGAGAAGAAGAACTTGAAAATGACTGGAGAACACGAGAAACACATTGCTTAGGGCAATGTTGTTGCACCAAGAAGTGGTGCAAGGATCATGCAAGAATAGAATGAGTGCCTGAGAATCCCCATTAAGACCTGATCAGGATAGAGAATCCTATGATCATGCTCTTGTTGGACAGATTAGGGCAACAATAATGCATATAGGGGACTGGATACTAGCCTTACAACCTAGATTATTAGTCCTTAGTACAGAAATCTTGAGCTTTAAAAGAGTTCCTAAATGACTTAGTCATGTTGGAACAAGGGAAAATGTGGGAAAGAATAATAAATGGCAAGAAAGTAGACTCTGCCATAAATCTGGACAAACAGTATATCTGTGATGGCAGTGCCCAAGAAGGGGCAATAAACTGAGAAGTAGGGAATGGTCTCTATAATTTTAGAGACATTTGCCTAATGGTTTTAAAAAGCCAAGTTTTTGGTACTAATAGTGCAATAAATGCCTAGTGTACCAGGGCAGTAGCCACTAAGTAAGTGTAAAGGTCTTAACCTTTCACATGTAAGATTCCATGGCTTAGTTTTTGCATTAGTAATAAGACTAATAAGACCATGATATGAGGACAAGGTATGTTATAAATGTGTACATGTTGAGTACACTAAACCCTTTTTGTTATAAAAAGGAAGATTGTTGATTTTGATTTCCCTATTGGTTTCTATATAGGGAAGAAATGATGAGAACTAGAATTTGAATTCTGTTCAATATTCTTATAAATGCTCTATATTACCTCTATGAAAGAAGAAGAGGTATAGAAGAGATGTCTGGATAAAATCCAGGTATGTTAAATCTTATGTTTATGATGATATGAAAAGCAAGGAATATGACAGCATGTAAGTGCATACTACCTAATCTCAATACTTATATACCCTGGCCAGGTATATGATTATTGAAGATAAGGCAAGTATGAAACTCTTAGATTGTTATCTTTTTTATTACTCTGATCAAGTAGTCATTCTGAAACAATCTAGAGAGTATAATGAGACAAAAAGGAAAAGCTATGTGAACATTCCCAACCAAAAGGAAAAGCTATGTGAACATTCTCAACTAAAAGGAAAAGCTATGTGAACATTCCCAACAAAAAGGAAAAGCTATGTGAACATTCCCAACTAAAAGGAAAAGCTATGTGAACATTCCCAACCAAAAGGAAAAGCTATGTGAACATTCCCAACAAAAAGGAAAAGCTATGTGAACATTCCCAACCAAAAGGAAAAGCTATGTGAACATTCCCAACTAAAAGGAAAAGCTATGTGAACATTCCCAACAAATAGGAAAAGCTATGTGAACATTCCCAACTAAAAGGAAAAGCTATGTGAACATTCCCAACAAAAAGGAAAAGCTATGTGAACATTCCCAACTAAAAGGAAAAGCTATGTGATCATTCCCAACTATAAGGAAAAGCTATGTGAACATTCCCAAATAAAAGGAAAAGCTATGTGAACATTCCCAACTAAAAGGAAAAGCTATGTGAACATTCCCAATTAAAAGGAAAAGCTATGTGAACATTCCCAACAAAAAGGAAAAGCTATGTGAACATTCCCAATTACATAGAGTTTGCTAAGTGAATTATCTTTTTTAGATATATATGTTTTTCCTTTTGATAAGTATTCTTGAGTGATTATTGAAGTATGTTCTTTTATGCTTCTTCCTTTCAATGATATGGACATCATATGTTAGGGGTTTATGCCTTGATAAACATAAACAGTGATAAGGAGGAATTAATGAAAGGATCTTTGTGTGGAATCACAGAGTTCATGATATTTCCATGATATTAAGATGATATGTGGATACTTGAGGGCATGGTTAATGAACAATCTATCCCTTCTTTTCTTGGGATTTCGAGGACGAAATCCTTGTTAGGGGTTTATAATTTGTAACATCCCTGACTTGGGTTATGAATTAACCCTAGATTGTTTTGCTTAATAAGGTTAAGTATATTCTTAATCTTATCTTGTGAAAAGTAATTAGGGCTCATGAGAAACTTATGTTTCAATTTTGGTCCTGTTTGAACAATGTTGAAGCAATGTTTGCTTATTTTGGACTAAAGTGCAAATTACCCAAGTTGAGGGGTTAAATTGCAAATGTTGCATGGTAAGATGTTCCTCTGATGTTGAGACATCATAAGAATGAATATGATGTAGTGGTATGGTTTTCACAAGCTTGGGCACCAAGATTAAGCTTGTAAAGCAGTGTTGTGCATTAAAACCTAGTTTTGGTGAAAAGTGCAATTTACCCAAAACCTAGGGTTCAATATGCAAATTACCACTTCAATAAGGTCCCTAATGTTTCTTGGAATCATGTAGAGAAAATAAAATGAGATGGGTGCCTCATTTGAATTAAGTTGGAGGAGAGAGAATCTTGATATTAAAATAATCAAGATTAATGCCTAATTGAAACCCTAATTTGATTTAGGGCAAAAATGAATAAAAATAATTGAAGGGCTTTCAACCAAAATGTTTTGGGTTGATTTTGAATAAGTATGGAAGTTCCTTTGACAAGATAAGGAACGAAAATATCCTAAGTAGGTGAAATTCCACTCACCTTATTATAAGAAAAAGAAAACCCACTCACATATGGATATTAATATAATAAGCATTAAGGTACTTAATTTGCTTTTCTTTAAATTGAGGATAATGAAGGAGAATTAAAGGCAAAGGAAGGTGCCTCGTCCTTAAGGGATTTGAGGTGGAAGAGGCGGCCATATTTTTGGAATTTAATGCATTTTTATAAGGCATATTCTCTCTCATCAATTTCTTTATAAAAGTGCCATTTCCAAGCCCAAACCAAGGCCTTTTTCGGATTTTCTTCTTCCCCTTGCTTGCAAAACCGACCAAGGAGATAGGGAGGAGCAGGGAGCACGTCCCCAACCTTTGTGTGATCCCTTGACCTTCGTTCTCCTTGATTTCATGGTGGGAATCGAAAATAAATTATGGATTCCTTCTTATTTCGATCTCCTCTTCAACCCTAGCCAACTTTTGCAATCAAAAGCTTGAGGACGAGCCTAGGGGGAGTTGCTAGAGCTTCATCCACCATTAATGGCGTGAGCTTGGAGCTTTGGAGCTCAATTGGAGGCGGGTTTTATAACTTAAACCCTCAAACATTGCTATTGCATCAATCTTCTATGCTTTGTTGATTGATTTCTTCAATTTGATAAACGTTTGCTTCTTTGCTGCAAATTCCATCAAGAACGGTTGCTGTTCTTGGTTGTTCTAAGGAAGGGGATGATGACATCATCCTAGATGCTTATCCAAAGAAAATTACCAAGCAAAACCGTTTTGATAGCTACTCCAAATCGTTTTAATTTGATTGGCTATGCGGTTTCAGCAAACCGTTTAAGGGCAAACGGTTTGAGACCGTTTGGGAGAAAACGGTCTCAAGACCGTTTGAGATGGTTGACCAAGCGTTGAACGTTTGGGAATTTTGTTCCTAATTATGTAGGCTGATAACCCTCCAAATTTGAGGGATTAAATCCAAAGGAATCGAGAGTTGAAGGCCAATCAATTAGGCAATCGAATTGAATTATGTGCTGCTTTTCAACCTGATCAACTTGACCTGCTTGGGCAAACGGTCTCAAGACCGTTTGAGTGCGTTGACCAAGCATTGACCGTATGCGATTTTTGATCCTAATTATGTTGGCTAATGACTCACAAAGTTTTATGGGTTAACTCCCAAGTAATCGTGAGTTGAAGCCTAATCAATTAGGGAAACCTAATTGGATTAAGTGCTGATTTTCAACCTGATCAACTTGACCTGCTTGGGCAAACGGTCTCAAGACCGTTTGAGTGCGTTGACCAAGCGTTTACCGTATGAGATTTTTGTTCATAATGATGTTGGTTAATGACCCTCCAAATTTTAGGGGTTAATTCCAAACGAGTCATGAGTTGAAGGCTAATCAATTGGGCTAACCCTAATTGAAATCAGTGCTGAAATCACAATGAGCTAATTTGAGATTTTGGGTTGATTAGCCCAAACGGTCTCAAGACCGTTTGGGGGATCATCCAAACGGTCTCAAGACCGTTTGGAGGTCTGGGTTCAAGTATAGTTGACCAATTGAAGGTTCAAAGGTACCAAATCATACTGCAACTAAATGCTGATTTGTTGATCAACTCGATAGACCAATCCATGATGATTTTTCACTAAAGTCCAAAGGTTGGATGGGCCAAACGGTCTCAAGACCGTTTGGAGGTCATCCAAACGGTCTCAAGACCGTTTTGTGGTCACCCAAGACCGTTTGGAGGTCTAGGGTTGAGTATAGTTCAGTGGTTGAAGGTCTAAAGATATCAAGTTGATCTGCAATAGATTGCTGATTTGGTGAGCACTTCAATGAACCAAACCCTAATTAGATTGCTTGGATTGGAGTGATATGATGGGCAAACGGTCTCAAGACCGTTTGGAGCTCATACAAATGGTCTCAAGACCGTTTGGTGATCACCCAAGACAGTTTGGAGGTCTAGGGTTGAGTATGGTTAGGTGTTTGAAGGTCTAAAGGTGCCAAGTTGTTATACAATGCAATGCTGATTTGGTGATCAATCCAATGATCCAAACCTTAATTGGATGGCTTGGATTTGAGGGATATGATGGGAAAACGGTCTCAAGACCGTTTGGAGGTCATCCAAACGACCTCAAGACCGTTTGGGGTCAGGTCATACCCAACTTGGATGATGGTTCAATGGTTTCAAAGCAACTAGTCTTACATTGATTAGTGTTGTTGAATCATCGATTCCAAACCCTAATTCAATTGAATCAAACCCTAATTGATGACCAATTGAGGGTTAATTAAGGGTCAAATAAGTTGAAGGTTGACCTATTTAAACTCAATTGAAGTATGGGTATAGGTCCAATTGATGATTGGTTCCATGAATCCAATGATTGAAGGAATCAACATTGGAAACCCTAATTCAATTGGATACCTTATAAGGTCCAATGGATCAAACCTTTTTGAAAACCTAATGTGATTAGGTGGGAGATACCTTTAATGGTACTAGTCATTAATGCATAACAAATGCATGGATCCAATACATGATGTAAACCCTAATTGAGGCCGATTTCATGTATAACTCTATTAAGAGGTTGCCTACATGTGAAATCACTAATTAGGATGAATAGTAAACCCTAATTCCTTTGGATACCTTATGTAATGGAGGTCCAATGTGATGATGAATGTACTATTGATCCAATTATGGTTAGTAATGTTAACCAATGAAGGAACAAAGGTTAAAACCCTAATAGTACCTAAGTGATTAGTGTCAATTAAGGGATGAACCCTAATTGCTGATAAGATCAATGACTTGGTACACTATGTAAATCATAGTTGTATGTACTTGATTGAAGGGTTGATATGACCTAATCAAGTTAAGAAGCTGATAGCATGAATTCATACATGAATATGAATCATGTGGTGTATAAGGGTTATGATCCTTAATCAAAGAGATCATGAAACCCTAAACATGAATATAAACCCTAATTGACAGGGTTATTGAATTCAACCCTAGTTGAGGGTGATTCCATGTGAAACCCTAGTTGAGGGTGATTCCATGTGAAACCCTAGTTGAGGGTGATTCAATGTGAAACCCTAGTTGAGGGTGATTCCATGTGAAATCCTAGTTGAGGGTGATTCAATGTGAAACCCTAGTTGAGGGTGATTCCAAGTGAAACCCTAATTGAGGGTGCATCCATGTGGAACCCTAGTTGAGGGTGATTTCATGAGAAACCCTAATTGGGAATGCATCCCTAATTGCTTATAGGACCAATGACTTGGTACCCTATGTTAATCATAGTTGTATGCATATGATTGAAGGGTTGATGCGACCTAATCAAGTTGAAAGGATCAAATAATAGAATTCATATATAAATATGATTCATGTGATGATCCTATGTAGCACGACCGTGCAAGGCAGCACGGCAGTGGCGACTTTACTCAGCACGACCGTGCAAGGTAGCACGGCCGTGGTAGCTTTACTTTGCACGACCGTGCAAGGTAGCACGGCCGTGGTGGTCTATGCTTGACTTAGAGCTGAATTGAAAGTGACCTAACATGGTCGTTTTGTTAATTCTCAATTTAAGGATGAGAGAGATACTCATACCTTGTGATGATAATCATTTAATGATACTTGATGAGAATAAATAAGTATGAGTGAATACTTATGGTATAAATGTTGGCTCCTAGATGTGGGGAGCAATGAACTAGGGTTTGATCATTGATAATATGATCTTGAAAACCTAAATGGTTAATAATGGAAAACCCTATTCTTAATGAAGGGTAATGATATGTGAGAGAAAGCCCTAATTGATGGAAAACCCTAACCCTGGTAAGGGAATAGTGGTGTTACCCTGTATTGCATGATGTGTTGTAAACCTGATAAGTCTATTATCATGTGTGACAATCATGCAGGGTTCATGAGTTGATGATCATAGCCAGGTATGAGCTATGATGTTTATTTGATAAGAATTGATTGGCCATATGTGCCATTATGTTTTTGTTACTGAGAAAGAAGTAACAAGATGAGTTGGGCTTGTAAGCCTTTGTTTAAGTTGTTGCCTAGTGAGAGGTGACAAGATGTGAATGGCCTTGTGCGCCATGTGAATAAAGTTGTTGCCTAGTGAGAGGTGACAAGATGTGAATGGTTTTGTGAGCCATGTGAATAAAGTTGTTGGCTAGTGAAAGGTGACAAGATGTACAATGTTCTGATGAGCCATGTGTGATGGAAACCCAAATCCTGATAAAGGATTAAGGGTAATACCCTTGAAATATTAATACATTGTTTTTGCATGGTATTGATAGATAATTAATGTACTGCTATTATATGTGCTAACCATGCAGGTATTATGAGATGATGAGCATAGCCAGGTATGAGCTATGATGTATTATTAGTTTGAATTGTTAATTGGGCCTTGTGTGCCATAATATACCTTGTGCCTGGTAAGAGGTGGCAAGAGAATTAATGTGCATCAAGTGCCATGATGGATGCTTGTGTAGCAAGTATCATACTTACCTTGGTCAAATGACCTAAAGGTGTTAGTTACCTGAGAAAGAGGTAATAGTGCTCAAGTGATGAACAAAGGGTTTGAATACCCATGATTTCATGGTTATGGTATTGAAATTGAGAATGGATGAGAAGCCCCAGTGTTGAAATGAGGGATTAAGATCCCAACACCTTGTGAAAAGAGTATGGCTACGAGCCATGACTCCACAATGATAATGCCAGGCTTTAGTCATATGATCTAAGCCTGAAGAGAGTTAATGCAGTGATAATGATTCTTTAGTTTGAATAGATGTTATACATGTTCTTCATATTCATTAAAGGAATAGTAACATGGTTATTCTATCAAGTTACAGTTGCAATGCTTTTGATATAGAATAATGATTTAATCTGTTAGACATCAAAATATCTGCTGTTAAATAAATATGATTTCCCTATTCACATTTATCTTATTAAGTTGCAATAATAATGTTTCTGGCGGAGAGTTATATCTCTCGCTGGGGCAATTTTTATAATTGTCTCACCCCCGTGGGAACCACATTTTTAGGTGGACGCGGACGAGGAGACAGGAATCTTTCAGGAGGTGAAGGACATCAGCAGTAGCAGGGACAACAGTAAAGTCTCAGGTGGAGACATTGACTGTCATGTCATGTTCAGATGTATATAGAAGTCCTATGTGTCGTCTCTGTACTCTCAGGTCCTTGGAGTAGTAGTTAATGATTTCGAGATTTTGGCTTAGTGCCTCGAGGGTTTTATACTACCTGTGTACAGTTAAGACAGAGTAGTTAATGTTTGTATTCCTCGAGAATCAAAAGTACATGAGATGTATATATATGTACCAGGATGTAAAGTTTTACTTTGGTTCTGAATGAAAGAGTTTTCCTATGAATGGATCCCTTTGCAAAAAGTTTTAATTTTTAGTGATTTTCGCTAATCCGCTGCTTGATGAACGCTTCCGCATTAGTTAATCTTGTTTTCACGAGACGGTCGTCACATTACTAGTCATTTAGTTGAACCTGCTCAACCTACTTAGTATGCTACATGTTGCTTAGTTATTTGTACTTTAATAGACGTTGGTGGAGAGTTATATCTCTTGTTGGGATGTTTGGTCTCACCTTATGGGTTTCCACATCTTTTAGGAGGTCTTGAATGATGAGGTGGTGATCGTGCAGCTAAGGAAGAGCAGTAGTCAGAGCAGTAGCTGATAAGGTTGAGTGTGTAACATACCAGATCTAGAACCCTATCCTAGAAATTTGACCTCTTTAACTTAGCCAAACAAGTATAAGCTAATACATGTAATTAGTCTAATAATGAAACCTAAAATGTGTCACATGAAGTGTAACATAATAAATCATGCTTAATAATCATATATGACACATATGGAGGTAATAAGAATATAATTGGATGAATAAAGAACTAATGGGCCTCTAATGGGCCATATGACATATCTCATAAAATAAGTCTCAAAAGTGGAAACAAACTTCAAATTCATAATCTACATATAAAAATTAGCCTACATGTCAAATTTCATCTAATTTGGACAACCTTGAAATATTAGGATAAGTTTAGGAGAGAGAAAATGAGTAAAAGGAATAAGTAATGAATAATGTGATTATATAACTTCAAAAGATGAAAATAATGTCAAATTTGTATTCAACACATCAAAGATAACTTGTGGATGAAGTTTGGTTCAATTTGGATGTCGTTTGTGCAAGTTATTTAATTTACCCAATTGGGAGGTTTTCTTTGCAAATTATCACATGCATTATAATACTTATATATTCCCTTACCATTATCTAGTTTTTGAACCATAGGGCACCTAGTTACACCTTGGTTTGAAGGTCTTTCTTTCCAAGGGCATTTTAGGGATTTCCTCTTTATAAATGAGCTTATCTTTAGAAGCTATCAACCAATGGGGTTATTTCTTTAATTGGAGGTCGGTTGGAATGACCTAGAAGTGTCCATAAACTGACATTTGATATTCAATAAGCCTCTATGAGCTGTCCTCTTGCATGGCCATGAAACCCTAGGCTAAGGACACATGGAAAGCTCCATGGACACCTCATGCTTGACTTCTTCCTTATCCATAAAGGTTTGCATGTCCATAGGCACCCTTAACATTGGACACATGGAAAGTAACTTGACACCTAGTTATTGACTTCTTCCTTATCCATAAAGTCTTGCATGTCCATGGACACCCTTATACATGACACATGGAAAGTCTCATAGACACCTCATACTTGACCTCTTTCTATATAAAGCCATATCTACCCCTTCTCACCTCCCAATTTGAAAACTCTTGCTCTCCTTCTCTTTCCTCCATCTTATATCATCATTCCTACTCTTTTTTGCCACGAAGGTGTTGTCCCAAGGTAAAAGGAGGTGCCTACCTTGGTGAAGAAGGCTCCTAGGGTTCCAAATTTTCTCTATTTAGGGTTTCTAAAGCTCCTTCTTGGTGATTTCGACCAAAACTAGTAAGTTTCCTCCTTCCCTTCCCTATTTTCATGTTGTTAGTCTTCCTTCCACCTTCTTCCAGGTCGGAACCATGGCCTTCCATGGTGAAACCCCACCTAGAACCCATAAACACCTCATCTCCATGTTCTTTTGTTAGGGGTTTTCACCTCTAAAGTGGAGAAGGTGCTTTTTGCTTGAGATATGAGCTTTTTTGGAGAAACCAACCTCTCTAAGCTTGGGAACCTTACTTATTGGAACTATCCACCTTCCCTAGAGGTTCTTTTGAGTCCTAGGCTTGGATCTAGGACTGACTTAGACTGTTTAGACTCTGAAGTTGAGGTATGATGTATCCCCTATTCTTCTATGTTGAGCAATTCACCTATGCTTCTTACTTATTGGACCTATCCACCTTCCCTAGAGGTTCTTTTGAGGCCTAGGCTTGGATCTAGGACTGACTTGGACTGTTTAGACTCTGGAGTTGAGGTATGATGTATCCCCTATTCTTCTATGTTGAGCAATTCACCTATGCTTATTCATTTTCTTGGTCCTATGGACAATAGCCTATACACATTGCTCTTATCTCTTGATATTGTGGTTCATGTGAACTATCTTTCTTATTTTGGTCTTGGATATTCTCTTGATATCTTATCTTGTGCTATGTTGTATGATAAACTTGTTGATGGTATCTGTCCACTGTGATGTGGATGTTTATTTGTAGATATGTGATATCTTTTTCCCACTTACATGTGGATGTATGGGTTGTCCATTGTGTGATTGAGACATTGTATAATTTCTGACTATACTTTATACCTACCTCTACATTTACCTCTTGTGTGATTCAGTATCACTAGAGTAGTATAATTACATTAGTTTTGTCTCATTGTGTTTTATGGCAACATTGTGATATTTTGGATGGTGGATGTGTGATTCCCCATGCCAGGGCAGGATGTGCGATTCTTGGCCCATGTCTCACCAGGTTTAAGATGTTATTTCCAAGTTTGGTTTTGAGTATTCTCATTTGTTGTGGCGCGGGGCATCAAAGTTTGGTTGGTATTAGAGCTTTAGGTTCGTTGAGTTTACAAGGACCTGGGACTAGGGTTTGTGTCTGTTCTAGTGTCCTTTAGTCTATCTTATAGTGACTTTTGCTTGTGCATAAGAAGAAGAAGAAGAGTTGAAAAGATGGCTAGAGAACACGAAGAATACGTTGCTGAGAGTGGTGTTGTTGCACCAGGTGGAGGTGCAAGGAGACAAGATGTTGAGGAGAGGGCATCAGAGATGCCCTAGATAGGCCCTACAATGGTGGTCAATCCCACTTTTCAGTCCATGTTTGGACAGTTTTTAGCCACGATTACACATATGGCAGACAGAATGCCCATTCCTTAAATGACAGAAGTAGTCCCCAATGTGGAATCCCTGGTCTCAGGGAAGACCTTTGAGTGGTTGAGGCAAGTTGGAGATGTGGAGTATGTTGGTATGACTGATCCCACAAATGTTGATTTATGATTGATGGAGTTGGAGAAGGCCTTTAAGATCCTCAACATCCCCAAAGCAGACAAGGTAAGTCATGTTGTGTACCTTTTAAAGGGGAGTGTTGGTCATTGGTGGTCCATAGAAGAGGAGAAGAGGCCGAGTGTTGTGATTGCTTGGGAGGATTTCTGATGTGAGTTTTTTATAGTTAGTACTTTCCTCAGACGTACCTTGATGAGAAGACTAGTCAGTTTGAGATAATCTGATAGGGATCCATGTCGATCACCGAGTATGAAGCAAAGTTTATGGAGTTGTCAAGGTTTTGTCCTCACATTATTACGATGATCAAGAGAGGATTCAATGTTTTGAAAAGGGATAGAGTGTGGAGTTGATGACGTCGGCAACTGCTTTAGAGAACAAAGAGTGTTTTGCCATGTTTGTGGAGTCTGTTAGGAGGATAGAGAGGTTTGTGGTTGAGAAGCGTGAGAATGGTGCCAAGAAGAGACCTACCCAGTACCAAGAATAGTCGTGGGGTGGCTTAAAGGAGCCTAGGTTCTCATCACCGCCAACGCAACATAGGTTTAGTGCATCAATGCAATGATCACCAAGCAAGAGTAGAAACTGTAGTTTTCCACCTACTGGAGCCCACAACACAACATTTGTGTCAGTGATGGGGTCATGTAGACCACAATATGAGACCAAGACTTGCCATAAGTGTGGGCAAGTAGGACATTTGAGGGTAGAGTGTCCAGTAAAAGGTGATTAGGTGACCCAGTAGTTGAGGTAGAGCTAGAAGGGCTCACAAAGACAATAGTTTAGCAGTGGTGGAGGACCATGACATGGACATGCGTCACAAGTTGGTTCCTTTGGACAGGGGACGGCTAGGCTTTACGCCTTGGGTCAGCCAGAGGGAGAGGCCAACCCACATGTAGAGATAGTTCAGATGAAGTCATTTCACTATGATATGTCTATTTTGGTTGACCCTAGTAGGAGCTTGAGGTAGAGATGCGGAGGTAGTGCTCGTCTCTTTCCATTGAGGATTTTGGGGGTGAAATCCCTGTTAGAGGTTTATGGCTTGTAAGACCCCTGACCTAGGTTTTGGGCCAAACTTGTTTTCTTTGGCTTGATGACGTGCTTAGAACCTTTCTCTAATCATTTGAGATGATCTTAGAGCATTTGGAGAGCTTAAGTTTCAAGTTTGTGTTTTGTGTGCTAGTTTTGGTGCAAATTGCAATTTACCCAAAGCATGGGGTGAATGTGTAACTTGCTACCTCTAGAGTGTTCCTTCTCTTTCTTGACATCATATAGAGGAGAGAGAAGGAAGTGGGAACCTTGTTTGATCCTTGTTTGAGTGGTGGCACCCTGGGTGGTGATTAGGGTTTCTAAGGTTTGTTGTGTCTTGACCATGTTCACATGAATGGTGTAGTGACCCATGTTGCAACCTATGTCATGACCCAGGTGGTTTTTGGATGTGACTCAATTGAGACACTTCTCTTGATCATGTTGTTTTTGACTCAGGGTTTGAGGTGGAGCTCGAGATAGTTTGTCTTCTTGTGTCTCGACCTAGGTTGTGTGGTGACCTCTTATCTCGACCTAGTGGTGTTTGGTGCTTTGTCGCGACCATGGATGGTGCTCGATGGTGGGTCGTGACCACGACTATGTTGAGGGTGACCCAAGTAGGTCGAGACCCAACCTAGAGTGTATCACCATCTTGTGCATGTATGGCTAAAGTGGTTGCATGATGGTTTCTTGGGTGGGCAAGTGTCCCTTTGGTTCTTTAGGGTGTTGACACCTCATCTCCACCCTACTTCCCTCCTATTTTTCTATATAACCCCTTATCTCTCCATGAAAGTGACCCCTTTTGTCCTTCTATCTTCCTCCTTCTCTTTTTCTCATCCTTGGAGCTTGGTGGTGTAAGGAAGCTTGGTCTTGGAGCTCTTGGTGGACGGACTTTCCTTGCATGTGGTGCTTGTGGTGATCCTTGGTCATCTTCTACCTTGGTAAGTTTATGCCTTTCTTTTGCAATGTTTTCCTTGGATCCCCGACCCCATATTCTTTTCTTACTTGTACATAGACTATTTTTGACATGGTGGCTATTCTTGAGAAGAGAGCTCCTCATCACAAAGGTAATAAGCCATGTTTTGACAAGGCGACAATACCCAAGTGAGAGGGAATTTATCCTCTCCTTTCTCCTTTCTTCTTTTGATTGACATAGGGTTCTTCCTTGCCCTTTTTCTTGTGACATCAATGACCTTGGTCTCTTCTTCTTCTTGAGGTGCTTTGTGGATGAAGGTGGAGCTTCAACATCCTTGGTGATTGTGTGCTTGGAGCTATCACCCTTGTAGTGATCTTCTTTAAGGCGGGTTATATTACTCTTAACCTTCTCTATAAATCCACTTTTCCTATATGCAAGTTGATGGTTTCTCTCTCTAAAACGTTCCCTTGACATACTAGTGGATGTTGCTAAGTCCTAGAACTTTTTTGATGTTAAAACCATGTTTGGTTTGAAAGTAATCCAAAACCCTAGTTTTGAAACATGATTTTGGTGATTTTGGTGCAATGGTGGTTTTCCCCTATCTCTTGATCTTGGTTTTTATCACATGCATGATGGAGGAGTGTCTTGATGTTCTATGAAGTTTAGGTTCTGATTTGATGTTGTCAAATGTGGTTTTCTCTCTCTTGTACAAGGGCCTTTCTTGAGGGTTTTCATAACTCAAGTTTTAGGGTTTTGATGACCATTTTTCTTGAGGTTTTCTCCTTCATGTGGATGATGGATTCTTATGGTTTTATTTTCTATTTTGGCTATGAAGATCCTCTCTTTGATCATGTTTAATCCTTGTTGGATGTTGGTCCTTTGCCTTGATTGTAGTTTGATCATTGGTGGTCATTATACCTTGTTCTCCTTTGGGTCAAGATGCATGACCTAGTGTCACGCCCACAACCTAATACAATTAGGTTGAGGGCCATGGCATGCCCTTGGTTCTTAAGGTTGTGACATGGCTTAGTTTTGAGGTCGAGACAGTCCTTGTTAACAGTTGAGACATTACCTTGTCATTGGGGTCATGACATGTTTCATGGGTGGTTGAACCCTAACCCTAATTGATGAAGAGGTCGAGACACCTTGGTTGTGTTAAGGTCATGACACCTTGATTGTGTTGAGGTTATGACCATGTATGGTGGGTGGTTGCAACACTTGGATGGTGGGTGGTCGTGACACTTGGATAGTGGGTGGTCAACACATGTACATGAACACCAAATCAATGCACTTGAATGAGTAATGAATGAGTCATGTATGGTGTTGTTTGGTTGGATGCCTAATCAACCCTAATCATGATCCTTAACCTTAAATGGGTTTCAAGAATGTGGGAGGTGACACAATTAGGGTTTAATGTTATAATTATGTTGTAAACCCTAATCAGATAAGTATGGAACCCTAACCCTAAACCTAGGGATAATTGATGTGTTTGCTTCTTTTACTTGGAATGGCTATAAGGTTATGATAATTTCTCTTTCCTACTTATGAACCTCTAACCATGCAGATGATATGTGTTTAAATATCATGTCTAGTATATGCTATGGTGACTATGATATGTAACAGGTTGAATGAGCCCTGATGAGGCATTATGAGAGACATGTGATACATGAGTGATGTGACTAGGGTCATGTGACCCGGTAAAGGCTTATGCCTAGTGTGAGGTGATTATCCTCCAGTGATATGGTTGAGGGATTGATATCCCAAAGTGTTGTGACTTTGGTGATAGCCTTGTGTGGTTGTGTGACAATGATGGCGGCCTTGTGAATGGAAGTGTTATGTGATGATGTGACAAATTCACACCTTATACGTATTATATCTTCTGAAGTTGTACTATTCCCTTATTTTTTGTACAATTGTCATGACTTTATACGTTGTAACTTGATTGTTGCTGAAAGATATCTAATTGGCTTAATTAATCAAGTAAAAGCTAATCATGTAGGTGCCTTATGCCATATACCATTCCAGGGTTAGTCTTGGTGCTAGATGGTGAAATTAGTTCTCCCTTAGTGGAAGCTCAAAGTCATATATTGTTGAGTATATGCATTCACAGGATTGGTTGCGGGCCATACCCTTACAGGAGTGTGGCTATGGGCCATAGCTTAGTGATGTGACTCAGTATATACTTTCACATGATTGGTTGTGGGTCATACCCTGGCAGGAGTGCGACTTCGGGTCGTAGCTCAGTTTCACTAGCGTTGTGCCTATATACCAAGGCATGCTAGCCTATTTGTAGTTAGACTTGATATGTCTCTGTGGTGTTTTCTCATGCTGACCGGGAGGTGTGAAGAGGTCGTGGATTCTGACTCTTCCTTGGATCTTGTATGTCACTGGTTTTGACTTAGCAGTGGTAAATTGGAGTATGAATGGTATACCTCATCTCCTCAGGGCATAATAATATATACATTATGGTTTTGTAGTGTAATTGTGTAGTGACAAATGTGAAACAACATTGGTTGAAGCCTTACCTTGCTTTTGTACAGTTTATTCGATAAATGAGATACATGTTCTCCATATTCCTTTTTAGAATATGACTTGATCCACTATTCAGTGGTTGCTGTTTAATCTTGCTTAATCTACTTTATCTATTGATTACCTATCATTTAGTTGAATCTGCTCAACCTGCTTAGTATGTTACTTGCAGCTTAGTTATATGTGCTTTAATAGACGTTGGCGGAGAGTTATATCTCTCATTGGGACGTTTGGTCTCACCCTGTGGGTTTCCACATCTTTTAGGTGGTCGTGCACGACGAGGTGGTGATCATGCAACTGAGCAAGAGCAACACTTAGAGCAGTAGCTGATAAGGTTGAGTGTGTTGTTAGTCTTTTGGTGTTAGATTCCTAGAGTTGTCCCTGTACACTCAGGTCTTGGGGGTGTTTTCGATTTTTTTAGTGATGTTATCATCACGAGTTTTTTTGGCATGTGTGCCTTTTGCTATATAGTTATGGCGTATGTACATGTATATACGTGGAACAAATTCCTCATGTACAGGTTGATGACATAAATGTGAAAAAAAATGATGTAAGCACCTTATGATATGTGTTATGTGATCCAGGTGTCTTGTTGTGGACTTAGATGTGAAAGTTTTTAGCTTGTAGTGCTCTTGTGAAGTCGATTTAATTTCCTACATTTTTCGGTAGTCCGCTTGTTTAAGTGTTATTTCTGTGTTTGGTTTTGAGTAATTTCGCTTGTTGTGGCGCGGGGCGTCATAATTTCCATGAATTTCTTTAACTGTTATTCATATTAGAAAAGATGCATAATAATTTATTTAGGAATAATGGGGCATAAGATATATAATTTCCTAATTGCAGTTATTTTACTTTCCTTTCCAAATCCCTTTTACCTGTATATAAGATACAACCAAATTCATTTATAGCCTATATAATTGTTGAAGTATAGTCATAAGCTTGAGATAGATATTGTGTTGTATCTATATAATATATTTTCTCTACCTATCTTAATAAGTAGTTTTTTAAGAAAAGATGGAAAATTAAACACTTTTAGGATGAAAACTGGCATCTAATCGTACTTTATTTAAAAAATCAAACTGAATTACATATATTTTTAACCATGGCTCATTTCATTTCCCAAAGATCATACAAAATAGTTGCTTGACACCAAGAATATAGAAGAGTGTGCATTATTCACACCAAAAATTGAACCAATAAAGACAAAATAAGGGAGTAGATTTTGACCCAAAAAATAAGGGGGTAAATGATATTTTTTTTGTTATTTCAAAAAATTAGTGAATATTAATTTTCCATTTGAAGAAGACAACATTACATGTATTAATTTCATTTTTGCAGTGATGCAATTATCTTTTTGACCCAAAAGAAAAGTTGATACATCACAATCCATATAACTAGGATGAGACAAAAAGTGGAAGGAATAATGCCACCAAAAAGTTGACAAACAAAGTTATATGTTTTAAGCACTTGAATTTCCTATCTGAAATAGTAATTTCACCTTCATAAGGCCAAATATATCATATTATACTTCTTTTGAAACATGGTAAATTGTGAGGAGGGGTGGTGAGAAAATGGAAAATGTTATTTGGTTACCATGGTAATAGGAGAAGAAAATATTTTAATGGGAAATCTATACAGGAAAATTTTGTTTTGTACCCGTAGAAAAGCACAATGATTGACGGGGAGAAAGTTTATAGTCAGAAAGTTAGTTCTCCACTAATTATTTGGATGTGTACACAAAAAACCTCTCTTTGGTATTTTCCTTTTCAACATGAATATGTTTCCTTCTAAAACAAATGCCTTCACAGAGGCATGAGCTACAAATTGGGTTACCAAACCTTTTTGTATGGAAAAACCCAATGATTTAAGGACAAAATTTGAAGAAATTGATTTACTTTTTTTAAACTATCATGCTAATAATTTTACTTTTCTATCAAGAAAAAATATTTGAATGTAATTACTATATATCTCCACCTTACTTTCCTCTAAGCAATCCTTTTCACACTAATATATTGTTTCTTATCTTAAGACAAAATTCTCAAGTAAAAATATTTCTTTTTCTATAAAAAGCTTCTCTTTAACAATGCATATAACCATTATAAAATTATTTATTAGGAAATTGTTTTTCATTAATAATTTTTTTCTCTCAAAGTAAAGAGTTTTCTTCCAAATAAATTTTATGCCACAACTGGGATTGTAGTCCATTTCCTTTCCCTAGAGGTGTTGGTTTGAGTCCAACTCGTGAGAAGACTCTAAGCGAGAGACTCACACACATACCATACATGGAGTGGCTAAAATTTCAATATCTTTCTTGATTATATAATAATCTATTTCACCTTCACCGCAACGCAAGGACTCTATCAAAACTAAACAATACTCTTGCCCAATTTTAGGGGATTCCATTTCAATCCAAACTCTCCAGCCCACATCTTTCTTTTTTATATAAACAATTTTCTTGTCCTTTTTGTTTAGCCTTTTTGTTGTTTTAATGATAGATGGGAAGGGGAGAACTACAAGAAAGAAAAAGCCTATCCCCGGTAGAGAGTATTGTCAAATCAAAAGACAATCAACCTCTTGGATGCTTTGTAACGGAGGTCAGCAGTCCTGTTAAGATAACCGATGTGACGCGGGAAGCCTTAGCCACACAAGTTCTCATATAACGAGCAGCTTTGCAGCTTGGACATCTTTACCTTCACCTGAAGGTCAGGATCCAGCTCTTTGAGTGCATGCAAGTGCGTTTGAGGGTTGGACTAGATAGGATAGGAGATAACATGAGGAGATCTTTCATCCTCATGTCAACCTCTAGTTCTAGTCGGTTCGTATCACGAAAGCCACCTCTCCCTTTTAATCGATTCATTCCTCTCGCTTTGTTTGATTTGTACCTAAAATTTTGACTTTTTATGTAAACTTTATTTCAATCCATACTAAGACGTCTATTAAAGCACATATAACTAAGCCACAAGTAACATACTAAGCAGGTTGAGCAGATTCAACTAAATGATAGGTAATCAATAGATAAAGTAGATTAAGCAAGATTAAACATCTACCACTGAATAGTAGATCAAGTCATATTCTAAAAAGGAATATGGAGAACATGTATCTCATTTATCAAATAAAATGTACAAAAGTAAGGCAAGGCTTCAACCAATGTTGTTTCACATTTGTCACTACACAATTACACTACACAACCGTAATATATATTTTATTATGCCTTGAGGAGATGAGGTATACCATTCATACTCCAATTGACCACTGCTAAGTCAAAAGCAGAGTCATACAAGATCCATGGAAGAGTCTGAATCCACGACCTCTTCACACCTCCCGGTCAGCATGAGAAAACACTATAGAGACATATCAAGTCTAACTACAAAATAGGCTAGCATGCCTTGGTATACAGGCACAACACTAGTGAAACTGAGCTACGACCCGAAGTCGCACTCCTGCCAGGGTATGACCCACAACCAATCATGTGAAAGTATATACTGATTCACATCACTAAGCTATGTCCCGTAGCCGCACTCCTGCAAGGGTATGGCCCGCAACCAATCCTGCGAATGCATATACTCAACAATATATGACTCTGAGCTTCCACTAAGGGAGAACTCATTTCACCATCCAACACCAAGACAAAATTCTCAAGTAAAAATATTTCTTTTTCTATAAAAAGCTTCTCTTTAACAATGCATATAACCATTATAAAATTATTTATTAGGAAATTGTTTTGCAGTAATAAATATTTTCTTTCAAAGTAAAGAGTTTTCTTCCAAATAAATTTTATGCCACAACTGGGGTTGTAGTCCATTTCCTTTCCCCAGAGGTGTTGGTTTGAGTCCAACTCGTGAGAAGACTCTAAGCGAGAGACTCACACACATACCATACATGGAGGGGCTAAAATTTCAATATTTTTCTTGATTATATAATAATCTATTTCACCTTCACCGCAACGCAAGGACTCTATCAAAACTAAACAATACACTTTCCCGATTTTGGGGGATTCCATTTCAATCTAAACTCTCCAGCCCACATCTTTCTTTTTTATATAAACAATTTTCTCGTCCTTTTTTGTTTAGCCTTTTTGTTGTTTTAATGATAGATGGGAAGGGGAGAACTGCAAGAAAGCAAAAGCCTATCCCTGGTAGAGAGTACTATCAAATCAAAAGACAATCAACGTCTTGGATGCTTTGTAACAGAGGTCAACAGTCCTGTTAAGATAACCGCTGTGACGCGGGAAGCCTTAGCCATACAAGTTCTCATATAATGGTTTGAAAGAAAGAAAAGAAGGCGCCGAGTAGCTTTGCAGCTTGGACATCTTTACCTTCACCTGAAGGTCAGGATCCAGCTCTCTGAGTGCATACAAGTGTGTTTGAGGGTTGGACTAGATAGGGTATGAGGCAACATGAGGAGATCTTTCATCCTCATGTCAACCTCTAGTTCTGGTCGGTTCGTATCACGAAATCCACCTCTCCCATTCAGTCGATTCATTCCTCTCGCTTTGTTCGATTTGTACCTAAATTTTTGACTTTTTATGTAAACTTTATTTCAATCCAGATAACTAAATTTCCTCCAAAAATATTGTTTAGTTTCCATCAAATATGCATGATATGGATTCTCATTTATGTTATATAATAAATGAGTATGTTATATGCAAACTTAATGTAATGAGAGTATTTTATCATTCTTCATGACAAAAGTAATTTCATGGACTTTGTCTACTGTTTAAAGAAATAGAATTATACATGTATGTAATATTTTTTATAAAAATGATTCCCCTATGTGCCCACACACTCATATAGTAAACAATATTTTTAATTATTTTCCCCTCCCTTTCTCTTTATTCATGTATATGTAAACAATATTTTCTAATAAATTTCCCTCCCTTAATCGATTCCTTTATCTATCATATGACTTGATCAATTCTCAGATCTTCCTTCTATATGACTCTCGAAGTACATGTAAGTTAACGTCGTTGAGATAATTAAAAAATATAAAGTTATTTGAGAAAAATAAAAATTTGGATAAGGGAGAGAATATAGGAGAAGGATCAGATAGAAATTGCAACCATGTAGTTATGTCACTCATTAACATATTGTATATTGTACACCTTTAGTTATTTTTGAGAAAGTAGTAGACAAATAAAACTCAGATTTTGTCTAATGTAACTAGGTACATTTACTTTCCTTTTTTTAGTCGACATGGAGACTATTGTGCATGTTCATGCTAAGGCAATTTATGTACTTACAATATGGTGAGAGTCAGCTCAATTGTAATCAAGCTCCTTTTTCTCTTATATATCACTATGAAGTAGGAAGTAGCAATCATGAATATGACATTATAATACTAATCACGAGATCCATTTTTAGCATAATTTCAACTATATGTCTACCACCTTCCCAATGAGACATATATGTGCTATTTTATATTTCATTTATATATTTATGTGATTTTGTGTGTGCTATTCCAGTTAGACGTGTTTGCCATTTTTTTCCAATGGTCTATATGTATGGTTCTTCTATTATAATTTAATCAGTTTTATTTGATCAACTTCAATCTATTATTTTTTTTGCAAAGGTGGTGACAATTGTTATTCCAACATTGCACTTCTTAGGATTTTTGTAATTATTTTTTCAATAAAACCAGTGGTAGGTGTCACACTCTATTTGAACATCTTATTTCAATTGGTACATAACTTTTTTAATACATATTGTAGTGTCTTGTGCCTACTTATTTGAAGTCTCTTCAACTGTAGAATTAATTCTTTCTTCCAAAGGTCTATTTGTGTGGTACTTTTGCCTTTAAGGTAAGCAATGCTTAGTAAACTTGAGTCTACTATATTTTCTATACAAAATCGGTGATATAGACTGGGGTTGTGCACTTTTTAAGCTACTTTCTTTAAAAAGTACGTAATATTTTTGAATGACGTTTAGACAACTTTAGAGTTTGGTGTGGGCATACTAGAACACTTAGTTCATCTAGTATTTAAGTTTTTTATTGGATTGGTTATATATATATTTACCAATAGGAATAGAAAAATTGTATGCTAATAGGTACTAACATAGATACATAAAAAATGTATGTAAGTAGCTCATATTGGAACCACTTCATCAATGTAACTTCAGAATTTGACATGTGTAGCAAATGACCATGTATTAGAAAGTGCAACTACTATTCAAACTAATTTCTTTCATATTTATTTGCTATAAAGCTAGTGAAAACTATTTATTTGCTACAAATCCAATGACAACTATTATATATTGAGTGTTATAGTTTGATCCAGCTATATTTAACAGATTTAAACTAATATTCAATCAACCTTAATGTCAAATCAAATGTGATTCGCGTGCTTAGTGTAATGACCCTGACCTGGGTTATGAGTTAACCCTAATGCTTTTGTCTAAATAAGTTTCTTAGAACTTTAATATAATCCTCTAAAGTGTTTTGTTATCAGGTAACAAACTTACATTTCAAATTTGGTCATGTTTGAATAATGTTTTAGCAATGTTCTCAGGTTTTGGACCAAAATGCAATTTACCCAAGACGAGGGGATATATTGCAATTTGTCACATGTTGAATGTGCCCTAAGTGTTTTATCATCATAATAAAGAGAATGATTCTAGGTGGTGGCTTGTGGAAAGCCTAAATTCCAAGTTTGAACTTGTTTGAATAATGCTAGTGACTTGTGTACCAATTTTGGTGCAAGTTGTAATTTACTCAAAATGTAGGGTTGATATGAAAATTACCACCTCTAGAGTGTCCCTACTCCCTCCTAGTATCATCTAGAGGAGATATAAAGAAGGAGGCATCATGTTTGAATCATTTATTAGTAATGGTACTCTTGGTGATGAAAAGACCAAGAAAGGGTTGAATGTGAAACCCTAATTTGAGCTTGTATCGGGTTGTAAAGTCCATATGGGAGTATCTATTAGCCAAGGATCCATATAGGGGATCCCATATCAGTTTTTGAACTCTTGGCCTTGTCCATGATGAGATAATAACCTCAAGGAGGTGATCCATGATGAGTTAGGTGCTCCTTACAAAAGTTGTATTGGTTTGCATAATTTATGAAGATAAAGATAAGATATCTTATCAAATAAGATAACTAATGGCCAAAATATAATCTATAGATTATCCTCAAGTGTTTTGCATGTCAAGATAAATATGAGTGCATGCAAGGACACGTGTCAACCATGCATGGACATGTGGCACCTAGTAGCTTAAAAAGATGACACCTCATATACACACTTTTTCATGAACCTCAAGTATAAATACCCTTCCTTTCACCCATAAGTGGAATTTTTCGAAATCTATCACCGCCTTGATCTTAGATATCATGCATAGAGTCTTGATATCGTGCAAGGGTGAAGGAGTATCGTACATAGAGCCTTGGTATCACCCATACCAAAGTGATATCACCCATTGCAAAGTGATATCGGCCAAGTGAGGGATATTGGCCATAAGTGAGGAATATCAACCACAAGTGGTGAGGTATCGTGCATAGGGCTGAGGAGCTCAAGTATTGGACCTTTTAGAAGCTCACTATCAACCTTGGGAATGTGAATCTTTGGATCTTGGAGCTTTGAAGTTGCTCTTGAGGTGGGTTATATAACTTGAACTCGATTATGTTATTATTTATCATCAATCTCACCTTAGCTAAATGATTTACTTTCAAATAGAATTTTATTGCATAATTGATGAATCCATGAGATCTAGTAGTAACCTAGGACTGTTGTCCATGAACTATAACAAGTATAATGAAGGTCTAGAGCTTGAAGATGATGGTATCACCTTATAAAGTGATATCGGGTTCAAGCACATAAGCAAGCACCTCTAACCCCATATGGTGATGCACCTACACCACTAAAACAATATGGATATGAGTTTATACTTCCTTGCATGATATGGTTATGTAGTATACACCTCTTGGACGATATGAGGTCAAGCATACACCTCTTATCCCGATATGGTGTGAAGCGCACACACACCTCTTACCCGATATGGTAAGCAAGCATACACCTCTTACCCGATATGGTAAGCACACTTACACTTCTAAGGTGATATGGTAAGCAAGCACACACCTATAAACCAATATTGGGTTAAGTATACACCTCTTGGACGATATGGTGTTGAGCACACATCTCTAAAATGATATGATGGGTAACCCAATACACTAGATAACAAAAGTGGTAAGGTGGTTAATACCCTAGAACATGTGATGACCAATACATTAAAGTCGGATGTGGCCAATATCTTCAAGTGAGGTGAGGATGTTACACCCACATATGGTGAAGGTGATACACAATATGACGGGTAAGGTAGATACCTTGATGAGTAAGGGTATGAGGGGTATGATGATGCCTAGCTTGATATACACCTAACCCAATACATGTGTTCAACTTGACATACATGATTAAACCCGATACACCTTATAAAGGTGAAGGCAAAACACTCTTAGAAGTAATGAATGTAACACCAGGTAATGGTGTGACTAATACCTTGATAGGTGAAACACCTTAAGTGGTTGATAATGGTCAACCCTATATCAATAATGCCTTAACTCAAAAATGAGTTCATATCACTTGATGATAGTTGGGTAATTCAAGTGTGTGACTTATGGTCAATACACTACAAGATAAATGTGATGAGTTAGTGCATGGAGTATTAGGATGGTAAATACCCTAATATTAGATAAGTTAATGAACTTAAGTACGATAAAAGTGATGAGGGAAGTGATACATCAAGGCATGATAAATATTATATCCAACACCTCAAGGGTGATACACCTTGATGCACCTCAAATCCAATATACTCGTATGAGTAACACATAAAGTGTGTCATGTCAATTGATACATTAAGAGGTAATGAGTTTAATGCACTTTGATAAGTGTAGGCTAAGATACCTTGAGACAGGTTTAAGCTAAGATAATAAAGTAGGATGTAATCAATATCCTAGTGAGGATGAGAAAGAAACTCATACTTTGTGTTACTAATAATTTAATGATAAATGATGAGAATAAATAAGTATGATTGAATAATTATGATATTAATGTATGCTCCTATATGTGTGGAGAAATGAATTATGATTTGGATTGATAATATGAATTCAAAACCCTATTCGGATATAAAGATAAACCCTAACCCGAATAATTGTTGCCTAGTGAGAGGTGAAAAGATGTTTAATATATTATTTCTTATCTTAAGACAAAATTCTCAAGTAAAAATATTTCTTTTTCTATAAAAAGCTTCTCTTTAACAATGCATATAACCATTATAAAATTATTTATTAGGAAATTGTTTTGCATTAATAATTTTTTTCTCTCAAAGTATAGAGTTTTCTTCCAAATAAATTTTATGCCACAACTGGGATTGTAGTCCATTTCCTTTCCCCAGAGGTGTTGGTTTGAGTCCAACTCGTGAGAAGACTCTAAGCGAGAGACTCACGCGCATACCATACTAGGAGTGGCTAAAATTTCAATATCTTTCTTGATTATATAATAATCTATTTCACCTTCACCGCAACGCAAGGACTCTATCAAAACTAAACAATACTCTTGCTCGGTTTTGGGGGATTACATTTCAATCCAAACTCTCCATCCCACATCTTTCTTTTTTATATAAACAATTTTCTCATCCTTTTTTGTTTAGCCTTTTTGTTGTTTTAATGATAGATGGGAAGGGGAGAACTGCAAGAAAGCAAAAGCCTATCCCTGGTAGAGAGTATTGTCAAATCAAAAGACAATCAACCTCTTGGATGCTTTGTAACGGAGGTCAGCAATCATGTTAAGATAACCGCTGTGATGCGGGAAGCCTTAGCCATACAAGTTCTCACATAATGGTTTGAAAGAAAGAAAAGATGGCGCCGAGCAGCTTTGCAGCTTGGACATCTTTACCTCACCTGAAGGTCATGATCCAGCTCTCTGAGCGCATGCACGTGTGTTTGAGGGTTGGACTAGATAGGGTAGGAGGCAACATGAGGAGATATTTCATCCTCATGTCAACATCTAGTTCTGGTCGGTTTGTATCACGAAAGCCACCTCTCCCTTTCAGTCGATTCATTCCTCTCACTTTGTTCGATTTGTACCTAAAATTTTGACTTTTTATGTAAACTTTATTTCAATCCGGATAACTAAATTTGCTCCAAAAATATTGTTTAGTTTCCATCAAATATGCATGTTATGGATTCTCATTTATGTTATATAATAAATGAGTATGTTATATGCAAACTTAATGTAATGAGAGTATTTTATCGTTCTTTATGACAAAAGTAATTTCACTGACTTTGTCTACTGTTTAAAGAAATAGAATTATACATGTATGTAATATTTTTTTATAAAAAGAATTCCCGTGTGTGCCCACACACTCATGTAGTAAACAATATTTTTAAATTATTTTCCCCTCCCTTTCTCTTTCTTCATGTATATGTAAAAAATATTTTCTGATAAATTTTCCCTCCCTTAATCGATTCCTTTATCTATCATATGACTTGATCAATTCTCATGTCTTCCTTCTTTATGACTCTCGAAGTACACGTAAGTTAACGTCGTTGAGATAATTAAAAAATATAAAGTTATTTGAGATAAATAAAAATTTGGATAAGGGAGAGAATATAGGAGAAGGATAAGAAAGAAATTACAACCATGTAGTTATGTCACTCATTAACATATTGTATATTGTACACCTTTAGTGATTTTTGAGAAAGTAGTAGACAAATAAAACTCAGATTTTGTCTAACGTAACTAGGTACATTGACTTTCCTTTTTTAAGTCGACATGGAGACTGTTAAGCATGTTCACATTAAGGCAATTTATGTACTTACAATATGGAGAGAGTCTACTCAATTGTAATCGAGCTCCTTTTTCTCTTATATATCACTGTGAAGTAGGAAGTAGCAATCATGAATATGACATTAATACTAATCACGAGATCCATTTTAGCATAATTTCAACTATTTGTCTACCACCTTCCCAATGAGACATATATGTGCTATTTTATATTCCGCTTATATATTTATGTGATTTTGTCTGTGCTATTCCAGTTAGATGTGTTTGCCATTTTTTTTCCAATGGTCTATATGTGTGGTTCTTCTATTATAATTTAATCAGTTTTATTTGACCAACTTCAATCTATTATTTTTTTTGCAAAGGTGGTGACAATTGTTATTCCAACCACTACTACAGAAATAATCTTTGGCGTCGGTTATTTAAGGCCTAAGGCTTCGGTTTCCAAGTGACACCCAAGTGGGCGCCGCTAAAAGTCGACACTTTCAGCGTCGGTCCCCCAACCGACGCCATAAACCTTCCTGCCACCAAAACGCGCCAGTAAGGGGACTATCAACGTCGGTTCTTAAAGAAAACCGACATGATAACCTTATTAAAAATGTCAGTTATTAAGTAACAACCGATGCCATACCCCTTCCCGTCACCAAAAAGGCGCCAACAAGGGCATCATCGGCGTCTGTTTGTATACTAATAACTGACGCCATATCCCCTTCCCGCCACCAAAAAGGTGCCAGCAAGGGCATCATTGGCGTCGGTTTGTATACTAATAACCAACGTCATATCCCCTGCCACCACGGATGTTCTAACCAGTACGACCGTGGTACCTGGCTGCAATAGGCGTCGGTTTTACGGATAACCGACGCCAGAAGGGGATAAAGACGTCAATTTTACACTAACAACCGACACCTATGTGTTTTGTTGTCGGTTTTACACAAATAACCGACGCCTATGTTATGATTTTTTTTCTTATCAGTTTGCAAGCCTGTTGTATGGATGGTCAGTAGGATGCAGAACCTGCAGTTCAGTTCTGAACTACAAGTTTACATCATCCATTGATATCAGCCAACAACAGGCCGCAAACCTGCAAAATTAACAAGATGGACAATATTATATATTTATCATGTGATTCACACACATGTATAAGTACATTTAATTCATATTTTTTCATCACACACATGTAGAAACCAGTAGTTCCATTTCAAATTTCCTCCATTTTCACACACATTTAGCAACCTGCAGTCCCATTCATTTCATCTATTTTCACATTCAGACTTCAGACACATGTAGAAACATTCATGTATTGATCATCTTCACATTCACACATATGACAATTCATAAGAAGTCATTCACATTCATACAAAAATAATTATGAGAACAAAGTTTAGAAATATCATTCTTTATTCATCATCGTCATTATCCCAATTATATTTAAAAATTCCCACTACTTGTAGGGCTTCTGCCCATTGTTCTCTTACATCATTTAACTCATCCATCATATAGGGAGTATGTACATCTAATAACTTTTCACCTGTAGTGAAGTCAGTTTTAAACACCTGCAAAGAGAATGATGTATATATATAATTAATAATATATAATAAGATTGATATATTTCATATTATCTAATGAGACTACATATAATACCTGATGTATGCTATCGATTTCCATTGTGGCATGTTGGATAATTATGCTCATAAATCACATCACATAGTATCCACATGCCCAACTATTGTCTTGTGTAGCACACTATAAATTGAAACATACAAAATATTCAAAAATACAAATAAGCACAGTTCACATAAATAATGTATACATTGGATTCGTGAAATTACTTTCACATTCTGCCAAGTTAGTGGCTGGTTCTTTTTCTTGGAGACCTTTCCTCCAACTTTAGCGTACTCTTGTAAAGCCCTACATGTTAATGTAACACATTAAATTGTATAATTAAATAGTAATGTAATAACATATATTAACAGATATAAAAATATGAAATATTTCTCACGGGAATAATAGCCTTTTCATTGTGTGTCCATATATATATTCAATTCCTTCCCTATAGGATCTAGATAATAGACAGTGAACGTCTCAAGGACAATAACTAGTAACTCTCAATGCTTACCACTAGAGGTAAGAACGTTATAAATTAACAACTCAAAAGTCACAATAAAAATGTAATTTTCTTAAGTCCAAATTATAAGCAAAGTAAACTTACCCGAAATTGAATGGAGCTATTATCACCGTCTTCTTGTTTTTACCAAAATATTTAAAAACATCACAACAGTATGAAGTAACTGACCTAGGGTTTTTACCTACAAGACTAATCAAAGACGAAACCAAAAATCCCACATGGAGAAATGAAAAATCTGTACATATCGTGTGTAAGTGGCTGCAAAACATGTATTACATATGCATTAATATATAAGAAACCAGATCACCATATATAAAACAAGGTATATAGATGTATAAACAAGATCCCACCATATCCATAGCTCTATCATAGATGTATTCAGCCAAGTATAACGAAACATCTCCAAAATATCTTGTATAAATATCTTGTTATCGTATGATTGACTTGCATTAATATGTATGCATTAATACGTATGCAAAACTTGTATTGTGTATGCATTAATACGTATGCAAAACTTGTATAAATAGATTTTTATCGTATGATTGACCTGCAACTTCCTCCGGAATAGTAACATTTATAGGGAAATTTGGATCATGTTCGTCTATCCAATCTGCCATACCCCTACAATTAGAACCTAACGAGGCATGTAGGTCCTTTGGAAGCCAACTTGGTACTTCAGGAGGTGGAGATGGAGGCCGAGATGTAGCGGGTGTCTTCCTTTTAAACTATATATATAATTTCATATCAATTGACTCATATATACGTACACACTAACAAATTAACATAATGTAAATTTCGCATACAATATTAGTATAGACGACATCCGCTTTGGGCCACAGTATCACTCTGCCTTCTGCCCTACCAAGAGTTTCAGAATCTGGGTGGGCATATGGCAATGTAAGATCCCTCCATTTAGGGACTACACTTATCGGGATCACACGAACCACACCATCTGGTACTGGAGTCCCATGAAACATTTCCCTTGGAAGGGGTGGGTAAACCGACGCCTCTGTAATAACATATTCTTGACTTTTTAGACGGAATGGCTTCAACCCTTACAAATTTATGTAAAGAATGTTATATGCATATATACACAAACTCCCAACCTCTGCAAAGACTAGCTACTATGTCATAAAAATACTTACAGAGGATGTGTAAGGTGGTGGGTCTACATGATTACTCCCAATTTCTGCAGTAGGAGTAATAGAAGCGCGACACGTCACATGTACCGTCTGAGTGGTCGTCTGAGATGTTTGCCACTTCACCATTTCTTCTTGGACTTTCCTCTCAATTAATTCATCTAGCTATACATGGATAAAAGAAATGCTAGCTATCGATTATTGAGTTCCCTTTCATAATAACATTTAAAAAAAAGAATAGGTTACCTCAACTTGTGAAAGTCCCTCTTTTGGGACAGGTTTTCACTGGGATGGCCCAAAGAACGCTTTGATGCCCACACCAGCGCCTGCACCCCTAACACGTCCATGATGCTCTGGGTTACCCAAAGCAACTGTCAATTAATCCCTTGTGCCCTCAGGGATGAACTTGCCTTCCTTCCTCTGCTCGTGCAGCTCCTGCTAATCACCATCAACAAAAATTGGTAAGTAAACATAACAATAATCAACATCGATCGATTGCTCTAAGAGTTGAATTTTACCATTTTTGTAGTCACCTCAGCAGTTGTGGGCTTTGTTATATCTCCCTTCTTGTTTTGCCTCCCAGCTATCCACATAGCATGGTGAGGCAGAGGTGCGCGACCAATAGTAGAGGACTCCTGAGTAGTAGTAGACTGAGCAGTATACTCAGCCTATAGTCTTTGGTGAATGCCTGCATAGCCTCTTAGACCCATTGTATGGTCATGCACATTTAGTGCACGCCTTGCTCTTTGATCATCGCCGATAGCCTTGTCAGTAAGCACATTGATTTGGTTAGTAACACTAAAGGTTAATCTTGAATAGGTGAATACATAAGAACGTATATTAATTAAATTGGGAGTGGCGCTTAATACCTTGAATTCATCTGTTTTTCTTTGGGTAACAAACTCCTCCCAGTCTTTGGGGTCAAGGTAGTTCCATTGCTCAGGGGCTGCCTTCTTCCTAATTTTTTTTAAAGAGAATACAAACAAAAATTATTAGTGTAGAGTTAGTCAAAAAGTGATAAATGTCTAGAATTGGAAATCAATCAAGAACCTCTTCTCAGCATCGCGTATGTAATCTCGGGTGGATTTTTTCCTATAGTTCTTTAGGACCCTCCCACAACGTTGCATCACACATTTATGATGCAACTTTTTATCCAGATCAAATATACTCTACAAAATAGAATTGCTATTAACTAGTAGCCTAAAAATTAGTAATCTACAAAAATAGAATTGCAAATAATGATAACTCACGCATAGTTCCTTCCATATTAAGTCTTTCTTCCCCTTAGGAACTCTATGCCAGGATTCAAAAATAGGACTACAATGGCTGCGAGTAAGAACCCCAAGATATGAAATAAATGAGTTGCGGTTCACTACAACTGGATTTCCTGCATGATCGAAATCCACAGCCAGTTTGGGTCCATTGCCCCTTTGCTGTAGTAACTTGTTCATCATTGTGATGCCCCTCACTTTCTCAATTTTTTTTGCTGCTCATCAAGTGCCCCAATTTCTTCAGGGGGTACATCACCAACCTAAAATTTGACAAAAAAAACACACTTACAGGATATAACTATAAATGTGAGGTGGGATATATTTTTAAAACTTACATTTTGAGGCGGCACATTGACATCCTCACCCTCACGGTAATCATGAGCACAGTCATCATATGAATGCTCAGCCATCTGAAAGTTCACATTCAGATTGTAAAGTTCACATTGTAAAGTAATTCACATTGTAAAGTTCACATTCACATTGTAAAGTTCACATTCAGGAAAATAAAACATATAAAAATATAAACATGCATGCCTCTAATATTGCGATCTTTTAACAATTAACAATCCTTCATTGTGATCTCCGCGCACATACAAGTCATCATTAGCTTCAATATTTTGTGGTGTTGGCAACCCAACTGAGAATGGACTGGAGTCATCATACTTATCATAGTATTATTGTTCATCTATATGATCTTCAATGAACTGTCTTTTACCATGAAGAACAACCGACCATTTATCATTTGTAGGATCATCGATATAAAATACTTGTTTCGCCTGTGATGCCAATATGAATGGTTCACCCTTCTCGCCAATCTTTTAAAAGTTCACTAATGTGAAACCCAATTCAACAACTATAACTCCTTTGGTGTTATCAACTCAATTACATTTAAAGAGCGGAATTCTAAAATCTATGTAGTCAAACTCCCATATGTCTTCAATGACACCGTAATATGACATTTTAGCTTCATGTGGACTCTTATCCTTTGCACTTGCAAAAAACAATGAAGACGCTTGAAGGGTGACCCCACTGTTTTGGACGACACTCTTATCATCTTGACGCTTTGTGTAATACGAGAATCCATTTATGTCAAACCCTTCATAAGACATAACATTCAATTTTGGTTTAAAGGCGATGCATTTGATAGTTTCAGTAAGATTATCTGGTGTTTGAGATAGTTGATGTGAGACTTTATCTTCAAACCACTTAATAAATGTCATGTTATGCTCTCTAGCAAGCCACATTGAATTGGCTTGAGGATATTGTCTCTTGATGAAATTGGTATGTTCCTCGATATAAACACTCACTTCGTCGATGTTGTGTAAAATAAACAAGTGACCTTGTTCCAACTGCTCATGACTGATTACTTTCATCCGTGATCCTAACATTCCTTTGCCAAAATGCTCGTCAATATTGAGCATCATTAGCACTCAGAAAGTCATTGCAAAAATCCATAACCTCTCTCGCCACATAACCCTCAATAATACTCCCTTCAGGTCGATAACAGTTTCGAACATCACCTTTAAAAATGCTCATGTATCGTTCAAAGGGATACATCCAATGCAAGAAAATTGGTCCCAACATTTTCACTTCCCTATTCAAGTGGACAACAAGATGTACCATGATATCAAAGAACAAAGGAGGAAAATACATCTCAAGCTAACATAGGGTAACAACCACTTCTATTTGCAATTTATCGAGAGTATCAGGGTTAATAACTTTGCTGCACAGACTGTTGAAAAAGAAACAAAGTCTGGTGATTGCAAACCTTACATGCTTCGACAATATAGATCGAATTACCACGGGCAATATTTGTTGCATTAGAGTGTGACAATCATGAGATTTAAGACATATCAACTTCAAATCTTTCATTGATACCAATCTACAGATGTTCGATGAGTAACCCTATGGCACCTTAACATTTACCAAGCATTCACAAAAAGCTTTCTTCTCCTTTCTAGACAGCGTGTAACAAGTAGGTGGTAAGTATGTTCTCCGATCACTACTAATTACTTCTGTTAATTCTGTCCTTATTCCCATTTCACGTAGGTCCATTCTGGATTTTATCCCATCTTTAGTCTTACCTGCTATATTCAACAGAGTACCAATGACACTATCACAGACATTTTTCTCAATGTGCATGACATCGATACAATGCCTGACTGCCAAAGAACTCCAATAAGGAAGAGCCCAAAATATTGACTTCTTCTTGAATGAAGATTTGTCACTCCGTGTGGCCATCATACATTGTGATCTCTTACCAAATTCATTGGCAATGTCTTTTACTCTTTCATAAACATCCTCCCCTGGTATAGGTTTAGGTGCACTCCGTTCCTCATTCCATCCATTGAACGCTTTGCACAACCTACGATACAGATGGAATTTTGGAAGAAACCTTCAATGACCAAGATATACAGTCTTGCTGCCATGTTTTAGTCATACTAAATCAGTGTTCTCTTCACATATAGGACACACTTTAGATCCTTTGACACTATATTCAGAAAAATTCCCATATGTTGGAAAGTCATTCACAGTGCAAAACAACATAGTGTGCAAACAAAATGTCTGTCTTCGTGAAGCATCATAGGTCATCACACCTTCACCCCATAGTTTCTTCAAGTCATCAATCATAGGTTCAAGATCAACGTCGATATCATTTCTAGGTTGTTTTGGGGCCGATATCAACAACGACAACATAACGTACTTATTTTTCATACACAACCAGGGAGGAAGATTGTATATAACAAGCATAACTGGCTAAGTGCTATGTTGGCTACTCAATGTCTCATACAGATTCATCTCATCTGTACAAAGCCCAAGTCTTAGATTCCTGACTTCTTCACCGAATTTAGGGTACAATAAATCAATCTTCTTCCACTATGGAGAATCAGACGCGTGTCGTAGGATCCCATCATTATTTTTCTTAACATCTGCATGCCACCTCAAATTCTTCGCATCTATCAGGTTGGCAAACAAGCGTTGAAACCGTGGTATTATAGGTAGATACCACATCACCTTGGCAGAAGAACTAGTTTTGGACTCCCCCAAAGTCATCAATTTATACCTTGACACACCACATTTGGGACAATCTTTAAAATCCACATAGTCCTTTTGAAATAATACACAATCATTCAGGCATGCATGTATCTTCTTGGACTCCATTCTCATTGGGCACAACAATTTCTTTAACCGGTATGTTGAGATTGGCAGCTCATTTCCTTCAGGAAGAATTTCTTTCAACAAAGACAACAATGACGTGAAGCTTTTGTCGCTCCATCTATTGTTAGCTTTCAACTTATACAATCTCAACGCAGCGCTAAGCTTCATCAACTTACAACCTGTGTATAACGGTATCTCAACATCATGCACAATGTTTCTAAACATGGGAGGTGGATTGGTGTGCTCTACCCCACAACTATGCAACATCGCATCAATGATGTCTATTGGAACTGGTTCGTTCACATCTACATCATCGGAGGCAATTTCTTCTTCCACACAAGCACTGCTATCAACATCCACTGATTTTAGGTTTGAAATCTCTCCATGCCAGTGCCATTCTGTATAGCCTTGTACAATCCCGTTGCACATGACATGAATTTTGATTTCGTCACCAATGTTGACTTTCAAGTTGTTACCGCAGTGCCTACATGGACAGTAGAACCTATCTCCAGGTTGTTTGCTATATTCCTCGGCAAATCTAATAAACTGATCAAGACCATAAATAAACTCTGGGGTGCAGTGATTTGGAATGGACATCCATGATCTATCCATTCTATGATCAAAGAGAAAACAAGTATATATTAGAACAATATTAGGGTCTAGGGTTAACGGATTAGAGTTTATGGTTAAAACTTTAGGGTTTAAGGTCTTATATATAATTAATGGTTAAAACATCCTAAGTGAGATTAGGTGTTCAAGAATAGTCCCAAACTGGGGACTATCCAAGATTTACTCCTAATGAGTAAATCTTGGATGGGTTTCTAGGCCAACAAATACATGTGTTGTCATTCTTATATATAATAAATGTGTACCACCTATCCCATTCTTGAACACCTAATCTCACTAGTAAGTGTATAATGTGTATTGGGTTTTCAAGAAAATTTCAGCAACATTTCCCCACTATTCTCCAAGTACATATGTACTTAGAGGGGAAATGCTGCCGAAATTTTCTTGAAAACCCAATACACATTATACACTTACATCCTAAGTGAGATTAGGTGTTCAAGAATAGTCCCAAACCGAGGACTGTCCAAGATTTACTCCTAATGAGTAAATCTTGGATAGGTTTCTAGGCCAACAAATACATGTGCTGTCATTCTTATACCTACAATCCTAGTTTCATCATTCATATCCTAGTTCTTCAAGTTAGGGTGATTATTGATGTCTTTAGAAGCATGATTGGCAATCTAGGTAAAAGTTCATCATTTACATTCCAAGCATGTCATGTGTGTGCATTACAGTTCATCATTAAGCAAGAAGGGTGATTAGGATTCTCAATATACTCAACAAGGAAACAAGTTACCAATTTCATAGTTAGGACGGTAGAGATACCCTAAGATCTAGATCTAATGGTTCATAATGAGCCTGTGATAAAGTTACATCACTAGATGATTATATAATTTCAAAAGTAGTACACGAATAAATTCAAATGAGTAGATAACTAAATAAAAAACAATAGACAAAAAATTACAAATAAGTAGATGAATAAATACAAATATGTTGATAAACTAATATAAATCAGTAGATGATCAATTAATTCCTGAATCGGTACATAACTAAATACAAATAGTAGATGATTTGGTGTTTTGAAACCATGGACATCTTACTATGATCTTAATGCTAGTAATATGATCAAAAGCAAGGAGGCCCAAGTTGCTAGCAAGTGATGTGTAGTGTGGACTAGTTAGCATCACCTCAACTGTGTCCAAAAAATGATGGAAGAGAAGAAAATAGTGATATAGAAAAGGGGGGGGGGCTGACCTTGGGCAGAAAAGGGCAGGGAGCAGGTAGAGGCGGAGGAGGACGAGCAGGTGCTGACCTTGGGCAGCGGAGGGCAAGGAGCAGGCCGAGGAGGATGAGCAGGTGCTGACCTTAGGCGGCGGAGGGCGGGGAGCAGGACGAGTAGGTCACAGCTGGCGGCGGTGAGTAGGGAGCCGGCGAGCACAGCGCTGGCGGCAGCGAGCAGAGAGAGGGCCACCAGCGGCAGTGAGCAAGGAGAAGGGTGGCGGCGACGCCCAAGGAGGAGGGAGCAGGGGGCGGAATCGCCAGAACCTAAACTTCAATCAGAAATAAAACAGAGAAAGGGGAAGATTTGGCTTCGCATAGGTGCTATTAAGTTAACCATCGATGTCAGTTATTAAAAAAACCGATGCTAATAACAATAGGCGTAGGTTACCACTAAAAAACCGACACCTATGCTCAATTATAGTCGTCAGTTTCTACTTGAAAAACTGACGTCTATCTACATAGGCCGATAAAAAAAAGTTCTCAAATTTTGACCATAGTCGTTGGTTGCCGTAGAAAATTGACGCCAAAGGGGGTGAAAATTTTCGCACGGACACCACGGGAAAACACATCGGCGTCGGTTATCGAAAGACAACCGATGATAAAAATGTACCCAATTTTTGTCTCACCAAAAACCTTTAATCGTTGGTTAATTAGTCAATAACCGACGCCGTATGTTAAATTTTAGAGGTAATTTTTTTCCACTGGAAAATTTGGATTTTGCGGTCAATTTTAGGCGTCGGTTGTTTATTAAGGAACTGACGCTAAATTAAAAGCGATGCCCGTGTCTGGCCACTCTTCACATATAGATGTCAGTTTGTGTATTTAACCGACGTTGTAGGATTTAGGCATCATTTTCTTGTATACAACCGATGCCTGTAAATGTGACGTTATAAGCCATTTCTGTAGTAGTGAACATTGCACTTCTTAGGATTTTTATAATTATTTTTTCAATAAAATCATTGGTGGGTGTCACACGCTATTTGAACATCTTATTTCAATTGGTACATAACTTTTTTAATACATATTGTAGTGTCTTGTGCCTACTTATTTGAATTCTCTTCAACTATAGAATTAATTCTTTCTTCCAAAGGTCTATTTGTGTGGTACTTTCGCCTTTAAGGTAAGTGATTCTTAGTCAACTTGAGTCTACTATATTTTCTATACAAAATCGGTGATATAGACTGGGGTTGTGCACTTTTTAAACAACTTTCTTTAAAAAGTATGTAATATTTTCGAATGACGTTTAAACAACTTTAGAGTTTGGTGTGGGCATACTAGAACACTTAGTTCGTCTAGTATTTAAGTTTTTTATTGGAGTGGTTATATATTTACCAATAGGAATAGATAAATCGTATGCTAATAGGTACTAACATAGATACATAAAAATCATATGTAAGTAGCTCATATTGGAACCACTTCATCAATGTAACTTCAGAATTTGACATGTGTAGCAAATGACCATGTATCAAAAAGTGCAACTACTATTCAAACTACTTTCTTTCATATTTACTTGCTACAAAGCTAGTGACAACTATTTATTTGCTACAAAGCCAGTGACAAATATTATATATTGAGTGTTATAGTTTGATCCAGCTGTATTTAACAGATTTTAACTAATATTCAATCAACCTTAATGTCAAATCAAATGTGATTCACGTGCTTAGTGTAATGACCCTGACCTGGGTTCTGAGTTAACCCTATTTTTTGGCTAAATAAGTTTCTTAGAAATTTAATATAATCCTCTAAAGTGTTTTGTTATCAGGTAACAAACTTATGTTTCAAATTTGGTCCCGTTTGAATAATGTTTGAGCAATGTTCTCATGTTTTGGACCAAAATGCAATTTACCCAAGATGAGGGGATATTTTGCAATTTGTCACATGTTGAATGTGTCCTAAGTGTTTAGCATCATAAGAAAGAGAATGATGCTAGGTGGTGGCTTGTGGAAAGCCTAAATTCCAAGTTTGAACTTGTTTGAATAATGCTAGTGACTTGTATAACAATTTTGGTGCAAGTTGTAATTTACTCAAAATGTAGGGTTGACATGAAAATTACCACCTCTAGAGTGTCCCTACTCCCTCATAGTATCATATAGAGAAGAGAGAAATAAGTAGGCATCATGTTTGAATCATTTATTAGTAATGGTACTCTTGGTGATGAAAAGACCAAGTAAGGGTTGAATGTGAAACCCTAATTTGAGCTTGTATCGGGTTATAAAGTCCATATGGGAGTATCTATCGGCAAAGGAGCCATATAGGGGATCCCATATCGGTTTTTGAACTCTTGGCCTTGTCCATGACGAGATAAGAACCTCAAGGAGGTGATCCATGATGAGTTAGGTGCTCCTTGCAAAAGTTGTATTGGTTTGCATAATTTATGAAGATAAAGATAAGATATCTTATCAAACAAGATAACTAATGGCCGAAATATATTCTCTAGATTATCCTCAAGCGTTTTGCATTTAAAGATAAATATGAGTGCGTGCAAGGACACATGTCAACCATGCATGGAAACGTGGCACCTAGTAGCTTAAAAAGATGGCACCTCATATACACACTTTTTCATGAACCTCAAGTACAAATACCCTTCCTTTCACCCATAAGTGGATTTTTTCGAAATATATCACCCCCTTTCTCTTAGATATCGTACATAGAGTCTTGATATCGTGCAAGGGTGAAGGAGTATCGTACATAGAGCCTTGGTATCACCCATAGCAAAGTGATATCACCCATTGCTAAGTGATATCGGCCAAGTCAGGGATATTGGCCATAAGTGAGGGATATCAGCCACAAGTGGTGAGGTATCATGCATAGGGCGAGGAGATCAAGTCTTGGACCTTTGAGAAGCTCACTATCAACCTTGGGAACATGAAGCTTTGGATCTTGGATCTTTGAATTTGCTCTTGAGGCGGGTTATATAACTTGAACTCAATTATGTTATTATTTATCATCAATCTCGTCTTAGTTAAATGATTTACTTTCAAATAGAATTTTATTGCATAATTGATGAATCCATGAGATCTAGTAGTAACCTAGGACTGTTATCCATGAAATATAACAAGTATAACGAAGGTCTAGAGCTTAAAGATGATGGTATAACCTTATAAAGTGATATCAGGTTCAAGCACATAAGCAGTCACCTCTAACCCGATATGGTGATGCACCTACACCACTAAAACGATATGGATATGATTTTCTACTTCTTTGCACAATATGGTTATGAAGTATACACCTCTTGGATGATATGAGGTCAAGTATACACCTCTTTGCCCGATACGGTGTGAAGCGCGCACACACCTCTTACATGATATGGTAAGCAAGCATACACCTCTTACCCGATATGATAAGCACACATACACCTCTAAGGTGATATGGTAAGCAAGCATACACCTCTAAACCGATATTGGGTTAAGCATACACCTCTTGGATGATATGGTGTTGAGCACACATCTCTAAAACAATATGGTGGGTAACCCAATACACTAGATGACAAAAGTGGTAAGGTGGTTAATACCCTAGAACATGTGATGGCCAATACATTAAAGTAGGATGTGGCCAATATCTTCAAGTGAGGTGAGGATGTTACACCCACATATGGTGAAGGTGATATACCATATGACTGGTAAGATAGATACCTTGATGAGTAAGGGTATGAGGGGTATGATGATGCCTAGCTTGATATACACCTAACCCAATACATGTGTTCAACTTGACATACATGATTAAACCAGATACACCTTGTAAAGGTGAAGGCAAAACACTCTTAGAAGTAATGAATGTAACACTAGGTAATGGTGTGACTAATACCTTGATAGGTGAAACACCTTAAGTGGTTGATAATGGTCAACCCTATATCAATAATGCCTTAACTCGAAGATGAGTTCATATCACTTGATGATAGTTGGGTAATTCAAGTGTGTGACTTATGGTCAATACACTACAAAATAAATATGATGAGTTAGTGCATGAAGTATTAGGATGGGAAATACCCTAATATAAGATAAGTTGATGAACTTAAGTACGATAAAAGTGATGAGGGAAGTGATACATCAAGGCATGATAAATATTATATCCAACACCTCAAGGGTGATGCACCTCAAATCCAATATACTCGGATGAGTAACACATGAAGTGTGTCATGTCAATTGATACATTAAGAGGTAATGAGTTTAATGTACTTTGATACGTGTAGGCTAAGATACCTTGAGACAGGGTTAAGGTAAGATAATAAAGTAGGATGTAATCAATATCCTAGTGAGGATGAGAAAGAAATTCATACTTTGTGTTGCTAATCATTTAATGATAAATGATGAGAATAAATAAGTATGATTGAATACTTATGATATTAATGTATGCTCCTAGATGTGTGGAGAAATTAATTAGGGTTTGGATTTGTAATATGAATTTGAAACTCTATTCGGCTATAAATATAAACCCTAACCCTAATAATTGTTGCCTAGTGAAATGTGACAATATGTTTAATGACCTTGTGAGCCATGTGAATGGTTGTTGCCTAGTGAGAGGTGACAAGCTGTTTAATGGCCTTGTAAGCCATGTGATTAGTTGTTGCCTAGTGAGAGGTGAAAAGATGTTTAATGGGCTTGTGAGCCATGTGAATAGTTGTTGCCTAGTGAGAGGTGACAAGATGTTCAATGGCCTTGTGATCCATATGATTAGTTGTTGCCAAGTGAGAGGTTACAAGATGTTTAATGGCCTTATGAGCCATGTGAATAGTTGTTGCCTAGTGAGAGGTGACAAGATGTGTAATGGCCTTGTGAGCCATGTGATTAGTTGTTGCCTAGTAAGAGGTGACAAGATGTTGATCTAGAGATTGTTAAGAGATGGTAATTTTTAAAATACACCAGGAAAACAGGAACCTCGTAACATAATAATAATAAATGATTACAAAGATAATAATGAAATCTTGGTCATACATACTTTATGGTCATAGCCAAATAAGGGCTATAATTCTTTGAATATGTTAAAATGAGACATGAGGAACACTTGTATCACATAAAGGATGTGAATGTATCTGATGGTTCGACTGAGGTATAATGCCTAGTAAAAGTTATGTGGTATTCAATGATGAATTTAAGGGATTGATATCCCATAATGAATGTGAAAGGGAAACATAAAGGTATCCCAACTACTATGGGATTCTTAGCAATATGGTTGTGATATCAGGATTGGTGTAATCCAATACCTGGTTGTAATCTCAGGAGTGGTATAGTCCAATACTTGGATGCGATCTCATGATTGGTACAATCTAATACCTGGCTAAACTCTATGATCTCAGGATTGGTACAATCCAATACCTGGCTGAACTCTACCAAGATTGGCAGAGTCCAATAACTTACTATGATCTCAGGATTGGTACAATCCAATACCTGGCTAAACTCAATGATCTTAGGATTGGTACAATCCAATACCTGGCTGAACTCTGTGATCTCAGGATTGGTACAATCCAATACCTGGCTGAACTCAATGATCTCACGATTGGTACAATCCAATACCTGACTGAACTCTATGATCTCAAGATTGGTGCAATCCAATACTTGGATGAACTCTATCAGGATTGGCAGAGTCCAATACCTGGTTGTGATCTCAGGATTGGTACAATCCAATACCTGGCTGAACTCAATGATCTCAGGATTGGTGCAATCCAATACCTGGATGAACTCTATCAGGATTGGCAGAGTCCAATACTGGCTGTGATCTCAGGATTGGTATAATCCAATACCTGGTTGAACTCTATCAGGATTGGCAGCGTCCAATACCTGGCTGAACTCTTACAAGATCGTCATAATCCAATATTTGATTAGCAAATTAGTTGAGGCCAACAGTTACAAATGAGAATGATTCATGGATATCATAACATGATAATATTATCACATGATAAGCTTGAGATGTTGGCATAATATGATGGGTAAATGATATACATGTTCTTCATATTCCTAATCCTCATAAAGTGAATAGATGATTTACTGCTCTGTCATAGATAGTTGCAATGATTTAAGAGATGATAATGTTCTAATCCTCTTATCCATAGTAATTAACCTTGCTTAGTAATATAAAAGCACCTCTGCTTAGTTTAATTATATTTACCTGTGATAATAACATTGTTGGCGGAGAGTTATTTCTCTCACTGGGACAATTGTCTCACCCCGTGGGATCCACAATTTTTAGGTGGACGTGCACGAGGAGGTAGAGACTATTATGCAGAGGAAGGACAATAATAGCAGGGACATCAGTAACATCTCAGGTTGAGTGTACTGTATGTCGTGTCTTGTATATAGAAGTCCTATGTGTCATCTCTGTACTCTCAGGTCCTCAGATTTAGTACGTGATGGTTTTATGAACAATATGAGATTTTGGCTTGTATTCCTCGAGGTTTTATGTTGCTTCAATATATGTTTTGACAAAGCAACTATTATATGTTATCCTCGAGATGAGATGGTACAGTGTATGTACAATGTGAACCCTAATGTATATAAAGTTTTAGTTCTTTCATTAAGAGTTTTCCAGGAAATGGATCTCTTTGCAAAATGGTTTTAATTTTTAGTGATTTTGCTAATCCGCTACTTATGATTATTCCACATAATTAGTAATGATTTGGCTGTCAGTTTGGTGGCGGTCGTTACAAGTTTGGTATCAGAGTTTAAGCTTCGCTGAGTCTACAAAGACATAGGACTAAGATGTTGAGTCTGTTCTAGTGTCCTCCAGTATATCCTATAGTGACCTCTGCTTATGCAGAAGAAAGGGTGAAGTTTAAAAATGACTGGAGAACACGAGGAACACATTGTTGAGAGCAATGTTGTTGCACCAGGAGAAGGTGCAAGGGATCAGGCAAGAGAAGAATGAGTGTCTGAGAATTCCCATCTTGACCCAATCAGGACAGATAATCCTACTTTTTATGCTCTTATTGGGCAAGTTAGGATAATAGTAATGAATATAGTGGACTGGATACTAGCAATACAACCTAGGTTACCAACCCTCAATGTAGAAACTTTGGGTTCTAAAAGGGTTCCTAATATCATAGTCATGTTGGAACAGTAGAAAATGTGGGAAGGATTAACATATGGCAAGAAAATAGACTCTGCCATAAGTATAGACAGATAGTAATTTGTGATGGCAATGCCCAAGGAGGGGAAATAAGCTGAGAATTTAGGAAAGGACTCTATAATTTTAGAGACATTTGCCTAGTTGTTCTAAAAAGCCACCATTTTTGGTACCACCAGTGCAATAAATGCCTAGTGTACCAGGGCAGTAGTCACTAAGTAAAGGCAAAAGTCCTAACTTTCCACCTGTAAGAACTCCTGACTTAGCTTCTACATCGGTAATAAGACTGATAAGACTATGGTACGAGGACACGACATGGACATGTTAAGCATACTAAACCCTTTTATTAAAAAATAAGGGAGGAAATGACCCAACAATCGAGGCAGACTCGGAAGGGCTTACGAAAGTTACAACCCGATAGTGTAAAAAGGCAAAAACAACAATATGAAACAACTAGACTCTATGTTTGAGTCAACCTAAAGTGGTAGATGACCGTGAGGGATGACAGTCAGATAGAGTTTTTTCATTCTGATATGTCTTCTCTTGATTTAATCTGATAATCATAAGAAGGTAGTTGTTGCTGAGCTTCCTTTAATTAGTCCTATGAGGACATGAAGAAGAGATAAGAAGGATGAGAACCTATATTCAGTCCAATATTCTCTTATATGTTTTGAAATTTCTCTCTTCATGAAGAAAGGGAAGAGATGTAAAAGAAACACCCAGAGAAAATCTGGGATACTAAGTGGTAAAACTTAAAGAGATGAAACATAATATAAAACAAATGCATACTACCTAATTTCAGTTCATGAATACCCTGGCCAGGTATTCATCTATTGAAGGCAAGGTAAGTATGGAACTCTTAGATTTCTATCTTTTTTATTACTCTGATCAAGTAGTCATTTTGAGACAATCTAAAGAGCATAATGAAGTAGGAGATGTGGCATGAATATTTCTACCACATCCTAATTGGTATATGAAGGAATCTGAGTTAATCATAGTTCAACTTATAAACCAAAGAAGATGTTTAGTATAATGCATACCTTGGTCTGAGGACCTAGAGGTAACAATTACCTGATAAAAGGTGACAATGCTCAGTGATGGACTAAGGGTTGGAATACCCAGATTTAGTAATCATGATGAGGATTATGCTAAGGGATGATGATACGTAATCATCTTTATAATTCCTATGTTGATGGCAAGGAACCTAAGAGGAAACAAGATTGAATGACACATGAACAATTATAAATTCATGCAATACTCAAAGAAGGTGATAATCTCTTTTCTTTAATAAAAAACCCTGAATAATGATGGGGTGATAAGAAGGATTATGTTTCCTTATGTTCTTTCCCTTCAGGGACAAGACAATCAAGTAAGTCTTATGATACTTGATGTGCATGGATTAGAAGTAATCTTTTAGATGGATACTTTGAAAAGTATCATCTAGTCTTGGATTTTAGTTCCAAGACAAAGTATGTGTGTTAAGTAATGTCCTTAGATGAAAGAAAGGTCCTATTCTATGTTTGGTTTTGGTAATAACAACAGAGGATGGAAATGATAAGATGTAATATGTTTTTAACACATGTAACTAATACCAAGGTAAGGAATTATAGTATCCACGAAGTTTTAAAGGCATGAGACGGTGAGGACATGACTCCTAATAAGATGATTAATACTTGGTTAACTAGAAAGGCCAACTTTGAGATTGGTTTGGTTACATACGATAATATGGACATCATATGTTAGGGGTTTATGCTCTGCATAAACATGACATCAATAAGGATGTACTAATTGAAGGAATAATTATAGAATCATCGTGGGAAAAGCTTATCAAGCTGAAAATAATTCCTTAGAATATCCCTATCTAGATCTGTTGAGGAAACTTATACATAACATCTAGAGATACCTCCGAGATAAGTTCTTCTTTGACAAGTAGCCTCTCCTTATGACAAGAAAATAAACAGCTAACGGGATAGTTGATACAAGTCATAAGAAAGTTAGTGTTGAACCAACAAATTAGACTGGTACAATAGAAGTATGATAAGACTTGTAGTCTCAAATGAATGACAGAATGTAACTCTAGTATGGGAAGGACAATTGAGTATGATAGATTCTATGATAACCCTGTGTGAAGAACTTTGTGCTGGTCAAAGTTTTATGGCATCTCCATGACATCAAGATGTTATGTGGAGATTTGATGATATGATGCATGAATGATAATTGTCTTCCTTCATCTGGGATTTCGGGGACAAAATCCTTGTTAGGGGTTTATAACTTGTAATGACCCTGACCTGGGTTATGAGTTAACCCTATTTGTTTTGGCTAAATAAGTTGCTTAGAACTTTAATATAATCCTCTAAAGTTTTTTGTTATAAGGTAACAAACTTATGTTTCAAATTTGGTCATGTTTGAATAATGTTTGAGCAATGTTCTCATGTTTTGGACCAAAATGCAATTTACCCAAGATGAGGGTATATATTGCAATTTGTCACATTTTGAATGTTCCCTAAGTGTTTTATCATCATAATAAAGAGAATGATTCTAGGTGGTGTCTTGTGGAAAGACTAAATTCCAAGTTTGAACTTGTTTGAATAATGCTAGTGACTTGTGTACCAATTTTGGTGCAAGTTGTAATTTACTCAAAATGTAGGGTTGATATGAAAATTACCACCTCTAGAGTGTCCCTAATCCCTCCTAGTATAATATAGAGGAGAGATAAAGAAGGAGGCTTCATGTTTGAATCATTTATTAGTAATGGTACTCTTGGTGATGGAAAGACCAAGAAAGGGTTGAATGTGAAACCCTAATTTGAGTTTATATCGGGTTGTAAAGTCCATATGGGAGTATCTACCAGCCAAGGATCCATATAGGGGATCGCATAACAGTTTTTGAACTCTTGTCCTTGTCCATGATGAGATAATAACCTCAAGGAGGTGATCCATGACGAGTTAGGTGCTCCTTGTAAAAGTTGTATCGGTTTGCATAATTTATGAAGATAAAGATAAGATATCTTATCAAACAAGATAACTAGTGGCCGAAATATCATCTCTAGATTATCCTCAAGTGTTTTGCATGTCAAGATAAATATGAGTGCATGCAATGACATGTGTCAACCATGCATGGACATGTGGCATTAATAGCTTAAAAAGATGACACCTCATATACACACTTTTTCATGAACCTCAAGTATTTATACCCTTCCTTTCACCCATAAGTGGAATTTTTCGAAATATATCACCCCTTGCTCTTATATATAGTTCATAGAGTCTTGATATCATGCAAGGGTGAAGGAGTATCGTGCATAGAGCCTTGGTATCACCCATAGCAAAGTGATATCACCCATTGCAAAGTGATATCGGCCAAGTGAGGGATATTGGCCATAAGTGAGGGATATCGAACACAAGTGGTGAGGTATCGTGCATAGCACTGAGGAGATCAAGTCTTGGACCTTTGATAACTCACTATAAACCTTGGGAATGTGAATCTTTGGAGCTTGGAGCTTTGAAGTTGCTCTTGAGGTGGGTTATATAACTTGAACTCAATTATGTTATTATTTATCATCAATCTTGCCTTAGTTAAATGATTTACTTTCAAATAGAATTTTCTTGCATAATTGATGAATCCATGAGCTCTAGTAGTAACCTAGGACTGTTGTCCATGAACTAGAACAAGTAAAACGAAGGTCTGGAGCTTGGAGATGATGGTATCACTTTATAAAGTGATATCGGGTTCAAGCACATAAGCAAGCACCTCTAACCTGATATGGTGATGCACCTTCACCACTAAAACAATATGGATATGAGTTTATACTTCATTGCACGATATAGTTATGTAGTATACACCTCTTGGATGATATGAGGTCAAGCATACACCTCTTTTCCTGATATAGTGTGAAGCACACACACACCTCTTACCTGATATGGTAAGCAAGCATACACCTCTTACCCAATATGGTAAGCACACATACACCTCTAAGGTGATATGGTAAGTAAACATACACCCCTTACCCAATATGGTAAGCACACATACACCTCTAAGGTGATATGGTAAGCAAGCATACACCTCTAAACGGATATTGGGTTAAGCATACACCTCTTGGACGATATGGTGTTGAGCACACATCTCTAAAACGATATGGTGGGTAACCCAATACACTAGATGACAAAAGTGGTAAGGTGGTTGATACCCTAGAACATGTGATGGCCAATACATTAAAGTAGGATGTGGCCCATATCTTCAAGTGAGGTGAGGATGTTACACCCACATATGGTGAAGGTGATGCACCATATGAGTGGTAAGGTAGATACCTTGATGAGTAAGGGTATGAGGGGTATGATGATGCCTAGCTCGATATACACTTAACCCAATACATGTGTTCAACTTGACATACATGATTCAACTCGATACACCTTGTAAAGGTGAAGACAAAACACTGTTAGAAGTAATGAGTGTAACACCGGGTAATGGTGTGACTAATACCTTGATAGGTGAAACACCTTAAGTGGTTGATAATGGTCAACCCTATATCAATAATGCCTTAACTCGAAGATGAGTTCATATCACTTGATGATAGTTGGGTAATTCAAATGTGTGACTTATGGTCAATACATTACAAGATAAATGTGATGAGTTAGTGCATGAAGTATTAGGATGGGAAATACCCTAATATACGATAAGTTGATGAACTTAAGTATGATAAAAGTGATGAGGGAAGTGATACATAAAGGCATGATAAATATTATATCCAACACCTCAAGGGTGATACACCTTGATGCACCTCAAATCCAGTATACTCGGATGAGTAACACATGAAGTGTGTCATGTCAATTGATACATTAAGAGGTAATGAGTTTAACACACTTTGATAAGTGTAGGCTAAGATACCTTGAGAGAGGGTTAAGCCAAGATAATAAAGTAGGATGTAATCAATATCCTAGTGAGGATGAGAAAGAAATTCATACTTTGTGTTGCTAATCATTTAATGATAAATGATGAGAATAAATAAGTATGAATGAATACTTATGATATTAATGTATGCTCCTAGATGTGTGGAGCAATGAATTAGGGTTTGAATTGATAATATGAATTTGAAACCCTATTTGGCTATAAAGATAAACCCTAACCCTAATAATTATTGCCTAGTGAGAGGTGACAAGATGTTTAATGGCCTTGTGAGCCATGTGAATAGTTGTTGCCTAGTGAGAGGTGACAAGATGTTTAATGACCTTGTAAGCCATGTGATTAGTTGTTACAAGGAGAGGTGACAAGTGTTTAATGGCCTTGTGAGCCATGTGAATAGTTGTTGCCTAGTGAGAGGTGACAAGATGTTTAATGGCCTTGTGAGCCATGTGATTAGTTGTTGCCTAGTGAGAGGTGACAAGATGTTTAATGACCTTATGTCCATGTTAATAGTTGTTGCCTCGTGAGAGGTGACAAGATGTTTAATGGCCTTGTGAGCTATGTGATTCATTGTTACCTAGTGAGAGGTGACAAGATGTTGATATAGAGATTGATGTAAGAGATGGTAATGTTTAATCCAATATCTGATTAGCAAATTGGCTGAGGCCAACAGTTAGAAATGAGAATGATTCATGGATATCATAACATGATAATATTATCACATGATAAGCTTGAGATGTTGGCATAATATGATGGGTAAATGATACACATGTTCTTCATATTCCTTATAAAGTGAATAGATGATTTACTGCTCTATCATAGACAGTTGCAATGATTTAAGAGATGAGAATGTTCTAATCTACTTATCCATAGTGATTGACCTTGCTTAGTAATATAAAAGAATCTCTGTTCAGTTTAATTCTATTTACCTGTGATAATAACATTGTTGGCGGAGAGTTATATTTCTTGCTAGAAAAATTGTCTCACCCCGTGGGATCCACAATTTTTAGGTGGACGTGCACGAGGAGGTAGAGACCATTCTACAGAGGAAGGACAACAGTAACAACTCATGTTTAGTGTATTGTCTTTCGTGTCTTGTATATAGAAGTCCTATGTGTCATCTCTGTACTCTCAGGTCCTCGGATTTAGTACGTGATGGTTTTATGAACAATTTGAGATTTTGGCTTGTATGCCTCATGGTTTTATGTTGCTTCAATATATGTTTTGACAAAGCAACTGTTATATGTTATCCTCGATATGAGATGGTACAGTGTATGTACAATGTGAACCCTAACATATATAAAGTTTTGATTCTTTCATTAAGAGTTTTCTAGGAAATGGATCTCTTTGCAAAATGGTTTTAATTTTTAGTGATTTTGCTAATACTCTGCTTATGATTATTCTGCATAATGAGTAACAATTTGGCTATCGGTTTGGTGGCGGTCATTACACTTAGCACATGCAATCAACTTTATTTTATAATTGATATTGAGGAGAGATGTATTCATCTCATCTCCTTAGTTGGACTTGAGTAAACCAAACAAAAAAGGAAGTCCATAATCTCATGTTACCCCAAAAAATAGGTGTAAAGGACCAAAAAATCTAAGCCAGACCAATATCATATGTCATGCATATGTAAGGTACTTATCTTCTATCTAACCCACAAAAACCAGTAAGGTAGATAGATAAGTTGTGTAGGGTATGCTCTACAAAACCAACCCTTTTACTCTTGTCCCAACTAGCCATCTCGTGAGCTTCTCTATTAGCCACTTTGTAAATATGGACCACTCTCCCGTAGAGGGTGCCCAAAGCATTTTGAAGCCTCTCAAAGAAACATATATAGTGCCAAGGGCTCGATGTGGATCCATTAATCATCTCAACTGCTATAGTTGGAGTCACACTCTAAAGTGTTGAAGATGATCCCCTCATCATTAGTAGGGTAAGAAGAAACTCTATATCTTTCAGAGCACACCAGAGTATGTTATCACCAACCACCTATTTTGCGGCAACCAATCTAACTAGATTCCAAGCCCTTGTTTGGTCCAAGATCGAGATTATGAAATTCAGATTGGGTTAGTCGATCTAGATTTGTATGAGTTTATCTGGATTCAGTCATGTTGCTATTTGGCAGCTCATCCCATTACAAGCATTCACTAGATTGTACTAGCCTCGTAACTTGTATTTTTCAGTTTAGCATATAAAACATATAGAGATATGTTCATGTTTCACAGAGTGACATGTGCCTAGCATGTGCCTCACTTATGTTTTTACTTACGTAGTTTAGTCCCATATTACTCATCTCTATTTTAGTCTCTCCTCTCTTATCCTATATAAGAGAATGCGTTATACACCTTTTTAATCATCCAATACATTTTTCTATTAACTTTGTATATGGTATCAAGAGTAGGTCCTTTTTTTCCAGTGCAATTTCCCACCCTACCCCCCGACCTAAGCCCTTCCCCCTGCCATCACTATAGCCCCTGCCCTTCTTCCCCTCACCCACTGCCACCCCTCCCATTGCTACCACCTCCTCCTCCTCACCCACCTACTGCTGCCACTACCACACCAACCACATGCCGCCGCCACCACACCGCCATCGCCAACCCTCCCACCTCCCCAACCTGCCACCCTCCACTACCCGGTGCCGCCCCCTTGATACGAATTTACCGTACGTAAAACATAAGTGCACACACCAAAGTAATATAGGCCTTTGTGAGGCCCGAGTCGAACTCAGGGAATAGATTTTTGGTAGACTACTACTAACTGTTCGCAATCAGCTAGACCGATTAAAATGGTTTGAGAGTTGATTGAAAAAGAAAAGGAAAATAAAAGAAAGCAAAACAATCGATTAAATGGTTAGCTTAATCAATTAAAGATGGAATCTTTAGGATTGCGGTTTCACCGCAGGTTCTCGTTGTACTAATTCCTACACAATTATCCTAATTCGTCTCCTATTCCTGGTAGTGGCCTATAGTCAGAATTGTTCGCTGTCACGATACAGTTCACTACCTAAATCTAGGTCGGTTCTATGGTAGTAGTAACCTATACCCTAAATTAGGTGCATGAAGATCACACTTTGGGTTTCCACCATTAACTGTACATCACCTTGTTCAAAGGATTTATTAGTTAATGTGATATTTGTCTCTTTTCAACTGTTAATTCTTCTTTCAAAGTAATTAAAGGTATTAGATTATCATTAGGGTGATCAATCATAATGATATAATTGAGAAAACGACATCATACCATGGATTTTAGAGGCAAATTATGATAACTATGTCAAAACTGTCATACAACGATTACCCGGGCTACTCCCAGTCTTAAAGATAAAGGGGATTAGCCCCGCATGTTCATCTCAATGAAAGACATGATGAGAGAAAGGGAAAACATATGGAAAACATGAATAGATGTGATGTAAACCCCTGAACAGAGGAGATCCGACGTTCCTTGCCGCGGTCTACAACCTTTCGGCAGTGGATAACGTCTTTTGCGGCTCTCGGAATGATCAGGGCATAGCTCTCGGCTCTGTTCTTCTCTCCTCTCCTTCTTGAGACTTCTCCGATGGCTAATGACGTGATAAATTGCTTAGGGCCTCTGTAATTAGGTATATGCACCACTTTTTATCGCCCAAAAATCACCACCGTATGATTAGACATGATCTTTAGCAAAACCTGATCTGACGGCATCGATACCATCGACGCGGGTCGATGGTATCGACCTACATAAGGCACTGACACTTGTGCAATTCTTTGAGGTTCTCTCTGATGTTGCCTCGATACCATCGACTGTATGTCGATAGTATTGACGGCTTAGGCATCGCTTTTCTGTAGAAAGTGATACTGAAGTTGCCTCTGCCCAGGCAAAGTCGATAGTATCGACTCCTAGGTCGATAGTATCGACCTCTGGAAATCTGGCTCGCTGACGCTCTCTCGATACCATCGACAGTCCCATTGATGGTATCGACTTCTGGTTGTTCTTCTCTGGCAATGCACTGTGACCAAGTCGATGGTATCGACCATCCGTCAATGGTATCAATGTATTTAGATATCCGAATTGCCTAAAATGAAGAGAAGAACACCAATCAAATCCCAGAAATATGATCTTTTATACAGAATAAGATGAAATAAGGTAAATTTGATGCAACATGAGATTATAGACTAAAGGTAGTGAATCGTGCGATATTAATCAAAAATATGATCAAAATACACATAAAACGTATGCAAAACCAGTCTATAAAAATGACTCAAAACCCCTGCATAAAACTCCCCTAAGCTTGAACATTGCTCGTCCTCGAGCACAAAACTATAGAATAGAATTGCGAGAGTCAACTAAAGAACATATTAGCATAAAAGACAACTCAATATGACTTCCACCTGTCATGCACATGCCGGCCCTCACTGACCACAGAACGATAACTACCCTAGAGGTGACAATGATCGTCCATAAGAAATGTCCACCCCAAGATCATCAAACACTATCAAATAAAGCAGTTGATATAATGAATTCCTCCGGTTCAGACTTAGTGCATCTTGTGATCTCCTATCTACATTGCTCAAGTCCTAACTACCATATAAATGGAAGCAGATCTCCTAATTTACAATAATGAGGAGATAATCATGGGTGGCCTACCATTTTGAGCAACGGGTGGATGAAATGGGCGGCTGTGGAAGAAAGAGAAGCACCAAATAGTTTTATCATGCAAAATCAACAAAATGACCTAAATGATGCATATGCATATGAAAATGACATAATGCCTAAATTTTAGGTAGAATGGTGCATGCATTATCATTCCGTCTCAAGATGAGATGGAATGACTACTAAAACTACATTATGTGCTTATTCCTCTTTTCTTTATGTATACATGCAGGTGAAACAAGTACCTTTCTCCCTCTCCTTTTTTTTCCAAGCCCTCATTTTTCAATTGACTAGAAGAACATTCACAATATTTTTTTTTCGAGCTTATTTCCACTTAGCTAACATCATTGATGCCTTACAAATTACTTTTCAGAGGGTATAGAACAATTTTCCCGCTTTTCTTATTTTCCAGAAGAAATAAGGCACAAAAAAATCCTATATGCTCTAGAGTATGCAAAATGCAACTATAATGACATGCACTTGAGAATGTGTGAATGCATAGATGCAAAATCTAGCTACAATGAAATCCTATCTACATGTCATGCAATCAATAGATGAAAAACTATACGTGCTTCCAATTCTTATGGTGGATATTGAATGAAATGAAATGGATAGATCACACGACTAATGTACAAAACCATTGGAATAGATTATATTTCCCTCTTTACTGACCCGTGTAACAATAAATCAAAGGGTTTCTTTCTCTCACTTTCGATTAAATTCCCATTACTGTTTGATCAGTTTAGGCTCAACATCCATGTCTGTCCACATTTCTTGAATCATACGGCTGTATAATTATGATCTTATGTTTTAAAGTTGACAAACCCAATTATTTTCTTAGGTTAAGTGCTCAATTTCAAACAAGTTCAACTTGCAAATTCTTGAAAATTTTTCAATTCTGCTCCGATTTCAGATAATGGCACCCATAACTCCCATTATGTGGATGACACATTAACATTAGACATCCATGGATACACTAGATAGCATGTGGATCCTAAAAACTAAGAAATTGCTAAAATAAAATAAAAGGAAATAAAAGATAGAAATTATTCCATCTCCCCCCTAAGCTTGAATTTGACTATGGCCTCATAGTCAAAAATAATCTCAGCAGGTGGAACAGTGATACCATTTACTGCTCAGGTGGCAGGTACTGTGGGGCGGTGGGATCCCAAGATGGATATTGCCCCTGAAAGTTTGGATCATATGGCGGCATCGGTGGTCACGTCGATACCATCAACAGCTGGTCGATGGTATCGACCCTTTCTGTTTCAAATACCCTCGCGAGGCCCGGGCGCCGCTTCCTCACTGCTGCCAGGTCGATACCATCGACAGGGATGTCGATGGTACCGACTTTACTAAGATGGATTTCTCTAAAAATCTTCAGGGATCTCGCGAGCATCGACTTCTTGGTCGATACTATCGACCCAACGCTCTCTTTTTTCTAATGTCACTGATGGTAGGTCGATACCATCGACGAGGCTGTCGATGGTATCGACTCAGAAAATTTTTTGTAGCCGCTTGCCTACACCCATGCCGCTACCATCGACATTGTGGTCGATGGTATCGACTTTTAAACAGTACTGCACACTGAGCAAACTTATTAGGGTATCATTTTTACACTAAAAATGAAATTAATCAAACTAACTCAAAAACGCGACAGAAAATAAAACAAATAGAAAAATGTGAACTACCGATGGTTGGGTTGCCTCCCAACAAGCGCCCTTGTTTAATGTCCTAGGCTTGACATAAAGATACCTTTAACCTGGGTTGTCAAGGGATGTCTCTAATGATTCATTTGGCAATTTGAATTCGACTCTATCATCACCAATCCCAAGTGTCAAGTAACCTCGCCCAATGGTAGTGATTACATCAGCCGTAGCTTGGAACAACCTTCCCAATATCATCTCACCTCCTTCCATCTCATCTATGTCCATGACCACAAAATCAATAGGTAAGACAAATTTGTCGACCTTGACTAGCACATCTTCACATATACCTTGTGGCTTTACAATGGATCCATCCGCTAACTCAATTGTCATGGAAGTTTGTGTTGGCTTCTTCAATCCCAACTTTTGAAAAGTGGCAAGTGGCATAAGATTAATGCTTGCCCCTGAGTCACACTGTGCTTGTGGAAAATTTTGGACACCTATGGAACATGGGATGTAGAAACATCCTGGATCTTTCCTCTTCTTTGGCAGCCTTCCTTGGATTATAGAACTCATTGTTTCATCAACACACACAACATCTGTATCTTTGATCCACCGTTTCTTATTGATGATGTCTTTCATGAATCTTCCATATGAAGGAATTTTCTCTATAGCCTCCACCAATGGAATGTTAATGTGGATCTTTCAAAAGATCTCAAGAAATTTCTTGAAGTGCCTTTGCTCTTTCCTCAACTTTAGACTATCCAGAAATGGCACGCTTGGCTCCTTTATGCGCTTGTACGGTGGAACATATGGGATATTTGGGGTCTCTTCCCCTAAGCTTGCTTCAGTGTCACCCTCTGGCGTAAGCTTTGGCACATCATTCACGGTTGGTGTGGCTCGTGGCTGCTCATCCTTCTCGGTGGTAGTAGCTCCACTACAAAGTATGGCCTTCACCTGCTCCTCTTGCCTAGGTGTGGGTACGATTGTGATGTGTTCTTGGTGGGATTTGCTGAACGGGCGACATCCTCCTGGTAGTCCATATAAGCTACAGGGGTATGGCACACTGGGTTTAGCCTCCGTTTCAAAATGCATTTTGCCCTTTTCACAGACCTCCACTGCCAGGGGCTCTGTCTCCTTAATCACAGATATATACTTAACTTGATGATGTGAGTGAGTAGTCTCTGCATTACCAGCCGGTCTTTGTTGATTTTGATGCTTCATGGCCGCCACTTCATTGGAAATTTGGGCCATAGTCATCTCTAGTGCCCTCATCTGCGCTCCATGACTTTGCAACGTCTGCCCAAATTTATTCAAAATCTCTCCCTGGGACTGTAACTGCTTGCTGAACATATTCATCAGTTCTTGATTTTGTTTCACCTCTTGGCTGAGCAATTCGGTACTTTTGTCCTCCGCAGTGGGCTGTGGCTTTGAATCCGGGTCTTGTAGGAAATTGTTTGGATCCTTCCATGAGCATTTTCTGTCCTTTCTCCAAGAGTAATCATTGCTCTTGTAGCCCTGTTGTTGAATGAATTTAACTTGGGCCTCCCCATCAGACTCTTCCTCTTTCTCTACAAGCTTCTTGGCTATGAGATCCATTTTGTCTTTCATTTCTTTAATTACCTTTGATTCCCATGTAGCTCTAACTTGTTCTGGTGCATCTCTATCACCCCATGACTACTTTTTAGCCATGTTTTTCAGAATCTCCCAACACCTTGTATCAGTGTTATTCAGGAAGAACCCCAATCCTGCCGAATCTAGATTGCTTCTATCATGCTCAGAAAGAGCAAAATAGAAAATCTTGACTTTCTTTTCTTTGTCCAGCCCATGATGTGGGCATCTCCTCAGCATTATTTGGAATCTCTCCCATGTCTCGGAATATGTTTCACCAACCTTCTGACTGAAGTTATGGATTTTTCTTATGAGATCATTTGTCTTCTCAGGCGGGAAAAATCTCTTGAAGAAAACTTCAACCATGTGGTCCCAAGATTCCACATACTCGTCTTCCAGATTATGTAGCCATTCTCGAGAATTTCCCGCTAGAGAACTGGGAAATAACTTTAAGTAGAGCATCTCCTGTGGAAACTGATCTATCTTGACCATATCACAGTTCTCCACGAAATGGCTTATGTGGGTCACCAGATCTTCATTTTTGAGCATGTGAAACGCATTAGACTTGACCAAATTAATTAGGCCTGGGTCAATTTTGTAGTTAGGAATGTTGATGGCCTGCTTCTTAATTGGCTCTTTAGATGCAGAAGAGGACGGCGCCTTGATTTTCTCCTAAATTGTTTGTTCCTATGCCATTGCTTCGGGTTCATAATATGAATTCTCATTCTCGAGTTGATTTTGGGTGTCGTTCTCCTCATAGTCTGATCCCAAAAATGGGACCTCCGGCGATGACCGTGCGTAGTATGTGCTACGCGTACTCACCATGCACTAGTACCTGCACAGTAATAAATTTAATTAGGCACAGTGCTAGACGATTACATATTATAAAAGATAGACGATTAATTTCTAGAATTTAAAATTAAAAAAATGTGGCCTAGAGTGGCCGCTTGCAGCCCTCGTAGTGCCAAAAATCACTGTTCCCCGACAACGACGCCAAAAACTTGACACGAATTTACCGTGCGTAAAATGCAAGTGCACGCGCCAAAGTAATATAGGCCTTTGTGAGGCCCGAGTCAAACTCAGGGAATGGATTTTTGGTAGACTACTACTAACTGTTCACAATCAGCTAGACCGATTAAAATGGTTTGAGAGTTGATTGAAAAAGAAAAGGAAAATAAAAGAAAGCAAAACAATCAATTAAATGGTTGGTTTAATCAATTAAAGATAGAATCTTTAGGATTGTGGTTTCATCGCAGGTTCTCATTTTACTAATTCCTACACAATTATCCTAATTCGTCTCCTATTCCGGGTAGTGGCCTGTAGTCAGAATTGTTCACTGTCGCGATACAATTCACTACCTAAATCTAGGTCGGTTCCACGGTAGTAGTAACCTGTACCCTAAATTAGGTGCATGAAGATCACACTCTGGGTTTCCACCATTAACTGTACATCACCTTGTTCAAAGGATTTATTAGTTAATGTGATATTTGTCTCTTTTCAACCGTTAATTCTTCTTTCAAAATAATTAAAGGTATTAGATTATCATTAGGGTGATCAATCATAATGACATAATTGAGAAAACAACATCATACCACAGATTTTAGAGGCAAATTATGATAACTATGTCAAAACTGTCATACAACGATTACCCAGACTACTCCCAGTCCTAAAGATAAAGGGGATTAGCCTCGCATGTTCATCTCAATGAAAGACATGATGAGAGAAAGGGAAAACATATGGAAAATATGAATAGATGTGATGTAAACCCCTGAACGGAGGAGATCCGGGCATTCCTTGGCATGGGGTGAACGTTCTACAGCCTTCCGGTGGTGGACAACATCTTCTGTGACTCTCTGAACGATCGGGGCGTAGCTCTTAGCTCCGTTCTTCTCTCCTCTCCTTCTTGAGACTTCTCCGGTGCCTAATGACGTGATAGATTGCTTAGGGCCGCCGTAATTAGGTATATGCACCACTTTTTGTCGCCCAAAAATCACCACCATACGATGAGACACGATCTTTAGCAAAACCTAATCTGAAGGCGTCGATACCATCGACGCGGGTCGATGGTATCGACCTACATAAGGCACCGGTGCTTGTGTGATTCTTTGGGGTTCTCTCTAATGTTGCCTCGATACCATCGACTGTGTGTTGATAGTATCGACGCCTTAGGCATCGCTAGTCTGTAGAAAACAACACTGAAGCTGCCTCTGCCCAAGCGAAGTCGATAGTATCGACCTCTGGAAATCTGGCTCACTGACGCTCTCTCGATACCATCGACAGTCCCATTGATGGTATTGACTTATGGTTGCTCTTCTCCGGCAATGCACTGTGACCAGGTCGATGGTATCGACAATCCGTCGATGGTATCGACATATTCAGATATCCGAATTGCCTGAAATGAAGAGAAGAACACCAATCAAATCCCACAAATATGATCTTTTATACAGAATAAGATGAAACAAGGTAAGTTTGATGCAACATGAGATTATAGACTAAAGGTAGTGAATCATGCAATATTAATCACAAATATGATCAAAATACACATAAAACGTATGCAAAACCAGTCTATAAAAATGAATCAAAACCCCTGCATCACCCCTCTTCCTTCTCTTTTTGTCCTCACAACCATCCCCTTTGCCTGTTGGGTTTTGTGGAGAAAACATGCGCGACGGAAGCAATAAAATCCACGCAACCTGAAACATGATCTCGTCGACAACAACGTATTCAGAAATAGGTTTGCGGGATATACCTTATCGCGGAGCAAGTCCGGCGATGTCCCGCTGCACGACGGTGTGCGACAACGCTGCCCTACACGGACGAAACTTCTCTCCCATTCACTGTTGCAGGTTGATCCGGTGGCGCTCCTTTGCGGCAGTGATGTACGCCGCTCGTGGCGCGTACAAGTGGTCGTCGACGTCCTCCGAACGCAGGCATCAAGGCGTCTGCGTCTCTACTTTGTCCACGCGGATGGACGGAACTCCACGTTGCGCTTCCCAAGCCGGTGGGAAGGAGTCGTGTCTCTGTGGCGGCGTGCTAGCGACTCGTTTCTCTCCTAAGGATGATGACGGCTAGGGTTTACATGTGTGAGCGTAAATGGAAAAGCCTGTCTCTATCTTATATAGATATCAGCCGTCAATCCTCCTTTAAACATGATACAGAGGGAAATAGGGTTTTCTAAACCCATCGGTAAACAGAAACGTTGCGTTAATTAAAACGCTCGTGGATTAATTAGAATATTCTGGAATTCATTAATTAACCAAATAATCACATTAATTGATTAATTAATATCTGACTCCATGCAATCGCTTGGGATGGTTTTATGTGCATAAATGCCAACAAACTCCCACTTGCACTTAGAGCCAGTCACTCCAATATTATTCTAATCGATTACATAAACATTTTAGTAATCAATGTGATTCGGAGCAATTCCAATCAAATCCACAATTATACTCCTATTCTAATACATCCTATGTGTGTGACCCGGTAGGCTCCAAATTACGTTGGCAGTGATATCCATAATCATATTATGATTTCACAAGCAATGATTGGTATCTAGCAAGACTTCATTGCCACCCAAGTAATTGGAGAAGTTGGAGAACAACTTAACCTATCATTCATGACTGGTATTACAGTGATTGTACAGTTCCTTTGTCGCTGATATCTGGATTGAACTCGAGTCATGGAATTGTTATCCTTTTCAATGTTCAATCCATGTTCCTTGAACTAGAGCAGACTGTCTGAGATATATGTAAGCTCAATATCACATATTGACTCACATCAGCATGGCCATGCATTTCTCAGTCTCGCTTATCAAGTGGCCGGAATATCAAACTCCCTTAGGAAGGACAAATTCCATCTACATCACTCACAGTCATCCCCATGTGTCATAGTGCACCCAAGCACCATCTTTATGACAATCCTTATTCAGGACCACGGTGGATGATGTCAAAGTACACCGAACGACATGTGATAAGTGTAGTGACTTCAGGTCTAAGAACCACAATCACCACCATCATTATGAGATGTGACTCTAACTACCAATCATGGTATCCATGTGTCACTCTCAAGGTGTGTCTATCCGATACATTGTTCTCTAACAAGTATCTATGTATTTGGTTTGATATCTCCATATCATGGATAATGAGATTCTTCCATCAACCAACATACATTCTAATCTTATGTGTTACTAATGTCTATGGATATTTCCACAATAACAACCGATTAGGGACAAAATAAGAATACATACTCTTAGCATACATATGATCTCACTATTCAGGTCATCAACCCGAAGACATATGTCATTGAGTATATCATTCTATAGACATCTATAAGTTTTATGGTCATCTCACAATATAAAACACAAACATATAGATTGGAAACTTGCCTTTATTGATATGATCAATGTAGTATTACAAATCGTTTACATAGTATCCCATTACAATCATCGAATGATAGTCTCTATGGGCATACATACCAACAGATTCCCACTTACACTTATACCCAATCACTCATGAATCTCAATCCAAGTGATCGAACATGTCCGTCATGTTTCTATTGTGAAAGTGCTTTTGTGAGCAGGTCAGCCACATTGCTTTCTGTAGGTACTCTGCAAATCTTCACATCTCCTCATTGTACGATCTCTCGTATGAGATGGAACCGCCGTAGAATATGTTTGGAATGTTGGTGCGATCTTGGTTCTTTAGCCTGTGCAATTGCTCCATTGTTGTCACAAAACAACTCAATTGCATCACCAGCGCTTGGACCCACTCCAAGTTCAGAAATGAACTTCTTGATCCACACAGATTCCTTTGCAGCATTAGATGCGGCAATATATTCGGCCTCTGTTGTAGAATCCGCAACCGTCTCTTGCTTGGAACTCTTCCAGCTCACAACTCTGTTGTTCAGGCAAAACACAAATCCAGATTGCGATCTGTAGTCATCTTTGTCAGTTTGGAAGCTAGCATCGGTGTAACCCTTTACCACGAGCTCTTCCTCACCACTGTATACCAAGAATTGATCCTTAGTCCTTCTCAAGTACTTTAGGATGTTCTTTACGGCTGTCCAGTGACATTCACATGAATCTGACTGATACCGGCTTGTCATGCTCAAAGCATACGACACATCACGACGAGTACATAACATCGCGTACATGATAGATCCAATTGCTGATGCATATGGAATCTTACTCATGCGTGCCCGTTCATCACATGAACTAGGACACTGGGATTTAGAGATCGTAACCCCATGGGAAATGGACAAGTTACCTCTCTTAGAACCCTCCATGCTAAACCTCTTTAGCACCTTGTCAATGTATGTGCTCTGGATTAGACCTAGAAGCCTTCTAGATCTATCTCTATAGATCTTGATCCCAAGTTATAGGATGCTTCGCCTTAATCCTTCATAGAGAAAGTCTTCCCTAGCCAACCTTTTACTGTCTGAAGAGTAGGGATGTCATTTCCCATCAATAGTATGCCATCCACATACAATATGAGAAATACGATTGTGCTCCCACTAACCCTTTTGTAAACACAAGGTTCATCTTCATTTTGACTAAAGCCAAACTTTTTTACTACTTCATCAAAATGTAGATTCCAGCTTCGAGATGCTTGCTTCAATCCATAGATTGACCTTTGTAGCTTACAAACTTTATTGGCTTCCTTTGGATCGATAAAACCCTCAGGTTGTGTCATGTACACATCCTCGAGTAAATTCCCATTAAGGAATGCTGTTTTAACATCCATCTGCCAAATCTCATAGTCATGATAAGTTGCAATGGCAAGCATGATCCTGATGGATTTAACTATGGCAACTGGTGAGAAGGTCTTGTCATAATCAACACCTTGAATTTGACGGAATCCTTTCGCAACCAATCTACCTTTATAGGTTTGAACATTTCCATCCATGTTAGTCTTCTTCTTGAAGACCCACTTACACCCTATGGGTCTTACCCCTTCGGGTGGATCCACCAAGGTCCATACCTTATTGGTGTACATGGATTCCATCTCAGATCTCATGGCTTCGAGCCATTTCTTAGATTCTAGTCCCTTAGTAGCTTCTAGATATGAAGTTGGCTCATTTGCTATGCCCAATTCGTCACTATCTTGAGTCACGAGAAATCCAAATCTCTCAGGCTCAAGTCGTGTCCTACTAGACCTACGAGGTTCCTGTATTACATTTGGAACTTGAAATTCCACAACAACTTGTGAGTCTTCATGTTCCTTATGTACCTCCTCAGGTTCTCTGCTTTCTTGTTGGTCTCGAACTTCTTCGAGCTCTACATTCCTCCCATTAATTCCTTTGGAAATAAATTCCTTTTCAAGAAATACATCAGTCCTAGCAACAAACACTTTGTTGTCAGTTGGTGTGTAGAAGTAGTATCCCCGAGTTTCCTTGGGGTATCCAACAAAATAGCATTTTTCCGATTTTAGGTCCAAGCTTTTCAGGAAATTGTTTCCTAACATAAGCTTCACATCCCCAAATCTTTAACATAGACAAATTGGGACGATTCCCATTCCATATCTCATATGGTGTCTTTTGAACCGATTTGGAAGGTACACGGTTAAGTGTAAACACTACAGTTTCAAGAGCATATCCCCAGAACGACATTGGAAGTTCGGCTGAACTCATCATTGATCGTACCATGTCTAATAATGTACGATTCCTTCTTTCTGACACACCATTATGTTGTGGTGTACCAGGTGGAGTCCATTGTGATACAATACCACAGTCTCACAGAAGGTCCTCAAACTCTTGGCTTAAGTATTCGCCACCTCGATCTGAACAGAGTGCTTTAATACTCTTACCAAGTTGCTTCTCTACTTCATTCATGAAAGTCTCGAACATTTCAAGAGTTTCTGACCTGTGTTTCATAAGATATACATAGCCATACCTACTGAGGTCATCAGTGAAGGTAATGAAGTATTGATAGCGTCCTCTAGCATTTGATCTAAAAGGTCCACATACATCAGTATGTATGAGCCCTAGCAGATCACTGGCTCTCTCACTGTGTCTAGTGAAAGGATTTTTGATCATCTTCCCTAATAAACATGCCTCACATGTCTCTAATGATTCAAAATCAAAAGAGTCTAAATAACCATCCTTATGGAGTCTAGATATGCGCTTCTCGTTTATGTGCCCAAGACGACAATGCCATAAGAATGTTTTGTTTGAGTTGTCAAGTTTTAACCTTTTAGTATTTACGTTATATATGCTAGTCTCAAGTTATAACAAGTAGATACCATAAGACATAGGGGCATTGCCATAAAAGATCTCATCTTTAGATATAGAAATAATTCCATTCTTAATGTGAAATTCAAATCCACTCTTGTCCATACAAGATACAAAAACAATATTTCTATTAATGGCAGGTACATAATAGCAATTCTCTAATTCTATTACAAGGCCCGTAGGCAAAGATAAACTAATTACTCCAACTGCGGTGGCAGCAACTCTTGCTCCATTAGCAACCCGCAGCTCGACTTAGCCCTTTCGTAAAGGCTTACTTCTTATCAGATCCTGCATATTAGAACATATGTGAGATCCACATCTGGTATCCAGTACCCATGATGAAGAAGTATTTAAGTTTATCTCAATAACGTATATACCTGAAGTGGAGATCTCTATCCCCTGCTTCTTCTTCCTCAATTCCTCCAGGTAGAGAGGACAGTTTCTTTTCCAATGTCCAGGCTGGTGACAATGGTGACAACTGCCTTCTTTGGAGATCCCACCTTTAGCTTTGAGTGCAGATGACTTTGGCTTCTGCCCGGATTTAGAACCTTTCTTAGCCTTACTTTTTCCTTTTGACTTTCCCTTTGCCTTGCTGATCACCATCACAGACTTGGGCTTGTCTTTCTTCATCTGTGCTTCAGCTGTCCTCAACATGCCTAACAATTTTGACAACGGCTTATCAAAATTGTTCATGTTGTAGTTCATGACAAAATGACTATATGATTCAGGCAACGATTGTAGAATCACATCAGTGACCTACTCTTGACCTAGGGGAAATCCCAGCTTGGATAGGCTTTCCACGTATCCAATCAAGGTGAGTATATGGGTGCCAACTGAGTCTCCCTCTTTCATCTTTCTTTTGAACAAAGCCTTTGAGACATCATATCTCTCCTGTCTTGCTTGATGTTGATACATGTTCTTGAGATGTGTTACCATCTCCATGACATTCATGTTCTCATGTTGCTCTTGCAACTCATAGTTCATTGAGCACAACATCAGGCACTTGACATCCACGACATCATCAAGGTGCTTCTTGTAAGCATCCTTTTCAGCCTTGGGCGCATTTACGGCGGGCTCCTCTGGCTCTGGTGTTTCAAGGACATAGAGCTTACACTCATGTGTGAGAACAATTCTCAGCGTCCTAAACCAGTTTTGAAAGTTGGTTCCGGTAAGTTTGTCCTTCTCAAGGACCGATCGCAACGAGAAAGTGTGAGTGTTGGTTGCCATTTGATTGCTACAAAAGAAAAATTTGCATTTAGTCCAAAACATTTTGACTTGTAAAGATTTGATAAACGAGATTAATTAGGCCTTTAATTAATTACGCTCCCACTATTTTATTCAAATTGATAGCCCTCACTATCAACTCGGAAGATTGCAACACACAACCTTCTAGTGAGCCAAGACCCAAAATAATTGGATGAATGCCCAGCCAACGCCGGCGTCAAAGACCAAATACTAAGGTAGGCAACTTTTTCCAATTGCATCATATGCAACTCTTGGATAGATGATCATGTACAACTCCTTGCCATGATGCATCTGTGTGCCTCTAGGTACTTGATCCTATCAAGGTTCCCTAGTTAAGTCCAACCCATGAGCCAACACGATGAGTGTGCACCCTGCGGAGGCAGACCCACACACCCACCATCACACTTCCACGAGATAGATAGTGTACCACGCGGAGGCGTGCCCACACATAGTCGATCAAGCTTTTCATGTGTGTTGCTTTATGGAAGGCAACTAAAACTTAATATTATTAATTGAGGGGTTTTATAAATATATACATATCCAAACACCACATACTTATAGTACGTATCATATACTACTATATCCACAACCACAAACGATAGACATGCAATCATAAACACAAATACATCGGTTATGGCTATACTATTGTAATCCTTTAGAGCAACAAAGGATTACGATCTACCTATGGTCTTATGCATCTCATGCAACACCTGTGAATCAACCTGTAAGCATGTAATGATCAACATTACAATGAACAACTTCATGGATGCTTCGTGAGGTTGGAACTTCAAGTTGCTTCTGGGAATGGGATCTTCTTATTGCCTCTCCATGGACACTCCTTGGAGTTGGATCTTCAGGTTTATTCTTGGAATTAGATCTTCATGGTGCTTCTCCATGGACACTCCTTGGAGTTGGATCTTCAAGTGGCCTCCTTACATCAAGTTTACAAAAACTAAAACTAATCCTATCTCTATTACATCATATGAGTACAAATATAAAAGGAAAGAATTAATTACACTTTGAAATAAGAGATGAGGCTCGGCATGCAAGCCGAATGCTTTATACAAAGGATCCATATGTTACCATTATACATCCATAGAATTCACAAACAAACATATCCACAAGATTGACATCCACATTCATTCACAACATTCACAAAAGGGGATACTAGGCCATAACCGTGCATGCACTCACCACATAAAACAGATTTTAAAGGCGACGTGTATGCTATCATAGGTATATCTACATATACGTATATACATATTAAAATTGCAGTACTTTTAATGCGGGACATTCCCCATTAATTTTTTTTTGACTCCCACGGAGACAATGCGGGGTACACAGGGGCAGTGCCCCTGTACGGGGATCCCGGGTCTCAGGGGCAGAGCCCCTGAAAGGTCTACGGAATTTTACTTCTGTGCACTTAGGAAAATCAATATTTTCCATAGTCGACCCTGTCCAAAACGTCAAAAACAGAAGCCTGCGGCGTATGTGGAATTAGGTTTAGATTTGCACATTAGCATGTTTAATTCGCATCGTATGCAACAAAAAAATAGTATACAACGATTCGATCATATCGAAACTAATCCAAATACGCCGTAGATCGACGCTGCTCTGATATCACTGTTGGGTTTTGTGGAGAAAACATGCACGACGGAAGCAATAAAATCCACACAACCTGAAACAGGATCTCATCGACAACAACGTATTCGGAAACAGGTTTGTGGGATATACCTTATCGCGGAGCAAGTCCGGCGATGTCCCGCTGCACGACGGTGTGCGACAATGCTGCCCTACATAGACGGAACTTCTCTCCCGTTCGCTATTGCAGGTTGATCCGGCGGCACTCCTTTGCGGCAGTGATGTACGTCGCTCGTGGCGCGTACAGGTGGTCGTCGACGTCCTCCGAACGCAGGCGTCAAGGCGTCTGCGTCTCTACTTCGTCTACGCGGATGGACGGAACTCCACGTCACACTTCCCAAGCCGGTGGGAAGGAGTCGTGTCTCTGTGGCGGCGTGCTAGCGGCGCGTTTCTCTCCTTTCTCTCCTAAGGACGATGAGGGCTAGGGTTTACGTGCATGAGCGTAAATGGAAAAGCCTCTCTCTATCTTATATAGATATCAGCCGTCAATCCTCCTTTAAACATGATACGAAGGGAAATAGGGTTTCCTAAACCCATCGGTAAACAGAAACGTTGCGTTAATTAAAACGCTCGTGGATTAATTAGAATATTCCGGAATTCATTAATTAACCAAATAATCACATTAATTGATTAATTAATATCCGACTCCATGCAATCGCTTGGGATGGCTTTATGTGCATATACGCCAACATTGCCTACTTCATTCCCCCTTCCTATTCCACCAACCACAACCACCATTCGTCTGTTCATCTAATCCCTTTCTCCCTAATTCCACTTCCCTACGTTGTTTGATGTTTTCAGACATCCATAGCTATTATACATTGAGAGTCCCTCCAACTCTTTGGGTTCTTCTGCCTGTGCCTCATGATGGAATCTTGTTTTTCCTCATGATGGCATAGGTTCCTTTATCAATCACTCTGCCTGTAGCGGGTCTCTTCTGATCTGATGATTCATATCTATAGTGTTGCTCTACTGCCCCATAGCAGGTTCCTTTAGATCTGAAATCTATTGAGTACTACTGCTCCTGCTATGCCACCTATCTCTTATTCTCTTGCTACTTCATCTTTGTTCACGATGGCCTCTGTCGAGCCGCCTCGTTCCCTGTGTATTACCACAGTTAAACTTGACAACTCCAACTATCATCTTTGGTTGGCGTCCTTTGTTCTATACGTCAAAGCACAATACCGTTATTCACATCTCACTACTAATCCTCTTGCTGCCCCTGCTGCTACTGTAGATGAAATAAGCAAGCAAGCCTATGCACAATGGTCCAAAGACGATTCCCGTGTTATGTCCTGGCTTCTTGATAGCACCGAGCCGTGGGTCATCCAATCCTTGTCGTGTCTTCATGACGCTAAGGCCATGTGGGACCATCTATCTCACATCTATTCTCATCAATAGAATCCCATGTGTGTTTTTTGAAATTTTCAAAACCTTGGCCAAGAAGGAATTTTCCTCTGACACTCCTGTGGAGGATTCTACAACCAATGCTCTGCTCTCTGGAATGAGTATGAAATTTATCACCCCTTGACGGCCGACATCAAAGAAGCCCAGAAGCAACACAATGAACTACAATTGGTCCAATTTCTGGCTGCCCTTCCTGCTTTCTTCTCTGGAGTGGTCGATTAGATTCTGTCTAGTAACCCCCTTCCTACTCTCCGTGATGTCCTTAAACGAGTTCAAATACTTCCGTCGATGACCTCCAACCCTGCCATCGAACATCCTGCTCTGGCCGTTCGCATTGCGAATCTGGATGTGGCTGAGGTCGAGGTCGAGGTCGTGGAGGACGTTTGCCTCCTAACGGTGGACGCACATCTTCTACTGCTCCTGGTCGAGGACAATCTATTAGCCCTCACTTCTGCAACTGGTGTGGCCGTGATAATCACAATGATACTGGTGCTGGATCAAGCACGGTAAACTTGCTTGGGCAAACCAAGCATCTATAGAAACTTCCACTGATACTACATTTGAACAACCATCTGCTACGCTGTCTACTGAGTGGGGTAGAGTCCAATCCGGACTGGGATAGGAAATCCTACTAAGAGCAGGACTGACGTGGTCTGGATTAGAGGATTACGAAACCCAAAACAAACCCCAGTCATTTTGATTTCTTCTAAACAAAACAAGACTAGAACTGAGTTGGGTTAGTCAAGATGAACACCTATGTGGAACAAAAATACAACACCTAATCTGGATCATATCCCGTACCAAACAACACCCAATGGTCATGGATGTAAACCCCCACATTAGCAGACCCCTACACATCCCATTTCATGAGTCCCAGATTAACTATGTACAATCAACTAGTTTATAAAAGGGGCTTAATTTGAGCAACTCGCTAGAGTGGACACTCTTTTGACGCATTGCAAACCACCCTTCCAACGTCAGGTCCATGTTTTACTTTTTCTTCTTTGATTTTTTTATTTGGAAAAAATAAAAGAGGGGAATCCATTATTTTGTTTATAACTTTCAACCTCTAAGGAATTTTCAGACAATGCAAAAACCATTAGATTTGCTATAAGAAAGAAAACTCTAATATCGACATATTTTTGAAAAAAAATTAAATAATAAATAAGGATTATTTGCACATTTTTTAGAAAAAAATAGATGAGTATGTGCATAATAGCAAATTAGCACAAATCTTAACATAATCCGACTAATATTTGTAGAGAAGCGCCCAATCATGGTGCTAATGCACCTAATTATGGTATGAATATACCTACTTCTTAGAGCTGCATAAATAGAAAATTAGCATAAATCTTAACATAATGTGCTATGTGTAGAAAAACACCCAATTATAGTGTTAATGAGCCTAATTATGTGGTGAATGTGTCTACTTCTTAGAGTATGTGATAAACAATAAATTAGCATAAATTTTAACAAAATGCGCCAAATATTTGTACAAATGTGTCAAATTATGGTGTGAATGTGGCGAATTATGGTGTGAATGCGTCTACTTCTTAAAGTACGTGCATAAATAATAATTTAGCACAAATATTAACATAATACACTCAATATTTATAGAAAAGCAGCCGAATTATGGTGCTAATGTTTCAATTATGGTGTGAATGTGTCTACTTCTTAGATGTTGTGTATGAATAACAAATTAGTATAAATCTTAACATAATGCACCCAATGTTTGTAGAAAAATGTCCAATTATGATGCGACAATAAAAAAGATGATTTAACAACAATTTTTCTAATTACATATATTATATTTGTAGTTAAAAAGTACTTTTCTTTATAAAAGTATAAGTTTAAAAATATAGTTAATTATATTAGCTATAAGTTCAACTACATATTACAATTGACTACAAATCAGATTTTCCAAATTCACCTCCCTCCCTCCACCACCCTCCCAAATATCAAAACACATAAATTTTTTGAAATGTCCAAATCCACTTCCCTGTCGCGGTTTCAAGCGTGGCAACATCTATCCACCTCGATAGTTCCAACCCGACCTGATCAAGCGCTTTCTCTTCTCCTCCCCCGCAACCCCCAATCTGATCGCCCTCACTATGTGTTACGAGTAAAAAAAGAATAGTCCCACATTGGTAGTATGGGATAGCAAAGGGCAATAGATAAAGTCTAAGGGGCTCTCCACCCAATAGGTCGATCTTTTGGGCTGGTTCTCCTCTTGGGCTTTACAAATGGTATCAAAGCCTAACCTATTTATGGTCCGATTGGGTACACTTTGGTAGTATGAGCTGCTAAAGTGGCTTTGTCATGGGGCCCGGTGGAGAGTCTTCCTTAGGAGCCGGGATGGGCTGCCTTTGGTGGATCCTATGATTAGGCCCGACGGGTGGGCCGATAGTCTGCCGAGACATTGGATCTTAAGTGAGGGATTTATTACGAGTAAAAAAAAACAGTCCCACGTTGGTAGAATGGGACATCAAAGGAATAGATAAAGTGCAAGAGACTCTCCACCCAATAGTCCATCTTTTGGCTGGTTCTCCTGCTCTCCTCTTGGGCTTTACGCTATGTCTCACCCTCTTCTCCTACAATCAGGTCAGCTGGGCGGTTGATTCAAGACCTTTGTACGTGGATGGGCATGATTGTCACGACATTGTAGGAATTTTTTATTTGTTTATGATGTAATGCAAACAGCTGCTGAAGCCTGTTTTCATCGCCCTTCCTGGCCTGTTTTTCTATATATCATGATAAGAAATTACAATTTTGCTTCAAAATCCAATACATTACATGCTCTTGTTCCCATTCATCTATGCTTTACATTAAGACTTGTTGTGCTCAACTGTGTTGATGGCACAGAGCTGTGTAGGAAGAACAAACTACAATGTGGCATGGTTCTGGGAGGCGCGCAACCTCATTGCTGTCAATAAGCCGACACCCAAGAACCTCGTTTAGGAGGCTGTCAACATGCACGATTAGGAGGGTCGAGACGGTATGCAGTAAGTAGGGCGGTGGAGGGTAGGATTAGCGTTTAGGTTCTTTGTTGATCAGGTCAGCTGGGCGGTTGATTCATTTTCCCTAATCGCCTCTGTTGTTTCTTAGCTAAGACCTTTGTACGTGGATGGGCATGATTGTCACGACATTGTAGGAATTTTTTATTTGTTTATGATGTAATGCAAACAGCTGCTGGAAACCTGTTTTCATCGCCCTTCGTGGCCTGCTTTTCTATATATCATGATAAGAAATTACAATTTTGCTTCAAAATCCAATAAATTACATGCTCTTGTTCCCATCAGATGTTTTATCTATGCTTTACATTAAGACTTGTTGTGCTCAACTGTGTTGATGGCACAGAGCTGTGTAGGAAGAACAAACTACAATGTGGCATGGTTCTGGGAGGCGTGCAACCTCATTGCTGTCAATAAGCCGACACCCAAGAACCTCGTTTAGGAGGCTGTCAACATGCACGATTATGAGGGTCGAGACGGTATGCAGTAAGTAGGGCGGTGGAGGGTAGGATTAGCGTTTAGGCTCTTTGTTGATCAGGTCAGCTGGGCGGTTGATTCATTTTCCCTAATCGCCTCTGTTGTTTCTTAGCTAAGACCTTTGTACGTGGATGGGCATGATTGTCACGATATTGTAGGAATTTTTTATTTGTTTATGATGTAATGCAAACAGCTGCTGGAAGCCTGTTTTCATCGCCCTTCCTGGCTGCTTTTCTATATATCATGATAAGAAATTACAATTTTGCTTCAAAATCCAATACATTACATGCTCTTGTTCCCATCAGATGTTTCATCTATGCTTTACATTAAGACTTGTTGTGCTCAATTGGATAGAGTTTCTTAAAGCATCAGGTAGTGTGTGTGGCACTGGTGGACTATATCCGTGTAGAAATAGTTGCAACAACAATGAGTGCTTAGATTGGAGAATGCTAATAATTTTCTTTGTTGTTGATGGGTGTTCTTCCCCAATTCTAGTGAATATTCTTAGCTGACCTACAATTCATTTTTAGGTGGTACTTGGGAATTCAAATACACAACTTCCTTATTAGAAACCGACAATTTGGCAACTAGGATAGTAGGATGCTTCAATGACATCTTGAATCTACTACTATCTTAGGATCATATGCTACTAATCCATCCCCGTTCTATGTTTTTTTTTCCACTTTGATATCCAGACACCATGCCTTACGTTCTTCACAAACTCATCTTACCTCACCTTGAGGGTTCATGCACCGAATCTCTGAGTATTTTCAGCATGCCATTTCCTCCATGCTCAAATTGATCTTCTTTTGATTGACAATGGTGACCTAATGATTACTGAAATTTTTGGATGAGGTTTATTGAGCTTGGTGAATAAACTGCAGGTGTTGAAGATGGAGATTCCAGAACAGAAGTACATGAAGTGTTATATATATGTCCCTCTAGCAAAAGCTTTTCTAAGGTTCATGTAAATACTGTTACCTCCCACAACAAACTTGAACTAGATATATGAAGATATCTCCCTTTCAAATGTCGGTTTGTTCAACAGTTAGACTTCGATATCCAAATGCAAGATACTCAAGTAGTTGATGTTAAGCACAAGCAAACTACATTTACATCATGTTAAACCCATCAAACTTCGTTTTTGTCATGTTTACAACTTGCTAAATTTACACGATCAAACTCATATTTCAAATGCTTCAACCTTAATAGCATCATATGGAATGTCATAGGCATCTTTAGGCCTCAATTTATCCAAACAATATTAAATCATACTTTATCAGACCTAAGTCTCTCCATTGTCACACTAATAATGTTGACCTAGTTCACAATTTTGGTATATATCCCTTCTGTTCTAGAGAATTTGCCTTTTGACACAATAACTTTCACACAAGTTGCATATCTAACAATTAAGGAGTCTTTGATACAGATCAAAAAAGCAGCAGGGAGGTGAACAACCAGCTTTGATTGTGATTCTTCGAATTCATAGCAAATGATGTTCTTGGGATATAGAATTTCTGGTAAGCTATAGTCACGCAGGATCCCATGCAATGTCTCTGTTGGTTTACCTTTAAGTTTGGTAATATCTATTTTGCCTTCACTTCTACAACATTGATGGTTGTGATACTTGGCTCATTTAGGTTATTACAAATACAGCCCATTTCAAGCTAAATGATGTTAGTAGCAGACATTTTTTTTATCAGTAAGCGTGCTTCTTTATATTATTTCTCGAAATCAACATGTACAAAAGTATGGATAAAAATCCAAATAAGAAAAAAATATAAAACTATCTATGCATGAGGCAAGTATAATCTGTTATGATCTTTTTCCAAACTGATTATGTCAGTGGCATGGTTTCTTCAAAAACCACCAAGTTCCTCACAAACCAGATCTGGTATAGGATTAAGAGGATTATGACTCTTTCATCTCTCCTTCTGAGTTCGAGCAGCTCTCTCTTGTTGCTTGGGATAGATGGAAGATATGTGCGTGCCTTATTCCAGATCTCCCTAGTAAATTTGCAGTCCCAAAAAAGGTGATCTGGATTTTCAGTATTCTGTTTGCATAGAGGGTATCTTGATGCAAGTTGATAACCTCGTTTTAATGTATTCTTTAGTGACAAGTTTGTCCTGCATAAGCTTCCACCCAAATAATTTGATTCTGTTTGGACCTTTGTCTTCCATAGCCATTCAGCCCATTGAAATTTAGGAGAATGAGACCTGCAGATATCCCATGCCCCTTTCAAGGAGAATACGGACATGCCCTGTAAATAGCATAAGTTTGTTGTTTCCAGTCCAATTTCCTTGCAGATTTTCTCCAATGGCTCAACTCCTCTCACAGCTGGGATAATCTAGATATCGTCATCTATAATGGAGCTCAGCTTCTGCATATGACTAAAACCTGATCTTAATTTGAGTTGATCCCCAATGACATCTTGAAGAAATCTTCCATTGACCCAAGGGTCATTCCACATGGAAACTGAGCTACTATCACCTATAGTCTATCCAATATTTTAAAAAGCGTTAAACAGTAAGCGTGCGAACAACACCTTCTAACTGGTTAAGCGGTAAGCGGCCGATTTTTGAAAAAACGGGTTTTGATTTTCTATACAATTTTATAAAAAAAATGCACATGTATGCATATATATACTATAATTTTTGGAACCTTTATACATATCTAAACACCCTAAATAACAATACTAAACACCCAAATACTTTATAACACGACTATAAAAAAATGATTATAGCTAAACTATTGAACAATAGACTTGTCACACATAAAACACTCTATACAACTATAAAACAAAAAAGTATTAAGTATATATACATGATACAATAACTATTTTGCATCACATTACAGCAGACTTATCATTGATACCTTACTAACTTATTGCTACATTTACATATCATCACTTGATCATAAATTACAGCAGTACATTTAACCAAAGTATGTATTCTAAAATCTATATCATGATTAGTTACATGTAATTTACTTGGACATACAGCAGTACCCGATTACTATGGCTTACATACAAAGTATGCATATTAAATTAACTAAGGTTTACATAGAACATGTATTGTATATAAGTTTAATATATTACAGTCAATAATTATTTTACTTTCAAAAATTACTTAATGTTACAGGCTTGCAGCAGTTTTCTTAAAAAAAGGGGTCTGAGTGCCCGATTAAGCGGGAAAAAAAGCCTGTTTTTTGGAAAACGATTAATCGGGCGCGCAGGGGGTATTTTAAACGGCTGGGCTGCTGAGCCGATTAAGCGGCCACTCAGAACATTTTTCATTTCACTGAGTCTATCTTACCAAGGCGAGCACAACATCTCTGTGTTTCAGCAGAGACCTCCACATCCAGCTCTGCTATGATTTGGATGGGCAAGTCCATAGATTGTCAGTCTTCGAGTGACGACTATGGATCCATATGACCCACAGACTGTCCTGACTGTTGGCAATATCCCATAAGAGGCGTATTATACCAGCTTTACTCCAGTCATCAAATCTCCTTATCCCCAGACCCCCTACTAGTTTTGGCTTGCAAATATGCTCCCAGGCAATAGTATGGAAGTGCTTTGCATCGTCATTATCTCCCCATAAGAAAGACCTGCGCAGCCATTCAATTTCTTCCAGTTGGTATATTTGTTTTCTTTTTGAGAACTATCAAACAAATTGTGCACTCTGTGTTTCTCTGTTGATGTATACAATGACTTTCATAGAAATTTGCTCATCTTTCACGCTCTCTCCATCATGTATCATATGAATTGGACATCTTGTGTTTTCCTAGAATATGGAGTAAATCATATTTCGATCCTTTATCTTATCCAATACTTGTCATGTGAAGGTGGAAGTTTCAAAGTTCTGTCCTCTTTGGGTAGGACAAGTTCAGTCCCAAACATCACTAAGATTTTGGAAGTCTACTTCTAATATATATGATTCCGTCCTGAAACAACACTACCCCCTTCTGTTTTAGTCATAATGCAGATTTTTTTTTGTGATAGTTTTCCTGTGATCCTTTGGGATCGTTTTCGAATGATGCTTAACCATATATAAATTATATAACACTTGATCACTTTCTTGATGATCATCAACTAATCATTGCTCACCAATTTTTTGGGCAGTATCTATCTCCTTTCTATTCTTTTACCCAACTTAGTGTACCATAGGAGAATCCCTCAAATCCTTAATATGTTTTATATATGGTGATAGCATTTGACTTTTTTGTTAAATATATTTGATTTTGATTCCTTGCCTTTCATACTGCAAGGAACTTCATGAGAAGGACAAGAAGTCATAAGGGCCCTCAAGGATACAATTCTTCCTTACATTCATGTCTGTAAGTTTTGTTTACTATGCTCTGCCCACTATCCCTTCCCCGTCTTGACCTTCCATGTGATAATAACCTTTACTAGTTAGCCCTTTTGTAGATTTCTAGAATAGTTATTAGATATAAAAAAAATTTCAATATTATTAATTCTTACATTTTGGCAAGTGTCAACTTCCGTGTTCTAACAAGAACAATGGCATTGACAATAGAGAGAAAGAGTCTCTAATGCAGACCCCAATACACAAAAAAGTGGGTGAAGGTGAGAAGAAGCAACACAGATTGTTTAACGGAAGCGATGAACAAGACTAGAAATTTATAATTATTTCGTTTCAGTTTGGATTGTTTTCAAATAACTCCTTTTCTTTGTTTGTGATAAGCCACACAAAGTGCGGACAGCTGGTTCTCTTTGGAATAGGTGCTCTTAGTGTATGGCATTTAAAGGAGTGCCATTGGTTGAGGTTGATGAAGTTGCCTATGGTCATGGATAGCTTTTACATAATCTGTACTTGCATAATATAATTTGTTTAGGCATAAATTGGGCCATGTAATATTCCTATATTGATATGGAGTCTACCATGTACATCTATTTATTACATAAATCAGTTACTAGTTTTATCAACAAATTAATTACTTTTTTTAGTATTCATGATCTGGTGAGCAGAAGGCATTGATCTAGGAACATTGGTTAGAACTCAAACTCCGGTCATAAGGTATTAATAGATAATCGTTGGTTTATAAGAGGTCACAGTTGTGCTCTAGGATATAGTCAGACATACTTTTCATGGGTGTTTTGGATTGTTAGGATGACTCCATATTCATATTCTCTCTTTCACAACTGCAATTTTAGGCAAGTAGATGGTTAAAACAATAAGTAGAGGAACCCAAACTACTGTTGTGAATACCAACGTGCACCCTACAACTAACGAAGGTCATTAACCAGTGGTCAACAATATCCTATACCAATGTGCTCAATCACATCACACCCCTTAGCAGGGGTTTCCTTCTTCAGTCTTGGCTTAGTCCTATAGAATTAGATAGGCTATTTTTTCCTCACAGAACAATCAAACGACTCATTCATGACCTTGATAGATGATTATGCATGTACCTTCATCTTGCTCTTTGACTCATTTAGTATTTTCTATTTTGAGACCTCAAGTATTTTGAGATTGTTAACTGAAGTTTATCTCAAGCCAATCAGCTCTCTTATTTTATCTTTATGTTATTGTTGATTCTGCCTTTTGTCCTAGTTGTCCTGATCTTGACTTATCTGTTGTTGGCTAACTGTATGTATCAATTGTTGTGCATGGATGCTCTGAGTTTGGTTTCAAGTTTCATTATGATTAAGGAATTTGTTCTTACAATGGATTGATGACTTCATGAAATAGATGAATGTTTCATCTTAGTCTATTCAAGATATGATTTGGAGCTTGACAAATGGTCCTTGAGATCCTTTCTTCTATTTAGCCGGCTTGGTTATGCTGGCATAAGACCCTTCAAGACTTCTAAATTGGTACTCGTCACTATAATCAGTCTTCTAGTTTTCATAGGCTCTATGCAATGCCATGAATGCTCATGGGTTTCTGGTTTCTTTCCCAAGTTGACCTACTTTTCTATTTCACCTATGTCTTTTGGAGTTGCAAGCCTTTTGATTCTCGTGGTAAGCATTTGGCTACTGGCTTTTGGAGCTGCAAAGGTGATCTTACACTGTTAATATCATTGGGGACTTTTTGTTCAGTGAGTCGGGAGCCATTGTAGCGGCCCTAACACAGGATGGAGTTTCTCCTAGAAAGCATAGTGGGCAAGGCTTCAGTTCTACGCTCCAGTTGTTGAGGTTTGAATTTTTTTAGTCAATAGATTAATGATTAAATGCTTGTCCAGTAATTATTTATCTCTTTGATGGCTTTAGATTTTTCATTTATAAATGTTTTATTATGTGAACCAAAAAATTCCTATGTGCTTTAGTCACAATGCACATATACACAAGTAAAACAATTTACCAAAACAGTTGATGGTCGATGACCTTGGGAATTCAATAACCAAATTTTTTATATAAAACAAACTGGAGAAGTCATTAAATAATTTCACCTATTTTTGCTCTGTTCAAAGTGATTCCTTTACTGCTGGATGGGTATCTCCTACTTTTTACATTAACGATGAAAGGGCATGTCTGTAGATGTATGAATATCATCAGCTGCCTGAAAAGTTCAGATGCATGCTTAAACCAACAGTAGTTGTATTAGTATCACCGGTTGCCTAGAAAGTTCAGATTCAGTTCAAGGAAGGTGTGATATGGGTTCCTTAACTGCATATCAAATATCTTAGAAGATGCATTGACAAGAGACTATGATAGTCATTGAGCTGCAACTTATACCAATGCCCATTATTTATCTTCTAATATGTCAATGAAATTTCAGTGGCTTGCATTTCTTGGATGATCTGGTCTGAATTTTTTTTGGCCCAGACATTGACCAAGTTAGTTGGTGGTAATTCTGCATGGATGTTGATGTTGATTTGTGGTATCTATGATCTATTTTGTTGACACAAACAAACACATATTACTGCTTTTATAAATTACAATTGGAATTTCCTTTTGATCGACATTTATCATTGGTTATGCGGCTATCAAACACTATGTTTCTACTTTATCTGTATTCTTTCTCATCATTCATAGGAACATGCTCTTCAAGGTCCTACTGGAAGGCTCAATTTCACTTTGACTCCAAGCCAATTGCTGAAGGTGTTTGTGAGTGGCTCATCTCCTGTGGCTTCCCCTGTTAGGATTCAATATTCTCTTGTTATTACCTCCTCTACAATTATTATTCATCATCCTATTTTCTATTCCAAAACATGATCCCCTTTATAGGAATCATATGAATATGAAATCTCAGATGAAACCTCCTACTTTGTTAGAGGTGAAGTGGGAGTATCTTCTTCATATACAATCTATATCAATGTGGCAGGAAGAGCTCCTTATCAACTAAGATATTGATGTCATGCTAGCAAATTCAATCTGTTGGCATAGCTGAGAGGCATTCTTGCAATCAGAAAGAGAATGACAACTCATCCACTTTTCGCTCAGTTCTGGGACACGAAGAGGACAATAGCAGTGAGCTACCAATTTGATTATAATCCCTACCACTGAACAGTTAGATATTGATAAGCTCAATGCCACTCTTCTGAATGATAAACATGTTTATGTTGGGCATTTCCAGTACAAACAACAGAAACTATCAACTCTTGTGGGGACATGCTCTCCCAATGACATCCTTTTGAATATGGACCCTTCACCTCTATTTCTTACATTTTATTACTGATAAACTCATTTTTCATGCCCCGGCCTCTTCTAACCATCACAACTAGAATATATCATCTTTCTTCACTTTTCATTCTCTGCCTTTGTCTTATTACAAGTCCAATGTAACATGTAGCATGGCAATGAAAATTAATGTGAAACATTCTTTATGTATTATTAAATGTGCTACTTGAAATATTAGAAACAACTATGTTCAAGGACAATGTTTGTTCCATTGGTTGGAGGTCTGATATGGAGTGTATCACATTTCAGATTGCCCTTTGATAGAAAATCTATTGCCCTATGAGTTTTCATGTGTTTAGGTCCTTTATTTCTTTTAGAGATCCTCTATTGCTAGTATGCATGGAATGTTGCTCCCTGTAATATTAGTGTTCTCATACATGTTTCTGCTACCCTCCTACACATATATAGATTTCTTGCCATTATACTCTTTACTCTGCTCAACCAATAACATTAGACACTGTCCTGTTTCCTTAGAAGTAAGAATTATAAGTTCTTTCACTCTTTCACTCCAACGCATAACTTTACATTTGGCTTTTAATATCCCATTGTGCACTACCCTAAATTAATTTTTAAGTATGATTTATTATCTACATCGGATATTTGAAGCCTGCTTGTGATTAAGAATGATAATCTCTTGCTTTCTAACATTCTTATGTAATTTTGATTTCATATGGTTATGCATACACATAAATTCTGGTTCAAGTATGAGGTCTGAATCTTATGGTTGTGCATACACAAATTCTTATTCAACAGCTCACATCGTCAATGAATGCAATGGAAGAGAATGTTTCTTTGAAGAAGGGATTCGTAGGTGACTCAAAGAAGGATTCATTTTTATTAATTTCATTGGTTTTGGTTTAAAAGAAAATAGTTTTTGTGAAGTATATTTATATGCTTCTTACTTGTGTTGTTTTCATTGTAGAGTGAGAATGGTCATGTCCAAAATGCTTTATCTTAAGGATGGGTTACAACTTACAGCCCATTTCTTGGATAAGTGCAAAGTGATGTTTAGCTTGAGGATGTGTTACAACCCATTTTTGGAGGGAGTTTGATAAATAATCATAGAACTAAATACAGTCAAATTAAAGGAAAAACAGTCTTGACAAACAAAAGGTGAAACACAACCAACATCATTATCAGACCTCCACCTCCTATAATAGAAGGACATTCCTTTCTTATAGAAATTCCTGGATGTGTATTATATATTATCTGCTGTATTGATTCAGATCTTGCCTTCATAGCATTTTGGATTGACTTGACTACATTGGGCTTGAATGTAAACGCTCAGGATACTCTGTATAAAACTTTTGGCTTGCCATGGTCAGATGAGCTTATTAAGGCTGCGTTTGGGGTGTCGTTCCACCCCCGACACGGCAAGCAATCCTTGGTGGACATTTTAACTAGCGTTTGTTATGCAGTTTAAAAGAAAAATAAGATGCTGCACGGTTAACTTAACTGGAAAATCTCCTGACAATGTGCCACTTGGAATCCTTGCGGCCGGAAATAGATTTATTTGCCGTGGATGTCTATTTCCTGCAAACCCCTCTAACCGACCGCTTAATACTTGCAGCGTTATTTACGTGCAGGGTATAATAGACTTTATCTAAAAAACTAAAGGTAATTTACAGGTGCACCAAACGACGGACATCTTACCATCAAGTTTGTTTGTCGATGCCCCAAACAAAAGTCATCTTACACAAAGTTAATATACCACTGATTAATTTATCTACGGCAAATAAACCTGTTGAGATCGTATACCAAAAGCAGCCTAAGAGAGAATTGGAACTGACTTCCTATTTGTTCTTATGCTAAGCAGCCACCGCCACTTTAGGTTAGACTATTGTTTGCTGCTTATACTTATGAACTTTACATTTCTAATATAATTTGTATCACCGTCTTTTCAGCCAACTCATTTCTCTATGTTTCATTCCTTGCGTATGGAGTTTTCATTCCATTGAGTTTTTTATGGTTGTCTAGTACAGAGCAGAGTTGTTAGGATATGGTTTCATTGAGTTTTTGATGAGGCAAGGGTGTCCCTCGCAGCAACCCAGCTGGCAACGAGGAAACTTCTGTGTCTGATAACTACTGCGTGGCAATGCTTTACGGACACATTTTCCTAGAAAGTTACAGAATTAGAGGTGATTACTTTAGCTCAAGGTATCAGTTAATGGCTTAGCCAATTTGGGTTCAGGCAGAAATATAGTCATGACAGGAGGCCATTTTGTGGCTGAGCTATTGTCTCCAATGGATGGAATCTTACAAAAGGCCATCATCCACAAGCTGACTCGAGCAATTGTTATAGGTGAGATCAATTACAACAATAAATTTTTATTGTCTATTCAAGTTGTTTCATCCTCTAGAGACGCTTGTTTAATTATTTGTTATGTGTGTAAGAAGCTTTGCTTGTCATGAACGATCAAATTCCATTTTTTTATCCACCAAACTATTTAAATATTTAAGGTAGGATCTCCAATAATGGACTGGACGGTTGAGAAAAACAACCACCTAAATTGGTTCTTTAAAATATAGGTCAATTGGATACATACGAGACTAGTGATAATCTCTTTTTATTCTTTTATTATTGCAGATATATAACCATATTTTAACCAAAAAATCCATCTCCATTCTACAATTGACTAGACTAAAATCACATGAGCTTTGATCAAGATTTCGTGATGATTTATTAGTTCAGAGATAAAATTTGAGAATGTGACTAACTGCTCTTCTTTCTAATTGACGTATTGTACATAGCAAGGAAAGAAGTTAGTATTTCACCTAGTTTTCTTTTGGGGCAGTCAATTCCTGGAGATGTTGTCCTTGAGATCCATCTAAACCAACCAGAGTACTGGATGAAGTAGTTATTCCATTTTCTGCAAGTTTTGTTAGAACAACTCATATATTATATCTTATCATTTCACAAATCATGATCTATAGTAGCCTTTTATGTTCTTATGATAAGATGCAAAATGGTATGTGATCCCAAACTACAACTATTCTCCTTTTCTTCTATTATGTATTACTGATGTAACTATGGATGTGTATAAAAATCAGTTTTCAAGTTTTCCATTAGCTTCATGACATTATTGTGATTTGTTTGATTGACAATTTTAGATCTCTTTTTAATTTATTAAATTTATGTCAGAGGTGTCTTTCTGTTCAACCCCCTATCAGGCTTCACTCAATGTCAATTGGTTTTATGCCAGGATGATGTTAAGAGGTCGTTTTCAATATCCAAGTTTCTAGTATCTCCATCCAAGTGTACAACCATCAAAATGAAGTCACTAACATCTTGAAGCTAAAGAAACAATCAAGTCATTCCATAGTGACAGTTTATCTCGATGACTCCAATATCTTTCAGTTATTTTCTACAATACCAATTCTACAATCAAATCCAGCCATAGAACATCTATACGGCCAACCATTCTCTATGGGAGTGAATGTTGGGCGGTGAAGAAACAAGGTCTCAACAAGATGAACGTGGCTAAAATGCGTATGCTGAGATGGATGTGTGGGAAGACAAGAAAAGACCACTTGAGAAATGACTACATCAGGAATAAAGTGGGGGGGTGGCGAGCATCAATGACAAGTTGCGTGAGGGCTGACTCAAATGGTACAAACATGTGCAACACAGACCGACAAATACGCCTATACGTAGAGTTGTACATCGGTCCAAACTCGGTCCGGACCGAGACCCGGTTAATAAAAAATTCATGGACCGAGGACCGGACCAAGTAAGAACCGGTCCGGTCCGAGACTGGACTGGAAAAATGAAGGACCAGATCGGGACCAGACTGAGACTGGACCGGATAACCAATATTCATAGACTCTTAACTATAATATATAAATAATTATATTATAATTGTTAAATAATTTATAATCCATTTGATTTTGTTAACACAAATCAAGTTACACAATTAAATTCTTACAACTTGAGAGAGCAAACTATCATAAGAATATTAGGAGCATTACTAATACAACTAGAGTCATTAATAATGTACAATAAATCTCACAATACTTCATAAATATTGGATTTCATTAATAGGTATAAGACATTTTATGTTATCCGGTCCAACCGGTTCGGATCGGTTTCTACCGGTTTTGGACCGGACCGGATCTAAGAATAAATAGCGGACTGAGGACTGGATCTAAAGTCAAGTCGGTCCAAGACCGGACCGGACCAGACCGAATAGCCGGTTCGGTCTGGTCCACCGGTTTGGACCGAGAAATGTACAACCCTACCTATACGAAGAAATGCTATTGAGTCAAGCACAATAAATAGAAAAAGAGGAAGACTTAAATTAACATGGGATGAGCTTATAAAGAGAGATTTTGAATCTCTACATCTCAACCAGAATATGGCCCATGTTAGAGCTGAATGGAAATGAAGGATCCATGTAGCCGACCCAAACATAGTTGGGGCTGAGGCTTAGATGATGATAACCAATTCTTATTATCAATACCAATCAACATCAGGTCATAGTGGAAAAATTTCTTTGTGTTGGTTTTTCTTGTTGTCAACTGTAAGGAATTCACTGGTTCTTCTGGGTTTCATAGGTGCATATTCAATGGGTCTGGAAGAAATTAAATATGAGAAAATACAAGAATAATAAATGGTTGCATAATAGGAACCACTGGTTTGATACATGTATTTTAGTAAAAGATGGGCAATAGATATTATATTTGGGGACGTTGGTTGAGATGGTTTGTGAAGTTAAGCACAACTCATAGAACTGTGAAAGTGTGAATGAAGGTGGAGTTGGTACTTGCAAAGAAAGAACTAATTCCTCAGCTACTTGAAACACATATTGTACGATATCAAGTGGAATTATAATAAGGATCCATGTATATTACTTGGTTGCGGTTGTATCTTACGTTTTGGCCACATTGTTAACACCTCTACAAATACTCCAATCTATCTAGAACTAGATCTTTGGAATGTTTTACGTTTTTCGTATTTGCTAATGCTACTTGCTATTTGGTGCTGCAGATATGAAGTAGTCGCACAGGAGAAAGTCATTGGTTTTTTTCTCTAAGAAGCGAAGGATAATTTTACGATTTATCCCAACAGTAGATCCAACTAGAAGATTGAAACAGTTGGATTCTCTTGTTGCTGCATTAACTACATCTGATATGGAAGTCTATAATAATCTAACTTGCATGTGGGGAATGGCCCCTCAGTCTGCCGATTATGCTAAAAGGAGGACACACATCTTTGCTCTCTTAATAAAATCTCCAACAATGGTACACAATCATTTGCCTGGTCTATTTCTTATTATCATTTTTTAACTAAATTTGTGGTTCTCACTATGTAATTTTAATCTGGTTTGGACGATGTGGTGTAGATGTTTTTGAGTATGTCTTGAACTTTAGACAATATCAACTATAGTGAAGCATCGGCACATGCACTACTGCTGTGACGCCTTTGAATTTTCTAAAATTTAATCTAATGTGTGACGTCCAAATTGAAACCTCACCTCAACGAGATGAATGAGTGCTCCATGATTGTTTTTTCAAGATGGCCCACTTCATTGCCTGTAGTAAGATTTCTGACGCCTCACATATCGCTCGCCTTTTCTTTAACAAGGTAGTCAAGCTACATGGACTCCCCACCACCATAGTCTCTGATCGTGATGTTAAGTTTGTTAGCTACTTTTAGAAGACCTTATGGAAAATCTTTGGTACCAACCGACCTTTAACCCTCAAACTGATGGTCAAACTGAGGTGGTCAACAGGAGTTTGGGTAACCTCCTATGATGTCTTGTTGGTGAGCGTTTAGGCAATTGTGACTTATTGCTACCTACTGTTGAATCTGATTACAACAGTTTTGTCAATCGATCCACATAATACAAACCTCGCCAACCTATAGATCTTTTACCTCTGTCCACTAATGACTGTACTTCCCACACTGCTGAGACCTTTGCCCATCACATTCATGATTTGCATGTTGAGAATTGTCAAAAAATTACTTTGTCTTATGACAACTATAAGCTTTCTGTAGATGCACACCGCAGGCTTCAAGAATGTAATGTGGGAGATTATGTGTTAGTACGTGTGGGTCTTGAATGCTACCCCAAAAATTCCTTCAAGACACTTTATGCTAGAGCATCATGATCGTTTCAAATTCTTAGTCAACATGGACCCAATTCTTATGTACTGGATTTGCCAACATATTGGGGCATTAGTGCAATATTTAATGTGGAGGATCTTTCTCCTTATCGTGGTACATTTGAGGCCCCTCCACCACCACCAACAGCTTCTTCAGATCGTCACTGTGCTCCACCGTCTTCAGCATTATTACCGCCTCTGCTTGACTTCCTCAACAGCCGCCCGAATGCATTGATACTGTCTTGGATGACTAGACCGTCCTCACCAACCAGGGCACTGTACATTGTTTCTTGGTTTGCTGGAGAAGTTGTTCTTCAGCGGACGCCACCTGGATCACCAAAGAGAAGTTCCGCCGCATTGATGTAGATCTTATTGAGCTCTACCTTAATACTGACTCGACGGAGTCGAGTCTTTTACAACCAAGGGGAGTTGATGTAGGACATGCCTCACCTTTACACACTTATGAGTGTAGGGGTCGACTTGTTATTAGTTAGGCTTTATTACCATGATTTATTTTATTATGTCTTTTTTTCATTTTTGGGCTCCTGTGAAGTCAAGTGGTTTAGTCCCACATTGGCTACCGCCCATTTAGTCTTTCTTTTAGAAGTCTATATAAAGGCTCTATCTGCATCCATGTAGAGACACATTTGATAAATGAGAATTATTCCCTTTTAGTCTTTAGTCATATTTCATCTTTAATTCTGTAGATAGACATTACAAAGGATCCCATGAGATCAATTATTCTGAACAAGAAGACTCTTGCACTTAATGGCACTCTATTTGGTTTTAGCACTAGGGACACTAGTTCTTCTATTGTGTTACTATTGATTAGGCTTATTTGGGTATGCTACTACTCTTTGACCTAAGTTGTGCTTACTACTCATGAGGTTCCTATGTCTTGTATATGCTTGCCACTACCTCCGTTCCTCCTTAAGGTTCTATTATAGAGTCTTATGGAACTGGAATAGCATATCTTCACTAGCCTATTGCAATGATATCAATTGATTGTATTCTTAGGCAGAAACAAGGTAAGCAGTATCACCATGAGTGGAGCATTGTGTTTATCATCTACTGTCTAAAATTTTAAAACACTTTCACAAGTTGTTTGTTGAAGTGGAATGCTCACTTGTGAATGATGTCTTTCTTGTTGGTTTTTGTAGGGGGTGCCTTTTGGTGAGACAATCATTCTCCAGCTAGCATGGGCTTACCTAATGGACCTTAAAGATGGTGGATTTTATGGACCCCTTGACCCTAGTTCCCACTTAAGTTTTTAGAACATTCAAAGTGGTTTATCACTAAACATGGGTACAAAGTACAAACACTTATTATGCCTCTCTTTGTATGTCCTTTTTTCTTATTCTATTTAGCTTTGTATAATTTTTATTCCTAATTAATTTTTGGACTGTAACCAATTGTTCCTTCTTTATACAAAATATTTGGTTTGACATTTACAATCAAAGTTCTACATTTACTAGAAAAATGTTCTATGAAAGATATCTTTTGTGAAACTCAAGCTACCTTCTCAAAAGCATTTGACTTTTGTCGTTACAAGGTCACTTATATATCCTCTGAAACTTCCTCCTATATAGCCAAGTTGGCTCATCCATGAATCTACTACTCTTGATGGTCTTTTTGGGTTTGGTATGGTGAAGATACATGGTATTTTGAAGCTATAGGTGTTTTGTAAACTTTGGAAGTCTGATTTTGTTCCTTGTACTTTCCTCTACAAATCATATTACCATGCTAGCTCAGTTGCTAATCCTTCTAGTATTCTCTACAAATCTATCTAGAAGCTGAATGAACAGCTAGAACTAAACCCAACAAAAGGGACAAAATTATGTCTTTGCAATGGCAAGGAGCACAGTAAAATGGATGCACTTACCAGGAACATGCCTCTAAACTTGAACAAAACTTCTTAAGGAAGTAAGCTCAAATCTCAGCTTTTCGATCATTATTGTTGTCAGGGTCGTTCAGCTAGTTTGTTGTCTACCTAGCGTTGTTGATGTATCCTTTGAGGTATGTAGGTACATGCTTAAGTTGTTGAGTTATCTATTTCTTAATGCCCATCTTTGTGTTATATGTTTCATCCTAGTGATATCAAATGGGCATCTCATTGGATACTTATATTCTAATGAATGATGACCAAATTTGCTATTTTTGTCATTATTTCTTTAATGATGTGCTCTTCCTATATGATATGGTGGCCATGATTATGATCAGAACGCCCTTCAAAGACATTTCCAACTACAATCAACTGGAAAACCAAGAAGAAGCATCAAAGGAAACTAGCTAGAAACTTGTTCAAGGTGATGCCTTCAAACTACCGGCTGACTCAGTATTATGCATCTATGTAGGAACTAGATTTTAGTTCTTTGGCATGAATATTCTCACAATGATCTTCACCTTTCTCGGCATCCTATCCCCATCAAACCATGGTGGAGTGATGATTGCTATGATTTTTTTGTGTGGTATCCATGGACCTATTTGTAGCTATTTATCAACTAGTCCATATAAGACACTTAACGATGCAAAATGGAAGAAAATCTCAGTGAACACTGCATTCATTTTCCCTTCCATCCTCTAATGTATCTAACTCTCTTCAACTTTTCACTTATCATAGTGGATCACTAAAACTATGCTCCATGTATGCTTGATTCTTAAACTATTAACCACAATGGAAATGACGGTACCCTATTGCTGCTGCAACAACATGGATGCCTATTCTTGCTACTGGTAAATCTCTTAGTTAGATGAGATAGTAATGCAATGGATAACTTTATTTCATTCCAAAAACATGTTCCTAATGAGGTACTCCATTATTGGATTTCTTGATGATGGCAACATGATAGGAAGGTGCTCAACTAACGAGTAGTCACTTTGTATATTTTTTCCAGATCGACATATGGTACATACTTACCACATGCATCAACAAGCTTCCCCTTTACCTCTCTTGTTTGAAGTAACAACCTCCTTCAATCCCCTCTTTTATTGGTCTATCAAGCACCATATATCTCCCCTACATGCTTCTAAAGGACACAATATGTCAAATTATGTGTTGTTGATGCAAAATGGATCTGAAGAGTCACTTCACACTCATTGCAAGGGGCACATTATTGAAGGATTTGTGGGAATATACAAATATACCGTTGATAAGGTAACATTATCGATTCTTTGTTGGTTATGTATGCCCAAAAGCCAATCATGTGATGATTGTAATTGCATTACTTGTAAAAACAATTTGATTATAAATAAAGACAAGCTTCCAATTTATTCTGTTTAATTTATTTATGAGATAATGATGTAACATTATAAATATCTAGAGAATGATATTACTCAATGATATATGTCTTCAAATATTAGCATTGTCGAAATAAAATCATATGGATGTTAAGAGTACATATATATTCTCATTATGTCCCTGATCGGTTATTATTGTGGAAGGTTGATAGACAACAATAATACTTAAGATCAGAGTGTGGGTTGGTTGATGACACAATCTTGTGAGTCATGATATGGCTATATCAAACCAAGCACACAGATACATGTTAGAAAAAGTGTATCGAACAAACACTCCGTGAGACTGACACATGGAAGCCATCATAATGGAAGTCATAGTCAACTCTCACAATGATGGCGGTGGTTGTGGTTCTTAGACTTGAAATTACTGCACTCAACACATGTCGTTAGATATACTTTGACATCATCAAACACAATCATGAAACATGGGTTGTTATAACGGTGATGATTGGATGGCTTTGACACATGGAGATTGACTGTGTGTGATAGACATGATATTTGTCCCTCCTACTGGAGTGTGATGTCCTAGGCCTCTTGATAAGCGAGACTGAGAAAAGCATGACCAAGCACATGTGAGTCAATATATGATATTTAGCTTACATATATCTTAAAAAGTCCGCTCTTGGTTCAAGAAATAAGATTATATATTAATGAGGGTGACTGCTCCATGCCTCTAGTTCAATCTGGACATCAGTGACAAAAGAACTATAAAAACACTATAACACCATACACAGATTGTAGGTTGAAGTTGTTCCCCAACTTTTCTATTTACTTGGGTAGCAATGATGTGCAACTAGACACCCCACTCTTTGCTTGTGATGTCATAAGTGTTGGTATGTATGTCCTGAGAGCCAATCATGGGATTATTGGTGGGATACATTAAGATTGATTTGATAAACATCAAAGGTAAGCTTTCAATTCATTCTGGTTTAGTTAGTTATGAGATAATGGCAGAACATATTGAATGTCTAAAGAATTATTTTACTCAATGACGTATGTTTTTAGGTTAATGACCTAAACGATGAGATTATACGAATGTTAAGAGTATACATTCTTATTTTGTCCCTAGTCAGATGTCACTGTGGAAGGTAGATAGACAACAACACACAAGACTAGATTGTGTGTTGGTTCATGACAGAATATCATTAGTCATGATATAGTGATATCAAGCCAAGCACATATGTACTTGTTAGAGAACAAGTGTATCAGATAGACCCACCGTGAGAGTGACACATGGAACCATGACTTGGTAGTCACAGTCATCTCTCACAGTGATGGTGGTGAGTGTGATTCTTTGACCTGAAATCACTACACTCAACACATGTCGTTGGGTACACTTTGACATCATCAAACGCAGTCTAGAAATATAGACTGTTATAAAGGTGATGATTGGGTGACTTTGACACATGGGGCTTTTGAGGGGTGAGTGATAGATATGAGATTTGTCCCTCCTGGGGGAGTTTGATGTCCATGACCACTTGATGAGTAGGACTGAGAAAGGCATGCGCATGCATGTGTGAATTAATATGTGATATTGGTGTCACACATATCTCATCCAGTCTGCTCTGAGATCAATGAAGTGAATGAATGTTGAAAGGATGACTGTTCTATGTCTTGAGTTCATTCGGGATATCAGTGACAAAGAAATTATACATTCACTGTAACACCAATCACGGATTGTAGAATTGAAAGTTGTTCTCCAACTTTCCTTTTCACTTGGGTAGCACTGATGTGCGACTAGGCACCACTCTTTATTTGTGAAGTCATAAGTGTTATGGACTTTCACTGTCAACGTGAAATGGGCATGTAGGGTCACACACATAGGATTTAATCTGGAAGAGGAGTTTATCTACAAATGATGTTTAGATTATTTACTAAATGTGTTTAGTAGTTCAATTAAACATTCAATCAATTGACTTGACTCAGAATGACCAAGTTCAAGTGTTGGACTAACTGATTTGGGTGTCAGATTGATTGAGAATTGCATTGACCGATTTCCGCACAACCTGGACTACCAACCGACCGGTCCAAACTGTTGAACTGATCGACTCAGGGTCAAGTGAGACAGCTGGTTCAAGTGTTGAACCGATCGGTTTAGTTGGACCAAACGAGCCAGTTAGGGAAAGTTAGGTTGGTGAGAAAATATTTTCGTTTCACTTGTACAATTCGATTGGGACAAGTATTGATCTTTGGATTAATTGGAAATGAAAAGAGGAAAGTCAATTGGGAACTACCCTGGGAAGTGAAACGACCGGTTCATTAATGAACCGATCGGTTCAGCTTCCCAGATGACCGGTTCATGAGATGAAGCGATCAGTTCAGTCCCCAAACGATCGGTTCGTTGTGAAATGACCGGTTCACATACCGCAGTGTATTAATTTGTGGAAATTCTGAACCCTTCTACTCCCACTTTAGTCCCGCGTTGCCTGGGGCTGAGAACCTTGACCCTGACCCCTCCTATATATAGAGGGGTACTGGGAGCTTTTCAGATAGCACAACTCAGAACATCAGTTGCTCTGTAAAGTTGTCCTCTCTGGTTGTGGTAACCGAGAGAGTCCAAGCAAGTGCTACCCGACTAGGGAGGCACAACGAGAGAAAGACAACTGCAGGACGACAACTGGTGGTAGGAGAGCACGTTGGTGACTAGTACGCCGATAAAAGGGGACAAATCCTTCCAGTGTCCTGTAGGAAAGGACGACTAAAGTTTCTGGTGGTCTGTGTGGACTACTACAGAGGCGGGTGATTTCTGCCGCTCGGAGGACATCTGTCGATCCATCAGTCCGGGTGCGACCAGGAGCTGTACAAACACCATCCAAGACCGAAGGTGAAGACCGTGCTTGCCGCGAGGTAACGTCACTGAGCAAGCCTCAGGACAAGGAACGCCTCTACAAACCATCTTTCCTACCGTATAGACGTTGACGAGATCTCTTTGGGTTCTGGGTTTGGGGAGAAATTTTTTATTTCCACTGCCATCTCTGCCTCCCCTAAAACCCAACAGTGGTATCAGAGCCACGTCAACATTCTATACTTTAGGATAATTGATATGATTGGTTTTTGATTTGTTGCCTTTAATTATTACATATGATGCAAATAATTAATCATCTTTATGTATGTCCAATATAAATACACAAAATTCCTATATATACATATATGATATGGTATATAAATGCATTCGATACGCGTTGCCCTTAAACGGTTTCTGTGGTGATTGTAGCGTGATTGTGGCCATAAACCCTAAATCTATGTGTGGTTGATTGTTGTTGCTTGCATCTCAGTCTGTACACTGATTCCCTACCTCCTATTCTTGATGTAACTCGAGATAACTCGATATTATTTCCTACCTTTTCTACCCCCGAATGTAACTCAGGGTTTCCTAATGCAAATGTAAATATGATTAGTTTATATTTCCTATTATGTCAAAGAACGATGAACACATAGAGGATCGAGATGATCGTCTCGGGCATGAGATGATCGGCTCATGGATCAAGGCGGCCGGTTCTTGGAGTGAGACGAGTGGGCGGCGACCTGAGGAGATGCACGCTGACCAATGAACCGATCGGCTGGAGGCGCCAGTCGATCGGCTGGTGGCACCCAACCGACTGGCCTGATGGCGAGCCAATCAATCATGGAGATGAGTTGATCAAACCCAGAACGGAAAAGCATAGAGTTCATCTTGTAGAGGTTGCATGTGATGTGGACCTAGATGACGATGATTCCTCTTGGCTCGAGGAATCACATTAGGATGACCATAATCATCGCTTTTATCGTTTCACATGTTTTCTATGGGATATAACATGTATATGATATGTACTATATATTGTGGTACTTGGATATGTATATGTATATAAAAACCAAATCCCTCAATTAATATTAAGTCTTAGATGCCTTCCATTAGCGGCACATATGAAAAACTTGATCGACCAAGCATAGGTTACGCCAAAGCGTGGTGCACCATCTATCTCACGGAAGTGTGATGGTGGACGTGTAGGATTTGCCAAAGCAGGGTGCATGTTCATCGTGTCGGCTTTTGGGTTAGACTTAACTGGTGATTCTTAGAGAGTCTAAGCTCCAGAGGTACAGAGATGACCATGGCAAAGAGTTGCACATGACATCCATCCAAGAGTTGCATAGGATGCAATTGGCAAGTGTTGCCTACCTAAATAATTTATATTGTGGGCGATCAGTCAAAGCTGACTCATGGTTGGATGAAATATGGATCTTGGACCCACTAGAAGGTTGTACGCTGTAATCTTCCAAATTGATGGTGAGGGCTACCAATTTGAACAAAAATAGTGGGAGCGATAATTAATTAAAGTTCTAATTATATCGTAAAACTTTTTCAAATCAATCAAATAAGTCAAAAATGAGTTTTTGGACTAAATTGCATATATTTCCTTTTGTAGTCCAAATGGCCACAAACAACAATCACTTTCTTTACGATCGGTCCTTGATACGGACAAACAAAATGAGAATAATTCCACGACTGATTAGGACATTAAGAAGTGTTCTCAATCGAAGAGCGAAAGCTCTAAGTCCTAGTTATACCAGAACCAGATGAACTCGCTCCCACCACACCAAAGGCTGAAAGGGATGCTTACTGGAAGCATACCGAGGATGCCATTGATGTGGAGTGCTTGATGTTGTATTCTCTGAACTGTGAGTAGTAGAGACAACATGAGACATATGATGTCTCTAAGACAGTGTTCTAGTATGTCATGACAGAAGGAGATCCAGTTGGTTCTCACACACTCAATGTGATTGGGTATGTGGTAGTATGTCATGACAGAAAGAGATCTTGTTGGTTCTCACACACTCAATGTGATTGGGTATGTGGAATACCTGACTAGATTGAGATTCCCTCTGAGTCAAGAGTTGGCTACTGGTATGATACTGCAAATGTTGTGAGAATCATATAGTTCATGATGAACAACAACATGAACAACTTTGACAAGCCATTGACAAAGTTGTTGGACATGTTGAGGACAGTAGAGGCATAGATGAAGAAAGACAAACCCTAATCTTTGATGTGATCAATGAATGGTAAGTCTTAAAGGCAAGGTCAGGGGCAAAGCAAAGAAGTGTTCTGATGCTAGCCAGCAACCCAAGCCATCTTCAGCCTCAAGGCATATGGGAAGGGTGAACGAGGGAGGAGAAATTTCCCTCTATATCTGGAAGAACAAAAGAAGATGAAAGGAGGGGATAGATATCTCCACTGTAGGTATCATGAAATAAACACTTCTTTATCTGAGGTATGTGATACCACGATGAAGATCTGATATATATGATATGCAAGATCTAAAAAGAAGTGATGGCCTTTGTGAAAGGACCAAGAAAGGAGTACTCATCATTGGAGCAAGTGTTGCCGTCATAGATAGGAGTACTTTAGTTTATTTTCAGCCTTGAAGGCATGTAATAGAGTTATGAACTGCTATTTCATATTTTCCAATAAAATAGAAACACTTTATTTTTGCATCTTGTTGTGACAAGGATGGCTATCAATAAAGTTGACGTTTCAATTTCAAAGATATGCTCTTTATGGCAATGTCCTATTTATCTTGTGGTACTTGGTATGCATAAGATAAAATGATACCTAAAAGTTATTGATGACTCAAATAAATAATTAGCATTATCATGAGAAATTCATCTCTAGTTTCCATGTTGATGGAGATAAGCTAGACTCTTTTGGCTGTGAACCATTAAGAGACATGAATATCTTGGACATGATAAATCAATCTTCACTAGTTGTAGTGGGAGAATGATTATCCTATTAGGTATAATACATATGATGTATTTACATATCTATTGGATCAAATGCTAATACTTCAAATGGTGTTTAGAGAAACATCAATATGAATATCTTGAAGTGTTCAAGAAGATCATTAATGAAGTATAATCTTAGTAAAAGTATTAATTCTTGATATGATCAATGAATGAGATACTTAAACCAAATGTTTGAGAACCTTATGAATGATTATGATAGTGTATCATAGAGAACTCATGATTAAGGCATAGTGATCTCTAAATAAAAAAAGGAGTAATACTCTAAGGAGTTAGAGGATGATTATCAAATAATGAAATTCTTCTTAAATAAAGACTACCTTACACTATTATGTTGGGTTTTAGGGGAGACAGAGAAGGCACCGAAAATAAAAATTTTCTTCTCTCCAAACCCAGAATAAAGGAATCGCATCAACGTCTATACAATAGGAAGGATGGTTTGTAGAGGCATACCTTATCCCGAGGCTTGCTCGGCGACATTACCTCGCGGCTTGCGCGGTCTTCACCTCCGGTCTTGGATGGTGTCTGTGCAACTCTTGGTTTCACCGGGACTGTCGGAATTGACAGCTGTCCTCTGAGCGACAGAAATCTCCCGCCTCTGTAGTAGTCCACACAGACCACCTGGAACTCCGATCGCCTTGTCGCACAAGGCACCAGAAGGAGTCGTACCCTCCTGTCGGCGTACTAGTCACCGACATACTCTCCTGCTACCACTTGCCTTTCTACAGTTGTCTTTCCCTTGCTGTGCCTCCCTTATCGGGTAGCACTTGCTCGGTCTCTCCTGGTTACCACAACTAGAGAGAAGGACAACTTTACAGAGAAACTGGTGTTCTGAGTTGTGCTTGAGAAGCCCTTAGTACCCCTATATATAGGAGGGTCATGGGACATGATTCTCTATCCCGGGCAATACATTATTAAAGCAGGAGTAGAAGGGTTTGAGATTTTCCACAAAACAACCAACTGTGTCAGCTGAACCGATCATTTCAAGCATGAACCGATCGGTTGGGGACCTGAGCCGATCGGATCACACCTGAACCGGTCGGTTGGGACACCTGAGCCGATCAGTTCACTTCTGAAACGATCGGTTCATTTCCTTGGTCAGTTCCTGATTGACTTTTCCTCTTTTTGTTTCAAATTGATCAAAATACCAATCCTTGTTCCAATCAATTTAGACAGGTGAAACGAAGAGAAATTTCTTGCCAACCTGACTTTCCCAACTCGCTCGTTTGGACCAGTTGAGCCAATCGGTTCAATCCTTGAACCGGTCGTTTCAACCTGTCCTGAGCCGATCGGTTCATCACATGAGACGATCGGTTCACCAACCTGAGCCGATCGGTTGGGAGTGCAGACTGCACAAAATCATTCAATTGCAATTTCAATCAATCCGATACTCTAATCAATCAGTCCAACACCTTGAACACTATGATACTGAGCTATCAATTAATTGAATGTTTAATTGAACTACTAAACTTCTTTAGTAATCAATCTAAACATCATTTGTGGATAAACTCCTCTTCTAGGTTGAATCCTATGTGTGACCATGCAGGCCCATTTCACGTTGGCAGTGAAAGTCCATAACTCTTTATGACTTCACAAGCAAAGAGTGGTGCCTAGTCGCACATCAATGCTACCCAAGTGAAATAGAAAGTTGGAGAACAAATTTCAATCCTACAATCCGTGAATGGTGTTACAGTGAATGTATAATTCCTTTGTCACTGATATACCGAATGAACTCAAGGCATGGAACAGTCATCCTGTCAACGTTCATTCACTTTTTTGATCTCAGAGTAGATTGGAGGAGATATGTATGACATCAGTATCACATACTGATTCACACATGCATGCGCATGCCTATCTCAACCCTACTCATCAAGTGGCCATGGATATCAAACTCCCTCAGGAGGGACAAATCCCATATCTATCACTCACCTCTCAAAAGCCCCATGTGTCAAAGCCACCCAATCATCACCTTTATAACAACCTATGTTTCAGGACTGCGTTTGATGATGTCAAAGTGTACCCAACGACATGTGTTGAGTGTAGTGATTTCAGGTCAAAGAATCACACTCACCACCATCATTGTGAGAACTGACTGTGACTACCATGTCATGGTTCCATGTGTCAAACTCACGGTGGGTCTGTCCGGTACACTTGTTCTCTAACAAGTACCTATGTATTTAGTTTGATATCTCCATATCATGACTAACGAGATTCTATCATCAACCAACACCACAATCTAGTCTTGTGTGTCATTGCTGTCTATCTACCTTCCACAACATCCGACTATGGACATAATAAGAATGTACATACTCTTAGCATCCGTATGATCTCATCGTTTAGGTCCTCAACCTGAAAGCATACGTCATTGAGTACTATCATTCTCTAGACATTTAATCTGTTCTATCATTATCTCATATGACTGAACCAGAAAGAATTGGAAGCTTGTCTTTGATGTTTATCAAATCAATCTTAATGTATCCCACCAATCATCCAATGATTGGCTCTCAGGGCATACATACCAACATATTAAAGGATAATAAGAAACACAAAGTGTTGTGAGTTCTCAAATTCCTTAACAAATACACCTCAAATATCTATATGATGAGTTGGTCATATGATATGTCAACAATGTAGATGATATTAAGGAACCATATTTTGAGTTATGATTTATGACCATAAGGTCCTAAATGACTTCCGTGTGAACCATAAGGTATGGCCTTAGTGGTATCACCCATTGGGATAAAATCCATAAGTGCGAATGAGTCTTAAGTGTTAAGACACATGGATGACATTTTGAGAAGGATCATGCTTGTTGATTGCAACTTAATGACTAAGACATTTGGCATATGGATATTAAAACTGCATTCCTATGAGGAATAAGACAAGGATGTGTATGTGACACAACCTATAAGGTTTATGAATCCATCAATGCAAATGAAGTCTATAAGTTACAATGGACTAATCATTGTGATTGTTTGAGTACAAGCAACTCAGAGCTGGGATATTTACTTTGATAATATAGTCAAAGGGTTTGACTGATATGACAAAGATAAAGAAGGGATTTGTGATTTAGTGGGAGTGTATTTACATTCCACATGTTGATGAAGAATGAGATGTTCTAGAAAGGAATCCTTTGTGGAAATTATCTTTAGGGAAGATAGAGACGTTTCCTATGTGATAGGAATAGAGACCTATAGAGATAGTTCTTGAAAACCTCTTGACCTGGAAAAGAGAGAGCATAAATTGGCAATCTGTACTGAAGGGTTCAGTGTGCACAGATTTAGTGAGAGAAAACTTATCCATATTACATGGAGTTAGTATCCCAGAGCCAAGTGTCCCAATTCTTATGAAGAATGGGAGCACTAAGAATAGATATGGATCTATCATGTATGTAATCATCCCGTTATCTTGCATGTATGAACATAGCAAGAATAAAATGCATTTATCATCTTGTATGTAGGACATGACAATATGATATGCTCATCTTAATAACTCATATGTGGTACATGATGAGTGGATGTCTATCTAGTTCCAGTAAGGGTTACTGGAATACCATGAGAACTTGATAAGTACTTGAGAAGTACTATTTCTATGGAAATAAGGAAGAGTTCACTGTAAAGAAGTACACTGATGCGAACTTCCGGAAAAGTCAAAAAACTTATCGCAATATATATATGAGATATATAAAAGTGAATGTGTGTTGAAAAATGGAAACGTTCCAATAAAGCTGTTTTGAAAGGAAATGTCGATTATCCATGTGTTGGAGAACAACAGTGGATACTATATGGATCTGGGAGTTCATGGAGATGAACTTATAGATATTCCGGTCATTGATGACAAGTAAGGAGTGCTTGGTCATGCAATGAGGCTATAGGTTAGCAAAGGAATATTGGATCACATATTACAACAACTTCATCTCATATGTATGAGTACAAAAAAGAGACGTGAGACATGCAATAATACCGACTTAGGCAAAGTGCTTCTATAACTCACTACGTTAGCACTAGAGTACAATAACATGTGGGACATGTTTGGAGATCACTAAGAATATGATTCAAGGGTGATTGGCTCACAATGCAAGTGGGAGTCTGTTGGTATGTATGCCCTGAGAGCCAATCATGGGATGATTGGTGGGATACTTTAAGATTGATTTGATAAACATCAAAGGCAAGCTTCCAATTCATCCTGGTTCAGTCAGTTATGAGATAATGACAGAACAGATTGAATGTCTAAAGAATTTTTTTACTCAATGACATATGCTTTTAGGTTAAGGACCTAAACAATGAGATCATACATATATTAAGAGTATACATTCTTGTTTTGTGTCTAGTCGGATGTCATTGTGGAAGGTTGATAGACAACAATGACACACAAGATTAGATTGGTGATGACAAAATCTCATTAGTCATGATATAGTGATATCAAACCAAGCACATAGGTACTTGTTAGAGAACAAGTGTATCAGACAGACCCACCGTGAGAGTGACACATGGAACCATGACTTGGTAGTCACAGTCAACTCTCACAGTGATGGTGGTGAGTGTGATTCTTTGACCTGAAATCACTACACTCAACACATGTCGTTGGGTACACTTTGGCATCATCAAACACAATCCTGAAATATAGACTGTTATAAAGATGATGATTGGGTGACTTTGACACATGGGGCTTTTGAGGGGTGAGTGATAGATATGTGATTTGTCCCTCCTGAGGGAGTTTGATGTCCATGGCCACTTGATGAGTAGGACTGAGAAAGGCATGCACATGCATGTGTGAATCAATATGTGATATTGATATCACACATATCTCATCCAATCTGCTATGAGATCAAGGAAGTGAATGAATATTGAAATGATGATTGTTCTATGCCTTGAGTTCATTCGGGATATCAGTGACAAAAGAATTATACATTCACTATAACACCAATCACGGATTGTAGGATTGAAAGTTGTTCTCCAACTTTCCTTTTCACTTGGGTAGCACTGATGTGCGACTAGGCACCACTCTTTGCTTGTGAAGTCATAAGTATTATGGAATTTCACGGCCAACGTGAAATGAGCATGTAGGGTCACACACATAGGATTTAACCTGGAAGAGGAGTTTATCTACGAATGATGTTTAGATTGTTTACTAAATGTGTTTAGTAGTTCAATTAAACATTCAATCAATTGACTTGACTCAGAATGACCAAGTTCAAGTGTTGGACTAACTGATTTGGGTGTCAGATTGATTGAGAACTGCATTGACCGATTTCTACACAACCTGGATTGCCAACCGACTAGTTCAAACTGTTGAACCGATCAGCTCAGGGTCAAGTGAGACGACCGGTTCAAGTGTTGAACCGATCGGTTTAGCTGAACCAAACGAGCCAGTTAGGGAAAGTTAGGTTGGTGGGAAAATATTTTCGTTTCACTTATACAATTCGATTGTGACAAGTGTTGATCTTTGGATTAATTGGAAATGAAAAGAGGAAAGTCAATTGGAAATGATCAGTTCATTAACGAACCGATCGGTTCAGCTGCCCAAACGATCGGTTCATGAGATGAACCGATCGGTTCAGTCCCCAAACGATCAGTTCATTTGTGAAACGACCGATTCACATGTCGCACTGTATTAATTCGTGGAAATTCCAGAACCGTCTACTCCCGCTTTAGTCCCGCATTACCCAGGGCTGAGAACCTTGACCCTGACCCTTCCTATATATAGATGGGTACTGGGGGCTTCTCAGATAGCACAACTCAGAACATCAGTTGCTCTGCAAAGTTGTCCTCTCTAGTTGTGGTAACCGAGAGAGCCCAAGCAAGTGCTACCCGACTAGAGAGGCACAACGAGGGAAAGACAACTGCAAGGTGACAACTGGTGGTGGGAGAGCACGTCGGTGACTAGTACACCGACAGAAGGGGACGACTCCTTCCAGTGTCCTACTGGAAAGGATGACTGGAGTTTCCGGTGATCCGTGTGGACTACTACAGAGGCGGGGGATTTCTGTCGCTCAGAGGATAGTTGTCAATTCGTCAGTCCGGGTGCGACCAGGAGCTGCACAGACACTGTCCAAGACTGGAGGTGAAGACCTCGCTAGCCACGAGGTAACGTCGCCAGCAAGCCTCGGGACAAGGTACGCCTCTACAAACCATCTTTCCTACCGTATAGATGTTGACGAGATCTGTTTGGGTTCTGGATTTGGGGAGAAAATTTTTGTTTCTGCTACCATCTCTGCCTCCCCTAAAACCCAACAGTGGTATCATAGCCACATCAACATTCTATACTTTAGGATAATCGATGTGATCGGTTTTTGGTTTGTCGCCTTTTATTTATTGCATACGATGCGAATAATTAATCGAATTTATGCATGTCCAATATAAGTCCACAAAATCCCTATATATACATATATGATATGGTATATAAATGCATTCGATAGGCGTCTCCCTTAAACGGTTTCTGTAGTGATTGTAGCATGATTGTGGCCATAAACCCTAAATCTGTGTGTGGTTGATTGTTGTTGCTTGCATCTCAGTCTATGCACCGATTCCCTACCTCCTATTCTTGATGTAACTCGAGATAACTCGAGATTCTTTCCTACCTTTGCTCCCTCCGAATGTAACTCGGGGTTTCCTAATGCAAATGTAAACATGATTAGTTTATATTTCTTGTTATGTTAAAGAACGGTGAACACCTGGAGGATCGAGACAATCGTCTCGTGCATGAGACGATTGACTCGTGGACCAAGGCGGCCGGTTCTTAGAGCGAGATGAGCGGGTGGCGACCTGAGGAGATGCACGCCGACCAGTGAACCGATCGGCTGGAGGCGCCAGTCGATCGGCTGGTGGCACCCAACCGACCGGCCTGATGGCGAGTCGATCAATCACATAGATGAGTTGATCAAACCCAGAACAGCAAAGCACAGAGTTCATCTTGTACAAGTTGCATGTAATGTGGACCTAGATGACCTTGATTCCTCTTGGCTTGAGGGATCACATTAGGGTGGCCATAATCATCGCTTTTATCATTTCACATGTTTTCTATGTGATATAGCATGTATATGATATGTACTATATATTGTGGTGATTGGATATGTATATGTATATAAAAACCAAATCTCTCAGTTAATATTAAGTCTTAGATGCCTTTCATTAGCGGCACACATGAAAAACTTGATCGACCAAGCATAGGTTACGCCAAAGCGTGGTGTGCCGTCTATCTCGCAGAAGTGTGATGGTGGACATGTAGGATCTGCCAAAGCAGGGTGCATATTCATCGTGTCGGATTTTGGGTCAGACTTAACTGATGATTCTTAGAGAGTCTAAGCTCCAGAGGCATAGGGATGACCATGGCAAAGATTTGCGTATGGCATCCATCCAAGAGTTGCATAGGATGCAATTGGCAAATGTTGCCTACCTAAATAATCTATATTTCTGGGCGATCAGTCAAAGCTGACTCATGATTGGATGAAATATGGATCTTGGACCCACTAGAAGGTTGTACGCTGCAATCTTCCAAATTGATGGTGAGGGCTATCAATTAGAACAAAAATAGTGGGAGTGATAATTAATTAAAGTTTTAATTATATCATACAACTTTTTCAAATCAATCAAATAAGTCAAAATGAGTTTTTGGACTAAATTGCATATATTTCCTTTTGTAGTACAAATGGCCACAAACAACAATCACTTTCTTTGCGATCGGTCCTTGAGACAGACAAACAAAATGGGAATAATTCCACGACTGATTAAGACGTTGAGAAGTGTTCTCAATCGAAGAGCGAAAGCTCTAAGTCCTAGTTATACCAGAACCAGATGAACTCGCTCCCACCACACCAATGGCTGGAAGGGATGCTTACTGGAAGCATACCGAGGATGCCATTGATGTGGAGTGCGTGATGTTGTATTCTCTGAACTGTGAGTAGTAGACAACATGAGACATATGATGTCTCTAAGACAGTCCTAGTATGTCATGACAGAAGGAGATCCAGTTGGCTCTTACACACTCAATGTGATTGGGTATGTGGTAGTATGTTATGACAGAAGGAGATCCCGTTGGTTCTCACACACTCAATGTGATTGGGTATGTGGAAAACCTGAATAGACTGGGATTCCCTCTGAGTCAAGAGTTGGCTACTGGTATGATACTGCAAATGTTGCGAGAATCATACAGTTCATGATGAACTACAACATGAACAACTTTGACAAGCCATTGACAAAGTTGTTGGACATGTTGAGGATAGTAGAGGCATATATGAAGAAAGACAAACCCTAATCTTTGATGTGATCAATGAAGGGTAAGTCTTAAAGGCAAGGTCAGGGGAAAAGCAAAGAAGTGTTCTGATGCTAGCCAACAACTCAAGCCGTCTTCAGCCTCATGGCATATGGGAAGGGTGAACGAGGGATGAGAAATTTCCCTCTATATCTGGAAGAACAAAAGAATATGAAAGGAGGGGATAGAGATCTCCACTGTAGGTATAATGAAATAAACACTTCTTTATCTGAGGTATATGATACCACGATGAAGATTTGACATATATGATATGCAAGATCTAAAAAGAAGTGATGACCTTTGTCAAAGGACCAAGAAAGGAGTACTCATCATTGGAGCAAGTGTTGCCGTCATAGATAGGAGTACTTTAGTTTATTTTCAGCCTTGAAGGCATGTAATAGAGTTATGAACTGCCATTTCATATTTGCCATAAAATAGAAACACTTTCTTTTTGCATCTTGTTGTGACAAGGATGGCTATCAATAAAGTTGACGTTTCAATTTCAAATATATGATCTTTATGGCAATGCCTTATTTATCTTGTGGTACTTGGTATGCATAAGATAAAATGATACCTAAAAGTTATTGATGACTCAAACAAATAATTATCATTATCATGAGAAATTCATCTCTAGTTTCCATGTTGATGGATAAGCTAGACTCTTTTGGTTGTGAACCATTAAGAGACATGAATATCTTGGACATGATAAATCAATCTTCACTAGTTGTAGTGGGAGAATGATTATCCTATTAGGTATAATACATATGATGTATTTACATACCTATTGGAGCAAATGCTAATACTTCAAATGGTGTTTAGAGAAACATCAATATGAATATCTTGAAGTGTTCAAGAAGATCATAAATGAAGTATAGTCTTGGTAAAAGTATTAATTCTTGATGTGATCAATGAATGAGATACTTAAACCAAATGTTTGAGAACCTTTTGAGTGATTATGATAGTGTATCATACAAAACTCATGATTAAGGCATAGTGATGTCTAAATAAAAAAAAGAGTCATACTCTAAGGAGTTAGAGGATGATTATCAAATAACTAAATTTTCTTAAATAGAGACTACCTTACACTATTAAAGGATATTAAGAATCACAAAGTGTTGTGAGTTCTCAAATTCCTTAACAGATACACCTCAAATATCTATATGATGAGTTGGTTATATGATGAGTCAACAATGTAGATGATATTGAGGAATTGGATTTTGAGTTATGGTTTATGACCATAAGGTCCTAAATGACTTCCGTGTGAACCATAAGGTATGAGCTTAGTAGTAGCACCCATTGGGATAAAATCCATAAGTGCGAATGAGTCTTAAGTGTTAAGGCACATGGATGATATTTTGAGAAGGATCATGCTTGTTGATTGCAACTTAATGACTAAGACATTTGGCATATGGATATTAAAACTACATTCCTATGGGGAATAAGATAAGGATGTGTATGTTACACAACCTATAAGGTTTATGAATCCATTAATGCAAATGAAGTCTATAAGTTATAATGGACTAATCAATGTGATTGATTGAGTACAAGCAACTTAGAGCTGAGATCTTTACTTTGATAATATAGTCAAAGGGTTTGACTGATATGACAAAGATAAAGAAGGGATTTGTGATTTAGTGGGAGCGTATTTACATTCTACATGTTGATGAGGAATGAGATGTTCTAGAAAGGAATCCTTTGTGGAAATTATCTTTAGGGAAGATAGAGACGTTTTATATGTGATAGGAATAGATACCTATAGAGATAGTTCTTAAAAACCTCTTGACATGGAAAAGAGAGAGCATACATTGGCAATCTTTACTGAAGGGTTCAGTGTGCACAGATTCAGTGGGAGAAAACTTATCCATGTTGCATGGAGTTAGTATCCCAGAGCCAAGTGTCCCAATTCTTATGAAGAATGGGAACACTAAGAATAGATATGGATCAATCATGTATGTAATCATCCCATTATCTTGCATGTATGGACATAGTAAGAATAAAATGCATTTATCATCTTGTATGTAGGACATGACAATATGATATGCTCATCCTGATAACTCTATGTGGGACATGACGAGTGGATGTTTGTCTAGTTCCAGTAAGGGTTACTGAAATACCATGAGAACTTGATAAGTACTTGAGAAGTACTAGTTCTATGGAAATAAGGAAGAGTTTACTGTAAAGAGTTACACTGATGCGAACTTCCGGAAAAAAACTAAAAATTTATCGCAAAATATATATGGGATATATAAAAGTGAATGTGTGTTGAAAAATGGAAACGTTCCAATAAAGCCATTTTGAAAGGAAATGCCGAGATCTGTGTTGGAGAACATCAATGGATACTATATGGATCTGGGAGTTCATGGAGATGAACTTATAGATATTCTGGTCATTGATGACAAGTAAGGAGTGCTTGGTCATGCAATGAGGCTAAAGGTTAGCAAAGGAATATTGGATCGCATATTATGACAACTTCATCTCATACGTATGACGTACAATGAAGAGATGTGAGACATGCAATAATACTGACTAAGGCAAAGTGCTGCCATAACTCACTGCGTTAGCACTAGAGCACAGTATCATGTGGGACATGTTTGGAGATCACTAAGAATATGATTCAAGGGTGATTGGCTCGCAGTGCAAGTGGGAGTCTGTTGGTATGTATGCCCTCAGAGCCAATCATGGGATGATTGGTGGGATACATTAAGATTGATTTGATAAACATCAAAGGCAAGCTTCCAATTCATTTTGGTTCAGTCAGTTATGAGATAATGACAAAACATATTGAATGTCTAAAGAAATATTTTACTCAATGACATATGCTTTTAGGTTAATGACCTAAACGATGAGATCATACAGATGTTAAGAGTATACATTCTTGTTTTGTCCCTAGTTGGATGTCATTGTGGAAGGTTGATAGACAACAATGACACACAAGACTAGATTGTGTGTTGGTTGATGATAGAATCTCATTAGTCATGATATAGTGATTTCAAACCAAGCACATATGTACTTGTTAGAGAACAAGTGTATCAGACAAACCCACCGTGTGAGTGACACATGGAACCATGACTTGGTAGTCACAGTCAGCTCTCACCGTGATGGTGGTGAGTGTGATTCTTTGACCTGAAATCACTACACTCAACACATGTTGTTGGGTACACTTTGACATCATCAAACACAGTCCTGAAATATAGACTGTTATAAAGATGATGATTGGGTGACTTTGACACATGGGGCTTTTGAGGGGTGAGTGATAGATATGTGATTTGTCCCTCCTGAGGGAGTTTGATGTCCATGGACACTTTATGAGTAGGACTGAGAAAGGCATGCACATGCATGTGTGAATCAATATGTGATATTGATATCACACATATCTCATCCAGTCTGCTATGAGATCAAGGAAGTGAATGAATATTGAAAGGATGATTGTTCTATGCCTTGAGTTCATTTGGGATATCAGTGATAAATGAATTATACATTCACTGTAACACCAATCACGAATTGTAGGATTGAAAGTTGTTCTCTAACTTTCCTTTTCACTTGGGTAACACTGATATGCGACTAGGCACCACTCTTTCCTTGTGATTTCATAAGTGCTATGGACTTTCACTGCCAACGTGAAATGGGCATGCAGGGTCACACACATAGGATTTAACCTGGAAGAGGAGTTTATCCACAAATGATGTTTAGATTATTTACTAAATGTGTTTAGTAGTTCAATTAAACATTCAATCAATTGACTTGACTCAAAATCACCAAGTTCAAGTGTTGGACTAAAGGATTTGAGTGTCAGATTGATTGAGAACTGCATTGACCGATTTCTGTAAAACCTGGACTGCAAACTGACCAGTTCAAACTGTTGAACCGATCAGCTCAGGGTCAAGTGAGATGACCAGTTCAAGTGTTGAACCGATCGGTTCAGCTACACCAAACGAGCAAGTTAGGAAAAGTTTGGTTGGTGAGAAAATATTTTCATTTCACTTATACAATTCGATTGGGACAAGTATTGATCTTTGGATTAATTGGAAACAGAAAGAGGAAAGTCAATTGAGAACTGCCCTGGGAAGTGCTGATCAATTCAGCTACCCAAACGACCAGTTCATGAGATGAACTGATTGGTTCAGTCCCCAAATGATCGGTTTGTTTGTGAAACGACCGGTTCACATGCCGTAGTGTATTAATTTGTGGAAATTCCAGACCCTTCTACTCTCGCTTTAGTCCCGCATTGCCCGGGGCTGAGAACCCTGACCCTGACCCCTCCTATATATAGAGGGGTACTGGGGGCTTCTCAGATAGTACAACTCAGAACGTCAATTGCTCTGCAAAGTTGTCCTCTCTGGTTGTGGTAATCGAGAGAGCCCAAGCAAGTGCTACCCGACTAGGGAGGCACATCGAGGGAAAGACAACTGTAGGACGACAACTAGTGGCAGGAGAGCACGTCGGTGACTAATATGCCGACGGAAGGTGATGAATCCTTCCAATGTCCTATAGGAAAGGATGACTGGAGTTCCTGGTGGTCCGTGTGGACTACTACAGAGGCGAGAGATTTCTGCCGCTTGGAGGATAACTGTCAATCTGTAGTCCGGGTGCGACCAGGAGCTGCATAGACACTGTCCAAGACCGGAGGTGAAGACCGTGCTAGCCGTGAGGTAACGTCGCTGAGCAAGCCTTGGGACAAGGTACGCCTCTACAAACCACCTTTACTGTCGTATAAATGTTGACAAGATCTCTTTGGGTTCTGGGTTTGGGGATTTTTTTTTTATTTCCGCTGCCATCTCTGCCTCCCTTAAAACCCAACAATAAGTTGTTTTGGACACTCATTGCCAACGTAATATGGGACCTATAGGGTCACACATCTGTCTTGACCTAGAAGAGGAGTTTTGATCTCGAATAACATTCGAATTAAGTGTTGAAGTGTTTTGTCATTTGATTCAGGCAACAAATAGGCTGACAATACTGCTAAACGCCTATATCAAGTGTTGAGATGGCCGTCTGAAAGTGTCAAATGGCCGTCTCAAGAGTTGAGACAGGCGTCTGGGTGTCGGGCCAGTTGTGAGTTGAATTTGGCTAAGGATTAAACCAACGGAGCAAAATGGGCATGACTCAAGTCACTAGATGACCATCTGGGTGAACAGAGATGACTGTCTCGCATGGGTGAGATGGTCCAGCTTGGTTGGGGAAGTTTTAGATGTTTTCCTATTCGTTTTGCTTGAGAAATACTTGTTGTACAAGGAAATCAATATCTAACATTGATGGGAATTAATTTGCCAAATTTGTGTACAATTGGGAACCACAAAACAACCGTCTCACATGCGAGATGACCTTCTGGCTCAGCCAAACGACTGTTTCGGCTGTAATTGTTGCACAAGGAAATCAATGTCTAACATTGATGGGAATTAATTTGCCAAATTTGTGTACAATTGGGAACCACAAAACAACTGTCTCACATGCGAGATGGCCTTCTGGCTCAGTCAAACAACCGTTTCGGCTGTAACATGTTGTACAAATTTCAGAATTGTTGTGAAAATTCAAGTTCTTTCAGTCCTTTCCACTCCCGCACATTAATCCCACATTAGATAGCAATTGGGAACCTTGACCATGGCCTCTACTATATATATAGGGGTATTGGGGGCTTCCCAGAGTACAACACAGAAAACTGAGAATTAGTTCCTTTGACTACTATTGTCCTCTCTGATTGTGGTAACCATGAGAGCCCAAAGAAGTCCTACCCGACTAGGGAGGGATAGCCAAGGGAGAGAACAACTGAGATTTGTCGTGGTGGGAGATCAAGCTGGTGACTAGTATGCCAACAGGAGGGACAACTCCTTCCTGTCTGGTCCAGCAGGACAACATGATTTCTAGGCGGTCCGTGTAGACTACCATAGAGGCTGGAAGACGTTGTTTGCCACTTGGAGGACAATGCCAACCAATAGTCTGTGACAAGAGGAGCTGCTGAAGAAGACGACGTTTGTGGCTGCAGTCCATGGTGTAAACCAAGGAGGCACAATGGTCAGACATGTCCCAGTGCAACTAGGATTCAGAGTTGCGCATCTACAATGATGAGAATTGTCGCTGGACTTGCTCCAGGACCAGATTTATCCATAAACCATCCTTCTTGCATTATAGTTATTGATGCGATCAATTGTTTATGGGGAATATGGTAGATTAAATTTTAAATTCCACTGCCTGCTCTGCACCATATTTCCCAACAATGGTATTAGAGCCAGGTTAATTTACTATTTGGGATAATCGATATAATCAGATTTTGGTTTTTTCGTTCTATTATTGTATGCGATATGAATAATATCTTGTCAAATCCAAACACCATGATATATATATATAAATAAATATATATATATATATATATGTGTGTGTGTGTGTGTGTGTGTGTGTGTGTGTGTCGCCCTAAAAGTGATTTTGATAGTGGATGTGTAGCATGGTTATGGCCAATAAACCCTATCTGTGAATGTTTGTATATGGTTGTTTTATCCTTTTATCTCGGTCTGCGTACTGAGACTCTATCTCATCTTCCCAATTTAAAGTTAATTCTCTTCTATCTTTGCTCCCTTCGAATGTAACTCGAGGTTTCCCTATAATCATGTAAAAGTAGGATAGTTTACTTTCCTGTTATGATGAAGATGAAGGCTTCTTGAAGACGAGTCGACTGACTGAAGGACCTTGGAGGACATGGTGGACAAGCTGGACTGATCGCCTGGTGGGCCCAACCGATAAGCTAGAGGAACCAGCCGATGGTGGACAGAAAGACCAGACGACTGGTGGGACGACCTAACAACTGACTAGGAGGTGAGCCAATCAGTTCAAGGGTTGAACCAATCAACCTAGATTGGCAAGCATAACATTTTCATCAACAACATATTTCTACATGTGATGTAGACCTAGTTGATGTAATCCCTTGTGGCTCCAAAAGATTACATTAGGACTTGCCATAACCATTGTTTTCGTTTATTTTATGTTTTCATTATGAGATATAACATGTATATGATACATACTATATATTTGGTGATTGGATAAAGTATATGTATATACTTATAAACATAACACCCACAATTAAAATATTAAGTCTTGGATGCTTTCCAAAAATGACGCACATTAAAATCTTGATCAACCACGCCAAAGTGTGGTACGCCATTTATCTCGTGGAAGTGTGATGGTAATGATGTAGGTGCCGTCAAAGCTATTGTGTCGGTTTTCGAGTCAGGCCTAACTGGTGATTCTTAGAGCGTCTAATCCTAGAAGCATATAGATAATTATGGCAAGGAGTTGCACATATCATCTATCTAAGAGCTGTATATGATGCAATTGGCATGATAAACTACCTAAATAGTTAAGGTGTGGGCGATCAACCAAAGCTGACTCATGAATTCATGAAATATGAATCTTGACGCACTAGAATATTATACACTGTAATATTCTAAATTGATATTGTGGGATGTCAATTTGAATACAATAGTGGGAGCAATAATAATTAAAGACCTAATTAATATCATCATTTTTAAATCAAAACAAACCAAAAATAGTTTTGACAAATGTAATTATTCTCTTGTAGAATCAATGATGAACAAATACAATTTGCGATTGGTCTTAAAGAAGGATAAACTTGAGAGGAGAAATTTCCACAACTGGTTTTGGACTTTGAGTAGGGTTCTCAATGAAGAGTGCAAGCTCTACGTCCTTGACAAACCAATGCATGAAATACCTCCTCCGGATGCACCTAGGGCGCTAGTGGATGCTTAATGGAAGCATGCCAATGATGCCTTAGAGATAAAGTACCTTATGCTAAGTTGCATGAACTATGAGTTGCATGAGCAATGTGAGGACATGAGTGTTCTTGAGATGGTGACTCATCTTAGGAAGGTAACACTTGGTCTTGACAGGAAAGAAAGAAATGCTATCTTAAAGGTGCTACTTGAGTCACAGCCGACAGAGGGAACCTCAGTAGAAGAACATGTGCTCAATATGATTGGACATGTGTATCATCTTGAAGAGTTGGGATTCACCTTGAGCCAAAAGTTGTCTACTGATATGATTCTAAAGACTATGCCATAATCATATAGCCATTTTATTGCATGCCAACATATGAGTAATTTGGATGGACAGATGTCAGAACCGCTTGCCATGTTGATTCATGCCAAAGAAAAAGTGAAGAAGGACAAGACCGTGATGGTGATCAGTGGGGCTGAGTCCAAGGATCAAAGCAAGATTGAGAAGAGCTCTATGGTCAAGCCTAAGTCCAATTCTTCAACACTCAAGATAAGGAGAAATAAAAGTACAAAAGGAACTCATCCTTTGTACTCGAAGGATTTTAGGAAGCAGAAGATGGGGATGGTGATCTCCACTTTAGGTATATACGTTATTGAGATAAATATATCTACTTCATCATCTTAGGTATTAGATACCAGATGTGGATCTCACATATGTTCTCATATCCATACTAGTACAAAAATGACGTATAATGTCACATTTGATGTCGTCGGTTGGAAAGTAAAAACTGACGCCAATATGCTACGACGTCGGCTTAAAACAACAACTAACACCTATATGTGAAGGCCGACCGATTTACAAAAGACACGGGTATCACTTTTCCTTTAACGACGGTTTCTTGACATAACAACTGACATCCAAAATCACCCGCGAAATATAAATTTTTAGGGAAAAAAATTGCCTTAAAAAATTTCAATTTGACGTCGGTATTACAAACACCGACGACAAATGTTCCGCGCCAAGACCCACAAAATTTTTTATCCACTAATTGGTCGTTGGTTTTAACTCAAAGAACTGACGACTAAATATCCCCCACGAGACAAAATTCATTCTCTTATTTGGCGTTAGTTTTTGCAAAAAAATCGACGAGGTTGTGTGTTCGCACGTTGTCCCCGCAAAAATTTTTATACAATAAAAATAAAAAACAGGTGTCGGTTTAGGTATGTAACCGACGTCTGTTCCTTTAGGCGTCAGATTATTTTATTAACCGACACCGATAGTTAACTTAATAGTACACCCTCGCGAGCCAAATCGACTCTTCCCCTGGGTAACTGAGCAGACTGAAATAGGACTAGAAATTTTTTCCGTCACCTCCGCGCCGCCTCCCCTTCTCTGCTCACCGGCCTCCTGCTACCGCGAGTAGCTTGAAGCTGCTCACCGCCTTTGTGCGCTGCCAGTCGCCGCCACGAGGAGCTTGAAGCTGCTGCTTCTATCCAGTCGCCGCCAGTTGCCGGCCGCCACCACCTGCTCTAGGCGGAGTGAGGAGCCTTCCTCTAACTGCCTTCAGGTGCTCCAGTCGCCGCTACTGGCCACCACCTGCACCTCCTCTGCTTCACCTCCAGCATTGGCCACCTTCACCTCCAGATCGACCACCTCCACCTCTGGCCGCCGCCACCACGGCCTGCTCGATCCACCAGTGCGGTAAGTGGTTAATCAATACTTGATTTGAACTTAGGGTTAATGATGCCACCATATAGTTGATTACTATTGATTAATTTGGGTAAATGATGCATTAATGAATTTAATTAATTAGATTTGCACTTAGTTTCTCTAAGTAGTTGATTAATATTGATTAATCAGGGTTAATGATGCATGAATGAATTTAATTAATTGATATTGCTTTCTTTCTCTCTTGTTAGTGATTGATTTAACTTAGTTCAATAATTGTTCTTCAAGCTTGTGTAGTTGATTAATAATGATTAATTAGTGTTAATGATGAATGAATGAACACAAAATGGAAGAATGGATTGAATTAATTGATGTTACACAAAACCTAGGATATGAATGATGAAATGATGATGATGATGATGATGATGATGATATGATGATGGATGATGATTGATGATGGAAAAGAAAGATCTGTGTTGGTTGGCCCCTAATGGAGATGACGATGATGATGATGATGATGACGACGGTGATGATGATGATGATGATTGATGATGATTGATGATGATGATGATGATGATGACGACGATGACGACGATGATGATGATGATGATGAAGACGACGACGACGATGATGAGTATGTCAACTCGATTATGCACAACATCCTAAATTTGTCATTGAGAACATATATATAGAGTTCACCCTGAGGTCACCATAATCTCAACATCCACCCATATAGTTTCTCTATTTGGTACCTCTTACCTAATACCTGGACCATGATGGAGAACTTGTTGAAATCAACCATATTCTCAAGTACTAGCTCATAAAACTTAATCTGAGGTTTTCATTCTCCCTCTTTAAAATTGGGGTTTTTCATTCTGTAGGGATGTACACATGTCTACAATTATGTGGGACCTACATGGGATTTTGAAGAGTCCTCACCCATGCATGCCTAATAGTGATTTCACTGTTGGGGTCATTCCAAACCTTGTCAGGGGGAGGTGGGGCAGAAGCATGGAAGGTTTGGAAAATATGGTTGTGGTAGTGATAGAATTTGATGAAACTACAACTGAGGTACGATCTCCCACATGGTGGGGTCCGATCCTAGAGAGGGATCAAAAAAGACACTAGAGAGGAGAGCAATTACCAAAAAAGTAAAATTAGGAAATATGATTTTAATATAAAACATCATTACTTTGCTACTTTGCATTAAATGTAAACATAGTACAATATAAATTTTCCATTATATAAAAAATGTAGACATCTTTTCAAAAAAGTGTTTGTTGTGATCAAATATTAACTTCTAGGTCTGATTGTAACAATTGTGTCTAAATTGTAACTATTATATATAAAAAATGACTAGTGTGTTTGAAGTGTAACAATTGTGTCTAAATTGTAACTATTGGATCTTATAAGTAACTATTGTATCACTCTAGTAACTAATTTTTCTAAAAGGTAACTATTACATGATGAATATAAATTATAACATCTACCTTGCAAGTAGAAAGTATCTTGCACAAACTATAATACAAAATGAAATGCATACAATTCATCTATATGCTCTATGAATGCTCTTACATCTCCATTCATATTGTTTGTTTTAGAATGATCATATTCTGTGAACATGGAGTTCCTTTGCTCCATTTTGTATGTGTAACATATTTTAGTTACTTATTCAAACTATTTTTCAGTATATAAATTTAAATATACCAATTCAAAACTAACATTGAAGGGATTAATTAACCGACATTGAAGGCCACTTGTGTACTAGTACACTAATGTATGTTGCCTGATGAGTGACAAGGAAGCACCTAAATATAGCACAACCATAAAATTACCTTTATGTCCCACTTATATATAGAGAGATTGTCACAATCATGGTTTCAATGAAAATTTTAATTGATAAAGACGGTGTGTTGTCAATTTTCATCTATATATTGATTTCATCATATATTTTTTAATGCAATTGAGGTTACAATTTTTTATGGTTGGTCTATAGACCCATTGTTTGACTATTTAGCAGGATGGAGCCCATAGTTCATTATAATTACAAGCTCTGCAAGTGTTCCTCTAAGAAATAGGTCGACAACACCTACATAACCTACAATATCAAACACGTATAACAGTCCACATTCATACTTCATTCCATCCTCATGCACATATACACACATATGTGTGCACAATTCATTGACACACATGTAATCATTCTTGTCCATGTGTACAAATGTAACTTTCATTATTTTCTAAGTAATTAAATAAGATGCTAACCTAAATTCTATGTCTCTAAGTAATTAAATAAGATGGATGTGATGCATTGTTGTGAAAAGTTGTGCTCTTGATGTGGAAGGGATCAGTAGAGGTAGCTTTCATTAGTATCTCTTACATGGTGCCCTAGTTTGACATATATGGCATTTAACCTATCTCATGCAAATATGTAACCTATCACATGCAAAATGATTACATCTATAGTTGTCTAATGAAAACATCTTTAGTTGCTTGTTCCAAATATGTAATTGAATGTTTGATTCAAGGATTTGTATACTAAGTAATTTCAATGATGATGGTGATGATGATAAGTAATTTCAAAATGTAACGTATAATTGGTTTTTCAGTTTATTTCACCATGGTCTGGGCCTCTACCCCCATGTTTATTTCACTACGTACTACCAACTACACATTTATTTTCTAGTTTAATAGATACAACGAATAACTTAGTGCAATGAATGCCGGTTTGTATTTGATTGACTATATTTGCTTCGTTTGCAGTTAACTACGCAGAAAATATGTTATGTATTCATATGAAACAATTATTTCTCCGCCATGAATATGAAATAACCCATGTTGTTGTTTGTTGTTAGTACTTTTTTTATTACTTTTTCTCAACATTATTTTACATTGTTGTAGGCATAACATCAATATCTTCAATAGTCACCATGGCCTGGGCCTCTACCCCAATGTTACTATTCCCTGATGAAGAATGGTTGGACATCATCCTAGACGATTGTTCCTTAGCACAACTCACTATACCTAAACATTGACGTTATCTAAATGAAAGATGCTACAAGGTTGGTGAAGTGTGACTAAAATGTGAAAATTCAACATCTGTTATCGAGGTTAAGTACGATGATGTCAGAAATCTTGTATTCACATCCAGTTGGTGAGTGGGTTAGTAAGATGCTATTGGGCCATAGTGACAGCCTTTTTCTTCGTCCGGTTGACCATAATACCATTAACGTTTGGATAACCAATATCAACAATGAGACACCCAATCATCTCAAATGATTTGAGTACTCGACAGAGGATAGCGATGATGATGATGATGATGATGAGAACACACTCAATTTTTTTATTCCTTTTGGCACCGTCGATTTCCCTATCACCATCAATTTAGATTCATCTAAAGATAATGATGAGCTCCATGCCGCCTCAACATCAACATAAAAATCAAGGTAGGTCAAAGCAACAAATTTACTTTCCTGTATTATTTTTTGTTTCCACTTTTTGTCTTAAAATCAAACTTCATAGCTATTTTTTGTTGTTAAAACTACAGGGGAAGATCACCACAATGAAAAGGCTCTCACAATTGCTGATTCTGGACCATGTTGCTATTGTTTAAGTTGTGTATCTAGTCTAGTTGTGTCTCTCTCTTTCCAGTTATTTTACTTATGCACATTTTAGGGGTACAACAACCCCCTTGTTTAGTTACTATTTGGACAACAACACCGTTGTATGTTCATAACTATGCCATTTTCATTTTCATTTTCATTTTGCATTTGTATTACGAAAACAAACTAACCGTGACTTAAGTAGGCCTAAATTTTTATAATATTGAAGTTAATTTCTGTTGTGTAACCAAACATATTTGAATTGAAATCAGTTTGCAAAAAATAGGTATGCTGCACTGGAAATCGATACCATACAACAAATATTATATAGTCTCATATGATGATGATGATGATGATGGAACTACAAGTTTCTACATGTGTGTGATGAATATTGAATTAAATGTGCTTATACATGTGTGTGAATCACATGATCCATATTATAATATTGTCCATCTTGTTAATATTGTAGATTTGTGGCATGTCATTGGCTGAAATCAAAGGATGCTGTAAACCTACAGTTCAGAACTGAACTATAGGTTCTGCATCCTGCTGACCAGTCAGACAACAGGCTTGCAAGCTGATAAGAAAAAAAATAAAACATAGACGTCGGTTATTTTTAGAAAACCGACACCTATGGGAAGTGGTGTCAGTTTTTGAACTAATAACTGACACCTATGGTCCCACTACTGGTGCTTTTGATTTGGATTGCAATCGGGGAAGGCTTTGTGTCGTTGGTTATGTAACCGATGCTAAAGGCGTTTACTTTTAGTGTCACCCACTTGGGTGTCGCTTCAAAACCGACGTCAAAAGGCTTATTTAACCGACGCTAAATGTGTTATCTGTACTAGTGGCAGGATCTAAAAGGAAGCAGACCTTTGGGAAAAGGGGAGGTCAAACTGCGAGTTGCTAATGGCACAAGAGTTGCAACCACCAAGTTGGAACCTATAGTATATCTCTACCGACGGGGCTTGTAATAGAGTTAAAGAACTGCTATAAATAGAAACATCATTTCTATATCTTGTTTGGACAATGATGCATTTGAATTCCATATTTAAAGTGATTGATGTTCTATTTCAAAAGATAGAATCTTTTATTGCAGTGCCCCTATATCTTATGATCTTTACTTGTTTAGATCTTAAGACAAATGTATATAGAGTTAATACCAAAAGACTATAATTCAACAACTCACATAAAACATACATTTGGCATTGTCGTCTTGGGTATATAAATGAGAATCACATATCTAGACTCCATAAAGATGGTTATCTGGACTCTTTTGATTTTAAATCATTAGAGTCATGTGAATATTGTTTGGGCAAGATGGCTAAGACCCCTTTCACTGGCAACAATGAGAGGGCTAGTGATCTATTAAGACTCATACATAATGATGTGTGTGGGCCTTTTAGAACTACCGCTATAGGTGGGTTTCAGTACTTCATTATCTTCACTGATGACTTCAGTAGGTATGACTATGTTTATTTAATGAAACATAAGTCTGAAGCTCTTGAAAAGTTTAAGGAGTGTATGAATGAAGTACAAAACCAACTTGGTAAAAGTATTAAGGCACTTCATTCTGATCAAGGTAGAGAATACTTAAACCAAGAGTTTTAGGGACACGTGGAACACCTTAGCATAATGGTGTATCCGAAAGAAGGAATCACACATTACTGGATATGGTGCGATTGATGATGATTTTATATGAGCTTCCAACTATCTTTTGAGGGTATGCTCTGCAAACCACCATGTTTACACTAAACCGAGTACCATCTAAATTGGTTTAAAAGACACGATATGAGATATGATTAGGAAGTGTCCCAATACGTCTTTTATGAAGATTTGGGGATGTGAAGCTTATGTTAGCAAGATGCTTCCTGAGAAGCTTGGTCCTAATTGTGATAAATGTTACTTTGTTGGATATCTTAAGGAAACTAAAGGATATTACTTTTACTCCATATTTGATAGCATAGTGTTTGTTACTAGAGATGTTGTATTCCTAGAAAAGGAATTTATTTCCAAAGGAACCAGTGGGAGGCAAGTAGAACTAAAAGAGGTTCAAGACCAACAAGAAAATATTGAAGCAATAGATGAACAAGAGGAACCTAAAGATTCACAAAGTGTCGTAGAATCTCAAATTCCTCAAGTAACACAAGAACCTCATAGATATAGTAGGACACGCCTTGAACCTGAAAGATTGTGATATCTTGTGACTCAGGAAGGCAGTGAATTAGTCATATATGATGAACCAGTAACCTAGAAAGATGTTATAGATGGACCATAGTCTGAGAAATGGCTTGAGGCCTTGAGATATGAGATGGAATCCATGTATACCAACAAAGTATGGACTTTGGTGGATCCACACTACAAAAAAGGGTCTTTAACTACAAAAAAAAATTGTAGCGAAAACCCCATATTTTATAGCCAAAGGATTTAACTACATATTTCTTTACACATACAAATTATATTATATGCTCGTATATCTAAAGCCTTTAACTATATTTTTCAAATATGTAGTTAGATAATCCATTTGCTACAAATTCATATGTATCTGGAAGCATAGCTAGATGTTGTCCTTACATATTTAAATATAAGTATAATTATAGCTAAATGTATGACTACAATTGCATATATAGTCAGTATGTAGCAAAAGCATGAAGTTAATACATTTTATATGTATTTAATGTGTAGGGAAAGACATTAGTTACTATATACATATATATATGTAGTTGATTATGCATCTAGCTACATATGTAGTGCCATTTAGTACACATACATACATGCCTAGTTCAACTATATATTCATATATATAGTATAATTTATTAGTATACAAGTTCTTTTAGTAACAAAATTGTAGTATTTAGAACAAGTGATGTTCATTATGCCAGCAATCTTACTTTCATTTATAATGAAGCGTCAAATGTACATGGGGAGGACGTATACCTTGCCCCTATTACACAATGTGTACAAAGAAAAGTATATACATATATCAATGATTCAGTGGTCTACTAATATCTTTGCGAAAGAGTTGTGTCTTTCTCGGCCAGTTTTAACATCCTTATTGTCTTCTTCTTTTGTTCAAGCTCTTGTTGTTCATCCAGCATCGTCCAAAAGCACCCGAGATAAGAATATGAAAGGAACCCTCTAACTCGAGATAGAAGGAATATCGTCCCTATGAAGTTAGTCACTATGATTGCAGCTGCTGACAGTGGCTATTCAAATATATACATAGGTCTATGCAATGTAGCCTTCTCATAGTAGCAAAGAGCCATATGTGCCTGTGGCTGTTGCTGCAGCTGTGATTGGGCGGGCTTGGGCTTCAAATGGAGTTGCATCATCATGCTTCAAAGAGAAATGAACCACAAGATTAATCACAAATAGTATACAACTCCAGGACGTGAGTAGTTGAAAGCACTTCAAAAATAATTCTATGTATAACAGTATAATAGGGAGATATGGACATCTACTGAGATGAAGTTAATATTCATATATGTCATAAGGTAAAGATCATCCAAATAATTTAATAAAGATATATAAGCATTCATAAATGGAATAAATGAAGGTTGCTATGAAAATAAGATGACAGAATTAGTACCTTGAAGAAACGAGAAGTAAAGGAGACTTCATTCACTTGTGCGGCCCCCAATATGTACTGTCAGATATACCAAATTGTTAAACCACAATGTGAAGAGAAGAAATCAAATACAAAACTTGTAAGCAGACACATGCAACTTCTGACTTTTCAGCATATACCTGTTAACGAGATCACTTACTAATCCTACACACTATGACTGCCTTCCCAAGAGCCAACAGTTGAACTTTGAAAAACCTCCCTTCAATGATGAACCTGTTCAGACTTCAAATAATATGTTCTTAGTTGATGATATAGTGTTCTGCTAGCATTAATCCATGAAACAAACATCAAAAATTTCCAGAAACAACGTCATGAGAAACTAAGTATTGTGTTTGAATTTTAACATGCCTTGAAACCATTCTTGATATGGTTAAGCTCCCAGAGGAGCCAAAACTTTTAAGTCTCCATTTTCCCAAAAATTGTGCAGTGAACATAGGTAGAATTCTACATAGCATGGCTGCATATATTATAGAGCAGCATATAAAAGTATGACTTGAATGGTTTGGTAGAACAACATATATTAGAACAATATATATATAGAACAACATATTATAGAACAACATATATAGAACATCATATATTATAGAACAACATAGGTAGAATTTCTCTTATATATTATAGAACAACATATATATAGAACAACATATTATAGAACAACATATTATAGAACAACATATATTATAGAACAACAACAACATATGATTGTGTCCTTGAGATTTCTCATGTTTTGGTGCATCCCTAAGAGAGAGAGAAACTTATGCTGAAATGGCTCTAGAAATTCTCATGAAATCAACTATAGTTCAACAAAAAATTCTGCATACTCCAATTTTTGGCACATATCCCAAATTCCAAACCGGTCAGCTCAACCATTCACAAACCTTTGTATACTATCGATCCTACAAAAATATCAGAAAACAAATTAACTTAAATAACAACAAAAAGGACACAATAATAGTAGTCTGCTTTCCTGAAAGATATAGCTTCATATGTACATATGTCTAGTTCTGGAATTTCACTAATATGTAGAGTAGGTCCCTGCAAGTTGTAGTTTTGGTGGCTCCTAAAATTTAAAAATCAATAATCACATTCATATGGATTTCCTTAAAATAGAAGCATGCTTAATTTATCCTCAATATTCTCTCGCTACTCTAGCTACTCTACCATCATTATTGAAGGTCATATCAATACCTGATAAGGTTCATTGCTTCTCCTACCACTGCTACAGGCATCGTTTCAACCAATATCCCCATATGCATGTCGAACATAATGTCAATGCAAAGGAAGTAGAGAGGAGTATGAAGGCATGATCTCAGCCAACGAGCCTAGCAAGGATCAAGCACATCATGATTTAGAACACTATGTAATCTTGATTCTTCCTCATCTAGACCACCACCTACCTATCTCTTGTGCTCTAAAGGTTGAGAGTGTAGAGCACAAGTGTATGATCATCATTGATAGTGGAAATGCCTGGAATACCATCTCACATTAGTCATCCAATTTGGCCTCAGGCATACAAGAGTCAGACTAAACTAAGACTGGAGTAAAATTGAAATCAGATTTCATGAATAGGTAAAAAAACAAAATAGTGTGCACTATGCTGTAAAAGCCATTCCTAAAGAAAAGAATCAATCGAGTTTATGAGCCTTGCCAAACCTATAGGTTTACATGGGGTTCATATGAGAATGCTACAAACTACATGGGGCAGACGACTATGACAATGGGAATGCTTGGATACCTAGTGCAGTTTTTGTAGTAGGATGATATTCTTCAGGACCAGACTTGATAACATATGCATAGGATACTAAAAACATGACAATCTACTCGCGCAATTCTTACTATAAATGATTACTTCACAAGGCTCTGAGGACTCAGTTCCCTTTGGTTGGCTAGACCACATGAATAAAGTTTTTGGAACAAGGAGGTCACAACAGGCTAGAGCTAGAACATATCAAATAGGACATAGCTAATGCCTCTAAGCAGTAGAAGTCTTTGACCACAGTGCCCAGGCTGAGAAGTTGAGAGCAGGCATTGCTATGAAACGGGTTGGGATGGGAACAAGCCTTATTGATCAATGAAGAAGTGAAAAAAAAGAAGAAACTCTTCAAATTAAATCTATTGATTACTATGTTGAAATTCAAGAAGCAATCCAAAATTATACACATCATTGTGAAGAAAATTTTAAACTCTTATGGAGATGATACTATATAACATCTTAGCTTCATGTAGTGAGGATATTATTCTCAACCTTTGTAGATTAAAAGGGTCATGAATCTTGATGGGTAAACACAAATATATAATCTAAACAAGAGACGTCAACAAGACACAAAGATATGTTGTGGGCATTCAGCCTATTACTTAGGCAAAAATAGTTAAGTAGCTAATTATTTGGAGCTGCTCCTGCAACATTCAAACATATGTTCAGATGTTTGGAAACTTCCCTTGCCATCTAAGCATCAACATTTGTCTGGAGACTATGTGCTAGTCACATGTCACAAAAACTTGGTTTTCATAGTCAAGTTCTGTTTACATATGATATGGTCCTAATTATTCATAAACCAGAGAATACCAGCAACAGATCTATATTTTCTTGAGAAAATAGGTATCCGATCTAGTGTAATTCAAACACAACAATATTAGATGTTTCCTCATAATGTGTCTTTGAAAATAAACATATGTTGTGCTTGTGGTTAGATGTTTCATCATTAACTATTAAAAAATTTATGAGATGAAGTTGAGAAGAAATGTCCCTCCCAACATCTACAACCATCCACATGCATTAGGAAGAAGTTAAAATGTTGATGGGAGACAGAGAGTGCTCTATTGAACATGGAGGACTGTGGTGGGAAACAAATATTTAGACTAGTGAAATGCTAACTTTGTATATATAAATTGGGATTAATGTAAAGAAAACTAGATGCTAATCGATACTTTCCCAAGTACGAAACACCAAAAAATACTTTCTACTACCATAACAAATACTGAATATCAATGAGTTTATATTAAAATAGAATACTGCTTACTAACAAGGCCCAATCCATATGTTTGGGCTGTACATGATTCACTTCATTTGACTGCATAATATTCAGATCTGGAACTAAGCCAAAAAAAGTTTATTCAAAATAAGAAAACATACTAATACTATCCTAAACATACATTTCCTTTTATATAATCTGATTTATTGATACCAGGTACCTACGTAAGTTGTTGTTTTGATGAAGCATTTGGCCCTCATGGAAGTGGGCTGAATAGACATCTCCTCAGGTTTCAACCTTAAGATAGGTACCTAGTTTTTGGATAGCCACCTTTCCATTCTGGTTCCATTGGCTAAGATCGTCCAAACACATTTATCAAGATATTTGTATTGTATGACATCCAATATTAGATGTCTATCATAATGAGAAGAGCTCCAAAGGTAAATGAAAGTGGTTTTTCCATTGTATAGAATACATATGCTATTGCAATCTTCTGATTCTAATGTTCTCTCTTTGTTGCTCCACCATATCCGATGATGTGGGTCCTTTGCATGATCAAAGATCTAAATAAGTTTGAGATTAGAAGTCATTGTCAAAAATTGAACGAGGTAGATACTTACTACAGGAATGTCCCCAACATTTTCAATCAGTAGGAAATATCTGATGAGAAAGTGAATGATAAATATTTCCCCATTTATTGTTACAGTTCCTTGCTTAAAAGTATATACCTATGATTGATTACCAATTTCATGCTTCCTCAGTCATCTGACCTGATAATAATCATCCCACAGAAAGGACATATGACTAGATAAGTTGATGAATTTTAAATATGTGTAGTGCTATAGAGTGCAGTTCCAAAATATTACCCCATATGTGGAAGGATTGTCTGCCTGAGCCAATGGCAAGCACAACTCACATATTACCCCATAGAAAGATTAATGGAGAGATTTTCTACCTGGTCTATTGGCAAGAAGTGCTCTAAAACCTGCTTGAACCTATCAAAGATATCAAAAAGGAAATCTTGTGTGCAAGAAACATTTGTACATTTAGCCCAATAAAAACGAAGCTGTAAAAATTTAAGCAACCTTGATGTAAAATAGAGCATGCATAGTTCATATTATATGCATAGGAAGCCTTGGTACCCGTGATGGCGCAAGCCTTGCAACCATATGGACCTCCCAATAGTGAGAAAATAACAAACTGACAGTAAGAGTGTTACAAGTTGTCATTTGATGAAAAGGGAAAATAGAGATTATCATCATAGAAACCACACGAGGCAAGCTATTCCGCCAAAAAGGTTTTATGCAGTTTGAAGCATTTGAAACTTGAGCACATGAACTCGGTTTTCTTTTTGCTAATTGACTCATTTTGTGTTCAAAATTTGAGTGTGAAGGAGCTAAAGGTTTGCGTGAGATATGTCCTATATTAGAGGCATCAAGACAATCATTGTTTACTGTGCTTTGTTCTAGCAATATTTTCTTTCCAAATGTATTATTGTAGAGCAAGAACATGTGTGTTGGAGTTTGATGAAGCAAATAACAATAGTTCTTCCCTTCTCAACTTTCATTTTGAGTTCATCTCACAATAATTTCCTAAAGTTGAAATATTAACATAGACACCATGTACTAAGGAGCCCTTCACCAGAACATCCCACTAGGAAATAGAGACCTACACCATATTCTATAACATTTAGATGAGAACCACAAGTCAATATAGAGAGTCAAAAGAGACCCCAAGATAGTCTTGGCCATATCTTTAAAGAAGAACAGATCCTACCTATATAGGAGCAGAAGATAATAGATGAGGACACTAGAAGGAAGAAATAGAAGTACATCTCACATTCACGATAACTGTATATATGTATGGAACATGGAAGTCTCCATGTGACATACATGTCTGTAAATTTCTTGCTCATATCTATTATTATCTAATATGTTATGCTTTTCATTATAGATGTAATCATTTGTAGGCATATTAAGAAACAAAAAGGACACGTGAATTGGTATCTAACGAAAAGGAAAATGAATATTTAACGTAGTCTTAAGGAATGGAACTTCATGTAGCCCCACTAAACAAAATCAATGACATGAATTCATCAACTGTAGGATTGTACAATTAGTTCAGAATATATATAGTTGTATTTTCTCCTTTGCTCAACTTCTAAGACATAAATTTACTATTCCAATCGCCATCACCACCTTATTGGACTTGGTGTCCTGCTCTACTTAAGTATTTTGAACTGAATGTTAAAAGTTTCATTTTATTGTATACTCCTTTCTAGACACAGTTTGTGTTGTATGAGAGGTAACTTTTGAATCTCAACTACTTTGGTGTAGTGGAATACCTCATTTGTATAGCTACTTTGGTGTCCCTCTATACATATCTCTACCTTTACTTCTCTACATAGTTGTCTTTCTTTGTATAGTTCCTCCTATAAATAATTTTTTAAATCAATATAAAAAGGGTACCACACTTACTGAGCAAAAAAAGGTCCCTTCACATCCCACAATAACTAGTTGTAGAGATAGTCTCTTTATTATGCATTGCAATAGTATCATATTGTTAAGGGTAGATAGTAACCTAATTGGGATTATGAAGAAGATCTTATTTGATCAAGCAGGTGGTATAACTATTAAATTATATTAATGGTAACCTAATAGCTCCATTGAACATGTAATTAGAACATGTAGAAATATTTATGCAAGTGTCTATTTGATCCTCCATTACTATGATGGTATTATTAGTGCTACTACAATAGAAACTGTACTAGGGTGTTGCAACATTGAACAATATCTCCACTTTGTTTTGAAAAGCTGAGAGGAAGAATGACTTGGATTCCTAAAAACTGTCAGTTAGTAAAAGCAAAATAACATGTTGAAGACCCCATATAAACTCCACATGATCATCCCTCTGTAGGTGGTACTTAGCAGGGAAGCATAACAAATGTTAGGAATCCACCTTACCGATGATCATGGCTGGAACAACTATAATATTGCAGCTTATCCTAAAAAGAAAGGATCTGCAAGACAACTGGGAAGACCAAAAACAAGACCAATTCAAGGCCTGATTGAGAACACACATTTAGGAGTCATAATAGCAACTAAAATTCTGAACAAATACTCAAAGTTGAGAAATGCCTTAGAATTTGAAGCCACATATTAAGAGAATGAGTTTATACATTCTCATGCTCCTTCCAGACATTAAGAACAACAATACAAATCAACAGATAGTTGTCTCTAGAAAGTAGGTAACTAGATACAAAAGTACTATACAAACATACACTAGCATAGTGTGTTCATTGGAAGACGATAATCGTACCATAGATAGCATAGTTATCCAGGCTCCACCTAGGTGAGCCTAGGCCACCTAGGCTCTAGGGCAGACTTCCTTAAACTGGGTGCCTAGGCTTTCAGATAACTAAACTGGGCACCTAAGGCCTTTTTGGCCCAAATTAAGATACAAAGACTAAATTAGCATGTATTAGGTCTGAATTTGTTCAAATTAGATCCAATTTAGTTATTTTATGGAAGAAATAGATCTGATTCAAGCCAAATCAGATCTAAAATAGGTCTGATTTGGGGAAAACATGTCTATTTTGGGGAATTAGGTCTGATTTTTCCAAATTAGAGCTCATTTATGTCAAATGTAGGACAAGCCAGGGCAAGTTACATCTTATTAAGTCATATTATGCCAAAATAGGTATGACTTAGGCCAAATTAGGGCAAATGAAGTTAAGTTAGGTCCAATTATATCATGTAAGGTCAAATTAAGATCAAATAGGTCTAGCCTAGGTCATGATAGATGTGGTATAACAAGAAGTTATGATTGATTAAATGTAAGGATAACCAATACAAATGTACATATTGATATTATATTTGAATATAGCTAAATGTATACACAATAATCATTTATATATATGTAAAATATAAACAAATATGAAGAACACCTTAGCTCCCGCCTAGGCCTCCTAGGCTATCCTTGGGTTGGAAGGACCACCTGGCTGCCTAGACAAGTATGATAGATAGAAGTGTGGAACATAAGAGTAGGAGTCATGTTTGTAGTTACGGGGGTGTAATCTCAACTAAGATTTTGTTATGTATTTAGGAATTCCACTCCTTCATTCTACATTAAAGAGGAACACTTATAATCCATGCTTCTCTAACTTTGAAAGCAACACTAATTCTTAGTCTTCAAGGACATTGACTTTGGAAGGTCTAGGAAGTTTGACAAAGTATGTTAAGAAGAGAGTTCCAACCTACACAATGCAAGTTACTAAATTGCTAAGTTATATGTGAATGGAATGATATACTAATTAGAATCTCCATTTGGAAAGGAGGAAGAAAGAAACGTCAGGCCTGGAGGAATAAAGCTCTTTATAAGACAATAGACTCTAGAGGAAGGGGGTTCCTTTATGCCATAAACAATTAATTGAGCCACAGATGCCTCATTTTTATTTCTCTTGGCAGTGGTATTGGATTCTTCAGCTATTAAGTGTCGTCCCTTTATCCTAACAATACATTTCCTTTTTTGATCAACCAAACTTCAATCTATAACCAACATCAGTAATTATTGAGTCAAAAGCATAGCTCCAACACAAATTAGCTTCACAAGCATCAGGAAGCTGAACTCAAAATATTGTACTATTTGACATCATCTCTACCAAATGGTACCCAACCTTTTCCTAACATAGAAAGATTTGACTACCATAGAAATAATCCCCAAATTTGTAGACAATATTCCAAATGTTACAACCATTCGCATATTTAAGAAGCTGGTTTTTGAAATCATTACTGCAATGCTACATGCAGAGGGAAAACAATGTTCGAAGAAATAGAATGCAAGTTATAATTGATTACACACCATGGAAGATATCTTACACAACATGTAATTGCCTATGCAATGTGTATTTTCACCACACATTCAATCTATTCTGTCATGGTTTGTGGTTTCTTGTATCTGCTTTCCAACCACAATGACATCTTCTACGAACAACTCTTACAATCAATTCAACATTGTCAAACTTGATGTCAAGAACTATCCTACGTGGCATCACTCCCTCTAGATATATGTCATTATTCAAGACCAAACAACACATTTCATAGATCCTATTGGTGTACTATCACCAAAGGCAAGTCAACTTTCCGGAAAAATGATTCCATGGTTATAAGCTAGAAGGTCCACAACACCCTAAATAAACTTTTCTTCTTTGCCCCATGTCTTTCAAAGTAATCCCTTACCTGATTTTTGTTAAGTCTTGGATTGTTTTCAAAGTTTCAGAACCATGTTATTGCATATCCCTCGATATGAACTGGAAAAAGATGAGCTTCTGAAGAAACAAATTTTGCTTATCATCAAGCATGCAATTCCATTTGCAGACAGGCTTCTACTTTTGACTCAACATGGATATTGTATTGTGGTGTCTATGTAAGGATGGAAAATCATCCACTATTCACCGACCACACCCTATTTGAACTTCCCACAGTTGAGAAGTTTTCTAATGTTTGATCAGAAAATGGTTGTGGATTTTCAAAGATAATATTTAATATCATCCACATTTTCCATCCAGTTCAACTATCAAATGTAGCCCAAGTGAATTGGCAATATAATGTTTATGGGTCAGTGAGGGTGAAAATGGACTTGGGTGGGGTGGAGATAAGTTTGGGTGGGGGTAGAGATGATAGTAGTCCAATGAAATATGCATAAGAATCCCCTGAATCCATTAGTCATATTAAATTCACAGAGGAACTGATATTTTGGAAGCACATTGGGGGTAGACACATAGATTCCTAACAAATGTGGATACATCAAACATGAAGAGGGTATTGATCTCCATATGGGCTAATTTCCATAAGATGGGCTAATTTCATCTAGGTACCCCCAAAGATGGCCAAAATGTGCCATATTAAGGATGTTTGACCCAAAGTTGGGCATGTGTAGACCTAACACAACATAACTAATGCACCCAAAGCTAGGCATGTGTAGACCTATCACAACATAACCAATGCAGCCAAATCTAGACATGTGTAGACCTATCACAACATAACCAAGGCATCCAAATTATAAGATGCAAAACGTGAACCAATAAGCTGCTATCCACATACCTAATCATCATTTTAGGCTTCCTTTAGTTCAAGCTTGCTCTTATTTCAGTTATCATATCATGCAATTTTACTCTAACAAATATACAAACACAAAAGGTTGACTATTTTGTAAAGAAAAGTACAAATAATTAATATAATTCATTCCTAGAGAAACAAGGTAATCGTTTATTTTATTGATAGAAATTATGCAATATAAAAAATATAAAATGTGTATTTGAGTACTATTTCAAGACAATCATAAAACATAAAAGTTACAACCATGTCAAGCAATATAACAATAAGTCCAAGAGGAAATTACGAAACCTCTCTCAAGCTGTAGAGTACACACACAATTACAGGTGCAAAAATCCAAGAACAACCCAGTGGCTGCAAGGAATTACCCCAGGATACAATGAGTTCTTATCCATTAAAATAGAGATCAGAGTAGACGAATAGAACTAAAAAACAATAGTTTATGGCCTTTTTTGACTAATATATTCAAAAAGTAGAGATCTCACTATTGTACATGATCTACATCTCTTAGACTACAAGAAATGATATACAAAGTCAGTTTTTTTCAAAAAGTATTAGAGCTTGCACCACTAAAAAAACAACTATGGAACTCAACATGTAGTTTCTTTGACTAATTTTAATATGTACTTGTAGCATTGGACATGGCTCATGTGGTGGGAATTTGGCTATTTTAGATAATATCTCTCCATATACCTATTGAAAATAATGTGTTGCATTATATACGAATTATATGGATGGTAAAAAAAATTGAATCATATCAATGATTCTAAACAAAGCCTTTGAAGGATTGTACCTGCCCTATCTATAAAGATTAGGGTGCCATCTTACAGATGAAGTCCACTGCATACATCATTGTTTGACTAAGTGCTAGAAGTGATTCCTACAAACACAAAATGATTTGTGTGATTGTGTTTGTAAACTAGGGGTGTACGTACTAACAACAATATTCAGGTTTATATCCACATATTGAGGTAGGTGACAATACAAATATTCAAATGTAAGGAAATTGATGATGTTAATATTCAGGGTAGGGACAATTAGTTGAGTAGTATAAGTAATTATAATGTATATGTCAATACGCTAAGATGTAGGTAAATTTGAAAATGATGAAGTTAGAAATGCATCAAGGACTGAATATTTTTACAAAGCACCTAATACATTTTAATACGTTCCACCATTATCATCTAAGCCTCGGCAAGTGCATTCTAAGTTGGAACTACAATGTTGGTTGCTGTTTCTTATATGAATGTGATGCACTGTCCCTAGTCCCTATCACCCACGAGCAAGCCAGTTACCAAACCCCATGCCTTGATAGCTACACTAAACCCTCCTCCTCTACATGTTGCACAATGGTCAGACAGTCCAAACAACTCACCATGCTCCATTTGCAAAAGAAAAGGAGAAAAAAAACACATGCATCACAAACCAGACCCAATAACACATGTTATGTAATCATACATGGTAGGATGTTTATAAAGATAACAAGAATGTTAGGATGGGAATCCAAGGATATGTTAAACTTATTTAGTTATAAAAGCTGGGGAGAAAGGTTTCATATGTAATCTGATGCATGTATATCTTCCTACTATTGAGGTAGGACTGCAGTAACAAAAGCTAGGACCGCCATTCATATCCAGTAGAATAAAGGTCAAATGGACAGAAAGTTAACAGGGAATAACATGTCAATCAACAATACAACAAGTCCATCCACCTTTAAAGCATGGAGGGTCAAGTTTGGATATCATGTTGAGGAGTAAACAACAAAAATCTACACAAAATTAACCCTACAAATGGTGCAACACTACTACATTTGATGGGCCATCCACTTGCTAAAACAAAACTAAACAAGAAATGAAAAAACAACTCAAACTTTCCACTGATTAGAGTTATTTCGACTATGTTTTTAGAAAATTCAATGGATATTTGGTAAATACTTTGATTAACAAGTACGCCCATCTCAATCATTTTGTTATTCAGTAAATATTACTGTCGAACTTAGAAAACATACTAACCTACTATGTGGCACAACATGCCTTGCCATTGTCTAGCCCTTTTTGTTTGGCAATCTGACTCAAATGGGGATCTTTTTTCTTTCGGATAACTTCGCAAACATGTAGCAGAATATATGAATTGTGAGTTCAAACAGAGAAAATATATGTGACGGTTGTCATTGGAATCATAGTGAAAATAAAGTAGGGCTCCAGACATTTTGTTTAGGGTGAAGATGGCTTCCAATGACAGTTTTTGCAAAGTTCAAGTACTGACATAATTAACTCTAGATAATTTTGGATCTTGAAATTCATAGCTTTTTTTGCAATTGTTCTAGGGCACAACTTACTCAAAAGATAAATGCACTATTTGTTAACAGAAGGAGCCAGTAGCTCTGCCTTCCTCTAAAGAAACATTAGAATATTCAGGAAACAAATATCAAAATTTTGGAATACCAATTTTGCTGGCCACAGACTACTGTTCAGCAGGTTTCATCTGAGAAGATGCATACCTTCAAGACTGAAGTTTCGTCAATAATGGTTTGTAAAGTTTCTAGCTGTACGGCAGGGGCTACAAAGCACAAAATAGCAAATTAGCCAGTTAACTTAAGAATACATTGTGTTATATCATTGAGTCACAAATACGTTTTAGAATTACTCTCTCTCCCTCTTTAGGTTTCCATATAGAGATTACAAAATGAGGGAAAAGGCATTAAAGGGGTGGACTCTTACGCTCTCTGACTTAAGAGACAATATAGAAAAGAGAGATGTAGGCAAAATCATACAGTTAGCAACATAAGGAAAAAATGAAGGAAAGATTTGGGAGAAATAAAGGACAGACAAAAGGCTTTAGAGAATTTGAAGATGAGAAAAGAGTTTGCGCTAAACCAACTCAAGGATATATACTACTACACATTACTGTACAAGTCATGAATAATGTTTTAGAATTTCTCTCTCCTCATTTAGGTATGCATATAGAGAATACAAAATAACTGGAAAGGCATTAGAGGAGTTCACTCGTACAATCTCTGACTTGAAACACAAAATACAGAAAGGAAAGATGTGGGAGAAATCCGAAACGGAGGAACAAAAAGAAAAATATGAAGGAAATGCTTGGTAGTAATCAAGGACAGAGAAAGCCTTTGGAGAAATTAAATACGAGCAAAATGTTTGTGTTAAACTCACTCATGGATACATACTAATACAAACTGCTCTATGACTAACAAATAACAAAACTAGAAAAACATGGATCAAGACAAGCATTAATTCATGTTACTAGTTTACTGTGGAAAATAAAAGTCCAGGATGAACCAAGTAGTGTTGAAGAGATCCCATTTATTTATAGCATGTAATCACAATTTTTTTTTGAAATGAGACACTAAACATGTGCAGATACCAGCTGCTTATGATAACACTAGCTAGGAACAAAATACTTATTATTATTATTACATCAGAAAATGTCTAGTTCAAGTCGTAGGACAGAAATGTTATCCCCCATTCATCACGGTTGGCTTTTTTGTTTTGTCTATCATGTGGTTACTTAAATCTCACTTGATACTCATTAGTTAGGTTGCCTCCGGTGGATGTTGGTAATTAGTTGTCAAAACCCCATAATTTTGGTATGTAACATTAAAAAATTTACATAAATTTGACAGGACAAAGTAATTTTCTAGTAAAGAGTCAGATCAGCCGTTTTGAATAAACCATGGCTGTTTGACTGGTCAGTTTGCCGATTTTCAGATGAAAAGAGGGTCTATAAGTGATCTAGACTGGTCACCTTCACCGATTCGATTTGGTTTTGACAACCTTGATACTCGTGAATGAAAACCCTTGGGTGATATCTTAAAATCATGTTGCTTCATCATTATTTATAACACCTGTTTATTTAGCATACTAACTGGACAAATTTGCATTAGGAAAGAATTGAAGCTATGGTGGTACTAGTTGCAGTATTTGTAAATGAATTGGAATATTTTCTAAGATGCCAATTAATGCAATGATTGGTGAGACTTTTAACTGTTGTAACTGTTGTGCCAATGTTAGTACAATTGCCTCCTGCTAATTGACATGACACACTATATTCTTAAGTTAACCGGAAAATTTGCTTAGGTATGTATCATTCTATCAGACAAAATATGCTAAATAGTAGTCTGGGGCTAGCAAAACTGATATTCCAGAATTTTGATATTAGTTTGTTGAATAGTCTAATGTTTCTTTATAGGAAGTACTGGCTCCTTCTCTTAATGGACGATGCATCTATCTTGTGTGTAAGTTGTGCCCTGGAAGAACTGCAAAAACTGCTTCAAATTTCAAGATCTAAAATTATCTAGAGTTAATTATGTTAGTACCTAAACTTTACTCCACAATAAATCTTTCAATTGTCAAAAGTCAAAAACAAACATTTTATGTATTTAATATAACATCTAGTACCTTGTTTATAAGAGAACTCACATTTTCTATAGAGTCCAAAACCCAAAGACTGTTCATGGCATCTGCATTCGCAAGCATTAAATGTAGAAGACTTAAAAGCAAGCAGCAATATCCTAAGAATAGGGATGATAAAATAGGACAAGATCATCCTCAACAACAATATTGATTGTGATTGAAGTTGAGATAACTAAATAAATATTGTTCTGGTATCTTTCAAAAATAGAATAAGAGAAAGGGTATAAACAACTGAGCCTCCTGATACTTCAGCCTACAGATATATGTAGCCAACAACGTATAAAAATAGTAGAAGTACCAATACGGTAAGACATCTACGTTAAAATAGGGGTGAACTCATTATACGTTGGGAGAAGAAGGGGAAAATTGACTAGCTCTTGCCCTTGTGATTGAGTGGATGCACTTCAACGTAGATCCTCTCATCTCTGCTTTTTATTTCGTAACAGTGCTTCATCCTTTAAGCGCGTTTTTTTCGGCGATCTGCGAGGTTACGTGTTAACAGAGTGAAGGAGATAGGGGCGTGAGGGAGGAGAATAAGATGAGAGAGTGATTGTATATTGGAGTTGAGAGGGGAGGAACAGAGGGTGAGAAATAGGTAAAGTGGTGATGGGGGGAGGGTCCATAGCGGTAGATGATACGAGGCGGAGGAAACAGAGTCCTTGGAGAAACGCCTCATTGGGGGAGGAGGGACGATAATTGGGTGTTCTGTGTGATTGTAAAGGAGATGAGAGTAATGGGCGCCAATAAGAGACAAGCGAGAGTGTTGGCGTGGAAATGTGAAATTTTCAGATGTGTTATTTAATTTGGTTGGGAGGAGACAACCGTGTTGAATTATTTTGTAGTAGATTCGTAATTGTATTCAAATTGTAGCTATAAGAATCATATACATTTGTTTTATTTACATATTACAAAATTGTAAGGAGTAGTGTTTTTCAACTACATATACTTTCTATGTAGTTAGAAAAAATGTACCTAAAGCATAATTTTTTTGTAGTGCCACCTGAAGGGGTAAAACCCATAGGATGCAAGTGGGTCTTCAAGAAGAAGACCAACATGGATGGAAAATTTCAAACCTATAAGGACAAATTGGTTGCAAAGGGTTTCAAACAAGTTCAAGGTGTTGACTATGACGAAACCTTTTCTCCAGTAGCCATGGTTAAATCCATAAGGATCATGCTTGTTATTGTAGCTTATCATGAATATGTGATTGGCAAATAGATGTTAAAACTACATTCCTTAACATGAATCTTGTAGAGGATGTGTATATGACACAACCTGAGGGGTTTATAGATCCAAAGTTTTCCAATAGAGTCTGTAAGCTACAAAGGTCAATCTATGGATTGAAGCAAGCATCTCAGAGTTGGAATCTTCATTTTGATGAGACAGTCAAAGGGTTTGGCTTTGCTCAAAATGAAGATGAACCTTGTATGTACAAGAAGGTTAGTGGGATCATAGTGACATTCCTCATATTGTATGTAGGTGACATACTATTGATGGGGAATGACATCCCTACTTTATAAAAGGTAAAGGCATGACTTGGAAATACATTCTCTATGAAAGACTTGAGGAAGGCATCCTACATCTTGGGGATAAAGATCTATAGAGATAGATCCAAAAGACTTCTTGGACTAAGTCAGAGTACATACATTGACGAAGTGTTGAAGCGGTTCAGCATGGAGAACTCAAAGAGATAAAACCTACATGCGTGCCATAGTGTCCCCATATCTAGAGCTCAATGTCCCAGTTCTTGTGAAGAAAGGGAACACATGAGTGAGATTTCATATGCTTCAAGAATTGGATCAATCATGTATGTAATGTTGTGTACCCGTCAATACGTCTCATATGCCTTGAGCATGACAAGCAGATATCAATCAAATCCAGGTGATGCTCATTGGATAGTAGTGAAGAACATCCTCAAGTACTTGAGAAGGACTAAGGATCAGTTCTTGGTCTACGACAGAGAGGAAGAGTTGGTGGTAAAAGGTTACATCGATGAAAGCTTCCAGACTGATCAAGATGACTACAAGTCACAATCCATATTCGTGTTCTCCCTCAACAATGGAGCTGTGAGTTGGAAAAGTTACAAGCAAGAAACAATTGCCGATTCTACAATAGATGCCGAGTATATTGCTACATCGAGTGAAATAAAGGAGTCTGTATGGATCAAGAAGTTCATCATAAAATTTGGGGTTGTTCTTAGCATCAACGACGCAATCAAGCTATATTGTGACAACAATCAAGCTAAGTAACCCAGATCAAATCAGCTCTCAAAACATATACAAAGGTGGTTCCATCTCATACGAGAGATCGTACAATGTGGAGATGTAAAGATTTGTAAAGTACCAACTTAAAGTAATGTTGTTGATCCCTTGACGAAAGCACTTTCATAGCAGAAGCATGATGGACATGTAAGGTCACTCGGAATACGATTCATGGGTGATTGGCTCTAAGTGTAAGTGGGAGTCTGTTGGTTATGTATGCCCAAGATCTAATAATGTGATGATTGTAATGTCATTACTTGTAAAAATGATTTGATTATAAATAAAGGCAATCTTCCAATTTATTCTATTTAATTCAGTTATGAGATAATGATGTAACATTATAAATGTCTAGAGAATTATTTTACTCAATGGCGTATGTCTTCAAGTAGTAGCCTTGTTGAAACATGATCATACGGATGTTAAGAGTATATATATACTATCATTATGTCCCTAATCAGTTATTATTGTGGAAGGTTGATAGACAATAATAATACTTAAGATCAGAGTGTGGGTTGGTTGATGACGCAATCTTGTGAGTCATGATATGGCTATATCAAACCAAGCACACGAATACATGTTAGAGAACATGTATCAGATAGACCCACCATGATATTGACACATGGAAGCCATCATAATGGAAGTCAGAGTAAGCTCTCACAGTGTTGGTGATGGTTGTTGTTCTTAGACCTGAAATCACTGCACCAACACATGTCGTTGGGTACACTTCGACATCATCAAACACAACCTTGAAACATGGGTTTTTATAACATTGATGATTGGGTGGCTTTGATACATGGGGATTGACTGTGAGCGATAGACATGGGATTTGTCCCTCCTACTGGAGTGTGATTGTTATATCCTCAATTTTAGTAAAATTGAATCACATAAATTTAATCTATGAATGGATAATTCTCTCCAATGATATTATTTGTGAAAAAATATCATAATGTGGATCGCCTTTGTGGCATGGATGTTTGTGGCACAAGTTAAATAAATGAAAAGAATTCATAATGAATTACTAATAATGGCTTTTGATATGGTAAAGAAATTCAAGAGGTTATGCAAGTTTTCAAAGAAGAATAAGAGATGTGGTGTTTTAAATGATTAAAGGTAAATATTTAGCCAAGTTTGGCAACACAAGGGTTAATACATCTTTATATCCTAACTTATCTATTAAAATTAGAAATGATTTTATAAGTTTTCTTGAAGTGAGGATGGTTGATTTAAAGGGTAAAATCAAAGAGAGATAAAAGGGAACTATCTAGGTTGTGCATGTTTCCTTTGGATTACCCCAATGTCACCATATGGGAAATCTATTAAACACTCTCTTTACAACTAAAGTTACTTTCCTATGAAGGCACTCCATAATCGTGAAGGAGGCCAATATAAGGCAAGAAAAGGGGTACTTTGAAGGTATATACGAATAATGGAATATAGAAGGGAAGTGGTTTAACTGTTAGTGTTTATGATGCATGGAAACTCTTTCCCATATCAATGAATCATGACCATAGCTCTCTCTTTAACATGGGAAAGTGGGACTCTCTTGGAAGACCAACCCTTGAAATCACGATAAAAAGGAAGACATACCAAACTTGCCATCATATCTTTCCCTTCTCACCATCATTTTGCAAACCCTAAGGAACCTGGTGCACCGGCTATAAGAAGGATGTATAGAGGTCCTCGCTTCTAGGAAAGTTGGCCGGAGACTCTATAGACCAGGATGGATGCCTTGGAGTTGATGATGACCCTCATCTGTCCTCCCTGTCATAGCATTTTCAGAAATAATTGCTGCGGTGGGGTTTGTCACCACCAGGTAGGCGACTGACATAGGGCGTGGCACGAAAAGCTCAACAACACGGTGGTTGTATTCCCTTTTCTGATGATCCAGGAGCTTTGGTTCCTTCATCTTCTCCCACCACCGCCCATCTCCTAGCTTCCCCATGCTTGGTGAAGGCCAATAGAGCGGATCCAACTTTCTTCGGCGGTCCTAGAGCGTGGGGGAGGAAAAGGGATCTCTACAGAAGATCTTCACCTACGGAGACACACCCATGTTGAATAGGTATGATAATCAAACCTCTCTACTTCATCGTTTTAGCATGCTTCCACGCCCATGTGTCTAGGACTTAGCTATCCCATCTCCGGCCACCACATCAGCTGTTAGTACTCGGACAGGTTGGCGGAGGTCCATGAAGATAACCGAGCCCTCTTGAGGCTCGTGGAGCCATAGGGGGGGGTGATCGCAGGACCTGGGGGTTGACACCGTCGACGGACGCACCATCGCCATGAGGTAGGGGAAGGCATATGCCTTTTGGACCGTTTTACCCCTAGGCGAGTGCAACCCCAAGGCTTTGAGCACGAGGCAGTGGAGTCTTTCTGTTATAATTAAGTGCCTACTTCACTAGAGCAAAGGATGAAGTGGCCGCAGACCATTGGTCGGGCCGGCCAGATGGGCCTTGGTGGTGGTATCTGCTAGACTGACCTGGCATCATCTGATTGGCCAGTAAATACATTGACTTGAAATAATTATTGAAAAGTTTTGGTAGATCGGATCAAGACAAATTATATATGAATATTAATCAGAAAAATAAGAGGAATCCAAAGAAAATATAATTGGAGTCTAAATATGCTTCCTATTCTAAAAGTATATGCAATACATGTTTTAGTGGTGATTAATATAAAGGAAAGACCTAGATTCCTTTAAATTGATGCTTAATTGAGTAGATTCATTTATGTTGAGTTAATACCTGATCCTGTCATGTATAATGAGAAAATCCTTAATAATTATGAATAATTGATGTTTCTAGATTAATAATCATGCACATGTATAACTAGGGTTTTGAAACCAATGTGGACATCTTGCTATGATCTTAATGCTAATAATATGATTTAGGTATTGTGGGTAAGCTAATATGATGATTAGGGTTTCACTTTATATACATAACTAAAGGTTGTAATCTTAGAAACCATGATATGATGGAATTAGAGTTTGTGACCCTAATCCCTAGTCCAAACACGAGACTATCCTAAGCCCTAGTTTAAGAGCGAATCTAGATCTGTTTAATGTAATGCGAATACATGGTGACACATATGTAGTATGTATATTTCAGATTGAATGCTTTGTTACTTAGATGTTTAGATGTAATCTTAAAGTACATGTTATATTCTACATGGTTTCTGTAATGGCATAAGGTACGTGGTTACACTTATTAATACATGTATCGAATTCTGAGTTTGTTGAGGTTTCTTGATGAGATTGACTGAATGATAAACTGCTTGCATGTTTATTTACTTCTTGCAAATTATAAAGTTCCTATGAGTATCATGTAAAGTAAATAATAATATTTTGAACCCTAGGTTAGATTGATCTTAAGGGTTATGCACACGAGCCCTGGAGGGACAATGATTACACCTGAGGTAGTAGACCAGATATGGGTTAGAATATGAAAACAAGTTTATGTTCTTATATACAAGATAAAGATGTTTGCTTATATGTGTACTTGTGATTATTGTTTGAACACACATACTAGTATAGAAATATACTAATCACGTATTTGTTTGTCGGCATTTTAGGTATCAAATATACTTGATTCATGGACATGAGGTTACAAATAAAGATATTGAAGACACTAAAGTTATTCTTGAAGGCTTAGTTATAATGGTATATCATGATACATGTACATGTTAATTCTTTCTAAAATTTATGTAACTACTTAGAGGAGCTTTTTATGCAAACATATAAATACATGTTCATTAATAGAGATTGTTTACTATTCTATATTATTTCTTGAATCTGATCCTGGAATTTATGAGTAATGATTCATGACTTTAAGGTCTTTTAAACACTCAAAACTGTGGGTCATTACAATGATGTCCTAGGCCTCTTTCTGAGCGAGACTGAGAAAAGCATGGCCATGTACATGTGAGTCAATATGTGATATCGAGCTTACATATATCTCAGACCGTCTACTCTTAGTTCAAGAAACAAGATTGAATAATAATTAGGGTGATTGCTCCATGCCTCTAGTTTAATCTGGCTATTAGTGACAAAGGAACTATATAAACACTGTAACACCATACACATATTGCAGGTTGAAGTTGTTCCCCAACTTTTCCTTTTATTTGGGTAGTAATGATGTGCAACTAGGCACCACTCTTTGCTTGTTATGTCATAAGTTATTATGGACACTCATTGCCAACGTAATATGGGACCTATATGGTCACACATAGGTCTTGACCTAGAAGAGGAGTTCTAATCTCGAATAACATTTGAATTAAGTGCTAAAGTGTTTAGGCATTTGATTTAGGCAACAAATAGGCTGACAACACTGCCAATGCCCATATCAAGTGTTGAGACGACCGTCTAAAAGTGTCAAATGGCCGTCTCAAGAGTTGAACGAGCGTCTGGGTTTCGGGCCAATTGTGAGTTGAATTTGGCTAAGGATCAAACCAACCCAGCCGAACGGGCATGACTAGGGTCACCAAACAACCATCTGGGTGAACCAAGATGGCTGTCTCGCATGGGTGAGATGGTCGAGCTCGGTCAGGGAAGGTTCTATATGTTTCCCTATTTGTTTCTATTAAACAATACTTATTGCACAAGGAAATTAATGTCTAACATTGATGAGAATTGATTTGCCAAATTTGTGTACAACTGGGGACCACAAACGACCGTCTTGTGTCCGAGATGACTATCTATGTTACGACCCCATCTGAGCTTAATTGGTAAACTAGGGTTTACCTAGACAATTGCAAAGATTAATTGGAATAATCATTCTTGAAATCTAATTAATGATGATAACACAATTAGGATGTTTTAATTATGATAAGAAGTCTAAATGTTCTTTTGTCTTGAGAATTAGGGTTTGAGAAACATAAACCCTAATCGGCCCAAAATAGGGTTTTGATGATACATGAATACAGAATTTGATAAGTAGAATGTCTCACTAAATTATTTTTAGTATTTTATGTGTAACTCTGATTTACTTAAAATTTGGATATGATTTACATATATAAAATTTGAACAACATGGGAAAATATCAGAATTTTTGAAGAATGCTCTGACCTATTGATCGGCCGAGTTTCAAACTCGACCGATCACATTTCCAGAATTTTACAGCAGTGTGGTAATTGAATTTTATCTTTTTATTGGTATATCCAATTGATCTCAAATTTTAACTGTGCCTGAAAAACACAGTATTAGACACTCTGTTAAATTGGCATAATTTTTGGATGACTTTTGAATCCCTACAGTAAGAGTGTCGGTCGAGTTTGTGCAGGACAAACTCGGCCGAATATATTGCAGACTGCAATATAGCAGTGCATTGTTCTATTTTTAATTATTAATTGGTAACTCCAAATGATCTCAAATTTTAACTGAAGCTTTATAGATCAATTATAAGCAACTTGATAAATTCCCATAATTTTTGGAGAATGTTTGATCTCTGAAATAAACGAATTACAGTAACTTTTGTATAACTGAATATTCAGCCAATATAATTAAAGTTAAGTGTTGGGTCAATATACAATTGACCCAAGCAGCTCAATTGACTTATATGAGCAACCACACACACACACAGATCTCATTCTTCGTCATCCATCCCAGAGAAATGAAAATCTAGAGAGAGAGGGAGAGTTAGGGCTTGAGTGGAGAAAGATGAGGAATTGCTGAATTAGGGTTCTGCGGTCCCAAGAGTGGTGAAATCAAGTAAGTTTGGATCCTTTGCATAGACTTTTATGGTGAATCTTCTCTCTCATGTCAAGATTCCGTCCATGCTCTGATTTGATCCAAGATGATGTCGAAATTCCCTCTTTTCTCACCCTTTCTTCATAATCCCTCTTTTTTCAAGGTTCCCGAGTTGAATGGAAGAAGAATTGGGAGATTTGCTAGGGATTTGATAGGAATTCGAGATTCCCTGAGTTGAGCTGCAGTTGTGAGGTGTTTCACACCTTAGGGTGAGTGGGTTCTTCCTTCAAACATTCTAATGCACGAATTTGATTATAACATCCAAATCCCTAAATGCTTAGCATGTGAATTCTAAATCCTGAAATGTCCATTTGATTTAAGTTATTGTAAATTGATATGATATGGATTCCTTCTCTGTTTGAATGACTCCTAAATGGTAGATTCATATCAGATACGTATACAACACTTTCAAGTGAGAATGCTTTTGGATTTATATCAAATGATGTAATTAGGGTTTGACCTAATTGAGATATCGCTAGAGTTTCAACCTTATTGAAAAGGACTAGTAATCCTATAAGTGGTTAGGATGTACCTCGTGGGTTATCTTAATTGAATCTTATTCTGGATACATGATATCACAGTGATGATATGGAAAACCTAAATTTAGTTAAATTTCCATAGTTTCATGTCTATATTGATTGCATACGATTTGTTGGAAACAATCTTTATTTAGTGAATGCGTATATCCTATGAAATCCTTATGAGAGCCATGTGACAAGTGAATGAGGTAAATGAAAAGGTGAATGAGGCAAATGCAACCCTAAGAGTAGGGTGTTGGCATGTGATGAATGAATAAGGCAAATGAAACCCTAAGGATAGGGTGTTCAATGAATCATGTTATGGTGATATGAAAGGTCTCGATATGAGATGTGGTGATGCTTAACTGTTGAATTGTATGTTTCTAGTGCATTTAACTTTATATGCTTGTTCTCTCTGAGTTGATATCTACATACTGCAGGGCTTCTTATTTTCAATACATATCTCGCAAATTGCAGGTGATGAGATATGACATGCCCTAGAAAGGGATGTTACTGAGATATGATATATGTTGAATACATGAGTTATGATATTTCTTATGATATGATATGGCAGGCCGTGTGAGCCTTGTGAGAAATGTTAAATGAGTTATGATTTCTGTTAAAAATGTACCTATAATGTTAATGTTAGACTTAGGTGCCCTGAACACCGTAGGATCCCCTTTGTGCGGTCTACGATCTTAAGGGGATGAAACGGCCTAACTGGAGGACAGTCCAGACGGTCGGCAGCCTACTGGAGGACAGTCCAGATGGTTGGAGAGAGAGAGACCTACTGGAGGACAGTCCAGATGGTCGAGTAGTCGTGTGACCTACCTGGAGGACAGTCCAGACGGGCACGGCTCGACACTCCGCCTGTGTGCTCAGGTTAGGAGGAGTCCAGTTTACACTCTTTTGAGAGTGCAGTGAGGTCCTGTAGTAGACCAGGACGAGAGCAGTCAGACTTAGCATTTCCCGGGGCGTCGCTAAGTCTTGTACGGTGGGACCGTAGCATGAACTTGTTGCGGATCTTTATATGCAGAGTACTCTGCATATATTTAGGGCATAATCTAAAATATGATCATATAGGTTCACAGAGTTCCTTATAAATGAAAGGGTTAAGAAAGACTAGAGCATAGTTTTCTAGTAGTTATTATTTGGATGCAATATTTATATTCTTTGCTATTTCAATTATATTGTTTTAGAACTGCTCAGTGTAGTATTTATTGTTGTTAAATTTCATATCGTTTACTCAAATTATATCTTTGATCACATTAGTGCATTAGTCTGTTTCCATGAAGTACTCATTCACTGAGCGAGTAGGCTCACCCCTCTACTCAAACATTTTTAGGGTTTAACCGCGTGGACTTGAAGATGATCAGAGCGTCAGAGTAGATCTGCCACAGGAGTCAAGTATGAGATTAGTTGAGTCAGTCGGTCCTTGTCACTCTAGGTCCTCAGTAAGAGTTTAGAGAGAGAGTTGTAATTACAATGTGTAATATTGTTCCTCTTTGATATGTATGCTAATTAGCAAGTTTCATGTGCATAATGTGTGAAAGACATCGTGAATGCTTATACATGTATCTTTACTATTGAAATCTGATTAGTAGAAGAAATGTTCAGATTCCTTTGTTAAGATGATATGTGGTTCAATGTGAAGAAACAAGAGTTTTAAAGAAAAGAAAAAGTTAAGGGTGTTCTTGTGTTACATATAAATCTTATCTTATGCCCTAATCTCATGATTTGAGGAAATTGTGAGATCGGGGTGTAACAGCTTGGTATCAGAGCTTAGGGTGAGTTGTCAAGGACCATTAAGTTAGTAAGTTAGAGTCCTAAGTGTGGCAGATAGGAGATGTTTGATGTTAGCTTTGGGGATTTGAGTATTTGGATATCCTGGCCCGATATCTGAGTACTTGGATCAACCAGTACAAGCTACTTTGTCTATTCTTTCACGTATACCCTGGCCAGGTATACAGTGGAAGAATGGGCTAGAGATGAACCCTAGAAATGTTAGGGTTAGAAAACGAGAAAAGAAACAAGAATTAAGAGCATAAATGTAAAAGGAGATAGAACCTACATTTCATAATGTTGTTTTTGTTGGAAATGTATAGAAATGCTCTTATATGTTTGAATTGAAATATTCAATACTTTGAAATATGGGTCTTTAATATTTGTTGCACACTATGCAGTTGTTGCATTTATTGATTTCATTCTTTGTAACATGTAGATTAGAAATCATCTTGAAATAAGCTTTTGTTTCTATAGTTTTGCCCGTTGATTCGAGTGAAATTGACACCAGCAGGTCTGTTTAGGTTTTCAGTCCGTACGCGATTCGGCCGAGTTGTATGTGATTCGGCCGAGTTTCCTTAATAGGAAATCGAACAGTAAACTGATCGGCCGAGTTGTATGTAATTCGGCCGAGTTTCCTTTTTCAGGAAATTAAACAGCAAGTTGATCGGCCGAGTTTTCAAGCGGATCGTCCGAGTTGTGAAGCAATCGGCCGAGTTTCTGACCAATCGGCCGAGTTTCTGAGCTGTGAGTGGCAGTTTAGGAAGAATGTAATCCTTTGTAGTTCTTGGCTTCAGGATTTCAGGTTTGGCCTGGTCCGGTTGGCAGGATGCGTTATTAGGATCTAATGAATCCTATCAATAGCATAATAAGAATAGAATTGGAATAATTAGACCCACATCAGAGTAAGAATGTACATACAGTAAGATGTTGAAACATATGGGCAAGATCAGAACAACTAAGAATTAGTTGAAACTGATATCTGAGGTTTAACTTTGGGGTCTCAAAGGTGAAACCCTTAATAGGGAATAATAGAACATGATATGAAGCTCATAATCAGTTTATTGATTAATTTTGCATGAACTATACATATGAAATATAGAAAAGATATGTGAAATGTATGTATGTATGGTTCAAGATAACAAGAATCAATAATGACAAAATGAATCATATAATAGCGTATAATGCTTTTATGAACTCTAAAGCAAAGGCTAAGTAGAGAATAGGGTTGAGCATTCAATAGGTCCATAAAAGTAAAGAGGATCGTATGAACATGTAATTCATAAGACTAGAACAACAAACTAGTTTCTAAGCAAAGAACATAGGTGTAGTTTAATGAATGAATAAGTCATATAAAGGTGGACTGTATTCAGAAGAGAAAAAAACTTGATTGAAAGAGAAACTATGTTTGACCCATGCATGATCCACTTGATGAAAAAATGAAGAATATGTAATGTATTCAACATGAGTAAAAACTAATAGAAGGACTATTAATTTAGAATGTTAACTTCACAATAGTATAAAGATAAAGGTGGAAATATGTGCAAAATGGTATACATGACCATACATATGAATAAGCAACATGGTCATAAGAGAAAAATTTAGAATTAAAGATGACGGGTTAAAGATTAGGATATAGTAAGAGGACTATGAAACGTAAGAAAGGGTTTGAAATATGATGGAGAAGTTATAAAATAAAGAGGTTGTGAGATTCAGGCAAGTGCTAATTAATCAAATATCTCTGTTGATAACTAAGTAAATCTACATATGAGAATGTATTAAGGGAATGTTTGAATACAAGTATTCCAAGTCTTAAAATCATCTTCTCTTTCATATATTCCTTAATGAGAGCAAGGTGGGAATGAAATGATAATAGAAAATGAGTCATATATGGTGCGTAACTACCTTGGTGGGGTCATCTAGTGAATATAATAGTGACATACAATATGATGAAGTATGATAAGAAATAAAATTCTTGTGTGATAGCAAGAATGATGAATAATCTATTCCTATCTTAAATGCTTCAATGTTAATGATGTTTATTGTATATAATCATGTGAAAAGGATAGGTAGCAAAAAGTAAAGAAGTAATGAATGAGCAGAGAGATATGGGAAAACACTAGCTTTGTGTAATATGTGAATTTGTTTTTACATGTATGATTTGTTGAAGGCATATTAAGGTATGAAAGTTGGTTCTACATATGATTTCAGTGTATTTGTGCAAGCTATATGTTAAATTAAAGGCGTATGATAGTAGTAGTAATTCATACCAGATATGCATCCTAGTATTGTGTATTTGTGATATGGTGATACGGTTTGGATGATGTCAGAACACATGGAGAGATACCCTGAACAAGGTAGTCATACTTATTCACTCATATTAATAGAAAGGGTTGATAATCAGATTGTTTGAACAAGTAACCCTAATGAGGTGTAGCTTGATATACCTAGCTCTAATATAACTGAGTGATGGTAATTGAATATGATTAATGCTTGAATGACTGATATAATTGTGGATTACCTTATTACTGATGTTGAAACTCTAAAATGATATAATATGATGGTTACACTTTGAATTGTGTGTGGGCCCATAACCCACATGTCCCAGGATCGAAACAAGATAGTATGGAATGAGGTGGTAATGATTCACCTCATGTATCCATGACCCAATGGGGATGCCAAGAGTAGTATTGTGCAATTGATTGTTGAATCTAGTCTTTTAATTCAAGACTGTTTTGCTATCTGAGCAGCATGTTATTAAAGTTTAAAACAGCATGGTGAACTTGCTTTTGTCACTTAAAGATGATACATAACAATAGAACTCTCTGAACAGTGTAAGTTGAGATAGTTGTATCAGAGTATCAGAGTTGCGCAGTGAAAGCGTGGTGGTTTATCTTTGCATTCTATGTTTGACTGTGGCATAAAGAATTTGCTTGATATCATTGAGAACTATTTGAAATATGTTGTGATTTAGTAAAGAACTAAAAGATCTAATGTTGAAAACTACATTCAGGTATGAAATACGAGAATATGATGACATGGAAGGCTTTAGATGCTTAGAATAACCTTTAATGTATCTTTCTTGTAGGTTTATGTTTCGAGGACGAAACATTCTAAGGGGGAAGAGTTGTTACGACCCCATCTGAGCTTAATTGGTAAACTAGGGTTTACCTAGACAATTGCAAAGATTAATTGGAATAATCATTCTTGAAATCTAATTAATGACGATAACACAATTAGGATGTTTTAATTATGATAAGAAGTCTAAATGTTCTTTTGTCTTGAGAATTAGGGTTTGAGAAACATAAACCCTAATCGGCCCAAAATAGGGTTTTGATGATACATGAATACAGAATTTGATAAGTAGAATGTCTCACTAAATGATTTTTAGTATTTTATGTGTAACTCTGATTTACTTAAAATTTGGATATAATTTAGATATATAAAATGTGAACAACATTGGAAAATATCAGAATTTTTGAAGAATGCTCTGACCTGTTGATCGGCCGAGTTTCAAACTCGACCGATCACATTTCCAGAATTTTACAGCAGTGTGGTAATTGAATTTTATCTTTTTATTGGTATATCCAATTGATCTCAAATTTTAACTGTGCCTGAAAAACACAGTATTAGACACTCTGTTAAATTGGCATAATTTTTGGATGACTTTTGAATCCCTACAGTAAGAGTGTCGGTCGAGTTTGTGCAGGACAAACTCGGCCGAATATATTGCAGACTGCAATATAGCAGTGCATTGTTCTATTTTTAATTATTTATTGGTAACTCCAAATGATCTCAAATTTTAACTGAAGCTTTATAGATCAATTATAAGAAACTTGATAAATTCCCATAATTGTTGGAGAATTTTTGATCTCTGAAATAAACGAATTACAGTAACTTTTGTATAACTGAATATTCAGCCAATATAGAGTGAAGTGGGGAGATATAGATATGTCCACCCCAAACTTTTGGAGGTAGCCAAGGCTAAATATGTGCTCTAAGGAATCCTTTCATGAGGCAGAGGGGTATGAAGATGGTGAGAGAAGAGTCAGGTCAAAGGGGGGTCATTAGTGTAGTTCTCAACATAAGATTTCCTACATGAAAACTAATCCAACACTTCATCAAATGATATCACATCACATGATTGAACAACATGAGATTCACATTTATATCAAGTGATTCCATAGACTCTAAGCATTTGTAGCTTGCTCAATTCACAATTTAACTGAAACATTCACAAACTTGAGAGAAGTGGTGCATATGTAAAAAGTCAACAAATAAGACCATATAGAAATAAAATCTAAGAAAATTGCATGCATTTGTAAACATACCAAACTTTTCATTTCAAACAGTGGAGATTAAGTCAAAACATGCTTTTAGGCAAGAACATTCAAGTTTGGACAAAATTGGCCAAAATGGTGCCAGTTTGCATTGAATCACATATAAACCTAACTTTAGGGAAATTAAATCATAAAGCAGAAAATCCTAGTTAAAACACACAAAAATTACGAAAATCGACATGGAAATGCAATGCATGACATGGAAGAGCAAAAAGTTTTTTTTTTGAAAAATCACGCAAAAATGCATGAAATTAAACTACATGTATGCATAAATGCTAACAGACACACAAGGTTAGGATAGATAAGTATGAAATTTAGTCAAACTGTTTGATCATCTTGTAAAAATTTAGCACAAGGTACATAGATAAAAATGCGGTGAAAGAAGGGCTTACCGCCCTACCATCCCAAACTTTTAAATCATGTTGCCCTCAACATGAAATATAAGTTTAGAATAGTAGGGTAAAGGGCATGGAGTCACGGGTGACAACCACCAAGAGATGGAGTGATTAATGTAGCACTAGGTGAGTAGGGCATGACCACCACGACCATGCTAAGCAACACACCCATTCTGTCTTTCCGGTCACATGGACGTGTTGTGTGGCATGACCGTTCTAGACTCCATCCTGTAGATTTTCTACTATTTTGCAATGTTCTCTTCAACTTTGGTCTTCTCCTTGTCTAGACCCTTTGTGCATCACCTTTTTTTCCTTGTACCTGTATTAACATAATTCACAAATAGAAACATTATCAAGTATAATGCGTGTGTATGTGTTTCTTGGAAAAAAATGAAAGTTTTATAAAGAAAAAAGAAGGTTTTCAAGAAAAAGAGTCTCAAACCAATGTGGGTTGCCTCCCACTAGCGCTAAGTTTAGAGCCTTCAGCTAGGCTTGTTGTTCCTCCATTAATCAACCATTGTCCAAAAGTAAAATGTTTTCGTACCCATCATACACAATCCTCTCAAATGCCTTCATTGTTTGATCTTCCTCCCAAGGGTTATGCGAGTTTCTCAAGTGCCTTTCTTAATTTGTCTCTCCTTCAGGGTCATCATCATAGGTCTCAAAGTAAGTATCCTCATCAACAAAACTTTTTAGCTCATTTAAGATGACCTCCTTAGGCATCTTCCCTCTCATCTTCTTCTTGAAGGCAAAAACACCATTATGAGTTGGGCTTTGCTTGATGATGGCAAGCAATGAGGTGTTTGCCTTAGTCTATCTTAAGACCTTCAGAATTTTCATGCTATAATTTTGCTTTCCCTTGCAGAATGGGTCTTCATAGGCTTCAAAGATAGTGGTCTCAATCATATTATACACTTGAGAACCTTGAAATATCACATTGGGATGTCTTAGATCAGCAATTGGGGCACGTGGTGGTGTAACCTCAATGAAAGGGGGGACACTTGGTAGCATTTCTTGAAAAGGAGTCGGAACAAAATATTTGCTAATGCCCTTGGCATTCTCCATAGAAGGTGGTGCAAAAAAAATCTCTAGTGCACTTGGCACTCTCACGAGTACTTTCTGGCAAGGGTACTCCATCATTCTCTTTGTCAAATTTCCTTCCCTCAATTTTGGACTTCTCAACCACCTTCTCACACCTCAAGATGGGAACCGTCTTCACTTACTCATGGGGAGGAGGAGGAGCATGTGATGGTTGTGGTGGTGATGGTAGCCTTTGGTGTGGTGGGTTAGGATTGTGAAAGATGTAGGATGGTTGTTGTGGAGGTGGTTGGTTCTTGTGGTCGATACTGGGGTGGTGGTTGTGAGGTGTGTTTGAAGTTGTATGAAGATTGGGGAGGTGGTGGAGCATAAGGGGTAGGGAGAGCCTAATATTGTTTCAAGGTAGATGCTTGCCCTTGTGGTGGATAATAGATGCCTTGAGGAGTGCCCATGGAACCATTTGCATTGTTTGGGTTGGCCATGGTTTAGGAAGGGGGTCTTCCCTCCTCACAGAGGGCAAGTGACATGGAAATCTGGTCTAGCCTTTGCTCAAGCCGATCAATGATTTTTCCATGAAAGGAAACCTCTCTCTTCACTTCATCAAGTCTTCTTAACCTCGTAAGAACTTCTTCTTCAAACATGGAGCTGTCTCTTGACTCTTGGTCTCCTTGTTCCTCACATGAAAAGTTTGGACCATTTCTCCATTCTGAAGTGTATGAGCTTGACATGGAGCCTTGGTTTTTTTGGATGCCATAGGATTGTAGAACCATGTCTTCACAAAGAGCCACCATGGAGTTGGCAGAGTGATTATAATAACCTCCCACATGAATTTTCATGAGATCTACCATGTCTTCCAACATTTTCATCATTTAGGGTGGTTGAGGGATTGAAGGGACTCATGCATCTTGGTTTACCATCTTGACTCCAAAGGGTTGCTTATCACATGCACAAGGCACAACCAAACAAAAGAAGTTAAGTTAGTAAACCAAGATGAAAAAGTAACACAAAGAATAAAGAATAAGAATGGTGAGGGAAGTAGAAAAAGCTAAGCTACACTAACTAGCTAGGCCGAGTGCCTCTATCCCTGGTAACAACACCAGAAATCTTGGTATGTCAAGCCAGAGGTGCGCAAACTAACCAATTGGGTTTGATTAGATGCGCCCCACGGAACTAGAACACACTTGATCTCTCGATATTTATAAAAACCCTAACAAGACTCGACCAAAACACTAAATAGGTCACCTGCAAGCGCACGAGGTTACTATTGTAGTATAGGTGATAGACAAGAGTAGGGGTCGATCCTTAGGGATAGAGGGGGAACTAGAGCTAAGTTAGAATTGGATATATTCCTAGAGTAGAGAATAGGGTTGAAAGGTTTAAAAGGGGTTGTTTTTATTATTAAACTAAGTAAACAGGAAAGTAAAGGCAATATAAAATCTAAGTTATCGCTAACCCTAAATTATCCTATGCAAGCAAGCCTAAGGAACTAGATTAAGCCATTAGCTAAACATGAGCAAAGGTTAAATACACTACACAAGTAGATCAATTATCAGCTAAGAGCTAAGTTAACCACTAAAGAGAGAAAGAACCTAAGTTAACCCTAAAGAACAAGACTAAGCAATTAACTAGAAGAAACAAGGACAATTAAGCTACACTAGCATTAACAAGCAAGACGATTAAGATGGGTTTCAAGATATGGATTAGGTAGGTGGGACAATTGGGAATGTGATTTGATATTAGTTGAGGGGTGTCAACATGGCATGCAATTATCACAATTCAATCTAGATTACCAGACCAAACAACAAGGCAACTGCTATTGGAATGTACCCTATACTACTAGTTAGAGAACTAGGGTTAGGTGTAATTCTAGTAGGACTTGTCAAGTCTAGGTCTCTGGGGTAAGTGGTATTAGGGTAATTGAGAACCAAGGGTAGGAATGGGAGTAGAGATGAGGGTTTTTCACCTCATTCTACTAGCCATCTAGACTTTAGGAAGCTCTAGGCAATTTCACTAATCACACTTACACTAGTCACTTAGACCTCACACTCACTTGTATAAGGAGGGATATGTATGTAGGAACAAAGGGGGCTACCTAGGGATCCACTAATTGGACCTAATAGCCATTCCTAAGATTGTTACATACACCCCAATTCCTTCTAGAAGCTAAGTGTCATCAACCATCACAAAACAAGCAATATAAGTTTAAGAGAAAAAATTACATGCAAGATAATGGGAAATGATATAGAAGCAAAGGAAATCATCATAGAATGAAATTATGTTCATTACAAATTATTCTCCTCCAACATGATATCAAAGTCACATTTTTACCCCAAACAGCCCACCACTAGGGGCTTAGCTAGACATGATCAAAGAAAAGGCAAAAGAGAGGGGAAGAAGGGGATAGGACTCCATGGAGCTCGAAGTAGATCTTCCTTCTTCACCTCCTAGCAGGTTGGGGATGACCTCTCTCCTCTAATGGTTAAGATGGGCATGAGAATGGAGGGGATTATGGAGAGAAGCCTATAAATCTAGGTTTCCAAGGTGGAAATTAGGTGGAAATGGTGGGTGGAGAGCATAAATACAAGGATGATGTAATGAATGCTCTAGAATGGGTGGAGAGGAGTGATGTCATCTAATAGGGATTCTAACGTCATGCCCCATCCACCACCCATGTATATATAGGTGGTGGGGAGGCACTAGGTCAAGTTAGGGGTAGAATAGGAAATGCAGTGCAAATCTGCTACTAGGGTTGTATGTAGCACGGTTGTGCTGGGCAGCATGGCCGTGGTGGGTAGCGGTTAGCACGCCCATGGTGGAATGGAACAAGCGAGGTGAAAATTGGTAAAAGTTAAAGTAGAATTGTGGGCTCTTGGAAGGCTGGTAGCACAACCGTGTTGGGTAGTACGGCCGTGCTGGGAGCTAGGTAGCACGACCATGGTGGGTGATATGTAGCATGGCCGTGGTGGACAAGTGGTAGCACGACCGTAGTGGAGGGGTGGCACCACGACCGTGCTAGAGAATTTTCTGTAGATGCTTCAAAACTGAGATTTTCCTATGATTTCTTCATTTACAACACAGTCGTTCCGTGTCACCACGGCCGTGTTGGGTGCTTTGCTTGCACTTTGAGCTTTGAACTTCATGATCTATGGACTTATTTGCTTAAGCTTGACTCTGGTCCACTAGGGGTAGGTTAAGGGAGCTTTGGGGCCTTCTTTGGACCTCTCCATGGGCATAGGAATCCCATAACACCTTCCTCCCCTCTCATCCATCCAAGGCATGGTCCAAGTACCTGAAAATCATGCAAAAAATGTCCATAAGTGCATTTGATAGACATATGCATATTGAGGAATTAACTTGCAATCTAACTTATTTAGATGTGATTAAAGTACAAAATGGCACAAGATGGAGCCCTAAAATAGGGTTGCATCAAGGTGCAATAGTCAGACGTGTCCCAGTGCAACTAGGATTTAGAGTTGCACATCTACAATGATGATGATTGTTGCTGGACTTGCTCCAGGACTAGGTATATCCATAAACCATCCTTCCTACATTATAGTTATTAATGTGATCAACTATTTATGGGGAATATGGTAGATTAAATTTTAAATTCTACTGCCTTCTCTGCACCATATTTTCCAACATTCTTCATTGTCTATATTTCACTTGGTGCATATTTTTTTTCTTGTTCTGTTTTCTCAACTTTTTGATTTCTCCAAATGACTCATTGCTCATGAATAGATATATAGATATGTAAGACAGGATAATATTTAGAACCCCGAGAATCCTTTCTTGACATGCAAAGCTTGTATTGCATTATTTTTCATTTACTCTTTCCACTCAACTAGTGTTATCTGTAGCTGCAAGTAGATCAGGTGTCTTGTAATGCGATTCCCAACTCTCAAGGTATTTTCTAATATTCTTACCTACCCAATGACAAAAAGAAATCTATCATTTCTTGTAAATTATAGCTCTTGATAGAGAACCTACCCAATATTACCACAAATATATCTTTTCTCCTTTTCGATTTAGCACCTAATCCCATGCATTTAGAATGTAACAATTTTTTTATCAATTACTATTTCCTATGCTTATGTATCCATCCACTGGCCCACATGAACCGAAAGAGTAACACCACACAGTCATTAACTGTGGATCCACTTTGATCTAAGAATATATATCAATAATATTTAAAGTGATTCTATTTTCTCTTCAGTGATAGAGTTGGAGGTGTTGAGAGCAAAAACCTACTACTTCTTGTACCCTTTGACTAGAACTAGATCATACTTGTTTCTCTCTCGCCAGTCTTACTGCAATGTTGCTGCAAATTAATCATAGAATCAACAACCTCCATGAGAATGTGCACCATCCTCTGGCTAGTGTGGTGTATCATGTGTTCTTTAATGAAGCTCCTCTAACTCTCTAACCCCCTCCATTTTCTACTTTGGTTCCATTAGAATCTATGTTTTTGTTAAGCTAATACTAGCTACTCAACTTCATATTCATAATGATGAGGATGATGATGTCTTTGATTGTATAATATATGGGCATCACATATTATCAACAAGGTCAACTGGAAATGGCAATATTACACAAAAGTAGGCTATAGCTTGTGATTCTGGGTTTATTGAGGCTTATAATAACCCAGTGGGTTTCTCTTATCCATTCATCATTTTTAATAGGAATAATAGTGTGATCATATTGATAAAAAAATATAAAATTTCCATAATTACTCTCTCAGTTTCATCCCTAAAAATTAATTTCCAACTTCCAGGGAAATGCTCTGAAAGACTCTGGCCATGTTGATGAGGCAATTAGCTGCTGCCAAGTCAGTGTAGAATTTGTGTTTATGTTATGTTGTATTACACACTCTGTGCTAGTTTCTAATATTTTTTTTACATGTAATCTTGCTTATCCCTACAACCTAATCATCCCCAAGCTTTTACTAATCTTGGGAACATCTATATGGAGTGGTAAGCTCGAAGAGTTCATACACATAAGCTATATTCCATTAAAACAAACTTGTATTTACCGTTCCTCTTGGATATGTTGCAATATATCAAGTATTGCAACCCAATTTTATAAATCTACTTTGGCTATAACAACTGGACTATCGATCCCTTTTAGCAATTTAGTTGTAATATACAAGCAACAAGTTTGATGCCTCTAAAAGATTTTGTTTATAGGAAGACATATTTCACTTTCTCTATGTGAATTTAGTTTTTTAGGCTCTAGGCAATAATATATGTAGGGATATCCATCCTGATTGCAAAAACTGTCATGTCACTTTGTATTATTTGATTTGACTTACTTTTATTGACATGGGAATTATGCAGACACAAATTCTTGTTACAGTGAATTCTTCCGTATAGATTGTTTGGTCGTTGACGTTCTTGTCAATAGAGGATATACTTTCAAGTAGCTTGGCAGAGTGACAAAGGTGATCAAAGATTACATCCATGTAGTAACTGTTAGGCCAAACATGTCTGAAGCTCATGCAAATTTGTCTTATGTATACAAAGACATGTAAGATCTTCCATACTGAGATTGAGAGGAGGAGTTCAATATTAGCTTCCAAAAAAAAAGAGTTCCTTGAGGACCTTGTGTTCATTGAGAAGGAGAAATCACTGATAAATATCTGGACTAGCGAGGGACATTAGTGTTGATGCTTTTTACAGATTTTTTTTCAAATTCTATCAAAGTGAAGGATATGCAAAACAAATGCGGGAATGACATACACAAACTCTTATTCAGGAAGGAGATTAACAATAGTGATAAAAGTGATATGAAGCCATTGATTCACTTTATAGATCACAATCCACTTGGAGGGAGGAATCCACTAGTTTCCCTTGTATATATAGTTGATGATTTTGAATATGTCAAAGGGTCAATATGTATAGATTTTTCCAAAATATTCTATTGTAGAGGTAAGGGGCAAGGCATACATCCTCCCCATGTACATTTGTTGTTAAAATATAAATAGAAGTATGGTTGTTGGCATAATGACTGTAACTTGATCTAATTTCTCTTGTGTATTGACAAATTACATATATGATATATGCATAATAATCTACATATATGTATGTGTTATAAATGGCACCGATACCTAACTTGCAAGGGCTTCGAGCACATTGTATCTTAGCTGAACGTTGAGCAGAAATCTTGAGGATGATGGTTGATCCAGACACCATGGTCAGTGACGTGCATACCTTGTTCCAACCACAAACAACCCCAGTGGAGATTCATGAAAGTGACATGGCGGTTCCCAATCACAAGCAGATGCTTCATCCTAATGAGGCACCTCATCGATCGGTGCAACAATAAGAAGATATGTGCGATCACCTAAAACACAGAGCTCCCCTTTATGGGATTCTACACTACACCTACTTCATGTGCATGAAACACGGACATTAGCAATCCCAATGTTTGGCACTGAAGATTTTCTATATTTTTCAGAGACCCAAACACTTGGGGAGGAGATGTCAGGCCACTGCCCCACTACAATCACCACCGGATCTCTCATCCAAATGTACCTTCCCTGACCTCCTTGTTGGGAACCCAGTGAGAGGTGCACCCTAACATACCCCAAAATGCATATCCATCACTTTGGACCCACTTTACCCAGACAGAATTGAGAGGATGAAATCACTAGATTGCATCATTGAGGTGTCATGGCCTAGATGAATCACATCAGACATGCTCAATCCATTTCTTAGACATACATGGAAGCAAGCTATTGATATATACTGCTTCTCCTTAAGAAAGGTTGTTATCTTCTTCTCGAATGTGGCGGAAGCTAGAGAGGAGCTTCAGAAGAACACCATCTCATTCCAAAACCAGCCTCTTGCCCTGAAATCCATGATTGAAGGAGACCTTGGATCTCTCAAGGAGGCATTTTGGCTCTAGATTACTGATATTCCTATCATATATAGGGACGAAAACACCATCAAAGACATTTTTAGACCATTTGGTGACTTAATTTTCATCTCTAGATGTAAGTGTAGGGAAGATGATATATCAGGTATACTGATTCTTGTTGTAGTCTTCACCAAATATTTACCACAATTCGTCTTAGTTACACATGGAATTCGTCGGTCGGATGTTAAAATACATCTTGTAGCTAGAGCATGGGTTCATGACAATTATTTCACGTTATCTGAAGTCAGTTTTGATCTTGATATTCCTTGGGAGGCCTAATCCATCTGGATGCTCAAGCGTGAGGAGTCACCAGTTGTCGATGACATGGTGCATATTTCAGAAAATCCTATGTGCCATGAAGAAGTCAAATCATCCTCCAATAGGTTTGTTGTACATGAGGATGGTGTCAGGTCTATCCTCCCTTATCGCAACCTTGTATACTTCCTTTTCTTTGATGAACAAGATCTTGCGACATATCGGAGGCATAGCCGTTATGTTAACATATCCCATCTTGATTAGGATAAGACTCTCCCTAGACACAGATCAACACTACATCATCGTTCATTGATCCGATGTGACTGTGATAGATGCTTCTCATATGGTGGTTATGGAAGATTTGATCACGGGTATGAATATTAGAACACAGGCTGCACACTGAGGAGGAAGAGCCACTAGTGGTGTATGTTGTTCACCCATGAATGCAAACAAGCATTTGTTTTGGTACATCAGAGGAGCAACTAGTAACAAAATAATAAGAGTCATGGGTCGTTGATCATTTGAGTTGTTCATCCATGCCATCCGCGTCGAAGAACTTATGGATATTATTTGGCTTGATTGGGTTTGTGAAAACCATGATGATTTGGGAAAGATATGGCTATATTTATATTCATCAATTAATCTTGTTGTATACAGAAAACACCTCATGATCCGGTGTACTAATGCAACATGAGATCATTTCTTTGTTTCAACAGTCTATTCTAGTTGTTACATGGTCGAAAGGAGAGAACAATGGGAATCGATGATCTCAATGGCCCAAGACATAAGTGAATGAAAGTGGGAGATAGCCAAATATTTCAACAATGTTTGATGACTTGATGAGAAGAGAGGGGGTACACCTCTATAATTCCAGGCCATGCTCAACTTCAACAACTGTATAACTAAATCATATCTCTCTGAATTCCCCTTTGGCGGCAGTTGGTTCACATGTGTGAACAAGCAGATGAACACCCCCACCATGTGGGAGGGAATTGACAGAGCCATGATAATTAGAAGTTGGGCCCGTAACCTCTCTAGCACGAAGTTGTTCCACCTCACTAGATATATGGTTTCAGATCATTGCCCTATACTAGTCCAGATTGGGGATCATCCTTCATCGTAATCAAACCCCTCTTTCACATCTCTTTTAGTATGTTTGGACCATCCATTGTGCAAAGAAACCATAAGAGAAGCACGGGAGATGCAAATTGTTGGTCACCCTTCGTTTGTCATGTTCTCCAAATTGAAGAGAATCAAGCACGCCTTGAAAGCATGGAATTTTTTCAGCTTTGGGATTATTCACCAATGCAAAAGGGACCTTGAGGATATTATCCATGTCACTCAGCTGGAGTTTGATGAACTCCCTCGCCGGAGAATGAAGCTTTTCTCTTTAACACAGAAAATGAACTACATGTTATTCTTGATCAAGAAGAAACTCAATGGAAAGAAAAGGTCATACTTTTATAGTTAGAAGACAGTGATAGAAACACGACGTTATATCACTCTATGGCCAAAGAGAAATGTAGGAGAAGGACCATTTCACATCTCATACTCCCAGATAGCACCACCACTGATGATCCGACAATGATGGTACAAGCACTCGCCATGTACTTTGAGAACTTTTCTCGAGCAACGACGATGTTGATGAAACCTTGATTGGTGTGTGTCTTGACGACATTCCACAAGTGCTGACTTTTGATGATAATATCTCACTAAACATCATCTCTATTGATCTTGAATACCTCTCCGTCATGAAAGATATGAATCAGACATCTGCACCAGGGCCTGATGGATTCACCATCAATTTCTACATTACAGTGTGGGACATCATAAAATATGATTTTATGGAGTATGCTAATACTTTCTTCTCTGATCAGATCTATCACAGAAGTCTAATGTGTTACCGCATCTCCCTCCTTCCTAAGGTCACTCAACCACGCGAGCTGATCATTGACTTCAAACCCATTGCGATTGAAAATGTGGCTCTTAGAATCTTAGCTAGCACGTTAAGTAGAAGGATGAAACCGATGATTGCAAGGATGATCTCAGACACACAAGGTGCATACGTCCCTCACAAAGATGTTATTAATCACATCAGACTCATCAAGGAGATTGTTCATGATCTTTAGCAAGGAGGATAATTCCCCAACACGGTGGTGAAATATGACATGAAAAAGGCTTATGATCATGTGCATTGGAACATCTTGTGGAGGATTTTGCTGCTATTTGGTTTCTTCCATGATACTATTGATATATGTCTAAGATCCTTTGATAAAACATGGGACAACATCTCTTTAGGAGAGCACACTGTAGGATTCTTTCAAATGTGCAGAGGCCTCAAGCAAGGAAACCCCCTTTCTCCTTATCTCTTTGCTATCTTTGAAGAGATCTTGCTAGGAGAATGCTTCTAGCCACTTTACAAGGAAAAATTAATACGTTCTCAATAAGAGGATGAGGAGATGCACCCCTGATTCTTTTATAAGTTGATGACATCATAGTGTTCTTGAATGAGTCACCCACATCTATCATCACTGTTAAATCCATCTTTTGTAGGTATGAATCAACAACATGGCAAATTGTCAATAGATCTAAGTCTGTGTGCTTAATGGGAGCAGCGATCTCTTCATCTTATGCAACAAGCATTGCACAATCTCTAGGGATACAACTCGGTGATGGAGCCTTCTCATATCGGGGCATACCCACAACACATGTCAGGACTAAGCTACAATCGTTTGTATATCTCGTAGAAAGAATCAATTCCAAGATTGATACATGGAAAGTCGAGCTTTTATCTTTTGTAGGTTGCAGACTCCTCATCAAACATGTCCCATCATCTATTACCTTGTACACGACTGCGGCAGTAGGCATTCTAGTAGGAATTTGCGATCGAATTGAAGCCTTATTGTCGCGATTCCTTTGGGCTGATAGTTCAAATCAACATCGTAAAGCTTGGGTATCTTAGCATAGAGTGGCTACCCCGACATCACAAAGTGGTCTTGGTCTGGAATCTCTCATAATGATAGCCAATTTGTACGTCTTCAAAGCATGTTGGGAGGTCCTCTGGTTCTTCTACTTGGGCAAGTTTCTACAGAAGTAAATATGTGTGTACGTGTAGGAATAGATTAGAATGTTTTCCTCCTTACCTCAAATTAGATGTGTTCACATTGCCTTTCTTGGAAAACAAATTTGGCACACCTTTCCAATATTTGTACCTCATAGTAGATGGATTATTGGGACTGGATACATATCCTTCTGGGATTCTAGATAGTGTGAGGCATCAGTGGCAGACTTTGCCAAACTCTAAATTCAGGATGGAGATTAATAGTAGTGATAAAAGTGATATGTAGCCATTGATTCACTTTATAGATCACAATCGACTTGGAGGGAGGAATCCACTAGTTTCCCTTGTATATATAGTTGATGATTTTGAATATGTCAAAGGGTCAATATGTATAGATTTTTCCGAAATATTGTGTAGTAGAGATAAGGGGCAAGGCATACATCCTCCCCATGTACATTTGTTGTTTAAATATAAATAGAAGTATGGTTGTTGGCATAATGACTATAACTTGATCTAATTTCACTTGTGTATTGACAAATTACATATATGATATATGCATAATAATCTACATATATGTATGTGTAATAAATGGCACCGATACCTAACTTGCAAGGGCTTCGAGCACATCGTATCTTAGCTGAACGTCGAGCAGATTTCCTGAGAACAATGGTTGATCCAGACACCATGGTCAGTGACGTGCATACCTTGTTCCAACCATAAACAACCCCAGTGGAGATTCACAAAAGTGACATGGTGGTTCCCAATCGCAAGCAGACACTTCATCCAAATGAGGCACCTCATCGATTGATGGAGCAACAAGAAGATATGCGCAATCGCCTACAACACAGAGCTCCCCTTTTTGGGATTCTACACTACACCTACTTCATGTGCATGAAACGCAGACATTGACAATTCCAATGTTTGGCACTGAAGATATTCTATATTTGTCACAGACCCAGACTCTTGGGGAGGAGATGTCAGGCCACTGTCCCACTACAACTACCACCGGATCTATCATCCAAATGTACCTTCCTTGACCTCCCTATTCAGAATCCAGTGAGAGGTGCACCCTAACATACTCCAAAATGCATATCCATCACTCTGGACCCACTGTACCCAGACAGAACTGAGAGGATGAAATCACTATATTGCATAATTGAGGTGTCATGGCCTAGAGGAATAACATCAGACATGCTCAATCCATTTCTTAGACATACATGGAAGCAAGCTATTGATATATACCGCTTCTCCTTAAGAAAGGTTGTTATCTTCTTCTCGAATGTGGTAGAAGCTAGAGAGGAGCTTCAGAAGAACACCATCTCATTCCAAAACCAGCCTCTTGCCCTGAAATCCCTGATTGAAGGAGACCTTGGATCTCGCAAGGAGGCATTCTGGCTCTGGATTACTGATATTCCTATCATATAGGGTTGAAAGCACCATCAAAGACATTGTTAGACCATTTGGTGACTTAATTTTCATCTCAGGATGGAAGCGTGGGGAAGATGATTTGTCAGGTATACTGATTCTTGTTGATGTCTTCACCGAATATTTACCACAATTTGTCTCAGTTACACATGGAATTTTTCGGTCGGATGTTAAAATACATCTTGTAGCCAGAGCATTGGTTCATGACAATTCTTTCACGTTATTTGAAGTCAGGTGTGATCTTGATATTCCTTGGGAGGCCTAATCCATCTGGATGCCCGAGCATGAAGAGTCACCAGCTGTCGATGACATGGTGCATATTTCAGAAAATCCTATGTGCCATGAAGAAGTCAAATCATCCTCCAATAGGTTTGTTGTAGATGAGGACGATGTCAGGTCTATCCTCCCTTATCGTGACCTTGTAGACTTCCTTTTCTTTGATGAACAAGATCTTGTGGCATATTGGAGGCGTAGCCGTTATGTTAACATATCCCATCTTGATTAAGATAGGACTCTCCGTAGACACAGATCGACACCACATTATCATTCATTGATCCAATGTGATCGTGATAGATGCTTCTCAGATGGCGGTGATGGCGAATTTGATTGCGGGTATGAAGATTAGAACACAGGCTACACACTGAGGAGGCGGAGCCACTAGTGGTGTATGTTGTTCACCCATGAATGCAGACAAGCATTTGTTTTGGAACATCAGAGGAGAAACTAGTAATAGAATAATAAGAGTCATGGGCAAGTTATGACGAAAAAACAAGCCATTGATCATTGGGATTTTTGAGTTGTTCATCCATTCCATCTGTGCCGAAGAACTTATGAACATTATTCGGCTTGATTAGGTTTGCAAAAACCATGAAGAGTTGGGAAAGATATGGCTATATTTAGATTCATCAATTAATCTTGTTGTATACAAACAACACCTCACGATATGGTGTATTAATGTAACAAGAGATAATTTCTTTGTTTCAACAGTCTACGCTAGTTGTTACATGGTCGAAAGGAGAGAACAATGGGAATCCATGATCTCAATGTCCCAAGACATAAGTGAATGAAAGTGGGAGATAGCCAGAGATTTCAACAATGTTTGAAGATCTGATGAGAAGAGAGGGGGTACACCTCTAGAATTATAGGCCATGCTCAACTTCAACAACATATGACTAACACATATCTCTCTGAATCCCCCTTCGGCGGCAGCTGGTTCACATGGGTGAACAAGCAGATGCACACCCCCACCATGTGGGAGGGAATTGACAGAGCCATGATAATTAGAAGTTGGGCCCGTAACCTCTCTAGCACAAAGTTGTTCCACCTCACCAGATATATGGTTTTAGATCATTGCCCTATACTGGTCCAGATTGGGGATCATCCATCATCCTGATCAAACCCCTCTTTCACATCTCTTTCAGTATGTTTGGACCATCTAGGGTGCATAGAAACCATAAGAGAAGCACGTGACTTGCAAATTGTTGGTCACCCTTTGTTTGTCATGTTCTCCAAATTGAAGAGAGTTAAGAACACCTTAAAAGCATGGAATTTTTCCATCTTTGGGATTATTCAACAATGCAAAAGGGACCTTGAGGATATTATCCATGTCACTCAGCTGGAGTTTGACGAACTCCCTCACCGGAGAATGAAGTTTTTCTCTTTAACACAGAAAATGAACTACATGTTATTCTTGATCTTGAAGAAACTAAATGGAAAGAAAAGGCCATAATTTCATGGTTAGAAGACAGTGATAGAAATATGACATTCTATCACTTTATGGTCAAAGACAAATGTAGGAGAAGGACCATTTCACATCTCATACTCCCAGATAGCACCACCACTGATGATCCAACTATGATGGTACAAGCAGTCGCCATGTACTATGATAATTTTTCTCGAGTGACGATGATGTTGATGAAACCTTGATTAGTGTGTTACTTGACGACATTCCACAAGTGCTGACTTTAGATGATAATATCTCACTTACCATGGTCCCTATTGAGCTTGAATACCTCTCCGTCATGAAAGATATGAGTCGGACATCTGCACCAGGGCCTGATGGATTCACCATCAATTTCTACATTGTAGCGTGGGACATCATAAAAGATGATTTTATGGAGTAGGCTAATACTTTCTTCTATGATCAGATCTATCACAAAAGTTTGACGTGTTGCCGCATGACCCTCCTTCCTAAGGTCAGTCAACCATGCAAGCTGATCATTGACTTCAAACCCATTGCAATTGAAAATGTGGCTCTTAGAATCCTAGCTAGCACGATAAGTAGAAGGATGAAACTGATGATTGCAAGGATGATCTCAAACACACAAGGTGCATACATCCCAAACAAAGATGTTATTAATCACATCAGACTCACCAAGGAGATTGTTCATGATCTTAAGCAAGGAGGTTAATTCCCCAACACGGTGGTGAAATATGACATGAAAAAGGCTTATGATCGTGTGCATTGGAACGTCTTGAGGAGGATTTTGCTGCTATTTGGTTTCTTCCATGATACTATTGATATATGTCTAAGATCCTTTGATAACACATGGGCCAACATCTCTTTAGGAGAGCACACTGTAGGATTCTTTCAAATGCGCAGAGGCCTCAAGCAAGGAAACCCCCTTTCTCCTTTTCTCTTTGCTATCTTTGAAGAGATCTTGCTAGGAGAATGCTTAGAGCCACTTTACAAGGAAAAATTAATATGTTCTCCATAAGTGGATGAGGAGATGCACCCCCAATTCTTTTATAAGTTGATGACATCATAGTGTTCTTGAACGAGTCACCCACATCTATCAACACTATTAAATCCATCTTTTGCAGGTATGAATCGACAACATGGAAAATTGTCAATAGATCTAAGTCTGTGTGCTTAATGGGAGCGGAGATCTCTTCATATGATGCAACAAGCATTGCACAATCTCTAGGGATACAACTCGGTGATGGAGCCTTCTCATATCTGGGCATACTCATAGCACATGGTAGGACTAAGGTGCAATCATTTGAATATCTCATAGAAAGAATCAATTCCAAGATTGATACATGGAAAGCTGAGATTTTATCTTTTATAGGTTGCAGACTCCTCATCAAACATGTCCTATCATCTATTACATTGTACACGACTGCGACAGTAGGCATTCTAGTAGGAATTTGCAATCAAATTGAAGCCTTATTATCGCGATCCCTTTGGGCTGATCATTCAAATCAACATCGTAAAGCTTGGGTCTCTTGGCATAGAGTGGCTACCCCGACATCACAAGGTGGTCTTGGTTTGGAATCTCACAGAATGACAACCCATTCACACATCTTCAAGGCATGTTGGGAGGTCCTCTGGTTCTTCTACTTGGGCAAGTTTCTACAGAAGTAAATATGCGTGTACGTTTAGGAATAGATCAAAATGCCTTCCTCCTTACCTAAAATTAGGTGTGTTCGCATCGCCTTTCTTGGTAAACAAATTTTATGTGCCTTTCCAATATTCGTACCTCATAGTAGATGGATTATTGGGACTAGAGACATATCCTTCTGGGATTCTAGATAGTGCGAGGCATCAATGGCAGACTTTGCCAAACTCCAAATTTAGGAAGGAGATTAACAATAGTGATAAAAGTGATATGAAGCAATTGATTCACTTTATAGATCACAATCCACTTGGAGGGAGTAATCCACTAGTTTCCCTTATATATATAGTTGATGATTTTGAATATGTCAAATGGTCAATATGTATAGCTTTTTCTGAAATATTGTGTAGTAGAGGTAAGGGGCAAGGCATACATCCTCCCCATGTACATTTGTTGTTAAAATATAAATAGAAGTATGGTTGTTGGCATAATGACTGTAACTTGATCTAATTTCTCTTGTGTATTGAAAAATTACACATATGATATATGCATAATAATGTACATATATGTATGTGTAATAAATGGCACCGATAGCTAACTCGTAAGGGCTTTGAGCACATTGTATCTTAGCTGAACGTAGAGCAGATTTCCTGAGGACGATGGTTGATCCAGACTCTGTGGTCAGTGATGTGCATACCTTGTTCCAACCACAAACAACCCTAGTGGAGATTCATGAAAGTGACATGGAGGTTCCCAATCACAAGTAGATGCTTCATCCTAACGAGGCATCTCCTTGATCGGTGCAACAAGAAGATATGCGCAATCACTTACAACACAAAGCTCCTCTTTATGGTATTCTACACGACACCTACTTCATGTGCATGTAACGCGGACATTGGCAATCCCAAAGTTTGGCACTGAAGATTTGCTATATTTGTCAGAGACCCAGACTCTTGGGGAGAAGATGTCAGGCCACTGTCCCACTACAACCACCATCGGATCTCTCATCCAGATGTACCTTCCATGACCTCCCTGTTGGGAACCCAGTGAGAGGTTCACCATAGCATACTCCAAAATGTATATCCATCACTCTAGAACCACTAGACCCTAACAAAACTAAGAGGATGAAATCACTAGATTGCACCATTTAGGTGTCATGGACTAGAGGAATCACATCAGACATGCTCAATCAATTTCTTAGACATACATGGAAGAAAGCTATTGATATATACCGCTTCTCCTTCTGAAAGGTTGTTATCTTCTTCCCGAATGTGGAGGAAGCTAGAGAGGAGCTTCAAAAGAACACCATCTCATTCCAAAACTAGTTTCTTGCCCCGAAATCCATGATTGAAGGAGACCTTGGATCTCGCAAGGAGGCATTCTGGCTCTGGATTACTGATATTCCTATCATATATAGGGACGAAAGCACCATCAAAGCCATTGTTAGACCATTTGGTGACTGAATTTTCATCTCTGGATGGCAGCATAGGGAAGATGATTTGTCAGGTATACTGATTCTTGTTGAAGTCTTCACCAAATATTTTTCACAATTCATCTCAGCTACACATGGAATTCGTCAGTCGGATGTTAAAATACATCTTGTAGCTAGAGCACTGGTTTGTGACAATTCTTTCACATTATCTGAAGTCAGGTGTGATCTGGATATTCCTCGGGAGGCCTAATCCATCTAGATGCCTGAGCATGAAGAGTCACTAGCTGTCGATGACATGGTGCATATTTCGGAAAATCCTATGCACCGTGAAGAAGTCAAATCCACCTCCAAAAGGTTTGTTGTAGATGAGGACGGTGTCAGGTCTATCCTCCCTTATCACGACATTGTAGACTTCCTTTTCTTTGATGAACAAGATCTTGCGGCATATCAGAGAAGAAGCTGTTATGTTAACATATCCCATCTTGATTGGGATAGGAATCTCCCTAGACACAGATCGACACCACATCAACGTTCATTGATCTGATGTGATCATGATAGATGCTTCTCAGATGGCGGTGATGGCAAGATTACAACATAGGCTACACACCGAGGAGGCGGAGCCACTAGTGGTGTATGTTGTTCACCCATGAATGCACACAAGCATTTGTTTCGGAACATCAGAGGAGCACCAGTAATAGAATAAGAAGAGTCATGGGAAGCTTGTGCCAATAACACAAGCCATTGATCATTGGGATTTTTGAGCTGTTCATCCATGCCATCTGCGCCTAAGAACTTATGGACATTATTCGGCTTTATTGGGTTTGCAATAACCATGAGGAGTTGGGAAAGATATAGCTATATTTAGATTCATCAATTAATCTTGTTGTATATAGACAACACCTCACGATCCAGTGTACTAATGCAACATGATATCATTTCTTTGTTTCAACAGTCTACGCTAGTTGTTAAATGGTCAAAAGGAGAGAACAATGGTAATCCATGATCTCAATGGCCCAAGACATAAGTGAATGAAACTGGGAGATAGCCAGAGATTTCAACAATGTTTGAAGATCTGATGATAAGAGAGGGGGTACACCTCTAGAATTCTAGGCCATGCTCAACTTCAACAACTATATAACTAACACATCTCTCTGAATTCCTCTTTGGCGGTAGCTGGTTCACATGGGTGAACAAGAAAATGCACACCCCCACCATGTGGGAGGGAATTGACAGAGCCATGATAATTGGAAGTTGGGTCTGTAACCTCTCTAGCACGAAGTTGTTCCATCTCACCAGATATAGGGTTTCATATCATTGCCCTATATTGGTCCAGATTGGGGATCATCCATCATCCCAATCAAACCCCTCTTTCACATCTCTTTCAGTATGGTTGAACCATCCAGGGTGCATAGAAACCATAATAGAAGCAAGGGACATGCAAATTGTTGGTCACCCTTCGTTTGTCATGTTCTCCAAATTGAAAAGAGTCAAGCATGCATTGAAAGCATGGAATTTTTCCAGATTTGGGATTATTCACCAATGCAAAAGGGACCTTGAGGATATTATCCATGTCACTCAGCTGGAGTTTGACGAACTCCCTCGCTGGAGAATGTAGCTTTTCTCTTTAACACAGAAAATGAACTACATGTTATTCTTGATCAAGAAGAAACTCAACAGAAAGAAAAGGCTATAATTTCATGGCTAGAAGACAGTGATAGAAACACAACGTTCTATCACTCTATGGCCAAAGAAAAATGTAGGAGAAGGACCATTTCACATCTCAAACTCCCAGATAGCACCACCACTGATGACCCAACAATGATGGTACAAGCAGTCACCATGTACTTTGAGAACTTTTCTCGAGCGACGACAATGTTGATGAAACCTTGATTGGTGTGTTTCTTGACGACATTCCATAAGTTCTGACTTTAGATGATAATATCTCTCTTACCATGGTCCCTATTGAGCTTGAATACCTCTCCATAATGAAAGATATGAATCAGACATCTACACTAGGGCCTGATGGAGTACCATCAATTTCTATATTGCAGTGTGGGACATCATAAAAGATGATTTTATGGAGTAGGCTAATACTTTCTTCTCCGATCATATCTATCATAGAAGTCTGATGTGTTGCCGCATCACCCTCCTTCCTAAGGTCAGTCAACCACGCGAGCTGATCATTGATTTCAAACCCATTGTGATTGAAAATGTGGCTCTTAGAATCTTAGCTAGCACGTTAAGTAGAAGGATGAAACCGATGATTGCAAGGATGAACTCATACACAAAAGGTGCATACATCCCAGACAAAGATGTTATTAATCACATCAGACTCACCAAGGAGATTGTTCATGATCTTAAGCAAGGACGTTAATTCTCCAACACGATGGTGAAATATGACATGAAAAAGGCTTATGATCGTTTGCATTGGAACATCTTGAGGTGGATTTTGCTGCTATTTGGTTTCTTCCATGATACTATTGATATATATATAAGATCTTTGATAACATATGGGCCAACATCTATTTAGGAGAGCACACTGTAGGATTCTTTCAAATGTGCAGAGGCCTCAAGCAAGGAAACCCCCTTTCTCCTTATCTCTTTGCTATCTTTGAAGAGATCTTGCTAGGAGAATGCTTCGAGCCACTTTACATGGAAAAATTAATAGGTTCTCCATAAAAGGACAAGGAGATGCACCCCCGATTCTTTTTTAAGTTGATGATGTCGTAGTGTTCTTGAACAAGTCACCCACATCTATCAACACTGCTAAATCCATCTTATGCAGGTATTAATCGGTAACATGGCAAATTGTCAATAGATATAAGTTTGTGTGCTTAATGGGAGCGACGATCTCTTCATCTGATGCAACAAGCATTGCACAATCTCTAGGGATACAACTCAGTGATGGAGCCTTCTCATATCTGGGCATACCCATAGCACATGGCAGGACTAAGCTACAATCGTTTGAATAACTCTTAGAAAGAATCAATTCCAAGATTGTTACATGGAAAGCTGAGCTTTTAGCTTTTGTAGGTTGCAGAATCCTCATCAAACATGTCCCATCGTCTATTACCTTGTACATGACTACGACAGTAGGCATTCTAGTAGGAATTTGTGATTGAATTGAAGCCTTATTGTCACGATCCCTTTGGGTTGATTGTTCGAATCAACGTCGTAAAGCTTGGGTCTCTTGGCATAGAGTGGCTACCCCAACATCACAAGGTGGTCTTGGTTTAGAATCTCTTAGAATGATAGCCCCTTTCTACGTCTTTAAGGAATGTTGGGAGGTCCTCTGGTTCTTCTACTTGGGAAAGTTTCTACATAAGTAAATATGCGTGTACATATAGGAATAGATCAGAATGCTTTCTTCCTTACCTCAAATTAGGTGCGTCTGCATCGCCTTTCTTGGAAAATAAATTTGGCACGCCTTTCCAATATTCGTACCTCATAGTAGATGGATTATTGGGACTGGAGACATATCCTTCTGGGATTCTAGATACTGCGAGGCATCAATGGCAGACTTTGCCAAACTCCAAATTCAGGAAGGAGATTAATAGTAGTGATAAAAGTGATATGAAGTCATTGATTCTCTTTATAGATTACAATCCACTTGGAGGGAGGAATCCACTAGTTTCCCTTGTATATATAGTTGATGATTTTGAATATGTCAAAGGGTCAATATGGATAGTTTTTTCTGAAATGTTGTGTAGTGGAGGTAAGGGGCAAGACATACATCCTCCCCATGTACATTTGTTGTTAAAATATAAATAGAAGTATGGTTGTTGTCATAATGACTGTTACTTGATCTAATTTCTCTTGTGTATTGACAAATTACATATATGATATATGCATAATAATCTACATATATGTATGTGTAATAAACGACACCAATACCTAACTCGCAAGGGCTTTGAGAACATTGTATCTTAGCTGAACATCGAGCGAATTTCCTGAGGACAATGGTTGATCCAGACACCGTGGTTAGTGACGTGCATACCATGTTCCAGCCACAAAACACCCCAATGGAGATTAACAAAAGTGACATGGCGGTTCCCAATCGCAAGCAGACGCTTCATCCTAATGAGGAACCTCCTCAATCAGTGCAACAACAAGAAGATATGTGCAATCGCCTACAACATAGAGCTCCCATTTATGGGATTTTACATGACACCTACTTCATGTGCATGAAACACAGACATTGGCAATACCAATGTTTGGCACTGAAGATTTGCTATATTTGTCAAAGACCCATACAATTGGGGAGGAGATGTCAGGCCACTGTCCCACTACAACCACCATCAGATCTCTCATCCAGATGTACCTTCCCTGACCTCCTTGTTGGGAACCCCGTGAGAGGTGCACCCTAGCATACTCCAAAATGCATATCCATCACTCTGGACCCACTGGACCCTGACAGAACCGAGAGGATGAAATCACTAGATTGCACCATTGATGTGTCATGGCTTAGAGGAATCACATCAGACATGCTCAATCCATTTCTTAGACATACATGGAAGCAAGCTATTGATATATACCGCTTCTCCTTCAGAAAGGTTGTTATCTTCTTCTCGAATGCGGAGGAAGCTAGAGAGGATCTTTAGAAGAACAATATCTCATTCCAAAACATCCTTTTCCCCTAAAATCCATGATTGAAGGAGACCTTGGATCTCACAAGGAGGCATTCTGGCTCTGGATTACTGATATTCCTATCATATATTGGGACGAAAACACCATCAAAGCCATTGTTAGACCATTTGGTGACTTAATTTTCATGTCTGGATGGTAGTGTAGGGAAGATGATCTGTCAGGTATACTGATTCTTGTTGAAGTCTTCACCAAATATTTGTCACAATTCGTCTCAGTTACATATGGAATTTGTTGGTCAGATGTTAAAATACATCTTACAGCCAGAGCACCGGTTCGTGACAATTATTTCACGTTATATGAAGTCAGGCGTGATCTTGATATTCCTTGGGAGGCCTAATCCATCCAGATGCTTGAGCGTGAAGAGTCACCAGCTGTCAATGACATGGTGCATATTTTAGAAAATCCCATGCGCCATAAAGAAGTCAAATCATCCTCTATTACGTTTGTTGTAGATGAGGATGGTGTCAGGTCTATCCTCCTCTATCATGACCTTATAAACTTCCTTTTCTTTGATGAACAAGATCTTGCGGCATATCGGAGGCAAAGCCATTACGTTAACATATCCCATCTGAATTAGGATATGACTCTCCCTAGACACATATCGACACCACATCATCGTTCATTGATCTGATGTGATCGTGATAGATGCTTCTCAGATGGCAGTGATGGCGGATTTGATCATGGGTATGAAGATTACAACAAAGACTGCACACTGAGGAGGCCGAGCCACTAATGGTGTATGTTATTCACCCATGAATGCACACAAGCATTTGTTTTGGAACATCAGAGGAGCAACCAGTAACATAATAAGAAGAGTCATGGGCAGGTTATGCCGACAACACAAGCCGTTGATCATTGGGATTTTTGAACTGTTCATCCATGCCATCCCTGCCGAAGAACTTATGGACATTATTTGTCTTGATTGGGTTTGTGAAAACCATGGGGAGTTGGGAAAGATATGGCTATATTTGGATTCATCAATTAATCTTGTTGTATACAGACAACACCTCATGATCCGGTGTACTAAGGCAACAGGAGATCATTTCTTTATTTCAACAGTCTACGCTAGTTGTTACATGGTCAAAAGGAGAGAACAATGGGAATCCATGATCTCAATGGCCCAAGACATAAGTGAATGAAAGTGGGAGATATCTAGAGATTTCAACAATGTTTGAAGATATGACGATAAGAGAGGGGGTACACCTCTAGAATTCTAGGCCGTGCTCAACTTCAACAATTGTATAACTAACATAGATCTCTCAGAATTCCCCTTCGACGGTAGCTGGTTCACATGGGTGAACAAGCAGATGCACACCCCCACCACGTGGGAGGGAATTGATAGAGCCATGATAATTGGAAGTTGGGCCCATAACCTCTCTAGCACAAAGTTGTTCCATCTCACCAGATATAGGGTTTCAGATCATTGCCCTATACTGGTCCAGATTGAGGATCATCCATTGTCCCGATTAAACCCCTCTTTCACATCTCTTTTAGTATGGTTGGACCATCCAAGGTGCATATAAACCATAAGAGAAGCAGGGGACATGCAAATTGTTGGTCACCCTTCATTTGTCATGTTCTCCAAATTGAAGAGAGTCAAGCACACCTTGAAAGCATTGAAGAGAGTCAAGCACGTCATGTTGATGAAACCTTGATTGGTGTGTTTATTGACGACATTCCATAAGTGCTGACTTTAGATGATAATATCTCACTTACTATGGTCCCTATTGAGTTTGATCTATCACAGAAGTCAGATGTGTTGCCGCATCACCCTCCTTCCTAAGGCCAGTCTACCACACAAGCTGATCATTGACTTGAAACCCATTGCGATTGAAAATGTGGCTCTTAGAATCTTAGCTAGCACGTTAAGTGGAAGGATGAAATTGATGATTGCAAGGATGATATTAGACACACAAGGTGCATACGTCCCAAACAAAAATGTTATTAATAACATCAGACTCACCAAGGAGGTTGTTCATGATCTTAAGCTAGGAAGTTAATTCCCCAACACGGTGGTGAAATATGACATTAAAAGGCTTATGATCGTGTGCATTGGAACATCTTGAGGAGGATTTTGCTGCTGTTTGGTTTCTTCCATGATACTATTGATATATGTCTAAGATCCTTTGATAACACATGGGCCAACATCTTTTTAGGAGAGCACAATGTAGGATTCTTTCAAATGAGAAGAGGCCTCAAGCAAGGAAACCCCCTTTCTCCTTATCTCTTTGCTATCTTTGAAGAGATCTTGCTAGGAGAATGCTTCGAGCCACTTTACAAGGAAAAATTAATAGGTTCTCCATAAGAGGACAAGGAGATGCACCCTCGATTCTTTTATAAGTTGATGATGTTATAGTGTTCTTGAATGAGTCACCCACATCTATCAAAACTTTTAAATCCATCTTTTGTAGGTATGAATTGCCAACCTGGAAAATTGTCAATAGATCTACGTTTGTGTGCTTAATGGGAGCGGCAATCTCTTCATCCGATGCAACAAGAATTGCACAATCTATAGGGATACAACTCGATGATGGAGCCTTCTCATATCTGGGCATACCCATAGCACATGGAAAGACTAAGCTGCAATCGTTTGAATATCTCATAGAAAGAATCAATTCCAAGATTGCTACATGGAAAGCTGAGCTTTATCTTTTGTAGGTTGCAGACTCCTCATCAAACATGTCCCATCATCTATTTCCTTGTACACGACTATGACATTAGGCATTCTAGTAGGAATTTGTGATCGAATTGAAGACTTATTATCGCGATCCCATTGGGCTGATCGTTCAAATCAATGTCGTAAATCTTAGATCTCTTGGCATAGAGTGGCTACCCCGACATCACAAGGTGGTCTTGGTTTGGAATCTCTTAGAATGATAGCTCATTTGTACATCTTCAAGGAAATTTGGGAGGTCCTCTGGTTCTTCTACTTGGGCAAGTTTCTACATAAGTAAATATGTGTGTACATATAGGAATAGATTAGAATGCTTTCCTCCTTACCTCAAATTATGTGTATCCGCATCGCCTTTATTGGAAAACAAATTTGGTGCGCCTTTCCAATATTCATACCTCATAGTAGATGGATTATTGGGACTAGAGACATATCCTTCTGGGATTCTAGATAGTGCGAGGTGTCAATGGCAGACTTTGCCAAACTCCAAATTTAGGTAGGAGATTAACAATAGTGATAAAAGTAATATGAAGCCATTGATTCACTTTATAGATCACAATCCACTTTGAGGGAGGAATCCACTAGTTTCCCTTGTATATATAGTTGATGGTTTTGAATATGTCAAAGGGTCAACATGTATAACGTTTTCCAAAATATTGTGTAGTAGAGGTAAGGGGCAAGGCATACATCCTCCCCATGTACATTTGTTGCTAAAATATAAATAGAAGTATGGTTGTTGGCATAATGACTGTAACTTGATCTAATTTCTCTTATGTATTAACAAATTACATATATGATATATGCATAATAATCTACATATATGTATGTGTAATAAATGGCACTGATACCTAACTCACAAGGGCTTCAAGCACATCGTATCTTAGCTGAACGTCGAGCAAATTTCCTGAGGATGATGGTTGATCCAGACACTGTGGTCAGTGACGTCCATACCTTGTTCCAGCCACAAACAACCAGTGGAGATTCATGAAAGTGACATGGCGGTTCCCAATCTCAAGCATACACTTCATCCTAACAAAGCACCTCCTCGACCAGTGCAGCAACAAGAAGATATGCACAATCGCCTACAACACAAAGCTCCCATTTATGGGATTCTACACGACACCTACTTCATGTGCATGAAACGTGGACATTGGCAATCCCAATGTTTGGCACTGAAGATTTTCTATATTTGTCAGAGACCCAGACACTTGGGGAGGAGATGTCAGGCCACTGTCCCACTACAACCACCACCAGATCTCTCATCCAGATGTACCTTCCCTGACCTCCCTCTTGGAAGCCCAGTGAGAGGTGCACCCTAGCATACTCCAAAATGCATATCCATCACTCTGGACCCACTAGACCCTGATAGAACCGAGAGGATGAAATCACTAGATTTCACCATTGAGGTGTCATGGCCTAGAGGAATCACATCAGACATGCATAATCCATTTCTTAGACATACATGGAAGCAAGCTATTGATATATACCGCTTGTCCTTCAGAAAGAAGTTGTTATCTTCTTCTTGAATGTGGAGGAAGCTAGAGAGGAGCTTCAGAAGAAAACCATCTCATTCCAAAAATACCCTCTTGCCCTGAAATCCATGATTGAAGGAGACCTTGGATCTCACAAGGAGGCATTCTGGCTCTAGATTGTTGATATTCCTATCATATATAGGGATGAAAGCACCATCAAAGCCATTGTTAGACCATTTGGTGGCTTAATTTTCATCTCTGGATGGCAGCATAAGGAAGATGATTTGTCAGGTATACTGATTCTTGTTGAAGTCTTCACTAAATATTTACCACAGTTCGTCTTAGTTACACATGGAATTCGTCGGTCGAATGTTAAAATACATCTTGTAGCCAGAGCACTGGTTCGTGACGATTCTTTCTTGTCATCTGAAGTCTGGTGTGATCTTGATATTCCTAGGGAGGCCTAATCCATCTGGATTCCCGAGCGTGATGAGTCACCAGCTATCGATGACATGGTGCATATTTCAGAAAATCCTATGCGTCATGAAGAAGTCAAATCATCCTCCAATAGGTTTGTTGTAGATGAGGACGGTGTTAGATCTATCCTCCCTTATCATGACCTTGTAGACTTCCTTTTCTTTGATGAACAAGATCTTGCAGCATATCAGAGGTGGAGCCGTTATGTTAACATATCCCATCTTGATTAGGATAGAACTCTCCCTAGACACAGATAGACACCACATCAGCATTCATTGATTCAATGCGATCGTGATAGATGCTTCTCAGATGGCGGAGATGGTGGATTTGATCATGTGTATGAAGATTACAACACAGGATGCACACTGAGGAGGTGGAGCCACTAGTGGTGTATGTTGTTCACCCATGAATGCACACAAGCATTTGTTTTGGAATATCAGAGGAGCAACCAGTAACAGAATAAGAAGAGTCATGGGTAGGTTATGCCGACAACACAAGTCGTTGATCTTTGGGATTTTTGAGATGTTCATCCATGCCATCTATGCCAAAGAACTTATGAACATTATTCGGCTTGATTGGGTTTGCAAAAACCATGAGGAGTTGGGAAAGATATGACTATATTTAGATCCATCAATTAATCTTGTTGTATACAGACAACACCTCATGATCCGGTGTACTAATGCAACAGGAGATCATTTCTTTGTTTCAACAATCTACACTAGTTGTTAAATGGTCGAAAGGAGAGAACAATGGGAATCCATGATCTCAATGGCCCAAGACATAAGTGGATGAAAGTGGGAGATAGACAAATATTTCAACAATGCTTGAAGATTTGATGAGAGAGAGGGGGTACACCTCTAGAATTCTAGGCCATGCTCAACTTCAAAAACTATATAACTAACAAAGATCTCTCTAAATTCTCCTTCGGTGGCAGTTGGTTCACATGGGTGAACAAGCAGATGCACACCCCCACCATGTGGGAGGGAATTGACAGAGCCATGATAATTGAAAGTTGGGCCCGTAACCTCTCTAGCACGAAGTTGTTCCATCTCACCAGATATAGGGTTTCATATTATTGCCCTATACTGGTCCAGATTGAGGATCATCCATCATCTCGATCAAACCCCTCTTTCACATCTCTTTTAGTATGGTTGGACCATCCAAGGTGCATATAAACCATAAGAGAAGCACAGGACTTGCAAATTGTTGGTCACCCTTCATTTGTCATGTTCTCCAAATTAAAGAGAGTCAAGCACGCCTTGAAAGCATGGAATTTTTCTAGCTTTGGGATTATTCACCAATGCAAAAGGGACCTTGAGGATATTATCCATGTAACTCAGCTGGAGTTTGACGAACTCCCTCGCCGAGAATGAAGCTTTTCTCTTTAACATAGAAAATGAACTACATGTTATTCTTGATCAAGAAGAAACTCAATGGAAAGAAAAGGCCATAATTTCATGGTTAGAAGGCAATGATAGAAACACGACATTCTATCACTCTATGATCAAAGACAAATGTAGTAGAAGGACCATTTCAAATCTCATACTCCCAGATAGCCCCACCACTGATGACCCAATAATGATGGTACAAGCAGTCACCATGTACTTTGAGAACTTTTCTCGAGCGACGACGATGTTGATGAAACCTTGATTGGTGTGTTTCTTGACAACATTCCACAACTACTAACTTTAGATGATAATATCTCACTTACCATGGTTCCTATTGAGCTTGAATACCTATCCGTCATGTAAGATATGAATCAAACATCTTCACCAGGGCCTGATGGATTCACCATCAATTTCTACATTGCAGCGTGGGACATCATAAAAGATGATTTTATGGAGTAGGCTAATACTTTCTTCTCCGATCGGATCTATCACATACGTCTGACGTGTTGCTGCATCGCCCTCCTTCCTAAGGTCAGTCAACCACACGAGCTGATCATTGACTTCAAACCCATTGTGATTAAAAATGTGGCTCTTAGAATCTTAGGTTGCATGTTAAGTAGAAGGATGAAACTGATGATTTCAAGGATGATCTCAGACACACAAGGTGCATACGTCCCAGAGAATGATGTTTTTAGTCACATAAAACTCACCAAGGAGATTGTTCATGATCTTAAGCAAGGAGGTTAATTCCCCAACACGATGGTGAAATATGACATGAAAAAGGCTTATGATCGCGTGCATTGGAACGTCCTAAGGAGGATTTTGCTGCTATTTGGTTTCTTCCATGATACTATTGATATATTTCTAAGATCCTTTGATAACACATGGGCCAACATCTCTTTAGGAGAGCACACTATAGGATTCTTTCAAATGCGTAGAGGTCTCAAGCAAGGAAACCCCTTTCTCCTTGTCTTTTTGCTATCTTTGAAGAGATCTTGCTAGGAGAATGCTTCGTGCCACTTTACAAGGCAAAATTAATAGGTTCTCCATAAGAGGACGAGGAGCCACACCCCCGATTCTTTTATAAGTTGATGACATCATAGTGTTCTTGAATGAGTCACCCACATCTATCAACACTGTTAAATCCATCTTTTGCAGGTATGAATCGACAACATGGCAAATTGTCAATAGATCTAAGTCTGTGTGCTTAATGGGAGTGGTGATCTCTTCATTTGATGCAACAAGTATTGAACAATCTCTAGGGATACAACTCGGTGATGTATCCTTCTCATATCTGGGCATACCCATAGCACATGGCAGGACTAAGCTGCAATCGTTTAAATATCTCATAGAAAGAATCAATTCCAAGATTGCTACATGGAAAGCCAAGCTTTTATCTTTCGTAGGTTGCAGACTCCTCATCAAACATGTCCTATCATCTATTACCTTGTACACGACTATGACAGTAGGCATTCTAATAGGAATTTGTGCTCGAATTGAAGCCTTATTTTCGTGATCCCTTTGGGTTGATCGTTTGAATCAACGTCGTAAAGATTGGATATCTTGGCATAGAGTGGCTACCCCAACATCACAAGGTGTTCTTGCTTTGGAATCTCTCAGAATGGCAGCCCATTCGTATGTCTTCAAGGCATGTTGGGAGGTCCTCTGGTTCTTCTACTTGGGCAAGTTTCTACAGAAGTAAATATGCGTGTACGTATAAGAATATATCCGATTTTTTTCATCCTTAACTCAAATTAGGTGCATCCGCATCGCCTTTCTTGGAAAACAAATTTGGCGCGCCTTTCCAATATTTGTACCTCATAGTAGATGGATTATTGGGACTGGAGACATATCCTTCTAGGATTCTAGATAGTGTGAGGCATCATTGGCAGACTTTGCCATCTCTGCCTAGGACCTTAATCACAACTTCAAGGTTAAAGATTTCTTGATCGAGGCCACCAAATGGGATTGGAATTCTCTTTGACACATCATTCACACCGAAGGCATTCAACTCCATATTTCTTCCTGCACTACCATCTCTACAGACACAGAAAAGATGATTTGGATCCACGAATCCAATGGCGAATTCTCTATCAGATGTGTCAAGAAAATGGTTTTTCATGGCGACACACCTATGAGCAGACCAGGGCTTGAGAAGATCTGAAAGATGTGCAACCCTAGAGCTAGCACTATTCTATGGAAGATTTCTTACTGTGCCATCTCAATGGATGATAACATCACTCGATGTCACATCCCTTTAGCATCTCGTTGTTCTTGCTGTGATAGACCATATACAAAAATGATGCAACACCTCTTTATCTTTAGTCAGCTTGCCAAAAGATTCTGCATCAAATTTGCTTCTTTCACTAGATATGAGGCACCTGATTCCTTTGAAGACATCATGACGTGATGTGATGGTTCTCCCTACACCAAATCAGTGAGAATCTGGATTGCTAGAGAACTGTTGTGACAAAGTGGTTTTTCTGGCTTAATTCTGAGGATGAAATTTGTTTTAAGGTGTGTAGGATGTGATGAAGTGAACTTTTAGAACCTTTTGAATGTCTAATGACACAATGATAGTCTTTCAATTGCTTTTTGATCATCAAAAGGTACTCGAATTATTTTGGTAAAGGTTGAAATTCAATTGATAATATTATGATTAATACCTTAAGTATGCGTGTGTTTAAAGTAATGGACTAGTCAAGTAGTGAGTCTTGATAACAATGGGAAATAAACTAAAACCGAGATCTTTTAGTCAACTAGACATGCCTTCCCAGAATTGTAGAAGTTGTGGACTTGAAAACTACGGATTCATTGGGTGGCATTATGTTAATCGTTGGATGGCTAGTGGGTGTTTAATCTTCATGCTGCCCTGTTGGTTACGTGGTCATGGGATCAGTCCACGGAGATCATTAAACGTGGGTGGAGACGTGCATGTTGTGGCCTCATGGGAGTGGTTCCTTCATATAACTATAGGGGCGGATGGACTAGAGAAACGAGGTGCTTCACCTACCCCATTCTGCAACTTCCTCCGGTTCTTCTTGCAAGTGGTGCGGAAGAAAGGTAGAGGGTGATCGAGAGGTAACGTCACGAGGAGGAGAAGTTTTTACCCAGCCTAGCCGCACGAAGGTCCAAGTATTAGGAAGCACCCAGACCTCACCGCATCTCCCCTCCTGAGCACAGATCGAACTGGAAGGGAGGTGGTGCAGTGGAGGTCTGTCGCCACTGTATGAGCCGAAGGTTACCACGTGAAGGTGAGCAGAGTGGCGTAGGTCTCTCACCACGCCCATCATTGGCGGCAGGGTACAGCCCGACGATGGACTCACATAGAGAGGATCAAGGTTGTCCTCCCCCTTTTGCTCTTCCGCGACCGCACCCCACAGCAACAGCCTACTCAGGCCCCAAGAGAAGGAGGACAGGAGCCGGTGAGGAGGATAGTGGCCCCTAGTCCACACCAGAGAAGGAGGATGCCCAGCGGCTAACCAGAGAGGCCGGAGCAGCGGCGGCGACCAGAGCGCAACCAGTAGGATCAGTGCATCTGCAGAAAATGGAAGCGTCGAGAACCGTTATCGCTCGAGGTGCAGGAGCAGCGGCGACGAGCCTACAGTGATGGCCTCCCGGAGGCGCAACACGCAGGCAGGGCTGTCGCACATCGGAGACCCAGCCGCGGTGGTGGCATGGATCAGAAATAGGAGCACAGAGCCTACGGCGGCACTCACGATCAGGGAGAGGCCCCACGACGGCGGCTGTTATCTAGGAGACGATGCCAATCGGGGTGGCGGTATGGATCAAAGGTGCGCAGCAACAACTACTGGCTAGATCCTTGTGCATGAGGCGAGGAGGTCCACGGAGACAACGTTGGGTGTCATGCTATCACGCAACACATGGCCTGGACATACCGGAGGAGCGGAGCTTGTTGGATGAAGACCAGTGCGGCAGCGATGCTCCCATGGAGATGGAGTGTGGATCCATTATCGTGGCCCTAGAAGTCGATGTGGAGAACCAGAGGGCCAACGATCGCTCGCTTGAGCCCAACTGCGGCGGCATTCCACGGCATGACAGAACCGCACAACGCGACCCTAAGAATGCATGAAGCACGAGGGAGAGATGAACGCCTGGTCCAATTCTCAGAACCGGCCAGCTCAAGCTTTTGAGCTTTTCCCTTATAATCCATGTGGCAGCGACCTATTGGCCTGTAAAGGTAAATATTCACATATCTTGCCTAAATCACAGTAATTAGCTCGTTTATCCAAAAAATACAAATAAGGTACCTAATTTCTCATAAAAATATGTAGAACACTATGAAATTATAATATCAGGCTTTTGATGCATGAATATAAGTGATATATTATTAGTTGTGAAATGCTCATTTGATGGATAATAAATATCAAATGATGGCCTAAAATCATGATAAAATGTTAGTAAGTATATAATCATGCTTATAATGCATATGATGTCAGATATGGTCATGTTGATGCACAAAAGTATGTAATTTGCTTTATATGGCTAATTAGGGCTTTTAACCCTAAATAAAATACAATAAACACATACATGCTCCATAAATGATGGAATTTGCAGAACACCCTAATATCAGTAACATCGATCCCAGATAACAAGATGACAAGACAAATAATAATGAGAATATCTTAATGAGTAAGCAAACCCTAAAATGGATATTGATTAGGGTTAAGATGAGATGTAAGATGATAAGAACCTGATGATAGTATATGATCTTGTCTTGATCAGGGTTTGACCAGGATATAGATGACATGAGGAATATGTGATTAGGATGTCTCTTTGGAAGGTACGTCATTACCTATTACTTGGCTTATTATATAATATGCTTGTGTTATACGTGTAGTAAAATACTTGGCATATGATATTGGATGATATGATTGTTCTTGTATGATATCTTGCTTGATTTTCCATACTTATGGCTATGAATACATGAAACATAATATATTTGTTCCATTATATGAAAGCACTAATTCTCTTTGGTAGCATAGTGCTGGAAAGTGATCATTCTCTTTGGTAGCAGATCACATTGTACAATGATCTAACTCTTTGGTAGTAGATCATAAGGCCTTACATCTCATTCTCTTTGGTAGCAGAGATGATGCATTATTCCCTCAGGTGGCAAATGCATGGATATATAATGGGAAATGTGCTTAAAATATGTGTTCTCTTTTGTTAATGAATATCTTTGTGCAAGTATACACTTTTCTTATATTCTTCTATTACTGCCAAGTATTAGTTTTATCTTATTTCCAAGATATGATGAGAGGTATATAAAATACACGTAGGTGTACTCAGTACAATATTCTTGAATATTGTGCTAACGTGTACCGCATGTAATCTTTTGTTTAGGTTGTGGTTATGCTCTTGAAGATCCAGGATAGTGAGAGTTGTGTAGCGAGCTGATGTACAGGTGGACCTGTTGTCTTAAGATCCTGTTGTTTAGATGTAGTACATGTATATGCTATAGTTTGTTGTTCAATATGTAATATCAAATGTTGTAACAATTCATGTTGTAATTATATGTTGAATGGTGAACATGTGTGTATGATTTTATTATTGTTCATGTACATGTGCTAATGTGTTTCCTTTTGACTTCCTCTGATTTTCTTCTTCTTAGCCTTGTGTGGGATGTTTAAATTGGGATTCTCACTGAGGTGAGGGGTTCAATTTGGACGTCACACATCAGATTAAGTTTTATAAAATCCGGGGATGTCACAATTGTGCTTCCACATCTTATGGATGACATGGCAGATTCAATGCACTATCAAATTCAGAGATAACAACCCCTCATGGCTCTCGCAATGGAATCTCATAATCAATTCCTTGAACTGAGTCATAGTTGAGAAGAAGTTCATCAAAATTTAGACTCCAGATTTCTATAGAGAACGAACCTCAAGTTGAATCTAACCATTGGCCGCAATATTGACCCTACAGGATTCCGCAGAAGATGGGCCCTACACTACCAAAAAACACAGTATAGGTGATAGTCATGTAAAAGGTTACACATTTTAGGTGACATGTTTGTACGTCACTTACAATCTATATAGATCTGTGTGAAATAGATGACATACATGTTAGCATTTTGAAATGGTTACATACTTTAGGTGACATACATGTAAATCATCTATAATATGTATAATCCTACGTAATATAGATGACATATATTTTAGTATACCTAAAAGGGTTACACCGGATAGGTGACATACATTTGAATCACCTATGTTCTAATGGGGGTTTACCATATAGGTGACATGTATATGAGTCACATGTGATATATAAGGGAGTGTATATTTAGGTGACATACATGCATGTCACCAAACTTTTAGGTGACATGTGTACTTGTCACCTACACTTTAGGTGACACACATGTCAGTCATTAAACATCTCCCAACCAATGATAAGCATCAACAATCTTCTCAATGCCGCTTCATTGGGATATATCGATGCATTTATTGATAATTCATAAAGAAATATATGTGAGAGAAATTGTTGCAGAGAGTCTTTCTATCTTAAGGGTCATTCATAGAGGGATATTGGCATAAAGATCTTCCCTCAAACTCATATATGTCTCTTTGGTGATCATTCTAAGGCTAATGGGCATTTGCCTGGTGAGGAAAATTACTCCTTGATAGGGGCTTGCATAGACCACCCACCCCCAGCAACAATTGCTACAAATGAGTGGTGGCTGTCAAAAGCACTCGAACGACCTTTCTCCCATCATCCCCAAACTCATACACGTCTCTTTTATGAATAGTTAAGAGGACAATACATATATATAGGTCTCAAATTTAAGCATTTTTAGAGACTTGCTACGAGAGGACACTATCATGATATGGCCCCTAGCTCCACCCATAAGCATTTTCATAGACTTTCTGTTGGTACACATTGTCATGATATGGACCATGGCTCCAAACTGATGCATTTTGGGAGATTTCCATGATAGGACATTCTCATGATATGGGCCCAGTCTCCTCACAAATACATTTTTAAGAACTTGTTGTGAGAGGACACTATCCAAATATGGGCCACAAGTCCTCAAAGTTGCATTTCAATGAACTTGTTGTGGGTGAACATTGTCATATGGTATGGTTAATGGATCCTCCCAAATACATTTTCATGGGGATATATCAATACATTTATCTGACAACTTATAAAGGAGATGTGTGAGAGAAAATTTTGTTAAGAGTCATTCTAAGTGATTCATAAAGGGATATTGCATGAAAGTCATCATCAAACTCATACATGTCTCTTTGGTGATCATTCTTAGGCTAATGTGCCTTTGTCTTATAAGGAAATATTCTCCTTGGCAACATCTTACATAGACCTCCCACCCCAAGCAACGATTCCTGCAAATGGGTGGTAGCTTCCATAAGCACCCAATCAACCAGGCTTCAATTGTCCCCAAACTCATAGATGTCCATTTGTGAATAGCTAAGAGGACAATACATGTATACACATATCAAGGATTTTTTTGTGAGAAGACAATGTCATGACATAGGCCCTAGCCCCTCCTTTAAGCATTTTAATGGACATGTCTGAGAGGACATTGTCATGTTATGGGTTGTAGCTCCTCGCACATGCATTTTGGGGGACTTTCCTGAGAGGATTCCTTGATATGGGCCTGGATACTCACAAATGCAGTTTCAAGGACTTGTTGTGAGAGGCCACTATCATGATATGGGCCCAAGATCCTCATAAATTCATTTCAAGGAACTTTTTGGAGATGATATTGTCATGATATGGGCCCAAGATCCTCACAAATGCATTTCAATGGACTTGTTGTGAGATGATACTGTCATGATATGGGTCATGACTCCTCCTAAATGCATTTATGGGGACTTGTTCTCAGAGAACAATCTCATGATATAGCCCTTGTATCTCCATGTGTGCATATCTAGGAACTTGATGTGAGTGTACATTATCACAATATTCCTCCCAAATGTATTTTTAGGGACTTACTGTGAGATGATATTGTTAGGATTTGGGCCAGGGCACTTAGCAAAGGCATTTTAGGGACTCGTTGTGAGAGGAAAATCTCACGATACGGGCCATGGCTCCTCAAAAAAACATTTCTATGGAGTTTGTGTGAGGGGACACTCTCTTGACATTGTCATCATATGTGCCATGGCACCTCCTAAATGTATTTTCAAGGACTTGGCATGAGAGGACCTTGTCCTGATATGGGCCCAAACTTCACCCAAATGCATTTTTAGGGACTTATTATGAGAGGACACTATCAATATATAGGTCATGACACCTCCTTAATGCATTTGAAGTGACATGTTGTGAAAGGACACTATCATGATATGGGTCGTGGAACCTCCCAAATGCATTTTTAGGGATGTGTTGTGAGATACCATTTGTCATGATATGGGTCACGACACCTCCCAAATACATTTTCATGGAATTGTTGTGAGAAGATGTTCTCATGATATGATACCTGAAAACTCCCAAATGCACTTTTAAGGACTTAATGTGAGATGACATTGTCATCATATGTGTCATGGAACCTCCCAAATGTATTTTAAAGAACTTGGTGTGAGAGGACAATGTCATGGTATGGGCCCAAATTTCACCCAAATGCATTTTCAGGAACTTATTATGAGATGACATTATCAATATATGGGCCATGTCTCCTCCTTAATGCATTTTAAGGGACATGTTGTGGAAGTAAAATATCATGATATGGGTTATGACACCTCTCGAAAGCATTTCTAGGGACTTGCTATGAGATAACATTTTCCATGATATGGGCCCTGACACCGCCCAAATGCATTTTGATGGACTTGATATGAGAGGACGTTGTCATGATATGAGACCCAACACCACCCAAATGTATTTTTAAGGACTTATTTTGATATGACATTGTCATCATATGTGCCATGGCACCTCCCAAACGTATTTTCAAAGACTTGGCGTGAGAGGAACTTGTCCTGATATGGGCCCAAACTTCACCCAAATGCATTTTTTGGGACTTATTATGGGAGGACGTTGTCAATATATGGGCCCCAATACCTCCTTAATGTATTTTAAGGGACATGTTGTGAAAGGACACTATTATGAAATGGATCATGGCACCTTTCAAATGTATTTTTAGAGATGTGTTGTGAGATACCATTTGTCATGATATGGGTCCTGCCACCTCCCAAATACATTTTCATGGACTTGTTGTGAGAAGACGTTCTCAAGATATGATACCTGACACCTTACAAATACATTTTTAAGGACTTTCTATGAGATGACTCATCATATGTGTCATGGAACCTCCCAAATGTATATTCAAGAAGTTGGTGTGGGAGGACATTGTCATGATATGGGCCCAAACTTCACCCAAATGCATTTTCATTGACTTATTATGAGATGACACTGTCAATATATGGTCCATGTCTCCTCCTAAATGCATTTCAAGGGACATGTTGTATGTAACATCCCTATTTTCAGGAGTAAAATAAGACCTTTTATGTAGTTTTCTTTAAATGATATTTTGTTAAGGACCTTAAGGCAAAATTTCCAAAATAGTTTTTCTTATAGGATTTCAATGCAAAGAGAACTATTAAAAGGATTCAAAATAAGTTTTTTTTCCTTTATCTTAATGTGTTGTAAATATTTGTGTAATAATGGCAATGTGTTTTCCCTTTTCTTTTATGAAATAAGTTTAAAAGTTTTGAAAGAGAAAGAGAAAGATAAAGAAGCAAGAAATTCGAAATATAAGAGACTTGGGCAATAAGTATGCTTTTCCTTTTTATATATTTCAAAATAAACCCCTAATGTTCATTTTCTCTCTCCTGTTCTCAAAATTGCCAAAAAGACATAATAATGTGCCCCTTACTCTTTTAATTTGAAAATATGAGATTATGAGCTCTCTCTTGGCATCTTTTGGCCACCTTCCCTTTTTTCTTTTGTAAATACATAAGAGGGAAGTAATATTCCCCTTATTTTCTCTCTCCTCCAAGAAAAGTACATAAAAAGGCAATAAATGAGTAGGCCATGGCTTTAAATAAGATGAATAGTCATAAACTCGAATTTTGGAGTAAAATCCCACAAAGGAAAGTTCCCCATCTTTTATTTAATTAGTGTGTACACTTAAATTAAGATAAGGAACAAAAATAGAAAACGTGGACCAAATGTTGAGAAAACCTAAATCTAATTGGCTAGGAATATTCTAGGCCGTATAATTAGTCAATGGTCCAAATATGGACTCATTTGGAGTTTAGGCTCTGCTTCCACATTGGGAGATCAAACAAACTCCAAATGAGTCCAAATTTGGACCATTGACTAATTATACGACCTAAAATATTCCTAGCCAATTAGATTTAGGTTTTCTCAAAGTTTGGTCCACGTTTTCTATTTTTGTTCCTTATCTTAATTTAAGTGTACACACTAATTAAATAAAATATGGGGAACTTTCCTTTGTGGGATTTTACTCCAAAATTCGAGTTTATGACTATTCATCTTATTTAAAGACATGGCCTACTCATTTATTGCCTTTTTATGTACTTTTCTTGGAGGAGAGAGAAAACAAGGGGAATAATACTTCCCTCTTATGTATTTACAAAACAAAAATGGAAGGTGGCCAAAAGATGCCAAGAGAGCGCTCATAATCTCATATTTTCGAATTAAAAGAGTATGGGGCACACTATTATGTCTTTTTGGCAATTTTGAGAATAGGAGAGAGAAAATGAACATTAGGGGTTTTATTTTGAAATATATAAAAAGGAAAAGCATACTTATTTCCCAAGTCTCTTATATTTCGAATTTCTTACTTCTTTATCTTTCTCTTTCTCTTTCAAAACTTTTAAACTTATTTCATAAAAGAAAAGGGAAAACACATTGCCATTATTACACAAATATTTGCAACACATTAAGATAAAGGAAAAAAAACTTCTTTTTGAGTCCTTTTATTAGTTCTCTTTGCATTGAAATCCTATAAGAAAAACTATTTTGGAAATTTTTCCTTAAGGCCCTTAAAAATATCATTTCAAGAAAACTACATAAAAGGTTTTATTTTACTCCTGAAAATAGGGATGTTACATTACTACCCACCTTAATTAAATTTCATCCTCGAAATTTCATTAGGCTACCCACCTTAGAATTTTTCATATTTTTAACATAAAACATTGATATACTCTCATTACCATGTAAAACCATAGTTCCATACATTGCATGAAAGATAAAGTTATGAAAAGAAAAGAATTATCCTACTAGACTCTACTCAGTCTTATCATCCTCACTATCATCTACCATAGCAAAGATTCTAGCATGCCTCTTTTCCTTAGGTGCTTGGTTGACATTAGGCTCCTTATTCTGTAACTTAGGGCAGTTAGGCCTTATGTGGCCCATTTCACCACATGCATAGCAAACACCCATTCCAAACATGCATTCACCCAGGTGATATTTGGAACATTTAGCACATTACATCTTTGCATTCTGGTTTGCATGTTGGTTTGGGATAGCTTTAGCCGGTGCCTTCCTCTTCTTCTCATTGTTGTGGTTGGAGTTGTGGTTGTTGTGGTGACTCTCCTTCCAAGCTCTTCCTGGATGATCCTCTAACTCTAAGGTAGCATCTAGGGCACGCTGGAGTGTACAGTGCCCACTTCCTGACAAGGCAAAGCTAAGGTCTGGCTTGAGACCTAGAATGAACTTCTTGGTTTTGCGACTTTCATCATAGTCATAGCTGTACTTTTGCAGGATCCGGAACTTCATCGCATATTGGGTGACTGTCATGTCACCATGTTGACGTAGGTTCTAAAATTCTTCCTCCTTCTTCTCGATCATGGCCTCAGATATGTAGTGGTTTTTAAAGGCTTCCGAAAATTCCTCCCATGTGAATGGAGGAGCATAAGCTTCACGAGAACCTATTAGGTTCTCCCACTAAGTCCTAGCAGCACCCTTCAGCATATGCGTCCCAAAACGGACCTTGGAGTGATTGGGGCAGTTTAAGTCACGGAAGCAATCTTCCATGTGATGCATCCAACTCTCAACTTTTCCCACCACATCCACCTCTTCCTCCCCAACAAAGGAGTCAGGCTTGATCTTCAAAACGTCGACTAGGGAAAGCTCGGGGTTGACCCTAGGGTTGCCCACTTGAGCTGCTCCTCTCCCCATGGTAGTGTCTAGCACTCTAACAAGGACATCAAAGGGAACTATGGGGGTTTTTCTTGACATGGAGATCCTCACTGTTCTCCCATGCTAATAGATTCACCTTCATCCCCATCCATGGCTACCTTTCCATTCTCACCTTTCTTCTTAGGAGCCATCAATGTGAAAAAGACATAAACTACATGAGATCATGAGAAAAGCCTGGTGGCCAACCATATTTTGGCTCTGATACCATTATTGTAACACCCCTCCCTAGGGTTACATACATAACCAGTGGAAGCAGAGCCTAATCCCCAACATTATCCATAATGTGGGGTACTTGGCATTTCAGGGAGGGATTGTTACAACCATGATATTCATTGCACAAAATAGAGTTTAAATAAACATCACAGGATCAAGATTACAATTTCTCATTCTCAAATCTTAACAAAGGTTACATGTACATAATCATGGTAAAAGGAAAAAGGTCTATAAACTAGGTATGGTTGGCACCCCACCAAAGCTCTTCTCCTTACAGGTCCTTGAGCTAGGGTTTCCTCCTTAGATGGAATTCCCTCCTTAGCTAGCTTCCAACCTGTGGGCATCACACCCCCAGCCATGCATCAAACAAATGGTAAGTGTATTGAACATGTTATAATATAAGAAAACTTGAAAACTGAAAATAAGCATTAACATTAAACATTGAACATTGAATAGACATGCATTTTGTTTTAGATCAATTTCTTTTATCTTAACCTATATAAGTAACCTCGGGTTGCACAAATGTGCCTCTTCTCTTATGCACCGAAGTGCCTCTTAGGTTGCACCGAGGTGACTCTTCTCTTATGCACCGAAGCGACTCTTCTCTTGTGAGGAACTTATATAAGTTTCATTTTTTCATTCTCTTTCTCTTAATGCTCTTATCTTTAGTTTAACATTTATTGGTAACAATTATCATTAAAGTTCATGAAGGTGATATCATACATCATAAGCAACTCAAAACATATTAATCTTACTGACTTTAACAATTAGGAACAATTAATAACATAAACATGTCATTCATTGAAATTCTTACATGCATATTAATTTAAAACAGAATAACTATATGTTCAATTGCATGGACCACTTACCTTTTTACTTGGAGAGTGAATTCTCTCTCTTCCTAGGTTGGGTAAAACCCTAATCATGTCTTGGGTCAGAGAAACCCTAATTATCCTATTTGCAACAAATCTCACATTATTATACATTTTATTCACCAAACAAAACCCTAATTTCCATTTCCTATAAAACCAACGTTTGGCGATTCAAAATCAGACTCTAAAAACCACATATTCAGATTCCTCTCAAAAACCATTTTCAAAACATATTTTTTCACATTTTTCTGAGCATCGAGCGATTTATTATGAATTTACAAAAATGGGCCAATCAGAATACGAATAACTGCCATATGGGCCAATGAGAGGCCGCCATATTGGTGTGGGTCTCGCCCAGGTGGATAAGTGGTCAAAAAAAGCCAAAATCTTGAAAACTCGGAAATACCCTTGCGACTGAAACACATAGTTTAACATGGTGGGGGTATTACGGTCATTGTGGGGCCTAGATTCTTCACCCCCCGTCCCCCTTTAGCCATGGCGTCGAGCGCAGGCTCTGAAGACCAGTTCTCCAGCCACAACATGTCGCGGACGATCGTTACCAGATAGATAAGGTCCTTGGTGGTTCCCTTGCCTCAAGCCGAAGACAACAAGCCATTGCTTGTGTCCAAGGGGTGCCGAGACACCAATCGGCATGTGTTGTCATGGCCCGGGCCATCAGAAGTTGAGACCACTCCGGCCCACAGAAACGAAGGAGCTAATGCACCGATTGTTGCGTGAGACCATGGCAGAGTCAGGAGGTTCAAAGATAGAAGATAAGGTCATGCGGCCCAAGGAGTCATCGGAGAACCAGAGAAACAGGGGAAGACGGTGAAAAGCTGATCGTGGATGTACAGGGTGGAAAAACACCAACCAAGGGTCACAAAAGATCAGGCGGAGTCGTGCAAGGTCATGGACAGTGTTACCTTGGCCAGTGAGCCCCTGAGGCACCATGGTGTAAAAGCGTCGGCGAGGACCTTGCGGGGGTCCATAGGGTACAACGACTGGGGAAAACATAGGGCACTCAGACAAAGGTAAAAGAAACCTGGGACACCATGGATTGTTACATGTGTTTCAATTGCACCCGGGGCGCCGGGGGTGGCTAGGAGAAACCGAGGTCATCGGAGGAGGCACCTCGAGTAGGTCGGGGAATCTCGGGGCTTTGGATTTGAAATTGAAGGTGGAGGAGGGAAAGGCGGAGGCCGGCGGTGCTTTTGAGGGCTTGATCGAGCAGTGGAGAGGGTTAGGGTAGCGGCTGTGCAAAACGGCGGGGAGAGCAGCGTCATCCCTAAAGGGAATTTTATCTATAGACCACGACAGAAGATGAGCAAAGGCTCATTGGGTGCGTGCAAGAGAGAGAAAGCCAACACAACAGAAATTTTGTGAAACTGATCATTGAGGAAGGAGAAAACGATTGGGGAGTAACGCACTGGGTCGGCGCCCCACTTGCTTAAACAGACGAAAGGTAGGGGATGACCCAGGTACCCTTCGATCAAAATTGAATGGACGAAAGTGACGTGCATGAAAAGGAAAAGAAAGGAAAGGCGTGACAGGGAAATAAATCCTGGAACCATAGGTAAATCGGGTGCATTGAAAGCAAATCTAATCAAATTAAATACAAAATCCTATTTTAATTGGGAGGTCAAACAAACTCCAAATGAGTCCAAATTTGGACCATTGACTAATTATACGGCCTAGAATATTCCTAAACAATTAGATTTAGGTTTTCTCAACGTTTGGTCCACATTTTCTATTTTTGTTCCTTATCTTAATTTAAGTGTACACACTAATTAAATAAAAGATGGGGAACTTTCCTTTGTGGGATTTTACTCCAAAATTCAAGTCTATGACTATTCATCTTATTTAAAGTCATGGCCTACTCATTTATTGCCTTTTTATGTACTTTTCTTGGAGGAGAGAGAAAACAAGCGGAATATTACTTCCCTCTTATGTATTTACAAAACAAAAAGGGAAGGTGGCCAAAAGATGCCAAGAGAGCGCTCATAATCTCATATTTTTGAATTAAAAGAGTAAGGGGCACATTATTATGTCTTTTTGGCAATTTTGAGAATATGAGAGAGAAAATGAACATTAGGGGTTTTATTTTGAAATATATAAAAAGGAAAAGCATACTTATTGCCCAAGTCTCTTATATTTCGAATTTCTTGCTTCTTTATCTTTCTTTTTCTCTTTCAAAACTTTTAAACTTATTTCATAAAAGAAAAGGGAAAACACATTGCCATTATTACACAAATATTTGCAACACATTAAGATAAAGGAAAAAACTCATTTTGAGTCCTTTTATTAGTTCTCTTTGCATTGAAATCCTATAAGAAAAACTATTTTGGAAATTTTACCTTACGGTCCTTAACTAAATATCATTTAAAGAAAACTACATAAAAGGTTTTATTTTACTCCTAAAAATAGGGATGTTACATTACTACCCACCTTAATTAAATTTCGTCCTCAAAATTTCGTTAGGCTACCCACCTTAGAAATTTTCATATTTTTGACATAAAACATTGATATACTCTCATTACCATGTAAAACCATAGTTCCATACATTGCATGAAAGATAAAGTTCTGAAAAGAAAAGAATTATCCTACTAGACTCTACTCAGTCTTATCATCCTCACTATCATCTACCATAGCAAAGATTCTAGCATGCCTCTTTTCCTTAGGTGCTTGGTTGACATTAGGCTCCTTCTTTTGGAACTTAGGGCAGTTAGGCCATATGTGGCCCATTTCACCACATGCATAGCAAACACCCGTTCCAAACCTGCATTCACCCAGGTGATATTTGGAACATTTAGCACATTGCGTCTTCACATTCTGGTTTGCATGTTGGTTTGGGATAGCTTCAACCGGTGCCTCCCTCTTCTTCTCATTGTGGTGGTTAGAGTTGTGGTTGTTGTGGTGACTCTCCTTCTAAGCTCTTCCTGGATGATCCTCTAACTCTAAGGAAACATCTAGGGTACTCTGGAGTGTACGGTGCCCACGTCTCGACACGGCGAAGCTAAGGTCTGGCTTGAGACCTAGAATGAACTTCTTGGTTTTGCAACTTTCATCATAGTCGTAGTCGTACTTCTGTAGGATCCAGAACTTCATCGCATATTGGGTGACTGTCATGTCACCATGTTGACGTAGGTTCCAAAATTATTCCTCCTTCTTTTTTATCATGGCCTCAGATATGTAGTGGTTTTTGAAGGCTTCAGAAAATTCCTCCCATGTGAATGGAGAAGCATCAGCTTCACGAGAACCTAGTAGGTTCTCCCACTAAGTCCTAGCAGCACCCTTCAGCATATGCGTCCCAAAACGGACCTTGGAGTGGTTGGGGCAGTCTATGTCACAGAAGCAATGTTCCATGTGCTGCATCCAACTCTCAGCTTTTCCCACCACGTCCACCTCTTCCTCCCCAGCAAAGGAGCCAGGCTTGATCTTCAAAAAGTCGACCAGGGAAAGCTCGGGGTTGACCCTAGGGTTACCCACTTGACCTTATCCTCTCCCCATGGCAGTGGCTAGCGCTCTAACACGGACATCAAAGGGAACCATGGGGGTTTCTTGATGTGGAGATCCTCGTTGTTCTCCCATGCAAACAGATTCACCTTCATCCCCATCCATGGCTTCCTTTCCATTCTCACCTTTCTTCTTAGGAGCCATCACTGTGAAAAAGACATAAACTACATGAGATCATGAGAAAAGCCTGGTGGCCAACCATATTTTGGCTCTGATACCATTATTGTAACACCCCTCCCTAGGGTTACATACATAACCAACGGAAGCAGAGCCTAATCCCCAACATTATCCATAATGTGGGGTACTTGGCATTTCAGGGAGGGATTGTCACAACCATGATATTCATTGCACAAAATAGAGTTTAAATAAACCATCACATGATCAAGATTACAATTTCTCATTCTCAAATCTTAACAAAGGTTACATGTACATAATAATGGTAAAAGGAAAAAGGTCTATAAACTAGGCATGGTTGGCACCCCACCAAAGCTCTTCTCCTTGCAGGTCCTTGAGCTAGGGTTTCCTCCTTAGATGGACTTCCCTCCTTAGCTAGATTCCAACCTATGGGCATCATGCCCCCATCCATGCATCAAACAAATGGTAAGTGGATTGAACATGTTATAATATAAGAAAACTTGAAAACTAAAAATAAGCATTAACATTAAACATGGAACATTGAATAGACATGCATTTTCTTTTAGATCAATTTCTTTTATCTTAACCTATATAAGTAACCTTGGGTTGCACAAATGTGCCTCTTCTCTTATGCACCGAAGTGCCTCTTAGGTTGCACCGAGGTGCCTCTACTCTTATGCACGGAAGTGCCTCTTCTCTTGTGAGGAACTTATATAAGTTTCATTTTTTCATTCTCTTTCTCTTAATGCTCTTATCTTTACTTTAAAATTTATTGGTAACAATTATCATTAAAGTTCATGAAGGTGATAACATACATTATAAGCAACTCAAAACATATTAATCTTACTGACTTTAACAATTAGGAACATTTAATAACATAAACATGTCATTCATTGAAATTCTTACATGCATATTAATTTAAAACATAATAACTATATGTTCAATTGCATGGACCACTTACCTTTTTACTTGGAGAGTGAATTCTCTCTCTTCCTAGGTTGGGTAAAACCCTAATCACGTCCTGGGTCAGAGAAACCCTAATTTCCTATTTGCAACAAATCTCACATTATTATACATTTTATTCACCAAACAAAACCCTAATTTCCATTTCCTATAAAACCAACATTTGGCGATTCAAAATCAGACTCTGAAAACCACATATTCGGATTCCTCTCAAAAACCATTTTCAAAACATATTTTTGCTCATTTTTCTGAGCATCGAGCGATTTATTATAAATTTACAAAAATGGGCCAATCAGAATACGAATAAATGCCATATGGGCCAATGAGAGCCCGCCATATAGGTGCGAATCTCGCCCAGGTGGATAAGTGGTCAACAAAAGCCAAAATATTGAAAACCCAGAAATACCCTTGCGACTGAAACACATAGTTTAACATGGTGGGGGTATTACGGTCATTGCGGGGCCTAGATTCTTCACCCCCGTCCCCCTTTAGCCATGGCGTCGAGCGCAGGCTCTGGTGACCAGTTCTCCAGCCAAAACCTATCGTGGACGATCGCTACTAGTTAGATAAGGTCCTTGGTGGTTCCATCGCCTCAAGCCGAAGACAACGAGCCATTGCTCGAGTCCAAGGGGTGTCGAGACACCAATCGGCATGTGCTTCCATGGCCCGGGCCATCAGAAGCTGAGACCACTCCAGCCCATAGAAATGAAGGAGCTAATGCACCGATTGTTGCGTGAGACCATGGCTGAGTCAGGAGGTTCGAAGATGGAAGATAAGGTCGTGCGGCTAGTCATCGGAGAACTAGAGAAACAGTGGAAGACGATGAAAAGCTGATTGTGGATGTACAGGGTGGAAAAACACCAACGAAGGGTCACAAAAGATCGGGAAGAGTCGTGCAAGGTCATGGGCAGTGTTACCTTGGCCAGCGAAACCCTAAGGTGCCATGGCGTCAAAGCGCCGGTGAGGACCTTGCGGGGGTCCATAGGGTACAACGACTGGGGAAACATTGGGCAAACGGACAAAGGTAAAAGGAACATGGGACACCATGGATTTTTACCTGTGTCTCAATTGCACCTGGGGTGCCGGGGGTGGCTAGGAGAAACTGAGGTCATCGGAGGAGGCACCTCGAGTAGGTTGGGGAAACTCGGGGCTTTAGAGATGAAATTGAAGGTGGAGGAGGGAAAGGTAGAGACCGGTGGTGCTTTTGAGGGCTTGATCGAGCAGTGGAGAGGGTTAGGGTAGCGGCTGCGCAAAATGGCAGGGAGAGCAGCGTGATCCCTAAAGGGCATTTTATCTGTAGACCACGACAGAAGATGAGCAAAGGCTCATTGGGTGCATGCAAGAGAGAGAAAGCCAATGCAACAGAAATTTTGTGAAACCGATCATTGAGAAAGGAGAAAACAATTGCGGAGTAACGGACTGGGTCGGCGCCCCACTTGCCTAAATAGGCGGAAGGTAGGGGATGACCCAGGTACCCTCCGATAAAAATTGAATGTCTGAAAGTGATGCGCGTGAAAAGGAAAAGAAAGGAAAGGTGTGACAGGGAAATAAACCCCGAAACCATAGGGAAATCAGGTGCTTTGAAAGCAAATCTAATCAAATTAAATACAAAACTTTCCTATTTTAATTGGGAGGTCAAACAAACTCCAAATAAGTCCAAATTTGGACCATTGACTAATTATACGGCCTAGAATATTCCTAAACAATTAGATTTAGGTTTTCTCAACGTTTGGTCCACATTTTCTATTTTTGTTCCTTATCTTAATTTAAGTGTACACACTAATTAAATAAAAGATGGGGAACTTTCCTTTGTGGGATTTTACTCCAAAATTCAAGTTTATGACTATTCATCTTATTTAAAGTCATGGCCTACTCATTTATTGCCTTTTTATGTACTTTTCTTGGAGGAGAGAGAAAACAAGGGGAATATTACTTCCCTCTTATGTATTTACAAAACAAAAAGGGAAGGTGGCCAAAAGATGCCAAGAGAGCGCTCATAATCTCATATTTTTGAATTAAAAGAGTAAGGGGCACATTATTATGTCTTTTTGGCAATTTTGAGAATAGGAGAGAGAAAATGAACATTAGGGGTTTTATTTTGAAATATATAAAAAGGAAAAGCATACTTATTGCCCAAGTCTCTTATATTTCGAATTTCTTTCTTCTTTATCTTTCTCTTTCTCTTTCAAAGCTTTTAAACTTATTTCATAAAAGAAAAGGGAAAACACATTGCCATTATTACACAAATATTTACAACACATTAAGATAAAGGAAAAAAAACTTATTTTGAGTCCTTTTATTAGTTCTCTTTGCATTGAAATCCTATAAGAAAAAATATTTTGGAAAATTTTCCTTAAGGTCCTTAACAAAATATCATTTAAAGAAAACTACATAAAAGGTTTTATTTTACTCCTGAAAATAGGGATGTTACATTACTACCCACCTTAATTAAATTTCATCCTCGAAATTTCGTTAGGCTACCCACCTTAGAAATTTTCATATTTTTAACGTAAAACATTGATATACTCTCATTACCATGTAAAACCATAGTTCCATACATTGCATGAAAGATAAAGTTCTGAAAAGAAAAGAATTATCCTACTAGACTCTACTCAGTCTTATCATCCTCACTATCATCTACCATAACAAAGATTCTAGCATGCCTCTTTTCCTTAGCTGCTTGGTTGACATTAGCCTCCTTCTTCTGGAACTTAGGGCAGTTAGGCCTTATGTGGCCCATTTCACCACATGCATAGCAAACACCCGTTCCAAACTTGCATTCACCCAGGTGATATTTGGAACATTTAGCACATTGCGTCTTCTCATTCTGGTTTGCATGTTGGTTTGGGATAGCTTCAGTCGGTGCCTTCCTCTTCTTCTCATTGTGGTGGTTGGAGTTGTGGTTGTTGTGGTGACTCTCCTTCTTCCAAGCTCTTCCTGGATGATCCTCTAACTCTAAGGCAACATCTAGGGCACTCTGGAGTGTACGGTGCCCACGTCCCGACAAGGTGAAGCTAAGGTCTTGCTTGAGACCTCGAATGAACTTCTTGGTTTTGCAACTTTCATCATAGTCGTAGCCATACTTCTGCAGGATCCAGAACTTCATCGCATATTGGGTGACCGTCATGTCACCATGTTGACATAGGTTCTGAAATTCTTCCTCCTTCTTCTCGATCATGGCCTCGGATATGTAGTGGTTTTTGAAGGCTTTAGAAAATTCCTCTCATGTGAATGGAGGAGCATCAACTTCACGAGAACCTAGTCGGTTCTCCCACTAAGTCCTAGCATCACCCTTCAGCATATGCATCCCAAAACGGACCTTGGAGTGGTTGGGGCAGTCTAAGTCACGGAAGCAATGTTCCATGTGTTGCATCCAACTCACAACTTTTCCCACCACATCCACCTCTTCATCCCCAGCAAAGGAGTCGTGCTTGATCTTCAAAAAGTCAAATACGAAAAGCTCGGGGTTGACCCTAGGGTTGCCCACTTGACCTTCTACTCTCCCCATGGAAGTGGCTAGCACTCTAAAAAGGACATCAAAGGGAACCATGGGGATTTCTTGACGTGAAGATCCTCATTGTTCTCCCATGCTAATAGATTCACCTTCATCCCCATCCATGGCTACCTTTCCATTCTCACCTTTCTTCTTAGGAGCCATCACTGTGAAAAAGACATAAACTACATGAGATCATGAGAAAATCCTGGTGGCCAACCATATTTTGTCTCTGATACCATTATTGTAACACCCCTCCATAGGGTTACATACATAACAAGTGGAAGCAGAGCCTAATCCCCAACATTATCCATAATGTGGGGTACTTGGCATTTCAGGGAGGGATTGTCACAACCTTGATATTCATTGCACAAAATAGAGTTTAAATAAACCATCACAGGATCAAGATTACAATTTCTCATTCTCAAATCTTAACAAAGGTTACATGTACATAATCACAGTAAAAGGAAAAAGGTCTATAAACTAGGTATGGTTGGCACCCCACCAAAGCTCTTCTCCTTGCAGGTCCTTGAGCTAGGGTTTCCTCCTTAGATGGAATTCCCTCCTTAGCTAGCTTCCAACCTATGGGCATCATGCCCCCATCCATGCATCAAACAAATGGTAAGTGGATTGAACATGTTATAATATAAGAAAACTTGAAAACTGAAAATAAGCATTAACATTAAATATTGAACATTGAATAGACATGCATTTTCTTTTATCTTAACCTATATAAGTGACCTCGGGTTGCACAAATGTGCCTCTTCTCTTATGCACCGAAGTGCCTCTTAGGTTGCACCGAGGTGCCTCTTCTCTTATGCACTGAAGTGCCTCTTCTCTTGTGAGGAACTTATATAAGTTTCATTTTTTCATTCTCTTTCACTTAATGCTCTTATCTTTACTTTAAAATTTATTGGACAATTATCATTAAAGCTCATGAAGGTGATAGAGTACATCATAAGCAACTCAAAACATATTAATCTTACTGACTTTAACAATTAGGAATAGTTAATAACATAAACATGTCATTCATTGAAATTCTTACATGCATATTAATTTAAAACAGAATAACTATATGTTCAATTGCATGGACCACTTCCCTTTTTACTTGGAGAGTGAATTCTCTCTCTTCCTAGGTTGGGTAAAACCCTAATCATGTCTTGGGTCAGAGAAACCCTAATTATCCTATTTGCAACCAATCTCACATTATTATACATTTTATTCACCAAACAAAACCCTAATTTCCATTTCCTATAAAACCAACATTTGGCGATTCAAAATCAGACTCTAAAAACCACATATTCAGATTCCTCTCGAAAACCATTTTCAAAACATATTTTTGCTCATTTTTCTGAGCATCGAGCGATTTATTATGAATTTACAAAAATGGGCCAATCAGAATACGAATAAATGCCATATGGGCCAATGAGAGCCTGCCATATAGGCGCGGGTCTCGACCAGGTGGATAAGTGGTCAAAAAAAGCCAAAATCTTGAAAACCTAGAAATACACTTGCGACAGAAACACATAGTTTAACATGGTGGGGGTATTACGATCATTGCGGGGCCTAGATTCTTCACCCATGTCCCCCTTTAGCCATGGCGTCGAGTGCTGGCTCTGGAGACCAGTTCTCCAGCCACAACTTGTCACGGACGATCTCTACCAGATAGATAAGGTCCTTGGTGGTTCCCTCTCCTCAAGATGAAGACAACGAGCCATTGCTCGAGTCCAAGGGGTGCCGAGACACCAATCATCATGTGCTGCCATGGCCCGGGCCATCAGAAGCTGAGACCACTCCAGCCCACAGAAATGAAGGAGCTAATGCAACAATTGCTGCGTGAGACCATGGCAGAGTCAGGAGGTTCAAATACGGAAGATAAGGCTGTGCGGCCCAAGGAGTTATCGGAGAACCAGAGAAATAGGGGAAGACGGTGAAAAGCTGATCGTGGATGTACAAGGTGGAAAAACACCAACAAAGGGTCACAAAAGATCGGGTGGAGTCATGCAAAGTCATGGGCAGTGTTACCTTGGCCAGCGTGCCCCTGAGGCGCCATGGTGTCAAAGCGTCGGCGAGGACCTTGCGGGGGTCCATAGGGTACAACGACTGGGGAAAACATAGGGCAAACAGACAAAGATAAAAGGAACCTGGGACACCATGGATTGTTACCTGTGTCTCAATTGCACCCGGGGCGCCGGGGTGGCTAGGAGAAACCGAGGTCGTCGGAGGAAGCACCTCAAGTAGGTCGGGGAAACTCGAGGCTTTGAAGATGTAATTGAAGGTGGAGGAGGGAAATGCGGAGGCCGACAGTGCTTTTGAGGGCTTAATCGAGCAGTGGAGAGGGTTTGGGTAGCGGCTGCGCAAAACGGTGGGGAGAGCAGCATGAGCCCTAAAGGGCGTTTTATCTGTAGAACACGATAGAAGATGAGCAAAGGCTCATTGGGTGCGTGTAAGAGAGAGAAAGCCAACACAATAGAAATTTTGTGAAACCGATCATTGAGGAAGGAGAAAACGATTGGGGAGTAACGCACTGGGCCGACGCCCCACTTGCCTAAATAGGCAGAAGGTAGGGGATGACCCAGGTACCCTACGATCAAAACTGAACGGCCGAAAGTGACGCGCATGAAAAGGAAAAGAAAGGAAAAGCGTGACACGGAAATAAATCCCAGAACCATAGGGAAATCGGGTGCATTGAAAGCAAATCTAATCAAATTAAATACAAAACTTTCCTATTTTAATTGGGAGGTCAAACAAACTCCAAATGAGTCCAAATTTGGACCATTGACTAATTATATGGCCTAGAATATTCCTAGCCAATTAGATTTAGGTTTTCTCAACGTTTGGTCCACATTTTCTATTTTTGTTCCTTATCTTAATTTAAGTGTACACACTAATTAAATAAAAGATGGGGAACTTTCCTTTGTGGGATTTTACTCCAAAATTCGAGTTTATGACTATTCATCTTATTTAAAGTCATGTCCTACTTATTTATTGCCTTTTTATGTACTTTTCTTGGTGGAGAGAGAAAACAAGGGGAATATTACTTCCCTCATGTATTTACAAAACAAAAAGGGAAGGTGGCCAAAAGATGCCAAGAGAGCACTCATAATCTCATATTTTCAAATTAAAAGAGTAAGGGCCACATTATTATGTCTTTTTGGCAATTTTGAGAACATGAGAGAGAAAATGAACATTAGGGGTTTTATTTTGAAATATATAAAAAGGAAAAGCATACTTATTGCCGAAGTCTCTTATATTTCAAATTTTTTGCTTCTTTATCTTTCTCTTTCAAAACTTTTTAACTTATTTCATAAAAGAAAAGGTAAAACACATTGCCATTATTACACAAATATTTACAACACATTAAGATAGAGGGAAAAACTTATTTTGAGTCCTTTTATTAGTTCTCTTTGCATTGAAATCCTATAAGAAAAACTATTTTGGAAATTTTGCCTTAAGGTCCTTAACAAAATATCATTTAAAGAAAACTACATAAAAGGTTTTATTTTATTCCTAAAAATAGGGATGTTACATTAATAAAAATGGCCATTCTTATTTATCCCGTGGCTTGGGCTCGATCTTGGGATCTTTCGCTATCAAACTGAGTGTCTAACCATCTTGGTGTCTTCTATTGGGATATTGTAACGCCCGGGTCCACTGCCTTAGGCTCTAGTAGAGTTTCAAGAACGACGACTGACCCCACAGACCACCACTAGCCTTAACTGCACACTTTGTCCTCACTAATGCGCAAGCTAGGATCAACTTCCCGACTGGTCACCCATCCTAGTACTACTCCAAACTGAGCACGCTTAACTGTGGAGTTGTTTAGTGATGGACTCACGGAAAAGGAGGTGCACCTTGGTGATATGGGTAGTCCAATCATTCCTTTTAAGATCATGTTATCCGAGGCCTCAAATCCTGAGATGTTACAATCTCCCCCACTTAGAGTCTTGGCGTCCTCGTCAAGGCTCAAATATAATGCCTCATTATCTCTTCCCCATTTTAGTGCAGGCCCACAATGGCCCATGGACACCTAGCTCCCAATCATGGAATACCAGCGCAAGAGTGGCTACGTCAACCATGGATAACCCTTTCCTACATGCCTGGACCGCACAACTCAAGACTGGCATGCCATGCCCATGTGGGCCCCACCTACTAGAGGGGTTATGGCTCTGATACCAATTGTAATACCCGGGTCCACTGCCTTAGGCTCTAGTAGAGTTTCAAGAATGACGACTGGCCCCACAGACCACCACTAGCCTTAACTGCGCACTTTGTCCTCACTGATGCGCAAGCCAGGATGTCACGCCCCAATCTCACATTAACCACAAACCACAAGATTAGGACGCAACAGGATGGGATTTACACATAAGCCAACCACTCTTCACTTTTTAAAACATTTTAAAGATATTAATAGAAAAATCTGATTTATGCTGTAAAATGAAACTAAACAAACTACGGAAGCATCTTTAATAACTGACTAGCAATATAAACAGAGTCTACATCATTTTACATTTGTCCGACATAAAATAAAGCATAACAGACAATTTACATCTTTATACACATTCACTCTCTCACTCACACCTTGTCCCAAAGATCGAGGGGAAATGACTAAGAGACCTCTAACTACTAACTACGAACCTTCTATCGACTAGGCGTAAGGATAAATCGATCCTTCTGATTTCCTGCTGCTGATGATAACCTGAAAATGTTTTGAGTAGAGGTATGAGCCTACTCGCTCAGTGAATAGTATTTCACTTAGCTATCACTAAACAACTCATCAGGTTTATAATATTGAAATTAAACATAAATGCAGAAATAAGCAAGGCAATTCTAATAACATAGCCGATATACAGATAATAATCACATTTCTAAGCATTAACAGATAATTCAGGTAAATAAACAGTTAAGTAAATTTACTGTGTCCTATATGATTACTTATTCATATTATTATTATGCCCTAAATATATGCAGTGTACTCTGCATATAAAGATCCGTAGCAAGTTCATGCTACGATCCCACCGTACAAGACTTAGCGACACACCCGGGAAATGCTAAGTCTGACGCCAGCCCTGCTCTGCCACAGGACCCCAGGCTCATCGGCCTTCAGGCTCATCGGCCTCACTGCACTACATCGAGTGCTCTAGACTCCTCCTCTAACCTGAGTACACAAGCGGAGAGTCTCACGGGGTTACCTCCATGACATCGCACGGATCTTGTTGCAATAACCCCCAATTTTCTCCAGTGCCACCGTGACATCGCACGCGTTATTGTTGGACACTGCCTCTCTATCCTAGTGTCTCCATGACATCGCACGGATAATGTTGCAACACGAGTTTCACCCCTAAGAAGCAGATCTGTCAAAGGGGTTCTACGGTGTTAGGGCACCTAAGTCTATTAACTGATTAACATATAACCATTTAAATAGGAATATCACATTCCATACTTACTGCACATTCTGAACATTTCTTGAGACACATATATTTCATTTGTCCTCCTTAAATATGATTCAGTATCATTTATCTAGATTCCATGCTAAACATCCATTTTTAAATCAACAAGTACATTGCAACCATAATACAGGAAATTTCATCATTTTCATTAAGCATATCAAGTATTTCAGGTTCCAATGAATCTAACATACTCTATTGTATGTACTACGCTGTTTAAAAGTTATACTAACTGATATAGAAGTAATTAAGCATTTAAATTGAGTTAAATAATGATTTCTAAATGAACTACTACTCACCCACTTTGGTGTGTTCGTATACACCAAAAAACATCCACAACCACGCCTAATTCTGCCCTTTACAGCAGAGTGCACGCCGTGCACCTGGGCAGAAACTCGTTCCGCTATCTGTAACTTTGCACGCCGTGCAACCTGCGCAGAGACGGAAAACTCATTGAAGATGAACTCGATTAAAAACTAAGTCTTGGCTTAAGCTACGGATTCTAGTTCTATCCTCAAAACTGAGCCCCGTTCCAGTCTTACCTTGCTCTATTGTGTGTCAATCGAACCCCGATTCAGACCTGTTCAGACCTGCTGCAATTGAAGAGTAACCTGCACACACGTACAGGCAGAAGAGAAGCTTGCCAGAGGCTGTTGTTTCTGATGCGAAGAACCCTCAGCTACAAGCAATTACCAAAGCCCTTGGGGAGTTCATCGTCCAGTTTGTTGAACGAGAGATCCAGTGCTTGCAGGCGATGAGCGCCAGCAGTGCAGATAAAGGGAGGTATAGGTCCCGAGAAAGAGTTGTGGCTGGCGTTTACGGCGACCAGGTACTGGGCACTTGCCCACCAACCCGAAAGGGGGAGTGGCCCGCTGAAGAGGTTGCTAGAAAAATCTAGAGTCTGGAACGGTAGGGATTGATTGTGCTCTTCATGCGGTAGCATCTTCCAATCAGCCAAAACAACCTTGTCGTCCAGATGATTGAAGCTGACGTCCAAGACGACGAGGCGGGCCGACCACAGTAGGTCCGGCTCCAAGCCTCCACAGAGGCGATGACGTTGGATGCAGAGAACCTCAATGTACAGACCACCGACTGTGATAGCTGCGGATCCACACTTGAACCTCAAGGCCGAGCTCGGAGCTGGCCTTTGCTTGCTGTTTCGTGTGCCCAAGGGGCCTCTAGCCGCCACCACGGCAGCTGCAACTGCTGGTCGGCCGGTCGGTGTCGTTGCCCTAGCGGCATATCATGACCGTGCGATTGGAGGAGGGAAAGAGGAGGGGAAGAGGAGAAGAAAGAGAAGAGAGAAGGTGGGCGGCAAGATTGGTAGCTATGGAACCCTGGATCACCCCTGATCCCTGCCTCTGCTGCTCGGTCGAGCAGCAGGTTGGGCGCCGCTTCTCAAGAGGCGGTTTTTCCTAGAAACAATCGCGTGAAGATGAAGGTATAAATGAAGAAAGGGAAAAAAAAGAAAAAGGGTTATAAACCAAAATTTTGGAAAATTTACATATTAAACCCAATAATATGAAACCATCATAACTTTCTCTCTGTAAGTCCAAATTACACGATTTCTTTTGCAAACATTCAAGTGCGAGACCCACTACAACCTCATGACATATAAACACGGTAATTAGATCATCCCAATTAGGTCAATTATCTTAGGTAATTAACTTAACAAGTAACACTACAATTATCATTAATTACATTAGATGAATCAATCTCAGCTATTGATTCACATATTAACTTATCTTGATTAGCGATGTTGTTTAACAGGGTGATTAGCACTAATCAAGGTGTTTCATGCTAATCGAGGTATTTATTGACTAACCCTGATATGGGTCGTAACAATCTCCCTCCCTTATAAGAATTTCGTCCCGAAATTCCTAAAAGAGACCAGGAAACTTGTTACGCACATCTAACCCCAAAACTCCCATGTGGCTCCTTCTAGGTTGTAGTTTCTCCACAAAACCTTCTCTAAGGGTATCTCATGATTTTGAGTTTATTGATCCTCTGATCAACTATCTGCATTGGTCTTTCAACCTAGGACACATCCGATCTGATTCCAGATCAAACCACAAAACATTGTCTTTGTAGAACTGCTATAACAGTATCTCAATTTATGGTAATTACCGAGAAATTATTATACTATACATGCAGACAAACTAAAATTCTTAAATAAACAAAATGCATGTCAATTTGGTACTAAAATAAAATCATGCAATTTAACTGTTAAACATCATCACATCTCATAATGAAAATTGATATCAAAATATTTGATTCATCGTACACCCTATCCTTAGGGTTTCATTTGCCTTATTCATTCATCACATGCCAACACCCTACTCTTAGGGTTATCTCATTCACTAGTCACATGGCAACACCCTACTCTTAGGGTTTCCATTATCTCATCTGTTTGATTTCAATTTAAATCACAATACGGTATCATTCTAAAACTGGCAGCGCGGTATATTCAAAATCATTGTAATTACTGAGTAATCTTTATATCATGCATGCAGGCAGATTAAAAATTCATAAATATCCCAAACTCAAATCAAATTTTGGCACATACATACTGAATTCATGTAATTGAACATCCTATTACATCAATAAGAGTAATTTACTTCACCTATAAGAAACCATCTGTAATATTCTTCAATTATCTGAAATTTCTCGAAGAACGTGCATATTAACCAAATTTCTGGTTTGTGCATCACATAACTTAATTAAGAGTTGCTTACATATCATAACACAAATAATTAATAATACTTGAGATTTTCTAATGATATCTCAGAGAAATGTGCCAATTCATGAAAATGTTAAGTCATACCCATTAACATAACAGGAAGCATGCAACTAGGTTTATTTACATATTTTAATGCTATCATACTTTCTTGAAATCATGAACCTGATGATTTACCAAATCTGTGTTTTCTGGGTTCATACTCAAACCGTACCATTATCAGTTGTGTATTTTTAAACTCAATATGATATGATTGAAACTGGATTACCAAGCAACCTAATAATTTTATCCATGTATATCTTAATCAAGTCTCGAGACATCACATGTCGACTTAATATGAAGAAAGCGAGCAGACTAAATTAATCTATCCACAATCAGTCATATCAAATCACAACCTCTAGGTGTCCTGGGTAATCTTACCACAAAATCCATTGTGATATATTCCCATTCCTATTCAGGCATAGAAAAAGATTACAAGGTAGCTATAGATTTCTAGGGTTTAGCTTTAACCTTCTGATACACACTACTTTTAACCACATACTTAACTACATCCTTCTGCATATCTGACAATCCATTTCAACTTCTTGGGATTCATATTCATCTTAGTTTTTCCTGAAAGCATAACATACATCAATTCATACACTTCCATAAGAATCTTTTCTTTCAGCCTTTTCCCCTTAAAAGAATTTACACTATCTCGAGGTACACACAACATGTCATGCTAATACAACACCTTATCATCTAAAAACTTAAACTCTGGTCTCTTTTCCTCCTATCATGTCATGCATGGTCTGGTTTAACTCACTATCACCCTATTGTGGTTTCTTAATGTACTCATAAGAAGTAGGCTTAACTTACATCTGTACCATCAAATCACTCTGTGTTGTCATCCCTAAGCCTAAGTTTAACTTCCACATTTCTACTAACAGGTCTCTATTGAAACCTGCCATAGAGAACGCATTAACTGTTGAACTTAACTTTCTGCTGATAGCATCAGCCACCACATTCTCTTTACCAGGGTGATAATCTATTGTCACATCATAAAGATAGTGACACCATGTCTTAAAAACATGAACTACATCAACTATCTTTAGATCACATATCGGATAATACTCCGCATTCTATGCTACTTTCTTATAGATACATTTTAGCTTTATGTTTTACTCTTTTCTCTAAGTCATTTCATGTTGTTCAAGTACCGTTCAGATTAACTATCTTAAAACCCTAGGTCACTATCAAAGCCAGTTTATTTTTCATAGAACATATCTCAAGATCTTATTTTACAGAGATACTAGCATTCAAGGTTTAATCACTAATGAGATCCCTTAAACTACTACAACTTTAGTCATTCTAGGGTTTGATCCTTTATTAATATCATAGCATTATTGTGTGTGTATAATCGATTATATAAATCAAATTGAGTTGCTTGGGTCAATAACATATTAACCCAACACTCAACTTTAATTACATTAGCTGAAAATTCAGTTTTCATAATAGTTTCTGTAATTCGTTTATTAAACAGCTAACAGAAGCTCCAAAAATTCTGCAAATTTTATATGTTATACCTAATGAAGTTTCAGACCTCCAGTAAAAATTTGAGATCATTTCAAGTTACCAATAATTAATTAAAAATCAAACAGTGCGCTGCTATATAGCAGTCTGCAGCAGATTCGGTCGAGTTGCAACTCGACCGACACCTTACTGTAGAGATCAAAAGTCATCCAAAAATTACACCAAATTAATAGAGTGTCTAAAATTTGTGATTTTCAAACACAGTTAAAATTTGAGATCAATTGGATGTACCAATAAAAAGATAAAATTCAATTACAACACTGCTATATAAATCTGAAAATGTGATCGGTCGAGTTTGAAACTCAGCCGATGAACAGGTCAGAACATTCTTCAAAAATTCTGATATCTTCCAATGTTGTTCACATTTTATATATCCAAATCATATCCCAATTTTAGCCAAATTAGAGTTACACATAAGATACTAAAAATCATTTACTAAAACACCTTACTTGTCAAATTTGTATTTATGTATCATCAAAACCCTATTTTGGGCCAATTAGGGTCTATGCTTCTCAAGCCCTAATTCTCAAGATTAAAGAACATTTAGACTTCTTATATTAGTTAAAACATTCTAGTGTATATACATTCTCACTATATTACGGGTCTAAATCATCCAGAGTCTATTCTTATATTACTGTTAATAGGAGTCATTAGATCCCAGTAACACATCCTGCCAGCCGGACCAGGCCGAACCTGTAGTCCTGAAGCCAAGAGCTACTCGGATTAATCAACCCCTATTAATCTAAAACATGTGGAAAGAATATCCACTTAGGGAAAACTCATTTATACATAATTTCGAGTCTTCTTTAATACAAAGAAAACAAACATTAAACAATTCACTTCATGTCACAACAATATAAAAGAATCATACTTATTGTACAAGCTGAAAGTCTAAATTCATGCATATAAGAGCGTTTCTAATGATCTTTAATCAATAAGCAATATAAAGTAGGAGTTATATCACATCCTTTATTTAATCTCTTACTCCTACATTAATTTCTGATTTCTTAACCCTAAGATTTCTAGGGTTTCTCTCTACCCATCCTTCCTCTGCATACCTGGCCAGGGCATCCAGAGAAGAATAGACAGAGTAGCTTGATACTGGTCAATATAAGTATTCAGACACCTGGCCAGGGTATCTAAACACTCAGACCTTCCAGAGCTAAAACACATCATTCATTATTCGTCTTACTTATAACCTTATCTTTTGACCCTAATGATTCTTAACGACTCATCTTAAGCTCATTACTTGATTCTCGTGACCGCATCCTCTTCCTGCTATCTGCAATAATATAACAGAACACTTCATGTTAGAAAATTACAGATAGAAGAAAGACACCTAAACCTTAATCCTATTGGTCTCTTATCGTCCCCTGACCTTGAGTAACTATGTACTCAAACCAAAGCTCTGATACCAAAAATTGTCACGCCCCAATCTCACATTAACCACAAACCACAAGATTAGGACGCAACAGGATGGGATTTACACATAAGCCAACCACTCTTCACTTTTTAAAACATTTTAAAGATATTAATAGAAAAATCTGATTTATGCTGTAAAATGAAACTAAACAAACTACGGAAGCATCTTTAATAAATGACTAGCAATATAAACAGAGTCTACAGCATTTTACATTTGTCCGACATAAAATAAAGCATAACAGACAATTTACATCTTTATACACATTCACTCTTTCACTCACACCTTGTCCCAAAGATCGAGGGGAAATGACTAAGAGACCTCTAACTACTAACTACGAACCTTCTATCGACTAGGCGTAAGGATAAATCGATCCTTCTGATTTCCTGCTGCTGATGATAACCTGAAAATGTTTTGAGTAGAGGTATGAGCCTACTCGCTCAGTGAATAGTATTTCACTTAGCTATCACTAAACAACTCATCAGGTTTATAATATTGAAATTAAACATAAATGCAGAACTAAGCAAGGCAGTTCTAATAACATAGCCGATATACAGATAATAATCACATTTCTAAGCATTAACAGATAATTCAGGTAAATAAACAGTTAAGTAAATTTAATGTGTCCTATATGATTACTTATTCATATTATTATTATGCCCTAAATATATGCAGTGTACTCTGCATATAAAGATCCGTAGCAAGTTCATGCTACGATCCCACCGTACAAGACTTAGCGACACACCCGGGAAATGCTAAGTCTGACGCCAGCCCTGCTCTGCCACAGGACCCCAGGCTCATCGGCCTTCAGGCTCATCGGCCTCACTGCACTACATCGAGTGCTCTAGACTCCTCCTCTAACCTGAGTACACAAGCGGAGAGTCTCACGGGGTTACCTCCATGACATCGCACGGATCTTGTTGCAATAACCCCCAATTTTCTCCAGTGCCACCGTGACATCGCACACGTTATTGTTGGACACTGCCTCTCTATCCTCGTGTCTCCATGACATCACACGGATAATGTTGCAACACGAGTTTCACCCCTAAGAAGCAGATCTGTCAAAGGGGTTCTACGGTGTTAGGGCACCTAAGTCTATTGACTGATTAACATATAACCATTTAAACAGGAATATCACATTCCATACTTACTGCACATTCTGAACATTTCTTGAGACACATATATAACATTTGTCCTCCTTAAACATGATTCAGTATCATTTATCCAGATTCCATGCTAAACATCCATTTTTAAATCAACAAGTACATTGCAACCATAATACAGGAAATTTCATCATTTTCATTAAGCATATCAAGTATTTCAGGTTCCAATGAATCTAACATACTCTATTGTATGTACTACGCTGTTTAAAAGTTATACTAACTGATATAGAAGTAATTAAGCATTTAAATTGAGTTAAATAATGATTTCTAAATGAACTACTACTCACCCACTTCGGTGTGTTCGTATACACCGAAAAACGTCCACAACCACGCCTAATTCTGCCCTTTACAGCAGAGTGCACGCCGTGCACCTGGGCTGCACGCCGTGCACCTGGGCAGAAACTCGTTCCGCTATCTGTAACTTTGCACGCCGTGCAACCTGCGCAGAGACGGAAAACTCATTGAAGATGAACTCGATTAAAAACTAAGTCTTGGCTTAAGCTACGGATTCTAGTTCTATCCTCAAAACTGAGCCCCATGCCAGTCTTACCTTGCTCTATTGTGTGTCAATCGAACCCCGATTCAGACCTGTTCGGACCTGCTGCAATTGAAGAGTAACCTGCACACACGTACAGGTAGAAGAGAAGCTTGCCAGAGGCTGTTGTTTCTGATGCGAAGAACCCTCAGCTACAAGCAATTACCAAAGCCCTTGGGGAGTTCATCGTCCAGTTTGTTGAACGAGAGATCCAGTGCTTGCAGGCGATGAGCGCCAGCAGTGCAGATAAAGGGAGGTATAGGTCCCGAGAAAGAGTTGTGGCTGGCGTTTACGGCGACCAGGTACTGGGCACTTGCCCACCAACCTGAAAGGGGGAGTGGCCCGCTGAAGAGGTTGCTAGAAAAATCTAGAGTCTGGAACGGTAGGGATTGATTGTGCTCTTCCTGCGGTAGCATCTTCCAATCAGCCAAAACAACCTTGTCGTCCAGATGATTGAAGCTGACGTCCAAGACGACGAGGCGGGCCGACCACAGTAGGTCCGGCTCCAAGCCTCCACAGAGGCGACGACGTTGGATGCAGAGAACCTCAATGTACAGACCACCGACTGTGATAGCTGCGGATCCACACTTGTACCTCAAGGCCGAGCTCGGAGCTGGCCTTTGCTTGCCGTTTCGTGTGCCCAAGGGGCCTCTAGCCGCCACCACAGCAGCTGCAACTGCTGGTCGGCCGGTCGGTGTCGCTGCCCTAGCGGCATATCATGACCGTGCGATTGGAGGAGGGAAAGAGGAGGGGAAGAGGAGAAGAAAGAGAAGAGAGAAGGTGGGCGGCAAGATTGGTAGCTATGGAACCCTGGATCACCCCTGATCCCTGCCTCTGCTGCTCGGTCGAGCAGCAGGTTGGGCGCCGCTTCTCAAGAGGCGGTTTTTCCTGGAAACAATCGCGTGAAGATGAAGGGATAAATGAAGAAAGGGGAAAAAAAAAGAAAAAGGGTTATAAACCAAAATTTTGGAAAATTTACATATTAAACCCAATAATATGAAACCATCATAACTTTCTCTCTGTAAGTCCAAATTACACGATTTCTTTTGCAAACATTCAAGTGCGAGACCCACTACAACCTCATGACATATAAACGCGGTAATTAGATCATCCCAATTAGGTCAATTATCTTAGGTAATTAACTTAACAAGTAACACTACAATTATCATTAATTACATTAGATGAATCAATCTCAGCTATTGATTCACATATTAACTTATCTTGATTAGCGATGTTGTTTAACAGGGTGATTAGCACTAATCAAGGTGTTTCATGCTAATCGAGGTATTTATTGACTAACCCTGATATGGGTCGTAACACAGGATCAACTTCCCGACTGGTCACCCATCCTAGTACTACTCCAAGATGAGCACGCTTAACTATGGAGTTCTTTAGTGATGGGCTCCCGGAAAAGGAGGTGCACCTTGGTGATATGGGTAGTCCAATCATTCCTTTTAAGATCATGTTATCCGAGGCCTCAAATCTTGGGATGTTACATTGTAAAAGTACAATATCATGAAATGGGTCATGACACCTCCCAAATGCATTTCTAGGGACTTGCTATGAGATAACATTTGTCATGATATGGGCCCTGACACCTCCCAAATGCATTTTGATGGATTTGATATGAGAGGGCGTTGTCATGATATGGGACCCAACATCACCCAAATGTATTTTTAAGGACTTATTATGAGATGACGTTGTCATCATATGTGTCATGGAACCTCCCAAACATACTTTCAAGGACTTGGCGTGAGGGGACCTTGTCCTAATATGGGCCCAAACTTCACCCAAATGCATTTTAGAGACTTATTATGAGAGGACATTGTCAATATATGGGCCCTGACTCCTCCTTAATGCATTTGAAGGGGCATGTTGTGAAAGGACACTATCATAATATGGGTCGTGGCACCTCCCAAATGCATTTTTAGGGATGTGTTATGAGATACCATTTGTCATGATATGGGTCCTGACACCTCCCAAATGCATTTTCATGGACAAGTTGTGAGAAGACGTTCTCATGATATGATGTCTGACACCTCCCAAATGCATTTTTAAGGACTTACTATGAGATGACATTGTCATAATATGTGCCATGGAACCTCCCAAATGTATTTTCAAGGACTTGACGTGAGAGGACATTGTCATGATATGGGCACAAACTTCACCCCAATGTATTTTTAGGGACTTATTATGAGAAGACACTGTCAACATATTGGCCCCGATTCCTCCTTAATGCATTTGAAGGGACATGTTGTGAAAGGACACTATCATGATATGGGTTGTGGAACCACCCAAATGCATTTTTAGGGACTTGATGTGAGATAATATTTGTCTTGAAATAGTCCTTGACACCTCCCAAATGCATTTTCAGAGACTTGTTGTGAGAGAATGTTGTCATGATATGGGACCTGACACCTCCCAAATGCATTTTTAAGGACTTACTATGAGATGACATTATCATCATATGTGCTATGACACCTCCCAAATGTATTTTCAAAGACTTGACATGAGAGGGCATTGTCATGATATGGGCCCAAACTTCACCCAAATGCATTTTCAGGGGCTTATTATGAGAGGACATTGTCAATATATGGTCCATGTGAGATAACAATTATCTTGACATGCAAAACCCATAACCAATAGATCACATCAACAACTACATAATGAGAATGATGGTTTTAGCGAGATATATCTGGTCCTGGGGCTTTCCCAATGACAATACCTCACATCAAGTGCGATCTTCAATGCCTTATCTTGGATCGTGTCTGTGCAACTCCTAGTCTTCACCACAAATTACATCTGATGTGTCCTCCTGAGCAGCAGACATCTCCCGCCTCTATAGTCCACACAGACCACCAGGAACTCCTATCATTCTAGTAAAATTGGCCAAAAGGATATGACCCTCTTGTTGGTGTACTAGAACTAGGCGAGTCGGTCGGTTTACACTGTGAGGCGGTCGAATCACATTGTGAGCCGGTCAGCTCATGGATGAGTCAGTCGGTTCACAATGTTTTCCATTCATAAACGAATTGGAAATTTGTTTCCTAATAGTGTCGAACATTAATCCTTGTACCGATCGAAGTGAATAAGAGAAACGGGAAACTTTTTCACGAACTGAGTAAATCCTATTTTCTTAGTTGGCCTAGGATGAGCCATCTGGTTCACCAATTGAACCGGTCAGTTGGCTCAGACAAGACGGTCAGCTCAAAGTTGTGAATCGGTCGATTGGCTTCCCTGAGTCTGCCAATTCAGTCTACAATCAACCTAACACTCTAACCAACTAGTTCAACACTTGAACTTGATAGTTCTAAGTTTTGTCAGTCAATTGTATGTTTAATTGAGTACCTATACACCTTTAGAAATCAACCTAAACATAATTCATGGACAATCTCCTCTTCTGAGGTATCCTATGTGTGTGACCCTACATGCTCCAATTTACGTTGGCAGTGAATGTCCATAACTAACTTATGACATCACAAGTAATATCGGGTGTCACTCTCATGGTGGGTCTGTCTAATATATTGTTCTGTAACATATATTTGTGTGCTTGACTTGATATTATATATCATGACTAATAGTAGTCATCAGTTAACACACACTCTGGTCTTGTGTATTATTGTTTTCGATTCTGCTTCTACATTAATAGCTGACTAGGGACATAACAAGATGTATGCACTCTTATCATACACTACTACAGAAATAACATTCAGTGTCGCTTTTCTGGGCGTCGGTTATTAAGGAAAACCGACGCCTAACATATCAGGCGTCGGTTGTTTAATAAAACCGACGTCTATATTCGAAGACCAGCCAGACACGGGTACCGCTTTGTATTAAGCGTCGGTTGTTTATAAACAACTGACGCTTAAAGTCGCCCGCGAAATCCATTTTTTGATAAAAAAAATAGTGTCATTTTCAGCGTCAGTTATCCCTCTCTAACCGACGCTGAAGGTGGTTCCCGCCAAAAATTTCCATGAAAATATCATCCAATTGGACGTCGGTTGTTTCAACCAACTGACGCTAAAGATGTTTAGGCGTCGGTTGTTGTAAACAACCGACGCTATTTGGGAACTTATAACCCCCCGCGATCGCCCGACTCTTCCCCTTTCTTCTGTTTCATTGCTACCCTATTGCGGCGATTTTCCTTGTTGCGGCGACTTTCCGGCGCTTCTCTGCTGCTGCTGCTCTCCGGTGCTTCTCTGCGGCGCCCCATCTCTGGCGTCCTTCTTCTCCGGCACCCTTCTTCTCCGCCACCCCTGCTACTGCTGCTGTCCGCTCGTCGCCGCCGGTCGTTGCCCGCCGCCCCTGCTCTCCTCTAGTCGTCGCCGCCAGTAGAAGCAGCTACGGTGCTGTCGTCGTCACCTCCGCCCCCGCCGGTAGAAGCAGCTTTACTCGTGCTGTCCTCGTGCAAGGTAACCCACAAACCTTCACCACCTTTTTTGTCCTCTGCCTTGCTTTTCTCTGCCGCCGCCAACCTAGAACTCACGCAGGCAGCACCTAAGTAGGTGCCAGGGCACGCCTAGGGTCCCAAGCCCAGGTGCCCTGCCTAGATAGGCCTCTGGGCAGATGCTTGGGCGGCGCCAGGGCACGTCTAGGCTGCACGTCTAGTGGACTTTTTGCTAAAAGTTATTTACTGATTGTGTTTATTTAATAATGTACTGATACATATGTGATATACCAATCTGATGAACTTTTCCCTAAATTGCCAATCATGCTTTTAAAGACATCAATAATCACCCTAATTTGAAGAACTAGAATTTTAGGTATAAGAATGACAACACATTATTTGTTGGCCTAGAAACCTGTCAAAGATTTACTCATTAGGAGTAAATCTTGGATAGTCCCTGGTTTGGGACTGTTCTTGAACACCTAATCTCACTTAGGATGTAAGTGTATAATGTGTATTGAGTTTTTGAGAAAATTTTGGTAGCATTTCCCCGTTTGTTCTCTAAGTACATATGTACTTAGAGAACAGCAGGGAAATGCTGCCGAAATTTTCTTGAAAACCCAATACACATTATACACTTACTAGTGAGATTAGGTGTTCAAGGATGGGATAGGTGGTACACATTTATTATATATAAGAATGACATCACATGTGTTTGTTGGCCTAGAATGTGAACAATCATTGTTTTTTATATTACTTGTACATTGATATAAATTAGAATGAACAATCACTAAATTATATACTGTTTGTATGGAGTCCGGCTTCATTGTAGATATCTATTATTGTGTTTGTTGGCCTAGAAACCCGTCCAAGATTTACTCATTAGGAGTAAATCTTGGATAGTCCCCGGTTTGGGACTGTTCTTGAACACCTAATCTCACTTAGGATGTAAGTGTATAATGTGTATTGAGTTTTCGAGAAAATTTTGGTAGCATTTCCCCGTTTGTTCTCTAAGTACATATGTACTTAGAGAACAGCGGGGAAATGCTGCCGAAATTTTCTTGAAAAACCAATACACATTATACACTTACTAGTGAGATTAGGTGTTCAAGGATGGGATAGGTGGTACACATTTATTATATATAAGAATGACATCACATGTGTTTGTTGGCCTAGAATGTGAACAATCATTGTTTTTTATATTACTTGTACATTGAAGGATTGCTAATTGATAAAAGATCACAATTTTAGAGACATGTATGTTTATACAAATGCTAAATGTTTTCCTTATTCTAGTTGATACAAATGCTAAATGTTTTCCTTTTTAATGAAATTTTCAGATGGCTCACCATGATGAGAATGATGTCCATGATGAGCATGAAGTCCATGATGAGCATGCTGTCCATGACGAGCATGGCGAGGATACCAACATAAGTTCTAAAAACATATCCCGTATTTCTATAAAATTCATTATCTTCTAGTTATGTCATATATCCTGTATTTCTATATTGGCTTAATTCAGTGTGTTTATTTTTGTCAAATTTTAGGTTGATGATGCACAGCTACCCACTGAAGCAATTGAGCAACTTGATGCGCAGCAACAAAAACTTAACAAGAAAAGGGGTATCACTCTGTTGAAAAAGTTACTTGCGCTGAGTGGCAGTGGATCCAAATTGGTTGTGGAGTTTGATAATGGAGGGAATGCAATTGGAGTGAACCGCAATAATTTTATAAACTATCTTGGGGTTGTCACTCGAAGCCATTGTGGTGTTAAGTATGATAATTGGCATAAAGTTCCTCAGGCAAAGAAAGACTTGATATGGAAAGATTTATGCGTGAGTTATTATTATTTGCAATTCTATTTTGTAGATTACAAATTCTATTATTTGCAATTATATTTTTGGTACTAGTTAATAACATTTCTATTTTACAGAATCTGTTTGCATTGGATGAGATGTTGCATCGTAAAAGTGTGATGCAACGCGCTGGAAAGATGCTTAGGAATTACAGGACAAATCTGAACAGAGAATACATAAGACAGGGTGATAAGAAGAAGAAGTCAGCCCTTGAACAATGGAACTTCTTGGACAAAGAAGATTGGGACAATTTTGTTGCTTAAAGAAAATCTGAAGAATTCAAGGTATTAGGCGTCACTCCCATTTTAATTAATATACATTGTATTCACCTATTCAAGATTAACATTTAGTGCTACTAACCTAATTATAAATGTGCATACTAACTAGGCCCTCAGTGACGCACAAAAAGCAAGGCGTGCACTGAATGTACATGACCATACTATGGGTCCAAAAGGCTATGCAAGCGTTCGCCAAAGACTACAGGCGGAGTCTGCGGCTACTCAGGAGTCTGCTACTACTCAGGAGTCTGCGGCCACACCCTTCCCTCACCATGATATCTGGATAGCTGGCAGGAAAAACAAGAAGGGTGAAATAAAGAAGCCCGAAACTGCTGAGGCGGCTGCAAAAATGGTAAAATACAACTCTTAGAGCAATCATTTGAATATTGATTATTTGTGGTGTTAACTTACCAATTTTTGTTTATGGTGATTAGCGGGAGCTGCACGAGCAGAGGAAACAAGGCACGTTCATCCCTCAGGGCACAAGGGATGAATTGACAGTTGCTCTGGGTAACCCAGAGCATCCTGGACGTGTTAGAGGTGCCGGCGCTGGTGTGGGCATCAAAGCATTCTTTGGGCCATCCCAGCGCAAACCCAGAGCGGGACTTTCTCAAGAAGAGGTAACATATTCTATTTTTATAATGTTACTGCAAAGGGAAATTCATTAATAAAAAGCTAATATTTGTTTTATCCATGTATAGGAGAATAAGAGAGTCGAGGATATAGTTTCTAAGAAGCTCAACGATGTGGTTGCTGAGAAGGTCAAGGAAGAATTGCTGCGGTGGCAGGCATCTCAGGCTTCCAATCAGCCTATGCCGACCCACTCTTCTCCTGGTGCACAGACTGCAAGTAATCCTGGAGACCCATCGCCTAACACGTCTGCTGTAAGTATTGTTTATGACATTGTAGCTAGTCTTTTCAAGATGATATGTTTTCAAGATGATATGTATATATGTATAACATTCTTTACGTAAATTTGTAGGCATTGAAGCCATGCCGCTTAAGAATGGAAAACTATGTTGTTGTAGAGGCGCAAGCTTACCAGTCCCTTCCTGGGGCAACGTTTCATGGGACTCCAATGCCACAGGGCTACATTCGTGTGAGCCCGATACATGTATTACCCGATTGGAGGGAAGTTGAGTTGCCATATGCCCACCCAGATATTGATACACTTGGTGAGGCAGAAAGCGGGGTCATATTGTGGCCCAAAGCAGATGTCCTCTACACGACTGAAATTGTAAGATAAATTTACATTGATTTAGACTGTTAATGTGTATATATGATGTCAACTGATCTGAAATTATATATACAGGTTAAAAAGAAGACACCAGGAGCACCTAGGCCTCCACCTCCAATTCCCGCATTACCAACTTGGGTTCCAACTGACCTACAATACCCGTTAGGTCTTTCTTGTAGGGGAATGGCATGTTGGCTACGGGCACATAATATACTTTGCCCTATAATTGTTTCTTTAGATGCAGATTATGCAGGTCAATCATACGACAACTCTTTATTTATACAAGATATTATTGAGCTGTTTATGTATGATTGGTTGAATACATCAATGATAGAGACATGGATAAGGTGAGATCTTGTTTATACATCCATATACCTTGTGTAAGATCCGGTGATCTAGTTTCTTATATATTAATGCATACGTCTATATGTTTTGCAGCTACTTAATCGAAGATCATTGCAAACAATTTGCATATGATCCTGTGGGATTTTTGATTCCATCATTGATTAGTATGGTAGCTAAAGACCCTGATAGTGTTCAACAATACTGTATAGATGCTTTTACAATTTTTGGTCATCAAATGAAGACGATAATAATAGCTCCATTCAATGTCAAGTAAGTTTGCTTTATTTATAATTTGGACTTAAGAAAATTCCATTATTATTTTGCATTTTGAGTTATTAATTGTTAACTTTTTACCTCTAGTGGTAGACATTGGGAGTTACTAGTTATTGTCCCCGGGACGTTCACTGTTTATTATCTAGATCCCGCAGGAAGTACATTAAACACTAAAATTGGACACGTAATGAGAATGTCATTATTCTGGTGAGAAATATTTCATTTTTTATATCCGTTAACATCTTTTATTACATTACTATTTACTTATGCAACTTAGTGTGTTATATTAACATGTAGGGGTTTAGATGCATTCAAAAATGCTGGAGGAAAGGTCCCAAGGAAAAAGAACCAGCCATTGTCTTGGGAGAACGTAAAAGTAAGTTCCCGACTCCCCGACTCCAATGTATATATTATTGATGTGAATTGTGCTCAGTTGTATTATTTTGTATGTTTTAATTTATAGTGCGCTACACAAGACAATGGCTGGGCATGCGCATACTATGTGATGCGATTTATGCAGATGATTATCAAACATGCCGCATTGGACATCGATACCATACATGAGGTATTATATATAGTCTCATTAGTTAGTATGAAATATATCAATCTTATTTTTATATTATTACTTATATATATACATCATTCTCTTTGCAGGTGTTTAAAACTGACCACACTATAGGCAAACGCTTAAAAAATGTACATGCTCCATATACGAGGGAAGCATTAAATGAAGTAAGAGAAGAATGGGCAATAGCTGTACAAACAGTGGCAACTGTAAGATATAATTGGGATGTTGATAGTGATGATGAATGATACTTTGTAAATGAATGTTTCTGAATGTTAAAACATGTATTTGAATGATTCTATATGTGTGAACGTGACAATTGAATTGATGTCTGAATGTATCTACTTGTGTGAATCTTTTTATGTTAATTTTGCAGGTTTGTGGCCTGTTTGTAGGCTGATATCAATGGATGTCGTAAACCTGCAGTTCAAAAAACTGAACTGCAGGTTCTCATCCTGCTGACCAGCCACAGCAGGCTTGCAAACAGATTTATAAAAAAAAAAATAGATATAGGCGTCGGTTATTTACCGATAACCGTCAGCACAGACTTACAGCGTCGGTTTTTTGTTGAACACCGACGCCAAAAGTGTTCGCACTACAGGAAATGGGAGTCATCTAGGACACTTTTCTGCGTCGGTTGTTTAGTATATAACCGACGCAGAAAGCGTCCTAGATGACGCTGTTTTCTGTGGCGCGAACCCTTTTGGCGTCGGTGTTTTATAATAAACCGACGCCTTTATGTTAAATAGGCGTCGGTTTTTTAACCGACGCTGAAGTGTCCAACCTTTTAGCGGCGCCCACATAGGCGTCGTTCAGAAACCGACGCCAAAGGGGGTTAAACAAACGACACTAAAAGGCACTTCTGTAGTAGTGATACATATGATCCCATTGTTTAGGTCGTCAATAGGGACATAACAAGATGTATGTACTTTTATCATACATATGATCCCATTGTTCAGGTCGTCAACCTGAAGACATATGTCATTGAGTCATGTCATTCTTTAGACATCTATCATGCATATGTCATCATCTCATGATGATACAAATATAATATACAAAATTACCTTTATCATTATCAAATAAGGCATCTAATGCCACATTGCAATCATCATATGATTGGCTCTTGGGGCATACCATACCAACAACGTTTCCAATCAAAGTATTTCTAGAAACTCACTGTGAGAGGATACTATCATGATAAGGTCCTAGCTCCTTCTAGAAGCATTTTCACATACTTGTTGTTAAAGGACACTATCATGAACTCAACATCCTACCAGCATGACAGAGAAAACAAAAATGGAGATAAAACACCAACAATAACATATGGAAAGTGAATAATAGAGGAGTTAGGAGTTATATAACCCGCCTCAAGGATCACCACCAAGATCCAAGCTCCAAGATCAAGCTTCAAGCTCAAGAGCTCAAGGTTGATGATAAAGAAGAAGATCCACCAAACTTGATCGCCACCACACCTCCAAGAAACAAGATAAGACCAAGGTTAAGGTAGATCGAGATGAAAGGAAAACATCCATGATCCATGGTCGAGAAGAAGAAGAGATATGGATAGGAGAATCTTCAAGGAAACACAACTTACCAAGGCAGAAGATGAAGGATGATCAATGAACACTACACACTTGGAACTCGACCTCCAAGCTCCAAGAGAACCTCTCAAACTCCTCAAGAAGGAGAGAAAATGAGAATGACCAAAAGCATTCTCGTGCATCGAGAGAAAGGAGACTATATACTAGGGAATGAGAGAGATCAAAGGAAAAGTGTCAACAGCCTAGGTGACACTTGTCCACGAAGAAGAGCCACATGCAACCATCCTAGCATTACATACAAAGCATGGTGATATGATCAATGCTAGATCTCAGCCTCAAGGGTATGTCCTCACCAAAATGACATGCCACTACCCTACACACCCTCAAATCGATAAGCACTTTGCCAACCTGAGATGCACCCATCCAAACTCCTCCAAACCGAGATGCACCCATCCAAACTCCTCCAAACATACCTTATCTGGAAGGTCCTGTTATGATCCTGGATAGAAGGATCGAGAAGTTGAAGAAGAAGGGCATTGTTTTAGTTAAGGTTTTGTGGCATCATCATGGTGTAGAAGAAGCCACATGGGAGCTTGAAGACGAGATGAAAAATAAGTATCCGTCTCTTTTTACATAGGATTTAGGGGGCAAAATCCCTGTTAGGCTTTTATAGTTGTAAGATCCCTGACCTAGGTTTATGCTTAATTGTAATTATATTGCTTAATGAGATGCTTAAACCTTAATCTAATCTTTTGAGATGCAACTAACTATGACGCCCTTCACCACATAAAAGCGAGATGACTCAAAACAAAGAGCCCCATATGACAATTTTCTCTTTCATGATGCTAAAGCCTAAGAAGAATTATCTACATGTGACAATTTGCAAGATAACCCTTACTTATTAGTAATTTACAAACTAGTTCAAAACATGCACGTAGATTACAAAGGTAGCTCAAAAATCAATCAAAATTGGACCAAAATGAAAATATAAGCCTCTCACATGATATTAAAACATCTCAAAGGATTAGATTAAGGTTTAAGCATCTCATTAAGTAATGTAATTACAATTAAGCATAAAGGCCAAACCATCAGATAATAGGGCAAGAAGGAAAATAGTTCAAGGTTCTAAGGAAATGAAGGAAAGAAGGTGATACTTACTTTCTTAGGTCAAGAGCAAGGCAAGGAAGCTCCAAACAGCTTCAAGGAGGGTAGATCCAACCCTTAACCATGCTATCTCCATGCTCCAACCAAGCTTCGACACCAAGGTATATGCTACCACTAAACCAAGGTGTAACAAGGTACCCCAAGGTACAACAAGAATGTGACAAGTTTTAAGAAAAATATGTGAGAGCTACCATCCCAAAAAATTTCTCCCTGACAACATCTTACATAGACCACCCACCGCCAAAAGCAAATGCTACAAACAAGTGGTAGCTGGAGCAAGAACTCGATCGACTATTCTCCTTGTCATGATATGGGCCATAAATCCTTCCAAATTAATTTTTTGACTTGTTGTGAGAGGACACTATCTTGATATGGGAATAAAAAATCCAAAATCTACCCGACTTGACCTATCCAATCCGACCAAAACAATTTGGTTTATTTTATTGGTCTAATTAGTTTTGGGGTCGGGTCGAGTTCATTTTTGACTTGGGTTGGGTATGGTTGTGTCTTCTTTACTTTGGGTCAGGTCGGCCAGGTCGGGTTGGGTCTTGGGTTTGCCAATTTATTTTTGCTATTAGTCATAGTAGAGTATTTTTGAGATTTTTGGGTCCAGTCGGGTTTCTTTGGGTCTGGACCATTTCGGCTTAGGTCTGTACAGGTCTGGGTTCACTTGTTTGTTAGGGCTTGGGTCCATTTCAGGTCATATTTTTACAGGTATGAATTCAATACAATTCAGGTATAGGATCTAAAAAAACTTAACCTACTACCAGACCTAGTTACATCATGTTCTTATACCCAATTCAAAGCATAATTTAAATTTTAATGAAGATATATGTATAATTTCTCAATTTATCCATCTTCTTAATCTCCGCTTCTCCTCTAATTACATTCCTAATCTAAATCAAACGAACATTAAGGATAAAACTAAATCCGACATTAAAAGAAAAGAAATTCCCTCCCATTATCATAAGTACTAGGCATAAACCCGTGCTATGTACGGGTGCCTTAGTAGACTACAATAAAAAATTTATAGATTTAACTTATAAAAATAAAAAGATATATGTACAATACATATATTAATAGGACTTCTCATACATACATAGACCAATACGTAATTTCAAAAAATAATAGAGAAAATTACATTCAACCCCCTCCATGGGCTTTCCTATATAGTATAGATGTGTCTCCTAATATAATATATAATTTAAAAAATTACTGACAAAAGTGTGATGTACACACACAAGGACCAATATGTAATTCCAAAAAATAATGGAGAAAATTGCATCCAGCCCCCTCCACGGGCTTTCCTATACATATAGATGTGTCTCCTAATATAATACATAATTTAAAAAATTAAAGACTAAAGTATGGTGTACACACATAGGGACCAATACATAATTTCAAAAAAATGGAGAAATTTGCATTCAGCCCCCTCCACGTGCTTTCCTATATAGTATAGTCATGTCTCCTAATATATATATAATTTACAAAATTAAAGATAAAAGTGTGGCGTACACTAACAGGGAGCAATACATAATTTCAAAAAATAATGGAGAAAATTGCATTCATCCCCCTCCACAAGCTTTCCTATATAGCATAGATGTGTCTCCTAATATAATATATACATTTAAAAAATAAAAAACCAAATTTTGGTGCGCACACAGGGACCAATACATAATTTTAAAAAATAATGGAAAAAATTGCATCCAACCCTCTCCACGAGCTTTCCTATATAGTATAGATATAGATGTGTCTCCTAATATAATACATAATTTAAAAAATTGAAGATAAAAGTGTGGTGTACACACAGGGACCAATACATAATTTCAAAAAATAATAGAAAAATTGCATCTAGCCCCCTCCATGTGCTTTCCTATATAGTATAGATGTGTCTCCTAAAATAATATATAATTTAAAAAATTAAAGATAAAAGTGTGGTGTGCACTAACTGTAACGACCCCGTCTCCCGATAACCCCCACTTAAGGGAGACCAGAGATCAGAGTCGTTAGCCCAATAAACCGGATCAAAGGTTCGACAAATAATCAATAACAATTATCAAATTCTACCAACTATACTGAAATCTGGTATAAATTAATTTTTTTTGCATACCTTTGAAAAACTTAGATTACTAAACTTCTATCCATATAAGAGAATATAATAACTAATCCTCCTTGATCGTTAACCCTCATTTAATTCCACATACACCACTTTACTGTTTGTCCTTTTTACTTGTACCTAAAACACCGACAAACAAAACGTTAGTCATCATAAAGCTGGTATGTGGGCAAAACAATAATCGTGCAACTATGATAACAATGTAATCAGCCAATTATCATTTAATAGCCAAGATTACATCTTAAGCAATACTACTCAATCCATTCATATCTCCTATCTCTATGTTGTCCCTGTAGTGGACCTGGATGCTACCTTCCTCATGGTAGATCCCCATTAAACCCCGCATGATCCTACCTAACAGGTAGATCAATATCTAGGGTTGATTCGCATGGAACTACCCATAGGTAGCCCAATCCCTAATTCATGGTGTGCTGAAGAGTCACATGGCACTACCCATAGGTAGCCCAATTCCTGACTCAAGGTGACTTGATGGGCCTACCCCATTGGTAGCCATGTACTAAGTCATCCAATGACCTGATGGACCTACCCCATAGGTAGCCATGTACTAGGTCAAACTATTAAGCCACAGAGGGGACTAGGATCTGAGCTAGTGGGCACATATCTTAAGTGATAGTCATATCCACATTATAGTTTGCATGAATTGAATTTATCCAACAGTTTAATTCAAGCCACGATGGAAACATCGATAAAATCCTCGGAAAACTAATTCGGGGTAGTCATAAGCGGAACCACATACCTGTCAAGGCTGTCTTGAATGCAGAATTAAGCAAGTAATCAAGTAATCCAGAATCAAGCAAACAAGCACAATTCAGTCCTGAAATATACATCAAATATTTTCTATCATGGATCATGGTATCCAAGTCTAATAGGCCTAATCGTGTCCTAGGGTTACTAGCCCTTTTTAAGGTTTCGACCATAATTAGGGTTTCACCACTTTTATTTTACTTTTATCAAATATCCATCAAACCCTAATTATCTTATCTCATTTTCCATTAAGATCCTTAATATTAGGTTTGGACCACAAACCCTAATTTTTGGATTACTATATCCTTTCTTCCCTTTTTCCCTCACTTAGGGTTTCTAAGGGTTTTAATCAACATATTAGGTTTAAAACCCTAATCCTTACAATTCCATCATAAAAACAGGTTACAATCTATCTTAATCATTAAACCAGTTAATAATGCTCGAATTTATACACTTGCAAGATTAAATCTATTTTCGATCATCAATTGGGGTTAATACCCACAAATTAATACCTTTTTTACCACATTAGACACTTTTTCAAAAAGATACTGATTTAGGTTTCCAAACTATTTTTAATGTGTCCCTCGCATTTTTTAAATCATTTTCATGTATTGATTTCCCTCGTCTGAGTTTTCTAGCTTAAGATATGATTTTATTAAGAAAATTGCTTTATTGACTAATTCAGAAAAATGAGGAGCGTTGGATCCGTGGTCCGCTGGGCCACTGAGGATCCAACGACCAGGATTCCACGCACCTCATGTGATCAAGACGAGTAAGGGACAAGAATGTCCTTACCAGTAAAAGAGACGTGGAGGGGTATTATTGTAAATAACCCACGCCTTCGTCTTCAACCTCGCACGAGAATAGGGTTGCCGCGACGGTCAACTAAGGAGTTGACTTCGAGCTCTCGTCCTCCTTTTCTCACGCTGATAGGGAAGGGAGCTCCACATCCCTTCGTCGAAGTCGTAGAGGGCTTCAATTGCTTTCCTGAGCCTTACCAAGTTCGTCCCCTACTCACCGGACTCCGGCGTGTTTTGCGGTGACGACGAGGGCGAAGGTCAGGTCGAAAAGAGCAATTAATCGAACGAAAATGATCCTTGGTCTCTTCCGTAGCGATTGGACTAGTAAAAAGGGATGTTGGTTCCCTCCACAACCCTCCCCTATTTATAGGATTGAGGTCAGGTTCGTGGGAATTGGGGGTTTTCCAAAACGAAGGCCAAACATGTGCAAACCAGGGATGATTCCCTGCGATTTCGTCTCCTGAGTCCAATGGGACTATGATTAGACAACCACTGTCTATGGATCTCAAGAAATTTGGAGAGGAAAATCCTCTGTAATCTCATAGAGTCCTAGTCCCAGTGAGATTTAGGCGATGACCCATTGCCGTTGGATTAAGATCCAACAGTCTGTGTTATCCGTGTTTGATCAAAAAGGAAAATCCTTTTCCTAATTCTGAATAAATCCAATTTTTAGCAATTTCTTAGGAAATTCGTATCTCCCAAACCCTTGCTCCTTTTTAACTCAAATTTTAAGGGAACGTTTGTCTTCACATTATCTAGATATGTACAAAATTTGGGAAACAAATTACAATGGATGAGAAGGTTTACTTCCCACCTAAGTTATCCTTTAATTAATCCAAAGTTAATTGGTATTTCTTTTCCCTTTGCTATTATTTTGTTATTTTGGGTCCCTTGGACCTCAAGAAATCCTAAAGGCACGAATTCCCATATTGGGGAATATTCCTTAGCCTTTTACTTATCATTTATCTATTTTCTCTTTCTTCTTATTCATTTCTTTAGTAAAATATCTCTTTTCAAGGATTTCTCTTTATCTTTCTTTTTATTTTCCTCATTGGCATTCCTTTTATCATTAGGAATCCTTTGGATACAAAAATCCATCAAGGACAACTCAATTATACTTATTTTCCATATTTAATCATTATTTTCAATTTCTTTCTTAATAAAGAAATATCTAATTGATCTTTTCTTCTCTTATTGCTTTATCTTTGCAATTTTGGACTCCTTGGGACCCAAGGAACCCAAGAGGCACGAAATACACCTTTGTATTACACTCTATTGACTTCTAGAGGTTTCTACATTTTTCTTTTCTCCATTTCTTATTAATAATGGAGTTTCTTTTGTCTTTTCCTTGTTATTGGGCCCAATAGCCAATAAAGCCCACAAATAAACTAACAAGGCTATTTTAAACGAAATTCATGCATTCAATCATTATTTGTTCATTTATCTTTATTATGAAAAATTACATTTCTCACCAAATGAACCCAAAAATTGGGGTTGTAACACTAACAGGGAGCAATACATAATTTTAAAAAATAATGGAGAAAATTGCATCCAACCCCTCCACAAGCTTTCCTATATAGTATAGATGTGTCTCCTAATATAATATATAAATTTAAAAAATTAAAGACTAAATTGTGGTGTACACATAGGGACCAATACATAATTTCAAAAAATAATAGAAAAAATTACATCCAGCCCCCTCCACGGGCTTTCCTATATAGTTTAGAAAGTATTTGGCTCACCCGCCAAATGTCATCCCACTACACAAGACAACCCACCCCAAATTCACCATCACTAGCACCCCGAAAACTTGGTCAAGGTAAATCCTCAATCCCAACTGCACTCAAGTCTCAACCCTACAGTCACGCTTTCCTCACTGGTCCCCCATTCAGCCTCTCCTCGCCGGTCGCACAGTTGGCCTCTCCTCAACTTTTGCCCACCTCTCCCACAATTGCCCCCTCCCAATTTCACAGAGAAACCCTTCTCGAGTGAAGCAGGAACTAGTGCATGATGAAACCTTACTTAGGGCCTGCAACTGTTGTTCGAAACCCCAACGATGGTGTTTCAGGTCCCGTTGCGTGGTATCCAACCGCCTAGCACCTGCCACCTGTCTCCAGTCCTCTCGTGCACCTCGCACCACATCCATTCATGCCGAAAGCCACCACTAGTGGTTCGACATCAGTAGGCCCTCTTTCATCTAACTCTTAGCTAAAACGGTCATTGGTGTCGCCGTCATTGAAGTCACAGTGACCGGAGCCTCGGCTCAGCTAGAAACTAAGCACTCGACTCCTTGTTCGGTACCTGCCCTAGCTTGGTGATCTACGTCAAAGGATTCCAACTCCCCCTATGACCACTCATACACATTAATCTCGTGGCGATATGCCTTCTGATCCCCTCTGCAACCCTGCTTCTTCCGACTTCGCAACCTCTGTCTCCTCACTCACCTTCCAATTTCATCTCCTCATCACCCCGCCTCCCTTATGGCTATGTTGCCTCCATGCCCTCACCCCTTTCTGACCCTGAGCCCCAGCCTTCCTCCCATTCGACTATGCCACTCCGTCCCCCACCCCACTCTTTTTTAATCTGTACCCCCCTCACTTCCAGCCCCGTGTCATTTGGGAGCCATCGAGGGAGGCCCATGCTCGTAAGCACGAAGTTTGTGACGATGAATATGAAATTCTGAGACCGACGACATCAATCAGGCAAAGATGAAGCCACCACAAGCAAGGTGGGTGCCCTGGATTCATAGAATTGGGTGCCAAGATGCCTCCAGAGCCCTCTATAATGTATAGGATCCCTTCAGGTACGAGAAGGAAGGTTGCAGGCCCCATTGCTCTGTATTAGTTGTGCGCCCCCTTGAGAACATGGATTTTACTTGTTTAGGTTCCTGTTAATGTTGAGATCTTTGGTGGTGGTAGGATCCCACCGTAGAGTCTCCCCAATCTCCTATTTTGAATTTATTTCTACATCAAGTTACTTCTAATACAAACTCGTGAGATCTATATCACTGTTTTAAACCATCTTTCTTTATTTTACTCTGTATACTCGTAGTGCATCTATTCCTTTCTCATACATGCTTAGTTGTTTACATTTTTTTTAACAATTTTCTTCTACAAGCAAGAAGCTTTCCAGTGCATCCTTGGGACTGAATCCTGAAGCTTACAGACAAGTAAAAGACAAATCTAACTATCCTTGACCTTGTCTATCCTTTGAGTTGGTTTGTATCATTGAGTGTCTTCTCAAGATGAGCCACACAAGCATTTAGTGCTAGAACAAGACCATTACCTTCTACCGTATTTGAAACCAACACGGGAAGAATTGTATAGATTTTAATGTTGAGATCCACAAGTATCTAAGTAGAAGAGAGAGGACAAGCCTGATAGAGAGTGGGTATATTTGATTCAGGATGAACCTGTACGTGAAGAATAGTTTTCTATATTGTTATCTTTGCTATCTTTTCACTATTCACAACATCCTTAAGTGTCAATGACCCTGTCAATAGCAGAAGACAACTGATAGTGGCCATACTTGGACTAGAAAATGCCAGTGGTGGGTGCAAAATGATCCTTGTCTTGTGATTCCTCATCAGTACATCTGGTTTCAAAATCATCCTTCTCTTCTTCTTTAGAATGTATTATTTCGGAGCTATCTTAGTTACTATTGATCTAGGTGTTAAGTTGATTAATTGATTTCCAGAGGAGCAAATATAGCTCTGTGTAAAGCCATATATCACTTGGAACAATAAGATTCCTCATTGGATGTGTGTGCATGTAATATGTCATGGCATTTCTGTCCACGGATGGCTACTTATCTGGAACAATAAGTATCCTTGGCTTTGTGCTCACCAGGATCGGCGACTACCACACCAACCAGCTCTATATCGCCATAGACAACCAGTTGGGGCATGGCAGAAATGACAACAATGAAAATCACGAGCAGCTGAATGATGGCCAGGTAACCTCGAGCACTCTAAATCAGCTAGTTAAATGAAATTGTGTCCATATTTACTGCAGATGGGACTGCAATGTTAGGGTGGGGTATCTTGCATAGGTAGAACAATTATCTCGTGGAGGATGTGTTGTTTTATAGGCTTGATTCACCGTACGTTTGGTCATTTCCGCTTCTACTGGAAGGAAGATTGATCGTATAATTGCTTTTCTGAATGCAATGAAGAAGGAATCTCTAGTTTCAGGGATTGATTGTTTGCCAATATCTTTAAATAATCTATCATATATATAGGTTTTTGAACGCAATGATTTAAGGAATATCCACTTTCTCTTTGTTTTGGAGTTTGTTTTTGTAGTGTTTTCATGAAGCGCCATTGAATACCAAACTTCTATTTCCTTGCTTCTAATATCTGTGAAGTTTGGGATTGAAAGTTGCTGATTGTTTGAGATACGTGTTTTCAGCGTTTAGAAACTCGTTCAATCTTTTGGCAAAGACCTGCTAAAATCTGAACCTACCTATCAATTCAATCTTTTTAGCCACCACCACTGGGTTGACCAGTCGGACGTTGACATCAAGAATGTATGCAACAACATGTCCTAGCTGAATTTCTTACAAAAATCACTCTTACTCTTGAATTCTATTTGTAGGAATTCAGACTTGGGAAATAGCCTCACAAGGAATTCAATGACCACTCGATGAAGGATGGAGATCGCCAGAGAGGTGGGTTATTAGCTCACTCTCAATTGTCTTGTACTTGTACATGTACATATATCCCATGGCCTTGAGTGAATTTTCTTATTCTTTTTTCATTTATGCTCTTTATCACATGCAGTAGTGTTAGATATGTAAAGGAATGCTGCTTCATCTCCTGGGGTCATGGCTAGAAACCCATCTGAGTAAGTATTGGGAAAAGAAGCACACAAAAATGTACTGTAATTTCCTATCAATTTGAACTTACTGTGCTGCCAAAACATGAACTGTCGCGTGCACTACTTTTGATCTCTTGGGTTAGAGATTTGTTTGGAATTTACTAATCAAAATAAAATGCCTTTTGTAAATGTTTAGCAGAACCTACCACATTGCAGAAGCTCTTCGGATGCAGATGGAAGTGCAAAGGAGACTGCATGAACAGTTGGAGGTATTTTCTTATGATATTAGAAAAGAGAACTGAGAACAATCTAGTTATGAATGTACTTAGCAAGTAATTCTTTATTTGCATGCATCCTTTTTATATATTACTTTATTTACCTCCATGCGGGTACAAAAGCACATGCAAATAAGGATTGAAGCGCAAGGCAAGTATATGCAGACCATCTTAGAGAAAGCCTGCCAAACCTTGTCAGCGGAGAACTTCCCCCCACTGTAGGACGGCCACAAAGTTCATCCACATGTTGCACGAGAAGCACCGCCAGAGCTGTAGGGAAACCTTGGATCTGGCCACTGTTACTCCCGTGTCTGCTTCTGTTGTACAGGAGCAAGAGACTTGGTAGAGCTAACTAGCGAGGCTCCTGCTACTGATGTAGCCATCTGTAGGTGGCCTTGGTGTTCTGTTTGATATCACAGTTGGGAGATGGACCGGCAGGAAGAGACAAAGAGTTGTAAATGCAAGCATCAGTCCCAGACTACTGACAAATGCAGTGCATGCCTTCTTGTTATGGTCATCTACTTTTGCTCTTAAGATTCCAGTTCTGAGTCTACAAAGGCAGTCCAGAGCATGGGGGGGGACTTCCATAGCCACAACACCAGATGCTTGAATCTTCATTTCTTGTGTATGACTCATAGGTTCCTGTGAATGACATTCACTCTGACAAAGGCTAAGCCATTACTGCACCTGTTTAGATTATGAGACTGATGGCGATGAGGTGATGTGTTGTTATTAGCCTTTGCTTATATACATAATAAGCTAACAACTTCTGTTGCTCGTTCTTGTTTGCTTGTATAATAGAATGGCTTGAAAGAGATTGAGGTGGTTACAGAGAGAGGGGTAATACATTGTTCTCGTATTGGCTCTGGGTTTGGCTCAAGTGCAAGGTTGTCTGGAGTTGGAAGATAGCTTCCCATGTAGCATTTGTAATTGAGTTGCAGCAAATATTAGGCTAGAATGATCAGTGAAAGACCACATGTATGATGAAGTTGTTATAGAATTGAATGTACGAATGAACATATTGATCTTGTACATCATTATTGCATATAATATAATGAGATATTTAGATTTTTTAAATTGGTTCTAATGTTTTTCAAGTACTCACTTTCCTGTATTGTATACTTTTTCTATTGTACTGTGCTATTAGGACTATACAACGAACAGAACATAGTTGTACACTTTTTTGTTGTGTAGTGTAATGAAGGCATTATTTTGTAACCCCAAATGAAAATTGTAAGCTTGGTGGAAGCTTGTATTCCAGAAAAAGGTGATGTTTCATGTCATCATCTTCTATTCTTGTATATAGATGACATACAAAGCTATCATATTTTATCGATAAGATGATTGCATATGTTGTCATCTTTTATATGTATGTCGCATCGTTGGATGCAATTTTTTATCTAGGTGACATTCTACTACGTCACCTATTGCCACTCCTGACTTGTTGAAAAATTGAGAATAGATGATGACATTCTAAAAAGCTAACATATGGTATAGATTACGTCTAAAAGATGACATACATTTAAACTACAACACTCAGTTGTGTAATCTTTTGTGTGAAAGGTGATGTTGTAAAACGTCACACAAGAACAATTTTTTAGTAGTGCTAGGTGTTTTTCGGAATTCTCACTCCTACGTGCGGCTTGCTTTTTGAGTGTGGCTGCAAGAGAGCGATTACACTGCTGCTTGCATACATGCTTGCGCCATTGCCCTTAAGATAGCTGATGACGAGAACACTAATATCTCTCTTGTAGGGATTGATGATCCTCATGTGTTCGATATTCTGTGGAGGAATTTGAAGGATACCTCGAAAGGCTCTATTTTCACCATAGAGATTCTTGGTATTCTGAGAGAGTTTCCATTATCGGACATCTTATACCCAAACCTTCCAATTTTGTTCTGACGGAGCTTGCAGTTTGGGGACGGTCACATGAAGACCTATTTGTTTGCACGGAGCGGGCACTCCTTCCCATGACAGTACGAGGACTCATCATTTTTGAACGACGTGGCACGCCATATATCTTTTTTCGACGAACTGACACCCACGAAGGTCAGTTTGTGGACAATGATTCTTGATGATAGTATTAGGGGGTAGAACCTACATCATTATAAGCAGGAGCTGTAATCATTTTGGATTGTTGGCCTACAAGAGGGATTGAGATGAATAGATGATCTCCTGACTTAATTGAAAAAAAGTAATAAATGGAACATTATATGTAGCTAGATGTATAATCTAACTAGATATATATGTAGTAATTGTTGCTTTTTCCTATAAATTAATCATACATAGTACTTTCATCTTTTAGTTACATACTGACTACATATTCAATTGTATTTATATATTTAACTACAATTACACATATATTAAATATGTAAAGACAATATCTAGCTACATTTTTTATTACATATGTATTTGTAGCGAATAGATCATTTAACTATAAATTAAAAATATGTAGTTAAATCTTAGCTATACGAGTATATACTAAAATTTGTATATGTAAATAAAAATGTAGCTAAAGCCTTAACTACAAAATATGGGGATTTCACTACACTTTTCCATATGTAGCTAAAGACCATTTTTTTAGTACGAATGCGCCTAATTATGGTGTGAATACGCATACTTCTAAGATGTTGTGCATAAATAACAAATTAGCACAAATGTTAACATAATGCGCCAAATATTTGTAGAAAAGTGCCCAATGATAGTGCTAATGTGCCCAATTATGGTGTGAATGCGTATACTTCTTGGAGTATGTGCATAAATAGCAAATTAGTACAAATCTTAACATCATGCACCCAAAACTTGTAGAAAAGACCCTAACTGATGATGCTAGTGCATCCAATTATGGTTGGAATACGTCTACTTCTTAGATGTTGTGCATAAATAACAAATTAACACAAATCTTAACACAATGCACCCAATATTTGTAGTAAAGCGTCAAGTTATGGCGTGAATGCACCCACTTTTTGAATATTGTTGAAATCAATATTTTGCCTATTTTGGACTAAAGTGCAAATTACCCAAGTTGAGGGGTCTATTTGCAAATTGTGCATGATAATATGTTCATCATGTGTTAAAGCATCATAGGAATGAAGATGATGTAGAGATATGGCTTGTGATAGCCTGAATCCCAAGAAAGAGCTAATAAAGCAATGTTTGTGTATGAAAACCTAGTTTTGGTGTAATGTGCAATTTACCCAAAACATAGGGTGCAATATGTAAATTACTACTTCAATAAGGTCCCTAATGTTTCTTGGCATCTTGTGGAGCAAAGAAATAAGATGGGCGCCTCATTTGATTTAAGTTGAAGGAGAGATAATCTTGATATTAAAATAATCAAGATTTAAGCATAATGGAGGTATTAATGCAAAAATAAATAAAATAATTGAAGGGCCTTCAACCAAAATTAAAATGGTGGAAATCATATGTATGTGTGGACGTCCTTGAGCTTTGCAAGGATCGAAAATATCTTAAGGAGGTGAAATTCCACTCACCTTATTACAAGGAAAAGAATTTCCACTCAAAAATATATATTAGTATTATAATGGATTAAGGTGCTTATTTTCTTTTCCCTTAATCCATGGATAATGGAAGGGAGTTCGGTGGGTTTGAGTTGCCTTTGCATGCAAGAAAACCAAGGAGGAAGAGGTGGTACCATTTTTGGAATTAATTGAATTTTAATAAAACATTTTCTCTTTCATCAATTTTCTTATAAAAGAGCCTTTTCCAACCCACCTAAGGGTCTTTTTCGATTCCTTTCTTCCCCTTGCTTGCAAAATCAACGAAGAGAGATAAGAACAGCAGGGAGCACGTCCCCAACCTTTTGGTAAGCCTTTGACCTTCGTTCTTTTTTATTTCATGGTGAAAATCATAAAACAATACATGATTTCTTCATTTCTTCACTCCATCTTCAACCCTAGCCGATCCTTTCACTCCAAAAGCTTGAGAAACGACCTTGGGAGGTTTCTAGAGCTTCAACCACCATTGGAGACGTGAATCTTGGAGCTTGGGATCAGATTTGAAGGTGGGTTATATAAGTTTAACCCTTAATCTTTGTCATTGAAGTCGATTTCTACTTGCAATTGATTTAATTATCATTATTGCAATAGCCTTACTTAATTGATGGAGTTGCCATGGGAATGGCAGTATCTTTCATGAGTTTAAAGGTTGAAGATTATAACATGTTCATAAGCACACACCTTAATTAAAGAACAATAGCAAACAGTCTTGGACTTTTGGTCCAAATGGTTTTATAAACCGTTTGGTAAAGTTGATTTCCAAACCGCATAGAATGGTTGACCGTTTGGTATAGTTGACCGTTTGGACTCCAAACCGCATGGCATGGTTGACAATTTGGAATGGTTGACCGTATGGGGTCTGAATTTAATCATAGGTTGGACGATGATCAAATGGACTCAATTGATTGATCCAATGTGTGCACGATCCTTCAAGTGGAAACCCTAATTGAATTGATTGAAGAAATCCATGATTGGTCCTAATGATTTCAAGACTTTTTGTGTGACGACTGTCTCACGAAAATAAGATTAACTAATGCGGAAGCGTTCATCAAGCAGCGGATTAGCGAAAATCACTAAAAATTAAAACTTTTTGCAAAGAGATCCACACACAGAAAATATTTTCCAACAAATGCCATTGTATATCATATACATTCTGTTTCAAACGTACATATCCTGTACCATCTCTTTCCAGAGACTACATCATCAGCTGCCTTATAAACATATATGCAGGCAGCATACAAATCTCGAGGCATCAAGCCAAAACCTCAGACTGATATATCAAAAACACAGACTAAAAACTCCGAGGACCTGAGAGTACAGAGACGACACATAGGACTTCTAAACTATATGACTTGACAGACAGTATCTCCACCTGAGATCTCACTGCTGTCCCGGATGTTGCTGATGTTCTTCCTCTGCAAGATGTTCTCACTCTCTTCCGTGCTTGTTCACCTAAAAACATTGGATCCCACAGGGGTGAGACAATTGTAAATTGCCCCAGCGGGAGATATAACTCTCCGCCAAAACATTGTTATTGCAGTTTAATCATATAAAACTAGGCAGAGGATAAACAGTTTAAAGCATTCTCGTCTTAAAGTATTGTAACTATTCATGATAGAACAATAGATCAACTATTCTCTTAATAAGGAATAGGAAGAACATGTATATCATTTATCCTCCATATTATACCATCATGTCAAACTTCTCTTGTGACACTCATTATCTTGATATGTCACCCATGAGACATTCTTGTTTCAACTTATTGGCCTTAGCCAATCTGCTAAACAGATTTTTGGTTATTTTGGACATGAGAGTGTACATCATCATGTCTTATTCAGGCATTGGTCTATACCAATCCTATATAAATATTCCAGGCATTGGATTGCACCAATCCTGTGCAACTAGTACAAGCATTAGACTTATATTATTCAAGTGTATCCATTCCAGGTATTGAACTATGTCAATCCTGTGTAACCATTCCAGGTATTGATCTATGTCAATCCTGTGCAACTATTCCAGATATTGATCTATGTCAATCCCGTGTAACCATTCCAGGTATTGATCTATGTCAATCCCGTGTAACCATTCCAGGTATTGATCTATGTCAATCCTGTGCAACTATTCCAGGTATTGGGATTTAGCCAATCCTGTGCATTCCAGGTATTGGGAGTTATCCAATCCTGTGTTATTATTCCAGGTATTGGGATTTAACCAATCCTGTGTTATTATTCCAGGTATTGGGAGTTAGCCAATCCTGTGTTATCATTCCAGGTATTGGGAGTTAGCCAATCCTGTGTTATCATTCCAGGTAATGGGAGTTAGCCAATCCTGTGCATTCCAGGTATTGGGAGTCAGCCAATCCTGAGTTATTATTCCAGGTATTGGGATTTAACCAATCCTGTGTTATTATTCCAGGTATTGGGAGTTAGCCAATCCTGTGTTATCATTCTAGGTATTGGGAGTTAGCCAATCCTTTGTTATCATTCCAGGTAATGGGAGTTAGCCAATCCTGTGCATTCCAGGTATTGGGAGTTAGCCAATCCTGTGTTATCATTCCAGGTATTGGGAGTTAGCCAATCCTGTGCATTCCAGGTATTGGGAGTTAGCCAATCCTGTGTTATCATTCCAAGTATTGGGAGTTAGCCAATCCTGTGCAGATGTTATTCCAGGTATTAGACTATGCTAATCCTGTGCAACTATTCCAGGTATTGAACTATATCAATCATGTAATGCTAAAAGTGATATTTATCACATATTGATATATCACTTTCCTCATCACTTTCAACTTCCTTAAGTTATCAGCTTATCTTGGATTAAGGTATTTCCCATCTTAATCCTTTAATCCATTAACCTATCACCCTTACCATGAAGTGCATAGGTCACACATAAGAATGGTCCAACTATCTTTAATGATATGGACTCATCTCAAGTTAAAGCATTACTTGCTATAAGGGTATCCACAATCAATCACTTTAGGCATTTCCCCCATTAGTATATTAGTAACCATTCCATTATTAGGATTAGGGTTTCCCATACTATCATACTTCATTAGGGTGAGGATTGCATATAACATCACCCTTCATTAGGCTTTCTCATCATATTGCCTAAAATTAGGGTTTACTATTCATCCCAACATGGGTTTCTCATGGCATCACCCTCAATTAGGGTTTACATGGAATCAACCTCAATTAGGGTTCACATGATCTCTTTATTAAGGATCATACCCTATTCATCACATGATCAATACTCATGTATGAATTCCTTTCCATCATCCTATCAACTTGATTAGGTTACATCAACCCTTCAATCAAGTGTATACAACTATGGTTAACATAGTGTACTAAGACATTGTTCTTATAAGCAATTAGGGTTCATTCCTTAATTGGCACTAATCACTTAGGTACTATTAGGGTTTCAACCTTTGTACCTTCATTGATTATCATTACTGATCATCATTGGATCAATGGATGATTCATCATCTCTATTCTCAAGAGATTCAATCACATTGGACCTCCATTACATAAGGTATCCAATTGAATTAGGGTTTTCAATGTTGATTCCTTCAATCATTGAATTCATGGAACCAATCATCAATTGGACCTACCCTCATACTTCAATTGAGTTTAATAGGTCAACCTTCAACTAATTTGACTCTCAATTGACCCTCAATTGATCATCAATTAGGGTTTGATTCAATTGAATTAGGGTTTGGAATCGATGATTCAACAACACTAATCAATGTAAGACTAGATGCTTTGAAACCATTGAACCATCATCCAAATTGGGTATGACCTGACCCCAAACGGTCTTGAGGTCGTTTGGATGACCTCCAAACGGTCTTGAGACCGTTTTCCCATCATATCACTCAAATCTAAGCAATCCAATTAGGGTTTGGTTCATTGGATTGATCACCAAATCAGCATTACATTGTTTAACAACTTGGTACCTTTAGACCTTCAAACACCTAACCATACTCAACCCTAGACCTCCAAACGGTCTTGTGTGACCACCAAACGGTCTTGAGACCGTTTGGATGAGCTCCAAACGGTCTTGAGACCGTTTGGATGAGCTCCAAACGGTCTTGAGACCGTTTTCCCATCCAACCTTTGGACTCTAGTGAAAATTCATCATGGATTGGTCTATCGAGTTGATCAACAAATCAGCACTACATTGCAATATGATTAGTACCTTTGGACCTTCAATTGGTCAACTATACTTGACCCCAGACCTCCAAACGGTCTTGGGGTGATCCCCAAACGGTCTTGAGACCGTTTGGATGATCTCCAAACGGTCTTGAGACCGTTTGGGCTAATCAACCCAAAATCTCAAATTAGCTCATTGTGATTTCAGCACTGATTTCAATTAGGGTTTTCCCTAGTAATCAACCTTCAACTCTTAACTCATTTGGAATTAGTCCATAAAATTTGGTGAGTCATTAATTAACATCATTATGAACAGTAATCTAATACGGTCAACGCTTAGTCAACCATCTTATACGGTCTTGAGACCGTTTGCCCAAATAGTTCAATTAAATCAGATTGATAATCAGCACTTAGTCCAATTAGGTTTTCCTAATTGATTAGCCTTCAACTCACGATTCCTTGGGAGTTAATCCCTCAAATTTGGTGAGTCATTAACCAATATAATTATGAACAGTAATCCCAAACGGTCAATGCTTGGTCAACTCACTCAAATGGTCTTGAAACCGTTTGCCCAAACAGGTTAAGTTAATCAGGTTGAAAATCAGCACATAATTCAATTCGATTGCCTAATTGATTGGCCTTCAACTCTCGATTCCTTTGGAGTTAATCCCTCAAATTTGGAGAGTTATCAGCCTACATAATTAGGAACAAAATTCCCAAACGGTCAACGCTTGGTCAACCATCTCAAATGGTCTTGAAACCGTTTTCTCCAAAACGGTTTCAAACCGTTTGCCCTTAAACGGTTTGCTGAAACCGCATAGCCAATCAAATTAAAACGATTTGGAGTAGCTACCAAAATGGTTTTTCTTGGTAATTTTCTTTGGATAAGCATCTAGGATGATATCATCATCCCTTTCCTTCGAACAACCAAGAACAGCAACCGTTCTTGATGGAAATTGCAGCAAGAAACAAGAGTGCATCAAATTGAAGAAATCAATCAACAAAGCATAGAGAATTGATGCAATAGCAATGTTTAAGGGTTTAAGTTATAAAACCCGCCTCCAATTGAGCTCCAAAGCTCCAAGATCACGCCATTAATGGTGTATTAAGCTCTTGAAACTCCCCCTAGGCTCGTCCTCAAGCTTTTGATTGTAAAAGTTGGCTAGGGTTGAAGAGGAGATCGAAATAAGAAGGAATCCATAATTTATTTTCGATTTCCACCATGAAATCATGGAGAACGAAGGTCAAGGGCTTACCCACAGGTTGGGGACGTGCTCCGTGCTCCTCCCTAGCTCCTTGGTTGGTTTTTCAAGCAAGGGGAAGAAGAAAATCCGAAAAAGGCCTTGGTTTGGGCTTAGAAATGGCACTTTTATAAGGAAATTGATGAGAGAGAAAATGCCTTATAAAAATCCAATTAATCCCAATAAAGTGGCCGCCTCTTCCCCCTCAACTACCTTGGGTACGAGGCACCTTTCTTTCCTTTAATTCTCCTTCATTATCCTCAATTTAAAGAAAAGCAAATTAAGCACCTTAATGCTTATAATATAATATCCCACATGTGAGTGGATATTACTTTTCTTTATAAAAAGGTGAGTGGAATTTCACCTACTTAAGATATTTTCGTTCCTTATCTTGTTAAAGGAACGTCTATCCTTATTCAAAATCAACCCAAAACATTTTGGTTGAAATCCCTTCAATTATTTTTATTCATTTTTGCCCTAAATCGAATTAGGGTTTCAAATAGGCATTATTCTTAGTTATTTTAATGTCAAGATTCTCTCTCCTACAACTTAATTCAAATGAGGAGTCCCTCTCATTTTATTTGCTCTACATGATGACAAGAAACATTAAGGACCATATTTAAGTGGTGATTTGCATATTGAACCCTAGATTTTGGGTAAATTGCACATTACACCAAAACTAGGTTTTAATGCACAAGGATTGCTTTACAAGCTTAATCTTGGTGTCCAAGCTTGTGGAAACCATACCACTACATCATATTCATTCTTATGATGTCTCAACATCATAGGAACATCTTATCATGCAACATTTGCAATTTAACCCCTCAACTTGGGTAATTTGTACTTTACTCCAAAATAAGCAAACATTGCTTCAACATTGTTCAAACAGGACCAAAATTGAAACATAGGTTCCTTTTAAGCCTTAATTACTTTTCACAAGATGAGATTAAGCATATAATCATATTTCTTAATCAAAACACCTAGGGTTAAAGAATAACCCAGGTCAGGGATGTTACAAATTATAAACCCCTAACAAGGATTTCGTCCCTGAAATCCCTGATAAAGGGAACATATATTATTCATTCATCATATCATCATGTCTCTTTATAACACCTCATTGTTATGTAGACATCATAGAACTTTGATCAGCACAAAGTTCCTTCACACAATATTCTCATAGAGTCAAATGAGAACTTATCTTAAAGACATATTTAGTTGTTATGTTTATGCAAAGCATAAACCCCTAACATATGATGTTCATATCATTTTATATAATCAGACTGATTTCATAGTTGACCATTCCAGGTAGCCAATCTAAACCATCTGATAATTCTCAGATACCAGAATCTCTTACCTTGGTATCAGTCGCATGTGTTGAAAACACATTATATTCTCATCTTTCTTTTATCATATATACAACTTTATAGAACAGGGATCACCTCCCTTGTTCTCTTTCTCATCATATGAGGGTCATACTTTTACTTCCTCATATACACATACTGATCTGAATTCCTATCAGATCCTTCTTTCTTGTTCTTAAGATATGATACATTTATCCATATCATATTTCCAATTTCATGATACTCTTTAGATTGTATCAGAATGATTGCTTGATCAGGGCAATCAAAAAGATATCAATCTAAGAGTTTCCATACTCACTTTATCATCAATAGTTGTACACCTGATCAGGGTTTACAAGTACTGAGATCAAGTAGTATGCACTTACATGCTATCATATTTCTTGCTTTTCATATTATCATAACATAAGATTTAACATTCTTGGATTTTATCCAGGCATCTCTTCTATACCTCTTCCTCTTTCATAGAGGTAAGATCAATATAGAGTATTTAAAATAATACTGAACAGAATTCAAATTCTAGTTCTCATCATTTCATCCCTATATAGCAACCAATGGGGAAAACAATATCAACAATCCTCCTTTTTATAACAAAAAGGGTTTAGTGTACTCAACATGTACACATTTATAACATACCTTGTACTCATATCATGGTCTTACTAGTCTTATTACTGAAGCAAAAACTAAGCCATGGAATCTTACAGGTGAAAGGTTAAGACCTTTTCACTTACTTAGTGGCTACTTCCCTGGTACACTAGGCATTTATTGACTATTAGTACCAAAAACTTGGCTTTTTAAAACCATTAGGCAAATGTCTCTAGAATTATAGAGACCATTCCCTACTTCTCACCTTATTGCCCCTTCTTGGGCACTACCATCACATATTTATTATCTGTCTGAACTCATTGCAGAGTCCACTTTCTTGCTATAAGTTAATCTTTTCCATATTTTCCCTTGTTCCAACATGACTAAGTCATTTAGGAACTCATTTAAAGCTCAAGCTTTCTATATTAAGGACTAATAACCTAGGTTGTAAGCCTAGCATCCAGTCCACTCATATGCATTACTGTTGCCCTAATCTTCCCAACAAGAGTATGATCATAGGATTCTCTATCCTGATCAGGTCTTAATGGGGATTCTCAGGCACTCATTCTATTCTTGCATGATCCCTTGCACCTCTTCTTGGTGCAACAACATTGCCCTAAGCAATGTGTTCATTGTGCTCTCCAGTCATTTTAAACTTTACCCTTTCTCTGCATAAGTAGAAATCATTATAGGGTATACTGGAGGACACTAACATAGACTCAACAAATTAGTCCTATGTCTCTGTAGACTCAACGAACCTAGAGCTCTGATACCACTAAATTGTGACGACTGTCTCGCGAAAACACGATTAACTAATGCGGAAGCGTTCATCAAGCAGCGGATTAGCGAAAATCACTAAAAATTAAAACTTTTTGCAAAGAGATCCACACATAGGAAATCTTTTCCAACAAATGCCATTGTATATCCTATACATTCTGTTTCAAATGTACATATCCTGTATCATCTCTTTCCAGAGACTACATCATCAGCTGCCTTATAAACATATATGCAGGCAGCATACAAATCTCGAGGCATCAAGCCAAAACCTCATACTGATATATCAAAAACACAGACTAAAAACTCCGAGGACCTGAGAGTACAGAGACGACACATAGGACTTCTAAACTATATGACTTGACAGACAGTATCTCCACCTGAGATCTCACTGCTATCCCCGATGTTGCTGATGTTCTTCCTCTGCAAGATGTTCTCACTCTCTTCCGTGCTTGTTCACCTAAAAACATTGGATCCCACGGGGGTGAGACAATTGTAAATTGCCCCAGCGGGAGATATAACTCTTCGCCAAAACATTGTGATTGCAGTTTAATCATATAAAACTAGGCAGAGGATAAACAGTTTAAAGCATTCTCGTCTTAAAGTATTGTAACTATTCATGATAGAACAATAGATCAACTATCCTCTTAATAAGGAATAGGAAGAACATGTATATCATTTATCCTCCATATTATACCATCATGTCAAACTTCTCTTGTGACACTCATTATCTTGATATGTCACCCATGAGACATTCTTGTTTCAACTTTTTGGCCTTAGCCAATCTGCTAAACAGATTTTTGGTTATTTTGGACATGAGAGTGTACATCATCATGTCTTATTCAGGCATTGGTCTATACCAATCCTATATAAATATTCCAGGCATTGGATTGCACCAATCCTGTGCAACTAGTACAAGCATTAGACTTATATTATTCAAGTGTATCCATTCCAGGTATTGAACTATGTCAATCCTGTGTAACCATTCCAGGTATTGATCTATGTCAATCCTGTGCAACTATTCCAGATATTGATCTATGTCAATCCCGTGTAACCATTCCAGGTATTGATCTATGTCAATCCCGTGTAACCATTCCAGGTATTGATCTATGTCAATCCTGTGCAACTATTCCAGGTATTGGGATTTAGCCAATCCTGTGCATTCCAGGTATTGGGAGTTAGCCAATCCTGTGTTATTATTCCAGGTATTGGGATTTAACCAATCCTGTGTTATTATTCCAGGTATTGGGAGTTAGCCAATCCTGTGTTATCATTCCAGGTATTGGGAGTTAGCCAATCCTGTGTTATCATTCCAGGTAATGGGAGTTAGCCAATCCTGTGCATTCCAGGTATTGGGAGTTAGCCAATCCTGTGTTATTATTCCAGGTATTGGGATTTAACCAATCCTGTGTTATTATTCCAGGTATTGGGAGTTAGCCAATCCTGTGTTATCATTCCAGGTATTGGGAGTTAGCCAATCCTGTGTTATCATTCTAGGTAATGGGAGTTAGCCAATCCTGTGCATTCCAGGTATTGGGAGTTAGCCAATCCTGTGTTATCATTCCAGGTATTGGGAGTTAGCCAATCCTGTGCATTCCAGGTATTGGGAGTTAGCCAATCCTGTGTTATCATTCCAGGTATTGGGAGTTAGCCAATCCTGTGCAGATGTTATTCCAGGTATTAGACTATGCTAATCCTGTGCAACTATTCCAGGTATTGAACTATATCAATCGTGTAATGCTAAAAGTGATATTTATCACATATTGATATATCACTTTCCTCATCACTTTCAACTTCCTTAAGTTATCAGCTTATCTTGGATTAAGGTATTTCCCATCTTAATCCTTTAATCCATTAACCTATCACCCTTACCATGAAGTGCATAGGTCACACATAAGAATGGTCCAACTATCTTTAATGATATGGACTCATCTCAAGTTAAAGCATTACTTGCTATAAGGGTATCCACAATCAATCACTTTAGGCATTTCCCCCATTAGTATATTAGTAACCATTCCATTATTAGGATTAGGGTTTCCCATACTATCATACTTCATTAGGGTGAGGATTGCATATAACATCACCCTTCATTAGGCTTTCTCATCATATTGCCTAAAATTAGGGTTTACTATTCATCCCAACATGGGTTTCTCATGGCATCACCCTCAATTAGGGTTTACATGGAATCAACCTCAATTAGGGTTCACATGATCTCTTTATTAAGGATCATACCCTATTCATCACATGATCAATACTCATGTATGAATTCCTTTCCATCATCCTATCAACTTGATTAGGTTACATCAACCCTTCAATTAAGTATATACAACTATGGTTAACATAGTGTACTAAGACATTGTTCTTATAAGCAATTAGGGTTCATTCCTTAATTGGCACTAATCACTTAGGTACTATTAGGGTTTCAACCTTTGTACCTTCATTGATTATCATTACTAATCATCATTGTATCAATGGATGATTCATCATCTCTATTCTCAAGAGATTCAATCACATTGGACCTCCATTACATAAGGTATCCAATTAAATTAGGGTTTTCAATGTTGATTCCTTCAATCATTGAATTCATGGAACCAATCATCAATTGGACATACCCTCATACTTCAATTGAGTTTAATAGGTCAACCTTCAACTGATTTGACTCTCAATTGACCCTCAATTGATCATCAGTTAGGGTTTGATTCAATTGAATTAGGGTTTGGAATCGATGATTCAACAACACTAATCAATGTAAGACTAGTTGCTTTGAAACCATTGAACCATCATCCAAATTGGGTATGACCTGACCCCAAACGGTCTTGAGGTCGTTTGGATGACCTCCAAACGGTCTTGAGACCGTTTTCCCATCATATAACTCAAATCTAAGCAATCCAATTAGGGTTTGGTTCATTGGATTGATCACCAAATCAGCATTACATTGTTTAACAGCTTGGTACCTTTAGACCTTCAAACACCTAACCATACTCAACCCTAGACCTCCAAACGGTCTTGGGTGACCACCAAACGGTCTTGAGACCGTTTGGATGAGCTCCAAACGGTCTTGAGACCGTTTTCCCATCCAACCTTTGGACTCTAGTGAAAATTCATCATGGATTGGTCTATCGAGTTGATCAACAAATCAGCACTACATTGCAATATGATTAGTACCTTTGGACCTTCAATTGGTCAACTATACTTGACCCCAGACCTCCAAACGGTCTTGGGGTGATCCCCAAACGGTCTTGAGACCGTTTGGATGATCTCCAAACGGTCTTGAGACCGTTTGGGCTAATCAACTCAAAATCTCAAATTAGCTCATTGTGATTTCAGCACTGATTACAATTAGGGTTTGCCCTAGTAATAAACCTTCAACTCTTAACTCGTTTGGAATTAGTCCATCAAATTTGGTGAGTCATTAATTAACATCATTATGAACAGTAATATCATACGGTCAACGCTTAGTCAACCATCTTATACGGTCTTGAGACCATTTGCCCAAAAAGTTCAATTAAATCAGATTGATAATCAGCACTTAGTCCAAATAGGTTTTCCAAATTGATTAGCCTTCAACTCACGATTCCTTGGGAGTTAATCCCTAAAATATGTTGAGTCATCAACCAACATAATTATGAACAGTAATACCAAACGGTCAACGCTTGGTCAACTCACTCAAACGGTCTTGAAACCGTTTTCCCAAACAGGTTAAGTTAATCAGGTTGAAAATCAGCACATACTTCAATTCGATTGCCTAATTGATTGGCCTTCAACTCTCAATTCCTTTGGAGTTAATCCCTCCAATTTGGAGGGTTATCAGCCTACATAATTAGGAACAAAATTCCCAAACGGTCAATGCTTGGTAAACCATCTCAAACGGTCTTGAAACCGTTTCCTCCCAAATGGTTTCAAACCGTTTGCCCTTAAACGGTTTGCTGAAACCGCATAGCCAATCAACTTAAAACGATTTGGAGTAGCTACCAAAACGGTTTTGCTTGGTAATTTTCTTTGGATAAGCATCTAGGATGATTTCATCATCCCCTTCCTTCGAACAACCAAGAACAGCAACCGTTCTTGATGGAAATTGCAGCAAGAAACAAGAGTGCATCAAATTGAAGAAATCAATCAACAAAGCATAGAGAATTGATGCAATAGCAATGTTTAAGGGTTTAAGTTATAAAAACCGCCTCCAATTGATCTCCAAAGCTCCAAGATCATGCCATTAATGGTGGATTAAGCTCTTGCAACTCCCCCTAGGCTCGTCCTCAAGCTTTTGATTGTAAAAGTTGGCTAGGGTTGAAGAGGAGATCGAAATAAGAAGGAATCCATAATTTATTTTCAATTTCCACCATGAAATCATGGAGAACGAAGGTCAAGGGCTTACCCACAGGTTTGGGACGTGCTCCCTGCTCCTCCCTAGCTCCTTGGTCGGTTTTCCAAGCAAGGGGAAGAAGAAAATCCGAAAAGGCCTTGGTTTGGGCTTAGAAATGGCACTTTTATAAGGAAATTGATGAGAGAGAAAATGCCTTATAAAAATCCAATTAATCCCAATAAAGTGGCCGCCTCTTACCCCTCAACTACCTTGGGTACGAGGCACCTTTCTTTCCTTTAATTCTCCTTCATTATCCTCAATTTAAAGAAAAGCAAATTAAGCACCTTAATGCTTATAATATAATATCCCACATGTGAGTGGATATTACTTTTCTTTATAAAAAGGTGAGTGGAATTTCACCTACTTAAGATATTTTCGTTCCTTATCTTGTTAAAGGAACGTCCATCCTTATTCAAAATCAACCCAAAACATTTTGGTTGAAAGCCCTTCAATTATATTTATTCATTTTTGCCCTAAATCGAATTAGGGTTTCAAATAGGCATTATTCTTGATTATTTTAATGTCAAGATTCTCTCTCCTACAACTTAATTCAAATGAGGAGTCCCTCTCATTTTATTTGCTCTACATGATGCCAAGAAACATTAAGGACCATATTGAAGTGGTAATTTTCATATTGAACCCTAGATTTTGGGTAAATTGCACATTACACCAAAACTAGGTTTTAATGCACAAGGATTGCTTTACAAGCTTAATCTTGGTGTCCAAGCTTGTGGAAACCATAAAACTACATCATATTCATTATTATGATGTCTCAACATCAGAGGAACATCTTATCATGCAACATTTTCAATTTAACCCCTCAACTTGGGTAATTTGCACTTTAGTCCAAAATAAGCAAACATTGCTTCAACATTGTTCAAACAGGACCAAAATTGAAACATAGGTTCCTTTTGAGCCTTAATTACTTTTCACAAGATGAGATTAAGCATATAATCATATTTCTTAATCAAAACACCTAGGGTTAAAGAATAACCCAGGTCAGGGATGTTACATTTTGGGGCAAATGGTCTTGAGACCGTTTGGGACCAAACGGTTTCAAAACCATTTGGTGGATTGAAGGTTGATCTTTGACCCATGGATGATGATCTAATGGTTTAGATTGATGAACCCTTCAATTGAATAACTAATAGTCGATTCAATGATGCAACTGGAGATCAATGGAATTGATGGTTGACCTAATGAGCCCTTGCGGTTTTGGGACTGATTTGGCCCAAACGGTCTTGAGACCATTTGAAACCAAACGGTCTTGAAACCGTTTGGGGCCAAACTGTTTCAAAACCATTTGGGGTCAAACGGTTTCAAAACCGTTTGGTGTTGAAACTTGAAAACCACATGGAGGTTGTTAGTGGTTCAATCATTTGGATATTGAAGGCAATGATGGTTCCAATTATCCAATGATGGTTAGTCAATAAAGGTACAAAGGTTAAACCCTAATAGTACCTAGGGATTTGTGTCAATTAAGGAAGAAACCCTAATTGCTTATAAGAACAATGACTTGGTACACTATGTCACTCATAGTTGTATGAACTTGACGGGAGGATTGATATGACCTAATCAAGTTGAGAGGATGATAGCATGGATTTGTTGCATGATTTTAATTCATGTGGTGATTTAGGGTATGATCCTTAAATGAAGAGATCATGAAACCCTAATCATGAACCCAAAACCCTAATTCACAAGGTTGATGAACCTTAACCTTAATCCAGGGCAATTTATAACTGAAACCCTAATCCAAGGAATGGATGTAACCCTAAATTAGGGTGATGATGTGTATAGACCTAATTATGAGTAATGTAATCCAAAACCCTAATTGGGATGAATAGTAAACCCTAATTATGGGTGATGGATTATGAAACCCTAATTGGGATGAATAGTAAACCCTAATTATAGGTGATGGACTATGAAACCCTAATTGGGATGAATAGTAAACCCTAATTGTGGAACTTTGAATGTAAATCCTTTTATAGGGTGATTTTGATGTGAAACCCTAACTAAGGATGGCTTCATGAGAAACCCTGATATTTGATGTTTTGTGAATCTCAAACCCAGGGTAATACTATGTACTGATTAGTGAACCCTAATCTTAGGCAATATGGTAATAAGCCATATCTTTCATGTGATAATGGGATGGTTATCCCCATGTGACATGAAACGGGAAACCCTAACCCTGGTGAGGGAATAGTGATGTTACCCATGAATAGTGAATTCATATTTGTTGAACATGGTTCTGATATGCAATTGATATCAATGTATCATCTGTGCTAACAATGCAGATATTTTGAAATGATGATTATGGCCAGGTATGAGCTATGATGTTTATATCACTATTGTGATTGTACCTTGAGTGCCATAATATACCTTGTTGCCTGGTAAGAGGTATCAAGAGAGTTAATGGGCATCAAGTACCATATATGATGCTTGTAATAGCAAGTATCATGTTTTCATTGGTCAATTGACCTAAAGGTGATGGTTACCTGAAAAAGTGGTAACAATGCTTAATGATGAATCAAGGGTTTAATTACCCAGGGCCATATGATTATGGTGATGAAATTGTGAAGGAATGAGAATTTCCAGCTCTGAAATAAGGGACTGAGTCCCCAATGCCTTTAAGATTGTTAAGCAATTGATTAAAATAGTACATGTTTCTTTATAGCATTGTCAAAATAAGTTTTGTTTGAGAACTTTCCTGATGCTAAAAGAATATGAAAATGTACTTAATTAATCAAGTGATATATATTCATGTAGTGCTCTGACCATAGATCCATCATCGTCAGAAGTTGGTGATGGTGAAACAGGTTTTCTAAGGAATTCCTGGAATTCGCATATTTTGAATATGTGGCGGTAAATGGGCGAAAATATCCTTACGTCCGGGTGAAGATATTGAGGGAAAGTAAATAATAAACCTCTCAATTCTTCATGTGTCAGGATATATGTAACATAAATCTCCCGATGGTTGGTATTGATGTATCATTAATCTCCCAATGTTATTTTATGTCAGGTCGATGGAGATAAACATTAATGCTCTCGATTATCGATGAGAGTGCAGTTGATGTTGTAACTCTATAGCGAAGTTCCAGTATACCCTGGAAAGCTATTTGAGTAGTCGACACAATCCTGCTTGTAGTCATGTGTTGACCAGGATGTGGGAGATCATGGGAGTTTGACTCTTCCATTGACCTATTTATGGTACCAATTTCGATTCTAGAAATGGTTGGTTGGAGTATGAGCAGTATACCTCATCTCCTCAGAGCTTAATTCTGTTTGTAAAATATAAACAGCCATGTAGCGTATTTACATAAGATTGAAATACGAGAAACATTGATTGATGATATACGGCTTAGCATGCCCTTGATACATAAATGGACTTATGTTTCTTTAACTCATACTAAATATGAGGCATGCTGCTTAATCAGATTATAGTTGTAATATTGCATAAGAATATTGCTCTAATCTATATAATTGTTGATTCACCTGTTATTGATTTATATTATCCCACTGTTCAGTTTATTTCTATTTAAACTGCAATGACAATGTTTTGGTGGAGAGTTATATCTCCCTCAAGGGCAATTTTTATAATTGTTTCACCCCCGTGGGATTCAATGTTTTTAGGTAGATGCAGACATCAAGGTAGAAACTCTTCTGTAGGAGAAGAGCAACAACAACAGTCACAGGGACATTAGTGATCCAACAAGTGGAGACATTGGCTGTCCAGTTTTGTGTAGTTAGTCCTAAAGTCGTCTCTGTACTCTCGGGTCCTAGGAGTTAGTGTTTTGATACTTTGATCTGAGATTTTGTGCATGTATGCCTCGAGGTGCAATGATGCATGTAATGTATATATGAACCAGGATGTAATGTTTTACTTTGGTTCTGAATGAAAAAGTTTTCCTGTGAATGGATCTCTTGATAAATGGTTTTAATTTTTAGTGATTTTCAGTAATTCCACTGTTAATAATACGCTTCCGCATTAGTTAATCTGGTTTTATGAGTTGTATGCCACAAATTAGTGGTATCAGAGCTCTAGGTTCGCTGAGTCTACAGAGACATAGGATTAAGGTAGTTGAGTTTGTTCTAGTGTCTTCCAGTTTATTTGATAGTGTCTTCTGCTCTTATAGGAGAAGAAGAACTAAGGATGTCTGGATCACACAAAGAACACGCTGCTAAGAGTAGTGTTGCTGCACCGGGAAATGGTGCAAGAGACCAGGACAGGGAGGAACATGTACCTGAATAGCCCCAGTTCAACCCAGCTGATATGGGGAACCCAGCCTTCCAGGCTATTTTCGGGCAGTTTATGGCAGCTATGACCCACATGACAGATAGAATGCCAGTACCTACACCCAGGGCAGCACCCCATGATGCAAGACATGGTGCCGGCAAGACTTTTGAAAGGCTTAAGAGGGTAGGAGCCTTGGAGTATGCTGGTACAACCGATCCATCAAATGCCGATCTATGGTTGACTGAGTTGGAGAAAGCCTTCAGAATCCTCATGATTCCTGATGATGGGAGGGTCAGACATGATGTATATCTCCTCAAAGGGAGTGTTGGCCACTAGTGGACCATTGAGGAGGGAAAAAGACCTGGAGTTGTGATTGGATGGGATGAATTCAGGCATGAATTTGTCGCTAGATACTTTCCCTAGACGTATCTAGATGAGAAGATCTCTCAGTTTGAGAGGATTAAAGCAAGGGCCTATGAACATTAGCGAGTACAAAGCTAGGTTCATGGAGTTGTTGCGGTTTTGTCTGTACATGGCATCTAATGATGAGGAGAGAATTCGACGGTTCGAGAAGGGGTTGAATGCTGAATTAACCACTCTAGTGTCTGCTCCGGAGAATCGGGAGAGGTTTGCAACTTTTGTGGAATCTGTAATACGTATAGAGAGGTTTGTAGTTGAGAAGCGACAGACCAAGGGTAAGAAATAATACCCACAGTTTCAAGGATAGAGTGATGGGAGTTTCAAGAAACCAAGGTATTCTATGCCTACACCACCACCAAGGTTTAATACCCAGACACAGTGGACGTCAAGTAAGGGTAGAAACCGTAGTTTACCACCAAAGGGAGCTCAAAGCTCAGCCTCTATGTCAGTAACAGGACCACCCAGACCACCAAGGAGGAATATAACCTGTTATAGATGTGGAAAAGAAGGCCATGTGGTGAGAGACTGTCCTGAGAAGGTTAGGAGTGTGACCCAGCAACCGAGGCAGAATCAGTAGGGCTCTCAGAGGCAACAACCTGGCAGTGGTGTTAGAGGACGTGGACCAGCGTCCCAAGCCGGTTCTTTGACATCTAACAATCGAGCACAGGGTCAACATCAAGCGACATCTAGGTTCTATGCTATGAACCAGCCTGAAGCAGTAGTCAACCCTCGGGTTGTGACAGGTCAGATGGAACTGCTTTATTCTGATATGACTTTATCTTGCTTCGTATCTGTGTTAATTGATCTGGGTTCTACGCACTCTTTTATCACTCGAGAAGTGATTGATGACTGCAATATTATTGTTAGTCATAGAATAGATAGCTTGCTATTAGAGACACCTTTGATGAGATATGTAGTATTGTGGGAAGTGTGTTCTCCCTGCAATCTTTTCTTTTTTGATCACCGCATTCAAGTGGATCTTATACCACTTGAGATGCATGGGTTTGATATAATCCTTGGGATGGACACCTTAGAGAAGTATAAGGTTGTCTTGGATTGTAGTTCCAAGCAAGTTGTGTTCACAGATGGTGGTGACACATGGATCTTTCAGGGAGATAGAAATATTCTTCCAACATGTCTTGTGTCATCTATGGTAGTTGAGAAGCTGATGAGACAAGGATGCCTTGCATTCTTAGCCCATGTGGTTGATACCACAATGGAAAGTCCTCATCCTTCTGAAGTTCCTATAGTTAGGGAATTTGAAGATGTATTTCCTTAAGAACTTCTAGGTGTTCTGCCACCTCGAGAGATAGATTTTGAGATTAATCTAATCCCAGACACATAACTAATAGCACAAATGCCGTATAGGATGGCGCCTTCTGAAATGGCAGAGCTCAAGAAACAACTGCAAGAGTTGCTTGAGAAAGGTTTTATCCGACCGAGCACTTCACCCTGGGGTGCTCTAGTCCTTTTGTTAAGAAAAAGGATGGGTCGATGTGGTTATGCATTGACTATAGATAGTTAAACAAAGTCACCATAAAGAACAAGTATCCTTTACCAAGGATTGATGACTTGTTTGACCAGTTGTGTGGTGCGACTGTATTTTCTAAGATAGATCTGAGGTCGGGATACCATCAGTTACGTATCAAGGAGGGTGACATACCTAAGTCTACCTTTAGAACAAGGTATGGTCACTATGAGTTCACAGTTATGTCGTTTGGACTAACTAGTGCACCGACTGCATTTATGGAACTCATGAATAGAATCTTTCGACCTTTTCTGGATCAGTATGTTGTTGTCTTTATAGATGACATTCGGATCTATAGTAGAGATGCTCAGCAACATGAGCAGCATCTTCGCCAAGCTTTGACTTTGCTAAGGGAACATAAGTTATATGCTAAGTTTAGCAAATGTGAGTTATGGTTTCCAGAAGTTTCCTTTCTTGGACACGTAATATCTGCTTCAGGTATTCGTGTTGATCCTAAGAAGGTAGAATCTGTCCTACAATGGGAACAGCCGAAGACACTGACAGAGATAAGAAGTTTCCTAGGACTGGCTGGCTATTACAGGAGGTTCATTAAGAACTTCAGTTCAATAGCCTTACCCCTGACTAAGTTGACAAGGAAGGAGATTCCTTTTGTCTAGAATGACAAGTGTCAACAATCTTTCCAGCTGCTGAAGGAAAGGTTAACATGCGCACCTGTTTTGGTGCTACCTGAGCAAGGAAATGGGTATATAGTCTTCTGTGATGCATCTAAGAATGGCTTAGGATGTGTGTTGATGCATGATAAGCAAGTGATTTCTTTTGCTTCTCGACAGCTTAAGAAAAATGAGGAGAATTATCCGACACACGATCTAGAGTTAGCTGTTGTGGTTCATTCCTTGAAGATCTGGAGACATTATCTCTATGGAGAAACATTCTAGATTTTCACAGACCATAAGAACCTTAAGTATATCTTTTCTCAGCATGAGCTAAATATGAGGCAACGCCGCTGGATGGAATTAATCAAGGACTATGAATGTATAATTGATTATCATCCAGGGAAAGCCAATGTGGTTGCTGATGCACTAAGTAGAAAATCAACAACACAAACCCTAGATAAAGCATAGTTAAACTCCTTAGTATGCTATAAGAGAGATATGTTTATCTCCTTGAGGCAAGGCAATGTACAACTTAAAGTGTCATTGTTAGCCGGGTTGCTAGCTGAGATGCATATAAAACCAACTCTGAGACAACAGATTAAAGAAGCACAATAGACTGATTCTATGATTCAGCAGATCAGGATAGAATATGGTAGTGAGAAGCAGGATGGCTTCCATGATTCTGATGATCAGGTAGTTTGTTACCATGATAGGATGGTAGTACCTAATGTTGCTAACTTAAGAAAGTTAGTCCTAGAGGAGGCTCATTCTTCAATGTATGCTATGCAACCAAGGAGCATCAAGATGTATCATAACTTAAAAGATATGTATTGGTGGCCTGGTTTGAAGAAGGATGTTGCGGAGTTTGTTATGCGGTGTCCGGCGTGTCAGCAAGTTAAAGCTGAACATCAAAAGCCCGCAGGAACAATGCAAGCCCTGCCTATACCACAGTGGAAGTGTGATCATGTAACTATGGACTTTGTGGTTGGTTTGCCTAGAACAGCCAAAAGTCATGATTCCATTTGGGTGATAGTTGATAGGTTGACAAAGACAACACATTTCTTACCTATCAAAACAACCTATACAACTGAGAAGCTTGCACAAATCTACATAGATGAGATAGTGTGGCTGCATGGGGTCCCAGTCACCATAGTTTCTGATAGAGGTCCTCAGTTTATGAGTCATTTTTGGGAATGACTTCATAAAGCTTTGGGCACTCAGCTGAGGTTTAGTACAACTTTTCATCCTCAGACAGATGGACAGTTTGAGAGGACAATACAAACTTTAGAGGACTTGCTTAGGGCATGTGTCCTTCAGTTTGTGGGGAGTTGGGATCTACATCTGAGCTTGATAGAGTTTGCTTATATTAACAGCTATCAGCATAGTATTGAGATGGAACCATATGAGGCTTTATATGGTAGACGTTGTAGATCTCCCCTATGTTGGTATGAAACTGGTGAATATCAACTTTTGGGTCCTGAGCAGGTTCAACAAACAACTAAGAAGATAAAGATCATACAACAACAGTTGAAAACAACCCAGGATAGATAGAAATCCTATGCTGACAAGTGTCGTAGACCCTTAGAATTCCAAGTCAGAGATAGGGTGTACCTCAAGGTTTCACCTTGGAAAGGTATCCTGAGATTTGGAAAGAAAGGGAAGTTAGCTCTGAGATTTATGGAGCCTTATCCAATCATTGAGTGGATGGGAAAGGTAGCCTATAAGTTGGAGTTACCACCTGACTTGCATAGATTGCACCCAGTATTTCATATCTCTATGTTATGGAAGTGTCATCCTGACACTGAGTTAGTTCTACAACATGTGGAGGTAGAACTAAATGATGACATATCTTATGTTGAAGGGCCAGTATTGATTCTTGATAGAAGAATCAAAAAGCTGAAAAAGAAAGACATTCGTCTTGTAAAAGTCCTCTGGAATCACCATGACATTGAAGAAGCTACGTGGGAACTAGAGGATGAGATGAGGAGGAAATATCCTACTCTTTTCTCTTAAATGTTTTGTTGATGATTTTGGGGACGAAATCATTGTAAGGGGTGGATAAACTTGTAACATCCCTGACCTGGGTTATGAACTAACCGTAGGTGTTTTCATAATGAGAGTAATTATATGTATACTTTTGTCTTTGAAAAGTAATTAGGGCTCAAGAGGAATTTATATTACAATTTGAGTCCTTTTTTAATATTGTTGAAATCAATATTTTGCCTATTTTGGACTAAAGTGCAAATTACCCAAGTTGAGGGGTCTATTTGCAAATTGTGCATGATAATATGTTCCTCATGTGTTAAAGCATCATGGGAATGAAGATGATGCAGAGATATGGCTTGTGATAGCCTGAATTCCAAGAAAGAGCTAATAAAGCAATGTTTGTGCATAAAAACCTAGTTTTGGTGTAATGTGCAATTTACCCAAAACTTAGGCTGCAATATATAAATTACCACTTCAATAAGGTCCCTAATGTTTCTTGGCATCATGTGGATCAAAGAAATAAGAGGGGTGCCTCATTTGATTTAAGTTGAAGGAGAGAGAATCTTGATATTAAAATAATCAAGATTTAAGCATAATGGAGGTATTAATGCAAAAATAAATAAATAATTGAAGGGCCTTCAACCAAAATTAAAATGGTGGAAATCAGATATATTTTTGGACGTCCTTGAGTTTTTCAAGGATCGAAAATATCTTAAGGAGGTGAAATTCCACTCACCTTATTATAAGGAAAAGAATTTCCACTCAAAAATATATATTAGTATTATAAAGGATTAAGGTGCTTATTTTCTTTTCCCTTAATCCATGGATAATGGAAGGGAGTTATATGGGTTTGAGTTGACTTTGCATGCAATCAAACAAAGGAGGAATAGGTGGTACCATTTTTGGAATTAATTGAATTTTAATAACACATTTTCTCTTTCATCAATTTTCATATAAAAGAGCCTTTTCCAACCCACCTAAGGGTCTTTTTCGATTCCTTTCTTCCCCTTGCTTGCAAAATCGACCAAGAGAGCTAAGAAAAGTAGGGAGCACGTCCCCAATCTGTTGGTAAGCCTTTGACCTTCGTTCTTTTTTATTTCATGGTGAAAATCATAAAATAATACATGATTTCTTCATTTCTTCACTCCATCTTCAACCCTAGCCGATCCTTTCACTCCAAAAGCTTGAGAAACGACCTTGGGAGGTTTCTAGATCTTCAACCACCATTGGAGCCGTGAATCTTGGAGCTTGGGATCAGATTTGAAGGCGGGTTATATAACTTTAACCCTTAATCTTTGTCATTGATGCGAGTCGTTGTACACGCAACAATCACTAGGAAAAGTCCTAGAGTTTAACCTTCTAACCCGGTTGTCAACTTGTTGTGAACAACAAGTCAACTTAGTATATATAGGTATCGATCCAAGGGACGGCAGAAAAGAAAAGTCAAAATCCAAATCCGATCACAAGTACAAAAATTAAATTCCGATTTGAGAGAGTTGTTAATACTAAGAAAAAAAAAGTGCTGAAATAAAATTTAACTAATCAAGAAATAAAGATCTGGGGTCCAGAAGATCACCACCAAAACCACGTTCCTATTCAACTAATGAAATTCTAAACTCCAAGGATCAAATCAGGACTTTGTGTTTACATGTCCTTATGGACAAACTCACAAGGGTCAGACTTCCCGTGAACCCGTTGGACCCGACATTCACGGATCATTGCCCAACCGTCCAACATGCCATTATCCACGGTCATATCAAAAAGTATGTGAATTCAAACCGGCGTTCAAACCCAAGGCTCAGGTGGTCGCGTCACCAAGGATTATAACAAGAATAAGATTAAATAGATGAAAAGATGATAATCGCAATTAAGGGACTATTGTTTCATTCTTACAGAGATCCACAGTCATATCACTCCATAAGAATATATCAGATCATCCAAATAACCATAAAGAAACAGAGAGAAGACATTTGTTCGATGGAGGAATATAATTGATTATATTGAATAGAACCGGGCTAAGGGGCTACTTCCATTCCCCAGAGAGATTTACTCAGACATAACAAGACCAGAAGAAATGCAAACTAAAATGAGATCCAACATTATACAAGATGTGGTCTACAACTAAAAATTAGATGGAATAGAATGAAAAATAGAATGATTTTACAAGTGAAGAGTCCCTCCTTTTATAGGAGGGGGAGGGGGTAGGCTGCCCTCAAAAGAGGGGGAAAAAAGAGAGGGAGACTAATTTTTGAATTTTCTGGATCTGGTCAAATCGAAAGTTGATTGTCTTTAATTATCTTGACCATGTAACTCCCTTTAATGTAGATTTTCGCAGCAGCGATTTCAAACGTATTTCTCTTCCATTAAAAGCACAAACGCCGTACAAATAATAGGATTTTATTTTAGGAAATTAAATTCCCTTTCCAATGAATACTTGTGCACTCAATTTGAAGTTCGAATGTAAGAGTTATGTCACTTTTGGTGGAGGGTATATATGAATTTCAGGACTGCTGCAAATTGTATAATTTTCCTACAAAACCCAAGAAAATAGAATGAAAACTCTAATTAAAGAGAAAAAACTAAAATAAAATAATTAATTATTAAACTAAGAGAATAAATAACAAAATAATCCTAAACAAATATCAAAAATATATAAATAAAAGGGATAAATATACATTTATCAAAATACCCCGGACTTGAATCTTTGTTTGTCCTCAAACAGATAAAATCACAAATTATTCCAATTTATACTAACAACATGTCTATCCTCACCCTTATAACATCACTTTATTCCTTACCTCCAAATTTGTCCAAGCAACCCAATCCCCTAAAACCACAAAACACAAAATTCTATATTCCCTATTAAAAACAAATATCATATCTTGGTTCAAAATCAAGATTTTGTAGAAAAACATGCTTCATCTTACTTTTGCTTTGACACTCTCATTTTTATAAATGTTTTTTTTGAGTTGTTGCACAAGAACAAGATGAAATTAGGTGGTGTGAAAACAAAGAAGGAAGTGATGATTTTTTTTTATCCCTCCTCTATTCGACTTGGGATTTAAATTTGTGGAGTTGTGGCTACATTGGTCACAATTTTTTTAATGTACACTTTTGGCATCTTTTGATGGTACGCCCCATTGTGGGGTATGGAATTTTTTATATGGGAAGCATGCCACCCCGGACTTGATTTTTGTCTGGTGGTGATTCTTTGCTTCTCTTTTTTTAGAAAGAAAATAAGGGGGAAACAAAAGGTGTCCTTGTGCTTATAACTCCATACATTTTTTTTAATTGTCATTACATGAGAAAGAACATTCATGTTAATCACATTATACAAGATTTATATCAAGTTAATCAACAGTTTAAAAATAGAGAAAATGTGTGTTTGGTTTTAATTGATTCCATACGGCTTGCCAACTTTTCCAAGGAGTGATGCTATTTTGGGATCCTAGGTGACATGGTGGTTTCAGACATGGCAATTTGTAACAATTTTTGCAAAAGATTTACTAAATTCAAAGGGGTACAATGATAAACATTTATTCATATTGGCCGACTAGATAAAGGCCATTTTACAACAAAAGAAATAAAAACATGGCCGACTAGATAATGGCCATGAACAAAGTAACTATATGCAAAACAAAAAAAGAGGTAGAAATAATGCAAGAATAAAAAAGATAAGGGGGTGGAATAGAAACATACCACCCACCTCCACCCCAGACTTAGATTGTTGCTTGTCCCGAGCAAAATCAAAACCCGAGATGGAGGGAAGAGAAGAGCGAGGATTTCTAGGTGGCCCAGGTAGCTCAAAAAATGTCCAGCGGAAGGGGATGTGTATGAGGGCTGGGACCTTTATCTGAGGAGCTTCATAATGTACCCTATGATAGGGTAATTGTAGAAGCTCAGTGGGGTGCTCATATTTTTTTTCACCTTGCATTCCCTCCAATAATATCCATAGATCTTCCTTTGATAGCAAGGGAAGTGTTGAAGATGGATGTGGATAAGGAGAGGTTGACAGGTACCCGACTAGTAATACCAGTAGAGCATGATGAACTGAGTCGGGTGGAGGATCTGGTTCAGGTTTTCCACCATCATGATGACCTGCATATGGGAGAATTGATGCTAATACAAAAAATTTAAAATCATTTACAAAAGTGTTTTGTTTCTCCTTAAAATTAATGCCATCAACATTGGGTTTGGTAAGTTTCATTGTTGATATAACATATGTCTCTAATTTTTTTGTACAAGGGTTCCCCAAGTATTTAGGAGGGATGATGATGTCTTCCTTGCAAACAATAGAAGGGGGTGTGTGGGCTTCTTCCAATGGTGATATCTCCCCTTCTAGATCATCCATGTGTGGGATGGAAATTGGCTGTGACGGCTCGGGAAGAATCATAAAGGGGGTTAGATTCTCATTATCCAAAATAGACTCAAAAGAAGGGTATTGGTCTATGGTATCATTCAGATTTATGTTGAGGATGGGAGGAGTTGTTGGATCTTCAGAATGACTCTCCTGCTTTGACATTTCATATTCAAGTAAAAGAGTCTCTAAAGGAAAGATAGGGATACCAACGTCCTCATCACACACAAAATATGGCTCCATGGTTTGTTCTATTTCTTCAGGATCTGACATATATGACACAAAATAAGGATCATCATCATCATCGTCAAGAAGAACCATCTTGGGTTGCTCAAGCTCTATAGGGGGAGTTTGTGATTGATCCTCTAGAAAGGTAGCTAACATGGCTTGACTGGATTCAAGTTTTTCTTGTGCTTCTGCTACCCTCTTTTCTAGGGCCTTAAGTCTCTCTTCCGGTTCAAGATCAATTTGCATTTCACCATAGGATTTATACACCCCAAAATTTTGGTCATTCTCGCCACACTCCCCATAGTGTCCTTGGCCATAGTACTCCTCATATTATTTTGGGTGGCATTTCTCCTCATAATAATCTCCAGAAGATGGTGGATTGTAATTTCCATTGCGTCCATCTTGGTAGGAAGATTCAATATTATAAGGTGTCACCAATTCATGAGGAAACATATTTGAACAATCTATATTTTGGATTTGGGCTTCTAGTAAGGTGGCCAATAAGGTTTGGCTAGTTAGAAGTTTTGCTGCCATATTCTCTAGGGACTTAAGTTTCTCTTCTTGTTGAGGATTACATTGGGTTTCATAAACATGTTCATAACCCCCAAGGTTTTTTTGGTTACACCCCACAAAATTTTGTTGATCATATCCCCCATTAGAATATGGATAGCAAGGTTCCCCATAATGGTTCTCAGAAAATTGTGGATTCACATTGTACCCACCAGGTTGAAAGGGCTCGCAATTAAAAGGGGTGCTATTATAAGCATGGGGTAGAGTCAGACAGGAAAGAGATGCATGGTGGTAAAAACCACAATAATAACATTGTGGGGGATATTGGGATGCCCACTCCATTTGAAAAGAAAAGTTCCTAAAAGATATGTCAATCAACAAATGAGAGAAGAAAGATTGAGAGATAAAAGGTTAGTAAAAAATTACAAAGAGAACTAAAAATTATAAATCTAAAAATTTAAAAAATAAACTAAATTACAAAATAAAATAACTAGAAAGCAGTACTGCTGGAATGGAAACTCAGCAGAAAGAGGAGATACACTTCCGGAATTGTGCTCGGAAGGTAAAAAGAAATTACAAAAATCTAAAAGAAATTATAAAAAAAGACTGAAGTTATGAAAGTTAGAGAATATGAACAAGGATTATACAAGATATACATGCAACCAGATCTGAAAAACAACGGTGCCTTCCCCAGCAACGGCGCCAAATTGATGTGAGTCGTTGTACACACAACAATCACTAGGAAAAGTCCTAGAGTTTAACCTTCTAACTCGGTTGTCAACTTGTTGTGAACAACAAGTCAACTTAGTATAGATAGGTATCGATCCAAGGGACAGCAGAAAAGAAAAGTCAAAATCAAAATCCGATCACAAGTACAAAAATTAAATTCCGATTTGAGAGAGTTGTTAATACTAAGAAAAAAAGTGCTGAAATAAAATTTAACTAATCCAGAAATAAAGATTTGGGGTCCGGAAGATCACCACCAAAACCACGTTCCTATTCAACTAATCAAATTCTAAACTCCAAGGATCAAATCAGGACCTTGTGTTTACATGTCCTTATGGACAAACTCACAAGGATCAGACTTCCCGTGAACCCGTTGGTCCCGACATTCACGGATCATTGCCCAACCGTCCAACATGCCATTATCCACGGTCATATCAAAAAGCATGTGAATTCAAACCGGCATTCAAACCCAAGGCTCAGGTGGTCACGTCACCAAGGATTATAACAAGAATAATATTAAATAGACAAAAAGATGATAATCGTAATTAAGGGACTACTGTTTCATTCTTACAGAGATCCACGGTCATATCACTCCATAAGAATATATCAGATCATCCAAATAACCATAAAGAAATAGAGAGAAGACATTTGTTCGATGGAGGAATATAATTGATTATATTGAATAGAACCGGGCTAAGGGGCTACTTCCATTCCCCAGATAGATTTACTCAGACATAACAAGACCAGAAGAAATGTAAACTAAAATGAGATCCAACATTATACAAGATGTGGTCTACAACTAAAAATTAGATGGAATAGAATGAAGAATGGAATGATTTTACAAGTGAAGAATCCCTCCTTTTATAGGAGGGGGAGGGGGTAGGATGCCCTCAAAAGGGGGGAAAAAGAGAGGGAGACTAATTTTTGAATTTTCTGGATCTGGTCAAATCGAAAGTTGATTGTCTTTAATTATCTTGACAATGTAATTCCCGATAATGTAGATTTTCGCAGCAGCGATTTCTAACGTATTTCTCTTCCATTAAAAGCACAAACTACGTACAAAAAATAGGATTTTATTTTAGAAAATTAAATTCCCTTTCCAATGAATACTTTTGCACTCAATTTGGAGTTCGAATGTAAGAGTTATGTCACTTTTGGTGGAGGGTATATATGAATTTTAGGACTGCTGCAAATTGTATAATTTTCCTACAAAACCCAAGAAAATAGAATTAAAACTCCAATTAAAGAGAAAAATCTAAAATAAAACAATTAATTATTAAACTAAGAGAATAAATAACAAAATAATACTAAACAAATATAAAAAATATATAAATAAAAGGGATAAATATACATTTATCAGTCATTGAAGTCGATTTCTACTTGCAATTGATTTAATTGTCATTATTGCAATAGCCTTGCTTAATTGATGGAGTTTCCATGGGAATGGCAGTAGCTTTCGTGAGTTTAAAGGTTGAAGATGATAACATGTTCATAAGCACACACCTTAATCAAAGAACAACAGAAAACAGTCTTGGACTTTTGGTCCAAACGGTTTTACAAACCGTTTGGTAAAGTTGACTTCCAAACCGCATAGAATGGTTGACCGTTTGGTATAGTTGACCGTTTGGACTCCAAACCGCATGGCATGGTTGACCGTTTGGGGTCTGAATTTAATCATAGGTTGTATGATGATCCAATGGACTTAATTGATTGATCCAATGTGTGCACGATCCTTCAAGTGGAAACCCTAATTGAATTGATTGAAGAAATCCATGATTGGTCCTAATGATTTCAAGACTTTTTGGGGCAAACAGTCTTGAGACCATTTGGGACCAAATGGTTTCAAAACCATTTGGTGGATTGAAGGTTGATCTTTGACCCATGGATAATGATTTAATGGTTTAGATTGATGAACCCTTCAATTGAATAACTAATAGTCGATTCAATGATGCAACTGGAGATAAATGGAATTGATGGTTGACCTAATGAGCCCTTGTGGTTTTGGGACTGATTTTTCCCAAACGGTCTTGAGACTGTTTGAGACCAAATGGTCTTGAAACCGTTTGGGGCCAAATGGTTTCAAAACCGTTTCGTTTGGTGGCAAACAGTTTCAAAACCGTTTGGTGTTGAAACTTCAAAGCCGCATGGAGGTTGTTAGTGGTTCAATCATTTGGATATTGAAGGCAATGATGGTTCCAATTATCCAATGATGTTTAGTCAATAATGGTACAAAGGTTAAACCCTAATAGTACCTAGGGATTTGTGTCAATTAAGGAAGAAACCCTAATTGCTTATAAGAACAATGACTTGGTACACTATGTCACTCATAGTTGTATGAACTTGATGGGAGGATTGATATGACCTAATCAAGTTGAGAGGATGATAGCATGGATTTTTTGCACGAGTTTAATTCATGTGGTGATTTAGGGTATGATCCTTAAATGAAGAGATCATGAAACCCTAATCATGAACCCAAAACCCTAATTGACAAGGTTGATGAACCTTAACCTTAATCTAGGGCAATTTATAACTGAAACCCTAATACAAGGAATGGATGTAACCCTAAATTAGGGTGATGATGTGTATAGACCTAATTATGAGTAATGTAATCCAAAACCCTAATTGGGATGAACAGTAAACCCTAATTATGGGTGATGGATTATGAAACCCTAATTGGGATGAATAGTAAACCCTAATTATGGGTGATGGACTATGAAACCCTAATTGGGATGAATAGTAAACCCTAATTATGGGTGATGGATTATGAAACCCTAATTGGGATGAATAGTTAACCCTAATTATGGGTGATGGACTATGAAACCCTAATTGGGATGAATAGTAAACCCTAATTGTGGAACTTTGAATGTAAATCCTTTTATAGGGTGATTTTGATGTGAAACCCTAACTAAGGATGGCTTCATGAGAAACCCTAATATTTGATGTGTTGTGAAGCTCAAACCCAGGGTAATACTATGTACTGATTAGTGAACCCTAATCTTGGGCAATATGGTAATAAGCCATATCTTTGATGTGATAATGGGATGATTATCCCCATGTGACATGAAATGGGAAACCCTAACACTAGTGAGGGAATATTGATGTTACCCATGAATAGTGAATTCATATTTGTTTAACATGGTTCTGATATGCAATTGATATCACTGTATCATCTGTGCTAACAATGCAGGTATTTTGAAATGATGATTATGGCTAGGTATGAGCAATGATGTTTAATTCACTATTGTGATTGTACCTTGAGTGCCATAATATACCTTGCTGCCTGGTAAGAGGTATCAAGAGAGTTAATGGGCATCAAGTACCATGTATGATGCTTGTAATAGCAAGTATCATGTTTGCCTTGGTCAATTGACCTAAAGGTGATGGTTACCTGAAAAAGTGGTAACAATGCTTAATGATGAATCAAGGGTTTAATTACCCAGGGCCAAATGATTATGGTGATGAAATTGTAAAGGAATGAGAATTTCCAGCTATGAAATAAGGGACTGAGTCCCCAATTCCTTTAAGATTGTTAAGCAATTGATGAAAATAGTACATGTTTCTTTATAGCATTGTCAAAATAAGTTTTGTTTGAGAGCTTGCCTGATGCTAAAAGAATATGAAAATGTACTTAATTAATCAAGTGATATCTATTCATGTAATGCTCTGACCATAGATCCATCATCGTCAGTAGTTGGTGATGGTGAAACAGGTTTTCTAAAGAATTCCTGAAATTCACATATTTTGAATATGTGGGGGTAAATGGGTGAAAATATCCTTATGTCCGGGTGAAGAGATTGAGGGAAAGTAAACACTAAACCTCTCAATTCTTCATGTGTCGGGATAGATGTAACATAAATCTCCCAATGGTTGGGATACATGTATCATTAATCTCCCAATGTTATTTTATGTCGGGTCGATGGAGATAAACATTAATGCTCCCGATTATGGATGAGAGTGCAGTTGACGATGTAACTCTATAGCGAAGTTCCGGTATACCCTGGAAAGCTATTTGAGCAGTCGACACAGTCCTTCTTGTAGTCCTGTACTGACCAGGATGTGGGAGGTCATGGGAATCCGGCTCTTCCATTAACCTATTTATGGTATCAATTTCGATTCTAGAAATGATTGGTTGGAGTATGAGCGGTATACCTCATCTCCTCAGAGCTTAATTTTGTTTGTAAAATATAAACAACCGTGTAGCGTATTTACATAAGACTGAAATACGAGAAACATTGATTGATGATATACGGCTTAGCATGCCCTTGATACATAAATGGACTTATGTTTCTTTAACTCATACTGAATATGAGGCATGCTGCTTAATCAGATTATAGCTTTAATATTGCATAAGAATATTGCTCTAATCTGTATAATTGTTGATTCACCTACTATTGATTTATATTATCCCACTATTCAATTTATTTCTATTTAAACTGCAATGACAATGTTTTGGCGGAGAGTTATATCCCCCACTGGGGCAATTTTTATAATTGTCTCACCCCCGTGAGATTCAATGTTTTTAGGTAGACGCAGACATCAAGGAAGAAACTCTTCTGTAGGAGAAGAGCAGCAGTAGTCACAGGGACAACAGTGATCCAACAGGTGGAGACATTGGCTGTCCAGTTTTGTGTAGTTAGTCCTAAAGTCATCTCTGTACTCTCGGGTCCTAGGAGTTAGTGTTTTGATACTTTGATCTAAGATTTTGTGCATGTATGCCTCGAGGTGCAATTATGCATGTAATGTATATATGAACCAGGATGTAATGTTTTACTTTGCTTCTGAATGAAAGAGTTTTCCTGTGAATGGATCTCTTGATAAATGGTTTTAATTTTTAGTGATTTTCAGTAATTCCGCTATTAATAATACACTTCCACATTAGTTAATCTGGTTTTATGAGTTGTATGCCACACATTGGCCCCACCGAAGGACAATGTGTCCTGGGTCAGGATGCATTGCTCTGCAATAGAGCAATGCGTCTCGGGGAGGAGACATATTGGTCCCACCACAGAGCAATGTGTCCTGACGCTAAATGCATTGCCCTTCTATGGGACTAATGCGTCCGTCCCACATGGGGACGTATTGCTCTCTCACAGAGCAATGCGTCCCCATGCATGACGTATTATAGTTTTACATTTTTTTTGCATTCATTATTATTCTTTCATGCATATTGTTTTTATATTAACAACATTAATTATATTTGCACATTTACTATTTGTTCACTTGTATTTGAATCTCTATAATATAACCAATTATTATAAGTTTGTTAATTTCAATAGCTCTGAACATGCATATGGATTATAGAAGTGGTATTGCAACCAACACTAGTTGGTTCCTAATTGATTATATAAGAAGAAATTAATCTAAAAATGAGATATCATTAAAAACAAGGTTAAAACATGAACTAACTTGATGAGTAAATAATACACAACAGAACAATCTAATAGATCTAAAATGAACTAATATGATATCATAATATGATAAATCCACATACAAGCCAAATAAATGCCTAAACAAAGGAATATATACAACACTACAAAATATGTACAAAACTATGAAAATCTAAGCACATCCTCCACGCCCACGATGTCCTCGCCCACCTCCGTGTACATCTTGGCTCTCGAGTATTGAAGTCATCTGGAGATGCCTCAATGGGGTACAACTACGTAGCAGTAGGCTGATGAGGACAAGGGAAGTAATGAAAAGCTGGAGGTGGGGTGAGGGGTCTCTGATTACTAGGATGTGGGGCATCATGTAGGGTGCATCCTGAGAAATCAAATGGAGTATGTGACATAAGATGGTGGTCGACTGTCATGAATAACTAGTGGTGGGAGTGGAGTGTATGGAACAGAACAAGGACCTACTCCATAGTATGATGCTAGTGGAGATGGGGTGATGTATGAAGAAAATGAACCAGCTCTTGAAAAGTATGGCCATGTCGGTCCCCATGCCATGAACCGAGAAGTGGGAGTGGGAGTGGGCTCAGCAATAGTAAGCACATGAGTAGGAGTAGGAGTAGGAGTAGGCTTAGGGGTTGTGGTATGAGTGGGTATGAGATCATACAGGCGAGCATAGTCAGGAAGACTGTCAAAGTAAGTCCTCTGGATGCCATAGATGTCATCTCTGATCTGTGCATGGGCATAGTGTAAAGCCGCTCGGATCCACACATGTGATTCCACCTGTTCAAACAAAGTATGTACAAATAATAAAGACCAATTGCATATATTACAAATAATAAAGATAAATAATAACAATTTGTAAAAGAAATATAAATGATACTCACAAATTGTTGTTGACGATAATTTTGTGGGTAGTATGTGGTCAGAGGTTGAGCTGGAGGAGGTAGTACATACTGGGGATGATACCATGTGTAGTGCGCTTATGGAATGAAGACTATCTCCACTGGTGGAGGGGGGACTAAGCTCTCACGTCTATTCTTCTATAGTTGCACCTCCCGCCTATAATGATGAAACCAGTTCTTAGCCACATGACCCCTCCCATCTATCCTACTAAGGTGTGGCAACTCCAGAGTAGGTTGTACTTGAACAAATTTGAATTGTCCAAGTACTCTGTCAGGGAAGTGCCACTCTACTACTGTGTAGTATGTCATATAATTCACACTACTACAAAAATTGCTTATAAAGCCACTTTTCAAGGTGTCGGTTTTATACAAAAACCGACACCTAAAGTCTACAATGTTGGTTGATAACATAAACCGACATCCAATCTACGAAGGTCGACCAGACACGGGTACCGCTTTTATTAAGTGTCGGTTAATTAATAAACAACCGACACCTAAACTCAACCGCCAAACCCAAAATTCCAGCGAAAAAATTGTCTCCAAAATTTTACATATGGCGTCGGTCATAACTAAATAACCGATGACTAAAGCGAACATGAATAGTTGTCGGTTGTCTTTTACTTAAAAACCGACGACTATAATGTAGTATGGGTGTCGGTTTTTTGTAAAGAAACGACATTGTAGGTTTAGTTGTCGGTTTTTTTAAATAACTGACACTTATTGTCAACTTAATAGCTGACCAGCCCGACTGATTCTTCCCCTTTCCCTGTTTCATTCCCGATTTCCCTAGCTCCGGTGATTTCCAGTGCTCCCTTCTCCGCTGCCGTGCTCCTGCTCACTGGCTCACCGGAGGCCGTGCTCACCGGAGGTCGTGCTCCTGCTGCCGTGCTCCTGCTCACCGGCGGCCGTCCGTCCCCTAGCTGCTGCTACGTCTGTCGCTGCTCCTCCGGCTCCACGCTGCTTCATTCTTCTTCCTTCTTCTTTCTCCGGTAGGCCCTCCGTTCTTCTTCTTCTTCCTTCTCCTGCTCTTCTTCTTCCTTCTCCCTCTCCTTACCAACAGCAACCACGGCCGTGTGGGCTGGCACGGCCGTGGCTGTGTTGGCCGACCACACGGTTGTGCTACCCAGCACGGCCGTGTGGTTGGCCAACACAGCCACAGCCGTGCCAGCCCACACGACCGTGGTTGCTGTTGGTAAGGAGGGAGAAGGAAGAACAAGAATATATATATATATACTAAAATGAAATCAATTATGAGTTTGTGATTAAATCAATTATATGATGAAATCCCTATTGCATGATGAAACCCTAACATATGGCCGAGTTGCATGATGAAACCCTAACATCTACATGAATCCCTGTTGCATAATGAAACCCTAACATCTACATACTCTATATGATACCTAAAATTGTGATGAAACCCAAACATCAATTGTGATAAAAGTTGGATTGTAGGTATTGGAATGACAATATACATGTATTGGGACTGTTATTGAACACCTAATCTGACTTAGGATATTTTGTTTGATTTAAACATGATTGGGCATTATTGCATGTTTGAAACTATTGAATTCTTGATTTATTATATAATAATGATCTAATTGTGAGTGATGCAATGTAAGTGAGCAAATACATGTAGTAGATATGTACTCATTAGCCTAGAACCCCGTCCAAGATTTACTCATTAGGAGTAAATCTTGGATAGTCCCCGGTTTGGGACTGTTCTTGAACACCTAATCTCACTTAGGATGTGAGTGTATAATGTGTATTGGGTTTTCAAGAAAATTTCAGTAGCATTTCCCCGTTTGTTCTCTAAGTACATATGTACTTGGAGAACATCGGGGAAATGCTGCCGAAATTTTCTCGAAAACCCAATACACATTATACACTTACTAGTGAGATTAGGTGTTCAAGAATGGGATAGGTGGTACACATTTATTATATATAAGAATGACATCACATGTATTTGTTGGCCTAAAGTTTTAACCATGCAAAAACTCTAATCTGTTAACCCTAGACCCTAATCTTGTCCTAATATATACTTGTTTTCTCTTTGATCATAGAATGGATAGATCATGGATGTCCATTCGCAATCGCTGCACCCCAGAGTTTATTTCTGGTCTTGACCAGTTTATTAGATTTGCCGAGGAACATAGAAAACAACCTGAATTACTTTACAATGTGAACTTTACAATTTGAATTACTTTACAATGTGAGCTTTACAATTTGAATTACTTTACAATGTGAGCTTTACAATTTGAATTACTTTACAATGTGAGCTTTACACTTTGAATTACTACTTTACAATGTGAACTTTACAATTTGAATGTGAATTTGTAGATGGCTGACCATTCTCCTGATGACCGTGCTGATGACTACCGTGAGGGTGAGGACATCAATGCACTGCCTCACAATGTAAGTTTTAAAAATATATCATATATTTATATCTATATGTCCATTTATAGTTATATCTTGTAAATGTGAATTATTTTGTCAAATTTTAGGTTGATGATGCACAGGTACCATCTGAAGCACTTGAGGCACTTGATCAACAACACCAAAAAGTTGACAAGAGAAGGGGCATCACTATGATGAAGAAGTTAATTGCACAAAAGGGCAATGGACCCAAACTTGTTGTGGATTTCGATAATGCAGGAAATGCATGTGGTGTGAATCGCAATTCATTTATTTCATATCTTGGGTTTGTTACTCGTAGCCATTGCGGTTGTCGCTTAAATTCTTGGCATAAAGTTTCTAAGGAGAAGAAAGATTTAATATGGAGGGATTTATGCGTGAGTTATTATTAATTTGCAATTCTATTTTGTAGATTACTAAATTTTTGGATACTAGTTAATAGCAATTCTATTTTGCAGAGTATATTTGAATTGGATGAAAAGTTGCATCGTAAATGCGTGATGCAACGCTGTGGGAGAGTCCTAAGGAACTATAGGACAAATCTCACCAGAGAATACATAAAAGAAGCCGAAAAGAGGAAGAAGACAACCACTGAACAGTGGAACTTCCTGGACAAAGAAGAATGGGACGTGTTTGTCACTTCAAGACAAACTGATGAATTCAAGGTATTAGGCGTCAGTCTCAATCTCATTAATTAATATATGTTGTATTCACTTATTCAAGATTAACATTTAGTGTTACTAACCAAATCATTAATTTGCATACTAACTAGGCCCTCAGTGAGGCACAAAGATCAAGGTGTGCACTGAATGTGCATGACCACAGAATGGGTCCAAAGGGGTATGTAGGCGTTCGCCAAAGACTACAGGCTGAGGCTACTGCTGCTCAGTCTGCTGCTACTCAGGAGTCCTCTACCATAGGTAGCACACCTCTACCTCGCCATGATGTCTGGATAGTTGGGAGGCAAAATAAGAAGGGAGAAATAACTAAGGCCGCAACTACTGAGGCAGCTGCAAAAATGGTAAAATACAACTCTTACAGCAATCATTCGAATATTAATTATTTGTGTTGTTTACTTAAGTACAAATTTTTGTTTTGGCGATTAGCGGGAGCTGCACGAGCTGAGGAAAAAAGGAAAGTTCATCCCTGAGGGAACAAAGTATGAATTGACAGTTGCTCTGGGTAACCCAGAGCATACTGGACGTGTTAGGGCTGCAGGCGCTGGTGTGGGCATCAAATCTTTTTTTGGGTCATCCCAGCACAAACATGTCCCAAAAGCGGGACTTTCACAAGAAGAGGTAACATATTCTTTCTTTATAATGTTACTGTAAAAGAGAATTCAAAAATTATAATTTGACGTTTCTTTTATCCATGTATAGGTGGATAAGCTATTTGACAGGAAACTCGAAGAAGCAATGAAAAAGTGGCAGGCATCTCAGACTACCACTTACCAGACAATACCTACTGCAGACTCTACTCCTACTCCTACTGCAGAGGTTGGGAGTAATCTTGTAGAACCACCACCTAGCACATCCACTGTAAGTATTTTTATGACATAGTAACTAGTTTTTTAATTCAAGATGATACGTATATATGAAATTGTAGTCATTTCAAAAAAAGATGATATGTATATATGTATATAACGTTCTTTACACAAAAATTTGTAGGGGTTGAAGCCATGCTGTCTAAAAAGTAAAGAATATGTCATGGTAGAGGCGTCGTCTTACCCATCCCTACCAGGGGAAACGTGCCACGGGTCTCCAGTACTAGCTGGTTGGATTCGGGTGAGCCCGATACATATATTCCCCTAGTGGATGGATCTTCCACTGCCATATGCCCACCCAGATTGTGAAACGCTTGGTGAGGCAGTAGGCGGAGTGATATTGTGGCTAAAAGCGGATGTCTTCTTTACTGATAAGGTATGGTAAATTTACATTACGTTCAATTGTTAGTGTGTGTATATGCTAGCAGTTGATTTGAAATTATATATATATATACAGGTTAAAAAGAAGACACCCACAGCATCTAGGCCTCCACTTCCACCTCCTGCATTACCTAGTTGGGTTCCACATGACCTACCTGTCCCGTTAGGTCCTAACTGTAGGGGTATGGCAGTATGGTTAGGGGAACATGATATAAACTCCCCTATAATTGTTTCTTCCGATTTAGATTCTACAGGTCAGTCATACGAAACAAAACTATTTATACAAGATATTTTGGAGTTGTTTCGATATGCTTGGCTAAATACATCTGTGATAGAGCTATGGATAAGGTGAGATATTCTTTATACATCCATATACCTTGTGTATGATCTGGTGATCTGGTTTCTTATTTATTAATGCATGCGTAATTAATACATATTTTGCAGCTACTTAGACAACATTGTGTAGATTTTGGATTCGAACATGTAGGGTTTTTTATTCCATCCTTGATTAGTCTAGTAGCTAAAGACCCTACATCAGTTCAACAATACTGCTGTGAGTCTTTTTCAAATTTTGCTGTAAAAAAGAAGACGGTGATAATGGCTCCATTCAATGTAGAGTAAGTTTACTTTGCTTATTATAATTTGGACTTAAGAAAATTACATTTTATTGTGGATTTTGAGTTATTAATTTTTAACTTTTTTTCCTCTAGGGGTAGGCATTGGTAGTTATTGGTTATTTCCCCCGAGACGTTCACTGTGTATTATCTAGATCCTAAGGGGGGTAAATTGAATACAAGATTTGGACACATAATGAAAATGGCAATATTTCGATGAGAAATATTTCATTTTTCATATCCGTTAGCATATGTTATTACATTACTATTTAATTTCAATGTTTTGTGTTACATTAACATGTAGGGGTTTTGAGGAGTACAAAAAGGCTGGAGGAAAGGTCCCCACGAAAAAGAACCAGCCAATAATTTGGAAGAACGTGAAAGTAAGTTCCCGACTGCAATATATGTATATATTATTTATGTGAACAATGTTTAATTAGTTGTATTTTTTAATATTTTGTATGTTTGAATTTATAGTGTGCTACACAAGACAACGGATGGGCATGTGGATACTATGTCATGCGATATATGCACATGATTATCAAACATGCCGTACTGGATATCGAATGTATTGCTCAGGTATTATATAGTCTCATTAGATAATATGATCAAAATATATCAATCTTATTTATAGCTCATTAATTATATATATACATCATTCTCTTTACAGGTGTTTAAAGCTGACCCCATTACAGGAAAGGACTTACCAAATGTTAATGCTCCCTATACAATGGGAGAATTAAATGAAGTAAGAGAAGAATGGGCAACAACCATACAATTAGTGGGGGATTTAAAATATAATTGGGATCCTGATAGCGAATAATGACTAAACAATGATACTTTGTAAATGAATTTCTGAATTATAATATATGTGTGAATGTTTCTACATGTCTGGATGTTTCTACATGTGTCTGAGTGAAAATGAATGAAAGTGTTGGTTGATATATGAATGTTTCTACATGTGTGAATGTGAATGAATGGAACTACATATTGCTAGCATGTGTGAATGTTTATAAATGTGTGAAAATAAAATGGAACTGCAGGTTGCATTGCTAAATGCATGTGCTACTTTTTTATTGTTAATTTTGTAGGTTTGCGGCCTGTTGTCGGCTGATATCAATGGATGTCGTAAAACCTGCAGTTCATAACTGAACTGAACAGGTTTCTCATCCTGCGACCAGCCACAGCAGGTCTGCAGACTGACAGGAAAAAAACCCAATAGGCGTCGGTTATTTGTAAATAACCGACACATAATGATATAGTGTCGGTGTTCCTACAATAAACCGACGTCTATGTCCTTAACACCACAGCCGTGCTGGACAGCACGGCCGTGGGGCAAAGATATATGGTGTCAGTTTTTTACTTATAACCGACACTAATAGTGCCCAAGATGGCGCCCTTTCTGTGGCGCGAAGGGTTTGGGCGTCGGTTTTCCTACAATAAACCGACGTCTATTTCCTTAACACCACGGCCGTGCTGGACAGCACGGCCGTCAGGCGAAGATATATGGTGTCGGTTTTTTACTTATAACCGACATTGATAGTGCCCAAGATGGCGCCCTTTCTGTGGCGCGAAGGGTTTGGGCTTCGGTTTTTAACTAATAACCGACGCCTATAGTCCCATGATGGCGCATTTTCGGTGGCGCGTGAAGAGTTTGGGTGTCGGTTTTGGAACCGACGCCTGATGGGTGGACTTTTAGTGTCGCCCACATAGGTGTCGTTTAGAAACCGACACTAAAGGCTTGAAATAACCGACACTAAAGGTAGGTTCTGTAGTAGTGTCATTTGGTGATAATAAAATGATAAATAACTTAATTTCATGCATAATATGGTTAATGGGCCTCTAATGGGCTAGATGATATAACCCATGCAAGAAAGCCTCAAATTAAATAATATACTTCAAATTCTTAATCTACACATCAAAATAAGCCTAGATGTCAATTCTCATTTCATTTGGACAACCTTGAAATAATATGGTAAGTTAGGAGAGAGAAATTGCCTAAAAGGTGTAATTAATAAATAAATATAATAAATAACTCCAAAAGAGGAAAATAATCTTAGATTCTTGATCTACATAATAAATATAGACCTTGGGTAAATTTTTATCAAATTTGGAGAAGGTTTTCTTAAAAGGTAAAACCAGGAGAGAGAAAGTGTGTAGAACCTTCAAAATATTAAATAAATATTCAAACAGCTACAATATGTAAAATTGATGGCAAATTCGTTTCCAACACATTAAACATGACTTGTTGGTCAAGTTTCATCAAATTTGGATAATCCTAAAGCCATTAATGAAGAAGGAAAGAGAAAATGATATTTGATTTATTTAACCCATTAAAAGTTTCTAAAAGGTAAAACTAAGTGCATAATCGGAATCTACATGTCTTAATTGGCCTCTGTGCAAAATTTCACTTAATTTTGTTAATGTTTGAACCCCCAAATCAAGACAGAGAGAATAAGGAAATAATGCATTCACGCTTTGATTTAATTGGATTCGATTTTTGATTTATATGTGTCACGTTGGCTTTGGAAACTCGGGCTTCTTTTGGAGTGTTGGATTCAGATCGTGTGGTATTTGTACTATCTCCTTCCTCCGCTTCCTTTCTTTCCCAAGCGAATAGGCTTTAGTTCCCTCTTTGATTCTTTCTCTCCTTTCTCCATCTACCTTCCTTTGTTTCCTCTGCTTTCTTTTCCCTTGCCTCCGTTACCCTCTACCAAACCCAATGAGTATATATATGTTAGGGCTCATGAGATCTTCAGACAATCCATAACTCACTGCCCATACTCTCTGTTCTTTCCATGTTCTCCTCTTCCCTGCCCTCTCCCAGCAAGCCTTCACCATCGGACCCCTGGTGAACCTTTCCTTGATCATTCTCGCACATCTGTGTGCCTATCCACTGGGTCAGTTTGGTCTCTTCGCCCCCCACACATCTTTTCTGCATCTCTGCCATTTCTGACCCTGCTACCGGTGAAGACTAGTTGGCTGCCCCGGCTTTGACCCCAATCGATGCGCAACCGCTTCAGGAGCTCTCTGAGTCCGCCCAACCTTCAGGTATTATGTCGTAGTTGCCTTTTGTTCTCTGGTTAAGCGCATCCGTGAGCTCAATTTTGGGCATCGGTGCCCAAGCTACTGTTCCCAATGTCATTCTTCATCTCCGTGTTCTATCAGCGTAGAAGACGATCCTTCATGGATTTCTGAGTATACCCCCTCTCATTTCTTTACCTCTTTGTTTTCCCATTGGGGGCATTTTGGTCATTTTGTTATGTTTTGTTTTGCTTTAGGTCGAGTCAAGTGGGTCTTTGACCAAGTGACATGGCCGCTTCTGATTGGGCCATGTCAGCTAGGTCGGCCCGACTCCTCTCCCTCTTTTGCTTTTTCTCAATTATTTACTTATGCGGCTTTATTTGATTGGTAGGATTTCTAAATTATATAACTAATTATCTGCTTGGCCAAAAATTTCAAATAAATATTCGTTGGATTTAGAAAAATGCAAGATTTCTAATGGTGTTGGTTTTGTTGCCTGAATCTGATGTTTTAAAGGGGTGATTTAATGGATCTAATTAAATAAGATAATAACTTGTATAATTCATAACTAATAATTTATAATTCAAAAAAATATAATAAAATATGTTTTGAACTCAAGAAAATATAACCTAAAATATGGCATGGTTTTGATAACCTAATTCACACATGAATAAAAAGGTGGTTTTTAGGGTTTGGTTGATGTATATGAAATTGACATAAAATTTGTACATGTGTTTAATAGGCCTTTGGTGACCTAGACTTGGATTTAGGAGTGCTTTGCAATTTGGACTCTGATTTGAGGTATGTTGTATCCCCTATTCATCTTTGTTGAGAAATTCACCTATCTTATCTTTCTTTTGACTTTAGCCTACACATATGTCTATTCTCTTGATATCATGGTTCATGTGAACTATCTTGCTTGTTATGAACTTGGATATTTTCTTAATATCTTATCTTGTGCCTTGGTGTATTTTGATATGAGCCACTTTGAAGTGGATGTTTATATGTTTGTGTTGTCCATTGTGTGATATGGCAACATTGTACAATTCTGACTATACTTTTTACTTGCCTCTACATTAAACATGCTATGTGATTCAGTAGTACTAGAGTAGTATAATTGCATTGGTTTTGTTTATAGTAGATGTGATATTTCCTGCTCTTTTAGGGATGGCAAAGAACCTCGTACCCTGGGCAAGATGTGTGTCTTGATCCATTTTATATATATTTGGGAGATTGGCAGTATTCCTTTTTCTATCAGGTTCAAGTTTGTGCTTGGCTGCCTTTGTGTTTATATTGTTCTAGGGCTATGTTTATCTCACATGCATGCAGGTTTGATGATGTTTGTGGGGTGTGTGTCCTACTACTCTCTCTATGTGCCAGTATTGCATAATCTTTATTGTTTTGTATATGGAAAATATCTTCTTTTATGATGATGATGATTCTTATCTTTTATGCCCGATTGGGTAGTCTTTATCTCTTGCATTGGAAGCCTTTTATTTTGATGTTCCTTATTATTTATAAATTGCTCAATTTGCTTTTTAGTATGCACATACCAGCCTTTGCTGATGTTTCCTATTGTTTCTCTTTTGTTGGGGTATTCTTCCAACCCTAGGTGGAGGACTTGGATGCATGGCATGTTGACCTGAACTTAGTTTGTGATGATGAAGGTTGGAGACAATCTTGAGGTGGTTTATATTTCCTCTACATGGATCCTTATGATGTAAGTTTGTAACCCTTTATTTTATAATTGAATATAGTCATGATTTTATTCCGTTGCTATACTTTGGTCTATTGATTACCATTATATAAAGATTTAAATTTTTTACACCCACTTCGTCATACCTTCTGAGTGTGTTTGGACTAGAGGTTCTATTATTCAAAATTTTAGTAGAGAGGTGGTTTCACTTCTTTACATCATGGTATCAGAGCCCATGGTAGTTGGAATTTGACTATTTCAATTTTGTCTCCCTTTAGAACCCTTGACTTAGTTAGTTACCTCTAAGAGATGTTGACCCTAGATTTGATCTATGATGATCTTTTATATAATAAGGTTTGGTTTGAGGACAAGTTTAGGTTTTGAGGAAATATTTATATGGAAATATTGTGACTTGGTTTCCGCAATTGATTTTGGATCCACTTTTTGTTTCATCACAAAAAGTTTTCATCACCAAAATTTATTTTCAATTATACTACTATATATGTACAAAAGTTTTCTTTGATTTATCGATGTTTTCTTCAACTAAGTCACAATGAAGTGAAACTCTAGTTTGAGTAGAATCTAACCCTAGTTTGTGACTAGGATTGATATAATGGTGTAGTTGACCTACCCTATGACTTTTTGGTTGTTCATGTAGGGTTGTTAGGTTAGAGACACTAGGACCTATAACTCAACCCTAGATGGTGACTTGATAGTTGGATACATGAAAAATATAAATCTCTAAGACATTCACAACTAAATAATATGTGGGTAGTTTTAATACCTTGATGATGAATAGTTTGACTTGTTAGGTTGAATCCCTTTAAGGGGTGGAGAGTAGTTAGTTGTTGATGTTTGATCTATTGATTTCGAGGATGAAATCCTTTGAAGGGGTAGAGTGTTGTAACATACCAGATCATGGACCCTACCCTAGAAGTTTGACCTTTGGGTTTGACCAAACAAGGTTGAGGTTAGAATGATCCTAATAATATAATGCATGAATAATGTAATATAATATGTCATATAATTCATTTGGTGATAATAAAATGATAAATAACTTAATTTCATGCATAATATGGTTAATGGGCCTCTAATGGGCTAGATGATATAACCCATGTAAGAAAGCCTCAAATTAAATAATAGACTTCAAATTCGTAATCTACACATCAAAATAAGCCTACATGTCAATTTTCATTTAATTTGGAATACCTTGAAATAATATGGTAAGTTAGGAGAGAGAAATTGCCTAAAAGGTGTAATTAATAAATAAATATAATAAATAACTCCAAAATAGGAAAATAATCTTAGATTTGTGATCTACATAATAAATATAGACTTTGGGTAATTTTTTTATCAAATTTGGAGAAGGTTTGCTTAAAAGGTAAAACTAGGAGAGAGAAAGTGTGTAGAACCTTCAAAATATTAAATAAATATTCAAACAACTTCAATATGTAAAATTGAAGGAAAATTCGTATCCAACACATTAAATATGACTTTTGGGTTAAGTTTCATCAAATTTGGATAATCCTAAAGCCATTAATGAAGAAGGAAAGAGAAAATGATATTTGATTTATTTAACCTATTAAAAGTTTCCAAAACGCAAAACTAAGTGCATAATCAGAATCTACATGTCTTAATTGGCCTCTGTGCAAAATTCCACTTAATTTGGTTAATGTTTGAACCCCCAAATCAAGAGAGAGAGAATAAGGAAATAATGCATTCACACTTTGATTTAATTGGATTTGATTTTTTATTTATATGTGTCATGCTGGCTTTGGAATCTCGGGCTTCTTTTGGAGCATTGGATTCAGATCATGTGGTATATGTACTCTCTCCTTCCTCTGCTTCCTTTCTTTCCCTAGCGAATAGGCTTTAGTTTCCTCTTTGATTCTTTCTCTCCTTTCTCCATCTACCTTCCTTTATTTCCTCTGCTTTCTTTTCCCTTGCCTCTGTTACCCTCTACCAAACCCAATGAGTATATATATGCTAGGGCTCATGATATCTTCAGACAATCCATAACTGGCCACCCATACTCTCTGTTCTTTCCCTGTTCTCCTCTTCCTTGCCCTCTCCCAGCAAGCCTTCACCATTGGACCCCCGATGAACCCTTCCTTGATCATTCTTGCACCTCTGTGTGTCTATCTAGTGGGTCAGTTTGGTCTCTTCGTGCCCCACACATATTTTCCACATCTCCACCATTTCTGACCCTACTACCGGTGAAGACTAGTTGGCCACTCCGGCTTTGACCCCAATCGATGTGCAACCGCTTCAGGAGCTCTCTGAGTCTGCCCGACCTTCAGGTATTGTGTGGTAGTTGCCTTTTGTTCTCTGGTTAAGCGCATCCACGAGCTCGATTTTGGGCATCAACACCCAAACTGTTGTGCCCAACGCCGTTCTTCATCTCCGTGTTCTATCAGCGAAGAAGACGATCCTTCGTGGATTTCTGAGTATACCCCCTCTCGTTTCTTTACCTCTTTGTTTTCCCATTGGGGGCATTTTGGTCATTTCATTATGTTTTGTTTTGCTTTAGGTCAAGTCAAGTGGGCCTTTGATCGAGTGACATGTCCGCTTTTAATTGGGCCATGTCAGCTAGGTCGGCCTGGCTCCTCTCCCTCTTTTGCTTTTTCTCAATTATTTACTTATGCGGCTTTATTTGACTGGTCGGATTTCTAAATTATATAACTAATTATCTATTGGGCCAAAAACTTCAAATAAATATTCTTTGGATTCATAAAAATGCAACTTTCTAATGGTATTGGTTTTGTCGCCTGAATATGATGTTTTAAAGGGGTGATTTAATGGATCTAATTAAATAAGATAATAACTTGTATAATTCATAACTAATAATTTATAAGTCAAAAAAATATAATAAAATATGCTTTGGACTCAGGAAAATATAACCTAAAATATGGCATGATTTTGATAACCTAATTCACACATTAATAAAAAGGTGGTTTTTAGGGTTTGGTTGATGTATATGAAATTGACATAAAATATGTATATGTGTTTAATAGGCCTTTGGTGACCTAGACTTGGATTTAGGAGTGCTTTGCAGTTTGGACTCTGATTTGAGGTATGTTGTATCTCCTATTCATCTTTGTTGAGAAATTCACCTATTGTAACTTTCTTTTGACTTTAGCCTACACATATGTCTGTTCTCTTGATATCATGGTTCGTGTGAACTAACTTGCTTGTTATGAACTTGGATATTTTCTTGATATCTTATCTTGTGCCTTGGTGCATGTTGATATGAGCCAATTTGAAGTGGATGTTTATATGTTTGTGTTATCCATTGTGTGATATGGCAACATTGTACAATTTTGACTATACTTTCTACTTGCCTCTACATTAAACATGCTATGTGATTCAGTAGCACTAGAGTAGTATAATTGCATTGGTTTTGTTTATAGCAGATGTGATATTTCCTGCTCTTTTAGGGATGGCAAGGAACCTCGTACCCTGGAAAAAAATGTGTAACATCCCAGGATTTGAGTCCTCGGATAAAATGATCTTAAAAGGAATGATTGGACTACCCATATCACCAAGATGCCCCTCCTTTTCCAGGAGCCCATCACTAAAGAACTCCATAGTTAAGGGTCCTCAACTTGGAGTAGTACTAGGATGGGTGACCAGTCGGGAAGTTGACCCCGTCTTGCGTGTGAGTGAGGACAAATCACGCAGTTAAGGCTAGTGGTGGTCTGTGGGGCCAGTCGTCATTCCTGAAACTCTACTAGAGCCTTGGGCAGTGGGCCCGGTGTTGGGTTTTTAGGGGAGACAGAGAAGGTTGCGGAAACAAAAATTTTCTTCTCCCTACCCAGAATAAAGGAATCACGTCAACATCTATACAATAGGAAGGATGGTTTGTAGAGGCGTATCTTATCCCGTGGCTTGCTCAGCGATGTTACCTCATGGCTTGTGCGGTCTTCACCTCTAGTTTTGGACGGTGTTTGTGTAGCTCATGGTCTCACCGGGACTGTCGGGATTGACAACTGTCCTCCGAGTGCCAGAAGTCTCCCGTCTCTACAGTCATCCACACGGACTACTTGGAACTCCAATCTCCTTATCCCACAAGGAATCGGAAGGGGTCGCACCCTCCTGTCGGCGTATTGGTCACCGACACACTCTCCTGCAACCAGTTGTTTTTCTGTAGTTGTCTTTCCCTTGTTGTGCCTCCCTTATCGGGTAGCACTTGCTCGGGCTCTCTCGGTTACCAAAACTAGAGAGAACGAAAACTTTGCAGAGCAACTGGTGTTCTGAGTTGTTCTTTGAGAAGCCCCCAAGACCCCTATTTATAGGAGGGTCATGGGACAGGGTTCTCTACCCCATGCAATGCAGGACTAAATAGGAGTAGAAGGGTTCGAGATTTTCCACAAAACAACCAACTGTGCCAGCTGAACTGATCGTTTCAACCCTAAAACGGTCGGTTGGAGACCTCAACCGATCATTTCACACCTGAACCGATCGTTTGGGACCCCTGAGCCGATCAGTTCGTGGTCCTGGTCCAACTTAAATTTACTTTCACATTTGTTTTCGATTAATCAAATATTAATCCTTGTCCAAATCAAATTTGTACAAGTGAAACAAATTGTATTTGCAAAATAGTCTTCTGACTTTCCAAACGATCTCGGTTGGTCACATGAATCGACCGATTCAATAATTGAATCGGTCGTCTCATAGATACATGAGTCGATCGTCTCACTTGTTGAGCCTATCGGTTCACCAACCTGAGCCGATCGGTTCATCACATGAGCCGATCAGTTGGAAGTGCAAATTGTGCAAAATCAATCAATTGTAGTTTCAATCAATCTGATACTCTAATCAATCGGTCCAACACCTTGAACACAATGATATTGAGCTATCAATTGATTGAGTGTTTAATTGAACTACTAAACTCCTTTAGTAATCAATCTAAACATCATTTGTGGATAAACTCCTCTTCCAGGTTAAATCCTATGTGTGTGATCCTGCAGGTCCATTTCACGTTGGCAGTGTAAGTCCATAATATTTATGACTTCACAAGCAAAGAGCGCTGATTAGTCGCACATCAGTGCTACCCAAGTGAAATAGAAAGTTGGAGAACAACTTTCAATCCTACAATCTGTGAATGGTGTTATATCGAATGTATAATTCCTTTGTCACTAATGTCCTGAATGAACTCAAGGCATGGTACAGTCATCCTTTCAACGTTCATCCATTTCCTTGATCTCAGAACAGACTGGGTGAGATGTGTGTGACATCAATATCACATATTGATTCACACGTGCATGCGCATGCCTTTCTCAATCCTACTCATCAAGTGGCCATGGACATTAAACTCCCTTAGGAGGGACAAATCCCATATCTATCACTCACCCCTCAAAAGCCCCATGTGTTAAAGTCACCCAATCATCACCTTTATAACAACCCATGTTTTAGGACTGTGTTTGATGATGTCAAAGTGTACCCAACGACATGTGTCGAGTGTAGTGATTTCAGGTTGAAGAATCACACTCACCACCATCACTGTGAGAGCTGACTGTGACTACCAAATCATGGTTCCATGTGTCACTCTCATGGTGGGTCTGTCTGGTACACTTGTTCTCTAACAAGTACCTATGTGCTTGGTTTGATATCACTATATCATGACTAATGAGATTCTGTCATCAACCAACACACAATCTAGTCTTTAGTGTTATTGATGTCTATGGTTATTTCCACAATAACAGCCAACTAGGGACCAAACAAGAATGTATACTCTTAACATCTGTATGATCTCATCGTTTAGGTCCTGAACCTAAAAGCATACGTCATTGAGTAAAAAACAATTCTTTAGACATCTATCATGTTACACTATCATCTCAGAAATAGTTAAAACATATAAATTGGGAATTGCCTTTATTATTATTCAAATCATTTATAAAGTATCCCATTACAATCATTACATGACTTGATCTATGGGCATACATACCAATAGAATCCCACTTGCACTTAGAGCCAGTCACCTAGGAACCTCAGTCCTTGTGACCTAGCATGACCATCAGGCTTCTGTTGAGAAAGGGCCTTAGTCAGTGGATCAACTATGTTGTCTTCAGTTGGTACTTTGCAAATCTTCACATCTCGTCACTGTACGATCTCTCGTATGAGATGGAAGCGCCACAGTATGTGCTTGGACCGCTGATGTGATCTGGGCTCCTTAGCTTGAGCAATAGCTCCATTATTGTCACAATAAAGCTCAATTGCATCACAGCTACTGGGAACTACACCAAGTTCAGTGATGAACTTCCTAATCCACACAACCTCCTTTGTTGCATGTGAAGCAGCAATATACTCGACCTCTGTAGTAGAATCAGAAACTGTTTCTTGCTTGGAACTCTTCCAGCTCGGCTCCATTGTTTAGGCAAAATACAAATCCTGATTGCGATCTGTAATCATCTTTGTCGGTTTGGAAGCTTACATCGGTGTAACCCTTTACAACCAGTTCTTCCTCGCCGCCGTATACAAGGAACTAATCCTTAGTCCTTCGTAAGGACTTGATGATGTTCTTTATGGTCTAGTGAGCATCCCCGAGATCTGACTGGTACATGCTCGTCATGCTGAGGGCGTATGCAACATCTGGGCATGTGCACAACATAGCGTATATGATGGATCTGATGGCTGATGCATATGGGATCCCATTCATACGCTCCCTCTCTTCACAAGATTGGGGACATTGAGCTCTAGAGACAGTGACTCCATGTAGCATGGGGATGTTGCCTCTCTTTGAGTTCTCCATGATGAACTTCAGCACTTTGTCAATGTGTGTGCTTTGACTTAGTCTGAGAAGCCTTTTAGATCTATCTCTATAGATCTTAATACCTAGAATGTAGGATGCTTCTCCCAAGTCCTTCATTGAGAAAGTATTCCCAAGCCAAGTCTTTACCTTCTCTAAGGCTGAGACATCATTCCACATCAATAGTATGACATACACATACAATATGAGGAATGTGGTCGTGCTCCCGCTAACCTTCTTGTACACACAAGGTTCATCTTCATTTTGAATAAAGCCAAACACTTTGACTTCCTCATCAAATTGAAGATTCCAACTCCGAGATGCTTGTTTCAATCCATAGATTGACCTTTGTAGCTTACATACTTTATTGGCATTCTTTGGATCTACAAAACCTTCAGGTTGTGTCATGTATACATCCTCATTTATATTCCCATTAAGGAATGCAATTTTAACATCCATTTGCCAAATCTCATAGTCATAGTAAGCCGCAATAACAAGCATGATCCTAGTGGACTTAATCATGGCAACTGGAGAAAAAGTTTCGTCATATTCAACACCTTGAACTTGTCGAAAACCCTTTGCAACCAATCTTCCTTTATAAGTTTGCACATTGCCATTCATGTCGGTCTCCTTCTTGAAGACCCACTTGCACCCTATGGGTTTTACCCCTTCGGGTGGTTCCACCAAAGTCCATACTTTGTTGGAGTACATGGATTCCATCTCGGATTTCATGGCCTCAAGCCAATTCTCAGAATCTGGTCCCTCCATAGCCTCTACATAGGTAGTTGGATCATCATCTATGATCAACTCACCATCTTCCTGAGTCACAAGGTATCCAAACCTCTCAGGTTCAATACGTGTCCTACTAGATCTACGAGGTCCTTGTGTTACTTGAGGAAATTGAGATTCCACAACACCTTGTGAACCTCTATGTTTCTCTTATACATCTACTGGTTCAATGTTTTCTTGTTGGGCTTGAACCTCTTCAAGCTCTATTTTCCTCCTGTTGTTTCCTTTGGAAATAAATTCCTTTTCTAAGAACACAACATCCATGGCAACAAACACTTTGTTGTCAGTTGGGTGGAATAAGTAATATCTCTTGGTCTCCTTAGGATATCCAACAAAATAACATTTATCAGATCTAGGGCCTAGCTTGTCAGGAAACATTTTCTTGACATATACCTCACACCCCCAAATCCTCATATAAGACATATTGGGACGCTTCCCAGTCCATATCTCATATGGTGTCTTTTGAACCGATTTAGATGGTACTTGGTTAAGTGTAAGTGCGGCGGTTTCAAGAGCATAACCACAGAAGGAAATCGGAAGATCAACAAAACTCATCATTGATCGCACCATATCCAGTAAAGTGTGATTCCTTCTTTCAGACACACCATTATGATGTGGTGTTCCAGGCGGAGTCCATTGTGATATGATACCACGGGCTCGCAAAAGGTCCTCAAACTCTTGGCTTAAGTATTCTCCACCTCGATCGGATCGAAGTGCTTTAATACTTTTACCAAGTTTGTTCTGTACTTCATTCATGAAATCCTTGAACCTTTTAAGGGTTTCTGACTTATGTTTCATCAGGTACACATAGCCATACCTACTGAAATCATCAGTGAAGGTAATGAAGTATTGATACCCACCTCTAGCATTAGTTCTAAAAGGCCCACATACATCAGTATGTATGATTCCTAATAGATCACTAGCTCTCTCACCTTTACCTAAAAAGGGAATCTTGGTCATCTTGCCCAACGAACAAGATTCACATGTGTCTATTGATTCATAATCAAAAGAGTCTAGATAACCATCTTTATGGAGTCTAGAGATGTGTTTCTCATTTATGTGTGCCCTATACGAAAATGCCAAAGATATGTTTTGTTTGAGTTGTTGAGTTTTTGCCTTTTGGTGTTTACATTGTATACTCTTGTTTCTATATCTATCAAGTATAGACCATAAGACATTGGGGCACTGCCATAAAAGATCCCATCTTTTGAAATGAAACACTTCCCATTCTTAATAAGAAATTCAAAACCATCCTTGTCCAAATAAGAGACGGAAATGATATTCCTATTTATGGTAGGTACATAATAGCAGTTCTTCAACTCTATTATTAGCCCACTAGGTAGAGTTATCTCATAGGTTCCTACGGCACTGGAGGCAACTCTTGCCCCATTGGCAACACGTAGTTCAACCTTGCCTTTCCCCAAAGGCCTACTTCTCTTAAGATCCTTCACATTTGAACAAATGTGAGATCCACATCCAGTATCAAGTACCCATGACAAGGAAGTAGTAAAGTTAATCTCTATCATGTATACACCAGAAGTAGAGATCTCTATCTCTTACTTCTTCTTCCATCATTCCTTCCATCCTCTCCATGTTTTGAGTACAGAAGATTCCGACATTGGTTTGGCGAGAGAACCCTTCTCTCCCTCACTTTTGTCCTTAGACTTTGTTCCATTAGTCTCCATCAATGAACTATCCTTCTTCTTAAGCGCATATAGATTGGATTCAAAGGCTACCGGTATTTCTGTATTGTGTAGAACACTTCTTACAATCCCCAACTAGTTACGGAATTTATTCTCAATTAATTTTCCCATTTTAAAAGATGATTATTTTGCCATTCTATAAGAGAAAATTGCATTTGTCAAAATCCTTTTGATTTGATTTGATTTGAATAAAATTTGACAGTAGTTAATTAGGCCTTTAATTAATTACCACTCCCACTATTTTGATTCAAATTGACAGCCCTCACCATCAATTCGGAAGATTGCAGCGTACAATCTCCTAGTGGGTCAAGATCCGTATTTCATCAAGTCATGAGTCAGCTTTGGCTGATCGCCCACAACTTGACTATTTAGGTAGGCTACCATGCCAATTGCATCATATGCAACTCTTGATGAATGAACATGTGTAACACCTTGCCATGAACATTCCGTGCCTCTGGGCTTAGATGCTCTAAGAATCACCAGTTAAGTCTAACCCAAAAACTGACACGGTAAACATGCACCCTGCATTGGTAGAACCTACATGTTTACCCTTCACACTTCCACGAGATAGATGGCGCACCACGCTTTGGCGTAACCTATGCTTGGTCGATCAGGTTTTTCATGTGTGTCGCTAATGGAAGGCGTAAAAGACTTAATATTTAGATGAGGGATTTGGTTTTTATAGGTACATATACATTTCCAATCACCACAATATAGTAAGTATCATATACATGCTATATCCCACAGAAAACATGCGAAATGATAAAAGCAGTGATTATGTCCATCCTAATGTGATTCCTCGAGCCAAGAGGAATCATGGTCATCTAGGTCCACATCACATGCATCCTGTACAAGATGAACTCTGTGCTTTTCCTTTCTGGGTTTGATCAACTCATCTCCATGATTGATCTACTCGCCATCAGGCCGGTTGGTTGGGTGCCACCAGCCGATCGATTGGCGCCTCCAGCCGATCAGTTCACTGGTCATCGTGCATCTCCTCAGCCCGCCACCCGCTCGTCTCACTCCTCGAACTAGTCGTTAAAATTTCTGCCGTTCTTTGACTTAATAGGAAAAAAAATTCTATCCTATTTTACATTTGAAAAAGGAAACCCGAGTTACATCCAGGGGGAGCAAAGGTAGGAAAGAAATCTCGAGTTACATCAGGATTAGGAGATAGGGAATTGGTGCGCAGACCGAGATGCAAGCAACCATATTCAACCAAGCACACATACATAGGGTTTATTGGCCATCACCATGCTATACATCCACCACAAAACACATTTAAGGGCGACGTGTATCGAGTGCATTCATATTACATATCATATATGTACATTGGGATTTGTGGATTTAGGATTGGACTTTTATAAAGCCAATTTTATTCGCATCGTATGCAATAAATAAAGGCGACAAACCAAAATCGATCACATCGATAATCCTAAAGTATAGAGTAGTTGACGTGGCTCTGATACCACTGCTGGGTTTTTAGGGGAGACATAGAAGGCAGCGGAAACAAAAAATTTCTTCTCCCAAACCCAGAATAAAGGAATCGCATCAACATCTATATAATAGGAAGGATGGTTTGTAGAGGCGTACCTTGTCCCGAGGCTTGCTCGGTGACGTTACCTCACGGCTTGCGCGGTCTTCACCTCCAGTCTTGAACGGTGTCTGTGCAGCTCCTGGTCTCACCGGGACTGTCGGGATTGACAACTGTCGTCCGAGCGATAGAAGTCTCCCGCCTCTGTAGTCGTCCACACGAACTTCCTGGAACTATGATCTCCTTGTCCCACAAGGAATCAGAAGGAGTCGCACCCTCCTGTCGGCATACTAGTCACCGACACACTCTCCTACAACCAGTTTCTTTTCTGTAGTTGTCTTTCCCTTGTTGTGCCTCCGTTATCGGGTAGCACTTGCTCGAGCTCTCTCGGTTACCAAAACCAGAGAGAACGACAACTTTGTAGAGCAACTGGTGTTCTGAGTTGTTCTTTGAGAAACCCCCAATACCCCTATATATAGGAGGGTCATGGGACATGGTTCTCTACCCCGAGCAATGCGGGACTAAACAGGAGTAGAAGGGTTCGAGATTTTCCACAAAACAACCAACTGCGCCAGCTGAACCGATTGTTTCAACCCTAAAACGGTCGGTTGCAAACCTCAACCGATCGTTTCACACCTGAACCAGTCGTTTGGGACCCCTGAGCCGATCGGTTCACTTCTGAGCTGATCCGTTTGTGGTCCTGGTCCAACTTAAATTAACTTTCATATTTGTTTCCAATTAATCAAATATTAATCCTTGTCCAAATCTAATTTGTACAAGTGAAACAAATTGTATTTGCAAAATAGTCTTCTAACTTTCCAAATGATCTCGGTTGGTCACATGAATCGACCGGTTCAACAAATGAACCGATCATCTCATTGATACATGAGACGGTCATCTCACTAGTTGAGCCGATCGGTTCACCAACCTGAGCCGATCGGTTCATCACATGAGTCGATCGGTTGGAAGTGCAAACTGTACAAAATCAGTCAATTGCAGTTTCAATCAATCTGATACTCTAATCAATCGGTACAACACCTTGAACACTACGATATTCAGCTATCAATTGATTGAGTGTTTAATTGAACTACTAAACTCCTTTAGTAATCAATCTAAACATCATTTGTGGATAAACTCCTCTTCCAGGTTAAATCCTATGTGTGTGACCCTACAGGTCCATTTCACGTTGGCAGTGAAAGTCCATAACATTTATGACTTCACAAGCAAAGAGTGGTTCCTAGTCTCACATCAGTGCTACCCAAGTAAAATAGAAAGTTAGAGAACAACTTTCAATCCTACAATCCGTGAATGGTGTTACAGTGAATGTATAGTTCCTTTGTCACTAATGTCCTGAATGAACTCAAGGCATGGTACAGTCATCCTTTCAACGTTCATCCATTTCCTTGATCTCAGAGCAGACTGGGTGAGATGGGTGTGACATCAATATCACATATTGATTCACACATGCATGCACATGCCTTTCTCAATCCTACTCATCAAGTGGCCATGGACATTAAACTCCCTTAGGAGGGACAAATCCCATATCTATCACTCACCCCTCAAAAGCCCCATGTGTCAAAGTCACCCAATCACCACCTTTATAACAATCCATGTTTCAGGACTGCGTTTGATGATGTCAAAGTGTACCCAATGACATGTGTCGAGTGTAGTGATTTTAGGTCGAAGAATCACACTTACCACCATCACTGTGAGAGCTCACTATGACTACCAAATCATGGTTCCATGTGTCACTCTCACGGTGGGTCTGTCCGGTACACTTGTTCTCTAATAAGTACCTATGTGCTTGGTTTGATATCACTATATCATGACTAATGAGATTCTGTCATCAACCAACACACAATCTAGTCTTTAGTGTTATTGATGTCTATGGTTATTTCCACAATAACAGCCGACTAGGGACCAAACAAGAATGTATACTCTTAACATTCGTATGATCTCATCGTTTAAGTCCTGAACCTAAATGCATACATCATCAAGTAAAAAACAATTCTTTAGACATCTATCATGTTACACTATCATCTCAAATGCAGTTAAAACATATAGATTGGAAATTGCCTTTATTATAATTCAAATCATTTACAAAGTATCCCATTACAATCATCACATGACTTGCTCTATGGGCATACATACCAACACCCGGTCATTACAAATGGTATCAAAGCCATAACCCCTCCAGTATGTGGGGCCCACATGGACATGGCATGCCAGTCTTGAGCCGTGAGGTCCAGGCATGTAGGAAAGGGTTGTCCATGGTTGATGTAGCCACCCTTGCGTTGGTATTCTGTGATCGGGAGTTGGGTGTCCAGGTGCCATTGTGGGTCTGCACTGAAATGGGGAAGAGATTATGAGGCCATATAATTGAGCCTTGACGAGGATGTCAAAATCCTAAGTGGGGGAGATTGTAACATCCCAGGATTTGAGGCCTCAGATAAAATGATCTTAAAAGGAACGATTGGACTACTCATATCACCAAGGTGCACCTCCTTTTCCGGGAGCCCATCACTAAAGAACTCCATAGTTAAGCATGCTCAGTTTGGAGTAGTACTAGGATTGGTGACCAGTCGGGAAGTTGACCCCGGCTTGCGCGTGAGTGAAGACAAAGCGTGCAGTTAAGGCTAGTGGTGGTATGTGGGCCAATCATCATTCCTGAAACTCTACTAGACCCTTAGGCAGTGGGCCCGGGCATTACAAATGGTATCAGAGCCATAACCCCTCCAGTAGGTGGGGCCCACATGGGCATGGAATGCCATTCTTGAGCTGTGCGGTCCAGGCATGTAGGAAAGGGTTGTCCATGGTTGACGTAGCCACCCTTGCGTTGGTATTCCGTGATCGGGAGCTGGATGTCCATGGGCCATTGTGGGTCTGCACTGAAATGAGGTCATATTATGAGGCCTTATAGTTGATCCTTGACGAGGACGTCAAGAGTGTGGGCTCTGATCTCTAAACCATGACATAAACACGATTAAAACTTAGCGGAAGCGAATCGGTAATCAGCGGAAGACAAAAATCACGGGAAATTAAAACTTTTCGAGATAAGAACTTGGATCCATAAAAACTTCTTTCATAAAGTGAGATAAACTTGTTTACATCTCATGATAATTACTTCTTGGGTAATTATATACATCAAGATACAAAATCTCAAGATCACATAACACAAGACTCCAAGACCTGAGAGTACAGAGGACACATAGGACTGACTCTAACTACACCACATGGCAGACTAAATCTCCACCTGAGATTACTGCTGCTCCTGGTGCTGCTGCTGAGACTGATCACCTGTAGGTTGGTTCCTTCGTCTCCGACGTCCACCTAAAAAGTTGAAGTCTACGGGGTGAGACAATTATACATAATTGTCCCAGCGAGAGTTATAACTCTTCGCCAGAAGCTTTATTATAACATCAAAGAATATCTTAAGCAGTAAAGCCTTCAAAGTATTCTATAACAGTTGCAGGTATAACAAGATCTCTACAATTTAGGAGATATGGAGAATATAAACACTATTGCAATGTAACATCAATCAACTAACTTGGAGTCATCTCTAATAAGTTATACTACATGGTTGGCTATGTTTTACAAACAACATTATGCCCTGTGGAGATGAGGCATACCACTCATACTCCAACTGATCGCTGAGAAGTCACATCAATATCATACATAGGTCATTAAGAGAGCCGGATTCTCATGACCTTCACCTTCCTCAGTCAGTAAGAGGATCACTTGTAGGACATCTCGTGTCTCTACTACTATAGCTCACCAGGGTAAACTGGTCCTTCGCTATTCTAGAGTCACAGTGGCGTTCTGTACTCTCTTCGTCATCAGGAGGTTTCATATTTACCTACCACTGATACGGATATCTGTGCTTTCTTCATCATCATGAGGTTTCATGTTTACCTACCACTGATACGGTATGGAATTATAGTGAAGGATGGATGGATTACACATCTACATCACTTTCCTACACTAGGATGTAAGGTTCTACACATCCATGTACCCCACACACTCAAAAGTATGTGCTCCAGGAGTTCCCTGAGGAAAACCTGTTTCACCATCACTTAATCTCTGACAATGATGGATCTATGATCAGGGCTCTACATTATACTTGATTAGTTAGGTACATTCAGTATTCTTTAACAGCATACATTGTTCTCCAAACAATAACAGTAGCATAGCATCTATAAAAGAAGAATACTAAATGTAACATGCCTAACTCATATCAATCATCATTTCTCATTATCCTCATCACAAGTCATCTCTAAGGCATGACCTTGATGGTATTCATGGCTCTCACAGCCCATTATCAGCATAGGATGCCACTGACAAGGCATCAGATTACTTTACTTATTCATAAGGCTAACAACATGCCTTTAATGAATATAACATCAACATCCATACCTGGATATGATTACCTTCATATCAGAACCTGCATGGTTAATACAACTGATAAAGGTAATACAAAAATAAGGAATATACTTCCTACTCTTGTCATAAGAGTTAAATCTCTAATTCACATCAAATAGAGTGTAATACTCAAAAGCATGCCATTACCCTTGAATTAGGGTTTACTATTCACATTACATGTCATCACCCTTGAATTAGGGTTTACTATTCACATTAAGGTGAATTGGACTCATAACATCATCATGTATGAGTAACATCTTCATTGATGCTCTTAGATTAGTTAAAGGTTCACCATTTATCATAATTAGGGTTTCTATGATCTCACACAGGTGGATCATACCCTAATTATGCTCATTCCTGTGCATTGGAGATGCTTTAATTGATTTTTCACCTGAAAAGGGTACTTTCTCTCTCTAGAAGTACTTTCTCTCTCTAGAAGTAATTTCTCTCTCATCATAAAGTTAGGTGATGTCAAAATCACTCTAGATCAGGTCGGATTAAGTCATCATAGGCTAACATAGCCCAAAACATCATCATCATGTGATTAGGGTTTGATTTGATCAAGGTATTACTTAATTTACCCTTCAGGGGTATTTTGGTAATTCACCCCCATTGATCATCATCATGGTCAAAATCCTAGTCAATTAGCCACTTAATATCCTAGGTTATCATTAGGGTTTGATTAGGGCAACATTGAACCATTTATATCATCAATTGATTGAAAGAAGTCAACCTTGAATTACATTGATCGATCTCAACCATCAATCTCCAAATGGTTTGAGATCGTTTGAAAGTGTTGACCGTTTAGTCAATTTTGACTTCCAAGACCGCGAGGGTGTGTTGACTATTTGCTCAATTTTGACTTTTCAAGACCGCGAGCCCCCTCATCTAACTCCAAGACCGCGAGCCCCTTTCAAACCATTCCAAGACCGCGAGCCTCAAGTTGATGTCAAGATCGCGAAGGCTATGTAGACCGTTTGCTCACCTTGACCTCAGGACCGCGAGGCCCCTCGCGGTCTTGAGACCGTGAGCCACCTCTCGGTCTTGAGACAGTGAGCCCCCTCAGGGTCTTGAGACCACGAGCCCTCTCACGGTCTTGAGACTGCGAGGCTCACATGGTCTCAGCCGCTTGGACCTTCAACAAGATTCAATGGTTACAACCTATAATGTCAACCGATGTTGAAGCCCTCAAAAGGTCAAAACCATGATGACCACTTATGAATTGGGTCAATTAAGATTTTTCTTGACCACTTGGTCATTCAATTGACCCTCAATTGTTGACCAATTAGGGTTGAAGTCGATTTAATTAGGGTCTATCAATGTTCACCCATCAACACTGAACAATGTGACTCCACACAAGGTTGAACCCTTCAATTGAGCTCCAATTGGGCCCAAACTTGGCCCAAACGGTCTTGAGTCATGTGGGTGGTCCCCACATGGTCTTGAGACCGTTTGCCCAAGATTTCATCAAAGTCTAAGGTGATTTGATAGGGGTTGAATCATGATTGAACCACAAAACAGAATTTTGATTAAATTGATAACTTATTTGCAATTAGGTCCTCAATTGGTCAAATTACTTAACCCTAGACCTTCAAACGGTCTTGGGTGATTGTCCTCTCGGTCTTGAGACCGTTTGGATGAGTTCCAAACGGTATTGAGACCGTTTGCCCATCCAATTTTGGATTCTAGTGGAAATTCCACAAGGTTGAACAAATTGAGTTGATGATTATATCAATACTTTAATTGCAATGTAATTTGGTGTAATTGTACCTTCAATTGGTCAACTAATCTTGACCCCAGACCTCCAAACGGTCATGGTTGATTGCCCTCTCGGTCTTGAGACCGTTTGGGTGACCCCTAAACGGTCTTGAGACCGTTTAGGTCAATCAACCCTAAAAACCCTAATTAGGTCACCATAATTTCAGTACTGATTTCACCTAGGGTTAGCCCTAGTATTCACCCTTCAACTCTTAGCCCGTTTGGAATTAGACCATCAAACTTGGTGAGTTGTTAATTAACATTATTTTGAACAGTAATATCATACGGTCAACACCTGGTCAACGACCTTACACGGTCTTGAGACCGTTTGCCCAAAAAGGCAATTTCAGACCGTTTGAGAATCAGGAATAAATTCATTTAAAGTTATTAATTAAAAAGATCATATCTCCCGATTCCTTTGGAGTTAGCCTCCCAAATGTGGAGGGTAATTATCCTATATAATTAGGAACAGATTTCTTATACGGTCCATGCTCGGTTAACGGGGACAAATGGTCTTGAAGACCGTTTTCCTTTTCGCGGTCTCGAGACCGTTTGCTCACCTCGCGGTCTTGAGACCGAGAGAGCAAACTGGTGAGACCGTTTAAGAAAGTGAAAAGCGGTGGGTTTTTCTTGGAAATCACGCCTTCATCTCCTAGCTCAAGAACAGTACGAATATCCCATGGATTTGCTTGCAAAAATAGCAGGGAAAGTAGGGAAACATTAAGAGCTATCATCAAACCGCATATAAAAGATGTACATGGTAAAGCATGGGTTTAGAGTTATAAAACCCGCCTAATGCTTGCTTCTTGAGCTCCAAGCTTTCCAGCTCCAAGCTCTAATGGCGTCCTTGAGTTCCCACAGGTTGTCCAAGGTGAAAACTCCAAGGAAGAACGAAAATAGATGGCTAGAAAGGTAGGGTTTCAAGAGTTAGCCATGAAGTTGACCTTGAATTCGAGTTCTAACCATGGAATTAGGTAAGAAGAGGGATTCAAACCTACCTTGCACCCTTGGTCGTTCCTCTTGAGCTCCAAGACAGTCCTTAGTCGGCCAAGCAAAGAGGAAACAGTGATATGCACGAAGGAAAAGTTCCTTTGCTTGAGAGGTGAGGTATACATATACTTGGGTGATGTTTCATTAAAGGCCCATAAGTTTCCCCATAATTCCAATTAAGTCCTTCCTTCATTACTTGCTCGTCCCTTCCTCTTTATTATAAGGACAAACCTTATCTTAAGGTCTAGAAAAAGAAGGCAAAGAAGAACAATCTAATAATAAGGTACATACATAAAGAGATATTGCACATGTACCCTGATTATTCAATCACAAGGCATATTTCATAACTTGATAACTCAATTGAGGTGACTTCCTCATCATTTTTTTTTCTCTAATGATGGTAAGAGTTCTAAAAGATACATTAGATGATATTTTTTACAAATTGAATCCCTTAATTTGGGTAAATTGCATTTTATCCCAAATTAAGGTTTCAAGCACCGGGATTGCTTCCACAGCTGCACCTTGGTGCCCAAGCTTGGGAAATCCCTCATACTTTGCCAAAAAGATTCTCATGATGTCTCAAAATCAGAGGAACATCTCATCATGTGCAAATTGCAAGCTAACCCTTTTAACTGGGTAAATTGCACATAGGTCCCTGTATATCAAAACAATGCTACAACTTTAAATAAAAAGGAGCAAATACTGAAATATATGTTTCTGAGAAACTTAATTGCATGCTCAGAGTTAATTACAAAGATTTAATTACATATTTAGGCAAAACACCTAGGGTTTACTCATAACCCAGGTCAGGGATGTTACAAATTATCCACCCCTTACAAGGATTTCGTCCCCGAAATTGATAAAACATACTAAGAGAAAAGGGCAGGATACTTCCTTCTCATCTCATCCTCTAACTCCCAAGTGGCTTCTTCAACACCACGATGGTTCCAGAGGACTTTCACAAGACTTATATCTTTCTTCTTTAACTTTTTAATTCGTTTATCAAGGATTGACACTGGTCCCTCCTCATAGGATATGTCATCATTCAATTCTACCTCCATAGGTTGTAGAACTGACTCGGTGTCTGGGTGACATTTCTTCAACATAGAAATGTGAAACACAGGATGTAACTGCTGTAACTCAGGTGGTAGCTCTAGTCTATATGCTACCTTTCCAATCCGTTCGATGATTGGATAAGGCCCCATATATCTAGGAGCTAACTTCCCTTTCCTTCCAAAACGAAGGACCCCTTTCCAAGGTGAGACCTTGAGATACACTCTGTCTCCAACCTGGAACTCTAAAGGTCTACGACGTTTGTCAGCATAAGATTTCTGCCTATCTTGAGCAATCTTAATCTTATGTTGTATTACTTTAATCTTTTCTGTGGTTTGCTGCACCAGGTCAGGACCTAACAACTGGTGCTCACCAGTCTCAAACCAACACAAGGGTGACCTACAACGTATACCATATAAGGCTTCATAAGGTGCCATATCAATACTATGCTGATAGCTATTGTTATAGGCAAATTCTATCAAGCTTAGGTGTAGATCCCAACTTCCGGTGAACTGGAGAACACATGCTCTCAACAGGTCTTCTAAGGTTTGTATGGTCCTTTCCGACTGTCCATCAGTCTGTGGATGAAAGGCCGTACTAAACCTTAGCTTGGTGCCTAAGGCTCTGTGCAACTGTTCCCAAAAACGACTTGTAAACTGAGGACCTCTGTCAGAAACTATTGTGACAGGAACTCCGTGCAAACGCACTATCTCTTGAACATACAACTCTGATAACCTTTCAGCAGAATAGGTTGTCTTGACAGGTAAGAAATGTGCTGTCTTAGTTAACCTATCAACAATTACCCAAATGGAATCATGTCCTTTGCTTGTCCTGGGTAGGCCAACAACAAAGTCCATGGTCACATGGTCCCACTTCCACTGCGGTATGGGTAAAGGTTGCATTGTTCCTGCAGGCTTCTGGTGTTCAACTTTAACTTGCTGACACACGGAACACCTCAGAACAAACTCTGCAACGTCCTTCTTCATCCCAAGCCACCAATAGAAATCTTTCAAATTCCGATACATCTTGGTGCTCCCTGGATGCATAGCATACATGGAAGAATGGGCTTCTTCCAGGACTAACTTCCTCAAGTTGTCCACATCCGGCACTTTCATTCTCCCATTATAACAAGCTACTTGATCTTCTGAGTCATGAAAACCATCTTGCTTCTCATTTCCATACTCAGATCTTATATGTTGAACTGCAGCATCACCTAGCTGTGCCTCTTTAATCTGCTCTCTTAGGGTAGGTTTAATATGCATCTCAGCTAACAAACCGGCTAACAATGACACCTTCAACTGTACATTGTCTTGCCTTAAAGAGATAAGCATATCTCTCCTAGAGCATACTAAAGAGTTTAGTTGTGCTCTATTCATGGTTGATGTTGCTGATTTCCTACTCAAGGCATCTGCAACAACATTGGCCTTGCCTGGATGGTAATCAATTGTACATTCGTAGTCCTTGATTAACTCCATCCAGCGACGTTGCCTCATGTTGAGCTCATGCTGAGAGAAGATATACTTAAGGTTTTTGTGGTCTGTGAAAATCTGGAATGTCTCTCCGTAGAGATAATGCCTCCATATCTTCAAAGCATGAACCACAACAGCTAACTCCAGATCGTGTGTGGGATAATTCTCCTCGTGTTTCTTAAGCTGTCGGGAAGCAAAAGAAATCACTTGTTTATCCTGCATCAACACACATCCTAGTCCATTTTTGGAAGCATCACAGAAGACTACATATCCTTTTCCTTGTTCAGGTAGCACTAGCACAGGTGCACTTGTCAATCTCTCTTTCAGCAACTGGAAAGACTGTTGACACTTATCACTCCAAGAAAAAGGAACATCTTTCCGGGTTAACTTGGTCAAAGGTAAAGCTATAGAACTAAAGTTCTTAATGAACCTTCGATAATAGCCAGCTAACCCCAAGAAACTTTGAATCTCCGTCGGTGTCTTCGGTTGTTCCCATTGTAGAACAGATTCTACCTTTGTAGGGTCAACACGAATTCCCGAGGCGGATATCACATGTCTAAGAAAAGATACCTCCGGCAGCCAAAACTCACACTTGCTAAACTTAGCGTACAGCTTATGTTCTCTTAGCAAGGTCAAAGCTTGGCGAAGATGCTGCTCATGCTGCTGAGCATCCTTACTATAAATCAGAATGTCATCTATAAAGACGACAACACACTGATCAAGGAAAGGTCAAAAAACTCTATTCATGAGTTCCATAAATGTAGCTGGTGCATTGGTTAGTCCAAACGACATAACCGTGAACTCATAGTGACCATATCTTGTCCTAAAGGCGGACTTGGATATGTCACTATCCTTAATACGGAGTTGATGATATCCAGACCTCAAGTCTATCTTTGAAAAGACTGTTGCACCATGCAACTGGTCAAAGAGATCATCAATCCTCGGCAGAGGATACTTATTCTTTATTGTTACTTTATTGAGTTGTCTGTAGTCGATGCACAACCGCATTGAACCATGTTTCTTTTTAACAAACAAGACCGGAGCACCCCAAGGTGAAGTACTCGGTCGGATAAAACCTCTCTCAAGTAACTCTTGAAGCTGTTTCTTGAGTTCTGCCATCTCGGCAGGCGCCATTCTATACGGAGTCTGAGCTATGGGTTTCGTATCTGGAATCAGATTGATTTCAAAATCAATCTCCTGAGGTGGTGGTATACCAGGAAGTTCTTCAGGAAACACATCTTCAAATTCCCTGACTATAGGAACTTTAGTAGGATTGGAACTTTCCTTGGTAACATCTACCACATGGGCTAAGAATGCATAACATCCTTGCCTCAACAGCTTATCAACAACCATAGCTGATACAAGACAGGTAGGCAAAATCTTTCTTTCTCCTTGAAAGATCCATGTGTTGCTTTCATCAGCAAACACAGCCAACTTGGACTCACAATCCAAGACAACTCTATACCTTTCTAAGGTATCCATCCCGAGGATTATATCAAATCCCTGCATATCAAGTGGTATAAGATCCACTTGAATGCGATGTTCAGAAAAGAAGAGGATGCAGGGAGAACATACCTCCTGCAAAACGGCAGACCCACTCAACGGAGTCTCCAACAACAAACTATCTGACCTATGACTAACAGTCACATTGCAGTTACGAATCACTTCACGAGTGATGAAAGAGTGCGTAGCACCCGGATCAATAAGAACGGATACAACCCAGGATGTAGACATATCAGAATATAAAAGTTTCATCTGACCTGCCACTACCCGTGGATTGACCACTGCCTCAGGTGGGTTCATAGCATAGAACCTTGCAGTCGCCTGGTGTTGAGGTGGTGCTGATGATCCAGCTTGAGACGCTTGTCCACGTCCTCGAGCTGCTCCTTGATGTTGTCTATTCTGAGATCCCTGTTGATTCTGTCTTGGGGGTTGTTGTGTCACACCGACAGGCCTAGAACGACAATCCTTCATCAAGTATCCCACCTTACCAAAGTTGTAGCAACTTCTCTCCTGTTGGTGTGGTCTGGGTGGTCCAGTGACTGACACAGATGCAGAACTGTGCGTCCCTTGAAGCGGTTGACTCCGTCCTCTACCTCTGCTTGGTGTCCATTGAGTTTGAAAACTCGATCTGGGTGGTGGAGGGTTAGGTGCAGAGAATCTAGGTTTCTTGGAATCCTTAGATGAAGAACCCTGGAACTGTGGATATCTCTTATGGTTTTGTCTCTTCTCAACCATAGATCTCTCTATCCTTCGGACTGACTCAACGAAGGTAGAGAATCTCTCTCGGTTCTCTAAGGTAGATACAGGGGTTGACATATCAGAATTCAAACCCTTCTCGAATCTTCTGATTCTTTCCTCATCCGTAGCAGCCATGTGCGGACAGAACCGCAGCAACTCCATGAACTTAGCTTCATATTCGCTAATGTTCATCATACCCTGCCTTAGTTTCTCGAACTGAGAGATCTTCTCATCTAGGAAGGTCTTTGGAAAATATCTTTTGATAAATTCTCGACGAAACTCTTCCCATGAGAACTCTACTCCAGGCCTCTTCTGTTCTTCCATGTTCCACCAGTGACCAGCACTGCCTTTGAGAAGATAGACAGCATGTCTAACCTTCTCAGCTTCCGGAATCATTAGAATCCTGAAAGCCTTCTCCAACTCTGTCAACCATAAGTCAGCATCTGCAGGATCGGCAGTTCCGAAGTACTCGGTAGCTCCGACACGACGAAGTCGTTCGAATGTCTTACCGATACCTTGTGCTTCAGGCTAGACAGGTGCCCTAGGTGCAGGAATGGGCATCCTATCAGTTATATGTGTCATGGCAGTCATGAACTGCCCGAACATCGTCTGTACAGCTGGATTACTCATGTCAGCTGGGTCGAACTGGGGTGGTTCTCTTGGTGACTCAGGTGCATGTTGTTCTATTCTCGGAACTCTTGCACCGCCTCGAGGTGCACTAGCACTACTCTCTGCCACGTACTCATCGTGATGTTCTGACATTCTTATGTATCTTCTTCTCCTGAGGAGCAGAAGATTCTATTAGATAAGGAAGGAGTACTAAAGGTAGACTCGACATCCTAAGTCCTATGCCTCTGTAGACTCAACTGACCTAGAGCTCTGATACCACTAATTGTGGGCTCTGATCTCCAAACCATGACATAAACACGATTAAAACTTAGCGGAAGCGAATCGGTAATCAGCGGAAGACAAAAATCATGGGAAATTAAAACTTTTCGAGATAAGAACTTGGATCCATAAAAACTTCTTTCATAAAGTGAGATAAACTTGTTTACATCTCATGATAATTACTTCTTGAGTAATTATATACATCAAGATACAAAATCTCAAGATCACATAACACAAGACTCTAAGACCTGAGAGTACAGAGGACACATAGGACTGACTCTAACTACACCACATGGCAGACTAAATCTCCACCTGAGATTACTGCTGCTCCTAGTGCTACTGCTGAGACTGATCACCTGTAGGCTGGTTCCTTCGTCTCCGACGTCCACCTAAAAAATTGAAGTCTACGGGGTGAGACAATTATACATAATTGTCCCAGCAAGAGTTATAACTCTTCGCCAGAAGCTTTATTATAACATCAAAGAATATCTTAAGCAGTAAAGCCTTCAAAGTATTCTATAACAGTTGCAGGTATAACAAGATCTCTACAATTTAGGAGATATGGAGAATATAAATACTATAGCAATGTAACATCAATCAACTAACTTGGAGTCATCTCTAATAAGTTATACTACATGGTTGGTTATGTTTTACAAACAACATTGTGCCCTGTGGAGATGAGGCATACCACTCATACTCCAACTGATCGCTGAGAAGTCACATCAGTATCATACATAGGTCATTAAGAGAGCCGGATTCTCATGACCTTCACCTTCCTCAGTCAGTAAGAGGATCACTTGTAGGACATCTCGTGTCTCTACTACTATAGCTCACCAGGGTAAACTGGTCCTTCGCTATTCTAGAGTCACAGTGGCGTTCTGTACTCTCTTCGTCATCAGGAGGTTTCATATTTACCTACCACTGATACGGATATCTGTGCTTTCTTCGTCATCAGGAGGTTTCATGTTTACCTACCACTGATACGGTATGGAATTATAGTGAAGGATGGATGGATTACACATCTACATCACTTTCCTACACTAGGATGTAAGGTTCTACACATCCATGTACCCCACATACTCAAAAGTATGTGCTCCAGGAGTTCCCTGAGGAAAACCTGTTTCACCATCACTTAATCTCTGACAATGATGGATCTATGATCAGGGCTCTACATTATACTTGATTAGTTAGGTACATTCAGTATTCTTTAACAGCATACATTGTTCTCCAAACAATAACAGTAGCATAGCAGCTATAAAAGAAGAATACTAAATGTAACAGGCCTAACTCATATCAATCATCATTTCTCATTATCCTCATAACAAGTCATCTCTAAGGCATGACCTTGATGGTATTCATGGATCTCACAGCCCATTATCAGCATAGGATGCCACTGACAAGGCATCAGATTACTTTACTTATTCATAAGGCTAACAACATGCCTTTAATGAATATAACATCAACATCCATACCTGGATATGATTACCTTCATATCAGAACCTGCATGGTTAATACAACTGATAAAGGTAATACAAAAATAAGGAATATACTTCCTACTCTTGTCATAAGAGTTAAATCTCTAATTCACATCAAATAGAGTTTAATACTCAAAAGCATGCCATTACCCTTGAATTAGGGTTTACTATTCACATTACATGTCATCACCCTTGAATTAGGGTTTACTATTCACATTAAGGTGAATTGAACTCATAACATCATCATGTATGAGTAACATCTTCATTGATGCTCTTAGATTAGTTAAAGGTTCACCATTTATCATAATTAGGGTTTCTATGATCTCACACAGGTGGATCATATCCTAATTATGCTCATTCATGTGCATTGGAGATGCTTTAATTGAGTTTTCACTTGAAAAGGGTACTTTCTCTCTCTAGAAGTACTTTCTCTCTCTAGAAGTACTTTCTCTCTCATCATAAAGTTAGGTGATGTCAACATCACTCTAGATCAGGTCGGATTAAGTCATCATAGGCTAACATAGCCCAAAACATCATCATCATGTGATTAGGGTTTGATTTGATCAAGGTATTACTTAATTTACCCTTCAGGGGTATTTTGGTAATTCACCCCATTGATCATCATCATGGTCAAAATCCTAGTCAATTAGCCACTTAATATCCTAGGTTATCATTAGGGTTTGATTAGGGCAACATTGAACCATTTCTATCATCAATTGATTGAAAGAAGTCAACCTTGAATTACATTGATCGATCTCAACCATCAATCTCCAAATGGTTTGAGATCGTTTGAAAGTGTTGACCGTTTAGTCAATTTTGACTTCCAAGATCCCAAGGGTGTGTTGACCGTTTGATCAATTTTGACTTTTCAAGACCGCGAGCCCCCTCATCTAACTCCAAGACCGCGAGCCCCTTTCAAACCATTCCAAGACCGCGAGCCTCAAGTTGATGTCAAGATCGCGAAGGCTATGTAGACCGTTTGCTCACCTTGACCTCAGGACCGCGAGGCCCCTCGCGGTCTTGAGACCGCGAGCCCCCTCTCGGTCTTGAGAACGTGAGCCCCCTCACGGTCTTGAGACCGCGAGCCCTCTCACGGTCTTGAGACCGCGAGGCTCACATGGTCTCAGCCGCTTGGACCTTCAACAAGATTCAATGGTTACAACCTATAATGTCAACCGATGTTGAAGCCCTCAAAAGGTCAAAACCATGATGACCACTTATGAATTGGGTCAATTAAGATTTTTCTTTACCACTTGGTCATTCAATTGACCCTCAATTGTTGACCAATTAGGGTTGAAGTCGATTTAATTAGGGTCTATCAATGTTCACCCATCAACACTGAACAATGTGACTCCACACAAGGTTGAACCCTTCAATTGAGCTCCAATTGGGCCCAAACTTGGCCAAAACGGTCTTGAGTCATGTGGGTGGTCCCCACATGGTCTTGAGACCGTTTGCCCAAGATTTCATCAAAGTCTAAGGTGATTTGATAGGGGTTGAATCATGATTGAACCACAAAACAGAATTTTGATTAAATTGATAACTTATTTGCAATTAGGTCCTCAATTGGTCAAATTACTTAACCCTAGACCTTCAAACGGTCTTGGGTGATTTTCCTCTCGGTTTTGAGACCGTTTGGATGAGTTCCAAACGGTCTTGAGACCGTTTGCCCATCCAATTTTGGATTCTAGTGGAAATTCCACAAGGTTGAACAAATTGAGTTGATGATTATATCAATACTTTAATTGCAATGTAATTTGGTGTAATTGTACCTTCAATTGTTCAACTAATCTTGACCCCAGACCTTTAAACGGTCATGGTTGATTTCCCTCTCGGTCTTGAGACCGTTTGGGTGACCCCTAAACGGTCTTGAGACCGTTTAGGTCAATCAACCCTAAAAACCCTAATTAGGTCACCATAATTTCAGTACTGATTTCACCTAGGGTTAGCCCTAGTATTCACCCTTCAACTCTTAGCCCGTTTGGAATTAGACCATCAAACTTGGTGAGTTGTTAATTAACATTATTTTGAACAGTAATCTCATACGGTCAACGCCTGGTCAACGACCTTACACGGTCTTGAGACCGTTTGCCCAAAAAGGCAATTTCAGACCGTTTGAGAATCAGGAATAAATTCATTTAAAGTTGTTACTTAAAAAGATCATATCTCCCGATTCCGTTGGAGTTAGCCTCCCAAATTTTGAGGGTAATTAGCCTATATAATTAGGAACATATTTCTTATAGGTCCATGCTCGGTTAACGGGGCCAAACGGTCTTGAAGACCGTTTGCCCTGTCGCGGTCTCGAGACCGTTTGCTCACCTCGCGGTCTTGAGACCGAGAGAGCAAACTGGTGAGACCGTTTAAGAAAGTGAAAAGCGGTGGGTTTTTCTTAGAAATCACGCCTTCATCTCCTAGAGCAAGAACAGTACGAATATCCCATGGATTTGCTTGCAAAAATAGCAGGTAAAGTAGGGAAACATTAAGAGCTATCATCAAACCGCATATAAAAGATGTACATGGTAAAGCATGGGTTTAGAGTTATAAAACCCGCCTAAAGCTTGCTTCTTGAGCTCCAAGCTTTCCAGCTCCAAGATCTAATGGCTTCCTTGAGTTCCCACAGGTTGGCCAAGGTGAAAACTCCAAGGAAGAATGAAAATAGATGGCTAGAAAGGTAGGGTTTCAAGAGTTAGCCATGAAGTTGACCTTGAATTCGAGTTCTAACCATGGAATTGGGTAAGAAGAGGGATTCAAACCTACCTTGCACCCTTGTTCGTTCCTCTTGAGCTCCAAGACAGTCCTTAGTCGGCCAAACAAAGAGGAAACAGTGATATGCACGAAGGAAAAGTTCCTTTGCTTGAGAGGTGAGGTATACATATACTTGGGTGATGTTTCATTAAAGGCCCATAAGTTTCCCCATAATTCCAATTAAGTCCTTCCTTCATTACTTTCTCGTCCCTTCCTCTTTATTATAAGGACAAACCTTATCTTAAGGTCTAGAAAAAGAAGGCAAAGAAGAACAATCTAATAATAAGGTACATACATAAAGAGATATTGCACATGTACCCTGATTATTCAATCACAAGGCATATTTCATAACTTGATAACTCAATTGAGGTGACTTCCTCATCATTTTTTTTTCTCTAATGATGGTAAGAGTTATAAAAGATACATTAGATGATATTTTTTACAAATTGAATCCCTTAATTTGGGTAAATTGCATTTTATCCCAAATTAAGGTTTCAAGCACCGGGATTGCTTCCACAGTTGCACCTTGGTGCCCAAGCTTGGGAAATCCCTCATACTTTGCCAAAACGATTCTCATGATGTCTCAACATCAGAGGAACATCTCATCATGTGCAAATTGCAAGCTAACCCTTTTAACTGGGTAAATTGCACATAGGTCCCTGTATATCAAAACAATGCTACAACTTTAAATAAAAAGGAGCAAATACTGAAATATATGTTTCTGAGAAACTTAATTACATGCTCAGAGTTAATTACAAAGATTTAATTACATATTTAGGCAAAACACCTAGGGTTAACTCATAACCCAGGTCAGGGATGTTACAAAGAGACTAAGTGGGGGAGATTGTAACATCTCAGGATTTGAGGCCTCAAATAAAATGATCTTAAAAGGAATGATTGGACTACCCATATCACCAAGGTGCACCTCCTTTTCCGGGAGCCCATCACTAAAGAACTCCATAGTTCAGTGTGCTCAGCTTGGAGTAGTACTAGGATGGGTGACCAGTCGGGAAGTTGATTGTGGCTTGTGCGTGAGTGAGGACAAAGCACGCAGTTAAGGATAGTGGTGGTCTGTGGGGCCAGTCGTCATTCGTGAAACTCTACTAGAGCCTTGTGAAGTGGGCCCGGGCGTTACAAGATGTGTGTTTTGACCCATTATATATATATTTGGTTTTGATGTGTGGGAAGCCTTTTATTTTGATGTTTCTTATTCTTTATAAATTTCTCAATTTGCTTTTTAGAATGCACATACCAGCCTTTACTGATGTTTCCTACTGTTTCTCTTTTGTTGGGATATGCTTCCATCCCTAGGTGGAGGACTTTTGATGCATGGCACGTTGACCTGGACTTAGTTTGTGATGATGAAGGTTGGAGACAATATTGAGGTGGTTTAGATTTCCTCTACATGGATCCTTATGATGTAAGTTTTTAACCCTTTGTTTTATAATTGAATATAATCATGATTTTATTCTGCTGCTATACTTTGGTATGTTGATTACCATTATATAAAGATTTGAAAATTTTACACCCACTCCATCTTACCTTCTGAGTGTGCTTGGACTGGAGGTTCTATTGTTCAAATTTTTAGTAGAGAGGTGGTTTCACTTCTTTACATATATCATACAACATGTTAGTAGAAGTAAGTAAGTTATACCTGAGAGGGCAAAATCTGGTCAAATGCTAAATCATAAAACTGGACCGATCCTCTCATAGTATCACTCCTTTGAACAAATGTAGGCCACCTATTAAATTGACAAACTAAATTTAGATAAACATTACAAAATGTATGGACAAATGTATAAACAAATTGTGTAAATATTTACCTGTAACCCAAGGGAACACCTTCTGGCCACTCCCTCCAGTTCATAACCGGTGAACTTGGGCATTCGATTCCTAACCTCTCCCAACACCACATCTACAGTAGACATACACAACTAGACAGGTGGGAAGTTCTCCTAGAACGAGTGGTAGCCTTGTATAACTCCCTATACAAGTACGCTAGAGTTACAACACCCTAAGATAGTGTGCTATAACTTGCAAAGTGAAAAAGAAGTAGGAGGTACCGTACATGAACTCTGTCCCCGATACTATCAGGAATAAGGTAACTACCTAAAAAGTATAGGAGATATGATCTAGTATACCTTATCCTCATTTGTATTTGTTGTTCTTCATCTCCCAAAGTGAAATCCATATCCCTAAAGGTCTCACGCAACCATATCAAGGAGATATGCCCCTTAGACATCCCATCTGGTGCATTTCCTAAGAAACTCTCACAAAAATGAGACCATGAAGAAAATTGCCCCTCAGCTACGCCTAAAGGATATGAAGCTATAACAGGTGGTCCATCATCCTAAGACCAAAAAGAACTGTAACATCTTAAAGGGTTACACTCATCTCAAAAGGAGGAATCCTAAAAGTATTGCTAGAGTTGTCCCATCGGTTAAGTAAGGCAGTGATTAAATTCAGATCAAGGTGGATAGGTCGTAGCCTATGAACAAGCCCAAAACCAGTCAAAGAAATGTTTTCCAAAACACCTGGGTCAGTAATAGGCCACTGTGACAACATAAAGTGTGTTGGGAGAGTCGGAAGGATGCTTGTCTAGGAGCCATATCTATGAAAAGTGCAAATATTACATTAAATGAAAAGTGCAAATATTGTACAACATATAAGTTTGTCAAGATTCTTCATTAGATAAGATGAAATTAATTCAAATTCATGAACTACAAAACAATATTAAAATACAACATGAGTTACTAAAAGAGAAATATTACAATATATTAGTTACTACATTTGATTCAATATCTCATATAGAGGTTCATAAAATGGCCACATTTTATGTACAACTCGATGTATCTCTGGATGTGATACAACTAACTAGTTTTTAACTTGTGCATTGATTGGCGTTGCTTTCTGTTTTGCGTGATCCCAATACCAACCAAGTAGCTCAAGAAGTTCTTCATACATGTGAAACATTTGCTTCAAAAGTTGCCAATGAAATTTTGCTTGTTCTTTTGTCACTATAAAGCCTAGCTTGTTGTACAACAAATCTGGTACGTCATTCCAGTCATCATCCAATTGAGTTTGATGAGCCATTTTTCCCTATAGGCACTTTTTAGTTATTATTTGGATTAACTCTACAGACATGTGAAATGTCAATGTCCTTCGATGAGCCATCTATAAAAAATAACAAATAATAATTTACAAATAAGAGTCCTAAATTAGTTAAATTTAACCCATTATAAATTCATTCTTATCAATAATTTAACAATTAATTAGTGAAATTGCAAACATTACATGACTTGAGTAAATTGAAATTGCAAACATTACATGACTTGAGTAAATTGAAATTGCAAACATTACATGACTTGAACAAAATGAAATTATAAACATTACATGATCAGACATCATATTACATTAGGACAAGTGTGTCTATTATGGCCCCTTCTGCCACACTTATGACAATGATATGTATATTGATTTGGATCAACATCCATAGTTGAAGGCCTTCTTTTTTCTTTGGTCTTCCAGCATGCCTTCATTTCCTTGGGGGTAGTAAGAGATAAATACCTCTACTTTCATCAAATTGAGGCCAATACCTCTTGTTGGGAATACCATGAAATTCAGTTATGTATGCGTTTAAATAAGCATCATTTGTGAAATATGGGATCACAAGTGCATCAGTATCATAATTGACAGATCTTGCAGCTACCCAAACATGAGAACGTGGAAAATGCCATTATTGTGGAAAACCACAACTGCATTCACTTGCACCATTTGAATGCACTATGACTTGAAATCTATGTCTGTCCATGTCATCAAAAAGCCATTCATCATTGTTCACGCGGATGTTTACTGCTAGTTTTTCTACATCCTGTGATACATTAAAAAGCTTATCATGAAACCTAAAGGGCCATTTAAGTCCCTTTTGTGCATGACCATATGCTTCGTTATGCCTCTCCAACTACATTGTAACAGAGCGATAGTATGTGGCAACAATTAGTGTCTATATTGGTAAACCTCTAACACCTTTTAAGACTCTATTTAACTCTTCAACATGATTGCTAGTCAATGACCCTACCTGTAACTTCTATCATATGTGAGAGACCACTGTACTAGATTTTGCGCTATCAAATACTCCTTAGCCGCTGGTTCTATGGTTTCTATATCAACTATTAGACGATTAAATTCATGTGTATCAGTTGTGGATCCCACCTTCCACAAAAGTTCCTTCAACTCCTGTGACTTGAACTTTTGATGGAAGTTCTCATGAAGATGTCGAAGATAATAACGACGGTGAGCCCAGTTAAATTGTGACTTAAGTGCTGGAAAAATTCCACTCATTCGATCAGAAATAATACACAGATCTGTACGACGTGGAATGATTAGAATACAAGTTTGTAGAGAACCAAAGAACCACTCCCATGAGTCCTTATTTTCTGCCTTGACAATAGTAAAAGCAAGGGGAAATAGACCACTATCAGCATCTATGCCACATGCAATGAGAAGTATGCCAAAATATTTTCCTCTTAGAAATGTGCCATCAGTAGTAAGAACATGCCTGCAATAGGCCCAACCCCTCACAGCTGGACCAAATGCCCAGAACACCCGCTTGAATCTAGGAGTGCTTTCAGTTTGTAGGGTATAATCATCCACAAGGTGGAAATATATAGTTCTTGAAATATATTGTGATAGAGAAATAAGAATCGACAACAAAGTATGATATGATGATTCATAGTCTCCAAATATTTTACAGACAACCTTCCTCCTCGCTAGAAATGTCTTCTTGTAAGATATATGGAGCCTTAGTTCATCATTCACCTTATCATGAATTTCTCGTTTGGACATATCCAATCGTGATACTAGGATTGACATTCTCATACGAGCAATATAAGATGATGTGACTTGGCAATGGTCCTGATTCAGAATAGTTAGTTGACAATTGTGACAATTGTGGAGTCTCTTTTGGACTGGCAAGTGGTCAAACTCCAAGGACATCATTGGTCATGGATACAAAAAAATTTAAGATGATGATTATTTGAGTGTTGTGTACAATATTAGACATTCTTTTGTACCGACCATTTTTGGACCGTCTCAACCATTACAACTTTGGATGCAAATAAATCACCCTCATATATTTCAGTGCTGGAAGGGTTGCAATTGAGACAGAATTCCTGACAAAAATCTTCCACCTATTCTTCATCTTAAAAAGCTTCATAGTTGGTATCAATGCGTTCATGGTGGGGCCATTGTTTATCAAATATAGATGGAATGGAACTCAATGCTGTAATAGAGTCAGGGAATGGATGTTCATGCTCATCATCAGTTTCAGTTAATGACTCATCATCATGATCACTATTATTATCACCTTCCTGATCACTATCATTATCACCTTCATGATCACTATTATCATCACCTTCTTGTTCAATATTTTGTTTTCCCCCTTAACCTCAACACCAATATTCTCAATAGTAGGATTTTGAGAGAATTCAGGTGGTTGATTCCATTCAGCAGTTACATTACTGCTACATGGTTGGGATTCAAATTGATTCAATAGACTAATGAAACTAGAATGTTGGTGGAAAGATATTTTTTCAAGAAACACATCAGCATAGGCATCAGATGAAAGTGAGAACAAGGTTATGTATTCATCATCATCATCATCAACTTGTATGAGCATATGATCTTCTCCAGGAAAAAGATAGGATATATTGATAGAGAAGTGGTTGGGATTGATGTCAAGTATTGTATGGATATATGATTTTAGTTCAGATAGGGTGTTGATAAGTGAAATATTTGTAGGTCTAACAATTCGACTAGAATAAGACCCATCAGAGAGAAATTGACCATTATATCAAAGCTTGACAATTCGTGAATGTGAACTAGATGCCATGTTCATTGTTAAAACATAATTCAGATTTTAGAACATTAATTTAACTTTGGAACAATAATTATATTGTAGAACATGAATTAATATTTTATAGCATGAATTAATATTTTTGAACATTGACATCATTTTTAGAAGAGTAGTTAAGATTTTAGAACAATAATTTTGAATTTGGAAATAAATTTCACTACAAAAAATTTGGCCTTTGTTGAAGAACATTTGTGAGGAACCATAGATTGTGAATAATGATGTCTATTTGTGAGGGCTCATCCTTCAAATATGGGACCAAATCCCTCAACCGTGTTTTTAACATCCTTAGAACTTTTATGTGAACACTAATCCCTCACAAATACATTACTCACTAATCACCCCGTGAAAAATACCATGCCAAATGTTTCCCTCCATCTCATATCCCTTCCCTCTATTCTAAAATACAACATTTGGAAATCAAAATTAAAAAGGAAAAGAAAAACCCTCCCCACTCGTTCCTCTGTGTAAGAATTGTTTCGTCACTCCGTGCTTCCTCCTCTCACGCCGTGCGCGTCTGGCCGGTCCTCCCCTCTCTGCAGCCGTTCTCCTCCCCATATTCTCCTTTCCGCAACGCCAACGACGAACTAGAGAAGCACTCAACCGCCATGACTAGACACTCGTCCTCGGCGCCTCCTTGATTCCATCGACCACGCCTTCAGTCCGTCGACCAGGCCTCCATCACTCCACGGCCAGGGTCTGCTCCAGCTTAAGGCCGCCCAGCCTCAGCAACCCCACGACCCCAGTCGCTTAGCCACACCCAAATCCCACCGGTCGCACCCAGCTGCAACCGCGCCTACCTCCCGGACGACGCCCCAACTGCTCCTGCCACCCCAGCTGCAGTAGCTCGTAACTCCAATCGTCGCCCGTCTGGCCGGCTTCCAATTCCACGGCCAGGAGTAGCCATCTCCTGCCGCATCCCAGTGAAACCAGCGGCACCCGACTCAGGCGGCGCCCAGCAGGAGCTCTGAACCTACTTCTACCTTGGATCAAGCTACTGGTATCTGTTCCTTGATCTGACGCCCATAACATGCCCAACCGCCTCTGCTCCAGTTCTTCTCTTGCAATGTCCATTGTTCTTCTTCTTCAGTTTTAATCTCATTGCTTCTGTCCATTGACCGGAAGCATGGGAAAAGGTACTGCTACTAAAACTGTATCTTTTTTCTGTGCTACTTGTTTTATTATTCTCTTGCAACTGTTGTGCTTGCTTGTTGTTATGCTATTTGATTCAATCATGTGTTGGTCATTTAGTTTTAGGTAACGATTCCAATGTGCATCCTTCTTCATGTGTATCCCAGATTTGAGTTCATTGTAATGTGCTGTTCACTGCCAATGCTTGCTTATTTCTTCATATGCGTATCCCAATAGTTTACTGTAATCTGTTAATTACTGCCAGTGTTTGCTTCTTTCTTCATTTGCGTATCCAAATTTTGAGTTTCCTATAACGTATCTCCTCTTTGCTATCTATGTTACTTTAGAATATACTAAGACGTTGTCTTTTTGTTAGGTATCATGTCCAATGGTGTTTGTGTGTTTAGTTTGATGAGTTGTTTGTAGCGGCCAACTCACATCTTCGAATGGTTGTTCAATTGGGTTGTCATAGTGCTTAAATTGTTATATGTATGCATATTATTTTTCTCATAAAGATTTTGAGTCAAAAATATGTGTTTGAATGGTTTTTAAGTCCAACACACACTCAAAACAACAATTTTGCGTTCATCTAGCAGCAAACACATTGAAAATTATGAACTGCACTTAGTTTTTTTACATTTTTGGGACAACTTTAATCATTTTGGGCCTAAAAATTGTGTCCAGAATTTACTTTTGACAGTTGAGAAAGTACCCTCCTCTGGAGATCCGACCACTTCCACGGGGTTTGCCCAAATCAAGAACCTTGATCAGAGGTCCGAATAGGGCACCCATTGGGCCTCCTCTGGTGGGGCATGCACCCATGATACCAGGACTTCTGCGATGGCATGATTTCCTATTTTGGTCATTTTGTGCTCCAGGATTTTGTCGGGGAAGCGAGTTGCAGTCTCTGTTGGTGGCCATAGATGCAGAAACATTGGTGTTTTGGATGGGGGCGTAGGTCTCTGATGTAGCTTCAGCAGGGATATATGGAAAATCAGGTGAATCAGTAATGATGGCGGAAGTTTCAGCTTGTAAGCAACCTTGCGTATGCCTTACAGGATGGGGATGAGTCCATAATACTTGACTAGATTTTAGCGTTCTAGTAGATTCTAGTGATTAGTGTTGGTTTGAGACAAGTCCAATCCTAACCAAATAAAAAAGTTGCAGTCTTGTTTGGTCTTATCTAGCATCACCAACAATCTAGTATGGTATGATAAAAATGAATATTTGTGGTTTGATTTGTGATTTAGGCCTAGACCATATTAGACAAGATCATTCCCACTCCTATTTACATTTATAAAAACTTTTTAATGCTATGAATGTTATGTGATTTTATTCTCATGTTGAGACAAATTAAGTATTTTTGTATAACACATATTAAAAATATATTGATTTCACCACACATGAGAGTTTCATACTTCTGGTCACATAAAATAGCCATATTAATTAAATCTCAAACCTTATAGCCTTCATTCGAAACTCACATTGTGATGTTTGATAAATGGGTAATATTACTATGGACTGAGAATGGGTTAATGTTTAAAAGTAGACCTGTAGTAAGCTAAGTGTAATGATTTATCAAAATTATATGGGTCAAATGGAATATGTAAGAGTCTAGTCACCACTTAATTGATATATAGAAAATTTGATCATATATAATCTAGTTGACAAAGCCACTCTCCTCTTACCCCTTTTCTTCACTAACATAGTGCCCAGAGTCCTGACTCCACACTATCTATTTTGGCAATTAGAAATTTATGGGAAACACTTAGCAATCATTTAAACTCATCTTATTAGATTAGATCATTCTATGAATTATATGTTCTTCATCAATGGATGACCTAGTTTTCTTAGTCAATGGATGACACTAGTGTTCTTCATCATTTATGGGAAAAGTAGTCACTACCTTAGATCAGCTCTATAGTCATGTCTAGATTTTGTTTTTCCTGAGTATTTGTTGTTGACTTTGCATAGAATATTAGATAAATATAATTTTAATATATTGTTCCTTCCTAACTTGATAGCTTCCGTAGTATATATTGCCTAGTGTCAGACCTCCTAGCTAGGTGTTGCTGCTTGAATGAGTAGCTATGCTAAGAGATTTTAGAAACTGTTTGAGTGGAAGGATGTATGCACATAGATAAGAATTTAATAGACAAGAAGATCTTGCAATTACGGGAGCATAGAAGGGTAGAACATATGGTTTATTGTGATAAATATGTTTTTCCTCATATATATTGTTAAGAGAAGGTGTCCTTTCTGGGCTTCAAGTACAGGTAGCATACTTATGTGGTGCTTGCGGATAAGTTTGGGAGGTTGAATATCTGCTTTGGGACTTTGGCCTTATGGTTGTGTTCTCTATGAGCTCAAAGGTGTCGTGTAGGTCTTGGTTTACTGCTCCAGACCTATATCAGGTTACTCGATTATTTATATATATATAATCAAGGAATATAAATACCTAGATAGACTGAAAGGAATATAATCAATATACTATTTGAATTGCATATATATACATTTCTTGTAATGTGTGCTTAACTTATTATATATTTTCCTCCATGTAGATGGATTTTCTAATAGATCGGAGTTGGATGTATATTGGGAACAGAGTACGAAGTGATGTATTCAAGGCAGGATTACGAAAGTTCATTGAGTTTGCTCTTATCCATCAGAGACCAACTAGATAGGGGAAATTAATATGTCCTTGCAAGGTATGTTTGAACAAATACCTTAAAATAGAGGAGGAGGTATTCTCACATGTATTACAAAAAGGATTTGTGCATAGCTATGATGTTTGGATGTTTCATGGGGAGGTTATTGGTAGGAGCAATCTTGTTGTGGCACCAAACATGCCTAGCACCGACAATATGCATCAGATGCTGGAGGATTTGTTTGGTATGGGTGACACAACAAATGACCACTCTATTGAAGCTACAGAGGAACCTGCAAATGTAGATGCACAAAGATTTACAAGCTACTAAAAGAGGCGGATCAACCACTCTATAGAGGTTGCACAAGTCATTCTAAGCTATCATATTTGGTTGCCTTGCTATTTCTGAAGGAGGAATCTGGATGGTCCAATGATTCTTTTACAAAGTTGTTACAGTTGATTATTTCAGGATTTCCAGAAGAAAATTGTCTATTCCCAGAGACGTACTATGAAGCAAATGCGATCGTGAAGGATTTATGACTTGATCATTCTACTATAGATGTATGTACAAATAATTGCATGCTTTTTCGCAAAGATGCAGCTTCAAAAGAAAATTGTGATGCTTGTGGTGCCTCAAGATGGAATGAAAAGCAATACAAAACAAAGGGAAAGAAGGTAACTGCTAAGTTCATGTATCACTTCCCTTTGATACCTCGGTTAGAGAGGCTCTATATGTCTTCATCTATTGCTAAAGATATGATTTGGCCATCTGAAGGAAAAGGCAAGGATGGTCGTATTCATCATCCTTCAGACACACCAGAATGGTTGTCTATTGATGCCAGGTATCCAGACTTTGCTACTGAACCACGCAATATTAGATTGGCATTAGCAACAGATGGATTTAATGCATTTGGCAATATGAGTGCATCACATAGCATCTGGCCTGTGTTGGTGACACCTCTCAATCTTCCGCCTTGGCTTCTTATGAAAGAACAATTTATTATGATGTCCCTATTAATCCCAGGTCCACATATGGTTGGCAATGACCTTGATGTATACTTGGAGCCATTAATTGAGGAGCTGCAACTACTTTGGGAGCTTGGCGTCAAAGTTTATGATGCATATAGCAAAAGGAACTTCACTATGCGGGCAATGATTTTATGGACCATTAACGATTTTCCAACATATGGTGACTTATCTGGTTGGAGCACTAAAGGTAAGAAAGATTTGGGATGTCCTTGTTGTAATGTGGAGACTGTATCAAAATGGTTACAGTTTGGGAAAAAGCAATGCTATGGTTTCCATCGACGTTTTCTTCCAATGAATCATCCATATAGACGTGATAGGAAAAATTTTGATGGTGAAAAAGATTTTCGACTTCCACCTAAGCCACTATCTGGAGAAGATATACTGAGGCAATTTAATGGATATGAAAATATCACATTTGGAAAAATGAATAAGCGCAAGAGGCTTGGAGATCAAATTCAACAATTACCTCCTGGTTGGAATAAGATAAGCATCTTTTTTCAGCTACCTTATTGGAAGTATTTATCTGTTAGACACAATCTGGATGTGATGCACATAGAAAAGAATGTGTGCGAGAATATTTTAAACACATTATTGGGTGATTCTAAGAAAAGTAAAGACAACTTACAAGCTCATCAAGATATGAAGAAAATGCACATTCGAAGAAATTTATGGCCAGTAGATGCAGGTGACCGCTATTACTTGCCTCCAGCATCTTACACCATGACTAATGCACAGAAAGATAAGTTCCTATCTATGTTAGAAAAGTTGAAAGTTCCTGATGGCTATTCTTCTAACATATCTAGGTGTGTTAGCAAATCTGATAGAAAACTTGTTGGGCTGAAAAGTCATGATTGCCATGTTCTTATGCATCAACTTCTACCTGTTGCCTTGAGACATTGCATAAGCTTAGATGTGTACAAGCCTATTGCTAATTTGTGCTCATTTTTCAACAAGCTTTGCTCTAACATTATTGATGTGGAGGAATTCAAAGAATTGGAACAAGAAATTGTTGTCACTCTTTGCCAGTTGGAGAGAATCTTCCCTCCTTCTTTCTTCACCATCATGATGAATTTGCCCATTCATTTAGCTTATGAAGCTAGGAAAGCCGGATCTGTCCGAATTAGGTGGATGTGCCCAATAGAGAGATACTTGAAGAAATTGAAGAAGTATGTAAGAAACAAAGCTAAACCGACTGGTTGTATTGCTAGTAGCTATTTAGCTGAAGAAAGTTTGACATTTTGTGCTAGGTACTTGCATAATTTTGAGACAAAACTCAATCGCACTCCTCATAATGTTGATGGATCTCCAATTAGAGTTGGAGTGTCAAGAAATTTCGACATCCACACTTTGGAACAAACCCATCGTTATGTCCTTTTCAATAAAGAGGAATTGGATGTTTACAGAAGGTAAGATTTAATTACGTCCTAAAATTCTTGCTGATATTTGTATATTTGTTGTACATTAATTTAGACACTTCTTATAAAGCAGTGAACACATGTGTATTCTTCAAGATATGGAACCCAACATTGCCCCACGGACCCTAGAAACAAAACATGCAAAGGAGTTTTCTAAGTGGTTGAAAGAGCATGTAAGTGTCAAACATAAATATTGTTGTCACTCTTAATGTTCAAGTTAGTGTAGATTACATTAATGTTTTACTTTTTTATGAAGGTAATGCAAATGCGAGATATTAGGCCGAACAATATTAGCGATGATTTGAGATGGTTATCCCAAGGCCCTTGTGATGAGGGAATGTCTTATGAAGGATTTTTGGTCAATGGATATCGTTTCCGTTCAAAGCACATTGAAAGTATATGTACTACACAAAATAGTGGAGTGTATTTGTGTGCTGACACTTCAAGTTATTCAAGTGGTAGAGATCAAAATCCTATAAATGTTGAAGTCACGTACTATGGCTACTTAGAGGAGGTTATTGAGCTAACTTATGGTCCAAGAATCAAAGTTCCATTGTTCAGATGTTCTTGGTATGATGAAAGCACTTCTAACGGGTTGCGAATTGATGAATATGGGTTCACACAAATCAACTATTCAAGGATAAAAAAAGGAGGAACCCTTTATCCTGGCTTCTCAAGCATTGCAATGCTTTTATGTGAAGGATCCTAATGCTGATGATTGGTGCACAGTGCTAAAGCATCCTCCTAAAGATTATTCTGAAGTACCTCTTATTGAGAATTGCTTGACTGGTTTACAATCTGAAGCTATTGATGGTGGTCTAACTAGTGATGTGTCTTGGACGATGAGTGACACCGAGGGATCTTTTGTTGATAGAACTAAAAAAAAGAATGATGGGGCAAATGTTTAGTTCATTAATCTGTCTGTTTTCATCAAATTATTTTGTTTGCAAGTCTAGAATAATTTATTTGGGGAATATGTTCTATTGCATTTTTTTGGCAAACAATTACTATATGGCATATTCTTTGCAATTTATTTAGTCTTGTTTCATATACCAACAAGTAGGACATCATTATTCTTTTTTGGGATATGAAACCAAGGTACTCTACAAATTATATGTTTTTCAAATGTTGAATATTCATATGTTGGTGTCTCATATTCTCTGCAATTTATTTGTTTTTCAAATGTAGCTACTACTTTTGTTACTGACATTTCTGCACTAATAATCTAATTTTTTTTCTTGTCAGTTGAAGGATGGCAGGAAGAAGAATCACTAGATCTAGTTGTAACAACACACCCAGTCAACCTATTGTTGTCCCTCCATCCACAATTGTAGAAAATTGTGAGGATGAACCTACTCTACTATCCAACAATATTGAAAATGATGTAACAATTGAAGAAAATGTTGAGGATGAACAGGAGAATAGGAAGTATGGACGTGGGTCTGCAAGTGAGCAAAGCCTACTTCCTAAGCAAGGGGAGCCACATCACAAGGTCCAATGGAATTATGAAGGAAATGCTATTGGGGAGAATGGTGCCAAATTGAATCGATATTGTCATATGCTAGCAAGGAAACCACACATATGGCATCTAGACTTGAAGTGGAACAAACAACCACAACAAGCTTTTGCAGATAGAAAATCATTTATTGAGGTAATCTTTTTCATAAAAAGACCAACAAATTGTATGATTGTTATATCTAAAGTAATATTTTCTATGTTTTTGTAGAAATACTTCGATTTAGGCAGTCACCCTAATGCATGGAATCACATTGATGAACACATTAGCAAAGGGATATCAGTGTGGAGGGCACGTGTAAAGAAAGATTACTATGAAAAGTACAAGATTGAACCAGAATTGATGATGAAGAAAGTTGAGAAAAATGCTTCCATAGATATGGACCAGTTTAAAAATCTTGTTAAAGAATGGGGAACCGAGAAGTCTAAGGTACAATGGTTTCATATAACTTGCATGTATACCTATCTACTTTTTATAATTATATGTTTCTTATGGTTTAGAAAATTTCCGAGATCAACAATGCAAACAGAGCAAAAAAAAGTGATGGATCATACCACAGGATCAAAGCCATGGAGTTGTTATCGGGCAGAAATGGTATTAATAATGGACACTTGTCTTTCTTAGTAGGAGTTGAACATATAACATGGACAATTATTATGTTATCTATCATGTGTAGGTCAGTGAAGATCAACCCGTTGTGCCTCTTAACAAATTTTTGGAAAAAGTTTACGACAAAAGCCCACAAGTGGTTAGAAAATGGATATTTGCTTTCCTATGATGTCTACAAAGCTACATATGCTTAGATATCTCAATTTAAGCTTTCCTTTTATGATGCTTTCTAATTACAGCTTGAAATCTCTGATATTGTGGAAACCCAAGTAGCAAACCAAGAAGAAATAGATCCTAGAAGTGTTGATAATCTAACACGTGATGCTTATTTGCAAGTTTTAAATCCTTCCAAAAAGGCTAGGATCCGAGGTGTTGGAATTGGGCACAAAGAGATAGGACATAGGGGAAAAGCTGCCCGTATAAGATATGAAATGCTTATTGAGGAAAGCAATGCAAAGGATGTATGTTGGATTATAACTAAACTTGAACTATTAGTTACAACTAGCCTATTAGATCGATGTTTATAATTTGTTTTCTATTTCAGGATAAACTTAAGGAACTTGAAGAAACAGTAAATGGATTGAAGAGCTCCGTCTCCCAAATAATGACTTGGTATAATCAATCACAGGTAACTTAGATTCAGTTGTCTATGTCAATGTAATATATAATTTTTTTTGACATTGTTGATCTATTTGTTATAGGATGGCGGTATTAATGTTGATTGCGCAGCTGAATACCCCAATCAGAATACTACAAGTGTCTTACACATGCAAAGTGGCACAAATAGGTCGGGTGCGTGTTCTTTTCACATACAAGACAATACAAGTAGTGGTACAGATGTAGGCATGTTTCCCAGGCAAAATAATTCAAGCGGGGATGGCTTTGGAAGACTTTCTAGACAAAGCAATTCAAGGGAGACTGGAGTAGGCATGCTTTCCATACAAGGCAATTCAAGGGAGAATGGAGTAGGCAGGCTTTCCATACAAGGAAATGGACATCCACTAATCTTTCAGCCACAGGTACCTCATAACAACTATAGATTATTTTCAATATTCATACACATAAGAATATTAACATGTACACTTTATTAAAGGCTGCAGTTGAAAGTTGGTGCCCTACTTCTGGTAATAATCGACAAAGTCATCCTCAAATGCAGAGCACACCAAGCACATCTTCATCAGTGTCTTTCACACCAAGAACTCAACGTTTAAATCAGATATTCAATACGTGCTTGATTAAACTTCTAGGGTATCCATCTATATATCTTGTACTTATACCAAATATGATATATAAGGCCAAATTAAATATATAAGGTAGGAATCTACTTAATGGTTAATGCCCATGTGGTTCTATATTTCCAGACACTTTGGGTATCATGGTTATGTATGTAGTTATTGTTATCCTCTTTCATCTCAGTCTACTTATCTATTGTAATCTCTATTAGATGAAATCTTCTAGTTATCTTAGGCAGTCAAAATCTTAAAGGTTTTTGTTCTTAATGACATGGAATGTATATCGAGATCAATGAACTGTGGAAAAAGAAGTTTAAACCTCAGTTAACTGATTAAGTAGCTTGGTTACACCAGTGTAACCCTGACTGTGCAGCATTCACCAGTCCATTCAAGAAAAACTGTTAATCTTTGGTTTTGTTTCCTTCAAGCTTGGATGCCTTATAGAGTCTTGTCTAGTCTAGACAAGTCTGAATGCCAGTTCATATGCTAGAATATTTATGGTGTAAATTACCCTGACTGTGATTTGAGTACTAGCTCAGTTGTACAAGTTAAATTAACCCAGCCCCAAACTGCTGCGACATTCACCGGTCTAATTCAAACATAAATTAGTTACTGTCATAGTTTGGTTTTCGTTCAAGCTCTGATGCTAATTCAGTTTTGGCTAGGCCAATAGTTTGGTTTCCTTCATGTCTTGAACTGCTGAAAATGACTAATCCAGAAAACTACTGCTTGAACTGCAGCTTAAACTGCAGCTTGAACAAAATAACTAATCCAGAAAACTGTAGCTTGAACAGTGGAAAAACTAGGTAGATTAGGTGAGTAGCACGGACGTGGTGAGACAACACGGCTGTGGTGGGTAGGGGTGAGCACGGTCGTGGTGGAAGGGAACGGCCGTGTTGGTTAAAATGGCTAAATGTCAGGTTGGTGGTCAAAAATGGGCCAAAATGGCCACGACCGTGGTGGGTAGGGGTGAGCACGGTCGTGGTGGAAGAGAACGGCCGTGTTGGTTAAAATGTCTAAATGTCAGGTTGGTGGTAAAAAATGGGCCAAAATGGCCACGGCCGTGGTGGTCACCACGACCGTGTTGGGTTGAGGGTAGCACGACCGTGCTGCATAGCACGACTGTGGTGGGAGTTGGTAGCACGGAAGTGCTGCGCAGCACGACCGTGTTGGGATCTGGTAGCACGGCCGTGGTGGGTGGTCGCAGCACGGTCGTGCTGCGTAGTACGACCGTGGTAGAGTATGCTCTGCAACTGCTTCATGTGATTTCTTCATTTGCAGCACGACTGTTCTGTGTTACCATGGCCGTGTTGGGGGCTTAGCTTGCACTTTGAGCTTCAAATTTCATTATCCATGGACTTCTTTACTTAAGCTTGACTCTTGACTACTAGGGGTAGGTTGGGAGAGCTCTGGGGCCTTCTTTGGGCCCCTCCATCTCTCTCGTCCATCCAAGTGTGGTCCAAGTATACCTGAAAAACATACAAATAATGTCCATAAGTGCATTTTATACAAATAAGCATATTAGGGGGAATGACATGCAATCTAACAGGTATAGATGTGATTGAAAAACAAAAAGACACAAGATTAAGCCCTAAAATAGGGCTGAATCAATCATCACCCGTCATGCAGCTTTTATACACATCCTTGTACTAAGTTCAATCATAATTTTAGTTTACGGGTGCATGTTACTGCTATGTTGGTTCACTTACATTTATCTCTACTTCGCACTCACTCTGATTCCTTTTTGTATTTATATTGATAGGGTAGAATTACTTTTAATGATGGATTTCGACGGACAATGCACTTTGGAGTAGACCAAAACTGAAATATAAGGGTAAGTTGTTTGTTGTACTATGATTTATGTATTAACTTTAAATTCTATTAATATAATGATTTGTCATTTTTAGGGGAAGAATATTCAAGTACCTAACCGTATGAGGCCTGGCATTGATGAAGAGAACCACACCATTTGAAGGAATATGGAGACATTATAGATCTTAAGAGTTTCTAGCATGATATGTTGATTGTCATCAATCTCAAAATTTAGAACCATATGTACTCTTTATTTATATCAACGTTGAGCACGCAATGTATGGATAATATTTTGCTTGAATAACAAAAATTGGTTTGTGGTGATTTAATATTTTTATGTGTCATTTTGGTGTTGAATCTTCTTATGATGTCATGTGAATCAATATAAAAATATTGCTTGAGGTTATGTATACAAAGTTTTCATTTAAAATTTGATATTCACTATAGTAACAATTAATTAACATTTAATAAATCATTCAATAATCAATAACCAAATCATTTACAAGAGTCCCTCATAAATATATTGATGAAGGTCCAGATTGACCATCAAAATTGCATTGATGACGACCACATAGCCCCTAAAAATAATATTAATGAAGGCATTATCCCTTCAAAAATATATTCTCCAGGACCATCAAGTCCTTCAAAAATGTATTTATGAGAACTAAACATGTCCTCAATAATGTTATTATGAAGGCTAAATAGTCCCTCAAAAATGTATTTATGAAGGCTAAATAGTCCCTTAAAAATATATTTATGAAGGCTAAATAGTCCCTCAATATAACATTCTTGAGGGTCAGTTGGTCCCTAACAATTGTATTCATGAGGGCCACTGGTATTTGTCACACGAGTTCTCTTCACGGACCATTTGTGAGGGCCAGACTCACAACCATCCCTATTTGTGAGGGCCTGTAGAGAAGGGTTTGTGACAGGACTCACTCGTGAATAATGTCCCAATTTTTACTAGTGTTTGGAATAATATTTTTTCTATAACATTAACATTCTAGAACAATAATTTTGGAATTTGGAACAATAATTTTTTGAACAATAATTAACCTTCAAGTGTCATTTTCTATAACATTATTTTAGTAATGTGAAATTAAATAATAGCAATACAATTATTTCATTTTTAATATTGCATAGTAATTTTAGGTACAAAATTTTGAATCTAAAAATATAGTAGAAAAAATACCTAAAATGGTGAGATCTCAATACCCAAGAAGAGAAAGAAGAGAAGCAGAATCCCAGCCAGACAACGAAAGAAGAAGACTATAGCTCCAAGATCGCCCGAAATCAGCTTCAAGATTGCCCGAAATCAGCTCCACGCAATAGAAATCCGAGCGGGGAACTCCAGAGCAAGAAGAAGTTGAAGAAGTTGAGGAATGGTGTGGGTTTGGGGGTGATCTTTTCTCCTTTATATAAGAGAGCAATGCGTCCCCGTTAGGAACACATTGCCCCCACGTGGCAACGGCCGCGACCCGCAACAACTATGTTGCAACGGTCGGGGGAGCAATTGCTCCCCAGTCGTGATGCATTGCCCAACTAGCCGTTGGGACGTCTTGGGACGGGACACATTAGTCCCACCGAAGGGCAATGCATCCCGCTTCAGGACACATTGGTCTCACCCATACTTGTTGAGTCGGCCGACTAGTCGGCTGGTCGCTGGAGGGGGGTCTGACTAGCCTAGCGCCCAAATTTAGACCTCGGTTTGGCGTCCGCCCAGGCCGACTAGTCGGCTAGTCGGCCGACTAGTCCGACTGGTCGGCCCAAACCAAGCCTGGGCGGCCGCTTAGTTAGGCCAGAGCCAAGAAAAATAAGTTTTTTTTTTGCTATTCTAATCCCCCACCCCTTATTTCGTGCAATAATTTGATGTGAACATCAATTTCTTTGATAATACACTAGTTCAATTAATTTAGTTACAACAATTCAACAAGCACTAAAAGTCTAAATTCAATAATGGTATATCACTTTTCTCTATCTAATTATATTTGTTTAATTTGAATACATCGAATAGTCTTCATTCAAAAATTTTGAGGTGTTTTATGACATTATTTACCAAATCTAGGTTATTATATGCTTGGATACATGCTTACATTATTGGACCTATATGATTATTATATATAACTATATGTAGATGATCAATATTATGTAAATATCATACCTACGACTGGGCGACCGACTAGTCGATTGGTCGACGACTAGTCGGCTGGTCGCCCCAGCTGGAAAGGTGACCGACTGGCCGCCTTGACAAGTATGGTCTCACCGTAGAGCAATGCGTTCCGGAGGTTTGTGGGGCCAATGCATCTTGAAGCGGGACACATTGCTTTGTGAGAGAGCAATGCGTCTCAAGATAAGACATATTACCCCAAAATGTACCATTTTGAGAATTAAGTTAAAAAATGTGCTATTCTGAAAATTAAAATCGGCAAACTTGGTTTTTTTGCCTTAAAAAATTGAATGTTTTGCTATATCCACCTACCCTTGTATTCGGGTCATGGAGGCTGCTGATCTCCTGGCTGTACTTGTAACCTGTGAGGATCACCAGTCAGTCAACAAGCCTGTGCTCCGATCAACGGACTTACCCTCTCCGCGGGTTTGGATTTCAGAGTCACCTAACAGCACGCTGCCACCGGACACGGCCCACCTGCCAAGGGTGCGTGGGGAGGCGAACTTGCTGAGGCGGAAGCATGACATCTGACGCGGACCTGAAGGCCGTCAGGGACTCGCTGGAGAAGGCGGCGGATGAGGTGGTCTCTCCGGCGACACTGGACGCGCTCCCCACCAAATTCTATGACCTCTTCATTATCAAGGGTCTCAAAATCGACGCCGTCGAGCCCGGCCGCCTCCTATGCTCCATGACCGTCCCCCGCCGCCTCCTCGTAAGCCAAGCCCATAATCTTCTTTCAAGTCAATTTCTTTGTGTTGTCCGTATATTTTTCTCTTCTGATTTCTGAGAACTGGAGCTGATGACGCGTTTGGCAGAATTCAGGGAATTTCATGCACGGCGGAGCCACTGCGTCCCTCATCGACCTCGTCGGTTCTGCTGTCTTTGCAACAATGGGGCACAACATCGGCGTCTCACTGGAGATAAACGTCTCTTACCTAGATGCCGTCTTTGGCGGTGTAAGTACTGCTACGCTACTGCTATTGATATGCCTGAGATTGTGGGTGTTTTGCCCAGCAACGGTTTTCGAATTGGATTCGCTGAACAAAATCCCCTCTTTCTGGTTTGGCGGGGGAGGGCTTGCGATTTTTCCTGTTATGCCCTGATCGGATGCAAGCTAGACCCGTTTCTGCTGTTTCCCGTTTTTACTGTTTTTCTATGTTACTCCGTTTATTGTCTGGTAACTCTGGCGCAGTATCATTCTCTAACCGTAATCAGTCCAGATTCATATCATGATACCGTGCTTACTAAAGTAGGTAAGGGGCAGTGGCAGTTTCGTACTTCATTTTAGCATCTGGAGTGGTGCCTTCTGATCAGTAAGGATAGAACATATCCCAGTTTTGTTGAATCAATCATGCAGGACTTTCACAAGTCCTAATACTATACCCTCCTGATGAATCCCATTAAATTCCTTCCTCATTAAGCCAATAAACTATACATTTCTCAAAACATATGCTTATAAATGCACTCTTTTTTCAGATTAAATACTTTCAATTTAGAAAACTACTGAAAACTTCACGAACTTAAACGTAAAACCATCCTTCTACACACCTCATCATATTTCATGAGTCTATGAGGAGATGTGTTCTATTGATCATCTCATGGAGCATGGCTATTTCTTGCTGTACTCATCTGTGGCAGAGCTAAGGCTTGAATCATCTGAAGAGGCATTTATTTCTCTGTTTTGCTATACTAACTAATGAAGGTTCTGATAATTTTCCTTATGTATGTGCATGTGTCATGCAAATTGAATTTTTTTTTTTTGGTGTGCTTTGGTGTTTAAGATGAATTATAATGTCTGCTTTGGTATTTAAGATTATTTATATTCATACATGATGCTTGTTTGCAGCGATACAAAACCTGCTTATTTCATGGTTTGAAAGCTGGAATACATTGAGAGATTTTACATACGAGTTAGAACAACTACAATAAAAGGCTTGTGATTTTTAACATCTTATACTAGAGCATAGTTTGTGCAGTAGGCTTTTATAATTAAAAAGTTCAAAAGGAATTACAATGAAATAGAAGGCAGATGGGCAACAAGCTGAGCCATCAGCCCCTTTTGGTTGTGAATTTTCGAACACAGCTATTATGTGATTATATGCGAGCCAATGGTAACTTAAAATTGCACATCTACCTTTCATTGCGTAGTATGATATCTAAATGTACACAAAGATGTTGAATCTGCATCTCAAGAAACCCAATTTCCTCAGGTCCTTATAGGTTGTTTACAGTAAAAGAAGAGTTGTTGCTCAAACAGAATTGGAATACAATCTTGACTGCAATTCAAGCTCGTTTTTCACAGGTTATGAGAAGAATCTACCTACTTTCCAGATACAAAATACTCAGTGAGAACTAAGACCAAATAAAAAAAACCCTACACATAGTGACTATTATTCTTCTTGCTTCATTATGAATTCAGCAAGACGACTGGAATATCTAAGAGAATGGCATTTAGATATTTTGATGTCAAATTTCCGCTTGAGAATGAAATCTGATTGGTCGCTTTTATTTACGATTAAGATTTTATGAACTCAACGAATTATTGTTGCCACTGATCTTGATTTCCTATGGGAGGGGCACCATATCTTAAATGTCATGGAAATATTTACATATGAGCTGAGGTTTGTATTTCTATTTTGCCATATCATCCTGTTATTCTATGATTTTTTTTCTTGTATTTGCTAGAAATGAGAATAATTATTATCCGCCAGAACGAGGAGGAATATAACCCTTGACCATATTAGTAATAACGAAAATGTCAGTTTAATGAGTAAAAGCTAGAAATCTCAGACACCTCAAGGGGGTAGTGGCTGTAATCTAGACACTCTGGTTTGGACACTGGGCATGAGTGCAGTGCTACATGGATCTGCTGCCGTGGCTGTCATTATTGATGTTTTTCCTGATTTTGAGCTGTTTCTGTATGGCTGCTGGAATCACAGTAATTGTTTCACGCCCCTCTAATATATTTTAAATACCAAGATCTAGTGGGTAGAATAAATTTTTTTTGTTGGATGACAACGAGAATATTACCCCAAATGGAGCTGAATGGAGAAAGAATATCGATGCAGCCTCACACCAACATGGTTCGGATTGAGGCTTTGATGGTAGTGGTGGTGCAAGTGGTGATTGTGGCAGAGACAATGGCGTATGTAAGTGGTGCCTTTTCTGAAAGCATTATCTGGATTTAAAACATATAGATTGGGAAATAAGATGAAGGGAGGAAAACGATGTAACATATATAGGATAAAAGACTTATTATAGCTTGTTCCAAAATAAAATTACACAAAAATCATGGACTCTAAACTAATAGGGTATGAGCAGTGTATTAGTAAACTTGAAAAAAAAGACATTTCCTTGATGGCTTTTGATTGTTATGCCCGTGTGCTTTCTTGGGGACGAATAAACCATAATGTAAACACCACGTTTTACTTAGCTCACAAGGTTGAGATGCATAATTGCTGATGACTTATTCTGCATGCCTCTAATTTCATGTGATAGTGAAAACCCTTAATATTGGCAATTTCTTTCGAGGCCTAAGCCTTTAGGCCCTTCAGGTCAGAAAAGTTAAATTTTCTTTTAATAGAGTTCAAATTTGGTTAGCACTATTTTGAACTGCCAGGACTGACCATCAGGAGCCTGATTAATTTCGTGTGACACTGAACTTTTTTATGGCATATTTCTCATGTACTGCAGGAAGAAATTGAAATTGAGGCCAAAGTCTTGCGAGCTGGAAAAAACGTTGGTGTGGCTACTGTGGAGCTCAGGAAGAAGAGTAACGGCAAGATTTTTGCTCAGGGGAGGCACACCAAGTACCTGGCTGTCACAAGGAGCAAAATGTGAGTGTATGTGGCTTACCTCTGTACATGGCATGGCAATAGGCTGCTGCTTGGTGCGGAGATGCAGAGAATATAAATGTCAGAATAGTCCTTTTGCAGTTCAAGCACCTTGTTACATATTAAGGATGGGATGGTCGCTATTGGATGCATTGTTGAATCATGTCTGACGATTTTTTTTTTATTGGTGTCATTATAATTATAATTCTACAGCCTACTAGTATAAAGGTCTTGATGTATTTTTACTTGTAATAGTAGAAGTCATTGACTCATTGTAGACATTGCACATCTTGGTACATATCTGAAATGGATCGTATAGATTGATTCAGTTGTGAGGAATGTTGTAGTTCTTCATCTTGATGCAAGAGTTTTCCCTATATCAGACACTAAGATGCATTATGTTCGAAGTCTATACAGAGAATCATTGGCAACTAAATCTACGAGTCTTATGTATAGCTCAGAGCAAGCAACAGGGTAATGGTGACATAACATGCACCACTGTACAAAAAGCCTCATAGGCATCGAATTGTATCTCTATATGTTCTATATCCCTATGCCATTCATTCCATCATCTTGTCTGCAGCAACCCCAATATATCCCTAGCCCTGGGCCTGGCATCCGGATAATGGTTCATGCAGCGCAAGGCCATCCTCAATACTGTAAGCATTTGCCTCCGCGCCACATCTGTTGTTGAGATCCTGGAGTCTAGGATCTGATCTCTGCTGGAGCAGCTCAATGCCCACTTTGCCAGCTCGACCCCATCACTTACGGGCGGCTTTCCAGTCACCAGTTCCAGCAGAACCACCCCGAAGCTGTAGATGTTCCCAGCTGCCGTGACTCTCATGGAGTAAGCGTACTCTACAAGTAGACATGGAAAGATCAGGATATAAGTTTGTTAGCAGAATCAGAAATACAAAATGGATCGGGAAGATAACTTGAGGCAGTTCTATCTCACCTGGAGGGACGTATCCCACGGAGCAAGCTACGGCAGTGCTCTTGGATGTGTCAACCACCTTGCAGAGCTCAACATCTCCGATCTGAGCCAGCTGAGGCGTTTTCCGGAAGACGGTCCTTGTGGAGAGGTCAAGTAGGATGAGTGGCGGCTGGATGTCGCCGTGCAGGAAGGTCAGGCCCCGTGCGATCCCGATGGCAATGCTGTACCTGGACGGCCAATCTAAAACCAACCCACCATTGTCGGCACTATGAAGCGCATCCCAGACGGTCCCATAGTGGGAGTGCTCGTAAAACAAGTAGGCACTGTCAGCTGTGAGCGAATATGCCAGAAGGGTCATCACATGTGCATTTTTCATCAGCCTTCCAAGAACATCAAGCTCCTTGCCCAACCTCTGGCTGTTGTTAACTCCCTTGTCACTCCACGCCAGCTTCTTGACTGAGTAGGTTGCTCCGCTCCATGTCATCGACACCGTGTAGTAGGTGGAGAACTTGGTCTTGTGGAAGACGTTCGCTGGGTCACGGACGGCTTCCATGGCTTCTCGGAAATCAATCCGGGATCTGTGATGGATGCTGCTACCTTCTGCTGCTGCGACGCGACTGCTGAGGATTGGTTGGTGTGGGGGGAGGTTGTTCTCCTCAGGGTACTGTTCCTCTAGTTCCCCGTCCTGCACACGCTGCTGGAGTCGCCTAGCCTGCCTTGACGCCAGGAATATAAGAATAGCAGCGGCAAAACCCGAGCCAATGATGGCGCTAATGATAGTAACAAACACCACCAAGACAACTGGGTAACTCCCTGGTCTTCTCTCCCTCTGCAAATAGTATGTATCCGATGAGAAACGGAGCCCCTCGTTTCCAGCAATCTCTACATTGACCAGCCTGTTGAACTTGGGGAGGATCCCGGTGAGTTGGTTGTTGGAAACAACCAGGTGTGTTAAGCTCTTCATACCCGTTAAACCACTGGGCACCTCACCAGTGAAGTTGTTGTTGGAGAGGTCGAGCACCTCGAGATCTTGCAGTAGTTTGAAGCTCTCGGGAATTAAACCGGTGAATCTGTTGCCGCTGAGGTTAAGAGCGGCTGCCAGGGTCCTTGGCATTTCGGGTATTGGTGATTCAAGCTGGTTGTTTCCCAGCTCTAGCTCGGTTAGAGATTTCAGGAGGTTGATCTGTCGTGGGATGGGGCCAGAGAGTCGGTTGCTTTCCAGGATGAGAGTTGAGAGGTTACGGAGACTGGAGATGGAAGGTGGGATTGGGCCAGAGAGGGAGTTGTGGCTGAGGTTCAGGGTCAGAAGCTTGCCCAGCTCGGAGACCTCATCTGGGATTGTTCCGTTGATCTTGTTCATCTGGAGTTTCAGCACGGCCAATTCCGTGAGCTTACCCAGCTCCTTTGGAAGCTGGCCTTGGAGATTGTTCGTGCCAAGGTTGAGCAAAGATAGGTTCTTGCAGCTTGACAGCTCAGGTGGTATCCCGCCAGTTAATCCGTTTCCATCAAGCTCTAGATATGTAAGCGAGGAGAGGTTACCTATCGTCCCAGGAATGGTACCATTGAGTCTGTTCTGGCTCAGTCTGAGACGGTAGAGACTACCGGACAAGTTATAAGGGATCGGGCCCGTGAGAGAATTGCTGGTGAAATCCACAGACAACAAGCTGTTAGACCCAAGCAGGTCCACTGGGATTGAGCCCGTAAGAGAGTTGTAGCTGAGGTCGAGGTGCTTCATACGTCCTCCTCCCGTGATCTTGGGAGGGATTGCGCCGGAGAACCTGTTCTGGTTGGCAGTGAACGTTGAGAGCATACCGGTCTTTGACAGAGTAGCCGGGAGTTGATCGGAGAAGTTGTTGGAGGACAGTAGGAGAGTTTCTAGCTTGGGCAAGTCCGATATGGAGTCTGGTAGAGGGCCTGAGAGGCTGTTCCAGCTGAGGTCGAGGAGAGACAGGTTCTGGAACGACAGGAGCGGCAAAGGGATTTCCCCAAAGAAACTGTTCCGTGAGAGCTGCAGCTCGACAAGGGATGACGAAGCTACTGGGATGGGGCCAGAGAAGTGGTTGGAGGAGAGGTTTAGGCTCTTGAGCGTTAGCAAGGCGCTCAACTGGGTGTCCAAGAGGCCTTCCAATCGGTTGCAGGACAGGTCTAGTGACTCCAGTGAAGGTAGCATGGTGAGTGGAGGAAGCTGGCCGGAGAGCTGGTTGGAGCTGAGGTTGAGTGACTTGAGCTGTGCCATCGTTTCGATGCATGCTGGGGAGGCGAACGTTGCGGCGGGAAAGGTTCCTTTCAAGAGGTTGTCGGACAGGTCAAGTGACTCCAGGGATCCGAGCCGGCAGAGGAGGGAGAACAGGTGGTCCTGGGTTTCGGGCTTGATGGCTAAGCGTGAGAGAGATATGCGAGTGACCCTGCGGTTGGAGTCACAGGTTACTGCTTGCCAGGTGCAGAAGTCTGAGCCAGTGGCGTTCCAGAATGGGTTGTGGAGAAGAAGGTTTGAGAGAGTGGCCATGGTAGTAGCGGATTGGGTGGTCGGAGAAGAAGACTGGGAGAAGGAAGGGACGGGGGCGACGTGAAGGAAAGAAGCAAGGAGCAGGAAAGGAGCAGCAAGGAGGCAGCTGGTCGCCATTCGGACAGCATGAAGAACCTGCGTCGGGAGGAGGAAATCGGCTGCTTGTTCTTAGCGCTTGCTATATGGTTACTACGTTGGTGGATGGTAAAGCTCGATACTTGCAAGGGAACAGAGAAAGCGGCCTTAATAGCTAGCTCCAACGGAAGTAGTGTTGGACTTGGACTGCTCTGGGATTGACAGGCATGGTTTGGAATTCACTTGCGGACTGGCGGGAGAGAGAAACAGAGTGGGAACTGTGTGCAAAGGGATGAGCTCTATCTGCTAGATTCGTTGGGGCCTTGACTGCTTGACTTGAGTTGCTGAGGAACCGGATGGACGGCGAAGTGGACTCTAGTTCCCGGTAATATCACACACGGGAAGGAAGTAGATAGGCGGGTTGGATAGCAATGAATGCCATGGGAAAAGAACAACCTGGGCGGGAAGAGGTCTGCAATCCGATTTGCGTGCCCGTGGGAGACGGCAACGACTTGGACTTTGACTTGGACCAACAGATGTAGCCAGAAGAGGGAGTCGTAAGAGCAACGACGGAAAAGTGGTGGGTAATTTGTGCGAAGGAATGGAGCACGGCAATTCAACAGTTCATACTTGCGTCCTCAGTCAGTTGCCAAAATAAGTTAGTTGCTCGGCGACGTGACCACGTTTTTCTATACTAGGAATCAAAATGACGCTGAAGGTCGTGAGTTGCAATCGAATATATTTGTGATCTATGAAACGCAGGTCTTCATATTTATAATTCACATACCTCTTTCTTAAAATAAAGAATTAATTAAAAACTATTCTTCAACGCTTAAGTTGAGATAGATGTGGGAAGACCATAAAAGTTCTTGAGAATAATTATATCAGGAACAAAGTGGGAATGACCATTGTTGAGTACAAGTTTCGTAAGGATCGTCTGTGATAGTATGGATATATGAAAAGCAAACCGACACACACATATACAAAGAAATGCTATCGAGTCAAACACAATTAAAAGAAGAAGAGACATGCCTAAATTAGTATGGGAAAAACTTTCCAAGAGAGATTTTGAATCTCTACATCTTGATCAATATGACCCATAACAAAGCTTATTGGAAAAGAAGGATCCATATAGCCGACCCTAACATGGTTGGAATTGAGGCTTAGACGATGATGATGAAGAAGAATAAGAATTGTATCCAACATACATTATGAAACACAAAAGTTAATGTCTCAAAGAACTATATTTGTTTTGTACCCACGTAATTGTGTACTATATTTCTTGTTGTTGGTGTCGTTTCTTTATCCCTTTGGTGAAGTTTTTCGATAAAATGTCACTTTCGAGTTAGCATATTGATGATGAATTACACTTGTTGGTTTGCTAGCTATAAACATTTTGTTAAAACAGAAAGTTTATGATATACCATGGTTCTAGATATAGTCACACACGATGAGATAACATAATTTAAGGTATGTACATTTCAAATATCTCTCGAGTTTGTGCTTGTGCTTTATTGATTATTACCACAAAACATGGTCCAATTGAAAATTATGATCCATTTCAGAATAAGGGTAATTCACTCATTGACCTTTTGGCATTGATCAAATTCATGAAATGATCACTTCTCATCATTCTAATGTCCAACTCTAATAAACTCTTGATGTACACTTGTTGATGTTTGAGTTGTTCACAACTACAATGACCTTGAAACAAATCAAATTATTCCGGTACCAACTTGTGAGAAAGAAGATTAGTATTAGCCAAAGAGTTTAGAAGTTCTTAAATATCTCTAGTATTCTCAACGTGCGAGTCAAATTTGTAACTTCCATCCTTTTTCTTTGAGATTATCTCTGTTGTTTTATTTGTTATAGATAAAGCAACCGACATCATTGAGTTGAAATAATTTACATGTACCAATTCATAATTGAAAGGTGTCTTGTCATATAGCTGGAACAGTCACACATTTAGAAGATCAAAATGACCCTTCTAGCATAAATCGTGTATAGCATTTAACAAATCTTATTTGATGAAATGTAAGGGCTTGCATATCTCCATATGCAATCCAAGACAGATTCCTAGTGAAATGCATTTGATTCAGATGAAATTTGATAAACTTTTCATTTTGCCCTTTTGTGATGATACCTATCATATAAAAACAATTGGAGACATTTCGTCAAGTATATTCCTTGTCATCCAATTGAAATAGTAACGATCACATCCTTTATATATACATATATAAATACTTGACTGGTTTATCTGACAATCGGCGTAATCATTTGTATGGAAATTGTATATCTTAAATATATTAGCACACGGGGGAATTAATTAACAATTTATAAATGTGGTGGAACCAACTTATTCATAGTAACCACTCTATATACAGAGGTTCCTGAGCAAATTTATTTTGGAATTTTTTTGTTACATAGTCTATTCTCCAAATTGACATTATCGGGGGTAGTTCTACTAGAATTTCTCTTTGTCAATTCCTTTTCAATGACTTCTTTTCTTTTAAAGAATTTGTTGACTCAAGGTCTAAATTGACTAAACCCTTGTTTTGATGATGATGAAACCATTCCAATTAATTGTGTCTAATGTCTCTACTTGAGTGATTTTAGATTAAGTATAGACACACTCCAAATGGCCTAACTTGCACATCTCAACTTGGAGAAAAGACAAGTCAAAGTCAATACAAGTGCACGTTTTTGTAATATGATGTAAATCCATTAGAATCATGTTGTAAATCACTTGTAATGATTGTATGACTTGTAATTAAGCTTAGAAAAAATTAGGAGCACTTAGATCGAATATTTAAGCACTCAAAAGCCATTTTCCAAAATTCACATCAGGTTGTTCATCGGTTGAGTTGCAAACTCGACCGATCTTGATTGGATCATGACTTTTGATCGGTCGAGTTTGCACTTCACAGAACTCGACTGATCCCTCTACTGACCAAAACTGATTTAAGTGAATTGGTCGAGTTACCCCAGGACAAACTCAATCGATGACCTAAATTGGTCTTGTCTTGTAGTGGGATCGGTCGAGTTACCTTTATAGAAACTCGCCCGATTGCACTGTACGAAAAAGTGTAGAAAAGTGTTTCTAGCCGTTGTGGAGTTACAACAATTGAAAATATATCCGTTCCAAGCCACAAAATGACTAGTTTTCGTTCTTAAGTGTTCCCAAAGGCTAAGAGGCATCCCCATCTATAAATAGGACCCCTTGGGCTTCATTCCAAGGTTGAACATTCAATGCAAAACTCTATGTGCAGTTCCTATTCTATAGTTGAGTGCTTCCTACAGCCTCCTCTCTCTCTCTAAGCTTAATCACTTGCTACATTCGTTAGAGTGAGTAGGAAATCTATAAGAGAGATATTCCTACATGTATATCTTGTGAGGCTCTCATTTCCACCACCTCCCTATCTCTCATTTCAACCATGAAGATGAAGGTTTTCTCTCTTGGCTAAGAGAGGTGAAGAAGGACAAGGGAAGGAGTCCCTTGGTGAAGATCAAGGATGAAGACTTGGAGAAAGACTGGGTAAAACCTTGGTGAAGGCAGAAGACTCCTTGCTTAAGTGGGTAAGTCCTTGGTGGAAGCTTCTCTGAGTGAAGGTGAAGGCAAAGGCTGAAGATCCAAGAGGAGTGGCAAAGTCCTTGAAGGCAGAAGACTTGTGCTTGAGTGGGTAAGACCTTGGTAAATGCTGAAGACTCAAGCAAAGTGGGTAAGTCCTTGGTAAGGTGGATATCTCCTTGTGCTTGGATGGGCAAGTCCTTTGGTGGTCATGTATTGTAAATCTTATGAATGAATATAAGAGTGCAATGGTTAAGAAATCTTAAAGGTTGACCTCTCTAGGTAGTGGACTGACTCACTTCTAGTTTTAAGTGTTAAACCACTCTAAATAGCTTGTCACTTGGTGTATGTTCAATCTCTCTCTCCCTTGCTATGCATATTTTAGTTGCACTCAAACTTCCTATAACACCCCTTACCTGGGTTATGGATTAACCCTAGAAGTTTTTCTTAAGTAAGTTACTTACAAATTGTTCTAATCTTTTGAAAAGTAATTAAGGATTCTTGTGAAGTTTATTTTGAAGTTTGAGCTTAATTGCAAACTATTTGTGCATTATATGATAGTCTGAGTGAAAAGTGCAATTTGCCCAAGATGAGGGGTTACATTGCAATATGTCACATGTGGAATGTGTTCTAAGTGTTTTCGTATCATAATAAAGAGAATGATTCTAAGTGGTGGCTTATGGAAAGCCTAAATCCCAAGTTATAACTTGTTTGAACAATGCTAGTACTTTGTGCACCAATTTTGGTACAATATGTAATTTACCCAAAATATGGGGTTGGAATACAAATTACCACCTCTAGAGTGTCCTAATCCCTCTATGTATCTTTTAGAGGAAATATAAAGAAGGCGACACTATGTTTGAATCACCTTTGAGTGATGATACTCTTGGTGATGAAAAGACCAAGAAAGAATTGAAGGTAAAGCCTTATATGTGTTGTATCGAGTTGTAGACTTGATATAGGAGTCCTATCGGACAAGGAGCCATATTATAAGTCTCCTATCGGTTTTTCGAGCCTTGGAAAAGGCCATGATGGAAAAAGCACCTCAAGGGGGTGGCCCATGATGAGTTGCAAGCTCCTTGCAAAAAGTATATTAGTTTGCTTTATTGATAAGATAAAGATAAGATAACTTACTCAACAAGATAAGGAATGGCCGAGATATTGTCTCTAGATTATCCTCAAGACTCTTGCATGGCAATATATATATGTGTGCATGCATGGAAATGTGTCAACCATGCATGACCATGTTTCATCTAGTAGCATAAGGTGAAGACACCTCTTATAGACTTTATCTCATGAACCCAAGTATATATACTTCACCTTCCACCTACTTATGGAAGTTTATGAACCCCTCAACCCTCTTCCTTGGAGATATCATGCATAGCCCCTTAGATATCATGCAAAGTAGCTCGAGGAGCAAGGGGAGCTCGAGCACCAAGCTTAAGGTAAGGCTTTGGTCATCTTCAACCTTGGTTGAAGTGGGATTTCAGGTTATGGATACTCCTCTCTTTCCTTATTCACCAAATTATTAACTATGGTGATTTCTTATCTATGGAGGAGTTGTGAAAGAGCCTTGGACCTTGGATAAGTTCATATTCAACCTAAGGAACGTGAATCTTTGGAGCTTGGAGCTTTGAAGTTGTTCATAAGGCGGGTATTATATCTTGAACCCAATCATGTTATTATTCACCACCTATCTTGCTATACTTGATGGTCTACTTTCAATTCTAAGATTTTCTTGAATATTTGATGAATCTATGAGTTCTAGTAGTTTGCTTAGATCTACTGTCTATGTACTATAATAGTTAGAACGAAGGTCTAGAGCTTGAAGAAGATGGTACCACCTTATAAAGTGATATCAGGTTCTAGCACACAAACAAGTACCTCTAACCCGATATGGTTATGCACATACAACACTAGCACGATATCGGGTTCTAGCACACAAACAAGTACCTCTAACCTGATATGGTTATGTACATACAACACTAGCACGGTATGCTTATGAGATTGTCTCCTTGAACGATATGGAGATGAAGTTCACACCTTGAACACGATATGGTGTTAACCATACACCTTTTGCACGATAGGAAGTCAAGAAAAGACTCCATGCACAATATAGGGACAAGTATATACTTCTAAATCGACATGCTAAAACCCTAGTTTGAGTAACCCGATATGAGTGAGACAAACAAGCACTTCTTGCACGATATGTTCATGAAGCACACACCTTGTGCATGATATGATTGATTGAGCATACACTTATGCACAATATAAGACATGGATTCAAATATATGGTATGACCCGATATGGGTTGAAATACCTTAAACCCGTTATGAAACCCAAGATGGGGGTTAACCCGATGGAGATAGATGATATCTCATACACGATATGAGCCATGTCTTATGGAGATACCCACTTACACCTTATACACGATACAAGTCTAAGACTATACCTCTTACATGATATAGAGATAGTGAGCACTCTAAACAACATAGAGTTGGAAACCCAAGGTGATGGGTAAACCGATACAAGTGGCGAGTAATACTACATGCATGATATGATTGATATTCCTTGGATGATAGGAATAGCACCTACTTCTACCTTGTGAACGATATGAGGTCCAATTCATACCTCATGCACGATATGGTCCATTCTACCTAATATGATGGATAACCCTAGATGATGGATTGAAATCCGATATACCCTATCCTTTGTGTAATGGATTGTGATAAGAGAATTCAATTAGACACCTAGCTTGTCATGTAAACTATATGATAGGGCTGATCCTTGAAGGTACAAAGAGGTTATCAGCCTAAGGGTCTACCTAACATGGTAACCCGATATGTTACCCAACATGGAGACCCAATATGATAATCTTGGATGGGAAATCGATATGGTATCTTGTATATACCACTTAAACGATACATGATGAGGCATACACTCTCTACCCAATATGGTGCACACCTTGTACACGATATGGCACTAAGCATATAGCGTATACCCAATATGGGGTCAAGCACCTAGTTCATACCCGATATGAAGCTAAGTTGAGATAATAAGAACTAAGTGATAGTCAATATGATATGGATACACGACATGAAATAAAGAATGTATCTTAAGGCATAATATGCTAATATACACACATCTTGATACCCGATATGTTAGGGACACTTCAATCATATGTAATTGATTGAGTGACATATGTTGTGTGTTGTGTTAATTGCAATATAAAAGATGATGATATTTGTTAATGGTGATATAATGTTCCTCAAGAGGAGGATTGAACCAACTTGGTAAAAAAGTATGATGCAATTAATGTCCTAATAAGGATAAGAGAGAGAGTCTTTTACATATGTGATAAACATGTTGACAAGCATGTATTGATACTCCTAAGATGAGTGGACTATGAATCAGGGTTTGATACTAGATATTATGATCTTGAATCCTTAATTGGTAAATAATAAGAAAACACAACCCTAATGAAGGGTGATGGTATACTCTTACAACCCTAATTGGTTAAGAAATCCTAATCCTAATAATGGAAAGGATGTACTCCCTTATATCACATGGTGATGATGTAGACAATCTGAACCCTAATAACAGGTAGGATGTATTTCTCTTGAATGGCATAATGATGCCATGTACTACTGAAGTTTCTACCATGAAGTGCAAAATTCAAGAAACATGAGATGATGAGCATAGCCTAGAATGAGCTATGATGTTTTGTATGTTACAGTTTTAAATAAGCCTTGTGAGCCATGTTAAATAACTATACAATAAAGTATAATAATTCTATAGTCTTATATCTTAAAAGATAAGTTGTTACCTAGTAAGAGGTGACAAGATGTTTGATGAAACCATGTGAGCTATGTGGAATACTTGTACAACAAGTGAAATGAATACCTTGGTCTGAGGACCTAGAGGTAATAGTTACCTGTTACAGAGGTAACAATGCTATGTGGTGATCTAAGGGTTTGAATACCCAGATCCAATAATCATGATAAAGATGATGTGAAGGGATGAAGATTCCCAGTAATGTTGATAAGGGACTGAGATCCCAAGTGTTATGTATTTAAATGTGTTCTAAAGATTAGAAAAGTACTTGATAGATGTATTACACCTTTCTTTGTAGCATTTGTTGTGATTAATGCTTATAACTTGTTTGATGCTTAAAGAATATTGTAATACACTTAATACATCATTAGAAACCATAAAATATAGTTTCCCTGACCATAGATCCATCAACGTCAGGATTTGCTGAATGGTGACATGGGTTTTTCCCACGAGATAACCTGGAGTGCATATTTTTGAATATGCGGGGGCATAAGCTTGTATGACCATATGTGAGTCGATCCCCTTACGAACTTGAAATAAATGGGGATTTGGCTATATGCCATATCCTGGCTCGAGTGTGACTACGGTCGTAGACTCAGTAATGAGCACGGTGAACTGGTCCGTAGCTCAGAGTATGGTTATACGCTACAACTCAGTAATTTTATAACTGGGGACGGTTGTTAGTCGGTGTTCCCCTAAGAGAGTGCATGCTGCGACTGTAGCTCTGAGCGAAGATGCCACTATACCCTGGCATGCTCTGTTTGCATATTGACACGAGATGTCACTGCTAGTGGTCTCATACTGATCGAGACGGTAGAGGTCTTGGAAGCCAGCTATGTCATTGACCTTGTATGGTACCGACTTGTGAGAAGTTTGTGGTTAGTTGGAGCATGAATGGTATACTTAATCTCCTCAGGGCATAACTGTGATTGTAAAATGTAACGACCCGCCTCCTGGTAACCCCCAATTAAGGGAGACCAGAAGGTCAGAGACGTTATCCTAATATTTTTGGATCAGTGGTTTGACATTTAATCAATAATAACTATCAAATTCTACTAAAACTAAACTGGAAAAATGGAATAAAATAAATCTCTTGCATACCTTGTAAAAATTTCGGATTTCTAGACTTCTATTCACATACGGAGTCTATCTATATAATCCTCCTTGAATTGACTATTCATACTTTCACAATGTTCCAATTTACTATTTGTCCTTTTCAAAGATTGTACCTAAAATGCCGACAATCAAAATGTCAGTCAGTATATTTCTATACCGGTATGTGGGGAAAAATCAAAATTTCCACAAATAATTTCTAACAACCTAATTATCACAAATAAGTTATTAAAAATCCAAATTACATTTTCAATGTGACATTCTCAACCGCTTTTGCCCTAAACCCTGGATTATCCTCTCTTAGGGTTTTGTCCTTGCAAGGGACATAAGGCCACCTTCTCCATCCTGAGCTTGGTGCCTGGGGTCACCTCTCATGGTGCCTAATGGTCTTCCCTCTGGGTCTTGACCAAATATACCTTCCCTCTGGGGCTTGGTCATGCATCATACATCAGGGTGGCATGTAGGTTCGAGAATGTACATATATACTTAATTGTGATAATCGTAGTGACTTTATAGGATTGCACAGATAAACACTCAACAATTTAGGTTGCATCCAATTGATCAAACGTTCCAGAAAACTTTGTGAAACTAGACCGATTATTCATAAATAACCACATACCTGTTCAGCCGAATCAGGATAGCAATATCCCAAGCAAGTATGAAATCCAGGCAAGCAAGCACTTCACACAACAAGGTCCTGAAACAACCATACAATTTCCTTCACTACTCATGTTATCAAGATCTATCCAATCTAACTTGCTTCCTAGGGTTTCTATTTTCTTTTAGGGTTTCACTTGCAATTAGGGTTTTGTTATCACTTTTATTACTACAAACCCTAAATTAGTAAAAATACTCATAAACCCTAATTATCTTGTCCTATCTCTCCTAATTATCAGCATATTTCCAAATAATTCTAATTGTTCAAATTAATCTCCTTCTTTACCCTTGATTAGGGTTTCTACATGCATTGTCATGGATTCATGAATTAAAACCCTAAAACAAGCCAAACATTATCTAAATCAGATTCAAACCTCACTTTATTTCTTAACGAGTTATTAATACTCAAATTAACCCATTAATCATCTTAGATTTGATCTCCAATTACAATTAGGGTTTTTAATCAAAGTTTAATGCATTATATGATCACTTTATACACTTTTGACATTAGAAACGAAATCAGGTTCTAGTAATATTTTTATTGAATTCCTCACATTTTTTGATCAAAAATCATATATTACTTGCTACCATCGGAGTTACGAATAATTAATTATGAATTTTGCAAGTTTTATTTACTTGGACCAATGAGATGTTGACACGTTAGCCATCACATGCATTGCTCTTCTCGGCCAACTTAAAACATAACACAATGAATATTTTACACTTCGAGCGACGATCTGCTTCTTCACGCCTTGGAGGGAACTTTCATCCGGGCGACTCTGGTCATCTTCTTGCTCGCGCAGCCCTCTGCTGCCACCACAACAGGGGTCAGGCACGACTCTGCCTCCCCTTCCCAGGCCCCGACGGCCACCAAGGACAACTCCCTCACCTCCGCGCACCTGAAGACACACTCAGCTCACGGCCAGCATGGCTGGTTCATGTTGGCTGGGTCTGCAATTTGCGACTGGCTTGCAGCCGTCCAACTACTGTTGTGCATGGGATAGGGCAAAGAGATGACCGTCGAGCTTCCTTCCGGCGGTGTGGGAGCATCATGCTTCCATTGTACTTCCTTCCACGGCTCCTCATCGCTCCAGGGGTTGCACTACTCCCCATATAGGGTTAGAACATATACAAAATGAAGAAGAGCATGAGATGCCCGAGATCCTCTTGGACTCGAGGCTATGGGTCCAACCCTTATATAGGGGAGGATAGCAACGTCCCAACATGCTTACCCATGAGGAAACTAGTCCCTCTATCTGTAGAGGTTCACTTTCCTTATCAAACACGTTCCTTGGTTATCAAGGAATCTTTCATTAAATTTTTCTATAATGGCTAATCCAAAAGTCATCAATTATATTCCTTTTTAGATTGTCTTTTAATCCATTAGTCATGAGGATTTACTTCCTTATACCAAATAGTATCTATATTTGACAACACCAAAAAGTCATTAACTAATTCCATATATGGCACACTATTCTCATATTAAGACTTTAATTATTTGTATTTTCCCTTCTTTCTACTCTTATCTTCTAAATTGGAACTCCTTGGACCCCAAGAAATCTTAGGAATTTGAAATCCCTCATGAAGGATAATTCTTATCCTTCTAGATGCATCAACATCCTTCATTTCCCATTATCTTATTTATTCTTTTTATTAAAAGATTAATTTTTCCCTTTTATCAAGGGTTTCTCTTCATCTTTTATTTTCTTTTTGACATTGGACTCCTTAATCAACAAGGCTCACAAAGCCACACAAGGCTATTTATCCGAAGAGTCCATTCCATTACTTAAATCAAACAAATTACACAATCATAAACTGATTGGGAAAAATTGCATTTCCACCCAAAAGAACCTGAAAAATTTGGGGTTGTAACATAAAATGTAATCATCCGTGTAGCGTATTTGCTTATGGATCGAATACGGAAAACATTGGTTGATGTACACTTCATATATACATCTTAGTTGATAGATGTTATTTATGTTTCTTTACATTCCTTGTAAAGTAGATAGATGGTTTATTACTCTACCATGGATAAATGCATCATTTTTCTTAAGTAAAAAGATTACTATGTCATGGTCATACAATGATTAATCCTGCTTGTTAATATAAAAGAACCTCTGCTCAGTTTTATAATGCTTATCTGTGATAATAATATGGTCGGCGGAGAGTTATATCTCTCGCTGGGACAATTGTCTCACCCCGTGGGATCCACAATTTTTAGGTGGACGCACACGAGGAGGTAGAGACTTTTCTGTAGAGGGAGAGCAACAGCTGGGGCAGCAGTAACATCTCAGGTTGAGTATACTTTCTGTCATGTCTTGTAGATAGAAGTCCTATGTGTCGTCTCTATACTCTCCGGTCCTTGGAGTCAGTTCATAATGGTTTCATGAATGATCTGAGGATTTTAGTTTGTATGCCTCGAGGTTTTATGTTGCTTCAGTATATGTGTTGATAGAGCAATTGTTATATGTTGTCCTCGAGATGAGAAGAAATAGTGTTTGTACAATGTGAATCATGGTATGTATACGTTTTAGATCTTTCAGTAAGAGTTTCCTGGAAGAGGATCTCCTTGAAAAATGGTTTTAAATTTAGTGATTTTTGTTAATCCACTGTTTATGATAATGCCGCATAATTAGTAACGATTTGGCTATCAGTTTGGTGGCGATCGTTACAAGTTTTGGTATTAGAGCTTAAGGTTCGCTGAGTCTACATAGGCATAGGACTAAGGTGTTGAGTCTATTCTAGTGTCCTCCAGTATATCTTATAGTGACTTCTGCTTATGCAGAAGATAGAGTAAAGCTTAAAGATGTCTGGAGAACAGGAGGAACACATTGCTGAAAGCATTGCTGTTGTACCAGGAGAAGGTGCAAGGGATCAAGCGAGAGAAGAATGAATGCTTCAGAATCCTTGGGTTGATCCAACCATGATAGAGAACCCTATTTTTAATGCTCTCACCGGATTGGTAACATTGGTTATGACAACATTAGCGCGTATTGAGGATCAGATACAAGTAATACAACCTAGATTACCAGCCCCTAATGAGGAAATTTTGGGCTTTAGCAGAATTCCTGATTAACATTGTTATATTGGAGCAATGGAAAATGTTGAAAGAATTAGGTGAAGACACAAAAATAGAGTTTGCTATAGATGTAGGCAACCATGAAATCTTATAAAGGATTGTCTAGAAAAGGATTATGAGGTAGGAGTTAAGAAAAGATCTATCCAAACTCGAGAACAGATGCCTAGTAGTTCTAAAAAGGGGAAGTTTTTGGTACCACCAATGCAAACAATGTCTAATGCACTAGGGCAGTGGCTACCAAAGAAGGGCAAAGGACCTAATGTTCCACCAGATAGAATTCTTGATTTAGCTTCTACGATAGTTATAAGGCCGAAAAGACCAGGGAATGCATATAAGATATGTCGTAAATGTAGTCAGGTTGGGCATATTAGACCCTTTTGTCCAAAAAAGAAGGAGGGAATGACACAACTGCCGAGGCAGAGTCAACAAGACTCTCAAAGGCAATGGTTTAGAAGTGGCACACAAGGACGTAGACATACGTCCTGAGTAGGTCCATCTACATCGAACAATAGAGCACAATGTTGGAAACAGGCAACGACAAGATTCTATGAAAAAGAATCAGCCTGAGGCAGTAATCAATCCACGAGTTGAGATAGGTCAGATGAAATAGTGTCATTCTGATATATCATTTCATGATTTTATCTGTTAAGTATAATAAAATTAGTTGTTGTTGAGCTTCCTTGACTAGTCCTATGAGGACATAAGGAAGGTGATAACTTACATACTGTTCAGTAATCTTTAAAATTTATTTTATCTATGTGAAAGAGGATGAGGTATATAAGTGATGCCTGGAGAAAATCCAGGGATGCTAAGTCCTATGTTTTTGATGATAGGAAAATTAAGGAATATGATAGTAAACAAAGTGCATACTACCTAATCTCAGTACTTGTATACCCTGGCCAGGTATTCAACTATTGAAGATAAGGTGAGTATGGAACTCTTAGATTGTTATCTTTCTGATTACTCTGATCAAGTAGTCATTTTGAGACAATCTAATGAGTATAACGAAACTAGAAATATGGCATGGACATTTTTATCACATCCTAAGTGCAATAAATGGAATCTGAGATGATCTCAGATCAATCTGTGTGTATGAGGAAGTAAAAAGTATAATCCTCATGATAAGAGAAAGGGAACAAGGAAGATGATCCATGTTTAATAAAGTCTGTGTGAAAGTAAAGATCTTTTCCGTAATATGGAAATGAGAAATGTGATAAAATCATAAAATGTTCATGAACATGTTAGGAAATAGCAAAGAAAGGAATTATGATATGTAATCGTCCATATAATTCCTATGCAAATGGAAAGGAACCTAGGATGAAACAAAAGTAAATGACTCATGAACAATTGAAAGTTCATGCAATAATCTTAGGAGATAATAATGTCTCCTCTTTGATGAACAACCCTGGGTAATGATGGGGTGATAAAAGGAATATGTTTCTTTGTGTTCTTTCCTTTCAGGGACATGGAAATTAAGTGAGTCTTATGACACTTGATGTGCATGAGATAGAAGCGTTCTATTGATGGATACTTGGAAAACTATTAGTTCGTCTTAGACTTTGGTTCCAAGGTAAAGATATGTGTAATAGGTAATGTCCTAAGATGAAAGAAGGATCCTTTTGTATGTTTAGATTTGGTATAACAATAGAAAGATGGAAATGATGAGTATGTGATGTGTCTTTGACACATGTGAAGGATACCAAGGTAAGGAATTTTTGTATCCAAGAAGTGCCAGGTGGAATGGCAAAGTGAGAATATGACTCCTGATAAGATGAATAATGTTTGGCTACCTAGAAGGGCAAACCTTGAGATCACTATAGTATGGAGATCATATGTTAGGGGTTTATGCTCTGCATAAATATAACATCGATGAGGATGTATTAATTGAAGGAACAATTATAGAATCATTTTGGGAAAAATATTATCAATCTAAAAATAATTCCTTAGAGTATCCCTATCTAGATATGTGGAGGCAGCTTATGCATAGAATCTAGAGATACCTCTGAGATAAGTTCTTCTTTAATAAGTGGCCTTTCCTTATGATAAAAGAATGTACAACTAGGAAGATAGTTGGTACAAGTCATAAGAAAGTTTTGTGTTGTGTCAACAGATTAGAGTAGTACTGAAGATGTATGATAAGACTTGTAGTCCCAAGAGGGTGACCGAACATAACTATAATCTCTCCATGAAAGAGAAATGCTAAAACTAAGTGATGTTTGACACTTGAATTATCCAAAGAATGAATAGCACTTCTTTGACTTAGAAAGTGTTACCTGACACAGAATATACACTGCAATCATTAATGAAAACACAGTTGTATGTGTATCTTGTATGGTAGATTTTATGACAACCCTGAAGTGGAAGGACTTTGTATTGATCAAAGTATATGGAATCTCCATGACAATAATACCTTATGTGAAGACTTGATGATATGATGCCTGAATAACAATTGTCTTCCTTTATCCAGGATTTCGGGGACAAAATCCTTATGAGGGGTTTATAATTGTAACACCCCTGACCTGGTTTATGGATCAAACCTAGAAGTTTTTGCTTAATTAAGATACTTACAACTTGTTCTAATCTTTTGAAAAGTTATTAAGTCTTCTTGTTAAGTTTATTTTCAAGTTTGAGCTTAATTGCAAACTATTTGTGCATTATATGATAGTCTGAGTAAAAAGTGCAATTTGCCCAAGATGAGGGGTTACATTGAAATATGTCACATGTTGAATGTGTTATAAGTTTTTTAGTATCATAATAAAGAGAATGATTCTAAGTGGTGGCTTATGGAAAGCCTAAATCCCAAGTTATAACTTGTTTAAACAATGCTAGTACTTTGTGCACCAATTTGGGTACAATATGTAATTTACCCAAAATATGGGGTTGGAATATAAATTACCACCTCTAGAGTGTCCCTACTCCCTCTATGTATCTTTTATAGGAAATATAAAGAAGTAGACACTATGTTTGAATCACCTTTGAGTGATAATACTCTTGGTGATGAAAAGACCAAGAAAGAATTGAAGGTAAAGCCTTATATGTGTTGTATTGAGTTGTAGACTTGATATAGGAGTCCTATCGGCCAAGGAGCCATAGTAGAAGTCTCCTATCAGTTTGTTGAGCCTTGGAAAAGGCCATGATGGGCAAAGCACCTCAAGGGGGTGGCCCATCATGAGTTGCAAGCTCCTTGTAAAAAGTATATCAGTTTGCTTTATTGATAAAATAAAGATCAGATAACATACTCAACAAGATAAGGAATGGTCGAGAAATTTTCTCTAGATTATCCTCAAGTCTCTTGCATGTAAAGATATATATGTGTGAATGCATGGACACATGTCAACCATGCATGGCTACGTGTCATCTAGTAGCATAAGGTGAAGACACCTCTTATATATTTTATCTCATGAACCCAAGTATATATACTTCACCTTCCACCTACTTATGGAAGTTTACGAACACCACAACCCTTTTCATTGGAGATATCATACATAGACCCTTACCTATCATGAAAAGTATCTCAAGGAGCAATGGGAGCTCGAGCACCAAGCTTAAGGTAAGGCTTTGGTCATCTTCAACCTTAGTTGAAGTGGGATTTCAAGTTATGGATACTCCTCTCTTTCCTTCTTCACCAAGTTCTTAACTATGGTGATTTCTTGTCTATGGATGAGTTGTGAATGAGCCTTGGACCTTGGATAAGTTCATCTTCAAACTAAGGAACATGAATCTTTGGAGCTTGGAGCTTTGAAGTTCTTAATAAGGCGGGTTATATAACTTGAACCCAATCATGTTATTATTCACCACCTATCTTTCTATACTTGATGATCTACTTTCAATTTCGAGATTTTCTTGAATATTTGATGAATCTATGAGTTCTAGTAGTTTTCTTAGATCTACTATCCATGTACTATAATAGTTAGAACAAAGGTCTAGAGCTTGAAGAAGATGGTATCACCTTATAAAGTGATATCACGTTCAAGCACACAAACAAGTACCTCTAACCCGATATGGTTATGTACATACAACACTAGCACGATATGCTTAAGCGATTATATCTCCTTGCACGATATGGAGATGAATTTCACACCTTGAACACGATATGGTGTTAACCATAAACCTTTTGCATGATAGGAAGTCAAGCAAAGACTCCATGCACGATATAGGGACAAGTATATACTTCTAAATCGATATGCTAAAACCCTAGTTTGAGTAACCCGATATGAGTGAGACAAACAATCACTTCTTGCATGATATGATCATGAAGCACACATCTTGTGCACGATATGATTGATTGAGCATACACTTATGCACAATATAAGACATGGATTCAAATATATGGTAAAACCTGAAATGGGTTGAAATACCTTAAACCCGTTATGAAACCCAAGATGGGGGTTAACCCGATATGGAAATAGATGATAGCTCATACACGATATGAGCCATGTCTTATGAACAATATGGGAGATACCCACTTACACCTTATACACGATACAAGTCTAAGACTATACCTCTTACATGATATAGAGATAGTGAACACTCTAAACAACATAGAGTTGGAAACCCAAGGTGATTGGTAAATCGATACAAGTGGTGAGTGATACTACATGAATGATATGATTGATATTCCTTGGATGATAGTAATAGCACCTACTTATACCTTGTGAATGATATGAGGTCCAATTCATACCTCATGCACGATATGGTCCATTCTACCTAATATGGTGGATAACCCTAGATGATGGATTGAAATCTGAGATACACTATCCTTTGTGTAATGGATTGTGATAAGAGAATTAAATTAGACACCTAGCTTGTCATGTAAACTATATGATAGGGATGATCCTTGAAGGTATAAAGAGGTTATGAGCCTAAGGGTCTACCTAACATGGTAACCTGATATGTTACCCAACATGGAGACCTGATATGATAATCTTGGATGGGAAACCAATATGGTATCTTGTATATACCACTTAAACGATACATGATGAGGCATACACTCTATGCTCGATATGGTGCACACCTTGTGCATGATATGGCACCAAGAATATAACTTATACCCGATATGGGGTCAAGCACCTAGTTCATACCCGATATGAAGCTAAGTTGAGATAATAAGAACTAAGTGATAGTCAATATGATATGGATACACAACATGAAATAAAGAATGTATCTTAAAACATAATATGCTAATATACACACATCTTGATACCAGATATGGTAGGGACACTTCAATCATATGTAATTGATTGAGTGACATATGTTGTGTGTTGTGTTAATTGCAATATAAAGATGATGAGATTTGTTAATGGTGATCTAATGTTCCTCAAGAGGAGGATTGAACCAACTTGGTAAAAAGTATGATGCAATTAATATCCTAATAAGGATAAGAGAGAGAGACTTTTACATATGTGATAAACATGTTGACAAGCATGTATTGATACTCCTAAGATGAGTGGAGTATGAATTAGGGTTTGATTCTAGATATTATGATCTTGAATCCTTAATTGGTTAATAAGAAGAAAACCCAACCCTAATGAAGTGATGGTATACTCTTATAACCTTAATTGGTTAAGAAATCCTAATCCTAATAATGGGAAGGATGTACTCCCTTATATCACATGGTGATTATGTAGACAATCCTAACCCTAATAATGGGTAGGATGTATTTCTCTTGAATGGCATAATGATGCCATGTACTACTAAAGTTTCTACCATGAAGTGCAAACTTCAAGAAACATGAGATGATGAGCATAGCCCGGAATGAGCTATGATGTTTTGTATGTTACAGTTTTAAATAAGCCTTGTGAGCCATGTTAAATAACTGTACAATAAAGTATAGTGATTCTACAGTCTGATATCTTAAAAGATAAGTTGTTACCTAGTAAGAGGTGACAAGATGTTTAATGAAACCATGTGAGCTATGTGGAATACTTGTACAATAAGTGAAATGAATACCTTAGTCTGAGGACCTAGAGATAATAGTTACCTATTACAGAGGTAACAATGCTATGTGGTGATCTAAGGGTTTGAATACCCAGATTCATTAATCATGATAATGATAATGTGAAGGGATGAAGATTCCCAGTAATGTGATAAGGGACTGAGATCCCAAGTGTTATGTATCTAAATGTGTTCTAAAGATTAGAAAAATACTTGATATATGTATTACACCTTTCTTGTAGCATTTGTTGTGATTAATGCTTATAACTTGTTTGATGCTAAAAGAATATTGTAATACACTTAATACATCATTAGAAACCATAAAATGTAGTTGCCCTGACCATAGATCCATTAGCGTCAGGATTTGCTGAATGGTGCTATGGGTTTTTCCATGGGATAACCTGGAGCACATATTTTTGAATATGTAGGGGTGTAAGCTTGGACGGCCATATGTGAGCCGATCCCCTTAAGAACTCAAAATAAGTGGGGATTTGGCTGTATGCCATATCCTGGCTCGAGTGCAACTACGGTCGTAGACTCAGTAATGAGCATGGTGAACTGGCCCGTGGCTCAGAGTATGGCTATATGCCATGACTCACTGGGGATGGTTGTTAGTCGGTGTTCCCCTAAGAGAGTGCATGCTACGGCTGTAGCTCTGAGGAGAGATGCAACTATACCCTGGCATGCTCTGTTTGTAGATTGACATGAGATGTCACTGTCAGTGGTCTCATACTGATCGGGATGGCAGAGGTCTTGGCAGCCGGCTCTCTCATTGACCTTGTATGGTACCGACTTATGAGAAGTTTATGGTTGGTTGGAGCATGAGTGGTATACTTCATCTCTTCAGGGAATAAGTGTGATTGTAAAATGTAATCAGCAGTGTAGCGTATTTGCTTAAGGATCGAATACGGAAAACATTGGTTGATGCATACTTCAGATATACATGTTAGTTGATAGATGTTATTTATGTTTCTTTACATTCCTTGTAAAGTAGATAAATGGTTTATTACTCTACCATGGATAAATGCATCATTTTCTTAAGTAAAGAGATTACCATGTCTTGTTCATACAGTTGTTAATCCTACTTGTTAATATAAAAGAACCTCTGCTCAGTTTTATAATGCTTATCTATGATAATAATATGGTCGGCGGAGAGTTATATCTCCCACTGGGACAATTGTCTCACCCAGTGGGATCCAAAATTTTTAGGTGGACGTGCACGAGGAGGTAGAGACTTTTCTGCAGAGGGAGATCAATAGTTGGGGCAGCAGTAACAAATCAGATTGAGTTTACTATCTATCGTATCTTGTAGATAGAAGTCCTATGTGTCGTCTCTGTACTCTCAGGTCCTTGGAGTCAGTTTGTAATGGTTTCATGAATGATCTGAGGATTTTGGCTTGTATGCCTTGAGGTTTTATGTTGCTTCAGTATATGTATTGATAGAGCAACTATTATATGCTATCCTCTGGATGAAAAGAAACAATGTTTGTATAATGTGAATAATGATATGTATACATTTTGGATCTTTCAGTAAGAGTTTCCTGGAAGAGGATCTCCTTGCAAAATGGTTTTAAATTTTAGTGATTTTTGTTAATATGTTGTTTATGATTATTCTGCATAATTAGTAACGATTTGGTTGTTGGTTTGGTGGCGGCCGTTACACTTCCTATTTGGCAACCTTATCTTTTAATATATCTTGAAGGTCTAATGAATTTTTATAAAGTGCATTCAGCTCTATTCACCCCCCTCTAGAGCATATAATCACCCATCTAGGATCCAACAATTGGTATCAGAGCGGGTTTCTCCAAGCACACTTCAACAAGTAGGAGAAGATGAGTGACTACCAAGGTGGGAGATACTTGATCAACCTTCCAATCTTTAATGGGAGTAACTTCCTCTATTGGAAAAGAAGGATACAATTCTACATCCAAGGATCAAGTCTTGAGCTATGGAAAATGGTGGACCATCCATGCAAGCTACCAGCGACAAAGATAAAAGAATGGGATGAAGCTACCATGAAGAAAGCCACCTTGAATGCAAAATCAATCAACATCCTCTATGCCACCATGACATCCACTGAGTTCAACCGAATTTCTTCTTGTGAGACGACCTATGAGGTATGGAGAATTCTATGCATCACTTATGAGGGGACTCAACAAGTGAAGGAAAGCAAAGTCTGCATGCTCAAAGGGATGCTTGAGAACTTCAAGATGGGAAAGGAGGAGAAGATAGCCAATATGTACTCATGGCTCAACACCATTGTGAATGGTCTTGATGTTCTAGGGCATCCTATGAGTAGAGGAGAGATCAACTCAAAGATCTTTAGAACTCTCCCCAATAGATGGGAACCCAAGGTGACTTCCATTGAAGAAGTAAGGTCTCTTGATGATATCCCCATTGAAGAGATCATTGAAAATCTACAAGCCCATGAAGTCACACTTGACAAAAGAGAATAAGTTGAAAGACAAGAGGAGAAAGAGCTAAAAATAATGAAGAAGGCTGAAATGAAGGCACAAATTGAAGCTATTATGGGACACACCTCTCCATCCTCTCATGCTGAAGAAGATGCCATGTACTCCAAGGGTAGATTCTACAAAGGCAAGAATTCCTCCTCAATCTGGTGCCTCAAGTGTGGAAAGAAGGGTCACTTCAAGATAGATTATCTACAAGGCAAGAAGACCCATCATCACAAGGAAAGAGAAGAGAAGTACATGAAGAAGGAGAAATGGCACTCAAGCTCAAGTGACTCCTCCAACTCAAGCTCAAGTGAAGATTCAAGTGGAGGATCAAGCTCAACCTCTAGTGTTGAAGGAGAATGCCATGTTGCTCTTATGGCTTCTACAAGAAAAGACTCAAATGAGGTAAATATAAACTCTTTAGATAAAGAACCTTTAATTGCTATCATTAATGCTACTCATGCCTCTCTTAAGTCTTCTAAAAAGAAAAGGAAAAGGCTTGCAAGAATTGTTGATAATATGCATGTAGAATTAGATGATCTTGAACATGCTAACACTTGCTTGCTTGATGATAAAAATGCTTGTCTTAGCCAAGTAGACTCTCTTAAACTTGAAAATTCTAGTTTGCTTGATAAGATTAGATTTCTAGAAGCTTAACCTCTTATGCCTAGTTTGAATTAAGAGCATACCTTAATCGTTGATTCTCTCATGCATGATATTGATGTTCTTAAATCTAAAAAAAAGGACAAATATTTTGTTTTGCAAGGATTATAATATGAAATTGGTATTTATCTTTCTAAGCTTGCTTTGCTTGAAAAAGAGAATGCTTCCTTTCTCGCTAAAATCAATGTTCTTGAATCTTGTTCTAGTTCTATTACTAGAGGGAATAATGTTGCTGCTCTTCATATTGATAGAGATTCTTATTTCACTAAAGCTCTTTGCTTAGAAAATGATCTTTTGCATGCTAGAGATAGTATCCATCATTTGTCTTCTACTATTTCTTCTCTTATGCATGATAATGATAGGAAAGCACCCAAGAGAAATAGGACTTGGGTTGCTAAGCTAACCCCTCCAGACCCAAAAACATGACTGGGGACCATTTCATCTTTCTTCTTGTAGGTACTTGCATATGGATTGACTTGAGCTATTGAATTGAAAATTGACTTCTCAATCTATAAGAAAAAAGAAAGGTGAGATGTGTAGAGGGTGACAACAAGTGGAAAAAGGAATGGCAAGAACAAAGGTAATGTTTTTCTTGCTTATAACCAATCCTAACTTGTTTCTATCAAGATAGTGTGCACTATACATATGGTTTTTGAGTTAAAAGTGGTATTTTGTGTTTCTCTTCACACACTTGCTCAAAAAATATTTCTAATGCTTTCATAGTGCATTACTAGCTTGCTTACACATGTTTGGATATGGCTTATATCTTTAGCATGTATCCAAGAGGAGTGGCAAAGTCCTTGAAGGTGGAGGACTTGTGCTTGAGTGGGTAAGACCTTGGTAAAGGCTGAACACTCAAACAAAGTGGGCAAGTCCTTGGTAAGGTGGATATCTCCTTGTTCTTGGATGGGTAAGTCCTTTGGTGGTCATGTATTGTAAATCTTATGAATGAATATAATAGTGTAATGGTTAAGAAATCCTAGAGGTTGATCTCTCTAGGTAGTGGACTGATTCACTTCTAGTTTGAATTGTGGAACCACTCTAAATATCTTGTCACTTGGTGTATGTTCAATCTCTCTCTCCCTTGCTATGCATGTTTTAGTTGCACTCAAACTTCCTATTTAGCAACCTTATCTTTTGATACATCTTGAAGGTCTAATGAATTTTATTTAAGTGCATTCAGATCTATTCACCCCCCTCTAGAGCATCTAATCACCCATCTAGGATCCAACAGAATCAATATTACCTAAACATAAAGATGAACTGGAAATGTTCACGCGTCATTCAATTATTTTAGTACACCTATGTTGCTATATAGTATAAGTAAGTCATTGCAAAAACAATGTACAAACTTTCTAGGTTCCATGATTGATCAATATAATGAAATGGAACGGAGTGTGCATACATTGTATAAATAAAATCAACTTGCAACCACCTAGATTTAAGAAGCCAAAAGTCTAAAAAATGTTGTGATAGGATAGGATGTAGGAAAAAGTGATGGAAGACTAGTGTTTATCATAGGGTGGTATGAACAGTGGCACTACTTGGGTTTTAGGTAAAACAAAAATCATGCACTATAGCTTTTAGAAACATATTTTATAGATATGGGTGAGACTCCTTCCGGTATTTCACCCAATACATTGTGGTCACATACAACAATCTCTTGGCATTTCTCTAGTAACAAATCCTATTTGTCCTTTATGTATTAGTAACTTATTTTCCTTTAGCAAAACAATATTACCTCAACTTCTAGCTGACATTCTGACATTAATATTCCTTCTACTTTTTGTTACAACTATGTTGACATTCGTCATCTCACACATCAAGCCAGCTACCTACTTTATAGGTGTCAGTTTTAACTAGGGAACATGGAAGTGAGCAGAACAATGTATAAGTTGCAATCGACCGAATGCAAGAAGCCATGCAAGAAAATATCAAGTTTGGTCTTGGATTGAAATAAAAGACTAAAGAAAGTAGATATCTTGAAGGAAAACACAAGTGAAAAATCTTTGTAGTGTAGATTTTAGGTTAAACATGGATCATACACCATATTCTTCAAATTCACACTATGTATATATAAGTGAGACTCCTTTTTTAGAAAATTTACCACATATGCTTGTGGTCATATAGCACAATGCGAGTATAGAAATATTATGACTTGTTTGTAATAGGGATTCACTTTTTCCTTTTTATAAATCACAAGGAAGAAAGGGAATTGAACGTTGCAATTGGTTAAATAAGAAACAATTGTACCTAGAAATGAAAAGGCTAAAATAAACAGACAGATTGAAGGGAAAAGCAAACAAATAAACCTAAGGGAATAATAGGTAGGCAATATGGTCACTTGTCCTTAATTATTTAGGTAAGTAGATACCATTTAGAACAAAAAGGAAATAACATATTCACAATTATGCATCCTAGGTTATGTTACATCCCTTCAATTACATATATTCCAATTGAAGAAAACCCTATGTTACATAACATGGGTCACTTATCTTGGAGGAACATCAATGAGCATAATATCCACTATGCAATAATTGAAAAAAGATTCATATATAGTCCTTTGAAATAATTCTTCTACGTAAAATGTCCCAAAAAGGAAGCTATAACCTGCCATCATTCTAAGAAATCCCAAAGCATAAAAAAATAAACTAAAATACATAATTTCTCTTCTTGTATGGTATATAGAAATCCACCAAGTGGAGGTATCCTTTGGTGGCAACTACACTAACATGCTTGATTTTGTCATCTTTGACTTTTTGGTAGAGGGGTATATCGTCCTCTCCATGCAAACAAAATGAGAAACAATTTGTAAGTGGCATGACGTGTAAGATAAATTGAAAATAAACTATACAATTGAAAAATAAATGTCAAGAAAATAAAAATAGTTACTCTTATCATATTTTGTATAAAAAAAATAGTTACTCTTATCATATTTTGTATCAATAACATTAGCTTAATCTTTTCTTAACCTTCTATGTTATTTGTATTGTCCTTCATCCATAAGTGCTCCCAAGAACTCATGTGCCATTAAGGCAAAACTCTCCCAAGATCATATATGCATCCAAGTACTCATAATATTGGACCCAAGAACTCATATGCACCCAAGTGCTGATATGCTCCTAAGACCTCATATGCCAAATAAGAATATAACTCTTAGAGGGAACCATATATCAACATAAGTTTACCTAGAGTCAAGCTTGAGAAAACATAAATAAGCATACAAAACATGTATTAGAGAGTCTATTTACTTAAGTCGTTAGTCTATTTACTTAAGTTGTTTTAGTTTATTTGTAATATGAGCCCAAGTGTGTCTTAGCCCATTGGGGGCTGTCTTGTGTCTGTATGCTTTCCCCTGATCCTATATATAGGAAAGGGGGGGGCACCCTTCTATTAATGAGAAAATTCTACACACTTACGACATTTCCCCACTCTATTTCTTTTCCAGACGGTACCAAAACAAACTTTCATGTGCTGCCCCAACCCTAAGAGAGAGAGTGTGCATGTGTGCAAAGGAGATATACCTCCCCTTATGGGCGGCTACCGCCACTAGGCATTTCTCTGGCTGCCCACAAGGATTTCTCATCCCCGCTTCTTGTTGGAATCATCTCCTTCGAGTCATCTCCATATTAAAAAAATCATCCTTTAAAGTTGTTGGTATCAGATCTACAAGGGCCGCCATACATCCGTCGATATTTCTTGCTAATAGAGATGATGCGATTGCCGACATCATTACAAATTTACAATGCCATTATCTACTCCACCGCCAATCTAATACATGCTGCCACCTTGAGATCTTATCCAAAATTTTGGATAAACGTCTCCATTATTCGTTGATATTGGGAATACATCATCCCTATATTGCTATGGTCAGGATCTGGAAGGATTTTCACTTCTTTTGGTGCTATTTTGGGTTTTTTTCGTTCATGTTTGCTGCTAACACAACACATCACTACATGTCACAACATGTTGGCGGAGATCTACTTCGTTCGTGACTTGATTCATAAAATCTATCGACAACGACACGACATGTAGCTTCTTGACACAACATGTTACATGCACTATGACACGACGTGTCGCCTAAAGACATGACATGTCACTTGCTTTCTGCCCCAATATTGTGTCAATTGACCCAACATGTCATTGTACGACATGATGTGTCACATGCTTCCTGTTGACACTACATTCTGTTGCTATGGTATTAGACACAACATGTCACCTATTACTTCTTATTATTGTCTTGCATTTTACTGACACGGTGTGTCACCTACTTCTTGCTAGCATTGACTTCTACCAGTGCATTTATTGATGAGCACTGAGGCATGTCTCTTCATTGACACAACGTGTCAACTGCTACCGCTGCTATTACTTGACATGTTTCACCATCTACAATGATTCTATTACATGGGAGAGGTATATATACATGGAAAGTCCCTTCTTTATCCTTACTAGCAGTAATTATCTTCTTTTTTAGCACTTTTATTATTTTCTTTTATTATTTCACACCCCTACTCTTCCCAACCCTATATACCTTTTGCCTACCTCTTCAATACTTGTTCCACCCCCATATACATATTGAACGCACTGATAATCAATCCTATGATTTTTTGACCTTGTTTGAAAAAAATTTGCAGCCCTTTTTGATTCGTAGAAAGATCCATTTATTTTTCTATCTAGATCTATGTAATTGGGTCATGTTGCACCTTGACTCAATTTTCCAGTTACAACCTCCACATATTCGCTTACACGAACCCTACCTCTACCATTGTTGTTGACTCTCCACCCCAACCACTCTCTTGACTCTTTTTGTGGGTGACATGAGAGGGAGAATAGAGGATGATGAATAGGGGAAAGAGATGAGATGGAGGAGAGATGAAGAGAAATGAAGAAGACTTTAGTTCTACTACTATATGGATATTCATGCTACTTTACTACTTCTATTACATGTTATTTTGCTACTATATGGATCTAGTTGCCTCGTGTGAAGCTTATTCATCATCATCAAATGCTGCTATGAATCTATCTACTTCATGTGTTCTATGTATTGTTGATTTTCTATCAGATGATGTTATTCTTGCTACTTGTGCTATGGTTAGCATATTTTACTTGCTGCTTTGTGCTTCTGCACTATCTGATGTCCGTACTCTTCTTACACATTGATCCATTGTGTGTGCCTTGCACATGTCTACTACTGATACTCTTGTGACCCAACACTCTCTGGGATTGTGACCCAAGACTTTGTGGAATGTGACGTCTGCCACTAGGATAGAAATTATATGATGAGATGATGATGGTATCTTTAGTGACTGCCATGCATATGATGGAGCTTCATGCTTTTCTACTATTGTGTTCATTTTGGAGTCTTTTTGCTGCTTTCTACTTTGGGCACAATGGCCTTTTATACGCGTACGTCATCTATTTTCTACTGATGCATTCCAACACTCTCTGGCTTGTTCGTGCCTTATGCTAGTTGAATCCTTTCTTGTCCATGCCTTGTATGCACGTCAACTTCTGCTACTATGTTCCAACACTCTCTAGCTTGTTCATTTCTTGATCATGTTGATTACTTTCTTGTCCACGCCTTGTATGCATGTTATCTGCTACTTCTTGTATTACTTGATTATGATAGTGACTTTGATGAAGACCATGATGCCTACATGTTGTGGTTTTATCTTCTCTAGATGCTACTTCATATCAATCAAAAAGTTCCTGCTACTTACTTTTGGATTATCTGCTTGAGGGGAGTATTTGTGTTATAATCCAAATTTTTGGGTAAATTTATACATGTATTTGAATACAAATAATGAATTGTTATGAATATATTAGAAAGATTGGAGTGCTTTGTTTGTAAAAGTATGGATTTGATTTGCAAATTCACCATTGCAAGGATTTTCATGATTTTATTGTCTTTCAATAATCCAATGATAAATACGGGGAAAGGAAAGAAAGAAAATCCAATAATCAATATGTTGCCAAGAATAATGGATAGTTTCTATTTTAAATATGGAATTATGTGGAGTATTCTAGAAAGGATACGTTGAAGGAAACCAACAATATCAATTTTAGTCCACAAAGAAAATATGTGCCAAAATAGGATTTTTGCCAAGTTGAATGGGAAAAAGAGTTATTATGTGATTTAAATGCATTAAATAAAGTAATTGCTTAAGGGGAAAGAAAATAGTATTTAATCTTTGTTTTGTAACATCAAATAATGCCAAAATCAAGATATAGTTATTAAAAGGATTCCTTTAAAATTTGGGGCCAATTGGAATAAAGATGAGAGAGATATGATTTATTTAAATTTCCATAAAAAAAGTTCACATATAAGTCCTTGTGAAACAAAATAGGGAAAAGGGGATCTCGTGCCTAAGATGATTTTCCTAGATAATTTTCAACGAGAGATATTTCCAATCTAAGATTATGGGAGAAAATGTAGAAAATTCCAACATATCTTGTGGTCTAAGTAATTTATTTGATAAATACTTGGTTTTGTATTAAAAATCAAGTTTTGAGTATGTAAGGGATCAATTAAGGAGTAATCCTTTTCCCAATAAAAGATAATAAGTGTGTATGGAGTTTTCCTAAAGTTTATTGAAAAAGTGTGTGACGTCCCCGGATTTTCTAAAACTTAATCTGATGTGCGACGTCCAAATTGAAACCCTCACCTCAGTGAGAATCCCAATTTAAACATCCCACACTAGGCTAAGAAGAAGAAAATAAGAGGAAGTCAGAAGGAAACAATCAGTAGCACATGCACATGAACAATAAACAAACCAAAACATATGTTCACCATTCAACATATAATTACAACATGAATTGTTACAACATTTGATATTACATATTGAACAGCAAACTCTACATATACATGTACTACGTCTAAACAACAGGATCTTAAGACAACAGGTCCACCTGTACATCAACTCGCTATACAACTCTCAACTATCTTGGATCTTCAAAAGCATAACCATAACCTGAACAACAGATTACATGCGGTACACGTCAGCACAATATTTCATGAATATTGTACTGAGTACGCCTACGTGTCTTTTATTTACCTCTCATCATATCTTGGCAATAAGATAAAACTAATATACTTGGCAGTAACAGAAGAATATAAGGAAAAACATATACTTACACAAAGATGTTCATTAACAAAAGAGAACACATATTTTAAGCTCATTTTCCATTATATCATCCATGCATTTACTACCTCAGAGTTGAATGCATTAAGGCCTTTATGATCTACTACCAAAGAGTTGGATCATTTCACAATGTGATCTACTACCAAAGAGTTGGATCACTTCCAAGTACTTTACTACCAAAGAGTTGAAGTACTTATTTCCAGCACTTTACTACCAAAGAGTTGAAGTGCTTAGATATAATGGAACAGACATATTATGTTTCATGTGTTCATAGCAATAAGTATGGAACAATCGTGCAACATATCATACAAGAACAATCCTTTCATCCAATATCATATGCCAAGTATTTTACTACACATATACCACAAGCATATTGTATAATAAGCCAAGTAAGAGATAATATCGTACCTTCCAAAGAGATAGATCTTACTAAACACATATCACTGATGTCAACTATAAGCTTGGTCAAACCTGATCAAAACAAGACCATATACTATCATTAGGTTCTCATCATCTTGCATATCATCTTAACCCTAGTTATGTCCATTAGGGTTTCTCTTAGCTCCTTAGGATATTCTTATCATTACTTGCATTCTTACCGTAGATTTATCATACTGATGTCATTTTCCAGATTATGGTTCATTATCTGAATATTATCTTCCATAGCATTTTTGTGCACATTAATTAACCCTAGGTTATATCATTAACCTAGATTAGGGTTTTAAACCATAAATTACGTGTCATCTTCATATAACATTAATTCCATGCATCTAACTAATATCCGAGTTACATATTAGCCTCACATTACTGATATGAAGGTATTCTGTAATTACCATGAATTATTGAGCATGCATGTATTTATTGCATTTTATTTAGGGTTATTAGCCCTAATTAGCCATATTAAGCAAATTACATGATTTCGTATATCACCATGGCCATATCTGACATCACATGCATTATACACATGATTATAGACTTAATGACATTTTCCCATAATTTTAGGTCGTCGTTTATTATTTATTATACATGAAAAGACCATTATACATCTTATAAGATATCACTGAGATTTAAGCATCAAACCACTAATATTATCTTTCTATGATGTTCTATGCATTTTTCTGAGAAATTTGGTATATTGTACTTATTTTTCTGATCACTGTGCTATTTATATGAATTATCTAAGATCTGGTAAATTACTAAAGATTTACCTTTTGAGGCCAATGAGAATCGGCCACGTGGCTCCAGGGTTGGCGCCCAAGCCTGGGTCGGCTGGTCTACACGCCTGGACCGGGTCTGCATTCCTCTTTCTTTCTCCGACTCTTCCTCTCGCGTAGTTCAGGTTGCGGTTCGTAGGTCGCTTTATGCTGTTCCCTTGTTCTCAGCAAAGCAGCCGCCTCCACGGCTAGGTCTCCGATGGTTTGCTCGATCCAGCGATCTAGACCCACCGCAACTCGCCCTCTCTCCCACGTGAACACCCGATGCACGGTGCCCATCACCTGTACATTGCCGACGCGAGCGCTGCTACGCTCCACTGGCCCCATGCCGCCGCCGCACAGATCACAGTCAGCGGGAACTCCTAACGCCGTCGCCACAAGGCTCCACCCTGCCGCAGACTTCCTCTCACATCCTCACGTTCTCTTCAAGCAGAGTCCGCAGTTGGACTCTGGTCTGCCGTGCATGAGCCGGCAGTGCGGTGATGGTTCATGGTGCCGCCTCCTTCTCACGGCTTGCAGAACCTACCGCCGATGTTTCCTCCATGCTCTCAAGCTGGTCGACGCCTCCAGATCACCTCGCCAGCACTTTCGAAGCCTGCATGTGTTCTTCGTTCTGGGCATCGCTGCACCACGGTAGACTGCAGTAGATCTGCCGCCGCCAACATGGGCTCCAGGGCAGCGCAAATCTCTTCCATCTGCACTCAAAGCATCTCCCGGACTCCCAGCTTCTCCAGATTTCGCCAAGGTCGCCCCCCTCAACTCCGGAAGCTCCCTCGACGACCTCTAAAGCTTGAGCTTCTAGTTGCTAGCTGCAACCTGCTCACCACGATGGAGAAGAACTAAGGGGCAGGGTCTCGTTCTCCCTGGCCAGTTCTCTCTATATCAGGTTTGTCTGGCGTGAAAGAGGTTTCTGTATAATCCCCTCGTCAAAGAGCACACATAGAGCCAAGCGAAACCACTCACCCCACGACCTCGTTCATCATGGCATCGTGGAGTTCCCTGTTTTGAGGCTGGTTGTAACTGTTGTTACAAAGACAGTCGGATGCCCATGATCAGGGATCTCATTATTCCAAAATGTTATGTGGCTCGTATGCCACTGGGCCGCGTGACAAAGGGTGATACAACTTGCCTAGAACTAACTAAATAATCATGTACATTGGTCCCTTTAGACAAAAAATATACCTTGTTTCATCATATTCAAACCTAGATAACTTCATCCAAGAATGTTCAAACCTCATGAAACTTTGACCATAGATTTATTATCATCCAAGCTGCCTCCCATAAAACGTTGGTTCCTAGACTCAACTACGTGACCAATCTATTAAATTCCTCAAATAGGTATAACTTATGGATCCAAATCATTATATCAACCTCAATTAACACTCAGCTTTACCAAAATACTTGAAACTCTTGTTGTAACTCGAAATATGGATTTTAAAAGTCCACTCCATCACAAAGTGAGTTATGTAGAGAGATGAATAATTACTTTTTGCATCAGAGTTTTATATTAAAACTTAGGAAAGACTTTCCTTTTTCCTTCACGTAGAACCCTAAACCCTACGAATCTCGTCTCTATCCCTCACCACTATAGAGCCTATAAAGGGAGAAGGGTCTTTGGGTGGGAGAGTCAAACCCCAGGGATCCCTCCGGTATGGACCATATCTCATGGGATGGTCGCTGGATGTCCCATGCATGGATTAAGGAGTAATATTTTTCCCAATATTAGATAATAAGTGTGTATGGAGTTTTCCTAAAGTTTATTGAAAAAGTGAGTTATGTAGAGAGATGAATAATTACTTTTTGCATCAGAGTTTTATATTAAAAGTTAGGAAAAACTTTCCTTTTTCCTTCACGTAGAACCCTAAACCATACAAATCTCTTCTCTATCCCTCACCACTATAGAGCCTATAAAGGGAGAAGGGTCGTTGGGTGGGAGAGTCAAACCCCAGGGACCCCTCCGGTATGGACCATATCTCATGGGATGGTCACAGGATGTCCTAGGCATGGATTTACCGAATTCATGGTGAAGTAGGTGTATGTGAGGAAAATAATTGAATCTAGAACTTGGAAAGCAAGCAGAAGGCTCCTGAGAGGTCATATACTCCCAACCCATTGCTTTAGGGCACCAGGAATGCACTTCTACTCATCGGTCATGGAGCTCTGACCTACTGCAACATGTTTCTATGTGGAACTTTACCACCTCGATCTTCAACCATCTTCGACCATGAGCGAAGCTTACTCGGGACCGGTGAGGGCGAGCTGAGCCACTCTGGTCCCTTTAAGATTTCATGGCTCTGGAATCCACAAAGATAACTACTATTTGGCTCTCCTAGGGTTGCAATTGAACCTGTCACAAGGTAAGAGATGCATTAGAGTAAAAAGACGAGAACACCCTGGCCTGTGTACATAAAAATCAAGGATAACACAATCTATTCCTCCCTTAACCCGTTATAACCTGAATAATAATAACAAGCAATTCTTTTGCTGATGTGTTGACACCTAATCAGCCAATAAGGGCTCAAACTTAAGACTTTTGTAGAAGTTAATATGTAATTCGGATGGACACATGTTATATATGAAAATTGATCAGAAAAATTCATGAATTTCAATGAAAGTAGTTTCAAGACCTGTATCAACTTCTAATTCTAAAAGTGCTTAAAATGTATTAATTGTAATGTATTAAATTTGTAAAAGCTCAAATTTCTAGGTTTTAATGATCATAATATGTTTAATTTATCTTAATGTTCAACGACTGATCTATTTTGGATAAAAGAGTACCTTGGATCTGTTGACTTGAGAGTTAAACATTGCCCATATTTTGGTAATGACTTAACCATTCCATTCCTATGTATCTAATATGTTTGTTTAAGATTGATTTCAGGCTTTAGGTACATGAAAATGATCAAATTATACAAGCCCTAGCTTGTTCAAGTTCAAGTAAAAAACAATGCAAGTGTGAATTTTTGGAAATCACTCCAAATGACCTTAGATAATTTTTGTAATCACTTAAATTGATGATATGATTGATGATATGACTTGTAACTAAGATGAGAAAAAATTAGGAACACTAAATCCAAGGTTTAATCACTCAAACGTTAATTTAGAAAATTTGTCACAAGCTGTTTATCGGTAAAGTTGGAAACTTGACCGATCCTATGATGGATTTTCTGAGATGACCCATCGGTCAAGTTGCACACCCACATAACTCGACCGACCGAATCACTGAGAAAAATTGATTTTAGGTCATTGGTCAAATTTCCCAAAACAAACTCGACTGATAGTTTGAAAATAGGCTTTGTCATTTAGTGGATCGATCACGTTACCTTTATTGAAACTCGATCGAATGTACTATACGAAAAATGTAGAAAAATTGATTATAACCGTTGGTGAGTGTTTTGGGTAAAAATAGATCCGTTGCATTTTGGAAAATAACTATATTTCAACCCTAAGTGATCCCACACTCAAGGAACACCCCCAGCTATAAATAGGACCCCTTGGAGTTCATTCAAAGTTTTCTCATTCATTCTATTCTAACTCCTTTCTATAGTTGAGTATGTTGCAACTCCTTGAGCCCCTTTCTCTCTCTAGTTTACACTTCATTTTGTGATTATGAGTGAGATATTCCAATTGTAAGAGATCTACTTCCTTGTGGTTGTAAATCTCTAAATCCATTCCATATTCCCTACCCCTGTCCTCCATGAAGCAAAGGTGAAGCAAGCTACTCTGAGTGAAGGTGGATCTATTATTGTTCTTCTTCAAGATTGAAGAAGAGGTGAATATCTTCTCCAGGTGAAGAAGAAGGCAAAGGCTGAAGATCCAAGATGAGTGGGTAAACCCTTGAAGACTGAAGACTTGTGTAAGAGTAGGTAAGAGCTTGGAAGAAGGCTGAAGACTCTTGGCAAAGTGGGTAAGTCTTTGGTAAGGTGGAAGATCCATTGTGTTTGGATGGGTAAGTCCTTTGGTGTTCTTGTGTTGTAACTCTTATTAGTGAATATATAGAGAGAAGCACTTGCAAAGTCCTAGAGGTTGACCTCTCTAGGTAGTGGACTGACTCTCTCCTAGTTTGGAGAGTCGAACCATTCTAAATGACCTTGTTAAGTGCCTGCTATCAATTCCTCTCATCCTTTATATGCTTGTTAGTTAGGACTTTAAATTGGACTTAAGCTATTGGTCTTGATTGATACAATTTCAAGGTCTAATCTATCTTATGAGAACTTTTGAAGCTCTATTCACCCCCCTCTAGAGCCCTAGATCCAACAAGTGGTATCAAAGCTAAGGATCCTCTCCAACTATCTCCCATGAGATGAGAAGATGGGCGACAACCTACTTGGTTCTCTCAACCCAAAGGGAGGCTTCTCCATACGTCCTCCGATCTTTGATGGCACCAAGTTCCTCTATTGGAAGAGGCACATGCAATTCTACATTCAAGGCATGAAGTTTGACATGTGGATGGCGATGGTCACACCATACAAGGAGCCAACTGGAGCTGTTGCAACATGAAGTGAAGCTGTACTCAAAGAAGCCCAACTCAATGCCAAAGCTATAAGCATCCTCTATGCATCCCTTACCCCAACGAAGTTCAATTGGATCTTATCTTGGGACACCACCTATGATATTTGGGATAAATTGTACATCACCTATGAAGGCACAAAGCAAGTCAAGGAGGCTAAGATCTACATGTTGAATAACATTCTAGAGAACTTTAAGATGGGAAAGAAAGAAGGGATTGCGAAGATGTACTCAAGACTCAATGCCATCGTCAATGGGCTGACTGCATTGGGAAACACTTTGGATAGAGGTGTAATCAACTCCAAGATCTTGAGGACTCTACCAAAGACATGGGAGTCAAAGGTCACCTCCATTAAATAAGTGAGAAGCCTTGGTGACATCCCAACTGAAGAACTCCTTGGCAACCTCCAATCTCATGAGCCAAGGCTTGACAAGCAAGAAGAAGAAGCCAAGCAGGAAGAGAAGGAAGCCAAGAAATTCAAAGATAGTGCTTTCAAAGCACAAGTGGAGGCAGACATCCTTCAACAACAACTTGCTTGCCAGACTTCTCCTTCCTCCTCTAGTGAAGATTATGGCCCAAGTGAGCATGAAGCCAACTACATCAAGGGTAAACACTTCAAGGGAAAGTAAGCCTCCTCCTCTGCTCCTAGATGCTACAAGTGTGGACAAAAGGGGCACTACAAGAGTGAATGTCCCAAGTTAAGAAAGTCACACCACAAGGGAAGCTCAAAGAAGGAAGAGGAGTACAAGAAGGAGATCAAATACACTAAGAAGGACAAGAAGGAGAAGAGACACAAGAATATAACTTGGGCGCTTCATCCTCAAGTAGCTCAAGCTCCAAAGATTATGGAGAGTGCCACCTTGCACTCATGGCCTCTACTAGTGAAGAAATTGGTGAGGTAAGATTGCATGAGTTATCTAAGGAAGCTATTATTGACATGCTTGTTTCTACATGTTCATCTTTTGCTAAATGTAAATTTAAAAGAAAACAGTTAGGAAAAATTATTGATGATTTGTATGCTAAACTTGAAATTCTTGAGATTAATGAGAAAACTCATCTTGAGAGCATGGATAACTTGCAAGGGCAATATCTTGATATTGAGCTATGATACAATGGATTTGAAGTAGAGAATGCATGATATCTACCTTAAAAATATTGAAACTCTTCAGGAAGAAAACCAAAAGTGCCTAAAGGAGCTTGAAACTCTTAAAACTAAAAATGTTGAATTTAAGCTTCTTGTTGATGCTTGTAGGGATGAAAGATATGTCTATCTTATGGAAATTCAAGTGTTTAAATATAAAAATGCTAGGTTGCTTGGTCAAGTTAATAATTTATCTTCTAGACCTATCTTGCCTAGTAATGATGTTGCTTCTATTTCTCTTGAGAAGGATTCATATTTAACTAAAGCCCTTTGTCTTGAGGCTGATCTTGTTCATGCTAGAGATGACATTACTAGTTTATCTTCTACTATCATTTCTATTAATGATGATAATGATATATTAAGATAATCTCTATAGAAATTCCTCAATGGGAAAACTCCCTAAATGAAATCCTTGACCATTCTACCAAACAAAGTGGTACTAGTGGTTTGGGATTTGTAGGGGGAGCACCAAAGGGCAAGAGAAAAGCCAAAGGTAATAAAAAGAGCAAGGAGACCTCTTTCTTTGTAGGAGAGTCTTCCGGTACTAAGAATCTTATATTTTGTTCTTATTGTAAGTGTGATGATCATTACTCTACTTATTGTCTTTACAAACCTAAGGGGACCAGCCCAAAGATGAAATGGGTCCCCCCCAACCAACTCTAGATCCCAAAGTTTGAGTTAGGAACTGACATTCTCCTATTTTGTAGGAAAAAGGAAGATGGATTGTTGATAGTGGCTGCACTAAGCATATGATAGGTGATATAAGCCATTTCAACAACTTCACCAAAAGGAAAGGAGGTTCAGTCACCTTTGGGGACAATAAGAAAGATAAAGTCAAAGGCGAGGGTGATGTAGGTGAATCCTTGTGTATCAAGAAAGTTCTTTTTGTGTATGTCCTACATCACAATTTAATTAGTGCTAGTCAATTATGGGACAATGGTTACCTTGTGTTATTTACTATTTTTGAATGCTTGATTTTGGATTCCCTCACCTATCAAGTTATATATAAGGGAACTAGAAGTGGTAATCTTCATGTTATTATTCTTGACTCTATTAAACCTATTGTTGGTAGATTCCTATTAGTCAACTCAAATGATATTTCTCTTTGTCATCGTCGGCTTGGTCATGTAAATATGAATTAGTTGAAGAAGTTGAGCAAAAATGACTTGGTCAAGAGACTTCCCAAATTGGATTTTGAAAAGGATGAGGAATGCCAACCTTGTACCCAAGGAAAGCAAACCAAGTCCTCCCTCAAATACAAAGGATCCCTTAGTACCAAGAGATATCTTGAGCTTCTTCACATTGATCTTTTTGGACCAATGAGAACTCAATCTCTTTGTGGTTCTAAGTATTGCCTTGTTATTGTCGATGATTTCTCTAAATATACTTGGACCTTCTTTCTCATTTCTAAGAGTGATACAATTGATGTTTTCTCGAAATTTTGTAAACGAGTTAAGAATGAAGCTTCTTGCCGCATCGTATCCATCTGTATTAATCATGGGGGAGAATTTGAAAATGAGCTTTTTGAACTTTTTTTGTCAAGAATCTGGTTATGCACACAAATTCTCTTCACCTCGAACATCTCAAAAAAATGAGGTTGTAGAGAAGAAGAATAGGTCTTTACAGAAGATGGCTAATACCATGCTTCTAGAGTATGATACTCCACAGAAGTTTTGGGCTGAAGTTGTTAGTACCTCATGTTTTGTGCAAAACTGGGTTTTTACACATCCGTCTTTGAAGAAAACCCCCTATGAGCTATGGCGTAGTAGGAATCCATCTATCGAGTATTTCCATGTTTTCATATGTCCTTGTTTTATTTTGAATACAAAAGATTCTCTCAAAAAGTTTGATCTAAAATCTTACAAGGCTTTCTTTCTTGGCTATAGCACTACTAGCAAGGCTTATAGAGTATTTAATGTTGATCTTGCTAAAGTAGAAGAATCCATACATGTTAAGTTCATTGAGACTAACCACTCTATTCCCAAAGATATTGTTCCAAATGATGATGTTGCAGGTGAAGTAATTCCTATTCTAAAAGAGCTTGACATCACCCAAAAGGGAAAAGAGGTGGTCACTCAAGGAGAAGAGAAAGATGAAGAGAAGAAGAATCCAACCCCCCGATTTGCAAAGAATCATCCAAAAGAGCTGATTTTAGGTGATCCATTTGAAAGAGTGAAGATGCATGCTGCATTTAACAAAGAATAAGCCAACAACACCTTCATCTCACAACTCGAGCCTAAGAATGTCAAGGAAGCTTTTGGGGGTGATGAATGGATCCTAGCTATGCAAGAAGGGTTGGAGCAATTTGAAAAGAACAAAGTATGAACCCTAGTGCCAAGACCAAGTGACAGAAAGATCATTGGCACCAAATGGGTCTACCGCAACAAGCTTGATGAAAGTGCAAAGTGGTAAGGAACAAAGCAAGGTTAGTGGCTCAAGGCTACAATCAATAGGAATGTATAGATTTTGATGAAACATATGCACATGTAGCTAGACTTGAGTCCATTCATATGTTACTTGCCTTTGCTAGTTATAAAAACTTTCTTCTTTATCAAATGGATGTTAAAAGTGTTTTTTTAAATGGTACAATTGAGGTGGAAGTGTATGTTGCACAACCTCCTGGCTTTGAACATGATAGTTTACCTAACCATGTTTATTTGTTGCAAAAAGCTCTCTATGGACTCAAACAAGCACCTAGGGCTTGGTATGAGAAATTAAAGAACTTTTTGTAAGATCACATGTATATCATGGGCGAAGTGGATTCTACCTTATTTCTAAAGCACACTTCTAATAATCTTCTCATCATACAAATATATGTTGATGATATCATTTTTGGTGGAACTAACCTTGATCTTTGCAAAGAATTTAGTGATCTTATGCAGAGTAAATTCTAGATGAGTATGATGGGTGAACTCACATTCTTCCTCGGCTTTCAAATCAAGCAAACAAATGATGGGAACTTCATCAACCAAGGCAAGTATACAAGTGAGTTGCTGAAATGCTTTAGGATGGAGAACACCAAGCCGATGGACACACCATGTCAAACACTGCCAAACTAGACAAAGATGAAGAAGGTGAGAAGGTAGATGAGAAGCTATATAGAGGTATGATTGGAAGCTTACTTTACTTAACTGCCTCTACACCTGATATAATGTTTAGTATTAGCTTGTGTGCTCACTTTCAACCAAACCCTAAGAAATCACATCTTATAGCTATTAAGAGGATTTTAAGGTACTTAGCCAAAACCCAAAATTTTGGACTATGGCATCCCAAGTCAAGGAACTTTACTCTTATTGCTTATAGTGATGCAGATTATGCAAGGTTCTTGATTGATAGAAAGTGCACAAGTGGCACTTCTTTCTCCTAGGACCATGCTTACTGTATTGGTTCTCCAAGAAATACAACATAGTGGTATTATCAACCACTGAGGCTGAATATATTGCAGTTGGGAGTTGTTGTGCCTTGTTCCTATGGATGAAGCAAATGCTCCAAGACTTTAATATTCACTTTGATGCTTCTCCTATCTATTGGGATAATACTAGTGCAATTAACTTGTCATATAATCCTATCTTGCATAGTAGAGCTAAGCATATAGATGTTCACCATCATTTTCTCTGTGATCACATTGCCAAGAAGGATATCTATATCATGCACGTGGACATGAAAAATTAGTTGGCGGACATTTTCACCAATTTAACTTTATTAGATCTAAACTGCTCATAACTACTGTGAATGAATCTGATATGCCTTCTAGCTAGTTGTCATGTATCCTATATTTTTTGCCTATGTTTTGATTACCATTGCTTGCTAATATGCTAAATTTTCAGTTTTCATGTTCATTTTTCCTCATTTCTCTTATTTTTAGGTATTTTTTGCAAACACATGTTTTATCACAAAATAGTACCCAATGATGAGTGATACATGCCTAAGTATTTTCAAAATATAAAATAGACTTGAAAAATAAATTTAATTAACACTCTAATAGTAGAAACTAGGATTTCTAAGTTTCGGTTAGGTTGGACATCGGTCGAGTTGCCAAGTCGACCGATCAGAGTCTGAGAGCTTTTTTAAAGAGCCTATCGGTCGAGTTTCTGAGTTCACAGAACTCGATCGATGGCCGGGCTGGAGAAAACTTAAGATAGGTTTGGCCGACTATTCTCCCTCTCAATTAGAGAAAAGTCGATCGATCTAATCTCCAGATCCCCTAAGATCTCAACCCTAGCCCCGACCTTCCTCTCCCTAGCCCTAGTTCGACCTAGATCAACCTCCCTTGACCTTCCCCCTTGCTAACCTAGGTATGTGGATGAGTTTTAGTGGTGGTTCTTTAGCTTTTTCTCTCTCCTTCCTCTCCTTTTCATCTCTATGGCATTCTTTTGGAGGAAGAGGGCCGCCCCAGCTAATGCACCTTCATCTTTGTCCAACTCCCGCTTGATTCCAATTGATGACACCTTCTTCGTCTCAAATGAGGCTCTAAATAGGTATAAGGAGCTCCTTCCTAGGAACCCTTTTCCTTTTTGTTCCCTATTTGAGCCTAGACCATGAAGACAAGAGGTCATAGATCAAGTAGCAGAGTTGCTTTATAATCACCATCTCTCAGCCTTGGGTGTTGAATGTGCTTGCTATAACAATTCCATCACAAGCACGAAAGCAGTTCACAAATTCTACGCTAACTTGCATTGGAATTACGACACCCTCATCCCCCGCCAAATACTCAAGTAGTCCTCACATCTATGATAGCCAGGAAGAAATTTCAAGTCTTTAAGGATACCATGAACATCTTCTTTTTAGGTATTGAAGGGACTGACACCTAGCGTAAGGACTACTCAGAGTACTTTGACTTAGTTGAGCTTTAGACCTTATACAAGCAATATGATCTTACTATCCCTGACATTCATAAGTTCTTGAAGAAGCCTAAATTCCCATATAGGAAGAAGTGCACCCTTCCCTCCTCTACCTTGGACCTCAAGAGACACATCCTTGCCCTAGTCCTTAACTGCAATATTCACCCCAAGAAGAATCAGAGTGAGATTGTAGAAAACACTACGGTAATCATGTATTGTCTTTTGAAGAACATCAGAGTCAAGTGGTCAAGTTATTTTCTCCATCATATGACCTACTTTAACTCAGGCAAGAACACTCGTGGCACCCACCCACCCTACCCAACCCTGATTTGTGGTCTTTTTCAGCTTGCCACTAGAAAATCTCTTTTCCACGACCTTCACTACAAACATGCCTAGAAAGGAGTTTGCATTAGTGAGACCACTCTTCAGAAGTCTGTGCCTATCCTATCCTCTACCACACATGGTGCCTCTACCTCTGCCTCTACCCGAGAACCTCCACCACCTCAGCCTACCTAACCTTCCCGTGCCTTGTTCCATGTATTTAATGAAACCCTTATGGGATACATGATGCATCAACAGACTTACAACCTTCAGGTTTAGGAGAACCTACATCATACCTATGTTTCATCATGTCTAGCATGAATGTATCCTGTGCAAACCCCTACCCTACCCATCAACCCTACCCAAGAGGTGACTATGCATCCTATGCATATGATCACTTTTACCCTACCCCTCCACCTACTCCTTTCGCTGCTACACCCTATGCTATTAGTGGATCTACTTCTGATGTGATGCCTTTGACTGCTGGTCCCTTGGCGGGTCACTCTGCTTGCTAGTCTTGGTAGTTCTACCCCTTCCTTTTCACAAGCCAATGAGCTCCATGCTCTTGGCATGTCTTAGGATGAGCAGAATGCATGTTGGCCTGGTCGTGGTTTTGGTTCTCTTGCTGATGAGTAGATGCCAGACCAGGCTAATGAGGAGGCTGATGCTGACGAGGAGGCTAACGAGGATGATGGTGATGCTTCTGATGGTCACTCTACTGGTGACTTTGGTGATGAGGATCTTTCTATCTCTACTGCACCTTCAGACAGAGATGACAACTGTGAGCCTGATGCTGATGATGCTTTTGATGATGTAGACATAGATGACCTAGATGTTTAGTTGTTCTACTTTTTAGTCTAGTTGCTGATCATATGTATCTTTCTAGGCTTTTTGATAACACCCAAATTTAGGCATCTATGCTAAGCATTTATTTATGGTTTTGTGTCATTATAGCCTTAATATGCCCAAAATAACCCTAGATTGTCATCTTTTAGTAATTGATATCTATTCATATATAAAGTTGCACAACTAGCCAATTTTGGGACTTGTAGGCACCGAACATAAAATACATCTATTCTCCAAGATTTCTCCCCAACACATGGTTTTTGAAGCAACTAGACTTCCATCCTTCATGACTGCGAGATGCACCACGACCGTAGGATCCACCGCGACTACAACCGAGGCATCCACCGCGACCATGGTCATCACCACAACCGTGGTGAGCAAGACCATGACCTGGATCAATACCTCAACAATTTCACATATAAATACCCACCCCTCTCCACCTAAAGAGGGGTTCTAACATTTGGAGGTTCCCAGAGCCCCGTGGGAGGGTCTAGAGGTCTGAGAAGGATGAAGTGCTCACCCTACACCTGTCTCTTCAGTGTGCTTCCATCCTCCACCATTTTCCACCACCATCCACCCATTTCCACCACTTTCTACCATCCAATATCATTTTCCACCTCCATCCACTCTCGAAGCTACTGTTCGGGGTGGATCTAGAGAGAAAGGAGGCCAATGAGTCTAGAAGATCAAGGAGGACGACCTGAAACATGTGATCTAGCCTATACGGAGGTCAAGGAGTGAGAGCCACTTCTCCTCTATGGGCTAAATATCTTATTCTTCTCCTTTATTCTACTATTCTCCTTTGTTTCTGTACAAATGATGTTCTTCCATCTTTGTTCATTGCCAACTATGCTTGTCCATGGCTAGTTAAGCTCCTTCTTGGCTATGTAGCCCATTTTGGGCATGTTTATGTACTTTTACCTTAAGCAAGTAGTTTTATTCTAGATCTAGTATGTTTCTTGTTTTATCTTCTCTTTCTTATTATGATTGCTAGTTTGGTTGATCTCTTTCTTGCTTGAACTTCTATTTTTGCCTTTATCGAGAGATTTGTTGTAGAAATAGATAAGAGAAGGTAGTTTGGATCGGAATCTGAAAAGAGGATGGTTCAAGGTGATCTGTGTAGAACTGTAGACCTGGGAACGGTCAGACCCAGCCCGGCACAGTCGGACCCACTACCTGGTTCTACCCAGATCACACCTATTCCTAGCACCTTAGAACATTCTAGACCTGAGAGGGTATCTAGAATATTCTAGGGTGCTAATTTGTCGTCCTCAAGAGAGGTTTCATGTCATTGATGGGTTCTAGTCACGCTGTGCGAGAGCGAGTGGGATGACCCCACAGGAACAGATACCACAGTACGTACCATGTTTGGATGTAGGTTGCTTTCTTGGGTGTTTTAGGGCTGTCTACACCCGAGAATAGGTGCGTAGACTGTCCAACTTGTGGTTACATAGCTAGGAACTCCTTCTCTCTGATTAGTAGAATCCTACAGACTCTTTTTTGTTTTCTTTTCTTTGTTTTGTTTTATTTCGCGACAATCTGCTAGAATAGTTCTAGCTCCATACTTTTATCGACTATCAAATTGGCTTATCTGGCTAATAATGAGATCTTAAGCATCCTAAGCATCCCCACATCCCTGTGTTTGACCTCGTATATCTACTTCAAACCCGTAATAAAGTTGAGGGGGTCCTTGAAGGTTTTGGGTTATAAATTCAAAGTTCGATCACCACTCCCCTTCGGGACGTGATCAACTTTTGGCACCATTGCCGAGGATGTGGTTTTCCATGTTTACATGCCTAAAGGATTTTGTTCTATCATCCATAAGCCTGTATATATGCATAGTTCTTTTTTTTACACATACTTGTTCATATATACTAAACAACTTTTCTTTTCTTATACTTTTTCATCCATGGACCTTGCTTCAGCAAGGCATGTCATCTTTTCTACCCGTCCTCCCGAGTTTTTCCATAGTTTCGACTGTTGGAAAATAATTGAAGGTCATGCTCTATAGCTAGTCAAACTACACTCGCCTCCACCATCGTCATATGTTGAAATTCCAACAAAGGAGATGGCTGATCATCCCTCCACTTCTGCGTTATCATGGGATCAAGAATTGATCAAAGTAGTAGAGCTAGTTGGAGAAAGTGTCAATGCACACTAATCTCCTCATTAGCTCCTCATCTCCAAGAACACATCGATCCACTCCAGCAGCTACTAGAAAAGCAAGATCATCATCTCCAAGTAGCCACTGAGATCGCAGACCGCAGTAGAAGTATACTCCAAATTGTTGAACAAGGATTTGTCCAAGTGCGTCAGTTTGATACAATGGGTTTCCAACATAAGTGCATGGAAGAATCGACAAATCTTGAAAGCATCACTTCTCAAGTCCAACAACTTCATGAAAAGGATGTTGAGAAGAGTAGGAGACTTCAAGAGCTCATTGATTTGTTTACCATTCAATCACAAATGCCATCACACAACCATGAAGATTACAATCATCATGACCACTCCATTGGGCCTAAATTGGAGCATGCTTCACCAGCCTATTCAGACCGTCAACTAGGTTCACCCAGATTTTTCTGTGAAGATCAACCCACCTGGGGAAGCCCTTCATTCTATCTAGATGATTCAGCTGATAAACCAATGGAAGATACAAGCCACATGCATGAATGGTTCTATGATAATGATGATCATGGTAGTCAAACAACCTCACAACATCAAGGTCAATTTGAAGAACCTGAATGAGACATTGATCCAGACCAGAGTGATACCTCTCATATTGGGACATGTCACTTTGCTTTGAGAGCACGCCAATCATGGTTTGGAACAATTTGTTCAATGAAAGTGATGAAAACTATTCATCTCAGTGGAGCTAGTATACCGATGATGACGAATTGGACCAACATGAGCCGATGTTGTCCACACTCCCTTTTAAAGGGAGAGTTGACATTAAGGGAGCAGGATGGACAATCTACTACAACATGACTGCTAAACATAAAGATACCCCAGACCCCATAGAATGCAATAAGCTTGGGGTGGTAGAGCCATAAACAGACTTACCTGGGGATACTTCTCATTCAGAAGATGATTGGACGACTCTGACTGTGAATGAAAGTTCATCTGAGCATCCAACCTCAAGTTCAGAGGAGGGGAGAGAAGAGAGGATCCCTCTAGAAGACTTCCAACCTCTCCACTCCATCTCATCCTATGTCGACATCATAGGGCCTTCCTATTCATATTCATACATTGATGGGTACCTTGAGGATGCTCTATATAAGAATTCATTTCAGTGCATATCAAGTAAATCCCAGCACATAGATGACTTCACCGAGTCAGCGGATTTTATTCCTCTTCTCTAGACTCAGAAGGGCCCACCTATCTTCCTATTCTGCTCCTACATGGTGGGTCTGATCGATGAGACACATGTAATACAGACCCCAAAACTACAAATTTGGAATCCAAGTGTAGGAGTTGTAGGGCAGCCAACCCCTATTACCTACACAATTTCTCTTAAATTTTAAGTTTTAAAATTTTACATAATAAATTCAATTCAAGTTTTATATTTCCTCTAACTGTTCAAATTTGGTTTCCTTTGCATCATGTAGGTTTCTTTTACTCTTTATTTCATGCATTTCCTCCTTTTCACCCCGACAACTACTTTTGGTCTATCTTTTTGTAAGAAGTTATTTGGTATATCTTGTTACTTTCCTGCGCTGTTTGATTTTGAAGCTATTTTCAACACCTTCCACCCTCATTTTACCCACTTATGGCACTAGAAGGTGTTTAATTTAGATTTTTTACTTGGAAGTGCAAGGACCGCGACCGCAGTTTGACAGCCTAGACCGTGACCGTGGTTTGACAGCCTAGACTGTGACTGCAGTCGAGCAGTGATCGTAGGGATGACCGTGACCGCAGATTTGCCACGATCGCAACTGTGGGTCAGCGCAACCGCAACCGCGGGCCTGCCCGTACAGGACCTGGGTATGACTTGTCAGTTTGACTAATTAACATGTCGGTTTGACCCCGCCTTTTCACCGACTGTAGCACTTTTAACTTAATATATTATTTCTTTTGACCGATTTTCCGCTTTTGACCGATTTTTATACACCTTTCCTGTTTTTCCTGCTACCCCGACATGCGGCCTAGCATGGTCGGGCCCTAACCAGGATAATGCACCTGACCTATAAATACCCTCGGGTCCAGCCATTCTTTCCCACGCCCACCACCTGAGTTTTCCCGTCTCCCACAAGTTCTAGCAGACTTGAAGCAGGCACAGAGGCAACTGTAGCAGCAACTATCCCAAAACCTCTCCCTCCGCCCACGATCACACGCCTATACTCTAACACTAATGCCATCTACTCCAGGGTGAACCACATCCCATGATTGCGGTCACGACCATCTAGGTCACTGTAACATACTAGATCTCAGACCCTACCCTGGAAGTTGACATTTTAGACTTAGCCAGACAAGGTTGAAGGTTAGATATAAATAGATGTTTAGTATAACCCCAATGAGCTAATGCATGTATAGATCACCTTAATTTAACCTAATGTTCTAACATTAATCTTAGGTTTATAATGGATACATAAAATATCCCACATAACTCATTTTGGTGGTAATATGCAGATAAGAAACTTAATTGGATGAATAATTTAGATAATGGGCCGTTAATGGGCCATATGACATATCTCATAAAAATAAGTCTCAAAAGTGGGAACAAACTTCAAATTCAAAATCTACATATCAAAATTAGCCTATATGTCAAATTTCATCTAATTTGGACAACCTAGAAATATTAGGATAAGTTTAGGAGAGAGAAAATGAGTAAAAGACATAATTAATGAATAATATGATTGTATAACTTCAAAATATGGAAATAATAGAAAATTAAAATTCAACACATCAAAGATAACTTGTGGATGAAGTTTGGTCCAATTTGGATGTTGTTTGTGCAAGTTATGCAATTTTCGGTACATTCTGGACTTTTATGCAATTTACCCAATTGGGAGGTTTTCTTTGCAAATTGTCACATGCATTATAATATTTAGATATTCCCTTACCATTCTCAAGTTTTTAAACCAAGGGGCACCTAGTTTCACCTTGGTTTGAATGTGTTACTTTCCAAGGGCATTATAGGGATTGCCCTCTTTATAAATGAGCTTATCTTTAGAAGCTATCAACCGATGGAGTTATTTATTTAATTGGAGGCCGGTTGGGATGTCCTATAAGTGTCCATAAATCGGCATTTGATATTCAAGAAACTTCTATGAGCTGTCCTCTTGCATGGCCATGAAATCCCTAGGCTAAGGACACATGGAAAGCTCCATGGACACCTCATGCTTGACTTCTTCCTTATCCATAAAGGTTTGCATGTCCATAGGCACCCTTAGCATTGGACACATGGAAATTAACTTGACACCTCGTGATTGACTTATTCCTTATCCATAAAGACTTTCATGTCCATAGACACTCTTATACATGACACATGGAAAGTCTCATAAACACCTCATACTTGACCTCTTTCTTTATATAGCCATATCTACCCCTTCCCAACTCCTAATTCGAAAACTCTTTCTCTCCTTTATTCCCTCTATCGTAGAGCATCATTCCTACTCTATTTTTCCACGAAGGTGCTGTCCCAAGGTAAAAAGAGGTGCCTACCTTGGTGAAGAAGGCTCTTAGGGTTCCAAATTTCTCTATATAGGATTTCTTAAGCTCCTCCTTGGTGATTTTGACCAAAACTAGTAAGTATCCTCCTTTCCTTCCCTATTTTCATGTTGTTAGTCTTCCTTTTACCTTCCTCCATGTCGGAACCATGGCCTTCCATGGTGAAACCCCACCTAGAACACATAAACACCTCATCTCCATGTTCTTTTGTTAGGGTTTTCACCTCTAAAGTGGAGAAGGTGCTTCTTACTTGAGATAGGAGCTTTGTTGGAGAAACCAACCTCTCTAAGCTTGGGAACCTTACTTATTGGACCTCTCCACCTTCCCTAGAGGTTCTTTGGAGGCCTAGGCTTGGATCTAGGATTGACTTGGACTGTTTAGACTCTGAAGTTGAGGTATGATGTATCCCCTATTCTTCTATGTTGAGCAATTCACCTATGCTTATTCATTCTCTTTGTCCTATGGACATTAGCCTATACACAATGCCTTTTCTTTAAAAAATAATTGTTCATGTGAACTACCTTATTCGATATTGATCATGTGATCATGGATACACTTTTGAACTCTTATCTTATGCATTGTTCATGATGGAACTCTAAAAGATGACATGTGATATCTTTTTCCCACTTATGAGGTGGATGTATATGTTGGTCACTTATGTGGTGGCTAGTTTATATATTATGATTATACTTTATACTTGCCTCTATATTTAACATACTATGTGATTCAGTAGAACTAGAGTAGTGTAATTGCATTGGTTTTTATGGCATATGTGTTATTTCGTGCCGAACAGATGTGATATTTCTTGCTCTTTTGGGATGGAAAGGAACCTCATACCCGGGGCAAGATGTCTGATTTTTGGCCCATGTTTTATATATTTGGGAGATTTTCAGTATTCCTTTCTCTATCAAGTTTCGAGTTTATGAGACTTGTCCGCCTTTGTGTTTATATTGTTCAAATCTTTATGTTTTATTAATGGCAAGTATTCTTTTGTTATCATACGATTTTAATTCCTTTTCTCTTGATACCCATTTGGGCCGTCCTTATCCTTTCTATGAGAAGCCTTTTATATTAATGTTTGTTATTCCATATATTGCTCAATTTTCTATTTAGTATGCACATACCAGCCTTTACTAATGTCATCTATTTTCTCTTCTTGCTGGGGTATGCTTCCAACCCTAGGTGAAGGACTTGGATGATAAGGCATGAAGTTTTGGACTAGCTTAAGGAGTTAAAGCTTGGAGACAAAGTTTTGATGTTTTACATTTCCCTCTACTTAGATCCTTATGTTGTATGATACATGTAAACCCTTATGGGATATTATGATGTACTTTCGTAATCTTTTGTGAAAATTGAATATAGTCATTATTTTTATTCCGCTGCTACACTTTGGTCTTTTGCATACCATTAAAATAAATTTGGAAAATTTATACCTATTCCAACATACCTTTGAGTGTGTTTGGAATGGATGTTAATTATTCAAATTTTTATTTTAGTAAGGGGGTTATCCTGCACTCTTTACAACATGGTATCAGAGCCCATAGTGGTTAGAATCTAACTATTTCAATTTTGTCTCCCTAGTTAGAATCCTTGCCTTACATTCACATGAAATGTTTGCCCTAGAGTTGATCAATAGATGATGAAGGGTTGATTTAGGATCCTATAGTTTCACATTAGAATAATGATGAATAGATCCCTAATATACTTACAACTAAAAGATGCATAAGTAACCATAGTAACTCGAGGTTGTTTAGCTTGGCCTTTAGGAAGATACTAGGACATGAAGTTGAAAGAAAAGGTGTCTAGAAAGGATCAGGGTTCGGGGGCTGGCAAGATTTTCCTCCGCACCTCTATCTTGGTTTACGAGGACTCCCGAATCTATATGATACCGGCCTGGCCTGAGCTGATATGAATTGTTCAAAATAGCATGCTTTTAGGCAATAATAGCCTTAGACATCTATATGATTTATCTTTAGGGACCCTAATATGTTGAACTAGTCTCCCAAGTGTAAATATTTGTTTGAGGATGGATAAGAGCAAGTTAACCCATAGTTCATAGTTAGTCTTTACAAGTTATGTTTCTTTTTTTTGCATGATGCTTATGTAGTTGGATGTAAGGAAGTGTAGTTGAACCTTTTGTACCTAAAGAATAGTTTTGACTTAATAAGATGAATCCTTTAAGGGGTGTTGAATAAGTTGTTTTCTTATATGTGGATGTTTTTATTTTGAGGATGAAATCCCTTTAAGGGGTGGTGTGCTATAACATACTAGATCTTAGACCCTACCCTAGAAGTTGACATTTTGGACTTAGCCAAACAAGGTTGAAGGTTAGACCTAAATACAGTTTAGTATAACCCCAATGATCTAATTCATGTATAGATCACCTTAATGTAACCTAATGTTCCAACATTAATCTTAGGTTTATAATGGATACATAAAATATGCCACATAACTCATTTTGGTGGTAATATGAAGATAAAAAACTTAATTGGATGCATAATTTAGATAATGGGTCATTAATGGGCCATATGGCATATCTCCTAAAAATAAATCTCAAAAGTGGAAACAAACTTCAAATTCGAAATCTACATATCAAAATTAGCCTACATGTCAAATTTCATCTAATTTGGACAACCCTGAAATATTAGGATAAGTTTAGGAGAGAGAAAATGAGTAAAAGACATAAGTAATGAATAATGTGACTATATAACTTCAAAATATGGAAATAATGGAAAATTCATATTCAACACATTAGATAACTTGTGGATGAAGTTTGGTCCAATTTGGATGTTGTTTGTGCAAGTTATGCAATTTAGGTACATTTTGGACTTTTCTACAATTTACCCAATTGGGAGGTTTTCTTTGCAAATTGTCACATGCATTATAATCTTTAGACATTCCCTTACCATTCTCAAGCTTTTGAACCATGGGGCACCTAGTTACACCTTGGTTTGAAGGTATTACTTTCCAAGGGCATTATAGGGATTACCCTCTTTATAAATGAGCTTATCTTTAGAAGCTATCAACCAATGGGGTTATTTCTTTGATTGGAGGTCGGTTGGGATGGCCTATAAGTATCCATAAACTGAAATTTGATATTCAATAAACCTCTATGATCTGTCCTCTTGCATGGCCATGAAATCCCTAGGCTAAGGACACATGGAAAGCTCCATAAACACCTCATGCTTGACTTCTTCCTTATTCATAAATGTTTGCATGTCCATAGGCACCCTTAGCATTGGACACATGGAAAGTAACTTGACACCTCGTGCTTGACTTATTCCTTATCCATAAAGGCTTTCATGTCCATGGACACCCTTATACATGACACATGGAAGGTCTCATAGACACCTTATACTTGATCTCTTTCTTTATATTGCCATATCTACCCCTTCCCAACTCCCAATTCAAAAACTCTTTCTCTCCTTTATTCCCTCTAGCTTAGAGCATCATTCCTACTCTGTTTTTCCACAAAGGTTTTGTCCCAAGGTAAAAGGAGGTGCCTACCTTGGTGAAGAAGGATCCTAGGGTTCCAAATTTCTCTATTTAGGATTTATTAAGCTCCTCCTTGGTGATTTTGACCAAAACTAGTAAGTATCCTCCTTTCGTTCCCTATTTTCATGTTGTTAGTCTTCCTTACACCTTCCTCTAGGTTAGAACCATGGCCTTCCATGGTGAAACCCCACCTATAACCCATAAACACCTCATCGCCATGTTCTTTTGTTAGGGTTTTTCACCTCTAAAGCGGAGAAGGTGCTTCTTGCTCGAGATAGGAGCTTTGTTGGAGAAACTAGCCTCTCTAAGCTTGGGAACCTTACTTATTAGACCTGTCCACATTCCCTAGAGGTTATTCGGAGGCCTAGGCTTGGATCTAGGACTGACTTGGACTGTTTAGACTCTGAAGTTGAGGTATGATGTATCCCCTATTCTTCTATGTTGAGCAATTCACCTATGCTTATTCATTCTCTTTGTCCTATGGACATTATCCTATACACAATGTCTTCCCTTTTAAAAATCATGGTTCATGTGAACTACCTTATTTGATATTGATCATGTGATCATGGATAGTCTTTTGAACTCTTATCTTATGCTTTGTTCATGATGGAACTCTAAAAGATGACATGTGATGTCTTTTGCCCACTTATGAGGTGGATGTATATGTTTGTCACTTATGTGGTGGCTAGTTTATATATTCTGATTATACTTTCTACTTGCCTCTATATTTAACATACTATGTGATTCGGTAGCACTAGAGTAGTGTAATTGCATTGGTTTTTATGGCAGATGTGTTATTTTGTGCCGAACAGATGTGATATTTCTTGCTCTTTTGGGATGGAAAGGAACCTCATACCCGGGGCAAGATGTCTGATTTTTGGCCCATGTTTTATATATTTGGGAGATTTGTAGTATTCCTTTCTCTATCAAGTTTCAAGTTTATGAGACTTGGCCGCCTTTGTGTTTATATTGTTCCAGGGCTATGTTTATCTCACATGCATATAGGTTGATGATATGGGGTGTGTGCCCTAATTCTTTACATGTGCTTGTGTGGCACAATCTTTATGTTTTATTAATGGCAAGTATTCTTTTGTTATCATATGATTTCAATTCATTTTCTCTTGATACCCATTTGGGTGGTCCTTATCCTTTCTATGGGAAGCCTTTTATATTGATGTCCTTTATTCCATATATTTCTCAATTTCCTATTTAGTATGCACATACCAGCCTTTACTAATATCATCTATTTTCTCTTCTTGCTGGGGTATGCTTCCAACCCTAGGTGAAGTATTTGGATGATAAGGAATGAAGTTTTGGACTAGCTTAAGGAGTTAAAGCTTGGAGACAAAGTTGTTATGGTTTAGATTTCCCTCTACTTAGATCCTTATGTTGTATCATACATGTAAACCCTTATGGGATATTATTATGTACTTTTGTAATCTTTTGTGAAAATTGAATATAGTCATTATTTTTATGCTTCTTCTACACTTTGGTCTTTTGCTTACCATTATAATAAATTTGGAAATTTTATACCTATCCCAACATACCTTTGAGTGTGTTTGGAATGGATGTTAATTCTTCAAATTTTTATTTTAGTAAGGGGGTTATCCCACCTCCTTACAGTCGTGGTCGCCTCAGTCACAATTGGGGTGCAAGTCGAGGTCATGACGATCGAGGTCAACTCGATCGTGGTTGCCTCTGTCGTGGATGGGGTATAAACTATGATCGTTTCGGTTGAGTTGATCAAAGTCGCGGTCAACATCGCGATTGAGGTTGATGTGCTTTGGCCCAACCGTGCCAACCCTGGGTCCGGTCGTGCCGACCAGATCAACACCAGAAAATCAACACCATGGACACAATGAGAAATAGCCTTAAGAAGCTCAAGAAGACTATGTCATGAAAGAAAGGAGAAGGAAGCTCCTTGTCGCCGACAGAGAACTAGAGCCGATATCCACCCCGCGCCACGCGAACCACAAACCCGATGTACGAAGATGAGATTATGCTTTCCGCTTCAGTAGGGTTCGGGTCACAGGAGACCAATTCAAACTACCACCACATGTCCACCACTTCGATGGACACCTACAGTGGTGATTTGTGCAGGAAGTCTCCAGTGAGAGAAGGTTGAGAGAACACCACGACGCTGAGCTCCATACTTTGACAAACCATCAAGAGAGCCCGTCAGTGTTACACAAAGCCTCATCTGCAGGGGACCAGTGATGATAGTCAGTAGAACGGTCGACGTATTTATGCTGGTCAACTTGATCCTGTGATTAAGTTTAGGGGAGCAAATGCCACCCCACTCATGAAGGTGTTAACCAAATTTCCCTCCCTTCTCCCCTATTCAGAAGTATGAAGTAAAAGTAGCAGTTTGATGCTTTAATTAAAAACAAGTGTAGAACGGTAGGCCCAAGATATGCTGACCCTACACCACTCATTAGGCTCGGGATACAAGAACAAGTCGATAGATATCTTGCAGTTGTTGGCCTAGATGTCCTTGCATATACGCAATGCGATGCTTATCATAGACCCACCTGTGTTTATGCTATGATCGAGACCCCAAAGGACCACCAACACACTTTCATGCATTTTCGCCTCCTGAACTAGACCCGTGAAGTCAACGAGGATCACCTAAATATCTAGTTGTCACGCTTTGCTGAGGACTACACTGAGATGTCCAGGGGCCGGTTGGAAATAGGGGACTGCAACTTTAACGCTGCTAAAGCATGGAAAATGCTTATATGGGAAGATAAATATGTTGCTAGAAGAGCCAAAGCTTCGCACATCCACAACCCGACACTTCATTATCTACATCGGGTGATCGTGAACTTCATCTTAGAGAAGCAAGACAGTAAAGGGATGTTCAGTTCAGCACACCTCTACATTTTGTGGTGTGTAGCAATCGAAAGAAAAGTGAATGTGGGGAACTTCATCATCCACCAGTTTCACAACTCTTTTAAGAAGCATGTCCAATTCATGCTGATGACAGACATTATCTCTTTCATAGCGTGTCATTTTGGAATTAGAGATGGACACTTGGCGCTTATGCAGGAAAAGGCTGAGTGGTCTAGGTTGGAATTAGATCACTTGATTTGTGCAGGGGTAATGAAGCAGTGTAGCACATGATACCTTTATATCTTTGGTTACATCAAACATAGAGTACTACTGCCAACAAATATAGAGTTTGCATGTCAGACAACACTCATGGATGTCTCTCTATTAGACGCCCAAGGAAACGTTCGTCAAGTGGACGGAACTACAGGAGCATCTACTTCAGCACCATCAGTGCCAGCGACTCAGGAATCCGGATGACAGATAGGATATTACCAACATCCTCCTCGGCAGGAGCAATATGCCCCAAATCTCAACTCGGGGAACCTTTATGAGTTTATGACAGATTTTAGGGCTGACTCTGGTAGATAGTTTGATACGCTGGAACATGATGTGCAGTACCTCAGACAGAGGTTCGACATAGCCTACCCTCCACTGCCTCCACCAACTTTTTAGCAGCCATTTCTGCAACCCCTCCAGCCTTTCTACCAGCCGACCCAAGACTTTGGACAATCATTCCACTTTCAACATGGAATACACTAGGATTATGAGAATCCACTAGGGGGCATCGATGATCTGAACTAGTATATAAATAATGACTACCAGTAGCAATTGTTTTCCACTCCATCCAGAGCTTAAGATTTGCTCAAGGATGATATATTTTTTTAAGCTTGGGGTGGTGGCAGGGTGTACCACTATCTATCTTCTGCTTTTCCCTTCTATTTCTTTGCATGCATGCATGTTTTTTTCTATGTTCCTTGTATTTAGCATAAATTTTTAGCTTTGTAAGACTTTGTTTCATAATTTGTAGCTTTGCAATTAAGGCTACGTGATACAAATCTTAGAACTAAATGCTTATCATTATGCCTAAATGCACAATTGATTCAGCCCTATTTTAGGGCTTCGTCTTGTGTCATTTTGCTCTTCAATCACATCTATACCTATTAGATTACATGTTATTCCTCCCAATATGCTTATTAGTATAAAATGCACTTATGGACATTATTTGCATGTTTTTCAGGCATTTGGACCACACTTGATGGAAGAGAGAGAGAGAAGGAGTGATCCTAGGGTTCCTCTACCCTTGGGGAGGCCCCAAAGTGAAGTCTGATGCTCCCTCAACCTACCCCTAGTGGCCAAAGATCCATTGAAGCAAAGATGTCCAAGAAAATCCAAAGAACAAAGTCAAAGTGCTAATCTAGGACCCAGCACGGCCGTGGTACCACAAAACGGCCATGCTACACATATGAAGAATGGGTGTGGCATAGCACCACGACCACCATCACCTTTCCCACCACGACCGTGCTACCCTTAGACCACCATGACCGTGCCAGTTTCAGCCCAAAACTAACCAAAACCCTATAATATTGCCATTTTAATTCCCATGACCGTTGTATCCTACCATGGTTGTGCTCTCCCCTACCCACTACGGATGTGGTGATCACAAAACCCACCTATTTTTGACTTCTTTACCCATTTTACCCCTACTTACCCTATTGCTCCCCCCACACCTATATATACCTAGGTGGCAGCTGGGGCATGAGGTTAGCTACCCTACAACCACTCTAGCCTCCCCATTTCATCCTCCACCCATTCCCACCTCATTCCACCTCCATTTCACCATTTCCACCATTAAAACCCTAGTTTTCCATTATTTTCACCCATTTCCACCATACATCCATGCCATTCACCTACCTTGGAGGAGGGAGATCGAGCTACAATTTCTAGGAGGTGGAGAAGGAGGAGTCTTCACCGAGCTCATCATGCATTTTCACTCCTCTACTCATTCTATCTCCTTTCTCTTTGTATTTTGCTTTGTTCTGAGTAGCTAGGCCCCTTGGGTGGGCTATTTGGGGGAAATTATGTTACTTTGATACCATGTTGGGGGAAAATGACATGTAATCTTTTTAAGAAGACACCTCACTCCTACAACTACCAGGAACCACAAAGTCCCACATATAGCTCAAGGTTTTTGGAAGAGGTTCTCTCTAGATTGAAAGTATTTGATGATGTTCAAAGAGGTGTTGCAAGGTTAGAAGAGAGAATAGAGAAACTATCTTCCATAATCACTCTCCAAGAAGAAAAATTGTCTTCAAAACCCATCATGAGCCACCATGAATCAAATGGACCAATGCCTTCTTCCCACATTTTCTATAGTCCACCCCCATGCAAGTACATCCCATTCACTCTTTCCAAGGCTATTCCAAGCCTTACACTCCTGCACCACCTCCCTCACCTCAAATTTCCCAAAACTTCACTTTCCAACCTCAATTCTCTCCTCCCCCTAAATTCTCTTCTCCACCTCAATTTCAACCCCAAGTGTCACCTCCACCTCCTCCACAACCACAACATGCCCCCTCTCCACCATGAGCAAGGCAGTGCTATGATAGTTCTAAGGAGTGGGAAAACTCTTGAGCAACCCGCAAGTCAAAGAAAGGTTGATAAAATAAAGCAAAGGCAGCCAAGTGGTGATACTGTGATTGATATTGCTGAAGATGATGTTGTGACGCCGCATGTTGAGTTTGGAATTCCATGTGATCCACCACATATCCCCTTTGCAGGTCCTACCATCCCTAGTGTTCCACCTCATGTTCATGCAAGTATGACAAAAACTAGTGATCCTCCATTCGTAAAAGCACTAGATGAGCCACCGGAATTGAAAAGGAGGCAAAAGCACAATGTTGGTATTCTTGAGGTATTTTTCCAAGTGAAGGTGAACATTCCACTTTTGGATACTATTAAGCAAGTTCCATCTTATGCCTAGTTCCTCAAGAACCTATGCACTGTGAAAAGAAGGTCAACAGGGAGGATTCCAAAGAAAGTGAGATTGACTGAACAAGTGAGATCCATCATATAAAACTCACTTCCCGTGAAGAGAAAGGACCCAGGAGCCCCACTCATACCTAGTTACATAGGGGGACATTGCATAGATAGGTCCTTACTTGATTTGGGATCTAGTGTGAAGTTGATGCCATATAATGTCTATGTTGAGATGAACTTAGGCAAGTTGAAGCTGACACATTGCACTCTCCAATTAGCAGATAGATCCATAAAAGTGCCTAGGAGTAGAGTGGAGAATGTCTTGGTGATGATAGATAAAGAGAAAGGCGCGGTGTTCCCGAATGATTTCATTGTACTTGATATGGAGTCAGAGGATAGGAAGATTCCCATTATCTTGGGAAGGCCATTCTTATCTACAACTGATGCTGACATTCATGTGCGCAGTGGTACTATGACAGTCTCATTCATGGACATGAAGATCAACCTCAACATGTACATGACCGAAACCCGGTGAGTCCGAGATAGGTATATTGGACATGATCACTTCACAAGTCCAAATGGGCATTTGAGAGAAGGATACCAGGGTGAAGAAATTGATGATGACTAATGTGATCAAAGGGATGAGGAAAATAGATTGAGTGCAAATGAGGGATGCATGTTTTGCAAGAATGGACACAAGAGAATGCCAAACAGATGAATGACTGAAGAATCTCCAAGAAGCTGAGCTAAAGGCAAGAAACTCAACGCTTGTGGGAGGCAACCCACCTAGGTTTGGGGAATTTTTCACCCAACCTCTCATTTTTGATACTTTTGTTTTTTGTTTTACATAAAACACACACACATTGTGCTTGATAGTTTTGGTCTTTAGTTTTGATGAAAAGATAGGTCGAACATGATCAAGTTGAGAATTAAGGCACATTCAATCAAAGTGATGGATATAACAACAACAAAGATCGTTCAAGTGGATTAGACGATGATTTTCTAAAAGATTTGATGAAATCTAGAGTTTTTGAACTGACAGAGGCCAAAACGGCCATACCAGAGATAGAATGGTCATGCTAGATAAGTTAAAAATCAGCAGGGAGAATGAAGTTTTTGGTCGCTGGCAGCACGACCGTGTTGACCAGAACGACCGTGCTGGGGAGGAACGACTGTGATGGTTGAGTTTAAAACAACAGAGAATTTTGAGATTTGGCCACTAGAAGCACGACTGTGCTGACCAGAACGGATGTGCCAGCTCCTAGCTAGAACGACCGTGCTGGTCCAGAAAAACCACTTAAGTGGCCCGATCCAGCCCGACCCATCATGACCCCAAACTCATTTTTTCCACCTGAGAACGGTCGTTCCGTGCTCCAGGCGACTAGGGAAAGTTCCCATCACCCCCAAATCACCTCCTCTTGCTCCCAAACTCCGAATTTGAGTTTCTCTTGGCCCCTAATCACTTTCCCTAACCTCTATCTTCGGTTTCCATGCTCTATCACCACCGTTTTCTCCACCTCCAAGTAAGTTCTGCCTCTATAGCCCGGAACTACATTTTTGCTATTCTAGTTTGATTTTCCACCAATTAACCTTGCAACAATGAAGGGCATGGACAAGGCCATCAAGAGGGGAGTGGAGAAGACTACAAACATCCTCACTAGTGGCAAAAGTTGATCTAAACGGGTGCCCGGTTCACATCAGTCCGACAGCACCTCCTCGCTGTCCAATTCTATTTCAAGATCCTTTGGATGATCGACATCGATGAGCGCCTCCCGACTCCACTCTTCCTCCAGTGAGCACGCCTCAGATCCAAACTATAGCAACCCCAGGGAAGAGGAGGAGGAGGAAGAAGAAGAGTTAGAGAACATTGTAGATTCTATTGAAGTTAATGCACCGGGTCGTGAGAGGAGGACCAAGAAGTCTAATGAAGCATCTTCCTCGTGCTTGCTGCCACGACCAGCTCCAGTTAGGAATTCCACATCGTCGGCCCGACCTAGTGGAAGCCATGAGAGAGTGCCCTTGAACTTGGACACAAGTTCGGGGTCACACACCTACGAAGAAGAAGAGGTAGAAGACACTGAGAGTGAAGAAATGGAGGATGAACCAGTGGACATCTTGTCTAGGTTGGAAGAACATAGGTTGGAATGGTTGGGAAAACAACCACAGGGAACTACCTATGGCAAGGGGATAGCAAGAGGGGTTGTGGCAAGACCTCTCCATCCTGGGTGCATGACGAGGAGGGTGATTCCCACTAGATATGCATGTACGACTACAATGCAATCTCTAGGGATCAACTTCATGTTCGAGAGGCACACAAAGCATTGGGTTTGTACAAGATTTTAACAGAAGTTGAAGAGACATATCTGAAGCTTACTCATGAAGTTTTTGCAACCATGGAGAAGGTATAGTACCAAGGAGAGGATGCCATCAGATTCAAATTGAACTGCTCAACACATGTACTCAAAGCTTCTCAAATTAATGATATCCTTGCCCCCAATTCAGAAATGGCAAGGAACTTTAATGAAGGGAGGTTTGACAAGAGTGGGAAAGTAGATTATTCTAAGATGTGGAAAGCAATCACGGGTTGATGCGATGATTTTGAGTCGCATTTATAGACCTGTTTGATATGTGTTTTATGCTTTTATTAGTCATTTTTTGGTTAATATTGCATAATTCATCCATTTTGGTCTTTGCCACTATTTTATGTCAAATCTCCTTTATTTCATCATTTTGAGCATTAATTGTCAAATTATTATTATTTGTGTGAATTGATGTGATCTTGTCTTTGAATTTCAGGACAAACGAGTATTTGCTTCCGTCGATACCATCGACAGAAGTCGATACCATCGACATGGTCACAGGTTGCCAGCCGGAAGGAGCAGCAAATCGTCGATACTATCGACAGGGATGTCGATGGTATCGAGTCATCTTCAGGTTGTTGGCGATGAAGCAGTCGATAGTATCGGCACCCCCTCGATACCATCGACACAAGGAGGCTGCAGCGATGCAAAACAACAAAGCCATCGCTAGAGGGAGGTCGATACCATCGACCCAAGTCGATGGTATCGAGACTACAGCAGGCTCTCAGACGAAAAGAAATCAAGGGCTGCCGCTACCACACGGGGTCGATACCATCAACCCACGTCGATGTGTTTGACCTGTTTGATATGTGTTTGATATGTGTTTTATAGACCTGTTTGATATGTGTTTTATGCTTTTATTAGTCATTTTTATGGTTAATATTGCATAATTCATCCATTTTGGTCTTTGCCACTATTTTATGTCAAATCCCCTTTATTTCATCATTTTGAGCATTAATTGTCAAATTATTATTATTTGTGTGAAATGATGTGATCTTGTCTTTAAATTTCAGGACAAACGAGTATTTGCTTCCGTCGATACCATCGACGGAAGTCGATACCATCGACATGGTCACAGGTTGCCATCCAGAAGGAGCAGCAAATCGTCGATACTATCGACAGGGATGTCGATGGTATCGAGTCATCTTCAGGTTGTTGGCAATGAAGCAGTCGATAGTATCGACACCCCATCGATACCATCGACACAAGGAGGCTGCAGCGACGCAAAACAACAAAGCCATCGCTAGAGGGAGGTCGATACCATCGACCCAAGTCGATGGTATCGAGACTACAACAGGCTCTCGGACGAAAAGAAATCAAGGGCTGCCGCTACCACACGAGGTCGATACCATCGACCCGCGTCGATGGTATCGACGCCGTCAGATATGCGTTGGATTCAGATTGATCTCAATCGGACGGCTGGAGTTAATTAATGACCTAATTAGGGACTTATACCTAAGGACGGCCGCCCAGACGAGGGGGAATCTGATTAGCCATTGCACAAGTACCGAGGAGCAGTGGAGAGGAGAACGGAGGCCAGAAGCTCATACCAGTTGATCCGGACGCCGCAGAAGACGGATTTCACCACCGAAAGGCGGGAGAGCACGTGTTCCATGCAAAGGATCAACCGGTTCTTCTCCGTTCAGGGGTTTTCCCTTTCATTCCACGTTTTTCACATGATTTCCCCTATCTCTACCTTGTACTTGTGTGAGATGACCATGCGGGGCTAATCCCCTTCATCTTTAGGACCGGGAGTAGCCCGGGGATTCATTGTATGACAGTTTTATAATAGTAATTCATATTTTCTCTCTTAAATCCGTGGTATAGTTTCGTTTTCTCCATCTATTGTTATGCTTGATCACCATAATAATAACCTAATACCCTTAATCACTTTGAAAGAAGGATTAATGGTTGAAAAGAGATGAAATCTACATTAATCGACAAATCCCTTGACCAAGGTGGTGTAAAATTAATGGTGGATACTGAGAGATCGTTCATAATGCATCTAGTTTAGGGTATAGGTTACCACGACAGTGGAACCGACCTAAACCTAGATAGTGAATTGTACCACGACAGTGGGCAATTCTGTTTTCAGGCCATTACCCAGATAGAGAGAGAAGAGTGAGGCATTATATAAAACCTAATACAATGAAAACCCACGGTGAAACCGCAATCCTAAAGATATCCTTTTGAATTGATTAAATTAACCTTTAATCGATTGTTTTCTTTGTTTTATTTTTAGTTTCTTTTAATTTTATTCAACAACCCCAATTTGTTATTCGGCTTAGCTGATCGCAAATAGTTAGTAGGAGTCTCCAACATTTCCGAGTATCCCTATGTTTGACTCGGGCCTCACAAAGCCTGTACTACTCGACGCGTACACTTGCGTTTTTAGCGCGTAGTAAAATACACGTCACGGGTCAATCTACCTTTCATGTAGGGAAATCTAAGACAAGAAAAATTTACAATCCCTTCATGAGATACCTGCAAAAGATCCTGGCAAACACCTTGTTTGGCCGTTATGACAATCAGGGAAGTTATTCACAGAAAGATTTATTTGTTTTGGCCACTACTACAAGTAGGGAAATCGTCAACATAGGGGTCATGGTGATTGATCATTTTAAGACAATTCCCTCTAAGAGAAAAAAATCCATTCATCATGTGAGGAATTGTGACCACTATTGCAAAGGCAGTGGGCTGCACTCTAGAGGGACTCACCAAAGTATATGGGAGCAAATATGTTTATTTAAACCATCTTGCTAGGTCCCAAATGATTTCCCTCAAAGATAAAAAAATCTTCTATGTTCTGAACCCTAGGTACCCTGGAGTTACCCTGGAGCTCCCATACCACACCAGACCCCTTCTCATGGATGTGGGACCACCATAGGACTTTGTAGGGTTGGTATCAAAGTATGAGAATGATCATCCTAGAGAGGAATTCAGAGCACATAAATTAGATCTACCTAAAGAAGAGGATGAAACAAATGTTCTAGAGCAACATCATTCACTTGAGCAGCCACGCCACACTAGACATAGAGTGGAGGATTTTGATGCACAACCGCCTCCGACAAATGCATATGACATGTCAGCTATTCATGCACAGTTGGGGATGCTTGGCGTGCGACACAAAGGTCGGGAGAAGAGGGCCGACACGGGAATAAGAATAGCAAAAGAGATGTGCGATACGAGAGCGGGTGCAGGTAACTTGGCAACTTTTGTGCCCGACACGGTTAAACTCGAGTTGCTATATATAGTCGGCTACGGGGCGGGGTAAAACAGTAAAAACAGGGACATGTGTCGATCATGCACGTAAATTGCCTTCTTCAGCACGGTAAAATCAGTCTAATCCATCTTATTGTGAGGATTTCGAAAAGAATGTGTATCGCGCGGCACACGTGTCGTGTGGCGGAGTTGTGTCCCCCAACATGCATCGCTCGGTGTACTTTTTATGTGACATAAGCTCGCGTGACACACATTGTGTGCCTCGCGTGGTGCGTTGTGCGGCTCACCTGCCCGATACACTCTCGAGCTTTTACCATGGGTGAGCGCAATATGGTCTGGTTGATAAGGCAGCCTGATGCACGTGTCCCGCAATATGGCTAGGCGCATCTCTTTCCCGTCGTGCAATCCCAAAACCATTTAAGACTGGAGCCAACATGTCGCCCCAGTACATATTGAAGTGGATTGGGTGACACGGTTGTTATAAAGTCTGTCGTGCAGAGCAAAATGCAAAGGAAGGCAATCTTCATCTTTGCCCGATATGCCAACAAAAGGGCTAAAAACTAAAGCAAAAACAAGGATAGAAAAACTATAAATCAGAAGACACTTGATGGGTAAAACATCATTGGCTTGAGAGTAAACTTCATCCTCAGATAGTATTACTCACCAAAGCAATAAGACTAAGTCGGTGGCCCATAAAATGAGAGAATCTGTGCACGTGGTGTAGGCGTAGACTCAGGCCTTATTACAATAATAGTGTTTGTATTGTTCTTTTCAAGGAAGGGAAATAGCATCCTATTCTAAGAAAGTAAAACTCGAGCTGTTTCCCCAGGAGCACTGTGGTTTCCATTGTCAGCTCGACATCTTCAAGTCTCTTTACACTTCTCCAGTAGGTGTAGCTTCAATATCTTGCAGGGGTATCTCAGATCTTCTCACAAAGGCTTCGTCTTCAAATAATCTCTTGACTCTGTGCCCGTTGACTGGAAAAACTTTCATTGGATCTTCTTTATCATAAAGCTCCATCATCTTGGACGGATATGTATTTGCTACTGTGAATGGTCCGGACCACCTGGTTTGCAGTTTTCCTGGAAAAAGATGGATAGAAGATTTAAACAATAAAACCCTATCACCTTCGTTGATGTCCTTTTCTCACAGATGGGAATCATGCCAGACTTTGGTTCACAACTTATAGATCCTTGCATTTTCATAAGCATGAAGCCTCAACTCCTCAAGTTCTTGAAGCTGAAGAAATCTTTTCTTCCCAGCCAGTGTCAGGTCCATGTTGAGGCATTTGATTGCCCAGAACGCTTTATGCTCCAACTCAAAGGGTAGGTGGAAAGCTTTCCCATATATCAAGTGGTATGGTGTGGTGCCCAATGTCATCTTGTAAGCAGTTTTGTACTCCTAGAGAGCATCATCTAATTTAGCTAACCAGTCCTTGCGAGACTTGCCAACTGTATTTTCTAGGATCTGCTTGATCTTCCTGTTAGAAACTTCAACCTGCCTGGACATCTATGGGTGGTACGGCATGGCGACTTTATGATGAATGCCATATCTGCGCAACTACGATTCAAACTACCTTTCTGCAAAGTGAGATCCACCATCGCTGATGATGGTTCTCGGCACTCCAAACCTTGGAAAGATTATCTTGGTAAAGAGCTTTATCACAGCTCTGGCATCACATGTAGTGGTGGGTATAGCCTCTACCCATTTGGATATGTAAACAACTACAACGAGGATGTATTTAAAACCATAGGAGGAGAGGAGGGGCCCCATATAATCTATCCCCCATACGTCAAAGATCTCTACCTCAATCCATTCAGATATCGACATCTCATTTTGACGGGAGATGTTCCCGGTTCTCTGACATTCATTGCAAGACTTGACATAAGCATGATCATCCTTGAAGTGAGTCGGCCAATAAAAGCCTGACTGCAGTACTTTGGTGGCGGTCCTTTCGCCTCTGAGGTGTCCTCCATAAGGAGAGGAGTGACACTCAAACAAAATCTTGGGGGCTTCTTCCTCAGGTATGCACCTTCTGTATAACCCATCGGCACAACGCCTAAACAACAAAGGGTCAACCCAGTAATAGTTCTTCAAATCAGAGAAGAATTTCTTCTTCTGATTGTAGGACATTTCCAGGGGTAGTTGTTTATAGGCCAGGTAATTGCAGAAGTCTGCATACCATGGCCCTTCAAGGTTGGCCGACTGGGCAACATAGATAGATTCATCGACATAACTTTCATTGATTGGCATTGGGTGGTCGTCCTCCACCCAGATCCTCAAGAGGTGGTCGGCGACCATGTTCTCTGAACCATTCTTATCTATTATTTCATGATCGAACTCTTGCAACAGTAACACCCAACACAACAGCCTTGGCTTCACATCTTTCTTCTACATGAAGTACTTGATGCCCCATGGTCAGTGTGAACTAACACCTTAGAGCCCACGAGGTAGGATCAAAACTTATCAAAACCATATACAATTGCCAACATTTCTTTCTCAGTAGTAGTATAATTCAGTTGTGCCTCATCCATGGTCTTACTTGCATAAAAGATCAAGTGGTGCTTTTATCTTTCTTCTGGCAAAGAACTGCACCTATAGCGAGATCGCTGGCGTCGCACATGAGCTCGAAGGGAAGATTCCAATTAGGGGATTAGAGAATGGGTGCAGAGACCAAAGCATCCTTCAGAGTGGAGAATGACTTCATGCACTCATCCGTGAAATCAAATTTCACATCTTTCATCAACAGATTGGAAAGGGGCTTGGTGATCTTTGAAATTTTTTTGATGAACTACCGATAGTAACCTACATAACCTAAGAAACTTCAAATTCTTGTAACAGAAGTGGTAGGAGGAAGCTTGACTATCACCTCCACCTTGGATCGATCGACTTCGATACCTTTGCTGGACACCTTGTGTCCTAGGACTATTCCTTCTTGCACCATGAAGTGGCATTTTTCCCAATTGAGAGTAAGACTTTTCTCTTCACATCTTTTCATTACTAGAGATTGGTTATTCAAGCAGTAATCGAAGGAGTTGTCATACACACAAAACTCGTCCATAAAGACTTCCATTTTGTCATCAAGAAAATTGGCGAAGATGGCATTCATACACCGCTAGAAGGTGATAGATGCATTGCAAAGCCCGAAGGCCATTCTCTTGAAAGCAAAAGTTCTGTAGATGCAAGTAAAGGTGGTTTTTTCCTAATCGTCAGGGTGAATAGGGATATGATAGAACCCTGAATACCCATCCGACCAACAAAAGTAGGAGTGATGGGCCAAGCGCTCTAGCATCTGATCGATGAATGGGAGGGGGAAATGGTCCTTGCAGGTGGCGGTGTTGAGCTTTCAGTAATCGATGCACATCCGCCAGCTGGTCACCGTCTTGGTAGCAACCTTGACTCCATTATCTCCTTTAACCAACGTTATACCTCCTTTCTTTCGGATGACTTGAATGGGACTTACCCACATGCTATTGCTGATAGCATAGATTATTCCTACATCTCGGAGCTTGACAACTTCTTTACTAACAACTTCTTGAAGCTTCTCATTCATCTTTCTCTGTTGTTGGGCATACAACCTAGAGTCCTCTTCTAGGTGGATCCTGTGCACACACACAGAAGGGCTGATCCCCCATAGGTTTCTTATAGAGTAACCTAGGGCCTTTTTCCGTAGCCTTAACTCTTCAAGCAACTGATCTTTTTGTCTATCAGTCAACTCTGAGTTGATGATCACCAGATTCATTTTTTCTTCATCTAAAAAGTGGTATTCCAAGCCTCTTGCAAAAACTTTCAAATCAGGTGGGGTTTCATTCTCTTGTTCACTGGTGGGGTCTTTTCGGAGAGCAGCGTACAGAAAGGTCAGCAGTTCTTTAGATGAACCTTCAACTTCTTTAGATGTACCTTCAACTTCCAGAAAGGTCAGCAGTTCCTTGACCTCTAGATCTTCAACCTCGTGTGCCTTTCTAGATAAGGTGCACATAAGTGGGTCTACCATGGCCTTCTCTTCCCTTACTTCATTGCATAGTTGTTGGTAGCTGTCAACAAAAAAAGAGGATTCAAGGAACGAATGGGCTTTCATACAATCTCTAATATTGAATTTGATATGATCTCCTCCAACCTGGATTGTAATATACCCGCCTCTACATTGATGATGGCTCAGCCGGTCGCTAGGAAAGGTCACCCATAATAGGGCAGCTGGGATCTTCTACAATATTAATCAAAACTATGTCACATGGAATAAAGAATTGCCCGAATCGAATGGGCACATCCTCCACTATGCCTACCGGCCTGGTAAAGGTGTGATAAGTGATCTAGATCCTCATGTTCATGCTCGACATATCGGTAAGTCCAATCCTCTTAGCAAGGTACAAGGGCATCAAGCTGATGCTTGCCCCTAGGTCTGCTAGACCTTTACGAGTTATGTTATCCCCAATTTAAAAGGGGATGATAAAGGCCCCAAGATCTTTCTTCTTTGTCGGCATACTTGCTTTAACAAAGGAGCTGGACATCTATGCTAGCTTTACGATCTCCACATCTTCACCTCTCTTCTTCCTTGAAATCAGATCCTTAAGAAACTTGGCGTAAGTAGGCATTTCTTCAATGACATCCAGAAAAGGGATGTCAAGGTGCAATTTCTTTATCGCGGCCATAAATTTTTCATATCTCTTTTTCAGCTGGGCTTTCACCAACTTATGGGGGAATGGTATGCGAGGTGTGTAATTGTCAGGACGCTCTTCAAAAGAGACATCATTGCTTCCTTCCTTGGTCACTCTCCTTGGCCTTGCTGGGACTTCTTCTTCAACCTCTTCTGGACTAGCTTTTTTGGCAGGTGCTGTCGTTAGTGTTGTTTCCTTCTCCATGGATGGTTGTACTACTGTGCCTGACCTTAGGATGACCATTTTTGCAGTCTCATGTCCCCGTAGATTCGCCTCAGTGTTGGAGGGGAAACACCCCACTTGATGATTGATGCTCTGGGTGAGGCTCGCCAGCTGTTGGTCGATCTATTTATTGTGCAGCTAGAGTTCCCCAATCTGGGATGAGAATCCCCCCATCTGCTACTGCATCAGCTTAAGAAGGGTTGTGCTATCCATGGAACTTTTATGCATCTTCTCATTAAGGTCATTTTGCTTTTTGGCAAAGGAAATCAACTCCGTCATCATAGACGATATCTGTGGCTAGTTCTATTGGAAAGTCAGTTACTGTTGGAACCCTACCTGACGTTGATGATTTGATGGTCCTCCCGAAGGATTTTTGCCCACCCACTTATGAGGGTTCTCAACAGCAATGGTATTCTCGTAAGAGAAACCAGGGTGATTAGGGCGTCTTTACTGGACATAACTAACATTTTTCATACTATCCTCATCAAGATCTCCTTGAACAGCTGTGTGTGGGCAGAAGTCAGACAGATGGTCTAGCTCTCCACAAGTGACACAACTTTTCACAACTTCCTGTCAAACTTTTCCTTTACACCCCTACTCCTTCAGGGTATGGACATTACTTACTATCTTGTCTAGCTTATCCGCAAGGGCTTCCATTGCCTTGGACTCTCCTAGAGTGGTATGGCTCATAGAGTCCCGGTCATACTCACTGTCTTGTTGATTCGTGGCCATATTATCTATGATTTCCCTGGCCCTCTGAGCACTGAGCCCTAAGAAGTCGGTGCCAACTGCAGCATTCAGAGATTTCCTCTCCGCAGAGCACACCCCATTGTAGAATGTGGTGATCATCTTAGGTTCGTAAAATCCATGATGTGGGCACTCCCACTGGTAGCTTAGAAACCTCTCCCAAGTCTCGTGTAGATTCTCCCAAGGTTTCTATGAATACCTCGTAATCTTGTTCTGACACTTGATTGTTCTTTCAATGGGAAAGAATTTAGAGATAAATGCATTAGCGAGATGCTCCCAATCAGGAAGACACCCGTCTTACAGACTCGTGTACCACTCCAATGCCTTGCCTCTTAGAGAGAAAGGGAAGCACTGGATGTAGATGTGTTCTATGATAACCTTATTAATCTTGAAGGTGTTGCATGTTCTCTTGAAAGTGGTGAGATGGTTGTACGGGTTTTCTTCAGTTGTATTCCCACCAAACCGGTTATGCTATAGCAGCTGGAGGAAAGAAGGCTTCAACTCGAAATTGGTAACATTGAGGGGCTGCACAACCACTGGATTCCTTTCTTCATTTGCCCGAACTTGGACAAACGAGCGCCGAGAGCGAGCTTCAGGAGCTTGGTCAGCCATGACTTGTTCGAGGTGAGGATGACCTGGAAAAAGGAGGAGAAGTACCTGGGAGGAAGGAAAAGTGTAGAGACATCAGTATGCTATATGAGCTATGTGCAGTAAATATTTATAGTATAATATGCATATGTACAAGGTTTTTGGCAAAGTGCAAGCAAAACTTGAGTTTGTAGAACAGTTTTCATTGCCTATCCCCAACAATGACACCAAAAAAGTTGACGAGCCTTAAACGTGGGTCCAAGGATGGAATCATGTCTAGGTTATCAGACTTTTAGAAATTTATAATACTCGAATGTTTGATACCTGTGCAACTAGCACAAGGTTGAAATAGTTTGGGGTTGAACACAGGGATAGGAAGAACGATGCTTCAGAACACAAGTTTTAGTTGTCTAAGCATGTCGAAAAAGGTCGAATATGGTTTTGATAAACAAAAATCCTATCTCCAATGGGAGTTACCAGAGGAATTAATGTTTTAAGGTTTAGTAATTTTTATAGAGGTTTTTTATATAGGAAACCAAGGAGATAAAACTATCATCAGAGTAAGGCACAAAGGAGGAAAACTTAACCGTAACAAGCGGCAGCAGAATACATCCTGCACCCTCTTCTCTCAAAGAGGATGCCTCTAACTATGCACAAATTCTCTCTCTCAAGAGTACTGAACATAGACCAGAGTGGAAAGATATGTCGGGGCAACCCTGATCTTGGGTACTCTTGTACACGTGAATCAGACCAAGCACTAGAGTTTACGAAATCCCTCTCTCAAGGGAGTCACAACGGGAAACACGATTCGATAGCTAGTCAAAAGTGCGACCCAACTAGAAAAGACTAGAGCTCAGATGCTAAGAAGTAATCATCCAACAAAAAGGAACCCTTCACAGAACAATATAAGATAAACTCCGCAGATTCCATATGCACAAAATGGTTTAGTTAGAATGCAACAGTAAATAAAAGTAAATTGATGAAATAGGGAAGATATGTATCAGCCTCCTTGATGTAGGAGGTCGATATACACAGCTGCAGACCCCTAAGATACTACTAACCCAGTACCGGGCAGGAGCCCTATCAGGATACGCCCGTGTCGGGTTCTTGACTGTGTCGGTTCATGAATCGCAGTGGGTAAGGGCGTATTCGGAGAGGACTCCCTACCCAATATGGTCGTGTTGGGCGGACGACCCTCTCGGGTGACCTACCATGATGGGTAGGCCATATCGGGTTGGGTGTCATGTCAGGCTAGTTTTATCTTAGGTTCTTAGGTTCTTGTGTTGGGCATGGTTGGGCAGATCGTCTCAGGTTGAGACCCAACTAGCGGGATAACACATTGGAGTGGCCTTGATGGTTGTATCATGCTGCTGTGGCTACCGGGATAGGTTCTAGGTGAACTCCTCCCGTCCCTCTCGGGTTGGGGGTGTGCTCACCTAGTATCACCTGGCACGCCTGTGGGCTCGACGCACTAGCTCCTTTTTGCTCTTAAAGTTATCTCTCATAGGTTTCCGATCCATCCCATTGATGTCCTGTAGCTGTTATTTATATGCAGCGGCTGGTGGGAGTTGTGGCTCTTATTGGGCCACATGCCCTTCTTTTGCTCCGTTAATGTGGCTTCGGGAGAGGGCCGACACATCTGTTGCCCGACACGGCTGGCGAGGGCCATCGCATGCCAGGTTGTGATTAGGTCGCATTTGATCATGTCGGGTAAACACTCTGGTGGATTGCTACACCGAGGGGTGGCCGTGTCACACTATGGACTCTATCTACTGACAGATCATGGCGGGAAAAGCTCCATGTCGAGTAATAGTGTGCTGTCCGTCCGGGTCTCCCCGCACGACATACCTGTGTCGGGTTGCTGCCATATCAGGCATCGACCGTGACGGGTAAGGGGCGTGTCGCTTCACCATTAGAATGGTTGGGGCAGTTAGCTTGTTATGGATGGGCCAGGATAGGCCCATTAGCATTCTTTTTGTGGAAAAATGAGAGAAACTCTACAGAAGATAGGAAATTTTGTCAAGAGCATAATGTGGATTATTTCTATACAATAAATAAGATAAAACGGAGAGGAAGACAGTTTAGGAGGCAATTCTGATAGTAAAATATAAGCTCTAGCAGCCATAAAAAGGGTGTTATCAACTTCAAAAAAGTTAATGAGACTGAAACGTGGGTCCAAGGATGGAATTATGTCTAGGTTATTAGACTTTTAGAATTTTGTAATACCTGAATGTTTAAGACCTCATGCAACTAGAACATGGTCGAAATAGTTCGGGGTCGAACATAGGGATAGGAAGGACGACGCTTCAGAACACACATTTTACTTGTCTGAGCACATCAAAAAAGGTCGAAGGATAAGTTTTTGATAAACAAAAAGCCTATATCTAAAGGGAGTTACCAGAGGAATTAATGTTTTAAGGTTTAGCAATTTTTATAGAGGTTTTGTATATAGGAAACCAAGGAGAGAAAACTATCATCAGAGTAAGGCATGAAGGAGGAAAACTTAACCGTAACAAGCGGCAGCGGAATACATCTTGCACCCTCTTCTCTCAAAGAGGATGCCTCTAACTATGCACAAATTCTCTCTCTCAAGAGTATTGAACATAGACCAGAGTGGAAAGATATGTCGGGGAAACCCTAATCTTGGGTACTCTCATACACCCGAATCAGACCAGGCTCTAGAGTTTATGACATCCCTCTCTCAAGGGAGTCAAAACGGGAAACATGATTCGATAGCTAGTCAAAAGCGTGACCCAAACAGAAGAGATTAGAGCTTAGATGCTACAAGGTAATCATCCAACAAAACGGAACCATACACAGAACAATATAAGATAAACTCCACTATTTTCCATAAGCACAAAAAGGTTTAGTTACAATGCAATAGTAAATGAAAGTAAATTGCTGAAATAGGGAAGATAGGTATCGGCCTCCTTGATGTAGGAGGTCGATATACATAGCAACAGACCCCTAAGATACTGCTAACCCGGTACCGGACAGGAGCCCCATTGGTATACGCCCATGTTGGGTTCTTGACCGTGTCGGGTCATGAACTGTGGCGGGTAAGGGTGTATCGGGAGAGGACTCCCGACCCTATATGGTTGTGTCGGGCGTCCGACCCTCTCAGGTGGCATACCGTGATAGGTAGGCCATATCGGGTTGGGTGTCGTGTCAGGCTAGCTTTATTTTAGGTTCTTGGGTTCTCGTGTCGAGCATGGTTGGGCAGATCATCTCGGGTTGAGACCCAGCTAGCGGACCAACATGTTGGAGTGGCCTTGATGGTCATATCATGCTGCTGTGGCTATCGGGATGGGTTCTAGGTGAACTCCTCCCGTCCCTCTCGGGTTGGGGGTGTGCTCACCTAGTATCGCTCGGAACGCCTGGGGACTCGACGCACTAGCTCCTTTTTGCTCTCGTAGTTAGCTTTCGTAGGGTTCTGACCCATCCCATTGAAGTCCTGTAGCTGCTATTTATAGGTAGCAGCTGGTGGGAGTTGCGGCTCTTATTGGGCCACGAGTCCTTCTTCTGCTCCATTAACATGGCTTTGGGAGAGGGACACCATGTCTGTCGCCCGGCACGACTGGCGGGGGCCGTCACGTGCTGGGTTGCGAGTAGGTCGCATTTGATCAGGTCAGGTAAACACTCTGGCAGGCTGTTGCACTGAGGGGTGGCCATGTCACACGATGGACTCCGTCCACTGATGGATCGTGGTGGGTAAAGCTCCATGTTGGGTAATAGCGTGCTGTCCGTCAGGGTCTCCCCACGCGACACACCTGTGTCGGGTTGCTGCCATATTAGCCATGGACTGTGATGGGTAAGGGGCGTGTCACTTCGCCATTAGAATGGTTGGGGCAGTTAGCTTGTTATGGATGGGCCGGGACGGGCCCATTAGCATTCTTTTGGTGGAAAAATGAGAGAAACTCTATAGAAGATAGGAAATTTTGTCAGGAGCATAGTGTGAATTATTTCTATACAATAAATAAGATAAAACGGAGAGGAAGACAATTTAGGAGGCAATTTTGATAGTAAAATATAAGCTCTAGCAACCATAAAAAATGTGTTATCAACTCCCCCAAACTTAGCATTTTGATTGTCCTCAATCAATCTATACTTATTTTAAGACTTTGTTTGCGATACTTCTTCAGAACCATACATAGTCTTCGTACAAGGGGTTTAAGAGAATTTTTGAGATGCCCTAAGGAAAATTACGACTGATACGAGCAATGGACTCTATTTTTCTTGCCTTATTTAAGCAAAAAATTTCTCTTCAGCCTCGGCGAGACTTTTGGCGCATGATTTCAAAATTAGCTTTCACACCAAATAGCTTGGGAGTGGAAGGTGGGATTTTTGGGAAGGCTTAAGGGTTTTTGGGTTTTTCTTGCTTCCCATCAGTCCATTCAGGTAAGGGTCCATTAATGGGCAAGTGGTCCCTGCAGTCCAAGCCATTTGGCTTTAGAGTAGTGATTTCACATCCTACATACCACTACCCTGGATTTACCATGCCTAAAGATGGGTACTTTTGGAAAGACAAGTGTGGGATTTATTTTTTCATGGGCACAACTCTCATGATTTTATTCACTCTCATAAGACTTTTCCTCTCTTTTTGGGGTTTTGATGGTTAGGGAAAAGAAAAGGAGTTTACTATTTGGGCAACTTTTTCCTTCACACGCACATCTCTTAGCTGTTGCGAGATTATTTTTCAAAGCTGACGTAGAAAAGTTACAACCTTTTTCATTTGAGATTGTGTTTTCAGAAGAGCAAAATATAAATATTCACCACCTTAGATACGGAGAGAACGATCTGGAAGAAGTTGTACCAAATTTTTACTATAAAATGTTTTGTACAGTTTTTGAGAGACAAGCAGTTGTGTGTGTATGGCTTTATATAAATTATGTATGCCTATGTACATAGAGTATGGTAAGAAAAGAAAAAGGGTAAACAATTTTGAGTACTTTCCACACTAATACTATGGAGTACCCCACCCCCCAAACTTACCCCACACTCTATTTCAGAGTTGTGAGATAGATAAGGAAGGATAGTCATAGATCAGTGAGGGTTTAGCTGGTGCGTGCGCCTTCATCTGATAGAAGCTCCATCACATACTCTCCGCATTGGCTGTGATAGTCTATGTGGTGGAGCTTTTCAGGCATTTGTTTTAGCGCCACAGAGCTATAGATCTAGTGCAGCACATAGACACCACAGTCATTTGATATGGGAACTTGTTGTGGACTGTAGTGGCAGAATTGGAGCTCGTGCCACTTGATCATCGGGTCTTCTAGATACGGCTGGATCAAAGACACCACCTCGATATAATATTTCCTTGCTGAGTGCTCGAGGGACGTCAACTGGGTTGATGTACACTGCGTCGGATAGTCGTTGTTGGCGTCAGAGCTATTGTAGAAGAAAGTAGCGCGCATGTGAGTGTACACCATTAGGAGCATCCGATGGTTGTCATGCAACATTGGTAGGAAGATGATGCATGAAATGCACCTCTTCATCTGACGCAAAAACAGCTGGTGCACTCCTGTCTCATCAGCCAGACATAGGTCATTGAACAACATCGGGTGGGCGATGTAGGCATGTTCAAACTTCCTCTGTAGGATGGGGATGTAAGCTAACGCCGCCGTCATTGCTAGACATCCTCCTGCCTTGACTAAGTCTCGTAGGTCATCGAGGGGGACTATTATACTATCTGTCTAATAAATGATGTCTACGAGGATAGAATCAGCAAGTCTAAGAAGGATTTCATTGACCTGTTCCTGTGATAGAGAAGCACATGCGGAACGGTCGAAATTGTTGATTAATGATTCAGAGATAACAGGCGAAGTAGAGCCTTCATTGGTGAGTGCATCTTGTAGGATTTCAATCCGCTTACCTGTCCTGTAGATGTCAGTGGATTTCTAGACTTCTTCTCTTAGAGGGCTACGGGGCTGAGAAGATTCAGATTCCGCATCTGTCTCCAACAGCTCCTCTGGAAGATCTGTGTCTCAGTAGTAGCGCTTGTCCTTGATCAACAACAACGCATACATGCTTCTTAGCTGATAGAAGGTTTGGCCTTGGAGTTGCCTTATGTATCCAAAGATGTTTATCAGCTCCATGGTGCGTAGGACGATGAAGGTGCTATTCCCACTTCCCGACTCTTCTTGGACTGGGAAGTCTCTGATTGAGAAGAAGTTCCAGATGCCATTGTGGCATTGGATTCCATGCTTGATTACACGGTGAAGACGCAGAGGAAGAAGTATGAGATTCTTGTCTTCGGGGCGTATGAAGATCTGTCCTGTGTGTGGGACCTCCACATTGCAGCAACTGAGGAGTGTGACGTCAAGGTTACGGTGGTACGCCACGTAGATGAACTGATGCTTTCTGTGCTTCTAAGGGACTATCACTAAGCTTGGTTTGTTCTCCTCGATGTGCTGGAGCATGTCATCCACCTACTTTGCTTCGTACGCCCCTTCCATTATTCTTCTTCAAGGCTGGGGTGGCATTGTAGAATGGCTGTCGGCCTGTCCTGATGGCGATATTTTCGAGCATCGTGCCTTGTAAGACCCAGATAAGAATCTTTCCTACGACGGCTTCCGAGCAAAATATTCCTTTGAGTGCTCTACGTCATACCGAAAAGTATCTATCGCTCCAGACAACAACCTCTTCATCTACCTACGGCCTTAGGACCATGTTGAGTAGTTGTTGGTCCCGGATCGACAGGTAGCCAATGGTGCGCCTGTTGAAATTAGCCATCTCGAAGAATGGGATCTCCGACGGCACAAAAAATGCATCTGCCACCGAAGTCCTCGCTCTAGGGGGTTGCTCAATGATCGAGCAATACAGGTCGTCCTCTTCTCCCTTGGATTCTTCAGATGAATCCATCGCTAGGCCATCAACTGTCTCTTCTTTGACTTCAAGTGGCTCTAGCGACAGTGAGGGAGCAGAAGTGTCAACGCCGTGGGCATTCTCTTGTCCTGCTGGAGCCCCGACGGCGGCCTTATTCTTTGTCTCTTCCTCGGGCATTATGGAGGGCCCGCTGGAGGTGGAAGATGACGACAATCTAGAGGAGGATGACGCTGATGATGATGGAGAGCTGGAGCCTGGTGGCGATGGAGATCTCCTGGGATGCCTGGAGCAGTGGTGGCTGTCCCTCTAGTTAAGCCTTTCCTCGATGGCATCGAGGCGTTGCAGTGCCACCTGCATCATGTTGTTCAGTGCCTCTAGTTGGCCAGGGAGGCCAACTAGAGTCAGTAGCTGGTGTTCCTGCTCATTCAGCCTCCTCTGGATGACCTGGAACTCGTGGGTTAGGGAAGCAAAGGTAGCAGTGTGGTTGCTTGTTACCTCTCACAAGTTATCGAACTTGAAGCCGAAAACCTACCCCAATGATGAGGGGGCTGTTTCCGATCGGCTTCGGCTTCGTGTAGCGCTCCTTGCGTAAGCAGCTTGGCCCGAAGAGTGGGCATCATCAATTGGGGCCGAGTCTATTTGGACTATTTGTGAGGGTGTGGCTTTCAGATGGGGCGTTGGCACCTTTGTGGTTGCCTCTGCCTCGTCAGTTTGGGGTTGTGGAGAGGCCCGCAGAGTAGGCAGATGCTGATCGACCATCCCACTCTCAGCGTCCTCTTTCATAGCGATCACTGGCATTGTTGGTGTCGGTGTAAGTGTTGGCTGCACAACCCTGAGCTCTGTCTCTAGGAGCTGAGCAAACACATCATCACTGATGTGGGGGGCATTCGACTGTGTTGTTGCCTCTACCGTCTCAGACAGGGATGAAGCTTTAGGCACTGTGACTATCGCATTTGCCACAACAACCTCTAAGGTTATGATTGTTATTGTGGCTCCGGTGGTGTCGACGACCTCCACTATGGTTGACACTTCTTCAGTAGCCGCGGCAGGCATTGTTGTGTTGCCGCAGCTGGTTAGGTGGCGGCAGTAGCGGCCACCGGAGCGGCGGCTGCTAGTTGCGTGGTGATGGTGGATGGCTTTTAGAAATTTATAATACCTGAATTTTTAACACCTCTTGCAACTAGAACATGGTCAAAATAGTTTGAGGTCAAACACAGGAATAGGAAGAGCGGCGCTTCAGAACACAAGTTTTACTTGTCTAAGCACGTCAAAAACGGTCGAAGGATAAGGTTTTGATAAACAAAAAGCCTATCTACAATGGGAGTTACCAGAGTAATTAATGATTTAAGGTTTAGTATAGAGGTTTTGTGTATAGGAAACCGAGGAGTTAAAACTATCATCGGAGTAAGGCACGAAGGAGGAAAACTTAACCATAACAAGCGGAAGCGAAATACATCCTGCACCCTCTTCTCTGAAAGAGGATGCCTCTAACTATGAACAAATTCTCTCTCTCAAGAGTAATGAACATAGACTAGAGTGGAAAGATATGCTGGGGCAACCCTGATCTTGGGTACTCTCGTATACTCAAATCAGACCAGGCTCTAGAGTTTACGACATCCCTCTCTCAAGGGAGTCAAAACGGGAAACACGATTCGATAGCTAGTCAAAAGCGCGACCCAAATAGAAGAGACTAGAGCTCGGATGCTACAAAGTAATCATCCAACAAAAAGGAACCATACACAAAACAATATAAGATAAACTCTACATATTCCATAAGCACAAAAAGGTTTAGTTACAATGCAACAGTAAATGAAAGTAAATTGCTGAAATAGGGAAGATAGGTATCAACCTCCTTAATGTAGGTGCTAGTGCGTCGAGTCCCCAGGTGTGTCAGGTGATACTAGGTGAGCACACCCCCAACCTGAGTGGTACGAGAGGAGTTCACTTAGAACCCGTCATGGTAGCCACAGCAGCGCGATACAACCGTCACGACCACTCCAACGTGTCGGGCCGCTAGCTGGGTCTCAACCCGAGACGGTCTGCCCAACCATGCCAGACACGAGAACCCGAAAACCTAAGATAAAGCTAGCTCGACACAACACCCAACCGGATATGGACTACCAATCACGGTATGTCTTTATTTGCTAATTATATAATTTATAAATCAAATAAATAATATACCAAAAATAAAGTGGAGTCGGTTGGATAAAACATGTTATTGAAATAAAAAAAATTGCACACACTCCCTTTTCAAAAGAAACCAACACACCAAGCACTACAGAAAGATTTATTGGATTTTTTTGCAACATAAATATGATCAATGTAATCCTTATAATGGAAAAGGTTGACATCTATTATCATCACTCCATCTATAATGGAAAAAGGAATGAGGGGTTTCGAACCCGATGCCACTACTACAAATCAAGAGAGACAAACCAGTCCAACTAACAACCTTTTTAGATTTATTGGATTTTTTGGTAACATATCAGTGTTAAACCCAAAACTCCCAGAGGATGGCCAATGGCCTAGGGAAACAAAAGAATTAGTTACATTTTTCTTATGTTGTCATCTTATAGACGAGACTAAAAAATAGAGCTCATTTTTATCTATTATTTTTATTTCTAATATATATATTATTTATATAAATAAAATATACATTACTCCAACTTATTAGTATTATTTTATTGATATTATTTTTAGTATAATTTTTCCTTTATGATTGTTTGGATTATTATTTGCTTTATTATTTTTAAGCTTCTACCAATCAATAAGTATCATATTGGGTTAGGTATTGGGTCTTACATAAATTATAGACTATTTACATTTGTTGCAATTTTTGTCATGGATTTCCCATGATTGTACTAAGTACTAAAATGAGATGGAAGAAAGCAAGCGCATCCGCTAATTCCTCATCCTCAAATTAGTCCATCATGTAGGTATTATTTTGATGAATAAGTAATTACAGGATTGAATGAAGTGTTGATATAATTCAAAGAATCCAAAGACAAGTCATTTTAGTTAATAAAGTACATAACATACTTTATTTTTTTGTATCAAACAAATTTCCAATATTAGAAAAATCAAATATTAGATAAAAGGATTCACAAATAAAAGTGCTAAAGCTACGACTAATCTGTAAATTGTTAAAGCTTCCATAAAAGCCAAATTAAGTAATAAGGTACCTCATATTTTACTCTCTGCTTCTGTCTGTCTCACAATACATTCTACAACTTTTTTAGCAACAAAACCTTGACCAACTCTAGGTCCAATAGAAGCAAGCCCTACCTCTAATCCAGTAGCAATAACAAAAGTGACAGAAATCAGTGGATTCATAGTAAGCTAAGTTCCTCGCACAAAAAAAGAAATGGTTAATGGTACAATCAACAAATGAATTATTACATATTTTTATTACTAAACTTTATTTGGTCGAAGTAGCTAAAATCCTGAGAAATAAGAATTTATACTGAATAATCAAAAAAAATTTGATATCTTGTTTTTAGTTACTACTTTTCTTATTCATGATGACTTTTTTGTAAATCTATATCCATATATGTGGATATGGTTCTAGTTATTACATTTCTTTCAAACTCCTTTTTCATTCAACTCTTCATTATTTTCTATATCCTTTAATTGATCCATTTATTTATTCACTACACAGATAGATGAAATAAAAGAAAAGTAAAGTACTTGTATTAGATCAAGATCTAAACACAATGAATTGGGATGACAAATAATATAGATGTAGTCTCTACATAACAAGTGAATATCTAATATCACATATACATCTATTTCTTCCATACTTTAATCTACCTTTCATGTTATATTAAATCCAATTGGAAATCAAAATCGTTTATACGGGCATTGTACTTATTATTTAATTCAATATGGATTTTCTATAGAATATGTATAATTAATGGAATATGTATGGTGTAGCAAACGTAACTCATTATTTTTTAGTATCACTTCGTATGAAATAAGATAACAATTTCTATTCCAAGTAGAAATTGTCATATTGAAATTGATTGAGCAAATAAGAAATAGAAAGAAAATAGGATCTAGCAGGTAACAATAAATGAGAAAAAAAAATCTTAGGAAAATGGTATAAAAGATCCTTTTTCTAAGTTTTTTTCAAATTATTTAACAATTTACAAATATATAATATAATTTATTACATATAAACATAGTGATATATAGTTCATAAAAAGTTGATTAGTTTATGAATGGGAAAGTTTTTTAAAATAAAAGTAAAATTATATAGGTATATATATATATATATATATATATATATATTTCTTTTTGAATAAATTGTGACTATTCGGTTAACCACACACAAAATATTTTTAATCATTAAATTATCCGTTTAACCAATTAACCGAATTAAATTAACCAAATTAATCGAATTAACCAAATTGTCTATAAAAATTAATCATTTGGAATTAATTATTCAGTTAATCGGCTTTTAATCGAATTTTTCTCACCCCTAACTAGCACACATCTGACTGATGCTCCTACTGGTCAGCACCACATACTGCAACCACAAATGTCATCTTCTTCAACAACTCCTCTTGTCATAGACTACTGGTTGACATTGTCCTCCAAGCGGAAAACAACATCTTCACATCTCTATGGTAGTCCACACAGACCGTGTAGAACTCTGGTCATCCTGCTAGATCAGATAGGAAGGATTTGTCCCTCCCACTGGCATACTAGTCACTAGCTTGCCCTCCCACCATGACAACTCTTAGTTGTTATCTCCCTTGGCTATCCCTCCCTAGTCGCGTAGGACTTGTGTTGGCTCTCGTGGTTACCACAACCAGAGAGGACAATAGTTATCAGAGGAACTAACATCCAGTTGTCTATATTATGATTTGGGAAGCCCCCAATACCCATCTATTTATAGTAGAGGCCAGGGTCAAGGTTCCCATTTGCTATCCGATATGAGATAAATGTGTGGGAGTGGAAAGGACGGGAAAATCTCAAATTTTCAGAACAATTCTAGAAATTGCACAACCTGTGATAGAGGAAATGGCCGTTTGGCAAAGCCAGACAGTTGTTTGGCATGGGAGATGTGCGAGACAGCTGTTTTGTAGTTTCCAATTGTGCATGAATTCGGCAAATCAATTCCCATCAATATTAGAGATTGATTTCCTTGTACAACAAGTATTGATCAAGCGAAACAAATAGGGAAACAACAAGCACCTTCCCCGACCGAACTAAACCATCTCCCCCATGCGAGATGGCCATCTCGGTTCACCCATATGTTCATTTGGTGATTTGAGTCGAGCCCGTTTGGTCGGTTCAGTTCGTTCCATTGCCAATTTCAACTCACAAACCAGGCTTGACACCCATACGCCCGTCTCAACACTTGAGACGACCATTTAGCATTCCAGACGGTCGTGTAAACACTGGAAATGGGCATTTGGATATATTGTCAGCTTGTTTGTTGTCTGAATCAAATGCCTAAACACTTTAGCACTTAATTCAACTATCATTTGAGATCTAAACTCCTCTTCTAGGCCAAGACCTATGTGTGTGATCCTATATGTCCCATATTATGTTGGCAATGAGTGTCCATAACAACTTATGACATCATAAGCAAAGAGTGGTGCCTAGTCACACATCATTTCTACCCAAGTAAATGGAAAAGTTGGGGAACAACTTCAACCTATGATCTGTGTGTGGTGTTGTAGTGTTTGTATAGTTCCTTTGTCACTAATGTCCAGATATAACTAGAGGCATGGAGGAACTACCCTCATTATTATTCAATCTTGTTTTTTGAACCAAGAGCAGACTGTCAGAGATATAAGTAAGATCAACATCACATATTGACTCACATGCGCATGGACATGCTTTTCTCAGTCTCGCTTATGAAGAGGCCTAGGACATCACAATCCAGTAGGAGGGACAAATCCTATGTCTATCACTCACAGTCAATCCCCATGTGTCAAAGCCATCCAATCATCATCATTATAACAACCCATGTTTCAAGACTGCGTTTAATGATGTCAAAGTGTACCCAATGACATGTGTATAGTGTAGTGATTTTAGGATCAAGAACCACAACCACCACTATCATTGTGAAAGCTGACTATGACTTCTTTAAGGATGGCTTCCATGTGTCAGTCTCACGGTGGGTCTGTCTGATACATTGTTCTCTAACATGTATATGTGTAATTGGTTTGATATCACCATATCATGACCAATGAGACTCAGTCATCAACCAACTCACACTCTAATCTTATGTGTTATTGTTGTCTATCAACCTTCCACAATAAGAATCGATCAGGGACATAATGAGAATACATATATGTACTCTTAACATCTGTATGATCTCATTTCTCAGGTCCTCAATCTGAAGACATACGTCATTGAGTAATATTACTCTCTATACATTTATTATGTTATTTATTGTCTCATAACTGAACAAATAGAATAAATTGGAAGCTTGCTTTTTATTAATAATCAAATTGTTTTTACATGATATGCCACTACAATCATTACATTATTTGTCTCTTTGGGCATACATAACCAACAATATCTCTATATCTCTATTGGCATATGGACTTTGTAGGCGCAAGTTCTATAAATCAACTTTTAGTGATTTTGTAATGTTCTTATTTTTATGTACATTGTACCAGGACATATAAATAAATCTTAGATGAAAAATATATTTCTTTGACCATTAAATAGAGATTGTTATCATTCATAGTATTATGTAGGTGTATCTATTTCACATTATTCATAAAGATCTAGTCAATACTCCTAAATATGTCCTTGTTGTTACTTTATGGAGTGATTTTAGTGCTTGTTGTTCAATAATTGAGTTCCATGTGGCTTCCCAGGTGTCATGTAGGAGATATCGCTAACCTTCTATACTTGTTTTAACTGAGGAAGTCCATATGACATCAAGGTGGCTATAAGTATCACTAGGAATACTTTCTCCTCTATTCTAACATAGGGGATTGTTGTAGAAGTATAAAGTTCGTCGGTAAGGATAAAGAAGACTGATAAACTACTCCTTGTTATTCATAGCTCACACACATGTAGGGATACTTATCACCAATTTATGTTGTTCCATTTAAAGGTTGAACTTGCTAGATATTTGGTTATAGATGGTGACATCTCTAACAAACTCGTCTCAAAAACGATCATTCATGCATTTATTTGCACTAACATCCACAAATTGTGATTTTTCTCTTGTAGCCTATATCTGTGCATTAAATGTTACTGACCTGATTGAGAACCATGTCTAACTTCCAAAAAAAATGTCACTATTTTTTAATTTTGTTTATTGTTGTTGGTAGTTGCATATATGGGTTGTGTGCTTGGTTTCACTTAGTTTCTTATGAAAATGAGCTTTCTAAAGGGTACTTATTTATATGAATGTTTTTTTTTTGTCTTTTGGACTTCTATCTAATGCTTTTGATTTACTAGTTTTCTAAATCTGAGTTATTGGAGCTGCCTATTTCTACACTCCCAGGTGTTTTGAAGATTCTTTATGGATTGCTGATTGGGGCTCTTTTATTTCTTTCTCAACTTGATTCTGAATGTTGAGTTTTTTGTTGTAGCTTATTTTATGATGATAAATCTCATGTTATTTTGAAGTTTATGATTAAGAGCTTAATTGGTAAACCCTGTGATTAAGGTTGCTGGTCTGGTTCATGCTAACAGAGTTTGAGACAACCATGGAGCTACTATCTTTTAGATGGAACACCTAGCAGTTCACTTACAAAAATGCCCTACTTAGGTCCCCACTCAGTGCGATTGCTTGGCTTGCATGGTGTCCACTTTTTTGCTGGGGCACATTTCGTATAATCCATGTTTTGTTTTGAATCTACATATCCCAATGTTGAATGTGTACAATGTTCATAACTTGGGAAGGTCTATTGAGGCGGACACCTAGTCGACCTGGTGCTCCTAGAAGGCACGCTTAGTAGTTCACTTACAAAAATGCCATGCTTAGGTGCCTACTCGGGTGACTATATAACATCCATTTTTTGTTGGCGTGCATGTCAGATGATCCATTTTTTGTTTCATCTCCATATTCCACTGATAATCGTGTATAATATTAGTAACTTAGGAATGGCTTTTGAGGCGACTGCCTAGTTGACCAAGTGCTCCTGGATGGGACTCCTGGTCATTCACTTACAAAAAGGCCATCCTCATGTGCCTTCTAGGGGTGACTGATTGGCTTGTATGGCACCACTTTTTTGCTGGGGTGCATAATGTATAGTCCGTTTTTGTTTTTAATATCCCAATCCCACTGCTGATTGTGTACAATGTTAATAACTTGGGCATGGTTGTTGAGGTGGCTTCCTAGTCAACCAGGTGCTTTTGGATGGACACCTAGCAACTCACTTATCAAAATTCCATGCATAGGTGCTAGTTTACTACGAGTGCATGGCTTACATGGTGCACACTTTTTTGCTGGGGCACACGCCATATAATCCATGTTTTGTTTTTAATATCCATATCCCACTATTGATTACTTGGGCATATCTATTGAGGCGGTTGCCTAGTCAAACTGGTCCTCCTGGATGGGATACTTAGCAGTTTACTTACAAAAATGCCATGCTTAGGTGCTTTCTCGGGGTGGCTGCATGGCGTCCACTTTTTTGCTGGGGTGCATGTAAGGACCCTGACCCACATTTTAGATAACCCTATTTGTTTTGCCTAAGTATGTTGTTTAGAACCTTGATCTAATCATCAAAGATGTAATTAGGCACATCCTGCTTAGCAATGCCCACAGGCGCCGATTCAAATCCAAGATTCAAATTTTGATGAGAACCCTCCATTGAGACGAAAAGATGGGGAGCCGAGACGTTGCATCCCTTTCTGCTATTTCTGCCACCACCTAGAGACTGCTAGGGTAGTTGGGCCTCCTCCCCTTCTAGTGTGTCACTTTCGTGCCTAGGATCTACCTTCTTTCTCATAGAGCCATCACAACGCTACGTGTGAGGATAGGTGATTGTGGGGATACCACTTGTTTGATACTTTGGTAGCAAACCGAACAAGGTATACCTCATCATGTCCTCCACACCCGCCAATATGGTATAGTCCCTTTGGTGTCTGATACTTCGGTAAGGATATTGGATAAGGTAGGACATTACATGGGGCTCTACCTTCCTTCCACAGGTCGCCTTCTACACAACACCGCCAAACCCTAGAAGAGTGATCATTTTGGGTAGCAAGCTAATGTTAGGGCTTCATATCAACTAACAGTCATATCACCCATCATCATATATAGCATAAGCTCACCTCTCAAGACAATTAAGTGAGAGAGGGGTATTTCCTAAGAACTCACTACCATACATCTTGGATCTAGGGATCCTAAGCTCACCTCTCAACAACAAAGTGAGAGAGGGGTATTGCTCACAATCCATCAACCAAGGCATAGCCTAACAGGCAAGATACTATATCGGGCAAGGTTCTGTATCAGACAAAGCCCCATATCGGGTAAGGCACCATATCGGGTTAGTCATCTTAACCTCAAGACACCCATTACCATCTTGCACAAGGAAAACAAGATAAAGACAATAATAAGACGTGACCATTTCCATTAGAATAGATCTCAAGTTCCACATACACAACTATCATAGAGAAGGGTACCAATTTAAAGACAAGAATCAATGTATGCACATATGGAGAGTGAACATAATAGAGATGGTTAAGAGTTATGTAACCCGTCTTAAGAGGATCTCCATGAAAGGAATCAAGCGTCCTGTTCCAAGAAGCAAACCCACATGCGTTACCATGAAGATCACCCATCCAAAGCTCCAAACTTGTCTTTGGCACCATCATCATCTCCTTAAGAAACAAAAGATGAAAAAGAAGAAGAAGAAGCCATGGTTATGCTTAGCTTGAGAAGAAAAGAGAGAGAGGACCAAGGCCTTGCCTAATCTCATCAAAGGCCCATCCATGGCCGAGAGGGGAAGAAGGATATGAATAATAAAGCATAAGAAAAAGCTAGCAAAGAAGCATGACTCACTAAGGTCGGATCTTGAGAAAGAAGTCTCCATGGGCAAGGAGCTCGCCCTCCCAAGCTCCATGGGAGTTTCCTTAAGCTCCCAAGCTCCCAAGCTCGTCCCATACAGCAAGGGGAAAGAAGGTAGATGAAAGGGGTTACTTGGGTGAAGAGGAAAGGGGTTAAATACACCAAGGAAGAGAGAGGTAGCAAAGGAAATGTGTCATAACCACATAAGCTTAGATGCCACTTGCTCATGCTCTTAACGCCACTTGTTGCCACCCAAGCTTCACATGCACGGACTGTGATACACTCTAGGCTGTGTATCATGCAGCTGGTCATCTCCCATGGACGATACACCTTCTTGGGTGACACACACTCCAAGCCCTACCTGATACACTAAAGGATAAGATAACACATATAACATATATGGTATAAAGACCTTATAGAGATGTCACTTCTCAACTATCATCCAAACAAGGCACCCAAGCCTTCATCCATGTCCAAGATGATGCCAAACTGAAGCAAGAATACTCTAGAGTAGGTGCTTCATAGTTGGAATCAATGTGTTCATGTTGGGGCCATTGGTTGTCAAATATGGATAGAATAGAACTCAATGCTGCAATAGAGTCAGAGAATGGATGTGTGTGCTCATCATCAGTTTCAGTCAATGACTCCTCCTTAGGTGGTTCACTATTATTACCACCTTAAATATCACTATTGTTATCACCTTTGTGATCACTATCATTATCACCTTCATGATCACTATCATTATCTCCCTCATCATGTCAAATTATGCCAACATTACATACCATTTAGTGCATAGTACATTCAGAGTTGGGTGATCACATAAATAGCAGAGTGGATAATGTTTGGCCATAAGTTGTAGAGAATATTTCATCAGATAGTGACATGGATTCCTCATCATGTCGATCAGAGCTAGACACTATTACTCAATTTTGGTGTAGTGAGCCTCAGTGTCATTGAGTTTCTTGGACATGTAATAGATAGTGTTCTTGTTGTCAATTTTACTTGAGTCAAGACCGCACCCATAACTGTATTGTATAAAAAAGGCACCTGATAAGAGGATGACTAGGCATATCTGGTCTCCACACTAGGGGATTGGCAAGGTAATCCTTGATCATTTGGAGTGTGTACTTGTAATGTTTGTTCCGGTCAAAGTCAGAAGTCTTCTTTAATAGCTTGATGATTGACTCACATATAGGTGTGAGTTTTATGATAAAGCATTTGATGTAATGGAGACACCTGTGTAGGCCTCATATCTCTATCTCAATTCTAGGGTAAGGCATTTCCTAGATGGCTCGTTCTTTCCATGGATCAACTTTGATCCTTCTCTATTGACGATGTATTCCAGTAGGTTACCAGTTGTAACTCTGAAGGTGAATTTGGAAGTAGTTAGGCAAAGGGAGATTCATCATAGTCTTTGAAATAACTTCTCGAAGTCGGCAATGTGATCCTCAGGACTCTTAGATTTAGTAATCATGTCATCGTCATAGACCTCCACCTATTTGTGCATCATGTCGTGAAAGAGGGCAACCATTGCCCTTTGATATGTAGCTTTGATGTTCTTGAGACTAAAAGGCATGACTCAATAGTGGAACACTCCCCATTTTGTGATGATGATTTCCTTTATCTTCTTTTGTCATTTTGATCTAGTTGTAGTTGGAGAATCTCTCCATGAAGTTGAGTAGTGCATGGTCGATTTTGTTGTCAAAAAGTATATATATGTGTGGAAATGGGAAACCATCTTTCAGAGAAGCCTTGTTGAGGTTGCAATAATCCATACACATATATTAATTTTTTATCTTTATTTTGAACTGGTACAATGTTGGAAAGCCATGTAGCATAGTTGACTGGATCTACGAAACCAACAACACTTCACTACTTTTGAACTGACTTCTTCCATAATCTTAAGGCTCCATTCTGATTGCAGTTCCCTAGCCTTTTGTTTGAAGAGCCAAATGCTAGGATGATAGGTAGTCGATGGACAGTGATTTCCTCATCCAACCTAGGCATGTCGATGTAGATCCATGCAAACTCATAAATGTAGTGGCATAGAAGCTCTATCAACTGATCTTTGATGTTTTGTGGTAGCCACACCCTAACTTTGACTTTGCACTGCTTGGGGCCTGAGTTGAGATTCATCGTCTCTAGCTCATCTTCAATATGAAAAGGTTAATGCTCATTTATCATATACTCCAAGAGAAGAACATCTTCAAACTCAGCATATTTGTCATTGTAGATTTGTGTTACCTCAGCGAAGTAGGTGGAAAACTCTTGGAAAGCCTACTTGTCTTGGGTTTTTTGAGTTTTATAATTTTTGGACTTCTTTTTTTATTTGATAGTTTTATTTAGATTTTACAAGAATAGGTAGGGACGTCATAGATCATGATGAAATAAACATCATGGGATCTCTATCACATATGAATGTCATTGTTTAAGGGGCTTTCTTTTTGGTATGTTGGGAAATCTATCCCTTAGGATGTTGTAGTATTCTACGCACTAATTGAAATTCATCTCCTTTTTGGATAGGACAAATGAGAGTATGTGGGTCTTGTTGTTGTATATGCCCAGAGATCCAATCACATGATGATTGTGATGGCATAACTTGTAAATGATTTTGTTAATAGTAAAGGCAAGCTTCCAATATATTCCATTTTTTTAGTTATGATATAATAAAATAACATAAAAAATGTCTAGAGAATGATATTACTCAATGACGTATGTCTTCAAGTACATGACTTGGAAGAATGAGATCATACAGATGTTAAGAGTATATAACATGATGACATTGATCAATTATTATTGCGGAAGGTACATAGACAACAATAATACATAAGATCAAAGTGTGAGTTGGTTGATGACAAAATCTCATTAGTCATGATATGCCGATATCAAACAAAACACATAGATACATGTTAGAGAACAATGTATCAGAGAGACCCACCATAAGAGTGATACATGGAAACCTTACTTAGGTAAGTCATAATCACATATTATAGTGATGGTGGTGTTTGTGGTTCCTAGACCTAAAATTAGTACACTCATCACATGTCGCTCGATACACTTTGACATCATCAAACACAATCCTGAAACAAGGGTTGTCATAAAGGTGATGATTGGGTGACTGTGACACATGGTATTGACTGTGAGTGATAGAGATGGGATTTTTCCCTCCTACATGAGTATGATATCCTAGGCCTCTTGATTAGCGAGTCTGAGAAATGCATTTCCATGCACATGTGAGTCAATATGTGATATTGAGCTTACATATATCTTAGATAGTCTGCTCTGGTTTAGGAAAAAAGTTTGAATGATGAAGAGGATGGCTGATCCATGCCTCGAGTTCAATTTGGATATCAGTGACAAAGGAACTATACAAACATTGTAATAACTTACACAGATTGTAGATTGAAGTTGTTCTCTGACTTTCCATTTACTTGGATAGCAATGATGTGTGAGTAGGAATCGTTCATTGCTTGTGATGGCATACGTTGTTATGGACATTTACTGCCAACGTAATGTGGGACCTATAGGGCCACACACATAGGAACTCATCTAGAAGAGGATTTTAATCATGAATGATGATTGGATTGATTACTAAAGTGTTTAGGTACTCAACTCACACAACAAATCAGATGACTAGACTACTAGACAATCGACTCAAGTGTTCAGATGACCGTTTGGAGTGTCAGGTTTATTAGAACTGAATTGGCTAAGTTCTTCCTGAATTGGGGAGCGAAACGACCGTTTCACTTAGTGAAATGACCATTTTTTGTTCATGAGAGGACCGACTCATGAGAGTGAGATGACTGTCTCATGGTCATGAGACAACTAGCTCGCAAGAGTGATACAACCATCTCATGGTCGTGAGACAACTGACTCGTGAGAGCAAGATGATTGGTTCCTAGAGAAATTCAGTTGCATTAAGGATTAGTGTTGACATCAAGCAGAGCATTAATTGTATTTGAATTGCCAATTCATCAGTGACTTCAGTAAGTATGGTTATGCTTACTTAATGAAACATAAGGTAGAAGCTCTTGAAAAGTTTAGAGAGTTTATGAATGAAGTACATAACCAGGTTGGTAAAAGTATTAAGGCACTTCTTTCTAATCGAGGTGGAGAATACTTGAACCAAGAGTTTGAGCACCTTCTGCAAGAATGTGGTATTGTATCACAAGGGACTCCACCTGGAACACCAAAACATAATGGTGTATCAGAAAGAAGGAATCACAGATTGTTGGAAATGGTACGTTGAATGATGAGTTTGGTTGAACTTCCGACTACCTTCTAGGGATATGTCTCGAAACTTTGTGTATACACTAAACTGAGTACCATCTAAATCAGTTCAAAAGACACCATATGAGATATGGTATGGGAAGAGTCCCAATGTGTCTTTTATGAAGATTTGGGGATGTGAAGCTTATGTCAGAAAAATGTTTTTTGAAAAGTTTGGCCCTAAGTCTGATAAATGTTATTTTGTTGGATATCCTAAGGAGACCAAAGATATTACTTTTATTCTCAATCTGACAACGAAGTGTTTGTTTCCAGATAGGTTGTATTCCTAGAGAAGGAATTTATTTCCAAAGGAATTAGTGGGAGGAAAGTGGAACTCGAAGAGGTTCGAGACCAATAAGAAAATAATGAACCAATAGATGTATAAGAGGAACAAAGAGAATCACAAAATGTTGTGGAGTCTCAAATTCCTCAAGTAACACATGAACCTCATAGATCTAGTAGGACCCACCTTGAACCTGAGAGATTTAGATATCTTGTAACTCAGGAAGGTGGTGAGTTGGTCATATATGATGAGCCAATAACCTATCTAGAAGTTGTTGATGGACCAGAGTCTGAGAATGGCTTGAGGCCATGAGATTTGAGATGGAATCCATGTATGCCAACAAGGTATGGACCTTGGTGGAACCACGTAAAGGGGTAAAACCCACAGGGTGGAAGTGGGAGCATGGTTGTATTCATCATATTGTATGTGGATGGCAAACTGTAAAGACTCGATCTTTACGGTCGAATATTTACAACATAATATCAAAAATATAAACAATCTTTGTTACATTCATGCTTGTACATCAAAGTCATGGAAGCTTACAAATATGATTACAAGTTTAAGAATTTTTTTTATTCCTATCCAATCTTCAACGGAGGACTACCCAGTGCATGTCTTTTCAAGCTCTTCCATCTATCACCTGCCCATGAGTTCCCAAAGGGAACGAAACCACACATGGACCCCATTGAAGGGAAACAAAGGGTCAGAAAAGCTGGTACTAAATCCAAATAATTGAACTATGTGCAAAGGAGGATTTAGATGCATAATAAAAATTAGGAAAGGACTATTTGGTGGACTAAAGGCTATCAAGTAGAAACTTCAATATCACTTTCTAGATAGAAGATCTTTCACAAGAATATCACTAAGCAAGATTCAATATTTCAAGCATGCAAAGTTTACTCAAGCTATTCAGAAAGTATATCAATTCCAAGATATTCAATTTGACAAGTTTTGGCACCTTTCTATCATATCTTTTCTAGGGATAAGTGCCTTGTGTTCTCACACTCTAGGAGAGAACGATACTAGTGCCTTATTAGCTATTCCAGTTAACTGGGGGACAACTAATCCCTATCCACTGCGTAGGGTTGTGGGGTACTTGGCCCACTCAAGTGAGCCAAAGCTCTATAATGCCAAAGCCCAAGGGACCAAAGTCCACAGGGAGTCAAAACTCCAAATAGATCAAGTTTAGTGCCAAAATAATTATCAACAATCATTTATCAATTACAAAATGAGAGTGGTGAACTTTCAAGAATAAATAAAGGCTTCAAAATTATATGGAATTCACCAAGAATCAAGATATATGTGTGTCCTATCAAGAGGAAAAATAGTTCAAAAATAAAATAGAAGATTTAGTACCTCAATTATTCAAAGCTCCAAGGATTGTATAAAGACGAGTTGACTCCAAGACAGAATATATACAAAGTATGATACGATTTGGTTATCATTTGGCTTGGAATCAATCACTTATTCATTCTTTTCTATTTAGTGTTTCCTTTCCCAGTTAGGGTTATTATTTCATATTTTTCTCTATAGTTATCAATATTAGATTCCCAACTAGGTTATATATTTATATATATCCAATGTTACATACTTAGTTGTTTTATCGTGTTGTCTCTATGTTAGATCTAAAATATCATTATGTTTCTCATATATGTTACAACCACATTTAGTCACTAGGATCAAGTGCCTATTTACTAATATACCTTACTAGGGATATTTAGGGTTTAATTCCACATACCTCTATACATACTATTCATATGCTATTACTTTGATCTTGATTTATTTTTCTAGGATTTAGTTGTATAACACGGTATAGCATGAATATTTTTGGACTATTCTCATCATTATTAATCATATATTTCTACTCAACTATTATTAGTGCATTATTATTTATATATTTGCAGTACAAAAATCTAGGATCAAATAGAATGTATTATTAATATAACTAGGTTTATAACTTAATATATACCATGTACTATCCGAAACATCAACAATGTTGGATTTAATAAGTTATCCTAAGGTTCATAAATACTGCTAAGATATACACAAATTTATTATATGTCATTGTGCAGACATGAATACACGTACTATTATGGGAACCAGCCTGATTAGTACTAAGTTAGTTGATTTATTAGTATAGGTTACCGTTATTACTATGTCTGTGTATATATATGTCCTAAATACTAACTAATATTCAGTCCAACATATCTTTAGTGTTACTTTTTGGTATTAGAAGCTACCGTGAGCACCAATTCTGAAGTTACATACTTACTTTATCTATTAGTATCAGTACAGGGATATGCATACCTATTGATACATATACTAATAGGATTACTACTTATAATCGATCAACTAATATGTGTTACTGTTATGGTTCGTTTTACATACAACATATTCAAACACCTTCTAATCACCCTAATCTAGCATGGTCATTATTATTTGTTTTAGTCACTAAGTTTCTATAGTTCTGAAATATAAGATAAGGGAATATTACTCACAGCTCGTTGTGTTTGGGAGTCATTCTCACGTACTGATGACATGAGCAGATCTGCATTCTCCCTAATCTTCAAACCTCTCACATTCTTGGTGTGGGCATAGTAAAGGGCCAGGAGGTTGGTTTCAGGTCCATGCTTTTCAATTATGAAGAACTGAACTCAAATGACAGGGCTCCTTGATGGCAGGTGTCATCTTTAGTGATCTCAGATCTGACCAGGCTAGAGTCGAGCAGGTTTTGATGGGGCATTGCATCCCCAGTCCAGAATTAATCTTTGCATCATCTGCAGTTGCCTCCGAGAGGAAGGAGACATGGGAGGCGTGTCTGCGATTGCCTCCGGGAGGAAGGAGCGACGCACATGGGGTCTTGAAATCAGAGAATAAGCTCGACAGTAAGAGTTTGTAGGTCAAAGGGCATGGACCATGCTTCTAAATTGAGGGAAAACATGAGCGGCGACGAGGACTCCAGGTAGAGGTGAGATCTTCAGCCGTGCTTATGGAGCATCCCGTTCAGAAGGCTATGGGGTCGTCTACCAATTTGTTGCAGGTCCGCAGTGAGTCTGTAGTTGCATGTCTATTTCTGCAGTGGTGAGGCACTAAGAAGGTAGGCCGAGCATGGCAGTTGGGGTTAAAGAGTGTGTAAGCCTGTCGAAGAAGATCTGTAGAGGGCTACAAGGATGGTGGTGGATTGGTAAGCGGTCGTGGTCCTAGACGGGAGGTGGCGGGGGGATGCAAGACGGTGACCTGAAGATGAGGTTGAAGGTATGATGATGCCGAAGGAAATGAAGAACATGATCTGTAGATCTGTCAGAGGTAAGCGATCAGAGGAGACGAGGTCTCGGTCAGCATTTCCTGTAATAGGTGATGGCGTCGGGTTTGGAGAGTGTGTTCGACTAAGCACCATGGCGAATCTAACCTTCGACGCTGGCGGTGATGATGCTTCTTCTCCTCATCCTCATTGCCTAAGGTAGAAAGGCGTGCCACGAGTGGACCAGATTAATGAGGACTGGCGACATGATCTGCTATTGGCGATGGGTGGTATTGGTGGTTTCGGGTTGAATATGATCTTTTTAGACGTTCTGTGATTTCAGTGACGGCAAGGAGATGTGGCAGGGGATCAGCCAGAGTGTGTATACGACTTGAAGGTATTGAGGACTCCTCAATTCCATCACTTTGTCACTTCAGGCTGGACGTGGAGTCTAGGTTGCAGGTGTGTTTCAAATTCCCAATTCATGGAAGCAGGGTGCGAGATGGGGTATTGGTGGCAAAGTTTGATTAGATCAGGTCGGAGGAGGTGTAGGGGTGTGTGCGGTGGGGTGCAGTGATGGGTCACAATTGGTTGAAGGTCTTGTGTCTGCTTTGTCTGGCTAGAGGCAGGTTGTGAGGCTTTATGTAGGTGTGGCACTGCTAGGGTTTACGTCTAAGGGTTTGGTGACATCCCTAGTGTTACCAGTCTTACCCGAGGCGGCACACAACCATAGAAATGGCTCGCCGACCGTTTTCTTAAACTCTATAACCATTAATGGTTTCCAGCGTTTGTGCATTCTCGCCTTTGATTGATAGGCTGGTGGTTCCATGGAGTGAAGATCGGATCTAGTGGAGCCAAGAGACCAAGGGGTGAAGGCAGTAAGCCATTGCTGCCCCAACCACTGTAACGGCCACCGCAGAAAAGAAGCATGACCGTGCGCTGGGTTAGGGATGAAGACCAGACGGCCCTGATCCATCATATCAATTAACCACTAATTAAAACCAATTCAATTTTTTTTCTTGCCTATTTTATCTCTCTCCGATGATATATCTATTTCTTTTTAAATCCTCAATATGTTCTAAAGGCTATTAATTTGATTAACTAACATACCAACTCATTGAGTCTAGATAGCCCAAAGTAATTACTCTCATAATTAATTCAAGTTTTAATATTAAAATGTCAACAATGTCTTTTTTATGTAATTCTAAAGTAAAGAAATTTTAGTGGAGTTCAACTATTCAACTGTGAGTACCAAGTGGAATGACTGGGCCAAAATAAAGAAAATTATATTTTGGGGCTCGAGTTTCAAGATATTTCTAATGGAGTGCAAGCATGATTGCAAATTTGGATGAAGGAAATTTCAACTTTGAAGGATTTTTTTGTCATAGCTCATAAATTAAATTTAGCAATAAATTTTAGTATGTTACACAAACTATTGATGGAAAATGACATCCCTACTTCACAAAAGGTAAAGAATTGGTTTGGAAATATGCTCTCCATGAAAGACTTGGGAGAAGCATCCTACATCTTGGGAATAAATATCTATAGAGATAGATCAAGAAGGATTCTTGGACTAAGTTGGAGCACATACATTGACAAAGTGTTGATGAGGTTCAGCATGGAGAACTCAAAGAGAGGGAACCTGCCAAGCTACATGGATTTACCATCTCTAAAGTTCAATGTCCCCATTCTTGTGAAGAAAGGGAGCACATGAGTATGATTGCATATGTGTCGACAATTGGATCTAATATGTATGCAATGTTGTGCACCCATCTCGATGTCTTGTATGCTTTGAGCATGATGAGTAGCTATCAGTCAAATCCAAGTGATGCTCACTAGACAACTATCAAGAACATCCTAAAGTACTTGAGAAGGACTAAGGATTGGTTCTTGATCTATGGTGGAGAGGAAGAGTTGGTGGTAAGAGGTTACACTGATGCAAGCTTCCATAATGACAAAGATGATTATAAATCACAATCAGAATTTGTGTTTTGCCTAAACAACAGAGTTGTAAGTAAAAAGAGTTCCAAGCAATAGAAAATTGTCGATTCTACAACAAAGGTTGAGCATATTGTTGCATCAAATGCATCAAAGGAGGTTGTATGGATCAAGAAGTTCATTTGTGAACTTGGAGTTGTTCTGAGCATCATTGACGCAATCGAGCTATATTGCGACAACAATGGAGGTAATGCACAAGCTAAGGAACTGACACACCAAAATCGTGCGTAGAAATGCAAGTGCACGCATCGAGTAATATAGGACTTGTGAGGCCCGAGTCGAACTCAGGGAGATGTAGTCTCAGTGACTACTACTAACTACAGTACGATCAGCTAAGCCGATTGAAAATGTTGAATTGAATTTTAACAAAACAAAAGAAAATTAAGAGAAAATGCAAACGGTTGATTTGAATATGGTTGAATTCCTTAGGATTACCAGTTTCACCACGAGGTCTCGTTGTATATTATCTCTATCGAATTAACATAAATATCTACTTCTAACCTAGATAGAAAGCTTGTAGCCTAAATTATTCGCTTCTGCGATACAATTCACTACCTAAATCTAAGCCAATTCCACGTCAGTGGTAATTTATTCTTAGTTTAGGTGCATTACTGAAAACTCTTGGTTCTTTCCACTACCCGTACGTCACCTATTCCAAGGAACGTGTAGGGAAGTGTAGAAGTTATGGTCTTCTAATTGTTAATCCCCCTTCCAGAGTAATTATTGGTCTGTAATCATTTCGATGGTGATCAAGTAGTGATAAGTCATTCAAATCCACACTTATATATCTAGGAATAAAGTGAAACTTATATTAAATCATGTAAATAGTCAATACAACGATTCCCCGGGCTACTCCCAGGTCCTAAGGAAAAGAGGGGTTTAGTCCTGCATGGTTTTCAGTTGAGAACACATAGAAGGAGAGAAGAAAAATGTGGGAAACATGAAGGAGATTCGTGTACCCCCTGGAAAGAAGGTGCTCTGGATGATACTCCTCGAGAAATGTTCTACAGTCTTCCGACAGTAGAAACATCTGTCAGAGGTGCTCGAATCGTTCGGTTGTCATCCTTCGGCTCTGTGCTCTCTCCCTCTCTTCTCTAGCCATCGTGCAGTGCAAAAAACTGATCCCCTTTAGGTCTGGTCGTCCTCCCTTTTTGTCCTAGGTCACTTACGACACCACATAACATGGACCGTTAGATCTAGATGATCTAATTGAGTGTTGATTTCTGGAAAAGTTGGTGGCACCAACTTGGAAGTCAGTGCCACCGACTCTGCTCTCTTGGATCGATTACTGATGTAATCTCGGTGACACTGACTTGAAGGGTCGGTGGCACTGACTCTGCATTGTACATAAAGTACCTGAAAAATGCATAAAAATGCATATAAGTTCAAGTAATATATAAAATCATATAAATATGATAAAATAACCATAATATGATGCAAATAGAGTGTACATGCCAATAATAGTGATTTATGCAAATATAATCAAGAAAATGACAAATAAATGCACAAAATAGGTATAAAATAGGCCTGTAAAAGTGACTCAAAACCCATGCATCAAACTCCCCTAAGCTTAACCTTGCTTGTCCTTGACCAACAAGACCTTTGAATCTGATTGAGATAAGTCAGCTGAAGGACATAATTCATAAGGTACATCTAAAAAGTCTCCACCTTTCAGTCCTCCTTCCGACCTTTACTGACCACTGAACACTAACTACCATCCAGGCGACCGGAAACCTCTATAAAAGATGTCCATCCCCCAATCAATGAAACACTATCAATCAAAGCAATTAATATGATAGACTCGTTCGGTTCATACTTGGTGCATCGTGTGATCTCCTATCTACGTTGCTCTTTTCTCTACCTACCATCTACATGGAAGAAGTTCTCCTGATAAAATAATGAATGAGGAGAAAATCATCTGAGTGGCCTACTGATAAGAGCAACGTGTAGTTGAAATAGGTGGATGTGGAAGAATCATGAGCACATAAAATCATTCCTGCAATAAAAAATCATGATGAACCTTTGATGATGTGAATTTATAGAATGCTCCTAATGCCTAATCATTGAGGTGGAATGATGCATGCAACTATTATTTCATCTCAAAATAAGACAAAATATCAACAAAACTACATCATGTACTAATTCTTCCTTATGATATAGGTAGGACTATGCCCTTTCTCCCTCACTTTCTAAAACTCTACTCAATATTTTTTTTTCTTTTTTGATTTTTTTTTCTAGCCCCCTTTCAACATGCTATTATGGGCTTCTTCTTACACTACACTTTTTTTAATCATGACACTATTTTTCTTCTTTATTTCAAGGGTATGGGAAAATCACCACCTTCTTATGTTTTAGAAGAATGCTTAGCACATGATGATACTATATGCTTTATGTAATGCAGTTGTAACTATATGATTAAAGATGCAATGCAACTAAATGACATGCACCATGATTTTGTTGTGCATGTATGTTTTTCTAATTTTTTTTTTAAAATTTTGCACTAATGCAAGCAAAAATAAACAAATGTTATCAAGGGGTTTCTTTCTTAAATTTTAGTTTAAGGTCATGTTAGTGTTTGATCAGTTTAGGCTCAACAATCCTTGTCAATCACTTTTCTTGGACAAATTAAATGGTCATTTATGTTCTAATGTACTGGAGCTGACTTACTCAAGCACTTCCTCAGTTATGTGACTCGATTACTCACAAGATAGGCTCACAAATTATTTTGAAATTTACTCATTTTTCATGTGCACCCAACCCCAGAGATTGATATACTCAAATGAAACCATGCATTTATTTCTCCAAAAATTACACTAGGTAGACTGCGGATCCTAAAAATTTCAATAAACCTAAAAATAAAAACAAATAATTTTTTCAAAAATAAAACAACATAAAATAAATAAAGAAAAACTAAGATAAAAGGCTATTCCAGCACCCCCCAAGCTTGAATATGACTATGGCCTCATAGTCAAAATTCCAACTTAAGAGGTGGAACAGTGGTACCATTTGCTCTGAAGGGTGGTGGAGGGGGATGGTTGGAGGGTCATTTGACCAAGTTTTGCTTGATAATCTCCCTCTTCTTGGTGGCCCATTTTTGTGTCTTAGTGGTTCTATGACGTGACATTCTTTATCCTTCTTTTACCTATAATAAATGATGCTAATTTTTTTTGTTTCAGTGCTGTTTACGGGCTTTTTCAAGTGGCTGTCTGCCAGGAGTCGGTGGCACCAACTCTGCCAACCATTTTTGGTGCATTCACACACCCACCGAACCTGGGACAACAAAAAATTTCAGTGGCACTGACATTTTATCAGTTATACGTGCCTGCAACTTTCGGAAAATCTTCAGGGAAGTCGGTGGCACCTACTCTGCCTTTCCAAAGCCGATCCAACACTGATCAAATCTCAGTGCCACTGACACGGATGTCGGTGATACCGAGATTGTAAGTTCTACACACTTCTAAACACGAATCAGGGTACCATTTTAAAAAATAATTACTAAAAATTAAGAAAAACTAAGTGCATAAAATTAAAAGAACATAAAGAAGCAATCTAAAAGTTGGGTTGCCTCCCAACAAACACCCTTATTTAATGTCCTAGGCTTGACATGAGGAATACCTTTAACCTGGGTTGTTAAGGGGTGGCTCTGACGATTTAGATGGAAGCTTAAACTCAACTCTATCATCACCAATCCCAAGTGTCAAATATCCTTGCCCAATAGCAGTGATCACATCAACTGTAGCTTGGAATGAACTTCCCAATAGCATCTCAGATCCTTTCATCTCAGGAATATCCATGACCACAAAATCTACAGGAAAGATGAACTTGTCTACCTTAACTAGCACATCCTCACATATACCCTGTGGCTTCACAATTGATCCATCAGCTAACTCAATTTTCATGAAGGTTTTTGTTGGCTTCTTCAATCCCACTTTTGAAAAGTAATAAGAGGCATGAGGTTAATGCTTGCCCCTGAGTCACACTATGCTTGTGGGAATTGTTGTTCACCTATAGAACATGGGATGTAGAAACATCCTAGATCCTTCCTCTTTCTTGGTAACTTTCCCGGAATATTAGAACTCACTACCTCATCAACACACTAAACATCTGTATCTTTGATCCTACATTTCTTATTGATGATATCTTTCATGAATCGTCCATATGCTGAGATTTTCTCTATTGCTTCTACCAATGGAATGTTGATGTGGAGCTTTCGATAGATCTCAAGAAATTTCCTAAAGTGCCTTTGCACTTTCCTCGGCTTCAGACTATCCAGGAATGGCACATTGGGATTCTCTTTGCTCTTGTGCGGTGGAACATATGGAACTTTGGGGGTCTCCTCCCCTAGGCTTGCTTTCACACCACCTTCTGAGATAGAATTTGGCACATCTTCTGTGGGTGGCATGACTTGTGGCTACTTCTCCTTATTTGTAGGTGTCTCCTTGTTGATTGTGGCTACTCCACTATAGAGTAGAGCCTTCACCTACTCCTCTGGCATGGGAGCCTCTTCTAAAACATGAGATGTGGACACGGTAGTAGTGGATTTTTGGAGTTCTTTAACCGGCATCATGCATCCTCCTGGAAATCCATACAAACTATGAGGGAATGGAACTGTGGACTTGTACTCCAAATCTAGCTGCATGATGTTTCGATCAGGTATCTCCTCAATAGAGGCCTCTGGCTCCTTGCTCACTGAGATATATTGAACATGTTGACATTGTCGAGCGGATGCGGCATTCCCAGTAGGTTCCTTATGAATCATGGAAGCCATCTCCTCTACAATTTGAGAAATTTGATATTGCATGCTCTGTATTTGTGCCCCATGGCTTTGAAGAACCTGCTGTGTCTGTCCCATGAACAACTCATTTTGCTGGAGCAGTTTTCTGAGCATCGCATTGGTACTATCTTCTTCATTGTTTCTATACCCCTACTGCCTCATGAAGTTGACTTTTTCTGCCTCTTCTTCTTATTCCTTCTGATATATCTTCTTAGCAATCAAATCAAGTTTTTCATGCAACACACTGATTGCCTTTGACTCTACCACACTCTTGATGTGCTCTGGGCATTCTCTCTCATTACCCCATGGTTGGTTTTTAGCCATGTTATGTAGTATCTCCTGGCACTTAGATGGCGAGTTATTAGGAAAGAAACTTGTGCCTACACTGTCTAGAGTGACACATTCATTGTGGTTGAGACCAAATTAAAACATCTTGACTTGGTCCTCTTGATCTATCCCATGATGGGGAACTTCCTGAGCATATTCTGAAAACGCTCCCAAGCCTCAAAATAGGACTCAGTTGCTTGCTGTTTGAAATTGTGGATGTTCTTCACCATCTCGTTTGTCTTTTTAGGAGGGAAATACCATTCAAAGAAGACCTCAATCATCTGATCCCATGTCTCAATGAATTCCTTTGGCAGGTTGTATAGCCATTCTTTTGCCTTGTCTACCAGTGATGATGGAAACAACTTCAGCTAAATAATTGTCTGTGGAAATTTATCCATTTTCACCATGTCATAGCACTCCACAAAGTTGTTGATGTGTATCACTGGGTCTTCATGAGTATGCCCGTGAAAATCTTATGACTTGACTAGTGAAATCATCCCTAGATCAATCTTGTATTGTGCCACATTCACCGCCTGTTTCTTGATCGGGCCCAACTGAACAATCAAAGAAGACGCCTTGATCTTCTCCCATATGGTCTTTTCTCTAGCTGCTGCTCCATCACCCATTGTTGCTTTACTAGTACCTTGAAATTTCAAATAACAATGTATGAACCGATACTAATAATTGAGAAAGATAAATAAGATTTGCAATTCAGTTCAAAAGATTAAAATAAAATTACACGAAAAATAAAAAGTGGCCTAGAGTGGCCGACTGCAACACTCGTAGTGCTGAGAGCTTTCCGTCTCCCCGGCAACGACGCCAAAAACTTGACACGCCAAAACCGTGCACGTAAATGCAAGTGCACGCGTCGAGTAATATAGGCCTTGTGAGGCTTGAGTCAAACTCAGGGAGACGTAGTCTCAGTGACTACTACTAACTATGGTACGATCAGCTAAGCTGGTTGAAAATGTTGAATTGAATTTTAACAAAACAAAACAAAATTAAGAGAAAATGAAAACGGTTGATTCAAATATGGTTGAATTCCTTAGGATTACCAGTTTCACCACGGGGTCTCATTGTATATTATCTCTACCGAATTAACATAAATTCCTACTTCTAACCTGGAGGGAAATCCTATAGCCCGAATTATTTGCTCCCGCGATACAATTCACTACCCAAATCTAATCCAATTCCATGTTGGTGGTAATTTATTCTTAGTTTAGGTGCATTACTAAAAACTTTGGATTCTTTCCAGTACCCGTACATCACCTATTCCAAAGAACGCATAGGGAAATGTACAAGTTATGATATTCTAACCGTTAATCCCCCTTCTGGGGTAATTATTGGTCTGTAATGATATCGATGGTGATCAAGCAGTGATAAGTCGTTCAAATCCACACTTATATATCCAAGAATGAAGAGAAACTTATACTAAATCATGTAAACAGTCAATACAACGATTCCTTGGGCTACTCCTGGGTCCTAAGGAAAAGAGGGGTTTATCCCCACATGGTTTTCAATTGAGAACACATAGAAGGAGAGAAGAAAAACATGGGAAACATGAAGGAGATTCGTGTAACCCCTAGAAAGAAGGTGCTCTGGATGATCCTCCTTGAGAAACACACATTCTGTAGTCTTCTGGCAGTAGAAACGTCTGTCGGAGGTGCTCAAATCATCCAGTTGTCATCCTTCGGCTCTGTGCTCTCTCCCTCTCTTTTCTGGCCGTCGTGCGGTGCAAAAAACGGATCCCCTTTAGGTCTGGCCGTCCTCCCTTTATGTCCTAGGTCACTTACGGTACCACATAACATGGATCGTCAGATCTAGACGATCTAATCGAGTGCTGATTTCTGGAAAAGTCAGTGGCACCGAATCTGATCTCTTGGATCGGTTATTGATGTAATCTCAGTGGCACCAACTTGAAGGGTCAATGGCACCGACTCTACATTGTACATAAAGTACCTAAAAAATGTAGAAAAATGCATATATGTCCAAGTAATATATAAAATCATATAAATATGATAAAATAAGCATTATTTGATGCAAATAGAGTGTACAGTCCAACAATAGTGATTTATGCAAAAGTAATCAAGAAAATGACAAATAAATACACAAAATAGGTATAAAATAGGCCTGCAAAAGTGACTCAAAACCCGTGCATCAGGAACCCAGATCCCATCACTATTCCAAACATATACAAAGATGATTTCATCTCATATGAGAGATTGTACAGTGAGTATATGTAAAGATTTACAGAGTACCAACTGAGAGCAATATTGCTGGCCCCTTGACAAAGGAACTTTCACAGTAGAAGCATGATGGTCATATTAGGTCACTCGAGATATGATTCGTGGGAGATTGGCTCTAAGTGCAAGTGGGAATCTGTTGGTGTATATGACCAGAGAGGCAATCATGTGATGATTGTAATGGCATAACTTGTAAATGATTTGATTAATAATAAAGGCAAACTTTCAAGTTATTATTTTTTTTAATAATGAGATGGTGAAATAACATAATAAATGTCTAGAGAATTATATTACTAAATGACGTATATCTTCAAGTACATGAATTGGAAGAATGAGATCATACAGATGTTAAGAATATATACATTCTCATAATGTCCGTGATCAGTTGTTATTGTGGAAGGTAGATAGACAATAATAATACATAAGATCAGAGTGTGAGTTGGTTAACGATAGAATCTCATTAGTCATAATATGGCTATATCAAACCAAGCGCAAAAATACATGTTAGAGAACAGTGTATCAGATAGATCCACCATAAGAGTGATACACAAAAACCTTAATTAGGTAAGTCAGAATCACATTTTATAGTGATGGTGGTGTTTGCGGTTCTTAGACCTAAAATCACTACACTCATCATATGTCGTTCGATATGCTTTGACATCATCAAAAATAATCCTGAAACATGGGTTGTAATAAAGGTGATGATTGGATGACTGTGACACATGAGGACTGACTGTGAGTGATAGATACAAAATGTGTCCCTCCTACACGAGTATGATATCCTAGGCCTCTTGATTAGCAAGTTTGAGAAATGCATGTCCATGCACATGTGAGTCAATATGTGATATTGAGCTTACATATATCTTAGACAGTCTACTCTAGTTCAGGAAACAAGTTTGAATGATGAAGAGGATGGTTGATCCATGCCTCGAGTTCAATATGGATATTAGTAACAAAGGAACTATACATACACTATAACAACATACACAGATTGTAGGTTGAAGTAGTTCTCCAACTTTCCATTTATTTGGCTAACAATGATGTGTGACTAGACATCGCTCATTGCTTGTGATGTCATAAGTTATTATGGACATTCACGACCAACATAATATGGGACCTATAGGGTCACACACATAGGAACTCGTCTATAAGAGGAGTTTAATCATGAATGATTATTGGATTGAAAACTGAAGTGTTTAGGAACTCAATTCAGCCAACAAATCAGCTGACTAGACTGCCAGTCGATCGACTCAAGTGTTGAGAAAGTCATTTAGAGTGCAGGTTGATTGGAAATGAATTGACTAAGTTCTTCCTGAACTAGGGAGTGAAACAACTACTTTGCTTAGCAAAATGACATTTTCATGGTCGTGAGACGAGCGGCTCGTAAGAGAGAGATGACTATCTTGTGATCATGAGACAACTAGCTCACAAGAGCAAGATGATCATCTCGTGGTCATGAGACGGCCGACTCATGAGAGAGAAATGACTAGTTCATGGAGAAGTTCAATTGCATCAAGGATTAGTGTTGACGTCATGTTGAGCATTATTTGTATTCGAATTTCCAATTCATATGTGATTGGGAAACATGGCAAAATGATTGTATCCTTAGTGCAATGATTGTCTCGCATGTGAAATGACTATCTTGGTTGTGAGATGATCATTTTGAGTTTTGTAGGTTGTGAAAATTCATGATCTTCTAGTCCCTTCCATTCATGCACTGATTGGGAACCCTAATCCAAACCCCTCCAATAAATAGAGGGGTGTTGGGGCCTTCCCAGAGCACAACGTAGACAATTTAGTATCAGTTGCTCTGACAATTGGTGTCGTCTCTATTTTTGTAAACCAAGATAGCCCAAGCAAGTCCTACCCAACTAGGCAGGGATATCTAGGGAGAGAACAACTGAGAATCATTGTTGTGGGAGAGCAGGTTGGTGACTAGTACACCAACATGAGGCACAACTCCTTCTTTTCCATTCTAGTAGGATGCCATAAGTTCTAGTTGGTCTGTGTGTAGTTCTCTAGAGGTGAGGTGACCTTTTCCCATCACTAGGAGGGCACCGTAAGCCTACAGTCCATGGAGGAGTTGTTGTAGACGTCGTCTGAGTTTGTCGTCCGTGGTGAAGACCAAAAGCTATAGAGACATCGTCCAAGAGTGTACAACCACATCGATGAGGATTGTCACTGGACTTTCTCTAGGACTAGGTATATCTTCGTTAAACCATCCTTCCCATTGCATAGCTATTGACATGATATGTTTGTTAATGGGAAATATGTCAGTAAAGTTTTTGTTTCTGCTGCCTATCTGATGTAGTATTTCCCTATAGGTCTTCCATGACCTTAGTGTCAAAGATGTTGTTGATAGCCCATCCTTCAATCATGTTGTATGTGTCCTCATAGCCATCCCACGTGATGTTGTAGTCTTCTTCCACAACTCTAGAGTCCAGTCTCGGTGTCGTCTTGGTTGGGCCATCCGTGGCAAATCTAGAGAGGATCATGGTCGACTACTTCAGGTGGTGTCTCCACATCGTCATGTGTTGGACAGACGATTTGTGTCTTCCCAACATGGTCATCTTCATTATGTGTGATACCCTTACTGGTGTTAGAATGCTTAGTGCATGACTTGTGACAATGGGATTAGATAATCTTTTGATTGCATCCCCATTTGGAGTGATGACTTTGTTCTCAGATGTGTGGTTTTTCTATGAATTCAAACACCCTAGTCTTCATTGGTGATGAGGGTGATGTCCCTTATGTTGGCAAACAATCTCAAGATAGTCCTCTTAGTCATCATCAACCTCTTGCATGTAGTAAGGCAATGTCACAGGAACAATTGCTTTAGCCAAGTCTAGATAGTCTTCAGTGGTAGCCACAATACAAGGAAAATATGGGTGGGGACCCTTACGCTCAGGGCCGATTCCCACATATATAGTACACTGAGTCGATGCTCTTCTTCTAACCGAATGCATTGGCCTTTATAGCTTAAATCTCTAGTCAATGAAAGATTGTCAGGGTAGTAGTTAGGATTAAGTCCCTCATAGTGGGCCACAACACTTCATATGTATGATACAATGTTTGTCTAGTGATCCAAGGTCATGTGTAGGATGTGCCATAGAACCCTAGACCCACCCCTTTCTATCTGGGAGGGATCTAGATGATCTATATGTGTCCTTGTCACTGGACTCTCAGTCCTTTGTCTGGATGAATTTTCATCTCATGTAGTTGTTGTGCGAATATAATAGGGTCATAGGGAAGATGGTGTCTTCTTTTGTGTGGGGGCACCAAGTTGACACTAGTAATTTTTAGCATCTCAAATAAAAGTATGTGATCATATTCTTCAATACATGCAATAGAATTGGGGTTGTCGACGTGAACGGTGATGATGGTCAAGCCTAATCAATACTTCAACTTTTAGTATAGTGAAGAGGAAACTACCCAACTGTGATGAATCCTTGACCTGCCCAAGAGGAGGTTGAAGGAGGGACTCAATTTCATGACCACAAATGGGATGGTGAATGTCTAAGGTTCGATTTGCAGCTCTTGAGTGATTTTTCCTAGAGTATCTTTGATTACTTCATTAAAGTAGGTTACTTTCTTTGTCATCCTTTGTATGTCTGAGGGATACTTCCCTAGGACGATTGGTGCCTATAAAGGACACACATTGAGGCATGAGCCGTCATCCATGAAGCATGAGGGTATCTTTGGGTCGTTACATATTGTAGTGATCCATAAGGGCCTATTATGGTTTCCTCCTAGTGGAATCTCATCCTCAAAGAATGAGATCAAGTGTGGGGTCATGATTAACTCCATGGTGTCTTATAGAGATTATGACTGTATGTCTTTGGAAACATAGGCCCCATCTAGATCCTTCATAGAAGCTTCTCTATGTGTTGGGGAATTTTTTGTCACTTTATTGAGTGATACTTCCCCTTCTGGTTCAGTAAGAAACTAGATTATGTATGATCCTTTGTGATCAATCTCCTTGCAAAGCTCAGGCACCAGAGTTAACTTCCTAGTATCAATGGATGGAATGGGGACCTTATCGACTGCCTCTTCAATAATGCTTATAGGAACTGCTACAAAAGTAATAACTTTCTCTTTGCTATCAAGAGGCAATGAAACCTCTGATGTGACAAAGCATTGGTCTCCCTTTGTTATGATGGGTGAGGATGTTGGTAATAACATCAAAATTATAGGTATTAGAGGGACCAATGTCATCATGACCAAAATTTTCTACACTTTTGGATTTAGGCTAACCTTTGGTATGTTGATTAGTTGTGCCCTTTGCCCTTGGCAGACCCTGGGTATGATGATTAGTTGTGCTTTCTACCCCTGGTGAGCCCTCAAAATGCTAGTCAGCTTTTGGTTTGTATAGGAATTGCTGGCTTTTGTTCTCAAATTGAGGTGACGATCTATGTACTTTGAGACTAATGTTTGATTGCTTGCCTCAGAGGAAGGACGAGTTTGTAGGGCTAGTCTTCAAGTGATGAGATCATGTATATTGATTGAAGGACAAGGGAACACCCTCTAATGTGATTGTGTGAACTTAACCAACATCTATCAAGTCTTGTAAAGCGTTCTTGAGAAAAATGCAGGAATCTCTCTTATGGACCTTTATACAGTGAAAGTCACAAAAGGCATTGGCATTGTAGCTCTTTAGCAAGGGACTTGGTGGATCCCTTATAGCCGGATACTTAAGTAGATGCTTGATGTTTGGTAGAGAGAAGGTTGTAGGTGGTGAACTTCCTTTTTTGTTTAGATGGCTCCTCTATAGATGGAGCGACAATTGCTATCTCGACAAAAGGTATCATGTTACTTTCTAGTGGAGGAGTGTTTGTGGAAATCTTCCACATCAATGTCTAGAAATGTGGTGTTGCATACCCATACTAGTTTCTTAGAGGTCACACATACTGTGGGGACATGTTTGGAGGATGATAGTTCGGAGGCGTCATGTGAGCCTATTGTTGTTGAGGTGTTGGGGCATGGATAGACTATGTCATTGATGTCTGTGCTAGTGAGGTCTATATAGTTGGTGGTTGTCACTTACCCATCCAGGAAGGGATGAGTGTTGCCCCTACTATGGCATCTAGCATTTTTTCTTTCATCTAGTTGGACTTTGGACTATGCATGGAAGAGCTAGACGTTGGATGGAAGGTGGGGCCTACTTTTAATAGACCCCCATCTTGATGGAAGTTTTAATCCATACACCCACCTAGAAGAGCTTAAGGAAGGTGCATACCTTCACAAAGATAAGAGGGATGTGATAGGTGGCATGGTAGCTCTGATAAACATGTCTAAGGCCTCCTTGTCTATAGGATTGAATTCCAACTGATTGGCTAGATCCCTCCATCATCCAACAAACTCAGAGAAGCTTGCATCTACCTTTTTTGCAATGCTTCCAAGTCTTCCTTGGTTGGGATCAAGTCTATATTTTAGGCATACTGACCGATAAACTTTTCAACCATCTTGGACCATGTGGTAATGGTAGTCATGTCCTAGTTATTGTACCAAACCAATGTGGGACTAGTCAAGGTTTGTGTCAAACAATGTATCAATACCTTGTCATCATTCTAGACTTCTACTTTATCAGAGTAATATGCTTCTATGTTGGACATTGGATTCTCCTCTCCAGAATACTCATAGAACTTTGGCATGTTGAAGTTTTCATCAAGCTTCACATCTAGAATGTGGCAAAATTCACTGAATGTCTTTTTGTTGTCCCCCTTCTAGTTGTTGAATTTTTTGCATGATCTCAAGCAGTAGGGGATCAATAAAAGAAGGTTCTTATGTGATAGCTTCTAAGAGCATGACTATCATGGGTATTGTAGGTGATTTGATTGTTGTTGGTGGCATGATGAATATAGGTGGTGTGTATGGATGGTGGGAATACATACACTCCCCCATGTATGGGTTGTACCAGGAGTGGGTGGTGGATACATAGAGTACAAGATGGGGACTAATCCCCAACCATTAAAATATTACATTTAAACCTTTGTGACAGTTCTGGTTTTCTCATCATGTGCGATTGCAACTTCTTATTTATTTTTCACTTTGGCTTCTCCTTAAGGATTAAAGAAGGGCATCGTAGCCTCCTAAGGTATTGGGACAACCCCAGTGTTCTCAAATGATGGACCCTAATAGAGCCTTGGTGGATGCTTTTAATTGAGGTGGATGGGACCCCAGATGTCATATGGGAAGAATGACATGGATGAATCAAAATGTGTAGCTCCTTATCGAGTGAATCCTAGATAGTACCATCACTTCACATATGCTGAGCTTGGTGGAGGTAGGAAAAATTGCTCTTGAGAACGTCCTTCTTGAGCAGTTGTTGCCTTAGGCACAACAACATCTTCCATACATTTTCCTACCTCTTTTGGTTTGTCTTGCTTGTTGTGCAAGCATCCTTCTTGGATGTACCATCATACTGGCAAGCCTTATTAATGTTCCTATCCATCTAGGCTCATCATTGGTAACAGTAGGTGAAGTACATGCTTCTTGCTGCTCTTCTCTTGTTGTTTTGAAATTCACACCAGTGGGATCAAAAGTAGGGTTTAATCATCATATTAGAAGATATTATGTGTCTTGGTATGGGCCCTACTACACACTGTATCAGGCAAGAAATTAGAAGACTTCTCCTTCAGTCTGTGAAGTGCATACATAAAGAAATACTTATAAATTTGTTGCAACCTTTTCATGATGAAAGATACATATTGTTTTTGTTATTATTATAGTTTTGGTGGTTTTTCCTTCGCCTAACTTGGGTTAACCGAGGGAACCTAACCTATTTTGTATGAAATGTGTTGTCCAATGCCATGGCATAAAAGAAAAAATGGTGGATGTGATGTTCCTTTGGGAAGTGGCTTCCAAGAGGACCATTCAAACTAGGGTGGAGGGAAAGGTTGACTTCTCCTTATTTAGGGGGCTCAATGAGAGGTTGGGGTCTAGTTTTAGGTTGTAGTCCAGGACCTTATTTAGGTTGTAATCCATGCTTATTACATTTAAAATATAACTCTTATCCTCTACTCCTTATCGTTTCCATATTATATATCGATTTTTCTCATATGCTACCTTTAAACCTTGTATTGGTATCACTACTAGTTTCTTCTCATATTGTTAGTCTCAAGATCTTGTCTTATAATGATGTTAGTACTTAAGGTCAAATCACTAGTGACATCCCTTGAATTTCTAGAACCCTAAATATTCTAGGGTTTGATCCTTATCAATAACATGATGTTGTCACTACAAAAAAATGGTCTTTATCTACAAAAAAATATTGTAGCAAAAACCCCATATTTTGTAGCTAAAAGCTTTAGCTACATATTTCTTTACATATACAAATTGTAGTATATGCTCATATAGCTAAAGCATTTAACTATATTTTTCAAATATGTAGTTAGATAATTCGTTCGCTACAAAATACAAATGTAGATGAGAGTGTAGTTAGATATTGTATTTACATATTTAAATGTAAGTGTAATTATAGCTAAATGTATAACTATATTTGCATATGTAGTCAGTATGTAGTAAAAACATGAAGTGAATACACTTTATATGTAACTAATGTGTACGAAAAGGAAGCATTTACTACATAGATATATATGTGTAGTTGGATTCTACATCTAGCTACATCTGTAGTGTCATTTATTACACATACATATATACATAGTTTGATTATTCATATATTGTATAATTTGTTAGTACAGAAGCTCTTTAACTAACAAGATTGTAGTAGTTAGACCAAGTTATGCTCATTATGCCAACAATCTTACTTTCATTTATATTGAAATATCGAATATACATGGGTAGGACGTAGACCTTTCCCCTGTTACACAATGTGTACAAAGAAAAGGAAATACATATGTTAATAATTCGGTGAGGTCTACGTGCAGCTTGACAAAAGAGTATGTATCTTTCATGACAAGTGTACTTATTGTCTTCCCCTTTTGTTCAATGAGTTGGCAATAGCTTGAGTTCTTGTTGTTGCACCATCATGAAGAATAGTATGTGTTGGATTTAAATTACAAATAAGACCATCTTAATGGTAAAATGCAACAATCATAGTTGCACTGGACAAAAATTGGGCCTTGTGTTCTGATCATATTGAAACTTGGATTTGATATGCTAGTTGTGCAACATTTCTCTCTATAACCTAGGGACATCTATTTGATAGAGTTCAAGAGATGGTTACACATTTAATCACAAAATGCTTACTAACAAATACATGAAATTATAGCTCATAACCAAACACATACCAAGTTGTTGATGTTTTGTTCAGAGTCAAAGACACCCATATGCTTTTCCTCCAAAAACAAATAGGAGATCCATCTAATTAGGAGCACTAATGACTATAAGGCGCATGCTAGGGTGGAGATGCTTCCACTCACTCTTGTTTTGCACTACACTATTCCAGAAATGTACAATGGAGCAAAATGGTAAAAATATCTGACAGCTCAAATAGATTATGAAATCTGAATTCTCATCAGAGCGCCAAGAACCCAAAGAAAGAAAGAAGATAAATTGTATTAAAAAACTCTTTAACTTGCTAAGAAATGCATATTGTGATCTTCCAACATAAGGCCTAAAATAACAACAAAAGGATCTAATGATTAAATGGGAAGCGACTATATTGGAATATGATTTAACCTGAGACAAACCAAGATTAATATCAAAAACTAATCTCAATATTAATTTTTAGAGTAGTAAGCCCAAGAAGGCTCCACAACAAATACCAGAGCCTCAACAACACGACTCAGACAAATATTGGATTCATAAATATGTTGTATACCTAAATAAAAAATGTTCCAGGGTGAGCTAAATTGCAGCTAGAAACGTATCTTTTAACTAGCACACAAGTCTTCAATTGTCATCTCCTCTTGAGGTTGTGAATCAACTTCGAATATGTGTTCTTATTATTGAGCACCTAAATCCTTGACCATATGAATGAACTAAAACAACTCCTTCACTACCATATGAATGAACTAAATGAGATCCTTGTCATCAATTTGCTTGCTTAATCACATTTGGCACCAGTGCAAAATGTCCATATTGGGCACCAGAAACTTGTGGGAAATGGAAATGAAATGACAAAAGATGACCAATCTATTAACAAAAATGAAAAGAGAAAAACATTTCAATGACTATTTCTTTATTGACCAGTCAGTAAATTTTCATACACAAAAAGAAAATTGCTTGACCACTGGATGGGGAATGGGTTGTATATATAACCCCATTCATTTTCATAAGAAAATCCCCAATTGGATAAGATCTTTGATCACATGCCACAACAGAGATTGAAAGTAAGCCATCCAACATAATGATATAGTCAATCCAAACCAAGAAACTACAAAAATAATTTGGATAAAAAAGATTACATATATAAATAGCTAACTCTACTAGTATTTCAGTATATAGAAATGCTTTTGTAACTTGAGTGTGCAGGCCAAATACATAGCATAACTAGTTCAAATGAAAGAGAAGTTCAGGTAGAGCAGAGAGTACATGTGTTGAAAACTAAACACAACTCAGACTACCACTACAATAACCAAGGCACCATTCCAAAGAAGCATTAGTAGCTATCATATAATATACTTATGCAATGAATCACACAAATTGCCACCTAAGTTTAATTAGAGACAAAAAGGGAAACCAAATAGTGGGAGCAGGCATGTAGAGGAACCAATGGAAGATAAGAGATTGAAGATAAGTAGTAGATGTTGTTTAGAACATGCACACCAACAATATACACACAATGTAGTTCTTCATTTTTTAGCTATTTCTATAATAATTACATACCTATGGTAGGACTATAAACGACCCAAGCAACTAGTTTTTGATTTGACCAGTTCAAACAGTTGGTTTGGTTTAGTTTTGACATCCCCTAGTTCAAGTCTCATCTTTCCACCTGAATTAGAGAAAAGATGAAGTGCATGTCCAAGATTATACAGCTTACAAGCTCCTCAATGTAGTGACAACTAACATTAACTGCTCAGTTTGATGAAATAACAACCTCCACTAGAATTATGTCAACCATGAACTATAGATCACAAGAATAGGTTGCATTCACGATACAACATTCACTGATCAATCAAAAAGATAATGAGAAAACAAATGTAGTGGTTGTAAAATGAACATTGATGAGAAAAAAGGCATACCAAGGATTCTGCATGGATTTTAACATTATCCATTTGAATGGAAGATGGGAAACACCTGCATCCAACCCCACAACTTGGCATGCTCCATTCATTTAAAGCTAAAGGGATAGTGGAACAGATCTATCATTAGGAAAATGGATTCCGGAAGTTGGGTGTTCATTGGGTGCATCCACTATCCATGGCACGAGTGTCCTACCTTGAGCCTCAGACCATCATACACACTTGTTTCGGCAAAGTGGTCACTGTCTTGGAAAAGAATTTTGAACTTAGAGTATTCACTATAATTTTGTTTGAGTCTGACTGTAAATTCTCTGCAGAAAAAGTTACAAAAAAAAAATATGGGATCCGTAGGATCGAAAAAATCGATATACGTTGGAAACCTATCAAACCACTAAAAAAGCTAATACAACATAGTTCTTGACTCTATGTTTGGTTTGGTTCTCTATGTTTCTAGGTTTGTTTTGATGAAGTGTAGTCTCTTCTATCTTCCTTTGTAAATTATATCTACAACGTAGTCTGATGGTTTTGCTATATCATTCTCCTTGCTGAGATGTTGTGTGATGGCTCTATCAATATTAGGCCATAAGAGATCACACGTAGACCCCTCATGTGGAGTTCTTCAACAAGGAAAAAATTATTCATGCTATCAAGTATCTCAATTGATGGCGATAGCCCACCATGCAAACAAGATATCTATGAGTCCACCTACAGAAAGAAAAATGCATGAAAAGATTAATTATTGCTAAGTAGTTTAACAACAGAGGTTCACTACGTCCAAACTTCTACATATGTATAATTTTTTGAATATGTATTTAATTGAGATAAAACTGTTTGATTTAATAAAACAAATTATCATCAAATGTTTTCACAACAGATAGAATGTATTGTTAAAAAATCTACAATTGTAGCATTTTTGTTTGTTATGTTCTTAGGTCCAAAAATCTATGGCTTAAATAAAGATTCAATTTGTAGACTGCATGCAAACTGAGTGATGGACTATGCACACCACGTGCTATGATAAAGATTAACGCTTCTTAAATAAATGAAGTGAAGAAAAACTTCCCCAAGGTGAGGAGACCGAGCAACTCCCTTTACAGCAGCAAACTACCCAATAGCTTTGGGTGAATGTCTGATGCAAATGCAAATAAGAACGGTGAGATGTAACAAGTACTAGTCATTATCGTAGTTAGGTGACTACAGTCTCACACAATTGCACTATTAAACTACATGGTGATCACTTTCTAGGATTGATATATATAAACCAGTAACCACAATATTATAAAAAGACTTAGATTTAATATTCACAGTTGGAAGAAAAAATAAGTGCGTATAACTTATGGATATCTCATAGTTGGAAGAAAAGACTTAAGTAGTTTAATGATGTAAAAGTTGCCTTGTGTCAAAGTATGCCAAGAATACAAAGATAGTTACCAGGTGAAACTTTGACAATTTGAGAGTTGGTTCAAGTTAAATTTCATACACAAGGATATCATCATGTCCTTGATTATCTGAGTATCTTACAGAAAAAATGATTATATCAAACCCACTCATATGTTCCTCCGTGACAATTAGATTAGAATCTTTCTCCAGTTCCATTTCCTTGTCCAAACTGTACTCCTTTCCTCTATTTCATGCTAGTTATCTTTGGAAAATGCTCATCGAGAGATTATGAACAAAGCAACAAGATTTAAGATGGCTCTTGTGATCAAAGATTTGAACTTGAGGGAAGAGGTTGAAAGATTCCTCAAGAAATGACACAAGTCAGGAGGACATCCAGTCAATATGGACCAAATAGAAAAACAACAAGAAGATAAATCAATAAGTTAATGGTGGTACCTGTGGGCATCAACGACCAACCTACGGACCACTTTGTTCCTCATCCATAGTTTTTGGCCCAATGGGAAGCCCAGTAGGGAGAGTAGCCATGATCCATCTAGGCCACTCAGTTGTGCACTATTATCTCAATCCCATTTTTGTGTTTTTATCTTTTTCTCCATGTGGAAAATCTTCCATCAAGTTGTGTATATATATTGAGAAACCTGTAATGAGTCTTCAAGAAAGAAATATTGTTAATACAACATGATGGAACGAGTTTCACTTAAAGAAATGAAGATAACTTTAAACCTGAAAAAGTTGTGTATATTCAACCATTTGATATGAAAAGTAGGGTCCATCATTTGATATGATAAAAGTCATATCCTGACCTACAATGGTAACAACATAGTTCCCAACATATGCATAAATAACTAATTTAAGAAAATAAATCATCTCAGCCATAGGCTTACCACAAATCTGCCTTTTATTGCAGCAACAATAGCAACGTGCAACGACATCATAATATTTCATAAAAGTGGGAAGAGAAGAAGGATCAACTATAGAAACAAACCCCTTCTTCTATTAATGTTGTATAGTTTCAGGGAATTTCTTTTTTAAATTGGCTCCTACATTAAGAAAGTCATTAACTATCATGTACGACTATAATTCTTTTGAAAAAATCAAAAGACGTGTAGAGAGATAACAATGCTCTTCTTTTGTTTAACCAAAAGCTCTTAAAATGAATGTAACTCAGTAAACCATGTGAATTTAAACTGAAGTATCTCTTTTATTTACGAGTTAGGTTTCTTGCATTGGTAGAAAATAATAAGTAAAGCAAGCACATACCATCTTCAGAAAACAAAAAGTGCAGAAATTTGGTTTTTACCCAACTGGCACTTGTGTAACATGTAAGATGATAGAAAATTTATATTTTTTAATGAATACATAGACTATTGAGGGTTTGAAAATCAGTTGTGACCATTTGAACATCTGCTTTGGACTATTAGTAATGGATAGATAGTAGTCTAATCGGATGCTGGATGAAAAGATATTCAACTTCTGCTTTATAAAAGGCAAAACCTACTTTACATGATAGAAAGCAAGGGGTATCTTTTCTTGTATGAGAATTCTCTGGAAGCTGCAAAACATGCTTATGTAGATTTGTAAAATATGCAAGTGGTCTTAAAGATGACTTCAATGATTCATGGAACAAACTTATTGCAATGCAATAAGTGTCCTACAGATATGGTGGGTAACCTATGATGATTGTTAGTTGCTCGTGTGGTTGCAATGATGCTTGTGTTGTTGCATAATGCATCAGTGTAGTGGTTATTGGGTGAATGACGAGCTATTGTGGAGGTGGCACAAAAATGTTAGTTGGAGGAGATGGGATGTGTAAAACAGTGGTGGGATTCTAGTCTTAGTGGTGAGAGAGGAAGAACAAAACATATGTTGTGACTATTGGACTATGTAGGTGGGGGTGGCTGGAAGTGACACAACAAGGTTGATTTCCCATCCCAAGGAAGGAGAGAAAAAATATTAACAAATTAGGTTCGTGATTATGCTTTAGCAGTCCCACTCTCCACCATGGACCTGGACAATTTTAAACAAGCATCTCAAACCACAAAGCATATCTTTTCTTCTCATCACTAGATTTTGTTTGTTTTGGGATTCCCATACTGCAACATACATGTCCAGCTGAATTAGGCAGTACTAAGATAGGTAGTTAATTGAATGCAATAGAATTGCATTCTCAAATGAGTCAGAGTGAACTCTTATCGAATAAGCACAAGGGACAATGTGGCATTAAAATGGCTGGTATAGGGAAAACTTGCAGCCAGTTCTAGAAATCATATTAGGCCATTGAAATATATGGAAAGGGGGAACTTGCAATCAATAAGGAGGTGGAAGAAATTCTCCATTCGGTTCATTCTATTCAACCAGCTAAAATATAACTCAACCAGGAATAAATCTAGACTTTAGTATGCTACAGTTTGAAATGGGAAGGATGTGACCTTCATAAACCTGAAAAGACATTTCAAAATCAGAATTTTAAGTACATTATTTAATCAGAAATAGATTTTATACCTGAAAGGGACAACTATCTATTTTGTTAAAAAAGTGTTTGTGAGGTTATGTTTTCAGTATGTTCCAAATTGAAGCTTATACATACCCACACTTTTAAATGGATCCAACCACATATGACCTAGAACTTACAAAAATGCCATTATAAAGGATACAAAGATATCACTTAAACCCTCTGACCATGAAAAACAATAGAGTTGCACTAGCTAAGCACACTAGGAGATATTTGTAGAAATGTAGACTCTAATGACACAATGACGGTGGATCATTGAAGTGGGCAGTTATATTTACAACTACAAAAGCTGGTATATCTGTGAGACTGTAACTCAACTGTGGTTGAGCTTGGTACATGTAAGAAGCAAAAATAGATGTCAATGATGACACCAGTGGATGTGGGGGTTTGTTGTTGTTTCTTATGGTGTTAGAATTGATATACTTGCATGCAAATCTCTGTGATGATAGGGGTTATCTTGCTTACACATGTGGTACAAGTTATCTCTATTCAAACTACATTGATCAGTTCAAGAAGGTATATATGAAAGTCGAGATCGGTTCAGGTATTTCCAGTTGGCCTTTGTATGATAAATTCCATGTTGTAGAACCAGCTTTTCCCCTTTATATAGGATAAGTCAAGGATTGAACCAAAGTAGAAACTACAAGAGATCATCTGAATATGAATAGGCAAGATGTTTACTCCTATGTTGAATTTACAAAGTATTGTGCACGAATGTGAAAGTTGAACATCCATGTGGAGATACATGAAAAGTATACCTTGTACTCCAACAACAATAGAAAATCCTAGAGCAAAAAAGGCACTAAGGAGATATTTTAAGTACTATGAATCAGCAAAACCTAGTGTTGTAGCACTATTGAGGTATCACCTTCGCTGAGGGTGATATTTCACCAGTTTGGGAACATTGCAAATGGTTTTTGAGCAAGGCACATGGTACCTGATGGAGCTTCCACTTACGTGGAATTACGCGCACCACTAAAAATCCCAAGGATGGTAAGTCTTTAGGTTTAGCCTTGCTTATACTAGATAGAGAACTCCACCCACGTATGCTAAGATACGTGGAAGTCTTATCGTAGTATAGTTAAGGGTCAAATCCACGAGACAATGGTCTTGTTGGTTACAACAAGATAGAAAACGTTGGAATTTCACTTAATCACTTATTAGTTGGTATTTAGATCAGAAGTTTGGTTTTGTTGTTTTTAAACTAAGAAGAGTAAAGTAAGCAAGTAAATTTAAGGAAGTTAAACAATGATAAGAAGTCACTAGGGTGTGATCGGTTTTTCACCGCCACTACACATGGATCAAGACATGCAAAATAAAACATATCCTACAACAAGAGTTTAGTCAGTTAGTATCTTTGTAGACTTAGTTTCCTTTCGGAGAACTAACTATAAGAAGTGTGGGAATGATGCAACGCCAGCCATCCCCGAACGAATGGTCAACTGCTTTGCATCATTCCCTTCTCAAAGTGTGTTCCTCAACTTACCAAGGTTGTACTTTTATACGTCAACTGATTCCATTTCATAGTATGAAAGTACAACATTTGGAAGTGAGTTTACTCCACTTCTTGAAAGCACTCCTAGATACCAAACCAAGAACATGGTGGATACATGCACCAAGAACCAACATATAAATGAGTTTCAAATCTAATAGTACAAACGTAGACAATTCATACTAAAAGATAAAAGATAACACAAGTTGGTGATCAAGCAACATGCATTCATTAAACGTTTGATGTTGAACTGAAAAGATATAAACTCTATATTACAAACTATGGATTACATTTACATGATATGAAAACATGGGTAGCGGGGCTACTCCCCGCACCCTAGTGAGAAAGACTACTCGCTCATGACTAGGACAAAGAAGGAGGCAAGAAGAGAGAGAGAGCATCATCCCCACAAAGGAGAGAGGAAAGTCAACCCCTTTGAGAGAGAGAAATGATCCACCAGCTTCACAGGTTGTGTGATGACGAGATCTCCCTCTTCCCACCTTCTTTGGCGGAGAGAGAGAAAGCAGCTTCGAGATGGAGTGTGGGTCTCAAACCGGCAGCCCCTGGGCAGAGGATGGAAGTCGGATGTGCTCTAGAGTGATTGAGGTAGCCTTTGGACGTCTGAAAACTTGAATTTTTTGGTGGAGGACCCTTGGGGTCTTATTTATAGGCCTTAAGTGAAGTCCGAACGGTTTGGAGACCGTATGGACCTCAAGACCGTTTGGACCTAAGACCGTTTGGATCTCAAGACCATTTAGACCTCAAGACCATTTGGACCTTGAGACCGTTTGGACCTTGAGACCGATTGGATCTCAAGACCGTTTGGACCTCAAGACCGTTTGGACCTTGAGACCGTTTGGACCTCGAGATCATTTGGACCTTGAGACCGTTTGGATCTCAAGACCGTTTGGACCTCAAGACCGTTTGGACCTTGAGACCGTTTGGATCTCAAGACCGTTTGGACCTCAAGACCGTTTGGACCTTGAGACCATTTGGATCTCAAGATCGTTTGGACCTCAAGACCGTTTGGACCTTGAGACCATTTGGCTTCATGCGGTCTCGGGACCGTGTGACTCCATGCGGTCTCAGGACTGATTGGCTTCATGCGGTCTCGGGACCGTGTGACTCCATGCGGTCTCGGGACCGATTGGCTTCATGCGGTCTCGGAGCTGTGTGACTCCATGCGGTCTCGGGACCGGTTGGCTTCATGCAGTGTCGAGACCGTGTGACTCCATGCGGTCTCAGGACCGGTTGGCTTCATACGGTCTTGAGACCGTGTGACTCCATGCGGTCTCGGGACCAATTGGCTTCATGCGGTCTCGGGACCGATTGGCTTCATGCGGGCTTGAGACCGTGTGACTCCATGCGGTCTCAGGACCGATTGGCTTCACGCGGTCTTGGGACCGTTTGACTCCATGCGGTCTTGGGACCGATTGGATTCATGCGGTCTCGGGACCGATTGGCTTCATGCGGACTGGGGACCGTTTGAGTCTATGCGGTCTTGAGGCTGATTTAGTCTTTTATGATTTTTTTGTGTCTTTTTCTGCAGATATAAAGGGGAAAAGTCAGTCTAATAGTATATTTACAATAAGAGGGAATATTTAGGGATTATGGCTAATTCTAATTGAGAAAGAGTGTGGAAAACTAAATAAAAGGCTAAGATAATCATCGAAAATTGGAGGTTATCACCCCCCCAACTTAGAGTCTAGCTTGTCCTCAAGTTAGATAGAGCTGAGACATGTAATGGTGAGGCAATTTTATTTAGTTAGGATTTCCATACTCTTGCTTCAATTCTCAACCTGAGTTCTCCTAAGGTCATATCAGGTCTTATTGCTTGCCTTGACTCCTTCAGGTTTCGAGAGTTGCTTGGGTCTCAGGTTCCTTCCATATCTCGTAGCTCGCATTGGGACCACCTTTATTCAGTGCATGTTGTTGACTCTAATCAGCTTTATACCTCTCTGAAGGACCTATTGGAAGCTAGAGAGGGTATGAGGGTTGGCTAAAGGCTTGAAGTGTAACTCCCCTTTCAAGTGGGGGAGGGGTTGTCTATGCTTTTAGGATCTCACTACCGGGCACGACACATCTGCCTTTGTGAGGGCAAATGAATGTACCGTCCGGGTGAGTCCTTTATAAGCCTTTCATATATTTAGATACCTTAGGGTTTCACTACCGGGCACGACAAATCTGCCTTTGTGAGGGCAGCTGAATGTGCTGGCCGGGTGAGACCTTCATCGGTTCTTTATATAGATCCTTATTTATGGCACAACTCTCATAATTTTATTCAACTCTCTGGCTTTTATTCGAAGACTCGCAGGCTTGAGTTTTGGGGTTTTGTTCGGGAAATTATTTTGGGCGGCCAAGACTCTTTTATTTGAAGGGAGGAAAGCTGTTCTTAGAGTTTTTCAACATGCACTTATTTTTGTGGTCCACTTGCAGAACTTCTTGATTTGGAAGTTGCCTGATGCCCCTCTCATCCTTGAGAGTCTAGCTTATTTCTGCCTTGATATTAACATGTGGAGAGTCAGATGAAGAAGTGAAGCAAAGGCATGAAAATCAATAGTGGAGGGACATTATTAAATCGCCATTATATGTCTAAGTGCTATTTACTTTTGAGGAATAACATGATTCTAAAGTTAACTGAGGGTGAATATTTTCAAAAAGGATTTTTTTTAAAAAGAAAGTTAAAAAGGAAAAAAGGAAAAGAAAATATGTACAGACAGAGAAGGGAGAAAATGGAAAAAAGAGGGATTTAGAAATGATACCTTGCCCTTGTCTAATGTACCACCCCCCTAACTTATCACTCACTCTGTCCTCAGAGTGTCAAAGTGATAGGTTGAGAAGTACGATGACAAGGGCTGCAGGCTAAGTTAATTCTGAATTTGCCCCTGGTGATTGAAGTAGGTTAGCTGCGAACTGTCTGTGTAGAGCGTGGTAATCCACGTCAGTCATATCTTCTACTGGTCTTTGAAGGACGATGATGGTGTACATCCAGTAGAGGATGTGGAAGCCGCAGTCATTTGATTCTCAGATTTGTTGGGGATATTTGTGGCAGAAGGAAGGGCGATGAAAATGTTCTTTGTCGTAAGCCCTTGTATTCTGACTTAGAAAGGCAATTAATTTGTTAGTGCATTCCTTTGCCACTACCTCTGTTGGCATCTTTGGTGTCACGACATAGTTCTTTTGCTGTGGATTGTACTGGCTGTCGGAACTATTATAGATTGTAGTTGTTCCTTTTGGTAGGTTTGTTGCCATGAGCATCCAGTGTTCATGATAGAGGAAGGGTAGCATGATGAACTTCGGTGTTGTGTGTTGGAGAAAGGATATTAGCGCTTCAGTTGTTCTGAAGTTCTTTAGCTTTAAAAGATCATCCTTCATGTATGGGGACGCCATATATGTTGTGGGGTTATTTTGGCCAAGGAGAAACTGATAAGAAGCCATTAAGCTTACGGAGAGGGATCCTTTAAACTGTAAAGTCTCTCGAAATGTGTCTGCCATTACTAGAATGTCACTAGACATGAATACGAGTTCATCCTTCTCGGCTGAAAGCTGCGACATAACGAGACGTAGTTCGATGTCGGAGAGACCTTTGCAAGTACTGTGGTCAAAGTCAGGAAAGGTTGGTTCTATGGTAGACAAAGGATCTATGTCTCTTTTACTTTGCTCGGTAGCTAAGGCCGGCTCCTTGGATTTCTCCAACTCTTTTAGAGTTTTTCGGAAAGGTTTCCTCTGCGGGAGTTGGACAGCTAAAAAAGGTAACGAGGGACGTCATATGGTGCCATTGTCGGGTCCTTAAAGAACCTTCTATCACAAATGAGCTCCATGGCGTAACGCCCTCGCAAGGAGTGAAAATCTTCAGCAACTAGGTCAGTAAATGGGATTTTTTGGTTTAGCGCTTGGATGTGACGTATGGTGCAAAAAGCGCAGTCCCCAGATCCCTCGATAGCTTGAACTTGAGGGTTAATTATTTGGAACCAGGGCTGGCTCCAGTCCTGGCGGAGGGGTGGGCGTGCAACCCAAATTAACTTAAGCAGCCGGAAGGGTATACATCTCGCTTCACCTGCTGCTTCACCAACAAAGTTTATTGTACCGGCGGGTAGCTCAGCGCCGCAAAAATTATAAACCTTGGCGTCCCGAGCCTCGGTGTCTACAATCATAAATAGCCAGTGATCCGAAACTTGAAAGGGCACAGTTAGATAACATGCCCGACGTGCTAAACCGGCACGCAGCCGCTCGATTGACTTTGCTCGTATGTCTTTGTATAAAAGGCCGATAGACAGAGCAGGCGAGGCGTTGAAAACTGGCTGCTGCCTCTTAGAACATCTGTACACTTCTATACAGTTGGCAAGAAGGACACGGAAGATTGCCATTGGCATCGTGGACCGTGGTCGCAGGATGTTGTGGAATTCTTCTCGTGTCAGCTTGCGGTTAGTTTTGGTGTTATAGTAGATGATGTATTCCCCCAATTTTGCATCGTAGACAATAGTGTTCAGTATAAAAATGTCCTGAGCATCTAATGTGGAGATGGCCGCCATATCCAAATCGTGCATTTTGTGCGGTAGTGGTGGCGGCGGGGGAAGGCTTTGTGGAGGGGGAGAAGAAGGTTGTACCAAGGCTTTTGCATAGCCTTGTAGATCGTCTTCTGAGTCAGAGGCAGAATCTAGGTCTTCATCTGTGTCTAAGCTTACTCATTCTGCCTCATCCTGGTCATGGGGGGAAGGCACTGACATGTCGATTGCGGAGAAAGGTGGAGCGGTTGTTGTGGGTGGGCTTGCGTTGGTTCCTAATATACATTGGTGGAACTCAGCAAAAGCTACGTCTTTAGCAGACTCCCCAATGGATCCCAGAGCAGAAAAATCAATGAATTGGTCCCCATATGACATGTTTATGTTTTTGTTGTGGGGGGGACTTGCGGTGATGTCCACCTTCTTGTTGACCTTTGTCGGAACCTTTATGAGAAGGTTCTGCTGCTTGGCCTGGGTCCTCTCCATCATCAAATTTATCATCTGAGGAGGTGGTATCATTGTTTGAATTAGCAGAGGAGTCGGAGTCTTCCTTGTCGTCACTATCGCCATCTTTGTCAGCCGCTACCTTATCTGCTGACTTCTTGTTTGTGTTCTTTTTGCACCGCCGGTGGGTGGCTTGTAACTCATCGAACGCCACTTGCACATGCTCGTGTGTTTCAAGTAGTGTGTCGTGTGTTTCTTTGAGATCGTTATATCAGCCCTCGGTGGAGAGGAGTCGTGCCGTAAGATCTATTACTTGAGCACGTAGCTGCTAGATTTCATTATTTGTTGACTCCTCTTGGCGATTGTTTAGGTGTGCGAGGGTGCTACTGATGGTGTCCAAGCGCGTGCTAAAAGCTGCTTGTTGCTGCTTGAGCTCGCAGAGAGTCTCGGGTAGGGGTTGAGTCTGCGTAGAGATCTCATCGACTTGCTTAGCCATCGTTTCTTGCTGGCGCTTCGCTCCAAGGACCAGCTCAGGCAAGTTGTTGTAGTGGTTGTTGATGTGCTCAACTTGCTTAGCCACCTCATCTTGTCGTTGCTGAAAACCTTGGAGGATGTTGGGCAAGGCACGATTTTGTTCGCCGATCGTGGCCACCTATTTGGATAATCCCTGCACACAAGAAAAAATAGAATGTAAAATGTTAGAAGGATCGGTGAGGAGGTTTCAGACGACGTCGAATTGACATCCAAATTCCTCACTGATATTGGAAAAGGGGACCCCAGAAGCGGAAGGGTGGGATGGTTGGGGTCTGTGTGGGAGGGTGGTAGTGTCTTGTGGAAGAGACACTGATGGTGCCACGAACTGCGTGGTGACTATGGATGGGGTCACTAGTGGTGTCGGGGTGGTGGTGGATGTGAAAGGTGGTGGTATCTCAGGTGAAAGTGGTGGAAGTGATAGTGATGGGGTAGTGACAGTGGAGGTGGAGGGGAAAGTGGTAAAGTTGGGCGTAGGGGTGGAGAAGGGAGAGACCGTAGGGAAAAGGGGTGAAGAAGAGGATGCGGGTGGTTGCGTAGATGTGGTGAAGAAAGGAAGAGAGGTGGATGTTGGAAAGGAGGAGGGTGGAGTGGTGGTGGTGGTTAGCTGAGCATTTAGACTCTTAATGAAAGAGTCGATTGATGAGGTGGTTAAGTTTTCTTCTGGGAGGGGGTCAGCCTCTGGATGTGGCCTTGATGTTGGTGTCCCCGACAGCTGTTGTTCCTGCGAATGCCTTCTAGAAAGTCATTTTACAGGTATTTTTGATGGTCGAGCTGTCGGGGATGTGATACTTAGCTCTGTCTGTCCCGCTTTTGCTTTCTTTTCGATTTCCTTAACCGAAGCCAAGAGGTGTGTAAGCTCCTTGTCAGAGAAGAGGAGCTTTTCTGTGTCATAATTTGTGAGCTCCGGAAGTGAGAGGAGGGTTCTGGATGACTTGACTGTAGGGAAGAAGACGTAATGTAGTTTCACATCATTTTCCTTAATAATGAAGGAGTTCTTCAAAGTTTGTTCATTAGTAAGGATGTCACCCTTTATTTGCATGCAGCGAGGTAGGGGTCTGTCCATCTTGAGGTATTTGATGATGGATGTGACATGACCCCCCATGCAGATTTCCCTCCCCAGGGCGTAAGCTGATAATTTCAGGATCATTTGTCGTCCAATGTTGACTGGCATTCCATTTAGAATGGACCAGAGAACAAAGAGATCTGAGATTATAACATTCCCTCCTTCTGTCCTGGGGAAGAGTGCGCCTGCGAGAATTTTATGTAGGGTGCGCACAAATCCAGAATGTATGTTCGATGCTTTGCACGTCTTAGCATCGTAGGTGGGGAGCCCATTTAGAGATTTCCAAAATGTGTGCCTGTTGAAATTAGGGTGCTCAGTTCCCACAACCTTGGCTTTATTTAGCTACTGCTGGTTGTTAATAAAAACTTCGTTCAACATGTTTTCTATTAAGACAACCTTGTTGCTGAAGATTTGGGTGACCAACCATCTGTCCCCTCCATCCCGTGATCTATCCATGATGTCTACGGGCTCTTTGGTAAGAAAGGTGAAAAATTTAGTAGTGGGTTCAGAATATGAGATCTTAGGTACTAAACACAGCCTTGCAAGGTTGGCTTTGTCTAGCATGTTGAAAATTCAGTCATGGATCCCCATCTTAAGTAGTACGCTGGAGCAAACGTACTTAGTGGGTTTTAGGCTTTTTTCAGTGGAGGGGGCGGTATGTATGAAGAGATTTTCTGGTGGTGGTGCTATGGTGGTGACGGGAGGGAAAGTGGGGACAATGATGGTTGCGGGAGTGGCAGCGGAGGTGGTGATTGGTGGAGTGTTTCCTGCCAGGGTTTGCTCCCTTGCAGTGGCAGGCTGGACTTGCTTTCTGGCTCGTTTCTTGGAGGGTTGTCCGGTTGCGGTTTCCTGTACCTTGCGTTTCCCCTTTGATTTTTCAGCTGGGGATTCCTCCTCGGAGTTTGGCTTGTATTCTGAGCCTTCATCATCATCGGAAGAAATTTCAATTTCTTCTTCAGGTGCCTCAGCTAGGCACTTGTTGAGGCAATCAAGGTCGCACAAGACCTCTATGATTTTGACATTTGGCGGGGCTTTTCCAGTCCTATTGTAGTCATCTATGATCTTCTCGAGTTTGGCCTGATCTGCCCTCATTTGCTCATTGGTCCAGATTTGAGTGTCTTCAGATCCGGTGGCCTCCTTTGCTGGTGATGCCATATCTGCAAAATGGGAAATCATGAGTTAGAACAACATGTTTAGAAAAATTTGGATTTTATTTGTTTTTATGTGGTTTGATATATATATATATATATTTATTTATTTAGAGATTGCGGAAGGCCAAATGATTTGATTTTTATATTTTTATGTTTGTTTTGATTTATACATATATATATTATATTATTTGATTTTGCTTATGTTTTTGTTTGTTTTGGTTATATGATTTTTTTTTACATTTTCATAATATAAACCTAAGGTAATTAAAAGAACGGAAAATAAAGGAAGAAGTTGAAGTCTTGAGTTGCCTCCCAAGTAGCGCATGGGTTTTACGTCGCTGGCTCGACGAAGCTTTGATGTTTTTAATCTGACGTCGTGGTGTCTTTGATTTCGATGGTCTGTCTCGGCATCTTATCTTCTGGAGTGTAGTATTTCTTTAAGCGATGGTCGTTGACCGTCCTTTCTCCTCCGTTGTTGTCGACAATTATGACAACTCCAGTTGGGTATATATGCTTTATGGTGAAGGTCCCGGACCATTTTGTTCGAAGTTTTCCGGGGAACAACTTGAGCTTGGAGTTAAAAATGAGTACTTTGTCACCAACGGCGATGTCTTTCCTATTAAGATGACCGCCGTGCCACATTTTGGTCTGCTCCTTATAGATTCTGGCACTCTGATAGGCGGTCATTTGGAGCTCTTCTAGCTCCTGCAACTGGAGTTGTCTATTCTCTCCTGCATTTTTAAGATCAAAATTTAGTTGTTTGATGGCCCACCAGGCTTTGTGTTCCAGTTCTATTGGAAGATGACATGACTTCCCGTACACCAAACGGAACGGGGTTGTTCTGATTGGTGTTTTATAGGCTGTTCGGTATGCCCAAAGGGCATCGGGAAGTTTGGTGGACCAATTAGAGCGGTTTCCTATTAACTATCTTTTCTAGGATCGCCTTTAATTGTCTATTTGATACCTCAACCTGACCACTTGTCTGTGGATGGTAAGGCGTTGCTACTTTGTGGTTGACTCCGTACTTTTTCAACAGGGCTTCAAAACTTCGTTCCAGGAAATGGGTCCCTCCATCTGATATGACAGTTCTGGGGACTCCAAATCTGGGGAAAATGATATCTTTGAATAATTTAATAACTGGTTTGGAATCACTAGACGCAGTGGGTATAGCTTCAACCCACTTTGAGACATAGTCCACCGCAACCAGGATGTAAGAGAAGCCATATGAGGAAGGGAAAGGGCCCATATAGTCTACCCCCCACACATCGAAAAGCTCAATTTCTTGCCACATTGTGAGGGGCATTTCGTCCCTTTTGTATACGTTACCAGAAAATTGGCATTTGTTGCAAGCTTTCACAAAATCGTAGGAGTCCTTTGCTATGGTGGGCCACAAGAAGCCTGATTGCAAAACTTTTATAGCGGTTTTCTTTGCACTCATGTGCCCCCCGTGGGTTCTGAATGGCAATGCTCTAGGATGGGGGTGATTTCTTCTTCCGGCAAGCAACAACGGAAAAGTCCGTCAGCACATAGGTGAAAGATGTAGGGTTCATCCCAATAATATTGCTTTATATCATGAATGAATTTCCTTTTGTCATGGTAGGCAGCAGAGGGGTGAATAATCCCTGTGGCTAGATAATTGACAATATCTGCATATCAAGGGAATCCATGAGTAACCTTCATAAGTCGGTCGTCTTGAAGAGAATCCCGGATAGGGATTTATCTTCATCTTCAACTTCGATACGGCTGAGATGGTCAGCTACAACATTCTCGACTCCACTTTTATCTTTAATTTCCAAGTCGAATTCCTGAAGCATCAACACCCAGCGGATAAGCCTGGGTTTGGCATCTTGCTTCTGAATCATGTATCGAATGGCGGAGTGGTCGGTGTAAACGATGACTTTGGATCCAATCAAATAGGAGCAGAATTTTTCAAATGCGTAGATGACAGCCAGAAACTCCTTCTCTGTGGTAGTGTAGTTTTTTTGTGCTTCATCTAACATTTTGGATGCGTAGTAGATTACGTAAGGTTTCTTGTCAATCCGCTGTCCTAAAACAGCCCCTATGGCGTAATCGCTTGCATCGCACATGATTTCAAACAGTAGCGATCAATCTGGGGCTCTCAGTATAGGTGCATAAATTAAAGCATCTTTGAGCGTTGAAAAACTCTGTAAACATTCTTGGTTGAAAATGAACTCAGCGTCCTTGGTCAGGAGTTGGGTCATGGGTTTTGCTATTTTTGAGAAATCCTTGATAAATCTTCTGTAGAATCCCACATGACCCAAGAAAGCCCGAACTCCTCGTATATCCTTTGGTGGTGACAACTTCGAGATAACATCGATTTTTGCTTTATCGACCTCGATCCCTCTGTCACTCACCCTATGCCCGAGGATGACACCTTCAGTTACCATGAAATGGCATTTCTCCCAATTCAGGATAAGGTTCATTTCCATGCAATGTTGTAGAACTTGTCCAAGGTTGATTAAACAGTTATCGAAGGAATCTCCGTAAACTGAGAAATCGTCCATAAACACTTCCATGATGGATTCAGTTAATCCGGCGAAATGGCGGACATACACCGTTGGAACGTAGCGGGTGTGTTACACAACCCGAACGACATTCTTATAAAGGCATATGTCCCAAAAGGACAGGTGAAGGTAGTTTTTTCGTGGTCTTCCGGGTGTATGGGTATTTGGTAGAACCCAGAATAACCATCAAGATAGAAAAAATATTTCTGATGAGCTAGGTGTTCTAAGACTTCATTGAGAAAAGGCAGGGGGTAGTGATCTTTCCGTGTAGCTTTGTTCAGTTTACGATAGTCAATACACATCCTCCACCCCGTCACCGTCCTAGTGGGCACTAACTCATTTTTGTCATTGAGCACGACAGTAGTGCCTCCCTTTTTAGGAACAACCTGGACAGGGCTGACCCATTGGGAGTCAGAGATAGGGTAGATTATGCCAGATTTAAGTAATTTGAGGACCTCCAGGCGAACCACCTCTTTGAGATTAGGATTTAGTTTCCTCTGATGTTCGCGAGATGGCTTGAATTCTTCAACCATTGGAAGTCTGTGCATACATAGGGCTGGATTTATGCCCGTCAGGTCAGTTATCTTATATCCAATGACCTTTTTGTGCTTCTTCAGCTCTTCCAGAAGCCTTTCTTCCTGATCTTCTGTAAGGGTAGAACTGATGATGACCGGGCATGATTTTTCCTCGTCCAAGAAAACATTTTAAGCCCCATGGGTAAAGTCTTCATTTTAGGGGCCTTAGGTGGCTCAGTTGCTTCTATAATGGTGACAACTTTGAGTTCTTCAAAGGTGGTCGTCGGTGCTTCTTCAGCCTTTTCTAAATGTTGCAGACACTGTTGAACTAGTTCATTCGCAGAGAATTTGACATCTGGGTTGGTTAGGACATTCTCTAGCTCGTCTGATGGCTCAAAAAATTTCTAGTTGAGACATTTGCTGTATTGCATCTAGAAGAAAGACCTCCTCTTGAATGCTAGGGCCTTTCATGCTGTTAAGAACTCGGAAATGAATTGCTTCTTTTCTGAGTCTTAGAATTATGGTACCAGCTTCAACATCGATAAGTGCCCTGGCAGTAGCGAGGAAAGGTCTGCCGAAAAATTATCAGGTATCTCAGATCTTCTTTAATATCCATGATGACAAAATCGCACGGGACATAGGCATCCTTGCCTATCCTTACTGGAATATCTTCAATAATTCCAAGAGGTGCGATGATGGTAGAGTTGGCCAACTGAATCGTCATTGCTGTGGGCATCAATTCGGTGAAACCTAATCATTTGCACATAGAATAGGGCATGATGGATATGCTGGCCCCTAGGTCAGCTAGTCCCTTTTTGGTTGATGCGTTTCCAATGCAGCATTGAATTCCGAAGGAACTTGGGTCCTTCTTCTTCTTGGGCGTTTTATTGAGGATGATGTCAGAGGTTGTTTGGGCAAGCTTGACAGTTTCTTGTTCCTCAGTGATGTACTTTATTGATAACAGAGTTTTGAGGTATTTTGCCCAAGTCGGTACCTCAGAGAGAGCATCAAGGAGTGGGATATCGATGTAAAGTTTTTTCATCGCCTCCTTGAACTTTTGGAACCTGGTATCCAATTTCGTTTGTCGCAGTCTTCCTGGATATGGGATCCTTGGTTTATACTGCAAGACATCTGGCTCTATGGACACTTGTTCTATATCTTTCCCCTTTGCACCCTCTGTGGGCTTCTCTGTTCCTTGCTTCGGGCTCTCATTCGTCATAGAGGCAGGTGTATCATCGTTATCAAGAGTGATCCTTGTTGTTTCATGAAGAGTGTGGCTAGATCTCGTGGTGGAGACATTTAACTGTTCAGGCCTATTCTGTCCATGTTTGGGGTTTGATTTGGGCTGCCCTGCAAAAGTGCCTGCTGGAGGCTTCAGTTGTGCAGCAATTTGGGCAAGTTGAGCTTCTACTGCCTTCTGCTGAGCCTGTTGATTAGCAAGCATAGTTTGCTGGGATTGCAACATCTGCCTTATCAAAGATATTTCATCTTCCGGCTGAGAAGGAGTGTTTTTCTGAGGAATTTGTTGTTGTCCTTGCTGAGGTTGTTGCGTAGGCAGTGCTAGCTGAGGTTGCTGCAACTGAGTATGCAGTTGTGGGTGGAGTGGAGGATGAGTATACTGATAATAAGCAGATGGGTTCCTGGGGTAGTTAGCTCTCGGGAGGTTATTCCTGGGGTTCCCTTGATTTTTATTGAAATTGTTTGGGAATCCAGGTGGTAACCTACTAGAGGATCCTCCCTGTGTCTGGTGCTGTAGATTTGCGGTCCCAGTAGGGTTCCCATACTGAAATCCTGGATGGTTCCTTGGCTGATTAGGATTATAATAGACTTGTCCAGGGATAGAATGGATATAGTTGACTTGTTTCGGTAGTTGTTCTTCAGACTGGTCATTGATAGGTTCATACTGTTGTGGTGGTGGATGAAGATCCATCATCACATTATAAAACATACCGCATGAAAGGGTAGGATGATTAGAAGCATGACAGGCTTCACAGGTTCCTGGGGCAGCCTTGACTTGTTGAACCAGAGGATTTTTCTTCTTGTCAAACTCTCCAAGAGAAGTCTCGAGAGCTTGTTGCTTATGAGCTATGGTTTTTAAGGCTTCAGCAATTGCCTTCATCTCTATTGATTCTTCATCTTTATAGACCTTGAGGACTCCTTTTCCAGCTGATCGTCCCCAGTTGGACTGATTCTCAGCTCCGAGTGTGACTATTTTCCAGACATCCTCATAATTCTCTCTCATAGAGTTTCCTCCAGATGAGGAATCCAAAAACTATTTGATATCATCACTCACTCCCCGATAGAAGGTTTCTATCAATTGGTTTTGGGAGATTCCATGATGAGGGCACTTTCACAAAAGCTCTTTGAACCTTTCCCATGCTTCAGCAAGGGATTCTCCGGGAAGTTGAGAGAAGTGATTAATCTGCCCCCTGATCTCGTAAGTCAGTGAAGGGGGAAAGAACTTCTCCAAGAACTTTTCTTCCAGGGGAGCCCAGGTGGTGATTATTGGCTCCCTATCAAGTGAGTTATACCAGCTTAGAGCTCTCCCGGACAGAGTGAAGTGAAATAGATGAAGCATTATTGCATCAAAGGCAACTCCGGCTTGTGGGACCAGGCGGCACAGTGCCTTAAACCTCTTCCGATTATCCATGCAGTCATCTCCAGAACCTCCAGAGAATGAGATGCCCTGCATGATCTGGATCCATTGGGTCCGAATCTCAAAGTTGGGAATGTTGATGATCGGAGGTCGGACCGGATGGTTGTCTTCATAGTTCTTTGGGACAGCATAATCCCTCAGCTGCTTGTTCCTTAGTTCCAACTGAGCAGCTTGGGTTGCTGCCTCATTTTCAGCTCTGATGCGGGCCTGTTCTTCCGCACGAATCTCCGCTTGAATCTGGGCACGAGTATCAGCGATGAGTTGTGCCCTTTGAGCGGTGATGGCGGCGTTGACCCTCTCCATCACCAATGCAGCCTGGCATTGATCTTCAGCCATTTGCCTGGCTCTTTGGCGATTGAGTCTAATGCGGCGATGGAAGCTTCTCTCTACCTCAGAGTCAAACTCCATATCAGGGGAGAATCTGCAGTTATGCGATGATCGCATACACATTTTCTACCTGAGTAGAGAAAAGAAAACACCTTTTAGATAATGGTAGAGATATAATGGTTTCAAGAAGATATAGACTAATGATTAAAAGAAAGTGTAAAACCCTAACCAACTAGCAAGATACTAAATGAAATTAAAGCATTCCATTATCCCCGGCAATGGCGCCAATTTTTTGATGGAGCTTCCACTTACGTGGAATTATGCACACCACTAAAAATCCCAAGGATGGTAAGTCTTTAGGTTTAGCCTTGCTTATACTAGATAGAGAAATTGACCCACGTATGCTAAGATACGTGGAAGTCTTATCGTAGTATAATTAAGGGTCGAATCCACAAGACAATGGTCTTGCTGGTTACAACAAGATAGAAAACGTTGGAATTTCACTTAATCACTTATTAGTTGGTATTTAGATCGAAAGTTTGGTTTTGTTGTTTTTAAACTAAGAAAAGTAAAGTAAGCAAGTAAATTTAAGGAAGTTAAACAATGATAAGAAGTCACTAGGGTGTGATCGGTTTTTCACCACCACTACACATGGATCAAGACATGCAAAATAAAACATAACCTGCAATACGAGTTTAGTCAGTTAGTATCTTTGTAGACTTAGTTTCCTTTCGGAGAACTAACTACAAGAAGTGTGGGAATGATGCAACGCCAACCATCCCCAAACAAATGGTCAACTGCTTTGCATCATTCCCTTCTCAAAGTGTGTTCCTCAACTTACCAAGGTTGTACTTTTATACGTAAATTGATTCCATTTCATAGTATGAAAGTACAACATTTGGAAGTGAGTTTACTCCACTTCTTGAAAGCACTCCTAGATACCGAACCAACCACATGGTGGATACATGCAGCAAGAACCAACATACAAATGAGTTTCGAATCTAATAGTACAAACGTAGACAATTCATACTAAAAGATAAAAGATAAAAGATAACACAAGTTGGTGATCAAGCAACAAGCATTCATTAAACGTTTGATGTTGAACTGAAAAGATATAAACTCTATATTACAAACTATGGATTACATTTACATGATATGAAAACATAGGTAGCGGGGCTACTCCCCGCACCCTAGTGAGAAAGACTACTCGCTTATGACTAGGACAAAGAAGGAGGCAAGAAGAGAGAGAGAGCATCATCCCCACAAAGGAGAGAGGAAAGTCAACCCCTTTGAGAGAGAGAAACGATCCACCAGCTTCATAAGTTGCGCGATGACGAGATCTCCCTCTTCCCACCTTCTTTGGCAGAGAGAGAGAAAGCATCTTTGAGATGGAGTGTGGGTCTCAGACCGACAGCCCCTGGGCGGAGGATGGAAGTCGGATGTGCTATGGAGTGATTGAGCCTTTGGACGTTTGAAAACTTGATTTTTTTGGTGGAGGACCCTTGGGGTCTTATTTATAGGCCTTAAGTGAAGTCCAAATGATTTGGAGACCGTTTGGACCTCAAGACCGTTTGGACCTGAGACCGTTTGGATCTCAAGACCGTTTAGACCTTGAGACCGTTTGGACCTTGAGACCGTTTGGACCTTGAGACCATTTGGATCTCAAGACCGTTTGGACCTCAAGACCATTTGGACCTTGAGACCATTTGGATCTCAAGACCGTTTGGACCTCAAGACCGTTTGGACCTTGAGACCGTTTGGATCTCAAGACCGTTTGGACCTTGAGACCATTTGGATCTCAAGACCATTTGGACCTCAAGACCGTTTGGACCTTGAGACCGTTTGGATCTCAAGACCGTTTGGACCTCAAGATCGTTTGGACCTTGAGACCGTTTGGCTTCATGCGGTCTCGGGACCATGTGACTCCATGCGGTCTCGGGACCGGTTGGCTTCATGCGGTCTCGGAACCGTGTGACTCCATGCGGTCTCGGGACCGGTTGGCTTCATGCGGTCTCGGGACCGTGTGACTCCATGCGGTCTCGGGACCGGTTGGCTTCATGCGGTCTTGAGACCGTGTGACTCCATGCGGTCTCGGGACCGATTGGCTTCACGCGGTCTTGGGACCGTTTGACTCCATGCGGTCTCGGGACCGATTGGCTTCATGCGGTCTGGGGACCGTTTGAGTCTATGCGGTCTTGAGGCTGATTTAGTCTTTTATGATTTTTTTTGTGTGTCTTTTTCTGCAGATTTAAAGGGGAAAAGTCAGTCTAATAGTATATTTACAATAAGAGGGAATATTTAGGGATTATGGCTAATTCTAATTGAGAAAGAGTGTGGAAAACTAAATAAAAGACTAAGATAATCATCCAAAATTGGAGGTTATCGGTACCACCCTGGTTTTATCATTAAGTCATCAAGAGAAGTATCTAATGTGTGGATGGTAGATGCACAATAGAGGTGGTTGGGTCCAAATATGAAATGGTATGATTTGTGTTCAAGGTTTCAGTTCTAGTTATGAACCATGGATCATGCGCATGGACTGCTAGTGGTGAATGTCCCAAATTGGCACAAGAAACTAGAAAACTATATCACAAAACTTTTCACAAGAAATATCAAACATCATATGAGGGTCAATAAGCTATAGCTGAATAAATTCAATGAACTGAAAAATAAAAATTATTTGCACCACATACTTTCTCCAGACTGAAATCTTGTTGGATGACTGCAAGAGTTTCTATGTCCCTCAAAATGCCCAGACCCTTATTCAACCAATACTCATCATATTCATTTATATTTTATCCATTCTTTAGTGATCATATACAAGATATTATAATATCCATGAATCGAATATAGTGTGGACTATATATATTAAAACTAGCTTATCTTGAAAAGGTCATAGAACAAAAAACTCATGTTTTGCATAACCTTACAATAGTGGAAGGTAGTTCACCTATTTCAAGGACTCTTCTAATGAGTGGGAAAATTGAGGACACAAAGAAGCATGGATTAACAAATTGTATTACATCAAGTATAGGAGAAGTCATAGCCACTGTAGCTAAGGCATAGCCTCTGGATCATTAATAAATGTCATGATTCAAGAAAAAGCACCAAAGAGGCTATCAAGGAAACATACAATGGTCATCGAGGATCCAACAACCTCATCCAGTTAGAATGATGCAACTAGAACATAGACCTAGCTGTAAAACATTTATAGATTATTACTCATATGTATGTCAAATATAATCAAATGAAGATTATGAATGAAAGAAAAAGAAAATGAACTCATTAAAATAAAATTTCATCCATCCAAACAACATCCCTTAAAAGAATTACTAATCTAAGAGAAGCACTAGGATATTACTGAGGATTTTAGTTAATCTAGGTTATTTGTTAAGAACTTAACCTGAATTGTTGATGATATGGAACCAAACCTCTTATAAAATCAATTATCCACCCAAAATCCTAAACAAATTGAATGTAATAACTATAAGATGACCCACCATTAGTAGTGGGATAAACATTTATAGTGGAGCTGAATGGTGGGGCTGGATCTTCTAGAAATAGATTGACATAAAACTAATCGAGGTGTTTGCACCAAAAAATTGAGTAGTAGTACCTAGCGCAACTCAAAGACATAGATAATGGATCAGATGTTGCCATTTATATTGCTAGACATTACAATTCTTACAAGTGATCCTTATTATGATTTCTGACTTAAATATATGAGATCCTTGTTGAAGTGTTAAATTGATGATAATGCTTATGTATAATTATTAGTTTGTGGGAACTGAATGATTAAGTAGTTGTAACAGTAAACCTTACATATATACTTACTGGGAAAGTATCTACTTAGATAGATTCTACTCTATTCTTTTCTCACTGCTGAGTTTAATTAGTTTCACCACATGCATGGACCTAGAGTCCACAACCAAGTCATTTGATTGCAATTTTTTATTTGGAATTGGTGATGCATATCAATACTTTAGCAGTTATTACATGCACCAGTATTAACACATTAAACAGAGTTAGTATGAATGATACACAAGTTAGCTCATAGTTGTTGTATCAAAGGAGTCTTGACAATGATACAATGGTTACTTATTGTATCAAACAATTCCTCGATGAGTTACCATCACAGTCAGAAGCATTACAACCACAACTGATATAAATGACCTCACAGTCAGCAGCATGACAACCCTAACTCAAAATAGAACACCACCTTTATTCTACATTATTAGGATGCAATAACCAATGACTCATCCACGCATGGGGTGCCACCATCCATGGAAGCTAAATCTGATAGATGACACTTGAGTTGGAGACAAAAAAAATAGTGCACTCAGTCTTGTAATGGAAGTCCGCAGTCTCATCTTAATTGAGCCCCAAATCATGTTAGGATGTGAGATTCCACATCAATTTTATCCTTATATTTTTTCTTCTTGTATTTCATGTAGTTCTACATGAATAGTGCTAGAACAATAACTAACATGTCTACAATGAGAATATCAGTGGAAATGAGTACTCACAGGGGCACTGGGCACATATGACTATGGTCTTTTCCATTATCGGAATTTGAGGCGCACAGACTAGAAAATGAATACAACTAGTGTGATGCACAAGAATAGGAAACGTACATGTGAATACAATCATGCAATTGTATAATGTTTTTTACATAGCCTAATTTTTGTGTACCCCTTAAAAAATAGATGAATTAGACTTCAATTCTACTACACCAACCCCCATTGTCATGCCCTTTTTAAGGGTATGGTGCAGAACTTCATGTGTGTTACTTCCATACCCAAATTAGTGTGTACCAGTTGTACCTTATGAAAATTGCATGACATATATATCTATATGCATGTGTTAGTCATTATTGTTATATATCCCCGACAACTATGGTTTAAAGTTTGAATTAAAACTTCAATGCACTTCCCCTTGTGTTTCTTCGATCCATATCTATCAAATTGTAATGGTGGTTTTGTAACCTAATACATGATGATTGATTACAAGGGTCAACACTGTAGTGGCAGAAACATAGTTTGATTCTTCAAACACCATCTATCAAGCTTTCATTTCTCTACCAATGATTAAGGAACTATAGTTGCCAACAATTCAGTACAAGGAAACCATAGTTGGTGGAGGCTTCAACATCCAATATGGCAACACTGTAGCTTAACCAGTATAGTTTTCTCTCATTTGCCCAATCAACCTTGTGTATGACAGCCAAATACTTCCCATCAAGCTACTAATACACCAACTATTCATGATAAATATTGTCACCACCTTTCATTAGTGCCAAAGAAGTGCATCTGGGATGTTTGTAGTATGACTTGAAGTTTTTTTATCACCATATGCCAACATACAAGGCTGGGGTCCGCATCTTTTAATCATACATGGGAGAATAGATGAGTGGTAAGGTGGGGTGATGGTGTGGGGTGAGAGTGAGTCAAATAGAGATGGAGAGTGTGAGAGAGATATAATAATAGGGTGAATTTGTATTGATTTTGTTGAAGATGTCAGAGAGGGGACATAATTCAATTTCATGAAGGCCTTGATTATTATACCTACCACTTGAATGCTCATTACTTGCCTTTCCTGGTTCTTCTCACATCCCCCACTGCATGTTGTTAAAATAACCCTTAATCCCCACCATAAAGAAATATTCATGATTTTATGGAATTTGAAGTCAATGTATCCACGACAGCGTTGGGATTATCCACGGCAGCGGTTGAGTAGAGATGTGATGCACAACTGGGGCAATGGTCGGGGTTGCGGTTCGGCATAGTCGACCTAGTTGACTCCATCCTGCCCTGGAGTGGCAGATGGAGAGGAGCGATGCCCTCCTGGTCCTGAAGCTCATGCGTAGCAGCTCCATCATCACACTGGTTAGGGGTTCTTGCCCTTCACCTATGTATATGCTCCTCTGTTGCTGAGATCGGGTTTCCTAGGGCTACGCCGCCCCTTCGTCTGACCTGACCTGCATCGACGATGCCTCCCAGCTCCAAGCTTTGGGTTGGCATCGAGATTGAGGCAGCTGTCCCTGCTAATTCTCGACGTCCAAATGTGGAAGGGTGGCTTGTCTGAGTCCCTGATCGTATGACGACGCTCTCTTCTGAAAGGGGTCAAAGGCTCAAGGTGGATCCGTGTTGGTTTTCATACCTTGGAGCTCAGGTCTGTTGGTGGTGAGTTTCTGCTTGCCCACTGCGCTGGTCCCCCAATGGGGTGCTCATCTTTGGGAAGGGTGATAGGGTTCCCCCCTGTCGTCCCTGCTGCTGTGAATCAGCAAAGTGGCCTCGGGCCTCTGGGTGGTCGATCGATGGGTCTTCAGCCTAGGCGGCACAGCTCTGGACCTCAAGCTGCCTGGTTGTCTGTTCCTGGCGTTTTGATGGCTACTCACCATTGCTGTGATGATGTGATGCTGGAACACCTGCGAGGTGTTCGATGGAATGCCTCTGTGCATTCATGTGCTTTAGTGCACAGTAGTAGTAGGGACACCCCGTGGTGTTTGACCTGTGACCGGGATTCTGCTGCTTTTGTTTCGTTGAGTTCACCTGACACTATTGGTGCTGTCCGGTTTCTTATCCTAACCTTAGTATCTTTTCCGACCACTACTTTCAGAGGATGATCATATTGCTATGTGCGAAGGGGAGGTATGATGGTTGGGTAGATCACTTCTCCAATCATCAGTCTGTGTTTGGAGTCTTCTACGAGATGATGGTTCGACAGGATAGACAGTGGGCTTAGCTGGTGTTTGACACAGTTAACTTCCAAGTCTGAAGTGCGGCCTTGATTGGTGCATAGATAGAGGCTGGGTGTCCTTCGTCTTCCTTCTGTGCCTGCAAAATTTATGGTTGGTTTTTATTGTCAGTGTAGCTCCTCAGATGTTTAGACTGATGGATAGTTGGTCTCTTGTTTATGTATTTTCTGGGACGTCTTCTTCTGGCTTGTAGTTTTTTCTATTTTAGGGATCTTATGTTCGAGACCGATTCTATCTGGTCTTTAGTTTCTTTCTATAATCCTGCAAAGGGTTAGGGGGTGCGTCTTTTTGTACCTAAAGTTTTGGATTTTAATAGCAACAAAGTTTTTCGCCGACCAAAAAAAAGAAGTCAATGTATCCCCCCTATAAACAAACATTAATGATTCATTAAAAACCATAGACAAAACTAGAACCACAACATGACTAGAAACCGATTCCATTCATCTTAAAATGTTAAATTAGGAAGGTTTTATAACAATGTTTACATCAATAATGTGTTGTGCACTACTGAAATGTACAAATGGTGATAAATTATTCATGGGCCTTACACAAAATGAGAGTTGTTGTTGCTTAATCCTACACACCCATCTTCCACCCTCCTTTCACCATGAAAAAGAGGAAGGGGCACAATGAAGGGGATTTGTTGATTGATACACAATGTTGATATTTAAAATTTTTGATATAAACAATGAACTTCATTATGTTAGAATAAATATTGTTCAAAATTATTAAAACATTATGTTACATTATAACAAATTCCTTTATGTGAAGAACACAAAATAAATGTCTTAGAATGTGATCCGTAACCTAACTAAAACCATAACCAAAGGGTCCTTAGAATATGAGATAGTACCACTATCAGGCCATATGTAAGCCTAATATTCTTAAAAGATAATTTGCTTATGAGGAAGTGGCATGTCAGAGGCTACTATTTATTGGAATAACATATGAATCTAGTTTTGGTATTAAACAACAACATATACAAACTAGGTGTCTAACACCACCCTATAATCTAGTTTCATTTTCTTCTAGGACTCAATGTCTCATTTGTTATATGTTGTTTCCTATACAATAGGGAGCTTGTCACTAGTGACTCACCACCCCACAATTAAGCCATTTTTCTAGGACCTGATGTTTCGTTTTTGTACCCTATATAAACATGGAGATCCCCACTAGCCTTACAATGTCTGTTTGACTTGTAAAAAGTCAGTGTGTGATAACTAGAAAAATGTCACATGGGAAAGTTTCATCCTTCTGATGTGTGCCTTACTTATTGTTATATGGAAATCTCATACAACTCATTGCTCTAAATATAAGCATCCTCTTATTTTTTTGTGTCAGAGACCTTAATATGAACTCACAGACCCAAAAAAACGAAGTAAAGTGAGAAGGAATGATGAGTACAAGTAAGTATGATCAGCGAGTATCATGTAAGGCTTAATCTTGAATTTGAGGTTTATTTGTGAAAATATCTTAAATCGAGGGATGCTAATATAGTTTGTCGAATATCAACAAAAGTAGAGTGCAAACTTTCCAATATAACTTTGTTCCCCTATGTTTCACAAGTTTCAACCTTCAATTGCTCTACCTCAAGGTGTATCATGTGAACAAAAATTTGGTGATCCTCAATAAGTTTGCAATACATAGCGAGGCTAACTCTTTGACTGAATAATTTTAAAATTGTTCTTATCAAAGAATAGGTTTGTGAAGTGATAACTATGTATAAGAAAAAGAATTTGAAGAACTAAGCAAATACTATTTGACAATTCTCAACCAGTTACATACATTATCTATGGTTGTGAACTCACCAGCAAAGATTGTTGTTAACTTGTAGGAAACCATGATATGATACAAAGCTGAATCCAAGTTACTTGCAGATGTTTCTGGTGATAAGGTGGCGTCAAACTCATGGATCTTGAATCCCAACATTCCATTGTTGCTTGTTGATAGCATTGGCCTGTCAGATTGATGTTTCTTGTATATTTTCCTATCCATTAGGATAACAGACACCAGCCATGTCAAGAAATCCATCAACATGATTGATTAGAAATGATCTATGTTGCAAAGATTGAAGAATTGGATGTATATATCAAACTATGTTCTGCCTCATTCACAAGATATGTACAAAATATATAATCCTAACTACCAACTTATAAGTGTCATCCATTACCTCCAACCATGGAGAAAATTGACTGCAATTGAAATGCTAAATTACCCTAAGTCGAATGCTAAATGGCACATGCTACAACTTATTTGAAAGTGAATGTTGACACAAAAGCTTATCAAAAGCCATATGAGTGATACATATATACTCCATGTTAAGATTCATACCTTAATAGACATATATATACTCCACGTTAGGATTCATACCTTGATAAAGTCTTCTCTATATGAAGAGATCCCAACTTTCTTCTCCTTTTTAGAAGGCAAGCCAGTGCCAACATTGTCCACTAACATCAGGTAAAGAAGACAAGGTATCCACAACAACATCTTCACATCTTATTTTTTGGACATTGTAAAGGCCTTAATACTACAATTAGATAGTCAAAACTCATGATTATTAGTCAGTTCCAAACAACAAAAAAAGGTAGTGAAGCAAGTAGAAATAGACTAATAATCCGACAATATACCTACAAAAAATTAGGAGAAAAGAAGGCAATTGGAAAAAAACATAGATCTGACCAATATTTGAGCTGAATTGTTAATAATAGAAACACACCTCTCAATGCATCTTCAAAACAAGAAGTATATTTCACATAAGTACACGAAGGTTTTGCCCCTTAACAAGTAACCATATCATAATGTTTAATAAAATGACCATATTCATACATACGATTCTTTTCCTTTTGAAGCAACCATTAACACTGTTATGTCGCGATTGAATCTTCAAACCGTATCCATTGATATATTTGATTCATGATTGGATTTTGTAAGTTTTTAACAAAGAGAAATTATGACTTTATATTTTGATTTTACAAGTTACCAATATATGGCCGCCGACTCAGTTCTGGAAACAACAATCTTGAGACATAGACTAAGAGCATACTAGTTGAAATTTATGTAGATGATCATCCCTGGAATCAAAAGTAGAAACAAGTGTCATCTACAACTTTGCCACCTATAGACTAATCAGGATGAAGCATACTAAATAATTTCTTCAAATAAGAGAAAATTAAAAGAAAGATGCCAACTGAATTTGACAAATCAAAAGTTCTAAAGATCCAGCATTGTAAACTATAGGAATGGTAGAAATTTCCTATTGGTCATAAAATGGAGTGCATTTAGGATGGGAATATGACACGACCAAAACTAGGATTTTGAGCTGTGACTTGAACAATCAATGACAAAGCACTTGAAATCAGGGACAAAGTCACCTTTCCTATGCTATCTTCTATTAAGTAGGAAATGGAAGTAAGCATTTGAGTTTGTTGCACTATTAAATTAGAAGTGGCTTAGCTACAGAGTCAATTTAGAAGAAAAAAAACTCTATTAGCTATAATAATGTAGATTTGATGCTAACAATTGTAATATGGAGTAATCATTCTCAGCCACTGAACTAGAGATGTGTAACAAACAAGGAAAGACTATAAATGTTTGTGCAAGAAATATGTAACTAAAGAGCTCAGGGTATGAGTAATTAATACTTTGTCAACCATGGTTGGTGTTGAAGTTTGGTTGTGGGGAACCACTCGCATCTGTATATCCCTTGATCTGGATATACATACATGAAAAGAAAATATCCGAAAGATTTAGAGCTCGATACAAGCCATAAGGTTTTATAGCTAATTACTACACAACACAGCAAAATGAGGAGCATACATCACTATCCCTTGTGGCTTGCTTCCAATGGTCCCAAATGCAGAGATCACAAGTGTTGTATCTGTAGCCGTTAGCATTGCATCTGATGAAAAAATTGTAACAAACCTACCAAATTGAAATGTTTAACATGATAATGGATCAAATCTCGGCTACTTTGAAATTCAACGATAAATTAACATTCTAATGGTTCAATTAAGCAGACATTTAATGTCCATAGGAGACTAAATTTGAGGACAGACCAAATATCCTGATCTGAACAGAATTATATAAGATCTATTTGTGCATTGGAGACTGAATACATTAGGTGTTCTGATCATAATCGTGCTAATGTGCCATCATATTACTTGTCAAGATGAAATAGAAAACTAAATTGAATGGTGGAAACACTTCATACATTAAAGAGGAGGAGAATTATTGTTGATAGCCACCTTTAACAACAATCACACAGTGAGGTATTGATGAAAAATCAATGAGCTTAAAGACATTAGCTAATGAGGCATGGGAATGTTACCTCATTATTGTGAGTGTGAGAAGAGGGGGCCCAAAATTGGAGTAACTCTGATCCCTGTTCTTGAGTGTCTATGCTTCAACCTAGCCCTCTCCTCTTTTTTGATTCCTCATACATGATCCTTCCAACTACTTCCCCCTAGTTGTCTGTGATACATGTGAACCCCTCCAGTCGACACAGACCATGTCTGCTCAACTCACACCACCTGTAGCTGAAACTGCGACAGGGGCAACAGGCACAGAAGGTGGTCGTTGCCACTAATCATTCAGGAATTAGGTCATTAAGCATTATACAACGAATGTTTGCTTGATATTAATGTGATCTACAGAGGGGGCATCATGTATATAGGAACACCCGATCAATGAATTAAGCATCAAATTGATAGCCTTTTCTTCCGCTGAGCACACGTCTCATTCCTTACCTAAGAACGAGACCTATTTTATCCGGGAGATCCCCTTACCAAAGGGCAGCCGCCGTCTCCCCGCCTCCCATCGGCACTCTGCGAGTATCAGTATGGAAATTAGTAAATACCATATGGGAGAAGATGGCGGTGTGGGGTGAAGAACAAGGTGAAAGTGCCATGGAAATGAGGGCTCGGGATGTGCAGGGAGGAGAATAGGGTGTGAGGAAGAGATCGTGGTTGGGTGTAACGTCCTCGGATTTCTGCCGTCTCGAGACTTAGAAGGCTCGAGAGGATGAATCCAAAAATGTTAGGCAATTGTTTCAGAGAGCGATGCGGAAGCATAACACGCATACATGAACATACAAAATAATGCATACACCATAACATTCTCAACATTTAACACATTTATGTTACAACATGAATTACAATTGCATATTGAAAGAGAATTTTACAAGTCTGAACATGTATGCTAACTAGGTTCTACACAAATGGTACAACCTGAACACTGCTCACTTCATGTCTTTTATCCCATGCTAGCTATGAACCTAGAAAATATGAGAAACAAAAACATCAACATAAAGTTGGTACGTGGTAGTAAAAATGCTATACTATGCTGGCATATTGAAAATAGTTGAAAAGAGAATAAAGAGAGGAAAACAATATTTAAAGGTGAAAAAATGAGGTAATCCCAAGTTATTAATCACATTTCAAATGAATATGCATTACTATGGTGAACTTAGCACAAACATAAATTATTTGGGCCCTATCCCCGCGTACCTTGTACCATTAGGGATTCCCTACATACCTTGTACCATTAGGGAGGTGCTAGTTAACATTAATACTTTCCCTCTCTAATAGGGAGATTAATGAACACCATCAGTAACTACATTTCATTATTCATTCCCTTAATTTTCTTTAGTGTGCAAGTGGAATTGGCAATACACATAGATATACATCTGTTAATATATTCAAATACATGCAAGCAAATACTTATAATTAACATCCAGCAAAACTAGTCAAATACTTATATCCACGTGCCTGAGTTCAAAGAATCATAGCCATCCTTGATCATCTAGACAATCTGGTCATCACCTGATTAATAACAATTAATCATCATTAATACAATGTTCACCATTATTACTGATGTTTTAGGTCCCAATTAGGGTTTTGGTCAAACCTAGGTCAATCTGATGTTAGGATGGTGTCTAGTATTTTTAGCCTGATCTATATGTCATTATTAAGGTCTGGTACGAATTTCAAAATTTTCTGATGCTTTGTATATTTTCTAGAACTAAAAAGAGTTTAAAAGCATTAATTTGCTCATTAATAAGAAAGACATAACATTTTGGCATTATAATTAGATTAGAGTCCACATATGGTTTCTAAGTGATTTTTAGGTTCAAAAATATTTTTCTCATATTTAATCTCAACCATTTTCTAAGTATACCATTTAATGAAATATTCTCATCTAAATTAAATATCATAGATATTACTATCTCAAAAGACTAATATAAGGATTCCAAAATAACAAGGTACTTTTATGAGTCCATTGGTATTTTTGGGGAATTCATAGGACACTGGAGCTATTTTTAATTGAATTTTTAAGCTTTGATAACTTTCTAGATTTTAAGAAGATGATTTACCTTATAGCCAATCAAGATTTGCCACATGGCTCCTTAGGGGGGCGTAGTACCCAACCTGGGAAAAGGCTTAGTCATCCGGTCCAACCTTGGTTTGTCCATACCCAACCCTCTCTCTCTCGCTGCCCTCGCCCAACGACTGCATGTATTCTGGTGTGCACTTAGATCAGGGCGTCAAGCCACCGCCATCGCGAGCCTTCTCTCCGACGAGCATGTGCCAAGGTCAGGGTCTGGACCCAGTTTAAAAGACTGAACATGCCCCGCCATCGTCGTGCCTACAGGACACGTCCAACACGAACCCCACTCAGTAAGAGGCATCACGCCACCACATACCTGTTCTCTGAATGGACGCCGCCCATATCAGCTTCGAGCTACCCTCTCTGATTTGGCTGCCTAGGAGTCGGTTGGTCTGGATGGTTGTTGTGGACCAGTGTGCCTCTCCACACTGCCTTGCGTAAACGCAAGCCTTCTCTACGCCTGCCTAGATCAGTTATAATGGCGTGTCCTCCACGATATCCCCTCTAAAACAACATCATCAAGTAGCCTGATAGAAAACCTCAGAGGTTTTAGGGATGCTTGAGTGGTTGTTCCTGATCCCAACCTATTGCTGCGGTGGAGCCACCACCGACGTTGTTGCGTGGGAGGTCTGCAGCGAGCTAGCTCTTCTCAACTCAACCTCCTCTTCGGAAGATGATGGTGCCATTGCAGCCCTAGGTGTGGTAGCACATCGATAAAAGTGCTTGGAGAGGGGGCGAGACCTCCGCCAGTGTTCGTACAGACAACAAGATCATCGTGGGTTCAAGCTATGAGGTTGGTATTGGGTATTAGGATCGGCTGCGCCAAGGTCTAAGGAGGCACCTCTGACTGCAGATCAAGCACCTAAGCTCGAGCTTGGAGTCTGGCTATTGTAGGAACCAACCTTCCTACCTGACCAAGGAACCCTCGGTAACAAGCTGTAACTTCTCTAAAGTCTGGGACTGGAGCAGTGGTTGGGTCACTGTAAAGCATGGGGGATGATCTCGATGGCATGGTGATAGCAATGGCAGGCACAATCCTTGTCAAGGTGCATAACTGAGTACATTGCTTCTTGCTTCATGCAATGTCAAGGAGCCTCAACTATTGCCACCGCCTGTGAGCTATAATGGAGAGTAGAGAGAGGTCTAACTCCAAATGTTGCCCATGAGAGTTACTGAGATCCTGAAAATGTGGTGGAATCAACCAATTAAGTTAACAAACCCAAACTCCTCGCACTGACTAATTCCACTAGATCCAGAAAAGAGTCACATGCTCCTATGTTCTCGGAGGAAAGCCAGGTCTTTGGTTTCTCAAACCTTGGCCAAACATGCACCCTAGCCAGGCTGGTTTATAATGGCCAAACATGAAAATTGAAGCCTAAAGTATATGATAAACCTTACTTTGGGATTTGAGTAACTCCCTAGCCATGATTTCAAATAAATTGAAATTTGAAACATTGATACCCTTTGTCTAACATTAACTAATAATCATAATAAGACCAAAATAAATGTTTGTTCACCCTTCAGTTAAGATAATCCCAATTGGTACCCATACTAAGATTTTGAAGTCAAGTATGCATTAAATGACATCTAAAAGTGTCGATACAAGTTCAACTTAATTTAGTCGATCACATCACACCTCAAGCGACACTAAAATTATTTTACACCAATATGGCTTCAAATATTATATTGGATATTGAATCCTAAAATCGAGGTTATCACATTCACCCCATCTTATATGGAATTTCATCCTCGAAATTCAACTAGTCTCATTCTTAAGCTGATACCAAGGAGTTGTGGATGCCTCTAGGCCACCACTTCTAAGTGCTAAGAGTATCATTATTCGGTCATGTTGGGATATTTAATCATGTAAGGTGTACCCACCCCACCTTATATAGGTTGAAGCGTCATTTTTTATAAGGAATTGTAGCATCCCTTAGTGTCTTAGTCATCACATGACATTCTTACATTTTAGGATTTACATCCTCATAGTCACTTAAGGATAAGGATTTTATTCATACATATGTATATAAGATGGTATTATTCAAGGTTCAATCTTTCACTCCACTAAAGCATGTAAGAAGATATCAAGCATCATTTACTAGAATGTTGGCACTTAACATCACTAGTCTAGCTTTATGATCAACATCATATCATAATTTCATCATGTGAGAGGGTCTTAGTTGTCCTACTTGAATATTAGGGTTTCACCTCATGGTGTAGTTAATTCTCAAACTATAAGCTTGGATTTAGAAGGATATAGGTTAAGCACTATATTGTCATGCAGTATATGATCCAAAGGGACCTTTGTGTTAAGATCATGCTTTTGTAACATTTATCTTTCATATATGATAGAAGGGGAATGAAAATATACTAGGCCGATCTTATCATGATTTCAATCTTGGGTACTACATGTATGATATAGGGGGGGAAATATAGAATAGGTCAAGCTTATATGAGTGACTCCTCATATATAAATCATCTATATAGCTCAGGTGAGGCTTCTATCATCGTATATTAAGAAGGAGAAGAAGAAGGGAGAACATGCATTTTGAGTATCTTTTACACAAAGCATCATACTCTCATAACTAGAGTTCAGATATTACCTCACTTACAACTAATGATGAGATTCACAAAATATGTCACTCAAGCTATGACCTAACTCAGCTAAAGGATTGACTTTATCATATGGGTCATCTACCCATCCTTTTCTTCTTTTTTTTCCCAATTCTCACATATAGATTTGAATCATGCATAAGGAATCAACTCAACACTCAAGAGTAATTTAGTATAGGACACATTTTGTTAACACATATCTCATATATTGGAGGCTAGGTCCTTTGACCTTCTCCCTGTGGGTCTTTCTCTTTCTAGAGTTCACCACATATCTCATCCTACCACTAGACGTCCTCCTTGTATAAGAGCTTGAGGCTCATGCATACTCATCTATATCTTAACTTAGCTTATCTTAAGTAGGAAAAGGGAATGTACTTTCATCATCACAACTTAGCATAGATCCTCCAAGAGTGGATTCAGCTCATATACAACTCAAATCTTAATAAGGAAACTTATACCATTATAGATAAAAGTTAGATAAGATTCTATATGCTTATTTCCTTTGTCTTTCTTTTATCTATCTATCTATCACATAATCTTATGAGGCTCTAGACATCTAATCTAAATCTATTCTCTCTTCTAGACTGATATCACTCCCTTTTACTTAGATTGCATGAACACCCACTACTCTCCTGTGTGAGGAACACGTTTTTTTTATTTACATATATCTAATAAAATATTATATAGTTTTTCTTTGAGAAAAGGCATCAGAGAAAACTGTCGAGGTGCGAGCCGATTGGGAAACAAAACCAAAATAGCAACTTTGAGTGTTCCACACACAATAGATAGTCCAGTGCCATGTCACCTAGTAAAATGGTGAGAACAAGGTGTAGACTAGTCTAGCTACCCAATGCATATGAGCTCTATATGGAAAGGGTTTCATACACTTGTCTAAACCATGTTCTCGAACATCTAGGTTCTAACCTACAGGCTAGGTCAAACATAGAACCTATAAACAACTAACTAAGTTTCTAGGTCTTAAAGTGAAAGGTGAAATTATGTTTAATGTTTCATGGTGAGAAATTGTCAGGCATAGCTATTGTTCATGCTCTGATACCAACTATAACGTCCCCGAATTTCCGCCGTCTCGAGACTTAGAAGGCCAGAGAGTGATGCGGAAGCGTAACACACATACATGAACATACAAAATAATGCATACACCATAGCATTCTCAACATTTAACACATTTATATTACAACATGAATTACAATTGCATATTGAAAGAGAATTTTACCAAGTCTGAACATGTATGCTAACTAGGATCTACACAAAAGGTACAACCTGAACACTGCTCACTTCACGTCTTTTATCCCATGCTAGCTCTGAACCTAGAAAATACGAGAAACAAAAACATCAACATAAAGTTGGTACGTGGTAGTAAAAATGCTATACTATGCCATCCATAAAGAGAATCATTCAATTTACAACCCTCTTGTAATTAGGGTCATGGGTTTCCCTTATAAAAATAGTTGAAAAGAGAATAAAGAGAGGAAAACATTATTTAAAGGCAGAAAATTAGGTAATCCCAAGTTATTAATCACATTTCAAATGAATATGCATTACTATGGTGGACTTAGCAAAAACATAAATTATTTGGGCCCTATCCCCGCATACCTTGTACATTAGGGATCTCCCTGCGTACCTTGTACCATTAGGGAGGTGCTAGTCAACATTAATACTTTCCCTCTCTAATAGGGAGATTAATGAACACCATCAGTAACTACATTTCATTATTCATTCCCTTATTGTTCTTTAGTGTGCAAGTGGAATTGGCAATACACATAGATATACATCCATCAATGTATTCAAATACATACAAGAAGATACTTATAATTAACATCTAGCAAAACTAGTCATATACTTATATCAACATACCTGAGTTTAGAGAATCATAGCCATCCTTGATCATCTAGACAATCTGGTCATTACCTAATTAATAACAATTAATCATCATTAATACAATGTTCACCATTATTACTAATGTTTTAGGTCCCAATTAGGGTTTTGGTCAAACCTAGGTCAATCTGATTTTAGGATGGTGTCTAGTATTTTTAGTTTGATCTATATGTCATTATTAAGGTCTGGTACAAATTTCATATTTTTTGATGCTTTGTATATTTTCTAGAACTAAAAATAGTTTAAAAGCATTAATTTGCTCATTAATAAGGAAAGACATAACATTTTGGCATTACAATCAGATTAGAGTCCACATATGGTTTCTAAGTGATTTTTAGGTTCAAAATTATTTTTCTCATATTAAATCTCAACCATTTTATAAGTATACCATTTAAATGAAATATTCTCATCTAAATTAAATATCATAGATATTACTATCTCAAAAGACATAAGGATTCCAAAATAAAGATGATACTTTTATGAGTCCAGGAGTATTTTTGGGGAATTCATAGGACACTAGAGCTATTTTTAATCGAATTTTTAAGCTTTGATAACTTTTTGGATATTAAGAAGATGATTTACCTTATACCCAATCAAGATTTGCCACATGGCTCCTTAGGGGGCGCATTACCCAACATGGGAAAAGGCTGAGTCGGCCGATCCAACCTTGGTTTGGCCAAACCCAACCCTCTCTCTCTTGCTACCCTTGCCCAACGGCTGTGTGTATTCTGGTGTGCACTTAGATCAGGGCGTCAAGCCACTACCGTCGTGAGCCTTCTCTCCGATGAGCGTGTGCTAAGGTCAGGGTGTGGACCCAGTTCAGAAGACCGAACATGCCCCTCCATCGTCATGCTTGTAGGACACGTCCAACATGAACCTCGCTCTGTAAAAGGCATCATGCCACCACATACCTATTCTCCGACTGGACGATGCCCTTATCAGCTTCGAGCCACCCTCTCTGATTTGGCTGCCTAGGAGCCGGCTGGTCTAGATGGTTGTTGTGGAATGGTGTGCCTCCCCGCACTGCCTTGTGTGAACGTGAGCCTGCTCTACACCTGCCTAGATCAGTTCTAACGACGTGTCCTCCATGGTATCCCCTCTGAAAAAACACCGTCAAGTAGCCTGAAAGAAAACCTTAGAGGTTTTAGGGATGCTTGAGTGGTTGTTCCTGATCCTGACTTATTGCTGCGGTCGAGCCACCACTGCCGCTGTTGCGTGGGAGGTCTGCAACGAGCTAGCTCCTCTCAACTCAACATCCTCTCCGAAATATGATGGTGCCATTGCAGCCCTAGGTGTGGGAGCACATCCACAGAAGTGCTTGGAGAGGGGGCAATACCTCCGCTAGTGTCTGTACAGACAACAAGATCATCATGGGTTCAGGCTAAAAGGTTGGTATTGGGTATTAGGATCGGCTGCATCAAGGTCTAAGGAGGCACCTCTAACTGCAGATCAGGCACCCGAGCTCGATCTTGGAGTCTGGCTATTGTAGGAACCAACCATCCTACTTGACCAAGGAACCCTCGGTAACAAGCTGTAACTTCTCTAAAGTTTGGGACCGGAGTAGTGGTTGGGTCACTGTAAAGCATGGGGGAGGATCTCGATGGCATGGAGATAGCAATGGCTGGCATGATCCTTGTCAAGGTGCATAACTGAGTACATTGATGCCTGCTTCACGTAATTTCAAGGAGCCTCAACTATTGCCATCGCTTGTTAGCTATAATGGAGAGTAGAGAGAGGTCTGGCTCCAAACGTTGCCCACGAGAGTTACTGAGATCCTAGAATTGTGGTGGATTCAACCAATTAAGTTAACAAACCCAAACTCCTCACACTAACTAATTCCTCTAGATCCAGAAAAGAGTCACCTACTCCTATGTTCTCGGAGGAAAGCCAGGTCTTTGGTTTCTCAAACCTTGGCCAAACATGGGCCCCATCCAGGCTGGTTTATAATGGCCAAACATGAAAATTGAAGCCTGAAGTATATGATAAACCTTACTTTCAGATTTGAGTAACTCCCTAGCCATGATTTCTAATAAATTGAAATTTGAAACATTGATACCCTTTGTCTAACATTAACTAATAATCATAATAAGACCAAAATAAATGTTTGTTCACCCTTCAGTTAAGATAATCCCAATTGGTACCCATACTAAGATTTTGAAGTCAAGTATGCATTAAATGACATCTAAAAATGTCGATACAAGTTCAACTTAATTTAGTCGATCACATCACACCTCAAGCGACACTAAAATCATTTTACACCAATATGGCTTCAAATATTATATTGGATATTGAATCCTAAAATCGAGGTTATCACATTGGGGGTGGTATTTTCAGACGGGGGTGCTAGCGGAGTGGACGAGGGCAGAAGAGCTAGAGCCTAATGGAGGTTCATAAGTTATTGGTGGAGAAGAGGGGTTGCGCCAATACCTAAATAAGGAGTGGGCACGCGGCAAAGTTAAAATTTTTGTTTGAGTATGAGTGTATTTTACAGTTTGAAATGGGCTGGGGTCTGGGGTGGGAGAGTCAAGAAGAGTAGTATTACTATTTAGTCAGTTGTAGTCAATTTGTAGTTATTATAAATAATTACATTTAGTTTGGTTACAAAATTTACATATGTAGAGAAAAGTTACTTCTAACTACAAATATGACATATATAGGTATAATAACTGTAGCTAAATCATAGTTTTTTTGTAGTGTGTTGTGACATGATTTACTCTCTTAATTTGAAATTCACACGTTAGCTCTCTTGAAGTTTACTAATGTCTTCAATATTTTTATCACTTGAATTTCTTTTTTCTTATTTGGACTTTCAAGTAGGTTATTTTCTCTATTTACCCCATTTGGGTTTCATCATCATTCCATAATGTGTCATCATTACATTCAACAGATGTGTCTATCATGGTGGTTATATTTCATTTAAAATTCATTTTTCTAGTCACTTCATTCTCACATTATTCTCATTAAGGGAGATACAAAATAGAAGATGGTCTTGAGATTGGGAATTCTAATCTTCCAGTATTCACATAACACATTTCTCATATCTAGGTTTAGTTATCCATCATCAACAAGACTTGATTATTTGAAATTTTCCTACATCTCATTATCTCTATTATACTATCTACTACTTTCTCATATTTCAAACCTTCATTTATTTTCTATCATTCTCAGCATGTATGCTACCATTTCATCTGTCATCATTAAACTTTTATTTAACTCTTACAATCACGTTGTTGATTCATATGTAAAACCATACATTCTATGCCATTTGTTTTCTTATTATCCCTTGACTATTCTCAAGTCAATTTTTTGAATTGATATTTCCCCTACTATCCTTGTTTTATGTCTAGTACATTACTTGTTCTTCATTTCAATTTCAACCACTAATGCATGGATCAAGCACAATTTTTCTTATCAAGCTTTTCTATTCTGCATATAACACCTTTATATGACTTATCCATTTTTTTAGCTTCATCTTTGTTCTCCTTTGAAGATTAATTTCATTTCACCACAAGGAACTTATTGAGTACATCTGATTGAAGATAAGTATTTACTCCATACAGAATTCAAATTCAAGCAATGGTAAGGATTAATGCATTAAAGTTCATTATATAAGTACACACTTAACATTTCCTATTACATCAGTAACCCTCTTTTGTTAATGAAGCTCACCATTTCCATCATTTCCCTTTATTTCATCTGAATTTCTTCTTGGTCTTATAATTTACATGTTCATCTAGTTCTCTTTACTTCAATGCTTCTAAAATTTCTCCCCACCAAATACTTATATTATACTCTAACTCTTTTCTTATATTTTCCCTTTGTTTTAGAGTATATAACTGCATTTTACTCAATTATATGACATTGTCCTTAAAATTGATTTTTTTCTATATTATCCTTCTATATATTTTTTCTTATCTTGCACATATTCCATATTGTAGAGACTTCATGTAATATTGATCATTAAACTTAATTTCAAACCATGTATCATTTCTTTTCTATTTTGTCTTTGTATTTGACATACTTTACTATCAAGAGAATTATCACAATTGATCCATCTCTTGTGTGTCTCTCAATATTCTTTAACTCCTTTCTTCTTTACTTTGCTTGTTTCAAATTGAATAAAGTGTGTCAATTATTTATATGATTCATGTCTCTTTATCCATATTTTTCTTCTTGATTTCACATGCTATATAATAATTTCTGTCTTGAACTTGTATACCTACTTCCCTTATTTTCAAAATAGGTTTTCTTATTTAATCCCTAACTCTTGAACACAGTCATTCCAACCTATTCTTACTTATTGTAGTATTTGCTTATATTTTATTATAGTAGTGTATGTAAATTCTCATTACCTCTAGGTTTACATCTTTATAGTTTGCTCTTATTAGATTATTAATAGGATATAATAGATTCTAGTAACACATTCAGCCAGTCGGACCAGGAAGAACCTACAGTTCTGAAGCCAAGTGCTACTCAGAATTAACCAACTCCTAGTTAACTCAATCATGCTAAAGAATATCCACTTAGGGAAAACTTATTTAAAGATAATTTCAAGACTACATGATGCAAATAATATTAAAAATAACTAAAGTAACTTCATGGTGTACAAAAATCTTAAAGAACCATATATATTCTAAATATTGAATACCCAAATTCATATAGGTAGATCATTTCTATTCATATCCAGACAAAAAACATATAAAACAAAAGTTCTAACACATTCTCTATTTGTGTTTGTATTCTTTGTTACTTTATGGTATTCTAACCTTAATACTTCTAGGGTTTCTCTCTATCCCATCCTTCCTCTCCATACCTAGCTAGGACATCTAGAAAAGAATAGTCATAGTAATTGGATGCTAGTTAACCGAAATATTCAAATTCTAGAAAGGGTATCCAAATAATCAAAATTCCAAGAGCTATTTTTGCATCACCTCTTAATTGCTGCACTTATGACACTGACTTTCTATCTTAATGGTCCTAATGACCCAGCTTAATCTCTAATTCCAAGTTGTCACACCCAAATTCTACAATCACTGATAGATCATGAAATTAGGGCATAACCTGTAACATCCCTGACCTGGGTTATGCTTAACCCTAGATGTTTTACTTAATAAAGTTGATTATATGCTTGCTATTATCTCTTGAAAAGTAATTAAGGCCCAAGAGGAACTTATATTTCAATTTTAGTCCATATTGAACTATGTTGAAAATAATGTTTTGCTTGTGTTGGACTAAAGTGCAAATTACCTAAGTTGAGGGGTTAAATTGCAAATTGTGCATGATAATATGTTCCTCATGTGTTGAAGTTAGAATGAAGATGATGCAGAGGTAGGGCTTGTGGTAGCCTGAGTACCAAGAAAGAGCTGATAAAGCAATGTTTGTGCATTAAAACCAAGTTTAGGTGTAATGTGCAATTTACCCAAAACCTGGGGTTCAATATGCAAATTACCACTTCAATAAGGTCCCTTATGTTTCTTGTCATCATGTAGAGCAAAGAAAATGAGAGGGGCGCCTCATTTGAATCATTTTGAAGGAGAGATAATCTTGATATTAAAATAATCAAGATTTAAGCATAATTGAAACCCTAATTCAATTTAATGCAAAAATAATTACAATAATTGGATTGCCCTTCAAACAAAACTATAATGGTTGAGTTTGGTTGTGTGTGGACGTCCTTGTGCCTTGAAAAGGCAAAGGAAATATCTACGTGAGTGGAGAACCCACTCACATTAAGAAAAGAAAAAGAAATATCCACTCACTTATGGATATTATTATAATATGATTTAAGGTGCTTAGTTTGTTTTCCTTTAAATCATGGATAATTGAGAGGAATAAGAGGCAAAGAGGATAGCCTCGTCCCTAAGGAATAAAAGGGGAATATGGCAAGTAAGTTGAGGAGATAATTCCTACTTTCTCTCTCTTAAATGAATTTTCAATAAAATTCAGATATAAGCTCCTTTATCTTTGAGGTGAAGGGATAATTTCGAAACCCCTTTCACTTCTTGCTTGCACAAATGACCAAGGGATCTGGAATAAATAGGAGGATGACCCCCAACCTGTTGGTAATCTTCTTGACCTTCTTTCACCTTGAATTCATGGCGGAAATCACAAAACAATGCATGATTTCTTCTCTATTTCACTCCATCTTCAATCCTAGCCAATCTTTTCACTCTAAAGCTTGAGGACGAGCCTTGGGAGGGTTGCAAAAGCTTCTTCCACCATTTTTGACATGAAGCTCCAAGATTTGAAGCACAATTGAAGGCGGGTTATATAACTTGAACCCTTGAACTTTGTTATTGATTCCATATCTTCATCGATTGTTGATTCTTTCTTTGTTTCTGAAATTTTATTTGGTTGATTGATGCAATCACCATGAAAATCACAGAAAGTTTAGTGGGTTTAGAGCTTGATGATGATGAAATCATCATAACCACACACCTCCCCAAATATCAATTGCAAACGGTTTTGGACTTTTGGTCCAAACAATTTCACCAAACTGTTTGGAGACCAAACGATTTCCAAACTGTTTGGTGATTTGAGTCCCAAACCGCATGAGAGTGTTGACCATTTGGATGGGTTGACCATTTGAGGTCTGAACCCTAGTATTTGTTGGATTATGATCCAATGGATCCAATTCATTGATTAAATGTATGGACAATCCACCAATTACAACCCTAATCGATTTGTTGGAGGTTCCATGAAGTGATCCATTCGATTTCAAGACTTTTTTGGTCAAACGGTCTTGAGACCGTTTGAGCCCAAATGGTCTTGAAACCGTTTGGGATCAAATGGTTTCAAAACCATTTGTTGATCCAATGGTTGAGATATGAGGGTTGGAGATCCAAGATCCATTAATTGTTTAACTTCAATAACTCAATTGATGGAAGGTTTCAATGTAGCAAATCATGTTCAACCAATTGATGAATGTATCTAAAGAACCCTTGGGGTTTTGAGACTGATTTGGCCCAAACGGTCTTGAGACCATTTGAGTCCAAACGGTCTTGAAACCATTTGGGATCAAACGGTTTCAAAACTGTTTGGAGACCAAACGGTTTCAAAACCATTTGGTGATGAAACCTCAAAACCGAATAAAGGTCAATTGTGATCCAATCATTTGGAAATTGAAGGTGATGATTGTTCCAATGATCCACTAATTGATATTGATGATAATCAATGAAGGTACAAAGCTTGAAATCCTAAAAGTACCTAAATGATTAGTACCATTAAGGGAATAAACCCTAATTTCTTATAAGAACATTAATTTAGTACACTATGTCAATCATAGCTATATGTACTTGATTGAAGGGTTGATATAACCTAATCAAGTTGAGAGGATGATAGAATGGAATTCATACATGAGTATGATTCATGTGGTGATTAAGGGTATGATCCTTAGCAAAGAGATCATAACACCCTAATCATGAACATAAACCCTAATTGACAAGGTTATTGAACCCTAACCCTAATTTAGGCCAATTCTAAATGAAACCCTAACTAGGATGGATAGTAAACTCTAATTATGGGTAATGGAACATGAAACCCTAATTGGGTTATTGAATGTAGACCTTATTCTGGGGTGAAATTTATGTGAAACCCTAAATTAGGGCAAAACTAGGAGAAACCCTAATTGAGGGAGATGTCAAGTTAAATCCTAATTTCAGGTAATACTAAGTGAAACCCTGATATAGAAGGATGTTATGTGAAACTATAATGAAGAGTGATATTAGGAGAAAACCATAATTATGAGAGATGATATGTGAATCTCAATTTATAAATATGGAAAACCGTATTCCTAATATTGGAATAGTGATTAATGTATTGACAAATGTATCACCTAGAGAGGTTGATAATGGATATCCTTATATCAATAGTTCCTAACTCAAGAATGAGTCCATATCATTAGCAATGGTTGTAATTTCTAAATACAGTGACTTGTGACCAATACATTACATGATAAATGTGATGAAATGGTATATAAAGTATTAGGATGGGAAATACTCTAATACAAGCTAAGTGGATGAACTCAAGTAAGGTAATGGTGATGAGGGAAGTGATACATCAAAATATGATAGATATCACATCCAACAACTCAAATGTGATATAACTTAATGTATTTTAAATCCAATATACATGGATGAGTGACACATGAAGTGTGTCATGTCAGTTTTTACATTCAGATGTAATGCATTTTGATGAATGTAGGCTAACCTGCCTTATGAAAAGGTTAATCCAAATCAATAAACTTTGATGCAATTATATTCTGGTAAAGATGAGAGTGAAGTTTATACTTTGTGATGAGAATTCATTTAATGATGAATGATGAGAATAAATAAGTATGATTGAATACTTATGTTATCCATATTGATTCCTAGCTGGGTGAAGAAATGAAATAGGACTTGATCATTAATAATATGATCTTAAGAACCTATATGGTTATTTCTGGAAAATCCTAATTCAGGGTAATGATGTGTAAATCCCTAATATAGGATGATGAATGTGATACCAAACCCTAATCCAGGGTGATGTCATATAATGTTACAGTAAACCCTAAATTGGGTAAAAAGACATGATGAACCCTAATATGATGAGAATAGTGCATCCTAACCCTAAATTGGGTAATAAGATATTATAAACCCTAATACAGGGTAATGCTTTGTGAAAACGCTAATACATGGTAATTCTATGTGAAACCCTAATACATGGTGATGCTATGTGAAGACCTCACACAGAGTAATCCTATGTGAAACTCAAATACAGATTGATGAGTTATCAATGCAATAAGAAAACCCTTGTATTACATGGTACTGATATATAATTGTTATCATGAGTACTAATTATGCAGGTATGTTGAGATGATGAGCATATCCAAGTATGGGCTATGATGCTTTGATTATTGAAAATGTTTTATGGGCTTCATAAGCCATAATATGCCTTGTTGCTTCTTAAGGAATGATAAGAGGTGATATGAGCATTGTGAACTACGTGGAATACTTTGTGTAGTAAGAATCATAATGTCCTAGGTCAGTTGACCTGAAGGTATTAAGTTACCTAATAAGTGGTAACAAGTATTCTATGATGAGTTAAGGGTTTGAATACCCATAATATATAATCATGATGATGAACTTATTAAGAAACGGAAATGTACTTGATGAGGTGAGGGATTAAGATCCCAATACTATGGCTATAGGCCATAACTCCACAAAGACAGTGCCAGGCAATATCTATGAGATATAAGCCTGAAGAGAGTATGTGTTGTAGTTATAACTCTATAGTGAATAAATATTATACATGTTCTTCATATTCCTTAATGGATAAGTGACATACTTCTCTATCAAGTTATAGTTGCAATGATTTAGATAAGAATAATGTTCTAATCTGTTAAACAAGGAAATAACTGCTGTTAATCAATTATGATTCCTCTATCTAGGTTTATCCTATTAAACTGCAATAATAATGTTTCTGGTGGAGAGTTATATCTCTCGCTGGGACAATTTACAATTGTCTCACCCCCGTGGGAATCACATTTTTAGGTGGACGCAGACGAGGAGGCAGGAATCCTTCAATAGGTGAAGGACAACATCAACAGCAACAAGGACATCAGTGAATTCTCAGGTGGAGATACTGTTTGTTAGGCCTGGTATAGATCTATATAGAGTCCTATGTGTCATATATGTACTCTCAGGTCCTCAGAGTAGTAGTTAGTGCTTTCGAGATTTTGGGTCAGTGCCTCGAGATTTTATACTGCATGTGTTTAGTTTACCAGTGTAGCTGATGCTTGTAATTCACAGAAAGAGATGATACAAGTCATGTACCTTTAAACCAGAATGTAAATGTTTTACTTTGGTTCTATGTGAGAAAGTTTTTCCTTTAATGGATCTCTTGGTAAAAAGGTTTTAAATTTTTAGTGACTTTTGATAATCATGTGGCATCCAACTCAAAAAAACAAGATTTACTTAAGCGGAAGCGAATCATATGCAGCGGATTACTGAAAATCATTAAAAATTAAAACCTTTTTCAAAGAGATCCATTCATAGGAAAACTCTTTCAACAAGAACCAATGTATTACATTTACATACTGGTTCATAAGTACATAACTTGTACCATCTCTTGTCGAGGGTTACAACAACCACTGCCTTGTTAAAAGCTAAACACATGTAGTATATGAACCTCGAGGCATCAAGCCAAAATCTCGAAATGATTCATTAAAAGCACTAATTATTAACTCTGAGGACCTGAGAGTATAGAGACGACACATAGGACTTCTATTTATAAGACACGACAGACAGTACACTCAACCTGAGTTGTCACTGCTGTCCCTACTGCTGCTGAAATTCTACCTCTGAAAGATGTTCTCAATCTCCTCCGCGCTCGTCCACCTAAAAATGTTGGATCCCATGGGGTGAGACAATTGAAAATTGCCCCAACGAGATATAACTCTCTGCCAGAAACATTATTATTACAGTTTAATGATATAAAACTGGGCAGAGGATAAACAGTTTAAAGCACTCTCAATTTTTAAAAGCATTGCAACTATTTATGATAGAGAAATAGATCATCTATTCTTTTAATAAGGAATAGGAAAAACATGTATATCATTTATCCATTATTTTATACCATCATGTCAAACTTCTCTTGTGACACTCATTACCTTGACATGTCACCCATGAAACATTCTTGTTTCAATCTATTGTCCTTAGCCAATCTGCTAATAGCTAAGGAATTATATCCACCATGTACTCATATATCATCAATACAGGCATTGGGTTATTACCAATCCGGTATCATCATCACAGGTATTGGGTTAATACCAATCCTATGTAACCATTCCATGTATTGAACTATGTCAATCCTGTGCAACTATTCCAGGTATTGAACAATACCAATCTTGTGCAACTATTCCAGATATTGAACTATGCCAATCCTGTGCAGTTATTCCAGGTATTGGATTGTTACCAATCCTGTGCAGTTATTCCAGGTATTGGGTTGTTACCAATCCTGTGCAGTTAATTATTCCAGGTATTGGGTTGTTACCAATCCTGTGCAGTTATTCCAGATATTGGGTTGTTATCAATCCTGTGCAGTTATTCCAGGTATTGGATTTAACCAATCCTGTGTTATTATTCCAGGTATTGGGATTTAACCAATCCTGTGTTATTATTCCAGGTATTGGGATTAACCAATCCTGTGTCATTATTCTAGGTATTGGGATTTAACCAATCTTGTGTTAGTATTCCTGGTATTGGGATTTAACCAATACTGTGCATTCATTCCAGGTAGTGGACTGTGCCAAACCTGTGCATACATTCTAGGTATTGATCTATGTCAATCCTATGACCTTATTCCAGGTATTGAACTATGCCAATCTTGTACATTCATTGGTTCATTATGAACATTATCATCCCTTACAAGAGACTTTCATAATCATCTTGATACCTCTTACTAGGTATCAACTTGCTCATGTGATTCTCAAGCCCATTAAAACATCTTATTACCTCTCACTAGGCAAAAACCCTTCTCATGGCTCACAAGGCCCATAAAGTGTCTTGTCACCTCTTTCCAGGCAACAACTTATTCATATGACTCATAAGGTCCATGCACATTTGTTACTTTTACTAAGAAACAACAACATTTAGACATATAAGGCCAATCAACCATTTGTTATATAAATGTCATAGCTCAAAACTAGCTATGTTCATCATCTCATAATATTTGCATGGTTATTAGACATGATAACAGTCATACAAATCATTTATCACATCATGTGATACAATAGTAACACCATTGTTCCTTTACTAGGATTAGGGTTTACTATCAAATAGGGATTTTCATTCCCTATATCCAAAATTAGGGTTAGGGTTTCCCATTTCTCATTAATTAAGGTTTCATGATTATAATATTTGTCCAACCTTTTATTCATTATTTCATACCTCTGGGGCATTCAAAGATATCATAAGTAATTACTCAAGATCATTACTCTCATCATATAGTATTAATGATCATCAATTCAAGGTATTAGTTCATTTCTCATCCTCATCATGGTATGATTACATCATACTCATTAATTTGGTTTTACCCCATTCTCAAGGTATATTAGTCAATACTTATCAAAATGCATCAAACTCATTACATTTCATTGTAATAGTTGCATAACACACTTCATATGTTTCTTACCCAAATAGATTGGATTTGAAATGCATCAACATATATCACTTTCCTTATCACCTCTAACTTCCTTGAGTTATCAGCTTATCTTGAATTAAGGTATTTTCCATCTTAATGCTTTCATCCATTAACCTATCACTCTCATCATGAAGTGCATAGGTCACACACTAGAATGGTCCAACTAACTTTAATGGTATGGACTCATTTCAGGTTAAGGCATTGCCTACAATAAGGTTGCCTATACTCAATCATTTAAGATATTTCACCTTTATAAGGTTTCACCCACTACTTTATTATCAGGGTTCTGGTTTATCATCATATTACATGAGATTACGGCTTCATGTATTATAACTCCAATTAGAGTTTCACATACTTTTACCCTATATTAGGACTTTGGGGTTTTACTTAGAATCATACTTCATTAGAGTAAGGATTGCATATAGCATCAACCTTGATTAGGCTTTCACATCCTATTATCTAAGCTTTAGAGTTTACTAGTCATCCAAATTAGGGATTCTGATAGCATCACCCTCAATTAAGGTTTCACTTGGAATCACCCTCAATTAGGGTTTCACTTGGATTCACAATCAATTAGGTTTTCACATGTTATATCAATTGGAGATAATCATCCCAATTAGGGTTTCACTCACCATTCTCATAATTAGGTTAACACAAATCATCACCACGGATTAGGGTCACATCCTTAACCTAGATTAGAGTTTCAATTAGATTTTCCCTGAATTAAGGTTAAGGTTCAATAACCTTGTCAATTAGGGTTTGTGCTCATGATAAGGGTTTCATGATATCTTTGTTAAGGATCATACCCTTAATCACCACATGATTCATACTTCATTATGAATTCCATCCTATTATCCTTTCAACTTGATTAGGTCATAACAACCCTTCAGTCAAGTACATACAACTATGATTGACATAGTGTACCAAGTTATTGTTCTTATGAGTAATTAGGGTTTGTCCCTTAAATGGTACAAATTACTTAGGTACTTTTAGGGTTTCAACCTTTGTACCTTCATTGATTACCATTACTAACAATCATTGGATCATTGGAACAATCATCACCATCAATTTCCAAATGATTGAATCACCATGAACTCCATTCGGTTTTGAAGTTTCATCACCAAACAATTTTGAAACCATTTGACCTCCAAACGGTTTTGAAACCATTTGCCCCCAAATGCTTTTTAAACCATTTTTCCCTAAACGGTTTCAAGACCGTTTGGACTCAAAAGGTCTCAAGACTGTTTGGGCCAAATCAGTCCCAAAACCGCAAGGGTCCTCTAGGTAATTCATCCATCAATTGACTGTAGTTTGCATCATTGAATTGACTACTGATTAAGCAATTGAAGGATTGATCAATTAACATCATTAAATCTTTATCCAATTTTCAAAGATCAACCACTAACCCTTCAAATGGTTTTGAAACCGTTTGGTCCCAAATGGTTTCAAGACCGTTTGGGCTCAAACGGTCTCAAGACCGTTTGACCCAATTTGTCTTGAAATCGTTAGGACCAATCAAGGATTCTTCAACCAACTTGATTAGGGTTTCCAATTGAAGGATTATACACACATTGAATCAATCAATTGGATCATCATCCAACACATATTTACGTTCAGACCTCAAACGGTCAACTTAACCAAACGGTCAACCCTCTCATGCAGTTTGGAGTCCAAGTCACCAAACGGTTTGGTGAAACTGTTTGGACCAAAAGTCCAAGACCATTTGCCCTTGTTTTTGGTTGAGATGTGTGCTTATGATCAGGTTATCATCTTCAACCTTTAACCCCACGAAATCTACTGACATTTCCATGGCAATTACATTAACTAATCAAGGTTATTGCAATAAGAACAATTGAGTCGATTGAATAGAGAAATTGGATTCAATAATAATGAAAAAGGGTTGAAGTTATATAACCCACCTTCTAATCTGATTTCAAGCTCCAAGATCCACAGCTATAATGGTGGATGAAGATTTAACAACTGCCCAAGGTCCGTTCTCAAGCTTTTGGAGTGAAAGGATTGGCTAGGGTTGAAGATGGAGTGAAGAAAAGAAGAAATTATGCATTGTTTTATGATTTCCACCATGAAATCAAAAAGAACGAAGGTCAAGAAATTACCAACAGGTTGGGGGCGTCCTTCTACTACTCCCAATCTCTCTTGTGGTCGTTCAAGGCAAGAAGAGAAAGGAAATTCTGAAAAAGATCCTTATGTGGGTTGGAAATGGGATATGTATAAGGAATTTTCAAGGAAAGAGAAAATGAAATTAATTCCATTAATTTCCAAAATTGTTTCCACCACTTCCCCCTTGGTTTCTTGAATGCAAAGGCAACTCTATCCCCACCGAGCTCCCTTCCATTATCCATGAATGAAGGGAAAAGAAATTAAACACCTTAACCCTTATAATAGTAATATCCATTTTTGAGTGGAAATTTCTTTTTCTTATAATAAGGTGAGTGGAGTTTTCACCTCCTTGAGAGATTTCGTGGTCCTTGCAAGGCTCAAGGAAGTCCACACACATCTGAAATCAACCATTTTAATTTTTTTTGAAGGTCCTTCAATTATTTTATTTATTTTTGCATTAATTTGAACTAATGTTCCAATTATGCTTAAATCTTGATTATTTTAATATCAAGATTCTCTCTCCTACAAATTGATTCAAATGAGGCGCCCCTCTAATTTTATTTGATTTAAATGGTGCCAATAAACATTAGGGATCTTATTGAAGTGGTAATTTGCATATTGAACCCTAGGTTTTGGGTAAATTGCATATTACACCAAAACTAGGTTTTAATGCACAAACATTGCTTTACCAGCTCTTTCTTGGTATTTAGGCTACCACAAGCCATACCTCTGCATCATCTTCATTATCATGATGCTAAAACACATGAGGAACATCTTACTATGTAACATTTGCAATTTTACCCCTCAACTTGGGTAATTTGCACTTTAGTCCAAAACAAGCAAAACAATGTTTCAACATTATTTGAAAAGGACTAAAATTGAAACATGAGTTCTTCTTGATCCTTAATTACTTTCCAAGAAATAAGGGCAAGCTTATAATTAACTTTATTAAGAAAAACACCTAAGGTTAAGGCATAACCCAGGTCAGGGATGTTACAAATCATAAACCCCTAACAAGGATTTCGTCCTCGAAATCCCAGATAAAAGGGGACATACATTATTCATGTGTTGTATCATCAAGTATCCACTTAACATCTCATTGTTATGGAGACACCATATAACTTTGATCAATACAAAGTCCTTCCATACAACATTCCTATGGAATCAAACACATAGGATTCATATTCCACCGTCCTTTTATTATAGACTGTGGAGTTATATCTGGGCCAGGTAAAACTTTTCTTATTTAGATAAAGGTTACTTGTTAATTTAATTTGATAAACTTTTCTTGTAATAATTTTACAATTATTCCTTCAAATAGCTCATTCTCATCAATGTTATGTTTATGCAAAGCATAAACCCCTAACATATGATGTCCATACTACATTAGGTAACTGGACTGATTCCACAGTTAACCATTTCATATAACTATCATAAGATAGCCTGATGTTTCTCAGATACCAGAATCCCTTACCTTGGTATCTAACACGTGTTAATAACACATCACATCCTCATTTTTTTTATAAGTTGATTTATGAGTAAATCAAATTCCTTCATATATCGATTAGAATGTGGTAGAATTATCCATGCCACATCTCCTTCTTCTTTAAACTCTTGAGATTGTTTCAGAATGACTACTTGATCAGAGTAATAAAAAAGATAACAATCTAGGTATTTCATACTTACCTTGCCTTCAATAAATGAATACCTGGCCAGGGTATTCAAGAACTGAAATTAGGTAGTATGTATTTGTTTTATATTATGTTCCATATTCTTAACATCTCTTTAAATTTCACTAATTAATATCTCAGATTTTCTCTGAGTGTTTCTTCTACATCTTTTCCCTTTCTGCATGAAAAAGAGAAATTTTAGACATATAAGAGAATATTAAACTGAACATAAATTTTCATCCTTCTTATCTCTTCCTCATATCCTTAAAGGATTAGACAGATGAACTAAACAACAACCACTTTTCTTATAGAAGAAAATAGAAGGTAACTCAAAATAGAAAGTTCTATCTTGACAAGTCCACCTTTTACAAAATAACTAGCATCTCATCTGACCCAAAACATGGACTTAGTTGTTATTTGTTATTGCCTTTGTCCTCTACTACCAGAAGTAGATGGACCAAACTATGACATTTGTCTTCGTCCTCCACCATCTGCTCCACTGGACTGAGGTCCTTGTGGGTTTTGCAGATTATGCCTTGACTGTTGGGTCACCTCACTATTTCTCCTTGGACATTGTTGTCTAAAATGTCCTAGCTGTCAACATTTATGACAAGCTCGACCCCAACTTTATGACCCCTGCATAGGTACACTATATTGTGGTTGGACTGGTGAATATTTTGGTTGTTTGTTGCCACTACTCCATTGTTCCCGTGACTGTGTAGTCTTCCTTTTAAGGTATGTCTCATGTTTATTTATTGTAGACCTTTCTATCCTCCGTATAGACTCCACAAATGTGGCAAACCTCTCCCTACTTTCTAGGGCAGATGTCAGAATGGACATCTCAGCATTCAATCCTTTCTCAAAACATCGAATCTTTTCCTCCTCAGTAGCAGCCATCTGAGGACAAAATCGTAAAAGTTCCATGAACTTAACCTCATATTCACTTATTGACATGGTTCCCTATCGTATCTTCTCAAATTGTGCAATCTTTTTGTCTAAATAAGTCTTTGGAAAATACTTATTGACGAATTCTCGACGGAATTCCTCCCATCCAACCTCTTCATCATTTCTTTTTATTTCTTCTATAGCCCACTAATGTCCAGCACTACCCTTCAAAAGGTACACAACATGTTTAACTTTGTCAGCATCCAGGATACTAAGGATCTTAAAATCCGATTCTAACTCAGTGAGCCAGAGATCAACATCTACTGGGTCAGATGTTCCAGCATATTCTATGGCTCTTACACGACGTAGTCGCTCAAAGGTCTTACCAGACCCATATCCCTCATTGGGAACTGGTGCCCTGGATGGTGGTACCAGCATTCGGTCTATTATATGCGTCGCTGCAGTCATGAATTGCCCAAACAGGGTAGAAAAATCTAGGTTTCTCATCATGATCTCATCCACAGGGGGATTCACATGCACTGGTTCCTCCCTTGCCTGATCCCTTGCACCTTCCACTGGTGCAGCAACATTGCTCTCAGCAACGTGTCTCTTATGTTCTCCAGACATCTTGGAGCTATATATCTTCTTCTCCATAAGCAGAAGGCACTATAAGATACACTGGAGTACACTTAGAACAGACTCGATACCTTATTCCTATGTCTTTGTAGACTTAGCAAAACTCGCTCTGATACCAATAAATTGTGGCATCCAACTCACAAAAAAAAGATTTACTTAAGCAGAAGCAAATCATATGCAGCGGATTACTAAAAATCATTAAAAATTAAAACCTTTTTCAAAGAGATCCATTCATAGGAAAACTCTTTCAATAAGAACCAATGTATTACATTTACATCCTGGTTCATAAGTACATAACTTGTACCATCTCTTCTCGATGGTTACAACAACCACTACCTTGTTAAAAGCTAAATACAGGCAGTATATGAACCTCGAGGCATCAAGCCAAAATATCGAAATGATTCATTAAAAAACTAACTATTAACTCCGAGGACCTGAGAGTACAGAGACGACACATAGGACTTCTATTTATAAGACACGATAGACAGTACACTCAACCTGAGCTATCACTACTGTCCCTACTACAGCTAAAATTGTACCTCTGCAAGATGTTCTCAATCTCCTCCGTGCTCGTCCACCTAAAAATGTTGGATCCCACGGGGTGAGACAATTGAAAATTGCCCCAGCAAGAGATATAACTCTCTTCTAGAAACATTATTATTGTAGTTTAATGATATAAAACTAAGCAGAGGATAAGCAGTTTAAAGCACTCTCAACTTTTAAAAGCATTGCAACTATTTATGATAGAGCAATAGATCATCTATTCTTTTAATAAGGAATAGGAAAAACATGTATATCATTTATCCATTATTTTATACCATCATGTCAAACTTCTCTTGTGACACTCATTACCTTAACATGTCACCCATGAAACATTCTTGTTTCAATCTATTGTCCTTAGCCAATCTGATAACATCTAAGGAATTATATCCACCATGTACTCATATATCATCAATACAGGCATTGGGTTATTACCAATCCGGTATCATCATCACATGTATTGGGATAATACCAATCCTATGCAACCATTCCAGGTATTGAACTATGTCAATCCTGTGCAACTATTCCAGGTATTGAACTATGCCAATCCTATGCAACTATTCCAGGTATTGAACTATGTCAATACTGTGCAACTATTCCAGGTATTGAACTATGCCGATCCTGTGCAACTATTCTAGGTATTGAACTATGCCAATCCTATGTAGTTATTCCAGGTATTGGATTGTTACCAATCCTATGCAGTTATTCTAGGTATTGGGTTGTTACCAATCCTGTGCAGTTATTACAGGTATTGGGTTGTTACCAATCATGTACAGTTATTCCAGGTATTGGGTTGTTACCAATCCTGTGCAGTTATTCCAGGTATTGGATTTAACCAATCCTGCGTTATTATTCCAGGTATTGGGATTTAACCAATCCTGTGTTATTATTCTAGGTATTGGGATTTAAATCCGGTGTCATTATTCCAGGTATTGGGATTTAACCAATCCTGTGTTATTATTCCAGGTATTGGGATTAACCAATCATGTGCATTCATTCCAGGTAGTGGACTATGCCAAACCTTTGCATACATTCCAGGTATTGATCTATGTCAATCCTGTGACCTTATTCCAGGTATTGAACTATGCCAATCTTGTACATTCATTGGTTCATTATGAACATTATCATCCCTTACAAGAGACTTTCATAATCATCTCGATACCTCTCACTAGGTATCAACTTGCTCATGTGATTCTCAAGCCCATTAAAACATCTTGTTACCTCTCACTAGGCAACAACCCTTCTCATGGCTCACAAGGCCCATAAAGTGTCTTGTCACCTCTTTCCAGGCAACATATTATTCATATGACTCATAAGGTCCATGAACATTTGATACTTTTACTAAGCAACAACAACATTTAGACACATAAGGCCAATCAACCATTTGTTATATAAATGTCATAGATCAAAACTGGTTATGTTCATCATCTCATAATATCTGCATGGTTATTAGACATGATAACAGTCATACAAATCATTTATCACATCATGTGATACAATAGTAACACCACTGTTCCTTTACGAGGATTAGGGTTTACTATCAAATAGGGCTTTTCATTCCCTATATCCAAAATTATGGTTAGGGTTTCCCATTTCTCATTAATTAAGGTTTCATGATTATAATATCTGTCCAACCCTTAATTCATTATTCCATACCTCTGGGGCATTCAAAGATATCATAAGTAATTACTCAAGATCATTACTCTCATCATATAGTATTAATTATCATCAATTCAAGGTATGAGTTCATTTCTCATCCTCATCATGGTATGATTACATCATACTCATTAATTTGGATTTACCCCATTCTCAAGGTATATTAGTCAATACTTATCAAAGTGCATCAAACTCATTACATTTCATTGTAATAGTTGCATAACACACTTCATATGTTTCTTACCCAAATAGATTGGATTTGAAATGCATCAGGTATATCACTTTCCTTATCACCTCTAACTTCCTTGAGTTATCAACTTATCTTGTATTAAGGTATTTCCCATCTTAATACTTTCATCCATTAACCTATCACTCTCATCAGGAAATGCATAGGTCACACACAAGAATGGTCCAGCTACCTTTAATGGTATAGACTCATTTTAGGTTAAGGCATTTCCTACAATAAGGTTTCTGATTCTCAATCATTTAAGATATTTCACTTTATAAGGTTTCACCCACTACTTTATTATTAGGGTTCTGGTTTATCATCATATTACATGAGATTAGGGCTTCATGTATTATAACTCCAATTGGAGTTTCACATACTTTTACCCTATATTAGGACTTTGGGGTTTTACTTAGAATCATACTTCATTAGATTTAGGATTGCATATAGCATCAACCTTAATTAGGCTTTCACATCCTATTGCCTAAGCTTTAGAGTTTACTATTCATCCCAACTAGGGATTCTCATAGCATCACCCTCAATTAAGGTTTCACTTGGAATCACCCTCAATTAGGGTTTCACATGTCATATCAATTGGAGATAATCATCCCAATTACGGTTTCACTCACCATTCTCATAATTAGATTCACACATATCATCACCCCGGATTAGGGTTACATCCTTAACCTATATTAGAGTATCAATTAGATTTACCCTGAATTAATGTTAAGGTTCAATAACCTTGTCAATTAGGGTTTCATGATCTCTTTGTTAAGGATCATACCCTTAATCACCACATGATTCATACTTCATTATGAATTCCATCCTATTATCCTTTCAACTTGATTAGGTCATAACAACCCTTCAGTCAAGTACATACAGCTGTGATGGACATAGTGTACCAAGTTATTGTTCTTATGAGTAATTAGGGTTTGTCCCTTAAATGGTACTAATTACTTAGGTAATTTTAGGGTTTCAACCTTTGTACCTTCATTGATTACCATTACTAACAATCATTGGATCATTGGAACAATCATCACCATCAATTTCCAAATGATTGAATCACCATGAACTCCATTCGGTTTTGAAGTTTCATCACCAAATAGTTTTGAAACTGTTTGACCTCCAAACGGTTTTGAAACTGTTTGCCCCCAAACGGTTTTGAAACCGTTTTCCCCTAAATGGTCTCAAATAGTCTTAAGACCGTTTGAGCCAAATCAGTCCCAAAACCGCAAGGGTCATCTAGGTAATTTGTCCATCAATTGAATGTAGTTTGCATCATTGAATTGACTACTGATTAAGCAATTGAAGGATTCATCAATTAACACCATTAAATCTTTATACAATTGTCAAGGATCAACCACTAACCCTTCAAATGGTTTTGAAACCGTTTGGTCCCAAATGGTTTCTAGACCGTTTGGGCTCAAACGGTCTCAAGACCGTTTGACCCAATTTGTCTTGAAATCGTTAGGACCAATCAAGGATTCTTCAATCAACTTGATTAGGGTTTCCAATTGAAGGATTGTACACACATTGAATCAATCAATTGGATCCATTGGATCATCATCCAACACATACTTAGGTTTAGACCTCAAACGGTCAACTTAACCAAACGGTCAACCCTCTCATGCGGTTTGGAGTCCAAGTCACCAAATGGTTTGGTGAAACCATTTGGACCAAAAGTACAAGATCGTTTGCCCTTGTTCTTGGTTGAGGTGTGTTCTTATGATCAGGTTATCATCTTCAACCTTTAACCCCACGAAATCTACTGCCATTTCCAAGGAAATTACATCAACTAATCAAGGCTATTGCAATAAGAACAATTGAGTCGATTGAATTGAGAAATTGGATTCAATAATAATGACAAAGGGTTCAAGTTATATAACCTTCCTTCTAATCTGATTCCAAGCTCCAAGATCCATGGCTATAATGGTGGATGAAGCTTTAACAACTGCCCAAGGTCCGTTCTCAAGCTTTTGGAGTGAAAGGATCGGCTAGGGTTGAAGATGGAGTGAAGAAAAGAAGAAATTATGCATTGTTTTATGATTTCCACCATGAAATCAAGAAGAACGAAGGTCAAGAACTTATCAACAGGTTGGGGGCGTCCTTCTCCTGCTCCCAAGATCTCTTGAGGTCGGCCAAGGCAAGAAGAGAAAGGAAATTCCAAAAAAGATCCTTATGTGGGTTGGAAATGGGATATGTATAAGGAATTTTCAAGGAAAGAGAAAATGAAATTAATTCCATTAATTTCCAAAATTGTTGCCACCACTTCCCCCTTGGTTTCTTGCATGCAAAGGCAACTCTATCCCCACTGAGTTCCCTTCCATTATCCATGAATTAAGGGAAAAGAAATTAAGCACCTTAACCCTTATAATAGTAATATCCATTTTTAGTGGAAATTTCTTTTTCTTATAATAAGGTTAGTGGAGTTTTCATGTCCTTGAGATATTTCTTGGTCCTTGAAAGGCTCTAGGACGTCCACACACATCTGAAATAAACCATTTTAATTTTGGTTGAAGGTCCTTCAATTATTTTATTTATTTTTGCATTAATTTGAACTAATGTTCCAATTATGCTTAAATCTTGATTATTTTAATATCAAGATTCTCTCTCCTCCAAAGTGATTCAAATGAGGTGCCCCTATCATTTTATTTTCTCTACATGGTGCCAAGAAACATTAGGGACCTTATTGAAGTGGTAATTTTCATATTGAACCCTAGGTTTTGGGAAATTGCATATTACACCAAAACTAGGTTTTAATGCACACACATTGCTTTATCAACTCTTTCTTGGTATTTAGGCTACTACAAGCCATACCTCTGCATCATCTTCATTCTCATGATGCTTCAACACATGAGGAACATCTTACTATGTAACATTTGCAATTTAACCCCTCAACTTGGGTAATTTGTACTTTAGTCCAAAATAAGCAAAACAATGTTTCAACATTATTTGAAAATGACTAAAATTGAAACATGAGTTCTTCTTGATCCTTAATTACTTTCCAAGAAATAAGGGAAAGATTATAATTAACTTTATTAAGAAAAAAACCTAAGGTTAAGGCATAACCCAGGTTAGGAATGTTACAAATCTGTTGCTTAGTGATCGCTTCCGCTTAAGTAAATTATGTTTTTGCGATCAGTGTGTCACAATTTAGTGGTATCAGAGCGCTAGGTTTGTTGAGTCTACAGAGACATAGAACTAAGATGTTGAGTTTGTTCTAGTGTCTTCCAGTTCATGTGATAGTGACTTCTGCTCATATTGGAGGAGAAGAAAAACTTGAAGATGTGTGGGACATACGAAGAACACGCTGCTGATAGCAGTATTGCTGCACCAGGAGAAGGTGCAAGAGACCAGAATAGGGAAGGGCATGTACCTGAACAGCCCCAGATTGACTCAACTGTGATAGAAAGCCCAGCCCTCCATGCTCTATTCAAGAAATTCCTGACAACCATGACATACATGGCAGATAGGATGCCACCACCCGCACCTAGGGCACCAACCCATTATGAGGGATATGGAGCCGGCAAGACTTTTGAGAGGCTTTGTTGGGTTGGAGCCATAGATTATGTTGGTACATCCGATCCAGCAGATGTTGATTTGTGGCTGACAAAGCTGGAGAAGGCTTTTAGGATCCTTGATATTCCTGAAGCTGAAAAGGTAAGACATGTTGTGTACCTCCTAAAAGGGAGTGTTGGTCACTGGTGGATGATAGAAGAAGATAAGAGACCAGGTGAAGAGATTGGATGGGAGGTATTCCGATGAGAGTTCATCAGTAGATACTTCCCTAAGACGTATCTAGACAAGAAGATCTCTCAATTTGAGAAGATTAGACAAGGATAGATGAACGTCAATGAGTATGAAGCTAAGTTCATGGAGCCGTTGTAGTTTTGTCCGCATATGGCAGTTAATGATGAGGAAAGAATTCGGCATTTCGAGAAGGGGTTGAATGCTGAACTAACCACTCCTGTGTCTACTTTAGAGAATAGGGAGATGTTTTCTACCTTTGTGGAGTCGGTAAGGAGGATAGAGAGGTCTGAAATTGAGAAACGATAGACTAGTGGCAAGAAGGTGTACACTCAGTCTCAAGGACAAAGATCTGAAAGTTTTAAGAAGCTGAGATTTTTCGTATCGGCAGCACCATTGAGATTCCATACCCAGACACAATGGACGTCAAGTAGGGGTAGGGATCATAGTAATGCTCCAAGTAGAACCCCCGACATAGCATCAACATCGGTGACTGGATCTCACAGACACTATTTTGCACCCAGGATCTGTTACCAATGTAGACAACTGGGACATCTGGAAAAGGATTGTCCAGACAAGAATTCAATGATGACTCAACCCCAGGGGCAGAGTCAGCAAGGCTCACAGAGGAGGCAGTTTTCTAGTAACAATAGAGGACGTGGACAGACGTCCCAGACAGGTCAGATGAAATAGTTTCATTTTGATACTTCATTTCATGATTCTATGTGTTAAAAATAAGAAAGTAGTTGTTTTGAGCTTCCTATAACTACACAAGGAAGATGAGAATTTACATTTTACTCAGTATTCTTTAAAATAATTTATAATCTCACTTATTTATGTGATAAAAGATGAGATATAGAAGTGATGCCAGAAGAAAAATCCAGAAATGAAAAATCCTGTGTGTATAATGATATGAAGAGTGAGGAACATGATAGTTAATAAAGTACATACTACCTAATCTCAATACTTGTATATCTTGGCAAGGTATATGATTATTGGAGATAAGGCAAGTATGGAACTCTTAGATTGTTATCTTTCTGATTACTCTGATCAAGTAGTCATTCTGAAATAATCTAGAGAGTATAATGAAATTAAATAGGAAGAGCTAAGTGAACCTTCCCAATTAAATAGGAAGAGCTAAGTGAACCTTCCCAATTAAATAGGAAGAGCTAAGTGAACCTTCACAATTAAATAGGAAGAGCTAAGTGAACCTTCCCAATTAAATAGGAAGAGCTAAGTGAACCTTCCCAATTAGATAGGAAGAGCTAAGTGAACCTTCCCAATTAAATAGGAAGAGCTAAGTGAACCTTCCCAATTAAATAGGAAGAGCTAAGTGAACCTTCCCAATTAAATAGGAAGAGCTAAGTGAACCTTCCCAATTAAATAAGAAGAGCTAAGTGAACCTTCCCAATTAAATAGGAAGAGCTAAGTGAACCTTCCCAATTAAATAGGAAGAGCTCAGTGAACTTTCCCAATTAAATAGGAACCGCTCAGTGAACTTTCCCAATTAAATAGGAACAGCTCAATGAACTTTCCCAATTAAATAGGAACTGCTCAGTGAACTTTCCCAATTAAATAGGAACTACTCAGTGAACTTTCCCAATTAAATAGGAATTACTCAGTGAATTTTCCCAATTAAATAGGAAGAGCTCAGTGAACTTTCTCAATTGCATAAGAGTTGCTGAGTGAATTTCCCTAATTATTTAGAGATTGCTAAGTGAACTTTTCCAACCACATAGGGTTTGCTAAGTGAACTTTCCCAAACAAATAAAGAATTGCTGAGTGGATTACCTCTGTTAAATGTATGTGTTTCTCTTTTGATAAACAATCTTGGGTGATGATAGGAGTATGTTACTTTGTGTTTCTTCCTTTCAATTAACATGGAAATCAAGTAAGTAATATGACATTTGATGTGCATGGATTAGAAATAATCCATTGATGGATACTTAGAAAAGATTCAGTTTGCTTTGGACTTTGGTTCCAAGATAATGATATATGAAGCAAGCGATGTCCTAAGATAAAAGAAATACTTTGTGCATATACCTTTGGTGGTAATAGAAGAGAAATGAATATGATAAGGATGAGATGTGTTCTCAACACATATGATGAATACCAAAGTAAGGATTATTGTACCTGAGAAATAATAGATGATTATGTTGGTTATCTATATTAGCCAACTGTGAAATCAATCTTGTTACCTAAAATAATATGGACATCATATGTCAGGGGTTTATGCTCTACATAAACATAAACATTGATAAGGTTGAACTAATGGAAGGAACTTTGTGTGGACTAAATATATATGGTATCTCCCTGACATTAAGATGTTATGTAGAGGCTTGATGGTATGATAAATGATTAAAAATTATCTCTCCTTTTTCCTGGGATTTTGGGGACGAAATCCTTGTTAGGGGTTTATAATTTGTAACATCCCTGACATGGGTTATGCTTAACCCTAGATGTTTTACATAATAAAGTTGATTATAAGCTTGATCTTATCTCTTGAAAAGTAATTAAGTCCCAAGAGGAACTTATATTTAAATTTTAGTCCATATTGAACTATGTTGAAAATAATGTTTTGCTTGTGTTGGACTAAAGTACAAATTACCTAAGTTGAGGGGTTAAATTGCAAATTGTGCATGATAATATGATCCTCATGTGTTTAAGCATCATGAGAATGAAGATGATGCATAGGTAGGGCTTGTGGTAGCCTGAGTACCAAGAAAGAGCTGATAAAGCAATGTTTGTGCATTAAAACCAAGTTTTGGTGTAATGTGCAATTAACCAAAACTTGGGGTTCAATATGCAAATTACCACTTCAATAAGGTCCCTTATGTTTCTTGGCATCATGTAGAGCAAAGAAAATGAGAGGGGCACCTCATTTGAATCATTTTGAAGGAGAGAGAATCTTGATATTAAAATAATCAAGATTTAAGCATAATTGAAACCCTAATTCAATTTAATGCAAAAATAATTACATTAATTGGATTGCCCTTAAACCAAAACTAGAATGGTTGAGTTTGGTTATGTGTGGACGTCCTTTTTCCTTGCAAAGGCAAAGGAAATATCTACGTGAGTGGAGAACCCACTCACGTTAAGAAAAGAAAAAGAAATATCTAGTCACTTATGGATATTATTATAATATGATTTAAGGTGCTTAGTTTTTTTCCTCTAAATCGTGGATAATTGAGAGGAATAAGAGGCAAGGAGGATAGACTCGTCCCTAAGGAAGAAAGGGGGGAATATGGCAAGAAAGTTGAGGAGATAATTCCTACTTTCTCTCTCTTAAATGAATTTTCAATAAAATTCATATATAAGCTCCTCTATCTTTGAGGTGAAGGGATAATTTCGAAACCCCTTTCACTTATTGCTTGCAAAAATGACCAAGGGAGCTGGGAGAAATAGTATGACGACCCCCAACCTGTTGGTAGGCTTCTTGACCTTCTTTCACCTTGAATTCATGGTGGAAATCACAAAACAATGTATGATTTCTTCTCTATTTCACTCCATCTTCAATCCTAGCCAATCTTTTCACTCCAAAGCTTGAGGACGATCCTTGGGAGGGTTGCAAAAGCTTCTTCCACCATTTTTATATAACTTTAATCTTTGAAGCTCAATTGAAGGCGGGTTATATAACTTGAATCCTTGAACTTTGTTATAGATTCCATATCTTCATCAATTGTTGATTCTTTCTTTGTTTTCGAAATTTTATTTGGTTGATTGATGCAATCACCATGAAAATCACAGCAAGTTTCGTGGGTTTAGAGCTTGATGATTATTACATCATCATAAGCACACACCTCCCCAAATATCAATTGCAAACGGTTTTGGACTTTTGGTCCAAACAGTTTCCAAACCGTTTGGTGATTTGAGTCCCAAACCGCATGAGAGTGTTGACCATTTGGATGGGTTGACCGTTTGAGGTCTAAACCATAGTATATGTTTGATGATGATCCAATGTAACCAATTCATTGATTAAATTTATGGACAATCCACCAACTACAACCCTAATCGATTTGTTGGAGGTTCCATGAAGTGATCCATTCGATTTCAAGACTTTTTGGGTCAAACGGTCTTGAGACCGTTTGAGCCCAAATGGTCTTGAAACCATTTGGGATCAAACGGTTTCAAAACCATTTGGTGATCCAATGGTTGAGATATGAGGGTTGGAGATCCAAGAGCCAATAATTGTTGAACTTCAATAACTCAATTGGTGGAAGGTTTTAATGTAGCAAATCATGTTCAACCAATTGATGAATGTATCTAAAGAACCCTTGCAATTTTGAGACTAATTTGGCCCAAATGGTCTTGAGACCGTTTGAGTCCAAATGGTCTTGAAACCATTTGGGATCAAACTGTTTCAAAACCGTTTGGTGATGAAACTTCAAAACCGAATAAAGGTCAATTGTGATCCAATCATTTGGAAATTGAAGGTGATGATTGTTCCAATGATCCAATGATTGACAGTGATGATAATCAATGAAGGTACAAAGGTTGAAATCCTTAAAGTACCTAAATGATTAGTACCATTAAGGGAACAAACCCTAATTGCTTATAAGAACATTAATTTAGTACACTATGTCAATCATAGTTGTATGTACTTGATTGAAGGGTTGATATAACCTAATCAAGTTGAGAGGATGATAGAATGGAATTCATACATGAGTATGATTCATGTGGTGATTAAGGGTATGATCCTTAGAAAAGAGATCATAACACCCTAATCATGAACATAAACCCTAATTGACAAGGTTATTGAACCCTAACCCTAATTCAGGGAATTCTAAGTGAAACCCTAATAGGGAGGGATAGTAAACTTTAATTATGGGTAATGGAACATGAAACCCTAATTTGGTTATTGAATGTAGACCCTATTCTGGGGTGAAATTTATGTGACACCCTCAATTAGGGAAAAACTAGGAGAAACCCTAATTGAGGAAGATGTCAAGTGAAATCCTAATTTCAAGTAATACTAAGTGAAACCATGATATAGAAGGATGTTATGTGAAACTCTAATGAAGAGTGATATTAGGAGAAATCCATAATTATGAGAGATGCTATGTGAATCTCAATTTATAAATATGGAAAACCCTATTCCTAATAATGGAATAGTGATTAATGTATTGAAAAATGTATCACCTAGAAGGGTTGGTAATGGATATCCTTATATCAATAGTTCCTAACTCAAGAATGAGTCCATATCATTAACAATGGTTGTAATTTCTAAATACAGTGACTTGTGACCAATACATTACATGATAAATGTGATGAACTGGTATATAAAGTATTAGGATGGGAAATACCCTAATACAAGCTAAGTGGATGAACTCAAGTAAGGTAATGGTGATGAGGGAAGTGATAGATCAAAATATGATAGATATCATATGCAACACCTCAAATGTGATATACCTTAATGTATTTTAAATCCAATATACGTGGATGAGTGACACATGAAGTGTGTCATGTTAGTTGTTACATTCAGATGTAATGCATTTTGATGAGTGTAGGCTAACCTGCCTTATGAAAAGGTTAATCAAAATCAATAAACATTAATGCAATTATATTCTGGTAAAGATGAGAGTGAAGCTTATACTTTGTGATGATAATTCATTTAATGATGAATGATGAGAATAAATAAGTATGATTGAATACTTATTTTATCCATATTGATTCCTAGTTGGGTGAAGAAATGAAATAGGACTTGATCATTAATAATATGATCTTAAGAACCTATATGGTTATTTCTGGAAAATCCTAATTTAGGGTAATGATGTGTAAACCCCTAATTTAGGATATGAATGTGATACCAAACCCTAATCCAGGGTGATGTCATACAATGTTACAGTAAACCCTAAATTGGGTAAAAAGACATGATGAACCCTAATATGATGAGACTAGTGCATCCTAACCCTAAATTGGGTAATAGCATATTATAAACCCTAATACAGGGTAATGCTTTTTGAAAACCCTAATACAGGGTAATGCTATGTGAAACCCTAATACATGGTGATGCTATGTGAAGACCTAACACAGAGTAATCCTATGTGAAACTCAAATACTGATTGATGAGTTATCAATGCAATAAGAAAACCCTTGTATTGCATGGTACTGATATATAATTGTTATCATGAGTACTAATCATGCAGGTATGTTGAGATGATGAGCATAGCCAAGTATGGGTTATGATGCTCTGATTATTGAAAATGTTTTATGGGATTCATAAGCCATAATATGCCTTGTTGCTTCTTAAGAGGTGATATGAGCTTTGTGAACTACGTGGAATACTTTGTGTAGTAAGAATCATAATGTCCTAGGTCAGTTGACCTGAAGGTATTAAGTTACCTAATAAGTGGTAACAAGTATTATATGATGAGTTAAGGGTTTGAATACCCATAATCTATAATCATGATGATGAACTTATTAAGAAATGGAAATGTACTTGATGAGGTGAGGGATTAAGATCCCAATACTCTGGCTATAGGCCATAACTCCACAAAGACAATGCCAGGCAATAGCTATGAGATCTAAGCCTGAAGAGAGTATGTGATGTAGTTATAACTCTATAGTGAATAAATGTTATACATGTTCTTCATATTCCTTAATGGATAAGTGACATACTACTCTATCAAGTTATAGCTGAAATGCTTTAGATAAGAAAGATGTTCTAATATGTTAGACAATGAAATAACTGCTGTTAATCAATTATGATTCCTCTGTCTAGGTTTATCCTATTAAACTGTAATAATAATGTTTCTGGCGGAGAGTTATATCTCTTGTTGGGACAATTTACAATTGTCTCACCCCTGTGGGAATCACATTTTTAGGTGGACGCGGATGAGGAGGCAGGAATCCTTCAGTAGGTGAAGGACAGTAGCAGCAGCAAGGACACTAGTGAATTCTCAGGTGGAGATACTGGCAGTTAGGCCTGGTATAGATCTATATAGAGTCCTATGTGTCATCTATGTACTCTCAGGTCCTCGGAGTAGTAGTTAGTGCTTTCGATATATTGGCTCAGTGCCTCGAGATTTTATACTGCCTCTGTTTAGTTTAACAGGGCAGTTGATGCTTGTAATTCACAGAAAGAGATGATACAGGTCATGTACCTTTAAACCAGAATGTAAATGTTTTACTTTGGTTCTATGTGAGAAAGTTTTTCCTTTAATGGATCTCTTGATAAAAAGGTTTTAAATTTTTAGTGATTTTCAGTAATCCGCTGCTTAGTGATCGCTTCCACTTAAGTAAATTATGTTTTTGCGATCAGTGTGTCACATAACCTTAGATCCGACAAATTAAATACCAGTCTTACCCTTCTTTTCCTTTTTGAAAATTAAATCATATATGAAACCACATGATACCAACTGTATAAGAAACAAAATTGTTTCTTCTTTGATTTGATAGAAAACATAAAAGAATATATTAATATATCCATACAATCTTTCAACATTGCTTGATTGTTGGCTTCACTGTTAAATACAAAAATTTCCATGAAGAAGCATTATTACAACATCATTCATATAAAACTCTTATAGATATAAACAAGGACCTATAGTGATAGGGATCAGCTATCCAAACCTATCTAGAATCTGACTTGTTAAAGGTATGCAATGTAAAATTGAAGATCTCCATATGCTCAGGGTGTACCTAAAAATTTGTGAGTAGAGTGATGAGCTACTCATCCAGTGAATGAGTACGTATAACAAATAGTTTAAAGCACATTGACATGTGATTTACCGTCTGCATAATGTAAGTGAACATATCGAAGTAATACAGCCCTGTGAGGCCCAAGTCAAACATGGGGAAGCATTTCTCCAGTAGACTACTACAAACTATTGATCAATCAGCTAGGCCGATGATGATTGTTTAAATTGAGTTGAATTGCAAAATGAACACTAAAGTAAAAAAATTAATGGTTTAAGTAAATTAGAACGAGAATGAATTCTTTACGAGGTGGTTTCACCATATATACCACTAATAATCAATCCCACACACTAATATCTATTATCTCAATCCTTGGATAAGATGCCTGTAGCCAGAATTACCTACTCCCACAAGGTAATTTACTACCTAATCTAATGCCAATCCCACTCCAACGGTTAGTGGTTTGATTAGTAGGTTCTTTATACTTATACTCTGGGTTTCTCCCCTCATATATTCTCCACTTTTCCCAAAGGGTGAAATATACGAGTTATCATATGCTTTCCAACCCTTAATCCCTCTCTCGAGATGACTAAGCATCTATTACTCCATTCATGGTGATCAAGAACAAAAGGAACATGAAACGTTCATAGAATTATATCCAATAACAATGAGATAATTTGATATTAATGCACAGAAATCAGTTGCAGTGTATATCCAGGCTACTCCCGGATCCTTAAGAATACAAGTTTTTAGTGTTGCATGGTTTTCATTGCAAAATATGTAGAAGGGAAGAAGAAAAACATGGGGAACATAGTAGAAACTAAGGTAACCCCTAGATCTTTGCCCATCCGGATGATCCCCTTCATTGCATGTGCGTTATGCTATCTTCCAGCTGTAGAACTGTCCTCCGTAGGGGCTCAAATCTTCCTGGGTGAAGCGTTCAGTCCTCCGTCCTCCTCTTCTCTCTCTCGGGACGTCGTACAATAAAAATTGAGGCTCCCTAGGCCTGGTCGTCGTCCTCCTAAGTCATAGCCATCACTTAGGGTCTCAAATTACATCCACCATTGGATTAGAGATAGATCTACGGCCAGCCTGATCGGGCAAACTTGGTAGTGCCGACTAGGTGAGTTGGTAGTACCGAGTCACTTAGGTTTAGTCGTGCGATCCCGATCCCGTCGGTACTATCGACACGGACTTGATAGCATTGACTTTTTGCAATTTTGAACAGCCTCTGACTTCAACTCAGTAGCACCGAGTTGGAAACTCAGTAGCACCAAGTTTTCTTGATTCACACTGGGCTTACTAATGCTCTCTCGGAAGCACTAACTCTCTGTGTTAGTAGTACCGAGTTCTGGCTGGTTCTCGGGCACATCACTGAGGGTAAGTCAATATCATTGACTCTTACAAGGTCAGTAGCACCGAGTTGTGTAGACTGCCTTGTACCTGAAATCACATAAAAGCATCATGAGTACTTAGAATGCGTAATATGCTAGTAAAAATTGTTGAAATCATATAATTTGATGCATTCAAGGAAATATAGGCTATGAATGACATTCCATGCATAATAGGTCAAATAAAGGCCCAAACTACACATGAAAATAAGGGAAAATGAGCTTAAAATAATGACTGAAAACACATGCATCAAACTCCCCTAAGCTTAAATGTTTCTCATCCTCGAGCAACACTCTCTCAGATCTATTTGACAAAAGTCAGCAAAAGGAGGAAACATATATATATTCTCTTCTTAAACAACTCCACCTAGCAAGCCCTAAACCAGCCTTCGTTGACACTAAACTGATAACTGATCTAAAGTGACCAAAAACTTATATAAGAGTTGTCCACCCTCAGACAATGACACTATCAAGAAAGTAGTTAACATCATAAGTACTCAGACATTCACTTGGTGTATTGCGTGATTCCCTACACTAAATTTCTCTTTCCTAACTACCAATTAACTAGAAGCAGATCTTCATATAAGCATGTATGAGGAGATAAATCATTAAGGGTGGCCTACCAATAACAGCAGTTAATGATGAAATGTGGGTGGTAACTGAAAATTCATGAGTACAATCAGGCTATTTATGCATAAGAAAAATGAACCTATAAGGATGCAAAAGAATGTAATGCATGAATCCTAATGCCTAATTTTTTTTTCTTTTATGAGATGATGCATGTAGAACGAGTTGAGAAATTTCTTTTCAACTCAGAATACTACACTTGTGGATTATATTCTTTCAAATAAAATGATGCAAAACATACTTCAACTTTTTTTTCTTTTGAACATTGTCATCATTTTTCCAGCAAGCCTCACTTTGTGCCTCTTTCTTTCATTCAACTATTAAAAATTTTCCTTTTTTCTTCTTCTCTTTTTTTTCTTCTAAATTTGTTCTTCATAACCTCGAATTTTAAATCCACATGGCAAAGGAAATATGCATGGTATGGTGAAATGTATGCAACTATATGAATTGTGTTATGTAAGCTAATATGGTGTGCAATATAGTTAATGTCTACAAATGCAATATTTTTTCTTTTCAAATGCAAGCAACCTACCCAATATGTCCCTATTGTGCTATGTGACGCAATCAAAGGAAATAGCTCGGAGTACTCAATAATTTTTGAGGTGGTGAGTCAAAATGAATGGATGGAACATATGGAATCACAGAACTAAGAGACAACGCCTTTCATTATATTATGATGTGTCCCTCCTTAATGACATGTGTTCAAAGTGATTCAAGGGTTTATTTCTAATATATTTATTTAAGATCTCATTATGGTTTGGTCAGTTTAGGCTCAACATCTTCATCCTTCACATTTCATTATTGAATAAGACTTTCCTTTGTGTAGTATGTCCTAATGCTGACTAATTCAAAGACTTCCGCAAAAGGTGTTGCATAAGGATTGTGCATTTTAAGCTTTTAAGGACATGAACTTCATTTCATTAAACATCATGGAGAGTACAAAACGTTTGAGACTGAAACCATGCAATTACTACTCCACAATTACACTAGATAGATGTGAATCCTACACTTGCACAACTAAAAACAAAACCAACAACTAAAATGGCAAATGTAAATAAAGATAAAGATAAAAACTAGGACAGAATGTTGTTCCAGCACCCCCAAGCTTGAATATGACTGTGTCCTCATAGTCAATACCTCACCCAAGAGGTGGAACAGTGGTACTATGATTCAAAATGGTGGAGGTGGCATGTTTGGGTTGTGGGGAGGAAACATCCTCTGGAAAGAAAGATTGGTAGGAGGCATCGGCGGCAGCTGTGGGTACTCCCCAAAGTATCCACGGTTCCAATAATTGTCAAAGAAGGGTTGCTGGTAAAACTCCATCCTCTGGGGGCGCATATGAACATTCTCTTGGTTGGCCAAGAGAAGGCGTTCTTTTTCGAAGATTGCCTGTTGGTTTTTGTACAGTCATCCTTGAATATCCTGCATGCCGGCTAAAGCCTCCTACTGTTGTTGTTGGCTAGTCTGAATTTGTTGCAGCATCCTATACATGCCTTGCATGTTGTCAAGTCCTGCTCCTCCTGGGAAGGTGGTGGGGCTGAGGAAGTCGAGGTAGCATATGCGCGGGCCCGTTTGTGCAGAACCGGTCACTGAGTGATGGGGATTGTGGGTTCCACCTCCTCAACCTCGTCGTCACTGTCATCCTACTCCTCATCATTTCCTTGAGTTGCTGCTCTATCATCATCTTCGTCCTCTCCCTCATCCAATGGCCATCTAAGATACTCCACTCCCCATAAGTTGAAGATGGGGTCTGGGAGGTTGCGCTCCCTGTATCTCCCTCTCCTTGTGTAGCATGCAAGCATGTTGTTGTGCTTCACACCAAAGAGTCTAGACTTCTTCAAGTGTTGAGCATCCAACTTGGATGTAGACTCCATTGGCACAAGCGTAGACAAGTCGAGGTAGAAATGTAATGCAATCGGGGTGACCAATCCCCCAAACAACAATGGTGTCTTCCTCTGCATGTTGCACTTCACATTCATCATATGAAGTAGGTGGAAGGAGCCAAAGTTGATGAATTCACCATCAAGCAACATGTACAAAAAGTACAAGTCTGTCTTTTAGGCCTTCCCTTGAGCTTGACCAGATTTAGCAAAGATCGTGTTGGTGCAGAGTCAGTGGAGGATATGAGCAAATAGGTGCTCAATGTCAGTGAGGGAGTTGACATGATAGCTGACATGGAACCCGTAGAGCACCTCCGACAACCGTCTCTAAGAAAGGTCATAGTCGAAGTCTGGCGGGGCTGAACGTTTTGGCATGTGTGCCCAATCGAAGATACGGTTGAACTCCCTTAGTGTGATGGCATAGTTGTTGTTGAAGAGTCAGAAGATGACCCTTCCTTCTGGCCATTCTCCTCTAGTACATTGCTCGGGGGAGACTACGACATCTAGAGATGCCAAGAACTTGAAAATGAGCTCTAGGTACGTCTTCCAGTCATTGAGGAAAGGATTGTCCCCCTCCAAAGCCTGGTGTTGGCAAACCCATCTCATGTTGTCAGTGAATCCCACCTGCTCGATGAAGCTACGATCACCATACCAGGTCAGTATGATCTTCTTGGTCTGTAACTCCTCATACACCCTCCTAATGTTAGGGTTGGGGTGTTGGATGCGAGTTGGTCAGGGGACCAACTCACCCTTCAAGGGAACAATGCCTCTCCTAGGACCGATGTCGTAGATGTAAGAAGGAGATTAGGAGAACGGAAGCTCGGGGAAGACCGTCGGCACTTGGTGTAGCCTTGCTCTAAAATGTAGGAGTGGGAGTAGAAGGTGTAAAGAAAATGGATCCACCACCCCTCCTTTTATAGCTGCTCAGGATGAAGTCGATGCCACCAACTTTTGAGTCGGTGGCACCAAGTTGACTAGCACAATCTGAGGCTTGGGTGTATCGATGCTTATGATTGGCTGACGTACATGGCACAGATCGCCCTCCGCTGGAGGTACCGACTTATGCCATAGATTTGTGCCACCGACCACTGGATGAAGTGCACCATCGTTGTTGGATCTCGATCGCCCAAATTGCTGATGTGGCCCGTTGGTAGTACCGAGATTTTTGAACTGTCGATACTGTCGAGAAAGTGGACTCGATATTCCAAACCTGGGAGGGTCCAAAAGTTGGTATCACCAACTAAAATTGTTGGTGGTATCGAGTCCTTATCAGTGAACCTTTGAAAAATGTTCAGAGACTCGATGGTACCGACATTGAGGGTCGGTAGCACTGAGTTTTTGTTGTTGTTCTACCCCAAACACTGACCTCTTCTCGGTACCACCAACTGATAGAATCGGTGGAACCAAATTTTATGTCATGCACACTCCACAAAATGAGTCAACATACCTTTTTAATAGAAATAAAATTGGAAGAACAACTAAACATAAAAACCGAACCTAAAAAATTGCAATAAACATTGGGTTTCCTCCCAATAAGCATCAATGTTTAATGTCCTAGACTAGATAGTCCTTAGAGCGAGAATCTATGGAATGGTACAAAGTTGCACCACCTCTATTCACGATTCTAATTCCCCTCCAAAATAGTGCTTAAGTCTTTCAACATTGACAAGGAACAACCTATTCCCATCTACAATGTTCACAACACCATGGGGAAGAACTTTGTCAATCACAAATGGTCCACTCCACTTGGACCTTAGCTTGCTTGGATGCAATCTCAGCCTAGAATAAAAAAGGAGGACTTTCTGACTAGGGAGAAACACCTTATCTAGAATGTGTCTATCATGAATTTTCTTTATCATCTCCTTAGATATCCTAGATCTTTCATAAGCATTCAACCTTAGTTCATCTAATTCATTTAGTTCCAAAAACCTCTTCCTACCTACTTCATCAATGTGGAAGTTTAGTTTCTTCATATCCCATCTAGCTTTGTGTTCAATCTCTATAGGTAGGTGGCATGCATGGACATGGATCATCCTAACAGGTGTTGTTCCTATTGGAGATTTGTAACTTGTTCTATAGGCCCATAGTGCATCATTTAACACATAACTCCAGTTCATCTTTTTGGTTGAGACAGTCCTTTCTAAAATTTGCTTAACTTCCCTATTTGACACCTCAACCTGTCCTTGAGTCTGTGGGTGATATGGAGTACCCACTCGGTGTTTCACCTCACATTTGCTAAAAATATCTCCAAACTACCTATTAGTGGAAAGTGAGCCACCATCACTAATGATTAGGCGGGGGACACCAAACCTACAAAAAATGTAGTCCTTCACAAATTTACACACTACCTGTGCATCATTGGTGCGGGTTGGAATTGCTTCCACCCACTTAGACACATAATCAACTACAAGTAAAATGTAAAGGTATGAATTAGACGACACAAACGGGCCCATAAAATATATTCCCCAAATATCAAAAACCTCGACCTCCTTAAACACATTTAAGGGCATCTCGTGTCGCTTGGAGATGTTACCTGCACGCTGACATGCGTCACAACAAAAAACATAGGCATGAGCATCCTTAAATAAGTGGGCCAATAAAATCCACTTTTTAAGACTTTGGCAGCAGTCCTGGAACTAGCATGGTGCCCACCTATAGGTAGAGAGTGACAGTGTGATAAGATGCTCTCTACCTCACACTCGGGTACACACCTTCTTAACAGCCCATCCCTACATTGTTTAAGAAGAATTGGGTCATCCCAGATATAAAATCTCAAAGAATGGAAAAAACCATTTTTCTGCTAGTAACCCCAATCCACAAGTATCTCCTTACAAGCCAGGTAATTAATGATATCTACAAACCAAGGGTCTTTAGTTTCAACTGCAAACAATTTTTCATCTGGAAATTCCTCAACTATGACAGTTGTTGCATAAGCTTCCTTCCATTCTATTTATCAAGAATGCCTCTAAGGGTAGCTGTGGAGATGACTGTATCACAGAATCAACCATGGCTTCTTCTTTTGCAGTTGGGTCATAGTCCTCCACGTCATCTCATGGGTAGCGCATAGCTTGGGTCAGAGAAAGTACTTTTTTGTTTTCTAGGATGTCCATAGCTAGAGTACCTTTGTCCACTCCTGTCATCACATGGTCCATATACAGGAATGGCTTTCCTAGAAATAACAAAAATGTGTTGTCCACATGCTGAAGCATATTGCACTACACTTTATCTCCCATAGCTTGAGAGTGCTCTGACATCTTTATCTCAAACCTATCATCTTGGATTCCAATAGTGAAATGCCCTCTACCCATCTCAAGTATCATATCTATAGTAGCTTGAAATGGTCTCCCCAAAAGAAGTTTGTTGTCATGATCACCCTGCATCTCCATCACTACAAAATCTATAGGGAAGACAAACATGTCCACCTTGATCAGAACATCCTCGCATATACCATATGGCGTCACTACAGAATTATTCGCCAACTAGATTGTCATGATGCTCTTCCTGGTTTCTTTGATTCCAAGCTTCTTGAATGTAGATAAGGGCATCAAATTGATGCTTGCTCCTAATTCACATAAAGCCTCTCCAAATTTTGTCTTTCCTATAAAGCATGTGATATTGATGCACCCTGGATCCTGTCTTTTAGGTGGCAGTGTGCCCAAAATGAAAGCACTAACTTGTTCCTTGAGCACTACCACATCAGACTCTGAAATCTTCCTCTTCTTTGTAATGATATCCTTCAAGAACTTCCCATAGGATGGTATTTTCTCTATTGCGTCAATCAAGGGAATGTTCACAGACAACTTCTAAAAGTTATCTAGAAACTTCTTTAACTATTTGTCCATCTTGGTAGACTTCATACTATTTGGAAATGGCACAGGAATCACAGGTGCCCTCTGGTGAGGTGGTATGTGGGCTTGAGTTTTATTGCCTACAACCTCCTCAACTTGCTCCTCAGTAGTCTTCTCTTAGGATGACGTGTTTGGTTCTTCCACTTCCACTAATTTAGCTTGAGTTTCTGCCTCTTCTATGACTACATTATGTGGTGCACCATTTGGTATCTTTTTGCCATTGCGAAGAAGAACTTCCTTCGCATGCTGATTTTTAGAAGGTAAAATGGTATTTGTCAGAAAGCCTTGCTGAGTCGGTTGTTTTAAAGCACTCACATCCGCTGCTATATGGGATATCTGTGTTTCAATGCTGCAAATATGTGCCCCTTGATTCTGAAGCTCCCTTTGCGTCTGTGCAATCTACAACTCATTCTGACTCACCAGTTTACCTAGCATTTGCTCAATCTTGTCAATCTTCTACTGTTCTGGTGGATCTTGGGCTTGACCACCATATTGTTATGGCCTATTGTTTCTGCGGTGCCTGTGATGGATCTTGTTGGAAATTATTAGGGTCTTTTTATGAGAACTTGGGGTCCTTCCGCCATGAATAATCATTATTCTTATATTGACCTTAGCACACATACTTGCACTCTTATTCCTCTTCTTTAGTAGAGCCTCTATCATGAGCACATAGTGTCTTGGCAATGAGGTCTAACTTTTTGTTTAAAGTTGATATCACCTTAGATTTGCTAACACTCTTTATAGTGGCTGGTAGTTCTCTTTCTTCTCCCCATGATTGATTCTTAGACATGTTCTTGAGGATTTCAAGGTAGCGAGTGGGCTTGTTGTTGAGAAAGAACCCTACTCCTGTTCTATCAAGGGTTGTTCTCTTCCCTTTGTGTAGACCATAATAGAAGATTTTTACATGCCCTTATAGATCAATACCATGATGAGGCCCTTTTGTAAGCATGTTCTGAAATCTTTCCCATGCCTTTGAATATGACTCATCAGTCTGCTGCTTAATGTTATGAATCTTCTTCACTAGATCATTCATCTTTTTTGGAGGAAAGTAGCGTTCAAAGAACGCATCTATCATTTGATCCCATGACTCTATGATATCGTCATCCAGATTGTCAAACCACAATTTCGCACCATATGCAAGTGACGATGAAAATAGCTTGTGGTAGATTGTGCTAGATAGAATCTTATCTATCTTCACCATATCACAACTTTCCAAAAAGTTTCTGATATGTGTCATTGGATCCTCAGAAGGGTGGCCATGGAATGCCTGGGATTTCACTAGAGCAATGAGTCTAGGCTCTATCTTATAGCTTCCCACATTGATAGCTTGTCTTTTGTTGGGCCCTTTCTGGGCCGTGGATGATGAAGCCTTTATTCTCTCCCATATTGTCTATTCTTCTAGTTTGTCTGCTCTATCCCCCATTTCTCCTTGCTCGGGTACTGCTGGTGCCTCTGGTTCTTCAATAAAAGGAGGGTTTGGTGAAGGCGTTCTATTGAACCTATCCACAAATCTACCTATCTCTGATCTTACTCCTTGTAAGAACTCTACTTGTCTAAAGCTCGTTGAAGATGGTTCACCGTATTCTAGGGCTCTAGTCTGCACTATGCACTAGTGTCCCTAAAAAAATGAGAATGGATGTCAAGTCCAAAAGCTTGTACTCAATGAAGAAATTATTGTAAGTCAACTTCAAATAAAGAATAAAACAAATAGAAGAAAAAAATAAAAAATGACCTAGAGTGACCGACTGCAGCACTCGTATAGCTGGATGTTTCTGCTTCCCCGACAATGGCACCAAAAATTTGACACAGGGTTTACCGTGCACAAAACGTAAGTGAACGTATCAAAGTAATAAGGCAATGTGAGGCCCGAGTCGAACACAGGGAAGCATTTCTCCAGTAGACTACTACTAACTACAAATCAATTAGCTAGGTCGATGGTGATTGTTTGAATTGAGTTGAATTGCCAAATGAACACTAAAGTAAACGAATTAATGGTTTAAGTAAATTAGAAGGAGAATGAATTCTTTAGGAGGTGGTTTCACCATAGATACCACTAACAATCAATCCCATGCACTAATATCTATTATCTCAATACCTGGATAAGGAGCCTATAGCCAGAATTACCTACTCCCGCAGTGTAATTCACTACCTAATTTTATGCCAATCCCACTCCCATGGTTATTGGTTTGATTAGTTAGGTGCTTTATACTTATACTTTGGGTTTCTCCCCTCGTATATTCTCCAATTTTCCCAAAGGGTGCAATATATGAGTAATCACGTGCTTTCCAACCCTTAATCCCTCTCTCGAGATGACTAAGTGTCTATTACTCCATTCATGGTGATCAAGCACAAAAGGAACATGAACTTTCATAGAATTATGTCCAGTAACAATGAGATAATTTGATATTAATGCATAGAAATCAATTACAGAGTATATCGATCTGGGCTACTCTCAGATCCTAAAGAATACAGGTTTTTAGCATTGCATGGTTTTCATTGCAAAATACGTAGAAAGGAAGAAGAAAAATGTGGGGAACATAGTAGAAACTAAGGTAACCCATGGATCTTTGATCGATCGGATGATCCCCTCCATTGCACATGTGTTCTACTGTCTTCTGGCTACAGAACCGTCCTTTGTAGGTGCTCAGATCTTCCCCAGTGAAGCGTTCATCCCTCCATCCTCCTATTCTCTCTCTCGAGTCGTCATAGAATCAAAATCGAGGCTCCTTGGGTCTAGTCGTCATCCCCTAGTCAAAGCCATCACTTAAGGTCTGAAATTACATCCACCGTTGGATTAGAGACAGATCTGCGGTAGGCCTAATCACACAGACTCAGTCATACTGACTAGGTGAGTCAGTAGTATCGAGTCACTTAGGTTTAGTCGCGTGATCCCAATCTCGTCGGTGCGATCGACTAGGACTCAATGGCACCAACACTTTGTGATTTCAAATAGCCTCTCTAACGTCAACTCGGTAGCACCGAATTGGAAACTTGGTAGCACTGAGTTTTCTTGATTAACATTGGGCTTACTGATGCTATCTCAGAAGCACGAACTCTCTATGTTAGTAGCACGAAGTTCTGGCTGGATCTCGGGCACATCACTTGTTGGTATGTATGCCCTGAGAGCCAATCATGGGATGATTGGTGGGATACATTAAGATTGATTTGATAAACATCAAAGGCAAGCTTCCAATTCTTTCTAGTTCAGTCATATGAGATAGTGATAGAATAGATTGAATGTCTAGAGAATGACAGTACTCAATGACGTATGCTTTCAGGTTAAGGACCTGAACGATGAGATCATACGGATGTTAAGAGTTTGTACATTCTTGTTATGTCCCTAGTCAGATGTCATTTTGGAAGGTAGATAGACAACAATGACAGACAAGACTAGATTGTGGTGTTGGTTGATGACAGAATCTCATTAGTCATGATATAGAGATATCAAACCAAACACATAAGTACTTGTTAGAGAACAAGTGTACCAGACAGACCCACCGTGAGTTTGACACATGGAACCATGACATGGTAGTCACAGTCAGTACTCACAGTGATGGTGGTGAATGTGATTCTTTGACCGGAAATCACTACATTCAACACATGTCGTTGGATACACTTTGACATCATCAAACGCAACCCTGAAACATGGGTTGTTATAAAGGTGATGATTGGGTGGCTTTGACACATGGGGCTTTTGAGGGGTGAGTGATAGGTATGGGATTTGTCCCTCCTAAGGGAGTTTGATATCCAAGGCCACTTGATGAGTAGGATTGAAATAGGCGTGCGCATGCATGTGTGAATCAGTATGTGATATTGATGTCATACATATCTCTTCCAATCTACTCTGAGATCAAGAAAGTGAATGAACGTTGACATGATGACTGTTCCATGCCTCGAGTTCATTCGGGATATCAGTGAAAAAGGAATTATACATTCATTGTAACACCATTCACGGATTGTAGGATTGAAAGTTGTTCTCCAACTTTCTTTTTCACTTGGGTAGCACTGATGTGTGACTAGGCACCGCTCTTTGCTTGTGAAGTCATAAGTGTTATTGACTTTCACTACCAACGTGAAATGGACCTGCAGGGTCACACACATAGGATTTAACCTGGAAGAGGAGTTTTTTCCACAAAAAATGTTTAGATTGATTACTAAAGGAGTTTAGTAGTTCAATTAAACACTCAATTGATTGATAGCTCAAAATCATAGTGTTCAAGGTGTTGGACATATTGATTAGAGTATCGGATTGATTGAAACTGCAATTGACTGTTTCTGCACAATCTGCACTCTCAACCGATCGACTCATGTAATGAACCGATCGGCTGATCTTGGTGAACCGATCTGCTCAGGTTGTGAGTCGATCGGCTCATGGACAGGGTGAAACAATCGCTTCAAGTGTTGAAATGATCGGTTCAACTGTTGCAACCGAGCAAGTTGGGAAAGTAGGATTGGTGAGAATTTTCCTTTCGTTTCACTTGCCCAATTTGATTGGAACAAGGAATGGTATTTGATAACAATTAGAAACAAAAGATGGAAAGTCAATCGGGAACTGACCAGGACCACGAACTGACCGATTCAGAAGTGAACCGACCGGTTGAGGTGCCCCAACCGATCAGTTGAGGTGTCAACCGACCCGCTCAGGTCCTCAACCGACCGTTTCAGAAATGAAACTGTTGGCTAAATGGACATCTATAAATCCGTTTGTTTTGATTATGACAAACATTTCACTCTTATTGATCTAACGAGCTACTTGAGTGTGCAGGATTAAGGTGGATGCCAAAGCAACTAGGGAAATCCATATGCTTACATTTATGTTTTCATGCAATGTAATCGCTTTGTAAAAAACTTGTACAAATATATAATGTACAAGTACTTAGATTGCATGTAAATCAAGCGTTAGATCTTCCCTAGCTAAACATCACATTTAGATAAGTCATCCCCTTCGAATAGGATCACATATGCACACTCATACATATAATTAGTGCCTAAATTGAAACATTGAAATAGGATCAATCTCGGTCGACAAACTCCTCGACCGAGACACTCTCGGTCGACAATATTCTTGACCGAGAAAGATCCAAAGTAGCCGTTAGACACAACATACAAGTTAGTTGGCAGTTGGAGAAAGACGTTGCAAATCACTTGTTCCAGAGTGCCTGTCGGTCGACAAAAGTTCGACCGAGTAGGTGTCTCGGTCGACCATTCCTCGACCGAGACGGTCTCTGACAGCAACTGCAGAATTAATTAATTAGCCGTTGTTAAAGCAACAACTTTGTACCTAACGGCTAGATAAGCACTTAGAAACCCCTAGAAGTTGTCTAGAATGTCCTTAAGCATCCTTAGGCCATTCCTATAAATAGGACAAGCCATAGGACACTCAAATACACTTGCTACACTTGAGAAATCCTTGAGCATACTTTGAGCAATCTGTTTGTGAGCAATTTGAGCATTGTGACAATTGGCCATTTCATTTCTTAGGTCATAATTTGTGTCCTATAGGCTAGTATCTCCTACCCACTGCAATCACAAGTCCACACACTTGGTTAGGAGATCTATACGCTTGATCTAAGCAAATCAAGCCTTGGGCTACAAAGGATAAGTTGTAATTTCCTTTTTCTTTCTTGTTCTCTATTACCGTTTGTACTCTCCTTGATACTCCTAGGTTGGAGGCTGCTGATTGGAGAGGGTGGAGTTCTTCTTGGTGAAGAAGGTGACTTTGAGCTACTTCAGAAGGCTGGTGCAACGGGAGGTTACTTCTAGAGAGGAAGGCTACTTCAAGGGGGAGCTTGGAGTTACTTCAAGAAGGCTACCTCAAAGTTGGTGCACCTACTTCAAGTGAAGGCTGTTCAAAGGGTGTTAAGGAAAGTATTGTATTTTGTATAAATCCTTGGGAAGGTAATAAAATAAATACTTTCAAAATCCTGGTTGGGTAAGCAACCGGGTAGTGGACTGACAACTTTAGTAGTTGCTAAAGTTGGAACCACTCTAAACACCTGTCTCCTTGTTCTAATTTTTAATTGTGATTGTTTGAGTTAAAATAAATTGTTAAAATTATTTAAAAACTCTATTCACCCCCCTCTAGTGTTTTTCAATTGGTATCAGAGCAGGCTTCAAGGAACCCTAACAAGGTCTTGAAGAAATGGGTGATGGAGTGCTCAACAACCTCAACCTCGAAGGGACACTTGTTGCTAGGCCTCCAGCGTTCGATGGAACAAACTACCAATATTGGAAAAGAAGGATGCAGTTCTACTTCCAAGGCATCAATTGGGACTTATGGAGAATGGTGTCAACCCCATACGAGCTCCCTCAAACTCAATTTGCTGAATGGGATGCAAATACGGTAAAGCTGGCCCAAATGAATGCAAAAGCTGTAAGCATTTTATATTGTTCTATTTCGGTAGGAGAATTTAATAGAATATCTAATTGTGACACAACCTATGATATTTTGCATAGACTGTCCATAACTTATGAAGGTACAGTCCAAGTCAAAAATTCCAAAATTAGCATGTTTAAACAAAAATTTGAACACTTTCGTATGGATACTAATGAATCAATTAGTGAAATGTTTGCAAAATTCTCTACTATTGTTAATGGTTTAAGTGCTCTAGGAAAACCTATTCCTGAAGAAGATCATGTATCAAAGATCCTTCGTTCACTTCCTCCAAAATATAAGCCAAAGGTGACAGCCATTGAAGAAGCAAACGACCTCACTCGACTGAAAATGGAGCAACTTATTGGCAACTTAGAAGCTCATGAAGCAACCCTAGAAGAGGAAGAAAGAAGAGCACGTGAACTTCAGCAAGGAAAGAAGAAGGATGTGGCTCTAAAAGCTTCAAAGGCTGTCACACAAGAAAGTGAGGAGTCAAGTGAAGAAGAGGGAGAAGAAGCCTTGATAGTAAATGGTAAGAAATACAAAAGATTTAAATCTAACAAAATTTCCAGCTCTTCTTCTACCCCTCCTAGGTGCTTTGAATGTGGGAAGAAAGGGCATTTCAAAAATGAATGTCCTAAAGCAAAGAAAGGAAAGAAAAGCCCACACAAGAAGAAGGGAGAAAAAGCCTATAAAGCTGCATGGGACGAATCAAGTGACAGTGAAAGCAGAGAAGAAACTGTGGATTGTCTAATGGCAAGAGAAGATGATGAAAACTCACAAGAGGTAAGCCTACTTGATCTTTCTAAAGAAGAGTTAGTCACTAGTCTACAAGAAATTCATGATAAGTATGTTGATGTCAAGAAGAAACTAAAGAAGGTTATCAAATCAAATGATGAGCAAATTGCTAAATTAGATAATCTTTCTTCTGAAAAGAATAACATTGATCTTGAGAATTTGTCTCTAAAAACATCTTTAGATGATTGCACTAGAAAGCTACTCACTTTAGAAACAAATGTTGATCTTCTTTCTAAAGAAAAGACTGACTTGCTAGCTAAACTAAAAGATTTTCAGACTCAACCTATTTTGTGTAACCATCTAGACTATGATAATGTTATAAAAGAAAGAGATTCATTGCTATCTGATTTAGATCAAGCAAGAAAAGATTTACAAAAAAAAAATGAATGATATTGCTCAGCTGCAAAGAGAACTTTATGAGTTAAGAAGAAAAAATATACTTGATAACATTCCAAGCATTGGTACTGTTTTCAACGGAAGAAAAGGTTTGGGATATGCTCCAAAGAAAAATCAATCCAAAAGAACTCAAACTATGTTTGTACCCAAGAACACAATGGCTAGAAAGAGAAATGAAGTTGACTCTATTACTTGCCATTTTTGTTTACGTCTTGGACACTATTCCTTTTCATGCCCTTATAAAACTAAGGATTCCGAATTAGTTTGGGTCCCAAAACCTCAAACTTAGTAGAGTCAAATAGAATTTAGTTGAGATATGACCAAAAAGCTCCATCTTGCTATTTATATTGTCTTATCTCAACTAAACAAAAGATTTCATGCTTATTGTTAATTTTCTGCATTGTTGTACTGCAACAGAAACTTAGTCGGTCGAAGTATTGTCGACCGAATGATTAATCGGTCGAATTATTGTCGACCGACCGAATGTCTGTAACATATCAAAATTTACAGCAATTATTTCGGTCGAAAATTGGTCAACCGAGCTACATTTCTGTGTTTTCTTGTTTGTAATACAGTAATCTTCTCGATCGACAATTTGTCGACCAAGACAGATGTCGGTCGAACAATTGTCGACCGACTGGACTTCTGATTCAGAACTCTTATACAAATCTGTACTTAAATGATTCTAACCATATCGGACCATCACATGGGTACCAAAATCTACATTTTAATGCAGGAATGGGTGGTTGACAGTGGATGTTCCAAACATATGACCGGGAACAAGGATTCATTTCAAACTTTTGAAGAAAAGAAAAGTGGAACAGTCACCTTTGGAGACAATGGTAAGGGCAAAATCGTTGGAATAGGTAATGTTGGTACAAATCTCGAAATAAAGAATGTTCTACTCATTTATGGTTTGCACCATAATTTGATAAGTGTTAGTCAATTATGTGATAGTGGTTATGATGTGTTATTTAACAAAACTTGATGCAAGTTATTGATAGAAAACACTACAAATGTTGTTTATGAAGGAAATAGAATTGGAAATGTTTATATCCTTAAACCTAACTCTATGAAATCAGTAGTAGGAAAATGCTTGCTTGCAAATGAAAATACCTTACAAGTATGGCATAAAAAGCTAGGACATGCTAGTTCACATATTATTAAAAAGTTAGTGAAATATGATCTTGTTCGTGGATTGCCTACTTTATCTTTCGATCAAGTTAAAAACTGTGAACCATGCACAATGGGAAAGCAAACCAAAACCTCTTTTAAACCAAAACATGTACTTAGCACCAGTAGGTCCTTAGAATTAATTCATATGGATTTATTTGGACCCATGATGACACAATCTATTGGTGGTAAAAGATACTGCTTTGTTATTGTTGATGATTATAGTAGATACACATGGGTACACTTTATTGCAACTAAAGATGATACTATTCATGTTTTTATACAATTTTGTTCCAAAATTGAAAATCTATTACAAAGCAAAATATGTACCATAAGAAGTGATCACGGTGGAGAATTTGAAAATCATATATTTGAAGAATTTTGTACATCTCAAGGGTACACTCATAATTTTTCTGCTCCACGCACCCCACAACAAAATGGTATAGTTGAAAGGAAAAATCGATCACTACAAGAAATGGCTAGAACTATGATGCTTGAACACAACACCCCCAAAACCTTTTGGGCTGAAGCTGTAAACACTGCATGCTATGTGCTAAATAGAGTAACTGTTCACTCTCATTTAAAGAAAACTCCATATGAACTAATACATTCTAAAAAACCTAGAGTTGACTATTTTCATACTTTTGGCTCCACATGCTATATCTTAAACACCAAAGATGATAGAGATACGTTTGACTCAAAATCACACAAAGCATTCTTTTTGGGATATTCCACCTCTAGCAAAGCTTTTAGAGTATATAACACTATATCTAGAAAAGTTGATGAATCTATTCATGTTTCTTTTCATGAAGATTCCAAATCTGAAAATTTAGAAATCATAGATCTCACAAATCAATTTGAAAATTTAAACATACCAAATAATAGTGAGAAAAGTACTACAAATAATCACCAAGTTGAACCACAACCTACACCTAGGCTTATTAAAGATCATCCTCAAGAATTAATTATTGGAGATCCTAATGATAAAGTTAAAACTAGGTCTTCTTTCAAAGATGTTGCAAACATGGCTTTTGTTTCTATCATTGAACCTAAAAAGATCTCTGAAGCTCTTAAAGATGATTATTGGATAATAGCCATGCAAGAAGAATTGAATCAATTCACTAAAAATGATGTATGGGATTTAGTTCCTAAACCACAAGATAAAACCATAATAGGAACTAAATGGGTTTTTAGGAACAAGCTAAATGAGGCAGGAGAAGTAATAAGGAATAAAGCTCGGTTAGTAGCACAATGATATAATCAACAAGAAGGAATAGATTTTGATGAAACGTATGCACCAGTAGCTAGACTTGAAGCTATTATAATGTTACTAGCTATTGCTGCACATAAAAACATCAAACTATACCAAATGGATGTAAAAAGTGCATTTCTAAATGGCATCATTCAAGAAAAAGTATATGTTGCCCAACCACCTGGTTTTGAAATACCAGAAAAAGATGACTATGTTTATAAACTTAAGAAAGCACTTTATGGTTTAAAACAAGCACCTAGAAATTGGTATGAAAGGCTCAAGACATATCTTTTTGATAATGGTTTTTCTATTGGAAATTCAGATTCTACTTTATTTTTCAAAACATATACATCTGATTTCCTAGTTGTGCAAATATATGTTGATGACATTATTTTTGGAGCTTCTAATGATTCATTGTGTACACAATTTAGTGATATTATGCAAAAAGAATTTGAAATGAGCCTCATGGGTGAACTAACTTTCTTTCTTGGTTTTCAAATTAAGCAAACACCTGCCGGAATATTCATAAGCCAAGAAAAATATACTAAAGAACTCTTAAAACGTTTTGGGATGAATCAGTGCAAACATGCTACTACTCCTATGGCTACTTCTACTAAAATTGATAAGGATGAAAATGGGGAACCTATTGATGATTCTTTATATAGAGCCATTATTGGTAGTTTGCTTTACTTAACTGCTTCTAGACCAGACATTATGTTTCCCGTTGGTCTTTGTGCTCGATTTCAATCACAACCTATGCACTCTCATTTTCTAGCAGTTAAACGAATTCTTCGTTACCTAGTCGGCACTACTTGCTTTGGTTTATGGTATCCAAAAGGACAATCCTTGGATTTTAAAGCTTATACTGATGCGGATTATGCTGGTTGTCGACTTGATCGCAAGAGTACTAGTGGTGGCTGTTTCTTATTAGGGAGAGCTTTAGTATCTTGGTTTAGCAAGAAACAAAATACGGTTGCCCTATCTACAACTGAAGCTGAATATATGGCAGCCGGGTCTTGTTGTGCTCAAGTGCTTTATATGCAACAAGTATTAAACGATTATGGTTTTACTCTTTCATCTACGCCTATTTTTTGTGACAACACGAGCGCTATAAACTTATCACACAATCCTATTTTACACAGCTGAGCTAAACATATTGAAATCCGTCATCATTTTTTAAGGGATCACATCTCCAAGAATCATGTTTCCCTTCATCATGTTGATACGAAAGATCAATTGGCTGATATTTTTACAAAACCGCTTCCACTAGATCAATTTAACAAAATTAGGAAGCAATTGCTTATCACTCCTTTGGAAGATGTTTTCTTTGATATTTGTGCTACTTAAACAAAACTCTTATTTACATCATGATATTTTGGTTTTTAAATGGATATCTTTTTCTTTAGATTTGATGGGACATCTAATTAAGGGGGAGTTTTTATTTCTAAACGGATATCTTTTTGAAATGACAAAGGGGGAGAAATAAATATAAAACTAAAACTTATAAAACCTCAATCAATGAGTTTCATAAATAAACTCTTGGCTTTACATTGAAAGTTGCTATATTCCCTAGTGAATTGGATTTCATGTTCCATAATTCAAGGGGAATAATAAGCACACATTTTATAAACAAGAGGAAAAGCTACAAAAGGTAATCTAAGGTATGAAACTCATATGGTTTATATTTCCTTTATTTTTATATTTAGGAAATGTTTGTCATCGTCAAAAAGGGGGAGATTGTTGGCTAAATGGACATCTATAAATCCCTTTGTTTTGATTATGACAAACATTTCACTCTTATTGATCTAACGAGCTACTTGAGTGTGCAGGATTAAGGTGGATGCCAAAGCAACTAGGGAAATCCATATGCTTACATTTATGTTTTCATGCAATGTAATCGCTTTGTAAAAAACTTGTACAAATATATAATGTACAAGTACTTAGATTGCATGTAAATCAAGCGTTAGATCTTCCCTAGCTAAACATCACATTTAGATAAGTCATCCCCTTCGAATAGGATCACATATGCACACTCATACATATAATTAGTGCCTAAATTGAAACATTGAAACAGGATCAATCTCGGTCGACAAACTCCTCGACTGAGACACTCTCGGTCGACAATCTTCTCGACCGAGAAAGATCCAAAGTAGCCGTTAGACACAACAGACAAGTTAGTTGGCAGTTGGAGAAAGACGTTGCAAATCACTTGTTCCAGAGTGCCTGTCGGTCGACAAAAGTTCGACCAAGTAGGTGTCTCGGTCGACCATTCCTCGACCGAGACGGTCTCTGACAGCAACTGCAGAATTAATTAATTAGCCGTTGTTAAAGCAACAACTTTGTACCTAACAGCTAATTAAGCACTTAGAAACCCCTAGAAGTTGTCTAGAACGTCCTTAAGCATCCTTAGGCCATTCCTATAAATAGGACAAGCCATAGGACACTCAAATACACTTGCTACACTTGAGAAATCCTTGAGCATACTTTGAGCAATCTGTTTGTGAGCAATTTGAGCATTGTGACAATTGGCCATTTCATTTCTTAGCTCATAATTCGTGTCCTATAGGCTAGTATCTCCTACCCACTGCAATCACAAGTCCACACACTTGGTTAGGAGATCTATACGCTTGATCTAGGCAAATCAAGCCTTGGGCTACAAAAGATAAGTTGTAATTTCCTTTTTCTTTCTTGTTCTCTATTACCGTTTGTACTCTCCTTGCTACTCCTAGGTTGGAGGCTGCTGATTGGAGAGGGTGGAGTTCTTCTTGGTGAAGAAGGTGACTTTGAGCTACTTCAGAAGGCTGGTGCAACGGGAGGTTACTTCTAGAGAGGAAGGCTACTTCAAGGGGGAGCTTGGAGTTACTTCAAGAAGGCTACCTCAAAGTTGGTGCACCTACTTCAAGTGAAGGCTGTTCAAAGGGTGTTAAGGAAAGTATTGTATTTTGTATAAATCCTTGGGAAGGTAATAAAATAAATACTTTCAAAATCCCAGTTGGGTAAGCAACCGGGTAGTGGACTGACAACTTTAGTAGTTGCTAAAGTTGGAACCACTCTAAACACCTGTCTCCTTGTTCTAATTTTTAATTGTGATTGTTTGAGTTAAAATAAATTGTTAAAATTATTTAAAAACTCTATTCACCCCCCTCTAGTGTTTTTCAGAAACGATCAGTTCATGTTGCGAGTTGGTTGTTTTGTGGAAAATCTCGAACCCTTCTACTCCTGCTTTTAGTCCCACATTGCCCGAGATGGATAACCCTGTCCCATGACCCTCCTATATATAGGGGTATTCGGGGCTTCTCAAAGTACAACTCAGTGCAAACCAGTTGCTCTGCAAAGTTGTCGTTCTCTCTGGTTTTGGTAACTGAGAGAGCCCGAGCAAGTGCTACCCGATAAGGGAGGCACAACAAGGGAAAGACAACTACAGTTGCGATTGGTGGCAGGAGAGTGTGTTGGCGACTCGTACACTGCAAGGAGGGTGCGACTCCTTCCAATTCCTTATGGGACAAGGAGATTGGAGTTCCAGGTGGTCTGTGTGGACTACTTCAGAGGCAGGAGGTTTCTGCCGCTCGGAGGACAGCTGTTAATCCTGACAGTCCTGGTGAGACCATGAGTTGTCAGTCCCGGTGCGACCAGGAGCTGCACAAACACCATCCAAGACTAAAGGTGAAGACCGCACAAGGTGTGAGGTATTGTCACCGAGAAAGACTCGGGATAAGGTATGATTCCACAAACCATCCTTTCCTATTGTATAGACGTTGACGTGTTTCCTTGTTCCGGGTTTGGGGAGGAAAATTTTTGTTTCCGCTGCCTTCTCTGCCTTCCCTAAAACCCAACAGTGGTATCAGAGCCAGGTCAACTGCTCTATACTTTGGGGTTATTGATATGATCGATTTTGGTTTGTCACCTTTATTTATTGCCTACGATGCGAATAATATTAGCTTTATGCATGTCCAATCCTAAATCAACAAATCCCAATTTACATATATGATATGTATTATAAATGCACTCGATACGCGTCGCCCTTAAACGAGTTTTGTGGTGGATGTATAGCGTGGTTATGGCCAATAAACCCTATCTGTGTATGGTTGTATGTGGTTGCTTGCATCTTAGTCTGCGCACCGATCTTCTTTCTCCTATTCCTGATGTAACTCGAAATAATTCGAGATTTCTTTCCTACCTTTGCTCCCCTCGAATGTAACTCAAGGTTTCTCCTTTTACAATGTAAAATAGGATAGAATTTTATTTCCTATTATGTCAAAGAACGGAGGACATCGGACGACAGCTGAGACGATCGGTTCAAGGCATGAACCGATCGGTTGACGTTCGAGACGATCGGTTCAAGGAGTGAGCCAATCAGTTGATGACCAGTTCGAGGAGCGAGATGAGCGGGTGGCGGTCATGAAGAGATGTACGAAGACCAGGCGAACCGATCGGTTGGAGGAGCCAACCGATCGGCTGGTGGCACCCAGCCGACCAGTCTGATGGCGAGCCGATCATTCATGTGATGAGTTGATCAAACCCAGAAAGATAAAGCACAGAGTTCATCTTGTACATGTTGCATGTGATGTAGACCTAGATGATAGTGATTCCTCTTGGCTCGAGGAATCACATTAGGATGGCCATAATCATCGCTTTTATCGTTTCATATGTTTTCTGTGGGATATAGCATGTATATGATACATACTATATATTGTGGTGATTGCATATGTATATATATATAAAAACCAAATCCCTCCTTAAATATTAAGTTTTAGATGCCTTCCAAATGTGACACACGTGAAAAGCTTGATCGACCAAGTGTGGGCACGCCCAAGAGTGGTGCACCGTCTATCTCGTGGAAGCGTGAAGGATGGATATGTGGGTCTACCCAAGCAGGGTGCATATTCATCGTGTTTGCTTTGGGTCGGACTTAACAAGGTGACCTAGATAGGATCTAGCACCTTGAGGCATGGAGATGATCATGGCAAGGAGTTGCATATGACATCTTATCAAGAGTTGCATATGATGCAATTGGCAAGAGTTGCCTACCTGAGAGATCTAAGTTGTGGGTGACAACCCAAGATGGTCTATGCCTTAGAGGATTTTAGGATCTTGCCCACTGAAGGTTGTACGCTGCAATCTTCCGAATTGATGGTGAGGGCTATCAATTTGAACTAAAATAGTGGGAACGATAATTAATTAAAGGCCTAATTATATCGTCAACTTTTCAAATCAATCAAATAAGTCAAATATTGAGTTTTGGAATAAAATTGCATATATTTCCTTTTGTTAATATAAATGGTCAATCAACAATAATCACTTTATTTGCGATCGGTCTTTGAGACCAACAAGTTAAATGGGAATAATTCCACAACTGGTTAGGATGATAAGAAGTGTTCTCAATCAAAGAGAGAAAGCTCTAAGTCCTAGTTATACCAGAACCAGATGAACTCGATCCCACCATATCAATGCCTGAAAGCATGCTTATGGAAGCATACTGAGGAAGACATTGATGAGGAATGCTTGATGTTGTGTTCTCTGAACTATGAGTTGTAGAGACAACATGAGACATATGATGTCTCCAAGACACTGTCCTAGTATGTCATGACAGAAGGAGATCCAGTAAGGTATTCACACACTCAATGTGATTGGGTATGTGGAAAACCTGACTAAGAAGGATTCCCTCTGAGCCAAGAGTTGGCTATTGGTATGATACTGCAAATGTTGCGAGAATCATACAATTCATGATAAACTACAACATGAACAACTTTGACAAGCATTGACAGAGTTGTTGGACATGTTGAGGATAGTAGATGCAAAGATGAAGAAAGAAAAACCATGATCTTTGATGTGATCAAAGAAAAGGTAAGGGCAAGGACAAGGGAAAAGCAAAGAAGTGTTCTGATGCTAGCCAGCAATCCAAGCCGTCTTCAGCCTCAAGGCACATGGGGAAAGGGTGTATGAGGAAATTGCCCTCTATATCTGGAAGAACAAAAGAAGATGAAGGAGGGGATGGAGATCTCCACCTAAGGTATCATGAAATGAACCGCTTCTTTATCTGAGGTATATGATACCAAGATATGGATCTATCATATATGATATGCAAGATCCGCAAAGAAGTGATGGCCTTTGTGAAAGGACCAAGAAAGAAGTACCCATCATTGGAGCAAGTGTTGCTTCCATAGATAGGAGTATCTTTCAGTTTATTTCAGCCTAAAGGGCACGAAATAGAGTTGAGAACTGCTATTTCATATATTGCCAATAGATAGAAACACTTTATTTTTGCATATTATATGACAATGATGGCAATTAATAAAGTTGATGTTTCAATCTTAAAGATATGATCTTTGTGGCAATGCCTTGTTTATCTTGTGATACATGGTATGCATAGGATAAAATGATACCTAAAGTTATTGATAACTCAAACAATCAAATTAGCATCAATCATGAGAAATTCATTTCTAGTTTCCATGTGATGGATAAATCTAGACTCTTTTGGTTAGAGAACCAGTAAGAGACATGAATCTCTTGTACATCATTAATCAATCTTCACTAATGGTAGTGGGAGAATGATTATCCAATTAGGTATAATACATGTGATGTATTTACATACCTATTGGAGTAAATGCTAACACTTCAAAAGGTGTTTAGAGAAATACCAATATGAATATCTTGAAGTTTTCAAGAATATCATAGATGAAGTACGAATTTGGTAAAGTGTTAATTCTTGATGAGATCAATGAATGAAATACTTAGACCAAAATGTTTGAGATCCTTATGAGTGATTATGATAGTTATCATAGTGAGCTCATGATTAAGGCATAGTGATGTCTAAATCAAGAAGGAATCATACTCTAAGGAGTTAGAGAATGATTATCAAATAACTGAATTCTTCTTAATAAAGGAATACCCCACACTAATAAAGGACATGGAGAATCACAAGGAGTTGTGAGTTCTTATATCCGTGACAGATACACCTCAATTATCTATGTGATGAGTTGTTCATGTGATGAGTCAACTATCTAGATGAATGCGAGGAACCGAATTTTGAGTTATGGTTTATGACCATTACATCCTAAATGACATCCATGTGAACCATAAGGTATGACCTTGATGGTAGCACCCATTGGAATAAAATCCATAAGTGTGAATAAGTATTAAGTGTTAAGACACATGGATAACATTTTGAGAAGGATGATGCTTGTTGATTACAACTTAATGACTAAGACATTTGGAATATGGATACTAAAACTGCATTCCTATGAGGAATAAAACAAGGATGTGTACGTGACACAACCTATAAGGTTTATGAATACACTAATGCAAATGAAGTCTATAAGTTACAATGGACTAATCAATGTGATTGATTGAGTACAAGCAACTCAGAATTGGATCTTTACTTTGATGATATAGTCAAAGGGGTTTGAATGATATGTCAAAGATAAAGAAGGATCTATGATTTAGTGGGAGCGTATTCACATTCCACACGTTGATGTGAAATTTAAATGTTCTAGAATGGAAATCCAAAAGTGGAAATTATCTTTAAGGAAGATAGAGATGTTTCCTATGTGATAGGAATAGAGATCTATAGAGATAGTTCTCGAAAACCTCTTGACCTAAAAAGAGAAGGCATACATTGGCAATATGTACTGAAGGGTTCAGTATGCACAGATTCAGTGGGAGAAAACTTATCCATGTTACATGGAGTTAGTATCCCAAGGCCAAGTGTCCAATTCTTATGAAGAATGGGAACACTAAGAATAGATATGGATCTATCATGTATGTAATCATCCCATTAGCTTGCATGGCAAGAATAAAATGCATTCATCATCTTGTATGTAGGACATGACAATATGATGTGCTCATCCTGATAACTCGTATGTGGGACATGACGAGTGGATGTCTGTCTACTTCCAGTAAGGGTTACTGGAATAACATGAGAACTTGATAAGTACTTGGGAAGTACTAGTTCTATGGAGATAAGGAAGAGTTTGATGTAAAGAGTTACATTGATGCGAACTTCTGAAAAGACAAAAAATAAATCGCAAAATATATATGGGATATATAAAAGTGAAAGTTTGTTGATAATTGGAAGTGTTCCAATAAAACCATTTTAAAAGGAAATTCCGAGTATCTATGTGTTGGAGAACAGCAGTGAATACTATATGGATCTGGAAGTTCATGAGATGAACTTATAGATATTCTGCTCATTGATGACAAGTATGGAATCCTTGATCATGCAATGTGGCTAAAGGTTAGCAAAGGAATACAAGATCACATATTACAACAACTCCATCTCATACGTGTGACGTACAACGAAGAGATGTGAGACATGCAATTTATACTGACTTTGGCAAGGTGTTGCCATAACTCACTATGTTGGCACAAGAGCACAGTAACATGTGGGACATGTTTGAAGATCACTATGAATATGATTCAAGGGTGATTGGCTCGCAGTGCAAGTGGGAGTCTGTTGGTATGTATGCCCTGAGAGACAATCATGGGATGATTGGTGGGATACATTAAGATTGATTTGATAAACATCAAAGGCAAGCTTCCAATTCTTTCTAGTTCAGTCATATGAGATAGTGATAGAACAGATTGAATGTCTAGAGAATGACAGTACTCAATGACGTATGCTTTCAGGTTAAGGACCTGAACAATGAGATCGTACATATGCTAAGAGTTTGTACATTCTTGTTATGTCCCTAGTCGGATGTCATTATGGAAGGTAGATAGACAACAATGACACACAAGACTAGATTGTGGTGTTGGTTGATGACAGAATCTCATTAGTCATGATATAGAGATATCAAACCAAACACATAGGTACTTGTTAGAGAATAAGTGTACCGGACAGACCCACCGTGAGTTTGACACATGGAACCATGACATGGTAGTCACAGTCAGTACTCACAGTGATGGTGGTGAGTGTGATTCTTTGACCTGAAATCACTACATTCAACACATGTCGTTGGGCACACTTTGACATCATCAAACGTAGTCCTGAAACATGGGTTGTTATAAAGGTGATGATTGGGTGGCTTTGACACATGGGGCTTTTGAGGGGTGAGTGATAGAAATGGGATTTGTCCCTCCTGAGGGGGTTTGATATCCAAGGCCACTTGATGAGTAGGATTGAAATAGGCGTGCGCACACATGTGTGAATCAGTATGTGATATTGATGTCATACATATCTCTTCGAATCTACTCTGAGATCAAGAAAGTGAATGAACGTTGACAGGATGACTGTTCCATGCCTCGAGTTCATTCGGGATATCAGTGACAAAGGAATTATACATTCACTGTAACACCATTCACGGATTGTAGGATTGAAAGTTGTTCTCCAACTTTCTTTTTCACTTGGGTAGCACTGGTGTGTGACTAGGCACCGCTCTTTGCTTGTGAAGTCATAAGTGTTATGGACTTTCACTGCCAACATGAAATGGACCTGTAGGGTCACACACATAGGATTTAACCTAGAAGAGGAGTTTTGTCCACAAACAATGTTTAGATTGATTACTAAAGAAGTTTAGTAGTTCAATTAAACACTCAATTCATTGATAGCTCAAAATCATAGTGTTCAAGGTGTTGGACAGATTGATTAGAGTATCGGATTGATTGAAACTGCAATTAACTGTTTCTACACAATCTGCACTCCCAACCGATCAGCTCATGTGATGAACCGATCGGCTGATCTTGGTGAACCGATCGGCTCAGGTTGTGAGTCGATCGGCTCATGGACAGGGTGAAACAATCGCTTCAAGTGTTGAAATGATCGGTTCAACTGTTGCAACCGAGCAAGTTGGGAAAGTAGGATTGGTGAGAATTTTCCTTTCGTTTCACTTGCCCAATTTGATTGGAACAAGGATTGGTATTTGATACCAATTAGAAAAAAAAGATGGAAAGTCAATCGGGAACTAACTAGGACCACGAACCGACCGGTTGAGGTGTCCCAACCGATCGGTTGAGGTGTCAACTGACTGGCTCAGGTCCCCAACCGACTGTTTCAGAAATGAAATAATCGGTTCATGTTGCGACTTGGTTGTTTTGTGGAAAATCTTGAACCCTTCTACTCCTGCTTTTAGTCCCGCATTGCCCGGGATGGAGAACCCTGTCCCATGACCCTCCTATATATATAGGGGTATTGGGGGCTTCTCAAAGTACAACTCAGTGCAAACCAGTTGCTCTACAAAGTTGTCATTCTCTCTGGTTTTGGTAACCGAGAGAGCCCGAGCAAGTGCTACCCGATAAGAGAGGCACGACAAGGGAAAGACAACTACAGTTGCGACTGGTGGCAGGAGAGTGTGTTGGCGACTAGTACGCTGACAGGAGGGTGCGACTCTTTCCAATTCCTTATGGGACAAGGAGATTGGAGTTCCAGGTGGTCCGTGTGGACTAATTCAGAGGCGGGAGGTTTCTGCCGCACGGAGGACAACTGTCAATCCTGAAAGTCCCGGTGAGACCAGGAGTCGTCAGTCCAGGTGCGACCAGGAGCTGCACAGACACTATCTAAGACCGGAGGTGAAGACCGCGCAAGGCGCGAGGTATTGTCGCCGAGCAAGCCTCGGGACAAGGTATGATTCCACAAACCATCCTTTCCTATTGTATAGACGTTGACACGTTTTCTTATTCCGGGTTTGGGGAGGAAAATTTTTGTTTCCGCTGCCTTTTCTGCCTCCCCTAAAACCCAATATCACTTAGGGTAAGTCAGTACCACCGACTCTTACAAGGTAAGTAGCACCGAACTGTTTAGACTGCCTTGTACCTGAAATCACATAAAAGCATCATGAGTAATTAGAATGTGTATAATGCTAGTAAAAATAGTTGAAGTCATATAATTTGATGCATTCAAGGAAATATAGCCTATCAATGACATTCCATGCATAATAGGTCAAATAAAGGCCCAAGTTACACATGAAAATAAGGGAAAATGAGCCTAAAATAACGACTGAAATCACATGCATCACACATAAATAGTCAATATATATATCTTCAATTATTAAATTTAAAATAAAATAGTTATAAACTATAAAGGAAATAATCATTCACGAACTTAAAAATAATAGAATTGCTCTATATAACTACAAGGAGTCAATCAACATCTGGACATAATTGATTAATCTCAAAGGGAACTAGTCATTTACAAACATACAAATAGCACATTATTCCAAATAATTACAAAGAATAAACGAATAATTGTTCACAATTGATTAATCTCTTATCATCTTACTATGCCCTGAAGCCACATGAAGTGTACCATGACATGTGAAAGCATCACAAAAAGCTCTGACCCCACATACATGACTTAGAATAATTCTCAAGATTTGAAGTCTGGATTCAAACTACCCTACCTGCAATGAGCATCTGGATCTTGACGACTAATGGCTTATTCTACATCAATGGTCCTATCGAAGATGGCTACTGACCAGAAACACAGATACCACCAACATCTCTGGTTATTATTGGGTACCATAGTATAATAAGGAGTCTTCCCTCATTGACCTAAACCCCCACACCCTGATCGGGAGCGATCCATGATATCTCAATATGGACTTATCCACTAGTCGGGAAGCAGATTTCCTACTAACATCACATGCTTCGTGTGAAGGATTCTATAGTATTTAGGGAATCTAATTTCTAATTCACTCTTTAATTTAGTTGTTCAATCATCTAATAAACATTTTTTAGATTTACCTTTTAATAATTTCTTTTCATAGCTTATATGTAATATGTACTGTAAAATGAGCTACTGAGTTATTCCACATATCATATTGAGAAACACTAAAATAAAAATACTTGATTTACTAGACTCCCTGTCTTTAGGGTTTCATTTTCCTCATTCACATATAACATGACTCACATAATAATTTACTGGATCACAAACTTTTACTAGTAACAAGATTGCTTCTACTAGCTCACATATAACTAAACATGTATATGAAACCCTGGTACAAAACTGAATTACGGTTTCCAGGCCATTCACTGAAATATCAATCATCAAAAGTAAACTAAATAAGTAAAACAAAAATCTTCAAATGAATCATTTTTATAAGCTTCCATTCTATTAGTTCACAAACTCCCAAGTCAACACTCATCTAGGATTCACCCTCATTACTGAGATATCAAGTAAGCATTAATAATTTCAATTAAATCCCTAACTAATAGTTTGAGTATCTATATTAAACATTCAGATAAACAATTGAATAATATATAATAAGATTCAAATAAACAATTGTTCTTTACTTAGTTATACTGGAGATTCACATATATCTGGAAACACTAGGTTTTGATATTTATCTAACTTCCCCACTAACTTTAGGACTTCTGTTATAGATGATTTGTATCCATTTCTAATACGATTTATTTATCTAAATTCATTGCATCAGGAAATGATCTATTTACAAATAGTCTTGTACAAGCTAGAACTAAAAAATAGATTTCAGGTTTATTGTTGCATATAGATTGAACTAAAGATTCTAGTGGATCTGATACATTCCAGAGAAATCTAATGTTAATTGGAAGTTTTCACTCACCTAAGGTGTAAAACACCTTAAATTTCGTAGCCCAACATCTGAAATTCTTGAATCCATGTCAAAGTTCAAGCAATCCGTCACTTCCTCAATTTCATCCAGCTCAAAAATCCAAGGAATGGGGAGTTGTATAGAAAGAGTGAGAAAAGAGGGTGATTTCATATTGTTTAGAACCAAATCACACGAAAGACGAAATTTGTACATGTGAGAGAAGAATCACTGATAAAACATATCTAAAGATCATCAACTTACTTGATTTCATCAACTTACTTGATTTAATCAACTCTAGGAAGATAAAACCTTAGATCACCATCTTTGCCTCTTTCTCCATCTAAACCCTTTCTCTCCCTCTCTCTCTCTAGGATTTTGTGTTTCTAAAATGAATCAAGAAATATGGGAGCTACTAGTGTGTTAGCATACTCAAATAAAGCAATTAAGGTGCTTTAGACAATTGTAAATTAATCGTAGTTTGCATTTTCTTTTATTTTAGCAAAATCATAAGATGTTACTAAAAACATTTTTTTAAAATAAATCCAGGGGTTACTATTATTCATCCCACACCCCTCTTGTGGGCCAAAATGTCATAAAAATATACATCTCCCACTCTTATAACTCGGGTATTCTCCCATAAACCTAAACATAAAACCCCAAAAAACAAAACCAAAAAATCAATTACTAAAAACATTTACTGAATAGGTTCAAACTCTCTCACAAATTATGCAAAATTTGTATGTTATATGAAATAAAGTTTTAGAGCTCTAGTACTAATTTCATGTCATTCGGAGTTATCAATAAATAACTAAAAATCAAACACTAAACTGCTATATTTTAGTCAAAATGCATAGTCGTCTGATTTTGTCATGTAGAAACTTGATCGATGAACATATCCATAACATATCTAAAAATTATAATATATTTAAGATCACTAAAATTTGAGTTATCCAAACTATATCCAAATATAAAAGAATTCATAGTTACAAGTAAAATACTAAAAAATATTTACTACAGTGCTATGTTTATAATATTATGTATTCATATACTATCAAAACCCTAATTTTAGGCAACTAGGATTTATACTAATCAAATCCTAATTACTCTAATTAAAAACATGATTAGAGTTCCCCCTTATGTTTAACACATAATAATTAGACATCTCATTATTAATCAAGGTTAAATAATGATCACTATAGTTAAGCATGCAATTATCTATGTAAATCCTAATTAGTTGTTAAGATGAAATTGGGTCATAACATTAACTGTGTAAGATGTTGAATTCTACACTATAGGATCAATGTATGATATGACAATAACTAACGTGTGGTATTTACCCATATACATTTTTTTTTCAATAATTTATTTATTTAATTGTAGTAGTTGCCAATGATGGATGGAGTAAGTACTACATAATACATATTCAAACATGTTATATTAATGGTAATTTCTCATAATCCTAAGTAGATGAAACTATAATACTATAAGGTGTGGGTGATGGTTAATCACCGGTTAAATTTTTGTGAACAAATGTACTCATAATGATTCAAAAATAAGCCAAGCATTCATATGAATTAAGTTACAAATTTTAGGGTTTCATATACTTCTCTAATGAAATTCATAGTTTTGTATGTCAAATAGTCCTTATTATGCCCGTCTGCTAGTTTTCTATATGTACTTTATTATTTCCATGTACTATGCTCAATGTGATATTAACACAATATTCGGAACAATAAGAACTTAAAGAACGAATTCATGATTTTTCAAAAAATAGAAATTTATATGAGTCTCAAATACATGTGGATCTTAGCAGTTTCTCACTGCACCGATTCACATACCATTGGTGCCTTGCAAGTACCCATGTAACACAATGGTTTCCCATGTGAAACTAAGCACATATTTTGCAGGTTGAGGTTTTGTTAAGCCCGAAGGTTCCTCTAAGATTGTGCTAAATAGGCTAACTTAAGGAATTTCTCAAATGTTCTTCATTTCTTGCATAAAATTTGACTTCCCATCTCAAATCTCTCAAACTCATTTTCCATGTTGACTTGTCTACATACATGTCTACCTAGAGTGATTATGAGTGGACCATCTAACACATCTCCCATTAGTCTTACGGCATGTTTGGTTCATGGTGTGGAATTAGGAAGGGATGTGGAAAATGATAAGATTTCTTGGTAGAGTAGGGTTAGGAAGGGTTGATTCTTAATAAGGTGGAGAAAGGAGGGCAATGAAAGGAAGAGATGTAGATTGTGACAAAAACGTAGAGAAACGGAAGATGAAGGAACTTACATGCGAGAATATATGTCAAATGCTTAAAGGAGTGCAAAGGTGATTCCGGTTGTTGTATGCATCACCTGGAACCGTTCTTCAACTCTTGGAAGCACTACAGCTTGCGAGATCTGCGAGCTGGAGAAATGAGTTTTTTTTCCCGCAAGTCTGGAGGAAATTTTATTCATTCTACCCTCCTCATGTAAGCCAAAAGTGTAAGAAAAGATACAACTACCGCTTATAGAGCGCGGCTATTTTCCCCAAACCAGCAAAAGGAAAACCTACTCAGCAGACTAAACAGCGCCCCAGCAAGAACAAAGATAAAAAAAATAGAGATCAAGAGTCGGCATGCATCCTGGTCCCGAAGGATCTCGATGTATGGTGTATAATCTCGCCTCTCCAATATTAGCATGCCCCTAATCCTCATAGGGAGGAAGACTGGATCAACACAGATGAACGGTTCCTCATGGCATCTTCCCCAACATCCCAACTCTCGTGCCGTGGAGTTCAGGATGCTAGGGATCAAGGATCCAATGATTGCAGCATTCGTCAGCTCATGCCTGATTTCTATAACTAGGTGGTTCGTCCTCCACGGCTCCCTAGCTCCCTGCCAAAACATATCATAGACCCATTTATTATCTAGCTCATTGATAGAGACCCGTAGGTTGTGGTCATCAGCGATTTTCAAACCGACAACGCAGGCTTGAAGATATGCTACTGTCGCATCCTTAGCCCGTATCCATACCCTAAAAGCCTAGTGAAGGTAGCCATGGCAATTGCGGACTATACCAGCGGCCCAACTACGGTTATGCCCTTGTCCTTCCCTACACTTACCAATGGAAATGTTCGTCATCAAATTGGTAACGTCAGGCTTGTTCCAACGGACGAGCCTAATCATGCGGAGCTTCTGCCTTGGATTATCAAAGTGAAAAGAGTCAAGGTGACGATAGAAGTCAGGGTCTTCCATCTGACTAAGCTGGAGAAATGGGTGCACGCCACAAGCGAACAATCACAGGAAGGAGTGTGGTGTGTCGCCTTAGTAGCACATACAAGAGCCAACAGAAAATTGGAAAGTAATTGCCCACTGCTTGGCAGACGATGAAATGCTAGGTCGTGCTATAATTAGGAGTAATGACTGAGGACGTGCTTTTCCTCTATTACTGTTTGATCGCAATTAGCTATAAGTTGTCGTTTAGATCTTGGTGATTAAATAGTTCCGCTGACTAATGTGGCATTAGACACTATCGTTTAAAGGGATAACTATGTTCTACATGGACAAATTGATTTGAGTTGTTTGAGTCTAGTTCCTATTTGATATGGATGTCTGGTGGTTTGTATTCAAATCTTTTTATTGAAACTGTCTAGTGGCAGGACTACTGTAAGTTCATACCAGTTATATAGGGATTTTAATCTAAATACTACTGATTAAGATTAACAAACCAAATACAGAAATCTGCTTCTACAATTAATTAATAAAGCTTTTCATATATACCTGATTTGTACTTGTAATGACCAGAGTCCAAACATCCTTATTTAATTTTTCTTTCTGCATACTTATCTATATTAAAGGAACAATGAATCTTTTTGTTTAATGCGAATTTGGTCTATCAAGAGTTGAGTCGTAATATATGCCAGTCAATAACAAGAAAGCAAGTAGTAACGCAAAAAATAATTTTGAAATTAACAAATTGTTAATTTTTGGACAGGTCGATGTTGTGGCTTTTGCTGACCTCGTCTTGCGGTAGCATAGAAATTTTGATCCACTATGTACATATGCGGCACCGAGAAAGGTAGGACACAAACTCCTATTCATGATGATTTTTAATCTATATGATGACAAGTAGGATAAAAAGGGAGAGAAAAGAACACACATACCAAAAATATATATGGATTGTTTGGCATGTGGTGAATGGAGGGGAGAAAGCTTGAGCTGTTTGGTTGGACAAAGTGGGGGGGGGATAAAGGAGAATAAATCAAGATATTTTAAATCATTTCTCTCATGTTCTCTCCCCACCGAATCGGTGTGGAGACAAGGGGAAGGAAAAAGACTTGGCGGAAAATATTATAGAAAGGTCAAAGGAAAATATAAAATATAAGAGAAAAATATAAATAATATAGGAAAAAATTTGTATAACACACATGTAATGTGAACAAATAACTAATATGTCATGTAAGTGTTATGTCACTCGGAGGGACATGTGAAATAATCATAAGTTTGGAAGATTTTTTTAAAATAAAAATTAAATAAAAGGAAATAAAAATTAACTCAAATACATAATTTAAAAGGAAATTTCAAAAAATATTGTTAAAAAAGTTAACAACTTTTGAGATTGTTATACAATCATAAAAATAAAAAACGTAGATAATTGGAGAAAATATGGTGGACTATGACATGAAGTAATTAGATGCATAGAGAGAAAATTTATTGCAAATACAAAAATATGAGGATACTTCTAGTATAACCACAATGAATATAAGAAAACTCTTTTTCCATTTTTACAAAAAAATGTCTTATGTGAAACTTCTAAAATATAACAAATAACAAGTGTAAGTTATCTTCATCTACATCTTATGATTATATTTTTAGATCTATAGACTTTGACATTCAGAAAATATTGATAATTTTCTTTGTTGTCTGCACCTCTACAAAGGAATCTTTGTAAAATAATGTATGTAAATAAATGTCTATATATAAATATTTTTATATCACCAACATTCCACGTCACAAATTTTTTCTATTTATATTATTTTTTTATATTTTCCTTCCGTTCCTTATCCTTTCCCATGTTAACCAAACACACTAACATAAGTGACTCCTTCTCTCCCATCCATTCCCTTCCCTTTCCCTTCCCCTACCCTCTCCTCCCTTCTTTTCCCCTCCCATCATTCACCACGTCCCAAATATAGAGTTAGAGAATGAGATCGATTATTGTAATGCAAAAATTGACATCCGGGGTCAACTACGGTTAGTGTGGAGTTCCTTTAGGCACATCATCGGGCCAAGATGGGAGAAGCAAGTGTTATAGGTGTTTAGAGCCAAAGGTAGGGACAAAGTAGAGTATAGACAACATGGTGCTGACGATCAGAGGCGAATATACCACATTGAAAAAAGAGGTGCCACATTTTTCTGTCACGTGTGCTAGCCTGTAATGCGCGTCTGACACGTTAGGCTGGGAGGTTTTGGAGAAAAAAGTTCGAGGGAAGGGAGTTGATTTTCAGAGGTTGACGTGGATGACATTAATTGGGTGGTTGGTAGAGGTTATTTAGTGGAAAAATAAATTTATTTTACTTATAATTCTTGAATCATAATGAATTTTTTGACAAAATAAAAATCATTGCATTCCTTATAAAAAACACATTTCAACAATCGTAAAATGTAAATATTTTTAAGAAAAAAAATACAAAAATGGTATGTAGAGGTGATGTAATGAGAGAAAAAATTATTTCATTTATAATTTCTAAATCGTGATGGATTTTTGAAACAAATAAAAACCATTAGATTTATGATAAAAATTACATTAAAAAATACTATATTCATATACTTTTGAGAAAAGAAGTAAAAAGAAAAGAGGATGGAAGTGATGATGGAAGACTAGAGAAGTGAGGAGAGAAGTGGTAGGGAAGAGGAGGGAAGTGAGAGAACTAATGAGAGATGGAAAGTGAGAGAAGTAATTGGAGGAGATGAGGAAAGTAGGTACGAATTCATGATAATTAGACTTAGATTCACCGGTAAAAGTATCCAAAAATTGAAAAATATGTGCCCAAAAACAAAGTGCTTGAAAATGGAGGATATGCGTCCAAAAATGGCTAAAGGCGCCTGCCGATGGCTAAATAGCAACCAAATATGACTAAAAGTGCCAAAAAATAGTGATATTCCCACAAATGGGTAGAAGCACCCAAAAATCGAGTAAAAATGCCCAAAACTCACTAAAAGCACCCAAAATTGATGAATGTGTCCAGAAACAAAGTTTTTGAAAAAGATGAATATGGGCCTAGAAATGGCTAAAAAGCATATAAAAATGGCTAAATAGCGCCCAAAAATTACTAAAGCGCCCAAAAGTCTCTAAAAGTGATATTTTTATACTTTTAGGTGTCAATGAACTATTTCTGAGCGTCAATAAACCATCTCTGAGTGTCAAATAATCATTTGATGCCATTTCATGTGTGGATATGATAAGAATGTGCTTAGTCGTCAAACAATTTATTTTTTCGTCAAACAATCTTATTTGAGCATCATTAGGTTGTTCGTGTGTCAATTAAGTTGGTGTTGGGTGTGAAGTATCCTTACTCCCTATTTAATGTGTACAACCATATTTGGGAGTCATTACGTTGTTCTTGGGTACTAAAAAACATATTTGGGTGTCATTATGTTGTTTTTAGTTGTCAATTACCATTAGGGTGATTTAATGCATACAATATATACTTGAGAGTCATTTTTATAATTTTGGATGTCAGTGAATCATTCTTGGGCATCAATGAACCATCTTTGGGTGTCAATAACCTATTTCAAGGTGCCATTAAGTTATTGTTGGTGTGAAGTACCTTACACCCTATTTAATGTGTATAACCATATTTGGGCACCATTAAGTTGTTTTTTAGTGTAAACCAAATTTATTTGGGTGTCATTACCTTATTTTTAGTTGGCAATTATCGTAGTCATGATTTAACGGTGATAATATTTACTTGAACGTCATTTTTATACTTCTAGGTGTCAATGAACTATTTTTAGGCATCAATGAACTGTCTTTGGATGTCAATTAACCATTGGGTGTCAATTCATCTGTGGTTTTGTTGACTGTTTGGGTGTCAAACAATCATTTCTGGACGCCATTAAGTTGTTGTTGGATGTGAAGTATTCTTACACCCTATTTAATGCGTACAATAATATTTTGGCCCGATTATGTTGTTGGTGGTGAAGTACTCTTATACCCTATATGATGTGTACTTCCATATTTAGGCACTATTAAGTTGTTCTTGGGTGTAAGATAAAATTATTTTCTCTATTACATTTTTTTTCATTACCAATTACCTTAGTCATGATTTAACACATACAATATTCACTTGAAAGTCATTTTTATACTTATGTGTATCAAAGAACCTTTTCTGAGCTTATATAAGCTCAAGAATCCTTAAAGAAAAGGAACAATTTCTAAGCATCAATGAACCATCTTTAGGTCAATTAACCATTGACTGTCAATTCATCCGTAGATTTGTTAACTGTTCAATCTTATTCTGGTTTGAATATATTTTTATCACAAATCTAATAGTTTTTATTTTATTTAAAAATTCATCACAATATAAAGATAATAAAAAAATTCTCTCATCACATAACCTGACATACCATTTTTTATTTTTTTTCAAAAATATATCAACATTAATCTTGTTGGAATGTATTTTTATACGAAATCTAATGATTTTTATTTCGTACAAAAATCCATCATAGTTCGAAATTATACGTAAAACAAATTGATGTCTCTATTAAATAATCTTTACCAACCACCCAATTAATGTCTGACATGTCACCCTCTCAAAACCAACTTTTCTCCCAACTTTTTTTGCGAATCAGTTTGACGCAACGTTGCTACAGGCTGTCACGCGTCGATTGTTGACTGCAGTGAAAAACGATAGTGGAGAGTGGGACAACAAGAGTGGAAAGTAGTTTTGAGTAGTAATTTCCGCTGCACGTGACGCGCGTAATCGGCGAGTGATCAAGTTTTAGTCCTTTTGTTTTCAAAGTGGTAATGGGAGGATATTAAGCACGGACAATCCATTTTTTTTCCAATAAAGTAGGCAGCTTTTGGCGACTTTTTTCATTTTACTTTTTATGACAATTATCGCTTACTTGCCACTAATTATTTTTGTTTATAAACGAATTTGCTAATGTGTGTGGCATTATCTTTTAAAACTACCGGATTATAATGCAAATTAATGTAGGGTTTGTTATTGTCTTATTTGAATATAAATTTTGAGTCTCGAGTCTATAGGCTCCAATATGGTTAAAGGTCCAAACTGGATTTCAAGTTGTTCAAATTTGGTTGCTTCGAAATAATTGGGTTTCAGCTAAAATCTATTGGTCTGATTTTACCAGTCCTGCCACATCGAGTATTGAATTCATTTCACGCAACCAATCCGAAAGAGTGGGGTGAAATCGGATGATCTCCCGTGCTTTGCGTGTGCATGCTGAAAATAGGCGGGAGGGGGCTATTGCAGAGGATAGGAGGATGCCGCCGGGGTGCATCCGTTGATCCAATGGTTGCGAATCACCACAAGAGGAGGCTGCGGTTACCTGCAGGCGACCCCGTTCGCCACCTCTTCCACCGCCAGCAATGCCAGAGAAGGGGGCTGGCGGCCAAGCACCAGCACCACCTGCAAGAGACAAAGCATCTACCTGCTGAGAACGATGCAGCCACAACCGGAAGCTGAGCAGTACGATTGCCGCGGGAATCGCAACGTAGATGGCCTGCAGACAAGAGAGGGATTGTTGGAGTTGGGCAGGAGTACAAGTTGGAGGCGCCGCGGCAGCAGCGAGCCTTCATCGGTCGCTTTTTTCGTGAAGGCCCACGTGGAGGTGGAATCCCCGAGCGTTATCCCCGGAGCTACAGCACCTGCGGGCCGGCTATGGGAGTCGTCAGACAATACAACGTCGTCATCCTTGAGCAGCGGCACGGACGGTGGCAGCTTCGAGTTCCGCTCTACCTGGAGCATGCCAGAGATCACCGCGGACCAGATTTTCTTCAACGGCCGAATAATGCCCGTCTACCTTGGAAGCGGGATAGCCCATCAGGACCAGGGTAATGAATTTGTCCGGCCGCAGTGGATCGGTGACGCTCGCAGTCCCAAGCCGCCGAGGCTCCCTCTTGTGCCCGATTACAGCAACGACAAAAAAGCCTTGCCAAGAAACTTGAGGATGGTACCCGTGTCGATGCCGTCGATGCGCTCGCTCGTACAGATCGACATCAACGCACAAATAGACAAGAAGAGATCACCGTACACGGCATACATATTTGCAAACAGTACCACCACCGGGAGAACGCGTTTAAGCGTTGAGGATGATGACGAACCCCAGAAGCCTGGGAGTAGTACCTTCTGTTTGTGGGCACCGGGTTCGTGCGGTAGCGCCGGAGGGCTGAAGAAATCGGTTCATGTAGCGGGGGGACGGAGTCGTCTCTGGGGTACATGGGAATCGCTGGCGAGCCGGGCTGGAAAGATGAAGAAAAAGACTGTTGAGGGCGCGCCTGGCGCTTGGAAACCAAAGCACACAGCAGGAGAAGACAAGAACAAAGAGGAGTGGGCCTACATGTAGGCCCCGTCGTTTGGTTTGTAGGTAAGGATTAGTAAGGGAGTTGTTAAGGAGAAGGATAGAAGAATATATGAACACGATGGGATGTCTGTTTTTCCATTCTATGTTTGGATACAACTGAAAATAGGATTAGCAACAAAGCCTCATGTAACAATTGTACTTGATAATATATTTTAATGATCATTTATTAATTAGATATGGAGATTAGATGATATGGATCAATGACGATATATTGTTGTTGGTTGCTGGTTGACTTTGACGAGGGGATAAATACAAAGTGAAGAAAAAATAAGGTCCCGTTTGGACGGCACATTCATAAATACATATTCATTTGTGAAATTCGTTAGTTTAACTGCGTCAAATTCAAAAATGCTGGTGTTAAGCATTTCGTTTGGGTAACAGAAAATTGGAGTTGCATCTTCAATGAACACTCAAAGATGAACAATATGCAGCGCTACAAGCATACACAAAACGCTGACGTCTGCATTGAAGCGGGACGGAAGGTGGTGAAGGAAGGAAGAGGCACATAGTGCAGGTGCAGGTAGCCAACGACGTGTCAGACAATGAAGAAGGTGGAGCTATGGAGGGAGGGATGGCGGAGAGTGGGATCTGGGCGCTGCAAGGAGAGTGTTTATGAGTACTGGTATTCAGAATACAATATCCTATTACAATCCCTCCTTGAAATGCTGCACCCTAAGAGACGAGAAGAAAGAAGAGGGAAGGAGTAAAGAACCAAAAAAAACTTGACGGTTGACTATAGGACGAGTGAAGAAAAAAGGAGGAGAGAAAAGAGAAGATAACAACGGTAGGAGAGAACAAAACAAGCGGCGATGCGGAAGAAAAATTAAAAGGAGTAAAAATAGAATTGTGGATAGCAGGGAAGAGGGGGAAGAAACGATGGTACGGATCTAACAATCAATCTATCCGCAGAAGCACAAATATGTGAAGGAGGCAATATTATTGTGGATGATTGTGCGTATATAGGACGATGGGAGCAGCAAGTCTACTGTAAACAAGATTGCTTTGATGTATTGCTTCGACACAACTGAACTGGGAGAGGGGAGCAATAGGGCCCGATGAGTCTTCCTTCAAGTTACGGCTTTCGTGTCTAGGTGAGCGCGCAGATCTAAAAGCGGTGACTAAAACGGCAGCTGCCGATGAGTCTGCGTTCAGGTACAACTTTATGTTCTAGACACAAGCGGAACTCGGAGGGGAGCAACGAGAGTCAGGCTCCAGAATCGGACTGGGCAAGTTTTCTGCTGCGTGAATACCTTAGGGTGTTGCGGAACATAGAATCCTTAGTGAACTGGAATTCTATTACCGGTGTTAATGCAATCCTGATATTATTTTTGTGCAAGCAAACATGGTATTTCGTTAACTAATGGGATTATGGTCTTATCCTATCTGTAATACCACAAACCAAATAGGACCCAAGTATACGACGTAGTATGCTTATACATGTTGTATCTTATGAAATTTTTTTTTTGAAAGTGCTAATAACTAACTAAACACGAATCTTCATTATATTCAGCGTGCTTCCGATAAAAAGTACTACCGGCTTACAATGCAATAATATTATGGCCCCGTCTGAATTGTGGTATTATGGACAGGATAGGACCATAATCCCATTAGTTAATACTGTCGTTAGAGCTGGGTTCTCTACCATCAACACCCCCGAAGTAGGAGAACCCTATATAGAATACGGTCGTTCAACTAGGAGAAAAATTTCAACTTAGGCCGACAAGTTATCAAGTCCAAAATGGGGTGGGTTCTCTTTGAAACACCCCACTAAAACATCTATCTACCATATAAAAAAGACGAAGTCAGCTGTCTCTTGCTTGGTTGATTTTTTTTAATTGCTTTTATGTCACTTTTTCTCCGTATTGCTTCGAATAGTAATATGAAACCAGTAGTTGAGTGCTTGCTAGCTTACACGAGTTTCCTTTCTTTTGTTCTGAACCACGTATTTGGCAACTAGTGTATTTGCTTGGCAGCTCACCGCTTAACTTTTTTATTATTCTGAATGCTCTTTGTATGCCTTGCTTTTGATAGTTGGGTGTTTGCTAGGCTTATGAACCTCCTGTTTTTTTTTTTTTTTTGAGAAACAACCAACTCATTTGGCAGCTGGATATTTTTTGGGCAGTTTACCGTTTATTTTTTTATTGTCCGTGCTTTTGTTTGTTATATTTAATTTATTGTTTATATCACGTCAATGAAGGAGGATGGAAGTTCATAGAAGCTTTATATCTTAGGTTTATGTACGTATCAGTCTAATTTGTGGGTGTGTTTTAGTAGATTAGTTATGTGTTCATTAATATCCGTATATGTATTTTAATAATATGTATAATAATTAATCCAGTATATTTGTGACCTACAAGTGTATAACTACATAAATTATTGTGTATAGCGGTGACAACTTAGTGTCTGCATTATTTTTTATGTTACGTGCTTGGTATTCTGCAAGCAACTTATTTGCTTATATCATTTGATTTTTTTCTTGCAATTTTCTTTTTGAGTTATTTTTTGTTGCCACCATAAAGGAGGACAGTGGCTCCATAGAAGCATCACATTTGAGTTTTTTTACTTATCAATTAACATGTGCACATGTTCCAACACATTTTTAACTTAGATTTTAGTAATGACATACTACATATTGAATGAATCAAATGACATTTATTGAACATATATGTGTGTGTTTTTTACAAATATCACACGTTAAAGGAGTTAGTCGATGTTAATTGAACGTCTGTGCGCGTGTTTACAAAAGTGGCAACAAGAACAATTTATTTGAGGATTATTTTTTAGGTTTAGATTTGGAAAAATATTATGAGAACATCTATGTATTTCTGCAACACGTCCGCGTACTCATCAATGCAAATGTGTGCTTACTTGATTATTATTTTTTCTAAATAGAAATAGTTTTCATAATCACGCAACCGACAGTTAATAAAATCATTCAATTTTAAAGAGTTGTATTTGAATTATTTTAAAAAGTGATTATATATTGGTCGTCCATAGAAAACACATACCTATATATTTATTAGTCACACATAATATATTAATTCAACTGTATCTTTGTCTGCTAGGCAAGAGGATATCAAGTTACAAATTCTGTCTTAGTAGGACATCTATTTCTATTACTTTGAAATTCATATATGAATTCATGCTGGGGTTACCATTATCCTTTTTGACGTAAAGTCAGAGATTTATCAATAGGTAATAACATGTGTCTTCAGCTCATATATTGAAAAAGGAGAGGCCATCATGTTGTCCTTATCAACTTCACAGCTGATCATGCCCTGGGAGGGAAAGTTTCATCTTCATTTAATATTAAAAACATGATCAACAGGAGGCTCGAAGCTTGTGAGTTGATAGACATCTCCTGTAAAAATGAAGATGTAGATCAACAACTGAATTCATTACAAAAAATTTGACATGATGAAGGTTCCCAAAAGCCTTTTGTTGTCAAGCTAAACTTTGTTGCTAGTTTTCTATATATTCCACAAGACACAAGCAACTAAGGTGTCTGCTTTTGAAAGTTGGGTATGCTCTAAGAAAGCTTCTTTGTAGTGAATGAGATGATCATAAAAATTATTACGTTAGTAATATGACTATGGAAGAATTGGTCTTATATTTTCTTCATAAAAAAATTGTAACTGATGTTTTCATTATTTTCATAGAAATGAATCTCAATACCTAATTTCTCACCAGAACCTAACACTTTGATGCTCCAACTCCCTCTTCTTCTATGATGACCTAACAGAGGATCCATGGATATGCACCACCATAGATAAATTCCTTGGCCCATTGGGATTGTTTAGATGTCATGAAGTGAGGATGAGTCTTAGGATGGTGCCAGAACCCTCAATCTTCCATCGCACACCATGTCATCCTCGACAACAAGTTTAGAACTATGAACCTCACTTGGGGTGTTCCCAAACATCATCCAATGCTGAAGATCAAACTAAGATGCCACAAGCCAGGTCGAGGGTGGGTAGCCGACTCAACTTTGGCGTCTGACCCCATCCATCGACCCATACCCTATGGCTCCTTCGTTTGTGGTTCCCGTCGAGTTGGTTTGGCAATTTTGTCTACCACTAGTGGAGAAGGAAATCTTTCCAAGTTTGTAGGAACCTGGGTAAGATAGTCGTGGCCTTGATTGTAGGTATTAGGCACTGGAAGGCCAAAGTCAACCTCAAGGTGACAACTATAGCCATCAGGAATATGTGTGCGTGAGGAAGAAGAATAATAGCAGCCAGTTGTCCAGAGTTCCCTCACTGTAGGATGATTTCAAAATCACCATGAAAGGGTAATTGTGTCTTTGACCCTTCTCCAATAATCTTTCCACGTGGTAATATCCACCCGATTTTGCTGACATGGTGCTCCATGATTGATCTAGGAATGTTGATATGAATATAATTGTATTGATTAACTGGTAGATACAGTAGTGATGAACCTATATATGATTTTGATCAGAATATTGTGTATATTTTAAATAAAATATATTTTAGATCTATTTCTGATTATAGTTCAAAAAGTGAGTAATAACACATGGATATAAGGTCATTACTGCATGTACACTTTAATTTGGATAATTGTGGTTTTAATTGGATAATCACGATCACTCTGTGCCTTTTTCATTATTCATGATTTGTATTGGTATGACTAAGTTTCTCAAGAGTGATCGGTAATTATAAAAATTTTATGATTAAATTCTATATTGAAGGCATATGTGTAATATTATGTTCATGCAAGCCCTAATTTGGATAACTAGGATGCTAAGCTTATTAAGCATCTTTATCTTGAGAAGTTACTTGGTAATACTGAATGTTGTAAAGGAAATTAATGATGTTTATGAGTTAGGATTACAATAATGATCTTAGGGTTTTAATTCAAGAATTATATACATGTGGAATTACAGTTACCAATAATGTCAAGTTAGGGTTTGTAACCCTTATGACACATGATAAGGCAATATTAGAATTTTGAGCCTAACCCTAATATACAACACTAAGATAACCCTAAACCCTGATCCTAGTCAGTTTGTGTTTAATTAGAATGACTTGAATGCGTGGTGAAACTTTACGGTTTAAATACATGTAGATAATGTTGATTGGAATTCTTGTACATATTTGAAGACTATATTGCATGGTTCTTCAATAAGGTACACGGTTACTCTTATGAATACATGTATCGACTTCTGGTGTTTGTTGAGGTTTCTCAAAGATTTAATGAATGATAACTTCTTTCTTGTTTATTTATTTTGTGCAAACTATAAATTCCATATGAGTATCACATAGATATAGAATATTTCTTACCCTAGGTTTCACCCCTGAAGGGTTAATGAACATAAGTCCAGTAATGGACAATGAGAGGGCATACCGGTATAGATATATGAAACAAAATACAAGTTCATATTTGCTATTAAATATTTGTTGAATATATGTATATGTGATGTTTTGAATGAACCCACATACCGGTATAGATATATGTTGACTGCATTTTGTTTGTCTATGTTTTAGGTAGTTGATACACATCATAATGGGCATGAAGATAAGGATTGAAAGCTCTTTATGATATTAAAGATAAGTCAAGGAAGATTAGATAGTTAAGTATTTCTTCTCATTTATGCAAAATTAGTTCTTGAAGTATAAATGTAACACCTTTTAGGTGTATAATGCAAAGTATGTATTCAATTAAATTCAAATAAATAGAAATTATTTACTATTCTTCATGACTTGTTAAATCTGATCCTAGAAATTATGAGTAATGATCCTCGACTTAAAGGTTCTATAGACACTCAAAAGTGGGGGTTGTTACAAATCCTATTCATAAAAAAAACCATAAGGACATTTCTTATTCATCATTTGATAATTCAACACATTCTAACCCAGGAATCACACGATTTACAATCCATTATACAAGGAACAAAGATATAAAGATTTACACTTGACTATTACAACTCTTTCTTTTTCTCATTATAGGACCTAGAGTGGACATGGACCTAGACTATCTAATTCTACCTTAAAACACTGCTAACAACCTTTTGTTCGAGGACTCTTCTAAATCTATAACTACCTCCATAATCAACAATGTTACCTTAAAATTGTTTAGTAAAGTGTGAGCTACTGACTTGGTGAATAAAACTCACCAAGTAGACAAGATAATATATATATTTTTTGTTTATATTGATTGCAACATAAGAAGAGATAAGAAAGCTATTATATTCAAATGGATAATTAGTAAAGGTAAAATTAATCAATATACTAAATATTGAGAATAACTAAAATATATTTCTAAATATGTATAACTACACAACAAATTATCGAAGCTAACTTCCAAATCTTTTTATAACTTTATTAATGACATAAACCCAAATGATATGTCTATAAGATGCAAAAATGAAATCACCACAACAAGCTATGATCTCACTGTACAAGACTTAGAGTTGACCTGAGATTTTAAGTTTATAAACTAGCTACGCGGTCTACAATTGGTCTTGCCACGTCTGGCCTCAGTATCTATATTAGTTAGTTGGATAAATTGGACTCCTCATTTGAACCTGAGTACTCAGGAGGAGAGTCAAAGCACTCTATCTTTTTCTTACATCAGTGGTTCCACAAGGACTGAATCACTGAGTAGTAACTAAAGTGAATACCATTGGGATCTCCAATTATTGTTGACTACCACTAGATCTCACTAGAGTCTTTGGTTGATGTTGAATATTCTTGTTATTACTCAAAAGGTCGTCCACACTGGGCTTAATCCCTCATCCCTCATTGACACACTCTGACTTCCTCTCTTAAACAATGTTAATCGATCAGTTGTTTCCTCCATTATGGTGCATGCCTCTAAAAAGGAGACTACAATATTCTAATGATTTTTATGTTTCACTTTTGAATGAGCTATGAAACTTTTTTTGATTTTTAACTATAATTAGATCATTTTTTTATTTTCTAAATTCTACATTTCAACAATGTTGTTAAAATAATGCTAAACAAAAATGAGTAGTTCTGACACTCTTAAAAGGTATTTAATTGAACTCCTAACTTTTAATATTGTATTTCACTTGAACTGAATAATTTGAGTTCATCTGAGCAATCCACGTTTAATCAATAATATTAATCTTTCATATTGTTAACAACTTATTTTGATATAAACGATCATACTGAACTGCTGGTTTTTGATATTGTATTTCTCTTCTACTAAGCAATGTATTCCACTTGTACTTAATAATATAAGAAAATTTAAATGCAGTGATATGATCTACACTGTAACAAAACCATTTATCTTTCATACTAAGTACTACTTATATATTGAACTATTGATATATAGCTACAATTGGTTGGACCAAACATTAAATAAATAATTGTGCACTTTGTCATCTCATAAATTTTATCTAAAAGGAAATCAAACCATGTAATAATACATCTTAACGTGTATTTTGTTATCAAGGATTTTTGGCAAATCTGGATACACTAAGGCCTCTTTATTTGTATTTAGAAATCATAAAAATCATATGCACACAGACTAGAACTGAAATCATTCAACTCTCAAAACTTTTTTGTAGTTGATTTAATCATTCATACCTTAGAAATATGAATTAGGACTTACTGAACTAAGAATAGCAAAAAAGTAAACAAGCTAATAGACATTCTTTAGGTCTGGCATAAACATCACCAATGTTGATAAGGGAACATATTGCTAAGATCTGATACTCCAAGGCAACCAGACAAGGTAGGATCTTAGTTGATATGCCCTGTTCTGTTTAAACAAACTACTAGGGTTCTAATCCCCCTATCTTTTTGGGCTTGTGTATGAGTTGTATATCTCATCAATTTGAGAACCTCCTTCACTGAGCCAAACATCCGCGCATGTTATCCATCACCAAAAGATGTGTGGTGGTTGATAGAATGATTCTACATCTGATGTTACAAGATCCTTGTGATGAAGTGGATTTTTCTATATTTATGATCAAAATCTACAATTATGCCCTTTTTTTATCCAGTATTGCTCATATTGATTCCACTTCATCATTCTTATGATATTTGAACATGTTGACACCCAATTTGATGATGAGATGCCCAATGTGAATATTATGCAGTTTGTGACATGAAAGTATAGTTTGAAATATATTGTTACTCAACTGATTTTATTAATGACTCAAAATTGATCATTTAGAGTTGAAACTTTTTATATAGCTAGGAAAGACCTTGACTAAGCTATGATTAAAATATCACAATTTTTGATATATATTTTAATATATGGAAATTTATGAAGAAAGAACCTCAAATCCCCTAAATTACCTAGTTTTCTAACCTAACCGGACCCTAGCCTCGACAGGAATCTAGGCAAAGTCGTGTTCGGCTGGGTCGTCTCCTCTGTCTAACTATTGTGGGAGATAAGACACATAGTATTATAGGTTTCCAAAACCCTCAATTCTCCCTCCACTCAAATCCTAATTGGGTCAACGAAGTTTCCCTCGATCCGTTTTTTTGTATTTTATGCAATGAAGCATAACATACCCCCTCTCTCTCAATATTGTTTTAAAAACACCCAAATGGAAGCTAGCTGGCTTGACAAAGGAGACACCTCCAAGCTCTAGCTAACCCTACTCCTCAAAACTTCTATTTAAGGACTTCAACAGATCTGTCACACCTGCTTTAGCAATATAGAACCATCAATTTCTCATCATCACCCTTCGTGCTCATTACCCAACTCCGCTTCCGTCTACTTGAACTTGAACGTTATGCTCATAGAATCGACTATATCTATAACAGCCCTGCCTCCCGGTAACCCCCATTTTAAGGGAGACCAAAAGGTCAGATACGTTATCCCAATATTTTAGGATCCATGGTTTGACATTTAATCAAAAATAATTATCAAATTCTACTATTACTAAACTGAAAAGCTGGAATAAAACAAATCTTATTGCATACCTTGTAAAATTTGGATCTAGACTTCTATCCACAGTAAAAGTATAAGCTAACTAATCCTCCAAGCACATGTTATTTGTATCTTCACAATATTTCAATTTACTATTTGTCCATTTTTAGAATTGTACCTAAAATGCCGACAAAAAAAACGTCAGTCAGTATATTTCTATACTAGTATGTGGGGGACAATCACAATTTCACAAATAAATGCTAACAACCTAATTATCACAAATAAGTTATTAACAATCCAAATTATGTTTTCAATGTGACATTCTCAACCGCTTTTTCCCTAAACCCTGGTTTACCATCTCTTAGGGTTTTGTCCTTGCAAGGGACATAAGGCCACCTTCTCCATCCAGAGATTGGTGCTTGGGGTCACCTCTCGAGGTACCCAATTGTCTTTCCTCTGGGCTTGACCGAATAGACCTTCCCTTTGAGGCTTGGTCATGCAACGTACATCACGGTGGCATGTGGGTTCGAGAATACACATATATATTTAATTGTGATAATCATAGGGACTTTATAAGATTACAGATTTAAACTAAATCTATTATTAAAAAAATAACCACATACATGTTCAATCAATTCAACAAGCTAACAATAACCCAAGCAAAGAAATATCCAAGAAAGCAAGAAGTTCACACAAGCAATGATCCTAAAACAATCATATAATTTAATCACTATTCACTTTCTCAGATTACACTCATATGAACTCACTTCCTAGGGTTTCCTACTTCCTTTTAGGGTTTCATTAGAGTTCATCCTCATCATTGATACTATAAACCCTATTTCAACAAATCTAAGTATAAACCCTAATTAGCTTGTCATATTCCTCCTAACAGGCTTAGGATCAATAAATAACAACATTATTCCAAATAATCCGGATTGTTCAAGGTAATTTCCTTCTTTACCCTAGATTAGGGTTTCTACATGTATTATCATAGATTCATGGATTAAAACCCTAAAACAAACCAATTATAATCTAATTTTAGATCTAAATCTCACTATATCTCCCAATAGGTTATTAATACTCGGATTAACCCATTAATCATCTTAGATTTGATCTCTAATCATCATTAGGGGTTTTAACTAAAATTTAATGCACTTTTTGATCAACTCAAGGTACTTTTGCAATTAGAAATGAAATCAGATGTTAAACTATTTTTATCAGGTTACTCATATTTTATTGATCATTTTTATATATAAAGTTCCTTCATCTGACCTTCCTATTAATTTCTATGATTTTTTCAAAGAAAATCATTTTTCTAGATTTTCTAGCAGAGAGGAATTCTCTCCATAAAGCATCGATCGTTCGATTAGTGGTCCGCTAGACCACACGGGATCCAACGATCCACGGCTGTGCGCCTTGCCCATGATCAAAAGAAAGAAAATACACGAGTGCCCTTACCTGGACTGAAGATGCGGGAGGGCAGATTGGTAATTCGGCTAAGTGTTGTCTTCAACCTCTTACGCCAGCCAGCAGAGCTCTGCGAGTCAACTCCCTTGTTGACCTCAAGCTCCCGACAACCTGCGCACAAACCAAAAGGTCTGGCAGCTTCATCTTCTCCTCGCATACTCGAGGGTTACTTCAATTACTTCGTCCTTGACCTCCCTTCCCCCGAACGGCAATGTGTACACCCTGGCTATTGTTTCTCTCCGACGAGTATATATGTCAAGGTGAAACTTCAAATTGTAAATGTGAAAGTGTTCGTCTCATCACTTTGATCTCTATGGTAGCGTTTATGTAATTGCTCGTGATGCCCAAACCCCTCCCTATATATAGGGTATCTTATAGGCATCTGACAAATTGGGGACTCTTTCAATCCTCCTCCAAACCCCACCGAACTTAGGGTGGTTAGGTCTGGAACGATCTCCTGAAGGATATGGATTCCTCTACAAGCTCGCAGGTTGCCTCAAATATGAGGAATCTCTGATCAAAAATCCACACAACATGGACTCTGTGTCCCAGTCCTAGCGAGAGCGGGACTTAACCCAAGTCATGGATCGCTGATCTAACGGTCGTGAGTGCGCATCTAAGAACCAAAATTTAGGATTTTAATCCAAATTAAATCGTGACATAAATTCCTTTCCACTTTACATAACTTTGAAAATCCATATCTCATAAACCGTGCATCCTCTTTGAACCAAATTTTAAAGGAAATTTTGCATTGGTATTATGTACTCGTCTATCAAATTTGAGACCCAAATTCCAAAGGAAAAGGGTATTTCCTTCATAAGCAAGTTATCTTTTAATAAAGTCAATTTAATTGGTATATTCCCTTTCCGTTCTTTTTATCTTTGCAACTTGTGCTCCTTGGAACCCAAGAAATCCCAAAGATACAAAATATACCTTTGGAGGTCACCTCCTAGACTTCTAGAGGCTTATACCTCTTTCTTTTCTCCTTTTCCTAATTATCCTTTTATTAACTAAATTTCTTTTTGCTTTTTATTTCCTTTTTCTTATTATTGGGCCTAATAGCCAATAAATCCCACAAAATCAAACAGCAAGTCTATTAACAAAGAAATCCATTCATTTAAATCATATCATACAATTATTTATTCCTATATCCTTAAAAGGAAAAATTACATTTTAATTCTGAGTTAAGAAAATTGAGGTTATAACATCCTCCCCTCCTTATAAGAATTGTGTCCTTAAAATTCAGCAATCAAACAAACAAGTCAGGATATGCTTTTTCCATGTCTGTCTTCAGCTCCCATGTGGCCTCATCCTCTCCATGGTGCTTCCAATGAACCTTTACCATCTCTATATTCTTACATCTAAGTTCTTTCACCTTGGTATCTAGAATCCGCAAAGGTGACTCAAGATAGGTCAGCTTCCCTTGAAGCTCAATAGGCTCAATGCTCAACACATGGCTCAGATCTTGCACATATCGCTTCAGATTGGACACGTGAAACACATCATGCATCATACTATACTGAGGGGATAACGCGAAATGGTATGCAGCTTCACCAATCCATTCTAACACCTCAAACAGACCTATGTATTGGGGACTGATCAGCTTCCCTTTGTTCTTGGCTATAGCTCAGAGCGGTCGGATTTTCAAGAATACATGCTTTTCCAGAGTGAACTGCACATCAGTCCACTTCACATCAACATACAACTTCTTTCGATCTTGGGCTCTCTTCAGCCTCTGCTTGATCAAAGTGACTTTATCTACATACACTTGGAGCTCATATAACCTCAACAAGGTCCTCTCATCGACATCATCCTAGTAAAGCGAGGATCGACACAGTCTCCCATAAAGAGCTTCATACGGAGGCATCCCGATACTGGATTGGTAGATGTTGTTGTAAGAAAACTCCGCTAAAGGTAAGTACTACTCCCACAATCTGCCCCAATTGAGCACACAAGCTCTCAATAGATCCTCTAATGTCTGGATCATCCTCTCTGACTGACCATCCGTCTGGGGGTGATAAGTGATACTAAACTTCAACCTTGTACCAAGTTCCTCTTGTACTTTCTTTTACAACTTGAAAGTGAACTTCAGTTCTCTATCAGAGATAATGGAACCAGGTACACCATGCAAACATTCTATCTCCCTGATATACAACTCGACTAGGTTTGAGACCTTGGTAGTGGTCTTTAGGGCAAGGAAGTGTGCTGACTTGGTAAGGCAATCTACCACAACCCATATCACATCATGACCTCTCTTGGTCCGGGGTAGACCCACCATGAAATTTATGGTGATCTTCTTCCATTTCCACTCTGGAATTTCTATCGACTGTAAAAGTCCACTAGGTCATTGGTGTTTAGCCTTCACCAATTGGCACGTAAGACAGCTGGCCACATACGCCACAATGTCTCCATCCCTGGCCACCAAAAATACCTCTACAAATCCTTAAACATCTTTGTAGTGCCCGGGTGTACCGCATACTTAGAACCATGAGCCTCTTGGAAATACGTTCCTTCAACGGTGAATCTTTAGGAACCCATATACAGTTCTCGAATCTGAACCCTCCATCTACTCCCACTGAGAGATGAGTCTATGGCTTCTCTAATAAGCCCTTCATTCTGCTGAGTCCTGAATGGGTCAATTGTTCCGCCACTATCTCATTCAACAACTCTGACTAAATCTAAATATTGGCCAATCGAACTCAGTCCTCTAACGGTTGTGGAGTCCACTTCACCAGCTCTTCTAAACTCTTCCACTCACTGGACAAAACAACCGCACACCTGAGCTATTTTCGACTCAATGCATCATCTACGACGTTCACCTTCCCAGGATGATAGGCGATGGTGAAGTCGTAATCCTTCATGTACTCCATCCATCGTCGTTATCGTATGTTCAGGTCTCTCTATTTCAGGAGGTACTTCAGGCTTTTATGGTCGGTGAGGATCTCAAAGGTAGCACTATACAGGTAATTCCGCCATATCTTGAACGCATGGATGATTGCAGCTAGCTCTAAGTCATGCGTTGGGTAGTTCACCTCGTTGGGCTTGAGTTGTCGAGAGGCATATGCAACCACATGCCAATTCTGTTCCAACACACAGCCAAGTCCCATCTTTGAAGCATCGGGGAATATCAAAAAACCCTCATTACTAGAAGGTAGGGTCAATATTGGGGCGGTGGTCAGCTTCTCCTTTAGCTCCTGAAAATGAGCCTCGCATATATCGTACCACACAAACTTCACATCCTTCTGAGTCAACATGGTAAGCGGCAAGGCAGTCTTCGAGAAATCCTTGATGAAGTGCTGATAGTATCTAGCCAACCCCAAGAAGATACGAATCTTAGAGGGGTTCTTCAGTGCAGGCCACTCTTGAACTACCGACACTTTAGCTGGATCTACGATGAATGTTCCTCCTGAGATGATGTATCTGAGAAACATTACTCGGTCTATCCAAAACTCACATTTTGAGAACTTTCTGTAAAACTTTTGCTTTCTCAGGATATCAAGGACTCTACCCATATGTTCACGGTGTTGAACTAGGTCATCAGAGTACACCAAGATGTCGTCTATGAACATGATCACAAAGGAGTCAAGGAAGGGCTGGAACACACTATTCATAAGATTCATAAGGACATTGGGTGCATTGGACAACCCAAACGGCATGACCACAAACTCATAATGGAAATATCAGGTTCAGAAAGTCGTCTTAGGTATATCCTCACTTCTCACTCTCACCTGATGGTATCCTGACCTCAAATCGATCTTGGAAAAGACACAGACTGATTTCAGTTGGTCAAAAAGGTCATCTATCCTGGGTAAGGGGTACTTGTTCTTAATGGTTGCATGGTTGATCATATAGTAATCAATACACATCCGGAGTGATCCATCCTTCTTCACAAAAAGGACTGGTGCTCCCCATGGTGACGTAGTAGGTCAGATAAAACCTTTATCTAGCAACTCCTGCAACTAAGTTTTCAACTCAAGCAACTCAGCTAGGGCCATTCTATAGGGTGCCTTAGATATAGGGCTAGTCCTCGGAGCTAACTCAATGGAGAAATCTACCTCCCTCTTAGGGGGAATGCCTGGTAGATCATCTGGAAACACGTCCAGATATTCCCGAACAACCTCTATCTCCTCTAAGGATCATACCTTGGCCTCAGGCTTGGTTACCACGGCTAGGTATGCTCAGCATCCTTTGGATATCATCTGCTCAACCTTCAAAGCTGACAGATAAAGGCTGGTAGTTGCATCTTTTCTTCCTCTAATGGTAAAGTGTGGATGACCAAGTTTTCTAATAAGGATCTTGTTTTCTCTACAGTCGGTTTGTGCTCTATAGGTATAAATCCAATCCATACCAATGATTACTTCAAAATCATTCATATCGAGAGCATGAAGTCAGTGGGAAGTTCATGAGTCAGGTACTTAACTGGAAAGATAGGGATTTTTAAAAGAGATGTATATATCCGACCACTCGGGGTTGTGACATCCAAAACATAGCCTAAATCCTTGATGTCCAAACAAAGCATAGTTGCCAGATTTCTCGAAATAAAAGTATTAGTAGAACCAAAATAAAAAAGAGCTTTTACATTTTGTCCCATGACTTCAAGCATGCCTACATAGTTTCATACTGTATCAGATTGCTATTACATGATCAAACTAAATGAAAGGAAAACTATATGGGTTATTACCCTTGATCAACCTATTCACATCCGCCTAAGCTTCTTCATTATCGATGGTGAATACTCTGGCTTGCCTTCTCTCTCCAATAGATGGACCTCTGACTGGTACTCCTCCTCCTACTGGGGGTGCTGCTGCCACTGGTTACGCTGCCACTGGACCTCTCAGATCAGGCAGAGGACAGTTGGCGATGAAGTGTCCCTCCTGTTTGCAACGGTAGCACACCCTCTTCTCAAAGCGACACTTCCCAGGATGTGTCTGTCCATAGGTACGACACTTCTAAAAGCGACTCTCGCCATGTGGCTTTCCTTTATGTCCATGCTTGCCCTTGGTGTGGTTATGCCCTTGTCCTTTCTTGTGGTCATTCTTCTGTCCTTGAGTACCTTCAATGAAACCCAGATATCCTTTGTGTGGGTTCTGAGCAGGCATCACTGTCCTTTCCATGTCTAAGGTGGTGTTGTAGGCTTCAGAGAAAGTTGCTGGTTTACTCACCATCACATGTGGTTTGATCACAGGGTGAAGACGCTCCACAAAATGGTCCACTCATCTTTCCTCATCCATCATGTGCCCAAAATGCTCAAGGATGTGTAACTTGTGGCCAAAATACACAACAGATAAGTTATCCTGGATCATGTTGGTGAACTCTCTTTCCTTCTCCTTCTTAATTGAGGTGGGGATGAATCTAGAGATAAAAATAGTCCTGAAGTCGGTCCATGTCATTGGATCCTCACTTAGATCTCGTCCCATGATGTGGTTCTCCCACTAGATCTTGGCTTCTCCTTCCAATAGATGAGTAGCAAAAAGAACCTTCTTGTTTGGCTATACCTCTAGCATGCGGAAACCGTTCTCAACTACCAGTAGCCAAGCACCTGCTTTGTTGACCACTTCAGTCTTATCCTCTCCCCAGAATATCTCAATGTTCAGCTTGATGAAGTCTAGAATGGTGACTCTGAGTCAGGGACAAACCAAAAGTGACTCACCATTCTCATCTCTGGCTATATCCCTGAGGGCCAGGGCACTAATGACCTCAGTTAGCCTCTTCTACTATTCCATCCATAGGGCATCAGGGCTGTGAACCGTCATTAACGGTCATGGACCACCGGTCTGGTTCTCCTCAAACTTGACCTCATCCTCACACATGTGTTCTTCTTCCTGTTGCATCTCGGGGTTGTCGACGGGTACTGGCTTAGGATCAGGGCCTTCTTCTGAGGCTCCCTCAGTTCTCTTTCTCTTCTTTGAGGACCCATCACCCTTGTCCCTCTTCCTCTTCTCAGAAGATCCCCTCCTCTTACAGGGAGGCCAACCACCCCTAGCTGGGTTCTCAGTGGCCTCGACAGGAGTAGCTACAGTCTTCACACGAGCCATCTACATAAGCATACAATCAAACTTGAGTTTACATTTAAACTAATTATACTTATGTCGATGACATCTTGTTTACTTATCTTTTATTAATTTGATGGAGGATCCCTTAATCCTTATTTTACTTACCCTAACCTCAAGAGGGTGGGGAAGAGAGAGAAAAACCCTAAATCCTAGAATCCTTAATTGAATTAGGGTCGAGAAGGGATGAAATAGATGAGAGAGTCCTAAAGGTATCTTATTTTGAGTCAGAACCTCAGACATTATCTAGGCAGTCATACTACATCCGGGAGTCCTCGTGACTGACTAGTGGGGTGGAGGAAAATATTGCCATCCCCTGGACCATGATCCTTTTCTAGACACCTCTGTCTTTGGAAAATCCTCTAATAACTCCCTCGATTCTACAGAGTTTGTAAAATTTAATAATTACTAAGGATTAAATGTGAAACCACGACTCTGATACCAAATGTAATGACCCGCCTCCCGGTAACCCCCAATTAAGGGAGACTAAATGGTCAGAGGTGTTATCCCAATATTTCAGGATCCATGGTTTGACATTTAATAAAAAATAATTATCAAATTCTACTATTACTAAACTGAAAAGTTGGAATAAAACAAATCTTTTTGCATACCTTGTAAAATTCGGATCTAGACTTCTATCCACAGTAAAAGTATAAGCTAACTAATCCTCCTTGCACATGTTATTTGTATCTTCACAATATTTTGATCTACTGTTTGTCCATTTTTAGAATTGTACCTAAAACGCTGAGAAATGAAACGTCAATCAGTATATTTCTATACTGGTATGTAGGGGACAATCAAAATTTCACAAATAATTGATACAAACCTAATTATCACAAATAAGTTATTAACAATCCAAATTATGTTTTTTTTTGGAACCTCATCAGAGGTAAATCTTATTCATTCTGCTCCCGCATGGCTGGGAACAACCATTGATTACATTTTGTTCCTGCTGGGAAAATGAAGCTGGTAGGGTTTCTACCATTACAGGGAAGAGGGAGAAGGGATTGACCCACAGGGTCGAGGGGAGGATCGAGATATACTCGATCATCCTGATAGTTTTTGTGGTGGTGCCTGGCTAGGCCGTCCACCAGATGAATGGTTGCTCTGCCAACCTTCAAAACTGCACTATCTTCAGTGTCTGCTAAGATCTTGTGTATGTCCGAGATCCAGGATCGAATTGCAGGTGTATATCGTCCTTTGTCCTTCACTGCATTAGTTGTTGTGGCGCTGTCCAAGATCAGAATGACTCTGGGGCATTGATTGATCTTGCAAGCTTCGGCTGCAAGGTGCAGTGCTCTCGTTTCAGCTTCAAGAACTGACGGAACAGTGATTTTCCTCGCACACCCCCCTAGCCAGTTGCCATCGTTGTCAATGGCTGCTGCCGCTATGGTAGCAGTGTTTCTGTGTACTGAGGCATAGGACATCCAAAGGATACGTCCTGCCTCATTCATGGGGATCTCGCCTTCTAATTGTATCTCATCTGTTTTGGCCTGTTCATGGTTCTCCCAGGCTTGGACCACTGATCTATAAAGACATGATATTTGTGAAACTTGTCGACTTTTCTGTATAATTTTTTTGTCGAAGATCTCAGCATTTCTTGCCTTCCAAATGAACCAGCAGGTGATGGCGAACGTGGACTAGGTGTTCATGTCTTCCTTCAGCATGGTTGCTATCCAGCTTCTTGAAAGTGCAGACGAGTCCGTCAGATATATATTGCGGAGCTTTGTAGCCGACCACACTTCACCTGCGTGTGGACAGTCTCTCAGCGCGTGGAGTGTGGTTTCCTCGTTGCTACCACATCTCAGACAAATTTTGGAATCTGTGAACTTTCGTTGCTTCCTTCTCACGTTAGTCATGATCGCCTCATGTGCAGCAAGCCATAAGAAGGTACGAATTTTGGCGGGGGCCCTGATGTTCCATATCTTCAGCCACACGTCATCTGATTGTGCGTTATCTTCAGTGTGGATTAAGTCATAAGCCTTGCCTGTTGAGTATTTACCTGTTGTTTCATATTTCCAGCTCCAGAGATCTTTGCCTTTATTACAGTTGGGAGTGGGTAAGTTGATGATTTTTCTTACGCAACTCGGTGGCAGATAGCTGTCTAGGAAGTCTGTGTCCCAATTGTCGTTGAGATTGACAAGGCTCGAGACTTTTAGGTCCATAATCTCTTCATCAATGGTTTCAATACATTTATCAACCAGCTTCCCTTCTCCTGGTACCCAATTATCATACCAGACCGAGGTGTCCCTGCCATTACCAATGGATCTAATGCAGTTAGAGATGACGAAATCTTTCCCTGAGTCTATGGATTGCCAGAAAGGTGTCACACGACAGCCTTTGCCTTGGCGGAAATTTTTGTATTTGTTTAGAAGGCCCTGCCTCCAGAGAGACGATTTGGCATTGAGGACGTTCCAAGTGTTCTTCCATAAGATGGCCTTGTTCCAGCTATGCATAGATTTAATACCCAGACCTCCTTTATCTATGCTTGACGTCACATGTCGCCATGCGACAAGTGATACAGGCTTGTCTTTGTGTCCTCCTCCCCATATGAAGTTCCGAATAATTTAGTCTAGTTTTTTACAGATTGACACTGGGATCTTAGCCGTTTGTATGGCATAGGAAGGTATGGAGTTAAGCACAACTTTTGCCAGGCAAATCCTTCCTGCGAGAGATAAAGTCTTCGCCGCCCAACCATTAATTCTGGAGGTAATGTTATTCACTAGATATGCATATGTCTCCTTTTGAATTCTGCCATGTAAAAGCGGTACTCCAAGGTACTTTCCCAGGTCGTTGGTTTCAGATATCCCACTGGCAGAGCAAATTTGAGTTCGTATGGCATGAGAGACGGATTTAGAGAAATAGATCTTTGATTTTTCAATAGAAATTTTCTGTCCCGAGGCTGATTCGAACATTTGAAAACACTTGTTGATGTTAATAATCTGCTCCATAGAAGCGTGGGCGAAGATGACGATGTCATCTGCGAAAATAACATGAGATATAGATGGGCCTTTTTGGGATAACTTGGCTGGTTTCCATCTTTTATTCGCAACCGAATTTTCAATCAGTTGAGTGAATCTTTCCATACAGAGTACGAAAAGATATGGGGAGAGGGGATCTCCCTGTCTCAGGCCCCTAGATGCTTTGAAAGGTTGAAGAGTTTCACCATTTAGGATAATGCTGGTTCGACCTGCTTGGAGAGAGTTCATAATATAATTTTGGATATTACTCGGCCAGTCCATGTGATTTAGAGTATCCTCGATGAAATCCCAGGAAAGTCTGTCGTAGGCTTTCGATAAATCGACTTTGATAGCCATATAAGCTCCGGTGGAGTTCCTTCTCATGTTGTGGAGTATTTCTTGAACAATGATGATATTATCTGAAATGTTCCTTCCAGGTATAAAACTAGTCTGGGTTTTGGAAATCCACTTTGGCAAGTGTTGTTTCACTCGATCCACCACAATCTTGGATGTGATCTTCATAATTGTGTTGTTCAATGTGATGGGTCACAACTGGTTACAGTTGGTAGGGCTTCTGCATTTAGGGATGAGTACAATGTTGGAATCTGCAAGCTTGTCATCAATGGGTGTTCCGTTTAACATGCCTCGTATGGACTTGATAACAGATTGCTTGATTACTTTCCATTGCTTTTTAAAGAAGAGGTTGTCTGATCCATCAGGCCCCGCCGCCTTGTAAGAGTCAGCTTCTTTAATTATTCTCCAGATTTCGTGCTCCGTAGGGGTAGCAGCAAGACACCTGTGTTGGCTGGGTGTGAGTTTCTTAAACTTAGCAGGCATAGAGGTAATACTCGTAGAGGATTGGGTTGCAGGAGCTTTGAACATCTCCTTAAAGTATGACTCCACCAGTAGATTAAGATCAGCTTTATCTGATGTCCATTCACCATTGCTTTTCTGTAGGGTGTTGATTCGATTAGAGCGACACCTATTGTTGACGAATGCATGGTAATACTTGCTGTTGTTATCTCCATGAAGGAGCCAATTGATGTGGCTGCGCTGTTTCCAACTGTCCTCTTCCTGCAACATAATGTTCTCGAGTTTACTTTCAAGTTCGATACATCATGAGTCCCCTGCTTCACTGTAATTTGCCTCCATGGCCTTCTGGGCTTGTGTGATTTCTCAGATAAGTATATCCTTTTCTTTCTGTTGTTTCCTGGTGACATTTTTATCCCATCGCAGCACCGGTTCCATGGCATCTTTGATAGCTTCCTGGTAAGCTTTCTCTGGATTCCAAACACTTTTTAGAAGATCCGTGAAGACAGGTTGGTGGTGCCAACTAGCTTTGGTGAAAAAACGAGTTCTCTTCCGTTTGGTTCGGGTATTTAGGATAGCAATGGGATTATGATCCGAACCTATCCGCGTGAGGGTTTCGCACACAAAGTTGGGAAAATTATGAATCCAATCAGCATTCGCTACTGCCCGATCAATGCGTTCATGAAGTATCCCTTTCTTGTAAGTGAACTTGTAACCTAAGTTGCCGATGTCAGTAAGGCCTGCCTGAGTGAGGGTATTCCTGAAGGTAGTTGCCTCCCGGAGGTTGAACAGATTGCTTCCAATTTTTTCATCTGGGCTAAGCATGCAGTTGAAGTCGCCCAATGTGATCCAGGGTTTATCAATGGAGATACTTAGACGTAACAGATGCTCCCAAAGAATGGGTCGGCGAGCCGGGGAAGGAGACTCATAGATGAAGGTAAAGTAGGTGTTGTTATTAACTTTACAGTGGATGAAGTATTTGTTGCTCTCAAGAATTTGGACGTCACATTTTTGCTCATTCCAAAGAACCCATATACCTCCTGAGAAACCTGCTGCTTCTACTCTATGTGAGCTAGAGAAGCCTATCTCCTTGATGATATTGTTTGCCTGTGTTCTAGAAATGCGAGGTTCAGAGATGGATACTATTTCAATTTTGTACTTCTTGATTAGGGTTTTGAGGTAGTGTCTGGCTTTCTTCTTGCCAGCACCCCTTATGTTCCAAGCTAGTGTGTTAATCATCAAAAGTCAGGGGAGGTGTAAGTTATTGGCCCAGAGCGGCGCCCAACCCCTCCTTGTCTTCACTGGTCCTCTTCATCTTCCCTCGGGTACTATAAGAGTGGATTTTGTGTGGACTACCCTGCTGTGCAGGTTCTCCCTTTTCCTTCGCCTTCCGGCCTGCCATAGATGTTTTTCTATTGACAGGTCTTGTCGAGGTTGACTGAGTTTCTGCTTCTTCTGTGGTGTTCACTTGTTCTCCCTGGTGTGAGTTTGCTGTGACTTCGGCATCTTCTACGAATCTGCCCCTTATAATTTCATCACCTACTGGTGATACTGCAGTATGTCTCGCTTGTTCGTTTGGTCCTTCACTTTCACTGGCCGCTTTTTCACTTACATTTGCTGGGGCCTGGTTTTGTGTCTCCATTGGTTCCTCATGTGAAGCATCTCCCTCCTTTTCTCGTCTCTGTTTCTTCCTCCATATTTTTGGGCTTGTCGCGGTGCTTTGTTTCTTTCCTGTGTTCTCAGTTTCTTCCCCTCCGGGTGTTTCATTGCTTTCCTCCTCATCATCAAGAACTTGATATCTGTTGTTCTGCTCCTTTCCTTGGTGCTTATCTTTGCGATCTGGATCTTTATCCTTCTTCCTCGATGGTCTGCTTGCTAGTATTTTCTTGCCGTAGTAAACTTGCCATTTGTCCTCTTCATCAACCCATCTTACCCCTGCGGACTCCTCCGTTGCATTTGGTTCTGTTGTTGCAGGTTCTGCAGTTGCGCCCCTACAGTCTTGTTCTTTATGCCCCAGTCTGCCGCACTTTGTACAGAAGTTTGGCAATGATTCGTACTCTAGTTTATATTCCCTCCCATTTATTAGAATTGTCGGGTTGACAGGAAGGCTAGTATCCAGTTCGATGGCTAGCCTAGCAAATCTACTTCTTGTTCTGTTGACTGAGTGGTCGTCTGCACGAATCAAATGCCCCACAGCTTCCCCTATTTTATTGAAAATCTCCATGTTATAGTAGTGGATTGGCAGCCCTATCACTCGGACCCAGGTGACGATATGGTCAGGTATCCCTTGTGATGGTTCAAAGTAACCGTTCCATGGCCATACCATCAGACATCCTCCAAAAAGGGACCATGGCCCCCCTGTAAGAACCTTCTCGTGATCGTGCTTGTTGTAGAACTGGGCAACATAGTACTGGTCAGTTAATTCATAAAGTTCGAACCTACTTGCAGGTTTCATAATAGTTTTAATCTCTCCACCATGGTTAGGAAACCCACCGATCTATCTATGAGTTTCACGATAACCAAGTATTTAAAGGGTCTGCTCAGTATTTCCTCAGCCTCGGGTGCAACATATATTTCTGGATATCCATGGACATTGATGAGTTCGATGTCATCAGGGTTTACTAACTCCTCTGGTTCATCATCGATAAAGGCTGAGTTCATGGCTCCCCCATGTCCTCCTCCCATACAGGCTTGTTTGAAGTTTAAAGCTTGCATCTGGGGGTCTTCATCTGGTAGAAAGGGATTATCATCAGCGTCGTTTTGCCTGTCTGTTTCCATCACAGAAGCATCCGCCGCAGTCATGGCTTCCAAGTCATTGTTAGGGTTTGATCCTCTCATACTTCTGTAAGTGATGTTAAGGCCGATCACTTTGGCCAGCCATTGAGTTTCCATCGTCTTCCGTGCCGGGCTCTTCCTTCCATCCCTGCTACCCCCGATCATTCTCCCGTCATCTTTTAGGGTTTCGACCCCATCGCCCACGCCGCCGCCTTTCTCCGAGACCCCCCAGACGCCCGTCATTCTACAATTAACTTAACTTTGCATTATTGGAATTAATCCAAATTATGTTTTCAATGTGACATTCTCAACCATTTTTGCCCTAAACCCTGGATTACCCTCTCTTAGGGTTTTGTCTTTGCAAGGGACATAAGGCCACCTTCTCCATCCAGAGCTTGGTGCTTGGGGTCACCTCTCGAGGTGCCCAATGGTCTTCCCTCCGGGGATTGACTGAATAGACCTTCCCTCCGGGGCTTGGTCTTGCAACGTACATTAGGGTGCCATGTAGGTTCAAGAATACACATATGTATTTAATTGTGATAATCATAGGGACTTTATAGGATTGCAGAATCAAACATCCAACAGTTTAGGTTGCATCCAATCGATAAAACATTCAGGAAACACCGTGAAACTAAATCAATTATTCATAAATAACCATATACATGTTTAGTCGATTCAACAAGCTAACAATAACCCAAGCAAAGAAATATCCAGGCAAGCAAGAAGTTCACACAAGCAATGATCCTGAAACAATCATATAATTTAATCACTATTCAATTTCTCGGATTACACTCATATGAACTCGCTTCCTAGGGTTTCCTACTTCCTTTTAGGTTTTCATTAGAGTTCATCCTCATCATTGATACTATAAACCCTAATTCAGCAAATCTACGTATAAACCCTAATTAGGTTGTCATATTCCTCCTAACAGGCTTAGGATCAATAAATAACAACATTATTCCAAATAATCCAGATTGTTCCAGGAAATTTCCTTCTTTACCCTAGATTAGGGTTTCTACATGAATTATCATGGATTCATGGATTAAAACCCTAAAACAAACCAATTATAATCTAATTTTAGATCTAAATCTCACTTTATCTCCCAATAGGTTATTAATACTCGAATTAACCCATTAAGCATCTTAGATTTGATCTCTAATCATCAATAGGGTTTTTAACCTAAATTTAATGCACTTTATGATCAACTCAAGGTACTTTTGCAATTAGAAACGAAATCAGATGCTAAAACTATTTTTATCAGATTACTCATACTTTTCTAATCATTTTTCATATATAAAGTTCCTTCATTTGACCTTCCTATTAATTTCTATGATTTTTTCAAAGAAACCCATTTTTTTGGATTTTCTAGTAGAGAGTGATTGTCGCCATAAAACATCGGTCGTTCGATTAGTGGTCCACTGGACCACACGGGATACAACGATCCATGGCTTCGCACCTCGCCTGGGATCAAAAGAAAGAAAAGACACGACTGCCCTTACCTAGACTGAAGATGCGGGAGGGGGGGCAGATTGGTAATTCAGCTAAGCATCATCTTCAACCTCTCACACCGGCCAACACATCTCCGTGAGTCAACTCCCTTGTTGACCTTGAGCTCCCGACCACCTGCGTGCAAACCAAAAGGTCTAACAACTTCGTCTGCTCCTCACGGACTCGAGGGTTACTTCAATTGCTTCGTCCTTGACCTCCCTTCCCCCGAATGGTAGTGCGTACACCCTGGTTGTTGTTGCTCTCCAACGAGTAGATAGGTCGAGGTGAAACTTCAAATTGTCGATGCCAAAGTGTTTGTCTCAACACTCTGATCTCTATGGTAGGTTTTATGCAATTGCTCATAATGCCTAGACCCCTCCCTATATATAGGGTCTCTTATAGGCATCTGACAAAATGGGGACTCTTTCAATCCTCCTCCAAACCCCAATGACCTTAGGGTGGTTAGGTCCAGAATGATCTCCTGAAGGAGATGGATTCCTCTACAACCTTGTAGGGTGCCTCAAATATGAGGAATCTCCGATAAAAATCCATACAATATGGACTCTGTGTCCCAGTCCTCGTGAGAGCGAGACTTAACTTAAGCTGTGGATTGCTGATCCAACAGTCATGAATGTGCATCTAAGAACAAAATTTCAGGATTTTAATCCAAATTAAATCGTGACATAAATTCCTTTCCACTTGAGGATAACTTCAAAAATCCATATCTCATAAACTATGCATCCTCTTTCAACTAAATTTTAAAGGAAATTTTGGATTGGTATTATCTACTCGTTTATCAAGTTTGAGATGCAAATTCCAAAGGAAAAGGGTATTTCCTTCATAAGCAAGTTATCTTTTAATAAAGACAATTTAATTGGTATTTTCTCTTTCCTTTCTTTTTATCTTTGAAACTTGGGCTCCGTGGAACCCAAGAAATCCCAAAGATACAAAATCTACCTTTAGAGGCTACCTCCTAGCCTTCTAGAGGCTTCTACCTCTTACTTTTCTCCTTTTCCTAATTATCCTTTTATTAACTGAATTTCTTTTTCCTTTTTATTTCCTTTTTCTTATTATTGGGCCCAATATCCAATAAAGCCCACGAAATCAAACAATAAGGCTATTAACAAAGAAATCCATTCATTTAAATCAAATCATACAATTATATGTTCATATATCCTTAAAAGGAGAAATTATATTTCAATTTTGAGTTAAGAAAATTGAGGTTATAACATCATATCCTTCCAATTCCCTATGCCTACACCATCTCAGAGGTCTAACAGAGCTTCTACACCCATAGTAAGAAGGTGCAATGGTCTCAATCTCTCTACCCAAGAAGCTCACATGAACCTTGTGTGGTTGCCGCCAACAAGTTGCATCTGACGTAGCACAGTGCTGCCACATTGACCCAACACTTGCCCATGACTCTAGGAACAACCACAAAGCTACATCGACCCCCAATTCTCCCCTACACTTGGTATGCTTCTCAATCCGCTTCTCACTTTAGACTCACTATTCAGTACATCCTCTTCGGTGTTTCTTGTCATCTCCGGCCATTGAACTACTTTTTAACCCCATCGTAGCCCTCTGAGGCAAGCTATAGCTCAAGGGTAAGTGGGAGGATACACAAAGTTAGATCCTTCCACTAATTCATGAAGCTAAGATGGATGTCCTTTTTCTTATTTTTAGTTTTAGTTTTTGTATTCTAGCATTTTTCCTATAGGCCAGTCTGGGAAAATAAATTTAAAATAGTTCTAGTATTGTAAAACTTCTTAGAAAATATCCCAATTCTAGGAAAAATGATTAGAACAATATGAAACCATTATCTTTCCCTATTACTATATGACTTGAGGATAACATATTTTCTCTCACTTATTCTGTTAATTAGGGTTTTCTATTAAAATTTCAAAACCTAATCTTGCTAAAAGCTTGATTCACATGATATATGATCACATCACAACCCTATTGTACTCTGATGTTATATTGATGACTTGATCACATGATTATAATTTCTAGATCATATTACAATCTAGTCTTGACATTTTTGTAGATGAAAATAACTATGTGATTTATTACCATCAATCCTTGATATTTTCCACATCAGATCATTCCTAACTCCAAATATCAGACCTTGATCTCAATCATTTGACTCTAGAGAATACTTTTAGTGACTAAAGGATATGAATGCAATGAGCATAATACTTGAATGAATGCCCTAATAAGACATTAGAGCAACGAGCTATATATTGATACGTGGTTGTTCTCATTTGTGCTAGGATCTAATACTCATTAGACTTGTTGACTTGGATATTGATAATACTCTAGACTCCAAGAAGGTACACTATTATACTTCCTCTTTGAACATAGTAGTGATATTGATGAAACTTGTATGTACCTCTTGGAAATATACTTGGCTATCCATTTGTTTGAGATACATGTTCCCATATGAGTAGTCTTCTGAACTTCTATATTATAGCTTGCAACAAATCTAAAACATAAATGATATTGCCTATTATGATTGCCAGTAATGATGATTGTTGATATTGGATATAAGTGATCTCCTCATACGGAGGGTGTAACTTGTATAAGTTGTTGACCTTCCCCCTTACATGGAGAGAAGGAGCCAGGTGACCTCGCCCATCTTGTTGGGGTAGTGGAGCCACACACACACACACACACACACACACACAGATATATATATATATATATATATATATATATATATGTATATATATGCATTCTTATTGATATTTTCATAATGGGAAACTTGAAAACCTCTAGAGGGGGGGTGAATAGAGTTTTATAGATAATTTAACAATTATTGCACTTCAACAACCACAAAGAAAATATTGGACAAGGAGACACAAGGTTTAGAGTGGTTCCAACTATAGCAAATACTATAGCCGTCAGTCCACTACCCGGTTGCTTACCCAACCGGGATTTGAAAAGAAATTTATTTTATTACCTCTTCAAGGAATTTACATAAAATACAATCTCTTTTCCTAAACCCTTCAAGCAGCATTCACCTAGAAGTAATCGCCAACCTTGAAGCAGCCTTCCCTTGAAGTAGATGCACCAACTCCTGTTGCACCAGCCTTCTGAAGTAGCTTCCCCTGCGATAGCCTTCTTGAAGTAGCTTGAAGTCCCCTTCTCCACCTGAGAAGTCAACCCTCTCCAATCCGCAGCCTCCAACCCTAGGAGTAGCAAGGAGAGTACACAAGATAAACAGGAACAAGAAAGGAAAACAGAAATTACAACTTATCCTTTAAGCCCAAGGCTTGATATGCCTAGATCAAGCGTAAGATCTCCTAGCCAAGTATGTGAACTTGTGATTGCTGTAGGTAGGAGAATCTAGCCTATAGGACACGAGATTGAGCTAAGGAGAATGTAGGCCAATGATCACAGTGCTCAAATTTTGCTTGCAAAAGATTGCTCAAGTATGCTCAAGTGTATTCTCAAGTGTAACAAGTGTGTTCTAGTGTCCTATGGCTTGTCCTATTTATAGGAATGGCCTAAGTATGCTTAAGGACGTTCTAGACAACTTCTAGGGGGTTCCTAGTGCTTAACTAGCCGTTAGGAATAAGTTAGGCGCATTAGCAACGGCTAGTTAATTAATTCTGCAGTTGCTGTCAGAGACCATCTCGGTCGAGGACTTGTCGACCGAGATGCCCAGTCGGTCGAGGATTTGTCGACCGACAGGCTCTCTGGATTAACGTTGATTTGCAACTGTCAACTGCTGTGTCTAACGTCTACTTTTGGTCAATCTCGGTCGAGAAGTTTGTCGACCGAGAGTGTCTCGGTCGAGGAGTGTGGTCGACCGAGATTGACTCTGTTTTCAATCTTTTAATTAAGATACTAAGTATGTGCATGAGTGTGCATTATGTGATCTATTAGAAGGAGATGACCTAACTAAGTGTGGTGTTTAGCTAGGGAGATCTAACGCTTGATTTACATGAAGTCTAAGTACTTGTACATTATATATTTGTACAAGTTTACAAATGATTACATTGTATGACATTTATAAACATTCAAGCGTAAGGATTCCCTAGAACTTTGTCATCACCTTGTTCCTGCACACTTAAGTAGCTCGTTAGATTAATAAGAATGAAATGTTTGTCATCATCGAAACAAAGGGATTTATCATAATATCCAATTTATCCAACAATCTCCCCCTTTTTGAAGATGACAAACATTTCCTAAATATGAAATAAGGAAATATAAAGCATGTGAGTTTCATACCTGAAAATTTACCTTTTGTAGCTATTTATGTTTTTCAAGTGAGTGCTGGCCAAGATGTGATGAAACTCTTTTATATTCTTTCTCCCCCTTTGTCATTTCAAAAAGATATCCAAGTTGAATGTTTTATTTTTCTTTTCCCCCTTAATATAATGCTCCCCCTTAATTAGATATCCTATTAGGAACATGGATTTTTATCTAATTTATCCACAATTTGTTTCTTAATCATTCGCAAAGGATGTTAAGCCTTGAAATGATATGAGATTCCTTTAAGCATATGATGAATGTATATTGATTTCTCATGAATCAAAGGATGTTAAGCCCTAGATTAAATGAGAATCCTCTAAGCTTAGATTACATAAAAATGTCTCCATCTAAAAGCCCTATTTTGGGTAGAGAATTCCTGTAAATACAAGATACCATTTTCAATAAATTCATAAATTTCTTGAAAATTTTCAGCTACACATAATATTTTTGTAAGCTTCTTTAATCAAATGGTCAAAGTTTTGATAATCTCCCCTTTTTTCTTATGCTTTGCTCCCCCTTAGATAGATGAAAGTTTGAATACTAAGCAAATATATAAGATGTCCAAGATTTAACAAAGATGTATGCAATTTATGTTAATCTGGAAAAACAGAAACCCAGTCGGTCGACAGTTGCTCGACCGACAATGTTCTCGGTCGACTAGTTGCTCGACCGAGAATGTTTCTGGAGAACTGTTTTGTTATTTGAAAATTTAATTTTGATTGTAATAGTTGCCTGTTTGAATTATTATTCCCTTATTTGTTATGCTCTACAATAATGAACTTATAATCCATGTTTTGAAGATGTCTCATATGCCAAACAAATAACCATGTGAATAAAAAAATGGCAAATTTCATTCAAGAGCATGAAGAAGATTACAATCATATAGAATTTGACTAATCATTTTCATTACAACTATTACAACTCCAAAACTTCACAGGAAAGATTTAAGAATTACATCGATGTCCGGATCTTTCCCAAGGAATGGCTCGGCTCCATAGTATTGGACCAGAGTTTGCCAATCCAAAGCACCAGTTGTAGTCAACGCATATGCTTCCAGGAAAGTGGGAACTCGGTCAAATCGGAAGTGAGCAGCTATGTCTTGCAATTGTATGGAAGAAAATTGAGTATGTGCAAGATCCATTGATGGTGAAGATGGAGGTTGGTAGTAGTTGTATGAGGGGTTAAATGGGTTGAGCATGCCAGGGTTTAAAGAATGCGGATATTCATCGGTTTGGCCAGGAGAAAGGTTTTGCATTCTTTGATTTAAGTATGTCATGGCATGGTGATTGTAGTTTAATTGTCTACTAAGATGATATTGGGAGCCAGCAATATAAGTAAGGGTATTTTGGATGGGATCAATGGAAAGGTTAGTAGGAGGAGGGGGTGGTATATCCTGATGTGATGACTCTCCTTCTACTCTTGCCCTTTTATGGCCAAAGTCAATTCCCATCTTCTCTACGGTGTTCTTACTTATCTTTGGTGGTCTACGCTCCCATATGTATCCCATATCTTCAATGTTTGACTTAAGAAAATGTTGAGTAATCTGGCATACAAAATCGGCATATGGTGGATTGCCAGAAAACTCAAGCATATTTTTAAGTATTATGCGAATGAAGTTGATGGGAATTTCTTTTATGATAGCATAAATTAGACACATACGGAAGATAGGAACCTCGGATTTATTGGCTCGTGGATGTATGTTGGTGGAAACAATGAGGTTTACTATTCTACATGCCGGTTTTAGGTTTATTGCATAATAAGTTCCCCTATCTTCATGACAAGTGGTATTGGCTTGAAATATGGCTCTTTTTATATCACTAAGACTAGTGGTGTGGTCATCATGGGAAAATAAATTTATTGGATTGCCGGTGGTAAGGTCAAGGAAATCTTGATATTCATCTATATCAATTTCAAGCATGTCAAGAATATCCCCTTCGGAAAATTTAAAACTATGCCCATTGACCATGGTGTAGAAGAATGTGGTGTCATTTTCGGTGTGGGATAGAAGATTGGCATAGAATTCGTTGACTACCTTAATAGAATAGGAAGGAAAGGATGGATTGATGAAGTCTTTCAGCTTTTGTACTCCAAAGAGATGCTCCAGGTCGACTATGTTGATGAAGTCCATCACTTCGACCGGACGTCGGGGAAGAGGAGCTTTAGAGGAAAGCCGAAAGTATCTATCTCCAGCATCTCCGTCGACGAAGGCGATGTCATTGATGATCGTCAGTGGCGGAGTGGCTTCCCGATCTTCTCTTCTTTTTCTTCCAGCAACTTTCTTCTTCCCACGGACAGTTGATGATGAGGCCATTGTGTTTCTTGAGAGTGGAGAAGAAGCAAGGAAGATTTGAGGGTAAGAGTGCTGAAGGATTGCACGAAATTGCACTAGAGATGGACTATGGAAGCAAGGAAATGCAAGTGTGAGTAAGTGGCTCGTTTTTGCACTTATTTATAGAATTCCAGCGACCCGGTCGGTCGACGACTCGTCGACCGAGCATCCGCAACGGTCGAGTTGCAGACGTGCCACTTGGTCCTCCAACGGTAAAGAAAACGGTCATAACGGTCGGGTCGCAACGGTCATATCCAACGGCTATTTCTCGGTCGAGCGCTTGTCGACCGATATTGTCTCGGTCGAGCACTCGTCGACCGACCGTTTGTCCGATACTGAATCTGTTTAGAATTTGTCGGTCGAGTGAGATGGGCTGACCGAGTGGTTCTCGGTCGACGAAGTTGTCGACCGACAGACTTACTGAGTTCAATTTTTGACTGAATTTTAGAACATTTTTGTAGAGCATATGTATATGTATATTCCAAGGGAGTAATAATATTTAAGGCTTCTAATTTCCACAAATGATTTGATGTTTTGATTTAAAAATATGCTAAGATTAAGTTCAATAAAATAATGTTCAAATAAGTAATTTTTTTTTATTATCAAAGTTTATTTTAGGTCGCCCTTGATTACGACCATGGCGCCCCTTGGTCAAATTTTATTTTAACCAAGAGGCATATTCTGCAGGTTTCCAGTATGAATCATTCATATGCGAAGTATGAGTTCTGCAGATAGCTTGCAAATATCAATTTGAGACTCATTAAAGTGTACTAATTATGAGAGCTTAATAAGGACATCAAATATGATGAAGCATATTCAAGAATAATATCCATTCATGAATTTAAGATTACTTTGGATAGACTAAAATAAGTGATGCTTAATATAAAAGCACGCAAAAATTTATTTGAAACATTTTATTCATTGCAAGTATTTCTGAAAAAGAAATGTGCAATAAAAGAATGATTAAATAGAAATGTAAGCATGATCAGTTAATATTTATTCCATATAATCTTTCAAGAATAATTTTCACATACAATGTAAAGATTTACAGCAGTCTGAGAACAATGATATGCTCGGTCGAGAGTTGCTCGACCGAGGATTATTCGGTCGACAACTTCTCGACCGATCAAGTTTCTGGAAACTGTTTCAGAAATATATTTCAAGTGCAATATAGGCTGTATCTTATTCAATTATTTCAAAGATCAGTTTGAGATAAACATATGTGTATCAAGGTGCTATTAAATCTTTTAATTTTTGATTTTGTTATCCCTAAATGTTAAGTTGAGATAGACATAAGGATATACAAATTAAGGTCTTTGGTCATATCTCAACTTAGTCGAACCTATTTAATTTGGGGTTTTTGGAACCCATACCATCTCGACATGCTTTTTCTTGTATGGGCATGAAAAAGAATAATGTCCAAGGCGTGAGCAATAATGACAACAAATTGAATCAACCTCAAGCCTTTTTCTATGGTTTTGATCTAGGTTATTCTTGGGTATATACATTTTTGTGCCTCTAGGTATATAAGCAGATTGACTCGCTTGTGTTCTTCTAGGTTGTTGATGGGATTTCTCATTAGGCTTATAACCTAGTCCTCTTCTCCCTATTTGATGATAGGAATTTTCTAATATTCTATCAAGGATTCCATTGTTGCTTAACTTACTAACTTCTTGTTGCAACTTAACGATCTCATCCATTCTTTTCTTGATATCTAATTTTGCTTGGTCTAGATTGGATGATAACATATTTCTTTCTTTCACTATATTGTCATAATCTACATGGGTGCACAATATAGGTTGTTTTTGAAAATCATTTAATTTTGTAAGCAATTCAGCTTTTTCTTGACATAGAAGATCATAGTTTGTTTCTAGAGTAAAGATCTTTACTTCACTGTTACTTAGAGATGATTTCAAGGTACGATTATCAGACATAATGCTGTCTTTTTCAAAACCAAGAGTATTCAATTTAGCATATAAATCGTCATTTTCAGATGTAAGAGCAAGAAGTCTAGCATTTAGATCATCATTTTCTTTACTGGATTTCTTTAACTTCTTTTTGCATTCAACATATTTATTATGTGTTTCTTCAATAATAGCAACTAACTCCTCCTTGGGTAAATCAAGCAAGCTTACCTCTTCTTCTTCTTCCTCACTTATTGTAGCAACGAAACACTCTTTATGTGCATCTCCTTTCTTTGACCTCCATGGACATTTAGACGTAGAGTGCTTTGTTCCTAAGCACCAATTGCAACTTGTCGAACTTTGGTCCATGCTCCTTTTCTTGTGGTTGTAGTCACCTCCTCCCTTTATCTCTTCAAGACCTTGTTAGGGCTCCTTGAAGCCTGCTCTGATACCAATTGAAAACCTCTAGAGGGGGGGTGAATAGAGTTTTATAGATAATTTAACAATTATTGCACTTCAACAACCACAAAGAAAATATTGGACAAGGAGACACAAGGTTTAGAGTGGTTCCAACTATAGAAAATACTATAGCCGTCAGTCCACTACCCGGTTGCTTACCCAACCGGGATTTGAAAAGAAATTTATTTTATTACCTCTTCAAGGAATTTACATAAAATACAATCTCTTTTCCTAAACCCTTCAAGCAGCCTTCACCTAGAAGTAATCGCCAACCTTGAAGCAGCCTTCCCTTGAAGTAGATGCACCAACTCCCGTTGCACCAGCCTTCTGAAGTAGCTTCCCCTGCGATAACCTTCTTGAAGTAGCTTGAAGTCCCCTTCTCCACCTGAGAAGTCAACCCTCTCCAATCCGCAGCCTCCAACCCTAGGAGTAGCAAGGAGAGTACACAAGATAAACAGGAACAAGAAAGGAAAACAGAAATTACAACTTATCCTTTAAGCCCAAGGCTTGATATGCCTAGATCAAGCGTAAGATCTCCTAGCCAAGTATGTGAACTTGTGATTGCTGTAGGTAGGAGAATCTAGCCTATAGGACACGAGATTGAGCTAAGGAGAATGTAGGCCAATGATCACAGTGATCAAATTTTGCTTGCAAAAGATTGCTCAAGTATGCTCAAGTGTATTCTCAAGTGTAACAAGTGTGTTCTAGTGTCCTATGGCTTGTCCTATTTATAGGAATGGCCTAAGTATGCTTAAGGACGTTCTAGACAACTTCTAGGGGGTTCCTAGTGCTTAACTAGCCGTTAGGAATAAGTTAGGCGCATTAGCAACGGCTAGTTAATTAATTCTGCAGTTGCTGTCAGAGACCATCTCGGTCGAGGACTTGTCGACCGAGATGCCCAGTCGGTCGAGGATTTGTCGACCGACAGGCTCTCTGGATTAACGTTGATTTGCAACTGTCAACTGCTGTGTCTAACGGCTACTTTTGGTCAATCTCGGTCGAGAAGTTTGTCGACCGAGAGTGTCTCGGTCGAGGAGTGTGGTCGACCGAGATTGACTCTGTTTTCAATCTTTTAATTAAGATACTAAGTATGTGCATGAGTGTGCATTATGTGATCTATTAGAAGGAGATGACCTAACTAAGTGTGGTGTTTAGCTAGGGAGATCTAACGCTTGATTTACATGAAGTCTAAGTACTTGTACATTATATATTTGTACAAGTTTACAAATGATTACATTGTATGACATTTATAAACATTCAAGCGTAAGGATTCCCTAGAACTTTGTCATCACCTTGTTCCTGCACACTTAAGTAGCTCGTTAGATTAATAAGAATGAAATGTTTGTCATCATCGAAACAAAGGGATTTATCATAATATCCAATTTATCCAACAAAACTCATAATAAAATCATATTGAATAAATAATGTTTTGGAATTGCTTGTTGATTAATTGAATATAAGTCTTGTCAAGTATATCATTTTGTTATAAAACTATTTTAACTATTTTTAATAGTGTACCATGCAATTGCATTGATTTTGTCTTGAATTAATTGATTTTAGGTCATGCAAAGAACTGAATAATATGCACTTGCCAATATGTTGTTTCATATATTATATCTTCTAAAAATAAAGATTGCTACATTAACCTGAACATTACATGGGAGCTTTTATAAATGGGATGTAGTTTTTAGTTTTAAACTTTCTTATATTGCTATTGCTTTTCCATGTTTCCTACGGGCATGTATAAAACCTTATGGTTCATTCAATAAAATAGAATATTATTTGATTTTGCATATCATGTGTGTGTGATTTTTGGGCCACTTAGGGATGGATGCTCTAATCCCCTTTTCACTGCTTACTTGGAAGTGAGATTGGGATGAGGGTAAGAACAATTTTGTGATAGTTGGTATCAGAGCCACTACACATTTCTTATGCATTAATGAAATTATATGACTGAACCAACAGAAAACCAACAAAAAACCCTAAAGTTCACTATGGTGAAATTGAGTTGTCTAGAATGAGCATAAGGGGTTTTGGCAGTAGCTACTCTTATCCATCTTGATATGGTGGTTGAAGTTCCCCTGCTCCACTTGGCCTTAGTGGATCCTGAATGGACTGAAGGAACTTCCTAAAACCCTAGAGAGTCTTCTAGTATCTCATCTTTTATTTATGGACTACCCTAAGACAACCAAGTAGATGATGATTAGTTAGTCCTCTCGTCTCCTAATATGGTTCTTCTCTCATGACTATTTATCACATGATTTTTTATTATGGGTAGCTTATACATGGGGAAAACTAACATCCATTTGAAATAATGAAAGTTGACTAAGATGATGATGCCATGATCTGGCCTTAATCTAAAAACTCAATTTTGATCAATTGGAATTAACCGTGAAATCAAATACTCATTTATAACCCCTCATATCATGAAAACTCAATTTCACCAAAACTAGACTACATGTTCCCTATGTTTGACGTAAACGATAATAATTTTGATATGGTGGAATAAGGAGGATTTATAGATTCTACCTCATGGTTGATGAGGTCCCTATTTGATTAAGTCCATGTTGTCATATTGTTGATTAAACTTCAAACATAGTTAAGAAAACTTTTTCCCTATTTGATACACATCATCATTATGCCATAAAATGACTAGCCTTAGGACTCAAAATCATGAAGTAACACTTCAATACAAAAGTCACATTCTCTATTGACTATTGATGCCTCTTTGTAATCTCAATTTTAATATGATGAATATGGATCTAAATCTTGCACTATCATGCTCTGATTCTTTGAGTTCCCAATCCAACTTCTTAGTCTCCAACTTATACCATTACCTTTATCATGAAGGAAAGATAATGTAATTATGGGTCCTATTATACTCTTGAATTATTGACCTCGACCTTGTAAAATCTCAAGACATGGCTGCCAAATTATAATCTTGAATTTGATCTTATGACCTTGTAGAATATGATTTGAGCATTGATACTCTCCCTATTTATATATATGATTGATGTCTCATGACTAATGTAGATTAGTACAATATATTAGGGTGGTAGTTGATTCACAAGTTCCCTAACCTAGGTCACATCCCTATTATTACTTCCTTTAAATTTTCACCTTATTGATTATTTATAGTTTTGAAAAGGTAACCCCTTTCATGGGATTTTGATTTCTTGGCCTAAGTCTCTAATAGATCAAATCTATGACAATATTTAGACTCGGTCTTGAATCTTGACTTAATGATGATCTTGAAATATGAAAATATTGACTAGAACTTGTGGTTGACTTCCTAGTAAGATCCAGGTCATTATTCATCAACCTTGATTATCATGATAATGAATTCAATATTGATATCTTGAAATGTTTCTCGAATACTACTCGATTGTTGTATATGGTTGAATGATCACCCCTATGGTTTAAAATAGGAATCTAAACCATAGATTCAAAAAATTAGACCTATGACTCTTGGTGTCCAAAAATCTTGACTCTTGATATTGATTAATATAATTTTGACTCATGATTATCAATATCAATAATGATACAAATCTTGTGATCACACTATTTGGATCTGTGGATCACCCCCGATACATGAAAAATGACTTCCGTAATCCCAAATTTTGAAATAATGACTAGTTGAATCCCTTAGTTTATGACCTAGGGGTTATCTCTCTTGAGAACTATGGCAGGACCCTCCATTGATTTTGATCTCAAAATCATGACATTGAAATTATGATGTTGTCTTGAATTGTTGAAATACAAAATATCAAATCATAGATGTATAAACCCACCAAGGACAATGTAGAATCCAGGACCCTAAAATATTGGGATTGAAAGTCATGTTATAATCTTTATTCAAGAGCTCTATTCATTCGACCTAAAGCCTGATCTCTCTAAATTTGTGATCCATAGGATGATCTCTTCCAATTTGTGTCTCATATGATGATTTTTTTAAATTAAAGAATAATGTGACTATGCTTTGATCCCGGTACTCGATTGCTCAATAATGAAATTATGTTGACAGCAAGTTTGTCATGATATATAACACAAAATCTGAATCTGGATTGATGATTATTTGAATTTTGAGGAAAAAATTCTTTTTAAGGAGGGAAGGATGTGATGAAGTGAATTTTTCTACATTTATGATCCAAATCTACAATTATGCCCTTCAATCATCTAGTATTACTCATATTGATTCCACTTCATCATTCTTATGATATTTGAACATTTTGACACCCAATTTGATAATGAGATGCCCAATGTGAATATTATGCACTTTGTGACATCAAATTTAGCTTGAAATATATTGTTACTCAACTGATTTTATTAATGACTCAAACTTGATCATTTGGGCCTAAAATTTTTATATATCTAGGAAAGACCTTGATGAAGATACCATAAAAATTTCACAATTTTTGGATAAATATATTAAGAGATGTGAAATTCCCCTAAATTACCTAGTTTTCTACCTAACCCAGCCTAGACCCGGATCTAGGAAAAGTTGCATGTGGATGGCTCATCTCCCCATCCCACTGTTGTAGGAGATAAGACACATAGTAGAGTAGGTTTTCAAAACCCTTAGTTCTTCCTTTACTCAAATCCTCATTGGGACAAATAAGTGTTCCTCAATTGAAATTTTTTTTTGAAAAAAAGTTTCCCTCAATCAGTTTTTCTCTCCTCTACCCAACAAACCATAACAAACCCCTCTCTCACTATTTCAAAAACACATGAATGGCGGGTGTCTCTACTTAATGAAGGATAACCCTCCAGGATCTAGCCTCATCTACTCCTCAAAACTTCATTTTACAGACTTTGATAGATCCGCCACAGCTCCTTTAGCCACATAGAACCATCAATTGCTCATCATCAGCCTCCGTGCTCATCAGCCAACTCCACTTTTGTCTTCCTAAACATGAACATTTTCCTTACACCACTAACCATCTCCTTCCAATTCCCTACGCCCCACCATCTCTGAGGTCCAGTGGAGCTTCTACACCCATAGCATGATGGTGTGATGGCCCACAACTCTCTACCCATGACGCTCACCTAAACCTTGTGTAGCCACCACCAGCAAGCTGCATCAGATGTCACCCAACACTGCCACATTTACTCGAAATTCACACATGACTCCATGAATAGCCATGAAGCTACATCAACCCCCCAGTTCTCCCATGTGTGTGGTATGCTGCTCAATCCACTTCTCTCTTTAGACCCGCTATTCGGTACATCCTCTCTAGCGTTGCTTGTTGTCTACAACCATTGAATGACTTTTTCACCTCATCGTAACCCTCTAAGACAAGTTATAGCTAGAGGGTAGGAGGGAGGATCTGTAGAGTTGGATCCCTCCCCTGATCTGTGAAGTCAAGATGACAATCCATTTTTTATTTTTTATCTTTTGTTTATGTATTCTAGCACTTTTCCTATTGGGAAATTTTAGAAAATAAATTAAAAATAGCTCCAGTATCGTAAAAATGTTCAGAAAATAATGTTATTCTTAGAAAAATGCTTAGAATAGTATCAAAACATTATATTTTCCTTTTACTATATGACTTGAGGATAATATGTTTTCTCTCACTTACTATGTAATAAGGGTTTTCTATTAATATTTCAAACCCTAATCTTACAAAAAACTAATTTACATGATACTTGTTCACATCATGACCCTATTCTGCTCTGATCTTACACTAATGACTTGATCACAATATTATAATTTCTAGATCATATTCCAATATAGTCTTTACATGTTTGTACATGAAAATGACCAAGTAATTTGTTATCTTCAATCATTGATATTTTGCACATCAAATCATACCTAAATCAAAATATCAGACCATGGTCTCAATCATTTGACTCTAGATCAGTATCTTTAATGATGAAAGGGCAACAAATGCCATGTTCATAATAATAATACATGAATGAATGCCCCATTAGGTCATTAGAGCAATGAGCTATATATTTATACATGGTTGTTCTCATTTATGCCAAGATCTAATACTTATTAGACTTGTTGACTTGGATATTGATAATACTCTAGACTCTAAAAAGGTATGCTTTTATACTTCCTCTTTGAACACACTACTGATATTGATGATACTTGTATGTACCTTTTAGAAATATACTTGACTATGAGCTACATGTTCCCTACTGAGTAGTCTTCTGAATTTCTATATTATAGCTTGCACCAAATCTAAACATAAATTATATTGACCATTATGACTGCCAGTAATAGTGATTGTTGATATTGGATACAAGTGACCTTCTCATTTGGAGGGTGGAACTTGTATAAGTTGTTGACCTCCTCCCTTACATGGAGGAATGGATCCAGGTGAACCCCCATCTTTTTGGGGTGATGGAGCCTTAAACAGACACACACACACATATATATATATATATATATATATATATATATATATATATATATATATATATATATATATATATATTATATATATAAGCATGCCTGCCGATATCAACATAATGTTAAACTTGTAACAAATTCATGTCGAATAAATAAAATTTTGCAATCGCCTGTTGATTAATTGAATATAAGTCATGCCAAGTATATTGTTTTTTTATAAAACTATTGTAACTATTTGTAATAGCGTACCATACAATTGCATTGATTGTGTCTTGAATTTATTGATTCTAGGACATGCAAAGCACTAAAGAATATGCACCTATAAACATGTTGCTTCATCCACTACTTACTTGGCAGTGGGATTGGGATTAGGGTAAGAACGTCTCTGTGCCGATTCTGTCGAAGAAGACAATTGTATGACACTTATACAACTACTAGTTAATGCATGTTCTCTGCACGTGATATTATCAAATAACAAATTTGAGTAACACCTAACAAAATAGTGGCATACAAAATAGTTTTCCTAGGATAAAAGTTACATTATGAAACAAACATGATAGAAATATCCATTTTATTTTTTCCATCTGGTTTTCATTTCCTTTTTTCCTTCAATATTTTTAATTTTTTTTCATGTAATGTAGCAATTTATAGGTGTTGAAGTATTTTTCTTCTTCTATTGACTATCTCTATTTAATTATATTCTAATCTTGTGAACATTTTCATTCTAAATGAAGAAACCCCTATCATAATTTTTTATTTTGATTGAATTTTATTTTTCATATACTATTTTCTTAATAAATTGGGTATGGTTCTTTTTCATAACTATGATTGCATTTCAAAATGGAAATCGTAACATACCAAAACTTGGACATATTCTCTTTTTGTCCCTTTTCCAAGTTTTTCCTTTCCTTTCTATCCTTTTTGGACTTGATGTTTAAATTGTGGAATTTATAGTTGTTTGGTGAATATTTGTTCAATAATTATACCATTGGAAGGTTTTATGCACAAATGCCTTAGTGAAAGCTTATTTAAGGATCTAAAATGCAAATTCACCACTTAAATGGAATAATGGTAAATAAATTTGTGCTAGAACTACAATGCCCCAAATCCAGACTTAATGTATTAAACAAGCTTAATTACCATAATTATGTGTTCTAAACCTTAATCTAACTATTGATGTGTTTTGGAATTATAAAATGAGCCTAAGTTTTAAATTTGGTTCAATTTTGATGTTGTTTGTGCAAATTATGCAATTTCAGGTACATTCTGGACTTTTTTTCTAAATAAGCTAGGAGGTACTCTTATTCCTACCCTCCTCGTGTAGGAAAAATCAGCAAAAATATTACATCTCCTACTTATAAATTGTAGGTAAACCCCTTCTTATGAAAATAAGGACATAAATGCAAGACAAAGTTGACCAAAGTTATACACAGTGTCATGTATCATCCCTATTTATGACAACATAGGGAGTTTCCCTTCTTTCAAGGATAGCCATTCCTCATTTCTTCATCAGTAAACATCTAGATTTAGAACATACAAATAGTTCTATTTGGTTTATTCTCCCTTGGCCTAATTCCTGTGATATCGAATTTACAACTTTTTGCACTACCGATCCCATTATGGTAGAGTCCTTTATTGCCATTCTTAGCTTTCTAACGATGGGTATGGCTCTCCAAGGTTCCTTTGCTCCGTTCTGAAGGATGTTGAAGACCTGTCTAGCATCTATCTCCATGGAAGAAGTTGCTATGTTGTGGTCATTCATCATCTTAAGGCCAATGATACATGCCATGATGTATGCTAGAGTATAATCAGAATCCTTTAGCCATGTGCGGAAGGCGAGGCAGATGTCAGCATTGTGGTTGCAGATTATCCCTGCAACCTATCTTTGTGTATGACCATTTGGATCGCGATTTTTTCCAATAGATATATTCAGCTTGAGATTGTGTAGGTCATGTGCTTTCCATCTAAGGAGAAGAATTTGTCTCATCTTAGTGTGGGGCTCCTCTATCCGTTCCTCTTTGAGAGAATCATAGAAAGTTTGGTTTTCACATAGGATGAATGTTTTTTGCTCAGCATTTTGTTAATGTAGAAAATCATATTGTTCCATTCCATGAGAAAAGATCATTTAATGCCATCATATCTAGCCATATCTCTGATCCTCCATATGTTGTAGGGTATGAGGATTGCTAGCATGCTAGCCATCCAGTCGATGATAGATTTGGATCTGCCTTTAGCATAAATCTTCACCAAAGAGGGTATGCTATCTGGAGCTGGGTCACCTATCACTTCTGAGAAATTTTTCCAAAGAAAGATTGTGGCCTGGCCCTAGAATAGCAGGTGTAGAGTGTACTCCCTCTATGGACTGTCACAGTAGTTGCATTGTGATGCCATTAGAATATTGCATCGACTAATGTTATCATCAGTAGGAGTGACTTTTTGTATGAATTTCCATTGGATGGTGGTTGGCCGGGGGGCATCTAGATCCCATATCTTACCTATTTCATCGCTATTTTCCATCTCAAACCCAATGAGAAGCTTCTTAGTTGATTGTAAGGTGAAATAATCATGTTGGTTTAAAGATCAAATGATTCTATCCTCTGTCTCCTAGAGAAGGATGTTTGAGTTCTTAATCATATCCATTCCATGTTGGATAAAGATTTGACTCAATGTGTTCTAGTCCCGGCCTTATCCTTCTATCCATAAATCCCTCACACAGAAATCATGGTTGTGGTCTCTAGCATAATTCACCATCTCTTTGAGGCAGATATCACACCATAAGGAATCCTAGAATGATATGCCTCCCCTACTAATTATCCATTTACAATGCGGGATAATGACAGGGAACATCTTCCATACCTTTTCCCAAAAGCTAGAAGTTGTCACACTAAGTTTGAGGTGATTTGGGTATATTTCAGAGTGGTTGAGGGAGTAACTAGCGTATTTTCCTCTGTAGAAGGAAACCCAGCTAGAATCATCGACCATTATTTCCCTACAGGCTTTAGCAACAAAAGACCAATTTATCAAGTTGATAGGTGTGAGTCCTAGACCACCACTCTCAATTGGGGTCGCCACCCTGTGCCACCCAATCCATGCCCTTTTTTTATGATTAGAACGGTCGGCCCATAGAAAATGGGACATAATGGATTCAATCCTATGAATGATACTTATAGGAGTTCCTAATGCAGCCATTGTGTAAATAGTGATGGAAGAGAGGACATGGTTGATCAAGAATCTGTGAACTGCAAAAGATAGATATATTTCCTTCCACATTGCAATCTTTCTATTGATTACGAACTCAAAATTAGAAATTTTAGTTCAGCCAATAGTGATGGGCATCCCTAAATAGGTGAGGGAATCGTTTACCTCATCTACACCTATTGTTGATGCCACTGAACATGCCTCACTTAGATCCTTGCATCCTATCATATAGATAGACTTTGATTTGTTGATACATTGGCCAGTGGCCCTGCGATATGATTCAAAAATCTATCTTGTTGCTTGTATAGAGGCCAAATTTGCATTGATGAAGACAACAATGTCATCAACATATAATAGAATGGGAGGAGCTTCCCCTCCCCCCGGTCTTGAATTCAAAAATAATAGACTGTCTGACCATGTAAGCGACTCTTCTGCTCAAACATATCTTCAAATAGGTTGAAAAGGAAAGGTGACAAGGCATTTCCTTGCTTTGACCCCCTATTTATACGACAAAAACCAGCAGTGATGTCCCCCAAAGTGACAATATCCCATGTATTGGTGAAAAAGATCATGCAAAGGTCAATGGTTTTAGGGAGAAAGCCATACTTAGATAGGGCCTTCTTTAGGGTGTACTAGTGCACTCGGTCATAAACTTTTGAGATGTCATACTTAATCATCACATTTGGTGTCTAGTCTCCTTGCTTGATATCATGTATCAGCTCCTTAACCAATCTCACATGGTTAGTGATATCTTTGCCCATCAAGAACGCACCTTGGGCATTGGAGATGAGGGTGGGCATGAATCTTGCTAATATGTTATTCAGCATGCGAACAAGGATCCTCAGTGTAATGTCTCCACAAAAATTGTTCTAAAATTGTAGGCTAAGAATTCTGGAGAGTCTTTCTTTGGTATGAGAACTATCTACAACAAAAGAGGCTACGGTGGCAGCATTGTACTTTAAAGAAATCTTTAGCTAATCTGAGAAATTTATCTCTAATGATGTCCCAAGCTTCTAAAAAAAAGAGAGGGTGAAGTCGTTAGGTCTGGGTGCGGTGAATTTATCCATTTCCTTGATGGTGCGCTCAATCTTGATTGCTTCAGGTATAGCCGATAGGGTAAAGTTGTCATCAAGGGAAAGGCCCTCCAAGATGAACTATAGGAAGGTGTCGAGTTCTTCATCCGATATGTGAACTTCTTCTTCATAGAAGGACTTGAACTATGTAGTTGTTGCTTCGGCCATTAGTCTAGAGTCTATCACAGTTGTATTATCAACAATTGTGAGCCTTGGAACCAGTCTCCTCTTTCTCCTAAATTTTACCACATCATGGTAAAAGGAAGTGTTTCTTTCACTGTAAGGGCCCTGGCCTGCGTTTAGGGTTTACCCTGTTTGTTTTGCTTAACCTTGGTGGTTTGATGCTTGCTAATCACCTTTGAGTGGTGATTAGGGTTTTTGTTGTGCTTTGTTGAGAGTTCGAGGGGCTACTTGCAAATAACCCAAGTCTAGGGTTTTGTGTGCAAGTTTGCCATCTTGTGAGATGTTTTCCCCTCTTTGCTTCCTCTAGGGTTGAGAGGAAGGCTTGGACTTGTTGTTTGAGTTTCTTGGGCCTTGCTTGAGCTTGTTTGGGCCTTGAGGTGCTTTGTTTGGGCTTGCTTGAGCCTTATGTCGGCCAAGACAAGCTTGTGTCGCCCAAGGAAGAGTGTGTGTTGACCTAGAGGTGGTGTGTCGACCTGGAGTAGTGTGTGTCGCCCAAAGGAGCTGCTAGTTGTGTCGCCCATGTTGCTTGGTCCAACCTTGACCATGTTTGGTGGACACTTGGTGTATATCTTTGACAAGTGTCTCTTGGTGTGCTAGTGTGTTGGCTTGAACCCTAGGACAAGTGTCCCTTGGGTGGACGCCACTTAGCATGGATCTACCTTGGTTTCTCCTCCCCTTCTTTCTATATAGGTAGCTATTTCCCTTGCCTTAGCTTCCTTTTCTATTTTGGTCTCTCCTCCACCTTGAGTGAACGACACTCCTCCCTCTCTTGCTTGTGTCGGACGAGACACTCTCCTGGAGTTGCAGTGGTGGCCGATACCCTCTCTTGGATCAGCTTTGGTGGACGACATCCCCGGGAGCTTGAAGTGCATCTTCTTCCTTGGAGCTTGGAGCTTAAGGCGGGTTGCATAACTTCTAACCCTAACTCCTTTACCTCTAGCTATGATCTTGTTGCATGTTAGTAGTTTAGCTTAGTTCTTTGCTTTTGTACCTTGCTTGAGTTTCCTTTGGTGGCCGATATCCCCTTAAGGTTTAGGGTTTCTAGTGTACCTTGTGATCTAGGGTTTGTTCTCCTTTGAGTTGGAGGTTGATGGTGACCTAGGGTTGGGCGATATCCCTTCTTTGTTGGTGGGTTGGACGATATCCTTTTGAGTTGGATGACATGGCACCTTTGTCTTTGAGTTGGACGATATGGTGTTCCCTTTGATGGACGATATGTAAGACTTTGGTGGATGACATGATGTGTTCTTAAGGTTGACCGATACCCTTGACCATGTGTTGGGCGATAGGGTGAGCTAGGGTCATGTTGGCCGATATGATGGTGACCCTTATTGAACGACATGGTCCTTGTGATAAGCAATCCCTTGTTCTTGGTGTTGGGTGACATGGTGAGTGCTCTTGTGTTGGGCGATAGGTTAAGCTAGTGAGGAGTTGGCCGATATGGTTGAGTTGGCCGTTGGATGTTGTTGGGCGATACATCTTGAGGTGTTGGCCGATATAGCCTTGTCAAGCTTGATGGTTGTTGGTGTCGGACGACATGGCCTTGTGTGGCTTGTTTCCTTGTCTTGAACGATAGACCATGCATGTTGGCCGATAACCATGTTGACTGATAGGCCATGCATGCCATGGTGGCCGATAACCATGCTGGCCGACACCCTTGATGACCGATAGCCAAGGTGGGCGACAACCTAGGGTTGGGTATGTGTCGGCCGACATGCCTTGATAGGTTTTAGTGAGGGCGGTGATGAGTTATGGTGAGAGTCTTGTAATCATATAGTAACGGTCCTTTGTGATGTGGAAGTGATTAGTTATGCACCAATAAACGATGGTGGTGTCTTGTTAGTGATAACAACAATGAATATGATGCCTTGCAAACAATAATAATGCTAATGATAGTAACAATGATGATAATGGTAGTTGCATGATGATAATGATAGTAATAATGCTGATCATAATGATGATAATGGTAGTAGGGATGATAATGAGGAAGGTCATGGTAATAAGATGCATGATGTGATCCTTATGTTTATTTGTTAATAATAAAGAGGATGATAGTAATAATGTTGAATAATAATAATGATAATAATGATGATAGTGACATAATGGTAGTGGTAACAATAGTACTTGTTCTGTATGTTTGAACATCTTTATTATTCATATAGTTCTGAGATAAGGATAAGGATAAGTATAGATATGGCTTATTGATGATATACTTTATACACTTGATCAGCAAATAGTGTAAGAATGATAAGTAGAAGTATCTTGAATAGCATTTCATGATGGTAGCATATTCCTTATGATTGAATCTATGATTATTGTGTACTCTAACCATGCAGGTGATGATTAGCCTTGAAAAGGGCTATGAGACACATGTGATGAGTAACATCACTTGGTAATTACTATGGTTAATAAAATGATATGTATAATGTGTTAAGTTCCATGATGATGATGTGAGCCTTGAGAGGCATTGACAGTACATGATGAGGGATTGAGATCCCATGGTATGTGATGATCGTCGAGATGGATCTGGATGGTTGGCAAGAGGCCAAGTGGTAACATGTGATGTTGGATCCTTGTGATGGATCGGGTTGATGTGATTAAATAATAATATAATGTTGTTTACTTTCCGTTATATCTTGCATGTTATACAACTTGGTTGAATCTTGCAATCCATCTAAAAGATACTAATTAATCATAGTGAAATATATAATGTAGTTTGCCCTGGCCATAGATCCGTCATCGTCAGGACTTGGTGATGGTGAAATAGGTTCTCCTACGGGTTAACCTGGAAGCGCATATTGTTGAATATGTGTAGGTTGCTCCTAGCCTAAAAATGAGGAGGTAAGAGTGTAACTTCGGTTACAGACTCAGATATGTATGAAGAGCATGGTGAACAGGCCCATGGCTCAGGATATGTGATGTGAGGAGCATGAATGCGTTCATGGCTCAGAGCACAGTGAACAGGCATGTGGCTCAGTTTTACTAGCGCCGAGACTTGTACTAAGGCAGGCTAGAGTGAGGGTAGCCTATGGAGCTGACCCTGTGGCTTAGACCACTTCAGCATGTGATTGCGGTCCTGCTTGTGTTATACTCGTGTACTGACCACAAGGTGGGAGGTCGTGGAGTTTGGCTCTTCCATTAACCTTGTATGGAACCGGCTTGGGTTTCGTAACCGAAGGTTGGATTTGAACGGTACGGTTTAAATCCTCAGGGCATAATAATACGTAACACAGCCGTTTAGTATTTACTGGTTAAGATAAACACGTAACATTGGTTGAGGCCTTGTTTGTGTAATATCTTTGTTATATCTTGTAGGTTATGTGACAATATGTCTTATCTTGATAAGCAGGTTATGTGACATTATATCTTGTTCTGATAATCATGTTACATAGAGATACATATTATCTTACTAATCATATTCCTTGAGATATATCTGGTTATATGCTTTTGTATAGCAGGTAAGCTTGTCGGTAAGAATAATCTGTTTTATATAGACTTCTCTTGTTATACCTGATATTAGATATCTGCTGTTATAGTATATCTTGCTGAGGTTCTGTAGTTGCGGTGGGGAGTTATGTTTCCCGCTGGGACAATTGTTCAATTGTCTCACCCCACTGATTTAACCCCTTTTTAGGTGGTCGAGGTAGGCGTGGTCGTGGTCGTGGTGTTGCGGCCGAGCAGCTTGAGGAGCAGTAGAAGGCAAGCGATGGATATGCTGCTGTTTTGGATGTTTTTTAGTAGAGTCTAGAGTCATCCATGTACTCTCAGGTCCTTGGTAGTGTTTTGACGATGTTTTACGATGAACGATCGATGACGTTTGTATATCCTGCTGTATGTGAACAGGTGGTGAACTCATGTGATGGATGAGCAGCTGTTTCTATAAGCTGTAGACACGTATCAGATCTCGTGTGTGTATATATATATATATATATATATATATATATATATATATATATATATATATATATATATATATATATATATATATATATATATATATATATATATATATATATATATATATATATATATATATATATATATATATATATATATATATATATGACATGTTTCCTTACATAATGAGGACTGGAAAGTAATAGTTTCACAGTTTATCTGTTTTTCGCAATCGGTTTTAATTAACCCATTTTTTCATAATCTGTGGTTATGGTGATTTCCGCACATTTTCGCGTAACACCTCATTATCTGTGTGATAATGGGATGTCTTGCCACAAGTTTTGGTATCAGAGCTTTAGGTTCGCTGTGTCTACAGGGATTTAGGACTAGGTTGAGTTGTTCTTATGAGTGTCCAGGTTTTCTTACAATATCTTCTGCCCTCAACGGAAGAAAAGTCAAGATGTCTGGAAATCATGAAGAACACTCTGCTGAGTACAGTGATGCTGCATCGGTTGATGGAGCAGATAGACATGCACATGAAGATCGGGTGCCTGAGGTTCCCCAACCTAACCCAGCCATACTTGAACATCCTTCTTACCAACAGCTTATGGGGTAGTTAATGGCTACGATGAATCTCATGGTTGAACGATTACCAGTGCCTCCTCTACGAGCACAGGTTCCCCATGGAGAAGCATCGGGTATTGGGAAGACCTTCGAGCGGCTTCGCCGAGTTGGAGCTTCGGATTATGCTGGGACGGCTGATCCAGCGGGTGCAGATATGTGGCTGACAAGTCTTGAGAAGGCTTTTCGGATCCTTGACATCCCCAAAGCGGACAAGGTAAAGCATGATGTCTACCTTATGAAAGGTAGTGCTGGTCACTGGTGGACCATCGAGGAAGAGAAGCGGCCTGGTGAGGTGCTCTGTTGGGAAGTGTTCCGACGCGAGTTTTTCACCATATACTTTCCAAAGACGTATTTGGATGAGAAGGTGAGTCAGTTCGAGAATCTGAGGCAAGGAACGATGAACATCACCGAATATGAAGCCAAGTTTATGGATCTGTTGAGGTTCTTTCCTCACATGGCGGCAACAGATGAGGAGCAGATCAGACGTTTCGAGAAGGGTTTGAGTGCTGAGTTGACAACCCCGGTGTCTGCGTTAGAGAACCGAGAACGGTTTGCTATGTTCATGGAATCAGTTCGACGGATCGAGAGGACAGTACGGGAGAAAAGAGAGTCTATGTCCCTTAAAAGACTTGCTCAGTTTCAAGGACGGAGGTTCGGTGGCCTTAAGAAGCCTAGGTTTTCAGCATCGTCAGCAATGAGAAGTGCTAGTGTACCATCTCAGTGGTCTCCGAGTAAAGGGAAAGGTTATGTTTCTTCACCGTCTAAGGCGCATAGTTCAGCTTCAGTGGCAGTAACATGGCCAGCTAGGCCACGGTTTGATGACAAGTCATGTCATCTTTGTGGATAGGTCGGGCATTGGAAGTTCAATTGCCCGAATAGAGATGTTGAAGTGACACAGCAGCCGAGGCAGAGTTTTCAGAAGTCAGAGAGACCACAGGCTAGTGGTAGCAGAGGTCGAGGACGCGGTCAAGCATCTCAGGCTGGATCGTCTTCTCAAGGAAGTAGAGGTCGTGGACAACAAGCAACGGCTCAATTCTATGCCATGAATCAGCCGGAGGTGATAGTCAACCCGCGAGTGGTGACAGGTCAGATGGAGTTATTTCATTCTGATATGTCTTCTTCTTTCTTTATATATGTTCTGGTTGACCCGGGTGCTACACACTCTTTTATCACCTATAGTATGCTTGAAAACTGTCGTTTATCTGTTAGTTGTAAGAAGGATAGCTTGTTGTTAGAAACCCCTCTTGATGGTTCCTCTTTGCTTCGAGAAGAGTGTCCATCTTGTGTTTTGTCTTTCTCGGGACATCATATTCAATTGGATCTTATACCACTTGATATGCATGGTTTCGATGTTATCCTTGGGATGGATACCTTAGAGAAGTATAAGGTTGTCTTGGACTGTGGTTCCAAGCAGGCAGTGTTTGATGTTGCTGGAGAGAAGTGGACCTTCCAGAGAGATAGGAAGATTCTTCCGACGTGTCTAGTATCAGATTTGGTGGCAGATAAGTTGTTACGACAAGGATGTGAGGCGTTCTTAGCTCACGTGGTGGATACCGTTGTGGTTACCAAGGCGAAAGGTCCTAGTCTCGAGGAGGTGTCAGTGGTTCGAGAGTTTGCAGACGTGTTTCCTGAGGAGTTTCCTGGTGTTCCTCCACCCCGAGAGATTGATTTCGAGATCAATCTGGTTCCAGGGACACAGCCAGTTGCACAGTCAGCATATAGGATGGCTCCAGCAGAGATGGTAGAGCTGAAGAAGTAGTTGCAAGAGTTGTTAGAGAAAGGTTTTATCCGACCGAGTACGTCGCCGTGGGGTGCTCCCGTGTTGTTCGTTAAGAAGAAGGATGGTTCGATGCGATTGTGTATAGATTACCGACAGTTGAACAAGGTCACGATCAAGAATAAGTACCCGTTGCCGAGGATAGATGATTTGTTCAATCAGTTGCGTGGTGCTACAGTGTTTTCGAAGATCGATCTACGGTCTGGATATCATCAGTTGAGGATAAAGGCGGATGACATACCAAAGTCAGCTTTTAGGATGAGGTATGGTCATTTCGAGTTCGTGGTTATGCCGTTTGGGTTAACCAATGCACCTACAGCTTTCATGGATATGATGAACAGAGTGTTCCGTCCGTTCTTAGATTAGTTTGTTGTATTCTTTATAGATGACATCTTGATCTATAGTCGGGACAGGCTAGAGCATGAGCAACATCTTTGTCGAGCGTTGACTCTTCTTCGTCAACATCAGTTGTATGCCAAGTTTAGTAAGTGCGAGTTCTGGTTGGAAGAAGTGACTTTCTTGGGTCATGTGATATCTGCTGAAGGCGTCAAAGTAGATCCGAAGAAGGTGGAATCCGTTGCGGATTGGGAACAACCGAAGACGCCGACAGAAGTTCGTAGTTTCCTTGGTTTGGCTGGATACTACCGGAGGTTTATCAAGGACTTCAGTGTGATCGCTTTGCCGATGACGAATTTGACCAGGAAGGATGTACCTTTTGTTTGGGATGATCGATGTCAGCAAGCTTTCCAGAGTCTGAAGGAGAAGCTGACCAGTGCTCCAGTGTTGATCTTGCCAAAGTCTGGGAAAGGCTATGTTGTTTTCTGTGATGCTTCCAAGAAAGGTTTAGGTTGCATGTTGATGCAGGAAGATCATGTGGTTTCTTTTGCCTCGCGACAGCTCAAGAAACATGAGGAGAACTATCCAACTCATGACCTGGAGTTAGCGGCTGTGGTTCATGCGTTAAAGATTTGGAGACACTATCTGTATGGGGAAGTGTGTTAGATCTTTACAGATCATAAGAATCTGAAGTACATCTTTACGCAGCAAGAGTTGAACATGCGACAGCGTCGATGGATGGAGTTGATCAATGATTACAACTGCACTATCGAGTATCATCCTGGTAAGGCGAATGTGGTAGCTGATGCGCTTAGCAGAAAGTCTTCTTCTCTTTCTTTAAAGAAGGCACAATTGAGTTCTCTGGTATGCCATAGGCGAGATATGTTTGTTTCTTTGCGGCAGATGAATGTGCAGATAGAAGTTTCTTTGTTGTCTGGTCTTTTTGCCCAGATGAAAGTTAAGCCTATGTTGAGACAGCAGATCAAGAATGCACAGCAGACAGATGATGCGGTACATTTGATCAGATCAGAGTTCGGCAGCGACAAGCGTGATTGGTTTCATGAGTCCGAGGATGGACTAGTTTGCTATCATGATAGGATGGTGGTTCCAGATGTTGATGATCTGAGGAAGTTGGTGCTTGAGGAAGCACATACGTCGATGTATGCTATGCATCCAGGTGTCACCAAGATGTATCATAGTCTGAAGGACTTGTATTGGTGGCCCGGTTTGAAAAGAGATGTAGCTGAGTTCATGGCGAGATGTGCGGTGTGTCAGCAAGTGAAGGCTGAACATCATAAGCCGGTAGGTACGTTGCAACCTTTACCGATACCGCAGTGGAAATGGGATCACATAACCATGGATTTCGTAGTTGGTCTACCCCGGACAACTAGGAATCATGATTCCATTTGGGTGGTAGTGGACAGATTGACTAAGTCTGCCCATTTCCTACCAGTGAAGACGACATATACAACTGAGAAGCTAGCTCGAGTATATGTGGATGAGATAGTACATTTGCATGGTGTGCCAACGACGATAGTTTCTGACAGAGGTCCTCAGTTTACGAGTCATTTTTGGGAACAATTGCACAAGGCATTGGGAACGCAGTTAAGGTTCAGTACAACTTTTCACCTGCAGACAGATGGACAGTCTGAAAGGACTATTCAGATTTTGGAGGATCTTCTTCGAGCTTGTGTTTTACAGTTTCTAGGCAACTAGGATGTACATCTGAGTTTGATAGAGTTTTCCTACAACAACAGTTATCAGCGGAGCATCGACATGGATCCTTATGAGGCTTTGTATGGAAGGAAGTGCAGATCTCCTTTGTGTTGGTATGAATCAGGTGAGTATCAGCTTTTGGGTCCTGAGTTAGTACAACAGACGACAGAAAAGATCAAGGTGATACAACAACAGTTGAAAGTGGCACAAGACAGGCAGAAGTCTTATGTAGATAATCGCTGACGACCTTTGGAATTCCAGGTAGGAGACAAAGTGTACCTTAAAGTCTCGCCATGGAAAGGTGTGCTAAGGTTTGGACGGAAGGGTAAGTTAGCTCCCAGGTACATGGGACCTTACCCAGTCAGAGCACGTGTTGGAAAAGTAGCCTATGAGATAGAGTTGCCTCCAGAGTTGCACAGGTTGCATCCAGTGTTTCATGTCAGTATGCTGAAGAAAAGTCATCCGGATTCAGGTACAGTGATACAGCCAGTTGAGGTTGAGCTTGATGCAGATGTGACCTACGAGGAAGGTCCTGTGGCGATCCTTGACAGAAGGATCAAGAAGCTGAAGAGGAAGGACCTGGTTCTTGTGAAGGTTCTTTGGCAGCGTCGTGGCGTTGAGGAAGCCACGTGGGAGCTTGAGGAAGAGATGAGGAGGAAGTATCCCTCGCTTTTTTCTTCGGTTTTGGGGATGAAATCCCTTAAAGGGGGTTAGATTGTAAGGACCCTGACCTGCATTTAGGGTTTACCCTATTTGTTTGGCTTAACCTTGGTGGTTTGATGCTTGCTAATCACCTTTGAGTGGTGATTATGGTTTTTGTTGTGCTTTGTTGAGAGTTCGAGGGGCTACTTGCAAATAACCCAAGTCTAGGGTTTTGTGTGCAAGTTTTCCATCTTTTGAGATGTTTTCCCCTCTTTGCTTCCTTTAGGGTTGAGAGGAAGGCTTGGGCTTGTTGTTTGAGTTTCTTGGGCCTTGCTTGAGCTTGTTTGGGCCTTGAGGTGCTTTGTTTGGGCTTGCTTGAGCCTTGTGTCGGCCAAGACCAGCTTGTGTCACCCAAGGAAGAGTGTGTGTCGACCTAGAGGTGGTGTGTTGACCTAGAGTAGTGTGTGTCGCCCAGAGGAGCTGCTAGTTGTGTCACCCATGTTGCTTGGTCCAACCTTGACCATGTTTGGTGGACACTTGGTGTATATCTTTGACAAGTGTCTCTTGGTGTGCTAGTGTGTTGGCTTGAACCCTAGGACAAGTGTCCCTTGGGTGGATGACACTTAGCATGGATCTACCTTGGTTTCTCCTCCCCTTCTTTTTATATAGGTAGCTCTTTCCCTTGCCTTAGCTTCCTTTTCTCTTTTAGTCTCTCATCCACCTTGAGTGCACGACACTCCTCCCTCTCTTGCTTGTGTCGGCCGAGACACTCTCCTGGAGTTGCAGTGGTGGCCGATACCCTCTCTTGGATCAACTTTGGTGGACGACATCCCTTGGAGCTTGAAGTGCATCTTCTTCCTTGGAGCTTGGAGCTTAAGGCGGGTTGCATAACTTCTAACCCTAACTCCTTTACCTCTAGCTATGATCTTGTTGCATGTTAGTAGTTTAGCTTAGTTCTTTGCTTTTGTACCTTGCTTGAGTTTCCTTTGGTGGCCGATATCCCCTTAAGGTTTAGGGTTTCTAGTGTACCTTTTGATCTAGGGTTTGTGCTCCTTTGAGTTGGAGGTTGATGGTGACCTAGGGTTGGGCGATATCCCTTCTTTGTTGGTGGGTTGGACGATATCCTTTTGAGTTGGACGACATGGCACCTTTGTCTTTGAGTTGGACGATATGTTGTTCCCTTTGATGGACGATATGTAAGCCTTTGGTGGACGACATGATGTGTTCTTGAGGTTGGCCGATACCCTTGCCCATGTGTTGGGCGATAGGGTGAGCTAGGGTCATGTTGGCCGATATGATGGTGACCCTTGTTGAACGACATGGTCCTTGTGATAAGCAATCCCTTGTTCTTGGTGTTGGGCGACATGGTGAGTGCTCTTGTGTTGGGCGATAGGTCAAGCTAGTGAGGAGTTGGCCGATATGGTTGATTTGGCCGTTGGATGTTGTTGGGCGATACATCTTGAGGTGTTGGCCGATATAGCCTTGTCAAGCTTGATGGTTGTTGGTGTCGGATGACATGGCCATATGTGGCTTGTTTCCTTGTCTTGAACGATAGACCATGCATGTTGGCCGATAGCCATGTTGACCGATAGGCCATGCATGACATGGTGGCCGATAACCATGCTGGCCGACACCCATGATGACCGATAGCCAAGGTGGGCGACAACCTAGGGTTGGGTATGTGTCGGCCGACATGCCTTGATAGGTTTTAGTGAGGAGGTGATGAGTTATGGTATGAGTCTTGTAATCATATAGTAACGGTCCTTTGTGATGTGGAAGTGATTAGTTATGCACCAATAAACGATGGTGGTGTCTTGTTAGTGATAACAACAATGAATATGATGCCTTGCAAACAATAATAATGCTAATGATAGTAACAATGATGATAATGGTAGTTGCATGATGATAATAATAGTAATAATGCTGATCATAATGATGATAATGGTAGTAGGGATGATAATGAGGAAGGTCATGGTAATAAGATGCATGATGTGATCCTTATGTTTATTTGTTAATAATAAAGAGGATGTTAGTAATAATGTTGAATAATAATAATGATAATAATGATGATAGTGACATAATGGTAGTGGTAACAATAGTACTTGTTCTGTATGTTTGAACATCTTGATTATTCATATCGTTCTGAGATAAGGATAAGTATAGATATGGCTTGTTGATGATATACTTTATACACTTGATCAGCAAATAGTGTAAGAATGATAAGTAGAAGTATCTTGAATAGCATTTCATGATGGTAGCATATTCCTTATGATTGAATCTATGATTATTGTGTACTCTAACCATGCAGGTGATGATTAGCCTTGAAAAGGGCTATGAGACACATGTGATGAGTAACATCACTTGGTAATTACTCTGGTTAATAAAATGATATGTATAATGTGTTAAGTTCCATGATGATGATGTGAGCCTTGAGAGGCATTGACAGTACATGATGAGGGATTGAGATCCCATGGTATGTGATGATCCTCGAGATGGATCTAGATGGTTGGCAAGAGGCTAAGTGGTAACATGTGATGTTGGATCCTTGTGATGGATCAGGTTGATGTGATTAAATGATAATATATTGTTGTTTACTTTCCGTTATATCTTGCATGTTATACAACTTGGTTGAATCTTGCAATCCATCTAAAAGATACTAATTAATCACAGTGAAATATATCATGTAGTTTGCCCTGGACATAGATCCATCATCGTCATGACTTGGTGATGGTGAAACAGGTTCTCCTATAGGTTAACCTGGAAGCGCATATTGTTGAATATGTGTAGGTTGCTCCTAGCCTAAAAATGAGGAGGTAAGAGTGTAACTTCGGTTACAGACTCAGATACGTATGAAGAGCATGGTGAACAGGCCCATGGCTCAGGATATGTGATGTGAGGAGCAGGAATGCGTTCATGGCTCAGAGCATGGTGAACAGGCCCGTGGCTCAGTTTTACTAGCGCCGAGACCTGTACCAAGGCGGGCTAGAATGAGGGTAGCCTATGGAGCTGACCCTGTGGCTTAGACCACTTTAGCATGTGACTGCTGTACTGCTTGTGTTGTACTCGTGGACTGACCACAAGGTGGGAGGTCGTGGAGTCTGGCTCTTCCGTTGACCTTGTATGGAACCGGCTTGGGTTTCGTAACCGAAGGTTGGATTTGAATGGTACAGTTCAAATCCTCAGGGCATAATAATACGTAACACAGCCGTTTAGTATTTACTGCTTAAGATAAACACGTAACATTGGTTGAGGCCTTGTTTGTGTAATATCTTTGTTATATCTTGTAGGTTATGTGACAATATGTCTTATCTTGATAAGCAGGTTATGTGACATTATATCTTGTTCTGATAATCATGTTACATAGGGATACATATTATCTTGCTAATCATATTCCTTGAGATATATCTGGTTATATGCTTTTGTATAGAGGGTAAGCTTATCGGTAAGAATAATCTGTTTTATATAGACTGCTCTTGTTATACCTGATATTAGATATCTGCTGTTATAGTATATCTTGCTGAGGTTCTATAGTTGCGATGGGGAGTTATGTTTCCCACTGGGACAATTATTCAATTGTCTCACCCCGTTGGTTTAACCCCCTTTTTAGGTGGTCGAGGTAGGCGTGGTCGTGGTCGTGGTGTTGCGGCCGAGCAGCTTGAGGAGCAGTAGAAGGCAAGCGATGGATATGCTACTGTTTTGGATGTTTTGTAGTAGAGTCTAGAGTCATCCCTGTACTCTCAGGTCCTTGGCAGTATTTTGTCGATGTTTTACGATGAACGATCGATGACGTTTGTATATCCTGCTGTTGGCCGGATGTGGGCATTTATGTATGTGAACAGGTGGTGAACTCATGTGATGGATGAGCAGCTCTTTCTGTAAGCTGTAGACACATATCAGATCTCGTATATATATATATATATATATATATATATATATATATATATATATATATATGACATGTTTCCTTGTAGAATGAGGACTGGAAAGTAATAGTTTCACAGTTTATCTGTTTTTCGCAATCGGTTTTAATTAACCCATTTTTTCATAATCTGTGGTTATGGTGATTTCCACACATTTTCGCGTAACACCTCGTTATCTGTGTGATAATGGGATGTGTTGCCACATTCACCATCCATCAGCCAAACAATTTTGGCTTTCTCCTTCCGTATGGATTCTTCCTGGTCTAGAAGGGATTGTAGTTCCTTTTCTGCCTCTCTAATGTTTGATTCATTAATTTCCGTGGGGTTTTCATTGAAAGTAATCTGAGTGTTGAAGATAACATCCTCCAGATCTATCTTTCTCTGGTTGATATTGCTAATTCTCTCTTTGTTCTAGTTGCATAGAGTTGTTTTAACTCTTTTGAGTTTATGGTAGAAAATGAATGATAGGTGTCTAATGGATTCCTTCTCCCATTCCTTCTTGATAATATCCAGGCATTCCACTCTCTGCAGCTAGGCCAATAGAAAAGAGAAGTGAGAAGTTCTGTGGGTATCTCTCACTATCCCTAGAATGATCATGAGTGGGAAATGATCTGAGACCCGGTACTTGGTAAGGTGTACTAATTTTGTAGCTAGTTTAGACACAAGCCACGATTCATTGACGAGGGATCGATCAATTCTCTCCCATACTATAGGTGTGAGGAGCTGCTTGTTGACCCATGTGAAAGGGATGCTGCTAAACAGAATCTCTCTGAGTCTAGCATCAGTAATGAAGGAGTTGAATTCCAACATAATATGGAAGGGCATTGGGGTACCTCCTCTTTTTTTCTCTAATTTGTGGATTACATTAAAGTTGCCAGCGATCAGCCAGCACGATTCTCCAATCTCAATAGAGGTGGTCAAGTCTTCCCATAATGCATGTCTAGTAGTTCTATCACAATTATCATATATAGCTGATAAAAAGAAACAAGAACCATCACCAACTGACATACAGACGATACTATGTTGTCTGTGTGACCAAAAACCTGTGGTTGTACATTCTGGACTTTCATGCAATTTACCCAGTTGGGAAGTTTATTTGCAAATTATCACATGAATTATAATCGTTAGATACTCCCTTACCCTTATCGAGATTTTGAACCATGGGGAACCTAGTTGCACCTTGGTTTGAAGATGTTTCTCTCTAAGGAAATTTTAGGGATTACCCTCTTTTTAAATGAGCTTATCTTTAAAAGCTATCAACCAATGGATTTATTTCTTTGATTGGAGGACGGTGGGTATTTTATAGAAGTCTCCATGGGATTTTAGAACTGATATTTGATATTCAAGAAGCCTTTATGAGCTGGCCTCTTGCATGGTCATGAAGCTCTAGGATAAGGACACATGGAAAGTCCCATAGACACCTCATGCTTGCCCCCTTCTTTATAAAGCCATATCTACCCCTTCCCACCTCCCAATTCAAAAACTCTTGCTCTCCTTCTCTTTTGTCCAGATTAGAGCATCATTCCTACTCTCTTTGTCCACAAAGGTTCTATCCCATGGTAAAAGAGGGTGCTTACCTTGCGAAGAAGGCTCCTAGGGTTCCAAATTTGCTATATTCAGGGTTTCTAAATCTCCTTCTTGGTGATTTCGACCAAAACTAGTAAGTTTCCTCCTTTTCTTCCATGTTTGCATGTTGTTTGTATTCCTGCCACCTTCTTACATGTTGAAACCATGGCCTTCCATGGTGAAACCCCACCTAGAACCCTTAAACACCTCATCTCCATGTTCTTTTACTAGGGTTTTTCACCTCTAAAGTGGAGAAGGTACTTCTTGCTTGAGATAGGATCTTTGTTGGAGAAACCAACCTCTCTAGCTCGGGGACCTTGCTGCTTGAACCTATCTACCTTCATAGAGGCGAGTTTTATAACCCATTTCTCATATATTGCTTACTGCATGCTTAAAACTCATGCTTCAATGTTTGAAATTGATGATCTCCATCTCTATTTACCATGTTCTTCTAGGTTTTTGGTTTCTTGTTGTTTTACCTTCTCTAGAAGATCTAGTTTTCTTACCTATGCATCTCCAACCCTGATCTTGGGTCAAAGGGTGTTTCCTCCCTATCCCTCACTCTCTTCTCTTATCTCGACCGGTTTGATGATGTGGCAATTTCCTATTGGTCAGTTTTGAGAAATCCATAACTATCTATTCCCTTGTGATCGGCCTAAATCGCGCGTCCTAAAATTGGAGGCGTATTTGAGGTAGTCGAGCCTTCACATTTATAACCCGAATCCTTCTAGGCCCCCGCAACTTTGTTTACGGGGTCGAAGTAGTCATACGGGGTCGAACACAGGGACAAGGTGGGTTGTGTTGACGACTCTGAATCGACACTCTACACTCCGGTGGATATAAAGAGATATTAAAGTTCCCCGAATGGAACAACAAGATGTCACGATTAAATCAAAGAAAACTATCTCCAACTGGAGTTACAAGAAAGATTAAGATTTTGTCATTTAGCTGTTTTTAGGAATTTTCATGCAACAGAAAATAGAAAGATAAACTGCAGTTTAAGGCGTAATGCAAGGGATAAGACTTTAGAAAGACAAGCGGTAGAAGTAACACCCTGCACCCCTCCTCTCAGAGCGGGTGCCTCTAACCAAGCTTCAACACCCCTCTCGAGGTTGCTGGACTCAAGTTAGAGTGGAATGATACTAAAACAACTCTGTTCCGGGCACTCTTGTACTCCAGAACTGGACCGAACACTAGAGCCACAACCCAACTCTCGAAGTAGTTGCGACGGGAAAGACGATTCGGTAGCTAAGCGAAACGCGATCCAAAACATGCAAGCTAGAGTTCAGATATCCAACACAGCAGTTACCCAATCATAAGGCACTAAGCATTAAACAAATAGCAATTAAGCATTTCTATTTCCATCAGCAATAAGGGTCTTAATACAATGCATAAGCTAAGAATTTAAATAACAGAATTAAAGATAGATGTCGCCTCCTTGATGTAGAAGGGCGACAAACTACTACTACTCCCAGCTCGATACTGTCCAGGGACCCATTCCGGTACAGCCGTGTCGGGCGGCACAAACTATCGAACGGCACGCCTAACAGACGAATGTATCGTTCGAAAACCCTGGCCGATACGCTCATGTCGGGCGGCACACCCTCTCAGGCGGCACGACTGACGGGCGGAGCGTATCGGGTTCGGTATCGTGTCGGGCACGGATTTACTTATACTACTGTCGGGAATTGTTGTCAGGCACTCGTGTCGCGTATCTACGTTGGCCGATATCGGCCCTCAGTGTCGTCCGGTACAGTCCTAGGTGAACCGATCCCCTCCCTCTCGGGATGAGGAAGAGCTCACCTAGTGTCGCCCGGTACGAGCACTGGGGCACGATATGGTTGCTCTCGCACTTCTCTCGCAGATAGCTCAAGTCCCCCACTGTCCGAACTGCGAACTGGCCAACCGTCCCGACCTATCCAACCTCCGACGTCTCCGACCCGTCTTTTCGGCTTCCTGTAGCTGCTATTTATACCGGCGGTTGAAGGAGTTATGGTGCTGGAAACGCCACGTAGCTCCCTTATACGCCGGTCGATGGATGTGGACGGCCGATACAGGTATGTCTTTGGCGCGAGGCGTTGGCTATCGGTCACGTGGCTGGCGGCACGCCTGCCGGTGGGTGGCTGTGTCGCCCGACGAGTTTGGTCGTCGATGCGGCTTTGGCTCCCTGTCGGGTAGACGGTATGTCGGCCGACACGTCCTCCTTGCGCAGCGCCCTTCTCCGCCGATCATTCTCGTGTCGCCCAGCCCCTGTCGGGCTGGGTTGTATCGGGCGTCAGGAAGGTCGAGACGGGCTTAGACTTATTGTGGGCCGGAATCGGCCTTATTGCACAAAAACAAGGAAAACTCTGTAGAAGATAGGAAAAATTGGAATAAGAGCGTTGCTTGGCCAATTATTGCGAAAATGCTAATAAAATAGAGGAAAATAGTAGAAAAGGGTAGTTTTGATAACAGAATAAAGGGCAAAAATGTCACAAAATTTGGTGTTATCAACTCCCCCAAACTTAGCTTTTTGATTGTCCTCAATCAATATTTAAACTAAACTTTGTGTTGCTTCTTCTTGCACAGCCAAACTTTAAGGCTAAAGGGTAGCACAAGATTTGCGATGTCTTGGAGGTAATGTTGTCTTAATGCGAACAAAAGACCTTGCCCTACTTGCCTTATTATTTAAGTAAAAAAATTTCCTCTCCACAGCTTCAGCGAGACTTTGGTGTATGGTTCCGAAGTTAGCTTCCACACCAAACAACTTTATTTAAGGGGCAAAAAGTTGTGTATAGGGTAGGCTAAAGCTTTTTGGGTTTTTCTTCTTGTTTTCCATCAGTCCATCCAGGTAAGGTTCCGTTAACGGGCAAGTGGTCCCTGCAGTCCAAGCCAGTTGGCTTTAGAGCAGTGATTTCACATCCTACGTACCACTGCCCCGGATCTACCATGCCTAAAGATGGGTACTTTTGGAAAACAAGGGTGTATATATATATATATATATATATATATATATATTTTCTTTTCTTTTATTGGGCACAACTCTCAAGCTTTTATTCACGCTCATAAGGCTTCTTTCTCTTTTTGGGATTTTTGCTGGGTAAGGGAAAACAAAAGAGATATCTGCTGTTTGGGTAGCTTTTTCCTTCTCCATACTCGTCTCTTAGCTGTTTGCGAGATTATTATTTTTCGAAAATTTTTGGATGGCAACGCACAATCTTTTGTTTGTTTGAGACAACATTATCAGAAAGATATGACAGAACTTGTAACTCGTTAAAATATACAGAAAGTAAACTTTGCAAGAAGTCACAACAGGTTTTTATTATTATAGTGATTTTGTACATATGCATAGGGGCAGAAATTTGCAAAATTTTCAAAATTTTTCAGAAATTTTGGTATAAACATATATATGTACACATGATATAGGAAAGAACAAAAGGATAAAGAACAAACGAATAAGGAATTTAAGTTAGAGAGATCATAAGATTTTTGTACCTCCCTCACTGGTACATGGTACCCCCCCCCAAAACCTACTCCACACTCTGTCCCAGAGTTGTGAAGTAGATGAGGTAAGGAAATGTTAATCAGTGAGGGTTAGATGATCAGCGCGCCTGGGCTAGATAAGAGCTCCCACACATATTCTCCTCTTTTGCTGTGATAGTCGATGTGGAGGAGCTGATCAGGCGTTGCCTCGTTTGCCGTCCATTCCAGGACGAAGATGCCGCAGTCGTTGGATAGTTGAATTTGCTGCGGGCTGCGGTGGAAGAACTGAAGTTCATGCCAGCTTCTTGCTTGGATTCCTAGGAATGGTTGTATCAGCGCTGCTATATCGATATAGTACTTTCGTACTAATCGTTCGAGAGATGTCAGCGCTGTCGATGTACAAGGCACTGGATGGTCTTTATTACTGTCCGAGCTGTTGTAGAAAATCCCTGCTCGTTGTTGGGTGTACACCGTTAAGAGCGTCCAGTGGTTGTTGTGCAAGATGGGAAGGAGAATGGTATCAGGGACTCTGCATTCCAATTATGCTAGGAAAGCTTCCTTCGCCCCTTGCTCATCGGCTAGGCAAATGTCGTTGAACAGCATTGGATCTACTATGTATGCGTGTTCAGACTTGTTTCGTAGTATCTGGATGTAGGCGACCGCCACAGATAATGCCAGACATCCTCCCTCTTTTACCATGTCCCTTAAGTCGTCAATCGGGACTATGACATTGCCTGCCGAGTAGGCTACATCTACAGGGTTTGAGTCAGCCAACTTCATGTGGATTCCGTTGACCTGTTCCTGCGTGAGGGTAGCGCATGAGAAACGGTCGAAGTTGTGGATCGACTCCTCTTTGTTCTGGGGCGAGGCATGTTCATCGTGTCTGAAAACTTGTCGCAAGATGTTTATCTGTTTTCCTGCCCCACAGACGTTCGTCTCTGCTTCTACTTCTTTTTCAGGAGGGCTGCTGTGTCGAGATGACTCTTCTTCTTGTTCACTATCTAGTAGCTCTTCTGGTATCCCCGCGTCTCGGAAGTAGCGCTTGTCCTTTATCAGCAGCAATGCATATTTGCTTCTGAGACTGTAGAAGTTATTATTTTGGAGTTGCTTGAAGTATCCGAAGATATGTATCATCTCCATGGCTCTGAGGACTATGAATGCGGTATTTCCACTTCCCTCCTCTTCCTGGACTGGGAAGTCCCTTAGTGAGTAGAAATTCCAGACGCCGCTGTGGCGCTGGACTCCATACTTGATGACCCAGTGGAGACGTAGTGGTAGCAGTCTTAGCTTTACGTCCTTTGGGTGTAGGAACGTACTTCCTGTGTGCGGGACCTCTTTGCAGCAGCAGCAGTGCAGTTGGACATCATGATTTCGGAGGTCGGCAATGCACATGAACCAGTTGTTTCTGTGTTTGTAAGGGGCCAACACCAGATTCGGATTGTGCACTTCAATGTAATCCAACATACTTTCTACCTGTGTAGAATTGTACAACCCCATCATTAGTCTTCTTGCAAGGGCCGGGGTGGCAGCGTAAACTGTATGTTGGCCTTTCTTCTTGTCGGCGTTTTCTATAATGGCCCCTTGTAGTACTCTGAACAAACTCTTCCCTATGATGGCCTTGGCGCGGAAGATGTTTCTCAGAGTTCCCCGCTTCACCGAAAAATAACTGTCGCTCCAGAGTATTTCTTCCTTGTCGGCTTGCGATCTCAGGACCATGTTGAGTAGTTTCTGGTCTCTGATCGTTAGATATCCTATGACCCTTCTGTCAAAGTCATCCATTTTGAAGGAAGGTATCTCTGTCGGTGCGGAGAAATCGATGAGATCAGCTCTCGAACTCCTTCCTCTGGGGAGGTGTCTTTTGTTTGCAGTGCAGATGTCCCCCCCTTCTCCCTCGGATTCATCAGAAGAGCCCTCCCTGACGCTGATATCTTCATCGTTATCCTCGGCTTCGTCAAAGGGGGCTGAGGGAGCGGCCTCATTCAGGTCAAAAGGGCTTCCTTGTCTGGCTGGAGTTTCATACCCTTGCCCTTGTGATGAATTTCCTCCGATTGCCGATGAAGATCTGCTGGAGGAGGAGGTGGATGCTGATGATCCTGATGACGCTCTTGACGACGAGGATTGAGAGCCCGGACCAGGAGGCGACGACGATCTTCTCGGCTGCCTTGGGCGTGGATGGTCGTCCTCCCTGTTTAGCCTCCCCTCGATCTCGCTAAGGCGCTGCAGGACTTGTTGTAGCGTGGCATTTACTGCCTCTAGCCGGCCAGGTAGGCTGGCCAAAGCCAGCAGCTTTCGTTCCTGGCTATCCAGCCTTTGTTCGAAAAACGACAACTTGCAGTTTAGGGAAAGAAATGTAGTAGAATGGTTTTCTGTTACCTCCCGCAAGAAGTCGAGTTCTTGTCCCAGCATCATTCCGAGCGAAGGAGGGTTTTCCGCTTGTCTCCCCCTCGATCTCGAAATGCTCCTCCCGCGCGATGGTCTTCCTGACGAGGCAGAACCTACTTCTATCATCCGCGCGGCTGATGCTTCTGAGCGGGGTGTCAGTGCTGCCCCGCCCTCTTGTTGTATCAGAGGAGACCGTTCCGTGGGGGACGGATACTGCCCCATATTGACGTTGTCGACGATCTCCTCAACGACTGCAACAGGTGACTTTGGTGGCGGTGTCGGCGTCACCTGTGCTCGTTCGAGCTCCATTTGTAGGATGTCGGCGAATAGCTCATCGCTGACATCCGGTTGTACTTCATCAATCGCCCCTAAGGGCGCAGCAGAAATTACGGGGACTGTAGCTGTCTCACTTGCTGCAGTTCCAGTTCTTGTCTCGGCGACCTCCACGATCGTCGGTTCTTCTCTTGCCTCCGCTGACCTTGTTGTTGTGGCCGCCGTTTGTGGCTCCGAGGCAGTGGGCCGCTCGGCAGGAGCTGTTGAAAATACGTCCTGCCGAGTACCCAGCGGGATGGCCCCCCTGGTGATTCCCCGTTGTTGGCTTCTTAGGGGTGGAGCGCAGCTTGCTCTTGCTGCCACAGCCTTGATTTCGGCTGTGGTGAAGACTAGATTTTCTGCATCATAGGCGGCGCAACGAGGAAGCGGGAGAAGGATCTTCGTCCTTGCGAACTTATAGAAGTAACTCCGCCCCTCCTTCTTTATTATACCCGACCTCACGAGGTACTTGAGGTCGATCAACTCGTCCCCTCTTATCCTTGAGAGGCTGCGCGGCTCGCGCGGGTATCCCAACCCCACCGCGATTAGATTCACGATGCCACCCATGCAATATTCCTTGGTGGCATCCTTTATTGGGTGCAGCTTGTTCAGCAAGAAGTGCCCCAGGTTGATAGTCCGACCCTCCATCATGTGCCACATGACGTGGAGTTCCTCGGAGTAAATGTTGCTAGACTCATTCTTGCTGAAGAGGAGGCACGCCACCATCTTGTGCATTATCCACCAGAAGCATGAGTGCATTTCCGCCACCTTGCTCCTGGGTTTGAAAGATAACTCCCCGGTTAGCTTTTCCCAGATATCTACGGGGTTGAACCCGTCTCCTTCGGTGATCCTTGCACCATTATTTAGTCTCTCTCTCTCCTCTTCGCTGGAGGAGAAAATTTGGTTGAGCAGCTTCTCTGAAATGACGTGCTCTGCATTGTAAAGCCGCCCCTGGAGTCTGTCTGCTCCGCCATACTGTCTGGCTTCAGCAGGTGTATTCTTTACTCGGTGAAGGGACGCCATGAACTCCTTCGTGAGCTCTGTGTAGGAGGCGGATAGGCTGAAGCAGATTTGCCTCAGACCGGCTACAACAAGTATGTCCTCCAGTCTCCCGAAGATGCCCAACTGCATGAAGGATGACTGGTGGCCGAACCTGCTCGGCCTGTAGAGCTTGGTCCCTAGTTCAGCATATCTGCGGCCGTGCTCCTCATCTCTTGGCACAAACCTTCCCGGCGTGTGATCCAGGGGTTCTGCTGTTGGAGCAGGTGCTGCAGCTGGAGTGGCCGCTTCTTCTGTTCTCACCCTCTTACCAGATGTTGAGGGTCCAGCTGCTTCAGGGTTCGAGCGCTTCTGCCCGACTGTTGCCGCCTCTACCTCTGGCTCGGTGACAACTCTCCTGCCTTGCTCATCAACAAGCCTAACAGTTATCTTCGTGCGTGCCATCCCTATCATCAATCAAACAAATGTTGTTTTGTTATTAACGGGAAAATTAATAAAGGGAAAGGCACCCCGGCACGACTGTATCGGGCCTTGAGACAAGATCAGGTAAAGCTTGCCCGATACAACTGTGTTGGACAATACGGTCAAAAGAAACTGAGCGCCCGGTAGGGTCTTGAAAGAGCGCTGCCCGATACAAGAATAAACGAGCGGTACAGTCGCTGCCCATCACAGATGTATCGGGCAGGCGCGAGAGAAGCGTGTCGCGCGATACAGTGTCGGGCGACAAGAAAATCAACGTTAAATCCTCGCCCGATACATCGTGTGCGATAAAGGTCCGTATCGGGTATGCTCGGGCGATAGGGCTGTCGCGCGATACCTTTGTTTTCCCTAAGGTTTTGTGCGTCACAGGCTCGAAAGAGGTCTCTGCGCGACACGGGAGCGGAGAGCAAGAAAAGTACTGCACGATTCGGTAGCTGAAAAAAAAGGTAAAGTCCGGGAGCGCGACACGGTAAAGTTTTTGCCTTATATATAGCGGCCGGATGTCGCGGTAAAACCATTCCCTCCGGAGACGGGTGCAATCTGTATGTCGGTTGGTGTGCCGCCCGATTCGGCCTGTAAAGTTGCTAGACCAGACTTCGCCCGACCGATACAAGATTTTTCGGGACAAAACTCCGAAGTAAAACCCACTTAGAGAAAGAGGCGACAGGCGGGTAAAACATCATTGGCCTAAGGCTAAACCCGGCCTCAGATGGTATTACCCATCCTGGCAAAACTAAAGCGGTGGCCCTTAAAACAAAAAGAGTCAGCACACGTGCGCATGCACTGACTCGGGCCTTATTACAGTCCATAATGTTTGTAATGTCTGCCTTACAAGAAAGTAAATAACATCCTATTCTAGGAAAATAAAACACGGGCTGCCTCCCGAGGAGCGCTGCATTTCCTGTCTACAGCTAGACATCTTTCAGCTTCTTCATCTTGATCTATCTTTTAGCTGGTTCGGTGTTAGACGGGATCTTTCCTACATGATTCTTCATAATCTCGACGAGCTGCGCTAGCTGCTGGTCGATTTGGCGCTGATGTGTTTGCATATCTGCCAACTGGACCTGCAACGAGTTCAAAACCCCCGAATTGGACAGCGCACTTTGCGCTAACTGGTGATTAACGGTGTCCTATTTCTTAAAAAAATCGAACAACTGGCCGATCACTTCGGATTGGTTCACCCCTTTCTCCTATTCACGGGGAGGGCCTTGGTACTTTCCTGGTGCTTGGAAATTACCTTTTGCTGGCTGGAACTGGCTGTTCTTGGTGTATTGGCCTGACCCCCCTCTTTTCAAAAGGTTGCACGGGCCTGGCCAGGGTGTTTAGCTGATGCGAGTTCTCAACCGCATCTTTGTTGCCATAATTAAATCCATGGTGGTCTGGTCTCTTGAATCTCATGTAGGATACATTCTCGGTCCGTTCTTCTTCCGAGTCAGAGTCGCTGTCGGTGCCGGGTTTGGTGTAGACGCAGTTGTCCACCCCATGTCCTCCTTCACCGCAGGTAAACATTTCATGACTTTCTCAACTTGCTTCTTCCCCCTTCCACCATGATCCTTCAGTTGTTTCACATATGTTGCTATCCTTTGAATCTGAGAAGTAATGTTTTCCAGAGCCTTGGACTCAAGAGAGGTTCCTTCCCCTGCCTTCTTCGCCTGCCCTCTATCGGATCTGTCATAGTCAACATCGGCCTTCAACTCAGCCATGTTCCTAATGATCTTTTCGGACTTGCTTGGCTTCTTCCCTAAGAAGTCACTTCCTACTGCCGCATTCAGCGATACCCTTTCATCGGGAGTTAGCCCATTGTACAAGGTGGAGACCAGGAAACCCTTCTTGAAATTGTGGTGAGGGCAGTCCCTCTGATATTCCAGATATCGTTCTCAGGCGTCGTGGAGGTTTTCATTTGGCTTTTGCGTGAAAGACGTGATTTTTAACTTGTTCCTCATCGTCTTCTCAGTGGGGTAGAACTTGTTTACAAATGCGTCAGCCAGTTCTCCCCATCCATTCAGCGCTTGGTGGGGTAGCCCAAGGTACCATGATAGAGCCTTATCCTCCAAAGAGAAGATGAAACCTTTGCAGTAAATGACCTCTTGGGGAACCCCTCGCATCTTTATGGTGTCGCAGATATTCTTGAAAGCATCAAGGTGATGGTAAGGGTTGTCACTCTTAGAACTCCCCCTGAAGCTTTTATTTTGAATCATGGAGATCACAGATGGCTTGAGCTCAAAGTTTGTAGCATTGAACCTTGGGATGATAACGGGGCACCTCGATCTATTGGCCTTGGTAGAAGCCAATTCTCTCAGAGTTTTCTCTTCTTCCTCCGAGTCGTCACTGTTGTTGGCGTCTCGGCGTCGCTCCCGGTTATCATGATTCCTCCTGTGTCTCCGACGACGTCTATGCTGATGATGCTCTTCCTCATGCCCTGGTGATTCTAGATCTTCTTGTCACTCATGATCACCATACCGGTCGTCGTCTTCCGGTGGAGGCGAAGCTGGCCTCCCTCCTGGGCTTTTGTTTCCAGAAGGTGGCTCTACGCGAGGAGGCATGGTTAACAGTCTCGGTGTTCAGTAGATCAGAGTACCTGAAAACCGCATAAAAACCATGTTTAGAAAATTATAATTGGGGTAAAGAATAATGCTTAAAGTAAAAGAAAAAGAAAAAAGAAAAAAAAGTGCTGTCAAGCCTATTTCTAAGTTTGAGGCACGGGAGTGTAGTTAGTGGCTTCGGATTCGTCAACAACGCCATTTGCCTTGTCCCCGGCAACGGCGCCAGAAAGTTGACCGGCCTAAATCGCGCGTCCTAAAATTGGAGGCGTATTTGAGGTAGTCGAGCCTTCACATTTATAACTTGAATCCTTCTAGGCCCCCGCAACTTTGTTTACGGGGTCGAAGTAGTCATACGGGGTCGAACACAGGGACAAGGTGGGTTGTGTTGACGACTCTGAATCGACACTCTACACTCCGGTGGATATACAGAGATATTAAAGTTCCCCGAAGGGAACAACAAGATGCCACGATTAAATCAAAGAAAACTATCTCCAACTGGAGTTACAAGAAAGATTAAGATTTTGTCATTTAGCTGATTTTAGGAATTTTCATGCAACAGAAAATAGAAAGATAAACTGCAGTTTAAGGCGTAATGCAAGGGATAAGACTTTAGAAAGACAAGCGGTAGCGGTAACACCCTGCACCCCTCCTCTCAGAGCGGGTGCCTCTAACCAAGCTTCAACACCCCTCTCGAGGTTGTTGGACTCAAGTTAGAGTGGAATGATACTGAAACAACTCCGTTCCGGGCACTCTCGTACTCCAGAACCGAACCGAACACTAGAGCCACAACCCAACTCTCGAAGTAGTTGTGATGGGAAAGACGATTCGGTAGCTAAGCGAAACGCGATCCAAAACATGCAAGCTAGAGTTCAGATATCCAACACAGCAGTTACCCAATCATAAGGCACTAAGCATTAAACAAATAGCAATTAAGCATTTCTATTTCCATCAGCAATAAGGGTCTTAATACAATGCATAAGCTAAGAATTTAAATAACAGAATTAAAGATAGATGTCACCTCCTTGATGTAGAAGGGCGACAAACTACTACTACTCCCAGCTCGATACCGTCCAGGGACCCATTCCGGTACAGCCGTGTCGGGCGGCACGAACTCTCGAACGGCACGCCTAACAGACGATTGTATCGTTCGAAAACCCTGGCCGATACGCTCATGTCGGGTGGCACACCCTCTCAGGCGGCACGACTGACGGGAGGAGCGTATCGGGTTCGGTATCGTGTCAGGCACGGATTTACTTATACTACTATCGGGCATTGTTGTCAGGCACTCGTGTCGTGTATCTACGTCGGCCGATATCGGCCCTCAGTGTCGTTCGGTACAGTCCTAGGTGAACCGATCCCCTCCCTCTCGGGATGAGGAAGAGCTCACCTAGTGTCGCCCAGTACGAGCACTGGGGCACGATATGGTTGCTCTCGCACTTCTCTCGTAGATAGCTCAAGTCCCCCACTGTCCGAACTGCGAACTGGCCAACCGTCCCGACCTATCCAACCTACGATGTCTGCGACCCGTCTTTTCGACTTCCTGTAGCTGCTATTTATACCGGCGGTTGAAGGAGTTATGGTGCTGGAAACGCCACGTAGCTCCCTTATACGCCGGTCGATGGATGTGGACGGCTGATACATATATGTCTTCGACGCGAGGCGCTGGCTATCGGTCACGTGGCTGGCGGCACGCCTGTCGGTGGGTGGCTGTGTCGCCCGACGAGTTTGGTCGTCGATGCGGCTTTGGCTCCCTGTCGAGTAGACGGTATGTCGGCCGACACGTCCTCCTTGCGCAGCGCCCTTCTCCGCCGATCATTCTCGTGTCGCCCAGCCCCTGTCGGGCTGGGTTGTATCGGGCGTCAGGAAGGTCGAGACGGGCTTAGACTTATTGTGGGCCGGAATCGGCCTTATTGCACAAAAACAAGGAAAACTCTGTAGAAGATAGGAAAAATTGGAATAAGAGCGTTGCTTGGCCAATTATTGCGAAAATGCTAATAAAATAGAGGAAAATAGCAGAAAAGGGTAGTTTTGATAACAGAATAAAGGGAAAAAACGTCACAAAATTTGGTGTTATCACCTTGTCCAAAAATAAAAAGAAAATATGTGTTGAACTTGACAAAATGTGCTCTTTCTAATATAAATAGTTCCAAAGTTTAGTTTTGAGTTTTGTCAAACAGAGTTTTTCAAAAATGAATTAAAAACATAAAAATCACCAAAAATTCACTTTAACCTTTGTAACTTCAAAATATGCAAAACTATATGTTTTCCTAATCAGAAGAACCTAACTAGATCAGTGGTGATGTTTTCAGAGTCTAAATCTGAGTTTTGCTAAAAGGGTCTAAAATTAGGGTTTATATACATTAATTTGCATTATGTACTCTAATACATGTTAATTACATTGAAAATAGGCAAAGTGGAACTTGGACTCAATTAAAGTGGTGAAAGTTAGTAATTGATATCAGCAACAGAGGTATGTGCATTCCTTCCACTGTCTGGTAAGATAATTGCAACCAAACCCTATATTTCACAAATGAGTCTTTAATGAACCCTATTCCCTTTATTCATGATTCTTTTGTTAAATTGCCTCAAAATTGGTAATGATATTCTTTTTGTTGGGTCTTATACCCCTCTTCCATGGTCTAATTGATATGATGCTTTTAGTTTCCATGATTTTTTTTCTAGAATATTGATTTTATGGACTATTTAGCTATAGTGGTGGTACTTATGTACAACCACCCATAGATAGGAAATGCATTAATTTTCCTAGGGGAATGTTTTATTCTCCCCCATAAAAATATATGTACGTGACTGGGAATGTATTAATTCTTCCCTCACCTATAGTTCGAGGTATGATAGGTGCCTCAACTCTACTTAGTTAATGTAGTCAATGTTAATCTTGCATGCAAATCTTTTATTGTTTTTCTTGATATGGAAAGCATCTATCTGATTATGCCTCATACTCTTGTTCTCTTCATCTTATGATGAAATCTATGGCGACACATCCCGCTATCACACAGACAACGAGGTGCCACGCGAAAATGTGAGGAAAACACCATAAACCACCTTTTACCAAAAACAGGGGTTAATTAAAACCAATTTTGAGAAATAGATAAACCAAGAAACTATCACATTTAGATCCTCATCCTACAAGAAAACATGTTACATAAACATTTACAAGTCTTGATACGTGTTCACAGATTAGAAGATCAGCTGTCTTGTCATCACATGAGTTCATCACCTGTTTATATATACATAACGGCCCACATTCGGCCAGCAGTAGGGTAAACAAAGCTTCATCAGCTATACATTGTAAAACAACGTCAAAATGCCTCTGAGGACCTGAGAGTACAGGGATGACTCTAAGACTCCACTACAAAACATCCAAAACAACAACATATCCATCTCTTGCCTTCTACTACTCTTCTTGATGCTCGGTCGCAACCCCGCGACCACCACCACGTCTAGCTCGAACACCTAAAAAGGTTGTAAACCAACGGGGTGAGACACATAGTCCCAGCGAGAAACATAACTCCCCGCCGAAACCATAAAACCTCAGAACGATTAAAACAATAACAGCAGATAACTGATAAAACGTATAATAAGAGCAGCATACTAAGCAAATATATTTATACCATCAAGCTTACCAAGATGTACGGAAGGCATATAACCAAGTATTTCTTCATGGAACATGATTGACAAGATAAGATTTATAAGATCTTACCGCATAACATAAGGAACATATAAGTAACTACAGAGTATAACAAGATCAACTACACAAACAAGGCCTCAATCAAGGTTCTATGTTTTTCCTTAAGCAATAAGTACTATTCAGCTAGATTACGTATTATCATGCCCTGAGGAAGTGAGTCGTACCGCTCAAATCCAACCGACGGCTGTGAAACCCGGAGCCGGTGCCATACAAGGTCAATGGAAGAGCCGGACTCCATGACCTCCCACCTCGTGGTCAGTGCATAAGAACCAAAGCAGGACCGCAGTCTCATGCTTAAGTGGCCTCAGCCACAGGGTCAGCTCCCGCAGGCTACCCTTTCTCTAGCCTGCCTTGGTATAGGTCTCGACGCTAGTATATCTGAGCCACGGGCCAGTTCACCGTGCTCCCTAAGACATGAACGCATTCATCCTCTATCACACTGAGCCATGGGCCTTTTCACCATGCTCTATCTATCCTGAGTCTGCAACCGCAGCTGCACTCGAATCCTCTCTATTTTAGGCTAGGAGAAACCTCACATATTCAACCATATGTGCTCCGGGTTGACCCGCAGGAGAACCCATTTCACCATCACCAACTACTGATGATGATGGATCTTTGGCCAGGCCAAACTACATGAGGGGTTCATCTGTAATTAGTTAATGTATTTTAAGTAGATTGTTGGGAGCAAACAAGTTGTATCACATATATAACATTAAGCTACATTATTGTTACCACCATCACAATATCCCGGGATCTCAATGCCTCATCCCAAGAAATCACTACCTCATAAGGCATTCTCATCACTGGGGATAACAATCCCAGATCTCATCACCAGAGGATAACACCTCAACTTAGGCACTTTAGCCAACTCAGGTCCTCACACCAAAACACATAAGACTAGTGATGCAGGTTATCTCATCATCAAGAGTGACCATTCATAGTAGTGTCATTCAAACATATATACCTCATAACCCTTTACCAGGATATGCATCCGCATGAAACACCTGCATGGTTAGTATACACAATCATAGAGATAACTAAAACCATCATAGATTAACAGAATGATCATATTGTTAATATAGGGCAACATTGATGATTGCATGCTTTGTCATTCATGCCTCGTACCTGTGACCATAGACATGGGTCACATCATCATGTGAAGCAACCCATATACTTCCAAACTTATCATTTACTCATCATAATAGATACATGATTCAAGATGATCATAAACACATGTAATATCATGTCATTAGAGTTTCATATATATCATGCTTACATATGAGCGTTCTACTATATCAACCACCTTACTATTACCAAACATGTCAAAGGTTCACAAACCATAAACCATAATTCTTATCAACAAGAATGTGATTGCATGATAAAGAATTATCAGATGGGTTTCCGGGTGGAACATGACCCTCACTAGAAGTACCCACTACCCTCACAAGAAGTGTGATGGGCAGGGCACCCTCACTAGAGGTGGTATTGGGTAGGGTACCTTCTCTCATATCGCCCAAACACTCTAACCACATAATAGCCAAGCCTAAGAAAGGATGTCGGGCTACCACCTCTAGTGTATCGTGCAACTAAAGGTCAAGACATATCATGCACAAAGCACAACGTGTAGCTAGGTCAGAGAAGTGTATCGTGCAAGGGTCAAGAACAACACATCTATCTAACCATGACGACTGAACCCTATCGCTCATCTAGGGTTATGATGCCTATTGGGCAGCCACACCACTCACATGCCCAAGGCACTCACAACCAGCACATAACACCCCAACACAACATGGTATCACCCGATACTACGGTAGCTCCTTAAGATCTAAAATGTCTAAGGTATCTCAGTGCACTAAGCCACTACCTAAGCTAGGTGTGTCAGGCATGGTACTCAACAAGGCATATCGCCCAACACACAAGGGTATCACCCATCAACCAAACACCTCTAGGCACAACGACTAAGGGTACAACTCAAACAGGTAGCAAAGGAAAGCCTATCATCCATCCAAACTAGCCTCATCCTATCGGCCAACACAAGGCAAGGACCAAGGTATATTGCCCAACGCAACCTCATAATATCGACCCAGAACTCTAGATCAAGAGAGGGTATCGGGGAGCATCATCCCAAAGCCATATCGTGTAAGATATAACTCAACAAGATCATCATCAACCTCAAGCACAAGGGCACCAAACCCTAAATTGCTCAAGAAGATCGACTCACCTCTCAACAACCAAGAGAGAGGGGTCGTGCACAACCTCTATCACAATTCAGGCAACCACAAGGGTCAACTTCACATAGGTCATCAAAATTTCACCTCTCAAGTCCATGGTGAGAGGAGGGTGTTGCTCAAGAAACTAGAACACAAGCTCACTTCTCAACTTAAATGAGAGAGGGGTGTTGCTCATATTACTAAAGCTCAAGCTCACTCCTCTAGACCAAGGAGGGAAAGGAGTGTTGCTCAACAAGGAAACCCTAAAACATGGTTCGGCCAACTAGGGTACAAAGGTACAAAACCTCAACCATATCAACAAGATTACCATAACCACAAGATTAAAGGTGTAACAAGCAAGAAACTTATCTTAGAACATACATGGCCGATTATGATCATAAGAAAACATACAAGAATCATAGAAGAAGGTAATATGATTAGGGTTAGGAGTTATGTAAACCGCCTTAAGCAAGCTCCAATCCCCTAGCACCAAGCACACCCTCGTCCACCTCAAGAGGAAGAAGAAGGAGACTCCAAGATAAGGATCGGCCACCAAGCTTTGCAAAGGAAGAGGTGTCATGCAACCAAGGGAGAGGGGAACTAAAGAACTACAGGGATCCTTAGCAAGAGAAAGGGAACACATATATAGGAGAGGATGGAGGAGAAACCAAGGTAAGACAAGGCAAGGAGTCACCCATCTAGGGATACTTGTCCATGGGCAATGCCACCTCTCTATCTTGCCTTAAACACATGTCTAAGGTCATTGCCACGTGCAAGCATGAAGCACAAAGTGTCCACTAGTAGTGACACAAATGAGGTCAAAAGGGTCAAAGGGGGGTTCATGGACGATACACCTCAACTCCATGCCCGACACACTCCTGGACGACACACCTCAGGCCGACACAACCATGGCTGGCACACCTATGGCCGACACAAGGTCCAACAAGGCCAAGCAAGGCACAATAAGGCCCAACAAGGGTCATCCAAGCCCAAGGTAACTCAAGCAATGAGCCCAACCCTACCTCTCAACACTAGAGGAAGCAAAGAGAGAGAAGAACACTTGTCAAGGTGACAAACTTGCTCAACAACCCTAGACTTGGGTTAATTGCAAGTAGCACCTCCAACACACCACAAGCACAAACAAACCCTAATCACCACTAAGGGTGATTAGCAAGCAACTAAGAACCAAGTTTAAGCAAAGAAAACAGGATAAGCCCTAAACGGGGATCAGGGTTCTTACAAGCTATAACCCTCTACAAAGGGATTTCATCCTCAAAATCCAAAGATAAAAGCGAGGGATACTTCCTCCTCATCTCTTCCTCAAGCTCCCACGTGGCTTCCTCAATGCCACGATGATGCCAAAGAACCTTTACCAGAACCAGGTCCTTCCTCTTCAGCTTCTTTACCCTTATGTCAAGGATCATCATAGGACCTTCCTCGTAGGTCACATCTCTATCAAGCTCAACCTCGACTGGCTGTATCACTGTCCCTGTATCTGGGTGACTTTTCTTCAGCATGCTAACGTGGAACACTAGATGTAACCCATGCAATTCTGGCGGCAGCTACAACTCATAAGCTACCTTGCCAACACGAGCTATTACCGGGTCTAGTCCCATATACCTAGGTGCCAGTTTACCTTTCTGTCCAAACCTTAGCACACCCTTCCAAGGAGAGACCTTGAGGTACACTTTGTCTCCCACTTGGAACTCTAAAGGTCGTTGACGATTGTCTGCATAAGACTTCTACCTGTCTTGTACTGCTTTCAGCTGTTGCTGTATCACTTTGATCTTTTCTGTTGTCTGCTGTACTAACTCAGGACCCAAAAGCTTATACTCACCAGACTCATACCAACATAAAGGAGATCTGCACTTCCTACCATATAGGGCCTCATAAGGAGCCATGTCAATGCTTCGTTGGTAACTATTGTTATATGCGAACTCCATCAAACTGAGATGCACATCCCAGTTTCTTGGGAATTGCAACACACAAGCTCGAAGCAGATCCTCCAAAGTCTGAATAGTCCTTTCAGACTGTCCATCTGTCTGTGGGTGGAAAGTGGTACTGAACCTCAACTGTGTTCCCAACTCTTTGTGCAATTGTTCCCAGAAACGACTCATGAATTAAGGACCTCTGTCGGAAACTATCGTTGCTGGCACACCATGCAAATGTACTATCTCATCTACATATACCCGAGCGAGCTTCTCGGCTGTATATGTTGTCTTTACAGGTATGAAATGGGAAGACTTCGTCAATCTGTCCACTATTACCCAAATGGAATCATGATTCTTAGTTGTCCTCGAAAAACCTATTGGGTTTTAGGGGAGGCAGAGAAGGCAGCGGAAAAACAATTTCTCCCCCAAACCCAGAACAAGGAAACACGTCAACGTCTATACAATAGGAAAGGATGGTTTTTGGAATCATACCTTGTCCCGAGGCTTTCTCGGCGACAATACCTCGCGCCTTGTGTGGTCTTCAACTCCTGTCTTGGACGGTGTCTGTGCAGCTCCTGGTCGCACCGGGACTGACGGGATTGAAGGTTGTCCTCCTAGCGGTAGAAACCTCCCGCCTCTGAAGTAGTCCACACGAACCACCTAGAACTCCAATGTCCTTGTCCCACAAGGAATTGGAAGGAGTCGCACCCTCCTGTTGACGTACTAGTCGCCAACACACTCTCCTGCCTCCAGTTGCAACTGCATTTGTCTTTCCCTTGATGTGCCTCCCTTTGCAGGTAGCACTTGCTCGGGCTCTCTCTCGGTTACCAAAACCAGAGAGAATGACAACTTTCCAGAGAAACTGGTTGCACTGAGTTGTACTTTGAGAAGCCCCCAATACCCCTATATATACAGGAGAGTCATGGGACAGGGTTCTCCATCTCGGGCAATGCGGGACTAAAAGTAGGAGTAGAAGGGTTCGAGATTTTCCACAAAACAACCAACTCGCAACCTGAACCGATTGTTTTACAACTAAAAAGGTCAGTTGGGGACCTGAACCGGTCGGTTGACACCTCAACCGATCGGATGGGACTCATGAGCCGGTCGGTTCATGGTCCTGATCAGTTCCCGATTGACTTTCTTCCTTTTGTTTCTAATTGGTATCAAATACCAATCCTTGTTCCAATCAAAATGGGCAAGTGAAATGCAAGGAAAATTCTCACCAATTCTACTTTCCCAACTTGCTCAGTTGCACCAGTTGAATCGATCGTTTCAACATTTGAAGCCATCATTTCACCCTGACCATGAGCCGATCGACTCAACACTTGAGCCGACCGGTTCACCAAGCTCAGCCGATCAGTTCATCACATGAGCCAATCGGTTGGGAGTGCAAATTGTGCAGAATCAGTCAATTGTGATTTCAATCAATCTGATACTCCAATCAATGTGTCCAACACCTTGAACATTATGATATTGAGCTATCAATTGATTGAGTGTTTAATTGAACTACTAAACACCTTTAGTAATCAATCTAAACATTTTTTTGTGGACAAATTCCTCTTCCAGGTTAAATCCTATGTGTGTGACCCTGCACGTCCATTTCACGTTGGCAGTGAAAGTCCATAACACTTATGACTTCACAAGCAAAGAGAGGTGCCTAGTCACACATCAGTGCTACCCAAGTGAAAGTAGAAAGTTGGAGAACAACTTTCAATCCTACAATCCGTGATTGGTGTTACAGCGAATGTATAATTCCTTTATCACTGATATCCCGAATGAACTCAAGGCATGGAACAGTCATCTTGTCAACGTTCATTCACTTTCTTGATCTCAGAGTAGATTGGAAGAGATATGTATGACATCAATATCACATACTGATTCACACATGCGTGCACGCCTTTCTCAATCCTACTCATCAAGTGGCCATGGATATCAAACTCCCTCAGGAGGGACAAATCCCATATCTATCACACACCCCTCAAAAGCCCCATGTGTCAAAGCCACCCAATCATCACCTTTATAACAACCAATGTTTCAAGACTGCGTTTGATGATGTCAAAGTGTGCCCAATGACATGTGTTGAGTGCAGTGATTTCAGGTCTAAGAATCACACTCACCACCATCACTGTGAGTACTGACGGTGACTACCATGTCATGGTTCCATGTTTCAAACTCACGGTGGGTCTGTCCGGTACACTTGTTCTCTAACAAGTACCTATGTGTTTGGTTTGATATCTCTATATCATGACTAATGAGATTCTGTCATCAACCAACACCACAATCTAGTCTTGTGTGTCATTACTGTCTATCTACCTTCCACAATGACATCCGACTAGGGACATAACAAGAATGTACAAACTCTTAGCATCTGTATGATCTCATCGTTAAGGTCCTGAACCTGAAGGCATACGTCATTGAGTACTATCATTCTCTAGACATTCAATATGTTCTATCACTATCTCATATGACTGAACCAGAAAGAATTGGAAGCTTGCCTTTGATGTTCATCAAATCAATCTTAATGTATCCCACCAATCATCCCATTATTGGCTCTCAGGGCATACATACCAACAGACTCCCACTTGCACTGCGAGCCAATCACCCTTGAATCATATTCATAGTGATCTTCAAACATGTCCCACATGTTACTGTGCTCTAGTGCCATTATAGTGAGTAATGGAAAGACCTTGCCAAAGTCAGTATAAATTGCATGTCTCACATCTCTTCGCTATATGTCACACGTATGAGATGGAGTTGTCGTAATATTCGATCTATTATTCCTTTGCTAACCTTTAGCCACATTGCATGATCAAGGATTCCATACTTGTCATCAATGAGCGGAATATCTATAAGTTCATCTCATGAAATTTCAGATCCATATAGTATCCACTGTTGTTCTTCAACACATAAATACTCGGCATTTCCTTTTAAATGGTTTTATTGGAACACTTCCAATTATCAACAAACTTTCACTTTTATATATCCTATATATATATATATTGCGATCAATTTTCTGTCCTTTCAGAAGTTCGCATCAATGTAACTCTTTACATTGAATTCTTCCTTATCTCCATAGAACTAGTACTTATCAAGTTCTTATGGTTTCCAGTAACCCTTACTGGAAGCAGACATACATCAACTCGTCATGTCTCACATACGAGTTAACAGGACGAGCACATCAAATTGTCATGTCATACATACAAGATGATGAATGCATTTTGTTCTTGCCATGCAAGATAATGGGATGATTATATACATGATAGATCCATATCTATTCTTAGTGTTCCCATTCTTCATAAGAATTGGACACTTGGCCTTGGGATACTAACTTCATGTAACATGAAAAGTTTTCTCCCACTGAATATGTGCATACTGAACCCTTCAATACAGATTGCCAATGTATGCTTTCTCTTTTCAGGTCAAGAGGTTTTTCGAGAACTATCTCTATAGATCTCTATTCCTATCATATAGGAAAACATCTCTATCTTCCTTTAAGATAATTTCCACTTTGGATTTCCATTCTAGAACAATTCCATTTCACATCAATATGTGGAATGTGAACACGCTCCCACTAAATCACAGATCCCTTCTTTATCTTTGACATATCAGTCAAACTCTTTGACTATATTATCAAAGTAAAGATCCAATTCTAAGTTGCTTGTACTCAATCAATCACATTGATTAGTCCATTGTAACTTATAGAGTTCATTTGCATTAGTGAATTCATAAACCTTATAGGTTGTGTCATGTACACATCCTTGTTTTATTCCTCATAGGAATGCGGTTTTAGTATCCATATGCCAAATGTCTCATTCATTAAGTTGCAATCAACAAGCATCATCCTTCTCAAAATGTTATCCATGTGTCTTAACACTTAAGACTCATTTGCACTTATGGATTTTATCCAATGAGTGCTACCATCAAGGTCATACCTTATGGTTGACATGGATGTCATTTAGGATGTAATGGTCATAAACCATAACTCAAAATTTGGTTCCTCATATTTATCTAGATAGTTGACTCATCACATGAACAACTCATCACATAGATAATTGAGGTGTATCTGTCAAGGATATAAGAACTCACAACTCCTTGTGATTCTCAATGTCCTTTATTAGTGTGGGGTATTCTTTTATTAAGAAGAATTCAGTTATTTGATAATCATTCTCTAACTCCTTAGAGCATGATTCCTTCTTGATTTAGACATCACCATGCCTTAATCATGAGTTCATTATGATACACTATCATAATCACTCGTAAGGATCTCAAACATTTGTTCCAAGTATTTCATTCATTGATCTCATCAAGAATTAACACTTTACCAAATTTGCACTTCATCTATGATAATCTTGAACACTTCAAGATATTCATATTAGTATTTCTCTAAACACCATTTGAAGTATTAGCATTTTTTCCAATAGGTATGTAAATACATCACATGTATCTCACCGAATAGGATAATCATTCTCCCACTACCATTAGTGAAGATTGATTAATCATGACCAAGATATTCAGGTCTCTTAACGGTTTTCTAACCAAAAGAGTCTAGATTTATCCATCACATGGACACTAGAAATGAATTTCTCATGATTGATGCTAATTTGATTGTTTGAGTTATCTATAACTTCTAGGTATCATTTTATCTTATGCATATCAAATACCACAAGATAAGCAAGGCATTGCCACAAAGATCACATCTTTAAAAGATTGAAACATCAACTTTATTGATTGCCATCATTGTCATACAATATGCAAAAATAAAGTGTTTCTATCTATTGGAAAATATGAAATAACAGTTCATAACTGTATTACATGCCTTTAAGGCTGAAAATAAACTAAAGTGCTCCTATCTATGGCGGAAACACTTGCCCCATTTATTGAGTGATTTACACTTTACATCTTGGTATCATATACCTCAAAAAGTGTTACAAGTTTACTTTCATGACACCTTTAAGTAGAGATGGGTGTCTCCTCCTTCTTATTTTGTTCTTCCAGATAGAGAGGACAATTCCTTTTCCAATGTCCTGGCTTTTGACAATGGTGGCAATTGCCTTTCTTGGTCACACCTCCCTTGGCCTTGAGAGATGAAGTCATCTTGGGCTCCTGGCTAGCATCAGAACCTTTCTTAGCTTTGCCCTTGCCCTTGTGCTTGGACTTTCCTTTCTTGCTCATGATCACCATCACAGACTTAGGCTTGTCCTTCTTCATCTGTGTCTCAGCTGTCCTCAACATGCCCAACAACTCTGACAGTGGCCTATCAAAGTTGTTCATGTTGTAGTTCATCACAAACTGACTGTAAGATTCTGGCAACGATTGCAGTATCAAGTCAGTAGCCAACTCTTAGCTCAGTGGAAATCCCAGTCTTTGCAGGTTCTCCACATACCCAATCATCTTGAGTGTGTGAGGACCAACTGGATCTCCTTCTGTCATGACACACTTGAACAGTGCCCTTGATACATCGTATCTCTCTTGCCGTGCTTGATCTTCATACAGGTTCCTGAGATGCTGAATCATCTCAATGACACCCATATTCTCGTGTTGTCTCTACAACTCATGGTTCATGGAGCACAACATCAAGCACTTTGCATCAATGGCATCATCATAATGCTTCTTGTAAGCATCCCTTTCTATCTTTGGTGCATTAGGAGTCGGTTCCTCTGGAATTGGAGTATCCAAGACATAGAGCTTTCGCTCTTGAGTGAGAACAATTCTCAATGTCCTATACCACTCGTGGAAGTTTGTCCCATTTAGTCTGTCCTTTTCAAGGACCGATCGCAAAGAGAAGTGATTGTTGTTTGTTGTCATTTTCACTACAAAAGGAAATATGCAATTTTAGTCCAAAAACACATTTTTGACTTATTTGATTGATTTGAAAAGTTGATGATAAAATTAGGCCTTTAATTAATTATCGCTCCCACTATTTTACTTCAAATTGATAGCCCTCACCATCAATTCGGAAGATTGCAGCGTACAACCTTCTAGTGGGCAAGATCCTAAAATCCTCTAAGTCATGGACCAACTAGGGTTGTCACCCACAACTTAGATCTCTCAGGTAGGCAACTCTTGCCAATTGCATCATATGCAACTCTTGATAAGATGTCATATGCAACTCCTTGCCATGATCATCTCCATGCCTCAAGGTGCTATATCCTATCTAGGTCACCTTGTTAAGTCTAACCCAAAGCAAACACGATGAATATGCACCATGCTAGGGCAGACCCACACATTCATCCTTCACGCTTCCACGAGATAGACGGTGCACCACGCTAGGGCGTGCCCTCACTTGGTCGATCAAGCTTTTCACGTGTATCGCATTTTGAAGACATCTAAAACTTAATATTTAATGAGGGATTTGGTTTTTATATACATATACATATCCAATCACCACAATACATAGTATGTATCATATACATGCTATATCCCACAGAAAACATGCACAAACGATAAAAGTGATGATTATGGCCATCCTAATGTGATTCCTCAAGCTAAGAGGAATCACGGTCATTTAGGTCTACATCACATGCAACCTGTACAAGATGAACTCTGTGCCTTGCCATTCGAGTAGATCAACTCATCACATGAATGACTTGCTCGTTCTGGCTCGGTCGTCTGGGTGCCACCAGCTGATCAGTTGGCTCCTCCAACCGATCGGTTCATCTGGTCATTGTGCATCTCGTCATGGCCGCCACCCGCTCGTCTCGCTCCTCGAACCGGTCATCAACCGATCGGTTCACTCCTTGAACCGATCAGCTTGGAACGTCAACCGATCAGTTCACGCCTTGAACCGATCGTCTCAGCTGTCGTCTTGATGTCCTCCATTCTTTGACATAACAGGAAATAAAATCTATCCTATTTTACATTGTAAAAGGAGAAACCTCGAGTTACATTCGAAGGGAGCAAAGGTAGGACATAAATCTCTAATTATTTCGAGTTACATCAGGAAAAGGAGAAGGAAAATCGGTGCGCAGACCAAGATGCAAGCAACCACATACAACCATACACAGATAGGGTTTATTGGCCATAACCACACTATACATCCACCACAAAACTTGTTTAAGGGTGACGCGTATCGAGTGCATTAATAATACATATCATATATGTAAATTTGGGATTTGTGGATTTAGGATTGGACATGCATAAAGCCAATATTATTCGCATCGTATGCAATAAATAAAGGTGACACACCAAAATCGATCATATCGATAATCCTAAAGTATAGAGCAGTTGACGTGGCTCTGATACCACTGTTGGGTTTTAGGGGAGGCAGAGAAGGCAGTGGAAAAAAAAATTCTCCCCCAAACCCAGAACAAGGAAATGCGTCAACGTCTATACAATAGGAATGGATGGTTTGTGGAATCATACCTTGTCCCGAGGCTTGCTCGGCGACAATACCTCGCACCTTGTGCGGTCTTCACCTCCTGTCTTGGATGATGTCTCTGTAGCTCCTAGTCGCACCAGGTCTGACAGGATTGAAGGTTGTCCTCCTAGCAGCAGAAACCTCCCGCCTCTGAAGTAGTCCACACGGACCACCTGGAACTCCAATGTCCTTGTCCCACAAGGAATTGGAAGGATTTGCACCCTCCTATTGATGTACTAGTTGCCAACACACTCTCCTGCCTCCAGTTGCAACTACAATTGTCTTTCCCTTGTTGCGCTTCCCTTTGCGGGTAGCACTTGCTCGGGCTCTCTCTCAGTTACCAAAACCAGAGAGAACGACAACTTTGCTAAGCAACTGGTTGCACTGAGTTGTACTTTGAGAAGCCCCCAATACCCCTATATATAGGAGGGTCATGGGATAGGGTTCTCCATCCCGGGCAATGCGGGACTAAAAGAAGGAGTAGAAGGGTTCGAGATTTTCCACAAAACAACCAACTCGCAACCTGAACCGATCATTTCACAACTGAAACGGTCGGTTGGGGACCTGAACCGGTCGGTTGACACCTCAACCAATCAGTTGGGACTCATGAGCCAATTGGTTCATTTCTGAATCGGTCGGTTCGTGGTCCTGATCAGTTCCCGATTGACTTTCTTCCTTTTGTTTCTAATTGGTATCAAATACCAATCCTTGTTCCAATCAAAATGGGCAAGTGAAAAGCAAGGAAAATTCTCACCAATCCTACTTTCCCAACTTGCTCGGTTGCACCAGTTGAATCGATCATTTCAACATTTGAAGCCATCATTTCACCCTGACCATGAGCCGATCGACTCAACACTTGAGCCGACCGGTTCACCAAGCTCAGCCGATCGGTTCATCACATGAGCCGATCAGTTGGGAGTGCAGATTGTGCAGATCAGTCAATTGCGATTTCAATCAATATGATACTCCAATCAATGTGTCCAACACCTTGAACATTATGATATTGAGCTATCAATTGATTGAGTGTTTAATTGAACTACTAAACACCTTTAGTAATCAATCTAAATATTGTTTGTGGAAAAAACTCCTCTTCCAGGTTAAATCCTATGTGTGTGACCCTACAGGTCCATTTCACGTTGGCAGTGAAAGTCCATAACACTTATGACTTCACAAGCAAAGAGAGGTGCCTAGTCACACATCAGTGCTACCCAAGTGAAAGTAGAAAGTTGGAGAACAACTTTCAATCCTACAATCCGTGAATGGTGTTACAACGAATGTATAATTCCTTTGTCACTGATATCTCGAATGAGCTCGAGGCATGGAACAGTCATCCTGTCAACGTTCATTCACTTTCTTGATCTCAGAGTAGATTGGAAGAGATATGTATGACATCAATATCACATATTGATTCACACATGCGTGCACGCCTTTCTCAATCCTACTCATCAAGTGGCCATGGATATCAAACTCCCTCAGGAGGGACAAATCCCATATCTATCACTCACCCCTCAAAAGCCCCATGTGTCAAAGCCACCCAATCATCACCTTTATAACAACCCATGTTTCAGGACTGCGTTTGATGATGTCAAAGTGTGCCCAATGACATGTGTTGAGTGCAGTGATTTCAGGTCTAAGAATCACACTCACCACCATCACTGTGAGTACTGACTGTGACTACCATGTCATGGTTCCATGTGTCAAACTCACGGTGGGTCTGTCTGATACACTTGTTCTCTAACAAGTACCTATGTGTTTGGTTTGATATCTCTATATCATGACTAATGAGATTCTATCATGAACCAACACCACAATCTAGTCTTGTATGTCATTGCTGTCTATCTACCTTCCACAATGACATCCGACTAGGGACATAACAAGAATGTACAAACTCTTAGCATCCTTATGATCTCATCGTTCAGGTCCTGAACCTGAAGCATCATTGAGTATTGTCATTCTCTAGACATTCAATCTGTTCTATCACTATCTCATATAACTGAACCAGAAAGAATTGGAAGCTTGCCTTTGATGTTCATCAAATCAATCTTAATGTATCCCACCAATCATCCCATGATTGGCTCTCAGGGCATACATACCAACAAGACCAACTATGAAATCCATGGTTATGTGATCCCATTTCCACTGCGGTATCGGCATAGGTTGCAACATACCTACTGACTTCTGATGCTCAGCCTTGACTTGCTGGCATACTGCACGCCTAGCCACAAACTCGGCTACATCTTTCTTCGAGCTAGGCCACCAATACATGTCCTTCAGATTATGATACATCTTGGTGACTCCTGGATGCATAACATACATCAACGTGTGTGCTTCCTCGAGCACTAGCTTCCTCAGATCATCAACATCAAGGACTACCATTCTGTAATGATAGAAAACTACTCCATCCTCGGACTCATGGAACCCATCATGCTTTTCACTGCCGAGCTCTGACTTAATCAACTGCACTGTCTCATCTATTTGTTGTGCATCTTTGATTTGCTGTCTTAGTGTAGGTTTGACTTGTATATGTGCTAAAAGTCCTGCTAACAAAGAAACTCCCATCTACACATTCATCTGCCGCAAGGAAACAAAAATATCCCATCTATGGCATACCAAGGAACTCAACTGTGCCCCTTTTGTGGGAAGAGAAGAAGAAGACTTTCAGATAAGCACATCAGCTACCACATTCACCTTACCAGGGTGATATTCGATGGTGCAGTCATAATCATTGATCAACTCCATCCATCGATGTTGTCGCATGTTTAGCTCATTCTGCGAGAAGATGTACTTCAGATTCTTATGATCTGTAAAGATCTGGCACACCTCCCCGTAAAGGTAGTGTCTCCAAATCTTTAACGCATGAACCACTGCTGCCAACTCCAAATCATGAGTTGGGTAGTTCTCCACATGTTTCTTAATCTATCGAGAAGCAAAAGAAACCACATGGTCTTCCTGCATCAGCACGCATCCTAAGCCTTTCTTGGAAGCATCACAGAAAACAACATAGCCTTTCCCAGGCTCTGGCAGGACTAACACTAGAGCACTAGTCAGCTTCTCCTTCAATCTCTAGAAAGGTTACTGGCAACGATCATTCCAGACAAAAGGTACATCTTTCCAAGTCAACTTCATCATCAGCAACGCAATCACACTGAAGTCCTTGATAAACCTCTGGTAGTATCCTACTAAACCCAAGAAACTGCGAACTTTATTCGGCGTCTTCGGCTGTTCCCATTCTGCAACAGACTCCACCTTCTTTAGGTCCACTTTAACTCCTTCTGCAGATATCACACGACCCAAGAAAGTTACTTCTTTCAACCAGAACTCATACTTGCTAAATTTGACATACAACTGATGTTGGCGAAGGAGATTCAACGCTTGTCGAAGATGATGTTCATGCTTCTGACTGTCCTGACTGTAGGTGAAGATGTCATCTATAAAGACTACAACAAACTGATCTAGAAACAAATGAAACACCTTGTTCATCAAATCCATGAAAGCATTAGGTGCATTGGTTAGCCCAAACGGCATAACCACAAACTCGAAGTGACCATACCTTATCCTAAAATCTGACTTTGGTATGTCATCCGCCTTAATCCTCAACTGATGATATCCGGACCATAGATCGATCTTTGAAAACACTGTAGCACCACGCAACTAATCGAACATATCATCTATCCTTGGCAACGAGTATTTGTTCTTGATCGTGACCTTGTTCAACTGCCGATAATCTATACATAACCGCATCGACCCGTCCTTCTTCTTAACGAACAACACTGGAGCACCCCAAGGCGACGTACTCAGTCAGATGAAACCTTTCTCCAACAACTCTTGTAGCTGCTTCTTTAGCTCTACCATCTCTACTGGAGCCATCCTATACGGTGTCTGTGCAACCGGTTGTGTTCTTGGAACTAGATTGATCTCGAAGTCAATCTCTCGGGGTGGAGGAACATCGGGGAACTCATCAGGAAACACATCCGCAAACTCTCTGACAACCGTCACCTCCTCAAGACTAGGACCCTTCGCCTTGGTATCCACAACGTGAGCTAAGAACGCCTTACATCCTTGTCGTAACAACTTTTCTGCCACCATAGCTGACACTAGACACGTCGGAAGAATCTTCCCATCTCCTTGGAAGATCCACTTCTCTCCACAAACCTCAAACACTACCTTCTTGGAACCACAGTCCAACACAACCTTATACTTCTCTAAGGTATCCATCCCAAGGATTACATCAAATTCATGCATATCAAGTGGTATAAGATCCACTTGTATACTGTGTCCCAAAAAAGATAAGACACAAGATGGGCACTCCTCTCGAAGCATCGAGGAACCATCAAGAGGGGTTCCTAACAACAAACTATCTTTCTTACAGCTAACAGGTAACAGACAGTTATCAAGCATAGAACGTGCGATTAAAGAGTGCGTCGCACCCGAGTCAACCAGAACAAATACAAAGCAAGAAGAAGACAACTCAGAATGAAATAACTCCATCTGACCTGCCACCACTCGCAGGTTGACTATCGCCTCCGGCTGACTCATAGCATAGAATCGAGCCGTTGCTTGTTGTCCACGTCCTCTGCTTCCTTGAGTAGATGATCCGGCTTGCAAAGTTTGACCGCATCCTCGCCCTCTGCTACTATTGGGTTGTTGTTGGTCTGATCCTTGCTGATTCTGCCTCAGTTGTTGTGTTACTTCAACATCTTTACTTGGGCAATTTGACTTGAAATGCCCTGTCTGTCCGCAGATATAGCACGCCCTATCCTCAAACTATGGCCTATATGGCTCTGTCACTTCCACTGAAGTTGTACTATGTGCCTTTGACGGTGAAGAAACATATCCTCTTCCCTTACTTGGAGACCACTGTGATGGTACCCTGGAGCCTCTCATCACGGAAGGTGCTGAAAACCTTGGCTTCTTGAAGCCACCGTACCTCTGTCCCTGAAACTGAGCAGGCCTCTTCTTGATCATGGCCTCTCTCTTTTCCTTAACTGACTGTTCGGTCCTCCAGACAGATTCCACGAATGTAGCAAACCTTTCTCTATTTTCTAGGGAGGTAGCTGGCGTCGTCAACTCCGCACTCAGGCTTTTCTCAAAACGTCTGATTCGCTCGTCATCTGTCACTGCCATGTGAGGAAAAAATCTCAACATGTCCATGAACTTGGCTTCATACGCGGTGATGTTCATCGCTCCTTGGCACAGGTGTTCAAACTGGTTGATCTTCTCATCCAGGTACGTATTTAGAAAATATCTACTGACAAACTCATGTTAGAAAACCTCCCAACCGATCACCTCACCAGGTCGCTTCTCCTCCTCGATGGTCCACCAGTGGCCAACACTACCCTTCATAAGGTAGACAACGTGCTTGACTTTTTCTACTTCGGGGATGTCGAGGATCCGGAAGGCCTTCTCAAGACCTATCAGTCACAGATCTGCATCCGCTGGATCAATCATCCCAACATAGTCTAAAGCTCAGACTCATTGAAGCCACTCAAAGGTCTTCCCAATACCCGATGTTTCACCATGGGGAGACTGTACTCTCAGCAGAGGCACTGGCAATCTCTCTACCATGAGATTCATCGTAGCCATCATCTGCCCCATAAGCTGTTGGTAGGCAGGGTTTTCGAGAATGGTTGGGTCAAGTTGGGGGACCTCAGGCACCCGATCTCCATGTGCTTGCCCTTTAGCTCCATCAAATGATGTAGCATTGTTGCTCTCGACAACATGTTCTTCATGGTTTCTAGACATCTTGGATTTTTCTTCCACTGAGGGAAGAAGATATTTGTAAGAAAATCTGGAAAACTCACAAGAACAGACACAACCTAGTCCTAGATCCCTGTAGACTCAGCGAACCTAGAGCTCTGATACCAAGCTTGTGGCGACACATCCCGCTATCACACAGACAATGAGGTGCCATCCGAAAACGTGCGGAAAACATCATAAACCACCTTTTACCAAAAACACGGGTTAATTAAAATCAATTTTGAGAAACAGATAAACCAAGAAACTATCACATTCAGATCCTCATCCTTCAAGAAAACAGGTTACATAAACATTTACAAGTCTTGATACGTGTTCACAGCTTAGAATATCAGTTGTCTTGTCATCACATGAGTTCATCACATGTTTATATATACATAACGGCCCACATTCAGCCAGCAGCAGGGTAAACAAAGCTTCATTAGCTATACATCGTAAAACAACGTCAAAACACCTCCAAGGACCTGAGAGTACAGGGATGACTCTAAGACTCCACTATAAAACAACCAAAACAGCAGCATATCCATCTCTTGCCTTCTACTACTCTTCTTGCTGCTCGGCCGCAACCCCGCGACCACCACCACATCTAGCTCGAACACCTAAAAAGGTTGTAAACCAATGGGGTGAGACACATAGTCCCAGCGAGAAACATAACTCCTCGCCGAAACCATAAAACCTCATAACGATTAAAGCAATAACAACAGATAACTGATAAAACATACAATAAGAGTAGCATACTAAGCAAAGCTATTTATACCATCAAGCTTACCAAGATGTACGGAAGGCATATAACCAAGTATTTCTTCATGGAACATGATTGACAAGATAAGATTTATAAGATCTTACCGCATAAAATAAGGAACGTATAAGTAACTGCAGAGTATAACAAGATCAACTACATAAACAAGGACTGAATCAAGGTTCCGTGTTTTACCTTAAGCAATAAGTACTATTTGGATGGATTACGTATTATCATGCCCTGACGAAGTGAGTCGTACCGCTCAAATCCAACCGACGGCTGGGAAACCCGGAGCCGGTGCCATACAAGGTCAATGGAAGAGCTAGACTCCATGACCTCCCACCTCGTGGTCAGTGCACGAGAACCAAAGCAGGACCGCAGTCTCATGCTTAAGTGGCCTCAGCCACAGGGTCAGCTGCCGCAGGCTACCCTTTCTCTAGCCCGCCTTGGTACAGGTCTCGGCGCTAGTATATCTCAGCCACAGGCCAGTTCACCGTGCTCCCTGAGCCATGAACGCATTCATGCTCTATCACACTGAGCCATGGGCATGTTCACCATGCTCTATCTATCACGAGTCTACAACCGCAACTGCACTCGAATCCTCTCTATTTTAGGCTAGGAGAAACCTCACATATTCAACAATATGTGCTCCAGGTTAACCCGCAGGAGAACCCGTTTCACCATCACCAGCTACTGACGATGATCGATATGTGGCCAAGGAAAACTACATGAGGGGTTCATATGTAATTAGTTAATGTATTTTAAGTAGATTGTTGGGGGCAAACAAGTTGTATGACATATATAACATTAAGCTACATTATTGTTACCACCATCAAAATATCCCAGGATCTCAATCCCTCATCACAAGAAATCACTACCTCATAAGGCATTCTCATCACTGGGGATAACAATCCCAAATCTCATCACTAGAGGATAACACCTCAACTTAGGCACGTTAGCCAACTCAGGTCCTCACACCAAAACACATAAGACTAGTGATGCAGGTTATCTCATCATCAAGAGTGACCATTCAAAGCAGTGTCATTCAAACATATATACCTCATAACCCTTTGCCTGGATATGCATCCACATGAAACACCTACATGGTTAGCATACACAATCATATAGATAACTAAAACCATCATAGATTAACAGAATGATCATATTGTTAATATAGGGAAACATTGATGATTGCATGCTTTATCATTCATGCCTCGTACCTGTGACCATAGACATGGGTCACATCATCATGTGAAGCAACTCATATACTTCCAAACTTATCATTTACTCATCATAATAGATACATGATTCAAGATGATCATAAACACATGTAATATCATGTCATTAGAGTTTCAGATATATCATGCTTACATATGAGCGTTCTACTATATAAACCACCTTACTATTACCAAACATGTCAAAGGTTCACAAACCATAAACCATAATTCTTATCAACAAGAATGTGATTGCATGATAAAGAATTATCAGAAAGGTTTCCGTGTGGAACATGACCCTCACTAGAAGTACCCACTATGCTCACAAGAAGTGTGATAGGTAGGGCACCCTCACTAGAGGTGGTATCAGGCAGGGTAACTTCTCTCATATCTCCCAAACACTCTAACCACATAACAACCAAGCCTAAGCAAGGATGTCGGGCTACCACCTCCGGTGTATCGTGCAGCTAAAGGTCAAGACATATCATGCACAAAGCACAACATGTAGCTAGGTCGGAGAAGTGTATCGTGTAAGGGTCAAGCACGACACATCTATCTAACCATGACGATTTAACCCTATCGCCCATCTAGGGTTATGGTGCCTATCGGGAAGCCACACCACTCACACGCCTAAGGCACTCACAACTAGCACATAACGCCCCAATACAACATGGTATCTCCTGATACTAAGGTAGCTCCTTGAGCTCTAAAATGTCCAAGGTATCTCAGTGCACCAAGCCACTACCTAAGCTAGGTGTGTCGGGTAGGGTACTCAACAAGGCATATCCCCCAACACACAAGGGTATCGCCCATCAACCAAACACCTCTAGGCACAACGGCCAAGGGTACAACTCAAACGGGCAGTAAAGGAAAGCCTATCGTCCATCCAAACTAGCCTCATCCTATAGGCCAACACACAAGGTAAGGACCAAGGTATATCACCCAACACAACCTCATCATATTGACCTAGAACTCTAGATCAAGAGAGGGTATCGGGCAGTATCATTCCAAAGCCATGTCGTACAAGATACAACTCAACAAGATCATCATCAACCTCAAGTACAAGGGCACCAAACCCTAAACTGCTCAAGAAGATCGGCTCACCTCTCAACAACTAAGAGAGAGGGGTCTTGCACAACCTCTGTCATAATTCAGGCAACCACAAGGGTCAACTTAACATAGGTCATCAAAATCTCACCTCTCAAGTCCATGGTGAGAGGAGGGTGTTGCTCAAGCAAGTAGAACACAAGCTCACCTCTCAACTTAAATGAGAGAGGGGTGTTTCTCATATTACTATATCTCAAGCTCACTCCTATAGACCAAGGAGGGAAACGAGTGTTGCTCAATAAGGAAACCCTAAAACATGGTTCAGGCAACTAGGGTACAAAGGTACAAAACCTGAACCATATCAACAAGATTACCATAACCACAAAATTAAAGGTGTAACAAGCAAGAAACTTATCTTAGAGCATACATGGCCGATTATGATCATAAGAAAACATACAAGAATCATAAGAAAACATAATATGATTAGGGTTAGGAATTATGTAACCCGCCTTCAGCAAGCTCCAAGCCCCTAGCACCAAGCACACCCTCGGCCACCTCAAGAGGAAGAAGAAGGAGACTCCAAGATAAGGATCATCCACCAAGCTTTGCAAATGAAGAGGTGTCGTGCAACCAAGGGAGAGGGGAACTAAGGAACTAAAGGGATCCTTAGTAAGAGAAAGGGAACACATATATAGGAGAGGATGGAGGAGAAACCAAGGTAAGACAAGGCAAGGTGTCACCCATCTAGGGACACTTGTCGATGGGCAATGCCACCTCTCTATCTTGCCTTAAACACATGTCCAAGGCCATTGCCACATGCAAGCATCAAGCACCAAGTGTCCACTAGTGGTGACACAAATGAGGTCAAAAGGGTCAAAGGGGAGTCCATGGACGACACACCTCAACTCCATGCCCGACACACTCCTAGACGACACACCTCAGGCCGACACAAGGTCCAACAAGGCCAAGCAAGGCACAACAAGGCCCAACAAGCCTCATCCAATCCCAAGGCAACTCAAGCAATGAGCCCAACCCTTCCTCTCAACACTAGAGGAAGCAAAGAGAGAAGAACACTTCTCAAGGTGACAAACTTGCTCAACAACCCTAGACTTGGGTTAATTGCAAGTAGCACCTCCAACACACCACAAGCACAAACAAACCCTAATCACCACTAAGGGTGAATAGCAAGAAACTAAGCACCAGGTTTAAGAAAAGAAAACATGATAAGCCCTAAACGGGGGTCAGGGTCCTTACAAAATCTTAGCCTTTACTTTCATGTTATATCCTTATCTTTTGTTCTTGTTCATTATTTGACGCATACCTTGTTTCTCTCTCTCTCTTGATGGGTGTTTCCCAACCACCCAGGTTTAGATTGAGGTGTTGAACATGACCAAGAAGAACATAGCTTCCAACATGGACCTAGCAACTGGAGATGTTGCTTGGAGATAAATTTGAAGTAGTTTAGACTTCCCTCTACTTAGATCCTTATGTTGTATCATACATGTAAACCCTTATGGGAGATTATGATGCACTTTTGTAATCTTTTGTGAGAATTGAATATAGTCATTTGTTTCATTCCACTTCTACAGATTGGTTGCTTTGAGTACCATTCATTGAAAATTTGAAAATTTTACACCTATTCCAGCATACCTTTGAGTGTGTTTGGAATGGATGTTTTATTCTTCAAATTTTTAGTAGGTAGTGGATCCCCTCTAGGGTCCCACTCCCTTACAATATGGTATTAGAGCTCATGGTAGTCGAAATTTGACTATTTAAACTTTGTCTCCCTTATTAGAACCCTTGCCTTATATACTTTTCCTTTTTTTGACATGTTTGCCCTAGAATCTATCTGTGCTACTCTTGAGATGATGAAAGGTTGATTTAGGATCCTATGAGTTTCACAATAGAATCATGATGAATAAACCCCTACAATACTCACAACTAAAAGATGCATAATTTACAATGGTAACTTAAGGTTCTATGGCTTGGCCTTAGGCAACTAATAGGACATGAAGTTGAAAGCAAAGGTGTCTAGAAAGAATCAGGGTTCAGGGTCTGGCAAGATTTTCCTCTGCGCCACTAGCTTGGTTTATGAGGACTCCCAGATCCACATGATACATGCCTAGCCTGAGCTAATACTGATTTTCCGAAATAGCATACATTTAGGCAATAGTAGCTTTAGACACCTATGTTGTACACTCTTTAGAACCTAATATGTTGACCTTGTATTTTAGGTGTAGTGACTTGTTTGAGGATGGATACCCAATATAGCTCCCTTATGTCCCATAGGACCACATGTTTGGATAGTCTATCCCTAGAATCTAGACTTTGAAGTTGGTGTTTAGTAAGAATTAGAGTGAGCAATGAAGCATGATGAATCTTGTACATGGTTTATTTATACTCACCCTTATACCTATAGGATTAGTTTGTCTTGGTAGGTCAAACCTTCAAGGGGTGGAGAGTAGTTGGTTTGATTATGTTTGGGTAGTTATATTTTGAGGATGAGATCCTTTTTAAGGAAATGGAGTCATGTAACATACCAAAATCTAGCTACACCGACTCTAGAAACCCTAACTCCATGATTAGGAGGATCGTTTGCTTGGATCCTTAGTATTGACCAAACAAGTTATAGTTGTAACATCACATGCTTGTTGTTATCCTAAAGAACATATAATGGTCATCTAATGAATAGTTCACATGTTTGAACCCTATTGAATATCTAATGCACATAATATGAGTAACTCACATATTAATACTAGTAGTGGGTACACATGATACTAAACATGTCTTAGACCAATAAACGTTAATGATATGATTAGAAAGATAATTGTAACCTAATCTTGTATTTAGTGCATACTAAGAATGTATATGTGAAGAATAATAATCATATTGACCTAAGCCATAAGCTCTAATCATCTAAGCTTAACTTATACATCCTTAATGACATTCTTGCTACATTAGTGACATTAGGTGTTATAATCAGATAACATACTTAATACACACAAATGATAATAATCACCTAATCATAAATTAATAAGGTCATGGATATCAAATGCATATCACCTGGTTCTCTAATACACACCTAATTAATAACCTAATCATTACTTGGTATGTGAATCAGATCATTAATATGTAATATGTCCCACCTTGATCACTAAAATACATATAATGACTTCAATATGGATAAGAAGTAATTAAACTCACATAAGTGCATAATCAATCATAAGAACTGAATAAATATGAGAAAATGATTAATGATGACATTAATGTGAGTAAGAAAGTTCATGTGACAATGTGACAATGTTTAATATAGATATAAGTGATTAATGTTACATTATTTGGATTAATTGTAACAATCTGGATAAAGTATCTTATTTCATACAAAATATTGTGATATAATTCAATAAGGTGATAATGGAGTCTAAAACCAAATTATTAAATATATTGATCAGATATAATAATGTATAGTGAGATAATTGAGTAAACTCTAATTGCTCTAAAAGTCATAATTAGGTAAACAAGAAATATATATGGTTTCAAGCATAATAATGAAATATAACTATTTTGAATATAATGAGTCACACTTAAAAGAAAAATGAGGATGATCTAATGCCATAATGAATACAATGATAATAGTCCAAAAATGTTTAAAAGAAATCATAAAAGTGGAACCCTTAGTGATCCATGACAACCTATAAATAATTTGAACTCCCAAGTTAGAAAAAAAGGAGTTTGAGTTAGTGAAAGTTTTGGTGGAAGTTTTATATTTTGGAGGAAATAACCTGGGAGTTAAAGATAAGATGTTGCATACTCACCCTCTGCTCTTTGCTTGTGATTTCGAGGATGACGTCTTCTTTAAGAGGTGGAGTGTCGTAGCATACTGAAACTTGGATATATTCTCTTTTTGGCCATTTTCCAAGTTTTTCCTTTCCTTTCTATCCTTTTTGGCCTTGATGTTTAAATTGTGGAATTTATAGTGGTTTGGTGAATATTTGTTTAATGATTATACCAATGGAAGGGTTTATGCATGAATACCTCAGTGAAAGCTTATATAAGGATCTAAAATGCAAAATCACCCCTTAAGTGGAATAATGGTAAATAAATTTGTGCTAGAAGTGCAAGGCCCCAAAAATGTATTAAACAAGCTTAATTATCATAATTAAGTGTTCTAAACCTTAGTATAAATATCGATGTGTTTTTTAATTATCAAATGAGCCAAAGTTTCAAATTTGATTTAAATTGGATGTTGTTTATGCAAGTTATGCAATTTTAGGTACATTTTGGACTTTTTATGCAATTTACTTAATTGGGAAGTTTTATTTCCAAACTATCACATGCATTATAAACCTTAGATATTCCCTTACCCTTGTCAATATTTTGAACCATGGGGCAACTAGTTGCACCTTGGTTTGAAGGTGTTTCTCTCCAAGGGCATTTTAGGGATTACCCTCTTTATAAATGAGCTTATATTTAAAAGCTATCTACCAATGGGGTTGTTTCTTTGATTGGAGGATGGTGGGTATTTCCTATAAGTATTCATGGGATTTTATAACCAATATTTGATGTTCAAGAAGACTCTATGAGCTATCCTCTTGCATGGCCATGAAGCTCTAGGCTAAGGACACATGGAAAGTCCCATGGACACCTCATGCTTTCCCCCTTAAATCCACGTCTACCCCTTCCCATCATTCAATTCAAAAACTATTGTTCTCCTTCTCTTTCCTCCACATTAGAGCATTGTTCCTACTATGTTTTTCCATGAAGGTTCTATTCCAAGGTAAAAGAGTGTGCTTACCTTGGTGAAGAGGGCTCCTAGGGTTCAGAATTTGCTCTATTTAGGGTTTCTAAAGCTCCTTCTTGGTGATTTTGACCAAAACTAGTACGATTCCTTCTTTTCTTCCATATTTTCATGTTGTTTGTCTTCCTCCCACCTTTACTAAGGTTTTGGTTTCTTATTGTTTTAACTTCTCTAGAAGATCTAGTTTGGTTACCTATGCATCTCCAACCCTGATCTTAGGTCAAATGGTGTTTCCTCCCTCTCCTTCACTCTCTTCTCTTATCTCGATCAATTTGATGATGTGGCAATTTCCTATTGGTCAGTTTTGAGAAATCGATAACTATTTATTCCCTTGTCAAAAAATAAAAAGAAAATATGTTCTAAAGTTGGAAAAATTTGCTCTTTCTAATAAAAATAGTTCCAATATTTGGTTTTGAGTTTTGTCAAAATAGTTTTTAGAAAATGAATTAAAAACATAAAAATCACCAAAAATACACTTTAACCTTTGTAACTTCAAATTTTGCAAAACTATATGTTTTCTTAATCAGAAGAACCTAACTAGATCAGTGGTGATCTTTCTAGAGTATAAATCTGAGTTTTGCTAAAAAGGTCTAAAATTAGGTTTCAATACATTAATGTGCATTATGTACTCTAAGACATGTTAATTACATTGAAAATAGGCAAAGTGGATCTTGGACTCAATTAAAGTGGTGAAACTTAGTAATTGATATCAGTAAGAGAGGTATGTGCATTCCTTACATCCTATGTTGGGATAATTACAACCAAACCCTAATTTCTCTAATGAGGCTTTAATAAACCCTATTCCCTCTATTCATGATTCTTTTGTTAAATTGCCTCAAAATTGGTAATGATATTCTTTTTCTTGGGTCTTGTACCACTCTGCCATGTTCTAATTGATATGATGTTTTTATTTGCCATGATTTCTTTTCTAGCATGCTGATTTAATGGACTATTTAGCTATAGTAGTGGTACTTATGTACAACCACCCATAGATCGGGAATGTATTAATTTTCCCAAGGGAATGCTTTATTCTCCCCCATAAAAATATGTGTAGGTGACTGGGAATGTATTAATTCTCCCCTCACCTATAGGTCAAGGTCTGATAGGTGCCTCAACCCTACTTAGTTAATGTAGTCAATATTAATCATGCATGCAAATCTTTTATTGTTTGTCTTGATGCGAAAAGCATCTATATGATTATGCCTCATACTCTTGTTCTCTTCGTCTTATGATGAAATCTTAGCCTTTACTTTCATGTTATTTCCTTATCTTTTGTTGTTCATTATTTGACGCATACCTTATTTTTCTCTCTCTTTCTGTGTGTTTTCCCAACCACCTAGTTTTAGATCGAGGTGTTAAACCTGACCAAGGAGAACATAGCTTCCAACATGGACCTAACAATTGGGGATGTTGCTTGGAGATATATTTGAAGTATTTTAGACTTCCCTCTACTTAGATCCTTATGTTGTATCATACATGTAAACCCTTATGGGAGACTATGATGTACTTTTGTAATCTTTTTTGAAAATTAAATATAGTCATTTATTTAATTTCGATGCTACACTTTGGTTGTTTTGAATACCATTTATTAAAATTTGAAAATTTTACACCTATTCCAACATACCTTTGAGTGTGTTTGGAATGGATGTTTTATTCTTCAAATTTTTAGTAGGGAGTGGATCCCCTCTCAGGTCCTACTCCCTTATAGAAACACTTATATTATTGTATATCTTAGGTTAGGATATTAGACAAGTTAGTTAAATTGTTGTATTTTACCAAAGGAAATATCAATCACTTTAATGGCTCAATTTGTTTGTTTTAGCACTTAAATCATGAGTGTGTCATTTAATTTTGTACATTTTTTAACAAGTAGTGGATCGAACACTTCATATAATTCCTAGAGTTGAACAAAATAGTACTTTGTTATAGGATGATCATAATTGAAAATAAATATACAAATAGTGTAACGACCCCGCCTTCCAATAACCCCTAATCAAGGGAGACCAAGAGGTCATAGATGCTATCCCAATATTTCAGGATCTATGGTTTGACATTTAATCAAAAACAATTATCAAATTCTACTATTTCTAAACTGAGAAGCTGGAATAAAATAAATATTTTTGCATACCTTGTAAAATACAGATTCTAGACTTCTATCCACAGAAAAAGTCTATCTAACTAATCCTCCTTGAAAATTTTAGTTGTATCTTCACGAATTTCGATTTACCGTTTGGCCATTTTCAGAATTGTACCTCAAACGCCGACAAACAAAACGTCAGTCAGTATATTTCTATATTGGTATGTGGGGAACAATCAAAATTTTCACAAATAGTTTCTAACAACCTAAGTATCACAAATAAGTTATTAACAATCCAAATTACACTTTCTATGTGATTTCCTAACCGCTTTTTCCCTAAACCCTGGATTATCCACTCTTAGGGTTTTGTCCTTGCAAGGGACATAAGGCCACCTTCTCCATCCTAAGCTTGGTGTCTGGGGTCACCTCTCGAGGTGCCCAATGGTCTTCCCTCCGGGGCTTGACTGAATAGACCTTCCCCTTGGGGCTTGGTCATGCAACGTACATCAGGGTGGCATGTAGGTTAGAGAATACACATATATACTTAATTGTGATAATCATAGGGACTTTATAGGATTGCAGAATTAAACATCCAATAGATTAGGTTGCATCCAATCGACAAAATGTTTGGGAAATGCTGAGAAACTAAATCGATTATTCATAAATAACCACATACATGTTCAGTCAAATCAATAAGCTAACAATAATCCAAGTAAGGAAATATCCAGGCAAGCAAGCAGTTCACACAAGTAACGATCCTGAAACAATCATATAATTCAATTACTATTCACTTTCTTAGATTACACTCATATGAACTCGCTTCCTAGGGTTTCCTACTTCCTTTTAGGGTTTCATTAGGGTCTATCTTCATTATTGACACTATAAACCCTAAAATAGCAAAACTTTGCACAAACCCTAATTAACTTATTATTTTCCTCCTAACAGGCTTAGGTCCAACTGATAATAGTACTATTTCAAGAGTTTTAGATTATTCAAGTTAATCACCCTTTTTACCCTAGATTAGGGTTTAGGACTATCTCATGTTTAGATTAGGGATTAGGGTTACAAACCCTAACTCCTTACGTTATGGTTTATAAGATTACCAATTCCATTATGCATATTAGTGAAACCCTAATCATCATTTTAAACTTCTTAGACATTTCATGAAACCTAGATCAAATTACTAGCGTTAAGATTATCTCACGATGTCTACATTGGTTTCAAATCCTAAATCAACATATATAAGATTACTAATCTGGAATCATCCATATTCACCATTATTAAGGTTTTACTCATTATATATGTCTAGATCAGGTATGAACATAACATAACCAATTCTAATCAATTAAGAATCATATTAACCTAAATCTAGGCTTTCGTTTATACTAATGACATTAACACATGTATTGCACATACTTTTAGAACAAGAAGCATAATCATGATCTAATAGTATTTTATTTGGATTCCTCCCATTTTTCTGAGCAAGTTTCATATATAACTTATTACGAATAGAGTTATCAATTATTTTATACGAATTTTGCAAGATAAAATCTAATGGGACCAATCCTAACCTGACACGTCATCAAATTCTTTTCTTGTTGAATGGGCCAAAGGTGATTTAAGTAAATATTCAAAAGACCCTTTTACCCTTCCTCGTTGATCCCGATCTGCAGGCATGTGAGGGGCAGGTTTGTCCTTTTCCCTTTTCCCTTTTCTTCTTCTACCTCCAAAATCGATCTGTGTTTGCTGTGAGTGAGCCCCCCCTGCATGGCTGACCCCTCCCCCGGGTTCTGAAGTGAGGAGCAAGTTGGTTCGACTCCCTTTGGGCCCCGACAAAGTCAACCAGGCCATTGTCGCGGCCGAAGTCAGTCAGAGATGATGGATCCGACGACCAAGCTCTGCTGCTGGTTCTCGGTCTCACCTCCAGCTCACCCCCTCATACAACTCACAACTGTGACTCCCTCCTCGCAAACAACACCGCCCATAGTGCCTCCTTGTCACCTACGATCGTCCCCATGGGAGAGCGCCTCCCACACACGACACAACCTCGATAGCTGATATTGAAAGCACTTCTATGCTTCTAGCAGTCCTTTCTTCTTCTCAACAACATCGACGGTCATGCAACTATCCGGATAGGCCAACTTGGCATGTTGTGTTGGCTCTGATGAACTCCCTCACACCCCAACTAGCAGTCCCTCATACCACCCTTAGCACATGGGTTGTAAAGGGACCTTGTTACCCGATGCATCCATGGCACCGTCATGTAATGCATCTAAGGGCAGGCAAGGTTACGAGGACGACAACCAGGGATGGGCTTCCTACAGACAACTGTGGTTGGCTCTCATGTGTCCCGATAGAGGAGGATCCTTGGGTCCTTTTATATCCATAAACTAGGAGGAACCCTAATGACTAATATGAGAGAGAGAAAGCTTAAACATAGTTAACCACTGGTATCCTTTGTTACTCAAAAGGCAACGAGTACCCTTCCATCCTTGTATTAAACTTTTTAAATGTTATTCTCTTGATTTGAAGATCACCACAAGAAGTTACCACTTTCCTAATCAGATTTTGCAACTAAAAGTCGTTAAGGAAAGTCTTATAATCTTGGATTCCTTATTGTATAATGAAATCTAAATCATTACCGAATTTCTTAGAATGTCCTATCTCTCTTTCTTTCTTTATTTCTATTTTCATTATTTTGATTTCTTCTCTTAATATAAAACATGTGGATCTGAAAATCAATTCATAGTGGCCACCCATGCCACTTTTTAGAAATTTCTACACAGTTCTCATATATGCACATAATTATCTCTAATTTCCTTTTTCTTATCTTATTTAAGAATGTATTTCCTTTTATTATATTGGACTTACTACCTCAGTAGGGTCCACAAAATCATATAATTAAAGGAAATATATATCAAAGGAAATCCAATCAATACACATAAATCATACAATTTCTCTAATCATACATTTATTGGGGAAATTGTATTTCCAGCCATACGAACCCAAAAATTGGGGTTGTAACATCATTCCCCTCTTATAGGAATTTTTCCCTCAAAATTCCACCAAACATATAAACAAACAGGATACGACTTTCTCATGTCCATCATGGCTCCCATGTGGCTTCATCCTTTCCATGGTGCTTCCAAAGAACCTTTATCATCTTATATTCTGACATCTGAGTCCTTTCTTACCTTGGTATCACATACCCTCGTAGGTGACTCTGGATATTTTAGCCTTCCTAGAAGCTCAATAGGTTCAATGCTCAACACATGGCTCGGGTACATCACATAATGCTCTAGATCGGACACATGGAACACAACATACATCATATTATCCTGAGGGGTAAGGCTAAACATAAACAACTCCACCAATCTATCTCAAATGGACCCATGTATCTTGGACTCATCTTTAACTATAGCTCAGAGGGGTTGGGTTTTCATAACACATATTCTCCCACAATGAATTGCATGACAGTCTGCTTCGCATCAGCTCACGACTCATGTTGCCCTTGGGCTTTCTCAGCCATCGTATGATCAAAGCAACTTCATCTACACACATTGTGGTCTCTCTGACCTTCATAAGGTCCTTTCACCAACATCATCCTAATGAAGCAGTAACTGACACAACCTCCCTTATAGAGCTTCTTACATCCTGATACTGGCATGTCAGTATGTGGTTATTCTAGCATCACAAGCAAACTCTCTGAGGGTAGGATTTTCTCCCCTGTATCACCCTGAACGAGCACACACGCTCCCATCAGACCCTCTAGTCTGGATCATACTAACTATCAGTTAGGGGTGATAAGATGTGCTAACTTCAAACTGATATCGAGTTCTTTGTGTTCCTACTTCCACTGCATGGAAGTGAACTTGAGTTCATGGTCTAGATATCAAACTCAGATCACAATGTATATGAACTCTCTCTCTCTCATATATAGTTCAACCAGATTTGTCACACTAACGGTGCTCTCTCTCTTAGGTAAGGGATTAGGTCAACTTGGTAAGGCGATCTACCATAACCCATATCACATCATGATCTCTCTTGGTCCAGGGGAGACTCACCACGACGTCCATGGTGATCCACTCCCATTCCCTCTCAGGGACTATTCATCCTCTATATAAAATCACTAGGTTATAGGTGTTCATCCTTCACCTCCTCGCAAGCATGGCGACAAGCCACATACAACTCTATATACTTCTTCATTCCATCATAGTAGTATCACTGTATATGGTGACCTTATAACCATGATCTCCTACATGTCATGATTTTCCTCAAGGTTGACTCCTCAGAAACCATAAAGCACTCTATCCATGGGTTCCATCCCCTTTCTTTCCTGATAGGTGTATCTGAGGTTCTACAACCATTCTTCTATCTCATCAAGCTCTAGGCTGGCTAACCCAGCAACCACTACTTGACCAATGGGTCTGGTTGTCTCTGGGTGTTAGACAAACATGTCACATGAACTTAGAGTTCACCTAACAACCTCTTTCTTGCTTCCCTACTAGCTAAACAAGATAGCTGCGTCTCGACTAAGAGCATCCATTACCACCTTACATCCTTATGAGCTAGGTAACGGTGAAGACATAAACCTTCATACACCTAAAGTGTGTAACCTTTTCAAAATGCTAAAATGTATGTCATCTATTTCACACAGGTCTATACAGATTATAAGTGATGTACAAGCATGTCACCTTAAATGTGTAACCTTTTACATGACTGTCACCTATACTATGATTTTTGGTAGTGGATGAGGAAACTATTCAGGAGATTTTACAAGTATGTGGAATGGTTTAGTACATTTCTAAATGGAGAAGATCAACTAACATTGAATTGGGCATTTTAGTTCTAATCGAATTTTTCATGAAGATACCAGAGTTTATTTCTATTTCCTCATTAAACAAAAAATGCCTCATCAAACTATGAAGTTAGCGGCGAACTTCACTTCAACTGATGGTGTTAAATCGTATCTTACAGAACCAAGCAAAGAGTTGGACATTCCTAATTATTCTCTTTGTTTTAACATCCTAGATATATTGGAAGTTTTACCTGCTTCACCTCCTGCACCATCACACTCTCAAATACCCATGAACTCAGACAAGCTATTATTCCCATAGTTGGTGACATAGAGGAATGTGTGGTCAGACGTGCACTTTGTGTCATTCAAGATCAAGATGGTAACCGACAACCTCTTCCTCACCAGACTTTGGGTGATTTTGTTTGAGTTGGTCATATCATTGATAAAACTACATACAATAGAGGTCAACTGAGATTATTGAAAACATTTGGTAGATCCAATAGCCACAAATGATTGTACCAGTATAGAAATAGAGCAAGAGATTTCTCTGAGCAATCATTTGATGATTGGAGTGAACAAATGTGGGACTACCTAGAATATGAAAATAGAACCTTAAATGATGAGTGGGCGCCAGAGGGTAGGGACAAAGATTTTCATCTTTGGTGAGTTTGGTGCACCTAGATACATATGATATTTCTTGATTCTAATATCCATGATTAAACAACTTTTCTAGAATATTAAAGGGGTTGGTAATATAAAATGAGGAAAATTTTAGAAAGAAATTGTAGAATACATCACCCATCTGTTGTTGCTATTCCTAAATCGTTTATACATGTTGTTAGAGTTGAATAACTCCTTGACATTGTTGGCCTCAATTGGGCTACAAACAATTCTGATGATGGGGGCAAAGTTTGGTCCTACGCTGATAGTTCAATGAATATGACAATTTTCAGAACTCACTAACAACATCTTACTATTCATCTTGAGGATAGTCTGGGGTCTTTCTCTTTTTTCACCATAGTTTATGCTATATGTTCTTCTTACGCTAGAAGGGAACTTTGGAGTTTGTTGGTAGCTTATCTAATTTAATCGATAATTAAAGTGGGAGATTTTTGATGACTTCAAGTACATTAGATCCCATGAGGAGAAGAGAGGTCTAGGACTTGTGGATTGTGTTGGAATTAATGAGTTTAAAATTTTCATTTCAAATATTAATATCTCAGAAACTCACTTTGATAGTAGAAAATTTACTTGGGTTGATAAACAATAGGGTACACCAACTACCTAGGAAAGATCGTATAGAGGTTTTGTTAACCAAGCCTTGCTATCTTGTGCATCCTGCATTCATGTTGCACACCTTATAGATCATTATCCCATTCGCATATGTTTTGGATATGGAGAAGACTTGGAATCTAACAGCTAACTTCTTTTCAATTTCTTCCCATGTGGCTCGCACACGAGCTTTGTCTGTCTACTATTGCCAAAGGATGGTCCATGGATTGTTGGGGTGACACCTCCTACATAATTTTTGCTAAATTTAAAAATCTTAGGCATCTCCTTTGGATGTGGAGTAGAGAAACCTTTGGTGATATGTCACAGAGGAAGAAAGATCTTGAAGATGTGATCCACACTTTCCAAATTGTTGTTGATGAAAATAATGATTCCACCTCTAAACAATTACTATTGGATACAGAATTTGATCTAGATAATATTTTGAATCAAGAGGAATCCCTTCTGAAGGCTAAAGCTAATATTACCTGGTTGGACGATGGTGACATAATTCTAAATTCTATCAAGCGATGATTAAACCGAAGCAAAAGCGCAATTTTCTTCTAGTCTATGTATCAATGGAGGTAGTCTCGTAACCGATCAACCATAGATGGCCAATGTCGTGACAAACTTCTTTGCCAATTTCTACAATAGTCTAGATGTGAGAAACACATCCCTTGATGAACCTTTCCTTCATTACATTAATCCAATTATTATGAATGATGACAAGATCATGATGGTTACACCACCATTTGCTGAAGAGATCTTGTCCACTATGAAGATGATGGACCTAGATTCCTTGTCATGCCAAGATGGATTCTCCCTAAGATTTTATGTTTCCACTTGGGATACTATAAAATATGACTTCATACAACTCGTTGAACATTTCTTCAAAGGGAACATATGTCATCGAAGCTTATTTTTCTTTTGTATTTCTTTGATTCCTAAATTGTACCCCCAAGTTGAACTCACAAGAGAATCTTGGCCCATTTCTATTAAAATGTGTGTCTGAGGATACTTGCATGCATATCAGCAAAATAAAGTCTTTAATAATATTGTGACTCATTTCTAAAGAACAAGCAACATATGTGTGAAGAAGAGACATTGTACATAACATAGGCTAAAGAACTTATTTATGATATTAATAAAGGTCTTCCTAACTGTTACAATCTTGTTATCAAACTCAATATGTCTAAAGCATACGACCGTGTTGATTGGTCTTTCTTGATGTTATTTCTGGAAAAGTTTGGGATTAATTATGAACTAATTAATATTTGTCTTAGTTTCTCCTCGCAATCATGGATGAGTGTTTCTCTCTGATTCACTACTATTTTTTTCAAAATGTACATAGTCTTTAATCAAGGAAACCATTTATCCCCTTCTTATTCATTATTTTTGAAGAGACCCTCTATTGTAGAATCAAAATGGTGGGTAAAGCTAATGTTATATCTAGATATGAAACCAAAGATAGAGGAAATGCCCCTTGCATACTCCTCTATGCGAATGATATTTTGCATTTCACTCAACCATTGAATATATCATTGAATGACATCATATCCTCCTATGAATCTTGTGTCAACAGACACAAATCTAATTTTCTATTTTCTACTGTCGATATGAGTATCCTGGCTGATAACTCAAGCAGTCTTCATATTGAGCACCTAGGTGATTCGTTCATGTATCTTAGGGTTCCTCTCGGCATTGGCAGGACAAAGTTACAACATTTTGTCTCTCTCCTTGAGAAGATAAAATTGAAAGTTGTGGCTTGGAAAGGAAACCTATTGTCATTCATTGGATGGAAGATTCTTATTTCTCACACCCTTTCTTACATCATCCTATACAACATGGTTGTGACTGACACACTAGCATGGGTCATCAAATAAATTGACTATATGGTATCATCTTTTTTATGGTTAGCCCATAGAAATCATAATAGACATGCCTGGGTGGGTTGGGACAGAGTCGCTGTGTCAGAATACCTTGGAGGCCTTAGAGTTCTATCCCTCCAGATTACAACAAAGGCCTTCCATTATAAGACTTGTTGGGATATTCTGATTAGAAACTCCATATGGCCTTCGTTTTGCAGAGACAAATACCATAGTCTATACATCAATCATAACAACTTATACCTCGATAAGTTGAAAATGGGTACCTATGCCTCCCCATATTGGAAAAATATTTGGCATTTCTTTCCAGACGTAATCCGAGAATGCTCTTGGATAGTGGGAACATGTGATATTTCCTTCTGGCATGTTAGATGGTGTGACCAAATTATATACCATTATGTTATTCATCCGACAGACTCACATCTAGATTTTAGAGTCGCTGACTTTTAGACCACGTCATTTGGCTAATATTGGACCACTTTATCACAACATGTTTCCAATCAAGGCATCCTTCTATCAAATAATTCTAGTAATGTTGTTTCCTAGGATATGGATAAGCTTGTCTCGAATTATACCTTCATAGAAATTCTCTCTGAAATCTACAAAGAAGACCATTTGGAATGAAATCGCTACCACCACTCACACAATGCCTTGGCTTTGTTTGTCAACGCCCACTCCCAAAGTTGTTTTTCTTATGTGAAAAGTTTTCAAGATGGCTATCCTCACGGATGACAATATACCAGATGTCATATTCCAATCACATCTTCCTGTAGTTGTTGTATCAACCCTTTTTTGATATGATGGAGCATCTTTTCTTGCAAAGTGATCTAATGGATTTCTTTTAGAACAATATTGATGATCTATTCCTTCTTGAACCATCTTGGCGTATAGGCACTCTCCTATAGTTCTTCCTGATGTAGGAATTCATGTACTCTTCTTCTAGGCTGAAAGGATGTCTTTTAACCTGTTTGATCCCTCTTTCTTTCTAGGCCATATGGATTTTTAGTTGTTCCATGAGATTTGACAACAAGACGCATCGCCTTGATCAACTTTGAGTTTACATTATTTTTTCCACAAATCATGCCCATCTCCCAAAAGGTGTTAAGAAAAATTGAATCAATTGAATTCTATGCCTCTCTTCTCGCCTATGGCCTTTGTTCCCCTGAGTCAAAATCTAGAAGATTAATATCCTTAAGTGAATTCCCCCTGATATGGCTAACCTAAAACTTAAAAGGCATCTCACCCCCTTTAGAGAGTAGATTTTGGGTGGTAGTCTACATAAGAAATTGCCACGGGTACTTTAGACATGCCTATAAATACTTGATAAATGGAGATGACAAAATTTCAACACTACTACAAGGATGCATAGTTGCCCTTAAGTTGGTAGAGACCACAACCTCAGCATATCCATCATGGATGTAAGGACCCTGACCTTTGTTTTGGGCTTACCCTATTCGCTTTGCCTAAACCTTGTTTTTAAAGGCTTGCCCAATCACTAGAGGTGTGATTAGTGTTTGTTGTGGGGTTGAGGTGCAAATTGCAATTTACCCAAGTTCTAGGGTGTCCGTGCAAGCTTGTCACCTTGAGAAGCCTTCTTGTCTCTTTGCATCCTCTAGGGTTGAGAGGATGAGTTAGGGCGCCTTGCTTGAGTCGTTTGGGCTTCATTTTTGATTTGGCTTGTTGTTGGGGTTGGTGATTTTCCCCTTTTCTTGGTGTGTCAGCCAGGAGGTGCTTGGGGTGTATCGTCCAGGAGGTGTATCGGCCAGAGGGTGTTGGTGGTGTGTTAGGTTGTCATGTTGGGTGACACACACCCCTCCACATAGCATCATTTTTGCCACCTTCTCTTGGACAAATGGTGCTTGTTGCTAGCAAGTGGTGAGACCTTGGACAAGTGGTATTTGGGGTGTTAATATGTGGCATGGCCCTTGGACAAGTGTAACTAGGTTGGGTGCCACCTTTCTATAGTTTCCCCCTTTACCCTCTTGTGTATATTCCACCCATCTTTCTTGCTAGTAGTCCCTCTAGTTCCCTTTAGTTGTTGCTCTCTTTTCCCTTGATGGCCGATACACATAGTGGTGGCCGATACATCTTGCTGTTTTGCTTCCTTTATTCTCCAAGTTGGTGGCCGAAGTTGGTGATTTAGAGCTTGGAGCTTGAAGAAGTTTTGCTTAAGGCAGGTTACATAACTTCTAACCTAGCTATACTATCTCTTTTACACGTTGCTTTAATATGTTACCTTGATCGGATATGTATATCTTGCTAGAAATGATCATGCCTTAGTTAGTAACCTAGTTGCCCATTATGCTCCCTAGACTAGGTTGGTCGATATGTGTGATATCCTTGTGTTGGACGATCTCTTGAGTTGTGGAACCTCAAGCAATACCCCTCTTTTGTTTAGTTGAGAGGTGATCTTAGGGTTTCTTAACCCCAAGAGGTATGGTGGTGTGTCCATGAGGCAAAACCCCTCTCTCAGTTTGTTGTTGAGAGGTGAGCCTATGTTCTAACTGTTTGGGTGTCATGGTTAGTTAGTTTGGCCGATAGAGTGTTGTTCTACCTAATTGCACGATATGCCTTTAGGGTAAACCCTTAGTTGGTGTCCTTGGGTGATAGGATGCGACCATGCCTTTGATGGTGAGCTTTGAGCAACACCCCTCCTTCCTTGAGTTGTGAGGTGAGCTCTGGCTCATGCCCGACATGCTTGGAGATTGTACAAGACCCCTCTCTCTCTTTAAGTTGAGAGGTGAGCCAATACTCTTGGTGTCCTTGGGCGAGATGGTGTGGGTGGCCGTTATGTGGTTGAGGTTGTGTCTAACCCTAGTCACCCGAGATGGATGGTGGTATCTTGAGGCTTGTTGTTCGATATGGTCTTGTGAGAGTGTTACCTGATATCCTTCTTCTTCCCTTGAGTTAGGGTTTGGGCGATACAATAGGTGGACACCTTGATGATCCCTTGGTCGATATGGTGCTTAAGGGTTGAGCAGTATGTGACATGTGTCGGGCGTTATGGTCTTGTTGGTGCCTTGCACGACATCCTTCTGGATGGTGCTGCCTGACACCCTGCTTCAGTAATGCTTTGCCTAATGGAAGTGTTAGACGTTGCGTCAGTCTTGTTGGGCGATATGGGTTGTAACCCCCTAGCCGACATGGAGCTTGGATGGTGTGGACCTCCTGGACGTTAGATGTTGTGTCGGACGTTGGGCGTTGCACTTGGTGACACGGCCCTGCTGCTTTGCACGATACCCCCCTTGGGTAGTGTTGCCCGATATGGACCTTGGATGTGTTAACCTCTTGAGCATTACTCGTCACAACACACGTTGCCCACCATGGGATGTTGCACAATACCAGTTTGCTTGTGGTCTACCCGTTATGGGTGCTGGCTGATAGTGTTGGCCAACACGACAAGCTGTAGTTAGTTGTTGGTTAGCCGATACCATAAGGTTGGGTTGCAGCATGATCTTTTGGTGAGGGATAGTCCCTTACCCGACATGTTTTGGTGAGGGTTTGTCCTTACCAGATATACCTTTTGTGACAGTTATTCCTTACCCGATAAGATTTTGTGAGGGTTATGTTCTATGTTCGGCTTGTAACCCTAATATAGTTTGGAATGCTTATATGTGGATGTTATGTATATGCATTGTCATCTAATGTGGCACAACTATGTCTCGATGATGAAGTGTTTATCTACTCTTGAGCATACTAACCATGCAGGTTTCATCAATTGAGATGTGTACTTAGGTATGAGCTATAATGATGTCCTTGGTGACATTCTCTTGATATTGAGATAATGAGGAACACTATGTTCTATGAGAACCATGATGGTACATGATGAGTGTTCCTATGTGTTGGTAACACATGCTTAATGGTGGGATGGAATCCCTACGATGTTGGATCCTTGTGATGGATCATGATGATTGGCAAGAGGCCAAGTGGCAACATGTAATGTTGGATCCATGAGATGGATCATGATGATGTTGATGGCATTGAGAATAGCAGTAACAATGTGACATAAGTTAATGGAATCTATGTTGTTTACTCTTGTTTATGGTTTGCATAATATAACTTGGTTGATACCAACAATCCACTTAAAATGCATTAATTAATTATAGATGAACCTTTCATGTAGTTTGCCCTGGCCATAGATCCATCATCGTCAAGAGCTGGTGATGGTGAAATAGGTTCTCCTATGGGTTAACCTAGAGCACATATTGTTAAGTATGTGGGGTTTCTCCTAGCTGAAAATAGGAGGATTAGAGTGCAACTACGGTTATAGACTTAAGATGTGTATAAGAGCATGGTGAACAAGCCCACGGATCAGCGTTATGATAGCATGAATGTGTTCATGGCTCAGTAACATGGTGAATAGGCACGTGGCTCAAGATATAGTAGCGTCGTAACCCATACCAAGGTGGGCTAGAGAAAGGGTAGCTTGCGGAGCTAACCCTGTGACCGAGGTCACTTAAGCAAGAAATTGCGGTCCTACTTTGGATATCGTGCACTGACCACGAGGAGGTTGAGGTCATGGAGTCCAGATCTTCCATTGACCTTGTATGGCACCAGCTTTGGGTTTCACAACCGAAGGTTGGATTTGAGCGGTACGTCTCACTTCCTCAGGGCATAATAAATGGTAATCCAGTTGTATAGTATATTTTCTTAGGGCAAAAACAGAACATTGGTTGAGGCCTTGCATAATGTATGATTATATATACATGCTCTAAGTATTTTGTAGATTGCTATATGCCTCTCAAACACCATGGTAAGCTGTTATATATGTATAATCCTATTCTTCGTATTAATATATGATCTGGTTATATCTACTACATGTTTTATCTGCTCTAGCTTCTCTTAGATTTTATAGTTCAGTAGGGAGTTATGTTTCTCATTGGGACTGTGTGTCTCACCCCACTAGTTTCAACCTTTTTAGGTGATCGAGCTAGACGTGGTGGTGATCGTAGTGTTGCGGCTGAGCAGTAAGAAGATCAGTAGAAGTCAAGGTTGGATATGTTGCTGTTGTAGTTGTTTTGTAGTAGAGTCTTAGAGTCTTCCCTATACTCTCAGGTCCTTGGATGTGTTTTGACAAGGTTTCATGATGTATGATCTTAGTATGGCTTTCTTGTAACCTGTTTTTGGCCTGGTTAGGCATGTTATGTATATAAACAAGTGATGCATCCATGATGTATATGGAATAGATGGACCCTATGTGTTGGTGGACATATATCATGCTTATGTATATATAACATGTTTCCTTACAGGATGTCGATCTGGTTGTAATAGTTCCCTTCTTATGATGCTTTCCTCAATCGGTTTTAATTAACCCGTGTTTTTGGTAATATGTTGTTTATGGTGGCTCTGTACATTTTCGTGTGGCATTTCACTATCTTTGTGATGGTGGGATGTCACAACAGTTTTTGGTATCAGAGATCTAGGTTCGTTGATTCGATAGGGATCTAGGACTAGGCTTGTGACTGTTCTTGTGATTTTTCCAGAGTTTCTTATAATACTTCTACCCAAAGTAGAAGATAAAGCTAAAAGATGTATGGGAATCATGAAGAACATGCTGCCAAGAGTATTATTGTTGCATTTGTTGATGGAGCTAGTATGCAGGCACATGAAGATCGGGTGCCTGAGGTCCCCCAATTTGATCCAGCCATTCTTTAGAACCCTGCCTATCAACACCTTATGGGGCAACTAATGGCTACAATGAATCACATGGTGGAGAGATTACATGTGCCTCTGCCAAGAGCACCGGTTCCCCATGGTGAATCTTTGGGTATTGGGAAGACCTTCGAGCGGCTTCACGAGTCAGAGCTTCGGATTATGCTAGAACGGCTGATCCAGCGGATACAGATCTGTGGCTGACAGGTCTTGAGAAGGCATTCTGAATCCTTGACATCCCTGAGGCAGACAAAGTCAAGCATGCTGTCTACCTTCTGAAAGGTAGTGCTGGCCACTGGTGGGACATCGAGAAGGAGAAGCGACCTGGTGAGGTGATCAGATGGGGTGTTTTCTGGTGGGAGTTCGTCAATCGATACTTCCCGAAGACATATCTGGATGAGAAGATCAGACAGTTTGAGTGTTTCTGCCAAGGTCCTCTAAGCATCACCGAGTATGAAGCCAAGTTTATGGAGCTACTGAGGTTCTGTCCTCACATGGCGCAATGGATGATGAGAGGATCAGACAGTTTGAGAAAGGTTTGAGTGTCAATATGACAACACCTGCTGCTGCTTTGGAGAACCGGGAATGGTTTGCCACATTTGTGGAGTCTGTTCGGAGGATAGAGCGGTCAACCCGGGAAAAAAAAGAGGCTATGTCCAAGAAAAGGCCTGCTCAGTTCTAGAGATAGAGGTTTGATGGCCCCAAGAAGCCAAGGTTTTCTACACCTTCTATGATGCAAGGTTCTAGTGTGCCGTCACAATGATCACCAAGTAAAGGAAGAGGGCATGGTTTTTCACCATCTAGAGCCTACAATACCGCCTCAGTAGCAGTGATAGGGCCTTCTATGCCATGGTTAGGGGACATGTCATGCTATCTCTGTGGCTAGATAGGGCATCTGATGTCAAATTGCCCGAGAAGAGATGGTGAGGTAACGCAACAACCGAGGCAGAGTCAGCAAGGATCGGATAAACAATAGTCTAATGGAGCCATAGGGCAAGGACACGATCAAGCATCGCAAGCAGGATCGTCTGCTCAAGGAAGCAGAGGACATTGATGACAACAAGCAACGACTCGATTCTATGCTATGAGTCAGCCAGAGGCGATACTCAACCTGTGAGTGGTGGCAAGATAGATGGAGTTATTTCATTCTGATTTGTCTTCTTCTTCCTTTATATCTATTTTGGTTGACCCAGGTGCTACACACTCTTTTATTGCACGTAGTATGCTTGATAGTTGTCTTTTACTTGTTAGTTGTAAGAAAGCTAGCTTGTTGTTAGAAACCCTCTTGTTGGTCTTGTGATGCTTCGATAGGTTTGTCCATCTTGTGTTCTATCTTTTTCGAGACACAACATACAACTGGACCTCATACCACTTGATATGCATGGGTTCGATGTAATTGTTGGGATGGATACCTTGGAAAGATATAAGGTTGTACTGGACTGTGGTTCCAAGCAGGCGATGTTTGCTGACGGGAATGAGAAGTGGATCTTCCAAGGCGATAGGAAGATTCTTTTAATGTGTTTGGTGTTAGTAATGGTGGTAGAGAAGTTGTTTTAGCAAGGTTGTAGAGCATTCTTGGCTCATTTAGTGGATACCAAGGCAGAAGGTTCTAGCCTTCAGGACGTGCCTATCATCAAAGAGTTCGTAGATGTGTTTCCGGATGAGTTTCTCGGTGTTCCTCCACCTTGAGAGATTGATTTTGAGATCAACCTAGTACCAAGGACACAACATGTTGCTTAGACACCATGTAGGATGGCTCCAGTAGAGATGACAGAGTTGAAGAAATAGTTGCAAGAGTTGCTTGATAAAGGTTTCATCAGGCCGAGCACATCACCCTAGGGTGCTCCAGTTCTGTTCGTAAAGAAGAAGGATGGATATATGCGTTTATGCATAGATTACCGGCAGATGAATAAGGTTACAATCAAGAACAAGTATCCTTTGTTGAGGATAGATGATCAGTTTGACCAGTTGCGTGATGCTTCAATGTTCTCAAAGATTGATCTATGGTCTGGATAACATCAACTCAGAATCAAGGAAGATGACATACCAAAGTCAGCTTTCGGGATGAGGTATGGGCACTACGAGGTTTTGGTTATGCCGTTTGGGATAACCAATGCACCAACAGCATTCACGGATCTTATGAATAGAGTGTTTCTTCTGTTCTTAGATCAATTAGTTGTAGTCTTCATAGATGACATTTTGATCTATAGTTAAGACAACCAATAGCACGATTATCATCTTTGACAAGTGTTGTCTCTCCTTCGACTGCATCAGTTGTATGCCATGTTTAGTAAGTGTGAGTTTTGGATGAAAGAAGTGACTTTCTTGGGTCATGTGATCTCTGCGGAAGGGATCAGAGTGGATCCCAAGAAGGTAGAGTCAGTAGTAGAGTGGGAGCAACCAAAGACACCAACTGAAGTTCATAGTTTTTTGGGATTAGTAGGATACTACCGGAGGTTTATAAGAAACTTCTGTGTGATAGCATTTCCTTTAATGAGGTTGACCAGGAAGGATGTACCTTTTGTTTGGGATCATCAATGTCAGTTAGCTTTTCAGAGTTTGAAGACCCAGGTGCTTTGAGTCAGCCAGAGGTGATACTCAACCCGTGAGTGGTGGCAAGCTAGATGGAGTTATTTCATTCTGATTTGTCTTCTTCTTCCTTTATATCTGTTTTGGTTGACCCAGGTGCTACACACTCTTTTATTGCACGTAGTATGCTTGATAGTTGTCTTTTACTTGTTAGTTGTAAGAAAGCTAGCTTGTTGTTAGAAACCCCTCTTGTTGGTCTTGCGATGCTTCGATAGGTTTGTCCATCTTGTGTTCTATCTTTTTCGAGACACAACATACAAGTGGATCTCATACCACTTGATATGCATGGGTTCGATGTAATTGTTGGGATTGATACCTTGGAAAGATATAAGGTTGTACTGGACTGTGGTTCCAAGCAGGCGATGTTTTTTGACAGGAATGATAAGTGGATCTTCTAAGGCGATAGGAAGATTCTTTTAATGTGTTTGGTGTCAGTAATGGTGGCAGAGAAGTTGTTGTAGCAAGGTTGTAGAGCATTCTTGGCTCATTTTGTGGATACCAAGACAGAAGGTTCTAGCCTTCAGGACGTGCCTATCATTTTGTGGATACCACTTGATATGCATGGGTTCGATGTAATTGTTGGGATTGATACCTTGGAAAGATATAAGGTTGTACTGGACTGTGGTTCCAAGCAGGCGATGTTTGCTGACGGGAATGAGAAGTGGATCTTCCAAAGCGATAGGAAGATTCTTTTAATGTGTTTGGTGTTAGTAATGGTGGCAGAGAAGTTGTTGTAGCAAGGTTGTAGAGCATTCTTGGCTCATTTTGTGGTTACCAAGGCAGAAGGTTCTAGCCTTCAGGACGTGCCTATCATCAAAGAGTTCGCAGATGTGTTTCCGGATGAGTTTCCTGGTGTTCCTCCACCTTGAGAGATTGATTTTGAGATCAACCTAGTACCAAGGACACAACATGTTGCTCAGACACCATGCAGGATGGCTCCAGTAGAGATGACAGAGTTGAAGAAATAGTTGCAAGAGCTGCTTGATAAAGGTTTCATCAGGCCGAGCACATCACCCTAGGGTTCTCTAGTTATGTTCGTAAAGAAGAAGGATGGATCTTTGCGTTTATGCATAGATTACCGGCAGATGAATAAGGTTACAATCAAGAACAAGTATCCTTTACTGAGGATAGATGATCAGTTTGACCAGTTGCGTGTTGCTTCAATGTTCTCAAAGATTGATCTACGGTCTGGATAACATCAACTCAGAATCAAGGAAGATGACATACCAAAGTCAGCTTTCGGGATGAGGTATGGGCACTACGAGTTTTTGGTTATTCCGTTTGGGCTAACCAATGCACCAGCAACATTCACGGATCTGATGAATAGAGTGTTTCTTCTGTTCTTAGATCAATTAGTTGTAGTCTTCATAGATGACATTTTGATCTATAGTCAAGACAGCCAATAGCACGATCATCATCTTTGACAAGTGTTGGCTCTCCTTCGACTGCATCAGTTGTATGCCATGTTTAGTAAGTGTGAGTTTTGGATGAAATAAGTGACTTTCTTGGGTCATGTGATCTCTGCGGAAGGGATCAGAGTGGATCCCAAGAAGGTAGAGTCAGTAGTAGAGTGGGAGCAACCAAAGACACCAACTGAAGTTCGTAGTTTTTTGGGATGAGTAGGATACTACCAGAGGTTTATAAGAAACTTCTGTGTGATAGCATTGCCTTTAATGAGGTTGACCAGGAAGGACATACCTTTTGTTTGGGATGATCAATGTCAGTTAGCTTTTCAGAGTTTGAAGACCCAGGTGCTTTGAGTCAGCCAGAGGCGATACTCAACCCGTGAGTGGTGGCAAGCTAGATGGAGTTATTTCATTCTGATTTGTCTTCTTCTTCCTTTATATCTGTTTTGGTTGACCCAGGTGCTACACACTCTTTTATTGCACGTAGTATGCTTGATAGTTGTCTTTTACTTGTTAGTTGTAAGAAAGCTAGCTTGTTGTTAGAAACCCCTCTTGTTGGTCCTGCGATGCTTCGATAGGTTTGTCCATCTTGTGTTCTATCTTTTTCGAGACACAACATACAAGTGGATCTCATACCACTTGATATCCATGGGTTCGATGTAATTGTTGGGATGGATACCTTCTCAAGTACATATAAGTACATATCCTGTACCATCCCTTCTCAAGGATTACAAGCATCAACTGCTCTATTAAAACTATACACAGGCAGTATAAGAATCTTGAGGCATCAAGCCAAAATCTCAGATCGATTCATTAAAAGTACTAACCACTAACTCCGAGGATCTGATGAAGACTACAACTAATTGATCTAAGAATAGAACTATCATCAAAATGTCATCACGCTATGGAAGACTACAACTAATTGATCTAAGAATAGAAGAAACACTCTGTTCATCAGATCCGTGAATGCTGCTGAACTATGGTAACAAACTAGTCCATCCTATAGTTGTTGGTGCTTCTTTGATCAAAATGTCATCTACTTGTTGGTGCTTCTTTGATCAGATCCTAAAGTACTAACCACCAACTCCGAGGACCTGAGAGTACAGAGACGGCACATAGGACTTTCTATAAAAAATATGACAACCAGTGCCTCCACTTGGAATATCACTACTGTCCTTGTTGCTGCCGTTGCTCTTCCCCTGCTATATGGTTTCTGCCTCTTCTTCCTTGTCCACCTAAAACTGTTGGATTCCACATGGGTGAGACAATTGAAATTGTCCCAGCGAGAGATATAACTCTCTGCCAGAAATATTATTATTGCGGATAAACAGCGGTAAACTGAGCAGAATAATCTCTATTGAACAACAGGATTTAAATCATTATTAAGCAGAATAGAGCAATCTCATCTTATTCATTTTAATAAGGAATATGAAGAACATGTATAATATTTATCTACTTTAGGATACAATAAGTAATGTAACATCAACCAATGATTTCTGTAATCCGTCCTTAAGCAAATATGCTACATGGCTGATTACATTTTACAAGCACACTTATGCCCTGAGGAGTTGAGGTACACCGCTCATACTCCAACCAGCCACGATGACGTAAAGCATCAGTTCCATACCTAGGTCAATGGAAGATCCGGACTCCATGACCTCATCTGTCTCGGTCAATGCGAGACCACATGCAGGACATCTAGTGTCTCTACTAAATAGCTTTCCAGGGTATACTGGACACTTTGCTATAGAGTTATAGCCCATAGCATATACTCTCCTCATGATATGGCCCATAGCCAATGCCTGGTATTGTGGAGTCATGGCTCATAGTCATGCTCTTATTAGGATATGGTCCATAACCATTCCTATACATAGGATATGGCCCACAGTCATTCTTATGGGGCTTAAGGATATATTCGCCCATTACCCCCACATACTCAAAAGTATGCATTCCAGGTTATGTCGCAGATCAACCCATTTCACCATTCAACAAATCCTGACGCTGATGGATCTATGGTCAAGCCTCTACATGATAAGATTCCACTTCATTAATTAAGTGCATTACCATATCTTCTTGGCATCAATCAAGTTTCAAACAAGAATTATTATAACAAATGCTACAAAGAATGTGTAATACTTCTATCAAGTACTTTTCGAAGCTTTATAAAACATCGGGATCAAACCCTCAGTTCATCAAAGAACACTTGTTACCACTTAACATCTCATCTTCATGATTATGGAATATGGGTATTCAAACCCTCAGTTCATCAAAGAACACTTGTTACCACTTATTAGGTAACTAATACCTTCAGGTCATATGACCAAGGTAAACATGATACTTTCTACACAAGCATCTCACATGGCTCTTCAAGGCACATTTAATCTCTTGTTACCTCTTACTAGGCAACAAAACATATTATGGCTCACAAGGCTCATAAAACAATTTCAATAATAAAACATCATAGCTCATACCTGGCTATGCCCAATATCTCATGATACCTGCAAGGTTAGTACACATAATAACAGTTATATCAATTACATATCAGCACTATGCAATGTGAGGGTATCATCCTTATTCCCTCATTAGGGTTAGGGTTTCCCAATTCATGTCAATTAGGGATACTCATCCCATTACCCAAAATTAGGGTTATGGTTTATCATCATATTGCCCAAGATTAGGGTTTCATGCACTATAACCCAAAATTAGGGTTTCACATACCTTCACCCTATATTAGGGTTAGGATTTCATATTAGGGTTTCATATAGCATTATATAACATCACCCTGGATTAGAGTTTTGTAAAGAGGCGAGATCACCTACTTACTAAAATTTAAAGGAAGTACAAAACATCCATCTTTTTAGAAAGATAAAAGATATTGAGGGATGCATGTATAATATTCCAAGTAAATAAGCATGCACCAGATACATTACAAAATGCCAATAGCAGCAAAAATAAAAGAACTAAGCCTATTACATGGCTTTCATTGTTCATTACATGATTGTTCTCAAAAGAAAAAGATAAGAGAAAAAGATCTAGCTTTAGCAACCTAGACATCCTTTCAGATAGCTTGAGATCTACTCCTGAGAAGAATTCCTTCAAACTTGTCCTTCTCCTTGCTCAGCACCAGCACCTGGATGGTTGGGAAGGCACCCAGCAAAAAGGGAAAGGGAAGAAAAGTATGTGTCACAAAACTAATCTGGGATATCAAGATAAGTACAACAAATAAAAATAGGCTAGGGTTCATCATATGATGAAGATAACAAGAATATGAGGCTATATTAAAAAGAAACTTGCCATTAACAATTATATCAAAAAGGATTTGCATGTAAGATAATTATGCCTACCTAACTAAGTAGGGTTGAGGCACCTACCGGACCTCTAACCTTAGGTGAGGGGAGAACAAGACATTCCCAGTCAACTACAATATTATGGGGAGAATAGGACATTCCCCAGGGCGATTATTTACATGCCCTCTGTGGGTGGTTGTACATAAGTATCGCTACTTCAAATTAAATAGAACATAAATCCACATGCTAGAAAAGTAGTCATGGCAAGAGTAGTCATAATATTCAATAAGAATGGCAGTGGGGTATAAGACCCAAACAAGAAGAAATTATAATCTAATTTGAGGCATGAACAACATTAGGATTCAAGAATAGAATATTTAGGGTTCATTTAAGCCTCATTAGGGAAATATATGATTTGGTTGCAATTATCCCAACATAGGGTGTAAGGAATGCACATACCTCTCTTACCGATTTCAATTACTAACTTTTGCCACTTTAATTGAGTCCAAGTTCCACTTTTTTATTTTCAATGTATTAACATGTATTAGAGTACATAGTGCACATTAATATATAGAAACCCTATTTTTAGAGCTTTTTAGAAAAATTCGGATTTAGACTCTTAAAACATCACCAATAAACTTATTAGGTTTTCCTGATCAAGAAAACATATATTTATGTTAATTTTGGAGTTATGATGTTTAAGATGTAATTTTTATGGATTTTATGCATTAAATTCGTTTTACAAAAATCACCCTTCGTCAAACCATGAAATCAGACCTTGAAAATATTTTTATTAGATATAGATTAATTTTCCAATTCCAAAACATATTTATTTGTCAAATTTGGATAAGCGGTTTAGAAGATATGAATTTTGCAATACTGACCAATAGGAAATTGCCACATCATAGAACCGATCAAGATAATTAAAGAGAGAGGGAGAGGGAGAAAACACCATTTGTCTAAGATCAGGTTTGAAGTTACATAGGTAACCAAACTAGAGCTTCTAGAGAAGGTAAAACAGCAATAAATCAAAACCTTAGAAGAGCATGGTAAAAAGAGATGGAAATCGTCAATTTTCAACATAAAAGCATGAGTTTTAAGCATGTACTAAGCAATATATGAGAAGGGGGTTAACCAAACTTGCCTCTAGGAAGGTAATAAGGTTCCAACAGAAAGGATTCCTAGATTAGAAGGTCTGGTTGCTCCAAGCCAAGCTCCTTTCTTGAGCAAAGATCACCTTCTTCACTTTAGAGGTGCAAACCCTAGAAAAAGAACATAGAGATGAGGTGTTTTAGGGTTCTAGGTGGGGTTTCACCATGGAATTCCATGGTTACGACCTGTAATAGGGTGTAAGGAAGACTAACAGTATGAAAATAGGGAAGGAAGGGAGGCAACTTACTAGTTTTGGTCGAATTCACCAAGGAGGAGCTTTAGAAACCCTAATAGAGCAATTTGGAAGTCCTAGGAGCCTTCTTCACCAAGGTAGGCTCCCTATATTACCTTGGGGCAGAAAATTCATGGCCAAATACAGAAGGAACTATTATATAAGCTAGAGGAAATAAAAGGAGTGCAAGAGTTTTCAAATTGTGAGTTGGGAAGGGGTATACATGGCTATATATAGAAAGAGGTGAAGCATGAGGAGTCTTAAGGGACTTTCCATGTGTCTTTATCCTAGGGATTGATGGCCATGCAAGAGGATAGCTCATAGAGGCTTCATACATATCCAAAGTCGGTCCTAAGAGCCCATAGATTATTCTAGCCCATCTCCACCATTTTTCAAGAAAGAAATAACCTCATTGGTTGATAGCTTTTAAGGATAAGCATCTTTATAAAGAGGGTAATCCCTATAATGCCCTTGGAAAGAAATACCATCAAACCAAGGTGAAACTAGGTTCTCTAATGGTTTAAAATCTCATTAGTGGTAAGATAATTTGCAAAGAAAACCTCCCAATTGGGTAAATTGCATAAAAGTCCAGAATGTACCTAAAATTGCATAAACTGCACAAACAACATCCAAATTGGACCAAACTTCATCCAAAAGTTATCTTTGATATGTAGAATATTAATTTGCCATTATTTCCACATTTTGAATTTAGAAAATCATATTATTAATTACTTATGCCTTTTATTGATTTTCTCTCTCCTAAACTTATCCTAATATTTCAAGGTTGTCCAAATTAGATGAAATTTGACAAATAGGCTAATTTGATATGTAAATTTCGAATTTGAAGTTTGTTTCCTCTTTTGAGACTTATTTTTATGAGATATGTCATATGGCCCATTAACGGCCCATTATCTAAATTGTTCATCCGATTAAGTTTCTTATCTTCATATTACCACTAAAATGAGTTATGTGGCATATGTTATGTTTTCAAATCACATCAAAAACTTAGATTAAGGTTTAGAGAACTTAATCATGGTAATTAAGCTTTCACTGAGGTATTTGAGCATAAACCATTCCATTGGTATAATTAGTGAATAAATGTTCACTAAACCACTATAAATTCCACTAATTAAACATAAATGACATGAAGGATAGAAATGAGAGAGAAACTTGGGAAAAAGGTTTACATGGAGATTACATATAAAATTCATTATGTTACAAGTTTCACATCACATCACTGCAATAGGGTTTTTCATTATATTCCCTTGAATTGGGATTCCTCATATCATCACCCTAGATTAGGGTTACACCATTACCCTAGATTAGGGTTTCACCTAGCATTGCTCTAAATTAGGGTTAGGGCTCATCAACCTTCTCGATTAGGGTTTCATGATCTCTTTATCAAGGGTCATACCCTAATTACATATTTTATTCATGTTGAAAGTGTTGAGGCTTAACCACTACATGATTATTATACATGTATGAATTCCTCTCTCTCTCTCTCATCATTTCTAGGATGTTTATTACTTCAAGCGTCATTAGATTAGGTCAACCCTTCATTCAAGTACATACATTTAGGGTTAGCATAGTGTATTGAGATATTGCTTTCATAAGCATCAAAGGTTAACCCCTCTAAGGGTACTAATCACCCTAGTACCTTAAAGGTACAACCATTATAATTATCTTTGATATACATCATTAACAATCATGGGTTTAATTGATCTTTCATCACATTAGGTCTTCAAACAGTTTTGGTTACATTGAACCTCCAAACGGTTTTGACCCCTCAACCTCCAAATGGTTTTGAGAATGTTTGCCCTCCAAACAGTTTTGAAACCATTTGGGCATCTAGGGTTGAGACCGTTTGCCCTCCAAATTGTTTTGAAACCGTTTGGGCACTCAACCCTTGAAATCGTTTGATCACATGTACATTGAAACTGATTGGACTCATCAACATTTGGAACCGATTGGATAAATCAACCTTGAAACCGATTGGACCTCCAAACGGTTTGAGACTGTTTGATCTTAAATGGTTTGAAGACTGTTTGATTCCAAACAATTTCAAGACCGTTTGGACTCAAACGGTCTCAAGACCGTTTGGTCCAAACTACCTTGAAACCGAAAGGATCATCTAGGGTTTCCTTCAACCAATCAATTAGGGTTTGCTTAATTGAATCATTCATCAATTGGACCATTGAGAGTACATCAAAATGTAACCCTTGGATCTCCATCCATCCATGACTCCACTTGACCTCAAACATTATTGAGACCATTTGAACTCAATCGGTCTTGAGATCGTTGCCCTCAAACGGTCTTGAGACCGTTTGGTTCATTCCACCTTGAAAATGTTTGAATCAATTTATGGTTTCTTCAATCAATCGATTAGGGTTTGTAACCAATGGATCATCCATCACTGTAACCATTGTGATTAGATCAATTGGAACCATTGGATCTTCATCCATCCATACCAACAATTCACCCCAAACGGTCTTGAGACCATTTGATCACCAAACAGTCTTGAGACCGTTTGGTCATCAAAATTGAAAACCGTTTGCTCATGATATTTATTGAGGTGTGTGCTAAGATTATATCATCATCTTAAATCTTCAAACCTTCAAAAATTGTTGTGATTCTTATAGTGATTTCATCAACTAATCAAAAGGAACTTTGCGAAAAAAGAAAGATTCGACATATGATGATGAAGTGAAATCAATAATAACATTTAAGGGTTCAAGTTATATAACCCACCTTCAAAGTTGAATCCAAGCTTCAAGCTTCACGTCTTTAATGGTAAATGAAGATTTCTCAACTTCCCAAGGTCCTTCCTCAAGTCTTTGAGTGAAAAGAATGGCTAAAGTTGAAGATTGAATGGAGAAAAGAAGAAAATAAGCATTGAATTTCGATTTCAACCATGAAATCAAGGTTGAAGATGATTAAGGAGCTTACCTACAGGTTGGGGTACATCCTCCTGTTGCTCCTGAGATCCTTTGTGTTTGGCCAAAGCAAGGAAATAAAGAAGAGTCGACAAAGCCTTTCATGTGGGTGAAATAATGGAGTGTATATAAGGGAAATTCAAGAGAGAGAAAGTGTTATAAAAATCCTTCAACTCCCTAAATTGGTGCCAATTATCCCCCTCACTTAATTTCATACAAAGCCATAATACTCCCATTCGAAATCATCTTCTTTATCCATGAATTAAAAGAAAAAAGTTAAGCACCTTAATCAATTTAATAATAATATCCAAAAATTAGTGGATATTACTTTTCTTTAACTAATGTGAGTGGGATCTCCACTCACTTTAGATATTTCGGTGCCATTGCAAGGCACAAGGACGTCCATACTTATATAAATTCAACCATCACATTTTTGTTTGAAGGGCACTTCCATTAATATATTTATTTTTGCATTCAATTGAATTAGGGTTTCAATTATGCTTAAATCTTGATTATTTTAATATCAAGATTCACTCTCCCCCAAAGAGATTCAAATGAGATGCCCCTCTGATTTTCTTGTCTCGAATTGATACCAAGAAACATTTTGGACTCTCTAGAAGTGGTATTTTGCATATTGAACCCTAGGTTTGGGGTAAATTACACATTACACCAAAACTAGGTTTTAATGCACAAACATTGCTTAATAAGCTCTTTCTTGGTGCTCAGGCTTCGAACTTAGGCTTGTCGAAGCCATACCTCAACATCAATCTTATACTTATGATGCTTCAAAATTTGAGGAAATTTTTATCATGTAATATTTTGTAAGTTAACCCCTCAACTTGGGTAATTTGCACTTTAGTCCAAAACGGGAAAAATATTGTTTTCAACATTATTCAAAAAGGACTAAATTTGAAACATAAGTTCCTCTCAAGTCTTGATTACTTTTCAAAATATAAGAGCAATGATTTAATTATTCTTCTTAAACAAAACATCTAGGGTTAAAGCATAACCCAGGTCAGGGATGTTACAAATTATCCACCCCTAACAGGGATTTCGTCCCCGAAATCATCAAGAGAAAAGAGAAGGGTACTTCCTCCTCATCTCTTCCTCTAGCTCCCACATAGCTTCTTCAATGCCATGGTGATGCCAGAAACTTTCAAAAGACATATGTCTTTCTTTTTCATCTTTTTAATTCTTTTATCAAGGATCATCACAGGTCCTTCAACATATGATATATCATCATTTAATTCTACCTCCATAGGTTGCAAAACTAACTCTGTGTCAAGATGACCCTTTCTCAGCATGGAGATATGGAACACTGGATGCAACTTATGCAGCTCAGGTGGAAACTCCAGCTTATAGGCTACCTTTCCAATCCGCTCAATGATTGGATAAGGCCCCATAAATCCAGGAGCTAACTTACCTTTCTTCCCAAATCTAAGGACACCTTTTGTTACAACCCCAATTTTTGGGTTCATTTGGTGAGAAATGTAATTTCTCATATTAAAGATATTTGAACAAATTATGATATAATTTTTTTGGAATAAATGAATTTCATGTATGATAGCCTTGTGTGTTTTCTTGATTTGCCTCATTGGCCGTTAGGCCCAATTGAAAGAAAAAGAAAAAGAAATGAAAGAGGAATTCAATTGGATAAAGGAATACATAAGAAAATAAATAAAAGAAGAAAAAAAGGCTAAGGAATATTTTCCAAAATTAAATTTCAAGATATAAAGGTTCCTTGGGGTTCAAGGAACCCAGGACAATAATATAATAGCAAAAGTAATAGGAAATATGAGGAATATATGAATAAATAAGTGATAAATTGAAACTGATGAAAAGGGCTCGTTTGCTTTAGATAATGACTTCAGTATTTGCATGATGAGAGATAAAAGTATGAACGAGTTTCCCTTAAAATTTGAACCAAAAAGGAGTTAAGGATTGGGAGATATCAAAATTTCAAGTTATCCTTGTTTTTGGACTTTATTTCGAAAATTAGGAAACTGATTTTCCTTTTGCTAGAACGGGCGCGATGAGGGCCGTTGGATCTTGATCCAACATGCACCACTCATCGTCTAGGTCCCAGTAGGATGAGGACTCTGGCTGGTCCAGGGGAATTTTCCTCTTCTTCTTTCTCAGTTTTGAGGCAATCAATCGATGAGATAACAGTCCCATTAGGATCGGGAGATCTGTACGAAGAATCTAGACCCAAGATTTATGGGCAACCATCGACGAGGGAAGAAACCCCCAACCGCGGGACTCCTAGGACCTAGCCCTATATAAGGGAGGGCACACAAGGGTACCAGCGTCCTTACAAACTATCCCCGTCACTACAGAGCGTGACGAAGAGTGGAGCGACGCTTCCAATTGTTGAATCTAACCTGACCCACCCCCTCTGCGACCTGCAAGTCGGTGGTGACACTCCTGCAATGTGTTGGTGGTGAAGGTTGGACAGAATCGTGCAATTGACCGAGGCAGCAAGTTCAGACATCGCCAGAGAAGCTTTGTGGCTTCTCAGTTGTCCTGCGGGTGGCCTACAGTTCAAGGTCAACTAGTGAGTTGACCGCATGACTTTGCTCAAATGGAGGTAGACGATGAGGCCACCACCATCCGATCTTGGTCCATGGTGGTGTTGAGTTGGATCCGACGCTCCTACATGGGAGTAGCATTTTTTAGGTGCACACAACTAGAACCATCATATTCGAGAAGCGGACCACCGGTCTATAGATTGAGTGGCCATCAAATTTCGGTAAAATTCCCTCTCTAATCAAATAATCCAGAATATTGCTTTTCCTTACAAAATTAATAGAAAACGCTAGCAATATCCAATGAGGAAACTTTATATATGAAAGATTCATAGAAAAATACGAGGAACATGACAAAAATACTTTGAGAATCTAGTTCTACCTCGTTTTGCAAAATTACTTTAATTTGGTAGAAAAGTGCATTAAAAAGTAATTAGGAACCCTAATTCTATATAAAGGATGCATCTTTGAAGATTAATAGGTTAATTTGAAAGGAATTGACCTGTTGATTAGTAATATAGAGTTTTCATCCATTTTGTATACAAAATTGGTAGTTTTAGGGTTTTAATCCATAAATGAAGAATAATATATATGGGAACCCTAATTGGGGTAAAAGAAGAGGAAAACCATGATATTTTGGATTAAGGAAGTAAATTACTAAATAATGATCCTAAGACTGTTAGGAATATTAAAATGAGAGAATTTAAAGGTTTTAAGTAGATTTGATGAATTATGGTTTGTGGACTAAAAGAGCATTAAAAGTGATAAATGTGTAATGAAAGCTAAAACCCTAAAAGTTGGCCTAGAAACTCTAAAGTGGAATCCAAGTTGATCTAAGAATGTTTTGAATAAAACAATGACACTTGAATGTTATGCATTATTTTCAAGATATTGTTGATTGCTTATTTGATTGTATTGAATGTTAATGCATGGACATCAAGTTACTCTGGATCAGGTATGTGGTTACGCTTATGAATAATCGCTCTAGTTTCACGGTGATTTCCGAACATTTTATCAGTTTCTTGAAAAATAATTGTTGGATGTCTATTTATTTCATGCAACTATAAAGTGACTATGATTATCTCCATAAATATACATATAACTGGCTAGATCCAGGTCCACCTCTGCTGCATTAACAAGGCTAAAAAAAGGGGTAATCCTAGAGCAAGGTCTAGGTTACCGTGAGTTAGAAACTGGGCTACCTACGTGTAGTGCCATGAGACTCTTTGGCATACCACGAGTTAAGGAGTGGTCTACCTATGGGTAGTTCCATGTGACTCACAACCCTAGAAATTGGTTCACCTGTTAGGTGGATCATGAGGGGTTTAATGGGGATCTACCATAAGGAAGGTAGTATCCATGTCCACTGTAGGGACAACTCATAGGATAGGGTACTCATGGATCGCAAAGTTATATTTAAAACGTAATATTGGTTGTTAAATGATTAATTGAATGATTATGTTGTTAACATATTTACATGATTATTGTTTTCCCCACATACCAGCTTTGGCTGACCGATGTTTTGTTTGTCGACAATTTAGGTACAAAATCCCAAAAAGGACAAACAATAAAGTGGCACTTTGTGAATTCACAAATTAAAGAACAAGGAGGTTTTAGTTAGACTAATTCAACTACGGATAGAGGTTTAGAAATTCCAACTTTTCAAAGGTATGGAAAACTTTATTTATTACAGCTTTTCAGTATAGATTGTTGAAATTTAATAATTGTTCTTGGTTAAATGTCGAACCTTTGATCTGGAAGTTATGGGTGCAACTTCGACCTCTCGGTCTCCCTTAATTGGGGGTTACCAGAAGGTGGGGTCGTAACACCTTTCCAAGGTGAGACCTTGAGATATACTATGTCTCCAACTTGGAATTCTAAAGGTCTTCACCATTTGTCGGTGTATGACTTCTATCTATCCTGTACAGTCTTTAATTGTTGTTGTATTACTTTAATCTTCTCAGTTGTCTGCTGCACTAGCTCAGGACCCAAAAGTTGATATTCTTAGGTTTCATACCAACATAAAGGATATCTACAATGTCTACCATATAATGCTTCATATGGTGCCATATCAATACTGTGTCGATAGCTATTATTGTAAGCAAATTCTATCAAGCTCAGGTGTAGATCCCAACTTCCTACATACTGAAGGACACATACCCTAAGCAAATCCTCCAAGGTTTGTATGGTCCTCTCAGATTGTCTATCTGTTTGTGGGTGAAAGGCAGTACTAAAACTTAACTGCGTACCCAAAGATTTATGGATTCTTTCCCAAAAATGACTTGTGAACTGGGGAGATCTATCAGAAACAATAGTAGCTGGAACCCCGTGCAACCACATTATCTCATCTATATATATCTATGCAAGCTTCTCAGTAGTGTAGGTTGTTTTGACAGGAAGGAAATGTGCTGTCTTAGTCAACCTATCAACTATCACCCATATGGAATCATGAACTTTGGTTGTTCTAGGAAAACCAACCACAAAGTCCATGGTCACATGATCCGATTTCCACTATGGTATAGTAAAAGGTTGCATTGTTCCTGTGGGCTTTTGATGTTCAGCTTTAACCTGCTGACATACTGGATACCGCATAACAAACTCAGCTACATCCTTCTTCAATACTGGCCAACAATACATATCCTTCAAGTTACAATACATTTTGGTGCTTCCTAGATGCATTGCATACATCGAAGAATGAGCTTCCTCCAAGACTAACTTCTTTAAGTCATTGGCATCAGGTACTACCATCCTACCATGGTAATAGACTACCTGATCCTCTGACTCATGAAAGCCATCCCGTTTCTTACTACCATACTTTGACCTGATCTGCTGAACCATAGTATCAGCTTGTTGTGCTTTTTAATCTACTGTCTCATAGTAGGTTTCACTTGCATCTCAGCTAACAGCCTGGCTAACAATGATACCTTAAGCTGTATATTATTTTGCCTCAAGGAGATAAGCATATCTCTTTTAAAGCACACTAAGGTGTTCAACTTTGCTTTATCTAAGGCTGGTAATGATGATTTCCTACTTAGTGCATTAGCCACTACATTAGCCTTCCCTGGATGATAATCAATTATACAATCTTAGTCCTTGATTAACTCCATCCAATGGTGTTGTCTCATGTTCAACTCATATTGTGAGAAGATATAGTTCAGATTCTTATGGTCTGTGAAAATCTAGAATGTTTCTCCATAGAGATAATGTCTCCAGATCTTCAAAGCATGGACCACAACAACTAGCTCTAGATCATGTGTCGGATAATTCTTCTCGTGTTTCTTAAGCTGTCGAGAGGCAAAAGAAATCACTTGATTATCCTACATCAACACACATCCTAGACCATTCTTAGATGCATCACAGAAAACTATGTACCCCTTCCCTTGCTCAGGTAACACCAACACAGGTGCACTTGTTAACCTTTCTTTCAACAGCTGGAAAGAATGTTGACACTTGTTATTCCAGACAAAAGGAACCTCCTTCCTGGTCAACTTGGTTAGGGGTAAAGTTATAGAACTGAAGTTCTTAATGAACCTCCTGTAATAGCCTACCAGTCCTAGGAATCTGTGTATCTCTGTCGGTGTCTTTGGCTATTCCCATTGCATAATAGATTCTACCTTCTTAGGATCAACACGGATACCTGAGGCAGATATTACGTGTCCTAGAAAAGAAACTTTGGGTAACCAGAACTCACATTTGCTAAACCTAGCATACAGCTTATGCTCTCTTATCAAAGTTAAATCCCGACGAAGGTGCTGCACATGCTATTGAGCATCTCTACTGTATATCAAGATGTCATCTATGAAGACTACTATGAACTGATCAACAAAAGGCCAGAAGATTCTATTCATGAGTTCCATGAATGCAGATGATGCATTAGTTAGTCCAAATGACATAACTATGAACTCATAGTGACCATACCTTGTCCTAAAGGCAGACTTAGGTATGTCACTCTCCTTGATACACAACTGATGATATCCCGACCTCAGATCTATCTTAGACAAGATAGTTTCACCACACAACTGATCAAATAGGTCATCTATTCTTGGAAGAGGATACTTGTTCTTTATGGTTACTTTATTCAACTGTCTATAATCAATGCATAACCGCATAGATCCGTCCTTCTACTTAACAAAGAGAACCGGAGCACCCCATGGTGAAGTACTCGGTCGGATAAAACCTTTCTCAAGCAACTCCTACAAATGTTTCTTGAGCTCTGCCATCTCAGCAGGTGCCATTCTATATGGTGTTTGTGCTATTGGTTGCATGCCCGAGATTAGATTAATCTCAAAATCAATCTCTCAGGGTGGAGGAACACCTGGAAGTTCCTCAGGGAACACATGTTCAAACTCCCTAACTATCAGAACTTCAAAAAGATTAGGGCTCTCCATTGTGGTGTCTACCACATGAGCCAAGAATGCAAAGCATCCTTGTCTCATCAACTTCTCAGCTACCATAGTTGACACAAGACAGGTTGGAAGAATCTTTCTATCTCCCTAAAAGATCCATGTGTCACCATCATCTGCGAACACAACTTGCTTGGAATCACAATCCAAGACAACCTTATACTTTTCTAGGGTGTCCATCCTAAGAATTATATCGTACCTATGCATCTCAAGTGGTATAAGATCCACCTGAATGTGATGTTCTCAAAAGAAAAGAATGTAGGTAGAACACACCTCCCGCAACACTACAGATCCAACTAATGGAGTTTCTAATAAAAAACTATCTGCCCTATGAGCAACTGTCATATTGCAGTCAAGGATCACTTCTCTAGTGACAAAGGAATGTGTAGCACCCGGATCAATCAAAACAGATATGAAGCAGGATGAAGACATATCAGAATGAAATAGTTCCATCTGACCTGTCACAACTCGAGGGTTGACTACTGTTTCGGGTTGATTCATCGCATAGAATCCCATCATTGCTTGTTGTTGACCCTGTGCCCGGTTGTTGGGTGTTGATGAACCAGCTTGGGATGCTTGTCCACGTCCTCTAGCGCCACTAAAAAATTGTTTCTTCTGATGACCTTGCTAGCTCTGCCTCGGGGGTTGGGTTACCATTATGTTTCCAGCTGGACAATCCCATGCTAGATGTCCTACTTGTCTACATTGGTGACATGTTCTATTCTCTTGATATGGTCTAAAAGGTCCAGATACTGACGTTGATGCTGTAGTGGGGGCTCTATTTGGTGGAAAACTATGACCCCTACCCCTACTTGACATCCACTGTGTCTGGGTATTGAATCTCGGTGGTGATGTCGGTGTAGAAAACCTTGGTTTCTTAAAACTCTCGGACCTCTATCCTTGGAACCGTGTATACACCTTCTTACTCTTAGTCTGATGCTTCTCAATCACCGACCTTTCTATCCGTCTCACAGACTCCACAAAGAGGGTGAACCTCTCCCTGTTCTCTAAGGCAGACAGAAGAGTGGTCAAATCAGCGTTCAACCCCTCTCAAAACACCAAATTCTCTCTTCATTAGTAGCTGCCATATGCGGTCAGAACCGCAAAAGCTCCATGAACTTAGCTTCATACTCGCTAATGTTCATTGGTCCTTGCCTTAACCTCTCAAACTAAGAGATCTTCTCGTCTAGATACGTCTTGGGGAAGTATCTGCTGACGAATTCTCATCAGAATTCTTCCCATCCGATTTCAACACCTGGCCTCTTGCCCTCTTCTATTATCCACCAGTGGCCAACACTCCCTTTTAGAAGGTACACTGCATGCCTCACCTTCTCTGCTTCAGGGATATTGAGGATTCTAAAGGCCTTCTCCAACTCAGTCAACCACAAGTCAGCATCTGATGGGTCAACTGTACCAGCATAATCTGTGGCTCCAACCTGGCAAAGTCATTCAAAAGTCTTGTCGGCTCCCTATCCTTCATTATGGGCTGGTGCCCTTGATGCAGGTGGTGGCATCCTATCTCCCATATGTGTCATGGTTGCCATGAACTGCCCAAATAGATCATGGAAAGTTGGGCTCTCTAGTGCAACTTGGTTAAGCTGGGGATGTTCAAGTACTGGTTCCTCCCTAGTCTGGTCCCTTGCACCTTTTCCTGGTGCAACAATGCTTCTCTCAGCAGAATGTTCTTCATGTGATCCAGACATCTTTAAGTTCTTCTTCTCCTCCTATGAGCAGAAGACATTATCAAATAAACTGGAAGACACTAGAACAGACTCAACAACCTTAATCATATGTCTCTATAGACTCAGCAAACCTAGAGCTCTAATACCACTAATTTGTCACGCGTTGTTCGAACAAAACGTCATTAACTAAGCGGAAGCAATCATTAACAGCAGATTACTAAAAATCACTAAAAATTAAAACCATTTACAAAGAGATCCAAACACAGGAAAACTCTTTTATCAAGAACCAATGAATTTTATTTACATCTTGGTTCATAAGTACATATCATGTACCATCACTTCTTGAGGATTACAAGCATCAACTGCTCTATTAAAACTATACACAGGCAGCATAAGAACCTCGAGACATCAAGCCAAAATCTCAGATCGATTCATTAAAAGTACTGACTACTAACTCCGAGGACTTGAGAGTACAGAGACGACACATAGGACTCTCTATACAAAATATGACAGCCAGTGCCTCCACCTGGAATATCATTGTTGTCCCTATTGCTGCTGCTACTCTTCCCCTGTTATAGGGTTTCTGCCTCTTCTTCCTCATCTACCTAAAAATGTTGGATTCCACAGGGGTGAGACAATTGAAATTGTCCCAGCGAGATATATAACTCTCTGCCAGAAATATTATTGTGGATAAATAGTGGTACACTGAGCAGAATAATCTCTATTGAATAGTAGGATTTAAATCATTATTAAGCAGAATAGAGCAATATCATCTTATTCATTTTAATAAGGAATATGAAGAACATGTATAATATTTATCTACTTTAGGATACAATAAGCAATGTACCATCAACCAATGATTTCCGTAATCCATCCTTAACTAAATATGCTACATGGCTGATTACATTTTACAATCACACTTATGCCCTGAGGAGTTGAGGTGTACCGTTCATACTCCAACCGACCACGACGGTGTAAAGCATCAGTTCCATACCTAGGTCAGTGGAAGAGCCAGACTCCATGACCTCATCTGTCTCATTCAGTGCGAGACCACATGCAGGACACCTAGTATCTCTGCTAAATAGCTTTCCAGGGTATACTGGCAACTTTCCTATAGAGTTATAGCCTGTAGCATATACTCTCTTCAGGATATGGCCAGTAGCCAATGCCTGGTATTGTGGAGTCATGACCCATAGTCATTCTCTTATTAGGATATGGTCCATAACCATTCATGTACATAGGATATGGCCCACAATCATTCCTATGAGGCGTAAGGATATATTCACCCATTACCCCCACATACTCAAAAGTATGCATTCTGGGTTATGCCGCAAAGCAACCCATTTCACCATTCAGCAAATCCTGACACTGATGGATCTATGGTCATGGCTCTACATGATAAGATTCCACTTGATTAATTAAGTGCATTACCATATCTTCTTGGCATCAATCAAGTTTCAAATAAGATTTATTATAACAGATGCTACAAAGAATGTGTAATAATTCTATCAAGTACTTTTCAAAGCTTTATAAAACATTGGGATCTCAATCCCTTGTCACATCATGGGCATTCTCATCCCTTAACATCTCATCATCATGATTATGGAATATGGGTATTCAAACCCTCAGTTCATCAAAGAACACTTGTTACCACTTATTAGGTAACTAATACCTTCAGGTCATCTGACCAAGGTAAACATGATACTTTCTACAAAAGCATCTCACATGGCTCTTCAAGGCCCATTTAATCTCTTTTTACCTCTTACTAGGCAACAAAACATATTATGGCTCACAAGGCCCATAAAACAATTTCAATAATAAAACATCATAGCTCATACCTGGCTATGCCCAATATCTCATGATACCTGCAAGGTTAGTACACATAATAACAGTTATACCAATTACATATCAACACTATGCAATGTGAGGGTATCATCACTATTCCGTCATTAGGGTTAGGGTTTCCCAATTCATGTCAATCAGGGATACTCATCCCATTACCCAAAATTAGGGTTATGGTTTATCATCATATTGCCCAAGATTAGGGTTTCATGCACTATAACCCAAAATTAGGGTTTCACATACCTTCACCCTATATTAGGGTTAGGATTTCATATTAGGGTTTCATATAGCATTATAGAGCATCACCCTGGATTAGAGTTTCACATCACATCACTGCATTAGGGTTTTTCATTATATTCCCCTGAATTGGGATTCCTCATATCATCACCCTAGATTAGCGTTACACCATTACCGTAGATTAGGGTTTCACCTAGCATTGCTCTAAATTAGGGTTAGGGCTCATCAACCTTCTCGATTAGGGTTTCATGCTCTAAATTAGGGTTAGGGCTTAACCACTACATGATTATTATACATGTATGAATTCCTCTCTCTCTCATCATTTCTAGGATGTTGATTACTTCAAGCTTGATTAGATTAGGTCAACCCTTCATTTAAGTACATACATTTAGGGTTTGCATAGTGTATTGAGATATTGCTTTCATAAGCATCAAAGGTTAACCCCTCTAAGGGTACTAATCACCCTAGTACCTTAAAGGTACAACCATTGTAATTATCTTTGATATACATCATTAACAATCATGGGTTTAATTGATCTTTCATCACATTAGGTCTTCAAACGATTTTGGTTACATTGAACCTCCAAACGGTTTTGACCCCTCAACCTCCAAATGGTTTTTAGACCGTTTGCCCTCCAAATGGTTTTTAGACCGTTTTCCCTCCAAACGGTTTTGAAACCATTTGGGCATCTAGGGTTGAGACTGTTTGCCCTCCTAATGGTTTTGAAACCGTTTGGGCACTCAACCCTTGAAACGTTTTGATCACATGTACATTGAAACCGATTGGACTCATCAACATTTGAAACTGATTGGATAAATCAACCTTGAAATTGATTGGACCTCCAAATAGTTTGAGACCATTTGATCTCAAATGGTTTGAACAACGTTTGGTCCAAACTACCTTGAAACTAAAAGGATCATCTAGGGTTTCCTTCAACCAATCAATTAGGGTTTGCTTAATTGAATCATTCATCAATTGGACCATTGAGAGTACATCAAAATGTAACCCATAGATCTCCATCCATCCATGACTCCACTTGACCTCAATTGGTCTTGAGACTGTTTGACCTCAACCAGTCTTGAGATCGTTTCCCTCAAATGGTCTTGAGACCGTTTGGTTCATTCCACCTTGAAAATGTTTGAATCAATTTAGGGTTTCTTCAATCAATCGATTAGGGTTTGTAACCAATGTATCATCCATCACTATAACCATTGTGATTAGATCAATTGGAACCATTGGATCTTCATCCATTCATACCAGCAATTGACCCCAAATGGTCTTGAGACTGTTTGACCTCAAACGGTCTTGAGACCGTTTGCCCTCAAACAGTTTTGAGACTGTTTGATCACCAAACGGTCTTGAGACCGTTTGGTCATCAAAATTGGAAACCGTTTGCTCATGATATTTATTGAGGTGTGTGCTAAGATGACATCATCATCTTCAAGCTTCAAACCTTCGAAAATTACTATGATTCTTATGGTGATTTCATCAACTAATCAAAAGGAATTTTGAGAAAAAAGAAAGATTCAACATATGATGAAGAAGTGAAATCAATAATAACATTTAAGGGTTCAAGTTATATAAACCACATTCAAAGTTGAATCCAAGCTTCAAGATTCACATATTTAATGGTAAATGAAGGTTTCTCAACTTCCCAAGGTCCGTCCTCAAGTCTTTGAGTGAAAAGAATGGCTAAAGTTGAAGATTGAATGGAGAAAAGAAGAAAATAAGCATTGAATTTCGATTTCCACCATGAAATCAAGGTTGAAGATGATTAAGGAGCTTACTTACAGGTTGGGGTACGTCCTCCTATTTCTCCTAAGCTCCTTTGTGTTCGGCCAAAGCAAGGAAAGAAAGAAGAGTCGAAAAGCCTTTCATGTGGGTGAAATAATGGAGTATATATAAGGGAAATTCAAGAGAGAGAAAGTGTTATAAAACTCCTTCAATTCCCTAAATTGGTGCCACTTATCCCCCTCACTTCCTTGCATATGAAGCCATCATCCTCCCCTTTGAAATCCTCTTCTTTATCCATGAATTAAAAGAAAACAATTAAGCACCTTAATCAATATAATAATAATATCCAAAAATTAGTGGATATTACTTTTCTTTAACTAATGTGAGTGGGCTCTCCACTCATTTTAGATATTTCAGTGCCATTGCCAGGCACAAGGACGTCCATACTTATATAAATTCAACCATCACATTTTTCGTTGAAGGGCACTTCCATTAATATATTTATTTTTGCATTAAATTGAATTAGGGTTTCAATTATGCTTAAGTCTTGATTATTTTAATATCAAGATTCTCTCTCCCCCAAAGAGATTCAAATGAGATGCCCCTCTAATTTTCTTGTCTCTAATTGATACCAAGAAACATTAGGGACTCTCTATAAGTGGTATTTTTCATATTGAACCCTAGGTATTGGGCAAATTGCACATTACACCAAAACTAGGTTTTAATGCACAAATATTGCTTAATAAGCTCTTTCCTGGTGCTCAGGCTTCAAACTTAGGCTTGTGGAAGCCATACCTCATCATCACTATTATCCTTATGATGCTTCAACATTTGAGGAACATTTTATCATGTAACATTCGCAAGTTAACCCCTCAACTTGGGTAATTTGCACTTTAGTCCAAAACGGGCAAAACATTATTAAAAACATTATTCAAAAAGGACTAAAATTGAAACATAAGTTCCTCTCGAGTCTTAATTACTTTTCAAAAGATAATAGCAAGCATTTAAGTATCCTTCTTAAACAAAACATCTAGGGTTAAAGCATAACCCCGGTCAGGGATGTTACAAATGCTATGCATCCAGGTGTCACCAAGATGTATCACAATCTAAAGGATCTGTATTGGTGGCCTAGTTTAAAGAAAGATGTAGCTGAGTTCGTGGCAAAATGTGCAGTATGTCAGCAAGTTAAGGCAGAACATCAAAAACTGGAAGGTATGTTGCAACCCATGCCGATACCACAGTGGAAGTGGGATCATGTAACCATGGATTTCGTAGTTGGTCTTTTGAGGACAGCTAGGAATCATGATTCCATCTGGGTGATAGTGGACAGATTGACAAAGTCTACTCATTTCATTCTGGTAAAGATAATGTATATGGTAGAGAAGCTCGCTCAGGTATATGTTGATGAGATAGTGTGTTTTCATGGTGTGCCAGCAACGATAGTCTCTGATAGAGGCCCTCAGTTTACAAGTCGTTTTAGGGAACAGTTGCATAAGGCGTTGGGAACGCATTTGAGGTTCAGTACCACTTTTCATCCGCAGATAGATGGACAGTCTGAAAGGACTATTCAGACTTTGGAAGAGCTTCTAAGAGCTTGTGTTCTATAGTACCTAGGAAGTTGGGACGTGCATCTCAGTCTGATAGAGTTTGCTTACAACAACAGCTACCAGTAAAGTATCGACATGGCACCTTATGAAGCATTGTATGGTAGAAAGTGTAGATCTCCTTTATTTTGGTGTGAGTCTAGTGAGTATCAACTTTTGGGTCCTAAGTTAGTGCAGCAGACGACATAGAAGATCAAGGTGATATGACAACAGTTGAAAGAGGCATATGATAAACAAAAGTCTTATGCAGATAATCATCGTCGACCTTTAGAGTTCCATGTGGGAGATAAGGTGTATCTCAAAGTCTCTCCATGGAAAGGTGTGCTAAGGTTTGGATGGAAAGCCAAGTTGGTTCCCAGGTATATGGGACCATATCCAGTGATAGAACATGTTGGAAAAGTGGCTTACAAGTTAGAATTACCACCAGAGCTGCACATGTTGCATCCAGTGTTCCATGTTAGTATGCTAAAGAAAAGTCATCTGGGAACAGAGATTGTGATATAGCCAGTTGAGGTTGAGCTTGATGAAGATGTGCCCTACGAGGAAGGTCCAGTGTGGATCCTTGACAGAAAGGTGAAGAAGCTGAAGAGGAAAGACCTTGTGCTCGTGAAGGTTCTCTGGCATCACCGCGGCATTGAGGAAGCCACATGGGAGCTTGAGGAAGAGATACGGAGGAAGTACCCCTCGCTTTTCTCTTTGGATTTCGGGGACAAAATCCTTTTGTAGGGGTTTATGGCTTGTAAGGACCCTAACCTTTGTTTTGGGCTTACCCTGTTTCCTTTGCCTAAACCTTGTGTTTAGAGGCTTGCCTAATCACCAAAGGTGTGATTAGTGTTTGTTGTTTTTGTAGTGGGGTTGAGGTGCAACTTGTAATTTACCCAAGTTCTAGGGTTTTCATGCAAGCTTGTCTCCTTGAGAGGCATCCTTGTCTCTTTGCATCCTCTAGGGTTGAGAGGATGAGTTGGGGTGCCTTGCTTGAGTCGTTTGGGCTTCATTTGAGCTTGGGCTTGTTGTTGGGCTTGGTGCTTTTCCCCCTTGCTTGGTGTGTCGGCCAGGAGGTGCTTGGGGTGTATCGGCTAGAGGGTGCTGGTGGTGTGTTAGGTTCCCATGTTGGGCGACACACACCCCTCCACCTAGCATCATTTGTGTCACCCTCTCTTGGATACATGGTGCTTCTTACTAGCAAGTGGTGAGACCTTGGACAAGTGGTATTTGGGGTGTTAGCATGTGTCATGTCCCTTGGACAAGTGTACCTAGGATGGGCGCCACCTTGCTATAGTTTCCCCCTTTACCCTCTTGTATATATGCCACCCATCTTGCTTGCTAGTAGTCCCTTTAGTTCCCTTTATCCATTGCTCTCTTTTCCCTTGGTGGTTGATACACATAGTGGTGGCCGATACATCTTGCTGTTTTGTTTCCTTTCTTCTCCAAGTTGGTGGCCGAAGTTGGTGCTTTAGAGCTTGGAACTTGGAGCTTGGATCTTGAAGAAGTTTTGCTTAAGGAGGGTTACATAACTTCTAACCTAGCTATACTATCTCTTTTACACGTTCCTTTAATATGTTACCTTGATCGACTATGTATATCTTGCTAGAAATGTTCATGCCTTAGTTAGTAACCTTGCTGCCCGATACGCTCCCTAGACTAGGTTCACTGATATGTGTGATATCCTTGTGTTGGCCGATCTCTTGAGTTGTGGAACCTCAAGCAATACCCCTCTCTCATTTAGTTGAGAGGTGATCTTAGGGTTTTTTTAACCCCAAGAGGTATGGTGGTGTGTCCGTGAGGCAATACCCCTCTCTCACTTTGTTGTTGAGAGGTGAGCCTATGTTCTTATAGCTGTTTGTGCATCATGGTTAGTTAGTTTGGCCGATAGAGTGTTGATCTACCTAGTTGCATGATATTCCTTTAGGGTTAACTCTTAGTTGGTGTCCTTGGGCGATAGGGTGTGACCATGCCCTTGATGGTGAGCTTTGAGAAACACCCCTCCTTCCTTGAGTTGTGAGGTGAGCTCTAGCTCATGCCCAACATGTTTGGAGATTGTGCAAGACCCCTCTCTCTTCAAGTTGAGAGGTTAGCCAATACTCTTGGTGTCCTTAGGCGAGATGGTGTGGGTGGCCGTTATGTGGTTGAGGTTGTTTCTAACCCTAGTCACCTAAGATGGATGGTGGTATCTTGAGGCTTCTTGCTCGATATGGTCTTGTGAGAGTGTTGCCCGATATCCTTCTTCTTCCCTTGAGTTAGTGTTTGGGCGATACAGTAGGTGGACACCTTGTTAATCCCTTAGTCGATATGGTGCTTAAGGGTTGAGCAATATGTGACCTATGTCGGGCGTTATGGTCTTGTTGGTGCCTTTCACGACATCCTTCTAGATGGTGCTGCCTGACACCCTGCTTCAGTAATGCTTTGCCCGATGGAAGTGTTAGACATTGCGTCGGTCTTGTTGGGTGATATGGGTTGTAACTCCCTCACCAACATGGAGATTGGATGGTGTGGACCTCCTGGATGTTAGATGTTGCGTTGGGCGTTGGGCGTTGCACTTGGTGACATGGCCCTACTGCTTTACACGATACCCCCCTTGGGTAGTGCTGCCCAATACGGACCTTGTATGTGTTAACCTCTTGAGCGTTACCCGTCACAACACAGCGTTGCCCGCCATGGGACATTGCACGATGCCTATTTGCTTGTGGTCTGCTCGTTATGGGTGTTGGCCGATAGTGTTGGTCAACACGACAAGCTATGGTTAGTTGCTGGTTAGCCGATACCATAAGGTTGGGTTGAAGCATGATCTTTTGGTGAGGGTTATTCCCTTACCCGACATGTTTTGGTGAGGGTTTGTCCTTACCCAATATACCTTTGGTGAGGGTTATTCCTTACCTGATAAGCTTTTGTGAGGGTTATGTTCTATGTTCAACTTGTAACTGTAATATCGTTTGGAATGCTTATATGTGGATGTTATGTATATGCATGGTCATCTAATGTGGCACAACTATATCTTGATGATGAAGTGTTTATCTACTCTTGTGCATACTAACCATGCAGGTTTCATCAATTGAGATGTGTACTCAGGTATGAGCTATAATGATGTCCTTGGTGACATTCTCTTGATATTGAGATAATGAGGAACACTATGTGCTATGAGAACCATGACGGTACATAATGAGTGTTGCCTATGTGTTGGTAACATGTGCTTAATGTTGGGATGGAATCCCTATGATGTTGTTTCCTATGTGTTGGTAACATGTGCTTAATGGTGGGATGGAATCCCTATGATGTTGGATCCTTGTGATGGATCATGATGATTGGCAAGAGGCCAAGTGGCAACATGTAATGTTGGAACCTTAAGATGGAACATTATGATGTTTATGGCATTGAGAATAGCAGTAACAATGTAACACAAGTTAATGGAATTTATGTTGTTTACTCTTGTTTATGGTTTGCATAATATAACTTGGTTGACACCAAAAATCCACTTAAAATGCATTAATTAATTACAGATGAACCTTTCATGTAGTTTTCCCTGACCATAGATCCATCATCGTCAGGAGCTGGTGATGGTGAAATAGGTTCTCCTGTGGGTTAACCTGGTGCGCATATTGTTGAGTATGTGGGGTTTCTCCTAGCCGAAAATAGGAGGATTAGAGTGAAACTTTGGTTGTAGACTCAAGATGTGTATTAGAGCATGGTGAACAGGCCCCATGGCTTAGTGTGATAGAGCATGAATGTGTTCATGGCTTAGAAGCACGGTGAACAGGCTCGTGGCTTAAGATATAGTAGCGTCGTGACCTATACCAAGGTGAGCTAAAGAAAGGGTAGCCTGTGGAGCTAACCCTGTGACTGAGGTCACTTAAGCAAGAGACTGCGGTCCTACTTTGGATATCGTGCACTGACCATGAGGAGGTGGAGGTCGTGGAGTCTGGCTCTTCCATTGACCTTGTATGGCACCAGCTTTGGGTTTCGCAACCGAAGGTTGGATTTGAGCGGTACGACACACTACCTCAAGGCGTAATAAATGGTAATCCAGTCGTATAGTATATTTTCTTAGGGCAAACATGGAACATTGGTTGAGGCCTTGCATAATGTATGATTATATATACATGCTCTAAGTATTTTTGCATATTGTTATATGCCTCTCAGACACTATGGTATGCTATTATATATGTATAATCATGTTCTTCGTATTAATATATGATCTGGTTATATCTGCTACATGTTTTATCAGCTCTAGCTTCTATGAGGTTTTATAGTTCGGCGGGGAGTTATGTTTCTCACTGGGACTGTGTGTCTCACCCTGTTGATTTCAACCTTTTTAGGTGTTTGAGCTAGACGTGGTGGTGATTGTAGCGTTGTGGCTGAGCAGCAAGAAGATCAGTAGAAGGCAAGGTTGGATATGGTGCTGCTATGGTTGTTTTGTAGTAGAGTCTTAGAGTCTTCCTTGTACTCTCAGGTCCTTGGAGGTGTTTTGATGAGGTTTCACAATGTATGATCTTAGTATGACTTTCTTGTAACCTGTTGTTGGCCTGGTTAGGCATGTTCTGTATATAAACAGGTGATGCATCCTTGATGTATATGGAACAGATGGACCCTATGTGTTGGTGGACATATATCATGCTTATGTACATATAACATGTTTCCTTGCAGGATGTGGATCTAGTTGTAATAGTTCCCTTCTTATGATGCTTTCCGTAATCGGTTTTAATTAACCTATGTTTTTGGTAATACGTTGTTTATGGTGGTTCCACATGTTTTCGCCTGGCATTTCACTGTCTTTGTGATGGTGTGATGTCACAATGGATCTACACAACAGACATGTTTTGATATGTATCTGGGGTAATGCGTCATACAGATCAGAGAAATCAAAAATGCAGTTGATGAATTTTCTATGATTGGACATCATTGTCACAAAGTCATAAAACCAATCCCTAGAGAGATTGGATATGTTGGTTCCAACATAGACGACAACGACATAGTTAGCATACTGAGCTTACTTCCTTGGACAGTGAGGGGTCTATCTATCATGGAAAATAGAGGCATACCATACATAGTTATTGAATGGATAGATACTTAGTTTTTTATAGAGATTATGGTTGTAGAGATGCTTTTTGAGGGGGTTGAAATCATCTTTTCAAGTGGAGATGTATTCAATTTTGATGATTTTTCCTACATGAGGTAGGTAGGATGAATAATATTACTTCGTGACTTTTAAAATATATTCTTCAGGTCTTGGGCTAAGTTTTAGTTAAAATCATGGTTAAAAAGATTAATTTTCACTCACTTGTATGTGTTCTAGCTTGGTGATCTCATATAAAGGATTTGAAAACTCAGATCTCAATCATCTAATCTTGATTTTGAGTTCCATACCTCCAAACAACAACTTAATAATGGGTTTATAGGTCACAAAGGAACATCCTAGAAGTTAAAGATGAAGAAGGAAGCTCAATGAAAACCTTTAATTTCTGCATCAGAAGGCTCCATGAAAGAAAACACGAAGATACAGAAAGATCAACAATCTAAAACTACTTACCAAGTTGAATATATAACAAAATCATCAGTTTCTCTTATTCTTCATACTCTTCCCCAAAGATCACCTATAAATTCGCATTTCAGTTCATCTTTTACATGTTTCCACACTCTAGTTATGTAAAGAATTGATATACAAATCTAAAGAAATAAATTTCATCAAATTCTAATAAGTATATCAAAATTTATGGTTACTTTGGTGATTGGATGTGTTGGGCAGAGGCGCGGCACAAAACCTTCGGTTTATGAAAACCATCAGATCACACTATCTGAAGGCTCACCACCGCAAGGCCCGCCCACCATCATAAGACCTGTCATTTCTAGGTCAACCATCAGAAGAAGGACCAATGTAAGGCCCACCCACCAGCATAAGAACTATCATTGGAAGGTCAACCATCAGAAGAAGGACCAATGTAAGGCCCATCAATTTGTCAATTGATGGTAATTGTAAGTGAAGACTAAAAGTGACATAACTTTCTCATTCTAACTTTGATTTGGTTTATTTTTTTTGTATTGGATTCATAATGAAGTCTCCATAGTTCTACAATAAAAGTTTGATGAAACTATTAAATAATAATTTCTTTATTAATTAATTCCTCAATTGTATATAATGCTCTTTTACATACATGTGTGGGATATTCCTATATCAACTATTATGTTCAAATCTCATTGTATGCTCAAATCATGACTTTTAACTTATCAAAGAATTTAAGCTAATATAAACATTAAATGAACTTGTTAATAGTGTACAATGTTATTAATAAAGGTGTAATTAACACCAGAATTGTTTTAAATCCTCAAATTATCAGTAAAAAGGTATGTGTTGTAACAACCTACCCCCCTGAAGGAGTTTTGTCCTTGAAACTTGTACGTATACAAGAATGGTGTAACTGAGGGGAAGTTGTGTTTCTTGCTCAAAAAATGTATTAAATGTGTTCAAATTATTGGGTCTCCTGACCCAACAACATTCACAAGTCGCTCGTTCATCTTAAATTTAGCTTTCCATATATTAACTCATATGCCTTTATTTCTCTGAGATTCACATCTACAACCATTTTGATGTCGGACAACATGCTCATCCAGAGCTCCAATAGGATTTTACACCTCCTGCTTAGAGTGTTTCATGATTAATCTTTTATTTCTGTTTGTATTTTATTTAGTTCTTGAATCTTTATATTGGTTTAGGATCTATTATGCAATTGTTTCAGTTTTAAAATCTAAATGTAATGTTAGAAACTTACTTCTTAGGTATTAATTAATTAGTTTTAATTCTTTTTTAGTTTGGTCTGGAGTGGAAATAAGCCAATTAGGACTTCGCAAAGTTGAATTATGAATTGAGTTTTTAGTTAGAACATGAGTTGCATCAAGTGGTATAAGAACCTGAGATCTAAACCCTAGGTCTAGATCCCAGGACCTCGGGAGACGGTCAAAACCCTAGGTGCGCCTAACCCACTTATCCTCCACCTGTTGGTCTCCTAAACTCTAGGTCTAGGAGCCACATCCACTGTCCACCGGATAAAAACCCTAGATTAGATTTGTCGATTAATCACAAACCCTATGTTAGGATTAATCCCGTCCACCCACCCAATTTCGCCCACCTATATATCAAAATTATATATAAAAAATATTCTTTGAGTATCGACGTGCATCGCTGTTCTTTACCCATTGCTTCTCCAGATCCTTTCATCTTTTGTCCGCCCCGTTTCATGATCCCGTCCAACATATCCCTTGTTCTACAACCACCTACAGCCACCTTGTTCTTCACGCATAGCAGTCGCTGAGGCGCTGTTCATCTTCTTTGCACCGCTGCAACCTGGTTCCCCCGTCCATATCTCTTCCCATCCAGTCCACAGTACTTCAGATCCCGCATCAACCAACTCATCCGCACTACGGAACGATCACTGCCTCACCGCCCAACTCTCGTCCTCACTGCATCAAACCCAGCAGCCAAACCACATCTCGTCCTCACCAAGAACATGAACCCTAATCCCCTGCAATTCTGGCCTCCCCTTGCCGCTCCGTCTTTCATCCTGGATCGCCACATCCACATCATTTCATGCACTTCTCATTACGAATGGACACAAAGTACTGATGCAAATTGGGAGTCAAATACAAGTTCCAACTTTAAAAAAAAAATTCATGTTGTTGCCTATGATTTTGGCATCGGGCACAATATTTCCGAGGTTGACAACATCCTGAGTTTGGTTCACTTGTCCTATCATCGACCAAAGTTGTTTATTTTGATTTAGGGTGTTCCATGATTTATCTTTTATTTATATTTGTCGTTTATTTAATTGTTGAGTCTATATTTTGATTTAGGGTTTGTAATGCAATTGTTTCAGTTTTAGGATCTAAATGTAATTGTAGGGACTTACTGACGAGTTCTTAATTTATTAGTTTTTCATTCTTATTTTAGTTTAATATTGAGTGGAAACAAGCTAATTAGGGTTTCCCTCGTGTTATTTATATAAGCCCATGTCTGGGAGCATTGTCCAGTAGAGTTGAATTATAAATTGAGTTTTTAGTTGCAATATAGGTTGCATCACTTTTCCATTTAACTTTTAAAGTAACATAGTGTAGTAAGCCATCTAGAACACAAGAAGAATGTTTCCATCTCATACTAAGTTGTTGAAACTCCCATTATAGTGAGTATTTTTTTTCCTTAAGGTTCCACTCACAGTTGGCATTCTATTCTTACTACATCATCTTATATAGCATGTTTTAGTATACATGTGAATACATCAGAACCTAATGAGAGAACATATTTTATTGTCCTTTACATACTATTGAAGCCCCACAATGTGAAATCATGAGTTTATCATAACTAAACTATATTGGATGACTAACCCATTATGAACACCAGAACAACTAATTGTTCATTTTATTGGTACATGGCGAAAGTTGCCTCTACATCTTTGTTATGCCCTTAACAAATATACTTCTAGAAATTTTACCATAGTATAAGATATGTCAAATGTTTATACATACCTCCTTTCACATCATTACTTGTTTAACGTTACTCATCATTACTCTTTTGGCTCTAGTTATGTAAGTTGATAGGATGACCATCTTGTTCAGCGTGTTGGAACATTCAAGATTCCCTCTCCTCACTAGCTGAGATAAATGTTACTTTTCGTATCTGAAATTTCCTCATTGGAAAAAAGGTAGTCTATTTCTATTGGGTTTAGGGGATTGTATTCCATACATCAATAGGAAGATAACATATCTCTTTGGCTTTTGACCTTACTAACATTCTGAGATGAGAATGACTACACCATAGAACATTTAACCTATCACCTTCTTCAATTTGTAAGATCTCCATAACTCTTTTCTAGATATGGTCACAGAAGAATGTGCCTCTTGAGTTCTATTTAACATTGATCAAGAAGGTATACAAATCAAAGGTAAGCCTAATCTAACCTATGTTTTAATATTGGACTCTAACATGCAAATCATCTTAGAAGATTATACACTTAGCTATCAATTCCTTACTATGATATTGAGAGGTAAACATGTTGTTGTTGCTACTGTAGCTAGCCATGGTTATAGGAACAATAGAGAAGCAACTTATGTGTAAAATGGATGAAAGATAGTTTGTATATGGTAATACTACTAGCACCAACATGCCTTATATAGGCATCTTGTCCAACGCTTGTGTGAAGTTGGATAAGGATGATTTCAAAGCTTACCAGAACATGGATAGAAGCTCTCACAAGGTCATCTAAAGATTCTAGAGTTTTGAGGAGTACACAGATACTAAGAATCAACAGAGTAAGACATGATGTCTTTGTCTAGGTATATGGATTTGGTTCATCCTCGGTATGTCAATATCCTAACTCCATGTACTATAACTTGTCATATGACCCTTTTTTCTATAAACTTGTCCTAATTAGGGTGACATGCATCTTACTTATTCTTATCTCATACATTACCAAACTCTATCTTTACTTTTGCATTCAAGTAGACTTCTGAATGTCCTCTTAGTTCCTCATTGATTCACCTTCAATGTTAATTTCTTTTTCTTTTTCTCAAGAAATGAATACTTAGGAAATGGAGAGTATGATTATGAAACAGATATATATCCTTACAAACATTGTATTAGTACCTTCCTCTCATTCAAGCCTAATTAATAAGCTTTTCTTTATCAAATACCCTTGAGTTGTTTTATAATGCTCACTCTTCACATTTTTTTTAACAATTAGATTATCTTTGAACTTACCATCCACGTATCCTCTTTATGGAATATTCTAAACCATCTATCTAGCATTACTAACTTTTTTTCTAATTCTTATTTATAACCAAGATAAAGAGTGCCATTATTACTTTTGTCAACATCTCTTAACTCTCTTCATACTTCAACTTCTAAATAAATATTCTCCTTAAAGGATTCATACTTAAGCTTGGTACATAAATTATCTTTTATCCAAGTCATTTAACTTGCATTCAGGTCAAACTTCACTTTTTTCCTTAATATTGAACTTTATGTTGTTCAACATGCTCATATTCTTGTAGATTACCCTTTTATTTAGCACTATATTTATCTTTCTTTTTCATAAGCAATCACAAGGAACCCATTGAAATACCCAATAGAGGAACACATAATTACTCTATAATGTAACGACCTCCAAACAAGGGTAGAAACACTTATTTATAAAGGTGCATATCTTCATCGCCCTCCCTTATCACATAAACTTTATGTTTAACTAGGCTCAATTTTCCCTTGTCCATCTTTATTACATCTTGATATATAAGTATGATTTTATCTCTCATATATTTTATCAATATACTAAAACTTTAATTCTTTAGTCAATATTTTGTTATATTCTTCAAAAATATTTGTTGCCCTTTACTTGTTTCAAAATTATGAATAGAATATCTCAAATAAATATACAATTTAGTTGTCCTAACCCATTCTTTCTTTGTCACTTCTTTATATGTATTTCCCTCATCTTGTCACACATTTTCATCTTTAGGGTTATTCGTGTGAGGTTGATTGCCAAAATCTTGATTCCACCTTTATGCAACTCTTTTCATACCTTTCTCATCTTATAACAATTGTCAAAATTTCTAACATTAACCTTGTTATCATTCTCCTTAGACTCTCTATTATTATAATTTTTTTCTCAAGCCAGATGTACTAAAGATTCTCATCATCCCTCTTTAGATGTTCTTCATCATTTAATATGCTCCAAACTAATCAATGTCTGGACTTATATTATTTTCTCCTTCATTCTTGAAACTAGGGCATCCTATTTATGTTCAAACTTGGCACACATATATTAATTCAAACTAAATTTTTAGTTATTTAGTCCAGTTCTTAGATCTCAATATCTTAGCATATTACATTCTATATTTACATATCTAGAATTATTGAAAATCATTTGATTAGTTATAAATCATTTTTGTTTTCTTATGTCATTAAGAAAAAATTTAGATAGAAATTGAAAAATTGTTCGTTATATTAATTCTAATCTATTCTATGGATCTATTGAGCCATTAGATTGATAATAGGACCATTACATCCCAGTAACACACATTCCAACTGGACTAAGGCAAACCTATCGTTCTAAAGCCAAGGGATTCTCAATGTTAACCAACTCCTACTTATTCAAGCATAAGAAAAGAATATTCACTAGAGGAACTCATATAAGAATAACTTCATGCCTACTTTATGTCTAGTATAGCAAACAATATATGTTGTAAGTTTTGGATGCCAAAAATCTTAATTGAAATGAATACTTCTAATAATTTAAAATTATAGAGTTCACATAGATAAGAGCATTTATATTTATTTCAAATCAAATCAACAAAATGGAACATAAATAATTTCATATCCTATCTTTATGATCTATCCTTTTATTCCTTTCTGGTCTTCTAACCTTAATACTTGTAGGGTTTCTCTTAGGCGTATACCCCCTCTATATACTTGGCCAAGACATACATGGAAGTATAGAAGTAGCTTGATAGTGATCAACCTAAGTATTTAGATATTGGGCCATTGTATCTAAATTTGCATACTTCCAAGATCTATAATGATATGACCTCCTAACTGCCACACTTATGACTCTAACCACCTAACTTGATGGTCCATGATGAATTCACCTAAGCTATGATACTAAAGTTTTCAAATCCAATATATCATAAACTCTCTTAGACCATAAACTTAGGGTTTGAGGTGATTACACTGGATAATACAAACACATCTAAACTTATTATTTATTAGTCTTTGCATATCTTTACATGTTATGGCACATAGATAAATTCCTTCTACAAACACCCTTTCCATAAACAAACCATAAGAACATTTCAATTCATCTTGAGATTGTTCAACACATTTCGACACATGAATCACATATTTTACAATCCATATTATACAAGGACCAAAGATACAAAGATTTACACTTGACTATTACAACTCTTTCTTTTTCTCAATGTAGGACCTAGAGTGGATAGGGACAAATGTGAATGTCCTTCTATTACAAGACTCTTCTAAATCTATATCTATCTCCATAACCAGTAGGGAAAATTTGTTCAATAGAGTGTGTGAGCTATTGTCTTAAGGAGTGAAAATTCACTAAATAAACAAGATAATACATATATTCTTTATTTATGTGGATTGCAACATAAGAAAACATAAGCAAGCTATTAAACATTGAACTAAATGAGAAGTAGCATGATTTCAACTATATATTAAATATTGAGAATAACTAAACATATGTTACTGAATCTGAATAACTCTACAACAAACTACTACATCTAACTTCTTAATTTTAATCACTTTATTAATGCCTTATACCCACATGAGGTGTACACAACATGTGTAAGCATCATAATAAGCTAAGATGTCACCATACAATACTTAGAGTTTAATAGGGATTATAAGTATGCTAACTAGCTACCCCTTCTGCAATGGGCCTCACCACGTATGACCTCATTAGCTATATTAGTTGACCAGATAAACTAGACTCGTCCTATAAACCTAGGTACTTAGGGGGAGACTTAGTGCACTCTTACTTAGACTTCCTGCTGAATATCAGGGGAATATCTAATAGATGTTTCATACCCCCATTATTATTCAAAGGCCATTCATACTAGGATTAACCCCCCATACCCCACTGGCATGCTTTGGCATTTTCTCCAAGACATGTCTGATGTGGGTAGGTCATTTCTTTCATTATGGCACATACATTCGTAAGGAACCTATGGAGTTAATGACATCTTACTGTCTATAATTCTTGAGTTTCACTCTTCAATGAGATACTAAACTTTTCTTAGATTTATCCTATAATTGGATCATTTTGTTTCTTTTCTAAATTCTATATTGCAACAATTATATCTTTGCTAAATAAAAATGAGTATTTTTGATACTCTTAAAAGGTGTTTAACTGAACTACTTACTTTTAGTATTATATTTCACTTGAACTAAATGATCTAAGCTCATCTTGGAATCTATATTTAATCAATACTATTAATCTTTCATACTTAATACAACTTATTTTGATCTAAGTGGTTAATATTGCACTCAATTGTTAACTTTCAATATGGTATTTCACTTTTACTAAGTAATGCATTCCACTTGTACTAAATAACCTAAGCATATATGAATGCATTCTATGATATAACAATAGATTTATCTTTCATCTTAAATATTACTTATTATTTTGACTGATATGTATTGAACTATTGGTATATAGCTAAAGTAGAGCGGAAACGATTGAGTATAGTTGTGTAGTTCACATCCCGCGGAACGCCTATGGTTTTGCCTCCCGCGACGATCAGCTTGGGGGGAGTGGGGTTCGTCGGTTGGGGTGCGCCGCTCCTTTCCCCCTAGGATCTCTCCTCGTCCGTTGTTGTTGGTCAGTGGTCTGGTGAGGTGTGCGGCTGGTTCTTGTTGGTTTTCTGGGTGTGGTGGTGTCGTTGGCTGGGTCGTGACCTGGCTTCTCTAGCGGCGTTTAGGGGGCTTATTGATGTCTGCGGATCTCTTTTGTCTAGCTCGTGCTCTTCTTTTCCACCCTCGTTTTCTCCATGATTGGTTGTTAGCTTCTCCTTCCTCTGGCCTGGCTGTTGCGGGCAGGATCCCCCCCCCCCTTCTTCTTCACTCTGATTTCCTTTACTATTTTGGGTTTTCTATTTAGTAGGGTCAGTGGTAATTTATCTGCCTAGTTTGTCACCGCTAGTCGGCGTTGTATCTGTCACGCTTTGCTGCGATCTCTCTTTGGGAGAGCGAGGAGATCTCTAGCTACGGCTAGATCTCCTTGTTGCTTTGGATTGATCTTGTTACTCAGGTGTATGGCTCTATTTGAGTTGATATACGAGCATAATACCATCTTGTTCCAGCATCTCTACCACTACTCACTGCTCAGGTTGAAAGAATTCTTTATGAAAAGCTGCTTTAGACAGCCTTGAGGAAGAAGAATCAATGCAAAAATGTCTCATTCTCATTCCAATATGAGTTGTAGTGCTCTTGGGTTACTGAAATTGATGTTTGTTTGTTCTATTTGTATCTTTCTTCCCAATTGTAGATGTAGTATGGCCAACAAGTAATGAATCAATCATTTTGCTCTAAAAAAAACTATTGGTAGATAGCTTGAATTGGATAAATGAAACAATAAATAAACAACACAAGAAAGTCATTCAAATTTGTCATCTTATATATATATATATATATAACTAAAGAAAATCAAACCATGTAATAGTACTTCTTAGCCTATATTTCATTATTTGAGGATTTAGGACAAACTCAGATACAATGGTGCCTCTATATCTCTTTGTACTTAAGACTCATACATAGAAAATGTATGCATTTAATCTAGATCGAAAATCATTTAACTTCCATTAATCATCCATATCTAAGAAATACCAATTAGGACTTGTTGAACTAAGAACAGTAAAAAGGTAAACAAACCAGTACTCATTTGTCCTATTTATTTTAAGTTTCTATGAAAATCATGGCTAAAAGATGAATTTCCACTCACTTTCATGTGTTTTAGCTTACTGATCTTATATAAGGACTTGAATGATCAGATCTTAGTCTTATGTTTCGGATTTGAGTTCCAAACCTCCAAAGAACAACTTCACATTGGGTTTCAAAAAGGAGCTTGTTAGAGGTAGCCGATGAAGAAGGAAGGTAACTGAAAATATTTGGTTGTTGCATCATAAGTTTCTACAAATGAGAACACAAAGAGAAGAAAAGATCAATGATCAAAAAGTACTTACCAAGTCAAATCTATAATGAAACCATAAGTTTCTCTAGTTCTTCACGTTCTTCCCCTGAAGTAACGTTCTAGATCGCTTTTCTATGGTTTAGAACAATATTCTCTATAATATTGAAATACAAATCCAAGGAAATAAATTTCATCAAACTTTGATAAGTATATTAAAAGTTGTGTCCATTTTGGTGATTGGTTTGGCTGGGCGGCAGCACAACACAAAACCATTGGTTTGTGAAAATCATCAGTTTGCACCATTGGAAGGTCAACCATAAAAGAACCCACCATTGGAAGACCCATCATCAAAAGGTCATTCATATTGACCTCCACCATTGAAAGGCCCTTCAGTTTGCCAAACAATGGTAATTCTGAGTGAAGACTGAAAGTGGCATACCTTTCTCATTCTAATTCTAATTTGGTTAGTTCTTTGTGCATAGGATTCATAATTAATTTTTTTATATTTGATAGAAATAATTTGATAAAATTATTAACAAATAATTTCTTTATTAATTGTGTGGCATACTATTATATTAGCTAGGGTTCAAATCTCATAACTTTTAAATTATCAAGGAACAAGTTTAAGAATAGAGAAAACTTAAACTAGTCATTTAATGATGCAAATGCTAATAAAGGTGTAATTAACACCATAATTATCTTAAAACCTCATATTACGAGTGAAACAAGGTATAGGTTGGAAAACTTGATCTCACTAGGGGACATACATACTCATAGATCCCATTATGGTCTAGAAACTTTACTTAGCTATAGACACCTTACTCTTCTCCCAAAAAACATATCCTAACTGTTCTTGTAAGGAGTGGGACCTGAGAGGGGATTCACTCCCTACAAAAAGTTAGAAGAATAAAACATCCATTCCAAACACACTCAAAGGTATGCTGGAATAGGTGAAAATTTTTCAAACTTCAATATATGGTATTCAAAACAACCAAAGTGTAGCAGCGGAATTAAACAAATGACTATATTCAATTTTCACAAAAGATTACAAAAGTACATGATACTATCCCATAAGGGTTTACATGTATGATACAACATAAGGATCTAAGTAGAGGGAAGTCTAAACTACTTAAAATCTATCTCCAAGCGACATCTCTAAGAGCTAGGTCCATGTTGGAAGATATGTTCTCCTTGGTCATGTTCAACACCTCGATCTAAACGTGGGTGGTTGGGAAATCACCCATAAAGAGAGAGAAATAAAGTATGTGTCAAATAATGAACAAGAACAAAAGATAAGGAAATAACATGAAAGGAAAGGCTAAGATTTCATCATAATATGAAGAGAACAAGAGTATGAGGCATAATCAAAATTGATGCTTGTCATAAATAGAGTATAATAAAAGGGTTACATGCATGATAATTATGACTACCTTAACTAAGTAGTGTAGAGGCACCTACCAGACCTCAACCTATAGGTGATGGGAGAATTAATACATTCCCAGTCACCTACACATATTTTTATGGGGGAGAATAAGACATTCCCCAGGGCAAATTAATACATGGCCTATCTACGGGTGGTTGTACATAAGTACCACTACTATAGATTAATAGTCCATAAAATCAACATGCTAGAAAAGAAATCATGGCAAGTAAAAACAACATATCAATTAAAACATGACAGTGGGGTACAATACCCAATAAAAAGAATATCATTACCAATTTTGAGGCAATTTAACAAAAGAATCATGAATAGAGGGAGTAGGGTTCATTAAAGCCTAATTAGGGAAATATAGGGTTTGGTTTGAAAATATCCCAACTTAGAGTGTAAGAATGCACATATCTCTTAGTGATATCAATTACTAACTTTCACCACTTTAATTGAGTCCAGGTTCCTCTTTGCCTATTTTCAATGTATTAACATGTATTAGAGTACATAATGCACATTAATGTATGAAAACCCTAATTTTAGACATTTTTAGAAAAACTCAGATTTAGACTTTGAAAACCTTACCATTGAACTTATTAGGTTCTCCTAATCAAGAAAATAAATTTTTATGTTAATTTTGGAGTTATGATGATTAAGATGTACATAATATGGATTTTATGCATTAAATTCACTTTTTAAAAAATCACCATTTGGAAAATATTGAAATCAGACCTTGAAAGGATTTCTATTACATAGACATCAATTTTCTGATTCCAAAACATATTTATTTGTTGAATTTTCATGAGCGGATTAAAAGATATGAATTTTTCAATTTGAACCAATCAGGAAATGATAAGTCAAAAATCTTTGAGAGAGAGGAAGAGGGAGAGAGGGAGGGAGAAAATACCATTTGACCCAATATCAGGTTTGGAGTTGCATAGGTGACCAAACTAGAGCTGCTAGAGAAGGTAAAACAACATGAAACTAAAACCCTACAAGAACATGGTAAAGAGAGATGGAGATCATTAATTTTAAACATAGAAGCATGTGTTTTAAGCATGCAGTAAGAAATATATGAGAAGGGGGTTATAAAACTCTCCTCTAAGAAGGTGAACATGTTCAACCGGAAAGGTTCCCGAGCTTGAGAGATTGGTTTCTCCAACAAAGCTCCTACCTCGACCAAGAAGCACCTTCACCCCTTTAGAGGTGAAAAACCCTAGCAAAAGAACATGGAGATGAGATGTTTAAGGGATCTAGGTGGGGTTTCACCATGGAAGGCCATGGTTCCAACCTGGAAGAAGGTAGGAGGAAGATGAACAGCATGAAAATAGGGAAGGAAAGAAGGAAACTTAGTAGTTTTGGTCGAAATCACCAAGAAGGAGCTTTAGAAACCCTAAATAAAGCAAAATCGGACCCTAGGAGCCTTATTCACCAAGGTAAGCACCATTTTTTACCTTGGGACAACAACTTCATGGTCAAGCATATTAGGAACGATGCTATAATATGGAGTAAAGAGAAGGAGAGCAAGATTTTTTTATTTGGGAGGTGGGAAGGGGTAGATATGGCTTTATACAGAAGGGGGCAAGCATGAGGTGTCTATGGAACTTTCCATGTGTCCTTAGCCTAAGGCTTCATGGCCATGCAAGATGATAACTCATAGAGACTTCTTGCATATCAAATGTCGTACCTAAAAGTCCATGGAGACTTCTAGGCCATCCCCACCATCCTCCAATCAAAGAAATAACCCCATTGGTTGATAGCTTATAAAGATAAGCTTATTTATATAGAGGGTTCTCTCTAAAATGCCCTTGGAGAGAAAAACCTTCAAAACAAGGTGCAACTAGGTGCCCCATGCTTAAAAATCTCTAAATTTGTAAGGAAATATCTAATTATTATAATGCATGTGATAATATGCAAATTAAATCTCCCAATTGGGTAAATTGCATAAAAGTCTAGAATGTACCTAAAATTGCATAACTTGCACAAACAACATAGAAATTGAACCAAATTTAAAACTTAGACTCATTTTATAATTTCAAAACACATAACAAAGTTATATTAAGGTTTAGAACACCGAAATAGGGTCTATAAATAAACTTTTACTGAGGTATTTGTGCATAAACCCTTTTATTGGTACAAATTGTGAATAAATGTTTGCCAAACCACTATAAACTCCACTAATTAAACATCAAGGACATGAAGGATAGAAATGTAAGGGAAACTTGAAAAAAAGGGTTACATGGAGATTACATCTAAGATTTAGTATGTTATAGCACTCCACCCCTTTATAAGGATTTGGTCCTCAAAATCTTTAGCAAAAAGAGAAGTGTGAGTATGAAGCATCCCAATACTAAACTCCCAGGTTGTTTCCATAAAACTTCCACCAAAACTTTCACTAACTCAAAATCCTTATTTTTCAACTACTTAACTTGGGAGTTAAGAATCTTCTCAAGTGACTACACATAAGTCAGGTTCTCATGGATCACTATGAATTCTACTATTAAGATATCCTTTTATTATATATAACATAGTTAACATTTTAGGCCTATTAATATTATATTTATTTTGATGTTATACCATCATTATTATTCTTTTAATTGTCTCATGTTATATTTACTTTGTTTCCATAAGAGTTATATTTTATAATTATACTCAAAGTCCTATGTATTTCTTATTTATCTCATTAAGAGTTTTAGCACAATTAGGGTTTCCTCAATTATCTCAATATACTTGATTATTATCCTTAATAGTTTGGATTTAGTCTCCATTATCAACATATGAATTATAACAGATTGTTTTTCAATAATTAAGACATTTTATCCAATTTGTTACAATTAATCCAAATAATGGCACATTAATCACTTATATCAATATTAAACATTGTCACATTAACTTTATTACTCACATTAATGTCATCATTAATCATTTTCTCATATTTATATAGTTCTTATGATTGATTATGAACTTTTATGTGAATCAATTTACTTCCTATCCATATTGAAGTCATTCTTTGTATTTTAGTGAACAAATTGGAACATACTATCTATTAATGATTTGATTCACCTACCAAGTCATGATTAGGTGACTAATTAAGTTTGCATTAGAGAACAAGGTGATATGCATTTCATATCCATGACCTTATTAATTTATGATTAGGTGATTATACATCATTTATGTGTATTAAAGTATGTTATTTGATTATGACACCTAATGTCACTAATGTATCAAGAATGTCATTAAGGCTTTATAGGTTAAGGTTAGATGATTACAACTTAGGGTTTAGCTCAATATGATCATTATTCTTCATCTATACATCTTTAGTATATATGCATTAAATGCAAGATTACTTTACAATTATCTTGCTCATCATTTCATTAGCATTTACTGGTCCAAGAAATGTTTAGCCTCATGTGTACCCACTATTAGTATTATATGTGAGTTACTCATATTATGTGCATTAGATAGTCATTATGGTTCAAACATGTGAACTATTAATTAGATGACCATTATATGTTCATTAGTATATAAGCATGCATGCCAGGTTATAAATCTAACTTGTTTTGTCAAAACTAAGGATCCAAGAAAACTGCCCTCCTAATCATGGAGTTAGGGTTTTTAGAGTCAGTGTAGCTAGATTTTGGTATGTTATAGGAACCCATCCCTTAAAAAGTATTTTATCCTTGAAATTTAACTACCCAAACATCATCAAACCAACTACTCTCCACACCTTAAAAGGTTTGACCCACCAAGAAAAACTAATCTAGTGGTAAAAGGGTGAGTCTAACTAAGCCATATACAAGATCCATCATGCTTCCACTCTACACTCTGATTGCTTACTAAACACCAAACTTCAAAGTCTAGGTTCTTAGGGATAGACTATCCAAACATGTGGTTCTAGGGAACATAAGATAACTATATTGGGTATCCATCCTCAAATAAGTCATTACACCTGAAAGACAAGGTCAATATATTAGGTTCTCAAGAGTATCCAACTTAGGTGCCTAAGGCTACTACTGTCTATAGGCATGCTATTTTGGACAGTCTGTATCAGCTCAGGCCAGGAAGGTATCATATGGATCCGGGAGTCCTCATAAACCAAGTTGTGGTGCGGAGGAAAATCTTGCCATCCCCAAAACCCTGATCCTTTCTAGAAACCTTTTCTTTCAACTTATTCCTTAATAGCTACCTAATAGACTCATCACCTTATGGTTAACTAAAGATGTTTCTAGTGCAAAAATCTTATGATCCTAAATAAATATTTCATCATCTCAAGTGAAGCATAGTTTTTTCTAGGGTAAACATGTCACTTAAAGAGGAACGATATGATGCAAGGGATCTAATTAGTGAGACAAAGTTGAAATTTTCAGATTCTGACTACCATGGGCTCTGATACCATTCTGTAAGGAGTGGGACCCTAGAGAGGGGATCCACTCCCTAATAAAACAAAATTTGACGAATAAAATATCCATTCCAAACACACTCTAAGGTAAGCTGGAATAGGTGCAAAATTTTCAAACTTCAATAAATGGTATTTAAAACAATCAAAGTGTAGCAGCGGAATTAAACAAATGACTATATTCAATTTTTACTAAAGATTACAAAAGTACATCATAATCTCCCATAAGGGTTTACATGTATGATACGACATTAGGATCTAAGTAGAGGGGAGTCTAAACTATTTCAAATCTGTCTCCAAGAAATAACTCCAAGAGCTAGGTCCATGTTGGAAGCTATGTTCTCCTTGGTCATGTTCAACACCTCGATCTAAACCTTGGTTGTTGGGAAATCACCCAACAAGACAGAGAAACAAGGTATGTGTCAAATAATGAATAAGAACAAACGATAAGGAAATAACATGAAAATAAAGGCTAAGATTTCATCATAAGATGAATAGAACAAGAGTATGAGGCATAATCAATATTGATGCTTGCCATAAATAGAATATAATAAAAGGGTTGTAGGCATGATAGTTATGACTACCTTAACTAAATAGTTTTGAGGCACCTACCAAACCTCAACCTATAGGTGAGGGGAGAATTAATACATTCCTAGTCACCTACACATATTTTTATGGGGGAGAATAAGACATTCCCCAGGGCTAATTAATACATGCCCTATCTACTGGTGGTTGTACATAAGTACCACTACTATAGCTAAATAGTCCATAAAATCAACATGCTAGAAAAGAAATCATGGCAAGTAAAAGCATCATATCAATTAGAACATGGTAGTGGGGTACAAGACCCAAGAAAAAGAATATCATTACCTATTTTGAGGCAATTTAACAAAAGAATTATGAATAAAGGGAATAGGGTTCGTTAAAGCCTCATTAGGGAAATATAGGGTTTGGTTTGAAAATATCCTAACTTACAGTGTAAGAATGCACATACCTCCCTTACTAATATTTGTTACTAACTTTCACCACTTTAATTTATTCCAAGTTCCTATCTACCTATTTTCAATGTATTAACATGTATTAGAGTACATAATGCACATTAATGTATGAAAACCCTAATTTTAGACCTTTTTAGAAAAATTCTAATTTAGACTTTGAAAACCTCACCAATGAATTTATAAGGTTCTCCTGATCAAGAAAATATTTTTTTATGTTAATTTTGGAGTTATGATGATTAAGTTGTACTTTTTGTGGATTTTATGCATTAAATTCACTTTCCATAAAATCACCCTTTGGAAAACCTTGAAATCAGACCTAGAAAACATTTATATTAGACAGAGAATAATTTTCTGATTCCAAAACATATTTATTTGCTGAATTTACATAAGAGGATTATAAGATATGAATTTTTCAATTTGAACCAATCAGGAAATGACAAGTCAAAAATCTTCAAGAGAGAGGAAGAGGGAGAGAGGGAGGGAGAAAACACCAAGAAGGATCTTTAGAAACCCTAAATAAAGTAAAATCGGAACCCTAGGGGCCTTATTCACCTAGGTAAGCACCCTCTTTTACCTTGGGATAGTAACTTCATGGACAAGCATAGTAGGAACGATGCTATAATTTGGAGTAAAGAGAAGGAGGGAAAGATTTTTCGATTTGGGAGGTGGGAAGGGGTAGATATGTCTTTATAAAGAAGGGGGCAAGCATGAGGAGTCTATGGGACTTTCCATGTGTACTTAGCCTAGGGCTTCATGGCCATGTAAGAGGACAACTCATAGAGACTTATTGTATATCAAATGTCGGTCCTAAAATCCCATGGAGACTTCGAGGCCATCCCCACCCTCATCCAATCAAAGAAATAACCCCAGTGGGTGATAACTTTTAAAGATAAGCTTATTTATAAAGAGGGTACTCCCTAAAATGCCCTTGGAGAGAAAAACCTTCAAAACAAGGTGCAACTAGGTGCCCCATGGTTAAAAATCTTATAATTGTAAGGGAATATCTAAGGATGATAATGCATGTGATAATTTGTAAATAAAACCTCCCAATTGGGTAAATTGCAAAAAAGTCGAGAATGTACCTAAAATTGCATAAGTTGCACAAACAACATCAGAATTTAATCAAATTTGAAATTTAGGCTCATTTTATGATTTTAAAACACATCAAAAAGTTATATTAAGGTTTAGAACACCGAAATAGCGTCCTTAAATAAACTTTTAATGAGGTATTTGTACATACACCCTTTTATTGGTACAAATAGTTAATAAATGTTCACCAAACCACTATAAATTCCACTAATTAAACATCAAGGACATGAAGACAGATATGAAAGGGGAACTTGGGAAGAAGGGTTACATGGAGATAACTTCTAAGATTTAGTATGTTACATTTCCCCATGCATAATAAGATGTTATATCTGCACGATCCAATAGACATAAGGTTGAACTAAACCTCACTACCCACCACATACTTGTGGCAAGATGGCAGTTTCAATCTTTCACTATTGGTCTTAAATTTCCTCTCAATGACATATTTATTTCCCATATAAATTCTTTCCATCTAAGCTTTAGTGGAATTCTTCATCTTAACTCTATCTCTGGTTATCCACCTTAATACTCAAGGCTAAGTTGGCATGATTTCATAAGGGTAAATTAGATGAGTTTTTGTTATTCTCTTGGAATTTATCTAATAAATAGACAAATGTATTATTGATTATGTGTATTATTGATAATGTACATATTCTTTTGATGGAGTGACATGTTGTATCTGTCCGGTCTAGGTGACTTATTGATCCTTATACTAAAATCGCTCTTCTTTTTAGTGATCGTAAAAGACAAAGTGAGACCATCATCATTAGTATTATTTTTCCCAGCTTAAGGAGATTCCAGTCAAATCCTATGCACCGAGAATAAATTATGATATGATCGTATATGTTATTAACCTTTTAGTGTGCTTGTATCATGACTTCCATTTCATAGTTAAGACTAAACTATGTGAATATAATAATATTGTGAACTATTATTGGTAAATATCTTGGTTGGGACTATGGATCGAAGCAAGATCCAAACTATCTTAATTAAACAATACAACAATGTGTAATGTGAAATTGGGTTGAAACTACACTAATAAGGTCTCTTTATTCCCATTTTAGTTCCCATAATAAGTTGAATCATGTAAAATCCTAATTTTCAAGTGCATCCAAATAGTTTTTCTATTTCCATTCTTATATAGTTACTTAGGTTGGGGTTACATAACTAGGATAATGGTAAATAGAATTTTCTCAAACTTTACATATTAAAATATCATGGATAAATAATACAGTGGAAAAAAATTGTTAATCAATGTGACGACCGTCATCAAACTGACAAACAAATCGTTACTAATTAAGCAGAATAAACATAAACAGCGGATTAACAAAAATCACTAAAATTAAAACTATTTTGCAAGGAGATCTTTATCCAGAAAACTTTTGCTGAAAGATCCAAAACTCATACATATCAAGATTTACATTGTACAACATTATTCCATCTCATCTCGAGGACATCATATAATAGTTGTTCTATCAAAACACATACTGGAGCAACATAAAACCTTGAGGCATTCAAGCCAAAATCTCAGATCATTCATGAAACCAGTACAAACCAACTCCAAGGACCTGAGAGTACAAAAACAACACATAGGACTTCTATCTACAAGACATGACAGACAGTACACTCAACCTGAGATGTCACTACTACCTCAGTTGTTGTTCCTCCTCTGCAGAAAGATCTTCACCACCCCGTGCACGTCCACCTAAAAAAATGTGGATCCCACGAGGTGAGACAACTGTCCCAGCGAGAGATATAACTCTCCACTGACCATATTATTATCATAGATTAAGCATTTATAAACTGAGAAGAGGTTCTTTTTATATTAATAGGCAAGATAAATCACTGTATGAATAGAATGAAGTAATCTCCTTTCTCAAGGAAAACATTGCATCTACCCATGGTAGAGTTATCAATCATCTATCTGCTTTGCAAGGAATGTAAAGAAACATAAATATCATATATCAAATAAAATGTATAACTGAAGTGCACATCAATTAATATTTTCCATATTCGATCCTTAAGAAAATATGCTACTGGCTGATTACATTTTTCAATCACACTTATGCCCTGAGGAGATGAGGTATACCGCTCATACTCCAACCGACCACGACTATGTAAAGCATCGGTACCATACAAGGTCAGTGGGAGAGCCGACTGCCATGACCTCTGTCATCTTGGTCAGCGTGAGACCAGAAGCAGGACATCTCGTGTCACTACTAAATAACTTTCCAGGGTATACTTCCAACTTCGCTATAGAGCTACAATGTCAACTGCACTCTCTTCGGGGAGATCTCAATTATCCATTCCAAACCTTCATCATCATCGAGAGATTTGTGATACATCCATCCCGACATATATAATGGAGGATTCAGTGATTTCATGTTTATCTACACATCAATCCCCTAGTAGGGCATAAGGATATTTGCGGCCATCACCCCCGCATATTCAAAAATATGCCCTCTGGGTTATGCCGCGGAGCAACCCATTTCACCATTCAGCAAATTCTGACGCTGATGGATCTATGGTCAGGGTACTACATGATAAGATTCCACTTGATTGATTAAGTGCATTCTCGTATCTTTTAGCATTAGTCAAGTTTCAAACAAGAATTATTATAACATATGCTACAAAGAAAGGTGTAATACATCTATCAAATACTTTTCAAACCTTTAGAACACATAACATTTAGGATCTCAATCCCTTATCTCATTACTGGGAATTCTCATCCCTAACAGTATCATCATGATTACTAGATCTGGATATTCAAACCCTTAGTTCATCGCTGAACACTGTTACCACTTATCAGGTAACTATTACCTCTAGGTCCTCATGCCAAGGTATTCATTTTACTTGTTGTTCAAGTATTCTCATGGCTCACAAGGCGATTACACATCTTGTCACCCCTCACTAGGCAACAACTTATTCACATGGCTCACAAGGCCATTACACATCTTATCACCTCACACTAGGCAACAAGTAATTCACATGGCTCACAAGGCCATTACATATCTTGTCACCTCTCACTAGGGAACAACTTATTCACATGGCTCACAAGGCCATTACACATCTTGTCACCTCTCACTAGGCAACAACTTATTCATATTATCAATCCAAACCCTAATTTATTGCTCCACACATTTAGGAGCATACATTGATATCATAAGTATTTAATCATACTTATTTATTCTCATTATTTATCATTAAATGATTCTCAACACAAAGCATGAGTTTCTCTCTCATCCTCATTAGGATATTGATTACATCATACTTTATTATCTTGACTTAACTCTTTCTCAAGGTATGTTAGCCTACACTTATTAAAGTACATTAAACTCATTACATCTCAATGTAACAATTGACATGACACACTTCATGTGTTACTCATACAAGTATATTGGATTTAAGGTGCATCAAGGTGCGTCAACCTTGAAGTGTTGGATGTGATATTTACCATGTCTTGATGAATCACTTCCCTCATCACTTTTAACTTACTTAATAAGTTCATCAATTTATCTTGTATTAGGGCATTTCCCATCCTAATAGTTTATGCACTAACTCATCACATTTATCATGTAGTGTTTTGGTCATAAGTCACACATTTGAATTATCCAACCATCATCAATGATATGGACTCATCTTGGGTTAAGTCATTGTTGATATAAGGTTGTCCATTATCAACCACTCTAGGTGTTTCACCTATCAAGGTATTATCCACACCATTACTTGGTGTTACACTCATCACTCCTAAGAGTGTCTTACCCTTACCTTTACAAGGTGTATAGGGTTGAATCATGTATGTCAAGTTGAACACATGTATTGGGTTAGGTGTATATAGATCTAGGCATCATCATATCCCTCATACCCTTACCCATTAAGGTATCAACCTTACCATTCATAATGTGTATCAACTTCACCCTTCATGGATGTAACATCCTCACCTCACTTGAAGATATTGTCCACACCTTATTTTAGTGTATTGGCCATCACATGTACTAGGGTACTAACCACCTTGACACTCTTGTCAACTAGTGTATTAGGTTACCCACCATATCATTTTAGAGATATGTGCTCAACACCATATCGTCCAAAAGGTTTATGCTTAACCCAATATCAGTTTAATGATGTATACTTGCTACCCATATCACCTAGAGGTGTATGTGTGCTTACCATATCAGTTTTGAGATGTATGTGTGCTTCCCATATCACCCTTGAGGTGTATGTATGCTTCCATATCAGGTTTGAGGTGTATGTGTACTTCCATTTCACTGTTGAGGTGTGTGTGCTTCACACCATATCAGGCAAAGAGGTGTGTACTTGCTTACCATATCACTTTAGAGGTGTATGTGTGCTTCACACCATATCGGGCAAAGAGGTGTGTGTGTGCTTCAGACCATATCAGGCAAAGAGGTGTGTGTGTCCTTCACACCATATCAGGCAAAGAGGTGTGTTCTTGCTCACCATATCACTTTAGAGGTGTGTGTGTGTTTCACACCATATCGAACAAAGAGGTGTGTGTGTGCTTAGCCCAATATCATTTTTGAGGTGTTTTCTTGACCTCATATTGTGCAAGATGTGTATACTACACCACCATCTCGTGCGAGAAAGTATTAAATCATATCCATATCATTTTAGTGAAGTAGGTGCATCACCATATCGAGTTAGAGGTGCTTGCTTGTGTGCTTGAACCCGATATCACTTTATAAGGTGATACCATCTTCTTCAAGATCTAGACCTTCGTATAACTGTTATAATTCATGGAAATAGGTCTAAGAAACTACTAGAACTCATAATGTCATCAATAATTTCAGAAAATTTCGGAATTAAAACTAGATCATTAAGATAGCAATTTAGGTGATGAATAATAACATGATAGAGTTCAAATTATATAACCCGCCTTAAGAACAACTTCAAAGCTCCAAGCTCCAAAGCTCCACGTTCCTAAGGTTGAAGATGACTTATCCAAAGTCCAAGGCTCGTTAAAAACTCCTTCATATGCAAGGAATCACCATGGATAAGCAATTGGTGAAGAAGAAAAGAAAGGATGATCATAACCCTAGATTCATGCTTCAATCCAAGGTTGAAGATGATCATGGCCTCACCTTAGGGTCAAGTATGAGCTTCTTCTTGCTCCTTAGAACCCTTGAATGATACTATACTACTCATGCACAATATACCACCAAGAATGCACGATATTCCACTCACTTATGATCAAAATACTCCACTATGGCCGATATCACCTCACTAGGCCGATATCACCCTACCTGGCCGATATGAACTTGCTATGGACGATACCCAAGGACCTATGCACGATACTACTTCACTCCTGAATGATACAAAGACTCCATTCACGATATCTAAGATCAAGGAGGTGGTAGGATTCGAAAAAGTTCACTAAGGGGTGAAAGAAGGGGTATATATACTTGTTGTTCATGAAGAAGTGTGAAAATGAGGTGTCATCAATTTGAGCTACTAGGTGCCACGTGTCCATGCATGGTTGACACGTGTAAATGCATGAATTAAAATTTATATTGACATTAAAAACTCTTGAGGATAATCTATGGATGAATTTTCATCCATTACTTATCCCTTTGAATAAAATATATCAACAAAATCACCACTTTATTCACAACCCAATACAACTTTTCTAAAGATGTTGTAAACCGATACACTTCACCTCCTTGAGGTGATTTGCACGTCATGGGCTTTTCCAAGAGTCCAAAAAACGATATGATACTCCCCCTATGGCTCCTTGGACGATAGGCACTCACATATAAGCTTTTCAACTGGATACAACTCAAGTTAGGGTTTCATATTCAACCCCTTTCTTAGTCATTTCATCACCAAGAGTACCATCACTCATAATTGATTCAAACATGATATATCCTTCTTTCTCTATCCTCTACATGATACTAGGAGGGATTAGGGACACTCTAGAGGTGGTGATTTGCATATCAACCCTGCATTTTGGGTAAATTACAATTTGTACCAAAATTGGTGCACAAGGTACTAGCATTATTCAAACATGTTCAAACATGGAATTTAGGCTTTCCGCAAGCCACCACTTAGCATAATTCTCTCTCTTATGATGCTAAAACAATTAATGCATGTTCAACATGTGAAATTTTGCAATATATCCCCTCATCTTGGGTAAATTGCACTTTGGTCCAAAATAAAGGAACATTGCTCAAACAACATTCAATCATGACCAAACTTGGAACATAAGTGTGCCACATGATAAAAAAACACCTTATAGGATTATACTAAATTTCTAAGAAACTTACTTAGCCAAAACAAATAGGGTTACCTTATAAACTAGGTCAGGGTCATTACAAGTTATAAACCCCTAACAAGGATTTCATCCCCAAAATCCTAGGTATAGGGAGACATATATTATTCATTCATTATATCTTCAAGTCTCCACATAACATATTAATGTCATGGAGATTCCATAGAACTTTGATCAATACAAAGTTCTTCCACACATGATTATCATAGAATCTGTCATACAGGACACATACTCCATTGTCCTTTTCATTATTGATTGTAGAGTCAACTCTATGTCAGGTAACACTTTTCTTAGTCAGAGAAACATTATACATACCTTATTTAACTCAAGTGTCAAACCTCACTGATTTGTCACCTTTCTCAACTTACAACTTTTTGTGAAAAGATTCTTGATTATGGGGAGTCTTCCATACTCCTCATTCAGTTTAGCATTTCACTTTCAAGAAAAGACCAGAGTTACATTTTGTCACCCACTTGGGGCTACAAGTCTTATCATATATCTATTGTGCCATCAAATATGCTGACACAACATTAAACTTTCTTACTACTTGTACCAACTATCTCATTAGTTGTACATTCTCTTGTCATAAGGAAAGGTTACTTATCAATTAAGAACTTATCTTAGAGGTATCTCTAGATGTTATGTATAAATTGCCTTAACATATCTAGATAGGGGTATTCTAAGGAATTATTTTTAGCTTGATCTGATTTTCCCACAATGATTTTACAATTGTTCCTTCGATTAGTACATCCTTATCGATGTCATGTTTATTCTGAGCATAAACCCCTAACATATGATATCCATACTATAGTATGTAACTAGACTGATTTCATAGTTAGTCATCCCAGATAACCAACATAAATCATTTGATTAGGAGTTATGTTTTTACTTTCCCATACCACCTGATATTTCTTAGATACCAGAATTCCTTACTTTGGTATCCATCACATGTGTCAAAAACACATCACATCCTCATCATTTCCATCTCTCTGTTGTTATTACCAAAGCCACACATATAAAAGGATCTTTCTTTCATCTTTGGGACATTGTTTATTACACATATATTTATCTTGGAATCAACGTCCAAGATGAACTGATACTTTTCTAAGTATCCGTCAATGGATTATTTCTAATCCATGCACATCAAGTGTCATTGTACTCACTTGATTGCCATGTCCCAAAAAGGAGAGAACACAAAGAAACATATTCCTCTTATCACCCCATCATCACCCAGAGTTGTTTATCAAAGAGGAGATTATCATCTCCTCTGATTATTTCATGAACTTTCAACTGTTCATGAGCCATTTAATTTTGTTTCATCCTAGGTTCCTTGCGATCAGCATAGGAATTATAAGGATGATTACATGTCATCACTCCTTTCTTTGTTATTATCTAACATGTTCATGAGCATTTTGTGATTTTATTACATTTCCCATTTCCATATCATGGGAAAAGATATTTACTATTCACACAGGATTTATCAAACAGGGATAATCTCCCTTGTTCTCATTCCCTTATCATGAGGATTATATTCTTTTACTTCCTCATACACACAGAATGATCTAAGATCATCTTAGATTCCATTTTATTGCACTTAGGATGTGATAAAAATATCCATGCCATATTTCTAGCTTTGTTATGCTCACTAGATTATCTCAAAATGATTACTTGATCAGGGTAATCAGAAAGATAACAATCTAAGAGTTCCATATGCACCTTATCTTCAATAGTTGAATACCTAGCCAGGGTATACAAGTACTGAGATTAGGTAGTATGCACTTTATGTACTATCATATTCCTTACTTTTCGTATCATCACAAACACATGATTTAACATTCCTGGATTTTCTCCATGCATCACTTCTATATCTCATCCTATTTCACACAGATAAGAGCAATTATATAACATTTAAAAGAATACTGAACGGAATATAAATTCTAGTTCTCATCATTTCTTCCCTATGTTCCCATAGGGAAATCAATAGGGAAGTCAATAACAACAATCCCTCTTATGATTATCAAATAAAATCAAGATAAGGCATTTTAAAATGAAAAAGCTCTATCTAACTGTTACTCCTCACAGTCATCTACCGCTTTAGGTTGACTCAACACATAAAGTCTAGTTATTTCATATTGTTGCACTTGCCTTTTTACACTATTCGGTTGTAACTTTCGTAATCCCTGCCGAGTCTACCTCAGTTGTTGAGTCATTTCCTCCCTTCTTTTTGAACAAAAGGGTTTAGTATGCTCAACATGTACACATATATAACATGTCTTATCCTCGTACCATGGTATTATCAGTCTTAGTACCGATGTAAAAACCAAGCCATGGGTTCTTACAGGTGGAAAGTTAGGACCTTTTCCTTTACATAGTGATTACTACCCTGGTGCACTAGGTGTTTATTGCACTGGTGGCACCGAGAACTTTGGCTCTTTAGAACAACTAGGCAAATGTCTCTAGAATTGTAGTGATATTTCCTTAATTCTCAGCTTATTGCCCCTTCTTGGGCACTGCCATCATAGATATACTATCTGTATAAACTTATGGCGGAGTCTATTTTCTTGTCATGTGTTAATCCTTCCAACATTTCCACTGTTCCAACATGACCATGTCATTCAAGAACCCTTTTTAAAGATCAGAGTTTTGGAATTAAGAACGGGTAACCTAGGTTGTAATGCTAGTATCTAGTCTACTATATGTGTCATTGTTGTCTTAACCTACCTATCAAGAGCATAAACATAGGATTCTTTATCTTGATCGGATCATGATGGGAATTCTCAGGCACTCATTCCTCTTGCCTGATCCCTTTTACCCTTTCCTGGTGCAACAACATTACCCTCAGTAAAGTGTTCTTCATGTTCTCTAGTCATTTTTAAACTTCACCTTTTCTTCTGCATAATCAGAAGTTACTATAGGGTATACTTGGAGGACACTAAAACAAGCTCAACACCTTAGTCCTATGTCTCTGTAGACTTAGAAAACCTTAAGCTTTGATACCAAAACTTGTGACGACCGCCATCAAACTGACAAACAAATTGTTACTAATTAAGCAGAATAAACATAAACAACGAATTAACAAAATTCACTAAAATTTAAAACCATTTTGCAAGGAGATCCTTGTCCAGAAAACTTTTACTGAAAGATCAAAACTCATATATATCAAGATTTACATTGTACAACATTATTCCATCTCATCTCGAGGACATCATATAATAGTTGTTTTATCAAAACACATATTGGAGAAACATAAAACCTCAAGGCATTCAAGCCAAAATCTCAGATCATTCATGAAACCAGTATTAACCAACTCCAATGACCTGAGAGTACAGAGACGACACATAGGACTTCTATCTACAAGACATGACAGACAGTACACTCAAAATGAGCTATCACTGTTGCCTCAGTTGTTGTTCCTCCTCTATAGAAATATCTTTGCCAGCTTGTGCACACCCACCTAAAAAAATGTGGATCCCACGGGGTGAGACAATTGTCCCAGCGAGAGATATAACTCTCCGCCGACCATATTACTATCATAGATTAAGCATTTATAAACTGAGCAGAGGTTCTTTTCATATTAATAGGCAGGATAAATCACTGAATGAATAGAATGAAGTAATCTCCTTTCTCAAGGAAAACATTGCATCTACCCATGGTAGAGTTATCAATCATCTATCTACTTTGCAAGGAATGTAAAGAAACATAAATATCATCAACTAAGATGTATAACCGAAGTGCGCATCAATCAATGATTTCCATATTTGATCCTTAAGAAAATATGCTACACGGATGATTACATTATTCAATCACACTTATTCCCTGAGCAGATGAGGTATACCACTCATACTCCAACCGGCCACGGCTGCGTAAAGCCTCAGTACCATAAAAGGTCAATGGGAGAGCCGGATGCCATGACCTCTACTGTCTTAGTCAGTGCAAGACCATAAGCAGGACATCTCGTGTCATGGCTAAATAGCTTTCCAGGGTATACTGGCAACTTCACTATAGAGCTACAACATCAACTACACTCTCTCCGGGGAGATCTCAATTATTCATCCCCAGTCTTCATCATCATTGGGAGATTCATGATACATACATCCCGGCATATATAATGCAGAATTGAGAGATTTCATGTTTATCTACACATCAATCCCCCATTAGGGCGTAAGAATATTCGCACCCATCACTCCCGCATATTCAAAAATATTCTCTCTGGGTTATGTTGTGGAGCAACCCATTTCACCATTCAGCAAATTCTGACGTTGATGGATATATGGTCAGGGCACTACATGATATTATTCCACTTGATTAATTAAGTGCATTACCGTATCTTTTAGCATCAATCAAGTTTCAAACAAGAATTATTATAACAAATGCAACAAATAAAGGTGCAATACATCTATCAAGTACTTTTCAAATATTTAGAACACATATAACATTTAGGATCTCAATGCCTTATCTCATTACTGGGAATTCTCATCCCTTAACATTATCATCATTCTTACTAGATCTGGGTATTCAAACCCTTAGTTCATCACTAAACATTGTTACCACTTATCAGGTAACTATTACCTCTAGGTCCTTAGACCAAGGTATTCATTTTACTTACTGTTCAAGTATTCTCATGGCTCACAAGGCCATTACACATCTTGTCACCTCTTACTAAGCAACAACTTATTCACATGGCTCACAAGGCCATTACACATCTTGTCACCTCTCACTAGGTAACAACTTATTCACATGGATCACAAGGCCATTACACATCTTGTCATCTCTCACTAGGCAACAACTAATTCACATGGCTCACAAGGCCATTACACATCTTGTCACCTCTTACTAGGCAACAACTTATTCACGTGGCTCACAAGGCCATTACACATCTTGTCACCTCTCACTAGGCAACAACTTATTTATATTATCAATCCAAACCCTAATTTATTGCTCCACACATTTAGGAGAATACATTGATATCATAAGTATTTAATCATACTTATTTATTCTCATTATTTATCATGAAATGATTCTCAACACAAAGTATGAGTTTCTCTCTCATCCTCACCAGGATATTGATTACATCATAGTTTATTATCTTGGCTTAACCCTTTCTCAAGGTATGTTAGCGTACACTTAATTATCAAAGTGCATTAAATTCATTACATCTCAATGTAACAATTGACATTGCACACTTCAAGTGTTACTCATCCAAGTATATTGGATTTAAGGTGCATCAACCTTGAAGTGTTGGATGTAATATTTATCATGTCTTGATGTATCACTTCCCTCATCACTTTTAACTTACTTAAGTTCATCAATTTATCTTGTATTAGTGCATTTCCCATCCTAATAGTTTATGCACTAACTCATCACATTTATCATGTAGTGTTTTGGTCATAAGTCACACATTTGAATTATCCAACCATCATCAATGATATGGACTCATCTCAAGTTAAGGCATTGTTGATATAAGGTTGCCCATTATCAACCACTCTAGGTGTTTCACCTATCAAGGTATTAGCCACACCATTACATGGTGTTACCCTAATCACTCCTAAGAGTGTCTTACCCTCACCTTTACAAGGTGTATAGGGTTGAATCATGTATGTCAAGTTGAACACATGTATTGGGTTACATGTATATAGATCTAGGCATCATCATATCCCTCATACCCTTACCCATTAAGATATCAACCTTACCATTCATAATGTGTATCAACTTCACCCTTCATGGATGTAACATCCTCACCTCACTTGAAGATATTGGACACACCCTATTTTAGTGTATTGGCCATCACATGTACTAGGGTACTAACCACCTTGCCACTCTTGTCATCTAGTGTATTGGGTTACCCACCATATCATTTTAGACATATGTGCTCAACACCATATCATCTAAAAGGTGTATGCTTAACCCAATATCAATTTAATGATGTATACTTGCTACCCATATCACCTAGATGTGTATGTGTGCTTACCATATCGGGTTTGAGATGTATGTGTGCTTCCCATATCACCCTTGAGGTGTATGTATGCTTCCATATTGGGTTTGAGGTGTATGTGTGCTTCTATATCACTTTTGAGGTGTGTGTGCGCTTCACACCATATCGGGCAAAGAGGTGTGTACTTGCTTACCATATCACTTTAGAGGTGTATGTGTGCTTCACACCATATCGGGCAAAGAGGTGTGTGCTTGCTTCACACCATATCGGGGAAATAGGTGTGTGTGTTCTTCACACCATATCAGGCAAAGAGGTGTGTGCTTACTCACCATATCACTTTAGAGGTGTGTGCGCGTTTCACACCATATCGGGAAAAGAGGTGTGTGTGCGCTTAGCCCAATATCATTTTTAGGTGTTAGCTTGACCTCATATCGTGCAAGAGGTGTATACTACACCACCATATCGTGCAAGAAAGTATTAAATCATATCCATATCATTTTAGTGAAGTAGGTGCATCACCATATCAGGTTAGAGGTGCTTGGTTGTGTGCTTGAACCCGATATCACTTTATAAGGTGATACCATCTTCTTTAAGATCTAGACCTTCATTATAACTATTATAGTTCATGGAAATGGGTCTAAGAAACTATTAGAACTCTGAATGTCATCAACTATTTCAGAAAATTTTGGAATTAAAAGTAGATCATTAAGTATAGCAATTTAGGTGATGAATAATAACATGATAGAGTTCAAGTTATATAACCCGCCTTAAGAACAACTTCAAAGCTTCAAGATCCAAAGATCCACGTTCCTAAGGTTGAAGATGACTTTTCAAAAGTCCAAGGCTCGTTCACAACTCCTTCATATACAAGGAATCACCATGGATAATCAATTGGTGAAGAAGAAAAGAAAGGAAGATCATAACCCTAGATTCATGCTTCAATCCAACGTTGAAGATGATCATGGCCTCACCTTAGGGTTAAGTATGAGCTCCTTCTTGCTCCTTAACACCCTTTCATGATATTCTACTACTCATTCATGATATTCCACCACCCATGCATGATATGTCACTCACTCACACGATATGCCACTCACTTATGATCAAAATACTCCACTATGGCCGATATCACCTCACTAGGTTGATATCACCCTACTTGGTCGATATGAACTTTCTATGGACGATACCCAAGGCCCTATGCTTGATACCACTTCACTCCTGCATGATACAAAGACTCCATGCACGATATCTAAGATCAAGGAGGTGGTAGGATTCGAAAAAGTTCACTAAGGGGTGAAAGAAGGGGTATATATACTTGTTTTTCATGAAGAAGTGTGAAAATGAGGTGTCATCAATTTGAGCTACTAGGTGCCACGTGTCCATGCATGGTTTACACGTGTAAATGCATGCATTAACATTTATATTGACATGAAAAACTCTTTAGGATAATCTAGGGATGAACTTTCGTCCATTACTTATCCCTTTGAATAAAATATATCAACAAAATCACCACTTTATTCACAACCCGATACAACTTTTTGAAGGAAGTTGTAAACGAATACACTTCACCTCCTTGAGGTGATTTTCACGTCATGGGATTTTACAAGATTCCACAAAATGAAATGAGACTCCCCTATGGCTCCTTGGCTGATAGGCACTCACATATAAGCTTTTCAACTAGATACAACTCAATTTAGGGTTTCACATTCAACCCCTTTCTTGGTCATTTCATAACTAAGAGTACCATCACTCATAATTGATTCAAACGTGATATATCCTTCTTTATCTCTCCTCTAAATGATACTAGGAGGGAGTAGGGACACTCTAGAGATGGTAATTTGCATATCAACCCTACATTTTGGGTAAATTACAATTTGTACCAAAATTGGTGCACAAGGTACTAGCATTATTCAAACATGTTCAAACTTGGAATTTAGTCTTTCCACAAGCCACCACTTAGCATAATTCTCTCTCTTACGGTTCTAAAACACTTAAGGCATGTTCAACATGTGACTTTTTGCAATATAGCCCCTCATCTTGGGTAAATTGCACTTTGGTCCAAAACAAAGGAACATTGCTCAAACATCATTCAATCAGGACCAAACTTGGAACATAAGTGTGTCACATGATAAAAAACACCTTAGAGTTTTATATTAAATTTCTAAGAAACTTACTTTGCCAAAACAAATAGGGTTACCTTATAACCCAGGTCAGGGTCATTACAATCACAATGTAGAAGAGTATTCAATAATGGAACTCAGTACCCACTAATGCATTTAGTATTTTTATATTATCTAAACTACAAACTAAAACCAAAATAAGTATCTATGGACATAAATATGCCAATGGTTAACTTCCAAATAAATCAAGAGTTTGAACAAACATAGATAACATAATGGTGGAAAATAATTCTAAATAGCTAATTACAAAAAAAGGATTTTGGTTTTTCAGCTAGGTTTCCTATTTATGACTCAACTTGTATTTGATCTTAATCCAAACAGCACTCAATGGTTTTATCCCTCACCTTCCTAGATTTTTATCATCGTAAGAAAAGTAGGAATGATTGTGATTTTTCTTGTTTGACTTCTCATTGATTTCTTCATAATATCCAAATTCAAGATCAACACAAGACTCAAGATGTTTCTACCTATATTCAAATCCTACTTGGTCCCTATCTCAACCGTATTCAGAAATTCCATGTTAAACTATTTCTACAATTTGAGTTTTAGAGCACACCAAGAAAATTTCCTATTGATATGTGATCTCTAATTTAGCCTCATTGAGGGTTTGAAGGATTCCCCAATTAATAATTTCATCCATCACCCATGTCTTCTCCATACTTGCATTTTTTTCATCCTCAACACCTATCATAACCCTTGTCAACATTGTTACCATTGATAAATTCAACCCCCTAAACCATTTAGACGCTAAAGAAGCTGTCTCAACCCCCTGAGTAAGTTGTGTTTTAGTGCAGCTATTTCCCTATGTAGCACAAAGTCCAAAACATGCTCCAAGTAGATACTCTCAGATAATGTAAATACTTCATAATCACATCACGCTTGGATTTGTACATCCAATATGAACAACCTACCCAACTTCTAAAGGTTACTGAACATGACTCACCATGCCCTCATTCCCAATTTTACTTCCTAACACCACTTCTTCACCACAATCCATATATTACACATGTTTATGGATTTTATGAAAACCAAAGTATTTACTAAATCACATATATACACACAACCAAACACTAGGTTATGCCAAATGGATATCAAATGGAGCATATGTAACGTCCCAGGATATTAGGACTTGGATAAATATATCTTAAAATGAATGATTGGACTACCCATAACACCAAGTTACACCTCTTTTTTATGCATCCCAAAAGAACTCCATATCTAAGTGTGCTCAGCTTGGATTAGTCTAGGATGGGTGACTAGTCAAGAAGTTTATCTTGGCTTGTACGTGAGTGAGGACAAGTCATGCAATTAAGACTAGTGTTGGTCTATGGGGCCAGTCGTCATTCTTGAAACTCTACTAGAACATTGGGAAGTGGGCATGGGTATTACAAATGGTATCAGAGCCAATTCTCCTCTAGTAGGTTGGGCCCACATGGGCATGTGGCATGCTAGTCTTACGTCGCGTGGGCCAGGAAAGTTGGAAAGGGCTATCCCTTGAGACGAGATGGATCCGCCCTTGCCCTGGTAGTTGTGGATGGGAACTGGGTGTTCATGGGCCATTCTGAGTCAACACTAAAATGGGGAAGAGATTATGAGGCCGTATATTGAGCCTTGATGAGGACGTCAAGAGTCTATGTGGGGAAGATTGTAACGTCCCATGATTTAAGGTCTCGGATAAAATGATCTTAAAAGGAATGATTGGACTACCCATGTCACCAAGGTGAACCTCCTTTTTAGAGAGACCATTACAAAAGAACTCCATAATTAAGCGTGCTCAGCTTGGAGTAGTATTAGGATGGGTGACCAGTCTATAAGTTTATCCTGGCTTCCGCGTGAGTGAGGACAAAGTGCATAGTTAAGGCTAGTGGTGGTCTGTGGGGCCAGTCATCATTCCTGAAACTCTACTAGAGCATCAGGCAGTGAGCTCAGGTGTTACATCATATATGTTTCTCTTGGTGGGTAAGAGATAGAATGGGGGTATGAAGGGAAGATGCACATCTCACCTCTATTCAACTTGAGATTGTATGTCTTTCTTTTCTTTACTTTTGGTGAGTATGCTTTGCTTGCTTGTGCACATTGGCAACTTTTCATTTTTTTCAGCATGCCCCTATCACATAGAGAGGAGTATGGAAGAAAATGATAGAAGGAGGAGAGAGGGGTACCAATCCGAGCTTAGAATTTGGCACTATGTATGGACTTTTATTTATTTTCGGTGGATACACTACAAAAAAGGATTTTAATGAAGGACAATTGAGAGAAGAAAGGCCTTCAAAATAAGCATCTATTATTGAGGAATATTCCCTAACCAATAAGGCTTTATCTCTCAATCATGTCCTTTAATAACACCAAGTTCTTGGTGACCTCTTTCCTTCATAAATAAATTACAATTTGTAATAGTCTTTCATAAAAAGATTAGCAGGCATCCCTCCCATGATTCCCTCCAAAACCTACGTAGTATAGTTATTGGGTGAATAAATTAGATACATTCACTCCCATGAGAGAGGGTGACTCTAGAGAAACCCTAGTGTGTGTCACAACTTTCCGTCTTGTATGATTCCTGACATAGCACTTTCTGTAACATCCCAATTTTTTATCAACTAATATTAGGGTCTAAATAACAACATCTTTAAATTTTGGACCTCAAAACAAATAACCCAAGTAAAAAAGAATTTACTTTTTGGATACTATAAAGGATTAGAGATATAATGCCCCTATTCATATTGAGATTTAATTCAATGATGATAACATGTAGAATGTACTTCCTCTCTCTTCAAAGGTCTTCATGATCATCAACAAGTATATGAACCCTAATTGAACCAACTTGGTCAAATAGGCTCAATAAATATGACATAAGCACTAATTAACCATACATTGTAACATAAATTAGTTATGCATCAATAATGATTCATTTGATGTACATAAGTGATAATAACCATATTATAGAAATAACTAATCTTTAGGTCATCAAATTTGGAAAGTAATTATGTAATAATGATCTAGGCCCTAAAATACACATATGGTCCAAATTTGAAGCTCATACGACCTTGTTTTCCCCCTCAGATCATTTAGGAAGTTTTCCTATATAGTATAGAATAGAAATGATTCAAATAATCATCTAGCATATAGTCCCAGTTAGATTTATGTGTCACACGACTATTTTTGTTCTAGCATTCAAGTCGGATCTAGGCAGAAGACCCACCTGAGGAGTCACCCTCTCCCCCCGATCGCTCGACTTTTCTTTCCGCGACATAGAGGTCATGGATCATAGGGACTGCTCCAACTGGATTCCCTTCTCCTCATGAAATCTTGATCTCACAGAAGTCTATTTTACCTTCCTCATGGTTTTCCGAACCTACAAACCCTAATTTTTCATAGGGTTTCATGCCTTAAGATCCCAGACGAGAAGTGACTCCTTGTCCTGCTATATCTTGACCTCCTGTGAATTCTGATAAACACATGGTTCATCCCCTATATAGCCATCATCCTAAAGTAATGTCGGCATCCTCACAAACAAACCCATCTACCACTACTACAGAAATGGCTTATAACGTCACTTTTCAAGATGTCGGTTGTATAAATAAACCGACACCTAAAGTATACAGTGTCGGTTGATAACATAAACCGACATCCAATCTATGAAGGGCGACCAGACACGGGTACCGCTTTTATTCAGTGTCGGTTACGTAATAAAAAACTGACACCTAAAATTAACCGCCAAATCCAAAATTTCCAGCGAAAAAAATTACCTCCAAAATTTGACATATGGCGTCGGTTGATAAATAAAAAACTGATGACTAAAGGTTATTTGTGAGACAGAAATTGGGCACATTTTGGTCGTCGGTTTTACTACAATTACCGACGCTTATGAGTTTTCCCGCGCTATCCGTGGGGAATTTTTCACACCCTTTAAGCGTCGGTTTTAGGTAGAAACTGATGACTAGGGTCATAAATCGAGAACAATTTTTTTAATCGGCATATGTATATAGACGTCGGTTGTTTTTTAGTTAAAAACTGACGACTATAATCAAGTATTGGTGTCGGTTTTTGTTTAGAACCGACACTGTTAGTTATAGTTGTCGGTTTTTTTGAATAACCGACGCCTATGGTATAGTTAATAGCCCCGCAAACATAACTTTTCCCCATTGTCTTTGTTTCGTTGTGACTCTACGCTAGGTCTGGCGATTGCTCCCCCGATTGCTCCCCGCCGTCGCCGCCGTCATTGCCTGGCTCCCCCGCACCGCCGTTCGTCTCCTCGCGCGATGCTCGTCTCCTTGCCGCCGTCGCTGCTGCCGAGCCGAAGTTCTCCTCTCCTCGCCGTCGGCGCTCCCAGCTTCACCTCCAGCTGCTCTCCTCTGCTCCGGTCGGGCCTTCTTCCTATTCCCTCAAGGTACGCCGCCTTCTTCCTCCTTTCTTCCTCCGCCTAGGCTAGGTCAAGCCATGCAGGTGCCCTGGAGCAAAATCGTCAGGTGCCCTGCTGGGCGTTTTTAAAAAAAAAAAGTTATTTACTTATTGCATGGTAACTTGATAAGTGTTGAAACAGTCAATAACTATATTCTGTTACGTGATTTATGATTGTATATGTGTGCTAGCTAGAAAAAGACTGACCTGGTCTTGAGGATCTATAAATACATTCTTACATTCTATAAACTGCGTAATATTACATTTTATAAATACAGATATAAGACAACATTGCTGTGTGTGCTTGACAGCCCAAATTACTTCTCGTTATTCTTCTTTTAATAAGTAACTCATATCCATTGATGTTGAAGTAAGTTAGGAAGCCAGTTTGTTGACAGTGATATCTGATTATCCATCTTATATTTTAATGTGATAGGGTGATCAATATGGTAGATAAAAAAATGATTATGTCTTTGTTAGAAAAACCTTAGCTATGACTCCTATGGACATTCCATACTAATGAATAGTTTAACTATGAAATTGGTAACTTGTTTTATTGTTGAGTATATTGAGAATCCTAATCACCCTTCTTGCTTAATGATGAATTGTAATGCACACACGTGACATGTTTGGAATGTAAATGATGAACTTTTCCCTAAATTTCCAATCATGCTTTTAAAGACATCAATAATCACCCTAACTTGAAGAACTAGGATTTTAGGTATAAGAATGACAACACATTATTTGTTGGCCTAGAAACCCGTCCAAGATTTACTCATTAGGAGTAAATCTTGGATAGTCCCCGGTTTGGGACTGTTCTTGAACACCTAATCTCGCTTAGGATGTAAGTGTATAATGTGTATTGGGTTTTCAAGAAAATTTCGGCAGCATTTCCCCGTTTGTTCTCTAAGTACATATGTACTTGGAGAACAACGGGGAAATGCTGCCGAAATTTTCTTGAAAACCCAATACACATTATACACTTACTAGTGAGATTAGGTGTTCAAGGATGGGATAGGTGGTACATGTACATTTATTATATATAAGAATGACATCACATGTATTTGTTAACCCTAGACCCTAATCCACATTATACCAATCTGATAGTCCATGATAGAACAAAGCATAATGATGTTGACTGCAACTTTGTGCGTCATGCTATTCTGAATTAAGTGTATATTTACTTCATAATTGCATGATTAAGTAAGTTATAGATATCTTCACCAAACCTCTTTCGGAAACTTGTTTCATTGTTGAGTATATTGAGAATCCTAATCACCCTTCTTGCTTAATGATGAACTGTAATGCACACATGTGACATGCTTGGAATGTAAATGATGAACTTTTCCTTAAATTGCCAATCATGCTTTTAAAGACATCAATAATCACCCTAACTTGAAGAACTAGGATTTTAGGTATAAGAATGACAACACATTATTTGTTGGCCTAGAAACCCGTCCAAGATTTACTCATTAGGAGTAAATCTTGGATAGTCCCCGGTTTGGGACTGTTCTTGAACACCTAATCTCGCTTAGGATGTAAGTGTATAATGTGTATTGGGTTTTCAAGAAAATTTCGGCAGCATTTCCCCATTTTTTCTCTAAGTACATATGTACTTGGAGAACAGCGGGGAAATGCTGCCGAAATTTTCTTGAAAACCCAATACACATTATACACTTACTAGTGAGATTAGGTGTTCAAGGATGGGATAGGTGGTACATGTACATTTATTATATATAAGAATGACATCACATGTATTTGTTAACCCTAGACCCTAATCTTGTTGTAATATATACTTGTTTTCTCTTTGATCATAGAGCTTTACAATTTTGTTGTGATATATACTTTGTTGTAATAATGTGAACTTTACAATGTGAGCTTTACAATTTGAATTACTTTACAATGTGAACTTTACAATTTGAATGTGAATTTGTAGATGGCCGACCATTCTCCTGATGACTGTGCTGATGATTACCGTGAGGGTGATGACATCAATGCGCCGCCTCACAATGTAAGTTTTAAAAATATATCATATATTTATATCTATATGTCCATTTATAGTTATATCTTGTAAATGTGATTATTTTCTCAAATTTTAGGTTGATGATGCACAGGTACCATCTGAAGCACTTGAGGCACTTGATCAATAGCACCAAAAAGTTGACAATAGAAGGGGCATCACTATGATGAAGAAGTTAATTGCGCAAAAGGGCAATGGACCCAAACTTGTTGTGGATTTTGATAATGCAAGAAATGCATGTGGTGTGAATCACAATTCATTTGTTTCATATCTTGGGTTTGTTACTCGTAGCCATTGCGGTTGTCGCTTAGATTCTTGGCATAACGTTTCTAAGGAGAAGAAAGACTTAATATGGAGGGATTTATGCGTGAGTTATTATTAATTTGCAATTCTATTTTGTAGATTACTAAATTTTTGGATACTAGTTAATAGCAATTCTATTTTGCAGAGTATATTTGAATTGGATGAAAAGCTGCATCGTAAATGCGTGATGCAATGCTGTGGGAGAGTCCTAAGGAACTATAGGACAAATCTCACCCGAGAATACATAAAAGAAGATGACAAGAGGAAGAAGACAACCACTGAACAGTGGAACTTCCTGGACAAAGAAGAATGGGACGCGTTTTTCGCTTCAAGACAAACTGATGAATTCAAGGTATTAGGCGTCAGTCTCAATCTCATTAATTAATATATGTTGTATTCACCTATTCAAGATTAACATTTAGCGTTACTAACCAAATCATTAATGTGCATACTAACTAGGCCCTCAGTGAGGCACAAAGATCAAGGCATGCACTGAATGTGCACGACCACACAATGGGTCCAAAGGGGTATGCAGGCATTCGCCAAAGACTACAATCTGCTGCTACTCAGTCTGCTGCTACTCAGGAGTCCTCTACCATAGGTAGCACACCTCTGCCTTGCCATGATGTCTGGATAGCTGGGAGGCAAAATAAAAAGGGAGAAATAACAAAGGCCGCAACTGCTGAGGCGGCTGCAAAAATGGTAAAATACAACTCTTACAACAATCATTCGAATATTGATTATTTGTGTTGCTTACTTAATTACAAATTTTTGTTTTGGCGATTAGCGGGAGCTGCACGAGCTGAGGAAACAAGGCAAGTTCATCCCTGAGGGCACAAGGGATGAATTGACAGTTGCTCTGGGTAACCCAGAGCATCCTGGACGTGTTAGGGCAGCAGGCGCTGGTGTGGGCATCAAAGCTTTTTTTGGGCCATCCCAGCGCAAACATGTACCAAAAGAGGGACTTTCACAAGAGGAGGTAACATATTCTTTCTTTATAATGTTACTGTAAAAGAGAATTCAATAATTAGAAGCTAACATTTCTTTTATCCATGTATAGGTAGATAAGCTAGTTAATAGGAAACTAGAAGAAGCAATGAAAAAGTGGCAGGCATCTCAAATTACCACTTACCAGACAGTACCTACTATAGGCTCTACTCCTCCTGCTCCTACTGCAGAGGTTGGGAGTAATCCTGTAGAACCACCACCTAGCACATCTGCTGTAAGTATTTTTATGACATAGTAACTAGTTTTTTAATTCAAGATGATATGTATATATGAAATTGTAGTCATTTCAAAAGAAGATGATATGTATATATGTATATAACATTCTTTACACAAAAATTTGTAGGGGTTGAAGCCATGCCGTCTAAAAAGTAAAGAATTTGTTGTTGCAGAGGCGTCAGCTTACCCATCCCTACCAGGAGAAACGTGTCACGGGTCTCCAGTACCAGCTGGTTGGATTCGTGTGAGCCCGATACATATATTCTCCCAGTGGATGGATCTTCCATTGCCATATGCCCACCCAGATTGTGAAACGCTTGGTGAGGCAGTAGGCGGAGTGATATTGTGGCTAAAAGCGGATGTCCTCTTTACTGAAAAGGTATGGTAAATTTACATTACGTTCAATTGTTAGTGTGTGTATATGATGGCAGTTGATCTGAAATTATAAATATATATACAGGTTAAAAAGAAGACACCCACAACATCTAGGCCTCCACTTCCACCTCCTACATTACCTAGTTGGGTTCCACAGGACCTACCTGTCCCGTTAGGTCCTAACTGTAGGGGTATGGCAATATGGTTAGGCGAACATGATATAAACTCCCCTATAACTGTTTCTTCTAATTCAGATTCTACAGGTCAGTCATACAAAACAAAACTATTTATACAAGATATTTTGGAGTTGTTTCGATATGATTGGCTAAATACATCTGTGATAGAGCTATGGATAAGGTGAGATATTCTTTATACATCCATATACCTTGTGTATGATCTGGTGATCTGGTTTCTTATTTATTAATGCATGCATAATTAATACATATTTTGCAGCTACTTACACAACAAATGTGCAGATTTTGGATTCGAACATGTAGGGTTTTTGATTCCATCTTTGATTAATCTAGTAGCTAAAGACCCTACGTCAGTTCAACAATACTACTGTGAGGCTTTTTCAAATTTTTTTGTAAATAAGAAGACGGTGATAATGGCTCCATTCAATGTAGAGTAAGTTTGCTTTGCTTATTATAATTTGGACTTAAGAAAATTACATTTTTATTGTGGATTTTGAGTTATTAATTTTTAACTTTTTTACCTCTAGGGGTAGGCATTGGGAGTTACTGGTTATTGCCCCTGAGACGTTCACTGTGTATTATCTAGATCCTAAGGGGAGTAAATTGAATACAAGATTTGGACACATAATGAAAATGGCATTATTCCGGTGAGAAATATTTCATTTTCATATCCGTTAACATATGTTATTACATTACTATTTAATTGCAATGTTCTGTGTTACATTAACATGTAGGGGTTTTGAGGAGTTCAAAAAGGCTGGAGGAAAGGTCCCCACGAAAAAGAACCAGCCAATAATTTGGAAGAACGTGAAAGTAAGTTCCCGACTGCAATATATGTATATATTATTTATGTGAACAATGCTTAATTAGTTGTATTTTATAATATTTTGTATGTTTGAATTTATAGTGTGCTACACAAGACAACGGATGGGCATGTGGATACTATGTCATGCGATATATGCACATGATTATCAAACATGCCACACTGGATATCGAGTGTATTGCTCAGGTATTATATAGTCTCATTAGATAATATGATCAAAATATATCAATCTTATTTATAGCTCATTAATTATATATATACATCATTCTCTTTACAGGTGTTTAAAGCTGACCCCATTACAGGAGAGGCCTTACCAGATGAAAATGCTCCCTATACGATGGGAGAATTAAATGAAGTAAGAGAAGAATGGGCAACAGCCATACAAATAGTGGGGGCTTTAAAATATAATTGGGATCCTGATAGCGAATAATGACTAAACAATGATATTTTGTAAATGAATTTCTGAATTATAATATATGTGTGAATGTTTCTACATGTCTGGATGTTTCTACATGTGTCTGAGTGAAAATGAATGAAATTGTTGGTTGCTATATGAATGTTTCTACATGTGTGAATGTGAATGAATGGAACTACAGATTGCTAGCTACATGAATGTTTCTAAATGTGTGAAAATAAAATGGAACTGCAGGTTGCATTGCTAAATGCATGCGTGAATATTTTTGTTGTTAATTTTGCAGGTTTGTGGCCTGTTGTCGGCTGATATCAATGGATGTCGTAAAACCTGCAGTTCATAACTGAACTGAACAGGTTTCTCATCCTGCGACCAGCCACAGCAGGTCTGTAGACTGACAGAAAAAAAAACAAAACAATAGGCGTCGGTTATTTGTAAACAACCGACACACAATGTTATAGTGTCGGTTTTATATAAATAACCGACGTCTATTTCCTGTGGCGCGAAGATATATGGCATCGGTTATTTGTAAAAAACCGACACTGATAGTGCCCAAGATGGCGCCCTTTCTGTGGCGCGAAGGGTTTGGGCATCAGTTTCTTATCTAATAACTGACGCCTATAGTCCCATGATGGCGCATTTTCGGTGGCGCGCGAAGAGTTTGGGCGTCGGTTTTGAAATCGACGCCTAATGGGTGAGCTTTTAGTGTCGCCCACATAGGTGTCGCTTAAAAACCGACACTAAAGGCTTTAAATAACTGACACTAAAGGTAGGTTCTGTAGTAGTGTACCCAATTTTTCCTGCAATACCCTATTTTTTGTTAACCGTGAAAAAAACCCCTCGATACTCCTAAACCACCTTCAGCGTTGAGGTGCTTCTCCCTCTGTTCCTGTAGGAGGACGTTCTACCATATTCCTTTAACGTTCAAAGTGCCTAGAGAACCTCCATTCACACTCAATGTCGCCAATTTTCCAAGGTACTCTATGTTTTCCCATGGTTGGTTTATACGGATATTGCCATCAATACCAGTAATATAACCTTCAAATACATGCATCCAGACTGCGATACCGTCAGGATTTCCTTAATGTCTTCTTGATGGGATATACCCAGATGGTTTATGGATTTCTTTTTTCATGTCTTGTTATCTAAGAGAGTCTGTAACCTACTCTCCCCCTTTCATGGAAGTGGGTACCTTGGGCCTTCATTGGCATCTCGCAACCTCTACCTGAGATCGATGAGGTCATAAGAGGGGACAGAGGTGATAGCTTAAAGGTTTGGGTTCTGGTTTGCAGTAAAGACTGAGTTTTGAGATCACATATGGAGTTTATGAATCATCGACCCATTGCATGAAGGGGGAAGATCTTCCCCATGTTTTCCAATTTTTCCGCTTCTCTGGTTTTGCCTAGGTCGAGCCTTTAGGGGCATTTTAGACTTTAGTCACACTTTGGTCTCTCAGGTTTTGCTGGATCTGAGAGGGATGAGGATTCACACGGTTGCCTATCTTTGGGCTAGCTCAACGCTGGTCCATGTTTTTGGGTATCTACTATGTGGATTTATCTTGAATTTCCGATTGGTCATAAATTCAATAAATCACATAAATTGAGTACTCATCATAAAAATTGACAAAAATAGTCATTGGAAAGGTTTTTGAAAAAGGAAGATATTTTTCAAGGTTTTAAACACCAAGTAGTTAATATCATATCATGTTTGTCTATAGAGACCCAAAATATGGTTTAGATTGTGTTTAAGATGATAATTGATGTAAGTATATTAATTTTAGGACATGTAGGGATGTAGGGTTTCATCAACATCAGGAGAATCAATAGAAGCTGCTCCAACATTACATAAACTAATATCAAGTACATATTTTAATGAATACTTGCAAGATAGGTGCTTACGACTCAGATTATGGATTTTTAGTACATTATTCTTATCTGAGATCATAATGATAACATGCACAACTTTCTTAAGCCAAATTTAATGTTTCAAGATATTATGTTCAAGAGTAATGTTAAGTATAAGATAATTGATTCATGTTATTCCTTCCAAGTTATTCTCCATTTTGGCATACATCAAGCTCTTGAGAGCAATGTTATTCATCAAGCTCCCGAGAGCAATGAGCACTTTAGTGCATATGTTATCAAGCTCTTGAGAGCAATGACTACAAATTCAATCTCTTGAGAGCAATGTTATATATCAATCTCCTGATAGCAATGAGCATGTTGGTGCATGTATATTCAATCTCTTGAGATAAAGGTCATCGAAGAAAGACAATATAGTCAACCCAATATAGGAATGTCAAAGATAAAGAGATATATAGATAAAGATAAATGATACAAAAAAGTATTCAATGTCTAGAATGTTTAATTCATATTTTCTTAAAACTACATTTATTTCAATTCATATAATGCTACTCAATGCCACTTACTCTAACGTGTTTCCATTTACTTTGCATGATTTGGGATGAGATTTCCGCAGGTGAGGAGCATGAATAGAATTAAAGTCCAGATACTCACTGCACAAGGATAGAGAAGAATAAGATCTAGTAGGGTGCCAACTATAAGATGATCATCAACTATAAATATATTTAGCTATATGTTTCTATGTTTAGAAATCTACACTAGAGACTTTGTCTCATGATGTCAAATTAGTTATCCATGTTATAGCCTTTAAGTCTTCGTTTTTAAGAACAATGATTGGAACAATTATTATTACAAGCTTGTATGATTGATCATATTATTTTTATGAATGCCAATATTATGTAATGCCGCCTTGAGTGCATGAGTTATGAATAGCTCAGTGTTTCTTTTGCTACGTGCATAAGTGTGCTTAGAGAGAGTGTTACACTTTCTGTCTCGACAATCACTATTTTCAACTTCTTTAATCATCTGTCTTCGTCTGCCCTCACCCATCTTCATCACACGCTGACCGCAGTCTCCTGAGATAGCTAGTTGATAATATGCATCCAAGCAGGTAATCACTTCATCACCGACAACCCAATATCCCAAGTGTTTGGTTAGATAAAAAATTGAACTGATCGGTTCTAACTACACATTCATATGTAATTCATCTATCTGGTTTCTTGTGTGGCTGGTTTTCCTCCGCACACCCAACATACCAACACATCATCTGCTCATATGATTGTCGTTGATCGTCCCTGTCAGCTACCAGCTATTTACGCTGGTTACTGACATCACGGTACACCAATCATACATACTTATCTTGTGAATGTTTAATGGAATCTCATATTGCAACTACTTCATACCAAATAACAACAATCCAAATCGATGAACTCAGTTGACGATGAAGCAAATAAAAGAATTACAGTTCCAATTTGTGGCCTTCTAATTCTTGTTTCGAAAATCATAGAGAATTGGAGTTACATCAAACAAAACATGCCCCAAGATGCTAAGACATGATCTCTCTCTCAAGACTTATAAGGTGGGTCATTTTTCCAATAGGTGCCTTTTGCTATCCCAACAATTACTAGATTTGGAATTTTAACCCCATCCATTTCGAACACTTTTATTGTATTTGGTACATGGTCATAAAATAGATCGTCAAGGGAAAAGGATGTGGAAATGGATGGAAAATAGGAACGGGAAGGGGACGATGAGTGGGATATGGAAATCATTAAAATATGTTGTTTGACAACATGTGCATGAGGAAAGGGATAGCGATGGGAAAAAGTTAGAAAAAATTGTTTGTTACATTGGTATGGGATGAGGAGGGGGAACCACTTTATAGACACTCTACACAAGTATGAATCATATTTATTTTAATTTTTTACATATGTATCTAAATAAGTAGTAGAGTCTTAAAATAAACTTTTTCCCATATAATTCACCATGCTCTTCTATTGGGATAAGAACAGGCAAAATTTTCTCATAGATTTACCATGGAATTTTTCTCCTTCCTCACTGCCATGGTATACTAACAATAATTATTATTTCTCCACCATTCCCCTCCTCATGATTCACCATGTAACAAATGCATCATTAAGGACCTCTAGGTCATGCCCCTACCATCAGGCTGATGTTCCAAGTTATCTACAAGATTAGCATTTGTTTCTATTTTCCTTCTTTTTGATATCTTGATTGTCTTTGATTTTGAGGGCACATGTAACATGTTGTCCAATCTCTTAGGAAGACTGTATATATGGATCAACATAATTTGCACCAACAGAGTACATTTATCAATCGCTCTCATATATCATAACGCATTGCTCTTCTTTATTTCATACATAATTTATGTATTTGAGCCAAGATGCTTCTTCATTAATTAATATTTCTTCTACTTGTTGAAACTTTATTCATTATATTGGGAGTCTTTTAACTATTATTTTTCATTTCATGAAGTTACAATATCTTAAACAAATAGATACTTCCATTAAACTAGTTAGTATATCTTTTTTGGTCATCACTAGTTAGTATAATCATCTACATTATTTCCAAGAAAATTGAATATTCTGCTCATATTAGTAACTATTCATATTTTCCCCCAATCTTTTCATAGTATGAGTTCATTCATTGATGCGATCTGCCCCTTTTTCCATATTAATAATTACATATGAGTTGTTTCATATTTCATAACAAAGCTACATAAAGCATATCCAGCCAAAATTGGTTGGGTTTTCAGTTTGAGTAAGTCTTTAAACTCATAGGAGATACTTATTGATCATCATTTATATTTGCAAGTTATGTATCCCTACAATATCTATATTTATCAAAGTAGGTACTATCATCCTAAAGGTGCATAATTTGTTTTTTGAACAAGTACAACATAAAATTATTGTAAATGTACCAAGTCCCTATCACGAAGAGACATTTTGATCCTTAAATTGAGAATTATTTCTAGTCTTGTTCTGAACAACATCACATTATGATTAACCTTCAAACAATGAGCTTAGTTATTGCATGAATTTAAAACCTATTAAATCTCACTCTCGTGTACATGGATTTTCTAGTGGATCCGAGTTGGATGCATATCGGGAATAGAGTGTAAGTTATATATTCAAGGTAGTGCTACAAAAATACATTGAATTTACTCAGATCCACCAAAAACCAACTAGATAAGGAAAATTAATATGGCATTGCAAAGTATGTTCAAATAGATACCTTAAATATAGGAAGAGTTATGCATTCTCACATGTATTACAAAACGGTTTTGTGCATAGATATGATGTTTGGATGTTTCATGGAGGGGTGATTGATATAAGCACACCAATTTTGCACCAAACATACCTAGCACCTAAAATATGTATCAAATGTTGGGGGGTCAATTTGGTATGGGAGACACAACAAATTACAATGCTACTAAAAAAGTAGAGCAACCTACAGATCTAGATGCATAATTATTTGACAAAATCCTCAAGGAGGTAGATTAGCCTCTCTATAGAGGTTGCAAAATTCTTTCTAAGCTATATTATTTGGTTCCTTTGCTATATCTGAAGTAGGAATCTAGATGGCCAAGCAACTCTTTCACAAAGTTTTATAGGTGGTTATCTTAGGATTTCCAAAGGAGACATCTCAAGTTGAAGTTCGGTGAACAACCACAATAAGAATTTGTAGATAGAAATCATTCATTGAAGCAATCTTCTTCATTTGGTACTTGTATTTTGTGTAAGTACTATTGCCAAAGTAATAGTTTTTGTTACTTTAGTATTATGTCGATTTAGGTAATCATCCTAATGCATGGAATCACATTGATGAACATATTAGCAAAGGGATATCAGTGTGGAGGGCACATGTGAAGCAGGATTACTATTAAAAGTACAAGAATGACCTTGAATTGATGATGAAGAATGTTGAGAAAAATGCATCAATATATAAGGAACAATTTGTAAATCTTTTATCAGAATGGGGAATCAAAAAGTCTAAGGTATAGTCCTTTTGGATTTAATATTTTACTTTCAAATCTACTTGTCTATTTCATCATATTTTTTATTTCTTATTTGTTTAGAAAATTACTAAGATCAACAAGGTAAATAGAGTAAAAAAGTGATGGATCACACCACAAAGTTTAAACCATAGATATGCTATCGGGCAAAATTGGTATTTTGTAAAGGTTTGTCTCATAAATAGCCTTGAAACTTGTAATATGACAAATATTTTATCAATCATGTATATGTTAGTGAAGAACGACCCAATGTACCCCTTAACAGATTTTTGAAAAAGGTTTACAACAAAGGCCCCAAGTGATTAGTCAATATGCCACTTTTAGTTGTCTTCTCTATCTCATTATAATACTATATTTTATGACATGATTGATTTGTTTGTTCTTAGGTGATGGTGTTAATACTTGGTGTGCAACTGAACACCCCACAAATTTGGGAAACACTAATGGATTTCATAGTTCATGTGATAGAAATGAGACTGATGTAGGTGTTTGACATATGCAAGGTGGCACAAATAGGCAAAGTGTAGGTTCATATCACATACAAGGAAATACAAGTGGTATAGATGTAGACATTTTTCCTAAGTAACAAAATTCAAATGGGGTTGTCTTAGGAATGCTTCTTAGACAAAGAAATTCAGTGGGACTAGATTAGGCAAGTCGCGTGTGCAAGGTAATCGAACTAGACCTGCAACAAATATGTTTCAAATGCAAGGTATGAAGTGGGTATTTTAAAGGCATGTTTCCCATGCAAAGTGATACATTTAGACCCCACAAAGCTTTTTCGCCAAAGTTACCTCATGAAAACTATACACTAATTTAGATGGGGATAATAGTATCCAAACATTGATATATAATTGTACTTCTTAAAAAGCTACTATTGAAAGTTGGTGCCCTCCTTTCAACACAAATCCACAAAGTCACCCTCAAATTTCATATCACATAAAGTGCATCAGCCTCTATGTCCTTCAAACTGATAGTTCACCACTAAAATGAGATATCCAGAATTCTCTGAATAATGCCTTTTCCTCCAACTTTTAGTAGATTGTGTTTTGTCTACCATGTATATGCAGACCTCTATTCAATTATAAATGTACATGCACAAGACTTGAATACGCATTGTAGCTCACCACTTGATACTAGTATTATGAAGATGATGCACATTACAAAACTACCCATAGTTTTATTTGGTTGTCTTCATTGTCCTTAATATACATATGAATTGTTGGCTTATCTTTTTCCTATTTAAATTGGCAGGACATATTTGCTTTTAAAGATAGATTTAGTCTATCAATGAACCTTAGATTACACCAAAATTAAAATTGTAAGGGTACTTCCCTTTTTTTCCTATGATTTATGTATTTAACAAACTTCCAAATTTGTTGATATAATGATTGGTGTCACTTTCACGATAGAATGGAGCCAATCATATGAGGATTGACATTGATGAAGATCACCACATCATTTGAAGGAAAATGAATACATAATAATCTTAGGAGTTTTAGACGTGATGTTTTGACTATTATCATATCGAATTATATATATATATTACTTATGTTAGCATTGGTCATTCAATATATGGATAATATTTTGGTTCAATTACAAATATTGGTTTTAGGTGATTCGACATTCTTTTGTGAAATTTTGGTGTGTCAATGTTGTTATGATGTCATGTGAATTTTATAAAAACATTTATTAACATTTAAGGTTTAAAACTATTATCCAAAAATTGATATTTGTTATGAAGGCAACTACATACAAATAAATAAATAATATCTAGTAGTCCCTCATAAACATATTGATGGAAGATTTTGGTCCCTCAAAAATATAGTGATAAAGACCTAATCGACCATCAAAATTGTATTGATGAGGACCATATAGCCCCTCCAAAATAATATTAATGAAGACATTAGCCCGTCAAAAATATATTTTTCAAGACCATCAACTCCATTGAAAATGTATTTGTGAGAATTAAACAAGACCACAAAAATGTATTTACGAAGGCTAAATAGTCCCTCAATATAATATTTGTGAGGGAAACATAGCGCACGAAAACTATATTTTTGAGGGCCCTTGGCATTTTTCATATAGGTTCTCTTTGCAACCCATTTGTGAGGGCCATACCTATAACCATTTCTAATTGTGAGGGCTTGCAGAGAGGAGTTTTTCATAGGATTGGCCCATGAATGAAGACTATTTTTTGTAGTGATAAGAGGTAAGATGATGAAACAAAAAGTGTATAAAAGGGTTCATATCGTGTGCAAAACTTGTTTAAATGACTCAATTACAAAATGTGACTCCTCAAAATGCAAAAAACCAAAATAATATCATGATTAAATGTATATGTGGTAGTTCCATGAATATGATTCACTAATTACTCAGAGGAATGTAACATGTAATCAGAAATACAACTATGAATAAGAGTTTACTCCGATCATAGGGTTTGCATGAAGAACTTTTTTTGTGACACATGTGATGCAAACAACAAGGTAATTCTAGGATTACCATATAATGGCTTCTATTTGTTGGTTAAGAATTAAGAACTAAAATGAAAAAGCTACATGCAATGCGAACAACCAAAATGCAGTAGATTGCTTATTTATTGGTTTTCAAGAGTACTTATACAATTCTAGAGGTGTTTGAGTTGTGTAGTGCTCTATGAAAGAATAATAAATGATGTGATGTAGTGTGGGTATTAGCATATTACTTAACCAAGACTGCTCATTTCTTGACTTTTGACTACCCACTATTGTTTTGGATATGACAAAGTTGTATATCCAAGAGTTAATATGATGCCATGTTGACCCTACTTCTTTAGTTTCTAATGAAGATCATATAGTTGCTTAAAGGTTTTTGAAGAATGATTTGGATGAGTTGGAAACTTGAGCCCAATTTCAATATTACATGTCACCCTTAAATAGATGGACCCATAGAAAGGATTATTCTTATTTTTTTAAAGTTCACATTCATTGTATTACTCAATGAGAAAATTGCTCTGGCCTAATACATTGATATCATGATCAAACAATCCCATTAGTAGAAGAGGTACATTCATGATGCAAGATTTTCATTCCAAGAGATGAGCCTCATTATTATCCATCCTACATATAAAGTTAAAATGAAAGGAGTGAAAAACATGGGTCAACTGAAGTATTTCCTTGATGATGGAATTTTTGTAGCCTCTAGTGAACCCTTGAGGTGGATTCCTTCTACTAGTAGATTAAAATTCAATTCCAGTTTAATGTGATCAAATTGTGCATGTACCAAGGCTTCTCTCACTGTAATCACTTCTACCTAAAAGGCTGAGTGGCTACCTCATAGCGGTATTTGAAAAGTAGCATGAACTCCTCGGGTGTGATCTCTAAAGATGTAGTCAGTTCCTCCATATTCCCTTTGTTTCTAGTTGTCATTGACATTAACTTTGGTAAAGCCCTCTGATGGTGGTTTCCATGGACTAGGAACTTGAAGCATTCTCCTTCTTGAGATGAAAGAGGCTACATTTTTGTAGGACCTATAATCATCCACCATATATTTGAACATAGCCACCATTGATGGGATATGTGGGGGAGCTTGGTTGAAGATACCCTTTTTCCAGGCCATCCATGCTATCCATCATAAGGTGACCCCTTTGTCAATGTTTTTGCATCTTAGTATTTCTATAATTCATTATGATAATCTTGGGATGAGCCTACATACTTGAGCAGATGATCGTCATCCATGCAGTTGAAGCTCGGGGCATGTAGGGCATCTTCTTTTTCTCTACCACATCTTTGGTAGGTGTCGTCCTTCAGTACCATCTTCAACAGTAACTTGTCTTGAGTAGGTAGAATATTGTGGATGGTGTGGCAAGTGAAACGCAAAAGCTTTGGTGGTCAATGTTTCTTCCAAACTCCCTTCAATTCCTCTAGTTGATGTTGTTCATGATGCCTTCCAATGACCGTAAGAACCTATAGGCTCTGTGACATCCCGCTATCACATAGACAATGAAATTCCACACAAAAACACAGGGAACCACCATAAACCACATATTATCAAAAACACGAGTTAATTAAAACCGATTGTGGAAAACATCATAAGAATAGAACTATTACAACCAGATTCACATCCTTCAAGGAAGCAGGTAATATATACATAAGCATGATATTTGTCCATCAACACATTGGATCTATCTGTTCCATATCCACTAAGGATGTGTCACCTGTTTATGTACATATCAGACCTAGCCAGGCCAACAACATGTTACGAAAATCCATACTAAGATCATACATCATGAAACCTCATCAAAACACCTCCAAGGACCTAAGAGTATAGGGATGACTCTAGGAATCTACTACAAAACAACCACAGAAGCAACATATCCAACCTCAAGCCTTCTATTGATCTTCTTGTTGCTCGGCCACCACCACACAACCACCACCATGCCTAGCTCGATCACCTAAAAAGGTTGAAACCAGTGGGGTGAGACACACAGTCCCAGCGAGAAACATAACTCCCCACCGAACTATAAAACCTCCAAAAAGCTAGAGCAGATAAAGCATGTAATAGATATAACCAAATCATATATGAAATACGAAGAGAAGAATTATACAAGCATAACAGCTTACCATGATGTCTGTGGAATGTATAATAACCTATAAGATATACTTAGGACACACATATATATAATAGACAACATCCATTATTCAAGGCCTCAACCAATGTTACGAGTTTGTCCTAAGTAGATATACTATACGGTTGGATTACCATTTATTATGCCTTGAGGAAGTGAGATGTACCGCTCAAATCCAACCTTCAGTTGTGAAACCCAAAGTCGATGTCGTACAAGGTCAATGGAAGAGCTGGAAACCACGAACTCTACCCTCGTGCTCAGTGCACGAGAACCAAAGCAGGATTGCAGTCTCTTGCTTATGTGACCTCAGTCACAGCGTCAGCTCATGCAGTCTTCCCTTTCCTCTAGCCCACCTTGGTACAGGTTACGGTGCTATTATATCTTGAGCCACATGCCTGCTCACCGTGCTCCCGAGCCATGAACGCATTCATGCTCCATCACCCGGAGCCATGGGCCTATCCACCATGCTCTATCACACTAAGCCATGGGCCTATCCACCATGCTCTATACACATCTTGAGTCTACAACCATAGTTTCACTCTAATCCTCCTATTTTCGGCGAGGAGAAACCCCGCATATTCAACAATATGCACTCCTGGTTAACCCATAGGACAACCCATTTCACCATCACCAGCTACTAACGATGATGGATCTATGGCCAGGGCAAAGCTACATGAAAGGTTCATCTGTAATTAATTAATGCATTTCAAGTGGACTGTTGGGACATCCAAGTTATATTATGCAAACAATAAACAAGAGTAAACAACATAGATCCCATCATTGTGTGTCACATTGTTACTGCTATTCTCAATGACATCATCATCATCATGATCCATCTTAAGGATCCAACATCACATGTTGCCACTTGGCCTCTTGCCAATCATCATGATCCATCACAAGGATCCAACAACATAGGGATTCCATCCCATCATTAAGCACATGTTACCAAACACATAGGCAACACTCATCATGTCCCATCATAGTCAACATAACACATAGTGTTCCTTATTATCTCAATATCAAGAGAATGTCACCAAGGACATCATCATAACTCATACTTGAGTACACATCTCATTTGAGGAACCTGCATGGTTAGTATGCTCAAGAGTAGATAAATAATTCATCATCTAGATATATTTGTGCAACATTAGATAACCATGCACTCCACATAAAACACTCCAAACAATATTAGGGTTTCAAGAAAACATAGAACTTATCCTTCACTAAAGCATACCGGGTAAGGAACAACCCTCACCCAAAAGGCACAATGACCCTCACCACAGGTGCAACGACCCTCACCAAAGGTGCAACAGCCCTCACTAAAAGGATACCATGACCCTCACTAAAGGTGCAACGGTTACAACTAGACCTATCCAGTTCTGTTGGCCAGTACTATCGGCCAACACCCATACCGGGCAAAGCACAAACCAGCTGATATCGTGCAGCAATATAGCAAGCAACATGTAATGCCCAAGCGTGCAACACAACATCATATCAGGAAAGAACTTGACGTGCAACGCCTGCAACATGAATTACTATATCGAGCAACACCATGGCGGGAAACACACCTAGATGAGGTAACGAGCAACAGCATGCAACGCCATGACATGCAACGCAGCAGCAACACCAAGCAGCATGTCACAACAGAGTTTCGGGCAGTACCATCCAGGAGAATGTCGTGCAAGGCACCAAAACACCTAAATGCCCAACACAACCTCGTGTCATCCAAGGGAACAACACATCATCCATCTACTGTATCACCCAAGGAATCACCAAAGCAGCCACCTATTATATCTCCCAACCCTAGCTCAAGGGAAAGAGAGGGATATCGGGTAGCACTACCCAACATGGGTATCGTGCAAGACAAAGCCATGACACCCAAGAGTTCAACAAAAAAGGGAGATATCACCCAAGATCTCAACTCCACCAGAACACATATCTCGGCCAAGGGACCAACTAGGTGTCAACCAACCATATTGTCCAAACCCTAACCATAGGGTAGGAAAGGGGTATCGTTCACCACACCTACAAACCATATTGGGTTACTAGGGTTAGAGGGTGTCAGCCTCATCACAACCATCCACACCATATTTCCCATGGATGCCAAGAGTGTTGGCTCACCTTTCAACAACCAAGTGAGAGGGGTTTTGCACAACCTCAAGCATATCGGGTAACAAGGGTAGAACAACACCCTATCGGCCAACCAACTCAACATATTGCCTAAACATCTAGGCCACAGAATCACCTCTCAAGACCAAGGAGAGAGAGGGGTCTTGCATAAGCTCACCTCTCAAGTCCGAGGAGAGAGAGGGTCTTGCCCACGAACACACCAACAAAGGCATGGCTGCCCCCTATCGCCCAAGGAACTCACTAAAGGTAAAACCCTAAAGGCATACCGTGCAACTAGGGTAGGACAACCCTCTATCAGCCAAGCCAACCACTGTTTCACCCAACACCATAGGCTCACCTCTCAAGTCCAAGGAGAGAGAGGGGTATTGCCTCACGGGCACACTACACACATCTTTGAACTAAGGAACCCTAAGCTCACCTCTCAACTAAAGCGAGAGAGGGGTTTTGCTCAAGATCCCCTAGTCCAAAGGGTAGGCTGACACAAAGGGAACCCAACTCAACACATATCATCCAACATGATCTAGGGCACATGTAGGGAAGCAACTTAACCAACTAAAGCAAGAAGCATTACTAAAAAGATATGTAAGGCCGATCAAGATAACATAACAAAGCAACATGTAAAGGAGATAGTATAGTTAGGGTTATGAGTTATGTGACCCGCCTTAAGCACGAGTCCAAGCTCCAAGCTTCAGCCACCAACTTGGAGAAGGAATAAAGAACAGTAGCAAGATGTATCAGCCACCACCAAGGAAGAAGAAAGTAGCAACAGTAGCTATATTGGCCACCTCCTTTCCTTCCTTCTTCTCGGCCACCAAGGGAGATCAAACGGCTAAGGGGAAAAGAGATCCCAAGCAAGAGAAAAGAGAGACATATATAGAAGAGGGTAAAGGGGAGATCAAAGCAAGGTGTCATACTCCCTAAGAACACTTGTCCAAGGGGCATGCCACATGCTAACACCCCACACCACTTGTCCAAGGTCTCACCACTTGCTAGCAACAAGCTCCATGTGTCCAACAAAGGGTGACACAAATGATGCTAGGTGGTGGGGGGTGTCGCCCAACATGGAAACCCATCACATCCACCATCACCCCTTGGCCGATACACCATGGCCGACACAAGACACCAAGCACTCCCTTGCCTGACACACTCAAGCAAGGAAGAAGGGCTTCAATCCCAAGCTTAAACAAGCTCAAACGAGGTCCAAAGCAACTCAAGCAAAGTGCCCTAACCCATCCTCTCAACCCTAGAGGATGCAAAGAGACAAGGAGGCCTCTCAAGGTGACAAGCTTGCAAAGAAACCCTAGAACCAGGGTCAATTGCAAGTTGCACTAAAAGATCCTCAACAAAGCACAAAAAACACTAATCACACATCAGGTGATTAGGCAAAACATAAGGTTTAGGAAAAGCAAATAGGGTAAGTCCAAAATGAAGGTCAGGGTCCTTACAATCCATAAACCCCTACAAAAGGATTCCGTGCCAAAATCCAAAGAGAAAAGTGAGGGATACTTCATCCGCATCTCTTCCTCAAGCTCCCACGTGGCTTCCTCAACACCACGATCATACCAGAGAACCTTCACAAGAACTAGGTCCTTCCTTTTCAGCTTCTTCACTCATCTGTCAAGGATCAATACTGGACCTTCCTTGTAGGACACATCTTCATCCAGCTCGACTTCAACTGATTGTATCACTGTCTCTGTTCCTGGATGACTTTTCTTCAACATACTAACATGGAACACTGGGTGCAATCTATGCAGCTCTGGTGGTAACTCCAACTTGTAAGCCACTTTTCCAACACGTGCTATTACTGGATATGGTCCCATATACATGGGAGCCAACTTGCCCTTCCTTCCAAACCTTAGCACGCCTTTCCATGGAGAGACCTTGAGATACACCTTATCTCCCACCTGGAACTCTAAAGGTCGGCGATGATTGTCTACATAAGACTTCTGTCTGTCTTGTGCCACTTTCAACTGTTGCTGTATCACCTTGATCTTCTCTGTTGTCTGTTGCACTAACTCAGGACCTAAAAGCTAATACTCACCAGACTCATACCAACATAAAGGAGATCTACACTTTCTACTGTACAAGGCTTCATAAGGTGTCATGTTGATACTTCACTGGTAACTATTATTGTAGGAAAACTCTATCAGACTGAGATGCACGTCCCAACTTCCTAGGAACTGCAAAACACAAACTCTCAGAAGATCTTCCAAAGTCTGAATAGTCCTTTCAGACTGTCCATCTGTCTATGGATGGAAAGCGGTACTAAACTTTAACTGTGTTCCCAACGCCTTATGCAACTATTCCCAAAACTCTATCAGAGACTTGTGAACTGAGGACCTCTATCAGAGACTATCGTTGTTGGCACACCATGCAAATACATTATTTCATCAACATACACTTGTGCAAGCTTCTCTACTGTGTAGATTGTCTTCACTGGAATGAAATGAGCAGACTTCGTCAATCTGTCCACTATCACCCAGATGGAATCATGATTCCTAGTTGTCCTCGAAAGACCAACTACGAAATCCATGGTTACATGATCCCAATTCCACTGTGGTATCGGCATGGGTTGCAACATTCATGTCGGCTTCTGATGTTCTGCTTTAACTTGCTGACATACATCACACTTTGCCACAAACTCAGCTACATCTTTCTTTAAACCGGGCCACCAATACAGATCCTTCAGATTGTGATACATCTTGGTGACACATGGATGTATAGAATACATAGACTTGTGTGCTTCCTCGAGCACTAACTTCCTTAGATTATCAACATCGGGAACCATCATCCTGTTATGGTAACAAACTAGCCCGTCCTCGAACTCATGGAAACCATCGCGCTTCTCGCTGCCGAACTCTGATCTGATCAATTGCACTGTAGCATCTGCTCGTTGTGCTTCTTTGATTTGTTGCCTTAACATAGGCTTCACTTACATCTGTGCCAACAATCCCTCCAAAAAAGAGACTTCTAGCTATACATTCATCTATCGTAAAGAGACGAACATATCCCACCTATGGCATATCAAAGAACTCAATTGTGCCTTCTTCGTGGGAAGAGAAGAAGACTTTTTGCTAAGCACATATGCTACTACATTCACCTTACCTGGGTGATACTCGATGGTGCAATCATAATCATTGATTAACTCCATCTATTTCCGCTGACGCATGTTCAACTCATTCTGTGAGAAGATATACTTTAGGTTCTTGTGATCCATAAAGATCTGACACACTTCCCCATAAAGATAGTGTCTCCAAATCTTCAACGCATGAACCACCACTGCCAACTCCAAATCATGTGTCAGATAGCTTTCCTCATGTTTCTTAAGTTGTCGAGAAGCAAAAGAAATCACATGATCTTCTTGCATCAGCACACAACCTAAGCCCTTCTTGGAAGCATCACAGAAAACAACATAGCCTTTCTCTTGTTCTAGAAACACTAACACTGGAGCACTTGTCATCTTCTCCTTCAGACTCTGAAAAGCTTGCTGACATCGATCATCCCAAACAAAATGTACATCCTTCCTGGTCAACCTTGTTAAAGGCAATGCGATCACACTGAAGTTTCTTATAAATCTCCGGTAGTATCCTGCTAAGCCCATAAAAGTACAGACTTAAGTCAACATCTTTGGTTGCTCCCACTCTGCTACTGACTCCACCTTCTTGGGATCCACCCTGATTCCTTCCGCTAAGATCACATGACCCAAGAAAGTCACTTCCTTCAGCCAGAACTGACACTTACTGAACTTGGCATATAGTTGATGGTGTCAAAGAAGAGACAATGCTTGTCAAAGATGATGCTCATGTTGTTGACTATCTCGACTACAGATCAATATATCATCTATGAAGACTACAATGAACTGATCTAAGAGCAGAAAAAACACTCTGTTCATCAGATCCATGAATGCAGTTGGCACATTGGTTAGCCCACATGGCATAACCACAAACTCGTAATGCCCATACCTCATCCTAAAAGCTGACTTTGGTATGTCATCCTCCTTTATTCTGAGCTGATGATATCCAGACTGCAAATCAATCTTTGAGAACACTATTGACTATGCAACTGGTCGAACAGATCATCTATCCTCGACAAAGGATACTTGTTCTTGATTGTAACCTTGTTCAACTGTCGGTCGTCTATACACAGATACATAGATCCGGCCATCGAGGAGGAGAAGCGACCTGATGAGGTGATTGGTTGGGATGTTTTCCGGAAGGAGTTCATTAATCGATACTTCCTGAAGATGAATCTGGATGAGAAGATCAACCAGTTTGAGCATTTGCGCCAAGGATCTATGAGCATCTCCGAGTATGAAGCCAAATTTATGGAGCTACTGAGGTTCTATCCTCACATGGAGGCAATAGATGATGAAAGAATCAGGCATTTTGGTAAGGGTTTGAGTGCCGAGCTATCGACACCTACTGCTACTTTGGAGAACTGGGAGCGGTTTGCCATGTTTTTGGAGTCTGTCTGAAGGATTGAATGGTCAGTCTGGGAAAAGAGAGAGGATATGTCCAAGAAGAGGCCTGCTCAGTTTTAGAGACAGAGGTTTGATGGCCCCAAGAAGTCAAGGTTTTCTGCACCATCTATGATGCAAAGTTCTAGTGCGTCGTCACAATGGTCCCTGAGTAAAGGAAGAGGGTGTGGTCTTTCACAATCTAGAGCCTACAGTACAGCCTCAGTAGCAGTGATAGGGCCGTCTAGGCCACAGTTTAAGGACAAGTCATGCTTTCTCTGTGGACAGGCAGGGCTTTTGAAGTCTAATTGCCCGAGAAGAGATGTTGAAGTGACACAACTGCCGAGATAGAGTCAGCAAGGACCAGATTGATAACAGTCTAATGGCACCAGAGGAGGGGGACGTGACCAAGCATCGCAAGCAGGATCATCTACTCAAGGAAGAAGAGGACATGGACATCAAGCAATGGCTCGATTCTATGCTATGAGTCAGCTGGAGGCGATAGTCAACTCGCGAGTAGTTGCAGGTCAGATGGAGTTGTTTCATTCTGATTTGTCTTCTTCTTGCTTAATATTTGTTCTGGTTGACCCGGGTGATATGCACTCTTTTATTGCACGTAGTATGCTTGATAGTTGTCTTTTACCTATTAGTTGTAAGAAAGATAGCTTGTTGCTAGAAACCCCTCTTGTTGGTCCTGCATTGCTTTGAGAAGTATGTCCATCTTGTGTTCTATCTTTTTTGGGACACAGCATACAAGTGGATCTCATACCACTTGATATGCATGAGTTCGATGTAATCCTTGGGATGGATACCTTGGAAAGGTATAAGGTTGTGCTGGACTGTGGTTCCAAGCAGGCGGTGTTTGCCGATGGCGGTGAGAAGTGGATCTTCCAAGGAGATAGGAAGATTCTTCTGACGTGTTTGGTGTCGGCAATGGTGGCAGAGAAGTTATTGCGACAAGGTTGTAGAGTGTTTTTGGCTCATGTTATGGATACCAAGTCAAAAGGTCCTAGCCTTCAGGACGTGCCTGTCTTTAGAGAGTTCGCAAATATGTTTCCTGATGAAATTTCTGGTGTTCCTCCATCTCGAGAGATTGATTTTGAGATCAATCTAGTACCATAGATGCATCTAGTTGGTCATACATCGTACATGATGGCTCCAACAGAGATGACAGAGTTGAAGAAATAGTTGCAAGAGTTGCTTGATAAAGGTTTCATCAGACCGAGCACATCGCCCTGGGGTGCTCCACACCAGTGGCCAGCACTACCTTTCAAAAGGTAGACATCGTTCTTGACTTTTTCTGCTTCGGGGATGTCGAGGATCCGGAAGGACTTCTCCAGACCTATCCGTGATAGATCTGCATCTGCAAGATCAGCCATTCTAGAATAATCTGAAGCTTTGACTTGACAAAGCCACTCAAAGGTCTTCCCAATGCCTGCAGATTCACCATGGGGAACTAGTACTCTTGGCGGAGGCACATGTAATCTCCCCACCATGTGATTCATCGTAGCCATTAACTATCCCATGAGGTGTTGATAGGCAGGGTTCTCAAGAATGTCTAGGTCAAATTGGGGGACCTCAAACACCCGATTTTCATGTGCCTACACACCAACTCCATCAATAGATGCAGCAGCACTACTCTCGGTAGCATGTTCTTCATGATTTCCAGACATCTTTTAGCTTTATCTTCAGCCGGGGGAAGAAGTCTTTATAAGAAAATCTGGAAAAATCACAAGAACATACATAAGCCTAGTCCTAGATCCCTGTAGACTTAGTGAACCTAGAGCTCTGATACCAAACTTTACTTGTGACATCCCGCTATCACATAGACAATGAAATGCCACACGAAAGCACGTGGAACCACCATAAACCACATATTATCAAAAACACAGGTTAATTAAAACTGATTGCGGACAACATCATAAGAATAGAACTATTACAACCAAATTCACATCCTTCAAGGAAACTTGTTATATATACATAAGCATGATATTTGTCCATCAACACATTGGATCCATTTGTTCCATATACACTAAGGATGCATCTCTTGTTTATGTACATATCAGACCTAGCCAGGCCAACAACATGTTAAGAAAAGCCATACTAAGATCATACATCGTGAAAACTCATCAAAATACCTCCAAGGACCTAAGAGTACAAGGATGACTCTAGGACTCTACTGTAAAACAACCACGGTAGCAACATATCCAACCTCAAGCCTTCTACTGATCTTCTTGTTGGTCGGCCTCCACCTCACGACCACCACCATGCCTAGCTCAATCACCTAAAAAGGTTGAAACTAGCGGGGTGAGACACACAGTCCCAATGAGAAACATAACTCCCCACCGAACTATAAAACCTCAGAAAAGCTAGAGTAGAAAAAGCATGTAACATATATAACCAAATCATATAAGAAATATGAAGAGCAGAATTATACAAGCATAACAACTTACCATGATGTCTGTGGAACGTATAGTAACCTGCAAGATATACTCAGGACACACACACATATATAATAGACAACATCCATTATTCAAGGCCTCAACTAATATTTTGAGTTTGTCCCAAGCAGATATACTATATGGCTGGATTACCATTTATTATGCCCTGAGGAAGTGAGCCGTACCACTCAAATCCAACCTTTGGTTGTGAAACCCAACGCCGATGCCATACAAGGTCAATGGAAGAGTCGGAATCCACGACCTCTACCCTTGTGGTCAGTGCACGAAAACCAAAGCAGGACCGCAGTCTCTTGCTTACTTGGCCTCAGTCACAGGGCCAGCTCACACAGTATGCCCTTTCCTCTAGCCCACCTTGGTACAGGTTATGTCGCTAGTATATCTTGAGCCACGGTCCTATTCACTGTGCTCCAGAGCCATGAACACCTTCATGCTCCATCACCCTGAGCCATGGGCCTGTCCACCATGCTCTATCACACTAAGCCATGGGCCTGTCCACCATGCTCTATACACATCTTGAGTCTACAACCACAGTTGCACTCTAATCCTCCTATTGTCGGCTAGGAGAAACCCCACATATTCAAAAATATGCACTCCGGGTTAACCCGCAGGAGAACCCATTTCACCATCACCAACTACTGATGATGATGGATCTATGGCCAGGGCAAAGCTACATGAAAGGTTCATGTGTAATTAATTAATGCATTTTAAGTGGGTTTTTGGGACATTCAAGTTATATTATGCAAACCATAAATAAGAGTAAACAACATAGATCACATCATTCTGTGTCACACTATTACTACTATTCTCAATGCCATCATCATCATCATGATCCATATCAAGGATCCAACATCATATGTTTCCACTTGGCCTCTTGCCAAATATCATGATCCATCACAAGGATCCAACAACATAGGGATTCCATCCCATCATTAAGAACATTTACCAAACACATAGGAAACACTCATCATGTCCCATCATTGTCAACATAACACATAGTGTTCCTTATTATCTCAATATCAAGAGAATGTCACCAAGGACATCATCATAACTCATACCTGAGTACACATCTCATCTGAGGAACCTGCATGGTTAGTATGCTCAAGAGTAGATAAATACTTCATCATCGAGATATATTTGGGCAACATTAGATAACCATGCATTCCACATAAAACATTCCAAACAATATTCGGGTTTCAAGCAAACATAGAACATATCCTGCACTAAAGCATACATGGTAAGGAACAACCCTCACCCAAGAGGCACAACGACCCTCACCACAGGTGCAGCGACCCTCACCAAAGGTGCAGTGGCCCTCACCAAAAGGATACCACAACCCTCACTAAAGGTACATCAGTTACAACCAGACCTATCCAGCTGTGTCGGCTAGCACCATCGGCCAACACCCATACCGGGAAAAGCACAAGCCAGCTGATATCGTGCAGCAGCATAGCGAGCAACATGTAACGCCCAAGCGTGCAAAGTAATGTCATGTTGGGCAAGAACCTAACGAGCAATGCATGTGACGGGAAACGCAATACCGAGCAACACCATGGTGGGCAACACACCTACATGAGGTAACGAGCAACAACATGCAATGCCATGACGTGCAACACAACAACAACACCAAGCAGCGTGTCACAATAGAGTGTCGGGCATCACCATCCAAGAGAACATCATGCAAGGCACCAACATACCTAAATGCCCAACACAACCCCATGTCATCCAAGGGAACAACACATCATCCATCTACTGTATCGCCCAAGGGATCACCAAATCAACCACCTATTATATCGCCCAACACTAGCTCAAGGGGAAGAGAGGGATATCGGGCAGCACTACCCAACATGGGTATTGTGGAAGACAAAGCCATGACACCAAAGTGGTCAACACAAAAGGGAGATATCACCCAAGAGCTCAACTCCTCCATAACACATATCTCGGCCAAGGGGCCAACTAGGTGTCAACCAACCATATCGTCCAAACCCTAACCTTAGGGTAGGAAAGGGGTATCGGTCACCACACCTATAAACCATATCGGGTTACTAGGATTAGAGGGTCTCAACCTCATCACAACCATCCACACCATATCGCCCAAGGATACCAAGAGTGTTGGCTCACATCTCAAAAACCAAGTGAGAGGGGTTTTGCACAACCTCAAGCATATCGGGTAACAAGGGTAGAACAACACCCTATCGGCCAACCAACTCAGCATATCGCCCAAACATCTAGGCCACAAGCTCACCTCTCAAGACCAAGGAGAGAGGGGTCTTGCATAAGCTCACCTCTCAATTTCGAGGAGAGAGAGGGGTCTTGCCCAAGAACACACCAATAAAGGCAGGGTCGCCCCCTATCACCCAAGGCACCCACTAAAGGTAAAACCCTAAAGGCATACAATGCAACTAGGGTAGGACAACCCTCTATCGGCCAAGCCAACCATTGTGTCGCCCAACACCATAGGCTCACCTCTCAATTCCAAGGAGAGAGAGGGGTATTGCCTCACGGGAACACTACACACATCTTTGAACTAAGGAACCCTAAGCTCACCACTCAACTAAAGTGAGAGAGGGGCTTTGCTCAAGATCCCCTAGTCCAAAGGGTAGGCCGACACAAAGGGAGCCAAACTCAACACATATCATCCAACATGATCTAGGGCACATGTGGGGAAGAAACTTAACCAACTAAAGCAAGAAGAATTACTAAAAAGATATGTAAGGCCGATCAAGATAACATAGAAAAGCAAAGCAACATGTAAAGGAGATAGTATAGTTAGGGTTAGGAGTTATGTAACCCGCCATAAGCACGACTCCAAGCTCCAAGCTTCAGCCACCAACTTGGAGAAGGAAGCAAGAACAATAGCAAGATGTATCGGCCACCACCAAGGAACAAGAAAGAAGCAATAGTAGCTATATTGGCCACCTCCTTTCCTTCCTTCTTCTCGGCCACCAAGGGAGATCAAACGACTAAGGGGCAAAGAGATCCCAAGTAAGAGAAAAGACAGACATATATAGAAGAGGGTAAAGGGGAGACCAAAGCAAGGTGTCCTCCTCTCTAAGAACACTTGTCCAAGGGCCATGCCACATGCTAACACCCCACACCACTTGTCCAAGATCTTGCCACTTTCTAGCAACAAGCTCCATGGGTCCAAGAAAGGGTGACACAAATGATGCTAGGTGGAGGGGGGTGTGTCACCCAACATGGAAACCTGTCACACCCACCAGCACCCCCTGGCCGATACACCATGGTTGACACAAGACACCAAGCACTCCCTTGCCCAACACACGCAATCAAGGAAAAAGGGCTTCAAGCCCAACAACAAGCCCAAGATTAAACAAGCTCAATCGAGGTCCAAAACAATTCAAGCAAGGCACCCTAACCCATCCTCTCAACCTTAGAGGATGCAAAGAGATAAGGAGGCCTCTCAAGGTGACAAGCTTGCATAGAAACCCTAGAACATGGGTCAATTGCAAGTTGCACCAAAAGATCCCCAACAAAGCACAACAAACACTAATCACACCTCAGGTAATTAGGTAAAACACAAGGTTTAGGAAAAGCAAATAGTGTAAGCCCAAAATGAAGGTCAGGGTCCTTACAGGCTCTATGAACAATTAACTCTCCTTTAGAATCCATTGACCAATAATTGGCATCCTCTTGATACTTATTTATCAATGGAGTATTCAGTATTAGTGTAGCTATATATCTGAGAAGAGGAGTTACACCATTGATTGGTCCCAACCATTGTCAAGATCTTGATGACATCTCTTAATCTTTAGAACTCTTCTGGTATATTCAATAAATACCTTCCAGTCAGGCCTTCTAGTCTGGGTATCCCCCTATCATTAAAAGTGTCCGCCAAATTTCCCCTACCAATCCTTAACGCCATGCCTGATTTAACCCATTGCATGGCACCCCATATATTGCATCAAGTAAAACTTGGATTGCCACCAATTTTGGTCTTTACAATGTCCCCATCTCCAAAATATTTGGTCCCAAGTATTCTCGTTGCCAAGGTGTGTTTCTTTGTAGCAAGGCGTCATCTGTGTTTTGCAAAAAGTTCTTGATCAAAAGCCTTCAGGTCTCTGAATCACATGCCTCCTACCACCTTTAGTTTAGATAATTTCTCCTATCTCAGCTAGTGGGTCTTCCTTTCTCCCTCCTTGGATCCCCAACAAAAGTTTGTCACCATAGAGTTAATTTCATCCACAAATTCCTCTGGTAGTTTAAAAATACTCATAACATATGATGGTATTCCTTGAATTAGTTCCTTAGAAAAATCTATTTTCATGGTTTGGAGTGTAGTTTCTCCTTCCACTCCTAAAGTTTCTTCCATACCCTATCCTTGAAGTCTTCACAAACCTACTTTTTGGATCTTCTGATGGATGTGGGCAATCTCGATACTTCTCACCCTTAAAAACCTCCTTGACCTTAAGAATCCCTTTAATTGTCTCTCTTTTCTCACTTCTAATGTTTCTACTAAGGGAGACTTCCACCTTGTCATAACTAATTTTCTACACAAATGCTTTCTCATATTGGTTGAAGATTTCAACTACCCTGGAGCATTCTTTGATAGTTTCCCTTGTGAACACAATGCTATCATTAGCAAAACGAACTTGAGGTATATGTAGTCTTTTGCTAAGCATAATCCCAAGAATCTTGTTTTATTGTGAGGCTTTGTTAATAGAAAAACAAAGTGCTTCGACACAAAAAAGAAAAAGATAGGGACAGATAGGATCACATTGGCTTAAATCTCTGATAGGATTTGAAGGTCCCTTCTTAGATCCATTGATGATGACTGAATGTGACACACTAAAATGTCAATAACTTTAGATATCTAGGTTCTTGGCAACCCAATCTTTGCCATAAATCTAATCAAGGAACTACAATTCCACTCTGTCATACGCCTCACTTATGTCTAGCTTTAGAGCCATAAGCCCCCCTTGCCTTTTTTCTTGTGCTTAACTATGTAAACATCTCATAAGGTACTACTACATTGTTTTTTATCATCCTTCAGCCTACAAAAGCACTTTGGTTATCTAATATAATACTACATGCAAGTGTATTATTCTATTTACCAGAACTTTTGTATTGATTTTGTAAGAGACATTGCACAAACTAATCTATAAAAACTCAACAATTTTCTTTGGCTTAGAAAATTCAGGAATTAGTATGATTTCCATTTTATTTGTCTCTTCTAGTTGTTTCCTTCCCTCCCAACAATCTATGATAAAGTCCACCATACTCCCTTACTATATCATAGTGTTCTCATTATAAGGTAGCTTTTATTCCATCTAGGCTAGGTGATTTATTGGGATGCATCTACTTAAGGCTTGCGACACCTCCTCCTCAGTTGGATTCCTTTCCAAGTGGTTTGCTTCCCCCTCAGAAATGGCCATGTCCATATCTCTGATGAAGTCTTCAATGCCTTCGGGATTGGAGGATTTGAAGAGGTTGATGTAAAACTCTTGATAATTCCCTAGATCTCTTCTATATTTTCTTCCAAATTTTCTTGTTCACTAACTAGTCCTGAAATGGTGCTCCACTTCTTTCTCTGGTTGTCTTTATGGTGAAAATATTTGGTACTTTTATCACCATCATCCCTCATCTCATTTGTGGGGGCCTTGGCATGCCAATAACTTTCTTCTTGTTTCTGTAGCACCTAGATCCCTTTAGATATTTTGGTACACTCCTCAATCATGTCATTACATGGGGATCATTCTTTACTTCTTCAAGTTCCTTCTTTGCCTTCTTTTATTACTTTGATATATCATCAATCTTGTTTGATGCCCAGAAAGCTAGTCTCTCATCACAAAACTCAATACAATGGTGAAGATCGAAATTCATTTTCTGAACCATGCCCTTTCAATGATTGTTCTACATTCCTCAAAAGATAACCATAGACTTTCCAATCTAAAGTTGTTCTCCTTTTCCTACTCAACACAGCCCCTTTCCACAATCTTCTTGATCTGCCCATAGTCGGAACCCCGAATAGGGAAGTTCCTCACTTTCTCACATCATAGAAATCACACCAATCTTTGTCCGTCAAGAATCTTTCTAGTATTTTTTTAATTGATTAATCCACCTCTTTCCCATTTGGCACAAGAATATGTTCCATGTATAGCCCAAATTTGCCAGATGACAACTAACAATATCCTCCATAAAGTTCATCATCTTCCACTCACTCCTAGGTTGTATGTGTCTTGTTTTTTTTCTATTTGCACTATAATTTCATTAAAATCTCCCTTAAACACATCGGGCCAACAAGATAACCTACTAAGATTTTTCATTAACTCCCATGAGTTGTGTTTCCCTTGGACTGCCACCCATCCATAAATACATATGAAACAAAATTTATTCTCTTCAAAGTTGGACCCTACCTCTACGCATATGTGATGATAAAAAAGACTTTATTGACACATTATGATCTCTTCACTAGAGTCTCAACCCACTTGGACATCCTCGACAATTAACATCAAAATTGTTATCGTAATCATAGATTTTTTTGACACTTTCTTAAATACTAATACTCTTCAGCGTCTCCATGATGAATACAAGTTTGGGCATCTCTCTCTAGCATCTATATATGAAAGAGGGGATTGTATTGGGGCCTCACAAACTCTAGACATTCTAAAACAATATTTTCATTGTCCTTTGTGGGTCTAGTCATCACTAGATCTGCTACTTACTTTCTAAGAGCAATTTTGTTTGAAGTACAATATACCTTCTCTTTCATCTAGAGTGGCATTCATCAATCTCCATTTCAATTGATTCTTCATCCCCACCTTCCCCATTTGACCCTTGTTAATGTGTCTTTCTCTTCACTTGAGGTTGAGAGGGTCTATGATGGTCCCATGTTGCCTAGTCTCATGAACCATTTACCTATTTTTGAATTGTTCCTTCTCATGACTTTCTCCTACCTTCCTCTTGGGGTACGTTCTGTAAAGTTTAGATAAAGGGGCAATGTTATGGTTGTAGGGACTTGCTCTTTCAGGCTTGTTGAGGAGTCCTTTGACTCAAGTTCTGGTTTGTTGGTACCTTATTATGCTCCTTATTTGGATATGGGTTTGCCTTCCAATTTCCATTGCTTGATTTTCCCTTTTGTTATTCTTAATTAATCTTCCTAGAGATTTTGTTCCTTTGGTGAATCTGGTGTCGTCTCCAATATCATTGGTTGTTGTTTTGTGAAAATTTGTTTCTTTTCTTTCTAGGTTTTCACAACCATCCCTTTGCCTTCACCCACTTTCACCATTTGTCTATTTTCATCCTCATGTACATTATTTGGATCCCCCTACTTGAATTCATAAGTACTCTCCTTAGGGACATGTTTTCCTTTCCCTTCAATGTTTTATCCTTTCTTTTCCCAAATAAATATTTGAATGTCCTAAGAGACTTTGTGCCAATGGATTTTGAATCTTCTTCTAGAGGGCATGCAATATTTGTCAATTGTGCCTCTCTTCCCCTTGTGATGATGGTGGAGCTTTTTGTCCCCCTTCTTCTATTCTGATCTTTAATTCCCAGGTTTCCCTAAAAATTTATTTCTACTTTATCACTGTATCTTCCAAACAACTCTTCTTTGATTGGAACCACCCAACACTACTTCGACAGTGACACTTTAAATGAAGAATATGATAGTATCAGTCTCTCTTCTTCTCCTCTGCTCTGTAATCTCAATCTATATGGCTAATCAGACTACATATCTACTAGTTGGTTGGTAATCTCTCCTATCTAACTTAGACCTTCACTGCATTTCCTACATTGTCTTTGTCTTCTGCACTTGCTTAATGTGTTTTGTGACATCAACCTACATTGTCGCCATGCATGATGTATCCTATCCTTAGTCTTGTTGATTAATATGTAAAATTTTGTTGTTCCTTCATGCAATGACCTGCATTACCTATGCAGAATTGATGAATGCATATTTGTCAGGTGCGGAACCATGATTTCTCCATTGGGGGGATTTTTATTTAAAGCCATTTTTTGATATACAATAAAAGTATTCTTAATCTATATAACTACACTCATACTTGTATGTTAAGGTACATAAAAAATCATTTTTGACATGATAGAGAAAATGAAAAACAACTAGTATATTTTACGAGACAACAATACACACTGTGGTGCAACACAATGGTATAATTTTTTTTCTTTTAATTATACGCAAAAGAGTTGTTTCAGCTTATAAGTTATAAGTGGTGTCTTCTGTGGAATGAAGTTTTACAAATAATAACTACCAAATATAGTTCTATCAGAATGAGGACATGTAAAAAGTCAATACAACTTTTTATTCTAGTTAAAATGAAACTTAGCAAATTATTCACACGACCTTGAATTGTTGATAAAACACACACACATATATATATATAACTACACAAATGTAGAATTCCTAATCCATCTTATATGCCTATACTTTTGCAGAAATATTCGGAAGTTGAAAATTATTGATGGATATTTTAAAAATGAGCACCTATTGTCATCTTTCAAATAATATAAGATACATATCAATAAAAAAGGGTTGTCAACAAAAACTATACTTTAAAATATTTTTCATTTATTGTTGTTGGAATTAGAAAATATCAACTATAATTATAGTTACATGAACATATAGCATAAAATAAAATATTATGATATATATATTTATATTCTAATCTTAAAAGACATGACATCCTAAATAAACCAACAATTTATTTCTAGGCATGACTTTAGAAAATGGCACTTGATCTGTTGAAAATCACTATAGTGTCTTATAAAAGCCTCCTTCCTAGCTTTCCATAAGTTTAAGAGAAACAACTTAACTTGGAAGGTTTTGTTAGGAAATTATTTGCAAACAAACAAAATACTATCATTTAATAGGGTAAGTTTTGAATTGAATTTGAGTGCAAAAGGTTGATTATAAATACCAATATAATGCATTTAGGATTTGAAAAAATATTGTATTTATAATATCAAATTAATGGATGTGTAGATGATCAATTACATTTCTTGAGAATTTGGTGAAGGTTAGTTCATTGAGCGTTCTTCTACATCATCATGATTTCCTTGACACTAGTCTTGTTTGAGAGATTTCTTTTGAATCATAAGAAAATATTCATAATTGTCTAAACGTATAATTATAAAGTATAGCCATACTTTCTAGACTCGGAGAGATTTACTTTAAGTTATTTCCAAACTTCATAGGGGTTACTTGTTATTATTTCAAAAACAACAATTTTAGTTGATTATAATAGTTATATTTCATTACAACTAAATTGGGTCCAAATTTAGAAGGACTCTTTGAAAATTACTCTTAGATCTAAAAATTATGTTAGTAATAATTACAAATTGATGGATGTTCAATTTTTTAATTATATCTGTCATATTTTGTGAGATTTTTATTATTATGGGCGTGGAGGAATTTATTTATAATTGCTTTAAGAGCATAAGTGATTAATTATTATGAGAAAACAACATGCATTGTGTTGATAATATCAGCTATTTTGTGTGAAATACAATATAGAATAAAAAGTCTATAAGGTGATTTGAGTCTAAGACGATACTCAATGTGAAACAAACATCAGACCACTGAGGTAGCCGAGTTTTTTTATTATTAGAAACTATTATTAAGATAGTGTAATAAAAATTATGTTGCATATGGAATTGAACTTTATACCACATGCAAAGTGGTGCATATACTAAACCAAACTTCAGTTTTTTATTATGGCAGGGCAGACAATATATATTTTTATAAAAAAAATACATGCCACAATGGGAATCAAACTTGAGAGCATGGGTGAAGCAACATACACAATGAACCACTGAACCAATTTACTCTTCTTCAATGTGTAACAAACATCGGACCACTGAGGTAGCTGAGTTTTTTATTATTAAAAACTATAAAGATAGTGTAATAAAAAATATATCGTGTACGGAGTTGAACTTTATACCAAACGCAAAGTGGTGCATATGCTAATCAAACTTCACTTTTTGATTTATGGCGGGGCGGACAATATATATTTTTGTAAAAATACACATACCACAATGGGAATCGAACTCGAGAGCATGGGTTAAGAAACATACACAATGAAACACTAAACCAACTCAGTGTTCTTTATTTGGTGGCGGCTCATACTCTATCTATTATATTCCTACAGATAATATGTGCGTGCAGTTTAAAAAAAAATACATGTTTCACGTCTGCTTAAGGATTCAAACCCGAGCGCTAGGCCAACGTAGCACGCACACTGACCGCTGAGGAAATTGGGATTTTCTTTTTACATAGAAGCCATTATAATATATATATGAATTACGTGATATTACATATATATATACATATTAATGCATATATTATTTTTTTTGATAATTTTTTGGCGGGGGCACGACCCTACTGCCTCCTAGTTCCGCCACTGATATTCATCCACCTTTATTACATCTTTTAGGATAATTACTTAGGCTCTTTTATTACTTTTCTCACAAAACTAAGAATAAATTGTGAATTCATTCTTTCTTCCTCCTTTTCTTGTATTCTTATCCATTTCTTCTAATTTTTGCAGGAATTTCTCACCAGTCGATCGTAATCACTGTGCGATTCAATCGACCCGCGTGTTTACAAGTCATCCGAAAGATGAAACCATTTGATCGGCCACACCATCCAACCAATTCATTCATTCAAATCACATCAACATTGAGACAGGAGATTCATGTGCTCGGTAGATTGACTCAAGACCCGTGTTGCACAAGTATTCATGTCTAACGCGCCAGCCGTAGCAAATCATGCTGCAACCACCTCTTGTTAGGGTTTGGGGCGCTCACCCGAAGGCACTTATCCACGTATCCCAGTCGATCAAACAACTGGTTGACGGATGCTCAGAAGGAAACCCCCAGCTGCCGCAACAAGTGTAGAACTTGCGGCTCTTTTTCTTAAAACCCAAGTCTGACAAACCCTATCCACGTAGCCAGTCGACTGACTCGCTTATGTGAGTGGATTGACCCATGTCCTGAAATAGGGATTTACAGCAGCCGCCAGCATTTCCCCACTCCCCCTCTATTCAGAGTTTTCACCCCTCCTTCCAGGCACAAAAATGAGGATCCAACTTTTGGATAAAAAATCAAAATAACACACTTTAATAAAAATATGTACTCAAATAACACCATAGTCATCTTATTTCCCATAATATTCCACTTTTTCGTGAAAGCGCCAAAAATTGGTATTTTTCTTGTTCCTGGGACTAAAGGCGCCAATTGATCTGGCATTTTCAGTTGAAAGCGCCCAAAAATAACGTTTCCAGGTAAAAAACGCCATGATCTTGGCATTTTCAGCCAAAAGTACCAACCGATTTGACGTTTTCACATGAAAGCGTTAGAAAATTGGCGTTTAAACTAAAAGTCCCAGAAAGTTGGCGTTTTCATTTTTAGTGATTAGGATTGAGGATCTCGTAGTAGAAGACTGAGAAATTCAACGCCAGTCCCAACCATTTTGATTTTTTATCCTATTAGATATCATCATATAAACTGACAATGTGACGATTCGGCGAGTGAGTACCTGTTACTGTTTCCATTACTCCATGAACATTCTACCGGGCATAGTTGCACTAGGCTAGAAGCCGAGTGAGTAGTCCTCCATTGAGTAATCGGAAACCACCTTCCACCGTGTACAGAGGCCACACACACCATGCCACCTTCTCGAGAGTTCGCCCTGCTAATCCTAATTCTTGCCATGATATACGTCGTCGCCGCCTCCGGCACGGTGAGCTTCACATACCATGGATTCAAAAACTCGAATTTGACCCTCTCTAGCATGGCAGAGGTCCTGCCGAGTCGCTGATGTTGAGGAGGCCTGTGGTCTGGCCATTCCAGGAAGTCGGGAGGTTGACCGAGGGGACTAACGCGAAGGTGATGTCGTGGCCGACGTGTTCTCCAAACTCGGGCTTGGCGACGATGGCCACGACGAAGACACACGAGAACGACACGGCAGGACTGAAACCGAGAGGTACCGGGTAGAAGGCGCGGCTGATTCGCATTTGGCTGTCGTCTGTAAGGCGGAGGAGGCCGTCCGGCAGGACCTCTGCCACGCCAGAGAGGGTCAAATTCGCGTTTTTGAATCCATGGTACGTGAAGCTCACCGTGCCGAAGGCGGCGGCAAAGTATATCACGGCCAGAATTAGGATTAGCAGGGCAAACTCTCGAGAAGGTAGCATGGTGTTTGTGGCCTCTGTACACAGTGGAAGGTGGTTTTTGATTACTCAATGGAGGACTACTCACTCCTCTCCTAGCCTACTGCAACTGTGCCCGGTAGAATGTTCATGGAGTAATGGAAACAGTAACAGGTACTCACTCGCCCAATTGTCACATTGTCAATTTATATGATATCTAATATGATAAAAAACCAAAATAGTTGGGACTGGCGTTGAATTTCTCAGTCTTCTACTACAAGATCCTCAACTCCCTAATCACTAAAAATGAAAACGCCAACTTTCTGGTGCTTTCAGTTAAAACAACAATTTTGTGGCGCTTTCATATGAAAACGCTAAATCGGTTGGCATTTTTGGCTGAAAACGCCAAGATCATGACGTTTTTTATTTGAAAACGCCTAATTTTGAGCGCTTTCAATTGAAAACGCCAGACCAATTGGCGCCTTTAGTCTCGGGAACAAGAAAAACGCCAATTTCTTGGCACTTTCACGAAAAAGTGGGATATTATGGGAAATAAGATGGCTATGGTGCTATTTCAGTACATATTTTTATTAAAGTGTGCTATTTTGGTTTTTTATCCCCAACTTTTTATACTTGCAAATATTATTTGAGCATTGTCTTTTCAATTCTTTCAAGTGTACTCTTTTCTTCTTTAATAAAGATTAGTGTTACACCTCCAAATTTCTAGTTCCTTATTTTCTTTTCTCATTCTTACTTGGGAACGAGGGACTAAGGGAGCAAGCCATTGGCACTAGCAAGGTCCCTTTTGGTATTCTTCTTCATCTAGTATATGGCTTTCTTCCTTCCTTCCTTTACTTCCCATTCTTTTGTTATGGCTAGAGAGTAGTTTTTCATATCGAGGCATGGGGAGTAGCCCCACGACCACAGTGCTAACATAGGTGTATAACATTCTCTAGAAAGGCGCTTCAGAATCTTGGCATGCATCTTTTTGTGTTAGTGAACTACGAATGGAAATGGAGGAATCTTCCTGTGACGCCCCGACACACCATAAACGAGATTACTCAAAACCAAACTGTGAAACAAAACTAAACATGTGGATTACCAGAAAGTATAGGAAACTAAAACCGATTTCTCAGTAGCACCAAAGCCAAAAACTTATCACAAATGAGTCCTCAATAGGACACATGTATTACATACACATACATCATGGTGCTTACATCACTGTGCATCAACCTTCCTATCACCAACATGTATCATGAGATACATGTTCCACATATATGTACATATACACATGCCAGATCTTACATACATGGCTTACAAGACAAAAGCATCATATCGATAACATATAGACAAAACATAGCAAGAACACCCAGACCTGAGTGTACAAGGATGACTCTAGCACTCTATCACCAAAAGCTAGCAATACATCCAACTTTATCAGCTACTGCTCTTGTTGCTTCTCTTCCTCAGTTGCACGATCTCTACCTCTTCGTGCACGACCACCTAAAAAGATATGAAAACTCATGGGGTGAGACCAAACATCCCATCAAGAGATATAACTCTCCACCAATGTCTATTTAAAGCAAAGATAACTAAGCAAGTAGACCAAATATGAAAAATGTTTGAGCTGATTCAACTAAACGATATGTATCTAGTAGAAGGAACAACTTAAGTAAAACTAGGCAGTTACCACTGAGCAATACTGTGACGACAGTCGCCAAACCGACAAACAAATTGTCATTAATTAAGAGGAATTAAACATAAACAACAGATTAACGAAAATCACTAAAAATTGAAACTATTTTTCAAAGAGATCCATTCCAAAGAAAACTATTACTAAAAGGTCCAAAACCTTATATACATCATTATTCACATTGTACATATCCGGTACATCTCATCTCGAGAATAACATATAACAGTTGCTTTACCAAACTATACATGAGCAACATAAAACCTCGAGGCACGTAAGCCAAAATCTCTTATTGATTCATAAAACCAATATGAACCAACTCCAAGGACTTGAGAGTACAGAGACGACACATAGGACTCATATCTACAAGACATGACAGACAATACACTCAACCGAAGCTGTCACTGCTGCCTTAGCTGTTGTTCTTCCTTTGTAAAAAGGTCTTCACCTCCTCGTGCATGTCCACCTAAAATTTTGGGTCCCACAGGGGTGAGACAATTGTAATTGTCCCAGCGAGAGATATAGCTCTCCGCCGACCATATTATTATCATAGATTAAGCATTTATAAACTGAGCAGAGGTTCTTTTTATATTAACAAGTAGGATAATTCACTATATGAACAGAATGAAGTAATTTCCTTTCATAAGGAGAACATTGCATCTACCCATGGTAGATTATAATTCATCTATCTGCTTTGCAAGGCATGTAAAGAAATATAAATAACATCTATCAACTAGAATGTATAACTGTATTGCGCATTAAGCAATGTTTTTTGTATTCGATCCTTAAGCAGATATACTACACGGCTAAACATATTTTACAAATCACACTTATGCCCTGAGGAGATGGAGCATATCCCGACCATCTCCAACCGACCACAAACTTCTCACAAGTCGGTACCATACAAGGTCAATGGTAGAGCCGGTTTCCATGACCTCCCTTGTCTCGGTCAGTACGAGACCACATGCAGGACATCTTGTGTCACTACTAACAAGTTGTGCCAGGGTACGTAGGCATCCACTCTTAGAGCTACACCGTCAACTGCACTCACTTAGGGGAAACATCTACACACAACCGTCCCCAGTCTGAGTCATGGCGACACAAGCACCATACTCCGAGCCACGGGCCAGTTCACCATGCTCAACATAGAGTCTACGACTGAAGTCGCACTCGAGCCAGGATAGGGCATATAGCCAAATTCCCATTCATTTCGGGATCGTAAGGGGATCGGTTCACACAGGGCCGTCCCTACTTACGCCCTCACATACTCAAAAGTATGCACTCCGGGTTATGCCGCGGAGCAACCCGTTTCACAATCAGCAAGTTCTGACACTGATGGATCTATGGTCAGGGCAATGTTTTATAGTTTCTAGTGATATATTACATGCATTACATCATTCTTTTAACATCAAACAAGTTATCTTTATTAAACACAACAAATGCTACAAAGAAAGGTGTAATACATCTATCACATACTTTTTCAAATCTTTAAAACACGTGATACCTGGGATCTCAGTCCCTTATCACATTAATGGGAATTCTCATCCCTTCACATCATAATTATCATGATTACTGGATCTAGGTATTCAAACCCTTGGATCATCACTGAACACTGTTACCACTTATCAGGTAACTATTACCTCTAGGTCCTCAGACCAAGGTATACATGATACTTGTTATACAAGCATCTCACATGGCTCACAAGGCCCATTAAATATCTTATCACCTCTCACTAGGAAACAAACTATCACATGGCTCACAAGACCATTACACATCTTGTCACCTCTCACTAGGCAACAACTTATTCACATGGCTCACAAGGACATCACACATCTTGTCACCTCTCACTAGGCAACAACTTATGAAATAAGGGAAATACAACCTTCCCATCTTTAGGGTTAGGGTTTTCCATTATTACCCATTTAGGTTTTCAAGATCATATTATCAATGATCAAACCCTAATTCATTGCTCCAGATAACTAAGAGCAAACATTGATATTATAAGTATTCCATCATACTTATTTATTCTCATCATTTATCTTTAAATGAATCATCAACACAAGGTATGAGTTCCTCTCTCATCCTTATCAGGGTATGATTACATCATATTTTATTAACTTGGCTTAACCCCTTTCTCAAAGTATGTTAGCCCACACTTATCAAGCGCATTAAACTTATTACATCTCAATGTAACAATTGACATAACACACTTCATGTGTTACTCATCCAAGTATATTGGATTTAAGGTGTATCAAGGTACATCAACCTTGAAGTGATGGATGTGATATCTATCATGTCTTGATGTATCACTTCCCTCATCACTTTTAACTTTCTTAAGTTCATCATCTTATCTTGTATTAGGGTATTTCCCATCCTAATACTTTATGCACTAGCCCATCACATTTATTCTGTAGTGTATTGATTATGAGTCATACATTTGAATTGTCCAACCATCATCAATTGATATGGACTCATCTCAGGTTGAGACATTGTTGATATAGGATTAACCATTATCAACCACTTTAGGTGTTTCACCTATCAAGGTATTAGTCATACCATTACTTGGTGTTACACTCATTACTCCTAAGAGTGTCTTACTCTCTCCTTTACAAGGTGTCTTGGGTTGGAGGTGTATGAACACTCACCATATTGGGTTAGGATTTGTATTTGTCTCCATATAGGGCATGAGGTATCTTCTTGACCTCATATCAGGTACAAGGTATATGTATGTGTCACCCGTGATACTTATGAGGTATCAACCCATCACCATGTCGGGCTAGAAGTACATTCAATCACCCTATCGGGCTAGTCACCGTCTAGGGTTATCCATGACGGGTTAGGGTTACCATATCATCTAGGGTTGTGTATCGTGCAACCCTATCGTGCAACTATGTCATGTAACCATGTCGGGCAACTATGTCATGCAACCATGTCGTGCAACTATGTCATGCAACCATGTCGTGTAATAGCACTTGTTATACTTCACTTATATCGGGTTACCCAATTTAGGGTTTCATGTCAACTTATAAGTATTCATTCAACCTTGTATCATGTATGGAGTCTATACTTGACTGCCTATCATGAAAGAGGTGTATACTACACCCCCATATTGTGCAACAATGTATTCATTCATATCCATATCGTTCAAGTGAAGTAGGTGCATCATCATATCGGGTTAAAGGTGCTTTCTTGTGTGCTTACACCCGATGTCACTTTTATAAGGTGATACCATCATCTTCAAGCTCTAGACCTTTGTTCTAAATGTTATAGTTCATGGCAATAGGTCCAAGAAACTACTAGAACTCTCAATTTCATCAACTATTTCAGGAAATTTCGGAATTAAAAGTATTTCACTAATTATAGAAATTTAGGTGAAGAATAATAGCATGGTTGAGTTCAAGTTATATAACCCGCCTTAAGAACGACTTCAAAGATCCAAGATCCAAAGCTCTACGTTCCTAAGGTTGAATATGAACTTCAAAACTCCTCTATATACATAGAATCACCATGGATAAGTAATTGGTGAAGAAGAAAAGAAAGGAAGATCAAAACCCTAAATTCATGCTTCAATCGATGGTCTTATCCTCACCTTAGGGTTAAGTATGAGCTCCTTCTTGCTCCTTAACACCTTTGAATGATACACTAGTGTCCTTGCATGATATGCCACCCCTCGTGAATGATATGGCACTCACTTACACGATATGACACTCACTTGTAGTCAAAACGTCACTCTATGGCCGATATCACCCTATATGGCCAATATCACCTACTTGGGCGATATGCTCTTGCCATGGGCGATATACCAAGGCCCATGCACGATACCACAGAATCCCTTCACGATATGGGATCTATATGCATGATACCTTAGGGTAGGAGGGTAGTAAGGGTCACAAAATTTCACCAAGGGGTGAAACTAGGGGTATATATACTTGTGGTTCATGAAGAAAGGCAAAAATGAGGTGTCAACATTTTGAGCTAGTAGGTGCCACGTGTCATGCTTGGGTGACATGTGTACATGCATGCATCAACATTTATCTTGAAATTCAAAAAGGTTGAGGATCATCTATAGATGCAATTTCTTCCATTGCTTATCCATTTGGATAAGTCATCTAGGTTTAATCACTATTTTAAGTCAAGTCGATACACTTTTTCTAAGGAAACTTTTTGGCCGTCACACCTCACCTCCTTGAGGTGCTTTGCACAATATGGACTTTTCCAAGAGTTTAAAAATGATACGGGACACCTCCTTGGGCTCCATGGCCGATAGGCACTCATATATAAGCTTTTCAACTTGATACAACTCAAGTTAAGCTTCCAAATTCAACCCTTTTTCTTGGTCATTTCATCACCAAGATTACCATCATTCATAATGGAATCAAACATGGTGTATCATTCATTATATCTCCTCTAAATGATACATAGAGGAAATAGGAACACTCTATAGGTGGTAATTTGCATATCAACCCCACATTTTGGGTAAATTACAATTTGTACCAAAATTGGTGCACAAGGTACCAACATTGTTCAAACAAGTTCAAACTTGGAATTTAGGCTTTCCACAAGCCACCACCTTGCATCATTATCTAAATAATGATGCTAAAACACATGAGGCATGTTCAACATGTGACATTTTGCATTATAGCCCCTCAATTTGGGTAAATTGCACTTTGGTCCAAAACAAAGAAAAATTGCTCAAACAACATTCAATCAGGACCAAACTTGAAACATGAGTGTGTCACATGATAACAAAGCACCTTAGAGGATTATATTAAAGTTATAATCAACTTAATTAGCCAAAACAAATAGGGTTACCTCATAACCCAGGTCAGGGTTGTTACAAGTTATAAACCCCAAACAAGGATTTCGTCCCCAAAATCCCAGGTAAAGGAAGACAGATATTATTCATTCATCATACCATCAAGTCTCCACATAACATCTTAATGTTATGGAGATGGCATAGAACTTTGATCAACAAAAAGTTCTTCCACATAGGGTTATCATTGAATCTGTCATACATGGCACATATTCCACTGTCTTTTTCATTATTGACTGTAGAGTCAACTCTATGTCAGGTAATACTTTTCTTAGTCAGGGAAACATCATTCATACCTTATTTAACTCAGGTGTCATACCTTACTGATTTGTCACCTTTCTCAACTTACAACTTTATGTGATAAGATTCTGGGGAGTCTCCCATACTCCTCATTTAGCATTTTTACTTTTAAAGGAAAGAGCAGAGTTATGTTCTGTCACCCACTTGTGACTACAAGTCTTATCATATATCTGTTGTGTCATCTAATCTACTGACACAACATTAAACTTTCTTACTATTTGTACCAACTATCTCATTAGTTGTACATTCTCTTATTATAAAGGGAGGTTACTTATCAATTAAGAACTTATCTTAGAGGTATCTTTAGATGTTATGTATAAGTTGCCTTAACAGATCTATATAGGGGTATTCTAAGGAATTATTTTTAGCTTGATAAGAATTTCCCACAATGATTTTACAATTATTCCTTTATTAATACATCCCTATTTCTGTTATATTTATACAAAGCATAAACCCCTAACATATGATGTCCATGCTATTTTATATAACTAGACTGATCCATTCCAGGTAACCAACATAAATCATCTAATTAGGAGTTATGTTTTTACTTTGCCATATCACATGATGCTTCTTAGATACGATAATTTCTTACCTTAGTATCTGTCACATGTGTCGAAAACACATCACATCCTCATCATTTCCATCTCTCTATTGTTATTACCAAAGGCACACATATAAAAGGATCTTTCTTTCATCTTGGGACATTACTTGTTACACGTATCTTTATCTTTGAACCAAAGTCCAAGATGAACTGATACTTTTCTAAGTATCCATCAACTGAACACTTTTATCTCATGCCCATCAAGTGTCATAAGACTCACTTGATTGCCATGTCCCTAAAAAGAAAGAACACAAAGGAACATATTCCTTTCATCACCCCATCATTACCCAAGGTTGTTTATCAAAGAGGAGACATCATTATCTCGTAAGATTTATTATATGAACTTTCACTGTTCATGAGTCATTTACACTCATTTCATCTTAGATTCCTTTCCATTAGCGTAGGAATTATAAGGGTGATTACATGTCATCACTCCTTTCTCTATTATTGTCTAACATGTTTATGAACATTTTGTGATTTCATCACATTTCCCATTTCCACATTATGGGAAAAGATATTTACTATTCACACAAGCTTTATCTGATAGGGATCATCTCCCTTGTTCTCATTCTCTTATCATGAGGATTATACTTTTTACTTCCTCATACTCACAAATTGATCTGAGATCATCTCAGATTCTACTTTATTGCACTTTGTATGTGATGCAAATGTCCATACCATATTTCCAGTTTAGTTATACTCACTAGATTGTCTCAGAATGACTACATGATCAGAGTAGTCAGAAAGATAACAATCTAAGAGTTCCATACTTGCCCTTTCTCCTATAATTATATACATGGCCAGGGTATACAAGTATTGAGATTAGGTAGTATGCAGTTTGTTTACTATCATGTTCCTTACTTTTCATGTCTTTATAAACACAAGATTTAACATTCCTAGATTTTCTCCAGGCACCACATATATACCTCATCCTCTTTCACACAGATAAGATCAATTATAAAGCATTTAAAAGAATACTGAACAGAATATAAATTCTAGTTCTCATCATATCTTCCCTATGTCCCCATAGGACAATCAATAGGGAAATCCATAACAAAAATCCTTTTTAGGATTATCAGATAGCATCAAGATAAGGCATATTGAAATGAAAAAGCTCTATCTAACTGTTACCCCTCGCGGTTATCTACTGCTCTAGGTTGACTCAACACATAGAGTCTAGCTGTTTCATGTTGTTACTCTTGCCTTTTTACACTATTGGGCTGTAACTTTTATATGCCCTACCGAGCCTTCCTCGGCTGTTGAGTCATTTCCTCCCTTCTTTTCAAAGAAAAGAGTTTAGTATGCTCAACATGTCCATAACTATAGCATGTCTTGTCCTCGTACCATGGTCTTATCGGTCTTATTACTGATGTAGAGACTAAACCATGGGTTCTTACAGGTGGAAAGTTAGGACCCTTGCCTTAACTTAGTGGCTACTGCCTCGGTACACTAGGCATTTATTGCACTGGTGGCACCGAAAACTTTGTCTTTTTAGAACAACTAGGAACATGTCTCTAGAATTGTAGAGACCTTTCCTTAATTCTCAACTTATTGCCCCTTCTTGGGCATTACCATCACAGATCTACTATCTATCTAAACTTATGGCAGAGTCTACTTACTTGCCATATGTTAACCTTTCCCACATTTTCTACTGTTCCAACAAGACTATGTTATTCAGAACCCCTTTCAAAAGCCCAAAGTTTCCATATTAAGGACTGGTAACCTAGGTTGTAATGCTAGTATCTAGTCTACTATATGCATCACTGTTGTCCTAACCTACCCAACAAAAGCATAAACATAGGATTCTCTATCCTGATCGGGTCATGATGGGAATTCTCAGGCATTCATTCTTCTCTTGCCTGATCCCTTACACCCTCTCTTGGTGCAACAACATTGCTTTCAACAATGTATTCCTCGTGTTCCCCAGTCATTTTTAAACTTCACCCTTTCTTCTGCACAAGCAGAAGTCACTATAGGGAATACTGGAGGACACTAACACGGACTCAACACCTTAGTCCTATGTCTCTGTAGACTCAACGAACCTTAAGCTCTGATACCAAACTTTGTGATGACATTCGCCAAACCGACAAACAAATCGTCATTAATTAAGCAGAATTAAACATAAACAACAGATTAACGAAAATCACTAAAAATTAAAACCATTTTTCAAAGAGATCCATTCGAAAGAAAACTCTTACTAAAAGGTCCAAAACCTTACATACATCATTATTCATATTGTACATATCTGGCACATCTCATCTCGAGAATAACATATAACAGTTGCTTTACCAAACTATAATGAGCAATATAAAACCTCGAGGCACGTAAGCCAAAATATCTTATTGATTCATAAAACCAGTACGAACCAACTCCAAGGACCTAAGAGTACAAAGGCGACACATAGGAATCATATCTATAAGACATGACAGACAATACACTCAACCTGAGCTGTCACTGCTGCCTCAGCTGTTGTTCTTCCTTTGCAAAAAGGTATTCACCTCCTCATGCACGTCCACCTAAAAATTTGTGTCCCACAGGGGTGAGACAATTCTAATTGTACCAGTGAGAGATATAACTCTCTGCCGACCATATTATTATCACAGATTAAGCATTTATAAACTGAGCAGAGGTTCTTTTTATATTAAAAAGCAGGATAATTCACTATATGAACATAATGAAGTAATCTCTTTCATAAGGAGAACATTGCATCTACCCATGGTAGATTATAATTCATCTATCTGCTTTGCAAGGAATGTAAAGAAAACATAAATAACATCTATCAACTAGAATGTATAACTGTATTGCGCATCAATCAATGTTTCTCGTATTCGATCCTTAAGCAGATATACTACACGGTTGAACATATTTTACAAATCACACTTATGCCCTGAGGATATGGAGCATACCGCGACAATCTCCAACCGACCACAAACTTCTCACAATTCGGTACCATACAAGGTCAATGGTAGAGCCAGTTTCCAAGACCTCCCTTATCTGGATCAGTACGAGAACACATGCAGGATATCTCGTGTCACTACTAACAAGCTGTGCCAGGGTACGTAGGCATCCACGCTTAGAGCTACAGCATCATGTGCACTCTCTTAGGGGAAACATCTACACAAAACCGTCCCCAGTCTGAGTCATGGCGACACAAGCACCATACTCCGAGCCACGGGCCAGTTCACCATGCTCAACACAGAGTCTACGACCGAAGTCACACTCGAGCCAGGATAGGGCATATAGCCAAATCCCCATTCATTTCGGGATCGTAAGGGGATCAGTTCACACAGAGCCGTCCCTACTTACGCCCTCACATACTCAAAAGTATGCACTCCAGGTTATGCCACGGAGCAACCCGTTTCACCATCAGCAAGTTCTGACACTGATGAATCTATGGTCAGGGTAATGTTTTATAGTTTCTAGTGATATATTACATGCATTACATCATTCTTTTAGCATCAAACAAGTTATCTTTATTAAACACAACAAATGCTACAAAGAAAGGTGTAATACATCTATCACGTACTTTTTCAAATCATTAAAACATGTGATACCTGGGATCTCAGTCCCTTATCACATTACTGGGAATTCTCATCCCTTCACATCATCATTATCATGATTACTAGATCTTGGTATTCAAATCCTTGGATCATCATTGAACACTGTAACCACTTATCAGGTAACTATTACCTCTAGGTCCTCAGACCAAGGTATACATGATACTTGTTATACAAGCATATCACATGGCTCACAAGGCCCATTAAATATCTTGTCACCTCTCACTAGGCAACAAACTATCACATGGCTCACAAGGACATTACACATCTTATCACCTCTCACTAGGCAACAACTTATTCATATGGCTCACAAGGCCATAACACATCTTGTCACCTCTCACTAGGCAACAACTTATGAAATAAGGGAAATACAACCTTCCCATCTTTAGGGTTAGGGTTTTCCATTATTAACCATTTAGGTTTTCAATATCATATTATCAATGATCAAACCCTAATTCATTTCTCCACACATCTAAGAGCAAACATTGATATTATAAATATTCCATCATACTTATTTATTCTCATCATTTATCTTTAAATGAATCATCAACACAAGGTATGAGTTCCTCTCTCATCCTTATTAGGGTATAATTACATCATACTTTATTAACTTGGCTTAACCCCTTTCTCAAAGTATGTTAGCCCACACTTATCAAGCGCATTAAACTTATTACATCTCAATGTAACAATTGACATAACACACTTCATGTGTTACTCATCCAAGTATATTGGATTTAAGGTGTATCAAGGTACATCAACCTTGCAGTGCTGGATGTGATATCTATCATGTCTTGATGTATCACTTCCCTCATCACTTTTAACTTTCTTAAGTTCATCATCTTATCTTGTATTAGGGTATTTCCCATCCTAATACTTTATGCACTAGCCCATCACATTTATTCTGTAGTGTATTGATCATGAGTCATACATTTGAATTGTCCAACCATCATCAATTGATATGGACTCATCTCAGGTTGAGACATTTTTGATATAGGATTAACCATTATCAACCACTTTAGGTGTTTCACCTATCAAGGTATTAGTCATACCATTACTTGGTGTTACACTCATTACTCCTAAGAGTGTCTTACTCTCTCCTTTACAAGGTGTCTTGGGTGGGAGGTGTATGAACACTCACCATATCGGGTTAGGATTTGTATTTGTCTCCATATCAGGCATGAGGTATCTTCTTGACCTCATATCAGGCACAACGTATATGTATGTGTCACCCATGATACTTATGAGGTATCAACCCATCACCATGTTGGTCTAGAAGTACATTCAATCACCCTATCGGGCTAGTCACCATCTAGGGTTAGCCATGACGGGTTAGGGTTACCATATCATCTAGGGTTGTGTATCGTGCAACTATGCAATGCAACCATGTCGTGCAACTATGTCATGCAACCATGTCGTGTAATAGCACTTGTTATACTTCACTTATATCGGGTTACCCAATTTAGGGTTTCATGTCAATTTATAAGTATTCATTCAACCATGTATCGTGTATGGAGTCTATACTTGTCTCCCTATCTTGCAAGAGGTGTATAATACACCCCCATATCATACAACAATGTATTCATTCATATCCATATCGTTCAAGTCAAGTAGGTGCATCATCATATCGGGTTAAAGGTGCTTTCTTGTGTGCTTGCACTCAATATCACTTTTATAAGGTGATACCATCATCTTCAAGCTCTAGACCTTTGTTCTAACTGTTATAGTTCATGGAAACAGGGCCAAGAAACTACTAGAACTCTCAATTTCATCAACTATTTCATGCAATTTCAAAATTAAAAGTATTTCACTAATTATAGCAATTTAGGTGAAGAATAATAACATGGTTGAGTTCAAGTTATATAACCCACCTTAAGAACGACTTCAAAGCTCCAAGATCCAAAGCTATACGTTCCTATGGTTGAAGATGAACTTCAAAACTCCTCTATATACAAATAATCACCATGGATAAGCAATTGGTGAAGAAGAAAAGAAAGGAAGATCAAAACCCTAAATTCATGCTTCAATCGATGGTCTTATCCTCACCTTAGGGTTAAGTATGAGATCCTTCTTGCTCCTTAACACCTTTGCACGATAAAATAGTGTCCTTGCACGATATGCCACCCCTCATGAACAATATGGCACTCACTTGCACGATATAACACTCACTTGGAGTCAAAACTTCACTCTATGGCCGATATCACCCTATATGGCCAATATCACTTACTTGGGCGTTATGCTCTTTCCATGGGCGATATCCCAAGGCCCATGCATGATACCACAACATCCCTTCACGATATGGGATCTCTATGCATGATACCGTAGGGTAGGATGGTGGTAAGGGTCGCAAAATTGCACCAAGGGGTGAAACTAGGGGTATATATACTTGTGGTTCATGAAGAAAGGCAAAAATGAGGTGTCAACATTTTGAGCTAGTAGGTGCCACGTGTCATGCTTGGGTGACACGTGTAAATGCATGCATCAACATTTATCTTGACATTCAAAAAGGTTGAGGATCATCTAGAGATGCAAATTCATCCATTTCTTATCCATTTGGATAAGTCATCTAGGTTTAATCACTATTTTAAGTCAAGCCGATACACTTTTTCTAAGGAAACTTGTTGGCCGTCACACCTCACCTCCTTGAGGTGCTTTGCATGATATGGATTTTTCCAAGAGTTAACAAAACTATATGGGACACCTCCTTGGGCTCCATGGCCGATAGACACTCATATATAAGCTTTTCAACTTGATACAACTCAAGTTAAGCTTCCAAATTCAACCCTTTTTCTTGGTCATTTCATCACCAAGATTACCATCATTCATAATGGAATCAAACATGGTGTATCATTCATTATCTCTCCTCTAAATGATACATAGAGGAAATAGGAAAACTCTAGAGGTGGTAATTTGCATATCAACCCCACATATTGGGTAAATTACAATTTGTACCAAAATTGGTGCACAAGGTACCAACATTGTTCAAACAAGTTCAAACTTGGAATTTAGGCTTTCCACAAGCCACCACCTTGAATAATTATCTCAATAATGATGCTAAAACACATGAGTCATGTTCAACATGTGACAGTTTGCATTATAGCCCCTCAATTTGGGTAAATTGCACTTTGGTCCAAAACAAAGGAAAATTGCTCAAACAACATTCAATCGGGACCAAGCTTGAAAAATGAGTGTGTCACATGATAACAAAGCACCTTAGAGGATTATATTAAAGTTATAATCAACTTAATTATCCAAAACAAATAGGGTTACCTCATAACCCAGGTCTGGGTCGTTATGAATATGATAATTAATATTCTGAAAATGAAAATGAAGAACATGTATAACATTTGATTTCTCTTACCACCATATAATTCAAGAAATCAGTATAAAGATAAGGCAAAGGGGTATCATCCAATGTTATTCACATTTGACCCTATGATAGATACACTACACAACTATATTACATCTTTTATTATTGCCCTAAGGATTTGAGTCATACCACCCAAATCCTACCGACCACTGCTAAGTCAAAATTGGTTCCATACAAGGTCAATGGAAGAGCTGAAATCCATGACTTTCCCACACATCTTTGTCAGCACAAGAGAAAACGCTGCAAAGACATATCAGTCAACTAAAAAAAATGAGATATAGTCAAGCTCCAGGATTGGCTCACACATTGCCATCCCTATATATATAATCACACCTATCCCACCTTGGTGCAAGTAACGATGCAAGAAGAATAGGCTCATACATGGACGTTCTAAAAAAAGAAGGATTGGCTCACTCATGGACATCCATGTCACAAGGAGACTAGCTCACGCATGGCTGTCTCACACAACCTGTAATTGTGGACACAAGGAGATATTCGACTTGCACCCCCACATATTACAAAATATGCACTCTGAATTATACTTGTTTCACCAATCTAGAAATTTAAGTTGACATTGGAAAGGATTTATGGCACATGGCACCTACATGATTATGATTTCACTTTATTAATTAAGATACTTGGGTATATTTTAGCATCAATCAAGTTACAATGTACAAAGCCATAACAATCTCTACAAGAATAATGGGAAAAATAAAACTTCAAAAGATATAAAGCATATAAGGTATGAACATTTTCACATTATCACCACATAATACTGGTGACATTGCCATTCACAAAACCATCACCAATGTCACCTCACTGTGGGACATAAATCCCTCAATCACGTTAGAGGAGGTCACCACCTCACAATAGGCATTAAGAAATCACCAGGTCATAAGACCCAATCACATAAACCTTGCATGTACATCTCCACATTATGCCTCAAAAATATGCATCATCCCCACTTTGTATCATATGATCATCACCACCGCATACATGAACCATGACATTTATTTCACCTTCAAGGTTAGGGATTTATAAATAGGAGAGATAAAGTATCAACATAGTAACTAATCCAAGTGAGACAAGAAAACACATCATAGGTCCCAACATTAGCATTAGGGTTACATTTGAAGTCGATTAGGGTTTATAAACAATCACCAAACCCTAGGTACACCCTCTACCACTTTCTTGGAACATGTTGCCATTAGCACATCACCAAGTAACATGATAGGAGTATTAGATGAAAGGCACTAGCTATACTCATGTATACGTGTAACATCTCATTGCTATGCATGTGCTATGACCAACCATCACTTATACATGTGTCACACAACCACACACAACACAGGTGTATCTCGGTTGAGACACACCACCCTAGTTACGACCGCAACACCGCACAGACAAACACACATGTCTCGATTCCTCAAGGCAAAATGTAATGACCCATCTTGATCCACCTCCAAGGCAGGTGTCACAAATGGAGCACAAAACAACATCACAACTGTGACCAAGGATGACATTCACTACTACAGAACCTACCTTTAGTGTCGGTTATTTAAAGCCTTTAGTGTCAGTTTCTGAGCGACACCTATGTGGGCGACACTAAAAGCTCACCCATTAGGCGTCAGTTCCAAAACCGACGCCCAAACTCTTCGCGCACCATTGAAAATGCACCATCATGGCACTATAGGCGTCGGTTATTAGATACGAAACCGACGCCCAAACCCTTCGCACCACAGAAAGGGCGCCATCTTGGGCACTATCAGTGTCGGTTTTTTACAAATAACCGACGACATATATCTTCGCGCCACAGGAGGGAGCCAACTTGGGCACTATAGGCGTCGGTTATTAGCTAATAACCGATGCCATATAACTCCCAATATGGTTGTGCTGGACAGCACGACCATGGTGTTAAGGAAATAGACGTCGGTTTCTATTACAAATAACCGACGCCTATTGTATTTTTTTCTCTGTCAGCCTGCAGACCTGCTGTGGCTAGTCGCAGGATGAGAAACTTGTTCAGTTCAGTTATGAACTGCAGGTGTTATGACATCCATTGATATCAGCCGACAACAGGCCACAAACCTGCAAAATTAACAACAAAAATATTCACACATGCATTTAGCAATGCAACCTGTAGTTCCATTTTATTTTCACACATTTAGAAACATTCATGTAGCTAGCAATCTGTAGTTCCATTCATTCACATTCACACATGTAGAAACATTAATATAGCAACCAACACTTTCATTCATTTTCACTCAGACACATGTAGAAACATCCAGACATGTAGAAACATTCACACATATATTATAATTCAGAAATTCATTTACAAAATATCATTGTTTAGTCATTATTCGCTATCAGGATCCCAATTATATTTTAAAGCCCCCACTATTTGTATGGTTGTTGCCCATTCTTCTCTTACTTCATTTAATTCTCCCATCGTATAGGGAGCATGTACATCTGGTAAGTCCGTTCCTGTAGTGGGGTAAGCTTTAAACACCTGTAAAGAGAATGATGTATATATATACTTAATGAGCTATAAATAAGATTGATATATTTCATATTATCTAATGAGACTATATAATACCTGAGCAATACAATCGATGTCCATACAACATGACAGACTAACACATATATAGTACATAACAACAGCAGCGTCGAATTTACATACAACACTAGCTTAGTACATATATAGTGGGACTTATAAGGTGACGATCCCACCTGGTAAAATAGGTTACCGACAACTACATGTTACGACTGGGAGGTCGTGATTCAGCAACAGTATGCATTAGCAGGAGGACAAACATATCACCATATGTTTGTCCTCATATGGTGATCTGTTTGTCCTCCTGCTAATGCATACGTTGCTGAATCACGACCTCCCAGTCGTAACATGTAGTCGGTAACCTGTTTTAGCAGGTGGTATCGTCACCTTAGTCCCACTATATATGTACTAAGTTAGTGTTGTATGTAAATTCGGCGCTGCTGTTGTTATGCACTATATATGTGTTAGTCTGTCATGTTGTTATATGAATCTGAACCACTTGTGTGTGCTGCACTTTATGTATTGTATCTGTATCCTGCTTCTCTTCATTGGGGCTTCTTCCTGCATATCCTGCATATCCTGCATAGCTATGTCATGTCCGTCCTGCATAGCCTTCTTCCTATATTTATTTTTCAAAGAGAATACAAACAAAAATTATTAGTGTAGAGTTAGTGAAATACTGATCAATGTCTAGAATTGGAATAGATCAAGAACCTACTCTCAGCATCGCGTATGTAATCTCGGGTGAGATTGGTCGTATAGTTCTTTATCACCCTCCCACAATGTTTAGCATTTGTATTAACTAGAAGATAATGAAACATCAAATCAAAAAATGATATTGATATTAAAAAAGTAAACATTTAGCTTCAATAAAAAAATATAAACATGCATGCCTCTAAAATTGTGATTTTTTATCAATTAACAATCCTTCATTGTGATCTCCGCGCACATATAAGTCATCATTAGCTTCAATATTTTCTGGAGTTGGCAACCCAACTGAGAATGGACTGGAGTCATCATATTTATCATAGTACTCTTCTTCATCTATAGGATCTTCAATGAACTGTCTTTTACCATGAAGAACAACCGACCATTTATCATTTGCAGGATCATCGATATAAAATACTTGTTTCGCCTGTGATGCTAATATGAATGGTTCAGCCTTCTCGCCAATCTTTTCAAAGTTCACTAAAGTGAAACCCAATTCATCCACTATAACTCCTTTGGTGTTATCAACCCAATTACATTTGAAGAGCGGAATTCTGAAATCTATGTAGTCAAATTCCCATATCTCTTCAATGACACCGTAATATGACATTTTAGCTTCACGTGGACTCTTATCCTTTGCACTTGCAAAAAACATAGTCGATGCTTGAAGGGTGTCCCCACTGTTTTGGACGACACTCTTATCGTCTTGGCACTTTGTGTAATATGTGAATCCATTAATGTCATACCCTTCATAAGACATAACAGTCAACTTTGGTTTAAAGGCGAGGCATTTGATAGTTTCAGTAATATCATCTGGTGTTTGAGATAGTTGATGTAAGACTTTATCTTGAAACAACTTAATAAAAGTCTTGTTATGCTCTCTAGCAAGCCACATTGTATTGGCTCGAGGATATTGTCTTTTGATGAAATTGGTATGTTCCTCGATATAAATGTTCACTTCGTCCATGTTGTGTAAAATATACAAATGACCTTGTTCCAACTGCTCATGGCTGATTACTTTCACACGCGATCCCAAAATTCCTTTGCCAAACAGCTCGTCAATATTCTTGTCATTATCAGGAGTGTCATTACCACTGAGAAAGTCATTGCAGAAATCCATAACCTCTCTCGCCACATAACCTTCAATAATACTCCCTTCAGGCCGATAACGGTTTCGAACATCACCTTTAAAAATGCTCATGTATCGTTCAAAGGGATACATCCAATGCAAGAAAATCGGGCCCAAGATTTTCACTTCCCTAGTCAAGTGGACAAAAAGATGTACCATGATATCAAAGAACGAAGGAGGGAAATACATCTCAAGCTGACATAGGGTAACAACCACTTCTCTTTGCAAATTATCGAGAGTCTCAGGGTCAATAACTTTGCTGCAGAGACTGTTGAAAAAGAAACAAAGTCTGGTGATTGCAAACCTTACATGCTTCGGCAATATAGATCGAATTGCCACGGGAAATATTTGTTGCATTAGAGTGTGACAATCATGAGATTTAAGTCCTATCAACTTCAGATCTTTCATTGATACCAATCTATGGATGTTGGATGAGTAACCATGTGGCACCTTAACATTTATCAAGCATTCACAAAAAGCTTTCTTCTCTTTTCTAGACAACGTGTAACATGCGAGAGGTAAGTATGTTCTTTTACTACCCATTTCACATATTTCTGTTAATTCTGACCTTATTCCCATTTCACGTAGGTCCAGTCTGGATTTTATCCCATCTTTAGTCTTACCTGGTATATTTAACAGAGTACCAATGATGCTATCACAGACATTTTTCTCAACGTGCATTACATCGATACAATGTCTGACTGTCAAAGAACTCCAATAAGGAAGATCCCAAAATATTGACTTCTTCTTGAATGAAGAATTGTCACTCCGTGTAGTACATTGTGATCTCTTACCAAATTCATTGACAAAGTCTTTTATTCTTTCATAAACAACCTCCCCTGGTATAGGTTTAGGTGCACTGCGTTCCTCATTCAATCCATTGAATGCTTTGCGCTTCCTACGATACGGATGGAATTTTAGAAGAAACCTTCGATGACCGAGATATACATTCTTACCGCCATGTTTTAGTCTTGTTGAATCAGTGTTCTCTTCACATATAGGACACGCTTTAGCTCCTTTGACACTATATCCAGACAAATTCCCATATGCTGGAAAGTCATTAATAGTGCAAAACAACATAGCATGCAAACGAAATGTCTCTCTTCGTGAAGCATCATAGGTCATCACACCTTCACCCCAGAGTTTCTTTAAGTCATCAATCAGAGGTTCAAGATAAACATCGATGTCATTTCCAGGTTGTTTAGGGCCCGATATCAACAACGACAGCATTACGTACTTATTTTTCATACACAGCCAGGGAGGCAGATTGTATATAACAAGCATGACTGGCCAAGTGCTATGTTGGCTGCTCAATGTCCCGTACGGATTCATCCCATCTGTACATAGCCCAAGTCTTAGATTCCTGACTTCTTCACCAAATTCAGGGTACAATACATCAATCTTCTTCCACTGTGGGGAATCAGACACATGTCGTAGGATCCCATCATTATTTTTCTTAACATCTGCATGCCACCTCAAATTCTTCGCATCTATCGGATTGGCAAACAAGCATTGAAAGCGTGATATTATAGGTAGATACCACATCACCTTGGCAGGAGAACCAGTTTTGGACTCCCCCGAAGTCGTCAATTTATACCGTGACGCACCACATTTTGGACAATCTTTCAAATCTACATAGTCCTTTTGAAATAATACACAATCATTAGGGCATGCATGTATCTTCTTGGCATCCATTCCCATTGGGCACAACAATTTCTTTACCTGGTATGTTGAGATTGGCAGCTCGTTTCCTTCAGGAATCATTTCTTTCAACAAAGACAACAATGACGTGAAGCTTTTGTCGCTCCATCTATTGTTAGCTTTCAACTTATACAATCTTAACACAGCGTTAAGCTTCATAAACTTAGTACAACCTGTGTATAACGGCATCTCAGCATCATGCACAATGTTTCTAAAAATGGGAGGTGAATCAGTGTGCTCTACCCCACAACTATCCATCATCGCATCAACGATGTCTACTGGAACTGGTTCATTCACATCTACGTCATCGTAGGCAATTTCTTCTTCCACACAAACACTGCTATCGACATCCACTAGTTTCGGGTTTGAAATCTCTCCATGCCAGTGCCATTCTGTATAGCCTTGTATAATCCCGTTGCACATGACATGAGTTTTGATTTCGTCACTAGTGTTGACTTTCAAGTTGTTACCGCAATGTCTACATGGACAGTAGAACATATCTCCAGGTTGTTTCCTATGTTCCTCGACAAATTTAATGAACTGGTGAAGACCAGAAATAAACACTGGGGTGCAGCGATTGCGAATGGACATCCATGATCTATCCATTCTATGATCAAAGAGAAACCAAGTATATATTAGGACAAGATTAGGGTCTAGGGTTAACAAATACATGTGATGTCATTATTATATATAATAAATGTGCACCACCTATCCATTCTTGAACAACTAATCTCACTAGTAAGTGTATAATGTGTATTGGGTTTTCAAGAAAATTTCGGCAGCATTTCCCCGCTGTTCTCCAAGTACATATGTACTTAGAGAACAAACGGGGAAATGTTGCCAAAATTTTCTTGAAAACCCAATACACATTATACACTTACATCCTAAGCGAGATTAGGTGTTCAAGAACAGTCCCAAACTGGGGACTATCCAAGATTTACTCCTAATGAGTAAATCTTGGACAGGTTTCTAGGCCAACAAATAATGTATTGTCATTCTTATACCTAAAATCCTAGTTCTTCAAGTTAGGGTGATTATTGATGTCTTTAAAAGCATGATTGGCAATTTAGGGAAAAGTTCATCATTTACATTCCAAGCATGTCACATGTGTGCATTACAGTTCATCATTAAGCAAGATATAAGCAAGTATGTCATATTAAAATAGACTAAACAATATGAGAAAATAGTAGTGTAATCATGCAAATGGGAACATTCATGGGAACACACACTTCAGTTATAAGCATTCATGTAGCAACTTTCAGTTCCATCCATTAATCTCTTTTTACATCCACACACAGGGGTGTACCCCTAAACAATAACTAAACAAAGGGGTTGGTGTACCCCTAAACATGCACATAATTAAAAAAACTAATACAGACAAGTCTAGATAGATAGACAACTAAATACTACACCAACATGGTCCCGCATCAATAACTTCTTTTTGATGATGAAGCTGTGTCACGAAGCTCCTCACTATATTTAGACGAATCTGAACTAACAGGGGCCTCAGATTCAGATTTGTCCGAGCTGATATGCGACGCCGTGTGCTCATACCGCAGTAGATGATCGGGGGTCTCGCAGTTGTTGTTTGTTATCCAAACTTTGATGGAATTATGTCCAACTGGATGGAGAAAAAGCCTGTTGCAACGGACCACATGCATCTCTCCAATCCAATCACGCCAACCGGATTTTGATACAAGATTTCCCGCCAAATCATACTCAACCTCGATAACATGTGAATAATTGCCAAAAGTTATGGTCACTTTACCAGGCATGTAGTGTCTTCCTTTTAGAAAACGCCAATGTTTGGGTATGACCAATTGGTTTAAGGAACGATCATCTAGGATGATGTCCAATTGTTCTTCAATAGGGAACGTTAACATTGACATAGAGGCCCAGTTCATAGTGACTGTTATGGGTGGACAGAGACTGCACAATATTAGTATTAACAAAGTGTAAGTACATATAACGATGTTATATATTTTCAGAAAAAGTTGTATAACATAAGTTAACATTTTATTGCTTGTCATAACCAACTTTATTGTGGTAGACATGATAGCTTGAAAAGAAGTCTACAAATGTACTTAGAGAACAAATGAGGAAATGCTCCTAATGAGTAAATCTTGGACGGGTTTCTAGGTGCTTACTAAAATAGAACCATTATATGGAACTAATCCTACATTATACACATACTTTTCTTGAGTAAGATAATGTGCACTTCATGGAATTATTAAGATCTGAATATATATAAGTTGTTTCTGCCTACTTTGATGGGATTTTATAACATTCGAGTCTTCCATTTATAACATTAAGATCTGAATATATATAAGAATCCCATTTGATACACACGATTGAGAATCTTTCACGATACTAGGAAAATACACTAACTAGATATTCATTTAGGTGTTAGACATCAATATATGTATGAGCCCTAATTAAAACTGATTCTCATAGGAAGTAAATAAATAAATAAAAAAAACCCAGCAGCAGGGCGGCACCTTGAGGGAAGACGAGCAGAGGAAGAAGAAGAAGGTAGGGCGGGCACCTTGAGGGAAGAGGAGAAGCGGCCGGAGCAAGTCCTACCAGCTTCCGGCGGCAAAGAGAGGAGCAGCGGAGAGGGCGGCGAGGCTAGGAGACCTAGCTGCTACCGGCGATGGCGGAGAGGGAGGTCGGCGGGCGGGAACCGACTGCTTCTCGCTCGACGGAGATGAGCGGCGAGCACGGAGGAAGGAGCGGTGGTGACGGAGCACGACGGCGGAGCACGAACAGCAGGGAGCGGCGGCGGTGGCAGGGAACAAGAAATCGCCGGAGCTAGGGAAATCGGGAACAAAATAGGGAAATGGGAAGAATCATTTGGGCAGGGTGAGCTATTAAGTTGAAAATACGTGTCGGTTATTTAAAAAACCGACAACTAAACCAACAGTGTCGGTTCGTTTGAAAAAACCGACACCTATACTATATTATAGTCGTCGGTTTTTTATTAAACGACAACCGACAACTATTCCTATCTCACGAATACCATTTAGTCGTCGGTTATTTAGTTACGAACCGACGCAATGTGTAAAATATTGGAGCCAATTTTTTCGCTGGAATTTTGGGTTTGGCGGTTGAGTTTAGGTGTCGGTTCTTTATTAATTAACTGACACTTAATAAAAGCGGTACCCGTGTCTGGTCGACCTTCATGGGTTGGATGTCGGTTTCTGTTAAAAACCGACACAGTAGGGTTTATGTGTCGGTTTTTGTATACAACCGACACCTTGAAAACCGACTTTATAAGCCATTTATGTAGTAGTGATTGTGACAATGATACCCACTTCCTTGACCAACACCCGAACAAGGTGGCATGTCTCGATCTCAATCCAGTAGCAACATCACGCCAGTGACAAGGAGTAATGTCACAACTGCGGAAGACATAGACCACAACCAAAATGGGGTGTCACACCCAGAAACAAAACCAATGTCCTGATCAAAACCAAACAAAATATCATGACCCTAGGACCAGAAAGAGACATGTCTCGACCCAAGAGAACACAAGGGGTCTCGACCACATCACAAGGTGGTTCTGACGAAAAGCAAGGATGCCTTGACTGAAACAAAAGAAAAGAAAACAACAACAAAACCAGGCATCACCAAGATCAAAACCCAAGAATCCAAGATCATCAATCCTAAAGCAAACTCCATTAAGGTCCTCAAGCGAAAAATACTTAGGAGAGAGAGAACCAAACCACAACACATGTAAGGAAACATCCAAAACTCCAAGGAAAACATGATGGCTGAACATAGATCATGGTGACAAAACCAAATCTCAAGATGCATGCAAGATCACCCTTTCAAGATCACTTAGAAAACATACTCATAGCAATTAGGGTTTTAGAAAGAGAGTTATATTCAAGAGAAAACTACAAGGTCTTTAACCCTAGATTACAAGATCATCATCTACCATCTTAACATCATCTTTTAGATATGGAAACAAGAACATGCAAGCATAAAAGTAAGGTGTTAATGAGAGAAGGAGGTCGAGAGTTACATAACTCGCCTGGTTTTGAAGAGAGATCAAGCTCCAAGATCAAGCTCCAAAGAGGAGGATGGAAGATCCAACAAGATCACCAATTCAACCACAAGGTCACCTATAAAAATAAGAACATCTTGGTCAAAAGATAGCTCAAGAAAAGGGCAATAAGAACCCTAAGTCGAACCAAAGAAGGAAGGAGAAGAAAACATCCTCCCACTAGTTACCACCATGTCAAAACACAATCTATGGCCTTTGTGAGGAGGAGTTTCTCTCAAGATGACCACCAGGGTAGAACTATAGTCTTAGGCTAAGGAAAGAGAGAGAAGAAGATTGAGGTTCCATGGGAAAACGTGATCAAGATGATATAACTACTTACTAAGGGAAGAAACCACCACAAGGAGGAAGATCTAGCTTCAAGGAACCACATGCAAGGATGGTCCACCTCCAAAGCACCAAGAAAAACACCTTCTTTTCTCCTCAAGCTCCAAGGATGAGAACAAGGTAAGGGAGAAGAAGAATGGCCAAATAAGATTACTTGCATGGAGAAAAGTGGGTTTATGTATCAAAGGAGGAGGGAGGCGGGGCGAGAGATGAGGTGTCAACAAGATTGGGCTCCAAAGGGACACCTGTCCACCCTAGAAACTATCATGCAACAACTTTAAACACAGATGCAGGAGATGGAGATATAACCTATGTTGGGTCTCAACCTCTCAAGGCCACTCACATACAGGTTGTGGTTGAGAGAAACCAAGGGAGGTCAAAACAAGCATAAAGCAACTTATCTCAGTCGAGACAAAAAGGATCACCAATCCAAGGTCGAGACACACCTCAAGGAGACCAATGTCTCGACCCAAAACACACCTAAGACCATCACGATTGAGACAATTACAAACAAGGAAAGTGTCTTGGTTGAGACACACCAAAACACCCACTAGGTCGTGACATAGGTCGCTACATCCACCAAGGTACACGTGGTCAATGCACATCAAAACCCTAGAAACCCTAATCCCCTCTAGGGATGCCACCACTGAACCAAGGCTCAACCAAGATGCCCCAAAACATTATATTCTCGATCATGAAGACAAAAGAGAGAAGGAACACTCTAGAGGTGGAAAATTGCAAGATAACCCTCACAAATAGGTAAAATGCAATTTGACCCAAAACATGCTCAAAAAGCATAATCATCAACCAAACAAGCTCAAACTAGAGACTTAAGCTCTTCACAAGCTCTATGATCATCTCATAAGAGTAGAGCAATGTTCTAGTCACATAATAAATCCAAAGAAAGCAAGGTTAACCCAAAACATAGATCAGGGGTCTTACAAGCCATAAACCCCTAACAAGGATTTTTCCCTCAAAATCCTAAGAGAAAAGAGACATGCACTTCCTCCACATCTCTTACTCAAGATCTCAAGTGGCTTCCTCAATGCCACAGTGATGCCACAGAACCTTCACTAACACTATGTCCTTCTTCTTCATCTTCTTCACTCTTCTATCTAGGATCAACATGGGTTCTTCAACATATGACATATCCTCATCAAGCTCAACCTCTACTAGATGCAAAACCAACTCATTATTAGAGTGGCACTTCCTCAACATGGACACATGGAACACTGGATGCAACTTGTACAACTCAGGTGGCAACTCCAACCTATAAGCCACCTTCCCAATATGTGCCACCACAAGGTAAGGTCCCATATACCTTGGGGCTAACTTACCCTTCCTCCCAAGCCTCAAGGCACCCTTCCACAGAGAGACCTTGAGATGCACCTTGTCTCCCACTTGGAACTCCAAGGGTCTATGACACTTATTTGCATACAAATTTTTTCTGTCCTGTACTACCTTCAACTATTTTTGAATTACTTTGATCTTTTCCATCATTTGTTGCACCAACTCAGGACCAAGAAGTTGATATTCACCTATCTCCTACCAACACAACAGAGACCTACAATGTCTCCCATACAACTCCTCGTATGGTGCCATGTTGATGCTCCTCTGATAACTATTATTATAAGAAAACTCTATCAGACTGAGGTGGATGTCCTAGTTACCCAAAAACTACAAGACACAATCTTCCAAAAGATCCTCCAAGGTCTATGTGGTCCTCTCATATTGACCATATATCTATGGGTGGAAGGTAGTGTTAAACCTCAACTGTGTAGCCAAAGTTGTGTGCAGACGCTCCCAAAAGAGACTTATAAACTGAGGACCTCTATCTGACATGATTGCCAATGAGTATTCAAGCTCAAGTGTAGCACAAGTGTAGCTTAGGTTTTTTTAGGTGTCCTAAGGCATGTCCTATTTATAGAAATGACCTACAAGTGCTTAAGGACGTTCTAGACACTTTCTAGGGGGTTCTAAGTGCTTAACTAGCTGTTATGTGTCCACTAATTGCATTTGCAACGGCTAGTTAATTGACCCTGAAAAGTGCAGACAGAACTTTTCTCGATCGACAATTTGTCGACCGAGAGTCCTTCTCGGTCGAAGATTTTTCGACCGAGGGACCTCCTGGAGCAAGTGTTTACAACGTTCATTTCCAACTCCCAACCACTTTGTCTGCTGGGTCTAACGGCTAGTAGGGTCTATTCTCGATCGAAGATTTTGTCGACCGAGAGTTTCTCGGTCGAAGATTTGTCGACCGATATTTTCTCGATCGACGATTTGTCGACCGAGAATATTACTGACTCAATGTATTCATTTACTAAGTGTGTGTATCAATGTGCAATTGTGATACTATCTTGGGGAATGGCCTATCTAAGTGTTGTGAGTGGATAGGGAAGATCTAAACGCTTGATTTACATGATATCTAATTACTTGTACATTATATACTTGTACAAGCATTTACATTTGATTACAATCATGAAAATAAAGCGATTTTATCAAATTGTTCTTCCAAGTCTTTGTTATCCACCACCTTATATGCTTGTTCCTGAAATACTCAAATAGCACGTTAAAACCACAAGAATGAAATGTTTGTCATTATCAAAACAAAGGGATTAACATAATGTCCAATTTAGCCAACAATCTCCCCCTTTTTGAAGATGACAAACATTTCCTAAATATAAAATAAGGAAATATAAATCATATGAGTTTCATACCTGAAGTTTACCTTTTGTAGCCACTCTTGTGTATTGCAAGTGGGTGCTGGCTGAGATATTATGAAACTCATTTATATTTTGATTTTGTATTCTTTCTCCCCCTTTGTCATCTTCAAAAAGGGGGAGATTGTTGGCTAAATTGGACATTATGTTAATCCCTTTGTTTTGATAATGACAAACATTTCATTCTTGTGGTTTTAACGTGCTATCTTTTTCAAAACCAAGATCATTTACTTTAGCATATAAATCTTCATTTTCAGATGTAAGAGCAAGAAGTCTAGCATTTAACTCATCATTTGTTTTATTAGATTTCTTTAATTTCTTCTTGCACTCAATATACTTGTTATGTGTTTCTTCAAGACTAGAAATTAGCTCTTCTTTTGATAAATCAAGAAGGCTTACCTCTTCTTATTCTTCATCATTGGTTGTAGCAATGAGACAATTTTTGTGGACCTCTTTCTTCTTTTCTCTCCATGGACAACCGATTGTTGTGTGGTTTGTTCCTAAACACCAATTGCAACATGTTGTAGATTTGTCCAGGCAGCACCTTTTGTTGCGGTTGTAATCACCATCACCCTCCATTCTTCAAGACCTGGTTAGGGTTCCTTGAAGCCTGCTCTGATACCAATTATTGAATAATAATGGAAGAGATTGCCAAGTTACAACAAAAAGTTAGTAATTTGAATAATAATGGCATTCTTGATCAAATCTTAGATAATTCCTATCATCAAATTGGGAGAAGAGGACTAGGTTACAAGCCTAAAGGGAAATCCTATCAACAACCTAGTTGGAGAAAGTCATAAAGCTCAAAAAGTTCTATATATGTACCTAAAGGAACATCTTCACCCAAGGACAACACAGAACACAACCATAGAAAAAGATATGAGGTTGACTCGATATGCTGTCATTATTGTTTGCGCCTTGGTCACTATTCTTTTTCATGCCCTTACAAGAGAAAAGATGTCGAGTTAGTTTGGGTTCCAAAACCTCCAAACTAAATGAACAGAATCAAGTTGAGATATGACCAAGAACCTTAGTTGCATATTTCTACATCTATCTCAACTCAACATAATGGGATAACATATAAATTTAAGTATCTAATTATTTAACTTGCATAGTTATGTTTTATTTGGAAGCAATTAACAGTTCCAGAAATATTGTCGGTCAAGAGACTGTCGACCGAGACACTGTCGGTCGAGAAATTGTCGACCAAGCATGACACTGATTTCCAGTCTGTTGCAAAATTGCTGAATTTCTTTTGTGATTGATGAATGGAAAATCATCCCTACAAATGAGACTAATATTAGTTTATTTAATAAATAATTTAACTGAAATCATGCTTAGCTAAAATAAAAAGAAAATTTCTATTTTCACACGATCATGTGATGGAATTATATGCTGTTATTATTACATCATGGATATATTTTCAATATTTTGTATGCATGGGTCCATGATAATATTCGGAAAGCAAAATGATTTATTGGTTATATACTATTGCTTGCAACATATAAGACAAAATCTCTAAATTAGTATCTTTGAAGAATTGAGATATTAATTGAGCCTTCATTTAAGACTTATATCAAGTAGTATGCCTCAACTTGATACTCAATCAAATTTTATGCAGATATTATACTCGATATGTTCAAGTTGAAAATCTGCAAACTTGCCTCTTGGTTAAAATGAAATTTGACCAAGGGGCGCTGTGGTCGTAGTCAAAATCAACCTAAAATAAGTTTTGACACAATAATTATTTGAATATCATTTTATTGTGATTAAAAGCAAAATCAATTTATGATCACAAAATTGTTTCAATATTACTCTCTTAGAAAATATATATGCTCTACAAATTCAGTCTATCATTTGCATTAAAAATAAGCTTAAAAATTCGTACCCAGTAAGTCTGTCGGTCGACAAATCTTCGACTGAAAACCTCTCGGTCTTCCCACCTCTCTCGACCGACAAAATCTAGATAGACCTAGCATCGGACACACTTCCGGTCGACAATTGTTCGACCGAGATAGTGTCGGTCGACGATTGCTCGACCGAGAAAGAGCCGTTGGAAAATGACCGTTGCAATCCGACCGTTACCGTTAACGGCCGACCGTTGCAAGTCGACCGTTGGACGGCCGAAGTGGCACGTCTGGAATATCACCATTGCGGACGCTCGGTTGACAAATTGTCGACCGACCCGGTCACTGGATTGCTATAAAAGGAGCAAAAACGGGTCATTTCTTCACACCTTCTTATTCTTGTTTCCATAGGCTCTTCCTAGTGAATTCTTGTGCAAATCTTTAGCATCCTCATCCCCAAGACTTCCTTGCTTCTTCTCCACCTTCAAGCAATACAATGGCATCATCCTCTGCTCGTGGAAAGAAGAAGGTCGCTGGCAGGAAACAAAGGGAGGCTACTCCACCATTGACGATCATCAACGACATTGCCTTCGTCGACGGTGATGCTAGTGATCGGTACCTACGGCTCTCCTCCAAAGCTCCTCTCCCACGATGACCAGTTGAAGTTATGGACTTCCTCAACATCGTCGACTTGGAGGACCTCTTCGAGGTGCAAAAGTTAAAAGAATTCATCAACCCTTCTTTCCCTTCCTATTCCATTAAGGTAGTGAATGAATTCTATGCTAACCTCATCTCCCACTCTGAAAATGAAACCATCTTCTTCTATACTATGGTCAATGGGCATAGCTTCCGATTTACTGAAGGGGATATTCTTGACATGCTAGATATTGACATAGATGAATATCAAGACACCCTTGACCTTACCTCTGGAAACCCACTTAATCAATTTACCCAAGATGACCATACCATTAGTCTTAGTGACATCAAAAGGACCATTTTTCAATCCAATACAACCTGTCACGAAGATAGAGGCACATACTATGCTATAAATCTCAAACCAGCTGCTAGGATTGTAAACCTTTTTGTTTCAACAAACATACATCCTAGAGCCAATAAGTCTGAAGTTCCTATTTTTCGTATGTGTCTAATATATGCCATTATCCAACGTATTCCCACAAATTTTATCTGCATCATTCTTAAAAACATGCTTGAGTTTTCTGGCAATCCTCCATATGCTGATTTTGTATGCCAAATTACTCAACATTTCCTTAAGACCCAACTTGAGGATATGGGATATACATGGGAGCGTAGACCACAAAAAATAAGTAAGAATACTATAGAAAAAATGGGGATTGATTTCGGTCATAAGAGGGCTAGGGTAGAAGGAGAAACATCTACACAAGATATACCACCTCCACCTCCTCCTACCAGCCTACCCTATGACCCCATCCAAAACACTCTAACCTATGTTGCTGGGTCACAATATCATCTTAGTAAACAATTAGATTATAACCATCATGCCATGACTTATCTAAACCAAAGAATGCAAACTCTTTCTCCAAACCAACCAGATGAATATCCCTACTCTTTAAATCCTGGCATGCTCAATCCATATAACCCATCTTACAACTACTATCAACCTCCACCTCCACCATCTACTGATCTCACGCATACTCAGTTTTCATCAATGCAACTACAAGATATTGCTGCTCATTTCCGATTTGATCGTGTTCCAACCTTCTTGGAGGCATATGCCTTAACCAAGACAGGTGCTCTGGAGTGGCAAACATTGGTCCAGTATTATGGAGCTGAATCTTTTCTTGGGAAAGACCCTGATGTTGATGTAATTCTTAAGTCTTTCCAGTAAGATGTGGAGTTGTATTAGTTGTAATGGAATCTTTGCAAAATTGTAATAAATGGGTTATCTTTACATGATTTGGCTATCTTTTCATGCTTGTAATGAAATCAGTTATCTTTATAATGGATTTTTTTAGCATCATTTGAATTTGGATTATGAGACTATTGTAGAGCATACAAAATAAGGGGAGTAATAAATACAAAAATCAAAAAGGATGAAAATCTTTGCAAATATCTAAAACTTAAAGTTATGGCTAAATTGACATCTATTGCAAAGCACTTATACCTTGGGATATCTATCTAAAGGGGAGCATATTATAAAATTAAGGGGGAGAAGTAATATCAAATATTCAACATGGATATCTTTTTGCAATGTCAAAGGGGGAGAAAAGAATATCAAAATAAAATAAAGATCAAAACTATAATGAAAAAGGCCAAGCAATTACTTGCAAAAGAAGAAAAGCTACAAAAGGTAATCTAAAGGTATGAAACTCATTTGGTTTATATTTCCTTTATTTATATTTTTGGAAATGTTTGTCATCTTCAAAAGGGGGAGATTGTTGGCTAAATGGACATCTATAAATCCCTTTGTTTTGATTATGACAAACATTTCATTCTTATTGATCTAACGAGCTACTTGAGTGTGCAGGATTAAGGTGGATGACAAAGCAACTAGGGAAATCCATATGCTTACATGTTTATGTTTTCATGCAATGTAATCGCTTTGTAAAAACTTGTACAAATATATAATGTACAAGTACTTAGATTGCATGTAAATCAAGCGTTAGATTCTCCCTAGATAAACACCACATTTAGATAAGTCATTCCCTTCAAATAGGATCACATTTGCACACTCATACATATAGTTAGTGCCTAAATTGAAACATTGAAACAGGATCAATCTCGGTCGACAAACTCCTCGACCGAGATACTCTCGGTCGACAATCTTCTCGACCGAGAAAGATCCAAAGTAGCCGTTAGACACAACAGACAAGTTAGTTGGCAGTTGGAGAAAGATGTTGCAAATCACTTGTTCCAGAGTGCCTGTCGGTCGACAAAAGTTCGACCGAGTAGGTGTCTCGGTCGACCATTCCTCGACCGAGATGGTCTCTGACAGCAACTACAGAATTAATTAATTAGCCGTTGTTAAAGCAACAACTTTGTACCTAACGTCTAGTTAAGCACTTAGAAACCCCTAGAAGTTGTATAGAACGTCCTTAAGCATCCTTAGGCCATTCCTATAAATAGTACAAGCCATAGGACACTCAAATACACTTGCTACACTTGAGAAATCCTTGAGCATACTTTGAGCAATCTGTTTGTGAGCAATTTGAGCATTGTGACAATTGGCCATTTCATTCCTTAGCTCATAATTCGTGTCCTATAGGCTAGTATCTCCTACCCACTGCAATCACAAGTCCACACACTTGGTTAGGAGATCTATACGCTTGATCTAGGCAAATCAAGCCTTGGGCTACAAAGGATAAGTTGTAATTTCCTTTTTCTTTCTTGTTCTCTATTACCGTTTGTACTCTCCTTGCTACTCCTAGGTTGGAGGCTGCTGATTGGAGAGGGTGGAGTTCTTCTTGGTGAAGAAGGTGACTTTGAGCTACTTCAGAAGGCTGGTGCAACGGGAGGTTACTTCTAGAGAGGAAGGCTACTTCAAGGGGGAGCTTGGAGTTACTTCAAGAAGGCTACCTCAAAGTTGGTGCACCTACTTCAAGTGAAGGCTGTTCAAAGGGTGTAAAGGAAAGTATTGTATTTTGTATAAATCCTTGGGAAGGTAATAAAATAAATACTTTCAAAATCCCGGTTGGGTAAGAAACCGGGTAGTGGACTGACAACTTTAGTAGTTGCTAAAGTTGGAACCACTCTAAACACTTGTCTCCTTCTTCTAATTTCAATTGTGGTTGCTTGATTTCAATAAATTGTTAAAATTATTTAAAAACTCTATTCACCCCCCCTAGTGTTTTTCAATTGGTATCAGAGCAGGCTTCAAGGAACCCTAACCAGGTCTTGAAGAATGGAGGGTAATGGTGATTACAATCACAACAAAAGGTGCTGCTTGGACAAAACTACAACATGTTGCAATTGGTGCTTAGGAACAAGCCACACAACAACTAGATGCCCATGGAGATCAAAGAAAGAAGATGAGAACAAAGACTGTCTCATTGCTACAACTAGCGAGGAAGAAGAAGAAGAGGTAAGTCTTTTTGATTTATCTAAAGAAGAACTCCACCCTCTCCAATCAGCAGCCTCCAACCTAGGAGTAGCAAGGAGAGTACAAACGGTAATAGAGAACAAGAAAGAAAAAGGAAATTACAACTTATCCTTTGTAGCCCAAGGCTTGATTTGCCTAGATCAAGCGTATAGATCTCCTAACCAAGTGTGTGGACTTGTGATTGCAGTGGATAGGAGATACTAGCCTATAGGACACGAATTATGAGCTAAGGAATGAAATGGCCAATTGTCACAATGCTCAAATTGCTCACAAACAGATTGCTCAAAGTATGCTCAAGGATTTCTCAAGTGTAGAAAGTGTATTTGAGTGTCCTATGGCTTGTCCTATTTATAGGAATGGCCTAAGGATGCTTAAGGACGTTCTAGACAACTTCTAGGGGTTTCTAAGTGCTTAACTAGTCGTTAGGTACAAAGTTGTTGCTTTAACAACGGCTAATTAATTAATTCTGCAGTTGCTGTCAGAGACCATCTCGGTCGAGGAATGGTCGACCGAGACACCTACTCGGTCGAACTTTTGTCGACCGACAGACACTCTGGAACAAGTGATTTGCAACATCTTTCTCCAACTGCCAACTAACTTGTCTGTTGTGTCTAACGGCTACTTTGGATCTTTCTCGGTCGAGAAGATTGTCGACCGAGAGTGTCTCGGTCGAGGAGTTTGTCGACCGAGATTGATCCTGTTTCAATGTTTCAATTTAGGCACTAACTATATGTATGAGTGTGCAAATGTGATCCTATTTGAAGGGAATGACTTATCTAAATGTGGTGTTTAGCTAGGGAGAATCTAACACTTGATTTACATGCAATCTAAGTACTTGTACATTATATATTTGTACAAGTTTTTACAAAGCGATTACATTGCATGAAAACATAAACATGTAAGCATATGGATTTCCCTAGTTGCTTTGTCATCCACCTTAATCCTGCACACTCAAGTAGCTCGTTAGATCAATAAGAATGAAATGTTTGTCATAATCAAAACAAAGGGATTTATAGATTTCCATTTAGCCAACACCAAAAGATCCTCCAAGGTCTATGTGGTCCTCTCATACTGACCATCTATCTATGGGTGGAAGGTAGTGTAAAACCTCAACTGTGTACCCAAAGTTGTGTGCAGACGCTCTGAAAAGAGACTTATAAACTGAGGACCTCTATCTGACATGATAGTAGCTGGAACAACATGCAAATGCACAATCTCATCAATATATATCTGAGCAAGCATCCATGTTGTATATGTTGTCTTTACTATAAAGAAGTGTGTTGACTTGGTCAACCTGTCAACGATCACCCAAATGGAATAATGACATTTGTCTGTCCTAGGAAGACTAACCACAAAATCTATCGTTACGTGATCCCATTTCCACTATGGTATAGGCAATGATTGCAACTTCCCTACATGCTTCTGAAGTTTTGCCATAACCTGCTGACACACTATGCACTTCACCACGAACTCAGCCACATCTCTCTTCAAGCCAGGACACCAATACAAATCTTTAAGGTTATGGTACATGTTGGTGCTAACAGGGTGCATAACGTACATCGAAGAGTGAGCCTCTTACAAAATGATCTTCCTCAAACTATCATCATCATGAACCACAACTCTATTGTGGTAACACACTGTCCTATCCTCTGCCTCATGAAAACCATCAAGCTTCTCAGTGGAAAACTTTGATCGTATCTGTTGTATAACAATATCAACTTGTTGTGCCTCTCTAATCTACTGCCTCAATGTGGCATTCACTTGTAGCTGTGCCAACAACCCAACTAGCAAAGAAACCTCTAGCTTCACATTCATCTAACATAAGGAACCAACATGTCTTTGTTATAGCACACCAAGGAACACAACTGCGCCTTATCTATAGATGACAACAAAAAAGACTTTCTACTCAACTCATCTGCCATGACATTAGCCTTCCTTGGATGACAATCAATCATGCAATCATAGTCCTTGATTATCTCCATCCATCATCACCGCCTCATGTTCAACTCCTACTGTGAAAAATATACTTTAAGTTCTTCTGATCTGTGAAGATCTGACACTTCTCACCATGAACATAGTGTCTCTAGGTCTTCAAATCATGAACCACTATATCTAAATCTAGGACATGGGTTGGGTAGTTCTCCACATGCTTCTTCAGTTGGTGTGACACAAAAGAGATCAAATTCTTATCCTACATCAACACACCCCCCAAACGATTCCTTGATGCATCACAAAAAACTATGTATCCTTTCCCTTTCTCAAGAAAAACTAGCATTGGTACACCTCGTCAATGTCTCCTTTAGTGACTGAAAGGCACACTGACACTTGTCATCCCATAGAAAAGGCACGTCCTTCCTCGTTAGCTTGGTTAGCGGTAACACCACTGAGCTGAAGTTCTTAATGAACCTCTTATAGTAGCCTGCCAAACCCAGAAAACCACATACTTCTGTCGGTATCTTCGGTTGTTCCCACTCCAAAATGGACTAAACCTTCGTGTGGTCCACATGAACTCCCTCAGCAAATATCATGTGTCATAGGAAGGACACCTCCTTCAGCCAAAACTTGCACCTGTTGAACTTGGCATATACTTGGTGTTGTCTCAATTTGGTCAACACCTGACGAAGATCTTGTTCATGTTGCTCACTGTCTCTAGAGTATATCATGATACCATCTATGAAGACCACCATGAGCTGATCAAGAAATAGTCATAACACTCTGTTCATCAAATTCTCATAGTGACCATACTTAGTCCTAAAAGCTGACTTAGGTATGTCATCCACCTTGATCCGCAACTGGTGTTATCTTGATCTCATGTCTATCTTTGAGAACACTGTGGTGCAACACAACTGCTCAAATAGGTCATCTATCCTCGACAAGGTGTATTTGGTCTTTATCATCACCTTGTTCAACTGTCTGTAGTCTATACACAGCTTCATGGATCCATCTTTCTTCATTGTAAAAAACATGGAAACAACCCATGGAGACGTGGTCGGTCTGATAAAACCTTTCTAAAGAAGCTCTGTCAACTATTTCTTCAACTCTATCATCTCATCTAGAGCCATCCTATATGGTGTATGCTCTATCAGGTGCATACTCAACACTAGGTTGATCTTAAAATCAATCTCCCTGACTGGAGGAACACCTGGAAACTCATCTGGAAACACATCCTCAAACTCACAAACCACTGACACCTCCTGGATACTAGGAGTCCTCACCTTAGTATCCACCATGTGTGCCAGAAATGCCTTGTAGCCTTGTCTCATCATCTTCTCAACCACCATCACCGATACCAAACATGTTGGAAGAATATTCCTATCTCCATGGAAGATCCACATCATATCACCATCTACATACATTGCCACCTATAGATAGGTTGTTGGGGCAATTACCAAAGCGAGCCTTACATACACTCAGAATTGAGAAGACTGTCGGTGAGGATCAAAGGCATGGACATCCTAGAGAAAAGGAGTACTCCTAATGTATGGTTGAAGAAAGTTGATACCTTTTGATTGGCATTGTCTTAGTTGTTGTTTCAATTTTTTTGATGTATGTACGCTTGCTTTTCTTGTAGCCTATGAATAGGTGGGGGTGTGGAGTGTTTTTGTAACTGGGATGATAACCGTATCTAGTTAGCGGTAGATGTAATTTTTTATGAATTTTCCCACACGAGGAGAATGGGATGAATAAGAGAATCTCTTGGCTTATTAAAAAAAAAACATACATTGCCATCTTGGAACTACAGTCCAAGACCAATCCATACTTCTCTAAGTTATCTATTCCTAGGATCACATCAAATTCATGCATGTCAAGTGGTATACGATCCATTTGAATGCTACATCCATAAAAAGAAAGGACACATGAAGGACACACCTCACACAACTCTATGGAAGAAACTAATGGGGTTTCTAAGAAAAGACTATCATGCCTACAACTAGTAGGAAAAGACCAAGCATCAATCACTTCTCGAGTGACAAAAGAGTGTGTCGCACCCGGGCCAACCAAACTAGATATAAAGTAAGAAAAAGAATAATCAGAATGAAATAACTCCATCTGACCTGTCACTACTCATAGGTTGATGACTCCTTTTCGCTGACTCATAGCATAGAATCTATTCATTGCCTATTTTCGCCCCTTTCCTCTGCTATCCTGAGATGATGAACCAGCCTATGATCTTTTCCACATCCTTGGCCTCCACTACTACTAAACTATTGTCTTTGCGAGCCCTGCTGGCTCTACCTCAGTTGTTGGGTCACCTCATCATCTTTCACGGGGCAATACAACTTTGTATGTCCAACTTGGCCACACTTGTAGCACGTCCTACTCTAATAACATGGCCTCAACGACCCTGTTAATGACACTGAAGTTGTACTATGAGCTTCTATTGGTGGAAGATTGAGACCTCTACCTTTACTTGGTGACCACTACGTCTATCTGCATGACCTCTTCTATGTTGGAGGTGTCGAGAACCTAGGCTTCTTAAAGCCTCCAGAAGACAACCCTAGATATTGTGCCAGAGTATTCTTGGCACTCTTCTCATGCTTCTCAACCATAGACCATTTCATCCTCCAGATAGACTCTATAAACATTGTGAACTTCTCACGATTCTCTAAAGCATCCACCGTGGTAGACAACTAGCATTCAACCCCTTCTAAAAACATTAAATCCCCTCATATGTAGTATCCATGTGAGGGTGGAAGCTCAAGCTACATGAACCTCACCTCATATTCGTTGATCATCATGGGTCCTTACCTGATCTTCTCGAACTGAGACATCTTCTCGTCTAAATAGGTATGCAGAAAGTACATGCTAACAAACTCTCGTGTGAACTTCTCCCAACTAATAGCAACACCTAACCTCTTCTCCTCTTCAATGGACCACCAATGGCCTGTACTCCCCTTTAGGAAGTACACTGCATGCTTCACTTTCTCTGCCTCACGGTTACTAAGGATCTTGAAGGCCTTTTCCACCTCCATCAACCAAATATCCGCATCCGCTCGATCCATCGTACTAGCATACTCAACAACCCCAACACGTCTCAGCCTCTCAAGGGTCTTCCTAGACCCCAAAGATTCAACACCGGGAACCACTGACCTAGGATGTGGTGTAAGCATTATGTCTGCCATGCGCGTCATCACTTCCATGAACTATCCAAAGAAAGAGAAAAAGGCAGGGTTTTCCATCATGGCCTGGTCAAACTGGGAAGCATCATGCACCTGATCTTCTATCGCCTAAGCCCATGCACCACCTCCTGGTGCATCAACACTGATCTCTACAGTGTGTTCTACGTGTTCTCCAGACATCTTTTCTACTCTTTTTCTTCTTCTACATAAGAAAAATTCAATATAAGACATACTAGAGGACACTAGAGCATACACAAACCCTAGTCCTAGGTCCCCGTAGACTTGGAAAACCTAAGCTCTGATAGAAAACTTAACTATGACTCCCAAACGTGCCACAAACAAGATTACTCAAAACCAAACTACAGAATAAAAATAAACATGTGGATTACCAAGAAAACAGAAAATAAAAAAATGATTTCTCAATAGTACCAAAGACAAAAACTTATCTCATATAAGTCCTCAACAAGACACCTATATTACATACACACATATCCTGGTGCTTACATCACTATGCGTCATCATTCATGTCACCAACATGTATCATGAGATACATGTTCCACATATATGTACATATACACATGCCATATTTGACATACATGGCTCACAAGCCAAAAGCATCATATCGATAACATATCCATAAAACACAATGATAACACCCCCAAAGACCTGAGTGTACATGGATGACTCCAGGACTCTAACCCCAAAAGACTAGAAACACATTACACCTTATCAGCTACTGCATTTGTTCCTTCTCTTCCTCAGTTACACAATCTCTACCTCTTCGTGCATGACCACCTAAGAAGATGTGGAAACCCATGGGGTGAGAGAAAATATCCCAGCGAGAGATATAACTCTCTACAAATGTCTATTAAAAGCACATATAACTAAGCATGTTGATTAAATACTGAACAGGCTAAGCAGATTCAACTAAATGATATGTATCTAGCAGAAGGAACAACTTAAGTAAAACTAGGCAGTTAGCACTGAGAAGTAGGACAATTACTATTCTAAAATGGAATATGAAGAAAATGTATAACATTTGATTTCTCTTACTGCCTTATAATTAAAGAAATTAGTACAAAGATAAGGAAAATGGGTATCATCCAAAGTTATTCGCATTTGACCCTAAGAAAGTTACACTACACGTATGTATTACATCTTTTATTATTGCCCCAAAAATTTGAGTCATACCACTCAAATCCAATCGACCACTGCTAAGTAAAAATCGGTGCTATACAAGGTCAATGGAAGTGCAGGAATCCACAACCACCCCACACCTCTTGGTCAACATAAGAGAAAACACTGTAGAGACATATGAGTTAACTACAACAAATGACATATCGTCAAGCTCAGGTATTATCTCATGCATGGCCATCCACATATATATAATCACACCTAGTCCACCTTGGTATAGGTAACAGTGCTAGAAGAATAGGCTCACAGATGGCCTTTCTAAAAAAGAACAAGGATTGGCTCACTCATGGTCGTCCATGTCACAAGGAGATCAGCTCACGCATGGCCATCTCACACAACCTGTAATTGTGGATGCAAGGTGATATTGGAGTTGCACCCCCCACATATTCAAAAATATGCAATACACGTTATACTCATTTCACGAATCCAACAATTTAAGCTGGAACTAGAAAGGATATATGGCATAGGACACCTACATGATTAGGGTTTCACTTTATTAATTAAGCCTATTGGGTATTTTTTAGCATCAATCAAGTTACAATGTATAAAGCCATAACAATCTCTACAAGAATAATGGGAAAAGTACAACTTCAGAAGATATAAAATGTATAAGGTATGAACTTTGTCACAACATCACCACATAACACTAGTGACACTACCATTCACAAGGTCATCACCAATGTCACCTCACTGTGGGACATAAATCCCTCAATCACATTACTGGAGGTTACCACCTCACAATAGGCATTACCAGCTCATAGGACCCAATCACATGAACCCTGCATGTACATCACCACATTATGCCTCAACAATACGCATCATCACCACTCTATATCATATGAACATCACCACCACATACACAAGCCATGACATTTATTTCACCTGCAAGGTTAGGGATTTATAAACATGAGATAGAAAGTATCATAATATAGTAACTAATCCAAGTGAGACAAGCAAACACATCATAACTCCCAACAATAGGGTTAGGGTTACATGTGTATCCCATTAGGGTTGAAAAGAAATCATCAAATAGGTACACCCTCTCCTACTTTCTTGGAACATATTGTCATTAGCACATCACTAAGTAACATGAGATACAAAGTATCATATGATCATCATCACAAAATACAAAAGCCATGCCATTTATTTCACCTACAGGGTTAGGGATTTATAAACATGAAATAGAAAGTATCATAATATAGTAACTAATCCAAGTGATACAAGCAAACACATCATAACTCCCAACAATAGGGTTAGAGTTACATGTGTAGTCAATTAGGGTTTAAAAGCAATCATCAAATAGGCACACCCTCTCTCATATTCTTGGAACATGTTGTCATTAGCACATCACTAAGTAACATGATATGAATATTAGATGAAAGGAACTAGCTATACACATGCATACATGTAACATCTCATTGCTTTTAAAAAAATTGCAATTCATTCATCCCATTTTCAGGGGGCTTTGAATTTATGACCTCACAGTGTTACAACATCAACTTGTACCACTCAGATGCCACTACATTGGCAACATCTCATTGCTATGCATGTGTTATGACCAACCATCACTCATACATGTGCCACACAACCACACAAAACATAGGTGTGTCTCGGCCGAGACACACCTCCCTAGTCACGACCGCAACACCAAACACATACACACATGTCTCGACCCCTCAAGGCAACATGCAACGACCCATCTTGACCCACCTGCAAGGCAGGCATCACGAATGGGGCAAAACTCAATGTCGCAACTGCGACCAAGGATGATGTCGCAACTGCGATACCCACTATCTCAACCAACACCCAAAAAATGTGGCATGTCTCAACCTCAAGCCAGTAGAAACTTCGCGCCAATGACAAGGAGTAGCATTGCCACTGCGACAGACATAGACCATGACCAAAACAGGATGGCATACCCTACAACAAAAGCAACATCACCAAACAAAATATCATGACCCTAGGACCAGAAAGAGAAATTTCTCCACCCAAGACAATACAAGGGGTCTCAACCTCATTACAAGGTGGTGTCAACCCAAAGCTAAGGATGTCTTGACCGAAATAAAAGAAAAGAAAACAATATAAAAACTAGGCATCACCAAGATCAAAACCCATAATCCAAGATCATAAATGCTAAAACAAATCCATGAAGGTCCTCAAGAAAAAACCACTTAGTAGGTAGAAAACTAGCCACAACACATGTGAGAAAACATCCAAAACTCCAAGGAAAACATGATGGCTGAACAAAGATCTTGGTGAGAAAACCAAAGCTCAAAATGCATGCAAGTTGACCCTTTCAAGATCACTTAGAAAACGTACTCATAGAAATTTGTGATTTAGAAAGAGAGTTATATTCAAGAGTGAACTACAAGGTCTTTAACCCTAGATTACAAGATCATCGTCGAACATCTTAACATCATCTTTTAGATATGGAAACAAGAACATGCAAGCATAAAATTAAGGTGCTAATGAGAGAAGGAGGTAGAGATTTATATAACCTACTTGATTTTGAAGAGAGATCAGGCTCCAAAGAGGAGGAAGGAAGCTCTGACAAGATCCCACTTTAGTCGCAAGGTCACCTCCAAAAAGAAGAACACCTTGGTCAAAAGATAGCTTAAGAAAAGATGATGGAGGTGACCTTTGTGAGGAGGAGTTTCTCTCAAGGTGACCCCCAGGGTAGAACCCTAGTCTTCAGAATAGGAAAGAGGAAGAATAAGATGGAGATTCCAAGGGAAAACATGATCAATATGATATAACTACTTGCCAAAGGAAGAAACCACCACAAGGTGGAAGATCTAGCTTCAAGCCACCACATGCATGGATGATCCACCTTAAAAGCACCAAGACGAACACCTTCTTTGCTCCTCTAAGATCCAAGTTGAGCATAAGGGAAGGGAGTAGAAGAATGGCCCAAAAAGATTCCTTGCATGGAGAGAAGAGGGTTTATGTAGCGAAGAAGGAGGGAAGTAGGGAGAGAGATGATGTGTCAACAAGATAGGGCTCCAAAGGGACACTTGTCCACCCAAGAAACTAACATGAAACCACTTGAAACACACATTCACGAGATGGTGATATATTCTATGTTGGGTCTTGACCTCTTAAGGTCACCCACATATAGGTCACAGTCGAGATAAACCAAGGCAGGTCAAAACAAGCGCAAAGCAACTTGTGTCGGTCGAGACAAAAAGGATAACCAACCCTAGGTCAAGACACACCTCAAGGAGACCACTTTCTCGACTTAGAACACACCCAAGACCATCATGGTCAAGACAAGAGAAACCAAGGTAAGTGTCTCGATCGAGACACACCAAAACACCAACTAGGTCACGACATAGGTCCCTATTGCTACCAAGGTACACATGGTCAAGGCACATCAAAACCCTAGAAACCCTATTGACCTCTAGGGATGCAACCGCTCAACCAGGTCAAGGCACATCAAAACCCTAGAAACCCTATTGACCTCTAGGGATGCAACCGCTCAACCAAGGATCAACCAAGGCACCCCAAAAATAATACTCTCTATCATGAAGCCAAGAGAGAGGAAGAACACTCTAGAGGTGGAAAATTGCAAGATAACCCTCACAAATGGGTAAATTGCAATTTCACCCAAAACAAGTACAAAAAGCACAAGGATCAACCAAACAAGCTCAAGCTGGAGACTTAACCTCTCCAAAAGCTCTAATATCATATCATAATATTAGATCAAGGTTCTAAGAACATAATAAAGCCAAAGCAAATAGGTTTAACCCAAAACAAAGGTCAGTGGTCTTACATTGCCATTATGGGCAATGTTGTTCCAAAGGTTGTTAACTCGATCCCAAAGGAGTTGGATCTGTAGGGGAGCAACCTAGATGATCCTTTTTTTTGTATGGACCCTAGCACTCTCCCCATGAAGATATGGAAAATGGATTTATTGAATAAGCAGACAAATCCATGCATCGTGTTAACTAGAGATAGCCAATGATCCATAAGAGATGTTTATCTTTAGCTTGGGGAAGTGTCACCGCGTAGTTATAAGAGGATGGTGTGATGTATCCTAGTTTGTGATGATTTTTCCTACATGGGGAGGGTAGGATGAATAGATGATATCTTAGTTTTAAAAAATGATTCCATTCATTAGATGGTTTTTGGTTTGGATGATCGCATGGTTTAAATGATTTGACCTCTCACTTTTATCGAAAGTTAATCTTGGGGGATGTGACCGCAGAGACCAAGGCTTGGAACAACCAAATCAAATACATAAGGATATGGATGTGACCATAGAAAGATCCTTATGGGATGATTGGGCTAGGAATTGTTAATGCCAGGACCAATGAGTTCACAAGGAGCTTTTCTTTTGTAGACACATTTACGAATGTTTTATAGGACCTCTTCTATACAATTTTATCATATGGATTCCATAGATCTTGTTTCACACCGGTTGTGCTTGTAAAAGACATAGCCTCTATATATTTTCCTTCTAATTAAATTTATTTCTTCAACCGTTGTTTTCAATCACCTCCTATACATTCTTGCAATTTTAATTTTGCCTTTAAAATAATTATTCTTTACTTTTGTTAGCATAACTATTTTCTTAAATTGTTCTCAATGTAACATTCATTTATTTGCAACTTTAAATACCTTATTATATTGCAATAAAACCATGAAACTTTGGATCTTTACTTTCTACATCTATTTCTTCAAAAGTGTTTTGGTAGAAATTCAATTCAAAAACATTATTTTTGGGTCAACCCTTTCTATACTAATAAATTACCTTAATTGGTTGTTTTTCTATTTAAAAAAGATAAATTCTAGGATTAATATCCTAGTTTTTGGTGCATGAAATGATGCGTATCAAAATGGCACCATTGTCAGGGACAACAGATTGTTTTCCGAACCCCAACATTTTTTGAACAAAAACTTCTTTTTTCTTTTTTCTTTTTTTCTACCTTTCGAGTACTATTCTGGAAGTGCTACTCCTCTTTCTTCTGAGTTCCATTCTAAGGTGTGACTATCAGTTCACACCATCGTTCATCACCCTTGGTCACCACCTTCAGTTTTCATGAAGACCACACCATTAGGGTCATGTGTTTTGAGAAGAAAACAACCTAGAAACCCTAATATGGACCATTATTTGATAGGTTCTTAGCACCATACGTTGTGATACAAACCTGAACTAAGGCATCTCCTTCCTTAGGAAGAATGTGCACATGATTACATGTTCATATAGAACTGGAAACAAAACAGGAAATACCATAAAAATCGAAATCCCAAACAAGCTTAGCTTCTTAATGCTTAAATCACCTTTTTGAAGCAAGAACATGAGCTAACAAGCTTATAGTAAACAATATAAGTACAAAGGGTTATAAAAATCACTTCTACTCAGAGGAAAAAACTTTTAGAAGCAATAAACTTGAGCAAAGAAGGCAAGAAAAACCAAGTTTTAGATTTGAACTCGGCAAGTAGGCACCCTTCTCCACAAGGAAGCAAAACCCTAGAAGAAGAAGCAAGAAAGGTGGATTCTTGAGTTTTGGAGCAACTTCTAACTTGGAACAACAAGGTTCTGACCTGGAGAAAGGTAGGATGAAGAAGAGAATAGAAATAAATGGAGGAAATAAAGGGATACTTACTCATTTAGGTCAAAATCACCAAGAAAGATCTTTAGAAACCTTAAAGGAAGCAAATCGTAACCCTAGATGCTTCTACCAAGAAGATCCATACATTATTCATCCTTGGACAGCAGATCCACAGACAAATAGAGGAAGGATGATGATATTTGAAGGAGGGAAGTGGTAGAGAGAAAAATTTTCGTTTGGGAGCTTAAGTATAGATATATAAAGCTTGGAGGATAAGGTAGAGAAGAAGCATGAGGTGTACAAGTAGCTCCCCATGTGTCCATGGCCTTAAAATATTAAGGATATACAAGCAACCACACACTATTCATGGAGACCTGCTTAGGCACCATTTTTTGAATTTCCAAGCTAAACATATAAACCATTGGTTGATAGCTCCTAAAGGTAGCTCATCCCTAAAGGGGTAAACCCTAAAATACCCTTGAAGAAAACACCTCCAAACCAAGGTTCAACTAGATGCCCCATGGTTCAAAAAGCTCAAGAATGATAAGACAACATATAAGGAACATAATGAATGTGACAAATTGTAAGTCAAATCTCTCAATTGGGTAAATTGCATAAAAGTCCAAAATGTGCATAAACTTGCATAACTTGCACAAACAATGTCCAAATTGGACCAAATTTGAAACTTAAGATTGTCACATGATATCAAAACATATCACAAGGTTAGATTAGGGTTATAAGAATTAAATTGTGGTAATTAAGCATGATCAACAATTTAAGCAAGGTTAGGGGTCTCACACTTGAACTCCAACCCTAGGTTCGCACATCCCTTTCCTTGCCTAGCCCAACCTTCCTTGCTTCTCCCACACCCATCCTAGGTGGCTAGATAGCCTGTTGGTGAGGATATCTCTATTTCAGTTGTGTTGCTTCTCATTTTGTCTCCATGGCATCCAGTCATAGGAAAAGAGATGTCCTAGGTGGAACACCTTCATCTTCCTCTAATCCTCACCTTCTAACCTTTGATGTCACCTCTTTTATCTACTCCGAAGCCCTAAATCAGTATAAGGAGCTCCTTCCTAGGAACCACTTTCCTTTTAGAGCTTTGTTTGTGTCTCTCCTCCACACAAAGAAGGTTATAGAGATAGCGGAGTTGTTCTACTCCCATCACCTAGGCACATTGTGTGTAGAACATTGGTGCATTCATAATTCCATCACAAGCACCAAGACGGTCCATGAATTCTATACCAAACTTTCATGCAACTATGACACAATTGTTCCACTACCCAATATCTGGGTAACTTTTACTTCCATGATTGTCGGGACCAAATTTACAATCTCTGAAGATTCCTTGAACATCTACTTCAATGGAACTGAAGTTATCGACACATGGAGTAAGAATTATCCTGACTATTTTGACTTGCTTGACCTCAAGGATTTCTACAAACACTGTGATCTTACTCTTCTTAATATTCACTAGTTTGAAGAAGCCTCAGGTACCCTATAGGAAGAAGTTGACCCTGTCATCCTCTCCCTAGATCTCAAGAACCATCTGATCGCACTAGTTGTTAACTGCAATGTCCACCCAAAGAAGAATTGAACAGAAATTACATAAACACTATTGTGATCATATATTGTCTCTTGAAGAACATTGGAGTCAAGTGGTCCTGATACATTGTAAACCACATGACCTACTTTGAATCAGGGAAGAACACCTGTAGTACCCACCCTCCCTACCCTACCTTGATTTGTGGCATGTTTGCTTTTTCTACTCAGAAATCTCTTTTCATTGATCTCAATTATAAAGCTAGTCAGAAAGGAGTCTGCATTAGTGAAACCACAATCAAGAAGACATTCCTGCCTACCTCCTATACCACACCTAGAGCCTCGACCTCTACCTCTACCCAGGAACCTCCACCTCCAGCACCACCTTGACCTGACCGCGACTCTTTCTTAGTGTCCTATGAAACCCTTATGGGTTATATGATCCACCAACATGTGCAACCTTCAGGTTCATCTCCATTGGGACATCTACTAGATCATGTCTACCATGAACCTATTCTGCAGCCACCCCTACCCCTCCTACCAGCCCTACCCAGGCATTGCCTATGCTTCCTATGCATATAGTCACTTCTACCCGACCCCTCCACCTACTGCTTCCTCTGCCACACATGTTGCTGATGGTGAACCTACCCCTGCCCCTAGTGTGCTTCCTCCACTGGCTATCCCTACTGGGCCTATTTCTTCCCTTCTTGCCAGTCTTGGGACCTATGCTCCCACCTTCCCACATGCATATGAGTTACTTGCTCTTGCCATGTCTTGGGAGGAGCAAAATGCCAGATGGCCCAGTCGTAGCTTTGATCCTCCTACTGATCAGGAGATGCCTGATCAGGTTGATGATGTTGATTATGATGAGGGAACTAAGGATGATGGATTTGATTTTGGTTCTGATAACATCTTCATTGGTGCCTCTAGAGATGATGTTGAGGATGTTGTTGTCTATGTTTCACCTTCAAATGGAGACGAGGACTACAAGCCTAAGGTCGATGATGATGATGTGGATGATGATGTTGTTGATATAAATAGCATAGATGTTGCTTATTTGTTTTAGTTTCTTAGTCTTTAGGTGCTTCTCATATCTATATTTGTAGACTTTTATGCACGAAGTAAATTGGGGACTATATCTGAGGCTTACTATTTTATCATATGCTATTTTATCGTTGGTTTGTAGCTCTTTCTGTGAGAAAATCTTTTAGTATAATCTTAATTTGATGTACCCTAACTCTTAGGTTGACTAAATCTTATGAGTTTGTGGTATGTTATCCCATATTTTGATTATGACATTAGATTTCTTGTTCTCTATGCTTGTCTCTATTTGATGTGTGTTATACATGGTTGATTGCTTTAGCTTGTGTTTGTGGAGAAGACATGTATTTTATATCATCTACCTCTCTTCCTTTTTTAGATTGCAAAGGAGGAGAAGTGATCTCAATTGTATTGATTTAACTCTTATATGATCCTTTTCTTGTTTATTTACTTAACATGTCACTTGCTAGAGGATCATACAATACATATATGTGCGATGGTTATTTGTGGATAGACTAACCATGTAGGTTTAGGTAAGCATGATTGAGGAGGATCAATTAACATTGTTAAATCATGTGTCCCCTTGCAATTCACAAGGTAAAGGTTTAACTCTCACATCCTTTCTCAAAGGTAAATGTTTTAATTTCATATCATTTTCAATGTGTTGAGGAATGGTTTGTCATTTTAAAATGGGGGAAAATGTTGATCTAAGTGTTACACATTGTCCATATTTTAATAATGACATAACCATTCCATTCATATGTATCTAATATGTTTGTTTAAGATTGATTTTAGGCATTAGGTACATGAAAAGGATCAATTATTCAAGCCATAGTTTGGCTTAGTTTAAGTCAAAAGAAATGCAAATGTGCAATTTGGGAAAACACTTCAAATCACATTAGATCAATTTTGAAATCATTTGTATTAATGATAACTATGAAGAGAAAAAACCAGAGACACATAATTTGAATGTTTTATCAATTAAAAATCATTTTGAAAAATTCATTAAAGGCACTTCATTGGTCGAGTTTCATTCTCAACCAATTCTTAATGGATTTTGAGAATGATGTCAATTGGTCGAGTTGTCCCTTCCCAGAACTCGACCGATGACCTCTCTGCCCAAGATTGATTTAAGTGGATCGGTCGAGTTGCCACCAGGATAAACTCGATCAGTGGTTTATATTTGTCTTTTTGCCTAGTGTGATTAGTTGAGTTATCTTTATTGAAACTCGATCGAATGCCCTATATGCAAAAAAAGTGAATCTAACCATTGGAGAGTTGCAAAACTCAAAAAAATATCTGTTGCAACCCTCCAAATGACTAAATAATGTTCATAAGTGTTCCCACACTCTAGTGGACACCCCTTGATATAAATAGGACATGTTGGAGTTCATTCTAAGGTTTCTCACTCATACTATTCAAGGTCTTTGCTATAGTTGAGTGCTTTCTATCCAGTTGAGCCCCTTTCTCTCTCGATTGCACCTCAATTCTTCATTGTGAGTGAGATAGGTCCTATGTAAAGAGAGATACCCATTTGTATTCTTATAAAGATATCAAGCTTCTCCTTTCCCGTCCCTTTCTTCAAAGTTCTTGATTGGTGAAAGATTCTCCAAGAGAAGGAGAAGGAGAAAAGTTCTTTAGCTAGAGAAGAAGGTGCTCAAGACTACTCCGAGTGAAGAATAAGATCAAGGCGTAAGATCCAAGGGGCTGAGTGGGTAAAGCCTCAAGGCCAAAGACTGGTTGCATGAAGGGGAGGACCTTGGTGAAGGCATCTATCTGATTGCAAGAGTGGGTAAGGCCTTTTTGAGGTAAAACACTAGCTCTTGGATAGGTAAGACCTTGATTGTAAGGTTGTTGACTCCTGTGGTCTTAAAGGGAAGTTGGGTATCCTTCACCTGGAAAAGGAAGGTCATTTGTTATAACTCTTATAAGTGAATATAAGAACTAGACAAGCTTAATAAATCCTAGAGATTTACCTCTCTAGGTAGTGGATTGACTCTCTCCTAGTTTGGAGAGTGGAACCACTCTAAAACATCTTATCCAATTGGTTGCTTCAATTTATCTCATCCTTTCTATGCATGTTCAGATTGCCAAGGCTTCAATCCTATTGTTGATGCCTGTGGGAATCATTAACCACTCAAGAAGGGCATTACTGGCTCTTCCATATGGGTTGGATAGCATGGAACCAAGTTGCCACTCAAACCAAGATAGGAGGGATGGACAATGATTCCATAACCTCCATTAACCAGGACTTCATAGAAAAGGCCAGTGGGAGGTCATTACTGGCTCTTCCATATGGGATGAGTTTTGCATATTAAAATATGTGAGTGCCCAAGTCAGCATATCTGGGTGCTTTCCTCTAGGTTTGAAGAGAGGATTGTATGCGTCATCGTACTAGAAAAAAATATGGAAGATTTTCCCAAAGATTTTCCCACACTACAGATGGATGATTGGCAAAGGAGATATTTCTTTCTGGGATGCGGGGTGGTGTGATTCTTGCCTTTTAGACACAACACTGACATCGGTGGATAGACACCTGGATTTTTGGGTGAAAGATTTTTGGATTCCTGGCCAAGGATGGGATTGGGTGTCCTTAGGACATGTTGAGATTGAGATTGTGTTGTCACACATAGGCGCAATAAATGTGGCGATCTCAGATGATAATGATTGTATGATATGGGCACTTGATTATAAAGGATCTTTTTTCTCTCAAGTCAGCCAAAGTCTTCTCAAGTTGCCATGAAGATCACATGTTTCACAGAATGGAGCATTTATGGCACATAGATGCCCCTAAAGTGAGTGTTGTAATCTGGAAGATTATGAGAAGGGTGATCCCAATAGATGACAACATCTCTAGATGCCTCATCTAGATGGCATCGAAGTGTTGTTGCTGTGAGGATGCGCATGTAAAGACAACAACTCATTTGTTCTTTCATAGCCAGCTAGCTTGGAGCTTATGGTCGAAATTTACCCTGATCATGGGTTTTGAAGCCCCAACAACATCCAGTCCCTTCTCAATTTATAGGTATACAAACATAGAGTCAACAAGAATTTGGATAGCATAAATATTGGCAGCGTATATCCCTTAGTGCATATGGAGGATGTGATGCAAGGCACGGTTTGAGAGCATACCCATTAGATCTACATCTTTGGAGTGGCACTTCGTTATTTTCTTACTGAACCACATGATGAAGCACAAATCTTTTAGCAAGATTGAAGAGGCCGAATTCTATGCAAATCTTGAGGTCCATCATATCAAGGAACCAAGGCAAAGGATGAAGAAGATACAGTTTATCCGATGGATTAGTTTGAACATCACTAACCTTAAGATGAAAATTACAATCGGTAGAGATAAGGATAACCTAGGAAATATGAGAAGATGGGTTGTTGGAACTGTACGTAACTACCATGGATATCTTCGGCTAGCTTTTAGAGTTTGGCTCAAAACTAAGGATGATGTTAGCACATACCTTCATGCATGCATTGTAGGTCTTAAGATTGCTCATGACCGTAACCTACAGATATCTATAATTGAAGTGGATAGCAAATACATTCATGGCTTTCTATGGCAAGGAGTGTTGGAACCTTGGAGGACCATTCCTGTGGTTAAAGAACTTAGGAGAGAGTTGGAAGACTCGACAATTATTGTTAATATAGTACATAAGATTATTAACTCTAGGATGACCCTTTTATATGTATTGACTCGACTTACCTCCCTATGAAGATTAGGGGGATGTTGATCATGGAGAAATGAGGGGTTCCATACGTGATGATACAAAGAGACGTTGATGATGATCTATAGAGATGAGGTCATGCCAGGCGTCTATCTTTTAATGGTTTTCTTCATTGTTTGTTTTTTCTTTTGGGTTTTTTTTTGGGGGGGGGGCTAAACCTGCAAAATATAAGCGGTAGATGTATTTGAGTTTGATGATTTTCCCTACATGAGGAGGGTAGGATGAATAAGAGCACCTTATGTCTTAATTAAAAAAGTGTTCAGATTGCCATCAAATTGAGTATTTGTAATTATGCCTAGTTGAAGTAAATTGACGGTCTAACTATTTTTGTGCAAATTTTGATGCTCTATTCAGCCCCCCTCTAGAGCCCTCCAATCCAAAATTCCCCCTCTTCATGTAAGACATGCCTTAATGTTCATGTAAGTCATACCTTCTTCCCTACCTTTCATAAGAAGACATGCTTTCTCCCCCTTTGTCATTTCAAAAAGAGGGGGTCTGAAGAGATAAACACACAACTTATTAGCAAACATGAGATAAAAATGTTATAAAGAGAGTAGAAGAGAAAAATAGGGGCTTGTCCGAGCATAGTATGTAAATTAAATTAAGACATGCATTAGAACAACCCTAGATGTGATTCTAATTAAAGATAAAAGCAAGATAAAGTGTTGTAGAATAAATAATGAATCACAATTTTGACCCTCATGATGATGGAATTCACCCAAAAGGCATCAAAGCTCATTGAAAATGAATGAGTCTTTCTCAAAAGGCCTTTTCTGCATAAAAAAACACTAGTCTTGCATCAAATCCGACACTAGAGAAAAATCTGCATAAATTCCAAGGATGTTCCAATTTCTACATACAATGTAGCTATATATATTCTGCATCACAATGCTTATGGAAGCAACTCAAGATAGTAGATATGCAAGTCAATGAGCAAGCTTGAGTATGTATGAAAACAAGATACAAGCATAGCATATAGTAGAATATCACTTGATCAACAAATGAACAAGGCTAGAACTACATGTACATGGATGACGAGTAGATGATAACACAAGTTAGGACTACTAGTAGGATCTAGATCATAGAAAAAGATGCACAAGTTAAAGAGCAAGCTATGAGAAGATGTAGATATATATCCAAACAAAATGATATGCAGTTTAAGAAGAATGAAAAAATATAACTCACTAGAAAATATGCATCATTACCAAAAGTTGATTACCACTAAGAACCTCAAGGTTGTATCAAAACAAGATATACAACTAGATATATGTAGCAAGTTAGAATACAATGGAATCAAAACAATTTTAAGACATAACTAAGAGATCCAAAGAGATCATCATCAAAACATGCATCACAACTCAAGACAAGTAATTTCAATATATATATATATATATATATATATATATATATATATATATATATATATATATATATATATATATATATATGGATACCACTTGTCGAATACCAAAATATAGAAATTAGAAAGATAGTGTAGTATTAAAGATAGGAAATTTAAAAAGTAGGGCAATATGTATATATGAACATATGAAGAGGAGTGCCATAGAATAAGGCTAATGGTTGAGAAAATCTACTTGAGAGGGAAATTCTCAACCAAAGAGCCAAATGTATATTTTATGCACAGTGTTGTTGGTCGAGTTCTATGTTTTGGCAATTTGACTGACAACATATGTTGGCAACACTTATTGGTGCCTTTTTCTTGAGTTTATAACAGGACAAATTTGATCGATACAACTGTTGTCAACAATCACATATATATCATAAAAGCATAATGAGAGGCATGTTAAAAATAAAATCCATATCCAAACATGTGTAGGAAAGTTAGTAATGCACTATAAAAGCATTAGAAATAGTTTTTGAGCAAATTTGTGAAGAGAATCACAAAATACCACTTTTGACTCCAAATCCATATGCATAGTGCACACTAACTTGGCAGAAACAAGATATGAGATTGGATATGATCAAGAAAACATTTACCTATGTTCTTACCATTTCTTTTCCACTTGTTGGCACCCCATACACATCTCTGGAAAAACACTAGAGGGGGGGTGAATAGGGTTTTATGATTATTTTAAATAATTTAACTCAAAGCAAGCAACCACAAAAATATTGGATAAGGGAACAAGGATTTAGAGTGGTTCCAACCTTAGAAAATACTAAGCCAGTCAATCCACTACCCGATTGCTTACCCAACCAGGATTTTGAAAGTATTAAATTTTTATTACCTCGCAAGGATATTACATAAAATTACAATACTTTCACCAACCCCTTCGGAAAGCCTTCACCTAGAAGTAGTCTCACCAACCTCGAAGCAGCCTTCCTTGAAGTAACCTCAAGCTCCCCTTGAAGTAGCCTTCCTCTTGAAGTAGCTTCCCATTGAGACATCCTTCTTGAAGTAGTCCAAAGTCCACCTTCTCCACCGAGAAGACCCTTCTCCACCCAAGAAGTCAAACCCTCTCCAATCCGTAGCCTCCAACCCTAGGAGTAGTAAGGAGAGTACAAAAGATATAAAGGAACAAGAAGGAAAAATAGAAATTACAATACCGTTGTAGCACAAGGCTTGATTTCCTATATCAAGCATTTTGATCTCCTAACCAAAGTATATGAAAGTGTAAGTGATGTGGGTAGGAGAGGCTAGCCTATAGGACATGAAATTAGAGTAATGGAAATGTATAGTAAATGTTAGAATTGCTCAATTGCTCACAAGAATGAATTGCCAATGCAAGTATGAATGCTCAAGTGTAGCACAAGTGTATATAAGTGAGTTTAGATGTCCTAAGGCATGTCCTATTTATAGGAATGACCTACAAGTGTGTAAGGACGTTCTAGACACTTTCTAGGGGGTTCTAAGTGCTTAACTTGCCGTTAGGTACACTTTAGTTGCTTTAGCAATGGCTAGTTAATTAACTATGAAAGTTGCAGACAGAACACATCTCGGTCGAAGAATGGTCGACCGACATTCCTTCTCGGTCGAGGACTTGTCGACCGAAAGACTGTCTGGAGCAAGTGTATACAATGTTCATATGCAAATGCCAACTACCTTGTCTGCTGTGTCTAACGGCTACTTGGGTCTTTCTCGGTCGAGGAGTTTGTCGACCGAGAATGTCTCGGTCAAGGATTTTGTCGACCGAGATTAACCCTGATTCAATGTTTTAAACTAAGTACTAAGGTTGTGTATGAGTGTGCATTTGTGACACTAATGTAGGGGATGACCTATCTAAGTGTAGTGATTGGCTAGGGAATATCTAACGCTTGATTTACATGATGTCTAGGTACTTGTACATTATATATTTGTACAAGTTTTAAAATTGATTACATTCATGAAATTAAAACAATTTAGCATATAGATCTTCCAAATATTTGTCATCCACCTTATTCTTGCAACACTCAAGTAGCACGTTAGATCGACAAGAATGAAATGTTTGTCATCATCAAAACAAAGGGATTATACTAATGTCCAATTTAGCCAACAATCTCCCCCTTTTTGAAGATGACAAACATTTCCTAAATATAAAATAAGGAAATATAAATCATATGAGTTTCATACCTGAAGTTTACCTTTTGTAGCCATTCTCTTGTTTGCAAGTGTGTGCTGGCCCGAAATTTATGAAACTCATGTTTTTCATTTTATATTAGATTTTGATTTTATATTATTTCTCCCCCTTTGTCATTTCAAAAAGATATCCAACATAATCATTTAGTATGACTTTTGTATTTCTCCCCCTTAATTTTATGCTCTGCTTCCCCTTAAAGAGATATTCAATTTTAAAAGCAAGGGCTTAATGCAAACCAATTAATGTTAAATTTAGCCACAATTTATTTCTCAATCATTTGCAAAGGCATGTGTATTGATTTCTCACTCATTTTACAAGGGATGTTAAGCCCTGAAAATGATATGAGAATCCTCTAAGCTTAGAGTATATGAAAAGTGTCTCTAACCAAATGCACGGGATGTTAAGCCCTGATTTGTTTAGAAATTTCCATTAAGAACAAGATATATATCACATTCATGAAATTTGTAGATTCCTTTATTTTCATAACCAAGATTAAAAAAAATACTAAGGTCATAACAAGCTTCAAATGATGTTTACAAAGTTTTGTAAGCTTCTTAATCTTATAATCAAGATAGTTTGTGTGAGCTCCCCCTTAATCTTATAGTCAAGATAATTTAAGGATTCTAAGGTCACAATCAATATTAGATCATAATAAGTTGACCTTTTATGAGAGTTATGCACTAAAATTATGTTTTCAATATGATAAACACATTTTAGATCAAGATACTAAGATTAAGTGCAGTAAAATGATGTATAAATAAGCATTTTCTCAAGCTTATTTTAGGTCGACCTTGACTTCGACCATAGCGCCCCTTGGTCGAACTTTATTTCGACAAAGAGGCATTTCCTGCATATTTACAATTTAGACATTCATATGTGAAGTATAATGTATGCAGGTAAATTGATTAAATGAATATCAATTTGAAGCATTTTGAGTGATACCTAGTTTGAATATGTTTGTCCTTGATTTTTCTAGAATGTATGTTTTATATTCATATAAGCTTTGCTATGGGTACATAAATATCAAATCCCATTTCTTTTTGTACCCTTATTTTCAGATTAATCATAAGATCCTTTAGAAGCACATTTCCTTGAAAGCAAGATTAATGTTAAGATTTTGCAAATAACTAGATATTAATATTCTTGTTCTAAGAGACACTATTTGACTTGTCATAGCATCATCATTCATTTATTACAACCCATGCACACAATAATCACTAACTATTATGTCAAGATGCATTTATGCCATATAGTTTTAGTATTATACAAAATAACATTTTAAATGATAGCATCATCTCTATTTGTAATGAGTTGAATTACAATGATCATTTGAAAACAATGTTCATTTATGGTTTGTATATAAAGATCAAAGATTATTTTAGACAAACCAATGAAACACAATGATCATAGCACAATGATTATGATAGAACAGTAAAAATGTATCCACAATACAATGATCAAGAAACAAGCATATAATCATGATCATTTAAACTAAATTTCAATACACATGGTTAATATATAGATAGACCAAGAAATAATTTAGAAAAAAAACCATGTGAACAATAATTTCCTAATCATGATTCATATTTTTAGTTTTAAGTCAAACCATTTAGAGAATAAACCAAAATAATCTCATTCAGGTTCATAAGTATTCAATTTTAAGACAAACTATGTAACTGAACATTCCTAATAAACTTTTTCAATCAATGAATAAGGTTTGTAACACTTTTGCAATATGTTTAAAGATTTTTTTTAATCCATAATGCTATACCTTAATTCAAAAAGATTAATATTTCGTGTTTCAAAGATGGTCTCCATGATTTATTCTTGATTTGAATGTTAAATCAATCATTGATAGCAAATTAGATTAATTGAAAGCAGGTTCAGCATATTTGTTGTAGATTTGAAAACAGTAACCTACTCGGTCGACTATTTCTCGACCGACTAGTCTCTCGGTCGAATAGTTTCTCGACCGAGAATGTTTCTGTACTATTTCAGAATTGTTTTAAGTAAGTAAAACATAGGTTATTTATGTAATTTGAAAACTCAGTTTATTTTGAGATGAGACATTTAAATATCAAAGATTGAATCTCAACTAATCATATACAATTCTCTAGGTTTTGAGAATCCAAACTAAAACAAATTAGTTGAAGATGTATATTTAGAAATTTTTAATTTCTTAGATTAACTTGGTGTCCTATTATGTTAAGTTGAGATAGACATAGAGATGTACAACTTAGAGTCTTTGGTCATATCTCAACTTAATTTTATCCATTTAGTTTGGGGGTTTTGGAACCCATGCTAACTCAACATCCTTTTTCTTGTAGGGACATGAGAAAGAATAATGTCCAAGACGCAAACAATAATGACAACATATGGAATCAACCTCATATCTCTTTCTATGATTTTATTCTAGGTTGTTCTTGGGTACATATGTATATTTGCCTTTAGGTACATACATAGATTGATTTTCTAGCGCTTGTGTCTTTCTCCAACTAGGTTTTTGATAATATTTTCCTTTAGGATTATAAACCTAGTCCTCTCCTTTCAATTTGATGATAAGAATTATTTAAAATTTTATCAAGGGTATCATTTATTCAAACTACTAATTTTTTGTTGCAGATTGACAATCTCATCCATTCTCTTATTGATGTCTAGCTTTGCTTGATCTAGATTAGATAATAAGGAATTTCTTTCTTTGACAATAATATCATAATCTAGATGTGTACACAAAATAGGTTGTTTTTGAAGATCATTTACTTGAGTTCGCAAGTTTATCTTTTCTAGGGAAAGAAGATTGCAATCTGCTTCTATTGATTTTAGCTTAATATTATGATCTTCAATAGCCTTTTTGAGATCTTCATTTTTAGATGTGAGAGCAAGAAGTTTAGCATGTAGCTCATCATTTGCTTTATTTGAATTCTTTAATTTCTTCTTACACTCAATATATTTTTCAAGTGTTTCTTGAAGACTAGCAATTAAATCTTCTTTAGGTAAATCAAAAAGACTTACCTCTTCTTCTTCTTCACTTGTTGTAGCAATAAAGCACCCTTTATGCACATATTCCTTCTTTTTCCTTCAAGGGCAACTAAGTGTTGTGTGGCTTGTTCCTAAGCACCAATTACAGCCTTTTGAAGATTGGTCCAAGCTTCTCCTTTTCTTGCGGTTGTAGGCACCACCACCCTTCATTCTTCAAGACTCAATTAGAGCTCCTTGAAGCCTGCTCTGATACCAATTGAAAAAACACTAGAGGGGGGTGAATAGGGTTTTATGATTATTTTAAAATAATTTAACTCAAAGCAAGCAATCACAAAAATATTGGACAAGGGAAAAAGGATTTAGAGTGGTTCCAACCTTAGAAAATACTAAGGCAGTCAATCCACTACCCGGTTGCTTACCCAACGGGGATTTTGAAAGTATTAAATTTTATTACCTCGCAAGGATATTACATAAAATTACAATACTTTCACCAAACCCTTAAGACAGCCTTCACCTAGAAGTAGTCTCACCAACCTCGAAGCAGCCTTCCTTGAAGTAACCTCAAGCTCCCCTTGAAGTAGCCTTCCTCTTGAAGTAGCTTCCCGTTGATACAGCCTTCTTGAAGTAGTCCAAAGTCCACCTTCTCCACCGAGAAGACCCTTCTCCACCTGATAAGTCAAACCCTCTCCAATCCGTAGCCTCCAACCCTAGGAGTAGCAAGGAGAGTACAAAAGATATAAAGGAACAAGAAGGAAAAATAGAAATTACAATACCTTTGTAGCACAAGGCTTGATTTCCTATATCAAGCATTTTGATCTCCTAACCAATGTATATGAAAGTGTAAGTGTTGTGGGTAGGAGATTCTAGCCTATAGGACACGAAATTAGAGCAATAGAAATGTATAGAAAATGTTAGAATTGCTCAATTGCTCACAAGAATGAATTGCCAATGCAAGTATGAATGCTCAAGTGTAGCACAAGTGTATATAAGTGAGTTTAGATGTCCTAAGGCATGTCCTATTTATAGGAATTACCTACAAGTGATTAAGGACGTTGTAGACACTTTCTAGGGGGTTCTAAGTGCTTAACTAGTCGTTAGGTACACTTTAGTTGCTTTAGCAATGGCTAGTTAATTAACTCTGAAAGTTGCAGACAGAACACATCTCGGTCAAAGAATTGTCGACCGAGAGTCCTTCTCAGTTGAGGACTTGTCGACCGAAATACTGTCTAGAGAAAGTGTATACAACGTTCATCTCCAACTGCCAACTACCTTGTCTGTTGTGTCTAACGACTACTTGGGTCTTTCTCGGTCGAGGAGTTTGTCGACCGAGAATGTCTTGGTCGAGGATTTTGTCGACCGAGATTAACCCTGATTCAATGTTTTAAACTAAGTATTAAGGTTGTGTATGAGTGTGCATTTGTGACACTAATGTAGGGGATGACCTATCTAAGTGTAGTGATTGGCTAGGGAAGATCTAACGCTTGATTTACATGATGTCTAAGTACTTGTACATTATATATTTGTACAAGCTTTACAATTGATTACATTCATGAAATTAAAGCAATTTAGCATATAGATCTTCCAAATATTTGCCATCCACCTTATTCCTGCAACACTCAAGTAGCACATTATATCGACAAGAATGAAATGTTTGTCATCATCAAAACAAAGGGATTATACTAATGTCCAATTTATCCAACAATCTCATCTTTCTTCTTTCATGTGGATTGAGAAGTCAATTTAATACAAATAGCTCATGTCAATCCATTAGCAAGTGACCATCAAGAAGAAAGATGAAATGGTCCCCAATAATTTTTTTGGCTCCGTAGGGGTTAGATTAGAAACCCAAGTCCTATTTCTCTTGGGTGCATTCATAAAAGTGAAACAAAAAGAATAATGACCTCAATCATTTCAATAGTTGCATGTGCCCATAATCTTGGAACTAGAGAATTCTCCATGAAAGATTGGAGGTCCTTTACCCTTTTGTTCCTTTATCTACCATCATACCCTAAACCATGTCTACCAATTTGTTTAGTAGTATAATGTAGGATATCATTAAGATACTTTTTACCAACTAAGAAATGTAAAGAAGATCTCAAACTATCACTATCATGCATAAGAGAAGTAATAGTAGAAGACACATGATTGTTTTGATCTCTAGCATGCAAAAGATCATTTTCTAGGCAAAGAGCTTTGGTCATATAAGAATATCTATCAATGTGAAGAGAAACAAAATTATTCTCTCTACTAGTAGAACTAGAGAAAGATTCAAGAACATTGATTTTAGCAAGAAAGGAAGCATTTTCATTTTCAAATATAGTAATCTTAGAATGATAGATCCTATTTTCAGATTCAAAACCTTGCAAAGCCAATTCCTTGTTCTTAATTTCAGTTTTTAGAGCATATATGTCATGCATGAGAGAATCCAAAAACTTACTATGCTCTGCATTAGAGCTATGCACAAGAGGTTGAGCTTCTAGAAATCTAATCTTGTCAAGAAAATTAGGTTTTTCAAGTTTAAGAGAATCTACTTGACTAAGACAAGCATTTTTATCATCAAACAAGAAAGAATTAGCATGTTCAAGATAATCTATTTCTACATGCAAATTATCAAAAATTATAGCAAGCTTTTTCTTTTTCCTTTTAGAAGACTTAAGATAGGCACAAGTAGCATGAATAATAGCAATTAATGATTATTTATCTAAAGAGTTTAGATTTACCTCATTTGAGTCTTCACTTGTTGAAGCCATAAAAGAAAAATGGCATTCTCCTTCATCACTAGAGCTTGAGCTAGATCTTCCATTTGATTCTTCACTTGATCTTGAGTTGGAGGAGTCACTTGAGCTTTTGTGCCATTTCTCCTTCTTCTTGTACTTCTCTTCCCTTCTTTTTATGATGATGGGTCTTTTTTCCTTGTAGACAATCTATCTTAAAGTGACCTTTATTTCCACACTTGAGGCACCAAATAGAGGAGGAACTCTTGAATTTGTAGAGTTTACCCTTGGAATACATGGAATCTTCTTCAACATGAGAGGATGGAGAATCATGACCAACAATAGCCTCAATTTGAGCTTTGATTTCAGCCTTCTTCATTCTCTTCAACTTTTTCTCCTCTTGTTTTTCTTCTTCATCTTGCTTATCAAGTTTGACTTCATGGGCTTGTAGATTTCCTATGAGTTCTCCAATAGGAACATCACCAAGAGACTTTACTTCTTCAATTGAAGTCACCTTGGGTTCCCATCTCTTAGGAAGAGTTCTAAGGATCTTTGAGTTGATCTTTCCTCTAGCCATGGGATGACCTAGGACAGAAAGACCATTTATAATGGTGTTGAGCCTTGAGTACATATCCACCACCCTTTCCGTCTTCCCCATCTTGAAGTTTTCAGGAAGCCATTTGAGCATGTAGACTTTCCTTTCCTTCACTTGAGTTGTCCCTTTGTAAGTGATGCATAGCTTTCCCCATACTTCATAGGTTGTCTCACATGAGGAAATTCGGTTGAACTTAGTGGGGGACATGGAGGCATAGAGGATGTTGATGCCTCTTGCATTCAAAGTTACTTTCTTCAAATAAGCCTCATCCCATTCTTTTCAATCTTTGCCTCTGGTAGCTTGTATGGAAGGTCCACCATTTTCCATAGCTCAAGACTTGATTTTTGGATGTAGAATTGTAGCCTTCTTTTCCCATAGAGGAAATTTCTCCCATCAAAGATTGGAATGTTAATGAGGTATCTCCCACTTTGGTTGTCACCCATTTTCTGCTACTTGTGGAAGTATGCTTGGAGAAGACCTTCTCTGATACCACTTGTCAGATCCTAGGATGGGAGATATGCTCTAGAGGGGGGTGAATAGAGATAAAAAATCACTTAAACAAAATTAATTAGTCCTTCAAGATATATCACAAGATAAGGTTGCTAAATAGGAATTTTATTGCAACTAAACATACATAAAAAGGAGGAGAGTGATTGAAAAAACATAAGAACACAAGCTATGTAGAGTGGTTCCAATCTCCAAACAAGGAGATTGTCAATCCACTACCTAGAGAGGTCAACCTCTGGGATTTCCAAACCATTTCTACTCCTTATATTCACTTGCAAGAGTTACAACATATGACTTTCCTTTTCTGAGTCAAGGATACTCATCTTTACCTTTGAGGGGAAGAGAGCCAACAACCTACCAAAGGACTTACCTATCCAACCAGGAGTCTTCTACCTCACCAAGGACATATCCACTTTGCAATGAGTCTTTTGCCTTCACCAAAGACTTACCTACTCTTGCACAATTCTTCAACCTTTGAGGAATTACCCACTCTTCTTGGATCTTCAAGCTTTGACTTCACCTTTTCCAAGGAGAAACTTCCACCAAGGACTTACCCACTTGAGCAAGGAGTCCTATGCCTTCACCAAGGACTTGCCCACTTCTTACACCAAGTCTTCAGCCTTTAACTTCTTCACCTCTCTTACTCGAGCGAGAGAGCCTTCATCTTCATCTTCATAGAAGAAATGAGAAATTGGGAGGTGGAGGAAGGGAGAGCCTCACAAGATATACATATAGGACTAGTTGTCTTACAAATCTCCTACTCACTCTAATGGATGTAACAAGTGATTAAGCTTAGAGAGAGAGGAGGTTGTAGGATGCACTCAACTATAATATAGGGACATTCATAGTGCTTGACTAATCATGGGATGAAGCCCAAGGTGGCCTATTTATAGTTGGGGATGCATAGAAGCCTTTGGGAACACTTAAGGCCGAGTTCTAGTAGTTTGGTTTTTTTCAACACATATTTTTGCATTTTGCAACACTCCAATGGTTGTAAACACTTTTATGTACTTTTTGTACGGTTGAGTTTCAAAAAGGTAACTCGACCGATTGCACTATATGATAAAGTAGTTTTGAACAACTGGTCGAGTTTAACTTGGATGAAACTCGACTGATCACTTAATTCAATTTTCCTAGTGTAAGAATCAGTCGAGTTTAGTGAGTGTACAACTTGATCGAACCATGACTTTTTTAAGATCCATTAAGGGACCGGTCGAGTTTGTAACTCAGCCGACAAACAACCTATACAAAATTTTGAAAAATGTCATTTAAGTGGTTAAATATTTGATTTAAGTGCTCCTCATTTTTTCTAAGATTAATTACAAGTAATAGAATCACCACAAGTGATTTACAACATGATTCTAATGGATATACATCATATTCCACAAAAGTGAACTTGCATTGATTTTGACTTGTCTTTTCTCCAAGTTAGGAAGCACAAGATAGGGCATTTGGAGTGTGTCTATAACTAATCTGAACTCACTCAAGTATAAGCATTAGACACAAATAAGTGGAATGGTTTAGTCATCATCAAAACAAGGGTTTAGTCAATTTAGACCTTGAGTTAACATTGAGCTAGAGTCAACAAATGACAATGATGAAGAAGACATAACAAGAGGAAAAATAGAAGGAACAAAAGGGAAAAGAAGAGGAGGAGGAATAAAAGGGAAAAGAAGAATAAGAGGAAGAGGAAGAGGAAGAAAGGTAAGAAGAAGAAGACGAAGAAGAAGAAGAAGAAGAAGAAGAAGATAAAGATGGTGATGGTGGTGATGATGATGATGATGATGATGATGATGATGATGATGATGATGATGATGATGATGATGATGATGATGATGATGATGATGATGATGATGATGATGATGATGATGATTATGATGATGATGGTGATGATGATGATGATGATTATTATTATTATTATTATTATTATTATTATTATTATTATGAGGAGGAGGAGGATGAACTATAGGAAGAAGAAGTGGAATAAAAGGATGAAGATGAAGAGGAGGAGGAGGAAGAAGAAGACGAATACAAGGAACAAGGATAAGAAGAAGAATATGATGATGATGATGATTGATAACATCCAATTTTGTGGATATTCATTGCATTATTTTTCCCTTACATATTTGCTTTAAATTTGTCACATTTTGTTTATGTTTATCATGTCTATTTTAATTCATGATAGACTACTCATTTCCATACAAGAAAGTCATCAAGCAATGGTTTTAACCTTGGAAAGGGTTGCCATTGATTTCCACAGCTAATGGCTACCCAACACCCACCTTCTATGCCCCAGACAAACCATTGAGCCACGAGTCTATCAAGCCCAACCTTACATTGATTTTCAAGAATGATTGCCTCCAGAAGTACCTAGCTGACCATCCATCGAATGGTCACTACACTGACTTACCATCATAAGGTAGCAGTCCAAACATCCATAAATTCCCATAACTAAAGGCAGCCTACACGCCCTTCCACCTCGATGGAGAGCCATCAACCAAAGACTCGCTCCAAAATCCACTCTTCCGATGGTTCGAGTAGGACCTACCTTTCGAAGGATCTATAGAGGTATGCCTTCTGGTGGCATGCATATGACACCTATCGAAGGCCACATAGACAAGTTGAATCGTCCAATGGATCGCATGCTCAATCGCCTACTGATGGCAGCACTACACACATCTGTCATTCAGAACATTGAGCGCGTGTCGTGAGGCACATGCTCAAGAGGCTTGAGGCACAAGTAAAGTACACTAATGAGAACCTCAATCCTTAGACCATGGGCTATGAATAATAGACACATTCTACAAGAGAGGTTTGCTTCATGTAGGAGTCATGTCTCATAGGATTGAAGCTAAGTCATGTTGTTGTGCTTCAGTGTCATCATCCTCCATTTGCATCCATCCATTTGTGCACCTTGAGGATGAGAGTCCAAGGGTCATGAGCCTCCATCATCCCAAGCAATGTCTGAATCCTTCTTTGAGAGGAGGAAGATGGAGTAACCATCTTTATTGATATTGTTGGGTTCTGAGAGGAGAATGTTTCCATCAACCTTGATTTCTTTGGGGTTATTGTTAGTGTATCTTTCCCTTTCTCTCTGAATTTATTCACCCTCTTTCACCTCCATCTTCATGTTGTCTCCTCCTTATAATTTGTACATGTCACTCATCACCAAGAGTGTCTTGTCATTAAACTTGGGTTGGGAGTAGCCACTAAGGCTCTCCCAACATGTAGATACTTATATCCTTTGAATATATGCTCTTAGTAATGTTTATCTCCATGCTCTTGTTCTTAATGCTTTAGTGGCATGATTAGCTACCATATTGTGTTGTTTGGTTGTTAATGACTCAAGAGAGTAGTATAAACCTATATCTAAGAGTCGTGGATTTGCATGAACGCATGAGAATGTTGGAATGCTTAAGCTAATGATCATCTATTTGCTTTGTGATTGTTTGTTTTTCATCTTGAGAGAGAGAGACAACCCTATAATTTAGATCTATCCTAAGCTCGAGAGAGGAGGGAATAAACACTTATGATGATTTATTGTAATCTTTCTAGGGGTATATAATGAGTGTGAGTATTGCTTGTTGGTGTTATATCTTAGATGGTGAAACTAAATCCAAGTTTCCTTGTATACTTGTGTTTGCATTGTTTATCATTATTGTTCTTTTGATTTGTCTTTTATTTTACTTGACTTGTTTTTGTTTTCTAGTTGGATTATCACCATTCCAAAAGAAGCACACACTTTAATTTACCTATCAATTGGTGCAACTAATACAAGGCTTTTAGGATCTTGACACTTACCAACCTTGCCCCTATGTTCGACCTGAATCCAGTACAAAGAACCCCATTATTATCATTGCAAGAACCTAAGTTTTCAGTGATAAACTCAAAATTCTAATTACTCTAGATCCTCTCCTTTTGGATGTGCCATTTGGTTTGATCAACTTTGGCACCATTGCCAGGGACAAGGCAGCCGGTACTGTTAAGAACCTGAGTCTACTTAGCATACACATGTGCCTTAAGTCTAGAAATAGACTTGAATGCACATACTGGATCCAATAGATCTTACTCCCTTGAATATTTTGTGTCACAAATCCAATACCTAACTTAACTGTGGGACTTATTTATGAAAGTTCGAGTAAACTGCACCACATCACTACTAACTACAAGGATTATGCCTCTTGTAGCATACCAGTCATCCCAATCCCAAGGGTGGAGGAGATCCATGAGGAATTCAATGAAGATTGCAATGAGGATCACCACGAGGAAGAAGAGAAAGAACACTACCATGAAGTTTAAGTTCTACCACATGGTGAATCTAGAAGAAACAGAAACAATGAGGATAATCGTAAGAAGGAAAACCAACCAAAGAAGGAAAAACCAAGAAGATAATTCTGAGAATGTCTTATTTATAGGTTTCAAGAGACCAGATCATTCTGGATTCTCTTTTGGGAACAAGGATGCAACGGCAAATTCTCAACTACTAAACATTCCTAATATCCCACTTAATATATCACTTGGGTTTGGAAGGGGTGGTGGACCCTCCATATTTACTCAGAACACATACTATCAAAAAAACAAGAAGAATTCCATTTCCAAGGACAGAACCAAAACCCTAGAGGAGAGTAAGGTCAATGACAAACTTGTAATCGAAAAGATTTCTAAAATGTTTGCCTTTGTGAAGAGACATGCTACCATAAACAAACAAGAATCCAAAGTTCTTTAAACAAACTTTCTTGCTAAACACAATGCAGTCCCAGTTGGGGGTGTAACAATTCAAATGGAAGATATTCACATTCACAATAGAAAAATTGATCAAAAGCTAGCACATTTATCTGATCTAACTAAAAACCCACAAGAAATTATCCCTACACAATTGAGTTTATGAAGAAGGAAGCACTTGGATCGTGCAAGGTATTGGAAGGGCCAAAAAGTGATGGTACTCAAGAAAACATCCATGTAAGTGAGTCCCTACCAAAGACTAACGTAGTAGAATAAGAGATTGAATTATGGGTTGTCACAAACAAAGTAAAGTCAAAGGAAAAAGGCAAGGGAAAGAATCCAATGAGAGAGAAAAGGCTAGATGCATCCAAAGAAGACCTAGCTAATAGGGATCCCTATACACCATGAATCCCCTTCCCATACAAATTGATAAAGGCCCACTTGAAAAAGTGATATGGCCGTGATGAAACTTCACATGGACATCATGTTTCTAGATGCCATCGAAGAAATGCCTACGTATGAAAAATTCTTCAAGGACCTTATAACAAAGAGAATGCATGGAGGCAAGGTAGAAACTGTCAGACTAGCTAAGATATCAAGTGCTTTATGCAAGAAAAGATGCCAACTAAACAAAAATACCCTGGATCTTTTATAATCCAATTTAATGTGGGGGAAAATGAGGTAAGGCAAGGGCTAGCTGATCTGGAAGCAAGCATCATCCTGATGTCGCTCATGTTAACCCAAGAGTAGGACTTACTAACATGGTAAAAATTAGAATGTAGATTTAACTAGTAGATCATTTCTTTATAAGGCATGTAGGAATAATAGAGGATGTTCCCACTCGCATGAAAAGATTCTTCATTCCTTGTAATATAGTTTTCATTGACCCTATGGAAGATCCCACCTACCTAATGATATATGGAAGACCACTCCTCTCCAGGAGAAGAACACTAATAGACATTGAAGCCAGAATCATTACTATAAGGGTGGGAAATGACCACAAACTTTAATGTTCAAGAATCCATGCGGGAACCTTCTCTTTTCAAGTCAGAGTACTTCATAGACAGTTACAATTAATTGTACAAAGAAGTTTAGGAATAGAATTCTATGGTCGACTCATTGACGAGGGTTCTTAACAATCCCAATTGCAACAAATAAGACCTAGAGGTCATTGAGATATTAGACCATTTGAATCAATCTCAAGATGATTACGGAGATGAAGATAATACAACAATAGAAGTAGTAAAATATGCTTTGTTGGAGAAAACTCATAAAGATAAAGAAGCTCCTATATCTAACCTAGGGGTGTAAACGGTGTGGGTACGGTGCGGGTCTGGCCATACCCATACCCATACCCATTTAATTTAGTGGGTCCGGTTCCGGTTCTAGACCCGCATAATACAAAACTTGGACCCACACCATACCCGTACCTGTAATAATAGCGGGTATGCGGTGTGGGTATGCGGGTAAGCGGTTCTATAAAACATCATATTGTTTATATACGAGAAATGACTATATTATATATATTTAAATAGAACGAGATATTATTATTATATAGCATATTAACATGTAGTAGTTATATTTGACAATGCTATATTTTATACATTAACATTAATTGAGTAATTGCTTACATATTTGTAGTCATGATCATAATGTTTAACTTATGTAAAAAGTAATGTAAATTAGTAGACATTTTGATTTTTAGTTTACATATGATGTTCATTATTGTAACTAGAATACTTAATTCTTAATTATATGTCTAGTCTCATCCTTATTGTGGTTAGAGTAGGATATAATCTCAAGAATTATATTAGTTAGACTAGTAAAGTATGATATATAACATATTATTTAAATAGTTACTTATGTATAGCGGGTACACGGGTCTAGCGGGTCTGGGTCCAAGCATACCCATTATTGGACCCGCTTATATGCGGGTCCAAGGGTATACGGGTCCAAGGTATGCGGGTATAAAAAATTAGACCCGTGACGGGTTTTTTAAGGGTCTGAATTTTGCGGGTCCGCGGGTCTACCCGTACCCATTTACAACCCTAATCTAACCTGAGATGAAACATCTCCCTGAAGGATTAAAGTACAAGTTTCTAGATAAGAAGAAAGGAATCATGTCATTATAAATATTACTATGTCTAGTCGACTTCATGCACATAACCCATCTCAAAGAGAATGCAAAACCCCTTTCCCAACCTTAGAGAAAGTTTAACTGAAACTTCAGATAAGTCATCAAAAAGGAATTTATCTAACTGAAAGATGCATGAATTATATATCCAATTAACGATAGCAATTGGGTAAGCCTGATCCATGTGGTACCCTAGAAGGAAGCATGACAGTGGTAGAAGGAGTAAATGGAAATGAAGTTGTGACTAGAACTATAATGGGATGGAGGATGTGCATAGATACAAGAAATTAAATGTTGCAACCAAGAAAGATCACTTTCATCTATCATTCATTGACCGTGTTCTAGAATGGTTAGCCCACCACTCATATTTATGTTTCCTTGATGGGTACTCCAGGTTCTTCCAAGTTGCCATACATCTGGATGACCAAGAAAAGATGACCTTTACTTGTATCTATGGGACAAATGCTTTCAGACAAATGTCATTTGGTCTTTGCAATGCACTAGCTACGTTCCAATGTTGAATGATTTCTATGTTTTCTGACTTCCTAGAAGATGATTTTTCTCATGTATGGAACCAACTTTGACAGTTTCTTAAGAAATATGTCATGAGTTTCAAAACAATGTGAAGGGAAACAACTAGTGTTGAACTGGGAGAAATGTCACTCTTATTATAAGAAGGAATTTTATTGGGTCATAAAATCTCTAAAAAAAGGAGTTGAAGTGGACTTGGGAAAAGTGGAAGCTATCTCAAAGCCCCCACCTCCTAACTTTGCAATAGGGTTGAGAAGTTTTCTTGGACATGTAGGATATTACAGGAGATTTATTAAAACTTCTTGCAAAATATTTAAGCCTATTTATAAACCTTCTTATTCCTTGCTTTGAAAAAAATCAAATTTCTTATCAAGTATGATGTTTTTGAATTCAATGATGAATGTATGAAGGATTTTGAAACCTTAAATAATGTACTGACTACCAAACAAATCCTCCAAGCTACGAACTAGGACATACCCTTTAAATTAATGTGTGATGTGAGTGATTATGCCATCAGAGTAGTGCTTAGTCGCAAGAAGGATAAAAAGACACCACATAGTTTACTACACAAGTAAAACTCTCGATGAAGTCAGTTCAACTACACCAAAATTGAAAAAGAAATGCTAGCATTGGTCTACACTTTAGAAAAGTTAAGTCTTATCTTATTGGATCAAAGGTTACAATATATACAGACCATGGTGCAATTAAGTATCTGAGTGCAAAAGAAACATACAAAACCCAGACTCCTAAGATGGGCACTCCTTATGTAGGAGTTTGACCATGAGCTCATTGTCAAGAAAGGAACAGAAAACATTGTGTCCAATCACTTTCAAGGATTGTCATGACCAACAAAAACTCGCTCCTAATTAGTGATAATTATAATGATGAAGATATTATGATGGCTAAGACAATTGAACCTACTATGTCTTAGTTTGTCGATGTTTGTAACTATCTTGTGTGTCAAAAATTGTTGTTGCAAATTATCTACAGTGAGAAAAAGAAGTTGTTTTCTAATTTAACAAACTACTACTGGGATGATCCTCTTTTTTATAAGTGATGTACTGATAATCAGTATCATTGTTGTATCCCAGAAGAAGAGGTCCCAAAAATCATATATGAGTGTCATTCTTAGCCTTATGGCAGATACCTAGGTGGAGATTGGATAGCAGTTGAGGTCCTTCAATCTGGGTTTTATTGGGCCACTCTATTTAAAGATGCACATGCCTATGCAAAGTCTTGTAAAGAATGCCAACACACTGGAAATATCCCAAAAAGAAATGAGATGCCCCTTTCTGACGGGATGAAGGTGTAAATATTTGATGTCTAGGGAATTGACTAAATGGGACCCTTTCCATAATTATGAGGCAACCAGTATATCGTGATTGTGGTTTCTTGTGTATCCAAATGTGTGGAAGCAAATGCTACACCCACTTTTGATTCAAAGACCGTGATAAAATTGTTTGATACGATTGTTGTTCCCAAATAAGGGGTCCATTTTTACCATTATTAGTGATAGGGGATCTCATTTTGAGGAAAGACAATTTGAAGTCGTATTGTGAAAGTATGGGTTGAAACACAAGGTCACAAACCCTACCACCCACAAACCTCTGGTCAAGTTGAGGGAAAAAACTAATAGATAATGCAGATCCTGGAGAAGATATTCGGGTGTACCAGGAAATATTGGTCCATGAAACTCGATGATTCTTTATAGGCTTACCCTACTACATACAAGAGTCATGTAGGAAGTACCCCTTTACATGTTGATGTATGGGTAGGCATGAAATTTGGTAGTTGAAGTAGAGTACAAAACATGTTGGGAAATTAAATTCTTAAATATGGATCTATAATTAGCCAAAAAGAAGAGGTATCTATACTTACAAGAATTAAAAGAGCACAAAACATGAGAATTTCAGAATCTATAAACAAAGAACAAATGTGTGACATGATGCACGCTTGAAAAGAAAAGATATTTCTAAAGGGAACAAAGTCTGAATATTCAACTCAAACATATAACTTTTCCCAGTTAACTCAAGTCCAGATGGTCAGATCCATTCACAACGTCAAAAATGTATCCATTAGAAATGATGGAACAATTCAATGACAAAATAGGCACATTCCATGTGAATTGGCACAGGGTAAAAATTTACTATGAAGACAAAGAATTCACAAGGAGAGCTAAGGTTGATCCACCCCTAGCACCGCCTAAGGAAGAACAGTAATGAAACCCAGAGAGAGTCAAGATATGAACTATAAATTAGCGCTTCTTGGGAGCCAACCCCACTTTTTATTAACCATGTTTCCATAAATTCTAGTATACTTTATTCCTCAGCCACTAGGTTTAAGCTTAGATTTCTATTGTACTATTTTTTCCTAATTTGTTTTTGTTTCATTATTTTACTATATATAGAATGATGTTAATGAAGAATCTAAGATAACTTTTCTTATTTGAAGGTACCAACGGTTGATAAAAGAAGAGAACAACATCGACACACCTCTTAGTGGAACCATCAATTTCCACACTGATAAGATCAAATCAAGTACCACGCTTCCCAGCGGAAGCCCTAAACACTGGAAAACCATCAAAAGGCACGATTATTGTTCCATCAAAAGACATGAATATAGGAAATCCATCAAAAAGAATTATGTGGCCTACCAAAGGTCACACAGGGTTAGGGTCCCACAACCGCTTAATGTGGATGCTATAAAAGGAAAGAGGGCATCACATGTATGCTATAATTGTACAAGTGGAGTTAAAGCTAATACAAGAAAAGTGAAGAGATTAAAAAGTTACCCACCACCATCAGAAGATGTTAGGTCATCATCAACCTCTGCCATCAAAAAACACTAAGCCATAGTTAAATCAAGATCTGTCTCATGCTGATAACGATAGAAGAACCAAGGTCACAAGCCACACCATAGACAAAGGTGAAACTCAATCCTCGATGACGTAAGGAACACAAACGACATGACAGATTAACTAGATAAATAAAATGACAAAATTGATGACTGGTAAACCCCTCTTTCTTCTCCTTTAGTTCTGACTTGCATCGCCCACCTAGAAGAACACAATCTTTCAGCCTTTCACTTCACCTTCAACTACCGCCTTCTGAAGGTGACAATGTGTATTATTAGTATCTTCATTTCTTATCACCCGAACACCTTACTGACAACCTTTTTCAGAAGATAACCTGCCATTTGAAGGAACTTCATCTACCTCTCCTGTCATCGAATTTTGTGTCACACTTTCTTGCAACCCATCGGTTCTGTGAACCATCAGAAGAGGTTCATCTTACGCTCAACATCAAATGTTGTGAAGGAACGAACATCAACTATCTAAGGTCATTGTTTATCATATCCATCAAAAGATTGCTCCTTCTTGAACCACTAGACAGTTCTCAGACCACCATTGGTGGACCACTATCATTGGTTTATAGATTTCTCTTTCTGGGACTTGATTGTAAAAGGGATCATCTTATTTAACTAATTACCTATTTCAAATTCAATATTGGCCTAACAATTTTTCATGTAATATATCCATATATCTACATTGCAACCAAGTTGAAATGACAGGTAATATAGGTAGGTAGTAAATAGTCTGCAAAGAGCTTGTTAAAAGAGTGAGTGAGATGAGTAGAATCAGAGAAACTCTCTGTAAGGAGGAAATAAAGACAATGGAGAAATTGATAGATGGGGTTGTTGCATACATAAAAATACATAGGGACCCTACCCCAAACAACATAAGAGTCATATTAGAGGTAGACAAGCTGGAATATCTAGAGGAATCAATCCTAGAAGATCCCTCCAACTAACTAGATCAAACGGAACAAAGACTTCTAAGTACACACCCTTAGTTGATGTTGAAAACCACAAGAAGAGTAAAGCAATGAATCCTCCCCCAAGGGCACAATAAGTAAAATGTCTAAGGTGTCATAGAGTGAAAGTATCAAAGAAAAGGCAATTCCACAACCAATAATCACCACTACTACTGAAACAATTGTCAAGAATGCTCCCCAAGCAGCAAATGTCATCTACCAACCTCATCCTGATAATTATTTTGGCCTAAAGTATGATGAACATGCTAAGGTGTGGAATGAGATGTTTGCCAACCAGTCCTTTAGGGCAACAACATTTGGACATGTCAACACCGTGGTAAATCTAGGAATTTATCAATGGGTGAAAGACCATCTGAATGAGGTGGGATTGTACATAATTTGCTTCAACAACCACAATTTTTATGAAGAACTTAACTTGGACCTTATGTCATTGTTGAAGAAATTGCCAGTCATAGTGGATGAGATCAAAGAGTGTGGGGGAGGATACAAGTTGGTGGTTAGGATAGTTAAGGAGAACTACATTTTGATGAAGAAATTGATGAATTCTATCATCACTAACACTATTGAGAAACCTAAAGCAGCCAACATGGCTAGAATAGACAGAGACACCCGAGGATTTCTCAACAATAAGACTGGGTAAAGGCTAACCAAAGTCACTCAGATGCACTCAGGATAATGTGAGTAATGCACAAGATATTCGCCAATGTCATATTCTTAAGAATTTATACTGGTAATGTAACTTGAATGTATCTGCACATCTTGTGGAGTATCCCAGAGAAGAAACTAGTCAACATGGGGCACGTCTTAATTAATAGATTGGAAAAAACTATACAACCACATGGGTCTTGAGATTTCTGCATGGGTGACCTAATCATATATTGCCCATCGCCTAGGCTACCCAAAAGAGTTGAAACACTGCACTATGGCTAAGGGGGAAAGACTTCTAGATACTAGATATTTGACATCCACTTATTCCTAAAAAGGATAAAGACAAATACTTCTACATATTCAAAAGATCAAAGCACTTCATCCCCCTGCCTAATATGAGCAATTATGACTACAAAAAATTAGTGTTCAGTATGAACACGTCCTAAAAACGCAATATGGGTCCAAAATTCTTCCACAATTTAGCAACCAAGTGCTTGCAGAGGAACTAATTGAGAAAATAGTAGATAAGCCTACAAAATTAATGTTGAAGAAGCTTATAGTTAGAATTCCTAAGAAGACTACAAACTAAGCCTAAAAAGAAAAAAAAACCCAATACCCCAAGATAATGATAATAGAAGAAGAGGCGGCTTGACCAACAACTACCCCAACAACCACATTTCTAGAACAACCTCTAGAAATACCACCCAAAATCTAACTGAAACTCAGGGAAAGAAGTGCACCCTCGGTAGAAGTGAGTGTGGTATCCCACCATACTAAACCAGGAGCAGACAAAGGTAATATCCCGATTGAGATACCAGCCACCAAGAAGGTGTTAGCAAGGACACATCCGAGCCAAAGGAAAGTAAGACTACAGGGGGGTAGAAATAGAAACTTCTAGAAGAGAACCCTCTCAGTTAGCCAAGAAGACTGAATATAGCATGCACATAGATGAAGGGAATGACATCTCATTACAAATGAAGGAGCATAAGTAGGAGGCAAGCTTAAAGAAGCTTAAAGAGCAACCACAACAAGCTCTTACTATACTAAAGTTCATGGAGATCAAGAAAGAAATAGACAAACTCTGTGAGCTTGTTTCTACCTCTGTATTGAATATTTCTAATTAATTTAACTTTATATGTATCATCACTAACCACATAGGTCAAGAAAATAACAAACAATATGCAACCATTATTAAGCCTGCCTCAATAGATAAAGTCCTTGCTACAAACCAATTGCTGGTTATGGAGGCCCTTACAGGCATGGCCATAGAGGTCACTCTGCTAAGGTAAGAGCGAGACAACCTAAGGAAAGAGAACAAGAGACTGCGTGCCAAAAAAAGGAAGAAAAAGGAGGCATTGATGACATCACCTTCCCATGAAGAACCCTTATCCAAAGACAAAATATCACTAAAGAAAAGGCCCCCCTGTCGTCTGAGCACTAGTTGAGATGCACTACTATGATCATAAGAAGTCATAGTATAACTATCTAGGAAAGAAGAATTTGAAAGGAACATGGAAGTGCCCGTTGGGGAGAATGATGATGCATATTCCCCATCCTCAGTAGGGAACTCCACAAACCAACACAGATCACCAGAGGAACCCAAAGATTATGCTGATTAGGTTTCTCCAATAAGATCTAAATAGGAAACTGCCCCAGAGATCGTTGAAACAACCGGAGAAAATGAGGTCCCTCCTGAATAAAAAAAGGCAAGGGAGGGGGTACCAGAAACAACTAGGGCTATACATTGGTCCAAACCCAGACCGGATAGGATCGAGACCGAATCGGGATGAGACCTGAATAAGAAAAATTATTGGACCGAGGATCAGACCAAATAATTATCGGTCCAAAGTGGATTAGAATCTACAATTTATAGATCGAACCGAGATTGGACCAAGATCGGACCGACTGCAATTTTGATGGGTTAAAGCTATGAAAGTTGTTATTACTAATTTTCTTTCACTGCTCTTAGTGAGAAATTCAAAAACACAAATAATTTAATTTATTTAGATGGTTTTATGCTTTCATATATTTGATGTAACAATCCTTGTCCTCATACATTTATATATAAGCACATTATGGTAGCTAATAATATTTTATTAACAATTATTTTTGTTACAAATATAACTTTACATATAATATAATGAATAATTATCATATTATATGGTGATATGAAACTTAAGTTATATACATAACTCCATCACTTCTTCTGGTATCATATTCTAACAAGTTTTTACATCCAATCTTGTAGTAATAATATGTCACAGAACCATTTATTACCCAAATCCTAATTCCAAATACTATAAAGTCAATGGCGATATGACCTGACGTCCGTCCCTAGCATGGTATTAAAAAAGTGTGAGTGTGGAATAGTAAAGCTTAGCATACATGAACATATAACAAGATAAAGGCACCGAAATAATCTCAACATTCAACAAGATATATTAAGCAACATTCTTTTATTACAAAATTTTAATTACAAGTTGAGAGTCAAACTTACTCAAGTTTGATCATGTACACTAGGGATCTTAGAACAAGTACACCTGACATAGCTCACCAAGCCCATCAACTTCTAGCCATCTCTAAACCTATAAAATACGTGAATCAATGTGGGTCAACGCACGAGGTGTTGAGTACAAGGCTAAAATAAACATATACATAATCTTTGCATAATTTGAAAAAAGAGTTGTAGAAGTAGACAAACAAGAATAAACAAGTTAAGTATTTACAAAGTGATAGTGCATGTTTTATATCATTTTAATCCAATTATACCAGTAACATCACATATCACAAGGCCTTTGACTACTTCCCATCGGAAGAGTCCATAACGGTGTTCAAAATTAGCTAACCCTTTTAACGACAGGGTCTGCCCTATCTTGACAACTCAAGTAGGATGCCCAACCTTGTTTCCTTACCCCAAAATTGTAGGTTGGTGCACAAGGTTTGTGTAATGGAGTTTATATATTATGCTTTCAAGCTATAATACAATGGCATGAGACAAGCATCGGGTATAATACTAGAGTACTACATGGCAATATTTAAGCAAGTAAACAAGCATACATATGTATTACATTTTAAGAAAGAAGGCCATAGTTACAAAATATACAAAGCGTGAACCTTATTTCAAAGATTTCATAACTTAACTTATCCTTGAACACCTGGCCAAAAGCAAATCCATATTAAGCATAAAATTTCATACATGCATTAGATTCTCATCATTAACCCGAACTAGCTTCATTTTAGGGTTTTGGCCAAGTTAAGTTTCAAGTTGGTTTATTACATGTTTTAGGATCTTATACTGATCTAGCAGTCATCATGAAGGTGTGGTTCAAGTTTAATGTCATTTTGAGGTCCCATTTACTTAATATGAACATTTCAAAAATTTAATCACTTTGGACAATTTTAGTCAAAAGACTCATAATATGGCAAGCAAGAAAAGGGTTCATCAATTCAAGGGGTCAAAGCATAGAACGTGATTAAGATCATCAAGATAACAAAAAAAGAATTATGTTCAAGATTAGGTGGATGTTCCCAAGTCTAGGCATCACATGATTCCAAGTAATGAACATGCATTCCCAAAAATAACACATAAGACATAGGTCATAAGGTCCCAACATATGGATTCGATGGAACATCCATACTAAGGGTATCATAAGGAATAGATCATCTCTGAGTTGAGAGGGTAAGACATGACATAAAGATCCACGTCAAGAAATCAAGCATAAGAGCATAAATCAAGTCACATATGTGACATAAGAGGGCGATTTAGGATGAAATAGGGCCCCATACATCGTATAACCCAAAAGAGGTTGGCCTTAGACATTTTGGTCATAACACATTGTGATGATACTGGTTTATAGGATTCACTAAGGTTGGATGCATCAAATGGGTAAAATACCTCATTTGTTCCATGCTCAACATACATCATCATAAAGGAGTCACACTTTAAGCATCTCAAGCCATATAGACACATATACCAAAAAGGGAGTAGGAAGTGATTCTTGAATCATGGAGGAGTATTAGTTACTGATTTAGTACATGATTAAACATGAGTTTACATTAAGTGGCAATGTTAGCAGTCCTTTGCTAGGGTTGCCCTACCTGGTAAGATGACACCATTGTAGATCGGCCGCCAGCCCTAACCCCCTCTGGGCCAACACCCCATCGTTTGGGGGCCACAACTCTCTCATCACTCTTCTTTCCTGACACTCCTTCGGGATGGGAATCCACCTTTCCTCTCTTTCCAGACATGTGTGGCCACTCTTCGGTAGTCAATTGTCGTTCTTGGTTGGTGTGATGCCCAAACCATAGGGTTTGGCTTATTCTGGCTTCAACCTTTGTTGATGGTGCTGGTTACCGTGGTTGGATAGACGTTGGTGCTACCCTACTGGACTAATACTTTGGGGATTCTAGGACAAGGTAGGTCTTGTGATCGGTAGTACTGTAGTCGAAAAAGGATTTCCCCTCTAATGTCTGATAATTTGCTGAGTCATACTAGGTAGAGCCTTAGACAGGGGATTCCCTTCCAATAACGGCTACTACTCTCTTCAGGAGGAATGGTTTAGGGTGTCATGGTTCTTCCCTTCCACCTCCCTCCTCACCAATCCACTAAACATGGGATGAGGGCTTAACAGATCATGGCGGCTAAAAGGTTAAAATCTACCACGTCGATAGTGAACATCGACACCATTATACCGGACGCGCACAATGTGTTCCAATCAGTGCTTCCGCCTCATGCTACAAATGGTCCTATGCACATCACCGATCAATAGCAACAACCCCCCATGGCCACGGAGCCCTCGGGTCTAGTGACGACGGGAGCCACAATGAGTAGTCCTGTGACCGAACAAGCCCAACATTCCTCTAATGAGGTCCCTGACTCTTCTCATTCGATGATGCCCATCGTTCAAGGTGAGCTAAGGAGGAAGACACCACTGTACGACATTCCCCATGATGTGTGCTTTTGGTGTATGGGAAGAGGACATTGTCAATCCTAATGCTCCCGGCCTAAGGTGTGTTACAAGTGTCGTAGACTTGGTCACTTGGCGCAAACATTTTCTGTATAGACCAAACAACACATACCTGATCTTTCTTTGAGGACCACCTTCCCTCCTCTACCTACGGGTGTCCCATCCCGTGGGGCTCCCCAACATGTTCCTAAAAGAACCTCAGTTACTTTGGGAACGAAATGCCATTCTCGTGCCATTAAGACAGACGCCTTAAAGCATGTCATGGAGGTGGCTTTGCCAGAAAGGCTTACTCGGGAGGACGTGCACCCGTCTCTTCAACAAGCTTTGCCTCATGCTTTAGACATCTACAGATTTTCCGAGAGGATAGAGATAATGTACTTTCCATTAAATTATGATATCTATACAGTTGTGGACTCTAGTCTAAAGGATATTAGGGGTGCGCCCCTAACATTGCACCCGATGGGCTCTGGTGAGCAATGTGGAAGAAAGGAGGCCATCTGGTTCTTGATGGTTGACATTCTGATTGTATGTATAGATGAAGCATCCAACTCTTTGATGATTCGATCCTTTGGCACCTTCATTGACATCTCTTTGATGATTCAATCCTTTTAGTGTTGGTGGAAGATTTTAGTTCTGACATCCCTCAGCTCATCTCAATCACCTATGGTGATTTTCACTCAGATGTTTGTCTTCATATGGTGGCTAGGGCTCTTGTGCGATCATCCATTGTTGGCCTTACTGAGGCGGGAAAGGAGCTCCAAATACTCGAATGTGCTATGGTGATATATGGCCTTTATCTTCTATGGTATCCAGTCTAATAGATCATGTACAGGAGCAACAACCTTCTATTGCTCGAGTATCAGTGTCGGCAGAGACATCCCATCGTCGGGGCGACTAGTATAGGTTGTTGGACGGGGTCATTGTTGTTGCAGACAGTGAGAGGAGGGTTCTACAGCAAAGAAGGCTTGAAGATTTCATTCCCACACATGATGAACCTGTGGGTCCTAGGAGTAGATGTGGACGTACCCGATCCAAGACTAGGGCTAGGGAAGAGAGCCCACTTCATCATCATCGTCAAGAATGATCAGTGGGTTCACATGATAGATGATCTCATCAAAGATACTTGGACAGAGAATTCTATGAGTTCAAGGAAGTGCATGTGGAGGATAGAAGACCTTTTATACATTATAGACCAATTAGGTTCTACTGGATGTGTTACTCCCTATTTTATATCAACAACCACTTCATGTTTTGGAACATACATGGGGCGATGAACAACAAAACCAGAAAGGATTTAGGCTGGATGTGTAGACGTCATAAACCTTCTATCATCAGTCTTTTTGAATCCTTTATTCATGCGGTTCGAGCTAAAGAGATGCTTGGCATTGTCAAACTTGATTGGGTCGCTGATAATCAGATCACGGGGGTTAAAGTCGAGCTTTTTGTTGACGCCCATCTTAGGCTGAAGATTGTTCAATGTCATCATCAACATATTACTATTAGATGTGTGGATGCTGAGGGGATGTTCTTCTTTGTTTCGGCTATGTAAGTGAGTTATGATTTCTATGTCAGAAGGGATTTGTGGAGGAATTTGCAGGAGCTACACTCTATTATCAGTGAAGAGCGATGGATAATGGTGGGGGATTTCAATGTTGTGAGAAGTTCGGAGGAGAAAAGAGGAGGGGTTCCTACCCCATTTCAAGCTATGAGAGAGCTTAATTCCTTTATTACTAATGTTCATGGCCTTGAATTTCCTTTCGAAGATAGCCAGTTCACGTGGGTCAATAAACAACAACTTACTCCCACCATATGGAAACGACTTGATCGTGTTCTTGTTTGCTCTTCCTGGCATTCATGTCTTTCTATGATGGCATTGACACATCTCATGAGACATTAGATTTTGAACCATTTCCCAATCCTAACGATCCATAATGGTCCTAACTACAACCGCAACCCAACACCATTATCATTTCTTCCTACATGGGTGCAACATCCTTAATGCTAGGAGATCATTAAAAGAGAATGGGAGGTTGATAGTATTGGCCATGCGTCTTTTTCCTTTTATGATACTCTCAAAAGGGTTAGATCCACTTAAAAAGTCTAGAATAGGGAGGGTTTTGGAAATATTCATCAAAATAAGGACCTTGAGGACATTCTATTCATAGTACAAAAGGCTTTTGATGCTAATCCCTCAGTGCATAATGAGGCCATGATGTGTGAGGTAGATGAGGAACTTAGACTTGTATTAGATCAAGAGAAAACCATTTGGATGTACAAGGCTAAAATACAATGGTTAGATGATGGGGAATAGAATACATCCTTCTACCATGCTATTGTGAAGTCCCGGAGGAAGAGAAGATCCATTATGAGATTGTCTTTACCCGATGGCTCAGTGGTGTTTGAACTGGCTGCTATGGTGGCAGCTGCTGTTGTACATTTCCAAGAGTTCTATTCAAAAAGCATGGAGGTTGTAGATGATGATCTGAACCCCTTTGTATATGACTTACCTAAAGTTGTCTCTAGTGATTATAATACTATGTTGACAATGGTTCCTTCGGTTGATGAGATTCGAAAAACGATCTAGGAGATGGATGCAGCTATGCACCAGGTCCCGATGGGTTCACTCTCACTTTCTTCAAAGTGGCATGGGACATCATTAGTACTGACTTCATGAATCTTACGGAGGTCTTCTTTAGAGGGTATATATGTCACCGCAACTTATTTTTTTGCAAAATTGTCCTAATTCTCAAGAAGGAATCTCCATCATCTCTACTCTCGGATTTTAGGCCCATCTCGATAGAAAATGTGACCTTGTGTATATTGGCCAGGATTCTCTATAATAGGTTGAATTCTTTGATGCCGGCCATTATTTCTAATCCTCAAGGAGCTTTTGTTAGAGGAAAAGATATCACCCATCACATTCATTTGGTGCAAGAGCTTATTCATGACATTAATTAAGGTGATGGATGTCCAAACGTATCTGGTCAAATATGACATGTCAAAAGTGTATGATGAACTTGAATGCGATGTCATTATAACAATTCTACATAGTTTTTGTTTTTTCCATGACACGATCCAACTTTTATTGAGCTTCTTTATATCAACTTGGGCCACAGTTGGCCTAGGGGAGCATACAACTGGTTTCTTTCTCATGAGGAGAGGTGTGAAACTAGGAAATGCTTTATCACCCCTCCTTTTTATTATTTTTGAAGAGATTATATGTAGAAGATTTTCCTCCTTGATGGCATCATGAACTATATCAAGGTTTTGTACCCGAGTATCGGGAGTGGCTCCACCTTTATTACTTTATGTAGACGACATAGTGGTTTTCTTTAATGCAGACCTGAAATCGATTGATAATGTACATAATTCATTTGGGTTTTATGAGAAGGCTTTGGGATAGCGTATCAATGGATTCAAGTCAGTATGTATTTTTGGCAGTACTAATCTGCAGATCAAACAAGTCGTGACAACTTGGTGATTGAAGCTCCAGAAGAATTGATTACCTACCTAGGTTCCCAATTTCAGTTGGTTGTATCAGGCTTGTGGAGTTTAATTTTCTCTTACACAAGATCAATGTGAAGGTAGAAACATTGAAGGCTAGGCTGCTCTCTTTTGTAGGATGTCACCTCTTGATTACACATGTTTTATCTTCTACCACTATGTACACATCAACAATGGTGGGAATACCTGCAGGCATTGCTAAGAGGATTGAATCTATCTTCTCCAGGTTTCTATGGGTAGACCGTTCCAATCATTTGAGGCATGCCTAGCTAAAATGGAAATAGGTTGCTATTCTAGAAGAGAAGGGAGGACTCAGGTTCTCCCTAAATCATTTGATTAACCATGCGTTTGTGATAAAGCATGTTGGGAGATCATTGCAAGAAATTCTTTGTGGGCATCCTTCTGTAGGGCCAAGTACTTTACTAATTCAATGAATAGATCTAGACTATACCCACCTAAATTGAAGCTTAGGGCTTTGGCATCACACTACTACAAGCACATCTGTAATATGTTCCCCACTATCTACCCAATTTGCAAATGGATCATTGGTAGAGGAGATATACATTTTTGGGATGCATTATGGTGCGAGACCAGACTGGCAGACACAACCATCCTCTATAGTAATTGTGGCAATGACTTTTCAGTCATGGATTTCTAGATTCATGTGCAGGGATGGGACTGGAATGTCCTCAAGAATTTTGTAGATAATACTTGCTTACAACTGATTAGAGAAGCGGGTTCATCGATTTTCGACATAGATGAAAAGATTGTTTGGTCTCTTGAGTCAAATGGCATCTTTTCTATGTGATCTACCAAACACCTTCTAACAAGGGAGGATAATGGAGAGGATAGCCTACTTAGCAGGATCTGGGACTTTAATGCCCCAAAAGTTAGTGCCACTCTATGGAAATTTTGCAGAAAATTGGCATCAACAGATGATAACATCCATAAATGCCACATACCTATTGTTTCAATATGTCAGTGTTGTGAAGATTCTGAGATGGAAGACACTAATTACCTTATTTTTAGAGGGCATGTCACTACTGATTTGTGGCATCACTATATGAAGATCTCTGGGGAACCTTCCCCGTCGGACCTTTCATTGCTTCATAGGATTTGTTCTTCATGTCAATCATCGTCTACTAGGATTTAGCTGATGAGAAGATTAGCAATTCTTATATCGTGGAATATTTGGAGATTTCGATGTGAGGACAAGTTTGATGGTAGAAAGATGATGATTCACATGATATGAGATGATATAGTCTTTCACATTAATCAGATGTTGCATGGTAGATCTTTCTCAGTTGTTGAAGAACCAGATTTCTATAAGATTATCTAAGAGATGCACATTGACAAACCTCATACCAAGCTGAAAAGGATCCATATCTTTTGATGGATCCCCCCGGATATGGCTAATCTGAAAATGAATATTACAATTGGCAGGGGTAAGGCCCCTTGTGATATGGTTCACAGGTGGGAAGCTAGAATTGTTTGCAATTAGCATGCATTAATATGGTTAGCTTTTTAGGTCTGGCTGAAGACATCTGATTACATTTAGGCTTATATTCATGCATGTGTTGTTGCATTGAAGATAGTTGATGATCATAATTTGAGAATTTCGGTCATCGAGATTGACAACGATAGAATGATCAACATTCTTTAGAATGGTGTTATTGAACCATGGCACAGGACATCATGTGTCAGGGATCTTCACAAAGAGTTGGAGAAAACTGCCATTATGGGGAATCTAGTTCCAAAAATTGTTAACTAGATCCCAAAGGAATTGGGGGAATGGGGATCACACATTTTAGGAACCTTTGTTTGTATAGATCCATCAAACCTTCCAATGAAGATAAGGGGTATGGCTATTTTGGAGAGACGTGCAGTTCCATATATCACGACATCGACTAAAAAGGATGTGCAATCCGGAGTGATGTCGTATTAGGTTGTTTTTTCTTTGGTGCATACTTTTTGGACTTCAAGGGTAGGATTTTCTTTTTTGGACTTGTCAGGGGGATCACCTCACGATTCTATAAGCGACAGCTATATTTTTGTGATGATATGGTTTTCCTACACGAGGAGGGTAGGATGAATAATAGTACCTCCTTGCTTATATTACAAAAAAGTGGCAATCTTAGCATAATAGGGCATGATACATCACTAACATCCCAAACAAGTCATTTATGTGCAAGAATATGCATTTATGAGCTCCAAGGGTGATTAGGGGTTCAAACATGTTCAAAAGAACTTATAAGTTACTGATTCAAGAGGAAGGAAATAGATTGAGTATCAATGATCCAATCAACATGTATCAAAGATGGAAAACATAGTCAAAGTTCATATTTTTAGAAAATTAGGATAACTAGAACATGATTCAGGGTCTGAAAGTAAGTTCATTGAGGAGGAATTGTTCAGTTGAAAATGTATATAGCTTTACTATATTTGGCCAAGGGAGTAATGAGTTATGATTTTTGGAAGAATCTCATTGAAAACCATATGATATCAAGAGGGAATGTTACCAAGCATTTATGCATGAATCATAGTCGTGGGATGTTGATCCTACGGCCATGCCCCACCTCCTCTCATGTGCACTCTATAGACCAGCCCCCATTCCACATGTTAGACTTTGATTCTATGGAGCCCTCCTCTCCTTATGGTGCATAGATTCTGCTGGTTGCTCTCGATTTTGCTTCTACGCTAGTAGGTTGCTCGCCCTTGCAGCGAGCTATTGGCTACTACTGCTACTTCAACATCAGGGAGTTGTTTCTCCATGTATTCTATTCACTAGAGTGATGGAAGATAGGGCAATGATCCCTCCAATCAAGCCTCCAATAGGATGCCTAGCACCAATGACCCACTGTGAGCATGTTGGTAGCCACCAATTTGGCTGAGGAGACTCGGGGAGATGGCACCCAATCTCAACTAGGGCAGAACCTACAACTTCTAGAGAGTGAAGATGGAGGGTAGTGGGGGAGATGGAGGGTACAAACGAGAGTGATAACTGGGGAAAAGAAAGAGGGAGTTGAAAAGAGGTGAAATTGTGTACCATTTTGCCAAAAGATGTGTGGAGAATGTGATTGGAGTGGCAAAAATGTTGAGTAGGTGAGCTTAGCGCCCTTTGTGCCAACATCCCTGTACATAGGTAGGGGATATGTTGAGTGCCATTGGATCCTAGTCTTGATCTGTGGGTTGAAGAATGAGGAGTTGAGATCGCCCGTGAAGCAAACACAAGGAACTGACATGTCAAGGGAGGGCGCCCCTTCATAGGCCATGCACCCCACATTTGGCCCAATAAGGGTCAAAATCAAATTAAATCAAATAAATCACTTGTAATTTGACCCAAACTTCATTAGTCCATAACTTGGGCTCTGGAGGCCTAATTAAGGTGATTTTTGCATCATTGGAAACACAATTGAGTCCTTTAAAATATGAAACATATTGGATAATAGAAAGAGCATAGTTATGAGGTATAATTTGTCTTGAAATATGGTTACTAATTAAGTAGAGATTTATAGTTTAAAAGACAATATAATGTCACATTTAGTGGAATTGAGCATGCATTTGGCCAAATTGGAGTTTTATCACACTCAACTTGTGAAATTTATATCCAACATAGTAAGATGGTTCACTATAGATTGAGAAATGATACAATCAAAGAAAGAGAAAATCAGGGTTGTCACATCCTTCCCTCAGAAGAAATTTCATCCTCGATGTTTGTCTAGATAATAGTTGAAGGTCAAAGTTAGCATATTCATCGTGTTTAAGAGGGAAAACCTTATAATTCATGGCATCCCCTGTCACGGGGTGCACACTTAGGTTATCATCATCAAGGGCATACCTATGACAACCATATACATGTTAGTAGGTGGACACTATGTTATGAAATCATCCTAACATTAGGATTTCATAACCCCTATCCCAATTGTACTAGGGTTTTGTTCATGCCTTCATACGAGTCCAAGGTTTGCCATCAGATACTATGTTCTTAATTTCTCAAATGAAAGTGTTTATTGTCATGAATTTCTAATGAGATTATCATTGATCATGTGTTTCATCATTACACTAAACTGCATACATATTTTTTTCTTTAAAGAAAAATAAATGCGACCAACTATTCCCGATTACGTTCATGATTTTTCATTTTTGGGTATAAATTTAAGCATTATATTCATAATTATCAAGAAAAGATCTTGAGGCATCATCATATCAAGATTGGGATTTCAAAAATACATTTTTCATACAAGTTATGTTTTCATATTAGGTCTATCTTACAAGAGTGATTTATTATACATAGATCAAGTTTTAACTTAAGTGAGATTCTATTCAGTTATCATGCACTATCTCAAGGAACAACGTTATCATCAACATTGAGGTTTCATAGTTATCTCACTTGTATCTCAAAGGAGCTCCATAAGCTCAAGTCATTCAAGCTAAGACCTATCTATGTCAAGGTAAAATGTGCTAACTACCAACATCTACCCATACTTAACTTTTATCCAACATACCAAATGAGAGCAACCCCTAGATTCCTATACATGAAACCAATCACTCGAGTGAGGCTCATCATAAATATCACACATCATGTACTTCATTGTAGGGTGTTGGGACATCTCCCTCACCTATATAGAAAACATCATATATTCAATTGCCTCTTTCTCAAGGGTTAGATCTTTTCATAGGAAATCTAGGTTCAACATTTTTAAGGAAACCACACACTAGGTCTCTCAACATACATACTTAGAATTAGTCTGGTTAGGGACTTGTCATCATGTATTTCATCATTCATATTTTCAACATTTTCCATATATTTTGGAGGTTAGGTAATCTAACCTTCTCCCTTGTCAGGTTGACATCATATCAAGAGGTCACCTTTTCGTATGTACCATAATAGAGGTCCTCCTTTGTAAAGAGATTGAGGTTCGTGTTGGTCTCAAACCATATATCACTAACCATATCATGACATGTAACAAACTAGACACAAGCAAGCATGCCAACCCACTAGCTATGTTTATCACATCAACCAAGTCATATGTATTATACACAGTTCTAGGTCTAGCTTGGGTTGCATGGTCAAACTCTTCTTGTATCATAAAAACATACTTGACTCTTCCAAATGCAAACTTAGGTCACATTTGAATAATGTTCATATCATCAACATTGACATCGACATCGTTATCAACATCATCATCATCATGAACTTAGTTTCATGTGAGCATTGTTTGGTGTAGTTATTGTTCATGCTCTACTACCATCTTTCATGGAACCATTTATTACCCAATTCCTAACTCCAAATGACAAAAAAATCATTGATGATAGGACCTAGGAATCTGTCCCTAGCATGGTATTAACAAAGCACAAATGAAGAAGTGTAAATCTAAGCATACATGAATATATAACAAAATAAAGGCACTGAAATAATCTCAACATTCAACAAGATATATTAAGAAACATTGTTTTATTACAAATTTCAATTACAAGTTGAGAGCCAAATTGACACAAGTCTGCTCATGTACACTAGGGATCATACAACAAGTACACCTGACATAGCTCACCAAGCCCATCAACTGTTAGCCATCTCTAAACCTATAAAATATGTGAAACAATGTGCTTCCACACATGAGGTGTTGAGTACATGGATAAAAGATACATATAAATAAGCTTTTCATAATTTGAAAAGAGTTGTAGAAGTAGACAAACAAGAATAAACAAGTTAAGTAATTAGAAAATTGAGAGCCCGTGTTTTATATCATTTTACATTAATTATACTAACAACATCATATATCATAATGCCTTTGACAACTCCCCATCAAAAGAGTTAGTAAGGGTGATCAAGATTAGTGAACCCTTTTATTGACATGGTCCACCCCATCTTGAAAACTCAAGTACGACGCCCAACCTTGTGTCCTTACCTCGAGATTATAGGAAGATACACAAGGTTTGTGTAATGGAGTTTCTATATTATGTTTGCAAGTTATAAAACAACATCACGAGACAAACATCGAGTACAATACTAGAATACTACATGACAATATTTGAGAAAGTAAACAAGCATACATATGTATCTCATTTCAAGAAAAAAAACCATATTCACATAATTATTTAAAGCTCGTACCTAATTTTAGAGATTTCATAACTTAAGTTATCCTTGACCATCTAGCCACAAGAAACACCTGATTAAGCATAAGATTATATACATGCATTAGATTCTCATCATTAAACCTAACTAGCTTCTTTTAAGGGTTTTGTCCAAGTTAGATTTCAAGTTGGTTAATTACATTTTTTAGGGTCTTTTAATAATCTAGTGGTCATAATGAAGGTGTGGTTCAAGTTTCATGTCATTTTGAGGTTCTATTTACTTTATCTGAACATTTCAAGGTTTGGGGCACTTATGGACAATTTTAGTAAAAAGACTCATAATATGGAAAGCGAGAAAAGGGTTCATCAATTCAAGGGGTCTAAGCATAGAAAATGATTAAGATCAGTAAGATAAGGGCACAATATTCACATTCAAGATTAGGTGGATGTTCCCAAGTCTAGGCGTCATAGGATTCCACATAATCAACATGCATTCCCAAAAACCAACACATAAGACCTAGGTTATAAGGTCCCAACATCTAGGTTAGAAGGAACATCCATACCAAGGGGATCATAAGGAATATATCATATTTTATTTGAAAGGGTAAGACATGATATAAAGATCCATGCCAAGAAATCGAGCATGAATCAAGTCACATGTGTCACATAAGGGTGCAACTAAGGGTGAAATAGGGCCACATACATCATATAACCCAAAAGCAGTTTGTCTTAGCCATTTTGTTTACAACACATTGTGATGCTACTAATTTAGAGGATTAACTAAGGTTGGATGCATCAAATGGGTAGAGGACCTCATTTTTTCAAAGTTCAACATACATCATCATAAAGGAGTCACACTTTAAGCATCTCAAGCCATATCAACACACATAGCAAAAAGGGATTAGGAAATGATTCTTGAATCATGGAGGAGCAGTAGTAACTTATTTAGTGTATGATTAAATATGAGTCAACATTAAGATGCAGGATAAGCATAATAGGGAAATGCACATCATTAACATCCACAACAAGTCATCTATGTTCAAAAAGTGTCATTTATGAGAACAAGGGGCGATTAGGGGTTCAAACATGTTCAGAAGAACTTATAAGTTACTAATTTAAGAAGAAGGAATTATATTGAGTATCAAAGATTCAATATTTATCAACAACATGTATCAAAGCTGGGCAACATAGTCAAAGTTCATATTTTTAGAAAACAAGGATAACAAGAACAAGATTCAAGGTCTAAAAGAGTGTTCATTGAGTAGGGCTTGTCGAGATGATAAAAGAATATATATTTTTGCTATATTTATGCAAGTGTTACGAGTTATGAATTTTGGAAGAATCTCATTGAAAACCATACAATATCAAGGGGGGAATGTTACCAAGAATTTATGCATGGATTGCGACTACGAGACAATGATCATGCGGTCATATCCCACCTCCTTTCCTATGGACTCTGTAGACTGACCCCCCATTTCACGTGTCATGCACTATGTGCAGCGTCTACCAGTTGCTCTTGGTCGTGCTAGTGCAATAGTTGGCCACTCTCCCTCACTGCGAGCCACTTGCTACCACTACTACTCCAGTGTGAGGCAACCACTACTCTGTGCATGTTCATTGGAGTGGTGGAAGATAGGGTAGTGAGTCCTCCAATCGAGCCACCAAGAGGACTCCTAGCCTTGATGACCCACTGTGAGCATGTTAGTGGCCACTGATTTGGCTATGGAGGGACGAGGTGGAGATGCTCAACTTCATTTAGGGCGGCACCTAGAGTTCCTGGAGAGTGGAGATGGAGGGTAGAGGGGGAGTTGGAGGGTGTGAATGAGAGTGATGACTAGGGGAAAAGAAAGAGGGAGTCCAAAAGAGGTAAAATTAGGTGTCAATTGGCCAAAAAGATGTGGGTACAGTGTGATTGGAGCGGTGAAAAAGTGGAATAGGTGAGCTCAGCGCCCTTTGCACTGGCGTCTCTGTACGGAGATAGGGGATAGGTTGAGAGTTGTTAGATCCTAGGCTTGATTTGTGGACTGAAGAATGGAGGGCTGAGATAGCTCATGAATTAAAAATAAGGATCATTGAAATTTCAAGGGAGGGTGCCCCCTTGATGAACAATGAGCCAACATTTTTCCCAATAAGGGTCAAAATCGAATTAAATTAAATAAATCACTTCTAATTTGACCCAAATTTCATTAGTCCATGACTTGGGCTCTGGATGTCTGATTATGGTGCTTTTTACATCATTGGAAATTTAGTTGAGTCCTTTATAATATGAAACAAATTGGATAATAGAAAGATCATAGTGATGAGGTCCAATTTATCTTGAAATATGGTGACTCATTAAGGAGAGGTTTATAGTAAAAAAGGCATTATAATGTCGCATTTAGTGAAATTGAGCATGCATGCGACCAAATTGGAGTTTCATCACGCTCATTATATGAAATTGATATCTAATTTAGTAAGATGGGTCACCATAGAGTGAGAAAAAGTATAATAAAAGAAAGAGAAAATTAGGGTTGTTATGTAATATTTATAATAAGTTACGTATAACTTATTATTTATATATTTTACCATCATGCACTCCATTCTCAATAACTCTTCGTAAACCTTAACACTAATATCAACATTTGATGTATTTAATTTATAATCGACGAATCTAAAAAGTAGTGAATTTATAATAGGAAGTGATTGTTTTATGTTATCTGGACCGGTTTTGGACAGAATAGGACCGAGGATTGGAATCAGGATGAATAGAGGACCGAGGATTGGACCAAGATAAAAGTTGGTCCAAGACCAGAACAGACCAAATAGTCAGTCCAGCCCGGTCTAGACCAATATATGTACAACCCTAGAAACAACCAAATAATTAATGAACATGTTGGACCCCCTCTTTAACTACAACACCTCACCCAACCCATAGTCTCAATGAACTAATAGAAGGAGGAGTGCCTCCTCCTAATCCTTTTGAGGTAGAAATTGAGGAGTAAATCTCAATGGAAGATGAAGGGAACATGCACTGGATGTTCAACAAGGCTCTGATCATACCTGAAACACAAGTCTTTCCTGAACCACTGCCAGATACTGTAACAAGTTAGGAAGCACCACCACTGGTTCCATGAAAAATGAGAGAGATGGAGACGTCGATATTAGGGATGATATCAAAGAACCATTTATTACCCAAACCCTCACTCCTAATGGCTAGAAAGCTAAAGGCTAGAGGACTTGAGCATCCATTTGTAGGATAAATCACATAAAAAATGCATGAATAAAACCACAAACAACAATTAAGGTATGAGACAAAAAAGCATAAAAGAATGCTAAACTAATACCTGATATAAGATCTTAGGTCCCATATGTCAACCATGTGTTTTCCATTTGCATGTCATTATATATCATCAAAGTAAGATCAGATTATCATATGTATGGAAGCATTGATCATCACTAGAGATTCATAGTGTACCTATTACCTTAAATCATATAATGGGTACAACTCAACACAACTGTTATGAGTACATTGTGAAAACTCATAAAATTGCAAGTGTAAGAGAACATATATTGCATGGAAAAAGCATAAAGTAATAACAAGACTGAAGCAACAATATTTGAAGACTTTATTATTCACATGCAATCATTTTTTATGTTCATTTTCCATTATACCAACAATATATAAGGCCTTTGACTAGTTTCTTAAAAGAAGGGGTCTGTGAGTCAATCAAGGTTAGTTAAAAGAAGGGTCCTTACATAGTGACCCTCCTAGTAAAAAGATCTACCATGATCAAACAACTAATGGTTGAAAGCCTTGAAGGGAAGCATTACAAGTTGTAACTTCCTTATTTCTTGCAACATTAACTATAGCTCTTCAATTGAGGGGGCCTTATAATTTTCCACATATAGATGAGTGGCTAGAGTAGATGTAGTAATAAAATTCTACCCTATGTTGTCATTGTACATGTATTCTTCAATGATAGTTCCACATAGGACTTCAAAGAATGCTTATCTAACAATGCTTTGTGCCTAAATGTTGACCTAAAATCATTTCTGATTAGATAGTATCTATTGTTGGTGTAAGTCATGTCTTCATCTGGCTTGTTATTATCAAGTATATCATCCATGACATGGATGTCAAAGAGAAGCATTTTTAACATCTTGGTTTTTCCTCTTTCCTCCAACTATGCACACCTTGATTCATAATGTACTCATTTTCATTCAATGACCTAACTCATCATCAACTGGATGTTTTGGAATCACATATTGCTCGATTGTTGAGATATGATTGATAATTGTAATTTTGAACTCGATTGTAGAATGTTGAGTGACTTAATATACATTGAGGAAGGTTTAAATTTTTGATACCATATAACATCCTTATCTTGATATTAATCCTTTTTTAATAGAATGAGGGAGGTATTTGAGATCCAACTGTGAAGATTTCACCCAAATCGAAGGTTCAATGAGAAAGATATGACACTTTGAAATTTGCTCATTTTCTTGCTTTGTATCACCTCAATTTTTCCCTTTTGTCTTTTCTTTGGCCTCGACCATTCTCCCCTGTGTAGATGGTTATATTAACCCTTGAACCCTCAGACCATTAATCCAATAGATTATGATCATCTCATCAATTGAATGTTGTTGGGTCATATTCAACATTGGGCACTGGCACCACAGTGCCCAAGGGAGCTTGGCCAAGTGGGTGGCATGATGCCATAATATTTCTAAATGACTTTTGAATCCATGAAAGTCTTCCTCACCCTCACCATCTTCACCCCTACCTTCTTTGAGGTGTATGGGCTATGGGGAATGGTATGGAATACCCCTCTAACCATGTTGGCCTCTGGATATATGACATGATGAAATTGAAGTGCCTCTACCCCTTTCCGCTCCCTTTTCTTCTCCCCCTCATTGGTAGAGGTCCAACCTACTTTACCCCCATCTTTTCTCACAGTCTCGTGCTAAAAAACTCCCCCAAGCCCTACTTTTCTTCTACATTTGTTTTCGGCATCGCCGTAAGGATGTGTCTCAGGTGGTGCTCATCCAACCCCTTCAGACCAAGCAAAGGGTGAGGATAGGACCGTCAGGCCAGCACCACATCGTTCAACACCAGAAGGGCATCCCCAACTCTCCTATAGGTGGTTCATGCTTCTTCGTCGAGCAAGGTGGTGGTTGTGTCGCCACACTGGACTCTTCTCTCCTGAGCTGCCCAAGTAAGGAGACAAAGAGTAGTTGTTATCAGATTAGTAGTGAATGGTTCAAATTTTATCCTAGTTCTCCCCTCATCCAATGCTACCTCTCTCTCTATTTTCTTTTGACAAGTTAAACATAATTTGTGAATATCGCTCTGCTAGTGCTCATGTGGGTCCAAGTTGAAGACAATAGCAGAGTGCCACGACGCTCACCCATGGGTATCTTCTCCCTCTCTTTGATGCAAATATGTCTTGATATTGAAAAGTTAATAGAAAATCATTCATAAGGACAAATGAGACATTTTATATATGAAAATTTATCTACTCAATGAGATCTATCCAATGAGCCTACTTTTAGAGCCTATTCCTTTCATAGCATCATTCAAAACTATACAGGGTATCCCCAACTCTCCTTATAGGTGGTTCGTGCTTCTTTGGTTAGTAAGGTGGTTGTTGTGTCGCCACACTAGACTCTTCTCTCATGAGCTGCCAAAGTAAGGAGACGAAGAGCAATTGTGCTCGGATTAGCAGTGAATGGTCCAAATTGCATCCTGGTTCTCCCCTCATCCAATGATACTTGTCTCTCTATTTTCCTTTGATAGGTTAAACATAATTTGTGAATATCACTCCATTAGTGATCATGTGGGTCCAAGTTGAAGACAATAGCAAAGCGCCATGATGCTCGCCCATGGGTATCTTCTCCCTCTCTTTGATGCAAATATGTCTTGATATTGGAAAGTTAATAGAAAATCATTCATAAGGACAAATGAGACATTTTATATATGAAAATTTATCTACTCAATGAGATCTATCCAATGAGCATAATTTTATAGACTATTCCTTTCATATCTCTTGTTATGTTCAAAATGGAATCTAATTGTCCTCTTTTTCCTACATGAGGAGGGTATGATGAATAAACATACCTCCTGACTTCTTAAAAAAATTCCTCTTTTGCAAGAGTAATGGTGATTAATACTCAACCTTATCAAATCATGACACCACTTGATTTTGATGGACCTAATCGGTAGCATTTTCTATCTTGTGATCTTTTATTCTAACTTGATCATTATTTGCCCTACTAATGGCCCTAATATATGAAATGCACCATGAAATTTATGTAATATTGGCTTTTATGCTAAAGATCATTAATTTTATGCTCAACTTTATTATATGCACTCCAAATCATCATGTTCAATCCAGATCAGTAACTTTTTGTACTTGATGTACCAATATTCTAAATGTTCCATACTTGGATTCTATTACAACTTCTTGTTATCAAAAGTGCCATTAAATGTGATATTTATGAACTTTTAATATAATCTTTAAAGATTGTACTAATATGTATCGACACATTTCCAATGACGTCTGTAGAGATCATCAGCACAAAGCTTGAAGAGGTACAGTTCATCCCAAAGATATTGCCTCTCATCATGCATGAATTTCTTCTGTGCATTTCTGGTACATTCAGGGTGGATGACACCAGCGACGAGGTAGTTCACATAGTCCGAGTACCAAGGAGTAGCGTCTAAGACTTTCATGAGCTGGTCTTCTGGAAGAGAATCGTTAATTAGGATCTTTTCACTGTCCAGGGTGTGGATACGACTCAAGTGGCATGCCACAACATTCTATGTTCCTTTCTTATCTCTTATCTCCAGATCAAATTCTTGCAGGAGGAGAATCCATCTGATCAACCTGGGTTTTGCGTCTTTCTTTTTTAGGAGGTAATGGATAACATCATGATTTGTGTAAACAATGACCTTCGAACCAATGAGGTAGGATATGAACTTGTCAAAGGCATACATGACTACTAGGAGTTCCTTCTCAGTAGTTGCATAATTCCTCTGAGCTTCGTCAAGGGTCTTCGATGCATAGTAGATGACATGATGTTTCTTCTCTATACATTGGCCTAAAATGGCACCGACTGCGTAATCACTGGCATCACACATAATTTCAAATGGGTGCCCCCAATCTGGAATTCGAATGATGGGTTGTGCTTTAAGAGCATGCTTCAGGTTATTAAAACTCTTGATGCATTCTTCATCCACATCATATAGAACATTGCATGCTAAAGTGGAATGATCAATACCTTTACATGCTTCACAGAACACTGAAGCTGACTTGATCTGTTCTTATTGTTGAGGGGGTGAACATCCTTTTCCAAATGCAGCAAGGGATTATTCAATATGGTCTTTCTTGGCAACAAAGAGTTTGAGGGTCTTAGAGATAGACTTGTATTATGGAATAACATCATCCATAGCCACCTTTAACACTCATTTGCCTACATACCTACCCCAATTAGCTTGATTTTTAGCTCTAACGGTGACAACCCTCCATGCGCTGTCATAACTTTGATGCATGAAGTTTCCTCCAGATGAGGAGTCTAAAAACCTCTTAATATCATCATCCACACCTATATAGAAGATCTCGATAAGCTGATTCTTAGGAATATCGTGGTGTGGACACTTACGTAAAAGCTCTTTGTATCTTTCCCATGCTTCAACTAGGGTTTCTCCAGGGCCTTGGGTGAACATCGTTATTCGACCCCTAATTTCATAGGTGAGAGAAGGAGGGTAAAAATTTTCTAAGAAGACATTTTGAAGTTGTTCCCATGTAGTGATGGGCTCGCATTGCAAGAAGGAATTGTATTAACATATAGCTCTATCAACAAGAGAATACTTGAAGAGACAGAGTCAAATAGCATCATCGGACACTCCATTTTGCTTTGTCATGGCACATAGATCGATAAACTTTAGAAGATGTTCCTGGCTATCTTCTCCTTGTTTACCATAGAATGGGCTATTTTGAAGCAAGGTAATCCAATGCGCTCGTATCTCAAAGTTGGGAGCATGGATGGGAAGAGGTTGAATTGGGTGATGTACATCAACAACTTTAGGGATTGAGAACTCTCTCAGATCCTTTTGTAGTTATGTTGCTTGCACTATTGCTTGCGCTAATAGGATTTCTTCTTGAACTGTAGCCCTAGCTTCTTGCATGAGTCTTTCTCTCTGTGCATTGATGGCTTGAGCCACCCGTCGGGCTATTTCCTCTTCTTGAGCCATTCTTGCTTGATTCTCTCTGTTGTGACGATGAAAGGTTTTGTCTATCTCCAGATCAAAGCTGGCGGTGAGTCCGGGACTTTTCAAACAGTGCATACACCAATCTTAGGGGTACCAGAGATGAAAAGATATGAAGTAAGATTGATGAAGTGGAGTGGAATTCAAGTAGATGATCGATTGTATCAAAAGAAAAACAAAATACTAGATTAGCCTTAAATGAACTAGATTTGACTAACTGATGTCGTTGTCCCCACCAACGGTGCCAGAATTTAACGTGGAATATTATCGCACTAACAAATTCACTCAGGGTTGAAATCCCTGAGCTTTTACCATAACCTCGTGTAATAATACCACCCGCAAGCGGACGGGTCTTATCGTAGTATAGTTAATGATTGAATCCCAAGAGACAACATTTTTAAGAATCATTGTTAGTCGAATCTAGCTCAAGTAAGACTAATATTTAGAATGATTGGTTGATTTGAGGTTAATTAAACTAATTGTAAGAAAGGAAATGGCAGAATTAAAGTTGGATCTAGATTAATGGTATGGAATTGTCGGGATGGTCTCAGCTTTCACCACCACTACACATGCAAACGCATCCAAACATCAAACATCCATGCAAGTTACAACTATCAAAACATAGCTGCTGCAAAACCCCCCATACCGGCATTAGGTTTGCGTAAGCATCACATTTGGCATCTGATGTCTCGTCACCATCTGGTTCATATACTTACGACTCCAAAGATACAAAATCCAACTGAAGTTGTGGGCCCCTATATAGGCATTAGCCACACAGAAGCATCACTGTAGGCTAGATGGCTCATCCCCTCACGAATCATACAGTTATGACTTCAAGGAATCTCATTCTATTTATAGCTTGGGAGTCAACCGTGCTAAACGTTAAGCAAGCAGTCGATTAATCTACAAGAAAATATCGATGATTAACAAAGAAGATACAAAATTCAACTAAGGTTGTGGGCCCCCTATACAGGCATTAGGCACACAGAAGCATCACCGTAGGCAAGATTGATCGTCCCCTCACGGATCACACACTTACGACCTCAAGGAATCCCATTCTATTTCTAGTTTGGGAGTCAACCTCATTAATTGACATTCCACTCTACATAAAGAGGTTCTCAAAATATAGGGAAGAATAAGATGAAAACAAGTAGGTTATCAAACTACAAACATTAACGATTAAAAACAAAATGAAAAGTTATATACATTGCCATGAAATGTTTAACAAAAGGACATGCTTGCATGGGCAGCGGGGCTAGTCCCCGCACCCCAGCAAAAAGGAACTACTTCTCATGATGCGAGAAACAAGAAGAAAGAGAGAGAGGTAAGAATCTACCATGAGCATAATGCAGAAGGTAGTCACAGCTCGGTGAAGAGAAGGGGGAACCACCAAGGCAGACCAGGTAGCCCTTCTTCTCCTTCTCTTCTCGTCTCGACCTTCTTTCTTGTAGCAAAATGATCAGCAGGTGGAGAAGCAATGGCATGGACGTAAATGGATTAGACCTTGCGTTTAGGCATCCTGGCGGTGTCTCGGATCTAATGCTCAAATGAGGACCCTTGTGGTTCTATTTATAGGCTTGGGTTAGGTTCTCACATTTTTGGTGTGAGTCCTCTTGACGGTTTGGTCCAAATAGTTTGGTGACTTTTCCCAAATCGTTTTGTATATTTAGACATCCAAACGGTCTTGTATATATTGCCATATGGTTTTGGAAGCCTTGGCTCTAATGTTATGCTTTGATCGGTATTGAGATATTAGTGACCATACGGTCTTGCATTGATGAGTCCAAGTGGTCTTGAACTGTGGCTCCATGTGGTTTGGAAACCGATCACCATCATATGATTTGCTGCTATCGGTCTTCCTTCTCCAACCGGTTTGATGCCCTAATGGTTTTGGAGATCGATACTCATCCTACTGGTCCTATACTCCAATCATTCATGGATTACTCTTCTCTAAATGGTCTTGGGTGTGTCTTCACATGGTCCTACTCCACTGGTCTTGGAGAATGCTGCATTAGTGGTCCGTGTGATCACTGACATTGCGTATGATCGATGTTCAGTTCCTCACGTCCAAATGGTCTGCAACAGTCGTTCATACGCCCTCGACCTCGTGGTCTCTCCTAATTGGTCTCACTGGGAGCGACTACAATGCGGTCTTGAGTGCGGGTGCTGGCCAACCGGTCCTGCGGTCATTCAGTTTGGTGTGGATCGATCTGTAAGACCATTTGTAGACCTGAGGTCTCAAGGACTGTTAGCGCCTAATCCGGTTGGAAGGGAGAGGACGCAGGCGCCAGCTGGTCGTTACAGGTGGACAGTGAGGGTTGTTGCAGGTCGAGGTAGAGGGAAGAAGGAGGGAGGGTAGCAGGGTCAAATGGAGATGATGGTGGAGGCGGGTGATGTCGGATGCTAGTGCGTCGACCTACTGCGTGAAGAGGTTGAGGCACGGTGGCTGGGCAGCACTTAAGCAGGTGCTAGGGTTCGCAGGTCGGGTGGAAGGAGGAAGAAGAAGGCAGAGGTGCAGGTTGAGCGGAGGTCCAAACGGTCTTGAGTAGGTTTCCCAACCAGTCTTGAAGTCATGTTAGATCCAAACAGTTTTGAGGTGAGGCTACCCATACGGTCTTGAGACCGTATGGATGAAAGTGTGAGGTCAAGACTGTATAGATGATTGAGGGTGGATCAAAGTTTGAGAAAGGTGGGTCCCACTAATTAGGGTTTGATATGGATGATGGATGATTGAGATGAGGATCGAAATGGTGGTGATTTTTGTAGATTAGGGTTGAATGGAGGTGGGTGACATCTAATGGTTGAACCTCATAATGATGTGAATAAAATCAACATAAACTCAATTAAAACCTTAATAATTGAACCAATTAATAAATTTTGCACATTTTGATATTTAGTAAAAGAAATTGGATGAATTGAATCAAAATGATCCCAAAAAGGCGATTAAAATCATGAAGCACATGCATTCATCATTATGGAAGATGTGAATAAAGAGAGAGAGGGTGTGTCTCCCCAAACTTAGGGTTTGGAACTATATTGTCTATTTTTGTTTCATTTTTATGGACGGAGGGGTAAGAAGATGATATAAGAAGTGAAGAAGAGAGTTCAGATCAGAATGCAACTTGATTTACAATTTAGTGCACCGGGTTGTTCTCCTTATCATACTCTGCTCAAATAATGACTTGATGAGGATCTGGTGGAGATTCCATGCTATTATTCCACTAGTCAGTTAGGAAGCACAATGTGTTTGATCCCTCTCAGTTCTACAAATACTTTCCATTTTCACTGATCATGATGTTAGGGTTCATAATCTTCACACGGTGATTTCTAACCATTGGCTAGTTTTAGAAATTGTCCCCCTTGAGGTTTTGCTTCAAATAAGGAGGGTATAATGATTCAAAACTACATGGAAAAATGGGATAGATGGCTAGGTAAAGGCTTTGATTGAAACAAAAGCGCCAAAATTTCATCAAGTTTCTATACAAACTACTTTGAAAACTTCAAAATTTTGAAAAAATTTGAAAAATTTGCTCAAAATTGCAATGATGAAATCTTAAGTCTGAAACATATAGGAGTGGGTGGAAATTAAAGTACATACCACGCACCCTCCACCCCAAACTTAGAAATTTGCTCATCCCAAGAAAACTCTAAATCTGAGATGGAGGGGAAAAATCGTGCCAATTGGTCCACCAGATGTGGTTGCATTCCTTTGGTGACGTGTCCTCCATCTGAAATTTCAAGAATGAAAATTATCATAACTTAAGATTGCATCTTGTGATGCATTCTCTAAAACTAAAACTCAAAGTAAAAATCTAGGTAAGGGTTGCCTCCTAACAAGCGCCTTTGTTTTATGTCGTTGGCTCGACTAGATTCCTTCAATTTTTTTGTAGATATGTTGGTTTGGAAAGATCCCGCAAAGTATCAGCATGCATGTCGGTAGTAGTGAAATATCTTTTCACGCATTGGCCATTTGCAACAAAATATCCTGACTTCTCACTCCATAAAGTGAATGCACAATGTGGATAATGCTCTTGACAATGTACGGTCCAAACCATCAAGAACGGAGTTTCCCTAGGAATAATCTCAATATTGAGTTGAATAGTAGAACTTGGTCTCCCACTTGAATGTCCTTCCTTTTCAGATGACCATCATGCCACAACTTTGTGTGTTCTTTATATATTTTGGCATTCTCATAAGCTGTGATATGGAGTTCTTCCAGTTCTTGAAGTTGCAGCATACTGGCTTGGCCAACTTTCTCCATGTCAAAATTCAGTTATTTAATTGCCCACCAAGCTTTGTGTTTGAGTTCTACAGGCAGGTGACATGATTTTCCATACATGGGTCTAAAGGGTGTTGTTCCAAGAGGAGTCTTGAAAGTAGTTCGGTAGGCCCATAAGGCGTCATTGATTTTTACTGACCAATCCTTTCGGTTGCGTCCTACTGTCTTTTCTAGGATAGCTTTGAGTTGACGGTTTGAAACCTCTACCTGCCCACTTGTTTGTGGGTGGTAGGGGGAAGCTACCTTGTGCATTACACCATATTTTCTTAACAACACTTCAAGTCTTCTTTCCAAAAAATGAGAACCTCCGTCAGATATCACAGTGTGTGGGACTCCAAAACGGGGAAATATAATGTCTTTGAACATTTTGATGACCATGTTTGAATTGCTAGTGACTGTTAGTATGGCCTCTACCCATTTAGAGACATAATCCACTACGACTAGAATGTAGCAAAATCCATGTGAGGATGGGAATGGGCCCATGTAGTCCACTCCCCAAACATCAAAATTCTCTACTTCTTGCCATAGCGTAAGTGGCATCTCATCTCTTTTCATATTGTTATCCATTCTCGGACACTTGTCACATGATAGAACAAAGTTGTAGGCATCTCTGGATATGTTTGGCCAAAAGAAACCACATTGCAAAACCTTCAAAGCAATTTTCTTAGAACTCATATGGCCTCCAACTGTGCCTGAGTGGCATTTCTCTAAAACAAGTTGGGCTTCTTCCACAGTGATACAATGTTTGTAGAGACCATTAGCACAAAGCTTGAAGAGGTACGGTTCATCCCAGTAATATTTCCTAACATCATGCATGAATTTCTTCAGTGCATTTTCGGTACATTCAGGGTGGATGACACCAGCGGTGAGGTAGTTCACATAGTCTGAGTACCAAGGAGTAGCTTCTGAGAATTTCATGAGCTGGTCTTCTGGAAGAGAATCGTTAATTGAGATCTTTTTAGTGTCCAGGGTGTGGATACGACTCAAGTGGTCTGCCACAACATTCTTTGTTCCTTTCTTATCTATTATCTCCAGATCAAATTATGTTGGAGGAGAATCCATCTAATCAGCCTGGGTTTTGCGTCTTTCTTTTTTAGGAGGTAATGGATAGCAGCATGATCTGTGTAAACAACGACCTTCGAACTAATGAGGTAGGATCTGAACTTGTCAAAGACATACATTAATGCTAGGAGATCCTTCTCATTAGTTGCATAATTCCTCTGAGCTTTGTCAAGGGTCTTCGATGCATAGTAGATGACATGATGTTTCTTCTCTATACATTGGCCTAAAATGACACCGACTGTGTAATCACTGGCATCACACATAATTTCGAATGGGTGCCCCCAATCTGGAGCTCGAATGATGGGTTTTGTTGTAAGAGCATGCTTCAGGTTGTTGAAACTCTTGATGCATTCTTCATCAAAATGGAAATCAACATCCTTTAGTTACAAGTTGGTCATAGGCTTGGTTATCATGGAGAAATATTTAATAAACCTTCTGTAAAAGCTTGCATGACCAAGGAATGTGTGAACCTCTCTTACATTGGTTGTGATATAGAAAGAAGATAATGAACTCATCCCCACTCGAACAGTTAGTGGGTGGAGGATGTGTATCTATTATAGGAAGTTGAATAAGGCAACTCATAAGTATCATTTGCCGATGCCTTTTCTAGTCCATGTTCTAGAGCGACTGGCTCACCAGGAATATTTCTTCTATCTTGATGGTTACTCTGGATTCTATCAAAAACCTATACATCCTGATGACCAAGAGAAAACTACTTTCACTTGCCCCTTTGTAACATATGCCTTTAGAAGGATGCCATTCAGGCTATGTAATGCACCTACAACCTTCCAACGCTGCATGGTAGCCATATTTGTTGGTCTTATCGAAACTATTATGGAAGTTTTTATTGATGATTTTTCCATATATGGGGATTCATATGACTTATTCCTGAAACACCACTCCCTGGTCTTCAAACGATGTGAAGAAGCACATCTAGTACTAAATTGGGAGAAGTGTCACTTTATGGTAAAAGAAGGCATAGTCCTTGGCCATAGGGTCAGTAATCAAGGAATTGAAGTGGACAAGGCGAAGATCGAAGTGATTTCCAAACTCTGATGATGATGATGATGATGGACATGACGATGGTGTTGAGGAGAATGATGAGGATGAGGAAGAGGAGGAAAAAGTGGATTAAGAAGAACAACATGATGATGATGATGATGATGATGAAGATGAAGATGATGATGATGATGATGATGATGATGATGATGATGATGATGATGATGATGATGATGATGATGATGATGATGATGATGATGATGAAGAAGAAGAAGAAGAAGATGATGATGATGATGATGATGATGATGATGATGATGATGATGATGATGATGATGACAAGCATGTGGTTGATATTCTATGGAACAACTCACAAGAACCGTGGAGGGTGACACCCCTGGTCAGGGATATTTGGGAGATCTTCCATGATCAGGCGATCATGGGTGAGTGTTTTCACGGAATGGTTAATTCTGTACCTAGGCAGCTGGGAATTTGGGGGAGTCACCTAGAGGATATTTATGTTTGCATGGACCAGGTGGAGTTTCCTATGAGGGTGAGGGGCACGATGATTCTGGAGAAGTGTAGAGTTCCTTATGTTGAGGTTAGCCATCATATATGGGAGGATGTTGGGTAGATCAATAGGTTTTTCCTTATATGAGGTAAGGATGAATAGGATCATACTTGCATTTTATAAGTAGGAGATGTATTTTATCTTGAAGGGTTTTCCTATACGAGGAGGGTAGGATGAATAAGAATACCTCTTTGTTTAATTAGAAAAAGATGATGATGATGATGATGATGGTCAAGAAGAAGAGGAACAAAAGGGAGAAGAAGAAGAAAAAAAGAAGACAATTATGATGATGATGATGATGATGATGATTGTGACGACAGTCACCAAAACGACAAACAAATCATCATTAATTAGGTGAAAATAACATAAACATCGGATTAACAAAAATCACTAAAAATTAAAACCATTTTTCAAAGAGATCCATTCCAAAGAAAACTCTTACTAAAAGGTCCAAAACCTTATATACATCATTATTCACACTGTACATATTCGGTACATCTCATCTAGAGAATAACATATAATAGTTGTTTTACCAAACTATACAATGAGCAACATAAAACCTCGAGGCACGTAAGCCTAAATCTCTTATTGATCATAAAACCAGTACGAACCAACTCCAAAGACCTGAGAGTACAAAGATGACACATAGGACTCATATCTACAAGACATGACAGACAGTACACTCAACCTGAGATGTCACTGCTGCCTCAATTGTTGTTCTTCCTCTACAAAAAGGTCTTCACCTCCTCATGCACATCCACCTAAAAATTTGGGTCCCACGGGGGTGAGACAATTGTAATTGTCCCAGCGAGAGATATAACTCTCCGCCGACCATATTATTATCACAGTTAAACAGCATAAAACTGAGCAGAGGATTCTTTTAAATTAATAAGTAGGATTTAATCACTGTTTAAGCATAGTAGAGCAATATCATCTTCTGAAGCATTGCATCTATATATGATAAAGTAGTAAATCATCTATTCATTTTATAATGAATATGAAGTACATGTATAAAATCTATCCATTTAAGATGTATAAAAGAAATGTAACATCAGCCAATGATTTCCGTATTCAATCCTTAAGCAAATATGATACACGGCTGATTACATTCTACAATCACACTTATGCCCTAAGGAGATGAGGTATACCACTCATACTCCAACCGACCATTGCGAAGTCGAAATCAGTACCATACAAGGTCAATGGATGAGCCAGACTCCATGAACTCACCCGTCTCGGTCAGTGCAATAAAAGAGCACGACATCTCGTGTCTCTACTAAATAGCTTTCCAGGGTATACTGGCAACTTCTCTGTAGAGCTACAGCGGCGGATGCACTCCTTCGGCATTGAGAGATTTAATGTTTATCTCACATTGATCCGACATTAATCATCATCGGGAGATTCGTGATACATCCATCCCGACCTTTATAATGAAGGATTGAGAGATTTAATGTTTATCTCACATCAATTCCTACATTAGGGCGTACGAATATTTTCTCCCATCACCCCCGCATATTTAAAAATATGCGATCTCCAGGAGATCCCGTGGGAAAACCTATTTCACCATCACCAGCTACTGACGATGATGGATCTATGGTCAGGGCTATACATGATAAGATTCCACTTGATTAATTAAGTACATTCCCATATTCTTTTAGCATCAGTCAAGTTTTCAAACAAGAATTATTATGACAAATGCTACAAAGAAAGGTATAATACATCTATCAAGTACTTTCAGATCTTTAAAACACATGATACTTGGCATCTCAGTCCTTTATCACATTATTGGGAATTCTCATCCCTTCACATCATCATTATCATGATTACTGGATCTGGGTATTCAAACCCTTAGATCATCACAGAACACTATTACCACTTATCAGGTAATTAATACCTCTAGGTCCTCAGACCAAGGTATACATGATACTTGTTGTACAAGCATCTCACATGGCTCACAAGGCCCATTGCACATCTTGTCACCTTTCACTAGGCAACAACTCATTCACATGGCTCACCAGGCCATTATACCTCTTGTCACCTCTCACTAGGCAACAACTTATTCACATGGCTCACAAGGCCATTACACATCTTGTCACCTCTCACTAGGCAACAACTTATTCACATGGCTCACAAGGCCATTACACATCTTGTCACCTCTCACTAGGCAACAACTTATTCACATGGCTCACCAGGCCATTACACGTCTTGTTACCTCTCACTAGGCAACAACTTATTCACATGGCCATTAAGCATTATACTTTTTATACAAGTATTTATCATGCCTTACAAGGCTTAAGCAATAAGAGAATTACAACCTTCCCATCATTAGGGTTAGGGTTTCCCTTTCTTATCGACTAGGGTTTCTCTTACATATCATCACCCTTCATTAGGGTTAGGGTTTTCCATTATTTACCATTTAGATTTTCAAGATCATATTATCAATAAGCAAACCCTAACTCATTGCTCCACACATCTAGGAACAAACATTGATATCATACATATTCAATCATACTTATTTATTCTCATCATTTATCATTAAATGAATCATCAACACAAGGTATGAGTTCGTCTCTCATCCATACCAGGGTATGATTACATCATACTTTATTAACTTGGCTTAACCCTTTCTCCAGGTATGTTAGCCCACACTTATCAAAGTGCATTAAACTTATTACATGTCAATGTAACAGTTTACATAACACACTTCATGTGTTACTTATCCAAGTATATTGGATTTAAGGTGCATCAAGGTACATCAACTTTGAAATGTTGGATATGATATTTATCATGTCTTGATGTATCACTTCCCTCATCACTTTTAACTTACTTAAGTTCATCAACTTATCTTGTATTAGGGTATTTCCCATCCTAATACTTTATGCACTAGCCCATCACATTTATTCTATAGTGTATTGATCATAAGTCATACATTTGAATTGTCCAACCATCATAAATTGATATGGACTCATCTCGGGTTGAGACATTATTGATATAGGATTGACCATTATCAACCACTCTAGGTGTTTCACCTATCAAGGTATTATCCATACCATTACTTGGTGTTACACTCATTACTCCTAAGAGTGTCTTACTCTCACCTTTACAAGGTGTCTCGGGTTGGAGGTGTGCATATGTTCACCATATCGGGTTGTAGGTGTATAGATACCACTGTATCGAGTTGGAGGTGTATGAACACTCACTATATCAGGTTAGGATTGCACTTGTCTCCATATCGAGCATGAGGTACCTTCTTGACCTCATATCGGGCACAAGGTATATGAATGTATCACCCATGATACTTATGAGGTATCAACCCATCACCATGTCTGGCTAGAAGTACATTCAATCACCCTATGAGACTAGTCACCATCTAGGGTTAGACAAGACGGGTTAGGGTTACCATATCATCTAGGGTTGTGTATCGTGCAACCCTATCATGCATCCATATCATGCAACCATGTTGTGCAACTATGTCATGCAACCATGTATATCATGCAACCATATGTGTTGTGTAATAACACTTGTTACTCTTCACTTATATCGGGTTACCCAAATTAGGGTTTCTTGTCATCTTACAAGTATATAATTAACCTTGTATCCTGCATGGAGTCTATTCTAGACTCCCTATCATGTCGGCATCTTGTTCAAGCATCTCTTGCAATATCTTCTGCAACATTTTGTGCAAGACATATCGGGCAAGTCATACCCATATCGGGTTATAACTACTTGTATTTATACTTGAACCTGATATCACTTTTACGAAGTGACACCATCTTCTTCAAGCACTAGACCTTTGTTCTAACTGATATAATTCATAGTAACATGTCTAAGAAACTACTATAACTCATAGTTTCATCAACTATTTCAGGAAATTTCAATATTAAAAGTATTTCACTAATTATAACAATTTAGGTGAAGAATAATAACATGGTTGAGTTCAAGTTATATAACCCGCCTTAAGAACCACTTCAAAGCTTCAAGCTCCAAAGCTCCATGTTCATAAGGTTGAAGATGAATTTATCAAAGGTCCAAGGCTCGTTCACAACTCCTTCATATACAAGGAATCACCATGGATAAGCAATTGGTGAAGAAGAAAAGAAAGGTAGATCATAACCCTAATTCCATGCTTCAATTCAAGCTTGAAGACAACTATAGCTTACCTTAGGGTTAAGTTTTGAGTTCCTTAGCTCCTTGGCTGACACCCTACAACTCTTGGGCGATGTGTACTTCCTCTTGGCCAACACAACTTTGCTTGTGGCCGATACCCCCTCACTTGTATCCAAAATCACTTCAATTGGCCGATATCAACTTGCTATGGGCAATATCAACATGCTATGGCCGATATACTTGCTATGGCCGATACCCAAGTCCTATGCACGATACCCTTGTGCTCTTGCATGACATGACACCCCTCTTGCACGATATGATACTCACTTTCATGATATGGCACTCACTTGGAGTCAAAACACTTCACTCTATGGCTGATATCACCCTATATGGTCAATATCACCTACTTGGGCGATATGGTCTTGCCATGGGCGATACCCCAAGGCCCATGCACGATACCACAGCATCCCTTCCCGATATGGGAGCTATAGGCATGATACCTTAGGGTAGGAGGGTGGTAAGGGTTGCATAATTGCACCAAGGGGTGAAACTAGGGGTATATATACTTGTTATTCATGAAGGAAGGTAAAAATGAGGTGTCATTATTTTGAACTAGTAGGAGCCACGTGTCCATGCATGCATCATCATTTATCTTGTCTTGCAAAACAGTTGAGGTTCATATAGAGATGCAAATTTGTCCATTACTTAACTATTTGAATAAGTCATCTAGGTTTAATCACTATTTTAAGTCAAGCCGATACACTTTTTCTAAGGAAACTTGTTGGCTGTCACACATCACCTCCTTGAGGTGCTTTGCACGATATGGACATTTCCAAGAGTTCAAAAAATGATATGGGACACCTCCTTGGGCTCCATGGCCGATAGGCACTCATATATAAGCTTTTTACTTGATACAACTCAAGTTAAGCTTCCAAATTCAACCCTTTTTCTTGGTCATTTCATCACCAAGAGTATCATCATTCATAATTGATCCAAACATGGTGTCTCATTCATTCTCTCTCCTCTAAATGATACGTATAGGAAATAGGGGCATTCTAGAGGTGGTAATTTGCATATCAACCCCACATTTTGAGTAAATTACAATTTGTACCAAAATTGGTGCACAAGGTACTAACATTGTTCAAACAAGTTCAAACTTGGAATTTAGGCTTTCCAAAAGCCACCAACTTGCATAATTCTCTCTATAATGATGCTAAAACACACGAGGCATGTTCAACATGTGACATTTTGCATTATAGCCCCTCAATTTGGGTAAATTGCACTTTGGTCCAAAACAAAGGAAAATTGCTCAAACAGTATTCAATCGGGACCAAACTTGAAACATGAGTGTGTCACATGTTAACAAAGAACCTTAGAGGATTATATTAAAGTTATAAGAAACTTTATTATCCAAAACAATTAGGGTTACCTCATAACCCAGGTCAGGGTCATTACAAGTTATAAACCGCTAATAAGGATTTCGTCCCCGAAATCCCAGGTAAAGGAAGACAAATATTATTCATTCATCATAACATCAAGTCTCCACATAACATCTTAATGTCACGGAGATGCCATAGAACTTTGATCAACACAAAGTTCTTCAACACAGGGTTATCATGGAATCGATCACGCAGGACACATACTTCCATGTCCTTTTCATTCTTGACTGTAGAGTCAACTCTGTGTCATGTAATACTTTTCTTATTCAGAGAAACATTATACATACCTTATTTAACTCATGTTTCATACCTCACTGACGTGTCACCTTTCTCAACTTACAACTTTATGTGATAGGATTCTTGATTCTGGGGAGTCTCCCATACTCCTCATTTAGTTTAGCATTTCACTTTTAAAGGAAAGACCAGAGTTATGTTTTGTCACCCACTTGTAACTACAAGTCTTATCATATATATGTTGTGCCATCTAATCTGCTAACACAACATTAAACTTTCTTACTACTTGTACCAACTATCTCATTAGTTGTACAAACTCTTTTCATAAGGGGAAGTTACTTTTCAATTAAGAACTTATCTTAGAGGTATCTTTAGATGTTATGTATAAGCTTCCTTAACAAATCTAGGTAGGGGTATTCTAGGGAATTATCTTTAGCTTGATAAGATTTTCCCACAATGATTTTACAATTGTTCCTTCAATTATTATATCCTTATCAATGTTATGTTCATGCAGAGCATAAACCCCTAACATTTGATGTCCATACTATTTTATGTAACTAGACTGATTTCACAGTTGGCCATACCGGGTAACCAACATAAATCATCTAATTAGGAGTTTATGTTTTCACTTTCTCATACCATTTGACACTTCTTAGATACCAGGATTCCTTACTTTGATATCTATCACATATGTCAAAAACTCATCACATCCTCATCTTTCTTTCATTTTGGGACATTATTTGTTACACATATCTTTATCTTGGAACCAAAGTTCAAGACAAACTGATACTTTTCTAAGTATCCATCAATTGAACATTTTTAACTTATGCACATCAAGTGTCATGTCCCTGAAGGGAAAGAACACAAAGGAACATATTCCTTTCTTTGTTATTGTCTAACATGTTCATGAGCATTTTGTGATTTTATCACATTTCCCATTTCCACATCATGGGAAAAGATCTTTACTATTCACACATGCTTTATCTAACAGGGATCATCTCCCTTGTTCTCATTCTCTTATCATGAGGATTATACTTTTCATTTCCTCATACATACACATTGATCTGAGATCATCTCAGATTCCACTTTATTGCACTTAGGATGTGATATACATGTCCATACCATATTTCCAGTTTAGTTATACTCACTAGATTGTCTCAGAATGACTACTTGATCAGAGTAATCAGAAAGATAACAATATAATAGTTCCATACTTGCCCTATCTCCAATAATTATATACCTGGCCAGGGTATACAAGTACTGAGATTAGGTAGTATGCACTTTATGTACTATCATATTCCTTACTTTTTGTATCATCACCAACACATGATTTAACATTCCTGGACTTTCTCCAGGCATCACTTCTATATCTCATCCTCTTTCACATAGATAAGAGCAATTATAGAGCATTTAAAAGAATATTGAACAAAATATAAATTCTAGCTCTCATCATTTCTTCCCTATGTCCCCAAAGGACAATCAATAGGGAAGTCCATAACAGCAATCCTTTTTAGGATTAGCAGGTAACATCAAAATAAAGCATATCAAAATGAAAAGCTCTATATGACTATTACCCCCCGCGGTCACCCACCGCTTCAGGTTGACTCAACACATAGGGTCTAGCTGTTTCATGTTGTTGTTCTTGCCTTTTTACACTATTGGGCTGTGACTTTTGTAAACCCTACCGAGCCTACCCTAGTTGTTGACTCATTTCCTCCCTTTTTTTCAAAGAAAAGAGTTTAGTATGCTCAACATGTTCATATCCATAACATGTCTTATTCTGATACCATGGTCTTATCGGTCTCATTACCAATGTATAAGCTAAGCCATGAGTTCTTACATGTGGAAAGTTAGGATCTTTGCCTTTACTTAGTGGCTACTGCCCTGGTACACTAGGCATTTATTGCACTGATGGCACCAAAAACTTTGTCTTTTTAGAAAAACTAAGCACATGTCTCTAGAATTGTAGAGACCTTTCCTTAATTCTCAGCTTATTGCCCCTTCTTGGGTACTGCCATCACAGATATACTATCTGTTTAAACTTATGGCAGAGTCTACTTTCTCACCATCTGTTAATCTTTCCAACATTTTCCATTGTTCCAACATGACTATGTCATTCAGGTATCCTTTCAAAGCCCAAAGTTTCTGTATTAAGGACTGGTAACCTAGGTTGTAATGCTAGTATCCAGTATACTATATGTATCACTGTTGTTTTAATCTGCCTATTAAGAGCATAAACATAGGATTCTCTATCCTGATTAGGTCAACATAGGAATTATCAAGCACTCATTCTTCTCTTGCTTGATCCGTTGCACCCTTTCCTGGTGCAACAATATTGCCCTCAACAATGTGATCCTCGTGTTCTCCAGTCATTTTTAAACTTCACCCTTTCTTTTGCACAAGCAGAAGTCACTATAGGGAATACTGGAGGACACTAACATAGACTCAACACCTTAGTCCTGTGTCTCTGTAGACTCACCGAACCTTAAGCTCTGATACCAAACTTTGTGACGAAAGTTGCCAAACCGACAAACAAATCATCATTAATTAGGTGGAAATAACATAAACATCAGATTAACAAAAATCACTAAAAATTAAAACCATTTTTCAAAGAGATCCATTCCAAAGAAAACTCTTACTAAAAGGTCCAAAACCTTATATACATCATTATTCACATTGTACATATTCGATACATCTCATCTCGAGAATAACATATAACAGTTGCTTTACCAAACTATACATGAGCAACATAAAACCTCGAGGCACGTAAGCCAAAATCTATTATTGATCATAAAACCAGTACGAACCAACTCCAAGGACCTGAGAGTACAAAGACAACACATAGGACTCATATCTACAAGACATGATAGACAGTACACTCAACCTGAGTTGTCACTGTTGCCTTAGCTGTTCCTTTGCAAAAAGGTCTTCACCTCCTCGTGCACATCCACCTAAAAATTTGGGTCCCATGGGGGTGATACAATTGTAATTGTCCCAGCGAGAGATATAACTCTCCGCCGACCATATTATTATCACAGTTAAACAATATAAAACTGAGCAGAGGATTCTTTTAAATTAATAAGTAGTATTTAATCACTATTTAAGCAGAGTAGAGAAATATCATCTTCTGAAGCATTTCATATATATATGATAAAGCAGTAAATCATCTATTCATTTTATAATGAATATGAAGAACATGTATAAAATATATCCATTTAAGATGTATAAAAGAAATGTAACATCAGCCAATGATTTCTGTATTCAATCCTTAATCAAATATGCTACACGGTTGATTACATTTTACAATCACACTTATGCCTTGAGTAGATGAGGTATACCGCTCATACTCCAACCGACCATTGCGAAGTCAAAATCGGTACCATACAAGGTCAATGGAAGAGCCGGACTCTATGACCTCACCCGTCTCGGTCAGTGCGAGAAAAGATCATGACATCTCGTGTCTCTACTAAATAGCTTTCTAGGGTATACTGGAAACTTCGCTATAGAGCTACAATGGTGGCTACACTCCTTTGACATTAAGAGATTTAATGTTTATCTCACATCGATCTGGCATTAATTATCATCGAGAGATTCGTGTTACATCCATCCCATCCTTTATAATGAAGGATTGAGAGATTTAATATTTATCTCACATCAATTCCTACATTAGGGCGTACGGATATTTTCGCCCATCACCCCCACATATTCAAAAATATGCGGTCTCCAGGAGATCCCTTGGGAAAACATGTTTCACCATCACCATCTACTGACGATGATGGATCTATGGTCAGGGTTCTACATGATAAGATTCCACTTGATTAATTAAGTACATTCCCATATTCTTTTAGCATCAGTCAAGTTTTCAAACAAGAATTATTATGACAAATGCTACAAAGAAAGGTATAATACATCTATCAAGTACTTTCAAATATTTAAAACACCTGATACTTGGGATCTCAGTCCTTTATCACATTACTGGGAATTATCATCCCTTCACATCATCATTATCATGATTACTGGATCTGGGTATTCAAACCCTTAGATCGTCACAGAACACTTTTACCACTTATCAGGTAATTAATACCTCTAGGTCCTCAGACCAAGGTATACATGATACTTGTTGTACAAGCATCTCACATGGCTCACAAGGCCCATTGCACATCTTGTCACATCTTACTAGGCATCAACTCATTCACATGGCTCACCAGGCCATTACACGTCTTGTCACCTCTCACTAGGCAACAACTTATTCACATGGCTCACAAGGCCATTACACATCTTGTCACCTCTCACTAGGCAACAACTTATTCACATGGCTCACAAGGCCATTACACATCTTGTCACCTCTCACTAGGCAACAACTTATTCACATGGCTCACCAGGCCATTACACGTCGTCACCTCTCACTAGGCAAAAACTTATTCACATGGCCATTAAGCATTATACTTTTTATACAAGTATTTATCATGCCTTACAAGACTTAAGCAATAAGAGAATTACAACCTTCCCATCATTAGGATTAGGGTTTCCCTTTCTTATCGATTAGGGTTTCTCTTACATATCATCACCCTTCATTAGGGTTAGGGTTTTCCTTTATTAACCATTTAGATTTTCAAGATCATATTATCAATAATCAAACCCTAATTCATTGCTCCACACATCTAGGAGAAAACATTGATATCATAAGTATTCAATCATACTTATTTATTCTCATCATTTATCATTAAATGAATCATCAACACAAGGTATGAGTTCGTCTCTCATCCTTACCAGGGTATGATTACATCATACTTTATTAACTTGGCTTAACCCTTTCTCAAGGTATGTTAGCCCACACTTATCAAAGTGCATTAAACTTATTACATATCAATGTAACAGTTGACATAACACACTTCATGTGTTACTTATCCAAGTATATTGGATTTAAGGGGCATCAAGGTACATCAACTTTGAAATGTTGGATATGATATCTATCATATCTTGATGTATCACTTCCCTCATCACTTTTAACTTACTTAAGTTCATCAACTTATCGTTTATTAGGGTATTTCCCATCCTAATACTTTATGCACTAGAACATCACATTTATTCTATAGTGTATTGATCATAAGTCATACATTTGAATTGTCCAACCATCATAAATTGATATGGACTCATCTCAGGTTGAGACATTATTGATAAAGGATTGACCATTATCAACCACTCTAGGTGTTTCACCTATCATGGTATTATCCATACCATTACTTGGTGTTACACTCATTACTCCTAAGAGTGTCTTACTCTCACCTTTACAAGGTGTCTCGGGTTGGAGGTGTGCATATGTTCACCATATCGGGTTGTAGGTGTATAGATACAACTGTATCGGGTTGGAGGTGTATGAACACTCACTATATCAGGTTAGGATTGCACTTGTCTCCATATCGGGCATGAGGTACCTTCTTGACCTCATATTGGGCACAAGGTATATGAATGTGTTGCCCATGATACCTATGAGGTATCAACCCATCACCATGTCGGGCTAGAAGTACATTCAATCACCCTATCGGGCTAGTCACCATCTAGGGTTAGCCATGACGGGTTAGGGTTACCATATCATCTAGGGTTGTGTATCATGCAACCCTATCATGTATCCATATCATGCAACCATGTTGTGCAACCATGTCATGCAACCATGTATATCATGCAACCATATGTGTCATGTAATAACACTTGTTACTCTTCACTTATATCGGGATACCCAAATTAGGGTTTCTTGTCATCTTACAAGTAGATAATTAACCTTGTATCATGCATGGAGTCTATTCTAGACTCCCTATCATGCAGGCATCTTATTCAAGCATCTCATGCAACATCTTGTGCAATATTTTGTGCAAGACATATCGGGCAAGTCA